>OU696482.1:0-5000000 GCA_916048165.1 Spilarctia lutea
TTGAGACCTTTCCCAGATTTTATAATTGTTTTTTAGCGGAGATATAGGCATTTTTAAAAAAGGGTGTGGTCGATGAAAAGTTTTTTCATCACCACCAATCCCCACCGGTGATATCTCAAAACTTGCACGTGAGTGAGACGATTGTGACGGTGAAAACCCCAGTGAGATAGGACCAGGACTTTGTGAGATATTGAACATAGCATCTTTTGACAATAAACTGTGATAGTGACATTTATTTTTGTGGAAAACTTGGATTTTTATCTCGTGACCCCTGTGTATTCGGCTCTGCGAGGGTGTGTCTCGGGGATACCCTTCTTTTGAGACCCCTCACAAGAGATTTGAACCACAGTAGCAGGAGTGACACCCCTTTTTTCTACAAAAAGGGTGTGGTGGTGAAGTTCCTGACCCTGGTCTCCTGGGAGAGCTACAAGACTCATAAAACGTGAGTGACGGTGAACTGCACCAGAGACAGTTTTTACATATAAGTTTAGTGCATTACTTTAGTAATTATAGTGACTTTTATATTAATTGACATTTACCACCCTTACTCCAAGGGTTGAGTTTTCCCCCCTTTTAAAAACAGACAAATAGTTAGTGCACAAAAAGACAAAACTTTTAAGACCTCAGTGACCCAGATCGGTTGAGTAATCAGGGAATTATAGTGGAGTGTACATTTTCCAAACATTTTAAAGCTAGTGACGTCACACTCAGGAATTTATCAAAATCCTAGGAGAAAGACCCCTGTAACTTTTGACTTACTGGACGGATCTACACCGAATTCTCGAATTCGGGATCAACAAGAGACGTGCTAACATCCGCGCACCCTCCAGTAACGAAAGGGAAAAACTTTTCAAAAAATTAAACTGTAGAACAAAATAATTTAATAAATATATTGGGTGGAGAGAAAAACCCAACTTTTGATTGGCTGGACCGATTTGAAAAATTTTTTCAAGTTGTGGCCTGGAAGAAGGTATATAACCTGCCACGAAAATTTGAGCCCTGTAGAGGGTCGCATCCCCTCAGGAAAATAGATTTTAAGTTTGGAAAGTTTCAATTTAATTGGAATTAATTTGTTAGAAACAAAAAATTTTCATTTTTTGTTTAAATTTTAAAGTATAAGAACTGTTTAGGGACCTTATACATCCCCTAAACATAAAGACGGTCCCAACTGGGAAAATTTACATCTCCACAAGGAGAGAAAATAGAAATTAAGTTTATAATTAAAAATTTTATTCAAATTTATTTATTAACTATTATTGACAAAATTGTATGTAATTGTATTGTGACTATTATAAGACTTGTACCCCATTATACAGGGTCAATTAACAATAACTCACCCCTTTATACAGGGTGTATAATATTTATTTTAAAAATTGACAATTTTCCCCGAATCCTAGTAAATATGTATCAAACACCGCTAACATCTGTAGCAAAGGGACAGGCCTCCCCTAACGCCAACAAATCGCCCTCGCTGGTGTTGGACGCCGCGAGGACCTTTATCAGGAGACCAACAGCAAAACGGAGGTCACTGGACAACATGACCATTTATAAAAGGCAGCAGACCACCTACGCTAGCCAGTCCAGTGACCAACTGCTCCAGGAAGTCATGAAAATGTTTGAGGATATCCCTCTGAAGGTTCAACAATATCCTCAAATGAGGAAAGACATCAAAAACTTCCTGGAGCAGGGCTCTGATGATTGTCAACGCATCCTCTTTGAGCTCAGTAGGAGGATGAAGAGCTCGGAGAGGGCGGCGTCCGACACCACGGGCGCGGCGGCCGCGGCTTCACCTCCCGTAAGGGATGAAGCCGCCGCGGCGGCCGCGCCTTCGGCTCAAATGGAGAAGATGATGGCCAGACTGGGGGAAATGGAGACAAACATTTTTGAGTGGATTAATGAGGGCTACCACAAGACAAAGAAAGATCTAGACGACCTAAACGCCGAACTCGAAGGTCAAAGCCTGGGCGTAGCGGAAAGCATCCTCAACAAGATAGAGAGAACACAAGCCGCTATCGACCAGGCGACCGAGGACAAAACAGTGCGTGCGCAGTCCCACATCGAAGACCTGATTGGGACTGTCGCCAGAGATCTTGTGGTAGAAACCAAAACACACCTTGGCGCCGCCGTTAAGGAAATAGTGTCTCAGAGCCAAGGTGTTCCGGATCCAAACCCCCAGTCCTATGCCAGCGTCGCAGCGGCCAGACCCCGGCGCCGGCCGGCACTCCACTCTTTGGCTGTCACCTCTGAGGATAGACAGGAGACGGCCGGAGAGGTGTTCACCAGAGTGGAGAAGGCGGTCGACGCCAGGTGTACTGGCCTAAAAATATCTAAAGCCAGGAAGGCAAAAAATAGTGTCATCATCCTGGGATGCGACACGAAAGAGGAGTTGGCGAGGGTACAAACCCAAATTAAAAGCAAAGGCAAAGGGCTTGTGGTAGAGCCCATGAGGAACAAGGACCCGCTGGTCGTCCTCAAGGATGTCCATGCGGAGAATGACGACGACCACATGCTGTCCGCCCTACACACTCAGAACGCGGATATCTTCATGGGCCTACCACAGGAGGAGAGGGAGGCCAAAATAAAGTACCGTAAAAGGACAAGAAACCCGGGGACTTCTCACATCGTCCTCCAGGTGGCACCAAAGGCATGGCAAAGGATGACGGCGGCGGGGGTACTCTACCTGGGCCTACAGAGGGTCAGGGTGGAGGACCAGACGCCGCTCATCCAATGCTCAAAATGCCTGGCGTTCGGCCATGGCCGGAAGTTCTGCACCGAGAGTGCGGACAGATGTAGTCATTGTGGGGGCCCGCACTTGCGCAAGGACTGCGCAGACTATGGTGCGGGCTCCGTACCGCAGTGTTGCAACTGCTCGCACTCTGGGTTGCGGGACGCCGGCCACAACGCCTTTAGCGCTGAATGCCCCACTCGTGCCAAGTGGGACTACTTGGCAAGAGAGACCACGGCATATCCCTGACACACCCACACACAGATACACACTACACAAAGACACACATAAACTAACACAGATATAAAGATTATATTTTAAAAATATAGGAATATATCTAAACATGCACACAACAATAACACTAGATCACATTATTAACATACAAACATGGACTGAAACAGTTCACAAGTAGGAACGTAATAAAAATGTATATAGTAACATATATATATCTTTTGTTAGCAGGTTGGTATAACGGAAGTGTGAACTGTGGAAGGAAACACACATGTACAGAACACAAAAACACGCACACTAAAACAAACATACAATACATAAATACGTGTCGTGGAAGCCTGGTCTCCCTGATTAGACTGGGGGGCGGTGTGTGAGGAGCCTGGGAGAAATCTCAGAGCGTCCCACAAAAATAATAAGCCACCATAAAAATGACAGGCGTTCATAAAACATAAAAATAAAATTGCTAAGGCAAAAATTATAGGATGTAAATAGAGAAATAATTGTATGGAAAATATAAGTATAAAATACAGCGAAAATAGTAGATATACATACATGGAATATATAAATAAGTGATAATAAGGATTAATAAGGGACAATAGACAAGTAAATATAGTGCTAACCTAAGAGAATTGCGTAATATAAACAAATTAAAAATAGAATAAATAACACATGGATCCATGTTAGCGCAGATGAGAGTGCGCAGCCTTTGTCTTATTCTCCGTTGCCTAGCAACGGAAAGTAAGACAAAAGGTAAACAACAACAAATGGTTGGACTAACATGAGAACAATATAACAATACAAATGTGGTGTAATAAATGGAAATATATATGTAGTACATTTAAATTAGCAAAAATAAGGAATAATAGATAACAAGGGACAATTAAATATACAAAGTTAAGCAGCGTTGGGCGGGACCACTATTTGGATGGGTGACCGCCTGTGTACTGTTTTTGTTATTAATTTGTCATATTTATTTCGATGTCTTTATTAAGGAAAATTATACATTAAGGATAGAAATGAATAAAATAGTGAATTTAAATATAAAAACTAGAAGTATATATAAGCAAATAAATGTTGTAAAAAATTTAAATATGTATAAGTAGCAAGTAATGTAAATAAAAAAAAAAAAAAAAAAAAAAAAAAAATTGGAAATATAAATAAATAAATATATATGTGTTATAAAATCTAAAATGTATGAATGGCAACTAAAGACCACCAGGTTAAGCGACATTGAGTGAGGTCGGAACTTGGATGGGTGACCGCCCGAAAAAATTATTTTTGTTGTTTTTTTTATTAAGAAATTTATGTATGGTAAAGAATAGAAATAAATAAGAATAGTAAATTAAATAAAAAGACTAGAAATACATATAAATAAATAAATATTGTAAAAAATTGAAATATGTATAATAACAAGTAATGTAAACAAAAAATCAGAAGTATAAGTAAAGGAATATATATTAAAATAATTGTAACAGTTGAAATGGCGAATTCCGACCTCACCTAAGGTTAAGCAGCACTGGGTGAGGTCGGAATTTGGATGGGTGACCGCCCGAAAAAATTATTTTTGTTGTTTTTATTAGAAAATTTTATGTATGGTAAAGAATAGAAATAAATAAAAATAGTAAATTAAATATAAAGACTAGAAATACATATAAATAAATAAATATTGTAAAAATTGAAATATGTAAAAATAACAAGTAATGTAAACAAAAAATCAGAAGTATAAGTAAAGGAATATATATTAAAATAATTGTAACAGTTGAAATGGCAAATTCCGACCTCACCTAAGGTTAAGCAGCATTGGGTGAGGTCGGAATTTGGATGGGTGACCGCCCGAAAAAATTATTTTTGTTGTTTTTTATTAGAAAATTTTATATATGGTAAAGAATAGAAATAAACAAAAATAGTAAATTTAAATATAAAGACTAGAAGTATATATAAATAAATAAATATTGTAAAAAATTGAAATATGTATAAATGACAAGTAATGTAAACAAAAATCAGTAGTATAAATAAAGGAATATATAATAAAGTTGAAACAGTTGAAATAGCGGATTCCGGCCTCACCTAAGGTTAAGCAACATTGGGTGAGGTCGGAATTTGGATGGGTGACCGCCCGTAAATTGTTTTTTGTACTTTTTACTGTCATTAAATTAGCAACATTGGGCGCGGTCGGTATTAGGATGGGTGACCGCCTAAAAATAATTAGTTGGAAAAATTTTGTTCTTTTTTTTTTTGAAAAATATTATAAAGGAACGAACAATAAATAACACATGTATGAAAAATAAAGTAGAAACACATAGATAGAAAATAGTTGGACATAAATAGTTAGAAAATAAACAATTAGAACACAACAAGTGCACAAGTGTGTGTTCACAGAAACTGTGTGTACGCTGTGGACACACAATTGAACACTTTAACATACTATTATATATACATATATATTAAAATATATCGACACCACTACACATAGCACTATATTATACACAATAGATACACAAGGTCCTGTCGATCCTATGGACGGGGAAAAGCAGAAAAAAAAAAAAAAAAAAAAAAAAAAAAAAAAAAAAAAAAAAAAAAAAAAAAAAAACCTAACCTAACCTAACCTAACCTAACCTAACCTAACCTAACCTAACCTAACCTAACCTAACCTAACCTAACCTAACCTAACCTAACCTAACCTAACCTAACCTAACCTAACCTAACCTAACCTAACCTAACCTAACCTAACCTAACCTAACCTAACCTAACCTAACCTAACCTAACCTAACCTAACCTAACCTAACCTAACCTAACCTAACCTAACCTAACCTAACCTAACCTAACCTAACCTAACCTAACCTAACCTAACCTAACCTAACCTAACCTAACCTAACCTAACCTAACCTAACCTAACCTAACCTAACCTAACCTAACCTAACCTAACCTAACCTAACCTAACCTAACCTAACCGCTTAGATGCCGAGATAGCATCGTTTTTCCGAGCTCCGTACCTTAAAAATCGTGTGTGTGACAAAGTTTCCCCGATAATTAAGAGTGATAGCTCAAAAGTTGCGCCGTCGCGAGACGAACGTAGAGCAAAAAACCGCGTGGATTTTGGACCAGTAGTTTAGTTTTTATAGGCGAAAAAATAAAAATTTTTTCGTCGAAAGTGACAAAAATTTTTAAAAGTGCTATATCTCAGAAACAAGATCTGTGATCCCCGGTTTTTGAACTGTGCAAAGTTGCGGAGTGAGTGCGTGAACATTTTAGGACTATTCCCGTATTTTTAAGACGACTATTGCCAAAGTTGTGGTGTCTTTTGTCGAAATTTTTCGACCAAAACAACCACAAAAAGTGAAAAAAGACGTGTAACTCTGAAAAGCGATCTGCAACCTCCGGTTTTTTAACCGTTAGAGGGTGCGCCTCAGGAGTCTTCACCTTTTGAGACCTTTTCCGTAATTTTCAGACGCTTTTCAGGCGAGTTATAACGCTTTTTCACAAAAGGGTGTGGTCGGTGAAAATTTTCATCACCATCACCAATTCTACCTGGTGATAGCTTAAAAGTAGCACATGGACTAGACGATTGTGACGGTGAAAACCCCAGTTAAATCGGACCAGGACTTAGTGAGATATTGGACAAAATATACTCTGACAATTAACAGTGAAAGTGACACTTAATTTTGTGAAAATCTTGGATTTTCATTTAGTGACCCCTGTGTGTTCAGCTCTGTGAGGGTGTGTCTCGGGGATACCCTTCTTCTGAGACCCCTCCCAAGAGATTTGGACCACTTTTGCAAGAGTGACACCCCTTTTTCTTTAAAAAGGGTGTGGAGGCTGAGGTCCCGGATCCTGGTCCCTCGGGAGAGTGATAGAGACACAAAAACGTGAGTGACGTTAAACTGTACCAGATACTTTTTACAGATTAAAGTTTAGTGCATTAGTTTAGTTTTTATAGTGACTTTTAATTTTATATACATTTACCACCCTAACACCAAGGGTTGTGCTTTAACCCCCTCATCCAACATACTATAAAATAGTGCACGACGAGACGAAACTTTTGAGACCTCCCTGGCTCAAATCGGTTGAGAAACCGAGGAGATACAGGTAGTGAACATTCTGGAAAACATTTTAAAATAGTGTGACGTCACGACATAGGAATTTATCCTAGTGATAAGATAAGACAATAAAAACTGGGTCAAAAGCCCTTCTTGACTCCATATCTTGGACACCCGTGGCCTTTTTAGACTGGCAAAGGTATTTCTAGGCTTCCCGCAACGTGTATTGTCCATCCAAAGAGGGATCGACAAATTGCGGTGAGGCTTTTCAAATCGATAGGCCAGCATTTAAGGAATCCTCGAATAACTTCGGATTGGCTGGGCCGATCCTCACCGGACTTTTTGCATTCGACTCGGCAGAGGGTGTGCTACGAGAAGAGCACCCCCGAAAAAATTAAAGGGATAAAAATCGAAAAAATTTCATCCCGAACAAAGTAATTATATTGACTTTTTAATAAAATTAAACGAACGTTCTTGACACAAAGAGTGGCGACGTAACATCGTTGCCCCGCTAATAACTCCGAACTGGTTGGCCTGATTGTCTCGGGATTCGGGAATCGGGAGCTCCCAGTGGAGACCCCCCCATTGATATCACTGGCTGGACCATTTCCTGGAGTGTTCCCTGGATAAAGGGGAATAAACCAGGAAAACTAAATATCTCGGCTCATTTTGGGCCGATTCCAGAAATTCTTTGGGGTCGGAATCCCTGTAACAGGGAGCAACTGCCGACACCGTCAATTGGACCGTCAGGGAAGTGATCCGGGAGAAAACGGGAGTAAAACCCAACTTTGGCCTGGGTGGACCAAATTGGAAAATTCTTTTGGATTGCGGCCCGGGATAGGGCATATAACCTGTCACGAAAGAGGGGGTCCTGTAGGAGGCCGCAATCCCTCAGGATAATTAATTTTAAGTTTCATAGAATTAAATTAATTATATTTAGTTTGTTAGAAACATTGAAATTTTTTATTTTATTTAAATTTGAAATTATTAGAACTGATACGGGACCTTATACATCCCTTAAACCGTAAGACAGTCCCAATTGGGAAAATTTACGCCCCCCTATAGGGGAAAAAATTAATATTAAGTTTTTAATTGAAAATTTTTTATCTCAAATTTTTATTTGAGAGACATTATTGACCAATTGTATATAATTGAATCTATAAATAATTTAAGACTTGTACCCCATTATACAGGGACAATAAAATCTAACCGCACCCCGCTATACAGGGTGTACAAATTAAATTTAATATATTGACAATTTTCCCCGAACATAACATGTACGACACACCACCGACATCGCACGTAGCAAGGGGACAGGCCTCCCCAAACGCCAACACCTCACCCTCGCTGGTGCTGGACGCCGCGAGGACCTTTATCAAGAGACCAGCTACAAAGAGGAGGTCACTGGACAACATGTCCATCTACAAAAGGCAGCAGATCACCTACGCTAGCCAGTCCAGTGACCAACTGCTCCAGGAGGTCATGAAGATGTTTGAGGATATCCCCCTGAGAGTTCAGCAATATCCTCAAATGAGGAAGGATATCAAAAACTTCCTGGAGCAGGGCTCCGATAATTGTCAACGTATCCTCTTTGAGCTCAGCAGGAGGATGAAGAGCTCGGAGAGGGCGGCGTCCAGTACCGCGGGAGCGGCGGCCGCGGCTACATCTCCCGTAAGGGATGAAGCCGTCGCGACGGCCGCGCCCTCGGCTCAAGAGAGCAAAATACTAGACAAACTGGGGGCTATGGAAGAAAACATTTATGAATGGATCAAAGATTCCCATAACAAGCTAAAAGCAGATATTAAAGAACTTGAAGAAATGAACGATGCGACCAACATGGGCCAAACGGAGGCCTGGGCCATAAAACTCGACGGCGTACATGAGGATATTGACAAGGAGACCAAAAGTCAAATAGAGCGTGCACAGTCCCATATCGAAGACCTGATTGGGACTGTTGCTAGAGACTTGGTAGTAGAGTCCAAGACGCACCTCGCCACCGCCGTAGAGGAAATCGCCTCCCGTTGTTGCCCTCAAGTTGCCCTGGAACCAAGCCCCCAGACCTACGCCAGCGTCACAGCGGCCAGACCCCGGCGCCGGCCGGCACTCCACTCTTTGGCTGTCACCTCTGAGGATAGACAGGAGACGGCCGGAGAGGTGTTCACCAGAGTGGAGAAGGCGGTCGACGCCAGGCGTACTGGCCTAAAAATCTCTAAGGCCAGGAGGGCGAAGAACAGCGTCGTCATCCTGGGCTGTGATACGAGAGAGGAGGCAGCGAGGGTGAAAACCCAGATAGAAACAAGAGGCAAAGGACTAGTGGTAGAGCCCATGCGAAACAAGGACCCGCTGGTCGTCCTTAAAGACGTCCATGCGGAGAACGACGACGATAAAATGATGTCCGCTATATACAACCAGAACGCGGACATCTTCATGGGCCTACCACAGGAGGAGAGGGAGGCCAAGGTGAAATACCGCAAGAGAACAAAGAATCCGGGGACCTCCCACATCGTCCTCCAGGTGGGACCCAAGGCATGGCAAAAAATGACGGAGGCTGGTGCACTTTACCTGGGCCTACAAAGGGTCAGGGTGGAGGACCAGACTCCGCTCATACAATGCTCAAAATGCCTGGCATTCGGCCACGGCCGGAAGTTCTGCACCGGGGGTGCGGACAGATGTAGCCACTGTGGGGGCCCGCACTTGCGCAAGGACTGCGCAGACTATAGTGCGGGCTCCGTACCGCAGTGTTGCAACTGCTCGCACTCTGGGTTGCGGGACACCGGCCACAACGCCTTTAGCGCCGAATGCCCAGTCCGTACCAAATGGGACTATTTGGCAAGGGAGACCACGGCATACCTCTGACACATCCACACACAGATACACACTACACAAAGACACACATAAACAAACACAGATATAAAGATTATATTTTAAAAATATAGGAATATATCTAAACATGCACACAACAATAACACTAGATTACATTATTTAACATACAAACATGGACTGAAACAGTTCACAAACAAGAAAGTAGCAATAATATATATTATTATATATATATTATTTGTTAAGGAAAGTCATAAAGGAAAGAGTGAACTGTGGAGGGAAACACACATGTACAGAACACAAAAACATGCACACAAAAACAAAGATACTTAACATAAATACGTGTCGTGGAGGCCTGGTCTTCCTGATAAAACTGGGGGGCGGTGTGCGAGGCACCGGATACATAACATATAGTGCCCCACAGCAACATATGCTGCTACAATAAGAGCGAAAGGCGCTTAAATAAAATATATTACTAAGGAAAAATTTAAGTATACAAAGCGGTGTTAAAAATGGAAATATATAAATAATACATGTTAATAAGTAATAATAAGGTTAAATAAATACTAGGGACATATAAACATAGTGCTATTAGAGAAAAATGTGTGAGATAAATATATTAAATACAGAAACTACAACACGCGGATCCGTGTTAGCGCAGATGAGAGTGCGCAACCTTTTGTATTGATCTCCATTGCATAGCAACGGATATCAATGCAGAAGGTAAACAACAACAAATAGTTTGAATAACATATGAATAAAAATGTAGTTAAATAATGTCAACGGATGAAAGAAATATTTGAATGTACCATATATGGATATACATATACCACAAAAATAGTTAAAAATATATAAATGAGAATCAAAAACAATATAAGTACGATAAATGTTGTGGTAGACATATAGATAATATATAGTGGATATAAATAGACAACATATCAATGTATAGAACACTATGAATGGACGAATGTGTGTATGCAGAAACTGTGTGTACGCTGCATACACACAGTCGAACACTTTTAAATGTATTATATATAAATACATATTATAAAAATTAGAAAAGTATATAAATAATAAAAAATTGCAAATAGTAAATGTATATAAAAAGTATTGGAGGACATGTAGAAAAATTTTGAAAAATGATGTAAATAAATAAATAGTATAAAATAGCACAAAACAAATATATGATGTATAGATGTATGTACTGGAAGAGAATTTGTTGTTGTTATTGTTACTGTTGTAGTTATTGTCGTTGCCACTGTTGTGGTTTTTGCCATTATCATGACTGTTGTTACATATTGTTATTATTATCATTGTCACCACTATCACCATCATCACCATTTTCATCATCAACATCATTTCATCATCATCACCATTTTCATCATCATCACCAATTTCATCATCACCACCATTTTCATCATCATCACCATTTTCATCATCATCACCAATTTCATCATCATCACCATTTTCATCAACATCACCTATTTCATCATCATCACCATTTTCATCATCATCACCAATTTCATCATCATCACCAATTTCATCATCATCACCATTTTCATCATCATCACCAATTTCATTATCATCACCATTTTCATCATCATCACCATTTTCATCATCATCACCTATTTCATCATCATCACCATTTTCATCATCATCACCAATTTCATCATCATCACCATTTTCATCATCATCACCAAATTCATCATCATCACCAAATTCATCATCATCACCATTTTCATCTTTCTTCAAAATTTTCATCAGTATCATTATTATATACATATATATTATAAAAATTAGAAATACACAGAAATAAATTGAAAATAACACATGTAAGAAAAATATAGTCAAGACAAATGGATACAATATAAATTGATGTAAACAAATGGAATATAAATATTTGAAACAACAATAAAGATGAACGAATGTATGTGTACAGCAATTGTAAATGTGCTGTACAAATATATTCGAACATTTTCAACATATTATATATACATATATATTAAAATATAACGACACTACAAAACACACATTGCACTATGAAATAAAAAACAAGATAAAAAAGGTCCCTTATTAAGTAAGGGGAAAAGCGTAAAGGCAGCAACGCCCTGCGATGGCGGGTGCCTGCTTTTAATTTTAATTAAAAAAAAAAAAAAAACCTAACCTAACCTAACCTAACCTAACCTAACCTAACCTAACCTAACCTAACCTAACCTAACCTAACCTAACCTAACCTAACCTAACCTAACCTAACCTAACCTAACCTAACCTAACCTAACCTAACCTAACCTAACCTAACCTAACCTAACCTAACCTAACCTAACCTAACCTAACCTAACCTAACCTAACCTAACCTAACCTAACCTAACCTAACCTAACCTAACCTAACCTAACCTAACCTAACCTAACCTAACCTAACCTAACCTAACCTAACCTAACCTAACCTAACCTAACCTTTTTTTTTTTTTTTTTTTTTTTACGTGTGGAAACCCCCTCGGGCCGTCACCCCGCCGGGGTTTGCGGCGGGGCGGTGTGTCGGAATCGAACCGACTAAAACCACACGGTGTGCCAACTCTGCGCCTGAGAAGGGAGGGGTCCGGGATCGCTGTTACTAACGCAAACCGGACCCCTCCCAGCGCCTGCCCGCACTGAAGCGGGCACCTTCTTCCAGTAAACTCTCAATTTAGGCGACGCACGGCACACGCGTGCGTCGCCCCTTCGCGGCTGGCCACTAAAGCGGATGGACGGGAAAACCCATCCTGTCCATCCGCGGCCACACTCAGGGCGGCATGAGGCGCAGATGGGCGCGCCTCCGCCGCCCGGTTCGCCGGCGGCGGATCGGGTCCGAGTGGAGATCATCCTCCCGGGCCTTCTCCGCCGCCTCCTTCTGCGAAATTACGTCTTCGCAGAAGGATGCGACCGCGGTAAAACTGCTGTCGCTACCGGCCATGGAGCGTATGATGGCCGGTAGCGACAGATCTCCTCCGATGACTGCAGTGAGGGCCCGGCGCTGCTCCGCCCAGGCGGGGCAGAACTCCAGCGTATGCTGGGCCGAGTCCTCACTGCAGTCGCAGTGGTGGCAGGCGGGACTCAATTCCCTCCTAGCGACCGAGTGCAGGTACTTTCCGAAGCAACCATGCCCGGAAAGCACCTGCGTCAGCCGGAAGGAAAGGGTCCCGTGCTGCCGCCCTGCCCACTCGAGGATGACCGGCTGGAGCGCCTCCACGGTGGCAAAGCCAGCGCGTGGAGCCTCCAGCCGGGACGACCAACGAGCCATCGTGGCTCGGCGAGCGGCTTCACGCCAATCGCGTACCTCTTCGGGCGGAGGACGATACCCGTTCTCCGCCCGATATTCAGCCGCTCGCCGATAAACTTCGGCGAGCACTTCCGCCTCCAAATCCCACGGGGGTGTTCCGGCCAAGGCGCACGCCGCCTCCGTCGACACGGTGCGGTATCCGCGTATGGCTCTGACCGCCAATACCCTCTGAGGCCGCCAGAGGCGTGCCTTATTCTGGGCGGTCAGAGCCGGGACCCACACCGGTGACCCGTAAAGGGCCATCGACCGGACCACCCCCGTGTAGAGGTGTCTTGTTTCGACGCTGGCTCCACCCAGATTGGGCAAGAGTCGCCCAAGGGCGGAGGCAGCGTCGACCAGCTTTGGGGCAAGCTGTCGGAAGTGCTCGTCGAAGAGCCACCTACCGTCGAGGATCAGGCCCAGATACCTCATCTGGGCCCGAACCGGTACGAGGACCGAGTTGACTTCGATTGAGGCGCCGGGGGGTGGACCACGACGGGGCCCATGAAAAAGCAGGGCCTCCGTCTTGTCAAGGGCCACCCGTAAGCCCAGCGCCTCTATGCGCCCAACCACCAGAGAAACACCCCTGGTGGCCAGGCGCGCCGCCTCTTGGAAATTGGCCCCCCGGGCTGTGACAAGTGTGTCATCGGCGTAACAAATTACGCCCAGCCCGGGGGGCAGACGACTACGAAGGACCCAGTCGTACCCCACGTTCCACAGGAGTGGTCCAAGGACAGACCCCTGTGGAACGCCGCACGACATGGGTCGCCGTCTAAGGACGCCATCTCGGTCCTCGTACACGACGGTACGCTCCTCTAAATAGTCTGCCACCAGCCGCCTCAGGTACTCTGGCACTCCATGGTACTGGAGTGCTTCCCTGATGCAGCTGAATGGCAGACTATTAAAGGCGTTGGCGATGTCCAAGGACACCGCCAACACCACGCCGCCACAGCTCACTGCCTCTTCGGTCACGGCCCTAAGGCGCATCACGGCATCGACCGTCGAACGCCCCTCTCGGAACCCGAATTGGGCGTCCGACAGGTCGGGCCCCACCTCGCTGAGATGCTGGACGATGCGGGCAGAGAGAATCCTCTCGAACAATTTGCCCGCCTCGTCCAGCAACACGATGGGCCTATAGGCCGCGACCGAATCGGCCGGCCGTCCCGGCTTCGGCAACAGGACCAGCTTCCCACATTTCCAGCACTCAGGGAAGCGTCCGGACGCCAGGCTGGCGTCCAAAACCTCCCTGAGGCGGTCCGACATATGGTCGAGGGCTCGGGCCATCACTCGGGGTGGTACCCCGTCCGGCCCGGGGGCGGTGTTCTTGGAACGGATCCGAAGAACAGCCGCCCCAACCTCCGATTCCCTAACGGGCGGAATATTGTCCTCTCGGCCCCCGTCGTCTCTGGCCGGACCGGCCATCGACGGGGGCGTGTGCTCCGCCCGCTGCGGGAAAAGGCCCTCGACCACCTGCTGCAGGAAGCTGGGCTGGAGAGTCTCGGTAAGGGGGGGGCCCGCCGTGCGGAGCTTTTGTCGCACCGCACGATATGGGCGACCCCAGGGGTCACGATCGAGACTCTCCAGCATCTCCTTTCTTTTTGCCTCTTTGGCGCGGCAAATGGCCAGCTTCAGAGTTTTCCGCGCTTCGCGGTACTCCTCATGAAGCCGGCCCTCCTCCCCGTCTACGCGGTGGCGTCGCCGCCGGCATCGGGTGTAGGACCTCCGGGCACGAGTACAGGCCGCACGGAGGTCCGCCAACTCCTGGGACCACCAGTAGACCCCGTTCCGTGAAGGTCGACAACCCCGAACGCGGGGCATGGCCGCATCGCAGATCTGCGTAATCGCAGAGCGAAAGCGGCCAGCCCCCATGTCGACCTCCTCGGCCGGGGCCCGCGGAGACAGCCATGACTGAACGATGGCCGCCTCCTCTAGCAGGTCCCTGTCGAGTTTGGCAACTGCCCACCGCGGAAAGCGGGAGGTATGCCGCGCCACGTGACCCCTACTGGGGCCCTGGGACCGGGAGAGCTCAAATCGGATATATAGGTGATCCGAGAGCGTCTCAACCTCATCCAGGACACACCAGTTCCTTACTCGTGCGGCAACAGCAGGGGTAGCGAACGAAAGGTCCACTATCGACCCCCCCTGCTGTCGCACGCACGTGTTGGTGGCGCCTCTGTTCAGCAAACAGAGGCCCACCGAAGCCGCCCACTCCACTACGGCATCGCCCCTGGCGTCCGTCGCTGGGGAACCCCACGCAATGGATTTTGCGTTGAAGTCCCCCAGCACGAGGACGTGCCCAGACGCAAGTCGCCGCATCGAGGTCTCCAAGTTGTTAAGGAAGACCTCGAAGTCGCTCAAACTCCGGTTGGGGGAGAAGTAGACACCGTAAACGGTTATTCCCCCCCACTCGGCAGCCACATATCCAGAGCCCTTGTCTCTAAGCGACAAGGGCGGGGAACGAGCCGCCGAGGAGCCGACGACTGCCACGGAGCCGTCCCGGTCACCCATCCAGTTTGGACGGGGAGGGACGTAATAAGGCTCCGCGACTACGGCAACACCTATCGACCACTGCGCCATGGTTTGCAGGAAGAGATCCTGCGCCGCGGCGCAGTGGTTCAGGTTCGTCTGGACAAGGAGGTTGGAGACTTGATCCATTTACTGGATCGTCTCTACAACCTCCTCCATGGGCGACGACGTGGTCGCACGATCGACGTCGGAAGCAGCCTGGGTCGACAGGCTAGCCCCCGACGTCTGCCGAGAAGCTCGGGGAGGCTTGCAGCCCCCCTGCCCCATCTGGTGATTGGCGGGCTTATTGCCCGCCGCACACACGGGGCAGTGAGGGGCGGCAGAGCACTCTGCCGCCTTGTGCCCCGGTCGACCGCAGCGGAAACAGAGTCCGCTGCAGTCGAAGCAACTCTGGCACTTGGTGCGAGTGTGTCCCGCGGCTAGGCATTTGAAACACCTCATCGGTCTTGGGGCCAGGACTGTAATCCTAGCACTCACAAAACCGATGAGGATCCTGCCTGCATCGGCCAAAATTTTGGCCGACGCCACGGGACAGCTGACCCACACCGCACCAAGGCCTCCCGGACCGGGGCGGATGGTGCCGACCCTGACGCCGTCCGCGCCGCAACCCGCCTTGTCACGGATTACGGCGCGGACGTCGTCGGTCGTGACCGAGTCGTCCAGGCCCGAAATGCGCAGCTCTGCGCACTTTGTGGGCCTGGCGATCCTCACACCATCCGTGGCTGCGAAGACTCCCTTCAACTTCTCGGCAACGGTGTCCGCCTTTTTTGCGCCATCGGCCCCAGGGAACTCGAGAACTCGAGCTCCCGTTTGGGCCTTGCGCAGGCGGACACCGGCCGTTTCAAAATCTCCGGCGAGACTGTCCCGGGCCTTCTTGAAGAAGGCCGCGTAGGACAGCCCGCCGGATGTCGCCTCCGGTGACAGGGTCACCACTACAGCCGCGGTTTTCGGCGGCTGCAGTTTCCGCGGCTTGCGGCTCTTTGGGGTGGCCCCTGCCACCGGTGGCGCCTGCGGGCCAGAGGCTGCCCGTCGGGCAGCCTTTCTGGCCCGCTTTCTCGCCTTCTTTGATTTTGCCCCTCCGACTACCTGCCAACCCTCATTGGAGGGGGCAGATGTAGAGGGGCCAGGCAGAGGTGTTGGAGTGGGGGGCAGAGGTGTGGCTGCTTTTGCTGCTGCCCTCGGCCCCGTCCTCGGTGCAGCCGTCTTAGCCGGAGCCGGAGCCCCGGCCACCAGCCCTCGAGCAGCCGCAGGGGCCGGCGCTGTTCTCGTCGTCGACGCGTAGGTTACTCGACCCCCCACCACAGGTAGAGGGGTCGGCGCCGACGACGTGGCCGTCCGCTTCGGCGTTGCAAGCGGCGGCCGAATGATAGGGGCCGCAGGCAGCCTCGCCTCCAGGCCGGCCGTACGACCCTCTATCATCCGCCAGCAAGCGTCGAGGATGGCAGCCAGCTGGGCGTCCGTAATCCCGGTGCCGGCAGGGGACGGCTGCGACGCAGGCGGGGCCCGCTGGGATGCAGACGCGGCCCGCTGGGATGTTGACGGGGCCGGTGACTCGCGCTCCGCCCGGAACTGGGCGAATTGAGCGCTGAGCTCTGCCACCTGCCCCGTCAGGTGTTCGTTGGCCGCCTGTAGGCGGGCTACGTCCCCAATTAGGGTCCCCACAACCCCCGCCACGGCAGAAGAGGAGTCCTTAAGGGCTCTCACAAAAGAGCCCTTAAGGTTGACGGACTTGGTGGCCACCTTGTTTATTATGGCCACCGCCGCGTCCGCTGTCTCCTGCAGAGAGACCGATGATTGGGGCTCTGAATCCCCATCCACCGGTCCCCTGATCTTAAGCAGGAGACCACTCATCTCCTCCTCTGCCTGGAGCTCGCCATCAGCCCTGGCCCTTTTGTAGGATTCCGCCTTCGAGAAGGCGGAACCCGACGAGGCCGTGGCGGGGGTTCGAGACCTCCCCCTCTGGCTACTCCCGATTTTGGGCGGCAGCATCTCCAGGGACGCGTCACTATCGACCTCCCTGGATAGGCCGCGTTTGCGGTTGTCACCAGTCTCGCAGTCCATTGCCAGGGAGGTTCCACTCGTACCATCCGACGAGTGGTTGGACCTGGAACGCTCCGACGTTCTTCGGCTGCGGCTCCCAGCAGCCGGATCGACTTCTGGGAGCCCCACCGAAATGGGCGTTCCAGAAGCAGCGTCCTCCTCGGTTGACGAGTGGCCGTCTGCCTTCCGAAACTGCCCTTTGGCGTTTCTCCTCTCTCTTTTCTCCCTCCTCTTCCCTTCTTTCTCGGATCCGTTGTGCTTGCCTTTAGTTGTCGTTGTTTCGGTTTCGTTATTCTTTTTATTTAAATTTATCAGCTCCATAATAAATCCCACGAGTCGGGGAGAACTAAAAGTCCACCCGGGCAGAGATCCCCAATACCCGGGCAAGCCTAAGTACTGTGGAGGTCGGCCGGTATCCACAGGTTTTTACGACTTAGCTGTCGGGTGTTATAGACTATCCTTGTCATGGGCCGGCCAATCAAGGCAAGCCCTCCGGCCATCAGGTTCTCAGCGTACCCTCTTGGAGCCACCAGTCAGGTCGTTGTTGAGCCCCCAATGGTTACGGAATGCGAGAGGGTGGCTAGCCCTCTCTCACAGACGGAGCTAACACTCACGTGCCAGCCCCTCTGTCCTACTCGCTCTCCATCACGCCCTCTGCTAAAGCAGAGGGACGCTTGGAGCGCGGCATGACGATGGAGCGTCATGTCCTTCGCGGCAGTCTCAACAGACTCCGTCTGGTATCCCATTTGGTCTGGAGTCTCACCCTGGGCCAATCCGGCATGAGTAGCTCTACCCGGCACAGCCCCAGAGATCATTGACCCACGCAAGCCCCACCACGACGACAACGTAGGGATACATTGGGGGGAACCTAACCTAACCTAACCTAACCTAACCTAACCTAACCTAACCTAACCTAACCTAACCTAACCTAACCCAGTCGCAATTTGCACCTCGGGACGAACGCCACGAATTTTTGTGAGCTCCGGAGTTAAAAATACGTTTAAGTGGTAAATTGTGATGCGATCTGCATGAACCAAGTGTTAAAAGTTAGATAGAAGTGAGATCCTTCTGTGCGAAGTGCTAATTTCAGTGAAAAAACATCCCCTGAACTTTTAAAACTGAAAAACAATAGTTTTGGAGGTTATAGTGCACGTGGTTTTACCTTAAATCAAGTAGAACTTTGTCTCGAGTGGTTGCCCCCGCCTGGAATTTTTGCAGTCGGGTGCCCCCCTGTGCCCTCCACGTCGCTACGTCGCCGGTTTTAGAGATACACTGTGGACTTCAGTTTTATACTGAAAAAACCAAAAACCACGTGTTGCTGAAAATTGCAGTGGAACATCTCAGGAATCTGAAACTTGGCACGGACCTCGGCATCACCTTGCAGAGCATCTTTCTGAAAACAGAAGAATTTTCGACCCAAAGGTTAATTTTTTATTACCTTTTTAAATTACAAACTTTGACCTATCATAATTTACTTACCTGACCTGATAGAAGATTTCTGCAACTGCTCGTCGTTGCGCGCTTGCCGAAAGAACATATCTGGAAAATTTTAGAATTTTAGAATTAATATTTTAGAAATTATAATTAAAAAACCGAAATTTTTGAAAATTTAAAAATATTTGACCCAAGGAGCTGAAAGTTTCAGAAATTTATTTTTTATAATTGAAGCCCTAGATTTAACATAAATTATCCATATTTTTTCAAAATTTTTGGTTTATTTTTGAAGTAGTTACAGAATTTTTTGTATTTTTAGCAAATAAATAGGAAATAAATAGAAATAATTAGATTTTTAAGCCATAATTGTGTTTTCCCAACCTAGGTAAGGTTCTTTGAGCCCAAACTAGGACGCTATATCTTTAAAATTGAGAGATTTTAACTTTTTCGGCCATTTTATTTTTTAGCAATAAATTTTCAGATAATTATATCTCCCTCACTTTTTGAGGTAGAGACTTCGGGTTTGCGCAGAAATCTGCCCCATATCACCATCTATCCTGAGAATATACTTTCAGGAGTTTTCAGGCGCTAAACATTTTTCAGCCTGAAAGTGCTAGGGAGAGCTGCAGGAAGACGAGCCGAGGTGTACATTCAAAACCCGGTCCCGCTGCGACCTTTGGTTGCCGCGCTATAGAGGTTTAAACTTGAGTTTTGACAGTTGTCAATTGTCAAACTCAAGGTTTGGATGCTTTTATCTCCGGTTTGGGAGACCGTAGGAAAACGCGGTTTTCTTTTGGGTGCTTGGTGGAGGCCCCTGAAGCCGTATTCTGAATTTCAGGCGCTTTCAGCGTGCTCAACTTTTGAGCGCTGAAAACCTCATAGGCGGAAAGAGCGGGTCGGGGCGTTTGGTAAAAACCCAAACACCATATACCTGCGACTTCGGGGAGAGATTCGGTGGCCTGTTGAAGTTCGACTTTGACAGTTCTCGACTGTCAGAGTTGAGTTTTGACGGTCCGTAACTTCGGATCCCGGGGTCGTAGAGAACCGCGGTTTGTTTCTGGGTGACTGGCCTGATAGTGTCCAGCCTTCTGGATAGTTTTCAGGACTTTTGGACACCTGAAAATTTTTCAGGCTGAAACCCGGAGAATCGGGAGCGTCTCGTCAGGACAAAAGAAATAACACCGAGCACGGCTGTTTTTGCTTGGGTGGTTCGCCAGATATCCCGCTTTTAAAGAAACGCGGCGGCCATCTTGAAAAAGTTTGGACCGCGATATCTCGGGAACCCCTTGGGCTGGGACGGTCGAGTTTGGTATCGTAGAAGAGGGCTCACAGAGACCTCTTAGAATTTGTGCCCAGACCAGCTCTAGATAGAGCTGAAAAATTTTGAAACTTTTAAAAATTTTTTCTCTTGTGTTTTTTTGCGACTTTTTAAAATAAGTGACCTCTCCGACCCCTTATACAGGTCGTTGAAAACCAAAACTGACTCTAGGTAGAGTGACCCTGAGTTTTCAGGAAATTTTGTAAAAATTTTATATCTTTAGCACAGTTTCATTCGGGACCAGAACTTGAAAGAGTTCGCGATCATCATTACTGTGTCGTTCCACGCCTATCTAGACAGAACAAACGGTGCTAGATCCACTAGCATACAATTTATTGACAATTTTATTTTTACACAATTTATTTACACATTTCTATTTACAATTTGACGACCACCTCCAACATATTTACACAAAATGTTCGTGGCAGATCGTACACCGCGAAAGACCGCTTCCCCCGTTAAAACGGGAGAAAAATCACCTCTTGGTGATGAACAAATGACGAAAAAGGCGAGTCCATCGACGTTGAACCCGGCACCGGTACAAGTACGTCGTAGTGTCGGCGCAATAGAGGCCAAAATCCGGCCTCCCAGCTCTACCTCTCCTAAGGCCAAACCACCAGCTAGGCAGGGGGCAACCAAGTACCAAAGCAGGATGACTGAGGCTAGGGCACTAGTTAATAAAGCCAAGACAGCCATGGGCCATAGCAAAAACATGAAGACTGAAATAAAGAGAGACCTTACCGAAGCTATCGATCGTCTCTTCAGTCTGGTGAAAGAAACAGAAGGAACACCCAGGCCCTCTACTGGCACCGAATCAGGAATCCAGATCGAAGAAAAAGAAAAAGAAAAAGAAAAGGAGCAAAAGTGCTGTCAGAACTTGGAAAAACTATTTTTGAAAAGAATGGAAGAACAAGAGAAATTACTAAAAGAAAATAAGGAGGAAATTATAAAAATAGGAGTTATAGTGCAAGAAAATCAGAGACAGACCTCATATGCGGATATGGTCACCGGACCAACGAAACACCCAATCCGAGAGAAGACAGCAATGCACTCCATTGCAATAACATCTACCGCAGAAACAGAGAATGGTGAACAGGTTCTGGACAGGGTCCGGAAAGCGGTAAACGCGAAAGAGGAAGGTCTCAAAGTAGACAGTATTAGAAAAGCCAAAGACCATAAAATTATTCTGGGTTGCCAGTCCAAACGAGAGATAGAGCTGGTTAAGGAAAGAATAAAAAAGTCCGGGGGGCATCTCCTAGTAGAGGAAATCGCAAATAAGCACCCTTTGATAATCCTCAAGTACGTCATGGATTACCTTACTGACGACGAAGTGCTAACTGCTTTAATAAAGCAAAACAGGAACTTGCTCAAGGATGAACCGGAACAAAATTTGGCGGCCATTAAAGTTAAATACAGGAAACGCACCAGAAATAAGCATTCGTGTCATTTTGTACTAACAGTCCCACCGGGTGTATGGCGCCGCCTGACAGATGCGGGCATCGCGCACATAGATCTACAGAGGGTTAAAGTGGAAGACCACTCACCACTCATACAGTGTGCGCGATGCCTAGGCTACGGCCATAGTAAACGGTTCTGTAAGGACACCGAGGATGCGTGTAGCCATTGCGGAGGGCCACATCTAAGATCAGCCTGCGACGACTGGATTTCGGGTGCAACCGCAAAATGCCGGAACTGCGCAAGAGCCAGGCTTGAACGGAATGACCATAATGCTTTCAGTCCAGACTGCCCTGTAAGACGAAAGTGGGATGAGCTGGCCCGCTCCTCAATAGCTTACTGCTAAGGGCAGCCAGGCGTATTATAGACTAGTGCAGGCAAACCTACAGCGTAAAAGGCTAGCCACTGACGAGCTTATTATCGAAGCCGGCCAACGAAAGCTCACTGCGGCTCTTATACAGGAACCATACGTTGGATCGACAAAGACGATGAGAGGGTACGGGGGCGTGAGAGTCTTCCAGAGCACAAACAGAGGGGATGGGAGAGTAAAGGCGGCTATCGCTGTCTTCGATAAGGATCTCAACATCAAGCAGTATCCTAAGCTCACTACCAACAACATCGTCGTGGTGAGCCTCCAAACCAGTGCCTGGGAGATTACCCTGGTCTCTTATTATTTTGAACCTGACCAGCCGATCGAACCATACCTCGACCATCTGAGGACGATCATCGCAAGCGTAGGAACCAAAAATGTAATCGTCGGTGGCGACGCCAATGCCAAAAGCTTATGGTGGGGAAGTCCCTCTACTGACGACCGGGGAGATGAAATGGCGGGAGCATTGGGGGAGCTCGACCTCCATATTTTGAATGTAGGAAAGGTACCAACCTTCGACACCATCAGGGGAGGCCAGCGCTACCGGAGCTTCATAGATGTCACAGCTTGTTCCGCGGACATCTTACATAGAGTGGAGCAGTGGAGAGTGGACGGAAGCCTCACCAGCTCGGACCACGGCGGCGTGATGTTTAACCTGAAATTAAAAAGATCAAAAGGAATAAAAATAGAAAGAACTACTAGGATATATAATACAAATAAAGCAAACTGGTCTGAGTTCCATAAGGAACTCAGCCAGAGAAAAATAGATAAAAATATAAATAAATATGAAATAGAGAAAATCCAAAACATAAATGAAATAGAATATATGATAAGTTTGCTAATAGATTTAATAACAGAAATATGTAATAACACAATACCAAAAAAGAGGTCTAGGGAAGAACTTACCGCGCCGTGGTGGTCTGAGAGACTGGATAAACTAAAAAAGGAAGTCGCCACGAGGAAAAGGCGAATAAGATGTGCCTGTCCGGGGCGCAGGCAGACGGTGGTCGAGGATTATCTGGGGAAAAAGCAGGAGTATGAAACGGAGGCATCAAGAGCTAAAACCGAAAGCTGGAAGAAGTTTTGTATGAAACAGGATAGGGAGGGAGTCTGGGAGGGGATTTATAGAGTGCTAAATAGAACAACAATAAGGGAAGAAGACCTGCCTCTGGAGAGAGATGGAATGGTACTGGATCCACAACGCTCAGCTGAACTACTTGCGGAAACTTTCTACCCCAGAGACGAAGCTGACAATGACAGCGAATACCACATCCTAGCCAGAGCGAAAGCGGACCGGGTTAACGAAGAGGGACTAAATGAGCAAAACGATCCCCCTTTTACCATGCTTGAACTCAAAACGTCATTCGAGTCCTTCAACCCGAGGAAAGCACCGGGGGCCGACGGCTTTACCGCGGATATATGTAGCCACGTCATAAACAATGATCCCGATCTTATCCTGGCTCTCTTAAATAAGTGTCTGGAACTACATCATTTCCCCATGAAATGGAAAGAGGCTACCGTAGTAGCTTTGAAGAAACCGGGAAAGGACACATATACAACACCTAAAGCCTACAGACCAATTGGGCTTCTCCCGGTCATGGGGAAAATCTATGAGAAGATGTTGGTGGCGCGTCTCAAACACCATTTGCTCCCCAGGATGAGTACTCGCCAATACGGGTTCATGCCACAAAGGAGCACCGAGGACGCCCTCTATACCCTCATGGGGCGCATTCGTGGCGGACTCGATAAAAAGAGGCTCGTCACGATTGTGTCCCTGGATATAGAGGGGGCCTTCGACAGCGCCTGGTGGCCAGCTATCAGAATCCGGTTGGCTGAGGAAAAATGTCCGCTAAATCTAAGACGTGCCATCGATAGTTATCTTCAGGATAGGAGAGTCAGGATGAGATACGCTGGTGCAGAACACCAAAGAAGTACAGGGAAAGGCTGCATTCAAGGCTCGATTGGAGGGCCAATACTTTGGAATCTCCTCCTAGATCCCCTCCTTAAGGAACTGGAAAACCAAGGGACATACTGTCAGGCCTTTGCTGATGACGTCGTGATGGTTTTTGACGAAGAAACAGTGCAAAAGACAGAGTCACAAGCCAACGCTGCACTCGCGCGGGTTCTGGCGTGGGGAGCTAAAAACAAATTAAGGTTTGCGCCCCATAAAACTAGCGCCATGTTAATCACAAGGAGGCTTAAATTTGATATCCCACGCTTGAGCATGGGCGGGGTTGACATTGCCATGGTCAAAGAGATCAAACTTTTGGGCGTCACAATTGATGAAAAGCTTACTTTTAACGCCCACGTGGCGAATGTCTGTGGCAAGGCCGTGGCAATTTATAAACAGTTGTGTAGGGCTGCAAGGGCAACGTGGGGGTTGAACCCTGAGGTCATCAGGGTTATCTACACGGCAACGTTAGAACCCGTCATTCTGTACGCCGCCAGCGTGTGGGCTCCGGCAGCCAAAAAGATAGGTGTAATTAAGCAGCTGGGGGCGGTGCAAAGGGGAGTGGCACAGAAATTGTGCAGGGCTTACCGAACTGTCTCCTTGAACTCTGCACTCGTGCTGGCTGGGGTGCTCCCCCTAGACCTCCGAGTCCGTGAGGCGGCCTCACTTTATGAGGCCAGGAAGGGGGTACCTCAGCAGGTTCTTGGGGACAGGGAGGTTGAGCGAATGCACTCCGCCTTACTCGTACCACATCCCGCGGAGCGGGTTGACCTGGGGTTCGGAAACCTGGTGAACCAAGACCAATCCTCTGCGCTGGAAAATTTTGATGCCACCATCTTTACAGATGGTAGCAAAATTGCGGGCAAGGTTGGAGCAGCGCTGTCGATATGGGACGACACAAAAGAAACTAAATCCATCAAGTTAACATTACCAGCGTATTGCACTGTTTACCAGGCCGAACTCCTGGCTATATGCGTCGCGACGAGGGAGACTGGAAAGATGAGATCTACGAAAATTGGTATCCTCAGCGACTCCATGGCGGCATTAATGGCGGTTATAAACCATAGTTGCCTCCACCCCCTGGCAGTGGAAACCAGAGAGAACTTAAGAGCCCAGTCTCTCCAGGGCAAAACTACAACCTTGCTCTGGGTCAAGGCCCACGCGGGGGTGGAAGGTAATGAACGCGCGGATTGTCTAGCCAAGGAGGCCGCAGAAAGATCCAAGAAGAGGCCGGATTACGACCTGTGCCCGGTTTCCTACATAAGGCGTAACCTGCGAATGCAGACGCTAGAGGAGTGGAACCTGAGGTACAGCACGGGTAAAACTGCAGGCACCACTAAATTATTCTTCCCGGATGCGGTGGCGGCGTACAGAATTATTAGGAAAATCAACATTTCGTACACTTTAACACAGGTGTTAACGGGGCACGGTGGGTTCTCTGAATACTTGGAACGATTCAGGTGTAAGGGGAGCCCATCGTGCTCCTGCGACCCAGGAGAGAGGGAAACTGTGCCACACATTCTGTGTGATTGCCCTATATTTGCCGTGGAACGACACGACTGTGAGAACAAAATAGAAATAGACATAATAAAACCAAATCTTCATAAAATTATCGATAGTAAGTATAGGGATGATTTTATAGAATATTGCATTAAATTGGCCGAAAAAGTAATTAGTAGGAATAAAAGTATAGCTTAAGAAATTATGTTTACATAATATTGTACAATATATTAGTGTTAAGCATAAACAAACAATGTTATTAGAAATTAAGAATATAGCCATAAGGTAACATTCAATGTAATAGAGATTAAGAAACTATATGTAAGTAATACAATAGATTAAGAAATACATGTAATAGATATAAGAAGAAAAAAAAAAAATAATACTATAAACTATGTAACTAAAAACTGTAAGATTTAAACTGTAATAAATACCATGTAAATTAAGAATATAAGTAGCTATAAGAACACTGTAAAAAATAAAAAACCATTGTCGAGTTACCTCATTTCCCCGTAGCATAAAGATAATATATATATTATAAACAAAGAACTTAGTTAATGGATAGAACAGATATACAAATAAAGGATAGAATAGATGGAATAGACAGAACAGACATAAAATAGATAGAAGGAATAGAATAAACAGACCAGATATTATGGATAGAATAGAATAGATTAATGAACGGGAGTCCCACCCGTATGGACTGAAAGTATGAATGAAAGATAAGAAAACGGATGCGGCATAGAAGTGCGAGAGGCACAAAAGTGAGAACTGGCATGCAAGAGTAATAGTTTAATAAAGGCTCCGATAATGTTGGAGGTGTAGCATTAAAAAAAAAAAAAAAAAAAAAAAAAAAAAAAAAAAAAAAAAAAAAAAAAAAAAAAAAAAAAAAAAAAAAAAAAAAAAAAAAAAAAAAAAAAAAAAAAAAAAAACCTAACCTAACCTAACCTAACCTAACCTAACCTAACCTAACCTAACCTAACCTAACCTAACCTAACCTAACCTAACCTAACCTGGCCGAAGCTCCGGCCCTGGGCGCCTCCCCTCACCAGAACTCTCGAGCCACAGCTTCTGGGCCGAGTGGTCAGTTCCCTCTTCCCTGAGCGGGAAGAGTGGGTCCCACCGCGGATGACAGCGCCAAGCCGTCACCGAGTGCCGGCAGAAGGCGACGCAGAGGCGATACCTCCCGTGTCCGAGGCCGAGCTAGGGGCGGCGATCCTGGCCCTCAAAGTCAGGAAACGCGCCCCGGGCCCGGACGGCATCCCTGGGAAGATCGTCGCCTTAGCGATGCCGGCACTCGAGGAGGAGACGCTGTCCCTCATGTCGGAGTGTGTGGCGTCGGGGAGATTCCCGCGGCGATGGAAGACCGGACGGCTCGTGCTGATTAGAAAGCACGGGCGTCCAGCTGAGGCACCGTCGGCCTACCGCCCCATCGTACTGCTCGACGAGACGTGCAAAATGTTTGAGCGAGTGCTCGCTGCGCGTCTCGTCAAGCACCTGGAGGGGGCGGGGCCCGATCTCAGCGACGGTCAGTTCGGCTTCCGTCGCGGGAAGTCGACTCTTGACGCCGTTTCCCGACTGCGGGGCAGCGTCGATGAGGCGATCGCCGGGGGCGGGGTGTTGTTGGCCGTGTCGCTCGACATCGCCAACGCCTTCAACACCCTCCCCTGGCAGACAATCGCCGAGGCCCTGAGGTACCACAACGTACCGTGGTACCTCAGGCGAATCCTTGCGGACTACTTCGTGGACCGGGTCATCACGTACTCGGGCCGAGACGGAGTGGTCCGCAAGGCTATGAGGTGTGGTGTTCCACAGGGGTCGGTACTTGGGCCACTCCTGTGGAACATCGGGTACGACTGGGTCCTGCGCGGTGCTACTCTCCGGGGAGTCGGCGTACTTTGTTACGCCGACGATACCCTAGTGACCGCGCGGGGCCCCACGTTCCGCGACGCCGCCGTCCTAGCGACGGCAGGCGTCGCTCAAGTGGTGCGCCGAATCAGTGCGCTGGGCCTCCATGTCGCCCTCGAGAAGTCCGAGGCCCTCTTCTTCCATGGGCCTCGGCAGACGCCGCCTCGAGACACCACGATCGTGGTGGGGGGCACCTCCATCGCCGTCGGCCGCAGCCTCAAGTATCTGGGGCTGGTACTCGACGGTCGGTGGGGGTTTGCGGAACATTTCCGGCAGCTGGCGCCGAAGGTGCTAGCGTTTGCCGGAATGCTCTCGCAGCTGCTCCCCAACATAGGAGGACCGGGGTCTGCCTGCCGCCGTCTCTACGACGGTGTGGTGCGCTCTAAGGCGCTCTACGGAGCGCCTATCTGGGCGGAGGCACTCTGCCCGGCTAACGTTGCCCTGCTGCGTCGTCCGCAGCGGGCCATCGCGCAGAGGGCCGCACGGGCGTACCGCACCGTCTCCTACGAGACGGCGTGCGTCCTGGCGGGCAGTATCCCCTGGGATCTCGAGGCCGGCGTCCTCAAAAGGGTGTACGAGGAGGGCGCCCTGATTCGGCGAGCTGGTGGATGCCCGCCTCCGGAGGAGATCGAGCGCTGGAGGCAGGAGGCTCGCGACGATCTCTTCCGGACGTGGGCTGCCAGAATGGAAGGGAGTCCGACGGCGTTCGTTAGGGCCGCTCGGCCCGTCCTGCGACAGTTTGTGGAGGGGGGTCATGGGGCTCCCACGTATCACCTCACCCAGCTTCTCACGGGTCACGGCTGCTTCGCCAAGTACCTGTGGGAAGTTGTGGGGGTAGAATCGGAGCCCCGGTGCCGCAACTGCACCAGCGGCGACCCCGACACGGCCCATCACACCCGGGCCGTGTGCGAAGCATGGGACGGGCAAAGATCGGCCCTGACGAGCGTCATCGGCGCTGATCTCTCGCTGCCGGCCATCGTGGAAGCCATGGCCGGCAGCGACCGGTGCTGGGCCGCCATCGCCTCGTTTGCCAGCGAGGTGATGACGGCCAAGAGAGAGGCCCTGCGGGAGCGGGAGCGAGCTGGGCTCACTCTCCCGCCCCGCAGGCCCCCAGCGAGGGGTCGCCGGCGTCAAGTGTTCGCCCGCGGCCCCGACTGAGAGTTGCCATGGGCGGTGGGTCGGGGGACCTGCCGCCCCCAGCCACGTGGCGGATGCGCCCTTGTTGTTCCGGGGGCGCATACCAACTCTAAGGTCAGGGGGGCCCCAACGATCTGGCCCCCCCCGAGGCGAGCCTGCAAGGGCGCTCCTAGCCGGGTCGCGGTGAGCACTCCAAATTGAGTATCTCGCGGCTCGGCACTAGGCGAAGAGGAACACGTGGGGTTTAGTGGGTAGTCTGGCCCCCCTTCCGGAGGCCAGGAGTCCCACACGAAGCGGACCCATCGCCCCCGCGGTGGGCGAGCGAAGTGCGTAAATGCAGTCCCCACGTAAAAAAAAAAAAAAAAAAAAAAAAAACCTAACCTGGCCGTGTGGAGCCGGCATAGAATAGCTCCACCCCATCTCCTCCCGTGGGTGTCGTAAAAGGCGACTAAGGGAAAATCGGAGTCGAATTTCAGGCTGCCGAGATGGGCGTGACCCGTCGTGCCGCACTCCAAACGTCCCTCTGCTTTAGCAGAGGGCGTATTGGAAAGCGAGTAGGTCAGAGGGGCTGGCACTTGAGTGCTAGCTCCGTCTGTGAGAGAGGGCTAGCCACCCTCTCGCATTCCGTAACCAACAGGGGCTCAGCAACGACCCGATTGGTGGCTACAAGAGGGTATGCTGAGAACCTGTTGGCCGGAGGGCTTGCCTTAATTGGCCGGCCCATGACAAGGACAGTCTATAACACCCGACAGCTAAGTCGATAAAACCTGTGGATACCGGCCGACCTCCACAGTACATAGGCTTATCCGGGTGCAGGGGGCACCGCCCGGATGGACTTCATTTCCCCCATACTCGTGGGTTAAGTTATGGATACTGAAACTAAAACTAATATTGAAAACGAAATTGATACCAATAAAAAAACGACTACTGGCAAGCCAACCGGATCATCTGATTGCAAGGGGGAGTTGCGAACCCCGTCACCACACCCGTTGGTGACGAAGGAGGCACGCGTCACCCTGACGCGATATAGCAGGGACTCGTCGGCGTCAAGTGACGCCTCAATGGTGGACGCGGACTCGCGCCCATCATCGCCGGGTCGGTTGTGGCGGAAACGCCTCAACTCCGACAGCTCCGGCCCAGTGGAGGTGAAGAAGAGAGGTCGCCCACCTACAACTGGGGAATACGTCGGCCTGGCGCAAGCCAAGGCCGACTTGAACAGGGCAAAGGAGCGGGAGCTGGAGCTCCGCGCCGAGAAGGAACTGGCGGAAGAGGTCCGACAGCAAAGGGAGTCTTACCTCCGTAAAACTCCCATACAGACGTCAGACCAAACACAATCTTCCGAGCCCGTCAGCGCAGATCAGCTGACGGTGTCCATCGAGGCGGCAGTGGCGGTGGTGCAAACCATCGCCACAAAGAGCTCCAAGCTCAAGGGGCAATATGTGCGGGACCTGAGGGTGGCCTGTAGCTCCATTTTGGAGCTCGCCCACCAACTCAAGGCCCGCACTGCTAACGAGGAGGTCGCCAACCTTCAGGTAGAGCTTGCTGCCGTACGGGCGGAAATGAAGGCCCTGAAGATGAGTCGCGAGGAGATGATCTTCATGATCGATGCGCGACTCGCGGGCTTCCAGGACCGCCTGCTGCCTGAGGTGCGCATCCGTCCGCCTCTCCAGGCGGACGAGAGGAACGCCGCCAGAGCCGCTGGTGCTGCCCGTGCTGCGGAACAAAGGGCCTCCAAGTCCAGCCGGAGGCCCGAGTCTTCTGCCGTTCTTCCCACTCCTTCCGCGCCTCCTCAGGCTCCGCCCCTCTCGCCCGTCGCGGCAGACGGGCAGAAGGATTCGGATCCCTGCCCCTCTGGGACGGTCCCGTCGGACGGGGAACCCAAGGGGAAAAAGAAAAAGCAGAAGGCAAAGAAACGGAGTGCAGCGGCGAAGGAGGCCGAAGCTGCCCGTCAGCCGCGCCCGCAGGCTCCCGCCGCCGCCCCGCCACCTGTGAAGGAGGCGTGGAGCGCCGTGGCGGCGCGGCCTAAGAAAAAGGCCACCCCAGCACCGCCGAGCGTCAAGGCACCCGCCAAGCCTCCGAAGAAGGCGAAGGCGAGTCGCAAACTCCGCGCCCCGACAACCGCTGCAGTGTGCCTCACACTGCAGCCGGGCGCTGTAGAGAAGGGGGTCACCTATTCCCAGGTGATCGCCAATGCCGAGAGGTCCATCGATATAAAGACTCTCGGCATTGACGGCCTCCGGTTCCGCACTGCCGTGACCGGGGGAAGGATCCTGGAGATAGGTGGCGCTGACAGGGCCACCAAGGCCGATAAATTGGCGGCCAAGCTTGAAGAGGTGCTGGGAGAGGAGGTCCGTATTGCCAGGCCGGAGAGGTGCGTAGAGTTGCGCATCTCAGGCCTGGGCGATGCGGCAACTAAGGAGGCGGTGGCCAAAATCCTGGCAGAAGAGGGAGGCTGCCCTGTCGCCTCCATCAAGGTGGGCGACATCAATCGCCCACCCGGTCGACAGGGCACTGCCTGGCTGCGGTGTCCGGTTGCGGCGGCCAAAAAGTTAACGGACGGCCGCCGCATCGTCGTCGGGTGGTCAGCGGTCAAGCTGACCACCCTGGAGCCAAGGCCGGCGCGGTGCTTCCGCTGCCTGGAGCCGGGACACGTGGGGGCAAAGTGCGCTGCGAAGATCGACCGCAGCGCACTCTGCTTCCAATGCGGACAGGAGGGCCACAAGGCGGCCGCCTGCTCCGCGGACCCCAAGTGTCCCGTCTGTGCGGCGGAAGGTGTGGCGTCCGGCCACAGACTCGGCTCCGCGAAGTGCCGGGCAGCCTCCCGTAAGAGGGGGGGTCAGGCGAAACGCAAGGCAACAGGGGGGGTGGAACCCAAGACCACCCCAACGACCCTGTCGCCACCGTCCAATGAGGAGGAGATGGACACCGCCCAAATTTAATGGCTCTCCAAATCTCCGTGCTGCAGGCCAACGTCAACCACTGCGCCGCGGCCCAGGACCTACTGGCCCAGACCGTGACGCAGTGGCAGACGACAGTGGCGGTAGTCGCCGAGCCGTATTACGTGCGCACCGGCCCCAACTGGGCCAGCGACAGCGACGGCTTGGTGGCTATCGTCGCCCAGCGAACCGGCCCCCACCAACTCGGCAGAGTAGTGAGGGGCCGAGGGTGCGTCCTCGCCACGCTGGGCGACACTGCAGTGATTGGGGTGTACTTCTCGCCCAACAGAAGCCTCGCCGAGTTCGAGCAGTGGCTCACGGAGGTCGGGGCTCTGTTGGCGGACGCGCACCCCACTCCGGTCGTGGTAGCCGGGGATTTCAACGCCCACTCACGGGCGTGGGGATCTCCGAGGACCGACGGCCGGGGGGAGATATTGGAGGAGTGGGCGGTGTCTCACGGCTTGGTGCTGCTCAACAGGGGGACGGTACCCACGCTTGTGCGGCCCCAGGGCAGCTCGATAGTAGACCTGTCGTTTGCTAGTCCTGCCCTGGCTGGCCGCACTCGCAATTGGCGGGTCGTCAAGAATGTGGAGACCGCGTCGGACCATCGTTACATACGGTTCGACGTGGTCTCTCGCTCAGCGGCCATCCGAGGAGGAGATGGCAACCGTCCCCTTGCTGGAGAAGGTCCGCGGTGGCGCCTCGGTTCTCTGAACCGGGAACTGGCCCTAGAGGCGGCTATCGTCGAGCGCTGGGTTGCTGGTGGAGCGGAAAGCGGCCCAGACGCGGACGCGAGGTGCGATAGTCTCGCTGGGAAGCTGACTCGCGTCTGCGATGCGGCGATGCAGAGGGCGAGGCCAGCCCTCCCTCGGAGGCAAGTGTACTGGTGGCGTCCCCACCTTGCCGGGCTGCGTGCCGCAAGTCACGCGGCCCATAGGCAGTACACTCGCAGCCGCAGGAGGGCCGTCAGGGACCTCGCCCGTGAAGAGGAACTGCTCGCCGCACATAGGGCCGCTCGTGCGGCCCTCAACTCGGCGATTAGAGCCGCCAAAGAGGAGGCCTGGAGGGAGTGGCTCGAGAGCCTGGATCGAGATCCGTGGGGGCGCCCGTACAAAACCGTGAGCCAGAAGCTCCGGCCCTGGGCGCCTCCCCTCACCAGAACTCTCGAGCCACAGCTTCTGGGCCGAGTGGTCAGTTCCCTCTTCCCTGAGCGGGAAGAGTGGGTCCCACCGCGGATGACAGCGCCAAGCCGTCACCGAGTGCCGGCAGAAGGCGACGCAGAGGCGATACCTCCCGTGTCCGAGGCCGAGCTAGGGGCGGCGATCCTGGCCCTCAAAGTCAGGAAACGCGCCCCGGGCCCGGACGGCATCCCTGGGAAGGTCGTCGCCTTAGCGATGCCGGCACTCGAGGAGGAGACGCTGTCCCTCATGTCGGAGTGTGTGGCGTCGGGGAGATTCCCGCGGCGATGGAAGACCGGACGGCTCGTGCTGATTAGAAAGCACGGGCGTCCAGCTGAGGCACCGTCGGCCTACCGCCCCATCGTACTGCTCGACGAGACGTGCAAAATGTTTGAGCGAGTGCTCGCTGCGCGTCTCGTCAAGCACCTGGAGGGGGCGGGGCCCGATCTCAGCGACGGTCAGTTCGGCTTCCGTCGCGGGAAGTCGACTCTTGACGCCGTTTCCCGACTGCGGGGCAGCGTCGATGAGGCGATCGCCGGGGGCGGGGTGTTGTTGGCCGTGTCGCTCGACATCGCCAACGCCTTCAACACCCTCCCCTGGCAGACAATCGCCGAGGCCCTGAGGTACCACAACGTACCGTGGTACCTCAGGCGAATCCTTGCGGACTACTTCGTGGACCGGGTCATCACGTACTCGGGCCGAGACGGAGTGGTCCGCAAGGCTATGAGGTGTGGTGTTCCACAGGGGTCGGTACTTGGGCCACTCCTGTGGAACATCGGGTACGACTGGGTCCTGCGCGGTGCTACTCTCCGGGGAGTCGGCGTACTTTGTTACGCCGACGATACCCTAGTGACCGCGCGGGGCCCCACGTTCCGCGACGCCGCCGTCCTAGCGACGGCAGGCGTCGCTCAAGTGGTGCGCCGAATCAGTGCGCTGGGCCTCCATGTCGCCCTCGAGAAGTCCGAGGCCCTCTTCTTCCATGGGCCTCGGCAGACGCCGCCTCGAGACACCACGATCGTGGTGGGGGGCACCTCCATCGCCGTCGGCCGCAGCCTCAAGTATCTGGGGCTGGTACTCGACGGTCGGTGGGGGTTTGCGGAACATTTCCGGCAGCTGGCGCCGAAGGTGCTAGCGTTTGCCGGAATGCTCTCGCAGCTGCTCCCCAACATAGGAGGACCGGGGTCTGCCTGCCGCCGTCTCTACGACGGTGTGGTGCGCTCTAAGGCGCTCTACGGAGCGCCTATCTGGGCGGAGGCACTCTGCCCGGCTAACGTTGCCCTGCTGCGTCGTCCGCAGCGGGCCATCGCGCAGAGGGCCGCACGGGCGTACCGCACCGTCTCCTACGAGACGGCGTGCGTCCTGGCGGGCAGTATCCCCTGGGATCTCGAGGCCGGCGTCCTCAAAAGGGTGTACGAGGAGGGCGCCCTGATTCGGCGAGCTGGTGGATGCCCGCCTCCGGAGGAGATCGAGCGCTGGAGGCAGGAGGCTCGCGACGATCTCTTCCGGACGTGGGCTGCCAGAATGGAAGGGAGTCCGACGGCGTTCGTTAGGGCCGCTCGGCCCGTCCTGCGACAGTTTGTGGAGGGGGGTCATGGGGCTCCCACGTATCACCTCACCCAACTTCTCACGGGTCACGGCTGCTTCGCCAAGTACCTGTGGGAAGTTGTGGGGGTAGAATCGGAGCCCCGGTGCCGCAACTGCACCAGCGGCGACCCCGACACGGCCCATCACACCCGGGCCGTGTGCGAAGCATGGGACGGGCAAAGATCGGCCCTGACGAGCGTCATCGGCGCTGATCTCTCGCTGCCGGCCATCGTGGAAGCCATGGCCGGCAGCGACCGGTGCTGGGCCGCCATCGCCTCGTTTGCCAGCGAGGTGATGACGGCCAAGAGAGAGGCCCTGCGGGAGCGGGAGCGAGCTGGGCTCACTCTCCCGCCCCGCAGGCCCCCAGCGAGGGGTCGCCGGCGTCAAGTGTTCGCCCGCGGCCCCGACTGAGAGTTGCCATGGGCGGTGGGTCGGGGGACCTGCCGCCCCCAGCCACGTGGCGGATGCGCCCTTGTTGTTCCGGGGGCGCATACCAACTCTAAGGTCAGGGGGGCCCCAACGATCTGGCCCCCCCCGAGGCGAGCCTGCAAGGGCGCTCCTAGCCGGGTCGCGGTGAGCACTCCAAATTGAGTATCTCGCGGCTCGGCACTAGGCGAAGAGGAACACGTGGGGTTTAGTGGGTAGTCTGGCCCCCCTTCCGGAGGCCAGGAGTCCCACACGAAGCGGACCCATCGCCCCCGCGGTGGGCGAGCGAAGTGCGTAAATGCAGTCCCCACGTAAAAAAAAAAAAAAAAAAAAAAAACCTAACCTAACCTAACCTAACCTAACCTAACCTAACCTAACCTAACCTAACCTAACCTAACCTAACCTAACCTAACCTAACCTAACCGAGTCTCAATCGCTTAGATGCCGAGATAGCATCGTTTTTACCGAGCTCCGTACCGTAAAAATCGTGTGTGTAGTCAAAGTGACCCGAAAATCCCGTACGATACATCAAAAGTTGCGCCGTCGCGAGACGAACGTAGTGTGAAAAACCGCGCGAAAATCGGACAAGTACTTTGGATTTTACAGACGAAAAAACAAAAATTTTTTCGTCAAAAGTGACAACATTTTTTAAAAGTGTTATATCTTAGAAATAAGATCTGTGACCCCCGGTTTTTCAACTGTGCAAAGTTGCGGAGTGAGTGCCCGAACACCTTAAGACTATTCCCGTAATTTTAAGACGATTATCGCCAAAGTTGTGGTGTCTTTTGTCGAAATTTTTCGACCAAAACAACCACAAAAGTGGAAAAAGACGTATAACTCCGAAAAGCGATCTGCGACCTCCGGTTTTTTAACCGTTAGAAGGTGCGTCTCAGGTGTCCACACCTTTTGAGACCACTCCCGTAATTTTCAGACGCTTTTCGGGCGAGTTATAACGCTTTTTCACAAAAGGGTGTGGCCGGTGAAAATTTTCATCATCATCACCAATATCACCTGGTGATATCTTGAAAGCTGCGCGGCAGGGTGACGATCACAACGGTGAAAGTCCCAGCAAAATCGGATCAGGACTTTGTGTAATATAGGACAAAAACTAAAATTGACAATAAAAACAGTGAAAGTGACATTTATTTGTGTAAAAACTTGGTTTATTTGTTTTGTGACCCTGTGTGTTCTGTCCTGTGAGGGTGCGTCTCGGGGATACGCATCTTTTGAGACCCCTCCCAAGGATTTTGAGCCACAATTGCACCAGCCATAGCCTTTTTTCCAAAAGCGCGTGGCGGTGAGGTCCTGGATCCTGGTCCCTCAGGAGCGAGATAGAGACTCAACATCAAGTGTGACGGTAAACGGAACCAGAATCCGTTTACAGACTAAAGATAAGTGCAGTATTTTAAATTTTATAGTGACTTTTAACCTGACATACATTTCCACCCTTACACAAAGGGTAGTGTTTTATCCCCCTCACTCAACATTCTATAAGTTAGTACAATTTAAGACGAAACTTTTGAGACCTCTTCGACCCAAATCGGTTGGGAAACCGAAGAGTTATAGTGGAGTGTACAATTTAAAACTTTTAAAAATTTTTTGTGACGTCACACATAGGAATTCAAAAAAAGGGTTATCGACAAACAAGGTCAGATCACGTCTGACCTCATAACTTGGACACCCGTGGCCTGTTCAGACCGGCAAGGGTATTTTTGTGCTCCCCTCAACGAACATTATCCATCCCAAGTGGGATTGGCAAAAACTGATAAAACTTTTCAAACTGATAGATCAGTGTTTTGGGAAACCTTGAATAACTTCGGATTGGCTGGGCCAATCCTCCTCGGACTTTTTTCTTTGGACTCGGCAGAGGGCGTGCCAAAACAACAGCACCCCCGAAAAATTAAAGGGAAGAAAAACCAAAAACTTTTCTTTCCCTACAAACTAATTATATTAAAATTTTGTCGATCTGGGAAGAACGTTCTTGGCATAAAGAGTGGCGACGTAACATCGTTGCATCTTTAATAACTCCGGACTGGTTGGTCCTATTGTCTCGAGATTCGGGAATCGGGAGCTCCCAGTGGAGACCCCCCCATTGATATCACCGGCTAGACCATTTCCTGGAGTGTTCCCTGGATAAAGGGGAATAAACCAGGAAAACCAAATATCTCGGCTCATTTTGGGCCGATTCCAGAAATTCTTTGGGGTCGGAATCCCTGTAAACAGGGAGCAACTGCCGACACCGTCAATTGGACCGTCAGGGAAGCGATCCGGGAGAAAACGGGAGTAAAACCCAACTTTGGCCTGGGTGGACCAAATTGGAAAATTCTTCTGGATTGCGGCCCGGGATAGGGCATATAACCTGTCACGAAAGAGGGGGTCCTGTAGGAGGCCGCAATCCCTCAGGATAATTAAATTTAAGTTTCATAAGATTAATTTTATTTATATTTAGTTTGTTAGGAATATTTAGATTTTTTATTTTATGTAAATTTGAAATTATTAGATTTGATACGGGACCTTATACATCCCTTAAACCCTAAGACAGTCCCAATTGGGAAAATTTACGCCCCTAAATAGGGGAAAAAATTAATATTAAGTTTTTACTTGAAAATACATTTCAAAAAATTTTTTTAATTTACTATTTATTGACTTGTTTTTGTGTTTAATTGTATTATAACTATAAGACGTGTACCCCCTTTTACAGGGTAAATTATTAAAACCGCACCCCAATATACAGGGTGTCCAAATTAATTTTAAGACTCTGACAATTTTCCCCGAACATAACATGTATGACACACCACCGACATCGCACGTAGCAAGGGGACAGGCCTCCCCAAACGCCAACACCTCACCCTCGCTGGTGCTGGACGCTGCGAGGACCTTTATCAGGAGACCAGCTACAAAGAGGAGGTCGCTGGACAACATGTCCATCTACAAAAGGCAGCAGACCACCTACGCTAGCCAGTCCAGTGACCAACTGCTCCAGGAGGTCATGAAGATGTTTGAGGATATCCCCCTGAGAGTTCAGCAATATCCTCAAATGAGGAAGGATATCAAAAACTTCCTGGAGCAGGGCTCCGATAATTGTCAACGTATCCTCTTTGAGCTCAGCAGGAGGATGAAGAGCTCGGAGGGGGCGGCGTCCGACACCGCGGGTGCGGCGGCCGCGGCTACACCTCCCGTAAGGGATGAAGCCGTCGCGGCGGCCGCGCCCTCGGCACAGCTGGAAAAGATGATGGCCAGACTGGGAGAAATGGAATCCAACATACATGAATGGATTAGAGAAGGATACCAAAAGACCAAAGGAGACCTAGAAGAACTCAACGCCGAACTCGAAGGCCATGGCCTCGGCGTAGCAGAAGGCATCCAAAGTATGATAGAAAGGGTACAGAACGATTCCGACAAGGCGACCGAGGCTCTGATGGTGCGTGCGCAGTCCCAAATAGAGGATCATATTGGGACTGTCGCTAGGGACGTCATCGTCGAGACCAAGGAGCACATCAGCATCGCCTTGAAGGGGTTGGACCCCCCGAGCCAGAGAGCCCAGGAAACCACCTCCCAGTCATACGCCAGCGTCGCAGCGGCCAGACCCCGGCGCCGGCCGGCACTCCACTCTTTGGCTGTCACCTCTGAGGATAGACAGGAGACGGCCGGAGAGGTGTTCACCAGAGTGGAGAAGGCGGTCGACGCCAGGCGTACTGGCCTAAAAATATCTAAAGCCAGGAAGGCGAAAAACAGTGTCGTCATCCTGGGATGCGACACGAAAGAGGAGTTGGCGAGGGTACAAACCCAAATTAAAAACAAAGGCAAAGGGCTTGTGGTAGAGCCCATGAGGAACAAGGACCCGCTGGTCGTCCTCAAGGATGTCCATGCGGAGAACGACGACGACCACATGCTGTCCGCCCTACACACCCAGAACGCGGATATCTTCATGGGCCTACCACAAGAGGAGAGGGAGGCCAAAATAAAGTACCGTAAAAGGACAAGGAACCCGGGGACTTCTCACATCGTCCTCCAGGTGGCACCAAAGGCATGGCAAAGGATGACGGCGGCGGGGGTACTCTACCTGGGCCTACAGAGGGTCAGGGTGGAGGACCAGACGCCGCTCATCCAATGCACAAAATGCCTGGCGTTCGGCCATGGCCGGAAGTTCTGCACCGAGAGTGCGGACAGATGTAGTCATTGTGGGGGCCCACACTTGCGCAAGGACTGCGCAGACTATGGTGCGGGCTCCGTACCGCAGTGTTGCAACTGCTCGCACTCTGGGCTGCGGGACGCCGGCCACAACGCCTTTAGCGCTGAATGCCCCACTCGTGCCAAGTGGGACTACTTGGCAAGAGAGACCACGGCATATCCCTGACACACCCACACACAGATACACACTACACAAAGACACACATAAACAAACATAGATATAAAGAATATATTTTAAAAATATAGGAAGATATCAAAACATGCACACAAACAATAAACACTAGATTACATTATTTAACATACAAACATGGATTGAAACAATTCACAAACAAGTAAGTAACAATAATATATATTGGAACATATATATTATTTGTTAACAGAATGATATAAAGGAAGAGTGAATTGCGAAAGGAAACACACATATACAGAACACAAAAACATGCACACAAAAACAAAGATACTATACACAAATACGTGTCCTGGAGGCCGGGTCTTCCTGAGGAAACTGGGGATGGTGTGTGAGGTGCCTGGGTGGGGTACCTAGAACAAATTATAGAGTGTCCCATTACACCACAAAATGATCTAATAAAATAGACAGGCGCAAAAATTTAACATAAAAATAAGTGGTACTTGCTGCCATGACAAAAATATTAGGCTCAAAAGTAAAATATATTGTATGGAAACTTAAATATGTAAATGTGAAATAAGTAATGAATATTTATATGCAATATATGTAAATAATAGACAGTAAAGAACAATAGATAACGATAGATGTATAAGTGTGGTGCATATGGATAAGATTTCTAAGATATAGACAGATTAAGTAAAGATGAAAAAACACGCCGATCCTTGTTAGTGCAAAGATGGCGGCGCAACAACATGGAAAATGAAATGACAAACAATAGTAATTAGATAAATTATAGAATCATGTAGATGGACAAATGTGTGTACAAAGAAATTAAGTATACGCTGTGTACACACATTTGAACATATTAAATATATTACATATAAATATATACCTTAAAAATAGAAATATAAATAGTAATTGTAAATGATAAATAAACTAGAATTGTATAAAACAATAACTAAAGTTAAGTAACATTGAGCGGGGCCAACAATTGGATGGGTGACCGCCTAGATGGAATTTTACAAAATAAATATTAAAGATAAGCAACGTTGGGTGAGGTCACTACATGGATGGGTGACCGCCTGTGTACTGTTTTTGTTATTGTTTGTCATATTTGTTTTTGATGTTTTTATTAAGGAAAATTATACATTGTAAGGAATAGAAATTAATAAAATAGTGAATTTAAATATAAAAACTAGAAGTATATATAAGTAGATAAATATTGTAAATAATTGAAATATGTATAAGTAGCAAGTAATATAAGTAAAAAATTGGAAATATAAATAAATAAATATATATGTGTTATAAAAATTTAAAATGTATGAATGACAATCAACGACCACCAGGTTAAGCGACATTGGGTGAGGTCGAAACTTGGATGGGTGACCGCCCGAAAAATTATTTTTGTTGTTTTTTATTGAGAAATTTTATATATGGTAAAGAATAGAAATAAATAAAAATAGTAAATTAAATATAAAGACTATAAATACATATAAATAAATAAATATTGTAAAAAATTGAAATATGTATAAATAACAAGTAATGTAAACAAAAAATTAGAAGTACAAGTAAAGAATTATATACTAAAATAATTGAAACAGTTGAAATGGCAAATTCCGACCTCACCTAAGGTTAAGCAACATTGGGTGAGGTCGGAATTGGATGGGTGACCGTCCGAAAAAATTATTTTTGTTGTTTTTTTATTAAGAAATTTAATATATGGTAAAGAATAGAAATAAATAAAAATAGTAAATTTAAATATAAAGACCAAAAGTTTATATAAATAAATAAATATTGTAAAAAATTGAATTATGTATAAATAACAAGTAATGTAAACAAAAAATCAGAAGTACAAGTAAAGAAATATATACTAAAATAATTGAAACAGTTGAAATGGCGGATTCCGACCTCACCTAAGGTTAAGCAACATTGGGTGAGGTCGGAATTTGGATGGGTGACCGCCCGGAAATTGTTTTTTGTATTTTTTATTGCCATTAAATTAATAACATCGGGCGCGGTCGGTATTAGGATGGGTGACCGCCTAAAAATAATTAGTTGGAAAAATTTTTGTTCTTTTTTCTTGAAAAATATTTACAAAGGAACGAAACAATAACACATGTATGGAAATTGAAAATGGTAGATAGACACGAAACAAAATGTAACAAATAAAACAGAACACAAATAGACAGATGTAAAGGGTGGGCGAATGTATGGGTTCGGCAACTGTAAGTGCCGAATACATATATCCGAACATCTTAAATATATTATGTATACATATATATTAAATTATAAGTCGTCATCACACTTGCACTACATACAAAAATAGATACACAAGGACCCTAATTATGTGAGGGGAAAAGCAGGAAAAAAAAAAAAAAAAAAAAAAAAAAAAAAAAAAAAAAAAAAAAAAAAAAAAAAAAAAAAAAAAAAAAAAAAAAAAAAAAACCTAACCTAACCTAACCTAACCTAACCTAACCTAACCTAACCTAACCTAACCTAACCTAACCTAACCTAACCTCGGCCTGCCGTGTGGAGCCGGCGCCGAATAGCTCCACCCCATCTCATCCCGTGGGTGTCGTAAAAGGCGACTAAGGGAACATCGGAGCCGAATTCCAGGCTGCCGAGGCGGTGGCGTCGACGCTAGACGTCGCGCCATGTAGGGACGGGCTCGGCGTGTACTAACACTACCGTCGAGCAGGCATGGGACTTGTGTTCCTGCCACCGTCGACACATCGTAATCCCGATTATATCGGGGACGAGGGCCTTGGCTTAACCGCCCGGGCCGCGAGGAAGAAAACCTCTTTAAAAAATCACCCCGAATCTTGTGCTATGGTGCGTGGCCTAGGATGCATGGCTGACGGGAAGTTCAGTTGCAAGCGCGCCCCCAGCCGGGGCACCTGCGGACCCCTCGGTTGGGTAACAAATCTACGCTTACCCGGGTATTGGGGATCTCTGCCCGGGTGGACTCTTAGTTCTCCCCATCTCGTGGGTCATATTATGGATGATATTACTTTAAAAAACAAACAAACCAAAAAAAACGAAGAGAAGGAGGAATCGATGAAGGAGGAGAATAGCAAGGGGGAGTTGCAAACCCCGTCACCACACCCGTTGGTGACGAAGGAGGCACGCGTCACCCTAACGCGATACAGCAGGGACTCGTCGGCGTCAAGCGACGCCTCAATGGTGGACGCGGACTCGCGTCCCTCTTCACCGACCGGACGTTTGTGGCGGAAACGCCTCAACTCCGACAGCTCCGGCCCGGTGGAGGTGAAGAAGAGAGGTCGCCCACCTACAACTGGGGAATACGTCGGCCTGGCGCAAGCCAAGGCCGACTTGAACAGGGCAAAGGAGCGGGAGCTGGAGCTCCGCGCCGAGAAGGAACTGGCGGAAGAGGTCCGACAGCAAAGGGAGTCTTACCTCCGTAAAACTCCCATACAGACGTCGGACCAAACACAATCTTCCGAGCCCGTCAGCGCAGATCAGCTGACGGTGTCCATCGAGGCGGCAGTGGCGGTGGTGCAAACCATCGCCACAAAGAGCTCCAAGCTCAAGGGGCAATATGTGCGGGACCTGAGGGTGGCCTGTAGCTCCATTTTGGAGCTCGCCCACCAACTCAAGGCCCGCACTGCGAACGAGGAGGTCGCCAACCTTCAGGTAGAGCTTGCTGCCGTACGGGCGGAAATGAAGGCTCTGAAGATGAGTCGCGAGGAGATGATCTTCATGATCGATGCGCGACTCGCGGGCTTCCAGGACCGCCTGCTGCCTGAGGTGCGCATCCGTCCGCCTCTCCAGGCGGACGAGAGGAACGCCGCCAGAGCCGCTGGTGCTGCCCGTGATGCGGAACAAAGGGCCTCCAAGTCCAGCCGGAGGCCCAAGTCTTCTGCCGTTCTTCCCACTCCTTCCGCGCCTCCTCAGGCTCCGCCCCTCTCGCCCGTCGCGGCAGACGGGCAGAAGGATTCGGATCCCTGCCCCTCTGGGACGGTCCTGTCGGACGGGGAACCCAAGGGGAAAAAGAAAAAGCAGAAGGCAAAGAAACGGAGTGCCGCGGCGAAGGAGGCCGAAGCTGCCCGTCAGCCGCGCCCGCAGGCTCCCGCCGCCGCCCCGCCACCTGTGAAGGAGGCGTGGAGCGCGGTGGCGGCGCGGTCAAAGAAGACGAAGGCAACCCCAGCACCGCCGAGCGCCAAGGCGCCTGCCAAGCCTGCAAAGCAGGCGAAGGCGAGGCGCAGAATCCGCGCCCCGACAACCGCTGCAGTGTGTGTTACACTGCAGCCGGGCGCGGTAGAAAAAGGCGTCACCTACAACCAGGTGATGACCAATGCCGAGAGATCGATAGATCTCAAGACTCTCGGCATTGACGGCCTCCGGATTCGCACTGCCGTGACCGGAGGACGGATTCTGGAGGTGGGTGGCGCCGAAAGGGCGCAGAAGGCGGACGCCCTGGCGGAGAAACTTCGCCAGACGTTCGGAGAGGAGGTCCGTGTCGCCAGGCCGGAGAGGTGCGTGGAGCTGCGCATCTCTGGCCTGGGCGATGCGGCAACAAAGGAGTCGGTGGCTCAGCTGCTGGCGACCGAGGGAGGCTGCCCTGTCGCCTCCATCAAGGTGGGCGACATCAATCGCCCACCTGGTCGACAGGGCACTGCCTGGCTGCGGTGCCCGGTTGCGGCGGCCAAAAAGTTAACGGACGGCCGCCGCATCGTCGTCGGGTGGTCAGCGGTCAAGCTGACCACCCTGGAGCCAAGGCCGGCGCGGTGCTTCCGCTGCCTGGAGCCGGGACACGTGGGGGCAAAGTGCGCTGCAAAGATCGACCGCAGCGCACTCTGCTTCCAATGCGGACAGGAGGGCCACAAGGCGGCCGCCTGCTCCGCGGACCCCATGTGTCCCGTCTGTGCGGCGGAAGGTGTGGCGTCCGGCCACAGACTCGGCTCCGCGAAGTGCCGGGCAGCCTCCCGCAAGAGGGGGGGTCAGGCGAAACGCAAGGCGACAGGGGGGGTGGAACCCAAGACCACCCCAACGACCCTGTCGCCACCGTCCAATGAGGAGGAGATGGACACCGCCCAAATTTAATGGCTCTCCAAATCTCCGTGCTGCAGGCCAACGTCAACCACTGCGCCGCGGCCCAGGACCTACTGGCCCAGACCGTGACGCAGTGGCAGACGACAGTGGCGGTAGTCGCCGAGCCCAACTGGGCCAGCGACAGCGACGGCTTGGTGGCTATCGTCGCCCAGCGAACCGGCCCCCACCAACTCGGCAGAGTAGTGAGGGGCCGAGGGTGCGTCCTCGCCACGCTGGGCGACACTGCAGTGATTGGGGTGTACTTCTCGCCCAACAGAAGCCTCGCCGAGTTCGAGCAGTGGCTCACGGAGGTCGGGGCTCTGTTGGCGGACGCGCACCCCACTCCGGTCGTGGTAGCCGGGGATTTCAACGCCCACTCACGGGCGTGGGGATCTCCGAGGACCGACGGCCGGGGGGAGATATTGGAGGAGTGGGCGGTGTCTCACGGCTTGGTGCTGCTCAACAGGGGGACGGTACCCACGCTTGTGCGGCCCCAGGGCAGCTCGATAGTAGACCTGTCGTTTGCTAGTCCTGCCCTGGCTGGCCGCACTCGCAATTGGCGGGTCGTCAAGAATGTGGAGACCGCGTCGGACCATCGTTACATACGGTTCGACGTGGTCTCTCGCTCAGCGGCCATCCGAGGAGGAGATGGCAACCGTCCCCTTGCTGGAGAAGGTCCGCGGTGGCGCCTCGGTTCTCTGAACCGGGAACTGGCCCTAGAGGCGGCTATCGTCGAGCGCTGGGTTGCTGGTGGAGCGGAAAGCGGCCCAGACGCGGACGCGAGGTGCGATAGTCTCGCTGGGAAGCTGACTCGCGTCTGCGATGCGGCGATGCAGAGGGCGAGGCCAGCCCTCCCTCGGAGGCAAGTGTACTGGTGGCGTCCCCACCTTGCCGGGCTGCGTGCCGCAAGTCACGCGGCCCATAGGCAGTACACTCGCAGCCGCAGGAGGGCCGTCAGGGACCTCGCCCGTGAAGAGGAACTGCTCGCCGCACATAGGGCCGCTCGTGCGGCCCTCAACTCGGCGATCAGAGCCGCCAAAGAGGAGGCCTGGAGGGAGTGGCTCGAGAGCCTGGATCGAGATCCGTGGGGGCGCCCGTACAAAACCGTGAGCCAGAAGCTCCGGCCCTGGGCGCCTCCCCTCACCAGAACTCTCGAGCCACAGCTTCTGGGCCGAGTGGTCAGTTCCCTCTTCCCTGAGCGGGAAGAGTGGGTCCCACCGCGGATGGCAGCACCAAGCCGTCACCGAGTGCCGGCAGAAGGCGACGCAGAGGCGATACCTCCCGTGTCCGAGGCCGAGCTAGGGGCGGCGATCCTGGCCCTCAAAGTCAGGAAACGCGCCCCGGGCCCGGACGGCATCCCTGGGAAGGTCGTCGCCTTAGCGATGCCGGCACTCGAGGAGGAGACGCTGTCCCTCATGTCGGAGTGTGTGGCGTCGGGGAGATTCCCGCGGCGATGGAAGACCGGACGGCTCGTGCTGATTAGAAAGCACGGGCGCCCAGCTGAGGCACCGTCGGCCTACCGCCCCATCGTACTGCTCGACGAGACGTGCAAAATGTTTGAGCGAGTGCTCGCTGCGCGTCTCGTCAAGCACCTGGAGGGGGCGGGGCCCGATCTCAGCGACGGTCAGTTCGGCTTCCGTCGCGGGAAGTCGACTCTTGACGCCGTTTCCCGACTGCGGGGCAGCGTCGATGAGGCGATCGCCGGGGGCGGGGTGTTGTTGGCCGTGTTGCTCGACATCGCCAACGCCTTCAACACCCTCCCCTGGCAGACAATCGCCGAGGCCCTGAGGTACCACAACGTACCGTGGTACCTCAGGCGAATCCTTGCGGACTACTTCGTGGACCGGGTCATCACGTACTCGGGCCGAGACGGATTGGTCCGCAAGGCTATGAGGTGTGGTGTTCCACAGGGGTCGGTACTTGGGCCGCTCCTGTGGAACATCGGGTACGACTGGGTCCTGCGCGGTGCTACTCTTCGGGGAGTCGGCGTACTTTGTTACGCCGACGATACCCTAGTGACCGCGCGGGGCCCCACGTTCCGCGACGCCGCCGTCCTAGCGACGGCAGGCGTCGCTCAAGTGGTGCGCCGAATCAGTGCGCTGGGCCTCCATGTCGCCCTCGAGAAGTCCGAGGCCCTCTTCTTCCATGGGCCTCGGCAGACGCCGCCTCGAGACACCACGATCGTGGTGGGGGGCACCTCCATCGCCGTCGGCCGCAGCCTCAAGTATCTGGGGCTGGTTCTCGACGGTCGGTGGGGGTTTGCGGAACATTTCCGGCAGCTGGCGCCGAAGGTGCTAGCGTTTGCCGGAATGCTCTCGCAGCTGCTCCCCAACGTAGGAGGACCGGGGTCTGCCTGCCGCCGTCTCTACGACGGTGTGGTGCGCTCTAAGGCGCTCTACGGAGCGCCTATCTGGGCGGAGGCACTCTGCCCGGCTAACGTTGCCCTGCTGCGTCGTCCGCAGCGGGCCATCGCGCAGAGGGCCGCACGGGCGTACCGCACCGTCTCCTACGAGACGGCGTGCGTCCTGGCGGGCAGTATCCCCTGGGATCTCGAGGCCGGCGTCCTCAAAAGGGTGTACGAGGAGGGCGCCCTGATTCGGCGAGCTGGTGGATGCCCGCCTCCGGAGGAGATCGAGCGCTGGAGGCAGGAGGCTCGCGACGATCTCTTCCGGACGTGGGCTGCCAGAATGGAAGGGAGTCCGACGGCGTTCGTTAGGGCCGCTCGGCCCGTCCTGCGACAGTTTGTGGAGGGGGGTCATGGGGCTCCCACGTATCACCTCACCCAACTTCTCACGGGTCACGGCTGCTTCGCCAAGTACCTGTGGGAAGTTGTGGGGGTAGAATCGGAGCCCCGGTGCCGCAACTGCACCAGCGGCGACCCCGACACGGCCCATCACACCCGGGCCGTGTGCGAAGCATGGGACGGGCAAAGAGCGGCCCTGACGAGCGTCATCGGCGCTGATCTCTCGCTGCCGGCCATCGTGGAAGCCATGGCCGGCAGCGACCGGTGCTGGGCCGCCATCGCCTCGTTTGCCAGCGAGGTGATGACGGCCAAGAGAGAGGCCCTGCGGGAGCGGGAGCGAGCTGGGCTCACTCTCCCGCCCCGCAGGCCCCCAGCGAGGGGTCGCCGGCGTCAAGTGTTCGCCCGCGGCCCCGACTGAGAGTTGCCATGGGCGGTGGGTCGGGGGACCTGCCGCCCCCAGCCACGTGGCGGATGCGCCCTTGTTGTTCCGGGGGCGCATACCAACTCTAAGGTCAGGGGGGCCCCAACGATCTGGCCCCCCCCGAGGCGAGCCTGCAAGGGCGCTCCTAGCCGGGTCGCGGTGAGCACTCCAAATTGAGTATCTCGCGGCTCGGCACTAGGCGAAGAGGAACACGTGGGGTTTAGTGGGTAGTCTGGCCCCCCTTCCAGAGGCCAGGAGTCCCACACGAAGCGGACCCATCGCCCCCGCGGTGGGCGAGCGAAGTGCGTAAATGCAGTCCCCACGTTAAAAAAAAAAAAAAAAAAACCTAACCTCGGCCGTGTGGAGCCGGCATAGAATAGCTCCACCCCATCTCCTCCCGTGGGTGTCGTAAGAGGCGACTAAGGGAAAGTAGCTGGGCCGCCGTCGCCTCTCTTGCTGGGTGTGGCGAGGCTGAGGTGATGGCGGACAAGAGAGAGGCCTGCGGGGCCGGATCGACCATGCCTGGCTCGGTCTCCTGCCGGAACAACAGGATCGACCTTGCCTCGCTCGCTCTCCCGCCCTGCGGGCCCCCCGGCGGGGGGCCGTCGGCGGACAACGAACGCCCGCGGCCCCGATCGTGAGTGGCCACAGGCGGCGGGTCGGGGGACCTGCTGCCCTTGGCGGAGCGGCAGTGTGCCCCCCATGTTGGTATGGGGGGCGCACGATGGAGTGGGGGGCTGGAGCGATCTGGCCCCCCCTCGAGGGGTCGTAGGCGACAGGGAGTCGCCCGCGACCCCGACTGAGAGTTGCCACGGGCGGTGGGTGGGGGACCCGCCGTCCCCGGCCACGTGGCGGAATGCGCCTGTCTGTTGTTCCGGGGGCGCAGACCAACTCGAAAGTGAGGGGGGCCCTAAGATCGGCCCCCCGAGGCGAGCCTGCAAGGGCGCTCCTAGCCGAGTCGCGGTGAGCTCTCCAAATTGAGTATCCCGCGGCTCGGCAATGGACGAAGAGGAACACGTGAGGTTTAGTGGGTAGTCTGGCCCCCTCTCCTGGGGGTCAGGAGTCCCACACGAAGCGGACCCATCGTCCCCGCGGTGGGCGAGCGAAGTGCCTAAACGCAGTCCTCACGTTAAAAAAAAAAAAAAAAAAAAAAAAAACCTAACCTAACCTAACCTAACCTAACCTGCCGTGTGGAGCCGGCATAGAATAGCTCCACCCCATCTCCTCCCGTGGGTGTCGTAAGAGGCGACTAAGGGAAAGTAGCTGGGCCGCCGTCGCCTCTCTTGCTGGGTGTGGCGAGGCTGAGGTGATGGCGGACAAGAGAGAGGCCTGCGGGGCCGGATCGACCATGCCTGGCTCGGTCTCCTGCCGGAACAACAGGATCGACCTTGCCTCGCTCGCTCTCCCGCCCTGCGGGCCCCCTGGCGGGGGGCCGTCGGCGGACAACGAACGCCCGCGGCCCCGATCGTGAGTGGCCACAGGCGGCGGGTCGGGGGACCTGCTGCCCTTGGCGGAGCGGCAGTGTGCCCCCCATGTTGGTATGGGGGGCGCACGATGGAGTGGGGGGCTGGAGCGATCTGGCCCCCCCTCGAGGGGTCGTAGGCGACAGGGAGTCGCCCGCGGCCCCGACTGAGAGTTGCCACGGGCGGTGGGTGGGGGACCTGCCGTCCCCGGCCACGTGGCGGAATGCGCCTGTCTGTTGTTCCGGGGGCGCAGACCAACTCGAATGTGAGGGGGGCCCTAAGATCGGCCCCCCGAGGCGAGCCTGCAAGGGCGCTCCTAGCCGAGTCGCGGTGAGCTCTCCAAATTGAGTATCCCGCGGCTCGGCAATGGACGAAGAGGAACACGTGAGGTTTAGTGGGTAGTCTGGCCCCCTCTCCTGGGGGTCAGGAGTCCCACACGAAGCGGACCCATCGTCCCCGCGGTGGGCGAGCGAAGTGCCTAAACGCAGTCCTCACGTTAAAAAAAAAAAAAAAAAAAAAAAAAAAAAAAAAAAACCTAACCTAACCTAACCTAACCTAACCTAACCTAACCTTTTTTTTTTTTTTTTTTTTTTTTTTTTTTTTTTTTTTTTTTACGTGTGGAAACCCCCTCGGGCCGTCACCCCGCCGGGGTTTGCGGCGGGGCGGTGTGTCGGAATCGAACCGACTAAAACCACACGGTGTGCCAACTCTGCGCCTGAAAAGGGAGGGGTCCGGGATCGCTGTTATTAACGCAAACCGGACCCCTCCCAGCGCCTGCCCGCACAGAAGCGGGCACCCTCTTCAGTAAAAACTCTCAAATTAGGCGACGCACGGCACACGCGTACGTCGCCCCTTCGCGGCTGGCCACTAAAGCGGATGGACGGGAAAACCCATCCCGTCCATCCGCGGCCACACTCAGGGCGGCATGAGGCGCAGATGGGCGCGCCTCCGCCGCCCGGTTCGCCGGCGGCGGATCGGGTCCGAGTGGAGATCATCCTCCCGGGCCTTCTCCGCCGCCTCCTTCTGCGAAATTACGTCTTCGCAGAAGGATGCGACCGCGGTAAAACTGCTGTCGCTACCGGCCATGGAGCGTATGATGGCCGGTAGCGACAGATCTCCTCCGATGACTGCAGTGAGGGCCCGGCGCTGCTCCGCCCAAGCGGGGCAGAACTCCAGCGTATGCTGGGCCGAGTCCTCACTGCAGTCGCAGTGGTGGCAGGCGGGACTCAGTTCCCTCCTAGCGACCGAGTGCAGGTACTTCCCGAAGCAACCGTGCCCGGAAAGCACCTGCGTCAGTCGGAAGGAAAGAGTCCCGTGCTGCCGCCCTGCCCACTCGAGGATGACCGGCTGGAGCGCCTCCACGGTGGCAAAGCCAGCGCGTGGAGCCTCCAGCCGGGACGACCAACGAGCCATCGTGGCTCGGCGAGCGGCTTCACGCCATTCGCGTACCTCTTCGGGCGGAGCACGATACCCGTACTCCACCCGATATTCAGCCGCTCGCCGATAAACTTCGGCGAGCACTTCCGCCTCCAAATCCCACGGGGGTGTTCCGGCCAAGGCGCACGCCGCCTCCGTCGACACGGTGCGGTATCCGCGTATGGCTCTGACCGCCAATACCCTCTGAGGCCGCCAGAGGCGTGCCTTATTCTGGGCGGTCAGAGCCGGGACCCACACCGGTGACCCGTAAAGGGCCATCGACCGGACCACCCCCGTGTAGAGGTGTCTTGTTTCGACGCTGGCTCCACCCAGATTGGGCAAGAGTCGCCCAAGGGCGGAGGCAGCGTCGACCAGCTTTGGGGCAAGCTGTCGGAAGTGCTCGTCGAAGAGCCACCTACCGTCGAGGATCAGGCCCAGATACCTCATCTGGGCCCGAACCGGTACGAGGACCGAGTTGACTTCGATTGAGGCGCCGGGGGGTGGACCACGACGGGGCCCATGAAAAAGCAGGGCCTCCGTCTTGTCAAGGGCCACCCGTAAGCCCAGCGCCTCTATGCGCCCAACCACCAGAGAAACACCCCTGGTGGCCAGGCGCGCCGCCTCTTGGAAATTGGCCCCCCGGGCTGTGACAAGTGTGTCATCGGCGTAACAAATTACGCCCAGCCCGGGGGGCAGACGACTACGAAGGACCCAGTCGTACCCCACGTTCCACAGGAGTGGTCCAAGGACAGACCCCTGTGGAACGCCGCACGACATGGGTCGCCGTCTCAAGACGCCATCTCGGTCCTCGTACACGACGGTACGCTCCTCTAAATAGTCTGCCACCAGCCGCCTCAGGTACTCTGGCACTCCATGGTACTGGAGTGCTTCCCTGATGCAGCTGAATGGCAGACTATTAAAGGCGTTGGCGATGTCCAAGGACACCGCCAACACCACGCCGCCACAGCTCACTGCCTCTTCGGTCACGGCCCTAAGGCGCATCACGGCATCGACCGTCGAACGCCCCTCTCGGAACCCGAATTGGGCGTCCGACAGGTCGGGCCCCACCTCGCTGAGATGCTGGACGATGCGGACAGAGAGAATCCTCTCTAACAATTTGCCCGCCTCGTCCAGCAACACGATGGGCCTATAGGCCGTGACCGAATCGGCCGGCCGTCCCGGCTTCGGCAACAGGACCAGCTTCCCGCATTTCCAGCACTCAGGGAAGCGTCCGGACGCCAGGCTGGCGTCCAAAACCTCCCTGAGGCGGTCTGACATATGGTCGAGGGCTCGGGCCATCACTCGGGGGGGTACCCCGTCCGGCCCGGGGGCGGTGTTCTTGGAACGAATCCTTAGAACAGCCGCCCCTACCTCCGATTCCCTAACGGGCGGCACCTCACTCCCTCCGTCCCCGTCGTCACTGGCCGGACCGGCCATCGACGGGGGCGTGTGCTCCGCCCGCTGCGGGAAAAGGCCCTCGACCACCTGCTGCAGGAAGCTGGGCTGGAGAGTCTCGGTAAGGGGGGGGCCCGCCGTGCGGAGCTTCTGACGCACCGCACGATATGGGCGACCCCAGGGGTCACGGTCGAGACTCTCCAGCATCTCCTTTCTTTTCTCCTCTTTGGCGCGGCAAATGGCCAGCTTCAGAGTCCTCCGCGCTTCGCGGTACTCCTCATGAAGCCGGCCCTCCTCCCCGTCTACGCGGTGGCGTCGCCGCCGGCAACGGGTGTAGGACCTCCGGGCACGAGTGCAGGCCGCACGGAGGTCCGCCAACTCCTGGGACCACCAGTAGACCCCGTTCCGTGAAGGTCGACAACCCCGAACGCGGGGCATGGCCGCATCGCAGATCTGCGTGATCGCAGTGCGAAAGCGGCCAGCCCCCATGTCGACCTCCTCGGCCGGGGCCTGCGGAGACAGCCAAGACTGAATGATGGCCGCCTCCTCTAGCAGGTCCCTATTGAGCTTGGCAACAGCCCACCGCGGAAAGCGGGAGGTATGCCGCGCCACGTGACCCCTACTGGGGCCCTGGGACCGGGAGAGCTCAAATCGGATATACAAATGATCCGAGAGCGTCTCAACCTCATCCAGGACACACCAGTTCCTTACTCGTGCGGCAACAGCAGGGGTAGCGAACGAAAGGTCCACTATCGACCCCCCCTGCTGTCGCACGCACGTGTTGGTGGCGCCTCTGTTCAGCAAACAGAGGCCCACCGAAGCCGCCCACTCCACAACGGCATCGCCCCTGGCGTCCGTCGCTGGGGAACCCCACGCAATGGACTTTGCGTTGAAGTCCCCCAGCACGAGGACGTGCCCAGACGCTAGTCGCCGCATCGAGGTCTCCAAGTTGTTAAGGAAGACCTCGAAGTCGCTCAAACTCCGGTTGGGGGAGAAGTAAACACCGTAAACGGTTATTCCCCCCCACTCGGCGGCCACATATCCAGAGCCCTTGTCTCTTAGCGACAAGGGCGGGGAACGGGCCGCCGAGGAGCCGACGACTGCCACGGAGCCGTCCCGGTCACCCATCCAGTTTGGACGGGGAGGGACGTAATAGGGCTCCGCGACTACGGCAACACCTATCGACCACTGCGCCATGGTTTGCAGGAAGAGATCCTGCGCTGCGGCGCAGTGGTTCAGGTTCGTCTGGACCAGGAGGTTGGAGATTTGATCCATTACTGGATCGTTTCTCCAACCCCCTCCATGGGCGACGACGTTGTCGCACGATCAACGTCGGAGGCAGCCAGGGTCGTCTGGCTAGCCTCCGACGCTTGCTGAGAAGCACGGGGAGGCTTGCAGCCCCCCTGCCCCATCTGGTGATTGGCGGGCTTCTTGCTCGCCGCACACACGGGGCAGTGAGGGGCCGCAGAGCACTCTGCCGCCTTGTGCCCCGGTCGACCGCAGCGGAAACAAAGTCCGCTGCAGTCGAAGCAGCTGGCGCACTTCGAGCGAGTGTGTCCCGCGGCAAGGCACTTGTAGCACCTCATCGGCCTCGGGGCCAGGACCGTGATCCTGGCACTCACGAAGCCGACGAGGAGCCTGCCGGCATCAGCCAAAATTTTGGCCGACGCTACGGGACAACCCACCCAAACGGCGCCAAGCCCTCCTGGACCGGGGCGGATGGTGCCGACCCTGACGTTGTCCGCGCTACAGCTCGTCTTCTCCTGAACTGCAGCGCGGACATCCTCGACCGTCACGGAATCGTCCAGGCCCGAAATGCGCAATTCCGCGCACTTTATGGGCCTGGCGATCCTGACACCATCCTCGGTGGCAAATACTCCTCGTAACTTTTCAGCAAAGGTGTCCGCCGTCTTTGCGCCATCGGCCCCAGGGAACTCCAACACCCGAGCTCCCGTTTGGGCGAGGCGCAGGCGGACACCAGCCGTCTCAAATCCACCGGCGAGGCTGTCCCGGGCCTTCTTAAAAACGGCCCCGTAGGACAGCCCGCCGGCAGCCGCCTCCGGTGACAAGGTCACCACAACAGCCGCGGTCTTAGGCGGCTGCAGTTTCCGCGGCTTTTTCTTGGTGGGACCTGCCACCGATGGCGACTGCGGGACAGAGGCCGCCTTGCGGGCAGCCTTTCTGGCCCGCTTTCGGGCCTTCTTGGACCCCCCGACTACCTGCCAACCCTCATTGGAGGGGGCAGACGTGGAGGGCCCAGGCAGAGGCACAGGCGTTGGTGTGGGGAGCGGAGGAACCTCCGCCCCGGCCCTTGCCGCCTTCGTCACCGGCCTTGGCGCAGCCGTCTTGGCCGGAGCCTTGGCCGGGGCCTTGGCCGGAGCCTTGGCCAACTGCCGTGACCCTTGGGAAGCCGCGGGAGCCGGTCTCGACACCGCCGCCGAGAACGACACGCGACCCCCCACCACGGGAAGAGGGGTCGGTGCCGATGCGACCTTCGGCTTCGGTGCCGCAAGCGGCGGCCGGACTGATGGGGCCGGAGGCAGCCTCGACAACAGCCCGGCCAGACGACCGTCGACCAAGTGCCCCACCGCCACGAGAATTTGTCCCAGATACGCATCTGGGACCTCGGATTCGGTAGGGGCGCTACGCGATGAAGACGGGGCAGGGGCCTTCCGCTCCGAGCGCTCCGCCCGAAATTGGGCGAATTGAGCGCTCAGCTCAGCCACCTGCCCCGTCAAACGGTCGTTGGCCGTCTGGAGGCGGGCCACGTCCCCGGCTAGGGTCTCCACCACCCCTGCAATCGCCGAGGAGGAGTCCTTCAGGGCTCTTACAAACGAGCCCTTCAGGTTCACGGACTTGGTGGCCACCTTGTTAATAATGGCCACCGCCGCGTCCGCCGTCTCCTGCAGAGAGACCGATGATTGGGGCTCTGAATCCCCATCCACCGGTCCCCTGATCTTAAGCAGGAGACCACTCAACTCCTCCTCTGCCTGCAGCTCTCCATCAGCCCTGGCTCGCTTGTACGACTCCGCCTTAGAGAAGGCGGAGCCTGACGAGCCTGGAGTACGAGACCTCCCTCTTCCGCCGCTCGCGATCTTCGGAGGCAACATCTCCAGGGACGTGTCGCTTTCGCCGCCGCCGTCCATGGCGAGTCCGCGTTTGCGGGTGTCGGAGGCCTCCGTCTCCATCAGCTCCAGTGCGTCCGCAGTCGCACTGGAGCTGGCAACCGCGATGTTAGTTGCGGACTTTGAGCGCATGCGCTCTGAAGTTCTTCGGCTCCCAGAAATCGATCCGACTACTGGGAGCCCCACCGAGATGGGCGCCACAGATGCAGTGTCCTCATCGGCAGACGATTGCTCGTCCGCCTTTCGGAACTGCCCTTTGGCGTTCCTCCTCTCCTTCCTTTCGTTCTTCTTATCCAATCCTTTATGCATGCCAGTTGTCGTTAGTTTTTTTGTTTCCTGTCCAGTTTCATTTTTTAGATTTTTATCAATTCCCATTTGTAATCCCACGAGTATGGGGGAAATAAGTCCATCCGGGCGGTGCCCCCTGCACCCGGATAAGCCTATGTACTGTGGAGGTCGGCCGGTATCCACAGGTTTTTACGACTTAGCTGTCGGGTGTTATAGACTATCCTTGTCATGGGCCGGCCAATCAAGGCAAGCCCTCCGGCCATCAGGTTCTCAGCGTACCCTCTTGGAGCCACCAGTCAGGTCGTTGTTGAGCCCCTAATGGTTACGGAATGCGAGAGGGTGGCTAGCCCTCTCTCACAGACGGGACTAACACTCAAGTGTCAGCCCCTCTGATCTACTCGCACTCCAACACGCCTTCTGCTAAAGCAGAGGGACGTTTGGAGTGCCGCGCGACGACTGCGTCACGCCCTTCACGGCAGTCTGCAGCCAGACTCCGTCTGGTATCCCATTTGGTCTGGAGTCTCACCCTGGGCCAATCCGGCATGAGTAGCTCTACCCGGCACAGCCCCAGAGATCATTGACCCACGCAAGCCCCACCACGACGACAACGTAGGGATACATTGGGGGGAACCTAACCTAACCTAACCTAACCTAACCTAACCTAACCTAACCTAACCTTTTTTTTTTTTTTTTTTTTTTTTTTTTTTTTTTTTTTTTTACGTGTGGAAACCCCCTCGGGCCGTCACCCCGCCGGGGTTTGCGGCGGGGCGGTGTGTCGGAATCGAACCGACTAAAACCACACGGTGTGCCAACTCTGCGCCTGAGAAGGGAGGGGTCCGGGAAATGCGTTTATTAACACAACCGGGCCCCTCCCAGCGCCTGCCCGCACTGAAGCGGGCACCTTCTTCAGATAAAAATCTCAATTTAGGCGACGCACGGCACACGCGTACGTCGCCCCCTCGCGGTTGGCCTGTAATGCGGATGGAGGGGAAAACCCATCCCGTCCATCCGCGGCCACACTCAGGGCGGCATGAGGCGCTGATAGGCGCGCCTCCGCCGCCCCGTGCGCCGGCGGCGGATCGGGTCCGAGTGGAGATCGTCCTCTCGGGCCTTCTCCGCCGCCTCCTTCCGCGAGATTACTTCCTCGCAGAAGGTCGCGACCGCGGTAAAACTGCTGTCGCTACCGGCCATGGATAGTACGACGGCCGGTAGCGACAGATCTCCTCCGATGACTGCAGTGAGGGCCCGGCGCTGCTCCGCCCAAGCGGGGCAGAACTCCAGCGTGTGCTGGGCCGAGTCCTCACTGCAGTCGCAGTGGTGGCAGGCGGGACTCAATTCCCTCCTAGCGACCGAGTGCAGGTACTTTCCGAAGCAACCATGCCCGGAAAGCACCTGCGTCAGCCGGAAGGAAAGGGTCCCGTGCTGCCGCCCTGCCCACTCGAGGATGACCGGCTGGAGCGCCTCCACGGTGGCAAAGCCAGCGCGTGGAGCCTCCAGCCGGGACGACCAACGAGCCATCGTGGCTCGGCGAGCGGCTTCACGCCAATCGCGTACCTCTTCGGGCGGAGGACGATACCCGTTCTCCGCCCGATATTCAGCCGCTCGCCGATAAACTTCGGCGAGCACTTCCGCCTCCAAATCCCACGGGGGTGTTCCGGCCAAGGCGCATGCCGCCTCCGTCGAAACGGTGCGGTATCCGCGTATGGCTCTGACTGCCAATACCCTCTGAGGGCGCCAGAGGCGCGCCTTATTCTGGGCAGTCAGAGCCGGGACCCACACCGGTGACCCATAAAGGGCCATCGACCGGACCACCCCCGTGTAGAGGTTCCTAGTAGCGACGCTGGCTCCACCCAAGTTGGGCAAAAGACGCCCAAGGGCGGAGGCAGCGCCGACCAGCCTAGGGCCAAGCTGTCGGAAGTGCTCGTCGAAGAGCCACCTACCGTCGAGGATCAGGCCCAGATACTTCATCTGGGCCCGAACCGGTACGAGGACCGAGTTGACTTCGATAGAGGCGCCGGGGGGTGGACCACGACGGGGCCCATGGAAGAGCAGGGCCTCCGTCTTGTCAAGGGCCACCCGTAAGCCCAGCGCCTCGATGCGCCCAACCACCAGAGAAACACCCCTGGTGGCCAGGCGCGCCGCCTCTTGGAAATTCGCCCCCCGGGCTGTGACAAGAGTGTCATCGGCGTAACAAATTACGCCCAGCCCGGGAGGCAGACGACTTCGAAGGACCCAGTCGTACCCCACGTTCCACAGGAGTGGTCCAAGGACAGACCCCTGTGGAACGCCGCACGACATGGGTCGCCGTCTCAAGACGCCATCTCGGTCCTCGTACACGACGGTACGCTCCTCTAAATAGTCTGCCACCAGCCGCCTCAGGTACTCTGGCACCCCGTGGTAGTGGAGTGCTTCCCTGATGCAGCTGAATGGCAGACTATTGAAGGCGTTGGCGATGTCCAAGGACACCGCCAACACCACGCCGCCACAGCCAACCGCCTCTTCGGTCACGGCCCTAAGGCGCACCACGGCATCGACCGTCGAACGCCCCTCTCGGAACCCGAATTGGGCGTCCGACAGGTCGGGCCCCACCTCGCTGAGATGCTGGACGATGCGGGCAGAGAGAATCCTCTCGAACAATTTGCCCGCCTCGTCCAGCAACACGATGGGCCTATAGGCCGCGACCGAATCGGCTGGCCGTCCCGGCTTCTGCAGTAGGACCAGCTTCCCGCATTTCCAGCACTCAGGGAAGCGTCCGGACGCCAGGCTGGCATCCAAAACCTCCCTGAGGCGGTCCGACATATGGTCGAGGGCTCGGGCCATCACTCGGGGTGGTACCCCGTCCGGCCCGGGGGCGGTGTTCTTGGAACGAATCCTCAGAACAGCCGCCCCTACCTCTGATTCCCTAACGGGCGGAACATCGTCCTCTCTGCCCCCGTCGTCTCTGGCCACTGAGTAGGCCATCGACGGGGGCGTGTGCTCCGCCCGCTGCGGGAAGAGGCCCTCGACCACTTGCTGCAGGAAGCTGGGCTGGAGAGTCTCGGTAAGGGGGGGGCCCGCCGTGCGGAGCTTTTGACGCACCGCACGATATGGGCGACCCCAGGGGTCACGGTCGAGACTCTCCAGCATCTCCTTTCTCTTTGCCTCTTTGGCGCGGCAAATGGCCAGCTTCAGAGTCCTCCGCGCTTCGCGGTACTCCTCATGAAGCTGGCCCTCCTCCCCGTCTACGCGGTGGCGTCGCCGCCGGCATCGGGTGTAGGACCTCCGGGCACGAGTACAGGCCGCACGGAGGTCTGCCAACTCCTGGGACCACCAGTAGACCCCGTTCCGTGAAGGTCGACAACCCCGAACGCGGGGCATGGCCGCATCGCAGATCTGCGTAATCGCAGTGCGAAAGCGGCCAGCCCCTATGTCGACCTCCTCGGCCGGGGCCCGCGGAGACAGCCAAGACTGAACTATGGCCGCCTCCTCTAGCAGGTCCCTGTCGAGTTTGGCAACTGCCCACCGCGGAAAGCGGGAGGTATGCCGCGCCACGTGACCCCTACTGGGGCCCTGGGACCGGGAGAGCTCGAATCGGATATAGAGATGATCCGAGAGCGTCTCAACCTCATCCAGGACACACCAGTTCCTTACTCGTGCGGCAACAGCAGGGGTAGCGAACGAAAGGTCCACTATCGACCCCCCCTGCTGTCGCACGCACGTGTTGGTGGCGCCTCTGTTCAGCAAACAGAGGCCCACCGAAGCCGCCCATTCCACCACGGCATCGCCCCTGGCGTCCGTCGCTGGGGAACCCCACGCAATGGACTTTGCGTTGAAGTCCCCCAGCACGAGGACGTGCCCAGACGCAAGTCGCCGCATCGAGGTCTCCAAGTTGTTAAGGAGGACCTCGAAGTCGCTCAAACTCCGGTTGGGGGAGAAGTAGACACCGTAAACGGTTATTCCCCCCCACTCGGCAGCCACATATCCAGAGCCCTTGTCTCTAAGCGACAAGGGCGGGGAACGAGCCGCCGAGGAGCCGACGACTGCCACGGAGCCGTCCCAGTCACCCATCCAGTTTGGACGGGGAGGGACGTAATAGGGCTCCGCGACTACGGCAACACCTATCGACCACTGCGCCACGGTTTGCAGGAAGAGATCCTGCGCCGCGGCGCAGTGGTTGAGGTTCGTCTGGACAAGGAGGTTGGAGACTTGATCCATTTACTGGATCGTCTCTACAACCTCCTCCATGGGCGACGACGTGGTCGCACGAACGACGTCGGAGGCAGCCTGGGTCGACAGGCTAGCCCCCGACGTCTGCCGAGTAGCTTGGGGAGGCTTGCAGCCCCCCTGCCCCATCTGGTGATTGGCGGGCTTATTGCCCGCCGCACACACGGGGCAGTGAGGGGCGGCAGAACACTCTGCCGCCTTGTGCCCCGGTCGACCGCAGCGGAAACAGAGTCCGCTGCAGTCGAAACAACTCTGGCACTTGGTGCGAGTGTGTCCCGCGGCAAGGCATTTAAAACACCTCATCGGCCTCGCGGCCAGGACCGTGATCCTGGCACTCACGAAGCCGATGAGTAGCCTGCCGGCATCGGCCAATATCTTGGCCGACGCCACGGGACAGCTGACCCACACCGCACCAAGGCCTCCCGGACCGGGGCGGATGGTGCCGACCCTGACGCCGTCCGCACCGCAACCCGCCTTCTCGCAGATTACGGCGCGGACGTCGTCAGCCGTGACTGAGTCGTCCAGGCCCGAAATGCGCAGCTCTGCGCACTTTGTGGGCCTGGCGATCCTCACACCATCCGTGGCTGCGAACACTCCCTTCAACTTCTCGGCAACGGTGTCCGCCTTTTTTGCGCCATCGGCCCCAGGGAACTCGAGAATTCGAGCTCCCGTTTGGGCCTTGCGCAGGCGGACACCGGCCGTTTCGAACTCACCGGCGAGACTGTCCCGGGCCCTCTTGAAGAAGGCCGCATAGGACATCCCGCCGGTTGTCGCCTCCGGTGACAGGGTCACCACTACAGCCGCGGTTTTTGGCGGCTGCAGTTTCCGCGGCTTTTTCGCAGTGGCCCTTGCCACCGGCGGCGACTGCGGGCCAGAGGCTGCCCGTCGGGCAGCCTTTCTGGCCCGCTTTCGGGCCTTCTTTGACCCTCCGACTACCTGCCAACCCTCATTGGAGGGGGCAGACGTGGAGGGTCCAGGCAGAGGCTCAGGCGTTGGAGTGGGGAGCGGAGTAATTTCCGCTCCAGCCCTTACCGTCGCCTTCGGCCCCGGCCTTGGCGCAGCAGCCTTGGCTGGAGCCTTGGCCGGAACCCTGGCCGGAGCCTTGGCCACCGGCTGTGCCCCTCGGGCAGCCGCAGGAGCCGGCCTTACGGCTGGCGACACCGCCGCCGAGTACGACACGCGACCCCCCACCACGGGAAGAGGGGTCGGCGTCGACGACGTGGCCGTTCGCTTCGGCGCCGCAAGCGGCGGCCGCATAATCGGGGCCGCAGGCAGCCTCGCCTCTAGGCCGGCCGTACGGCCCTCAATCATCCGCCAGCATGCATCCAGGATAACCGCTAGTTGGGCGTCGGTTATCCCGGGGCCAGCAGATGACGGCCGCGGCGCAGACGGGGCCCGCTGAGATGCAGACGCGGCCCGCTGGGATGTTGACGGGGCCGGGGCCTCTCGCTCCGCCCGGAACTGGGCGAACTGAGCGCTGAGCTCAGCCACCTGCCCCGTCAGGCGATCGTTGGCCGACTGGAGGCTGGACACTTCCCCAATCAGGGTCGCAACAACCCCCGCCATGGCAGAGGAGGAGTCCTTAAGGGCCCTAACGAAGGAACCCTTAAGGTTTACGGACTTGGTGGCCACCTTGTGGATGATGGCCACCGCCGCGTCCGCCCTCTCCTGCAAGGAGGCCAGTGATTGGGGCGCTGCGTCCCCCTCCACCGGCCCGATCCTGAGCATGAGACCGGACATCTCCTCCTCCGCCTGTACTTCCCCGTCGGCCCTGGCTCGCTTGTACGACTCCGCCTTAGAGAAGGCGGAGCCTGACGAACCTGGAGTACGAGACCTCCCTCTTCCGCCGCTCGAGATCTTAGGCGGCAACATGTCCAGGGACGTGTCGCTGCCGCCGCCAATGTCCCCGGAGATTGCGCGTTTGCGGGTGTCTGCGGCCTCCGTCTCCATCGGCTCCAGTGCGTCCACAGTCGCACTGGAGCTACCGCTCGCATCAGCCGCGGCGGACTTGGAGCGCACGCGCTCCGATCTTCGGCTCCCAGTAGTCATAACAACTTCTGGGAGCCCCATCGAAATGGGCGTTCCAGACCCAACATCTTCCTCGGTAGACGAGCAGTCGTCTACCTTCCTGAACTGCCCCTTGGCGTTCCTTCGTTCCTTCCGTTTCTGATCCTTCTTCTCCTTCTTCTCATTTCCAGTGTGCATGCCAATTGTCGTTGTTGTTTTTGTTTCCAATCCAGTTACGTTTTTTAAAGAGTTATCAATTTCCATAATAGACCCACGAGTAGGGGAGAACTAAAAGTCGACCCGGGCAGAGATCCCCAATACCCGGGCAAGCCTATGTACTGTGGAGGTCGGCCGATATCCACAGGTTTTTTACGACTTAACTGTCGGGTGTTATAGACTATCCTTGTCATGGGCCGGCCAATCAAGGCAAGCCCTCCGGCCATCAGGTTCTCAACGTACCCTCTTGGAGCCACCAGTCAGGTCGTTGTTGAGCCCCTAATGGTTACGGAATGCGAGAGGGTGGCTAGCCCTCTCTCACAGACGGGACTAACACTCAAGTGCCAGCCCCTCTGATCTACTCGCTCTCCATCACGCCCTCTGCTAAAGCAGAGGGACGCTTGGAGTGCCGCGCGACGTCTGAGCGTCACGCCCTTCACGGCAGTCTCAACAGACTCCGTCTTGTATCCCATTTGGTCTGGAGTCTCACCCTGGGCCAATCCGGCATGAGTAGCTCTACCCGGCACAGCCCCAGAGATCATTGACCCACGCAAGCCCCACCACGACGACAACGTAGGGATACATTGGGGGGAACCTAACCTAACCTAACCTAACCTAACCTAACCTTTTTTTTTTTTTTTTTTTTTTTTTTTTTTTTTTTTTTTTTTTTTTTTTTTTTTTTTTTTTTTTTTTTTTTTTTTTTTTTTTTTTTTTACGTGTGGAAACCCCCTCGGGCCGTCACCCCGCCGGGGTTTGCGGCGGGGCGGTGTGTCGGAATCGAACCGACTAAAACCACACGGTGTGCCAACTCTGCGCCTGAGAAGGGAGGGGTCCGGGATCGCTGTTATTAACGCAAACCGGACCCCTCCCAGCGCCTGCCCGCACAGAAGCGGGCACCCTCTTCACTAAAAATTCTCAAATTAGGCGACGCACGGCACACGCGTGCGTCGCCCCTTCGCGGCTGGCCACTAAAGCGGATGGACGGGAAAACCCATCCCGTCCATCCGCGGCCACACTCAGGGCGGCATGAGGCGCAGATGGGCGCGCCTCCGCCGCCCGGTTCGCCGGCGGCGGATCGGGTCCGAGTGGATATCGTCCTCCCGGGCCTTCTCCGCCGCCTCCTTCTGCGAAATTACGTCTTCGCAGAAGGATGCGACCGCGGTAAAACTGCTGTCGCCACCGGCCATGGAGCGTATGATGGCCGGTAGCGACAGATCCCCTCCGATGACTGCAGTGAGGGCCCGGCGCTGCTCCGCCCAAGCGGGGCAGAACTCCAGCGTATGCTGGGCCGAGTCCTCACTGCAGTCGCAGTGGTGGCAGGCGGGACTCAGTTCCCTCCTAGCGACCGAGTGCAGGTACTTCCCGAAGCAACCGTGCCCGGAAAGCACCTGCGTCAGTCGGAAGGAAAGAGTCCCGTGCTGCCGCCCTGCCCACTCGAGGATGACCGGCTGGAGCGCCTCCACGGTGGCAAAGCCAGCGCGTGGAGCCTCCAGCCGGAAAGACCAACGAGCCATCGTGGCTCGGCGAGCGGCTTCACGCCATTCGCGTACCTCTTCGGGCGGAGCACGATACCCGTACTCCGCCCGATGTTCAGCCGCTCGCCGATAAACTTCGGCGAGCACTTCCGCCTCCAAATCCCACGGGGGTGTTCCGGCCAAGGCGCAGGCCGCCTCGGTGGACACCGTGCGGTATCCGCGTATGGCTCTGACTGCCAATACCCTCTGAGGGCGCCAAAGGCGCGCCTTGTTCTGGGCAGTCAGAGCCTCCACCCACACCGGTGACCCATACAGGGCCATCGACCGGACCACCCCCGTGAAGAGGTTCCTTGTAACGACGCTGGCTCCACCCAAGTTGGGCAAAAGACGCCCAAGGGCGGAGGCAGCGTCGACCAGCTTAGGAGCAAGCTGTCGGAAGTGCTCGTCGAAGAGCCACCTACCGTCGAGGATCAGGCCCAGATACCTCATCTGGGCCCGAACCGGTACGAGGACCGAGTTGACTTCGATGGAGGCGCCGGGGGGTGGACCACGACGGGGCCCATGAAATAATAGGGCCTCCGTCTTATCCAGGGCCACCCGCAAGCCCAGCGCCTCGATGCGCCCAACCACCAGAGAAACACCCCTGGTGGCCAGGCGCGCCGCCTCTTGGAAGTTGGCCCCCCGAGCTGTGACCAATGTGTCATCGGCGTAACAAATTACGCCCAGCCCGGGGGGCAGACGACTTCGAAGGACCCAGTCGTACCCCACGTTCCACAGGAGTGGTCCGAGGACAGACCCCTGTGGAACGCCGCACGACATGGGTCGCCGTCTCAAGACGCCATCTCGGTCCTCGTACACGACGGTACGCTCCTCCAAATAGTCTGCCACCAGCCGCCTCAGGTACTCTGGCACACCATGATACTGGAGTGCTTCCCTGATGCAGCTGAATGGCAGACTATTAAAGGCGTTGGCGATGTCCAAGGACACCGCCAACACCACGCCGCCACAGCTCACTGCCTCTTCGGTCACGGCCCTAAGGCGCATCACGGCATCGACCGTCGAACGCCCCTCTCGGAACCCGAATTGGGCGTCCGACAGGTCGGGCCCCACCTCACTTAGGTGCCGGACGATGCGGGCAGAGATTATTCTCTCGAATAATTTGCCCGCCTCGTCCAGCAACACGATGGGCCTATAGGCCGTGACCGAATCGGCAGGCCGTCCCGGCTTCTGCAATAGGACCAGCTTCCCGCATTTCCAGCACTCAGGGAAGCGTCCGGACGCCAGGCTGGCGTCCAAAACCTCCCTGAGGCGGTCCGACATATGGTCGAGGGCTCGGGCCATCACTCGGGGGGGTACCCCGTCCGGCCCGGGGGCGGTGTTCTTGGAACGAATCCTTAGAACAGCCGCCCCAACCTCCGATTCCCTAACGGGCGGCACCTCACTCCCTCCGTCCCCGTCGCCTCTGACCGGATAGGCCATCGACGGGGGCGTGTGCTCCGCCCGCTGCGGGAAAAGGCCCTCGACCACTTGCTGCAGGAAGCTGGGCTGGAGAGTCTCGGTAAGGGGGGGGCCCGCCGCGCGGAGCTTCTGACGCACCGCACGATATGGGCGACCCCAGGGGTCACGGTCGAGACTCTCCAGCATCTCCTTTCTACTCTCCTCTTTGGCGCGGCAAATGGCCAGCTTCAGAGTTTTCCGCGCTTCGCGGTATTCCTCATGAAGCCGGCCCTCCTCCCCGTCTACGCGGTGGCGTCGCCGCCGGCATCGGGTGTAGGACCTCCGGGCACGAGTGCAGGCCGCACGGAGGTCCGCCAACTCCTGGAACCTAACCTAACCTAACCTAACCTTCGCCGTGTGGAGCCGGCATAGAATAGCTCCACCCCATCTCCTCCCGTGGGTGTCGTAAAAGGCGACTAAGGGAAAATCGGAGCCGAATTTCAGGCTGCCGAGATGGGCGTGACCCGTCGTGCCGCACTCCAAACGTCCCTCTGCTTTAGCAGAGGGCGTATTGGAAAGCGAGTAGGTCAGAGGGGCTGGCACTTGAGTGCTAGCTCCGTCTGTGAGAGAGGGCTAGCCACCCTCTCGCATTCCGTAACCAACAGGGGCTCAGCAACGACCCGATTGGTGGCTACAAGAGGGTATGCTGAGAACCTGTTGGCCGGAGGGCTTGCCTTAATTGGCCGGCCCATGACAAGGACAGTCTATAACACCCGACAGCTAAGTCGATAAAACCTGTGGATACCGGCCGACCTCCACAGTACATAGGCTTATCCGGGTGCAGGGGGCACCGCCCGGATGGACTTCATTTCCCCCATACTCGTGGGTTAAGTTATGGATACTGAAACTAAAACTAATATTGAAAACGAAATTGATACCAATAAAAAAAAACGACTACTGGCAAGCCAACCGGATCATCTGATTGCAAGGGGGAGTTGCGAACCCCGTCACCACACCCGTTGGTGACGAAGGAGGCACGCGTCACCCTGACGCGATATAGCAGGGACTCGTCGGCGTCAAGTGACGCCTCAATGGTGGACGCGGACTCGCGCCCATCATCGCCGGGTCGGTTGTGGCGGAAACGCCTCAACTCCGACAGCTCCGGCCCAGTGGAGGTGAAGAAGAGAGGTCGCCCACCTACAACTGGGGAATACGTCGGCCTGGCGCAAGCCAAGGCCGACTTGAACAGGGCAAAGGAGCGGGAGCTGGAGCTCCGCGCCGAGAAGGAACTGGCGGAAGAGGTCCGACAGCAAAGGGAGTCTTACCTCCGTAAAACTCCCATACAAACGTCGGACCAAACACAATCTTCCGAGCCCGTCAGCGCAGATCAGCTGACGGTGTCCATCGAGGCGGCAGTGGCGGTGGTGCAAACCATCGCCACAAAGAGCTCCAAGCTCAAGGGGCAATATGTGCGGGACCTGAGGGTGGCCTGTAGCTCCATTTTGGAGCTCGCCCACCAACTCAAGGCCCGCACTGCGAACGAGGAGGTCGCCAACCTTCAGGTAGAGCTTGCTGCCGTACGGGCGGAAATGAAGGCCCTGAAGATGAGTCGCGAGGAGATGATCTTCATGATCGATGCGCGACTCGCGGGCTTCCAGGACCGCCTGCTGCCTGAGGTGCGCATCCGTCCGCCTCTCCAGGCGGACGAGAGGAACGCCGCCAGAGCCGCTGGTGCTGCCCGTGCTGCGGAACAAAGGGCCTCCAAGTCCAGCCGGAGGCCCGAGTCTTCTGCCGTTCTTCCCACTCCTTCCGCGCCTCCTCAGGCTCCGCCCCTCTCGCCCGTCGCGGCAGACGGGCAGAAGGATTCGGATCCCTGCCCCTCTGGGACGGTCCCGTCGGACGGGGAACCCAAGGGGAAAAAGAAAAAGCAGAAGGCAAAGAAACGGAGTGCAGCGGCGAAGGAGGCCGAAGCTGCCCGTCAGCCGCGCCCGCAGGCTCCCGCCGCCGCCCCGCCACCTGTGAAGGAGGCGTGGAGCGCCGTGGCGGCGCGGCCTAAGAAAAAGGCCACCCCAGCACCGCCGAGCGTCAAGGCACCCGCCAAGCCTCCGAAGAAGGCGAAGGCGAGTCGCAAACTCCGCGCCCCGACAACCGCTGCAGTGTGCCTCACACTGCAGCCGGGCGCTGTAGAGAAGGGGGTCACCTATTCCCAGGTGATCGCCAATGCCGAGAGGTCCATCGATATAAAGACTCTCGGCATTGACGGCCTCCGGTTCCGCACTGCCGTGACCGGGGGAAGGATCCTGGAGATAGGTGGCGCTGACAGGGCCACCAAGGCCGATAAATTGGCGGCCAAGCTTGAAGAGGTGCTGGGAGAGGAGGTCCGTATTGCCAGGCCGGAGAGGTGCGTAGAGTTGCGCATCTCAGGCCTGGGCGATGCGGCAACTAAGGAGGCGGTGGCCAAAATCCTGGCAGAAGAGGGAGGCTGCCCTGTCGCCTCCATCAAGGTGGGCGACATCAATCGCCCACCCGGTCGACAGGGCACTGCCTGGCTGCGGTGTCCGGTTGCGGCGGCCAAAAAGTTAACGGACGGCCGCCGCATCGTCGTCGGGTGGTCAGCGGTCAAGCTGACCACCCTGGAGCCAAGGCCGGCGCGGTGCTTCCGCTGCCTGGAGCCGGGACACGTGGGGGCAAAGTGCGCTGCGAAGATCGACCGCAGCGCACTCTGCTTCCAATGCGGACAGGAGGGCCACAAGGCGGCCGCCTGCTCCGCGGACCCCAAGTGTCCCGTCTGTGCGGCGGAAGGTGTGGCGTCCGGCCACAGACTCGGCTCCGCGAAGTGCCAGGCAGCCTCCCGTAAGAGGGGGGGTCAGGCGAAACGCAAGGCGACAGGGGGGGTGGAACCCAAGACCACCCCAACGACCCTGTCGCCACCGTCCAATGAGGAGGAGATGGACACCGCCCAAACTTAATGGCTCCCCAAATCTCCGTGCTGCAGGCCAATCTCAACCACTGCGCCACGGCCCAGGACCTACTGGCCCAGACCGTGACGCAGTGGCAGACGACAGTGGCGGTAGTCGCCGAGCCGTATTACGTGCGCACTGGCCCCAACTGGGCCAGCGACAGCGACGGCTTGGTGGCTATCGTCGCCCAGCGAACCGGCCCCCACCAACTCGACAGAGTAGTGAGGGGCCGAGGGTGCGTCCTCGCCACGCTGGGCGACACTGCAGTGATTGGGGTGTACTTCTCGCCCAACAGAAGCCTCGCCGAGTTCGAGCAGTGGCTCACGGAGGTCGGGGCTCTGTTGGCGGACGCGCACCCCACTCCGGTCGTGGTAGCCGGGGATTTCAACGCCCACTCACGGGCGTGGGGATCTCCGAGGACCGACGGCCGGGGGGAGATATTGGAGGAATGGGCGGTGTCTCACGGCTTGGTGCTGCTTAACAGGGGGACGGTACCCACGCTTGTGCGGCCCCAGGGCAGCTCGATAGTAGACCTGTCGTTTGCTAGTCCTGCCCTGGCTGGCCGCACTCGCAATTGGCGGGTCGTCAAGAATGTGGAGACCGCGTCGGACCATCGTTACATACGGTTCGACGTGGTCTCTCGCTCAGCGGCCATCCGAGGAGGAGATGGCAACCGTCCCCTTGCTGGAGAAGGTCCGCGGTGGCGCCTCGGTTCTCTGAACCGGGAACTGGCCCTAGAGGCGGCTATCGTCGAGCGCTGGGTTGCTGGTGGAGCGGAAAGCGGCCCAGACGCGGACGCGAGGTGCGATAGTCTCGCTGGGAAGCTGACTCGCGTCTGCGATGCGGCGATGCAGAGGGCGAGGCCAGCCCTCCCTCGGAGGCAAGTGTACTGGTGGCGTCCCCACCTTGCCGGGCTGCGTGCCGCAAGTCACGCGGCCCATAGGCAGTACACTCGCAGCCGCAGGAGGGCCGTCAGGGACCTCGCCCGTGAAGAGGAACTGCTCGCCGCACATAGGGCCGCTCGTGCGGCCCTCAACTCGGCGATCAGAGCCGCCAAAGAGGAGGCCTGGAGGGAGTGGCTCGAGAGCCTGGATCGAGATCCGTGGGGGCGCCCGTACAAAACCGTGAGCCAGAAGCTCCGGCCCTGGGCGCCTCCCCTCACCAGAACTCTCGAGCCACAGCTTCTGGGCCGAGTGGTCGGTTCCCTCTTCCCTGAGCGGGAAGAGTGGGTCCCACCGCGGATGGCAGCACCAAGCCGTCACCGAGTGCCGGCAGAAGGCGACGCAGAGGCGATACCTCCCGTGTCCGAGGCCGAGCTAGGGGCGGCGATCCTGGCTCTCAAAGTCAGGAAACGCGCCCCGGGCCCGGACGGCATCCCTGGGAAGGTCGTCGCCTTAGCGATGCCGGCACTCGAGGAGGAGACGCTGTCCCTCATGTCGGAGTGTGTGGCGTCGGGGAGATTCCCGCGACGATGGAAGACCGGACGGCTCGTGCTGATCAGGAAGCACGGGCGCCCAGCCGAGGCACCGTCGGCCTACCGCCCCATCGTACTGCTCGACGAGACGTGCAAAATGTTTGAGCGAGTGCTCGCTGCGCGTCTCGTCAAGCACCTGGAGGGGGCGGGGCCCGATCTCAGCGACGGTCAGTTCGGCTTCCGTCGCGGGAAGTCGACTCTTGACGCCGTTTCCCGACTGCGGGGCAGCGTCGATGAGGCGATCGCCGGGGGCGGGGTGTTGCTGGCCGTGTCGCTCGACATCGCCAACGCCTTCAACACCCTCCCCTGGCAGACAATCGCCGAGGCCCTGAGGTACCACAACGTACCGTGGTACCTCAGGCGAATCCTTGCGGACTACTTCGTGGACCGGGTCATCACGTACTCGGGCCGAGACGGAGTGGTCCGCAAGGCTATGAGGTGTGGTGTTCCACAGGGGTCGGTACTTGGGCCGCTCCTGTGGAACATCGGGTACGACTGGGTCCTGCGCGGTGCTACTCTTCGGGGAGTCGGCGTACTTTGTTACGCCGACGATACCCTAGTGACCGCGCGGGGCCCCACGTTCCGCGACGCCGCCGTCCTAGCGACGGCAGGCGTCGCTCAAGTGGTGCGCCGAATCAGTGCGCTGGGCCTCCATGTCGCCCTCGAGAAGTCCGAGGCCCTCTTCTTCCATGGGCCTCGGCAGACGCCGCCTCGAGACACCACGATCGTGGTGGGGGGCACCTCCATCGCCGTCGGCCGCAGCCTCAAGTATCTGGGGCTGGTTCTCGACGGTCGGTGGGGGTTTGCGGAACATTTCCGGCAGCTGGCGCCGAAGGTGCTAGCGTTTGCCGGAATGCTCTCGCAGCTGCTCCCCAACGTAGGAGGACCGGGGTCTGCCTGCCGCCGTCTCTACGACGGTGTGGTGCGCTCTAAGGCGCTCTACGGAGCGCCTATCTGGGCGGAGGCTCTCTGCCCGGCTAACGTTGCCCTGCTGCGTCGTCCGCAGCGGGCCATCGCGCAGAGGGCCGCACGGGCGTACCGCACCGTCTCCTACGAGACGGCGTGCGTCCTGGCGGGCAGTATCCCCTGGGATCTCGAGGCCGGCGTCCTCAAAAGGGTGTACGAGGAGGGCGCCCTGATTCGGCGAGCTGGTGGATGCCCGCCTCCGGAGGAGATCGAGCGCTGGAGGCAGGAGGCTCGCGACGATCTCTTCCGGACGTGGGCTGCCAGAATGGAAGGGAGTCCGACGGCGTTCGTTAGGGCCGCTCGGCCCGTCCTGCGACAGTTTGTGGAGGGGGGTCATGGGGCTCCCACGTATCACCTCACCCAACTTCTCACGGGTCACGGCTGCTTCGCCAAGTACCTGTGGGAAGTTGTGGGGGTAGAATCGGAGCCCCGGTGCCGCAACTGCACCAGCGGCGACCCCGACACGGCCCATCACACCCGGGCCGTGTGCGAAGCATGGGACGGGCAAAGAGCGGCCCTGACGAGCGTCATCGGCGCTGATCCCTCGCTGCCGGCCATCGTGGAAGCCATGGCCGGCAGCGACCGGTGCTGGGCCGCCATCGCCTCGTTTGCCAGCGAGGTGATGACGGCCAAGAGAGAGGCCCTGCGGGAGCGGGAGCGAGCTGGGCTCACTCTCCCGCCCCGCAGGCCCCCAGCGAGGGGTCGCCGGCGTCAAGTGTTCGCCCGCGGCCCCGACTGAGAGTTGCCATGGGCGGTGGGTCGGGGGACCTGCCGCCCCCAGCCACGTGGCGGATGCGCCCTTGTTGTTCCGGGGGCGCATACCAACTCTAAGGTCAGGGGGGCCCCAACGATCTGGCCCCCCCCGAGGCGAGCCTGCAAGGGCGCTCCTAGCCGGGTCGCGGTGAGCACTCCAAATTGAGTATCTCGCGGCTCGGCACTAGGCGAAGAGGAACACGTGGGGTTTAGTGGGTAGTCTGGCCCCCCTTCCGGAGGCCAGGAGTCCCACACGAAGCGGACCCATCGCCCCCGCGGTGGGCGAGCGAAGTGCGTAAATGCAGTCCCCACGTTAAAAAAAAAAAAAAAAAAAAAAACCTAACCTAACCTAACCTAACCTAACCTAACCTTTTTTTTTTTTTTTTTTTTTTTTTTACGTGTGGAAACCCCCTCGGGCCGTCACCCCGCCGGGGTTTGCGGCGGGGCGGTGTGTCGGAATCGAACCGACTAAAACCACACGGTGTGCCAACTCTGCGCCTGAGAAGGGAGGGGTCCGGGATCGCTGTTATTAACGCAAACCGGACCCCTCCCAGCGCCTGCCCGCACAGAAGCGGGCACCCTCTTCGGTTAAAATTCTCAAATTAGGCGACGCACGGCACACGCGTACGTCGCCCCTTCGCGGCTGGCCATTAGAGCGGATGGACGGGAAAACCCATCCCGTCCATCCGCGGCCACACTTAGGGCGGCATGAGGCGCAGATGGGCGCGCCTCCGCCGCCCGGTTCGCCGGCGGCGGATCGGGTCCGAGTGGATATCGTCCTCTCGGGCCTTCTCCGCCGCCTCCTTCTGCGAGATTACTTCCTCGCAGAAGGTCGCGACCGCGGTAAAACTGCTGTCGCTACCGGCCATGGAGCGTATGATGGCCGGTAGCGACAGATCTCCTCCGATGACTGCAGTGAGGGCCCGGCGCTGATCCGCCCAAGCGGGGCAGATCTCCAGCGTGTGCTGGGCCGAGTCCTCACTGCAGTCGCAGTGGTGGCAGGCGGGACTCAATTCCCTCCTAGCGACCGAGTGCAGGTACTTTCCGAAGCAACCATGCCCGGAAAGCACCTGCGTCAGCCGGAAGGAAAGGGTCCCGTGCTGCCGCCCTGCCCACTCGAGGATGACCGGCTGGAGCGCCTCCACGGTGGCAAAGCCAGCGCGTGGAACCTCCAGCCGGAAAGACCAACGAGCCATCGTGGCTCGGCGAGCGGCTTCACGCCATTCGCGTACCTCTTCGGGCGGAGCACGATACCCGTACTCCGCCCGATGTTCAGCCGCTCGCCGATAAACTTCGGCGAGCACTTCCGCCTCCAAATCCCACGGGGGTGTTCCGGCCAAGGCGCAGGCCGCCTCGGTGGACACCGTGCGGTATCCGCGTATGGCTCTGACTGCCAATACCCTCTGAGGGCGCCAAAGGCGCGCCTTGTTCTGGGCAGTCAGAGCCTCCACCCACACCGGTGACCCATACAGGGCCATCGACCGGACCACCCCCGTGAAGAGGTTCCTTGTAACGACGCTGGCTCCACCCAAGTTGGGCAAAAGACGCCCAAGGGCGGAGGCAGCGTCGACCAGCTTAGGAGCAAGCTGTCGGAAGTGCTCGTCGAAGAGCCACCTACCGTCGAGGATCAGGCCCAGATACCTCATCTGGGCCCGAACCGGTACGAGGACCGAGTTGACTACGATAGAGGCGCCGGGGGGTGGACCACGACGGGGCCCATGAAATAGCAGGGCCTCCGTCTTGTCAAGGGCCACCCGTAAGCCCAGCGCCTCGATGCGCCCAACCACCAGAGAGACACCCCTGGTGGCCAGGCGCGCCGCCTCTTGGAAATTTGCCCCCCGGGCTGTGACTAGGGTGTCATCGGCGTAACAAATTACGCCGAGCCCGGGGGGTAGACGACTACGTAGGACCCAGTCGTACCCCACGTTCCACAGGAGTGGTCCGAGGACAGACCCCTGTGGAACGCCGCACGACATGGGTCGCCGTCTCAAGGCGCCATCTCGATCCTCGTACACGACGGTACGCTCCTCCAAATAGTCTGCCACCAGCCGCCTCAGGTACTCTGGCACCCCATGATACAGGAGTGCTTCCCTGATGCAGCTGAATGGCAGACTATTAAAGGCGTTGGCGATGTCCAAGGACACCGCCAACACCACGCCGCCACAACCAACCGCCTCTTCGGTCACGACCCTAAGGCGCATCACGGCATCGACCGTCGAACGCCCCTCTCGGAACCCGAATTGGGCGTCCGACAGGTCGGGCCCCACCTCGCTGAGATGCTGGACGATGCGGGCAGAGAGAATCCTCTCGAACAATTTGCCCGCCTCGTCCAGCAACACGATGGGCCTATAGGCCGCGACCGAATCGGCTGGCCGTCCCGACTTCTGCAGTAGGACCAGCTTCCCGCATTTCCAGCACTCAGGGAAGCGTCCGGACGCCAGGCTGGCGTCCAAAACCTCCCTGAGGCGGTCCGACATATGGTCGAGGGCTCGGGCCATCACTCGGGGTGGTACCCCGTCCGGCCCGGGGGCGGTGTTCTTGGAACGGATCCGAAGAACAGCCGCCCCAACCTCCGATTCCCTAACGGGCGGCACCTCACTCCCTCCGTCCCCGTCGTCTCTGGCCCGACCGGCCATCGACGGGGGCGTGTGCTCCGCCCGCTGTGGGAAAAGGCCCTCGACCACCTGCTGCAGGAAGCTGGGCTGGAGAGTCTCGGTAAGGGGGGGGCCCGCCGTGCGGAGCTTTTGTCGCACCGCACGATATGGGCGACCCCAGGGGTCACGATCGAGACTCTCCAGCATCTCCTTTCTCCTCTCCTCTTTGGCGCGGCAAATGGCCAGCTTCAGAGTTTTCCGCGCTTCGCGGTACTCCTCATGAAGCCGGCCCTCCTCCCCGTCTACGCGGTGGCGTCGCCGCCGGCATCGGGTGTAGGACCTCCGGGCACGAGTACAGGCCGCACGGAGGTCCGCCAACTCCTGGGACCACCAGTAGACCCCGTTCCGTGGAGGTCGACAACCCCGAACGCGGGGCATGGCCGCATCGCAGACCTGCGTAATCGCAGTGCGAAAGCGGCCAGCCCCCATGTCGACCTCCTCGGCCGGGGCCCGCGGAGACAGCCAAGACTGAATAATGGCCGCCTCCTCTAGCAGGTCCCTGTCGAGTTTGGCAACTGCCCACCGCGGAAAGCGGGAGGTATGCCGCGCCACGTGACCCCTACTGGGGCCCTGGGACCGGGAGAGCTCAAATCGGATATATAAATGGTCCGAGAGCGTCTCAACCTCATCCAGGACACACCAGTTCCTTACTCGTGCGGCAACAGCAGGGGTAGCGAACGAAAGGTCCACTATCGACCCCCCCTGCTGTCGCACGCACGTGTTGGTGGCGCCTCTGTTCAGCAAACAGAGGCCCACCGAAGCCGCCCATTCCACCACGGCATCGCCCCTGGCGTCCGTCGCTGGGGAACCCCACGCAATGGATTTTGCGTTGAAGTCCCCCAGCACGAGGACGTGCCCAGACGCAAGTCGCCGCATCGAGGTCTCCAAGTTGTTAAGGAAGACCTCGAAGTCGCTCAAACTCCGGTTGGGGGAGAAGTAGACACCGTAAACGGTTATTCCCCCCCACTCGGCAGCCACATATCCAGAGCCCTTGTCTCTAAGCGACAAGGGCGGGGAACGAGCCGCCGAGGAGCCGACGACTGCCACGGAGCCGTCCCAGTCACCCATCCAGTTTGGACGGGGAGGGACGTAATAGGGCTCCGCGACTACGGCAACACCTATCGACCACTGCGCCATGGTTTGCAGGAAGAGATCCTGCGCCGCGGCGCAGTGGTTCAGGTTCGTCTGGACAAGGAGGTTGGAGACTTGATCCATTTACTGGATCGTCTCTACAACCTCCTCCATGGGCGACGACGTGGTCGCACGAACGTCGTCGGAGGCAGCCTGGGTCGACAGGCTAGCCTCCGACGTCTGCCGAGAAGCTCGGGGAGGCTTGCAGCCCCCCTGCCCCATCTGGTGATTGGCGGGCTTATTGCCCGCCGCACACACGGGGCAGTGAGGGGCGGCAGAACACTCTGCCGCCTTGTGCCCCGGTCGACCGCAGCGGAAACAGAGTCCGCTGCAGTCGAAACAACTCTGGCACTTGGTGCGAGTGTGTCCCGCGGCAAGGCATTTAAAGCACCTCATCGGCCTCGCGGCCAGGACCGTGATCCTGGCACTCACGAAGCCGATGAGTAGCCTGCCGGCATCGGCCAATATTTTGGCCGACGCCACGGGACAGCTGACCCACACTGCACCAAGGCCTCCCGGACCGGGGCGGATGGTGCCGACCCTGACGCTGTCCGCGCCGCAACCCGCCTTGTCACGGATTACGGCGCGGACCTCGTCGGCCGTGACCGAATCGTCCAGGCCCGAAATGCGCAGCTCTGCGCACTTTGTGGGCCTGGCGATCTTCACACCATCCGTGGCTGCAAACGCATCCCTCAACTTCCCGGCAACGGTGTCCGCCTTTTTTGCGCCATCGGCCCCAGGGAACTCGAGAATTCGAGCTCCCGTTTGGGCCTTGCGCAGGCGGACACCGGCCGTTTCGAACTCACCGGCGAGACTGTCCCGGGCCTTCTTGAAGAAGGCCGCATAGGACATCCCGCCGGTTGTCGCCTCCGGTGACAGGGTCACCACTACAGCCGCGGTTTTTGGCGGCTGCAGTTTCCGCGGCCTTTTCGCAGTGGCCCTTGCCACCGGCGGCGACTGCGGGCCAGAGGCTGCCTGTCGGGCAGCCTTTCTGGCCCGCTTTCGGGCCTTCTTTGACCCTCCGACTACCTGCCAACCCTCATTGGAGGGGGCAGACGTGGAGGGTCCAGGCTGAGGCACAGGCGTTGGAGTGGGGAGCGGAGTAGTCTCCGCTCCAGCCCTTGCCGCCGCTTTCGGCACCGGCCTCGGCGCAGCCATCTTGGCCGGAGCCTTGGCCGGAGCCTTGGCCACCGGCCGTGCCCCTTGGGCAGCCGCAGGAGCCGGCCTAACGGCCGGCGACACCGCCGCCGAGTACGACACGCGACCCCCCACCACGGGAAGAGGGGTCGGTGCCGATGCAACCTTCGGCTTCGGTGCCGCAAGCGGCGGCCGAACAGAAGGGGCCGGAGGCAGCCTCGACAGCAGCCCAGCCAGCCGACCGTCGATCAGGTGCCCCACCGCCACGAGTATTTGTCCCAGATATGCGTCTGGGACCTCGGGCTCGGTGGGGGCACTACGCGATGAAGACGACGGGGCAGGGGCCCCTCGCTCCGGGCGCTCCGCCCGAAATTGGGCGAACTGAGCGCTCAGCTCAGCCACCTGCCCCGTCAAACGGTCGTTGGCCGTCTGGAGGCGGGCCACGTCTCCGGCTAGGGTCTCCACGACCCCCGCAATGGTGGAGGAGGAGTCCTTCAGGGCTCTCACAAAGGAGCCCTTCAGGTTAACGGACTTGGTGGCCACCTTGTGGATGATGGCCACCGCCGCCTGCGCCCTCTCCTGCAGAGAGGCCGGCGATTGGGACTCTAAAACCCCATCCGCCGGCCCCCTGATGATATGCAGGAGACCCGCCATTTCCTCCTCCGCCTGCAGCTCGCCATCAGTCCTCGCCCTCTTATAGGATTCCGCCTTGCTAAAGACGGAACCTGACGAGGCCGAGGCTGGGGTGCGAGACCTTCCTCTTTGGCCGCTTCCAATTTTAGGCGGCAACATCTCCTGGGACGTGTCGCTGTTGCCGCCAATGTCCCCGGAGATTGCGCGTTTGCGGGTGTCCGATGCCTCCGTCTCCATCGGCTCCAGTGCGTCCACAGTCGCACTGGAGCTGGCAACCGCGCCATCCGTAGCGGACTTGGAGCGCACGCGCTCCGATCTTCGGCTCCCAGAAGCCAGATTGACTCCTGGGAGCCCCACCGGTATAGGTGTTCCGGATACCTCCTCCTCGGTAGACGAGTGGTCGTCTACCTTTCGGAACTGCCCCTTGGCATTCCTCCTCTCCTTCTTTTCCCTCTTCTTCTCAGTAGATCCAGTAAGCTTGCCAGTTGTCGTATTGTTTTTGGTTTCCAGTTCGGTTTCAATTTTATTAAATTTATCAATTCCCATAATAAACCCACGAGTCGGGGAGAACTAAAAGTCCACCCGGGCAGAGATCCCCAATACCCGGGCAAGCCTATGTACTGTGGAGGTCGGCCGGTATCCACAGGTTTTTTACGACTTTGCTGTCGGGTGTTATAGACTATCCTTGTCATGGGCCGGCCAATCAAGGCAAGCCCTCCGGCCATCAGGTTCTCAGCGTACCCTCTTGGAGCCACCAGTCAGGTCGTTGTTGAGCCCCTAATGGTTACGGAATGCGAGAGGGTGGCTAGCCCTCTCCCTCAGACGAAGCTAACACTCAAGTGCCAGCCTCTCTGACCTACTCGCACTCCAACACGCCTTCTGCTAAAGCAGAGGGACGTTTGGAGTGCGGCACGACGGGTCACGCCCATCTCGGCAGTCCTAAAACGGACTCCGTCTTTGATCCCATTTAGTCTGGAGTCTCACCCTGGGCCAATCCGGCATGAGTAGCTCTACCCGGCACAGCCCCAGAGATCATTGACCCACGCAAGCCCCACCACGACGACAACGTAGGGATACATTGGGGGGAACCTAACCTAACCTAACCTAACCTAACCTAACCTAACCTAACCTAACCTAACCAACTGCGTGAGGGCAAAGGCCAGCGATTGTGCGCACAACGCTTTTAGCAGCGTATGTCCTGTTCGAAAGCGATGGGACGAAATAGCCAGGGCCTCAATTGCTTATTGCTAAGGGCCAGCCTGTGAGGAGGACCCCCTACAGGGTGCTCCAGGCAAACCTGCAAAGGAAAAAGTTGGCAACCACCGAATTGATAATAGAGGCTGCAAAGAGACAGGCGTCAGTAGCCTTGATTCAAGAGCCATATGTGGGGGGGGCTAAAAATATGAGCGGCGCACGTGGAGCCAGAATATTCCAGAACACCAGACACGGAGAGGGTACTGTTAAGGCGGCCATAGCTGTTTTTGACCCAAACCTTACCGTGCTACAGTACCCAGAACTCACCACAAACAACATCACAGTGGTGGGGATCCGGGCTGGAGTTTGGGAGATCACACTGGCGTCGCTCTATTTTGAACCAGATCAGCCTATTGAGCCCTATCTGGAACACCTGACAAGGATAGGGCAAAAAACTAACACCAAGAGGCTCATCATCGGTGGTGATGTCAACGCCAGGAGCATCTGGTGGGGGGGACTGCTCACAGATCGTAGAGGTGAAGAACTGGAAGGCACTCTCGACCAGCTGGGCCTCCAAGTCCTCAACACCGGGGACACTCCCACGTTTGACGTGATCCGGGGAGAGCGGCACCTGACGAGCTACGTCGACCTAACGGCGTGCTCAACGGACACCCTCGCCCTAATAGACGAATGGCGAGTCGTAGAAGACTTAACAAGCTCCGACCACAATGGTATAGAATTTAATATTAACATCAAAAGAAGCACAGGACACATAATACAGAGAACCACACGAATATACAACACAAGAAACGCCAATTGGATACAGTTTCGTAAGAAACTGGACCAATTAATGCAAAACAGAACACTAAACATTAATACAATAGCAAACATTCAAACACCACACGAACTGAACAACACAATAACAGAATACACAAAAACAATCACAGACACGTGCACACTAACAATCCCAAAAAAGAAGAACAAGGAACGATCTTCTGTACCATGGTGGTCGGATGAACTCGCCAAAATGAAAAGGAGCGTCGTCACTAAGAAAAGGAGGATCCGATGTGCCGCCCCTGTCCGGAGAGCAAGGGTGGTGGAAGAATATTTGGAAGGGAAACGGAAATACGAGGAGGCAGCAGCTAGAGCTCAGGTCGAGAGCTGGAAGAGTTTCTGTGAAAAGCAAGATAATGAGGGTCTTTGGGAGGGGATATATAGGGTCATGAGTAGGACAGCTGGGAGAAAGGAGGATTTGCCGCTGACAAATGGGAGCATCACGCTGAATGCTGAAGACTCAGCTAAGTTATTAGCTGAGACCTTTTATCCAAGGGATGATAGGGAGGATGACACAACAGAACAGAGCAGGATAAGAGCGAGTGCAGAAGTGACCGTAAATGATGTAGGTGGTTATTGTGATCCTCCCTTCACACTAAACGAGCTCCACACAGCGATAAGATCTTTCGATCCCAAAAAAGCTCCGGGGTCAGATGGCTTAACAGCTGACATCTGTGCACAGGCAGTGAGTGGCGCCCCGGATACGTTCCTGGCGCTCATGAACAAATGTCTGGAACTCGGCCACTTCCCTCGCGTGTGGAAGGAGGCCACGGTCATCATTTTAAGGAAACCCGGTAAAAGCGACTACAGCGTACCAAAATCGTACAGGCCAATAGGTCTCTTGCCTGTCCTGGGAAAGGTCCTTGAAAAGATGATCGTGGCTCGCTTGAAGCACTACGTGCTGCCGGGTGTGAGTTCCAGACAATATGGCTTTATGCCTCAGAGGGGCACCGAAGACTCCCTCTATAACCTAATGCGACACATTCGCGAGAAGCTGGATGAGAAGAAGTTGATCGTGCTTGTTTCGCTGGATATAGAGGGAGCCTTCGACAGTGCCTGGTGGCCAGCCATCAAGGTCCGGTTGGCGGAAACATCATGCCCGACGAACATTAGGAGAATCCTGGGCAGTTACATGAGCGACAGAGCGGTCCGGGTACGTTACATGGGTGCAGAGCACATGCGGTGCACAGAGAAAGGCTGCGTACAAGGGTCAATTGGGGGCCCTATGTTATGGAACCTCCTGCTCGACCCCCTCCTAAAGGGCTTAGAGGCTAGGGGAGACTATGTCCAGGCATTCGCTGACGACATAGTCCTAGTCTTCGATGGCAACACGGCACTGGACGTCCAGGGACATGCCAATGCCGCTCTCGAATATGTTCGGATGTGGGGTGTCGTAAATAAGCTCAAATTTGCGCCCAATAAAACTTGCGCCATGACAATAACACGAAAACTGAAATACGACACCCCACACCTGAGCATGGGCGGGATAGGCATTGGCATGTCTACAGAGATAAAATTACTTGGACTCACCATAGACAGCAAGTTGACGTTCAACACTCATGTTGCCAACGTCTGCGCAAAGGCTACAGTTGTTTATAAACAGCTGGCAAGAGCCGCTAGGGTGAGCTGGGGACTGCACCCTGATGTCATAAGGACGATTTACACGGCAGCCGTGGAGCCTATTGTCCTGTATGCTTCGTGCGTGTGGGCACCGGCAGTGAGCAAATTGGGAGTGCAGAAGCGCCTGAATGCGATTCAACGCGGCTTCGCCCAAAAACTTTGTCGAGCCTATAGGACGGTATCCCTGAACTCAGCACTTGTGCTGGCAGGGATACTCCCTCTTGACATTCGGGTGAGCGAGATGGCCTCGCTGTACGCGGCCAAGAAGGGGGTGCACCTGCCGGCGCTGGGGGACAGGGATATTGAACGGGTGGCGTCGGCGTTGGACAAACCCCATCCAGCGGAGCAACTGGAGATAGAGCTGGGAAGCCTGGTAGACGAGGAACAGTACCATAGCCACCTCAATTACGAGGTGCGCATTTTCACCGACGGGAGCAAGATTGAGGGTAAGGTCGGAGCCGCCCTATCCATTTGGAAAGGTGAGGTTGAGACCAAAGCCCTCAAGCTTGCTCTATCGTCATATTGCACCGTCTACCAGGCAGAGCTCTTGGCTCTTTACGAAGCCATGGGGGAGGTCCAACGACGGCAGGAATGTACATTCGCAATCTTTAGCGACTCCAGGGCGGCCCTTCAGACTGTCGCTAATCCGAATGCCCTCCACACCCTTGCAGTCAGGACCAGGGATGCCATCCGACGCTGCAGAGACCAAAACAAGAGCGTCTCTCTGTTTTGGATCAAGGCACATGCGGGTCTGGAGGGAAACGAGAGAGCTGACTCTCTTGCTAAAGAGGCCGCCTTGAAGTCGAAAAAGAAACCAGATTATGACTGCTGTCCGGTCTCCTTCGCGAAGCGAATGATCCGTTTGGACTCGCTACGCGAATGGGACCGGAGATACGACACGGAGCAAACGGCCGCAGTAACAAAAATGTACTTCCCTATCGCATCCGAGGCATACAGGATAGTAAGAAGTATACAAATGACCAAAGAGGTGGCCCAAGTATTAACGGGGCACGGTGGGTTCTCCGAGTACTTGGTAAGATTCAAGTGCAAGGAGAACCCATCGTGCATCTGCAGCCCTGATGAAAATGAGTCTGTGCCCCATCTGATACTGGAATGCCCAGTGCACGAAAAAGATAGAATGAATTTGGAAAACGAAATAAATACTAAATTAATAAAACATACATTGCCAACCATCATTGCAAATAAAAAATCTAGAGATTTGTTCTTAAGCTACTGCATAAAAATTGTCAAAATTGTTAACAAACGAAACGAAAAGTAAAAGAAAAGACTAACTATTCAATATAGTATATTATATTCTAATAGTTATCAAATTTAATTTAGCGTAAGAAATATGAAATAAGAGGAATTGTGATAGCATGGGAATTAATTGTTGGATGGAAGAAAGGAATGTGTGAATAAATTAATTACTGAACCCTAATAATCCTAAGGAACTATGATACTAAAAGACATGAATGAAATGTTAGAACGGATATAGGCCCCAAAAGGGCAGAATATAAAGTGTATTAAGAGAGAGATAGAAGTAGCCTTCATAGGCCCTGGCTATAATTATTTGCTAGGGGTAGTAGATATAAATAAAAAAATAAAAAAAAAAAAAAAAAAAAAAAAAAAAACCTAACCTAACCTAACCTAACCCCCCCATCTGAGCATGGGCGGGATAGATATATTGGCATCAAACGAAGTCAAGATACTCGGTCTCACGATCGATAGTGGACTGACGTTCAATACACACGTGGCCAACGTATGTAAGAAAGCCACAAACATCTACAAGCAGCTGAGTAGGGCAGCGAAGGCAAGCTGGGGTCTCCACCCGGAAATAATACACACCATCTACACAACCGCGGTGGAACCAGTGGTTCTGTATGCATCCAACACGTGGGCTCCCGCGGCCGAGAAACAGGGGATCAGGAAAAAACTCAACTCCATACAGCGCAGTTTCGCCCAAAAAATTTGCAAAGCCTATCGCACGGTCTCTCTTCACGCGGCAATGGTACTGGCGAGGATACTCCCTCTGGACCTTCGCATACGCGAAACGTCCATGCTGTATAGGGCTAAGAGGGGGTACCCACTGCCGGATCTCGCGGGGAGGGAGATCGAACGGGTGGCTTCGGTCATGGAAAACCCACACCCTGCTGAACATATTTGCCTGGAGTTCCTAAAACTGGAAACTGGTGAACAGCTCGATAATATATACGGTGTACAGATCTTCACGGATGGCAGCAGGATTGAGGGGCGGGTGGGAGCAGCATTATCTCTCTGGAGTAATGGAGCAGAAACCAAGTCCCTCAAGCTTAGCTTGCCATCATATTGCACAGTTTACCAAGCGGAACTCCTGGCAATATGCGAGGCGTCGAAGGTTATTCTAAATTACAATGCGGGATCTTTTGCGATATGTAGTGACTCAACCGCAGCCCTACAGACGATTGGAAATCACGGTTGCCTCCATCCCCTTGCGATTGAAACAAGACGGAACTTGAAACTATGTGTTCAAAAAGATAAATTAGTAAATTTATTCTGGGTCAAGGCTCACGCGGGGATGGAGGGGAACGAGAGAGCCGATCGACTGGCGAAGGAAGCGGCATTAAAATCCAAACGCGCACCACACTATGATCTTTGTCCGGTCTCATTCGTCAAGCGAAAAATCCGTATGGAATCGCTTGACGAATGGAACCAAAGATACACCTCTGGTGAAACGGCTTCGGTGACGAAGCTGTTTTTTCCAAACGTGTTGGATGCGTACAGAATCACAGCTAAATTCGAACCCAACATACACACAACACAGCTACTGACAGGGCACGGTGGATTCTCCGAATACTTGACGCGATTCAAGTGTAAGGAGAGTCCATCGTGCATCTGTGATCCTGCAAAGGAAGAAACGGTCCCCCACCTGATAGCAGAATGTCCTACTTTTGACAGGTTAAGATATGACCTGGAACAAGAAACAGAAATTAAAATTAAACAAGAGAACTTCAATCAACTAATGATCAGTAAACATAGAGATAGCTTTTTAAGATACTGTATAAAAATAATAATAGTTGTAAACAAAAGAAACAAAGTAGAATAAGTCGCATGATCACAAAATAATATGATATTATTAGTGTAGATCATAAAAAATGTAAAGAAACCATTGTATTATTAGTACAGTAAGATAAATTAGTAAATAATGTATTAGATATTAAGTAAAGTATAAATAAGAAGAAGTAAAATAAGAAAAGAATGTAAAACTTTTAATAAATATGTATAGAAAATAAGTTCGAATAAGTTGTTGTTGTTTAAGATTAAGTTATTAGCCTATAAGTCTATTATGTAATTAAAAACCGAGTCTACTTATTTACCCTGTCTATGAATAAATAAATAAATAAATAAAAGACAATACACAGTAGTAGTGAGAATAGCAGGACTCCCACCTGTATGCATGAATATGATGAATGTCAGAAAGAACTAGTATGCGGAATGATAGTACGAGCAGCATTACAGCGAGAACTGGTATGACAGGAAAGACTAGGACTAGGAAAGACTCCAAAATATAGACATTGGAGGTGCTAGGTAAAAAAAAAAAAAAAAAAAAAAAAAAAAAAAAAAAAAAAAAAAAAAAAAAAAAAAACCTAACCTAACCTAACCTAACCTAACCTAACCTAACCTAACCTAACCTAACCTAACCTAACCTAACCTAACCTAACCTAACCTAACCTTGGCCGTGTGGAGCCGGCATAGAATAGCTCCACCCCATCTCCTCCCGTGGGTGTCGTAAGAGGCGACTAAGGGAAAGTAGCTGGGCCGCCGTCGCCTCTCTTGCTGGGTGTGGCGAGGCTGAGGTGATGGCGGACAAGAGAGAGGCCTGCGGGGCCGGATCGACCATGCCTGGCTCGGTCTCCTGCCGGAACAACAGGATCGACCTTGCCTCGCTCGCTCTCCCGCCCTGCGGGCCCCCCGGCGGGGGGCCGTCGGCGGACAACGAACGCCCGCGGCCCCGATCGTGAGTGGCCACAGGCGGCGGGTCGGGGGACCTGCTGCCCTTGGCGGAGCGGCAGTGTGCCCCCCATGTTGGTATGGGGGGCGCACGATGGAGTGGGGGGCTGGAGCGATCTGGCCCCCCCTCGAGGGGTCGTAGGCGACAGGGAGTCGCCCGCGGCCCCGACTGAGAGTTGCCACGGGCGGTGGGTGGGGGACCCGCCGTCCCCGGCCACGTGGCGGAATGCGCCTGTCTGTTGTTCCGGGGGCGCAGACCAACTCGAAAGTGAGGGGGGCCCTAAGATCGGCCCCCCGAGGCGAGCCTGCAAGGGCGCTCCTAGCCGAGTCGCGGTGAGCTCTCCAAATTGAGTATCCCGCGGCTCGGCAATGGATGAAGAGGAACACGTGAGGTTTAGTGGGTAGTCTGGCCCCCTCTCCTGGGGGTCAGGAGTCCCACACGAAGCGGACCCATCGTCCCCGCGGTGGGCGAGCGAAGTGCTTAAACGCAGTCCTCACGTTAAAAAAAAAAAAAAAAAAAAAAAAAAAAAAAAAAAAAAAAAAAAAAACCTAACCTAACCTCGGCCGTGTGGAGCCGGCATAGAATAGCTCCACCCCATCTCCTCCCGTGGGTGTCGTAAAAGGCGACTAAGGGATAGTAGCTGGGCCGCCGTCGCCTCTCTTGCTGGGTGTGGCGAGGCTGAGGTGATGGCGGACAAGAGAGAGGCCTGCGGGGCCGGATCGACCATGCCTGGCTCGGTCTCCTGCCGGAACAACAGGATCGACCTTGCCTCGCTCGCTCTCCCGCCCTGCGGGCCCCCCGGCGGGGGGCCGTCGGCGGACAACGAACGCCCGCGGCCCCGATCGTGAGTGGCCACAGGCGGCGGGTCGGGGGACCTGCTGCCCTTGGCGGAGCGGCAGTGTGCCCCCCATGTAGGTATGGGGGGCGCACGATGGAGTGGGGGGCTGGAGCGATCTGGCCCCCCCTCGAGGGGTCGTAGGCGACAGGGAGTCGCCCGCGGCCCCGACTGAGAGTTGCCACGGGCGGTGGGTGGGGGACCCGCCGTCCCCGGCCACGTGGCGGAATGCGCCTGTCTGTTGTTCCGGGGGCGCAGACCAACTCGAATGTGAGGGGGGCTCTAAGATCGGCCCCCCGAGGCGAGCCTGCAAGGGCGCTCCTAGCCGAGTCGCGGTGAACTCTCAAAATTGAGTATCCCGCGGCTCGGCAATGGACGAAGAGGAACACGTGAGGTTTAGTGGGTAGTCTGGCCCCCTCTTCTGGGGGTCAGGAGTCCCACACGAAGCGGACCCATCGTCCCCGCGGTGGGCGAGCGAAGTGCCTAAACGCAGTCCTCACGTTAAAAAAAAAAAAAAAAACCTAACCTCGGCCGTGTGGAGCCGGCATAGAATAGCTCCACCCCATCTCCTCCCGTGGGTGTCGTAAAAGGCGACTAAGGGATAGTAGCTGGGCCGCCGTCGCCTCTCTTGCTGGGTGTGGCGAGGCTGAGGTGATGGCGGACAAGAGAGAGGCCTGCGGGGCCGGATCGACCATGCCTGGCTCGGTCTCCTGCCGGAACAACAGGATCGACCTTGCCTCGCTCGCTCTCCCGCCCTGCGGGCCCCCCGGCGGGGGGCCGTCGGCGGACAACGAACGCCCGCGGCCCCGATCGTGAGTGGCCACAGGCGGCGGGTCGGGGGACCTGCTGCCCTTGGCGGAGCGGCAGTGTGCCCCCCATGTAGGTATGGGGGGCGCACGATGGAGTGGGGGGCTGGAGCGATCTGGCCCCCCCTCGAGGGGTCGTAGGCGACAGGGAGTCGCCCGCGGCCCCGACTGAGAGTTGCCACGGGCGGTGGGTGGGGGACCCGCCGTCCCCGGCCACGTGGCGGAATGCGCCTGTCTGTTGTTCCGGGGGCGCAGACCAACTCGAAAGTGAGGGGGGCCCTAAGATCGGCCCCCCGAGGCGAGCCTGCAAGGGCGCTCCTAGCCGAGTCGCGGTGAGCTCTCCAAATTGAGTATCCCGCGGCTCGGCAATGGACGAAGAGGAACACGTGAGGTTTAGTGGGTAGTCTGGCCCCCTCTCCTGGGGGTCAGGAGTCCCACACGAAGCGGACCCATCGTCCCCGCGGTGGGCGAGCGAAGTGCTTAAACGCAGTCCTCACGTTAAAAAAAAAAAAAAAAAAAAAAAAAAAAAAAAAAAAAAAACCTAACCTAACCTACCGTCGGCCTACCGCCCCATCGTACTGCTCGACGAGACGTGCAAAATGTTTGAGCGAGTGCTCGCTGCGCGTCTCGTCAAGCACCTGGAGGGGGCGGGGCCCGATCTCAGCGACGGTCAGTTCGGCTTCCGTCGCGGGAAGTCGACTCTTGACGCCGTTTCCCGACTGCGGGGCAGCGTCGATGAGGCGATCGCCGGGGGCGGGGTGTTGTTGGCCGTGTCGCTCGACATCGCCAACGCCTTCAACACCCTCCCCTGGCAGACAATCGCCGAGGCCCTGAGGTACCACAACGTACCGTGGTACCTCAGGCGAATCCTTGCGGACTACTTCGTGGACCGGGTCATCACGTACTCGGGCCGAGACGGAGTGGTCCGCAAGGCTATGAGGTGTGGTGTTCCACAGGGGTCGGTACTTGGGCCGCTCCTGTGGAACATCGGGTACGACTGGGTCCTGCGCGGTGCTACTCTTCGGGGAGTCGGCGTACTTTGTTACGCCGACGATACCCTAGTGACCGCGCGGGGCCCCACGTTCCGCGACGCCGCCGTCCTAGCGACGGCAGGCGTCGCTCAAGTGGTGCGCCGAATCAGTGCGCTGGGCCTCCATGTCGCCCTCGAGAAGTCCGAGGCCCTCTTCTTCCATGGGCCTCGGCAGACGCCGCCTCGAGACACCACGATCGTGGTGGGGGGCACCTCCATCGCCGTCGGCCGCAGCCTCAAGTATCTGGGGCTGGTTCTCGACGGTCGGTGGGGGTTTGCGGAACACTTCCGGCAGCTGGCGCCGAAGGTGCTAGCGTTTGCCGGAATGCTCTCGCAGCTGCTCCCCAACGTAGGAGGACCGGGGTCTGCCTGCCGCCGTCTCTACGACGGTGTGGTGCGCTCTAAGGCGCTCTACGGAGCGCCTATCTGGGCGGAGGCACTCTGCCCGGCTAACGTTGCCCTGCTGCGTCGTCCGCAGCGGGCCATCGCGCAGAGGGCCGCACGGGCGTACCGCACCGTCTCCTACGAGACGGCGTGCGTCCTGGCGGGCAGTATCCCCTGGGATCTCGAGGCCGGCGTCCTCAAAAGGGTGTACGAGGAGGGCGCCCTGATTCGGCGAGCTGGTGGATGCCCGCCTCCGGAGGAGATCGAGCGCTGGAGGCAGGAGGCTCGCGACGATCTCTTCCGGACGTGGGCTGCCAGAATGGAAGGGAGTCCGACGGCGTTCGTTAGGGCCGCTCGGCCCGTCCTGCGACAGTTTGTGGAGGGGGGTCATGGGGCTCCCACGTATCACCTCACCCAACTTCTCACGGGTCACGGCTGCTTCGCCAAGTACCTGTGGGAAGTTGTGGGGGTAGAATCGGAGCCCCGGTGCCGCAACTGCACCAGCGGCGACCCCGACACGGCCCATCACACCCGGGCCGTGTGCGAAGCATGGGACGGGCAAAGAGCGGCCCTGACGAGCGTCATCGGCGCTGATCTCTCGCTGCCGGCCATCGTGGAAGCCATGGCCGGCAGCGACCGGTGCTGGGCCGCCATCGCCTCGTTTGCCAGCGAGGTGATGACGGCCAAGAGAGAGGCCCTGCGGGAGCGGGAGCGAGCTGGGCTCACTCTCCCGCCCCGCAGGCCCCCAGCGAGGGGTCGCCGGCGTCAAGTGTTCGCCCGCGGCCCCGACTGAGAGTTGCCATGGGCGGTGGGTCGGGGGACCTGCCGCCCCCAGCCACGTGGCGGATGCGCCCTTGTTGTTCCGGGGGCGCATACCAACTCTAAGGTCAGGGGGGCCCCAACGATCTGGCCCCCCCCCGAGGCGAGCCTGCAAGGGCGCTCCTAGCCGGGTCGCGGTGAGCACTCCAAATTGAGTATCTCGCGGCTCGGCACTAGGCGAAGAGGAACACGTGGGGTTTAGTGGGTAGTCTGGCCCCCCTTCCGGAGGCCAGGAGTCCCACACGAAGCGGACCCATCGCCCCCGCGGTGGGCGAGCGAAGTGCGTAAATGCAGTCCCCACGTAAAAAAAAAAAAAAAAAAAAAAAAAAAAAAAAAACCTAACCTAACCTAACCTAACCTAACCTCGGCCGTGTGGAGCCGGCATAGAATAGCTCCACCCCATCTCCTCCCGTGGGTGTCGTAAAAGGCGACTAAGGGATAGTAGCTGGGCCGCCGTCGCCTCTCTTGCTGGGTGTGGCGAGGCTGAGGTGATGGCGGACAAGAGAGAGGCCTGCGGGGCCGGATCGACCATGCCTGGCTCGGTCTCCTGCCGGAACAACAGGATCGACCTTGCCTCGCTCGCTCTCCCGCCCTGCGGGCCCCCCGGCGGGGGGCCGTCGGCGGACAACGAACGCCCGCGGCCCCGATCGTGAGTGGCCACAGGCGGCGGGTCGGGGGACCTGCTGCCCTTGGCGGAGCGGCAGTGTGCCCCCCATGTAGGTATGGGGGGCGCACGATGGAGTGGGGGGCTGGAGCGATCTGGCCCCCCCTCGAGGGGTCGTAGGCGACAGGGAGTCGCCCGCGGCCCCGACTGAGAGTTGCCACGGGCGGTGGGTGGGGGACCCGCCGTCCCCGGCCACGTGGCGGAATGCGCCTGTCTGTTGTTCCGGGGGCGCAGACCACCTCGAAAGTGAGGGGGGCCCTAAGATCGGCCCCCCGAGGCGAGCCTGCAAGGGCGCTCCTAGCCGAGTCGCGGTGAGCTCTCCAAATTGAGTATCCCGCGGCTCGGCAATGGACGAAGAGGAACACGTGAGGTTTAGTGGGTAGTCTGGCCCCCTCTCCTGGGGGTCAGGAGTCCCACACGAAGCGGACCCATCGTCCCCGCGGTGGGCGAGCGAAGTGCTTAAACGCAGTCCTCACGTTAAAAAAAAAAAAAAAAAAAAAAAAAAAAAAAAAAAAAAAACCTAACCTAACCTACCGTCGGCCTACCGCCCCATCGTACTGCTCGACGAGACGTGCAAAATGTTTGAGCGAGTGCTCGCTGCGCGTCTCGTCAAGCACCTGGAGGGGGCGGGGCCCGATCTCAGCGACGGTCAGTTCGGCTTCCGTCGCGGGAAGTCGACTCTTGACGCCGTTTCCCGACTGCGGGGCAGCGTCGATGAGGCGATCGCCGGGGGCGGGGTGTTGTTGGCCGTGTCGCTCGACATCGCCAACGCCTTCAACACCCTCCCCTGGCAGACAATCGCCGAGGCCCTGAGGTACCACAACGTACCGTGGTACCTCAGGCGAATCCTTGCGGACTACTTCGTGGACCGGGTCATCACGTACTCGGGCCGAGACGGAGTGGTCCGCAAGGCTATGAGGTGTGGTGTTCCACAGGGGTCGGTACTTGGGCCGCTCCTGTGGAACATCGGGTACGACTGGGTCCTGCGCGGTGCTACTCTTCGGGGAGTCGGCGTACTTTGTTACGCCGACGATACTCTAGTGACCGCGCGGGGCCCCACGTTCCGCGACGCCGCCGTCCTAGCGACGGCAGGCGTCGCTCAAGTGGTGCGCCGAATCAGTGCGCTGGGCCTCCATGTCGCCCTCGAGAAGTCCGAGGCCCTCTTCTTCCATGGGCCTCGGCAGACGCCGCCTCGAGACACCACGATCGTGGTGGGGGGCACCTCCATCGCCGTCGGCCGCAGCCTCAAGTATCTGGGGCTGGTTCTCGACGGTCGGTGGGGGTTTGCGGAACATTTCCGGCAGCTGGCGCCGAAGGTGCTAGCGTTTGCCGGAATGCTCTCGCAGCTGCTCCCCAACGTAGGAGGACCGGGGTCTGCCTGCCGCCGTCTCTACGACGGTGTGGTGCGCTCTAAGGCGCTCTACGGAGCGCCTATCTGGGCGGAGGCACTCTGCCCGGCTAACGTTGCCCTGCTGCGTCGTCCGCAGCGGGCCATCGCGCAGAGGGCCGCACGGGCGTACCGCACCGTCTCCTACGAGACGGCGTGCGTCCTGGCGGGCAGTATCCCCTGGGATCTCGAGGCCGGCGTCCTCAAAAGGGTGTACGAGGAGGGCGCCCTGATTCGGCGAGCTGGTGGATGCCCGCCTCCGGAGGAGATCGAGCGCTGGAGGCAGGAGGCTCGCGACGATCTCTTCCGGACGTGGGCTGCCAGAATGGAAGGGAGTCCGACGGCGTTCGTTAGGGCCGCTCGGCCCGTCCTGCGACAGTTTGTGGAGGGGGGTCATGGGGCTCCCACGTATCACCTCACCCAGCTTCTCACGGGTCACGGCTGCTTCGCCAAGTACCTGTGGGAAGTTGTGGGGGTAGAATCGGAGCCCCGGTGCCGCAACTGCACCAGCGGCGACCCCGACACGGCCCATCACACCCGGGCCGTGTGCGAAGCATGGGACGGGCAAAGAGCGGCCCTGACGAGCGTCATCGGCGCTGATCTCTCGCTGCCGGCCATCGTGGAAGCCATGGCCGGCAGCGACCGGTGCTGGGCCGCCATCGCCTCGTTTGCCAGCGAGGTGATGACGGCCAAGAGAGAGGCCCTGCGGGAGCGGGAGCGAGCTGGGCTCACTCTCCCGCCCCGCAGGCCCCCAGCGAGGGGTCGCCGGCGTCAAGTGTTCGCCCGCGGCCCCGACTGAGAGTTGCCATGGGCGGTGGGTCGGGGGACCTGCCGCCCCCAGCCACGTGGCGGATGCGCCCTTGTTGTTCCGGGGGCGCATACCAACTCTAAGGTCAGGGGGGCCCCAACGATCTGGCCCCCCCCGAGGCGAGCCTGCAAGGGCGCTCCTAGCCGGGTCGCGGTGAGCACTCCAAATTGAGTATCTCGCGGCTCGGCACTAGGCGAAGAGGAACACGTGGGGTTTAGTGGGTAGTCTGGCCCCCCTTCCGGAGGCCAGGAGTCCCACACGAAGCGGACCCATCGCCCCCGCGGTGGGCGAGCGAAGTGCGTAAATGCAGTCCCCACGTAAAAAAAAAAAAAAAAAACCTAACCTAACCTAACCTAACCTAACCTCTCGAGAAGTCCGAGGCCCTCTTCTTTCATGGGCCTCGGCAGGCGCCGCCTCGAGATGCCACGATCGTGGTGGGGGGCACCTCCATCGCCGTCGGGCGCAGCCTCAAGTATCTGGGGCTGGTTCTCGACGGTCGGTGGGGGTTTGCGGAGCATTTCCGGCAGCTAGCACCAAAGGTGCTAGCGTTTGCCGGAATGCTCTCGCAGCTGCTCCCCAACGTAGGAGGACCGGGGTCTGCCTGCCGCCGTCTCTACGACGGTGTGGTACGCTCCAAGGCGCTCTATGGAGCGCCTATCTGGGCGGAGGCCCTCTGCGCGGCCAATGTCACCCTGCTGCGTCGGCCGCAGCGGGCCATCGCGCAGAGGGCCGCACGGGCGTACCGCACCGTCTCCTACGAGACGGCGTGCGTCCTGGCGGGCAGCATCCCCTGGGATCTCGAGGCCGGCGTCCTCAAGAGGGTGTACGAGGAGGGTGCCCTGATTCGGCGAGCTGGTGGTAGCCCGCCTCCGGAGGAGATCGAGCGCTGGAGACAGGAGGCTCGCGACGATCTCTTCCGGACGTGGGCTGCCCGAATGGAGGAAAGTCCGACGGCGTTCGTTAGGGCCGCTCGGCCCGTCCTGCGACAGTTTGTGGAGGGGGGTCATGGGGCTCCCACGTATCACCTCACCCAACTTCTCACGGGTCACGGCTGTTTTGCCAAGTACCTGTGGGAGGTGGTGGGGGTGGAAACGGAGCCCCGGTGCCGCAACTGCACCAGCGGCGACCCCGACACGGCCCATCACACCCGGGCCGTGTGCGAAGCATGGGACGAGCAGAGAGCGGCCCTGACGAGCGTCGTCGGCACGGATCTCTCGCTGCCGGCCATCGTGGAAGCCATGGCCGGCAGCAGGCGGTGTTGGGCCGCCATCGCCTCGTTTGCAAGCGAGGTGATGGCGGCCAAGAGAGAGGCCCTGCGGGAGCGGGAGCGAGCTGGGCTCACTCAACCGCCCCGCAGGCCACCAGCGAGGGGTCGCCGGCGAACCCTGTTCGCCCGCGGCCCCGACTGAGAGTTGCCACGGGCGGTGGGTGGGGGACCTGCCGTCCCCGGCCACGTGGCGGAATGCGCCTGTCTGTTGTTCCGGGGGCGCAGACCAACTCGAAGGTTAGGGGGGCCTTAAGACCTGGCCCCCCGAGGCGGGCCTGCAAGGGCGCTCCTGGCCGAGTCGCGGTGAACACTCGTGTACCCCGCGGCTCGGCAATAGGCGCAGAGGAACACGTGGGGTTTAGTGGGTAGTCTGGCCCCCCTTCCCGGGGTCAGGAGTCCCACACGAAGCGGACCCATCGTCCCCGCGGTGGGCGAGCGAAGTGCGTAAATGCAGTCCCCACGTTAAAAAAAAAAAAAAAAAAAAAAAAAAACCTAACCTAACCTAACCTAACCTAACCTTTTTTTTTTTTTTTTTTTTTTTTTTTTTTTTTTTTTTTTTTTTTTTTTTTTTTTTTACGTGTGGAAACCCCCTCGGGCCGTCACCCCGCCGGGGTTTGCGGCGGGGCGGTGTGTCGGAATCGAACCGACTAAAACCACACGGTGTGCCAACTCTGCGCCTGAGAAGGGAGGGGTCCGGGAATTGCAGATATTACACTACCGGACCCCTCCCAGCGCCTGCCCGCACTGAAGCGGGCACCTTCTTCTGATAAAAATCTCAATTTAGGCGACGCACGGCACACGCGTACGTCGCCCCCTCGCGGTTGGCCTATAATGCGGATGGAGGGGAAAACCCATCCCGTCCATCCGCGGCCACACTCAGGGCGGCATGAGGCGCTGATAGGCGCGCCTCCGCCGCCCCGTGCGCCGGCGGCGGATCGGGTCCGAGTGGATATCGTCCTCCCGGGCCTTCTCCGCCGCCTCCTTCTGCGAAATTACTTCTTCGCAGAAGGTCGCGACCGCGGTAAAACTGCTGTCGCTACCGGCCATGGACAGTACGACGGCCGGTAGCGACAGATCTCCTCCGATGACTGCAGTGAGGGCCCGGCGCTGCTCCGCCCAAGCGGGGCAGAACTCCAGCGTATGCTGGGCCGAGTCCTCACTGCAGTCGCAGTGGTGGCAGGCGGGACTCAATTCCCTCCTAGCGACCGAGTGCAGGTACTTCCCGAAGCAACCGTGCCCGGAAAGCACCTGCGTCAGTCGGAAGGAAAGAGTCCCGTGCTGCCGCCCTGCCCACTCGAGGATGACCGGCTGGAGCGCCTCCACGGTGGCAAAGCCAGCGCGTGGAGCCTCCAGCCGGGAAGACCAACGAGCCATCGTGGCTCGGCGAGCGGCTTCACGCCAATCGCGTACCTCTTCGGGCGGAGGACGATACCCGTTCTCCGCCCGATATTCAGCCGCTCGCCGATAAACTTCGGCGAGCACTTCCGCCTCCAAATCCCACGGGGGTGTTCCGGCCAAGGCGCACGCCGCCTCCGTCGACACGGTGCGGTATCCGCGTATGGCTCTGACCGCCAATACCCTCTGAGGCCGCCAGAGGCGTGCCTTATTCTGGGCGGTCAGAGCCGGGACCCACACCGGTGACCCATAAAGGGCCATCGACCGGACCACCCCCGTGTAGAGGTTCCTAGTAGCGACGCTGGCTCCACCCAAGTTGGGCAAAAGACGCCCAAGGGCGGAGGCAGCGCCGACCAGCTTAGGGCCAAGCTGTCGGAAGTGCTCGTCGAAGAGCCACCTACCGTCGAGGATCAGGCCCAGATACTTCATCTGGGCCCGAACCGGTACGAGGACCGAGTTGACTTCGATAGAGGCGCCGGGGGGTGGACCACGACGGGGCCCATGGAAGAGCAGGGCCTCCGTCTTGTCAAGGGCCACCCGTAAGCCCAGCGCCTCGATGCGCCCAACCACCAGAGAAACACCCCTGGTGGCCAGGCGCGCCGCCTCTTGGAAATTCGCCCCCCGGGCTGTGACAAGAGTGTCATCGGCGTAACAAATTACGCCCAGCCCGGGAGGCAGACGACTTCGAAGGACCCAGTCGTACCCCACGTTCCACAGGAGTGGTCCGAGGACAGACCCCTGCGGAACGCCGCACGACATGGGTCGCCGTCTCAAGACGCCCTCTCGGTCCTCGTACACGACGGTACGCTCCTCTAAATAGTCTGCCACCAGCCGCCTCAGGTACTCTGGCACCCCGTGGTAGTGGAGTGCTTCCCTGATGCAGCTGAATGGCAGACTATTGAAGGCGTTGGCGATGTCCAAGGACACCGCCAACACCACGCCGCCACAGCCAACCGCCTCTTCGGTCACGGCCCTAAGGCGCATCACGGCATCGACCGTCGAACGCCCCTCTCGGAACCCGAATTGGGCGTCCGACAGGTCGGGCCCCACCTCGCTGAGATGCTGGACGATGCGGGCAGAGAGAATCCTCTCGAACAACTTGCCCGCCTCGTCCAGCAACACGATGGGCCTATAGGCCGCGACCGAATCGGCTGGCCGTCCCGGCTTCGGCAATAGGACCAGCTTCCCGCATTTCCAGCACTCAGGGAAGCGTCCGGACGCCAGGCTGGCGTCCAAAACCTCCCTGAGGCGGTCCGACATATGATCGAGGGCTCGGGCCATCACTCGGGGGGGTACCCCGTCCGGCCCGGGGGCGGTGTTCTTGGAACGAATCCTTAGAACAGCCGCCCCTACCTCCGATTCCCTAACGGGCGGCACCTCACTCCCTCCGTCCCCGTCGTCTCTGGCCGGTCCGGCCATCGACGGGGGCGTGTGCTCCGCCCGCTGCGGGAAAAGGCCCTCGACCACCTGCTGCAGGAAGCTGGGCTGGAGAGTCTCGGTAAGGGGGGGGCCCGCCGCGCGGAGCTTTTGTCGCACCGCACGATATGGGCGACCCCAGGGGTCACGATCGAGACTCTCCAGCATCTCCTTTCTTTTTGCCTCTTTGGCGCGGCAAATGGCCAGCTTCAGAGTTTTCCGCGCTTCGCGGTACTCCTCATGAAGCCGGCCCTCCTCCCCGTCTACGCGGTGGCGTCGCCGCCGGCATCGGGTGTAGGACCTCCGGGCACGAGTACAGGCCGCACGGAGGTCCGCCAACTCCTGGGACCACCAGTAGACCCCGTTCCGTGAAGGTCGACAACCCCGAACGCGGGGCATGGCCGCATCGCAGACCTGCGTAATCGCAGTGCGAAAGCGGCCAGCCCCCATGTCGACCTCCTCGGCCGGGGCCCGCGGAGACAGCCAAGACTGAATAATGGCCGCCTCCTCTAGCAGGTCCCTGTCGAGTTTGGCAACTGCCCACCGCGGAAAGCGGGAGGTATGCCGCGCCACGTGACCCCTACTGGGGCCCTGGGACCGGGAGAGCTCAAATCGGATATACAGGTGATCCGAGAGCGTCTCAACCTCATCCAGGACACACCAGTTCCTTACTCGTGCGGCAACAGCAGGGGTAGCGAACGAAAGGTCCACTATCGACCCCCCCTGCTGTCGCACGCACGTGTTGGTGGCGCCTCTGTTCAGCAAACAGAGGCCCACCGAAGCCGCCCACTCCACAACGGCATCGCCCCTGGCGTCCGTCGCCGGGGAACCCCACGCAATGGACTTTGCGTTGAAGTCCCCCAGCACGAGGACGTGCCCAGACGCTAGTCGCCGTATCGAGGTCTCCAAGTTGTTGAGGAAGACCTCGAAGTCGCTCAAACTCCGGTTGGGGGAGAAATAAACACCGTAAACGGTGATTCCCCCCCACTCGGCAGCCACATATCCAGAGCCCTTGTCTCTTAGCGACAAGGGCGGGGAACGAGCCGCCGAGGAGCCGACGACTGCCACGGAGCCGTCCCGGTCACCCATCCAGTTTGGACGGGGAGGGACGTAGTAGGGCTCCGCGACTACGGCAACACCTATCGACCACTGCGCCATGGTTTGCAGGAAGAGATCCTGCGCCGCGGCGCAGTGGTTCAGGTTCGTCTGGACAAGGAGGTTGGAGACTTGATCCATTTACTGGATCGTCTCTACAACCTCCTCCATGGGCGACGACGTCGACGCACGAACGACGCCGGAGGCTGCCAGGGTCGTCTGGCTAGCCTCCGGCGCCTGCTGAGAAGCACGGGGGGGCCTGCAGCCCCCCTGCCCCATCTGGTGATTGGCGGGCTTGTTGCCCGCCGCACACACGGGGCAGTGGGGGGCGGCAGAGCACTCTGCCGCCTTGTGCCCCGGTCGACCGCAGCGGAAACATAGTCCGCTGCAGTCGAAGCAACTCTGGCACTTGGTGCGAGTGTGTCCCGCGGCCAGGCATTTGAAACACCTCATCGGTCTTGGGGCCAGGACTGTAATCCTAGCACTCACAAAACCGATGAGGATCCTGCCTGCATCGGCCAAAATTTTGGCCGACGCCACGGGACAGCTGACCCACACCGCACCAAGGCCTCCCGGACCGGGGCGGATGGTGCCGACCCTGAGGCTGTCCGCGCTGCAACCCGTCTTCTTTGCAACTACAGCGCGGACATCGTCGGCCGTGACGGAATCGTCCAGGCCCGAAATGCGTAGTTCCGCGCACTTTGTGGGCCTGGCTATCCTCACACCATCCATGCTGGCGAAAACCCCCTTCAGCTTCTCAGCCATGGTGTCCGCCTTTTTTGCGCCATCAGCCCCAGGGAACTCGAGAACTCGAGCCCCCGTTTGGGCGCGGCGCAGACGGACACCGGCCGTTTCGAATTCACCGGCGAGGCTGTCCCGGGCCCTCTTAAAGACGGCCGCGTAGGACAGCCCGCCGGTTGTCGCCTCCGGTGTCAACGTGACCACTACAGCCGCGGTCTTCGGCGGCTGCAGTTTCCGCGGCTTTTTCGCAGTGGCCCTTGCCACCGGCGGCGACTGCTGGCCAGAGACCGCCTTGCGGGCAGCCTTTCTGGCCCGCTTTCGGGCCTTCTTCGACCCCCCGACTATCTGCCAGCCCTCATTGGAGGGGGCAGACGTGGAGGGTCCAGGCAGAGGCACAGGCGTTGGAGTGGGGAGCGGAGGAATCTCCGCTCCCGCCCCCACCGCCGGTCTTGGTCTCTGTCTCGGCGCGGCCGGAACCTTGGCCGGAGCCTTGGCCCCCGGCCGTGCCCCTTGGGCAGCCGCAGGAGCTGGCCTCACGACCGGCGACACCGCTGCCGAGTAAGACACGCGACCCCCCACCACGGGAAGAGGGGTCGGTGCCGATGCGACCTTCGGCCTGGATGCCGCAAGCGGTGGCCGCATGGTAGGAGCCGCAGGCAGCCTCGCCTCCAGGCCGGCCGTACGTCCCTCGATCATTCGCCAGCATGCGTCCAGGATAACTGCCAGCTGGGCGTCAGTTATCCCGGTGCCGGCAGGGGACGGCTGCGACGTAGACGGAGCCCGCTGGGTTGTCGACGCGGCCCGCCGGGACGCTGACGGGGCTGGAGCCTCTCGCTCCGCCCGGAACTGGGCGAACTGAGCGCTGAGCTCAGCCACCTGCCCCGTCAACCGCTCGTTGGCCGACTGTAGACGGGCCACGTCCCCAATTAGGGTCCCCACGACCCCCGCCACGGCAGAAGAGGAGTCCTTCAGGGCCCTCACGAAAGAGCCCTTCAGGTTCACGGACTTGGTGGCCACCTTGTTGATTATGGCCACCGCCGCGTCCGCTGTCTCCTGCAGAGAGACCGATGATTGGGGCTCTGAATCCCCTTCCACCGGTCCCCTGATCTTAAGCAGGAGACCACACATCTCCTCTTCTGCCTGGAGCTCGCCATCAGCCCTGGCTCGCTTATACGACTCCGCCTTAGAGAAGACGGAGCCTGACGAGCCTAGGGTACGGGACCTACCCCTCTGAGCGCTACCGATTTTGGGAGGCAACATATCTTGTGATGTGTCGCTCCCGCCGTCAACGTCCCCGGATAACCCGCGTTTGCGGGTGTCCATGGACTCCGTTTCCATCGGCTCCAGCGCGTCCTCAATCGCACTGGAGCTACAACTTGCACCAGAAGTGGCGGACTTGGAGCGCGTGCGCTCCGATGTTCTGCGGCTCCCAGCAGTCAGATGTCTGACTTCTGGGAGCCCCGCCGAGATGGGCGCCACAGAAGAAATGTCCTCTTCGGCGGACGATTGCTCGTCCGCCTTTCGGAACTGCCCCTTGGCGTTCCTCCTCTCCTTCCTCTTCACCTTCTCGGATCCGTTTTTCATGCCAGTAGTCGTTGTTGTTTTGGTTTCCAGTTCTATATTTGATTTTAAATTTTCAATACTCATAATAAATCCCACGAGATGGGGAGAACTAAAAGTCGACCCGGGCAGAGATCCCCAATACCCGGGCAAGCCTATGTACTGTGGAGGTCGGCCGGTATCCACAGGTTTTTTTACGACTTAGCTGTCGGGTGTTATAGACTATCCTTGTCGTGGGCCGGCCAATCAAGGCAAGCCCTCCGGCCATCAGGTTCTCAGCGTACCCTCTTGGAGCCACCAGTCAGGTCGTTGTTGAGCCCCTAATGGTTACGGAATGCGAGAGGGTGGCTAGCCCTCTCTCACAGACGAGACTAACACTCAAGTGCCAGCCTCTCTGTTCTACTCGCACTCCAACACGCCTTCTGCTAAAGCAGAGGGACGTTTGGAGTGCGGCACGACGGGTCACGCCCATCACGGCAGTCTTAAAACAGACTCCGTCTGGTATCCCATTTGGTCTGGAGTCTCACCCTGGGCCAATCCGGCATGAGTAGCTCTACCCGGCACAGCCCCAGAGATCATTGACCCACGCAAGCCCCACCACGACGACAACGTAGGGATACATTGGGGGGAACCTAACCTAACCTAACCTAACCTAACCTTTTTTTTTTTTTTTTTTTTTTTTTTTTTTTTTTTTTTACGTGTGGAAACCCCCTCGGGCCGTCACCCCGCCGGGGTTTGCGGCGGGGCGGTGTGTCGGAATCGAACCGACTAAAACCACACGGTGTGCCAACTCTGCGCCTGAGAAGGGAGGGGTCCGGGATCGCTGTTATTAACGCAAACCGGACCCCTCCCAGCGCCTGCCCGCACTGAAGCGGGCACCGTCTGCTGTTAAAATCTCAATTTAGGCGACGCACGGCACACGCGTACGTCGCCCCTTCGCGGCTGGCCACTAAAGCGGATGGACGGGAAAACCCATCCCGACCATCCGCGGCCACACTCAGGGCGGCATGAGGCGCAGATGGGCGCGCCTCCGCCGCCCGGTTCGCCGGCGGCGGATCGGGTCCGAGTGGAGATCATCCTCCCGGGCCTTCTCCGCCGCCTCCTTCTGCGAAATTACGTCTTCGCAGAAGGATGCGACCGCGGTAAAACTGCTGTCGCCACCGGCCATGGAGCGTATGACGGCCGGTAGCGACAGATCTCCTCCGATGACTGCAGTGAGGGCCCGGCGCTGCTCCGCCCAAGCGGGGCAGAACTCCAGCGTATGCTGGGCCGAGTCCTCACTGCAGTCGCAGTGGTGGCAGGCGGGACTCAGTTCCCTCCTAGCGACCGAGTGCAGGTACTTCCCGAAGCCACCGTGCCCGGAAAGCACCTGCGTCAGTCGGAAGGAAAGAGTCCCGTGCTGCCGCCCTGCCCACTCGAGGATGACCGGCTGGAGCGCCTCCACGGTGGCAAAGCCAGCGCGTGGAGCCTCCAGCCGGGAAGACCAACGAGCCATCGTGGCTCGGCGAGCGGCTTCACGCCATTCGCGTACCTCTTCGGGCGGAGCACGATACCCGTACTCCGCCCGATATTCAGCCGCTCGCCGATAAACTTCGGCGAGCACTTCCGCCTCCAAGTCCCACGGGGGTGTTCCGGCCAAGGCGCAGGCCGCCTCGGTGGACACCGTGCGGTATCCGCGTATGGCTCTGACTGCCAATACCCTCTGAGGGCGCCAAAGGCGCGCCTTGTTCTGGGCAGTCAGAGCCTCCACCCACACCGGTGACCCATACAGGGCCATCGACCGGACCACCCCCGTGAAGAGGTTCCTTGTAACGACGCTGGCTCCACCCAAGTTGGGCAAAAGACGCCCAAGGGCGGAGGCAGCGTCGACCAGCTTAGGAGCAAGCTGTCGGAAGTGCTCGTCGAAGAGCCACCTACCGTCGAGGATCAGGCCCAGATACCTCATCTGGGCCCGAACCGGTACGAGGACCGAGTTGACTACGATAGAGGCGCCGGGGGGTGGACCACGACGGGGCCCATGAAATAGCAGGGCCTCCGTCTTGTCAAGGGCCACCCGTAAGCCCAGCGCCTCGATGCGCCCAACCACCAAAGAGACACCCCTGGTGGCCAGGCGCGCCGCCTCTTGGAAATTTGCCCCCCGGGCTGTGACTAAGGTGTCATCGGCGTAACAAATTACGCCGAGCCCGGGGGGTAGACGACTACGTAGGACCCAGTCGTACCCCACGTTCCACAGGAGTGGTCCGAGGACAGACCCCTGTGGAACGCCGCACGACATGGGTCGCCGTCTCAAGACGCCATCTCGATCCTCGTACACGACGGTACGCTCCTCCAAATAGTCTGCCACCAGCCGCCTCAGGTACTCTGGCACCCCGTGGTATTGGAGTGCTTCCCTGATGCAGCTGAATGGCAGACTATTAAAGGCGTTGGCGATGTCCAAGGACACCGCCAACACCACGCCGCCACAGCCAACCGCCTCTTCGGTCACGGCCCTAAGGCGCATCACGGCATCGACCGTCGAACGCCCCTCTCGGAACCCGAATTGGGCGTCCGACAGGTCGGGCCCCACCTCGCTGAGATGCTGGACGATGCGGGCAGAGAGAATCCTCTCGAACAATTTGCCCGCCTCGTCCAGCAACACGATGGGCCTATAGGCCGTGACCGAATCGGCCGGCCGTCCCGGCTTCGGCAACAGGACCAGCTTCCCGCATTTCCAGCACTCAGGGAAGCGTCCGGACGCCAGGCTGGCGTCCAAAACCTCCCTGAGGCGGTCTGACATATGGTCGAGGGCTCGGGCCATCACTCGGGGGGGTACCCCGTCCGGCCCGGGGGCGGTGTTCTTGGAACGAATCCTTAGAACAGCCGCCCCTACCTCCGATTCCCTAACGGGCGGCACCTCACTCCCTCCGTCCCCGTCGTCACTGGCCGGACCGGCCATCGACGGGGGCGTGTGCTCCGCCCGCTGCGGGAAAAGGCCCTCGACCACCTGCTGCAGGAAGCTGGGCTGGAGAGTCTCGGTAAGGGGGGGGCCCGCCGTGCGGAGCTTCTGACGCACCGCACGATATGGGCGACCCCAGGGGTCACGGTCGAGACTCTCCAGCATCTCCTTTCTTTTCTCCTCTTTGGCGCGACAAATGGCCAGCTTCAGAGTCCTCCGCGCTTCGCGGTACTCCTCATGAAGCCGGCCCTCCTCCCCGTCTACGCGGTGGCGTCGCCGCCGGCAACGGGTGTAGGACCTCCGGGCACGAGTGCAGGCCGCACGGAGGTCCGCCAACTCCTGGGACCACCAGTAGACCCCGTTCCGTGAAGGTCGACAACCCCGAACGCGGGGCATGGCCGCATCGCAGATCTGCGTGATCGCAGTGCGAAAGCGGCCAGCCCCCATGTCGACCTCCTCGGCCGGGGCCTGCGGAGACAGCCAAGACTGAATGATGGCCGCCTCCTCTAGCAGGTCCCTATTGAGCTTGGCAACAGCCCACCGCGGAAAGCGGGAGGTATGCCGCGCCACGTGACCCCTACTGGGGCCCTGGGACCGGGAGAGCTCAAATCGGATATACAAATGATCCGAGAGCGTCTCAACCTCATCCAGGACACACCAGTTCCTTACTCGTGCGGCAACAGCAGGGGTAGCGAACGAAAGGTCCACTATCGACCCCCCCTGCTGTCGCACGCACGTATTGGTGGCGCCTCTGTTCAGCAAACAGAGGCCCACCGAAGCCGCCCACTCCACAACGGCATCGCCCTTGGCGTCCGTCGCTGGGGAACCCCACGCAATGGATTTTGCGTTGAAGTCCCCCAGCACGAGGACGTGCCCAGACGCTAGTCGCCGCATCGAGGTCTCCAAGTTGTTAAGGAAGACCTCGAAGTCGCTCAAACTCCGGTTGGGGGAGAAGTAAACACCGTAAACGGTTATTCCCCCCCACTCGGCGGCCACATATCCAGAGCCCTTGTCTCTTAGCGACAAGGGCGGGGAACGGGCCGCCGAGGAGCCGACGACTGCCACGGAGCCGTCCCGGTCACCCATCCAGTTTGGATGGGGAGGGACGTAATAGGGCTCCGCGACTACGGCAACACCTATCGACCACTGCGCCATGGTTTGCAGGAAGAGATCCTGCGCCGCGGCGCAGTGGTTCAGGTTCGTCTGGACCAGGAGGTTGGAGATTTGATCCATTACTGGATCGTTTCTCCAACCCCCTCCATGGGCGACGACGTTGTCGCACGATCCACGTCGGAGGCAGCCAGGGTCGTCTGGCTAGCCTCCGACGCTTGCTGAGAAGCACGGGGAGGCTTGCAGCCCCCCTGCCCCATCTGGTGATTGGCGGGCTTCTTGCTCGCCGCACACACGGGGCAGTGAGGGGCCGCAGAGCACTCTGCCGCCTTGTGCCCCGGTCGACCGCAGCGGAAACAAAGTCCGCTGCAGTCGAAGCAGCTGGCGCACTTCGAGCGAGTGTGTCCCGCGGCAAGGCACTTGTAGCACCTCATCGGCCTCGGGGCCAGGACCGTGATCCTGGCACTCACGAAGCCGACGAGGAGCCTGCCGGCATCAGCCAAAATTTTGGCCGACGCTACGGGACAACCCACCCAAACGGCGCCAAGCCCTCCTGGACCGGGGCGGATGGTGCCGACCCTTACGTTGTCCGCGCTACAGCTCGTCTTCTCCTGAACTGCAGCGCGGACATCCTCGACCGTCACGGAATCGTCCAGGCCCGAAATGCGCAATTCCGCGCACTTTATGGGCCTGGCGATCCTGACACCATCCTCGGTGGCAAATACTCCCCGTAGCTTTTCAGCAAAGGTGTCCGCCGTCTTTGCGCCATCGGCCCCAGGGAACTCCAACACCCGAGCTCCCGTTTGGGCGAGGCGCAGGCGGACACCGGCCGTCTCAAATCCACCGGCGAGGCTGTCCCGGGCCTTCTTAAAAACGGCCCCGTAGGACAGCCCGCCGGCAGCCGCCTCCGGCGACAAGGTCACCACAACAGCCGCGGTCTTAGGCGGCTGCAGTTTCCGCGGCTTTTTCTTGGTGGGACCTGCCACCGATGGCGACTGCGGGACAGAGGCCGCCTTGCGGGCAGCCTTTCTGGCCCGCTTTCGGGCCTTCTTGGACCCCCCGACTACCTGCCAACCCTCATTGGAGGGGGCAGACGTGGAGGGCCCAGGCAGAGGCACAGGCGTTGGTGTGGGGAGCGGAGGAACCTCCGCTCCAGCCCTTGCCGCCGCTTTCGTCACCGGCCTTGGCGCAGCCGTCTTGGCCGGAGCCTTGGCCGAGGCCTTGGCCGGGGCCTTGGCCGGAGCCTTAGCAACCTGCCGTGACCCTTGGGCAGCCGCGGGAGCCGGCCTCAACACCGCCGCCGAGAACGATACCCGACCCCCCACCACTGGAAGAGGGGTCGTCGCCGGTGCGACCTTCGGCTTCGGTACAGCAAGCGGCGGCCGAACAGAAGGGGCCGGAGGCAGCCTCGACAGCAGCCCAGCCAGCCGACCGTCGATCAGGTGCCCCACCGCCACGAGTATTTGTCCCAGATATGCGTCTGGGACCTCGGGCTCGGTGGGGGCACTACGCGATGAAGACGACGGGGCAGGGGCCCCTCGCTCCGGGCGCTCCGCCCGAAATTGGGCGAACTGAGCGCTCAGCTCAGCCACCTGCCCCGTCAGACGGTCGTTGGCCGACTGAAGGCGACCCACATCCCCAATGAGGGTGTCTACGACTCCCGCCAAAGCGGAAGAGGAGTCCTTAAGGGCCCTGACAAAGGAACCCTTAAGGTTTACGGACTTGGTGGCCACCTTGTGAATTATGGCCACCGCCGCGTCCGCTCTCTCCTGCAAAGAGGCCAGTGATTGGGGCGCTGAATCCCCCTCCACTGGCCCGATCTGGAGTATGAGACCGGACATCTCCTCCTCCGCTTGTACTTCGCCGTCGGCCCTGGCTCGCTTGTACGACTCCGCCTTAGAGAAGGCGGAGCCTGACGAGCCTGGAGTACGAGACCTCCCTCTTCCGCCGCTCGCGATCTTTGGAGGCAACATCTCCAGGGACGCGTCGCTCTCGCCGCCGTCCCTGGAGAGTCCGCGTTTGCGGTTGTCGGAGGCCTCCGTCTCCATCAGCTCCAGCGCGTCCACAATCGCACTGGAGCTGGCAACCGCGCTATCCGTTGCGGATTTGGAGCGCACGCGCTCCGATCTTCGGCTCCCAGAAGCCAGATTGACTCCTGGGAGCCCCACCGAAATGGGCGTCCCGGACCGGACGTCCTCCTCGGCAGACGATTGCTCGTCTGCCTTGCGGAACTGCCCCTTGGCGTTCCGTCTTTCCTTTCGTTTCGTTTCCTTTGTCACCTTTGCCTTCTCATTTCCAGTATTCGTGCCAATTTTCGTTGTTGTGTTGTCCGTGCCGTTTATATTATTTTCTGAATTACCAATTTCCATAACTAATCCCACGAGGTGGGGAGAACTAAAGGTCGACCCGGGCAGAGATCCCCAATACCCGGGCAAGCCTATGTACTGTGGAGGTCGGCAGGTATCCACAGGTTTTTTCGACTTAGCTGTCGGGTGTTATAGACTATCCTTGTCATGGGCCGGCCAATCAAGGCAAGCCCTCCGGCCATCAGGTTCTCAGCGTACCCTCTTGGAGCCACCAGTCAGGTCGTTGCTGAGCCCCTAATGGTTACGGAACGCGAGAGGGTGGCTAGCCCTCTCTCACAGATGGGACCAACACTCACGTGCCAGCCCCTCTGATCTACTCGCACTCCAACACGCCCTCTGCTAAAGCAGAGGGACGTTTGGAGTGCGGCACGACGGGTCACGCCCATCACGGCAGTCTTAAAACAGACTCCGTCTGGTATCCCATTTGGTCTGGAGTCTCACCCTGGGCCAATCCGGCATGAGTAGCTCTACCCGGCACAGCCCCAGAGATCATTGACCCACGCAAGCCCCACCACGACGACAACGTAGGGATACATTGGGGGGAACCTAACCTAACCTTTTTTTTTTTTTTTTTTTTTTACGTGTGGAAACCCCCTCGGGCCGTCACCCCGCCGGGGTTTGCGGCGGGGCGGTGTGTCGGAATCGAACCGACTAAAACCACACGGTGTGCCAACTCTGCGCCTGAGAAGGGAGGGGTCCGGGATCGCTGTTATTAACGCAAACCGGACCCCTCCCAGCGCCTGCCCGCACAGAAGCGGGCACCGTCTCATGTAAGAATCTCAATTTAGGCGACGCACGGCACACGCGTACGTCGCCCCTTCGCGGCTGGCCACTAAAGCGGATGGACGGGAAAACCCATCCCGTCCATCCGCGGCCACACTCAGGGCGGCATGAGGCGCAGATGGGCGCGCCTCCGCCGCCCGGTTCGCCGGCGGCGGATCGGGTCCGAGTGGAGATCATCCTCCCGGGCCTTCTCCGCCGCCTCCTTCTGCGAAATTACGTCTTCGCAGAAGGATGCGACCGCGGTAAAACTGCTGTCGCCACCGGCCATGGAGCGTATGATGGCCGGTAGCGACAGATCCCCTCCGATGACTGCAGTGAGGGCCCGGCGCTGCTCCGCCCAAGCGGGGCAGAACTCCAGCGTATGCTGGGCCGAGTCCTCACTGCAGTCGCAGTGGTGGCAGGCGGGACTCAGTTCCCTCCTAGCGACCGAGTGCAGGTACTTCCCGAAGCAACCGTGCCCGGAAAGCACCTGCGTCAGTCGGAAGGAAAGAGTCCCGTGCTGCCGCCCTGCCCACTCGAGGATGACCGGCTGGAGCGCCTCCACGGTGGCAAAGCCAGCGCGTGGAGCCTCCAGCCGGGACGACCAACGAGCCATCGTGGCTCGGCGAGCGGCTTCACGCCAATCGCGTACCTCTTCGGGCGGAGGACGATACCCGTTCTCCGCCCGATATTCAGCCGCTCGCCGATAAACTTCGGCGAGCACTTCCGCCTCCAAATCCCACGGGGGTGTTCCGGCCAAGGCGCACGCCGCCTCCGTCGACACGGTGCGGTATCCGCGTATGGCTCTGACCGCCAATACCCTCTGAGGCCGCCAAAGGCGTGCCTTATTCTGGACGGTCAGAGCCGGGACCCACACCGGTGACCCATATAGGGCCATCGACCGGACCACCCCCGTGAAGAGGTTCCTTGTTGCGACGCTGGCTCCACCCAAGTTGGGCAAAAGACGCCCAAGGGCGGAGGCAGCGTCGACCAGCTTTGGGGAAAGCTGTCGGAAGTGCTCGTCGAAGAGCCACCTACCGTCGAGGATCAGGCCCAGATACTTCATCTGGGCCCGAACCGGTACGATGACCGAGTTGACTTCGATGGAGGCGCCGGGGGGTGGACCACGACGGGGCCCATGAAATAACAGGGCCTCCGTCTTATCCAGGGCCACCCGCAAGCCCAGCGCCTCGATGCGCCCAACCACCAGAGAAACACCCCTGGTGGCCAGGCGCGCCGCCTCTTGGAAATTGGCCCCCCGAGCTGTGACCAATGTGTCATCGGCGTAACAAATTACGCCCAGCCCGGGAGGCAGACGACTTCGAAGGACCCAGTCGTACCCCACGTTCCACAGGAGTGGTCCGAGGACAGACCCCTGTGGAACGCCGCACGACATGGGTCGCCGTCTCAAGACGCCATCTCGATCCTCGTACACGACGGTACGCTCCTCCAAATAGTCTGCCACCAGCCGCCTCAGGTACTCTGGCACCCCATGATACTGGAGTGCTTCCCTAACCTAACCTAACCTAACCTAACCTAACCTAACCTAACCTTTTTTTTTTTTTTTTTTTTTTTACGTGTGGAAACCCCCTCGGGCCGTCACCCCGCCGGGGTTTGCGGCGGGGCGGTGTGTCGGAATCGAACCGACTAAAACCACACGGTGTGCCAACTCTGCGCCTGAGAAGGGAGGGGTCCGGGATCGCTGTTATTAACGCAAACCGGACCCCTCCCAGCGCCTGCCCGCACAGAAGCGGGCACCCTCTGCTGTTAAAATTCTCAATTTAGGCGACGCACGGCACACGCGTACGTCGCCCCTTCGCGGCTGGCCATTAAAGCGGATGGAGGGGAAAACCCGTCCCCACCATCCGCGGCCACACTCAGGGCGGCATGAGGCGCAGATGGGCGCGCCTCCGCCGCCCGGTTCGCCGGCGGCGGATCGGGTCCGAGTGGAGATCATCCTCCCGGGCCTTCTCCGCCGCCTCCTTCTGCGAAATTACGTCTTCGCAGAAGGATGCGACCGCGGTAAAACTGCTGTCGCTACCGGCCATGGAGCGTATGATGGCCGGTAGCGACAGATCTCCTCCGATGACTGCAGTGAGGGCCCGGCGCTGATCCGCCCAAGCGGGGCAGATCTCCAGCGTGTGCTGGGCCGAGTCCTCACTGCAGTCGCGGTGGTGGCAGGCGGGACTCAATTCCCTCCTAGCGACCGAGTGCAGGTACTTTCCGAAGCAACCATGCCCGGAAAGCACCTGCGTCAGCCGGAAGGAAAGGGTCCCGTGCTGCCGCCCTGCCCACTCGAGGATGACCGGCTGGAGCGCCTCCACGGTGGCAAAGCCAGCGCGTGGAGCCTCCAGCCGGAAAGACCAACGAGCCATCGTGGCTCGGCGAGCGGCTTCACGCCATTCGCGTACCTCTTCGGGCGGAGCACGATACCCGTACTCCGCCCGATATTCAGCCGCTCGCCGATAAACTTCGGCGAGCACTTCCGCCTCCAAATCCCACGGGGGTGTTCCGGCCAAGGCGCACGCCGCCTCCGTCGACACGGTGCGGTATCCGCGTATGGCTCTGACCGCCAATACCCTCTGAGGCCGCCAAAGGCGTGCCTTATTCTGGGCGGTCAGAGCCGGGACCCACACCGGTGACCCATATAGGGCCATCGACCGGACCACCCCCGTGAAGAGGTTCCTTGTTGCGACGCTGGCTCCACCCAAGTTGGGCAAAAGACGCCCAAGGGCGGAGGCAGCGTCGACCAGCTTTGGGGAAAGCTGTCGGAAGTGCTCGTCGAAGAGCCACCTACCGTCGAGGATCAGGCCCAGATACTTCATCTGGGCCCGAACCGGTACGAGGACCGAGTTGACTTCGATGGAGGCGCCGGGGGGTGGACCACGACGGGGCCCATGAAATAACAGGGCCTCCGTCTTATCCAGGGCCACCCGCAAGCCCAGCGCCTCGATGCGCCCAACCACCAGAGAGACACCCCTGGTGGCCAGGCGCGCCGCCTCTTGGAAATTGGCCCCCCGAGCTGTGACCAATGTGTCATCGGCGTAACAAATTACGCCCAGCCCGGGGGGCAGACGACTTCGAAGGACCCAGTCGTACCCCACGTTCCACAGGAGTGGTCCGAGGACAGACCCCTGTGGAACGCCGCACGACATGGGTCGCCGTCTCAAGACGCCATCTCGATCCTCGTACACGACGGTACGCTCCTCCAAATAGTCTGCCACCAGCCGCCTCAGGTACTCTGGCACCCCATGATACAGGAGTGCTTCCCTGATGCAGCTGAATGGCAGACTATTAAAGGCGTTGGCGATGTCCAAGGACACCGCCAACACCACGCCACCACAGCCAACCGCCTCTTCGGTCACGGCCCTAAGGCGCATCACGGCATCGACCGTCGAACGCCCCTCTCGGAACCCGAATTGGGCGTCCGACAGGTCGGGCCCCACCTCGCTGAGATGCTGGACGATGCGGGCAGAGAGAATCCTCTCGAACAATTTGCCCGCCTCGTCCAGCAACACGATGGGCCTATAGGCCGCGACCGAATCGGCTGGCCGTCCCGGCTTCTGCAGTAGGACCAGCTTCCCGCATTTCCAGCACTCAGGGAAGCGTCCGGACGCCAGGCTGGCGTCCAAAACCTCCCTGAGGCGGTCCGACATATGGTCGAGGGCTCGGGCCATCACTCGGGGTGGTACCCCGTCCGGCCCGGGGGCGGTGTTCTTGGAACGGATCCGAAGAACAGCCGCCCCAACCTCCGATTCCCTAACGGGCGGCACCTCACTCCCTCCGTCCCCGTCGTCACTGGCCGGAACGGCCATCGACGGGGGCGTGTGCTCCGCCCGCTGCGGGAAAAGGCCCTCGACCACTTGCTGCAGGAAGCTGGGCTGGAGAGTCTCGGTAAGGGGGGGGCCCGCCGTGCGGAGCTTTTGACGCACCGCACGATATGGGCGACCCCAGGGGTCACGGTCGAGACTCTCCAGCATCTCCTTTCTCTTTGCCTCTTTGGCGCGGCAAATGGCCAGCTTCAGAGTTTTCCGCGCTTCGCGGTACTCCTCATGAAGCCGGCCCTCCTCCCCGTCTACGCGGTGGCGTCGCCGCCGGCATCGGGTGTAGGACCTCCGGGCACGAGTGCAGGCCGCACGGAGGTCCGCCAACTCCTGGGACCACCAGTAGACCCCGTTCCGTGAAGGTCGACAACCCCGAACGCGGGGCATGGCCGCATCGCAGATCTGCGTAATCGCAGAGCGAAAGCGGCCAGCCCCCATGTCGACCTCCTCGACCGGGGCCCGCGGAGACAGCCATGACTGAACGATGGCCGCCTCCTCTAGCAGGTCCCTATCGAGCTTGGCAACAGCCCACCGCGGAAAGCGGGAGGAATGCCGCGCCACGTGACCCCTACTGGGGCCCTGGGACCGGGAGAGCTCAAATCGGATATACAGGTGATCCGAGAGCGTCTCAACCTCATCCAGGACACACCAGTTCCTTACTCGTGCGGCAACAGCAGGGGTAGCGAACGAAAGGTCCACTATCGACCCCCCCTGCTGTCGCACGCACGTGTTGGTGGCACCCCTGTTCAGCAAACAGAGGCCCACCGAAGCCGCCCACTCTACAACGGCATCGCCCCTGGCGTCCGTCGCCGGGGAACCCCACGCAATGGACTTTGCGTTGAAGTCCCCCAGCACGAGGACGTGCCCAGACGCTAGTCGCCGCATCGAGGTCTCCAAGTTGTTAAGGAAGACCTCGAAGTCGCTCAAACTCCGGTTGGGGGAGAAATACACACCGTAAACGGTGATTCCCCCCCACTCGGCAGCCACATATCCAGAGCCCTTGTCTCTTAACGACAAGGGCAGGGAACGAGCCGCCGAGGAGCCGACGACTGCCACGGAGCCGTCTCGGTCACCCATCCAGTTTGGACGGGGAGGGACGTAGTAGGGCTCCGCGACTACGGCAACACCTATCGACCACTGCGCCATGGTTTGCAGGAAGAGATCCTGCGCCGCGGCGCAGTGGTTCAGGTTCGTCTGGACCAGGAGGTTGGAGACTTGATCCATTACTGGATCGTTTCTCCAACCCCCTCCATGGGCGACGACGTTGTCGCACGATCCACGTCGGAGGCAGCCAGGGTCGTCTGGCTAGCCTCCGACGCTTGCTGAGAAGCACGGGGAGGCTTGCAGCCCCCCTGCCCCATCTGGTGATTGGCGGGCTTCTTGCTCGCCGCACACACGGGGCAGTGAGGGGCCGCAGAGCACTCTGCCGCCTTGTGCCCCGGTCGACCGCAGCGGAAACAAAGTCCGCTGCAGTCGAAGCAGCTGGCGCACTTCGAGCGAGTGTGTCCCGCGGCAAGGCACTTGTAGCACCTCATCGGCCTCGGGGCCAGGACCGTGATCCTGGCACTCACGAAGCCGACGAGGAGCCTGCCGGCATCAGCCAAAATTTTGGCCGACGCTACGGGACAACCCACCCAAACGGCGCCAAGCCCTCCTGGACCGGGGCGGATGGTGCCGACCCTGACGTTGTCCGCGCTACAGCTCGTCTTCTCCTGAACTGCAGCGCGGACATCCTCGACCGTCACGGAATCGTCCAGGCCCGAAATGCGCAATTCCGCGCACTTTATGGGCCTGGCGATCCTGACACCATCCTCGGTGGCAAATACTCCCCGTAGCTTTTCAGCAAAGGTGTCCGCCGTCTTTGCGCCATCGGCCCCAGGGAACTCCAACACCCGAGCTCCCGTTTGGGCGAGGCGCAGGCGGACACCAGCCGTCTCAAATCCACCGGCGAGGCTGTCCCGGGCCTTCTTAAAAACGGCCCCGTAGGACAGCCCGCCGGCAGCCGCCTCCGGCGACAAGGTCACCACAACAGCCGCGGTCTTAGGCGGCTGCAGTTTCCGCGGCTTTTTCTTGGTGGGACCTGCCACCGATGGCGACTGCGGGACAGAGGCCGCCTTGCGGGCAGCCTTTCTGGTCCGCTTTCGGGCCTTCTTGGACCCCCCGACTACCTGCCAACCCTCATTGGAGGGGGCAGACGTGGAGGGCCCAGGCAGAGGCACAGGCGTTGGTGTGGGGAGCGGAAGAACCTCCGCTCCAGCCCTTGCCGCCGCTTTCGTCACCGGCCTTGGCGCAGCCGTTTTGGCCGGAGCCTTGGCCGGGGCCTTGGCCGGGGCCTTGGCCGGGGCCTTGGCCGGAGCCTTAGCAACCTGCCGTGACCCTTGGGCAGCCGCGGGAGCCGGCCTCGACACCGCCGCCGAGAACGATACCCGACCCCCCACCACTGGAAGAGGGGTCGTCGCCGGTGCGACCTTCGGCTTCGGTACCGCAAGCGGCGGCCGAACAGAAGGGGCCGGAGGCAGCCTCGACAGCAGCCCAGCCAGCCGACCGTCGATCAGGTGCCCCACCGCCACGAGTATTTGTCCCAGATATGCGTCTGGGACCTCGGGCTCGGTGGGGGCACTACGCGATGAAGACGACGGGGCAGGGGCCCCTCGCTCCGGGCGCTCCGCCCGAAATTGGGCGAACTGAGCGCTCAGCTGAGCCACCTGCTCCGTCAGACGGTCGTTGGCCGACTGAAGGCGACCCACATCCCCAATGAGGGTGTCCACCACTCCCGCCAAAGCGGAAGAGGAGTCCTTAAGGGCCCTGACGAAGGAACCCTTAAGGTTTACGGACTTGGTGGCCACCTTGTGAATGATGGCCACCGCCGCGTCCGCTCTCTCCTGCAAAGAGGCCAGTGATTGGGGCGCTGAATCCCCCTCCACTGGCCCGATCTGGAGTATGAGACCGGACATCTCCTCCTCCGCTTGTATTTCGCCGTCGGCCCTGGCTCGCTTGTACGACTCCGCCTTAGAGAAGGCGGAGCCTGACGAGCCTGGAGTACGAGACCTCCCTCTTCCGCCGCTCGCGATCTTTGGAGGCAACATCTCCAGGGACGTGTCGCTCTCGCCGCCGTCCCTGGAGAGTCCGCGTTTGCGGTTGTCGGAGGCCTCCGTCTCCATCAGCTCCAACGCGTCCACAATCGCACTGGAGCTGGCAACCGCGCTATCCGTTGCGGATTTGGAGCGCACGCGCTCCGATCTTCGGCTCCCAGAAGCCAGATTGGCTCCTGGGAGCCCCACCGAAATGGGCGTCCCGGACCGGACGTCCTCCTCGGCAGACGATTGCTCGTCTGCCTTCCGGAACTGCCCCTTGGCGTTCCTGCTTTCCTTCTTGTCCTTTTTTTTATTATCGAGTCCAGTTTGCTTGCCAGTAGTCGTTGTTGTTGTGTTTCGGTCCGTTTTCAAAAATTGTTTAGAGTTCAAATCCATAGCTAATCCCACGAGTATGGGGGAAATAAAGTCCATCCGGGCGGTGCCCCCTGCACCCGGATAAGCCTATGTACTGTGGAGGTCGGCCGGTATTCACAGGTTTTTTCGACTTAGCTGTCGGGTGTTATAGACTATCCTTGTCATGGGCCGGCCAATCAAGGCAAGCCCTCCGGCCATCAGGTTCTCAGCGTACCCTCTTGGAGCCACCAGTCAGGTCGTTGTTGAGCCCCTAATGGTTACGGAATGCGAGAGGGTGGCTAGCCCTCTCCCTCAGACGAAGCTAACACTCAAGTGCCAGCCTCTCTGACCTACTCGCACTCCAACACGCCTTCTGCTAAAGCAGAGGGACGTTTGGAGTGCGGCACGACGGGTCACGCCCATCTCGGCAGTCCTAAAACGGACTCCGTCTTTGATCCCATTTAGTCTGGAGTCTCACCCTGGGCCAATCCGGCATGAGTAGCTCTACCCGGCACAGCCCCAGAGATCATTGACCCACGCAAGCCCCACCACGACGACAACGTAGGGATACATTGGGGGGAACCTAACCTAACCTAACCTAACCTAACTCTGAACTTTTTTTAACCGACTGAAACCACACGGTGTGCCTCTTTGCACCTGAGAAGGGATGAAAAAAAAAGGTCAGATTTAGGTTTGGTCCGAGTTAGGTTAGGTCCGAGTTAGCTTAGGTCCGAGTTAGGTTAGGTCCGAGTTAGGTTAGGTCCGAGTTAAGTTATGTTGCCGCACGAGTAAGGAACTGGTGTGTCCTGGAAGAGATTGACCTAACCTAACCTAACTCTGAACTTTTTTTAACCGACTGAAACCACACGGTGTGCCTCTTTGCACCTGAGAAGGGATGAAAAAAAAAAGGTTAGATTTAGGTTTGGTCCGAGTTAGGTTAGGTCCGAGTTAGGTTAGGTCCGAGTTAGGTCAGGTCCGAGTTAGGTTAGGTCCGAGTTAGCTTAGGTCCGAGTTAGGTTAGGTCCGAGTTAAGTTATGTTGCCGCACGAGTAAGGAACTGATGTGTCCTGGAAGAGATTGACCTAACCTAACCTAACTGAACTTTTTTTAACCGACTGAAACCACACGGTGTGCCACTTTGCATCTGAGAAGGGATGAAAAAAAAAAAGTTAAGATTTAGGTTTGGTCCGAGTTAGGTTAGGTCGGAGTTAGGTTAGGTCCGAGTTAAGTTATGTTGCCGCACGAGTAAGGAACTGGTGTGTCCTGGAAGAGATTGACCTAACCTAACCTAACTCTGAACTTTTTTTAACCGACTGAAACCACACGGTGTGCCTCTTTGCACCTGAGAAGGGATGAAAAAAAAAAGGTCAGATTTAGGTTTGGTCCGAGTTAGGTTAGGTCCGAGTTAGCTTAGGTCCGAGTTAGGTTAGGTCCGAGTTAGGTTAGGTCCGAGTTAAGTTATGTTGCCGCACGAGTAAGGAACTGGTGTGTCCTGGAAGAGATTGACCTAACCTAACCTAACTCTGAACTTTTTTTAACCGACTGAAACCACACGGTGTGCCACTTTGCATCTGAGAAGGGATGAAAAAAAAAAAGGTAAAATTTAGGTTTGGTCCGAGTTAGGTTAGGTCCGAGTTAAGTTATGTTGCCGCACGAGTTAGGAACTGGTGTGTCCTGGAAGAGATTGACCTAACCTAACCTAACTCTGAACTTTTTTTAACCGACTGAAACCACACGGTGTGCCTCTTTGCACCTGAGAAGGGATGAAAAAAAAAAGGTTAGATTTAGGTTTGGTCCGAGTTAGGTTAGGTCCGAGTTAGGTTAGGTCCGAGTTAGGTCAGGTCCGAGTTAGGTTAGGTCCGAGTTTGGTTAGGTCCGAGTTAAGTTATGTTGCCGCACGAGTAAGGAACTGGTGTGTCCTGGAAGAGATTGACCTAACTCTGACCTAACCTAACTCTGATTTTTTTTAACCGACTGAAACCACCCGGTGTGCCACTTTGCACCTGAGAAGGGATGAAAAAAAAAGGTCAGAGTTAGGTTTGGTCCGAGTTAGGTTAGGTCGAAACGCACGAATTTTTTTTTTAATTGTAGCTACTATACTTACCGCTGTTATTTTATATTGACCCTGTTAGCACTCCTGCGTCCTGTGGGAGAATGTAGACCTGTATAACAATTTAATTTATTGATTTTTGTACTTAGGATTTTTTAATCCTGAATTTCGTAAATTTTTTGAGGTTTTTGTCGAATTACTCGTCAACCCCTCATCCCAAAGTCCCCTTTCTTACAGATTTAGACAGCTCTCATCTAGATTCGTCTAATAACACCTCTTTTTTTGAATTCCGGCAAATAATAACATACATTTTTGACATTTAGATCAAAATTTTCTAAATTTTTGTCAATTTTTAAGGTTTTTGTCGAATATTTCGTCAGTCCTTATTTTGGTAGTAACTTTTTATACATAACTAGTTAGATCTTATTTAGTTCTACCTAGTATAAAGTAACTACATAAGTCCGGTATATAGAAATTTGAATATTTTCACATTTTAACTTCAATTTTGGTATTTTTCGATGTTTTATTCGAATAGCTCGACAACCCTTAGTCCTAAAATTTTTTTTTTTGCAATTTTGGATAGGTCTCACCGAGACCCGTCGAACGACACCCCATTTGTCTAGATCGGACCAGTGGAAGTGCATAAAATCGATTGGTACCTCTACATACCACCAGCAAGTTGACCACTGACGCGCACCTCCAAAATGACCTCCCCTTCAAGCCCCTTTGTTTTGGAGAGCCCCCAGCCCTCCTTAATACCGCGCCCCATTTCTACTTTTAGCCCTACAATAGATGATGAGACCCCATCAATTTTAGTCAGTTTACACAACACACACCCCTCTATACAGGGTCATAGAACTTTTATACACGGACAATTTTCCTCGTCCACCCACACAGATTTTACACATGTTCTCTAACTCTCTCCCATCATGTACAAAACGCCTCCAACATCCAGGGGACAAGCCGCTCCCAGCGCCGCCACCTCGCCCTCGCTTGTGCCAGACGCCGCCAGGACCTTTCTGAAGAGAACAGGTGCGAAGAGGAGGTCACTGGACAAATGGACACCTACAAAAAGCAGCAAACCACCTACGCTGCACAGTCCAGTGACCAACTGCTCCAGGAGGTCATGAAGACCTTCGAGGATATACCCTCGAAGGTCCAAACTTACCCTCAAACGATGGAAGGATATTAAGACCTTCCTGGAGCAGCAGTCCGATAAGAGCATTCGGATCCTCTTCGAACTGAGTGGAAGGCTGAAGAGACTGGAGGCGGGGGCGTCCGGAGCCGCTGGATTGCAAAATAACTGAAATTACAAAATTAAATCTAGGAACAATAACCAAAAAATAAAAATGAATATGAAAATAAAGAACATCGTACACACACAGATGGAGTAGTAAATGATACAAGTCATGAAATTATCTATGATTCCAAAATATTAAGATATTTTAGAAAATTATAAATATAAGTTAATGTATATAATAATATGGTAAAGTAAAATTCGAATTTTCAATACATAAACTAACATATTGATGCATGTAAAATTAACTTAGCAAAAATTCCTTTGTTTAAGTACATTAACATCGTATATCATCGTCGTTTATCGAGATATTTGTACCGTTTAGGTCTTAAATTTTCGGCGCTGGAATCACACGTGTTGGTACACCTCGTTTTTCGGGCTGCATCGTATTGGTGTCTCAAAAAATTATCATCTACTTCGTAAAACTATAAAAAAGCTATGAAACTTACCTTCGAGGGGCACTCACCCCGTGATTGTGGTCATCCTGCTGGTTGAAGCTGTATCGTATCGTTGCGTTGACGCTGTTGCTGTAAAATACCTTTTTGAGACCCTCCGGCGTTCCGTCGGAGATCAAACATCTGTAAAACATAAAATAATTGTATTCAAATTGTTAATTTTCACGTTTTTGGTAAATAACTCGACACCCCCCAAACTTATATCTAAAATTTTTACATATTCGGATAGGACTCGTCTAGACCTATCTAACGACACCTCATTCATTTAAATCCGTCACAAACAAATTCAGAAATTTGTACGTCCTCCCTCCCATTCTTCACTGGGTAGGTGAATTTTGCAGCAAGACAGGGGAAGTACATAGGTGATATATATAATTTTATATTTTTTTTATTTTTTAGTAATAAGCAGTTTTTACTGTTGAGATGTACAAGGTCCTTTGACCACATAACACCTAAAAATCGGCTCTATTGGCCGTAGTACTAGTAGACAAGGTCCCTTGACCTTATATTTGTACCTGACCTGTGACTAAAAACCTGACATTTTTGGTCGCGTCAATGAAGCCTTTGCTTCAGAAGTCCTCAAGAACAGCTCCGATTTTGATGTTTTTTTTTTATTTTGTTTTTTTATATTATTTAAAATCAGAAACCTTTTAGAGCGGGGACGGAACTATTTATCTTGTTTAAACAATATTTATTCCGTCCCCACTATACACACGACGATGATATACGATGTTAATGTATGTAAACAAAGGAATATTTGCTATTTGGGCTAATTGACAAATAATCACGTATTTGAACTTTGACGCATCGGTCTATTGACCGAGTCTGTGTTTGTGTCTGTCGGTTTATTGACCGTATTCTGTTGTGTTGTCCTTAATATTTTAACTTAATTATTTGTATTTTGGTTAGATTCATACTCCGTGCATCAGATTCTATGATTAAGCTACATTCGCTCACGGTATCAAGTTTTATCGTTTATCTTAACGTTTTTGTAAAGTTTTGCGTTGTTATTGAAATAGATAGTCAAATGCGCTGGCTTGTTCATTGGATGTTAAACTGTTGGAACTGTCTGGTCGAACTATCATACTATCACTACGTTTTCTGCTGAATATATTCTCTAATAAGGGACTTTGGGAGCTTAAAAAAATTAATCAGTCTTCTGGTTCGTGACAAGGCAGTGCCTGTGCACTGTTTCTAATTTATTTATCTAGATTATACAATCGACGGCCTTTTTGCCTCTTATTTCACATCTGTTTAGCGACGTTAACTTATCGTAAAAGTAGTCGCACAAACTTTCGTTACTATGAGTAGTGCGAGATAACATTTCCTCTAGAAGCCGACTATAATTTAGCTCATTTGGGCAAGCTCTTTGTTAGTTTATCCTGCCACTCCGACCAACTGTAAATGACGCTAGGAAGGACTTCAAACCACTTCTTTGCTAGACCAGACAGTTTTTGTAGAGCAAAATGTATGGTCTGCTTCTCGTTCCATTCGTATATTACGGCACATTCGTTAATGCCCTGTGCATAAGAGATGATAGCCGTCGAACCAATTATGGCCTATGCGGCGAGTGTGTGGGCACCTGCAGCTAAAAAGGTAGAGGCCCAGAAGGCCCTGAACGCGGTTCACCGAGTCTTCGCTCAGAAGCTGTGCAGATCCTACCGCACAGTTTCCCTGAATTCCGCTCTGGTTCTGGCCTCAGAGACCTTAGAAAACAAGAAGCTGACGCTCTATACGAGACAAAGAGAGGGTCATCCCGTCTAGTACTGATAGACAGGGAAGTGGATAGCGTCGTGGAGTTCGCGGTGGTTCCTCACCCCGCGACACATATGGCACTAAGTTGCAAGCTTGATGACTCAAGCGGACGTTGAAGAGAACAACGTACTGGTGGTGCGAATCTTCACCGACAGAAGCAAGCTTGACGGCAAAGTCGGAGCAGCGCTTTCCGTCTGGAATGGCGTAGCCGAGACGAAAGTGGTCAAGCTCAGTCTGTCCGCGTACTGCACAATGTATCAAGCGGAACTTTTTGTCATATGTAGAGCAACAGGTGAGATACTAAAGCACAAAGAAGGCACATAGGGCGACACAAAAGCCTTATTGGAGACCATTATCAACCATGGACCACTCCATCTGCTCGCAGTTAGGACTCGCGATAATCTAAAGAAATCATTTCATCAGAATTAAACTGTCTGTTTACATGGCATCGAGCGCGCCGACTACCTGCTGGGGGATGCCTGACTATGATCGGCGTCCGATCTCGTTCGTCAAACAGGGTATCCGTGCGGAAACTTTGGACGAATGGAACAAGAGTTTCTAGTTAAGCGATACCGCCTCCGTCACAACAATGTTTTTTCCTGATGTAGTGGCAGCCTACCATACCATTACGCGAATTAAAATAACACCAGAGCCGACACAGGTGCTCACAGGACACGGAGGATTCCCGGCTCTAAAGTTCGTTTATGCTGGAAATTGGCAGATAAGCGACAAGCGACACGCTTTTTTTCAACAGTGTATTTACGCAGAATCATTTACTAGAAAAATATACTATGTGCATTTTATATGCTATACACAAGTCGTGAAGCACTATTAGCTTAAGTATTAACGCAACTATTCAAAGCTTTTGAGGTTCTTGATAAACTCAAACTCAAATCATTTATTTCCATAGGCCCCAAAAGGCACTTGAACACGTCAAAAATACAAACATAAAAACATAAAACAAAACTCCTAATACTAAATGCACTGAGATGATTTGAATTACCGGAGCTTAGATTGATTTCGATTCAACTCAAAGGTTTAAATTGAAATCAATCCAAGTACCAGCTCCGATGGGTATTGCATTCATGAGAAGAGCTGGTGAGAAACTCATGTGCACCATCTTTTCAGATAATTCATACAAAGCTTGTTTGTTTTCGACAACAGTATTTCTAAGTGCAAGTTAAGGCAACCAAAACACAAAGGCTAGAAAGCGGTCTAATAAGATATTAAAGCTAGGAAAATAATTTTTTTGTCTAATAAAATAATAAAAATTAGTCCATAGCATATAAGGTTGCAATCACTTACACATCAAGGAGTAAAAGCAATGTGTGCATACATACTGGTCCCAGAGAAAAAGAAAAAAAACGTTTAAAATGTAATAAAATAATAAATACAAATTATTTAAGCTCCAACAATGTAAACACAGATCTCCTCAACTTAACAAAGTTCAAATGTCAGGTAATAAATGCAGAATAAGATGTCAAGAATTAATTACAATCAAATAAATTATATTAAGGATTGTAAATAAATAAATACATTGCGTATAAATATAAATTATTTCATTTAGTAAGTACATAATAAGTTAATACTAGATTTTCATTCGTTTCCAAGGCATTGTGTCGGTTAAGAAATCGTTTATTGTATAGTAGCCCCTCTCCATAAGACGATTCTTAACGGAACTTTTAAACTTTTGTAGGGGTAAGTTCAAGATTTGGACAGGAATTTTGTTATAAAAACGCACACCAAGTCCTTCAAATGAATTGTGGACTTTGTTCAGGCGCTAATATTGGCCTACTAATTTGTGCTTATTCCTTGTGTTTAGTGAATGATGATCACTTTTGTTAGTATATTTATGTATGTTTTTTCGTACAAACATAATATGTATTAGCAAATATATATTGAGATGCTACTGTTAAAATACCTATTTCCTTAAATCGTTCTTTCAGAGAATCTCGAACTTTAAGTTTGTAAATCGCACGAATTGCCTGTTTTTGAATTACAAAAATGGTTTGAATATCAGCTGCCTTGCCCCATAGTAAAATACCATATGACATGACACTGTGAAAATAACTAAAATAAACTAGTCGCGCAGTTTCAATATTAGTTATCTGGCGAACTTTCCAAACAGCGAATGCCGCGGAGCTCAGTTTTCCTGCTAGATACGATATATGGGCGCCCCACTGAAACTTATGATCCAAGGTTATTCCTAAAAACATAGTTGACACTACGAGACCAATCATTTCGTTATTTATTATGATGTTCGTGTTGAGTTTCTTAACATTAGGCAAAGTGAAGTTTATACATTTAGTTTTATTCGAGTTCAATAGTAAGTTGTTGCTTGTAAACCAATCTTGGACTAGTGTAAGTGACCTGTTAATATCATCAAAACTATTCTGATTACGATTAACTTTCAAAATAAGCGAAGTGTCGTCTGCAAAAAGTACTACATCACAGAATTTTTGCACAAAGAAAGGTAAATCATTAATATACACTAGAAAGAGTAAAGGACCGAGAATTGAGCCCTGTGCCACGCCCATTGAGACAGGTAATCCGGAGGACCTAATTCCATTTATATCCACTCGTTGAACTCTGTCCCCAAGGTACGAGGCAACCAGATCAAGTGCAGTATCCCTAATGCCATAGTGCCTGAGTTTTCGCAAAAGCGTTTGATGTTCAACGCAGTCTTTGGATAAGTCACAGAAAACGCCAATAGCATCTTGTGCGTTTTCCCAGGCATAAAATATATGTTTTATAAGTGTTGAACCAGCATCAATGGTTAAGCGATCCTTTGTGAAAACATACTGCTCTTTATGAAATAAATTATTAATATTAAAATGAGTTTCTAATTGCTGAAGAATAAGTTTTTCAAAGACTTTACTGACTGCTGGCAAGATTGAGATGGGTCTAAAATTACCTGGATTGCTCTTAGACCCACTCTTGAAAAATGGTATTAACTTACTATGTTTCATTAAATCCGGAAATACACCATTTTCTACACACTTATTAAATATTACAGCTAAATGTAGTGCTATATCAATAATTATATTTTGCAATAATTCGACAGAAATACCCCACAAGTCGGTTGTTTTCTTTGAATTGAGCGACTTGAAAGTTTTCACCACATCATTAGGGCTTATAAACTGAAACTTAAACATGACATCACACTCTTTCACGCTGCCCCTGGTCAAGGATTCAGCTGTGACTGAGCAGGAATCCAAGAAGGAACTGGTAGTATCAACTGGTATCTTTGCAAAATAATTGTTAAAAGTTTCAGCCGAACCCTGATTATCTTTAATAATATTGTTGTTAACCACTAATTCTAACCTATCATCCTGCGGTTTGGACCGCCCTGATTCAGTATTTATTACAGTCCAAGTTGTTTTTATTTTATTATCATACTGTTTAATTTTGTTACTTAGAAAAAAATATTTAGCTACCAAACATTTTTAAATATTTTGGAATAATTTCTAACATATTGTACAAAAACAGGATCAAAATATATATATATAAATAAACAATGGTTTAATTAGATTGTCAACCAACTACTTTTGAATCGTCAACATTACGGGCAATCTCGAACTGATTACTTATCGCCATTTCATAAAAAATAACTTATATAAGGGTTGTTCAGGTTGTCAATTGTACTTTGTAAATAAAGACTGTCCTGCTACAATAAAACACGTTTTTATAGTCTTGTAACATATAAATATTTATTACGTGCCTCCTAAGCTAAGGTCAAATCACAAAATGTCTCTTTGCGTCGTCATTACAGCCGTTCAGGTCGATAATAATTATTGCTTGAAGTCCAAAAGCCTTTAGAAACGAAATGAGTTCACCCAATGATAACTATATGAGCCAGGACCGCTATGACTGTCAGATCCTCCACCGCGACCGAGACGGCCAGGTTCACCAGGACGGCCGGGGCGACCAGGACGTTCACTACCCCAACCCCCAGGACGGCCAGGGCGACCAGGACGGCCACTACCCCAACCACTAGGACGACTAGGGCGACCTGGACGGCCGCCATCATCACCATGACCACCAGACCCTCCCCCACTATAATAACCAGATTCTCCAGACCATTCACTAAATTCATAACCAGGACGGCCAGGACGGCCAGGGCGACTAGGACGGCCACTACCTGAACCACCAGAACTGCCCGGGCGACCAGGACGGCCACTACCTGAACCACCAGAACTGCCCGGGCGACCAGGACGTCCACTACCTGAACCACCAGAACTGCCAGGCCGACCAGGACGGCCCCAACCACCACCAACCCCCTCACTACCACCATGCCCTCCATAACCATAACCATCAGACTCTCCAGATGGTCCACTACTCCAACTACCACTATGAGATGATACTATACTTGATAGCAAGCACGAACTTTACAGCGCACATAGATGGAATTGCTAGGAAAGCAGGTAAAATGCTTTAATTTGTTAAAAACAGGACCTGTAGTTTTCGTCTAATAAAAACAAAGATGCTTCTTCACAACGCTTTAGTGCAAATCCTACTGGAGTCGCACGGTTGATTCAAATAAATTCGCTAGCGCATTCTTGGAATCTGTCATCAAAGAATTATTAAAATTGTTATGAATATAATCGGGCCCATATACATACGAGTATATCTCCAATAATTGATCATTTCCAAATGGTTTGACACCCATATTCACTTCGCTATCAACTATGTCTCACTTAATGGAGATTGAATCGGTACAGAGAAGCCTGGAAGAGAGCTTCAATCAAAGGTTGACGGAACTTGAGGCCTAGCTACACAGCGGAGTGCCAGCTAAAGATACCGTTGCAAAAGTGGCTGAGGAGTTCCGTACATTTCGCGAACTCGTCTTTAAAATGCTTGGACTTCTTCGCAAGCAAATCTCTGACTGTCAGAGGGTGGTTGACGACCTGGAGGTAAGGCAACGACGCAAGAATCTTCTTTTCTTGGGCGTATCGGAGGCTGAGAGTGAAGATTGTGCGAAATCTATTCTCAATCTGGTCCACAGTAGAATGAGCATGGATAACATCTTTTCCCATGACATTAAGATCTGCCACAGGATTGGGGTCGTGAGCAAGGATCATCCCCGGCCCATATTGGTGCGTTTCGCCGATGTGACAACAAGATAGTCCATCTGGAGAGCTAAGCCGGCGTTAAAGGGCACATCTATCTCAGTTCGGGAGTTCCTCACAAAGACTCGACAAGAGATCTTCAGCAGAGCACGACAGCATGTTGGCATGAAAGCGGTTTGGACACAGAGCGGTACCATCGTTGGCAAAACGCCGGAAGGTCATCGTCACAAAGTATTATACATGGAGCAGCTCCTTCCGCTGCTTGAGAGGCATCCCAGGGTGGTTGGTAACACTTCCTCTGCAGCCAGGAATAGCGGTAACACCTCTTCACGTAAATAAGTGATATTTTGTAAAACATCCAACATCATTGCTATTAATCTGTATTGTTCTTTTGATTTAAGTGTAGCTATTAGCATTCTTCAGTTATGTTTTCTTTGGGTCGGCCGTGCTATCTATCACATTACTTTATTAACTGTATTAAGTATAATTCAATTGTTTTTATTCTCTTGGTATCAATAACAAACAAATAATAACCCACAATCCACATTCTTTTTGTTTTTCGATGAAATGGCAACCAGCCGGATCATTCGGATCAACTATTTCTGCCAATGTCAAGTATTTATCGTCTTCAATTATCAAGTCTTCGAGTCTTCAAGTCGTCGTCGTGATGAAATTAATGATAAAAAATATATAAAATGTGAATGACACGAAATGGGGACCGTCTTCAGAAAAAACAATTGGACTGTTATGATAAGGTGACGTTTGCAAAATGACATTACTTTGATACACGGCCGGCAATCAACATTCGGATACATTTTGCATCAATGACACTTTTGTATTTTTTCTTTTTTTTATCGCTTTACTTTAGAATCTTGACTTATACTGCGAGGTTTTTTTTTTTTTCAGTTTGTATATTTTCCTTTTTTGTCATTTCATTCTGCGAACCGTTCTGCTAGTATCTCCAGTGCTGAAAGTTTTAGCTCTTTATCAGACACACTGGGCGATTTTGTGCGACACACTTTTAGTCATCCTTCAAACCTTGCGAACCTCTGCTCGAGGCGCATACTATAAACGACAAGGTTCATATTTTTAATACGCTGGTCTGTACGATCAACACGCTCCTGTAACTAAGGTACGTATCAAACGTTCTCCAGCCCGCTGGATGTCAGTGGACGTTTGTGAGGCAATGAGACGCAGAGACAAGGCGTTCCGTAAATTTCAGAAAACCAGGTGCGACGCCAACTGGTCTCTTTATAAGATTGCGAGAAATCGATGTAATCAGATGGTGCGCAATGCTAAACGCTGCCATATCATCAATAATCTTAACTGCTCTTCTGCCTCCTATATCTGGAGATTCCTGGGTATTAGTGGATCCAGGAAATGTATTTGTACAACGACATTTAATTTGGACGAAATTAATCGATATTTCATCTCTGTGCCACAATTTGATCACCAAACTAAGTGTCGTACTTTAAGGTATCTGGCTGACCTACCTCGTCCCAATATTAATCCTTTTTAGTTTTCTCCAGTTGCACCAGACCATATCAAAAAGATAGTCCTCTCCACTAAATCTAACGCAATGGGCAGTGGCAACATAAACCGTCGCATGATCGCCCCTATCCTTGATCAAATTCTTCCTGCGCTTACGCATATAGTGAATTTTTCACTCGACTCAGGTACGTTCCCCTCACTATGGCGTAACGCATTTGTTATTCCCCTCCCTAAGGTCCCTAATCCTACCCTTACTAATCACTTGCGCCCAATTTCCATACTTCCCTTCTTATCCAAAGTGCTCGAGAAATGTGTACATCTACAATTATCACAATTTGTGTACCGAAATAACCTACTAAGCCCTTAACAATCAGGCTTCAGGCCTGGGCACAGTACAACCTCCACCCTCCTGAAAGTGACTGGTGACATTCGAACAGGAATCGAGAATTCCAAAGTAACTTTGTTAACTTTGATTGATTATTCAAACGCTTTTAACACGGTTAGTTACGATATCCTTCTATCTTTCCTTTCCTATCATATGATATCACCTGATGAACTGGAATGGTTCTCTTCATATCTGCGAGGCCGCCAACAGTACGTCCGTGTTGACGAATCCACCTCCATTTGGTGTGATCTTGACTCTGGTGTCCTTCAAGGCGGCATTCTCTCTCCATTATTATTTTCTATTTTTATTAATCTCATCACTCATAATTTTCAGTGTGCGTACCATCTTTGTGCCGATGACTTGCAACTCTATTACCATGCTGCAGTATATAATATAAACGAGGCTATTACAATAGTTAACGGCGATCTGGATACTATCAGCAATTGGTCTCACAGGTTCGATTTGACTGTGAACCCTACTAAATGCCAATCTATCATATTGGGCAGTCAACGCATGACCAGAAGGCTGGATAAAGACAAATTGCCACCTATATTATTTAATGATTCAATTATCCCTCTAAGTTCTAGTGTGAAGAATTTGTGTCTGTTCATTGATAGCAACCTTAGTTGGCAAACCCAGGTTACTAGTGTCAGTCAGAAGGTTACAGGATCCCTGCGCGCGTTGTACCGGCTAAAGAACTTTTTGCCTCCTGAGATTAAAACTATGTTGGTGCAGACCTTAATCCTGCCCATTATTGATTATGGTGATGTGTGCTACTACGACCTGAATACAGATTTCCTCAACAAATATGACCGACTTCTAAACAACTGCATTCGATTCGTTTTTAATCTTCGTAAAAATGACCATGTTTCTTCCTTTCGTCTCAAATTTAATTGGCTTCCTATTCGTCAGCGTCGTCACCTCCACACCCTAACGACTCTCTACACCATTCTTAACTCCCCTAACGCACCTAATTACCTAACTTCCTCCGTCCAGCTTCTGTGTGACAATCATGATAGAAATCTTCGCTCTAAAAATAACTTCCTACTGTAATGCCCTTCCCACACTTCTGCGTGTGTTCATTCTTCCTTCCTCATCCAATCAGAATGGCACCAAGTCGTAATTCATTCAAGATCAAGGTATATGCTCTTCTTACCCGAAAAGCAGCGGATTCTTCGCGGATTTGATACTTTATTTATTGTGGTATGAATATGTGTATGAATGTATGTATATGCGTGTGTGTATGTATATGTAATATGCGTGTGTATGTGTATGTATATATAAATATAGGTCTTATTGTCTGTATGTATGTATGTATGTATATATTCTTGTATAATTACGCAGATTTATTATATTTCATTGTTTTCTTCATAAAGTGCTGTGCACCATCTCACTCATTTCCGCACCACCCAACGGTAGACTGGTAGAGAAGTCCGCCATTGTACATTTTGTGCATAAGGTTTATAAATAAATAAATAATATATAAAATAGTATACCTTCTGCTGATAGAGTATTCGCTGACCTGGGAAAAAACAATAAAGTCTCCCGTTTATTAAGCTCTCAAGCATTTTAATCATTTCGTCGGCATTTAGATAGGTTAACTTGTTTAAATGTACATAGTCATTGTTTTGTGCCTCGGATATTAATGCCAATTTACATTGAATTACAAATTTAAATAATATTAGCTGCTGAGGATACATATACGTAGATGTTTAGACAAGTCGGCTTAGAACATTCTCAAAGAGAACCCAAACTCTTATATTACTCGTATTTGTATCTACATTTGTATAATATGCATACTACATTTACAAAAAAAGGACGTGTGTTTATGTCAGGTGTGTACTGTCTAGTACCCATAGTACTAGATGGCGTTGTCTGTCAGATGTCCGAAATATTATTATATAAATTATTTTAAATATTATATTACACTGGTTCCAAACTCTTTTACGATTGCTGATTCACCAAATGAAGGTTGGTGAGTTTAAATTGGTAGGTATGTGATAATAGGTGGATATATAGATAGATAGACAACTCTTTATTTGTCCACCGTTTTACATAGAAAAGGTAATACGGCTCTAGTAAATGTAAGTAGCACACAAGGAAACTCTTTGGCACTCACCCAAGCGAAGACAGCCAGGATGATATTTGCTTTGGTATAAGGAGATCTCTGAAAACAGAAACCCTTGCATTTCGCATACGCTACAACTACGCCACCGAGGCAGTCAAATAAATAATTTAAGATTTCATCTGTGCCTGCTGACCATCCTTTTGGAAAAACTTTCTTCAAGGGTGTTTTGAGCCGATTGAATTTCAGTAAGTTGAGACATTTCGAGAAAAGAACGTACTCCTTCTTAAAAGGCCGGCAACGCACTTGTAACGCCTCTGGTGTTGCGGGTGTCCATGGGCAGCGGTAATCGCTTGCCATCAGGCGATACGTCTGCTCGTTTGCCCTCCTATATAATAATAAAAAACAAAAATTCAATAGGAAGTAACAGTGGTGGACGTATTTTTTAAGATTGATTTGAGGCAGTTTATATAGATGTATGAAAAACGCTGGTAGGCTTAAGAACTCGAATTAACACATATAAAACGCAGACCACTTGTAACTATTAGGTGAGTACACAATAATTCAAAATTAAGTGGTAAAACTTAAAAATAATTAAATACAGTGTGTTTGACAAGAACGTGACTGGCATATTTTGTAAATTTTGGAATGCAATTTACAAAAGTAGGAGTAAATATTGCTGAATAGAACAACCCTTTGCCAAAAATGCATTTTAAAAAAACATAAGTTTTTCCTCCAGGTTTTGATTATTTTTTACAATAAGTACGCTGCCCGCTTTGAAGCTGTATTTCTCTGTACTCATCCAAAAGGACCCAAAATGTCCCGCGACCAATCCGCCCATTATATGGAAAAGCCCAAGGCCTTCTTGAGCAAGAAAGTGAAGAGATATTCACTAACAAAAACCATCGCTGACTTATCAGACCTTCGCAAATCAAAAATGACGTCTGTCGCAGTGGATAAACGTATTATGCCGCTGTTTGCAAAGAATCCATTATTATATTTTCGCTATGAACAGTTCAAGAAAAATCGTTTAGCACTGTGAAGAAACCTCTCTTTTTTGAAACACATCTCTTTTTTGAAAAGAGGCTGCATTGGGCGTGCGAAAACAAAGACCATGGTTAGGGTAAGATATTTTTTTCTGATGAAGCTTTGTTTTGGACATTCGGATACTGAACTCGAGTTTGAACTACGGTTAACAATAGACTGATGATACGAACCGTGAAACATCCTTTAAAGGTGCTAAAAGTGTTTCGTAAATTTGCACTTGTTTATCGGTACTTTGGATGCTGAGAAAATGACGAAAATTTACGAAAAAGCATTATTGAAGAGGATTTTTCAACATCAAAATAGGATGGATAGGAGGATAATGATCCTAAACTCGGTGTTGGCACATGTTGCACCACTTGGAAAGCAGAATATGTTTTTAACGTGTTGAATTGACCCTCACAGTCCCCTGACGTCAGTCCAATTAAAAATGTTTGGGCGTGGATGAAACTTAAACTAAGGGCAAAAAGTGTAGTGACCGTCGCTGATCTTACTCGTGAATTGAAGTCAACGTGGAGGTCTTTATCCTACAGGTATGCTGAAAAATTGGTGAAAAGTATGCCACGAAGATGCCAAGCGATTATGGATAATAATGGAGATTGAACGCCGCGCCGTGTGAATGTAAACCACCAAACAGCAATAAAAGACTTAATTGATTACATTTGAGATTTCTAAGGATTTCATTAAATTTTGCCGGTTACGCTCTTTTCGTACATAGTGTAGGTATATGTAGACCTTTTACAAACGCGTGTGTACTTTTTAACAGAAACCCGCGAAAATAAATGTGTACTTTGTTTATAAATACATAATAAATGAAACATAAAGTTACAGGATCAGGTTATTTTGCACATGTGGTTATATTTTTATTTAGTTCGTTATTATTTCAAATATAAAGAATGGATGGTCAGTGGGCGACGAAAGTAAATAGAGAGTGTCAGTCTAACCGTGGGAAAGACGCGCTTCGGCATGAATTTGCCGGCTCGACCGGAGTGATATCACAGGTCACCGGGCCTCACAGAAAACCTGTATAAAATAGCGCCTGCACTGTCTTACATCGAGTGAGTGAGGATATAGGAGGCCCATACCCAAACCCCTTCCGTCATCCCCCAAAGGCTGGCAACGCACTCGTAACGCCTCTGGTGTTGCAGGTGTCCATGGATGGCGATAATCGCTTACCATCAGGCGATACAACTACTCGTTTTCCCCCTTTTCCATAAAAAAATGTAAGTATATATTTACATGAGCGTCTTGAAGTCGACCCTGGCGCTCGGCAGATTCGCTTGTAAGTGATTATCGATCTTAAGAACAGATTGTTCCTCTATCCCGCGAAACTTGACCTGGAAACCACACACGAGTCACTTCTAACGTTGTGATTAAACTGTAGTGACTTAGTACCTACACTTATTTGTGTGTAATATTTTAAATATTATTAATTGTCAAAATTATTTATATTATATTCATTCAGTATGACTTAGCTTTAAATAACACTAAAAATATGTTTTGACTAAAATTTAATTATCAAAATAAATATGGTTACATGTACAAACAGACTTATTTTGTATATAAGGGGTGTTTTTTTAAGCTAGATAGAACTTTAAATTGTAAAAAGTAACTTTTTTTTTTATTAGTTTCAGTATACTCTGACAAATCATCATGAATAGACTCACGCTTGAACAACGCTACGAAATTATCCAAATTTACTTTGAAAATCAGTCGTCGATTCGCGCAACTTATAGACGACTTCGTCATTTGTATGGCGTACATAATCGTCCATCTGAACAAGCCATTCGTCGAACTGTGGATAGATTTCGTACCACATACTCTCTAGAGGATGCAATAACACCAGCACGTCGAAGGAATGTGCGTACTGAAGACAATATCGCCGCTGTAAACGAAAGTGTGGAAGAAGATCCAAATTTATCGATTCGTCGTCGGTCGCAGGAATTGGGGCTCTGTCCGTCCACTACGTGGAAAATTTTGCGCAAAGATCTCGGCCTACACCCGTATAAGATCCAGCTGGTGCAGGAATTGAAGCCACGAGACCATTATATGCGTCGTTCTTTCGCCGATTGGGCTCTAGAGCAGTTGGCAACTGACCCGTTGTTTTATCGCAAAATTGTGTTCAGCGATGAGGCGCATTTTTGGCTTAACGGGTTTGTTAATAAGCAAAATTGCCGCATATGGAGTGAGACCAATCCACAACAGACCCTACAGAGTCCATTACATCCAGAAAAATGCACCGTATGGTGCGGTTTTCACGCTGGTGGCATCATCGGACCTTATTTCTTCAAAAATGAGGCCGGAGCTCGCGTTACGGTCAATGGAGATCGTTACCGCACCATGATCAATGATTTTTTGTTTGAAAATATGGATGACATTGATCCGGAGGAGATGTGGTTTCAGCAGGATGGCGCTACGTGCCATACGGCGAACGCAACCATCGACTTATTGAAATCAAAATTTGGCGATAAGTTGATTTCGAGAAATGGACCTGTCAATTGGCCTCCAAGGTCGTGCGATTTGACACCTCACGATTATTTCCTGTGGGGCTACGTGAAGTCACTGGTTTATGCTGATAAACCAGCAACAATTGACGCCTTGGAGGCCAGCATTGTTCGTGTTATTCGTGACATACGGCCAGCAGTGCTCGAAAAAGTGGCCCAAAATTGGACGTCCAGAATGCACTTCGTCAAGAACAGCCGCGGTGCCCATATGCCCGAAATCATTTTCAAATGTTAATGTCACGTATTGATCTTTCGAATAAAAAAAAATTTTGATTACAATTAAATTTTTTGTGTTATTTTTTACAATTTCAAGTTCTATCGGGCTTAAAAAACACCCTTTAGTTGTTTACTTAATAACAGGTGGCCGGCGCGCCGGTGTTGCTAAGACGAGCCCTGCGAGTATGAGCGAGACGACACTATACCGGTGTTGCGCTCGCGCATACGCGCCTCGCAACAGCCCGGGCTAGTTCTAGCATAGATATCTCGCCGCGCTAATCTAGTGATTTTTCCTTATATTAAACTATTGTATAATCACTCCTTCTATGTACTTGTGTAGTTTGTATGTTTGTGTAATTGCTACAATAAACTTTCGTCCTTCTATAGTGTACCGTAAAATTATTTATTTTAATACACCTACATACGAGAATTTTCAATTACCACAAAACGAACGCACCTAATATTGCACTTCGAGTAAATACGGTTTGGCGCCGGTGTGACGCTCATTTTTCTTCGACGCGTGGCTTTAGTTTAGAACTGAGTGCATTGTATATTACCCAACTCACAACTTATTAGGAAACAATAAACACAAGAAAATAAATGTTACACACCCCAGAACTGCCGGTAGCTATGGAGGAAGCAAATATTTTTCTCAAGGTCTGCTGAAGTGGAGTCGCCGTCTTGTTTCCCTTTATAAGGTACATTAGACGAAGCGCAGAGTCCGTGGTCCAATTTTTGGGCTTTTTGTATCCTTCTGGCTTCGATATGAGAGTAGCTAGAACAGATAATTGAGGGTTTTAATAGTTTTGTGGTATTGCATTGCAGATTGCATTGCCGAGTACAATTACTTAGTTCATCGTTCAATAGAGTTATGTAATTATTATTAACATTTGCAACGAGGTCTCAGAAAAGACTTATAGAACTCTTAAAGAGAAACAGTTCAGTGCCTCTCGCATGAATCAGCAGCTAACACATGTGTGGGACCGTTTTAAGATACGTAACTGCACAGTCTAAATCCTAATTTTTACCTGTTATCTCTATAGGAATACGTCTCAGCCCAGTCTTCACGACTTTCTCTTGATACTGTTTCAGAACGCGGTCCAGATACGTCTCAGAGTCAGTTCCTGTTGTGGATGGTACTGCCATCAACGCAACAGCAACTATTGCTACCATTATCTGAATAAAATTAATGATATCATGTATAATTTCATTTTTGTAACGCCGGTTGCGTTAAATGGTTTGTATGATCAAACTACGGCGATTAAGGGATCAAACTACGTAGGACAACTTCACTGCAAAAAGATGAAAAGCTTGGTACAAGTGCTGTATCAATCTGTCTGGCTGATGAGTGTGGTATAGCATGCCTAAACCTCTTTTCTAAGGAGAAACCTATGTCCGACAGTGGGCTGTTACATTCTATTGACGACGACGACGACGCGTTGTGTACGAAACCATTTGTCTGACGATATTGATCTTAGATAATCGCATAACTTTGAAAGGGAACAGTGTTGACGCCTATTTTATTTTCTTTATTTGGAAAGTCTTAACTAAATACAATTAAATATTTGAACTAATGAATATAATATATGTAATTAAATAAGTACACAGATGAACAAAATTGAGAAGAAACAGGTCACATTGTTACTGTGATACCTAAATATAAACGCGTCTAATTATACAGCTACAGAACATTGATGATGATGATGTTCTAACACTTTTGGTCCACTTTTGGCGATTCAGACCCAACACCTCTTGAGCGGCAGTCGCATATGTCAACCGCTTGAATAACCTATTTTGTGGACAAAGTGAAAATCATTTAATGGCATGACTCTTGAATAGCAGCATAGGGTAAAGCAAACATGTCAATGTCACTGATATTTTTGACTGAGCATAGCGCCTGATCGAACACTCAAGCTCGTGCACAAACACCATTTAGTACTCATGTATCAACACCAAACACCAACTGATCACCAACAAGATTAGTATCTTAATCTTGCATCTGGTTTAGTCAACTAGTTTTTTTATTAACACCGAGCTACATGAGTTGTTCTCTGATGACTTACAATTCTTTGTATGTGTGGGCCTGCCAAAGTGACTCTGAATGATGGAAAGCGTAAGCAGAATCCTAAAGTGATGGTCACCACACTCATTGAAACTTAGTTTGTAAAGCTTATTCTTTCTTATCTTTGGCGACGGTTGAATCCCCTACTGCAATTTCTATTTGGCGCGTACACGAGCTCTGCGGCAGCGGAGCAGGCGTTCTAATGTATTGGGATCGTGCGAAGACTATGATAGGGGTAAAGAAAACAATACAACAATAGGGGCTTCGTGAAACTTGTCAATGTTGCATTAAAAATGGGTCATTGTTGTTGTTGTATTGTAAACTGCAAAAATACCAGCAGAAATAGTCAGTGTACAATTTATAGTTTTCCTAAAACGGCCTAAACATTAGATCAAAGAGAAAATATAAAAACCTTTGCACTGATTAAAAATCATTTCAACACAAGTTTACGGAAACAAAAAACCAACAATTGACTAGTATTCATTTCGGACTTTCATTAACAAAATTAACTGTCTTAAAATGTACAGCTTCAATTGAAGACCGCCTTCTCTTTTATTCCTTATATACTATTATTATTTATTATATATTCTATCTATTTTAACATTTTAGCATTAAAGGAGTTATTTGGTATACACAAAACTCTTAGCTCTCCTACATTCCTTACGTGTTGTCCTAAAATCAATATATTTTTTGTGAACCAGTTTTTATAAAATATCCCTTATCCTATTAATGTAATGAATACCTTTAAAAATACTATTTATTGTCTCTCTATACGTTATGTATTGCCTTTATCTATCCTATGTGTAACATTCTGCCAGTAGATATAAGAAATTAATAGGCATAGAACACTATTTTAACGACAATTACAAAAAAGCTGTAGAAAATAAATATAAAACAAGAAATGTCTACTGGCAGAATGTTACATATAGGATAGATAAAGGCAATACATATCATATAGAGAGACAATAAATAGTATTTTTGGGTAAATAATTATTATAGCGAAAGAATGCCTTCATGTGTATTTGTGATGAAATCACCCTACTGCGACAACTAGCTAAGTGGAGTTCATCTCAACTGAACATACAATTAAGGGCTCTTTTGTTAGAGAGAATACATTTATGTGGTTTACTTCTAATTTGTTTTAAACATTTATTCTTTACTAGTTTTATAGTCCATTCTCTTAAATACGGTCACCTTGATTGCGCCACCGCACGTGCGGCAAACCGCCACAAAATCAAAGGGCTCGCTTGCGGCGTACACCCAAAAGCAAGTACTATGGTTTGTCAGTTTACGCCGTTAAATAAATTAATATATTCTTAATTCACAACAATAACCACAGTTATGTGCGGGTGCACCGTTACAATCTAAACGAATGGACTATACATTGTAACTTACGGTGCCTTATCTTTGGTAACTACTATTTATTCTGTTACTAGCTGCGTACCGCGGCGGCCCTCGCAGTTGTATACAGTCATACATATATTCCCCTTCTTATCCTCGAAGATTCCTTGTGATTTACAATTAAAGCAACATGTTACTTTCATTTTATTTTCTATTTTCCATCAATCAATTTGAATGTTGTGAGACTAAGCTATCTCTATAAATATTTGTTGAAATCCTGGACAAACAATAAGTTATAAGTACTTTTTCCTTGATTACGAGTACATTGCGGGACAATTATTTATAATTGCATATTGCAATACATTGCACGAACTAATCGTCTCCTATTAACTCACTTGGCATTTGTAATGTAAAAATAAACATTTCATTTTATGTAGGTATGTAGGTACAATAATTCCTAAGGAATAATTCATTTTCGAAATAGATAAGAATAATAATTTTTGGTCTGAACCAATTGTAGGCCTATACATATCTGCAAACGTCATCCGCGTTATCGATATTAATTTTAAATCGGCCCCGGCAAACTTCGTATCGCCATTTTTTTTAATATATAATTATGCCTCAGCTTCCTATGTGGTTTTTTCTGCACCTCATCTAGCCCAGTCGCCAGAATTATTTTTCATTGAGGGGATTATCCGAGTTTTCGAATGATTTTGGGTTTTTGTGGCTACCCATAGTGAGTAGTTTGTATCAATGCATGGAGTTAAGCCTGATGAATGTCAGTTAAATGCTCGTTTTGAAAGGTCTGATGGATTGGTGGTCCTCTATTACTATTGCGTATTGGAGAATGGAGTCATAATTATGGACTTAAAGTTAATCCTGTGAAGACGTAGGTATGTGTCATTGGCAGTCCCAGGATGGTCTCAAGAGTTAACTGGACACAACTGCGCCAAATTCATTTCAATGGCACCGCCCTTGAGATCAGTACTACCGTTAAGAACTTAGGGATCTACTTAGATACGAGTAATACGTTATCTTGGACTACACATCTACAGGAAATCAGTCGGAAGATATTTGCTTGTATAAATAAAGAGTTTTCTATTCTATTCTATCTGACGAGCGAATGTATATTCTATCATAGATAGAATGAACGACCTTTAAATGTTACATTTTATTGAAAATATTATATGGTTTTAAAAAAATCCGGCCAGCTGGTGCGTTTAACGTTAATTGTCGAAATAAAAATTTACACTTGTCATTATGAATGTTTTCTTATACATTGTTATGGAAACTAAAACACTTCAAATTAATGTATTTAGAGGGTAATCCTACCTATTCGTGCAGTGGCGTGGTTACATCTTTGAATGACTGTATTATTATTTCTTAAAAACTAATTAGCTTATGTAGTCGAACAAAGCGAAGCCTGTGCTAAAACCTAATCTCTATGTATTACATATAGCTTTACTGCTATAAATGTTTAACATTCAATCGAATCTACAATAAACATTTAGTACATGTCACCTCTTGGTACAATAGCTACCTTAATACCCTTTTCCCAAATTTATTTGGGGTCGGTGCAATGAGTTTTCTTCCTCTATTCTCCTCTATCACTCGTCAGTTCACTGCTTACTCCCTTTCTGGCCATATCCTCTTTTACGCAGTCCATCCAATTTTTCCATGGTCATCCTCTACTCTTATATCCATCGACTTCCATACTTAAATTTTTCCTAACTAAATTTTGCTCATCCCTACACATCACTTGTCTATACCGGGTTAACCTGCTGCTTCTCTACTTTTCAGCCACTGGTGCTACTTTCAGACTTCCTCTGATGTAGTCATTCTTTACCTTATCCATTCTTATTCACACCACACGTACATCTCAACTCAACATTCGCATTTCCCTTTAAGGTTAAAGGGAACCTAAGTCCCTAAGGGATCCTAAGTTTTTAAAGACGAACATGAGTTTACGTGTCTTGGCACAAAAGTGTTTTTTTTTTTTATTGAATAGTGGCCAAACGAGCAAACGTATCACCTGATGGTAAGCGATTACTGCCGCCCATGGACACCCGCAACACCAAAGGCGTCACAAGTGCGTTGTCGACCTATGGGGGATGGGAAAGGGGATGGGGGGAGGGGTTGGGGTATGGGCCTCCGGTATCCTCACTCACTCGGTGAAACACAGCGCAAACTCTATTTCACACCGGTTTTCTGTGAGGGTGTGGTATCACTCCGGTCGAGCCGACCCATTCATGCCGAAGCATAGCTCTCCCAAAAAATTTAGGTGTAATGTGATCTTAACCCGATCAATTTCAATCCGCTTCTCTTATACGGCCTTATATATAATTAGAATCTCTACAAATAAATAAAATTTGAGTGTCTGTTTGTGATTTCAAATTAACAGCTTTTCACTAAATACACATGTACCTAACGAATATGTTATTTTTGCATCAAAAAAATTTTTTTTTTGTTAACGTTCACTAGTAAACAGATAATGTTATAAGGAGTAACTTAGGATACTTTCATTATAAAAAAGTTAGATAGTATATATAGCACAAGAAAAAATAAAATTAATGAAATAGTGAATAACATCTGATTCCAGAGCAAATAAACCTGCAGTAATACATACTATATAGTAGGTAATACTACTTTAACAGATTTACCTTGCAAGACATAGTGGAAGTGGGCCCTTGTCGTCTTTTGCTATTTCTATTGTATTCACACTATTTGTATTGAACGGTGTGGTTTTGTAACTGTAAATTAAAACTGTTGTATTTATCTTAAAATTTAACTATCTACATTATTAATGAGTTAATAACTAACTAATAGCGGATACATGCAAGTAATTATAATTTCAATTACGACATAGTTCGTTTAACGTATAACATTTTATGTACGAGTATGTTTCGTTCACACGAGGAGACGGCACAATGGCAACACTGTACAGCCGATTGGGACTCCACCTGAGCATTCACTGGAAGACTAGTCCGCGTGGGTGTTTGAGCGATCGAATTAAACTCTTATTCAAAACCATTTCTAGATAGAACAAAAGAATAATCGCTCAGCTCATCGTGGGAGAGCCACGCTTCCGCATGAATGGGCCGGCTCGACCGGAGTGATACCACGACCTCACAGAAAACAGTGCTTGCGTTGTGTTTCACCGTGTGAGTGAGGATACCGAATCCCTCATCCCATCCCTTTGGGGCAGGCAACTTGCGACGCCTTTGGTGTTGCGGGAGTCCATGGGTGGCGGTTATCGCTTAACATCAGGCGATACGTTTGCTCATACGAGGCATACGCCCCGCCTAATACTTTATAAAAAACGTATACAAAATGATTCTCTTTTAATCATTGTATATATTTTTTTTATAAAGTAGTATTTACAAATTTCAAGAAATCGCCTATGGAAAGAGTTACTACAAGGTGTCTCAAAAGAAATTTCATATTTAGTGGATTGATTAAAAAAAAAGGAAGCGGTATATAGAAAAAATGTTTATTTATTGTTAAAATACACTTTTTGGGAATTCATTTCTTAAAAATAATATCGTCTAAATGTAAACCCTCACGTTGTTGGCACTCATTTAATCGAACAGTAAAATTACTTATGACTGCTCGACAGGTAGAGTGAGGGATGGCTGCCATTTCGTGACGGATATTTTTGACTGAGCATAGCGCCTGATCGAACACTCAAGCTCGTGCACAAACACCATTTAGTACTCATGTATCAACACCAAACACCAACTGATCACCAACAAGATTAGTATCTTAATCTTGCATCTGGTTTAGTCAACTAGTTTTTTTATTAACACCGAGCTACATGAGTTGTTCTCTGATGACTTACAATTCTTTGTATGTGTGGGCCTGCCAAAGTGACTCTGAATGATGGAAAGCGTAAGCAGAATCCTAAAGTGATGGTCACCACACTCATTGAAACTTAGTTTGTAAAGCTTATTCTTTCTTATCTTTGGCGACGGTTGAATCCCCTACTGCAATTTCTATTTGGCGCGTACACGAGCTCTGCGGCAGCGGAGCAGGCGTTCTAATGTATTGGGATCGTGCGAAGACTATGATAGGGGTAAAGAAAACAATACAACAATAGGGGCTTCGTGAAACTTGTCAATGTTGCATTAAAAATGGGTCATTGTTGTTGTTGTATTGTAAACTGCAAAAATACCAGCAGAAATAGTCAGTGTACAATTTATAGTTTTCCTAAAACGGCCTAAACATTAGATCAAAGAGAAAATATAAAAACCTTTGCACTGATTAAAAATCATTTCAACACAAGTTTACGGAAACAAAAAACCAACAATTGACTAGTATTCATTTCGGACTTTCATTAACAAAATTAACTGTCTTAAAATGTACAGCTTCAATTGAAGACCGCCTTCTCTTTTATTCCTTATATACTATTATTATTTATTATATATTCTATCTATTTTAACATTTTAGCATTAAAGGAGTTATTTGGTATACACAAAACTCTTAGCTCTCCTACATTCCTTACGTGTTGTCCTAAAATCAATATATTTTTTGTGAACCAGTTTTTATAAAACATCCCTTATCCTATTAATGTAATGAATACCTTTAAAAATACTATTTATTGTCTCTCTATACGTTATGTATTGCCTTTATCTATCCTATGTGTAACATTCTGCCAGTAGATATAAGAAATTAATAGGCATAGAACACTATTTTAACGACAATTACAAAAAAGCTGTAGAAAATAAATATAAAACAAGAAATGTCTACTGGCAGAATGTTACATATAGGATAGATAAAGGCAATACATATCATATAGAGAGACAATAAATAGTATTTTTGGGTAAATAATTATTATAGCGAAAGAATGCCTTCATGTGTATTTGTGATGAAATCACCCTACTGCGACAACTAGCTAAGTGGAGTTCATCTCAACTGAACATACAATTAAGGGCTCTTTTGTTAGAGAGAATACATTTATGTGGTTTACTTCTAATTTGTTTTAAACATTTATTCTTTACTAGTTTTATAGTCCATTCTCTTAAATACGGTCACCTTGATTGCGCCACCGCACGTGCGGCAAACCGCCACAAAATCAAAGGGCTCGCTTGCGGCGTACACCCAAAAGCAAGTACTATGGTTTGTCAGTTTACGCCGTTAAATAAATTAATATATTCTTAATTCACAACAATAACCACAGTTATGTGCGGGTGCACCGTTACAATCTAAACGAATGGACTATACATTGTAACTTACGGTGCCTTATCTTTGGTAACTACTATTTATTCTGTTACTAGCTGCGTACCGCGGCGGCCCTCGCAGTTGTATACAGTCATACATATATTCCCCTTCTTATCCTCGAAGATTCCTTGTGATTTACAATTAAAGCAACATGTTACTTTCATTTTATTTTCTATTTTCCATCAATCAATTTGAATGTTGTGAGACTAAGCTATCTCTATAAATATTTGTTGAAATCCTGGACAAACAATAAGTTATAAGTACTTTTTCCTTGATTACGAGTACATTGCGGGACAATTATTTATAATTGCATATTGCAATACATTGCACGAACTAATCGTCTCCTATTAACTCACTTGGCATTTGTAATGTAAAAATAAACATTTCATTTTATGTAGGTATGTAGGTACAATAATTCCTAAGGAATAATTCATTTTCGAAATAGATAAGAATAATAATTTTTGGTCTGAACCAATTGTAGGCCTATACATATCTGCAAACGTCATCCGCGTTATCGATATTAATTTTAAATCGGCCCCGGCAAACTTCGTATCGCCATTTTTTTTAATATATAATTATGCCTCAGCTTCCTATGTGGTTTTTTCTGCACCTCATCTAGCCCAGTCGCCAGAATTATTTTTCATTGAGGGGATTATCCGAGTTTTCGAATGATTTTGGGTTTTTGTGGCTACCCATAGTGAGTAGTTTGTATCAATGCATGGAGTTAAGCCTGATGAATGTCAGTTAAATGCTCGTTTTGAAAGGTCTGATGGATTGGTGGTCCTCTATTACTATTGCGTATTGGAGAATGGAGTCATAATTATGGACTTAAAGTTAATCCTGTGAAGACGTAGGTATGTGTCATTGGCAGTCCCAGGATGGTCTCAAGAGTTAACTGGACACAACTGCGCCAAATTCATTTCAATGGCACCGCCCTTGAGATCAGTACTACCGTTAAGAACTTAGGGATCTACTTAGATACGAGTAATACGTTATCTTGGACTACACATCTACAGGAAATCAGTCGGAAGATATTTGCTTCTGTCGGGTCTTTGCGCAGACTGCGTAACTTTCTTCTGATTGCAACTAGGGCTGCACGTGCACAAGCACTTCTCCTCCCAATTCTCGACTATGCCGATGTCAGCTATCTGAATATCACCGAAGCACAACTTGATAGGCTTGAGCGACTACAAAATCTTTGTATACGATTTATATTTGGACTACGAAAATATGATCACGTCTCTGAATTCCATCAAATGCTCAAGTGGCTTCCGATTCGCTCTCGCCGAAATATTCATACCCTTGTTTTCCTTTACAATATCTTGTTTAGTCCTAAAGCCCCCCTCTACCTCAAAGAACGATTCAAGTTCCTTAATGACACACATGAAAAATGTCTGCGGTCGTCTGAGGATTTGAGACTGGAGATGCCTCTGCATTCCACAAAATACTATGGCCAGTCCTTTACTGTTGAAGCTGTACGCTTGTGGAATGCATTGCCTATAACAATCAGGAAAGCGAAAACTTTAAATACTCGTAGTTTTAAGACAATGGTTAAAGAATTCTATAGGTCTTAACTGATTTAGTCACGAATGAGGGTATGATATGAAGTTTTACATTTTCATGTGTGATATAAGTAAATAATTATGGTGATTAGTGTATTTATGTATGTGTTTGTGTATGTATGTATGTGTGTGTGTGTGTGTGTGTGTGTGTATGTATGTATATATATATCTCTCTATCTATGTGTATATGTATGTATGTGTGTAAGTGGAGATATATGTGTATACACCCGATAATATTCATAATAACTTAAATATTTATTTTGTTTTCTTTTTCATTTTTTATAATTAATTGAACCGTCAACTGCTACTGTCTTGCCGATACTTTTGATCCAGCTTAAGGTTGCCTGGAAGAGATTGCTTTTAGCAATAAGGCCGCCCTTTGTACATTACAATAAATATTATTCATCTCTGTACTCTCTTATAAATTTGTAAAACGGTGTATAAATAAAGAGTTTTCTATTCTATTCTATCTGACGAGCGAATGTATATTCTATCATAGATAGAATGAACGACCTTTAAATGTTACATTTTATTGAAAATATTATATGGTTTTAAAAAAATCCGGCCAGCTGGTGCGTTTAACGTTAATTGTCGAAATAAAAATTTACACTTGTCATTATGAATGTTTTCTTATACATTGTTATGGAAACTAAAACACTTCAAATTAATGTATTTAGAGGGTAATCCTACCTATTCGTGCAGTGGCGTGGTTACATCTTTGAATGACTGTATTATTATTTCTTAAAAACTAATTAGCTTATGTAGTCGAACAAAGCGAAGCCTGTGCTAAAACCTAATCTCTATGTATTACATATAGCTTTACTGCTATAAATGTTTAACATTCAATCGAATCTACAATAAACATTTAGTACATGTCACCTCTTGGTACAATAGCTACCTTAATACCCTTTTCCCAAATTTATTTGGGGTCGGTGCAATGAGTTTTCTTCCTCTATTCTCCTCTATCACTCGTCAGTTCACTGCTTACTCCCTTTCTGGCCATATCCTCTTTTACGCAGTCCATCCAATTTTTCCATGGTCATCCTCTACTCTTATATCCATCGACTTCCATACTTAAATTTTTCCTAACTAAATTTTGCTCATCCCTACACATCACTTGTCTATACCGGGTTAACCTGCTGCTTCTCTACTTTTCAGCCACTGGTGCTACTTTCAGACTTCCTCTGATGTAGTCATTCTTTACCTTATCCATTCTTATTCACACCACACGTACATCTCAACTCAACATTCGCATTTCCCTTTAAGGTTAAAGGGAACCTAAGTCCCTAAGGGATCCTAAGTTTTTAAAGACGAACATGAGTTTACGTGTCTTGGCACAAAAGTGTTTTTTTTTTTTATTGAATAGTGGCCAAACGAGCAAACGTATCACCTGATGGTAAGCGATTACTGCCGCCCATGGACACCCGCAACACCAAAGGCGTCACAAGTGCGTTGTCGACCTATGGGGGATGGGAAAGGGGATGGGGGGAGGGGTTGGGGTATGGGCCTCCGGTATCCTCACTCACTCGGTGAAACACAGCGCAAACTCTATTTCACACCGGTTTTCTGTGAGGGTGTGGTATCACTCCGGTCGAGCCGACCCATTCATGCCGAAGCATAGCTCTCCCAAAAAATTTAGGTGTAATGTGATCTTAACCCGATCAATTTCAATCCGCTTCTCTTATACGGCCTTATATATAATTAGAATCTCTACAAATAAATAAAATTTGAGTGTCTGTTTGTGATTTCAAATTAACAGCTTTTCACTAAATACACATGTACCTAACGAATATGTTATTTTTGCATCAAAAAAATTTTTTTTTTGTTAACGTTCACTAGTAAACAGATAATGTTATAAGGAGTAACTTAGGATACTTTCATTATAAAAAAGTTAGATAGTATATATAGCACAAGAAAAAATAAAATTAATGAAATAGTGAATAACATCTGATTCCAGAGCAAATAAACCTGCAGTAATACATACTATATAGTAGGTAATACTACTTTAACAGATTTACCTTGCAAGACATAGTGGAAGTGGGCCCTTGTCGTCTTTTGCTATTTCTATTGTATTCACACTATTTGTATTGAACGGTGTGGTTTTGTAACTGTAAATTAAAACTGTTGTATTTATCTTAAAATTTAACTATCTACATTATTAATGAGTTAATAACTAACTAATAGCGGATACATGCAAGTAATTATAATTTCAATTACGACATAGTTCGTTTAACGTATAACATTTTATGTACGAGTATGTTTCGTTCACACGAGGAGACGGCACAATGGCAACACTGTACAGCCGATTGGGACTCCACCTGAGCATTCACTGGAAGACTAGTCCGCGTGGGTGTTTGAGCGATCGAATTAAACTCTTATTCAAAACCATTTCTAGATAGAACAAAAGAATAATCGCTCAGCTCATCGTGGGAGAGCCACGCTTCCGCATGAATGGGCCGGCTCGACCGGAGTGATACCACGACCTCACAGAAAACAGTGCTTGCGTTGTGTTTCACCGTGTGAGTGAGGATACCGAATCCCTCATCCCATCCCTTTGGGGCAGGCAACTTGCGACGCCTTTGGTGTTGCGGGAGTCCATGGGTGGCGGTTATCGCTTAACATCAGGCGATACGTTTGCTCATACGAGGCATACGCCCCGCCTAATACTTTATAAAAAACGTATACAAAATGATTCTCTTTTAATCATTGTATATATTTTTTTTATAAAGTAGTATTTACAAATTTCAAGAAATCGCCTATGGAAAGAGTTACTACAAGGTGTCTCAAAAGAAATTTCATATTTAGTGGATTGATTAAAAAAAAAGGAAGCGGTATATAGAAAAAATGTTTATTTATTGTTAAAATACACTTTTTGGGAATTCATTTCTTAAAAATAATATCGTCTAAATGTAAACCCTCACGTTGTTGGCACTCATTTAATCGAACAGTAAAATTACTTATGACTGCTCGACAGGTAGAGTGAGGGATGGCTGCCATTTCGTGACGGATATTTTTGACTGAGCATAGCGCCTGATCGAACACTCAAGCTCGTGCACAAACACCATTTAGTACTCATGTATCAACACCAAACACCAACTGATCACCAACAAGATTAGTATCTTAATCTTGCATCTGGTTTAGTCAACTAGTTTTTTTATTAACACCGAGCTACATGAGTTGTTCTCTGATGACTTACAATTCTTTGTATGTGTGGGCCTGCCAAAGTGACTCTGAATGATGGAAAGCGTAAGCAGAATCCTAAAGTGATGGTCACCACACTCATTGAAACTTAGTTTGTAAAGCTTATTCTTTCTTATCTTTGGCGACGGTTGAATCCCCTACTGCAATTTCTATTTGGCGCGTACACGAGCTCTGCGGCAGCGGAGCAGGCGTTCTAATGTATTGGGATCGTGCGAAGACTATGATAGGGGTAAAGAAAACAATACAACAATAGGGGCTTCGTGAAACTTGTCAATGTTGCATTAAAAATGGGTCATTGTTGTTGTTGTATTGTAAACTGCAAAAATACCAGCAGAAATAGTCAGTGTACAATTTATAGTTTTCCTAAAACGGCCTAAACATTAGATCAAAGAGAAAATATAAAAACCTTTGCACTGATTAAAAATCATTTCAACACAAGTTTACGGAAACAAAAAACCAACAATTGACTAGTATTCATTTCGGACTTTCATTAACAAAATTAACTGTCTTAAAATGTACAGCTTCAATTGAAGACCGCCTTCTCTTTTATTCCTTATATACTATTATTATTTATTATATATTCTATCTATTTTAACATTTTAGCATTAAAGGAGTTATTTGGTATACACAAAACTCTTAGCTCTCCTACATTCCTTACGTGTTGTCCTAAAATCAATATATTTTTTGTGAACCAGTTTTTATAAAATATCCCTTATCCTATTAATGTAATGAATACCTTTAAAAATACTATTTATTGTCTCTCTATACGTTATGTATTGCCTTTATCTATCCTATGTGTAACATTCTGCCAGTAGATATAAGAAATTAATAGGCATAGAACACTATTTTAACGACAATTACAAAAAAGCTGTAGAAAATAAATATAAAACAAGAAATGTCTACTGGCAGAATGTTACATATAGGATAGATAAAGGCAATACATATCATATAGAGAGACAATAAATAGTATTTTTGGGTAAATAATTATTATAGCGAAAGAATGCCTTCATGTGTATTTGTGATGAAATCACCCTACTGCGACAACTAGCTAAGTGGAGTTCATCTCAACTGAACATACAATTAAGGGCTCTTTTGTTAGAGAGAATACATTTATGTGGTTTACTTCTAATTTGTTTTAAACATTTATTCTTTACTAGTTTTATAGTCCATTCTCTTAAATACGGTCACCTTGATTGCGCCACCGCACGTGCGGCAAACCGCCACAAAATCAAAGGGCTCGCTTGCGGCGTACACCCAAAAGCAAGTACTATGGTTTGTCAGTTTACGCCGTTAAATAAATTAATATATTCTTAATTCACAACAATAACCACAGTTATGTGCGGGTGCACCGTTACAATCTAAACGAATGGACTATACATTGTAACTTACGGTGCCTTATCTTTGGTAACTACTATTTATTCTGTTACTAGCTGCGAACCGCGGCGGCCCTCGCAGTTGTATACAGTCATACATATATTCCCCTTCTTATCCTCGAAGATTCCTTGTGATTTACAATTAAAGCAACATGTTACTTTCATTTTATTTTCTATTTTCCATCAATCAATTTGAATGTTGTGAGACTAAGCTATCTCTATAAATATTTGTTGAAATCCTGGACAAACAATAAGTTATAAGTACTTTTTCCTTGATTACGAGTACATTGCGGGACAATTATTTATAATTGCATATTGCAATACATTGCACGAACTAATCGTCTCCTATTAACTCACTTGGCATTTGTAATGTAAAAATAAACATTTCATTTTATGTAGGTATGTAGGTACAATAATTCCTAAGGAATAATTCATTTTCGAAATAGATAAGAATAATAATTTTTGGTCTGAACCAATTGTAGGCCTATACATATCTGCAAACGTCATCCGCGTTATCGATATTAATTTTAAATCGGCCCCGGCAAACTTCGTATCGCCATTTTTTTTAATATATAATTATGCCTCAGCTTCCTATGTGGTTTTTTCTGCACCTCATCTAGCCCAGTCGCCAGAATTATTTTTCATTGAGGGGATTATCCGAGTTTTCGAATGATTTTGGGTTTTTGTGGCTACCCATAGTGAGTAGTTTGTATCAATGCATGGAGTTAAGCCTGATGAATGTCAGTTAAATGCTCGTTTTGAAAGGTCTGATGGATTGGTGGTCCTCTATTACTATTGCGTATTGGAGAATGGAGTCATAATTATGGACTTAAAGTTAATCCTGTGAAGACGTAGGTATGTGTCATTGGCAGTCCCAGGATGGTCTCAAGAGTTAACTGGACACAACTGCGCCAAATTCATTTCAATGGCACCGCCCTTGAGATCAGTACTACCGTTAAGAACTTAGGGATCTACTTAGATACGAGTAATACGTTATCTTGGACTACACATCTACAGGAAATCAGTCGGAAGATATTTGCTTCTGTCGGGTCTTTGCGCAGACTGCGTAACTTTCTTCTGATTGCAACTAGGGCTGCACGTGCACAAGCACTTCTCCTCCCAATTCTCGACTATGCCGATGTCAGCTATCTGAATATCACCGAAGCACAACTTGATAGGCTTGAGCGACTACAAAATCTTTGTATACGATTTATATTTGGACTACGAAAATATGATCACGTCTCTGAATTCCATCAAATGCTCAAGTGGCTTCCGATTCGCTCTCGCCGAAATATTCATACCCTTGTTTTCCTTTACAATATCTTGTTTAGTCCTAAAGCCCCCCTCTACCTCAAAGAACGATTCAAGTTCCTTAATGACACACATGAAAAATGTCTGCGGTCGTCTGAGGATTTGAGACTGGAGATGCCTCTGCATTCCACAAAATACTATGGCCAGTCCTTTACTGTTGAAGCTGTACGCTTGTGGAATGCATTGCCTATAACAATCAGGAAAGCGAAAACTTTAAATACTCGTAGTTTTAAGACAATGGTTAAAGAATTCTATAGGTCTTAACTGATTTAGTCACGAATGAGGGTATGATATGAAGTTTTACATTTTCATGTGTGATATAAGTAAATAATTATGGTGATTAGTGTATTTATGTATGTGTTTGTGTATGTATGTATGTGTGTGTGTGTGTGTGTGTGTGTGTGTATGTATGTATATATATATCTCTCTATCTATGTGTATATGTATGTATGTGTGTAAGTGGAGATATATGTGTATACACCCGATAATATTCATAATAACTTAAATATTTATTTTGTTTTCTTTTTCATTTTTTATAATTAATTGAACCGTCAACTGCTACTGTCTTGCCGATACTTTTGATCCAGCTTAAGGTTGCCTGGAAGAGATTGCTTTTAGCAATAAGGCCGCCCTTTGTACATTACAATAAATATTATTCATCTCTGTACTCTCTTATAAATTTGTAAAACGGTGTATAAATAAAGAGTTTTCTATTCTATTCTATCTGACGAGCGAATGTATATTCTATCATAGATAGAATGAACGACCTTTAAATGTTACATTTTATTGAAAATATTATATGGTTTTAAAAAAATCCGGCCAGCTGGTGCGTTTAACGTTAATTGTCGAAATAAAAATTTACACTTGTCATTATGAATGTTTTCTTATACATTGTTATGGAAACTAAAACACTTCAAATTAATGTATTTAGAGGGTAATCCTACCTATTCGTGCAGTGGCGTGGTTACATCTTTGAATGACTGTATTATTATTTCTTAAAAACTAATTAGCTTATGTAGTCGAACAAAGCGAAGCCTGTGCTAAAACCTAATCTCTATGTATTACATATAGCTTTACTGCTATAAATGTTTAACATTCAATCGAATCTACAATAAACATTTAGTACATGTCACCTCTTGGTACAATAGCTACCTTAATACCCTTTTCCCAAATTTATTTGGGGTCGGTGCAATGAGTTTTCTTCCTCTATTCTCCTCTATCACTCGTCAGTTCACTGCTTACTCCCTTTCTGGCCATATCCTCTTTTACGCAGTCCATCCAATTTTTCCATGGTCATCCTCTACTCTTATATCCATCGACTTCCATACTTAAATTTTTCCTAACTAAATTTTGCTCATCCCTACACATCACTTGTCTATACCGGGTTAACCTGCTGCTTCTCTACTTTTCAGCCACTGGTGCTACTTTCAGACTTCCTCTGATGTAGTCATTCTTTACCTTATCCATTCTTATTCACACCACACGTACATCTCAACTCAACATTCGCATTTCCCTTTAAGGTTAAAGGGAACCTAAGTCCCTAAGGGATCCTAAGTTTTTAAAGACGAACATGAGTTTACGTGTCTTGGCACAAAAGTGTTTTTTTTTTTTATTGAATAGTGGCCAAACGAGCAAACGTATCACCTGATGGTAAGCGATTACTGCCGCCCATGGACACCCGCAACACCAAAGGCGTCACAAGTGCGTTGTCGACCTATGGGGGATGGGAAAGGGGATGGGGGGAGGGGTTGGGGTATGGGCCTCCGGTATCCTCACTCACTCGGTGAAACACAGCGCAAACTCTATTTCACACCGGTTTTCTGTGAGGGTGTGGTATCACTCCGGTCGAGCCGACCCATTCATGCCGAAGCATAGCTCTCCCAAAAAATTTAGGTGTAATGTGATCTTAACCCGATCAATTTCAATCCGCTTCTCTTATACGGCCTTATATATAATTAGAATCTCTACAAATAAATAAAATTTGAGTGTCTGTTTGTGATTTCAAATTAACAGCTTTTCACTAAATACACATGTACCTAACGAATATGTTATTTTTGCATCAAAAAAATTTTTTTTTTGTTAACGTTCACTAGTAAACAGATAATGTTATAAGGAGTAACTTAGGATACTTTCATTATAAAAAAGTTAGATAGTATATATAGCACAAGAAAAAATAAAATTAATGAAATAGTGAATAACATCTGATTCCAGAGCAAATAAACCTGCAGTAATACATACTATATAGTAGGTAATACTACTTTAACAGATTTACCTTGCAAGACATAGTGGAAGTGGGCCCTTGTCGTCTTTTGCTATTTCTATTGTATTCACACTATTTGTATTGAACGGTGTGGTTTTGTAACTGTAAATTAAAACTGTTGTATTTATCTTAAAATTTAACTATCTACATTATTAATGAGTTAATAACTAACTAATAGCGGATACATGCAAGTAATTATAATTTCAATTACGACATAGTTCGTTTAACGTATAACATTTTATGTACGAGTATGTTTCGTTCACACGAGGAGACGGCACAATGCCAACACTGTACAGCCGATTGGGACTCCACCTGAGCATTCACTGGAAGACTAGTCCGCGTGGGTGTTTGAGCGATCGAATTAAACTCTTATTCAAAACCATTTCTAGATAGAACAAAAGAATAATCGCTCAGCTCATCGTGGGAGAGCCACGCTTCCGCATGAATGGGCCGGCTCGACCGGAGTGATACCACGACCTCACAGAAAACAGTGCTTGCGTTGTGTTTCACCGTGTGAGTGAGGATACCGAATCCCTCATCCCATCCCTTTGGGGCAGGCAACTTGCGACGCCTTTGGTGTTGCGGGAGTCCATGGGTGGCGGTTATCGCTTAACATCAGGCGATACGTTTGCTCATACGAGGCATACGCCCCGCCTAATACTTTATAAAAAACGTATACAAAATGATTCTCTTTTAATCATTGTATATATTTTTTTTATGAAGTAGTATTTACAAATTTCAAGAAATCGCCTATGGAAAGAGTTACTACAAGGTGTCTCAAAAGAAATTTCATATTTAGTGGATTGATTAAAAAAAAAGGAAGCGGTATATAGAAAAAATGTTTATTTATTGTTAAAATACACTTTTTGGGAATTCATTTCTTAAAAATAATATCGTCTAAATGTAAACCCTCACGTTGTTGGCACTCATTTAATCGAACAGTAAAATTACTTATGACTGCTCGACAGGTGGAGTGAGGGATGGCTGCCATTTCGTGACGGATATTTTCTTTCAAATGCGCCAGTGAAGTTGGTTTATTGGCGTAAACTTTAGATTTAAGATAACCCCATAGGAAAAAGTCCATAGGGGTTAAATCTGGGCTACGTGGAGGCCAATTTATGTCACCTCTCCGGGAGATCAATTTTCCTGAGAAAATTTCACGAACACGTGGCAGAGATATATTGGACGTGTGTGAAGTTGCTCCGTCCTGTTGAAACCATGTTCTTTGGTTATAGCCAGGAAAGTTTTGCAGTTCAGGTACCAAGAAGTTGTCTAACATCTCCACATAACGCTCTGAATTCACTGTAACTGTACGCCCCATTTCGTCTTCAAAAAAGTAAGGGCCGATAATTCCTCGCGCCGACATGGCAGCCCATACGGTCACTTTAGGCGAGTGTAGGGGTTTCTGATGTTTGCGTTTCGGATTGGCTGAACTCCAGTAGCGGCAGTTTTGCTTATTTACGTGGCCATTAAGATGAAAATGAGCTTCATCCGAAAACAAAATGTTGGTAAACGTTGAAAATCGCTCAATCATCTGATTTACGAAATTAAGCCTCTGACCGGCATCTTGGGGCTTTAATTCTTGCACCAATTGAATTTTGTAGGGGTGCAGCTTTAGATCTTTGTGCATAATGCGATGTAATGATGATCTATGCACATTTAAAGCACTCGCGCGCTTCCGAATTGAAAGGCTCGGGTCGTCACGTACAGATTGATTAACACTCTCCACGTTTTCTACCGTTCTTGATGACCTAGGTCGCCCGGATTTTGATTTATCCAGCGTTGATCCAGTCTCTTCAAACTTTTTAACCCAATGTCGAATGAGAGGAAGGCTTGGCGCATCATTTAAGTGGCGAAAACCTCGAATACTGCAGAATTTTCTACGCGCGACAGTTGTCGAATCACCGTTCTTGTAAAACTCTCGCACGCACAACGCGCGGTCTGCTCCCGAGAAACGCTCCATAGCGACTGAATCCCCAAGAGCCAAGCTACCAATTGACATAACCCCCGCACCCCTCAAGTACGCAGCGTTCACGCAGTAAGCTAAACAAATATAAAATTTCTTTTGAGACACCCTGTATTATGTATAAACCAGATTTAAGAGTTTGGAGAAGCAATGTTTAATGTTTGACGATACACAAAAGTTAAAACGGGATGCAAAGGGGAAGAGGAGGGCGATATATCAGCTGTAAAATAATATTGAAAGACAGTTTGAAAATCATGACGTAAAACAAGAAAGTTTTATCCGATGAATGTAAAAAAGAGGCGTCACAGAGTGCTGTGAATTACGTCCAGTGCACTACATTCAGGGACTTATTCCAAATTGATTCACAAAATGAGACACTGGACAATGTACAAAAACTTCACTACTTGAAGAGCTACCTTACTAGAGAAACCGAGCAACTATTGCGACTACCTGTTACGAATAATAACTTACTAGTTGGATGATTTTAGAGCACAGATTTGGTAACAAAAAGTTTATAACAGATTGTATTTTTAGGAGATCTTTGGCCAAAAAAGTTTAGCAATTGAATCTTCTAACGGTGAAAGCAACATTCTTTTGACATTCCACGCATGTTCTACCGATGAGAAATAAATCGTCCAAATACACTCATTTGCAAAAAAACGGGCGGTTTCGATTTTCTTCCTGGCTGAAAAAAATAAAATACCAAAAAGGTTTTAATCATTTGAACATGTTACTGGCCAGTTATAAAAGTGCCATAATGTTTATAAGAGTACGTTCCAAATTCAAATTTTTGACTGAGCCTGGTTTTCAAAGAAAACAACTTTTAACTACATTTTGTGGCGCGAATTCCCTATAGTTAATATCGACTCTAATTAACTTTTTATCAATTTTTATTAAATTATCTGATGTCCTTGACATTTAAAAGTATTGTTATTGCTGTTTAGCAATCTCGAAAATGGTAGATAAAGTGATAAAGGCGAGCAAAATTATTGCGCTGCTTGAAGAAGGTTGCAGCCAATGCTTCGTGGCTCAGAGGCTAAATGTGAGTCGGTCGACAGTTCAAAGGACCTGGCAGCGCTATCAAGAGACCGGTTCCATCAAGAGAAGGCCTGGTTCTGGCAGAAAGACATGTACCGAACCACGGGATGATCGTTTTCTAGTTAGTCAAGCGGTGGTAAATCGCAAATCTTCTTATGTGGACCTCAAGAACAGCATCGAAGAAGTAAGAAATGTGCAAATTAATCTATGGACGGTCAGGAGGAGGCTTCTCGCTGCTAATATACACAGTCATCGTCCGGCACGCGGCCCTAAATTACTCCGTGGACATCGAGTTGCCAGGCTTAGCTTCGCTCGAAATTGTGTGTCATGGACTCATGAAGACTGGGATAGGATATTGTTCTCCGATGAAGCCAGGATATCTCTGCATGGTGAAGACCGACGTCGGCGAGTGCTACGTAGACGAGGAGAACGCTTTGCAGAGGCATGTTTTGAAGAAATCACACCTTATGGAGGGGGCTCTGTTATGTTTTGGGCAGGAATAAATTCCATGGATCGTACGGAGTTAGTCTTCATCGAAAACGGTACACTGACTGGACACCGATACATAACGGAAGTTCTAATTCCTTATGCACAACCCGCTTTAACCGCACTTGGCGAAAACTCATTTTTTATGGGCGACAACGCTCGCGCCCACCGGTCTGGCGATGTGGAAGCGTATATGCTAGAAGTCGGAATTCGTCGTTTGGACTGGCCAGCTAGAAGTCCGGACCTCAATCCCATAGAGCATGTCTGGGACGTTCTGAAGCGACGAGTGAGATCAGTGCAGCCGGCTCCGCAGACCATCAGAGAGCTAAAGAATGTGATTACCGCGGAGTGGGAACGTAACGTATACGTTAGCAAATACGTAACAGCAGAATTTACAAGCAAGCGAGTAGCGGGCAGCACGTCGTAAGGGTTGTGGCCGACTGTCGGGCTAGCGAGCCTCGAGTGCTGCGTTCGCGCAAGGCTCGGCCAAACCGGTTTCGATGTGAAGCAACATCTCAATAATTATCTAATATGATGCGCCCGATCGCTTGTCTGTTTGCTCGCTGATAAATAAAATATTAATATAACATTTCACGAATACATATAATAACTTAATCACTACAGTAAAAATGTATAAACTTGCTTCAGGGCGTCAGGTCACGTGACCATAAACTCGCGTCAGGTCACGTGTCCTGATCGAAAAAATTCGTAAGACGGATGTTTATTGTTAACAGCGCCATCTACCGATATACTTTGGTAGCATTCGTTTTTCTAGATAGTGGTCCTTTCTCAATATGATTTTATACACTTAAAGTTAATATTTCAGTATCTTAAAGTGATTTACAATAAATTAAAATAACGATTTTCTACTTACACAAAACCTTTTGTAAATCAAAAAGATTATTTACAATTTTTTTGAAAACAGCGACATCTATTGGAGTATCAAAGCTTTACTTCCATTTACTACTTACAATCATAATAATTTTTAGTTCTTTTTATTGCACACTATTAAAAAAAGCATAGGTGTTCATTTCAGGTAAGTTAAAACAACCGTTTGTTTATAGTTATGAGTTTTCACTTCTGTCGGCAGTGCTTATGACTGCTTTGTTTTGTTTAATTATCAATTTTTTTATCGTTTGGCTTCCATACTACCAATCAGAAAGTGACCCGGTGTGAGCGTAGATAGGTCATGAGGTGAAGGACTTAATGGACATAAAGGGCGGCTATTTAGGATTGCTTCTACCTGGGCAAACAGCGAAGCAAGCTCTTCGAAAGTCAGGTGAGTGTTTTTTAGTACTCTATGCAAGTGAAATTTGTCTGACTTTACTCCGGCCTCCCAGAGGCCACCAAAGTGAGGAGCGTATGCTGGTGAGAAGCGAAAATCTATGCCTCCACGAGATGCACAATCAATTATTGAATCGCTGTGTGAATTTAAAAATGAATTTATCGGTGCGAGTAGTGTTTTTGAAGTGTCTTTTGTATGCGAATGGTTGGCTTGTGTGACGTATTATGTGACGTGTGGATATGATGTGTATGGCTCGATACATTGATAAATTACTTGTGGATGTTAATGCAGTCGTCTGTCGAAGTTGCTTCAACAAGTATAATAGTGTTGGTCTGTGTCACGTTTGGCTTCGGAAACAGTCTCCTTCATATCGGCGTTAATAGAGAAGACTACAAACTCGTGACGTGCTATCATGTGACTGTGTCATAATAACCTACATGCATCACATAAGTGTTTCAGTATTTTTGCATGTTTTTCTTTACAAATTAGTAATTCAATAGCTTGGTTTAAAGCTGCTGTGGCAATACCAAGTTGTTTTTGTTTAGACATTAGAGAAAAGTCTCTTTCTCTCAAAGACCCTGCAGCAGCAAACATTTTGCGACTCAGTTCTTGTAGCTGAGGACGCCAGGATAAGGTATTATCAAAGAAAATCCCCAAGTTCTTCACCCTGTCACTGTACGGTATTGGTGTGCCATTACAAGTGATCCGAGGCAGACTCGACCAATCAATTTTGGAAATCATTCGCGAGCTTCCAATGACAATGACCTGAGTTTTAGATGGGTTAATTTTTAGGCCATAGGTGTTGCTCCATTTGCAAATTTTGTCCAGGTCATCATTAGTGGTGTTAACGGCGTCAATCAGATTAATCAGTGATGCCCTGCTATAAATTTGGAGATCATCCGCGTATAGGTGGTAGGAAGAAGACAGATCCGCAGTGATGGTGTTTATGAAAACACAGAAAAGTAGGGGAGAGAGCACGCCGCCTTGTGGTACACCGACTGTAGTACTGCACCAAGAAGAAACGGTGTTTTCAATACTAATGCGCTGCCGGCGACCACACAGGTAGTCGTGAAACCAGTCAATCGCAGTTGGAGATATGTTAAGAGAGCGTAGTATACACAGCAGAACGTCGAAGTCAACGGTGGTGAACGCGTTACTGAAGTCAAGAAGTGTTAAAACTGTCAGCTCGCCATTCTCCATAGCCGATCTCACGTCCTCTGTGTTGTGTACAAGGGTGGTAGTGGTGCTGTGACCGGGTCGAAAGCCAGACTGGAAAGGATTCAGTAGAAAGTTTGTGGACAGAAAATTTGAGAGCTGAGTATGGATTAAACGTTCGAGCACCTTGGAGGGGAAGGGAAGTATAGAGATAGGGCGGTAATCAGAAAAGGACCCGGGATTTTTCTTTTTGGGAATGGGTATAATTTCAGCATCCTTCCAAGCCTTAGGAAATACACTAAATGAGATTGAATAATTGAGGATATGGGAGATAACAGGAAGAATTTCGTCAAGGATAGGGAGGATCATATTACGGCTTAGACAATCCGAACCCACTGCGTTTGAAGTTATAGATGATATGCTCTTCTTAACATCACAATCAGAAAATTGACTATAGAAAAATGGAGTACAGTCAGGAGTCGGGGCAGAATTAAGAAGTTTTAGTGTAGTGTCTTTTGTCATCTTATCAAAATTTGACGAAGCAGAGAAATGTTGATTTAATGTATTTAAGTTGACATTGCGCGTTGAGGGAAGGCGCTAGTGTGCTCGTGTGTACATTTGGCTCCGTAATATTTTCAGTATTTAAAATAATAAAAGTACATAAATAGTTGTGATAATCCATAAAAAGTGTAAAGAATTTGATGATCGTACAGGATAAATGTTAGCAGCTCCGAAGATCCACTATTTCGAAGATAAAATCAAGATAACTGTTAACGACTTATCCACGTCATTTTTAGCCTACTTATCCACGTCTTTTTTAGCCTGCTTGCAGAGAATTCAGAAGGAATTGACTATTAGAGATGATAAGAAGGTCAGTTTTTCTAAATCCAAAAGTGAAAGAAGTGTAAAAGATCATGTTAAAAAGAAATTTAATAACTCATAACCTCAAACTATAATAAGAAAAAATAAAAGTCATCAAGCAATTATTAGAAAACGTTAAAAAGCGCCATCTATTGTTAAGTAACAGAACTACTTACAAACCTAAAGCCCAACTATCGATATTAGTACAAAGATTACCTTAACACTTAAGTACATGGTTACCCATTGAGTTTATATCAAAGATCAATAGAGGGCGTAAAGTGTACCATTTGAGAATTTATACTTCAAAAAACAAAACAAAACATGGAAGAAATAGTGGCAGCTTTGAAAACAATAAAAATAGATTTAGATAAACAAAGACAAGAAATCCGGGACACTGGGAAAACTGTCACTGAACAAGTTACACAGAATATTAGTCGTATGTTTGAAGAAAAATTCCTAATAATAGAAAGGAATCACGAAAATCTGAAATTAGTAGTGGAAAACCAAGAAAAAAGGCTACAACATCTAGAAAGACAGGCAAGAAAAAATAATTTGGTCTTTTTCGGATTGGCTGAAAATGAAAATTCGTATGAGAACTTGGAAAGCATTTTTATTACCTGGGTTGAACAGTACCTCTCAGTTAAATTAAACCACAGTGACATTCAAGAAATTAAAAGAATAGGTAAGAAAGAATCAAAGTTACGCCCATTAATTGTGAGCTTTTCAACTCTAGGCACAAAAATAAAAATTTTAAAGCAAAAAAGAGCTTTAAGTGAAACAAACTTTTACATTAAAGAAGATTATCCAAAGCACGTACTGGAGAAGAGAAAGGAACTACAAGGACAACTACAACTAGAAAGGGAAAAGGGTAACATAGCTAAAATTATCTATGATAAACTAATAATATCGAAAAACAACCCTAAACGAAAATTACCCATTTCACCCGAAATTGCTACTTCAATTAATATAGAAAAAACTACTCAACTAAATAAAAAGAATAAACTACAACAAAAAGATGAACCAGCCAAAAGGTCTAGTAGCTTTTCTGAGGGAGCTCAAAAACAAGGAATGCTAAACTACGTAATCAAAAACACGAACAACAGGAATAATATTCAAAACAAACAAATATAGCAACTAACCGCCTCCTCCACCACAGACATACAACAAACAAACACACCAATAAAAATCAGAAATGCAACAGATCTTCCAAGCCGGCTGGTCACCGTGGAAGAATATGACCAAAACCCTCCAAAGGTATCTACCTTCACAGAAACAAAATGCAAGAACAACAAAGACTCTCATCAAATATTTATAGCATCATACAATGTCAAAACACTTTCATCATACGTACGCCTGTCAGAATTGGAAGATGCAATACAAGCTATTAAATACGACATAATAGGATTGTCAGAAACCAGACGTCAAGGCATAAAGATTGAGGAATACGAAACCTTTATACTCTGTCACGTGGGTCATACGCCCGGTCTATATGGAGTAGGTTTTATTATAAATAAAATACACAAAAATAATATAGAGAGCTTCATCGGAATGACAGAGCGTATTGCGATACTAAACATGAATATTCAAGGCTTTCAGGTCTCTATATTACAAGTATATGCACCAACAGAAGCAGCTAGCGAAAATGAAATAGATGAGTTCTATAAGACGATCGACAAAGCCCTAGAAAACGCACACAAGAACATCATACTAATGGGAGACTTCAACGCGAAAGTCGGGCTTCCAAAAAAAGAAGAACATCTAGTGGCAAGAAAATTTGGATTCGGGACAAGAAACGATAGAGGTCAGAGATTAGTGGATTTCGCCATAGAACATAAACTAACTATAATAAATACATGTTTCAAAAAGAAGTTAAACAAAAGATGGACATGGAGATCTCCTGACGGTAAAACTAAAAATGAAATAGACCAACCATTACTATTTCAAGATTTGGGAACGTTGAACTTAAACTATCAATCAGACCATAGATTAATCAGAGCAAAGCTGAATATAAATTACCACAAAAAATGTAGAGCGAATTACTCAAATCAACATAGAGCTCAGCTAAAATATGAAAAAGAAATTTCCTCCTACAGAGAAACACTATCGAAGCTGCTACTCAAACACAATACGAAGCATAACTACTCCTCAGTACAGACACTCTACGACCACCTCACAAAGTCAATCGACACTAGTTTAAAATCAGCTCAAGCAACAGGGAAAGAACACAGCCGCCAACACAAATGGTTATCAGAACGAACAACATCTCTTTTAAAACGCCGAAAAGAACTTCAAAAAGCCAAGAATAAATCAAGGGCGATGAGAAATGAACTTTCCGCACTCTTTAAGCTTGTAAATAAATATATTAGAAACGACTACGCGAAGTATAGACAAAATAGCATAGAAAAACACCTAAATTCAACCGGAAGTTCGAAAAAAGCTTTTAAAGAACTACGTACAAGCAAGTCTTGGATAGAAAAATTACAGAACTCTGGCAAAGACCTTATCAAGCGTAGAGACATCATAACTACAGCAACAGATTTTTACAGAAGTCTATATGCAGCTAAAAATCAAACTTCAACAACTCAATTTAAAACTAACTCAACTGATAACCTCCTAGTCAACTCAATTGTTTTCAGCAACGAGACCACGATCGAACAAATTTCTGAAAAAGAAATCATAGAGGCAATAAAAAGGCTTAAGCTAGAGAAATCTCCTGGAGCAGACAACATACCGAACGAAGCTTTAAAATGTGCCTACCATATACTAGCGACTTTGCTCGCTGAACTTTTTAACTTAATACTACGTACATCTGAAACACCTACACAATGGTCTGAGTCAAATATTATCTTAATATATAAAAAAGGAGACCCAAAAGATATAGGTAACTATAGGCCCATTAGCCTCCTACCAACACTGTATAAGCTGTTTTCTGCCATTATTAACTTAAGAATAAGCCCAATAATCGAAGCAAACCAACCCGTAGAGCAGGCCGGGTTCAGGACAGGTTTCTCTACGGTAGATCACATACACGCATTAGAGCTAATTATAGAGAAGTATCGTGAGCAATCGAAACCACTCTACCTTGGTTTCATTGACTACCAGAAAGCCTTCGACACGGTGGCCCATGACTGCGTCTGGCAAAGCTTGAAAGACTACGGAATAAGCGAAGTATATATAAAAACCATCAAAAGCATATACGATAACAACACAGGCAGAATAAAGCTAGAAACATTGGGTCCGAGCTTTCCCATAAAGAGAGGCGTGAGACAGGGTGACCCTCTATCGCCTATTTTATTTATCGCCGTACTCGAGAGCGTCATCAACAATTTAGACTGGAGCAAACGTGGAATTTTCATGCGTGGAGCTTTTTTGAGTCACCTACGCTTCGCCGATGACATAGTTATAGTATCTGATTCAGGATCACAATTGCAGCTCATGATTGAAGATCTACAAACGGCTAGCACTACTGTAGGGCTAGAAATTAATCTCACCAAGACCAAGACAATGTCTAATGGCTACAAAAAGCAAATAAAAGTCAATGGAAATACACTAGAATACACGGATAAATATATATACTTGGGGAAAACAATTAGTTTTGAAAACGAAAACAATGAGATAGAGATTGGGAGAAGAGTACAAAAAACCTGGAACAAATTTTGGAATATGAAAGAAATCTTTAAAAGTAATATGCCTATAAAATTAAAAACAAAGATTATGAACTCGAACCTACTACCATGCTTGACATACGGGTGTCAAACATGGAAATTTACTTCAAAAGCCAAGCACAAAATTACGACCTGTCAGCGAGGAATGGAGAGAAGCATGATGAAGGTTAAAAAGCTGGATAAGATCCGGCACACAAGATTAAGAACAATAACAAAAGCCACTGATGCTTTAAGCTTCGCACTTAGATCGAAATGGCGATGGGCTGGCCACGTAGCGAGGCTCACGGACGGAAGATGGACCTTTAGTACCACCGTATGGAGAGGTCCGCAGGGAAAGAGAAAGAGAGGAAGGCCCTATACAAGATGGGACGACGAAATTAAAAAAATCGCTGGCCCAGACTGGTGGCATGTAGCGCAAAACCGAGAGAAGTGGAAATCCTTGGAGGAGGCCTTTACCCAACCTGGGGACACTGCTTAATAAAAATTAATATGTACCTAATAGTTAAAAAAATAGAAATAATAATTTAAATATCTATTATAGTATTGTAAAAGTTAAGAAAACCGAGATGTAGCATGGTCAAATAAAGGCTTTTTTATTTTTTTATTTTTTTTTTTATTTTATTTATTTTATTTTATAAGTTGACATTTTTAGGAAATGAATCATGAATAGATTTTCCTACTCCCATTGACTTTAAAAATTTCCAGACTTTAGCTGGACTTCCGTTTTCAACAGAGGTGTGGATGTATCGGCGTTGCGCATTCCTACACACCTTACCGCAATGATTCCTGGCAGTTACACAATTGTCCCAGTTCCTATTGCTGGGGTTTTTTTTAAACTTGGACTTAGCTGTTGCTTTTTTATTAATTAGGGATTTGATATCCTCAGTCAGCCACGGTGAAGGAAGACGTTTGACCCTAATTTCTTGCATCGGCGCATGATCATCATACAGAGTAATTAATTTAGCAACAAAGAGTTCCACTTTGTCGTCTATAAAATCAGCACTGTAAAGAAGAGTCCAGTCGATGTTGTTGGCATCTCTAACCAAGGCATCTACATCCATGTCTTTGAAGTTTCGCTGCAGGATAGTTTTTGTTTTAGATTTAGGAGGCCGGAGGCGATAGGATAAATACAACAAGTCGTGGTAGGAAAACTCGTCAGCCGAGCACTGTCCGTGCTTGACTGCGAGATTAGGGGAAGAAACAAGAATGAGGTCTAACAGGGACGGAGTACAATGTGGAAAATAATGGATTGCATTGGAAGGAAGTAATGACAGATTACTAGATTGTATTATAGATTGAAGAGTAGACGACCGAGAATCGTTTTTGAGGAGACAGGTATTGAAATCACCCATGATTATGGTATGACTGTACGAAGGAGTGAGTTGCTCTAGTAGCAGTTCAAATGAAGAGAAGAAATTAATGCGTAAGGAAGGGCAGTAAAACACACCAAGAAGGATTTTAGAATGAAGGAGTTCAACTTCGATGAAAAGATGTTCACCCGCATCAGTTGGAGGGGGCTGCGGAGAGAAACTAACAATGGAGTAGGGTATATAAGATCTTAAATAGATAGCAACTCCACCGCCACCACCCATGGCTCGATCATTCCTGATAAGGTTGAATCCTGGTAAAGAATATGCAGAAGAAGGTAAGCAGGGTTTAAGCCACGATTCAGAAATGAGTATAGCGTGTAAATTCGTACAGTCAAAACATGCCAGTATATCAGTGAAGTAAGCCGGAACACTTTGAGCATTAATGTGGACAAGGTTGAGATTTTTGGGAACGTCAGAGAACTGAGTGAAAGAGTCTCAGCTATTGCTGGATCACCCTGGGAACCAAAACTACTACATGCAGACAAGAAGTCATTACTGTCATCACTGCAATTAGACGTAGACATATAAATCTTCCAAATGAACTTGAATTCGGTTTAGTGTGATAAAATAAAATATTTATAATAAAAATTAAATGAGTATATGGAATAACTTTCTCTAATATAATTGAGTATAGAAAATAGAAATATTATGAAAATAATGTAAATATACTAATTAAAAAAAATGAAAATAAATAAAATATAAAATAAAAATGGTACGCTAACTTCATCTGCCGGTTGCCAGTATAAAACAAACCAGTAATAACAGTTTTAAAAAAGCATATTATAAAAACAAAAAAAAAAAAATATAACAAATAAAACAATAGCCGAAAAATAAAAAAAATAAAAATAAAATAAAAACAACACACCGTCATAACATCACAATCCAGACAAGTAAGTTGAAAGCCTTGGTTTCAAAGTTGGAGTAAGAAACAGAGTTACCGTGTTTTTGAACGAAACATAAACAGTGACATGCTGATGGCTATCTGTCACTGTCTGTCAAATGTTGTAATTATAATAAATGAGGGTTTATTGAGCACATAACAATAACAAACAAAAATAATAATATTAGTTAACTGAAATTTGCTAGTAGAAGGTACCTGTTTGTGTAATTGTGAACATATAATATGTTTACAAACAATAAACGTTGTGAATCGTACCTGGATTGCACCGTGTATGCAGAGTATGTTACTTTTTAGCAACTGCAGCACGTTTAGTCTTCGACGCAGTGGCTTTTGGGACTGCGATGGGCGGCTTAGGTGATAAAGTAAGAACTTGGTCCAGTTCGGCTACCGATCCGATGCGATGACGCGTTTTATCTGGACCCAATACGTAAATAGACCCCTCTCTGGTCCAACACCTCGCAATTCCTACCTTATCGCGGGCTGCCATGAACAGATCTTGTCTGGGCTTCGTCAGGAACTCGGACAACGTAACCCCAGTGTCCTTAAGTACTGTTTTATTGTACCATAATTTGTCTCGTATGGTCATATCGGCAAATTTGAGGAGTATAGGCCTAGGTTTCTTGATGGAAGTTGCCCGGCCCAATCTTAGGCAGCGTTTGATATCTGTTGCTGAGAGGTCCTGGTGCTTGAAGCGCTGTGAGATTGCTTTCACAGCAGTGTCGGTAACATTTTCATTATTTACCTCAGCAATACCATGCAAGAGCAAGATCTTGCGTCGCCCCTGCATCTGTCACACATACCGTCCACTGTGTGTGACAGGGTATCCACCTGCTGCTGCAGCAGTTGTAGGGCCTGTGTGACGAAATTTCTAAAAATGGAAAATTCCGTAGATAGACTGGTGACACTTGCGGACGGGCTGGATGTTTTTGTGAGCTGGGCTTCAAATTCTTCCATTCTCTTGTTGAACATGATGGTAATGTCATTGATGGCTTGCACACTTGTCATGTTTGATTCGCAGCAATGTGTGGAGATTTATAATGGTTCGTTTACGGAAATGAATTGTAGGAATGTTGTGGAATCCGGCAGCTGGATGGTTTAGCTAATAGTTTGTGACATTTAAGTCGACGAATATACTCAAAATCAAATAAAAACTATTTAATTCAACAGAGCGTAAAACTTTGCGACTGGTTTGGTTGACTACCCACGAAAAAAAAAACGCATTGATACGCTGGTTTCTCGTGTACGTAAGTTAATTTTTCCAATGAAGAAATTGCAAAGGGTGGCCGATACTGCACTGCTCAGAACTACCTACTTAGCTTTGGTTCAGTCTTTAACTCAATAACCTATTGTATATCTGTGTGGGGCGGAACATTTAAGACCTTGCTGCTGCGTTTGGAGAGAGCACAGAGAGCAGTCCTGAAGGTTGTGCTTAACAGGCCTTATAGATATTCAACTTTGAATTTATACAAAGAGTTTTCTGTGTTAACTGTGAGACAGCTGTGTGTGCTACATGTAGCTCTCCGCAAACATTCTTCAATAGGTTTTAATTCTCAGTTATCGATGAATAAACGGCGTAAAGACATTGTATGTCCAGGATTTCCTGTGAGGACAGCCTTAGCAAGTAGACACTACCAGTGTCTTAGTCCTTTGTCAACACTGGAATGTAAGAATGTGATATCTAGATACCTTAAAAACTTAACAAATGAAGAGACAGAAAATTTGTTCACGATAGTAATATAAAGTTGTCATGGTCACTTTTACAATAAACTGAAACACACCACACACAAACACTCAAACAAACACAATCACATAATCACAACACGTATACAGTTTTATACCACACACCTTTTATCATCGTCTTATTTAATTTCACATCATATTATCTCTCATTGAACTAACTGTAACTTTCATAAACAGAGTGCTATATAATTTTTGTAAATGTTCTAAAATTAGATAGTTTTATTTGTTGGAGGAAGACGTCGGTGTCTGTCGCACAGTTCATACTAGCATAGACATCGTCGTTAACTCTATCTTAAATTTGTCATGTATAAATTAAATTATATAACATTAGCTTAAATAAAGATAGAAAAATTTGTAAATAGACTAATAAATAGCAGTCGTTGTTCTTGTTTTCATTTTTTTTAAAAACTTTAGATTTATACTGTGGTTAACTCATGTACACATACATACTTACACATATACACTTACATCTAAATATTGTTTTATAATCTTTATTTACAAACATTTATATTTATTAACTAAAATTATATACATATTATTTACAATACATTAAACACAATACCTGCCGGTTGTAGTATTATGGAAACGCACATTTTGTTATTGGTGCGTTGTCTCGCCGGCCGCCGGCATGTACGCCCCGCTCACCATTCAGTCGAGTTCTTACATATGTGGCGACCTCCACATACCACATAACGCACTACAGCGCCATCTACCGAAGTTACACTGAACTACGAAATAACCTACAATACGAAGAAACTACCAATCCTGAATCGCGCAAATAAAGTTCTCGCGCCGATTATCATATATACAACATCCCAACATCAACTGTTGGGCAGTAGCCCGCCAGGCATGATCACCTCGCCTGGTCGGAGGATCCTCCCTTTGTGTTGGGTGGAACATGATACCCGTTCCCCCGCACATACTAGCGCGGAGCCTGTGTCACTCGATATAAATTTATTTGCTTATCGCTGCATTGTTTGCATGACTTGTTCCGCTAGAAATATTCTATCATTGTGAATATATGCTTTGCTTAAATTTCTATCTGCTAAACTTCTTTAATCCTTCTGACTATTATATTCTGTATGTGTAATGAATATATGAGTGAAACAACAATTGGACTAGTTATTAAGAGATTAAGACATTCCTACAAGCACGCATACGGATAAATTGGTTGAGGTTAGTGAATACATTATTATTACCCGCCTTACCAAAATACTAAAAACTCCTTGATAGTGCTACCATCACAATACATAATGTAAACTTCCAATTATTGTTACTTCTGTCAAATGGCGACAATGGTTTTATACGTTTTTGCGGGTGTAAGGAGAATGGTCTCTCGGAGAATATTGGCGGTCAGAGCCAGTCCGACTAATACAGGTCCATTTCGAGCACGGTTGCTTCGGGTAAGCAGACATCGTAAACAACCATCGTGCTTTCTGGAGTTACGTTAAATCCAAACGACAATCGAATTCTTTTCCCTCAACATTAAAGCGTGGACAGCATACATCTGACGACGGCGAGGAAATATGTAACATGTTCAGTGACTACTTCTACTCTAATTTTCTAGAACGTAATGACATTGAAGTCACCTCCACGTCGGGTAAATAAACGAGCTTGCCTGAGTATCAATCTGGGGATATCAACAGCGTGTGTGTTAGTGTTAAGGATGTAAAATTGCTGCTTCCTAAAGTCGACACTAACAAATCCGCGGGCCCGGACAATGTATCACCTGTGTGGGGGAACGGGTATCATGTTCCACCCAACACAAAGGGAGGATCCTCCGACCAGGCGAGGTGATCATGCCTGGCGGGCTACTGCTATAATCAGCGCGAGAACTTATTATTTCGCGATTCAGGATTTGTAGTTACTCCGTGTAGTGCGTTACTTCGTAGTTCAGTGTGTCTTCGGTAGATGGCGCTGTAGTAGGTTATTGTTGTGTTATATGTGGAAGTCGCCACATCACTCCCCTCCAAGACCGGAGGGAGATATATGATGAGTCAGCTATCTGTGCTCTGTTGCGGAGCTTGCCAGTGCCAGGAGTGAGTAGTTCCAGTGAGTCGGAACTGAGTGCCGCAAGTTCCAGTGAGTCGGAATTGAGTGCCGCAAGTTCCAGTGAGTCGGAACTGAGTGCCGCAAGTTCCAGTGAGTCGGAACTGAATGCCGCTAGTCTCAGTGAGAAGGGGCTGAAGTCCGCTGATCCCAGTGAGTCGGGATCGCATGCGGTGCGCGGTGCTGCGGTGAGGTCCCCAGTGAGTCGGGGCGGTTGCTGCGTAGTGGCTGGCTGCTGCGTAGACGGGAGAGAGATGCTCTGCTTACATGGACCGTAGGTGCAGTGTGCTGTGCCTAGACGCTGTAGAGGCCGTAGGGGTAACCAGGCTGGAGCGGTCGCGTCCTGCGAGTGGTGTATCCCTGTTGAGGCCGAGGTTGCTGGCTGGCTTGAGACTTGCTCTGGGAGTGAACACGATGGTGCTGCGGATCTGCTTCCTTGAAGGCTGCTTCCAATCTCGTCGGGGTCACCACTGTGGGGGAACGGGTATCATGTTCCACCCAACACAAAGGGAGGATCCTCCGACCAGGCGAGGTGATCATGCCTGGCGGGCTACTGCCCAACAGTTGATGTTGGGATGTTGTATATATGATAATCAGCGCGAGAACTTATTATTTCGCGATTCAGGATTTGTAGTTACTCCGTGTAGTGCGTTACTTCGTAGTTCAGTGTGTCTTCGGTAGATGGCGCTGTAGTAGGTTATTGTTGTGTTATATGTGGAAGTCGCCACAACCTGTATTCATTAAGCACTGCGCTGAATGTCTTGCAGTGCCGCTTACCATCTTGTTTCAGTTATCCCTTGACGCCGGTGTCATGCCCTTGGTTTGGAAGTCGGCATATACAGGGTCTGTCGTAAATAATGGATAAGTCGTAAACTGGAGTTGGTCCGGCTATGAGACTATTAGAAAATCGTATCTTTTTGCCAGGGTTTCTAACCGTATGTAAATGGCGTAGACTTTTATGTTTTTTTATAAATTTCGCTACTCTTTGCATTCATTCCGTTGCCATTTCGTTAAATTTAGGTATTTCTGTGTCATTTTTTTTGTATTATAGTCTTGAAGATGTGTATTATTTAGTTTTAGTACTGTTTTAGGCGTTTTTAACGTTGGTCATTTTCAAAATTGTCATTTTAAGATTTTTTATGTTTTTGTTTTACTTAGGGTCAACTTTTGATCATTTACTGTGTAAAAAAAAAGTACGGCGCTATAGCTGCCCATGATCTTAATAAATTATCTAGTATGTGTAGATTCTAAAAAGGTATAACAATGCATACTTCACAAGTAATATTAAGCTACATGAGCGAGATCAATATCAAGGTGAGAAAATATTTTTTTCATGTAATGTTGTAAATGGTTATAAAACTTCGTCAGAATGATTTATTTCTGCCAAGATTCTTTACACAAACACTATGGGGCCACTATTAAGGATATTCAAAGAAAACTAGGTAGTTTTTTGTCAAAAAAATTTCATGCCTCCTCATTTCATAAAGGTGTTTAATTTTAAAATTGATGTGCTCTAATAGTTACATGCGACAAACATGTTACAAGTTTATTCGTAAAAAGGATCATCAGGTAAAAAATTGAACAAAGACAGCAATACAAAGGGTCTCCCCGCGTGAAAAGGACATTGTTACTAGGCACACTGCATGATGCACCGTCCCTTTCACACTCACGATGTGTGAAAAGGTTAGCATGCGTTTAGCTAGGGCGCACTCCTGATACATCTCTCAGTGTGATTTTGACCATCGCATGTGCTCTCGTTTTCATTACTGTCGTCAATTTGTTACTGCTTTCTAATATCGGACTTAGATTTTCTTTGTGATTTGGACTTGTTAACCTGGTGATATTGACAACTCAGCTCTCATTTATGGGCATCGTGTTGTGCTATCGATTGCACGTGTTATTTTGGAAAATTTTGTATATCATGCCTCAACAATACACGCCGGCCGAATACGTAAACATGCATTACATTTATGGTTTATGTGATGGCAACGCCAATAGAGCTGCTAGAGTTTATCGGGAAAAATATCCAAATGCCCGGCATCCTGACTATCGTGTCTTCATAAGAGTGCACAACACATTTTTGGAAGGACGATTTCCTGGGACCGGCGTAGGCGGGGCGAGTGAAGGATGACCACAACGCCACAGTGCAGCCGAAGTACTGGAAATAGTTGCAGAAGACCCTGGTACGTCCATAAGTGTAATTTCAAGGCGCACCGGTATACCTCAAAAATCTGTACACAGGATTTTAAAAAGGCATGAATTATATCCCTATCATTATCAAAGGGTCCAAACATTAATGCCAAGGGACGCTGCTGCGAGAATAACATTTTGTCGCATAATGCTGCGAAAGATGAGGGAAGACCAAAGTTTTTTTAATAAAATTTTATGGAGTGACGAGTCAACGTGTCGAAAAGATGGTTTTTTGAATCTTCACAACATACACAGCTGGCAACTCGAAAACCCAAGACTTATCCGAGAAGACCGATCGCAATATCAATTTAAAATTAATTTATGGACTGGCATTATTAATGGCAAAATCATTGGTCCATTCGAATTGCCGGCAATATTAAATGCGGATATGTATTTGAATTTTTTAGCAAATACTTTACCTAGTTTACTGCAAGACGTCCCACAAGAGATAAGAAATGAGATGTGGCTACAAAATGATGGGTGTCCAGCACATTACGCTGTTCGTGTCAGGGAACATTTAAATAATACTTATCCAGATAGATGGATAGGGCGATTGGGGCCAATTTTATGGCCTCCACGTTCGCCAGACCTGAACCCCTTGGACTTCTTTTACTGGGGCTGTATAAAAGAAAAAGTATACAGTGAAACAATAAGTTCTGTAGAAGAGTTGCGTGCGCGCATTCAAGTAGCAGCGAGAAAAATTGAAGAAGCCGGTTATGTGCGCCGGATTAAGCGATCGTTTATTAGGCGATGTAGAGCGTGCATAGCTGCCGGCGGAGGACACTTCGAACATTTAGTTTAAGTTGTTGAATAAATATTTTTACGTACTAAAACAACCTAGTTTTCTTTTGAATATCCTTAATAGTGACCCCATAGTGTTTGTGTAAAGAATCTTGGCAGAAATAAATCATTATGACGAAGTTTTATAACCATTTACAACATTACATGAAAAAAATATTTTCTCACCTTGATATTGATCTCGCTCATGTAGCTTAATATTACTTGTGAAGTATGCATTGTTATACCTTTTTAGAATCTACACATACTAGATAATTTATTAAGATCATGGGCAGCTATAGCGCCGTACTTTTTTTTTACACAGTAAATGATCAAAAGTTGACCCTAAGTAAAACAAAAACATAAAAAATCTTAAAATGACAATTTTGAAAATGACCAACGTTAAAAACGCCTAAAACAGTACTAAAACTAAATAATACACATCTTCAAGACTATAATACAAAAAAAATGACACAGAAATACCTAAATTTAACGAAATGGCAACGGAATGAATGCAAAGAGTAGCGAAATTTATAAAAAAACATAAAAGTCTACGCCATTTCCATACGGTTAGAAACCCTGGCAAAAAGATACGATTTTCTAATAGTCTCATAGCCGGACCAACTCCAGTTTACGACTTATCCATTATTTACGACAGACCCTGTATAACGCCAATACACAAAAAAAGGTCCAAATAATGACATAGAAAACTATAGACCCGTCTCTAAACTATGCGTGTTCGCAAAAATTTTAGAGAAAATCGTATTTACACAAGTTTATTCCGCTTTACAGCACACTTTTATAGAACAACAACACGATTTTCTAAAAGGTAAATCAACTACGACAAACTTAATTCTTTGCAGCGACTTTATTTCGGACTGTATGTCACAACGGTCACAAGTCGACGTTATATATACGGACTACAGCAAATGTTTCGATCGGATTGATCATGACACTCTAATCATGAAACTTTTTGGCATCGGTATTAGGGGTAATCTGTTTAGATGGTTTAAGTCATACGTTGACAATAGGTGCCAGACAGTGGTGTTGAATGGGTACTCTTCTAGATCCATTTTTATATCTTCCGGGGTACCCCAGGGATCCTTGCTGGGACCACTTTTATTTAACATTTTTATTAATGACATTGATTGCTGTTTTCAACATTCCAAAATATTATTATATGCGGACGACAAGAAAATAATTAAACAAATAAAATCTACCGACGACGCCATACTACTGCAGGAGGACCTACAGAGATTTCAGGCATACTGTATAAGAAACAAGCTTGACCTTACTCCTATCAAATGCAATGTTAGCTCATTTACCCGTAAACCCATCCCAATAATACACACATAAGCTCTTAGACACCACATTAGCTAGAATGAGCACGGTTAGGGATCTCGGGGTCACCTTTGATACCAAACTTTTGTTTGATGTGCATATAGAAAACATAATCAAAAAAGCATCTCGCTCACTGGGTTTCGTCTTTAGAGTTGTGGGGGAACGGGTATCATGTTCCACCCAACACAAAGGGAGGATCCTCCGACCAGGCGAGGTGATCATGCCTGGCAGGCCTACAGAGTCTTAGCAGACTTCAAGAACATTAAAACTATAAAAGTTCTGTACTGTTCTTTCGTTCGCAGTCATCTTGAGTACGCCTCTCAAGTATGGAATACGTGCTATAACATCTACATAAATCGTTTAGAAGCCATACAGAGGACATTTCTGAGATACATTCAGTTTCGATCACATTGTTATTTACCAGATTATTACAGCAGGTGTAAAAAGTTCCATCTTCTTCCACTAGAGGAAAGAAGAAAAGTTGCGGACCTATCCCTACTATCAACAATCGCGAAAGGGTTGATAAACGTTGGTGATCTGGAGAGTAAAATAAGCTTGCGCGTCCCATCTACTTTCTTACGTAAACCACATTTGCTACACACGCCTAAGGTAAATACGACATACAGACAAAACTCATTTATTGTTCGAGCGAGTCGTATGTTCAATGCGGCATGCCCGAGTGCTGATATGGACTTATTTGTGCATGGAAACAACCAGCTCAGGAAAATCCTGACTGACTCCTTCTTCGCTTCTTGTAACCAGGACTGTTTATCGATAGTGTCTTTCTTGCTTGTGTCTGTGTTGTCATGTGAATGTGCATTTATATGTATTTCTACTTATTTATTCTGTTAACTGTGAAAACTTGTAATTGGCCTTCTTTTTCGTATTAAGTTTGTATAATGTAACAATTAAGCTGTAAGTTTTCCTATAATTGTAAAATAAAATAAAATAAAATCCAACAGCACAGTCGGACCGGAGCCGCATAATGATGGCATCAATCTCAGTCTCAGAAATCTCAGTGAGGTTCAGAGAATTTGATGGGGTATGTATAGGTACTTGACGTAAGGTAAGATGATCCTACCGAAGGCTGAGTAGTGGATGAGGTCTTGTTAGCAAAGTTTTCCTATCTCATTATTATATTTTCAGACCTGATTGAATCAGCATTGAGGGTCTGTTGATAGTTGCAGAAGTTTGATGGGGATGGTGTTTGACTTGCTAGTGTTTGTTATGAATTTTATGGTATTCCATAGAGCTTTAGTATCATTACCTGCTTTGTCAATTAAAGTTTTGCCATATTCGATTTTAAGTTTGCGGCGTAAGACGTTACAAAAATTTCTATAGCGCGTATATGTTATTCTCAGTGTCATATTTTCTGGGGATTTTTAGATTTCATGTGCAGTCTGACCCGATTTCTTATTATCATTCATTTCTAGAATATGGGAGGAATCTAAATTGTTTTTGTCTGTTTTTACTTTTAGGTGGTCAACAGTTGACTTACTGAGATTGCGTTGATGTAGAGTAGGGGCTTTTAATTGTAAAAACTAAAGGTAGGTGGTCTGTAATGAAACATTCAAGTATAATCGTAGAAGATAAGTGAGTGGAATTTATTAGTATGTGGTCTAGGCTTATACCCGTCCTCGTGGGATGTGTGTGCGTAGGAAAGAGACCGTATGACGTATTAAAGGTGAGACATTCTTCAGCTAAAAGGTCTTTACTTGAGCTTGTATTGGGTTTTATATCGCCCACAAGAATCAGATCCTTAGTTGAGCTACTAATGTAAACACAATTTAGGTTATCAATGAAATCAACAAAATTATTTCGTGTTTTGAATCACTAGTACTAAATAAAACAAAACATCATGATTTTACTGATTAATTTATGTTGATTTTATTTAGCAAAACCCACTATCGAAGCTTATTTAGACCAACTGCTAATTTTGGAGCATCAAGTTGATCATAATACCGGCTACGGTCAATAGCGGCCAAGTTATTTTTAATTATATTTTAAATGCAATCATGTGCTTATCTTCGATAGACAATAATTTGATAACATATCTGTAACTTAAACCAAAAAGATCAGCTCTAAAATAAACAACACAGCTGTTGCTATCATTCATTCGCTACAGACGGTTACGGCCAAGATAATCCTGGCACCCTTGTCTGATATTTACCAAACCGTCTATTCTGACCATCTTCATTTATATCCCTAAGTCTATCAGTTATAGGCAAGCAAAGACTGTTTTTGTTGTTCATGTCTTTTTCAAAAGTATTCTCACGACAATTGCCATTATTGCAACCATTGCAACAACAACCATTACAACAACAACCGCAACAGTTACCCGGCTGACATCGGTCATTTAATTGATCCTTATTCTTTAGGTACCAAACATAACCATCTCCGATACCACCTGCACCACCGCCTCCACCACCTCCCCCGCCGCCACCGCCTTCACCACTACTGCCACCTAGACTTCGTAATCTGGACATTTTCTTATACTTCTTCATTATCATATGACTGTTAACAAATGGATATTATTTACAATGTTTATTTACGGTAATTAGTTTCCGGTTTATTGGCACTGGCAATAGTGTCATGGTATGATATCCATACATAGTAGTACGTAGTATAATTACATAGGGTATAACTAATAGTAGTATGATCATTGATCATTGAAGAATGGAATTACGATATTTGCCAGTCACAAGCGTTTAGTTAGTTAAATATATAATAATAGTGAACGACCAAGGGGTGATGTCCCTAACTTTCTACATCATACATCAAGAAAACGCACCCTTGCTCACATTGCTGTTAGAATAATGGACTATTGGAATACTTCAGTGCTAGCTGTTAGCTTTTGGGGATGTCAATTAAGAGGTTTCGGGTTCGAGGTCATAAAATGTTATCGAGCTTTTGTGGTTATAGAAATACTTAACTACAGCACGAAGTTTCGAAGCTGGAGTCTGAACTCCCGCGCCTCGCGGAGCACATAAAGTCATCGGTTCTATACTTGATCTCTCCCCGGTCATGTCGGATAACCGTCTCATTATGAGAATGAAGGAACAGAGAGTATACCATGTTTGCGCACACTTTTATGCACTATAATGTCTACTGCGTAGTTGGCTGGTCTCTGTTGAAACTGACCGCGTACATCATCATCACACTACTAATATCCCTGGAGTCTTATTCATGTATCTGTATAGTGTTGAATCAGGATATGGTTTACGTTACTTACCCTGTGGATTGACGAGTTTTCAACCAAGCAACTATTTCCGTTGAATTCAGGTAACTTCTGCAAACAAACCATGAACATTTGCCTTTTGGGATAATTAGGTTTACAGGTTCACGTCTTAGTAATATTGTGAGGCATTTTTTTGTAAAGCACACTTGAATTCCCACTATTGAACTCCGTGTTCGACCATACTACATTAGATTAACAAATATGCGGGCTACGTTGTATAAACATGCACATTGTATCATTAAAGTCCTTAGATGACTCAGAACTATGCTCTTTTCTTCAAAATTCATTTCAGTATAGTGTACTCGCATAGTTTATATTTATTCAATATTCACGGACTTAAAAAAAGACACCTCTGTTGTGTGTTTAGACATTTTCCCAGAGTAAGTCTTAAGAAATACCGGCGCCTTCCAGCTTAAAAGTCTGACGTGTCAAAATATTTGCAAAAGATTTACTTACAAAATAAATAATATATAATTTATAGGCATAGTTACTTAATCATCCTGAGGCTGATCATGGAGTCTGGAAGCTGAATCTTTTCATAATTTACGATGCTAAGAGCGAGCTCGTCGATTGATTCTTTGGCCCGCTGTTTAACCTAAAGACAAAATGTAACCCGAAAATGACTAAATAATAAACACATAAAAATAAAAATACATCGTCGTCATTAACGGCCTTAAACCGACCATCGTTGGACATTAACTTCTTCTTAGAAAGGAGGTTTTGGCCCACTGTATATTGGAGGGTTAGTAAAGTGTTTATTTGAAGATTTCCTCTCTCTTTGCGATGATGTTGTCCTGAGTAGTTTGCTCGCTTCGTTACCTACGAGATGCATGAGATGAAAATGGGTGTTGAAATCCTGTACTCTTAATCATCACATTATTCTAGTTTGAATATACAACTGCCTACAATTGATGAGATTGTTTGGGACACATTGATCTTATATTAAATGAAGTGTCCGACAAAGTATGTTACAGGCCATGTTACATTACTGATCGATTTTTAGTGTCTGACTATAAATTCACCTGATTGTTGTGGTTCCGCCCCTGTTCAGAGTTCACCTTGGATGAGTCTATCATGAACTTGAAAATTTTTAGAACCGGCTCTGAGACTTTGGAGTCTCTTAGAGAGACCATCAGTCGTAGGATTAACTTGAGAGACCAGTCCTTGGAATCTTCGTAGTGCTTAGGCTTCCGTATGATAGACGCTAAAAGAGATAATAGTCTCTAAATGAATCATGTTCTTTTTACTCACCACATTGCGCTGTTTGAATGTTACAGCTAGGTGACTCATTCTGTATATTATTTAACTGCTTAAATTTACACAGTAATCTGTACAAAAGGTGACTAGGTGACTGACTGAAAGCTAGGTGACTCATAAACAATGACAATGACCTGTAGGCTGTGACATATTTTGAACGGTTTTCGTTGTTACCTGCTGTGGTCCAACCAATTCCCACACCCGCTTGGGATAGTTAACTTCAATACGACTGAACTTAAATTTTTGACGCCACACGGCTTTAAATTTGTTTTCATAGGAAGATAAATAAAAATAAACTAATGATAACAAAATCGGGGGATACAGTTTGATATTCAAGCATACAATAAAATTCCAAGCATTTTCTTATTTGCATTTGAAATTTATCAAGAATTAAGTTTTACCAAATCTAAGACCTTAATAAAACAAAAACTAGGTGAAAAGGCTTCTTACCCAGTTTTTGATTATTTAGATGAGAAATTTGCAAATTTTGTGTGAAAGTGATAGACACTTTAATATTTATTTGTTGTTGAGTTTCAATTTGTTAATACCAACTGAATTCTTTTGTGTATGTAAATGTGAGTATAGTCTAGGCTTGTAATGTAATGTACATATTTAGTACCTTTCTGGTGGTTTTGAGTATTTCCCCGGACTACCCAAATGTCCTGCTGGCGGGAACGCGACATTTCCGCCAGCAGGACTTCGGGTCGTTTTTGTTACTTATACCGCTTAGGTCATACGATGGCTGGAGCACATATGCTATCTGTATGGACAGGCCGACTCAATACTATGGTCCTTTCTTCAAAAGGCTAACCCAGATCCTGTATTATACTCGTATAGATTTTTATTATTTTGTAATTAATCGATGTTTAGAGACTTTAAGAAAAACCTCTGTGGTTTGTTTCGGCATTTCTTCCCGAGTGAGCATTCGGCATTACTTACAAAATAAATATCATTTATTGCAGCAAATTCAATAACAATACTGAATAGCTAAAGGATCAAAGAATGTATTACGTTAAATAAGGATTGTAACAAACGGCGCGTGGTGGACTAGAAAGCGTCGCCATTTTGAGGCAATGTTGATGCGTATAGAGATCTGCTTTTATTATAACTTTTGACTTGGAGAAGCTATGACGTTCGTTTAAGTTTCAATCGTAAGATATTGTTTTAACGTTTGTCTATAAAATATTAGTGTAAAATTGGAAATGTCAATAAAAAAAATTAATACTCAAAAAACGGTAAAGCACATCCAAATGCAGAGGTAGTATACGGTCGGCCAGGGCTTCTCAAGAGCAATCAAATGGTACCCATCTAAACACACTAAATGACAGAGTCATGCGATAACGTCAACGTAAAGAGACTAATTCACGTAAAACACACGGCCGTGTTCTTGACACAGCCATATCCCATTTTTTTACGTGTAGGATACTGGTACTGGTAACAAGACCTCTGCAACTCAAGTACTAGGCATTACAAAAGATTCGACATACCTACGTTATATAATGTGAATATACTCGTAGTGAATGTGGGCGAAAGCATAAATGGAGAATAAAATTAATTTAAAAATACCTAAGATAACAACCGATTGCTGCTTAGGTATCCTACAAAGGTGTGCTGTCAAAATATAGTATGAGCTTGATTTTGCAATATTTTTAGATTTGTAATAGTTCCTACAAAATATAGAATTATAATTACCTGACAATGTCATCTCATCATAAAACAAACTTTAACTTTTCTTTCCTCAGAGAAGAATTTTGGCGTACCATACAACGTTGGCCAGTGGGGTTGCCATAAAGTGTGTTGCAAGTTTCCTCAAGTCTTTTCAGCGATATTATGCTGCATACTTTGTGTGGCCGCTTGAGTGCGGGCATGTGCTAAGGTCATGGGAAAGGTCCGGATGCCATGATAACATCAGTTTCCGGATCCCTCCTATTTAAGGCACAGAGTGGCTCAATGTGTGGTTTTTGTCGATCTGATTTCAACACACCACACCGCCGCAAGCCCCGGTGGAGTGTCGACCCATAGGGGTTTCCACACATAAAAGAAACGAAACAAAAATTCAAGCAGTGGCCGTTCAGTTTTAAGGTAATTTACAAAAATATCATGTATAATATACATGATAAAAAAAGGTTTGCATGCCAAAATGATTGTACTTTGCCTGAATGATGGAAAGCAAGAAGTTTTCATCACTCTCATTTCGAATGCAAACAAAGCAACAATGCAGCATGGGTCACCATGCTATGGCGACCTATTGAGATGCTTCTGCATCATTGGGCCACCGATCTCACCCTCACCACCGAAACACGACAGCACGAATGGTGTAATTTTAGGTTGGTCTTCTATGAGAGGCGCAAACGGCCCGGTAGAGCTAGTAGAGCCATAGCAAAGGTTTGTAGGTGTGATACAGTTCTACTACAGATTCGTGACGTCGAATATAAGAAGCCTGCGGTTTTTCTGCTCGGCGGCGACCTTCGGTGTTTTCAAAGTCAAAGTCAAATCATTTATTTCCATAGGCCCCAAAAGGCACTTGAACACGTCAAAAATACAAACATCAAACATTATTAATACAAATATAAAATAAAACTCAAGTACTGAATTGATCAGTAATAAAAGGATGTAACTCAAGTAATCAATGATTTGAATTACCGGAGCTTAGATTGATTTCGATTCAACTCAAAGGTTTAAATTGAAATCAATCCAAGTACCAGCTCCGATGGGTATTGCATTCATGAGAAGAGCTGGTGAGAAACTTATGTGCACCATCTTTTCCAATAATTCATACAAAGTTTGTTTGTTTTTGACAATAATACTTATATGTGCAAGTTAAGGCAACCAAAACACAAAGGCTAGAAAACGGTCTAAAGAAATATTAAAATTAGGGAAATCCATTTTTTGTCTAATAAAATAATTAAAATTAGTCCATAGCATATAAGGTTGCAATCACTTACACATCAAGGAGTAAAAGCAATGTGTGCATACATACTGGTTCCAGAAAAAAAAAACGTTCAAAATGTAATAAAATAATAAATACTAATTATTTACGCTCCAACAATGTAAACACAGATCGCCTCAACTTAACAAAATTCAAATGTCTGGTAATCAGAATAAGATGCCAAGAATTAATTACAATCAAATAAATTATATTAAGGATTGTAAATAAATAAATATACATATTACGTATCAAATCAATCAATCAAATCCACACCAAATTCTTATTCACATCCAAGGCACCGCGTCGGTCAAGAAATCGTTCACCGCATAATAGCCCCTCTCCACAAGACGACTCCTAACGGTACTCTTGAACTTTTGTAGGGGTAAGTTCAAGATTTCGACAGGAATTTTGTTATATAAACGCACACCAAGTCCTTCAAATGAATTGTGGACTTTGTTCAAGCGATAATATTGGCCTACTAATTTGTGCTTATTCCTTGTGTTTAGTGAATGATGATCACTTTTGTTAGTGTATTTATGTATGTTTTTTCGTACAAACATAATATTAGCAATTATATATTGAGATGCTACTGTTAAAATACCTATTTCCTTAAATCGTTCTTTCAGAGAATCTCGAACTTTGAGTTTGTAAATCGCACGAATTGCCCGTTTTTGAATTACAAAAATGGTTTGAACATCAGCTGCCTTGCCCCATAGTAGAATACCATATGACATGACACTGTGAAAATAACTAAAATAAACCATTCGCGCAGTTTCAATATTAGTTAACTGGCGAACTTTCCAAACAGCGAATGCCGCGGAGCTCAGTTTCCCTGCTAGATACGATATATGGGCGCCCCACTGAAGCTTATGATCCAAGGTTATTCCTAAAAACATAGTTGACTCTACGAGATCAATCATTTCGTTATTTATTATGATGTTCGTGTTGAGTTTCTTAACAATAGGCAAAGTGAACTTTATACATTTAGTTTTATTCGAGTTCAAAGGTGTGTTGCTGGTTATACGGATGGCGACTTTGGGTATGCTCGCTGTCTACTAGGGCGGCGACCTCGAGTCTGCTCACTGCCTACGCGAGTGGCGACATCTAGTCTGCTCGCTGTCTACTCAAGTGGCGACCAGTGATCAGCTCGCTGTCTTCCGCAATCCTACTGCTTATCTTTGTTGTCCTCTTGCATGTATGCCATCAAATGACTTCGACTCATTTACCATTATATAAAGGTACAATAGTCAAGTTTTTTAGACTGGGATCTGACAATATTGCGCTAAGTGTTTTAAAGAAGTATGCTGAAGAATTAGCTATCTCTAACAGCTTGTACTGTTAACTGTTAGTCGATCCCTAAGATTATGCTTCTTTCCTGGTCCATGGAAACTTTTGAAAATCAAGTGATAATATTTGCTCATATAATTACCGGTTAGAGACCTGTTTGGTAATAATTAGGCGCACGATATTAAGAGGCAAGCGAGACATCCGAAGGTGATCGAGCGGTTAAGCCTCGTAATTTAGTGCTGTATCCAACCCGAGCCTGCATGCATTCCGACTAGGGAAATATTCACTCGTATTTTTTTATTTAATAAGGGGCAAACGAGCAGACGCATCACCTGATGGTAAGCGATTACCGCCGCCGATGGACACCCGCAACACCAAAAGCGTCACAAGTGCGTTACCGACCTTTGGGGGATGGGGAGAGGGAATGGAGGGAGGGGTTGGGGTATGGGCCTCCAGTATCCTCACTCACTCGGTGAAACACAGCGCAAGCGCTATTTCACACCGGTTTTCTGTGAGACCGTGGTATTACTCCGGTCGAGCCGGTCCATTCATGCCGAAGCGTGGCTCTCCTACGGCTATTTTAGGTCGTTGGCTTAACGCTTCTTGTTCAGTTCCGTATAGTCAACCACATGTTAGAAAATATATGTTCGCCGATGGATTGTAATTCAAAAACGGGCAATTCGTGCGATTTACAAACTTAAAGTTCGAGATTCTCTGAAAGAACGATTTAAGGAAATAGGTATTTTAACAGTTGCATCTCAATATATATTTGCTAATATTATGTTTGTACGAAAAAACATAGATAAATATAGTTGCAAAAGTGATCATCATTCACTAAACATAAGGAATAAGCACAAATTAGTAGGCCAACATTATCGCCTTAACAAAGTCCACAATTCATTTGAAGGACTTGGTGTGCGTTTTTATAACAAAATTCCTGTCGAAATCTTGAACTTACCCCTACAAAAGTTCAAGAGTGCCGTTAAGAGTCGTCTTGTGGAGAGGGGCGATACGATAAACGATTTCTTGACTGATGCAGTGCCTTGGATGTGAGTGAAAGTGAAATAATTTATTGGATTGTAATTAATTCTTGACATCTTATTCTGCATTTATTACCTGACATTTGAACTTTGTTAAGTTGAGGCGATCTGTGTTTACATTGTTGGAGCTTAAATAATTTGTATTTATTATTTTATTACATTTTAAACGTTTTTTTTCTTTTTCTCTGGGACCAGTATGTATGCACACATTGCTTTTACTCCTTGATGTGTAAGTGATTGCAACCTTATATGCTATGGACTAATTTTTATTATTTTATTAGACAAAAAAATTTTTTTCCTAGCTTTAATATCTTATTAGACCGCTTTCTAGCCTTTGTGTTTTGGTTGCCTTAACTTGCACATAGAAATACTGTTGTCAAAAACAAACAAGCTTTGTATGAATTATCTGAAAAGATGGTGCACATGAGTTTCTCACCAGCTCTTCTCATGAATGCAATACCCATCGGAGCTGGTACTTGGATTGATTTCAATTTAAACCTTTGAGTTGAATCGAAATCAATCTAAGCTCCGGTAATGCAATCATCTCAGTGCATTTAGTATTAGGAGTTTTGTTTTATGTTTTTATGTTTGTATTTTTGACGTGTTCAAGTGCCTTTTGGGGCCAATGGAAATAAATGATTTGAGTTTGAGTTTGAGTTTGAGTTTGAGTTTGATAGCTATTTGATCGTACAAGATAAAAATGCTCGAGTTCGTATTTGCTTCGGCAGTACATATACTTTACTTTTACACTGCCTTGTTGGTCTTGCGGATGAAGTATGTGATTGCCGATCAAGAGGTCTTGGGTTCGACTCCCAGGTCGGGCCTAAAGTGTTTTTGAGTTTTTCTGATTATAGAAATACTTAATAACAGCCGCCAAAAAAACATATACTAAATGCTCGAGTTAAGTATCATTTCTGATAAGATATCTAGTGTCGGATAGTATGTCGGAGTGCTCGGCATAACCTTGGGCGAGGTTGTTATAACGGAATATCAGACGCTCGAGGACTTAGAGTCTCGTGTTGGTTTGAACACACACGTTGAACCGTCAGTATACTAGTATATAACTTTTCTCGTTTGGTTTTAAATTAGTCTCCTCAGAATCTGTAGCACGTGGTGCGGCTTGTTATATCAAGAACATTTGGAATAAGTAAGAATCGAGGACCTCAGAATTCTCCGCGGCTCAGACGCTGTTTACTCACCCTTTCAAACACACTCAAATATATTCAACACTTTATGATCAGGCAATGATGATCAGCAGATTAGCAAAAATCTTTAAAGCATTAATTTGTCCCTTTATCCAAAATAACTTTGGAAAATATTTGTCGAGCCAACAACATGGATTTACTAGCACTAGACCCACGTGCAATATTTATCACATGATTTGGTTGATTTTGTTGAGAATACTTTGGAGTCAGTAGACAGTAGTAACAATAGTAGACAGAATAGACCAATTAACATCTAGACGTTGTGTACACTTACGAGTATTTCAGTCAGGCCTTTGACAAAATGCCACATTAGATATTATTAAGTTTAAAAGCTGTCATCATATGGTTTTGGTAGACGATTGCTTTAGGCTTAGGTACCTGATAAATCGGACATTATTCGTTTTAGTTGATTGTTATAACATTTAGAAAAGTATCCAAAGTTATTTTTTTAGTTCAATTTTAATTTATTTTTATTTCATTCTATAAAGTACATTTATAGGGTGTAGACTTGTGGGGGAACGGGTATCATGTTCCACCCAACACAAAGGGAGGATCCTCCGACCAGGCTAGGTGATCATGCCTGGCGGGCTACTGCCCAACAGTTGATGTTGGGATGTTGTATATATGATAATCGGCGCGGGAACTTTTATTTGCGCGATTCAGGATTGGTAGTTACTCCGTGTAGTGTAGTTTGTAGGTACAGTGCGTTACTTCGTAGTTCAGTGTATCTTCGGTAGATGGCGCTGTATGTGGAGGTCGCCACATCACTCCCCTCCAAGACTGGAGGTCGATATATGTTGAGTCAGCTGTCTGTGCTCTGATGCGGAGCTTGCCAGTGCCAGGAGTGAGTAGTTCCAGTGAGTCGGAACTGAATGCCGCTAGTCCCAGTGAGTCGGGGCTGAAGTCCGCTGATCCCAGTGAGTCGGGATCGCATGCGGTGCGCGGTGCTGCGGTGAGGTCCCCAGTGAGTCGGGGCGATTGCTGCGTAGTGGCTGGCTGCTGCGCAGACGGGAGAGATGTGCTCTGCTTACATGGACCGTAGGTTCAGTGTGCTGTGCCTAGACGCTGTAGAGGCCGTAGGGGTTACCAGGCTGGAGCGGTCGCGTCCTGCGTGTGGTATATCCCAGTTGAGGCCGAAGTTGCTGGCTGGCTTGTGACTTGCTGTGGGAGTGAACAAGATGGTGGCGCGGCTTGAAGGCTGCTTCCAATCACGTCGGGGTCACCACTGTAGGGTGTATCAGTCCACGTTCACTGACGTTAATAAAACGAGTAAATAATGTTCGTGTATTCACACACTTAACAATTATTACACACACGGTAGTTACACGGAAGAGTAGAAGTTTAGACACGCACAAAAGACATATAATAAGAGTTTAGCGGAAAGATACAGTTTACTAGGGAATGAAATAAGAATATACAATTAAACTATTATAGCGTAAAGCGACAAGCGAGATACTACAGCGGGAGCTCAAAAGCACTAGCGCGGAGTGTTCGTCGGACGCGAGCAAACAATGCACTGGCTGGTGGGAGTAGACTCAAACCGAAGCGGCGCGCGCGGCGGCGAGTCGACCCGATGATTGTCGACGGCCACACCTCCACCAGACAGCTGTACCGCTACAGACTTAAAAATAGATAACAATCATGGACCCTGTTGGGCACAACCATATCCGTAGAGTAGGCAAGATGTTTCAAGAAACGCTTTTGGATTTATTCAATTCTTCAATTTTGTGTAGGTAACAAGGATACCAGGCTACGGTGTAATACTGAAGTATACTTTTAAAGTGGATAAAAAATAATCATGTTTCTTAAAACGCCTGAAGTATTTACAATAATAATAAATTACTAGGTGTTCTCGTCTGTCGTGTGAGTGGGGACCTCTGGTAGCTGATGAATTGATGCGGTCAGCATAAGGCGGGCGCATTTAACGGTTGGGCCAACAAGCAGGGGGAAGTCCAGGCTTCTTACAGGTTAGTCTCTATAGACGCGGTATCGTTCCTGGGCGGGACCTGAAATAACTTGGCTCGGGTCCTCCCCAGAGCAGGACGCCTGAGACCGGCCGCCGTGGTGGTTTTTAGTGGACTCACCACATACCTGGCTCCTCAGTCCCCGAGGAGCTGGAGATCCAAAAGGATTTTTCACTTCGTCAACAAAAAAAAAGGTGTTCTCGTCTGACGGTGAATATTTGAACAGGTACAACCAAGTGACCATGGTTGTAACTCAACAACTTGCTCTTTAAAACCAACTTGTGAATTTAGAGGTGCCATATTACAGGTATAAACCCGACCTATTTCACAGGAATGGTCACAGATCAATAAGCCTAATATAATGGTTCATTAGAGCGCCGCGCAATGGTTGTCTATAGGTCAATATAGATTTTATTTAAAGATTATGTGAATCTAACAAAACCATTCTCTTTCTCGAAAGTCAGCGTTAGGGTCCAACTCTACAATAATCAGGGAATAAATTTATCACAACATTTCAACGATTTAACAACCGAGGCCGTAATCTTACTGTCGAATAACTTTGCACTAATTGCTATCCCTAATATGATTATGTAGGTTGTTCCGAAAATTTAAAGCCACAGAATAAATACAATATCTTCTTTCATGAAACTATTTTGGATTGACGGCTAACTTCAACAAAAACCTCCTTTGTGAAAATCACTGGTCACCTATGTGCAGTTTTTTCAATATATTTAAAGATTATCTGTGACTCTTCTAATCGGTTTCGTGAACTTAAACGTGGTCGAGAGAACATAAACGATGACCCCAGAACCGGTCGACTACCAACTGCAGTATCTCGTGAAAACGTCATCAGCGACAGAATAGACATATTACCATCGGGTGATACAGGCTGAAGCAAACATTGAAATCACATGCAGTTTCCACCATCCTGCATGAACAACTTAAAGTTAGGAAGCTTGCTTCGCGATGGATACCTCATTCTACCAACGTTGAGCAAAAATCTTTTTGATTGGTGCTTTATGTTACAAAAGTTCGAAGGAGGAACTTCGCGAAACGTATCCTACATTCTTACAACTAACGATCCTACTAGCTATGATCCTATCACGAAGCAGCAATATAGTAATGGATGTTTGAAGAGGACAATTTGTCCTCATAGGTGGTTCGCGGTAGAAACGTTAATAAAAATTTCAGTTTTTTTTTCGACGCAGTGGACCAAAAGCAGTAATTCCACTAGAAGAAAGTAGAACAGTTCCTAGAGAATGGTATAGCGAAGTTTGTCTGCTTCAATCTTTCGGGGAGTTCAATAATATTAAAATCAAATACCGAAAACTAAAAAATGCCAGCTCTGCATGCTGTACACGGGTTATAAAATTCGTTAATTAGCTGATGAAGAAACAGCTATATTACTGTATTTTAGCTATATTCATAGTGTTATGTCCTTTGATATTTCGTTGTTATTCGCGCCATCTACAATCTTAGTTATAGACGGTTACGGTAGGATAAATAAAAAAAATAGATAGCAAAACAGTCGTATTTCTATACATTTAGTGTTTGTAATATATATAATGATAAAACTTCAAGAAAATGATGTCATTAATAATTAAGTATTAACATATTCAACCCCATTATGAAACATGGAACATGTGAAAGGGCTCACTGCCGCATTAACGATTAACGATTTATAGTGTTTGAAAGTGGAAGACATTTAATTGATAAAATATAATTTATCTTGTTTTTTTTTTTTTTTTTTTTTATTAATACTTCCTGCATTACATTTGCATGAGGCGGACTTAATGCCGAACATTTATGGTTGTATTAAGTCTTTTCAATATGTCTATGTTTTTACATGGACGAAGGACCGTAATAAATAATCCTCGCAAGGTGAAGGAAAGTGTGACTTTTAAATTATATAAATAATAACTAAGCAACAGTAAAAAAATCTTCTAGTTAGTAATCATTTTGGTTTTGATCAAACCACACATTTCGGAGGCCAAAAATTGTTTTAAAAATGTTAATAATTTTCTTAAGATTAATATTAAATTTTTAAGAATCATCAATTCGACATATTTAACAACAAAAACCAAATAAGAGTTTAAAAGAACTAAAAAAAACACGCTTTTGTAAATAAACCAAGCTATAAAGTAGAAAATATTTTTTTGATAATTCAAACTAAGGATAGAATGATAAACAAAAGAAATTATTTTAATGTAAAGGTGCGTGCGTGCCTGACGTTAACATTCCATTGGTAGAGTCATGTGGGGAAGTATGCGCAATCCCATCACTTTGTTCTGAAAAACATAGACTTGCGTACTCTTACCAATAGTGCACACTTGCCTCACATGACTAGATACTGACAGGGTAGCGAGGTAGCGACATTCGAAATATTTTCAGGAAGCACACCACCCTTTTTTACGTTAAAATTATTTATTTTATTTATGACTCTAGCGTCTCTATCTTTAATTTGAATTATTAAAAAAAATCTACTTTTTAGTTTAGTTTATTTACAAAAGCGTTTAGATTTTTGTTTTTTTTTACTATTTTTTATATATTAATTTCACAACAGATATTAAATACAATTAAGATGGGGGTTTTAGACAAATAATGTTGAGCAACCATGCGCTAGACCAACTGACTCATCAATTTAGCCCTACCTTTGAGAGGAACCGGATCAGTGTGCTTTTCCAGGCAATTCCTCTGGTAATACCTGACGATGGGGTTCGAGCGCTCCTCATCAGCAGCGCTTACCACAGCCAACACCGCTACCGAGAACACCACAGCTTTCTGACAGAAAGAACAAACATTCATTTACCAATAAAATAAAGCTTGGTGAGCTCTTAAAATGTATTCAATTTAAAGCCCATCGACCGAAATCGTAGCTCAAAATAGAAAATCACTGTTGTTGTACCGATACATGGTAATTCCCTTATATTTTTGGGGAATCAATTCATTTATCATTATCAACAGCCTTCAACATTGCAGCGCTGGACAGAGACATCTTCTTAGCAGGGAAGCTTATACAGGGTCTGTCGTAAATAATGGATAAGTCGTAAACTGGAGTTGGTCCGGCTATGAGACTATTAGAAAATCGTATCTTTTTGCCAGGGTCAATATCGCCAGGTTAACAAGTCCAAATCACAAAGAAAATCTAAGTCCGATATTAGAAAGCAGTAACAAATTGACGACAGTAATGAAAACGAGAGCACATGCGATGGTCAAAATCACACTGAGAGATGTATCAGGAGTGCGCCCTAGCTAAACGCATGCTAACCTTTTCACACATCGTGAGTGTGAAAGGGACGGTGCATCATGCAGTGTGCCTAGTAACAATGTCCTTTTCACGCGGGGAGACCCTTTGTATTGCTGTCTTTGTTCATTTTTTTACCTGATGATCCTTTTTACGAATAAACTTGTAACATGTTTGTCGCATGTAACTATTAGAGCACATCAATTTTAAAATTAAACACCTTTATGAAATGAGGAGGCATGAAATTTTTTTGACAAAAAACTACCTAGTTTTCTTTGAATATCCTTAATAGTGACCCCATAGTGTTTGTGTAAAGAATCTTGGCAGAAATAAATCATTATGACGAAGTTTTATAACCATTTACAACATTACATGAAAAAAATATTTTCTCACCTTGATATTGATCTCGCTCATGTAGCTTAATATTACTTGTGAAGTATGCATTGTTATACCTTTTTAGAATCTACACATACTAGATAATTTATTAAGATCATGGGCAGCTATAGCGCCGTACTTTTTTTTTACACAGTAAATGATCAAAAGTTGACCCTAAGTAAAACAAAAACATAAAAAATCTTAAAATGACAATTTTGAAAATGACTAACGTTAAAAACGCCTAAAACAGTACTAAAACTAAATAATACACATCTTCAAGACTATAATACAAAAAAAATGACACAGAAATACCTAAATTTAACGAAATGGCAACGGAATGAATGCAAAGAGTAGCGAAATTTATAAAAAAACATAAAAGTCTACGCCATTTCCATACGGTTAGAAACCCTGGCAAAAAGATACGATTTTCTAATAGTCTCATAGCCGGACCAACTCCAGTTTACGACTTATCCATTATTTACGACAGACCCTGTATATAACATGGTTCTACAAAATAGGACTATTATTTTAGTATCATCCAACGTATGAGTAATTTGTTGGTTACATTAAGTTATATTAGCTTTTGCGCGCGGCTCCGCCCACATGTTTGTCGGTTATCGAAGCAAAGAGTAACATATGTCCTTCCTCAAAAATCAAAGTATCTATATGCCAAATTTCAATGAAATCATTGCAGCGGTTTGGCCGTGAAAGCAGGACAGACAGAGTTACTTTCGCATTTTAATATAGAATGAAGGTATGAATGTAACCATAGGCCTTGAGTTGAAAAGTCCTTACTTTTACTTGGGATATTAAAATTTTATAAATTTATGCACAGATCAAGGTCAACTAATTACTTTCCTATAAATAATTACTCGAATGGGCCGAGGCTGCTCTAACGCACTTATTTTGAACAATGGACGCACTGTTTATGTCCGTTAAGCACTGATTCAACATGGACATGATAAAATTAATAGCCTCAAGTAACTCAATTATTTATAGCAAGAACAGAAGGGGCCCCAGCACACTTCCCTGCGGAACGCCTATTTTATTAACCTTAGATGATTATTTTTTTTTTATACGTGCGCTACCAAAATGACTCTGCCCTGCCTGATGGAAAGCACCAGCAGAATCCAAGAATTAATATCTTTATTTTTAATAAAGATATTTATTTTTGTAACTAAATATTTTACACATTGATATAGAAACAGCTACTATTGACTATTTAAATTTTTGGTGTTATCCCTCGAAGCAACAACGTGCGCCAAGTAGAATAGAGACGTAACCTTAAAGACAGTGTTTTTAAAAGAAATAAATTAAGACAAAATATAAATAATTTCAAAATATCGACTTCTCGTTGACCTGAGTAAGTGTTTGAAATTGTACTGCAGATGTATTCCTAGCCAAACCGCCTTAAAATGGCCCCTCCCGAGTAGTTTGCTGAGCACTGGGCAGGCAATAATTTTTTTTACGGAATGTTTGGTATTCAGAAAATAATTAATAACTCACGGTGTAATACATTTTGCTGGATTAAACCGTCATTTGAGTGTCCCTCGGTGGAGTGTGTGACCCTGGCATACTATTACTATCTCGAATTGTGTTTTGTAACTAGGGAAACAATTAATATGGTAGTTTAATAAGTCAGTTTATAGTGATTGCAATTATGTAAGACATTTCTGTTCACGCACCCGGCACGTGCAAAACATTCCAACAAAGTTGTCTTGGTTTGTTTGTCTGTTTCACATGTGCATTGATCCGCTTGTTAAGTTGTGTACTGCGCGGAAACGTTTGGGGAGGCTCAGTGACTTGCACAAGCGCATACGTATTGCTAATTAGGCAGTTACAAAACTGTTTCATGAGCACGACATTCACATACACAAGTAGATGTATCCTGACGTACCTCAAGACATCTACGGCTGGCATATGTTCCCTTTCTGGCCCCAAAAGAACTCTGTAGCGAGACGTACCACCACGTTTAACTTCTGACAAATGGCCTTACTTGTCACCCTCAGACCTCCACTGATGGAGGACGGAGATCGTTCTGCAACTTTCGGCACATGAGACATCTGGCTGGAGTACCGAGCCTGGCGGACCGGGAGAGTTCTAAACATCTCTTGGTCTAGCTCCACCACCTCTTTTATAAGTAAATTGTTTGCAGAATGAGAGAACGGTGTCTCTTTCGCCCTGTACTATTACTGCAATCATGTTAATGAGTGTGAGAATGCTTACTCCAGATCAAGACTCTGTTCCACATACGCCGGGAATTTTGACAACGCGTTAAGCGCCATGTTCACGATTCGACCATCGCAGTGGCGATACTCAGGCGTTGGCTCCTTTCAGACTAAAGCACAGTTTATCTATGTATTCGTTCCCAATGATCACCTATTGCCAGTGGGTATTGGTTGTTCGAGTCGTTGTTTCTATTTCTCCACAAGGACCTGGCACAGTTAGGATTTCTGATACTCGATTTCTCGAGTTTCAGGAATTCGGCCCAATTCTGGGGGCTGGGGGTCCGGTCGTGTTAATAACAGCAGTTCCCGGACCCCTCCCTTAAAAAATAAAAAGGGGCCCACGCATTGATGGATTGTTGAATAGACTGTTCTGCAACACACGCGGTTTAAACTATTTCCATAATATAATGATACCAAGATAGTAGAGCCACGCTGATTTCGAGCCGTCGCGTCGGCCCGTTCGTGCTGTAATCACACATAATCGAAGATATTATCCTCGCGTTCGTGCTGTCTTGTTTCGTTGGTGAGACCGGTAGCCCAACGATGCAGAAGCATCACTAGGCCGCCATATTGTGGGTCACCGTGCTGCATTGTTGCATTGTCCTGTGTGTACATCCTCTTGGATTCTGCTTATGTTGTGCATCAGGCAGAGTAGAATCATTACGGTAGGCCCTACCGTAATCATTCATACATAAAATAATAATAATAATACGTGTGGCACTCGGGGACGGCCGCAGTAAAGCTATTGCATACCATTTTTTATCAACTTATGCAATTATAATTATTTATTTATTTTTCATTTATGCAGTTTTTTAATATTAATTCAAGTTTTTTCTTCGATATTAATTCAAGTTACACTTTTTGAGCGTGGTGACCGACAAGAAATCTTTTTCTTTCTTTTATTTAATAAATGAGAAGTTAATATCCTTCAAAATATTTTTAATTTTATTATTTTACAAAACATGTAGGTTATTCAGAAATTTTTATCATTGAAATATAGGTTTATGGAAACTAAAATAAGAAACATAAGTTTGAGACTTGATATCGTCTAAATATCTGGAAAATAGTGTGGCATTATAAATATATGATAGATACCTATACACCTATATACTTTCTCACAAACAGCTGCTTACGTATTCGTCCGATTTTGGAGCAGCTCGTTTCGATCCGTCCGAGCTTCGTACAGTCGTACCATATACATACACGTTAAGCGAACGCTCGGCCGAGCTACACGGTAGTTGAAATGGGGATATTAGGTTTTATTTTCGTTACGGATTTTTTTGATTCGGTCGCAGCGCTCAAAGCCTGCGATAAAAGCTATGCAATAGCTTAAAATATTTTATAGCTGCTAACATTTAAAGTATATTTATGTGGTAAAATAGAGCTATTAGCGCATTTTTTAATTTTAGTTATTGGTAGTCACTGAGGGATAACTTCAGAGAAATTGATTGTAAAAATTCTAAAAAAAAATCCCTGGGACTTTTCCGATTACCTTCCTATCTCTATTCTCCCCTTTCTCTCTAAGGTCCTTGAACGTCTCATCCATACTGAGCTGACATTCTTTATTATTGATATATTTATTTCAGTGTAATGTATGTTTAGGCTGAAATCTGACATTAAATTAAAAAGGCCAATTTTTTCACTACTTCTCACTAATACTTTATACAGTTACGTGCATACCTAAACTGATGATCTAATTATATTATCTAACGAATGTACCATCTCCACGTATTTGTAATTGACAATATTATTAACTCCGATGAATTTAACATTTATTTATTTATAATTTTATTAATTACCTTCTGAGAAACAGTGTTCGAGAACGCCTGCTATTATATGATGAGCAAATCTAATAGACTAAGAGCCCACGAGGGCCAGACCTTCGTTATTTTATAAAAGCTGAAAGTTTATCTGCGGATGTCCCCTGTACAGGTAAGTACGACCAGGGACTATAAAGTTTGGGTTGTGGTTACTTGGGCAGGTAACCGGTAGTAAAGGTGTATAAAATAGTACCTTAAATTCGTTAAAGTATAAAGCTCAATTTTTTTATATTTTCTTAAAGATAACTTTAGAAATCTCGTCATCCATTGCCAGACACTTATGACAGTTGCTACCCCCTGCCAGACACCCCTAAACTTTAATAAATTATAATTCTACTTTCGTTATAGTATAAAAGCTAAATTTTATATATGTTACTTGGGGACCCATGAAAATATGTTACCCCAAAAGCCGGACAGTTTCAATGGTTTTTACATCTTGCCAGACACATCGAAAGTCCGCTGTAAGTGCAAGCGCGAGTGCGAAGTCGATTGCGATCTTTTAAGATATCTAATAAAAAATAATTTAATTACATTCATAGCCATATAAAGTAAAAAATATCATTTTAATATTGTAAAATACAAAAGAAAAGTATTATTACATGTAAAAAAAAATATTCAATCGTTTTAATAAATGTCATCATTGTCGTCGATATTTTCATTTTCTTCGTCAGTTTCTGAAAAAATATAAGCAAGTTTATACAATTAGGAATAATTAAAAAATTATGTAGAATAATTTGTCATAGTAATCACATACCTGATTGCGTTTTGAGGGAATCACTAACATAACTTGGTAGTTGATCCCCTTCAAACCATTTGAACTGGTATTTGTCATCTTTCAATACCCAGCCGTTATTGTCTGGTTGATATGTAGTTGGATTTTTGAGATGAGCATTATTCCAAATGGTACATATATAATTTGCTCGCAAAAATTGCTGATTTTTTCTGATTTTCAAAACAGTTTTACATTTTTTTAAAGTTTCCTCCGGAAACAATATTATATTACCATCACTTTTATTACAAACGGAACAAATTAATGTATCTCCCATGATGACACTTTTTACTAAAAATATACTTTTATTTCACAAAAAAATGCACCAATTTCTATTATTAAACGTTGTTGTACCTGCACATACTTCGCAGTAAAAAATGGCAGTCGACTAAGCGTCCTATCTCACTCGCACCCGCTTGAACAGTTGTTACCTCGCGCTCGCACTTACAGCGGACTTTCGATGTGCCTGGCAAGATGTTAAAACCATTGAAACTGTCTGGCTTTTGGGGTAACATCTTTTCATAGGTCCCCAAGTAGCATATATAAAATTTAGCTTTTATACTATAACGAAAGTAGAATTATAATTTATTAAAGTTTAGGGGTGTCTGGCAGGGGGTAGCAACTGTCATAAGTGTCTGGCAATGGATGACGAGATTTCTGAAGTTATCTTTAAGAAAATAAAAAAAAATTGAGCTTTATACTTTAACAAATTTAAGGTACTATTTTATACACCTTTACTACCGGTTACCTGCCCAAGTAACCACCACCCAAACTTTATAGTCCCTGGTCGTACCTACTTACCTATATAGGGGACATCCGCAGATAAACTTTCAGCTTTTATAAAATAACGAATGTCTGGCCGTCGTGGGCTCTTGTAATATAAAATCACAGTAGTGTTTAGAAATAGGAGTTCTCTTTCTATGTACTTTTTCTGTCGTGACACTATTAAAATTGCATCGTATATTTTTATTGAAATATTTATTCCAAAAACCACCCTTAGCCCTGAACATACAGTATCCAGTAGTTCAGAAGGTACGACACATACGAGTACAACTAATAACCTATGTAAATAAATTTATAATCATCATAATGGAGTCAACATATATTTGAATAATGTAACTTATTTACGAAAATTCTCTCCAGTATAGTATTAGGTTTATTTTAAAAATAAAGTTTATTATTATTTATTAATGTATTGTTTTTTATTATCTCTACAGTTAGCTTCAATCTAACGTTCATAAATACCACTTAGGCCCGTATTATAGAAGGCGTCTCAAGTATCGTTTGATCTCCGATCAGCTGAATCGAGTTTCAAGTTATGATCGAATCTCAAGCGTCGCTCTTATTATAGAAGGTGTTTTGAGTTCTACTCAGTTGAAACTAGTTTCAATATCTAATCTCAACTCACAAGTCTGTTCTCAGTTACGTTTCTGCATTGTCGAAATTATTGTTCTGTGTTACGCAGTTAATTATATTAAACACATCATATCTAACAAGTATAATTTATATATTATTGGTTATTAGTTTATATATAATACACTATTGGCTAGTGTATCAATTTAAATATAATAATAAGAAGCAGTTCGCCCTAAATTAAATACTTTAAAAATTAAAATAAATCTGACTAGATACTACCTATAACGGAACGTTCAAATTGTTTTCAATACTCGTCAATGTCGAATTATCAAACTGTTTTTGTTTTTATTTTAACATTATTGTAATATTTTTGTCCGAAACCAAAAGGTTATTACAATTGCTTGAAGGATATTACTTGAAATAAATAGTTGAATATGTATTTTAAGTGAATTGAATATCAATTAGTGTTAATTAAAGTGTATTGAAATGTGTATAATAAGCAATTCTTTCGTAAATAAAGTATGGTAAAATAAATCTTTTGTTATTATTCAGAAAAATCATTAGAAATTACCACTTGAGCCTAGATTGAGCTTGTCTCAGTTGAACAGAGATCACATCTGTCAAAATCTGTTCTTGAGAGACGATTATGACATAAGCGTCGTTCTAAAATAAGCTAAGCATTGATCTTTACTCACTTGATCAACGATCAGTGAATCTTGTCTCAAGAGACGTTCTATAATACAATCTCTTCTTGAAACTAGTTTTAAAACTCGATTCACGACTGAGACGCCTTCTATAATACGGGCCTTAGTGTCTTAATTGAATATTTGATTTTGAACTTGGTTGTGTCTAGTTAGATTATGTAGATCATATTACCTATACCAACGATGTTATATACAGGACTATCTCATTGGTCTAGCGGTTAGCATAAACGACTACCGATCAAGAGGTTTCGGGTTCAATTCCCAGGTTGGACAGCTGCTGGGTTTTCGTACTAACAGCATGTAGTATGGAAGATGGCCATATTTCCCACCTGTGCCTCGGAGAGCAGCATAAACACCTATGACAATTGTTATTGGGAAGTCAGTGCCCTTAAACATACTGACAACTAGTTCAGCCAAGGAATTCAGTTCACCTTCAGGATTTCGGAGGTTCAATGCTAGTAGCTTGTTGAACTAGTAGCCAACCTCAATTAATTTTGATAATAATACAGACAATACGACACCCACGGGATGAGAGGGGGTGGAGGTATTCTATGCCGGCTCTACACGGCGGAACCACAAGCTAGTATATTAGCTGCTCGAGTGTATCGAATCCTTGGGATAGCCCACATGTAGTGTTTCGTGTCTATACATGTATATTGGTAGTAATTTTTTTTTTCTAGGGCCTTGTTAATGTTTCCGTAGAGAGTTGAATTAGAACATATATTACGTTACTTACCCTGTTTTCAGCCAAGCAACTATTTCGTGCGTTTCGTAGTTTCAGGTAACTTCTGCAAACAAACCATCCAATGTATACCTTTTGGAGTAATTAGGTACATAGGTACACATCTTAGTAACATTGTTATAGATTTTTTTACAAAACACAACTGACTCCTGCCATTAGGATCCCGTCTCTGAACACTAGTAGGTTTGAGCACGACATACCGAATTATGACCCGCCAGAGTTTTCAAACGCTATTACTTAATACATGACATATTCCTCAGTCACCAGTTGCATGTTGCATTAGGTTATACATCTACACGGACCATGTTGTATAAACACTCTTATTGTATTATTAAAGTCCTTCAATACATATTCAAATTAATTAGTAACTCTCTTTTGTTAACGAAAGTGAGCTTTATTATTGGTCCTGTCTTTTGCGTGACAGCTTCTACTGAAACATTACGCGGATTTGTTAATATTTTTCAAAAAGTATTAGCACGTAAAGCCGTCGGTCCTGCGCTTGATCTCACCCCAAGCGTGTCGGATAACCATCGGGTTATACGAGTTTGGGAGCAGGGATTGCACCTGTATTTGAGCACACACTTGTGCACTATAATATCTCCTGTGTAGTTGGCTGGCTTCTGTTGGTATTGGCCGCCGTGGCCGAAATCGAATAGTACAACATAACACTGTACTTTTAATCCGTTACCACACATCATATTGTTTTGCGGGCGCAGAACATGTTACATTCTTTATGGTTTTTGTGTGTGAAATATAATTATAACTACGCTGCGATTTTCCATCCATTCATGGTCCATGTTATTTACTAGTTATGATTTTGTAAAAATGTATAAATTTACATAAAAATAGTTCCAGTGCCAATAAGTAGTTGAGGACATATGAGGGAACAAATGAACATGCTGAATGTTGTAGCCTGTCAAAATCATAACTCTCCTTTGGCTTTTCCGTAATCGGGTAAAAATAGGGAAGTAAGTGGTCGCTGATTGCTTGCATGCTCCTAATATCGCCAGTCACTTTAAGAAGAGCGGTGACTGTGCTATGACCAGCCCTTTAGTCGGATTGCCGAGCTGATGTCTGTGAACAAAGTATGAGTGTTGTTTATGAAAACAGACCTCGAGTACTTGAGACAGACAGGGAATAATAAAGATAGTTTGAAAGTATTCAGGAAGTGTAGGATTATTATTTTTTGTAAGAGAAATGATATAAGCATGGCACCATAATGAAGGAAAAGTCATCTTCGTCCAGAATCTAGAGAAAAATTGAGTATATGAACGATTACTAAGAAAATGCAGTCAAGTGTGGTGACTTCTCAGGCGCAGAGTGGCACATTGTATAGTTTTAGTCGGTTCGATTCCGACACACCGCCCCGCCGCAAACCCCGGCGGGGTGACGGCCAGAGGGGGCTTCCACGCGTAAAAAAAAATTAGAAAAAAAAAGGCTATGTGACAAAACCGGTCAACGGTCAGGTTAAATTTGAGTTTATTAAACAATGGAATAAAAGGACAAATGAGTTTAATTTGAAGAATGTATCACAATTCTGTCGAGGAAATGCAAACTTTGTTTGATGTGGTTTACGGAATCATGTAGATTAAGTTAGAATCGAATTAGTGATCGTAAATGAGCGAAGGTGAGAGTAGGCGTATCGCTGCAGAGGTCTCCGACCACCAAATCCCCTCTGTTGTTGTTGAGTGATTTGGATTAAATGAGTTTGAGTCATTTGTGTTTGTCGCATGTGCTTTTTAACCTGTGAATGTATTCAATAATTGCATAATATACCTTCTGTGTGTGTTACACAAAGATTGAGTGGTAGAGAGTACCTTTGACATTAAGTCTGCCGATATACAAAATAACTCATAAAGTTTAACACTAAATAACAAAATTTGTAATAGACACAAGTTGTGTCTGTGAATAATGTATTTTTTATGATTCTATAAAAATCCGTGATTCGGTAGTGACGGTAAGCTGTCGCTCCCACGAAACATGGTAATATTATTTTCATAATTCATAGGAATTGGGAAATTCAAGCCTAATGAAAGAACAGCAGATATATTGAGGTATTTATTGTGAGATGGCAGTGCGATGTTGTTTACATCCGGGCTCGTATCCATGACACGTAGGATGTGACCCTGGAGAAGCCAGCTGGATATCCTAACTGACAGCCGGCCACAGCACCGAAAGAAGTCACCCCCACCTAAAAAAACATTGAATACCAGTCTTTAGTACGATCATCATAAAACAACAAACACGCTCTTCCACGGTTTTAGACAGACTTCCTTACCAAGCAGTAGATTAACAAAGGTAGTTAAAAGCGGTAGAAAAATTCAAAACTCTGTTGTCTGATAATGATTCAGTAACAATGTTAGCACAAAAACAATCTTGGGATTGTTTTCAAAAAACATAAGGTATAAGTGGTGACAGACTGTTGTAGTTTTACTCCCTTTGTTCTGAATATATGCTTCTCGATAGTTCTCAAACAAACGTATGTACGTCGACGGAATTATTTGCAGCGATTGATGGTTCAGTTGAATTAAAGACTTAAAACTCTACACTCTCGCTGTAAGCTTTTTCCTTTATAATACACTTTGAGTCACACATACCAAGACACGCCGAGGGCCGCTGAAAATGACCAGCGGGCCGCCGGAGTCACCCCCACATGTTCCCACACCGCCGACCCCGCTCGTGCACAGCGTAGAGTCTATGACGACTTTGCTGCCGTAGACCTGGCGGCATACAGCGTTCGACGTCACCGACAGCAACACGTGGCTCTGGATTTGGTTCATCGTTATGCCCGTACCTACACAAAAACAACATTAGGTTTAATTTGCTGTCGCCTAATCTCCTCTCTAAGGAGAGGCCTAGGCCTACGAATGCAAATATCTGTAATAATAGTACGCGTTTACATTTTCCTGTAGATTTTTATAATAGTGTGATTGTAGTTCTTTAGCACTTGATACCAAATAAAAGTGAAATATAAAAAATGTAAATATCATTCCGACATTTCAAAAAAGGGAAAAAATTAATGAAAATGAATGAATGGTGCTCACTGCCTCGTTGGTCTAGTGGTTAGCGTAAGCGACTGCAAATCAAGAGGTCTCGGGTTCAATTCCCGGGTCGGACTGCTGTTGGGTTTTTCCTACAAGAAATTCCTAATAGCAGCCCGGAGTATGGAAGATGGCGGTGTTTCCTGCCCGTGCTTCGGAGAGCACGTTAAGCCGTCGGTCCCGGTTGTCATGAACATCTATGGCAATCGTTATTGGGAAGTCAGTGCCCTCAAATATACTGACAACTAGTTCAACCTTCGAATTCAGTTCGCCCTCAGGGTTGCGGAGGTCAGATGCAAGTCGCTCTGTGTAAAAACTGATATTCAGGTAAAACCGGTTGAACTGGTAGCCGACCCCAAATATTGGGAATAATAAAGGCTAGGAAGATGAGGAAGATGATGAATGAATGGTGCTCACTGTCGCTAGTTCGGCCATAGCCGGCAGCGTGAACCCACGATCCTACAAAGCTGCTGCCGAGTAGAGCTTCGCTGGGCAGCGCTACTGCATTGATCACATCTGTAACAAAAGTTCGGCATGCTCACATAATGGTACAGGTATAGCAGGACAACGGTAAAGGCAACTGGAGTACAACGGCTTTCGTCACTCACCTGTGTATTGAACGTGTGGGAAGGAAATAATTGCGATGTCATTGGAAAGTGTAGCAGGCCTGTAGCCAGCGTGCATCTCGACGCGGCTGGTGCCGATGCGTGTACCGCCGGAGAACAGGCGCGCCGAGCCGAAAACGAGAGTAAACTGGCGCGCCTGGTTACGTCCGTCGAACCAACAGTGCGCTGCTGTGATGGCGCGGGTGTTGCTCAGCATCGAGGAACCGCAAACCGAGGTGCCGCCATTCGTCAGACTTATCACAAGACCTACCTGTAAACCATTCATACAGTTTACTACATATGGAATGCAATACATTTGGATGCAAACACAATAAACATTCCACTTTCGAGAGTCGGATTCGCTAGTAATAATAGGTCTTTACCTATGAAATTGCGTTTCTTCAGTACTGGTCATTTCAAATAAAAAAAAGTTTGTAATGGCTCTGTATTCTAAATTCAAATTAATTTTGTTTTAAAACCATGACATTCTATTTACAAACTCAGTCTTTTGTTTTTTGATTAGCGTTGTATTTTCATTACATTTGAACATTTTTCGTCATAATGGATTTAAAAATTCGTGTTATTATGGAATATGAGTTCCGTCGTGGCACCAACGCGACACAAACGGCACGTAACATCAAAAACGTTTACGGAGAGAACTGTACAAACGAACGCACAACCCTTTATTGGTTTTCCCGGTTCCGTTCTGGAAATTTTGACTTGAAAAATGAAGCTCGTGGTCGTCCGGAGACTTTGGTTAACAATAATGAATTAAAGGCGATTGTGGAAGCTGACGAAACTCAATCTACAGCTGAGCTAGCAGCAGCTTTTGATGTAAGCATCAAAACAATATTGATCCATTTGCGACAAATTGGCAAGGTAAAAAAGCTTGATAGATGGGTGCCCCACGACCTTAACGATCGCCAGCGCAACGTACGCGTCGAGACCTGCCTTTCGCTGCTCAACAGGCAAAGAAATGAAGGAATTTTGAAACGAATAGTTACGTGCGACGAAAAATGGATTCTGTTCGACAATCGAAAGCGCTCAGCAAGTTGGTTAGACCCTGGTTCAGCTCCGAAGCAATGCCCTAAACCAAAAATGACCCCTAAAAAGGTGATGATCACTGTTTGGTGGTCTAGTGCGGGTGTGATTCACCACAGCTTTTTACAAAACGTCATGAGCATTAATGCAGATGTGTACTGTGAAGAACTGGAGAGAATGATGGAGAAGCTTGCACATCTGCAACCAGCTTTGGTCAATCGGTCGTCCCCACTGCTCCTTCACGACAACGCGCGACCCCATACTGCGCAACAGACAGTCTCCAAGCTGCAAGAGCTGGAGTTGAAAGCTCTCCCTCATCCGCCATACTCACCAGACCTTGCACCTACCGACTATTACTTTTTCTAAAATTTAGACAACTTTTTAGTGGGTAAAAAATTCAATTCCCGAGAGGCAGTACAAAATGCCTTTGAAGAGTTTGTTGCCTCCCGTCCAGCTGATTTTTACAAGAAGGGCATCAATAAACTGCCAATGCGTTGGCAAAGATGCGTCGATTGCATGGGTGATTACTTCGAATAACAGAAATAAAAAGTTTGAAAAAATAAGTACTTTCACTTATTGCATACAAAACGGCAATTTCATAGGTAAAGACCTAATATATAATACAGGACATAGTTGTACAGGTGAATGTCTCCGACACAGATTATGTCTGTATGAGCTGTATTTACCATATATATACCAAATTTGTTATTAATTGTAAACCGTGTGTGAGAAACAAGAAATATGTGAACATGATGAGCAAAGGGTATTTTTTCCCGATCGTCAACAAAGTTACTCGTATTTTGTAACCAAATATAAATGAATATTTTTCGGACATCTCAATATAAATATGATCAATCTGAATACAAAAGGGTGACATAATACTGAACAATCTAAATGAAGATGAGGAAACCACAAAACAATCAAAAATTACAGTTACAACAGAACAGTCAAGAACAAAACAGAGTCGTTTATGGGTGTGACATTATTTACAGTGCCGTTCTTAAAAACCAACAAAACTTACTTAGGTATCGGATAAACTGATCACAGTTCCAAAAGTGGAATATAAACACTTTTAATTAAGTTAAAACCTGGAGAAACGCCGACAAGAAGTACAAAAAGCTAATAAAAAATAATTGGTTACAAACTGAACTAAAAAGATTACCTACGATGAATTCACAGTTATAATGTTGTGTGTAACAGGCATTTCATTTTGGACTTAGGAATCTGATCACCTATTTAGTAATATAATAAGAAATGTTCTAATTAGAGAAACTAATTAACAGCAATAAACGTAATTAACAGCAATAAAATATTGGATTTTTACTTTTGTTAATGCAAAATAGGACGTTGAGACGTGGTAAAATTTACCAGGAAGGGGTAGGCGCCAACAACAACGGGTTCGCCGCCGACGATCCTGTTGCCGGGCGCATCGAGCGCGTGCTCCATCTGCTTGATGCGCGCCGCCTCCGGGACACCGACGCGCTCGTGGTAATGCAGCAGGACCGACTCCTGCGCCATCGCCTGCGCCAGCAAGGCGAGCGTTACTGCCAACACCTTGTAGTTCATGGCTGTGATGTGTTTGTGTTGTGTTTGAAACTCGAACGCCTAACAACCAATTTATATGGTTTTGGGATCGATGACCATCAATCCCTATCTAATCGCCATGTTTCACAACTACCTTGGCCGCACTAAGGACGAAGGTCGCGTTGGGACCGTGCCACACTGCTCATTATTACAGTACAATTTGATTACATTAGTTTATGAATATAGGTTGCGTTGTTATCTGGAAATTAATTAAAAACTAGCTGAACCGTGGGTAACGCCGCGGGGCGAAGTTAGTCTAATAAAAATAGCCTAAGTTACTTCTTATATCATCAGCTACTTTTCAGTGAAAGTCCGGACGAAAGACGGAACAAACAGACAAAAATTTAAAAAAAATATTTTTGGTATATGTACCGTGTAAACATACATACTAGCTAACCCCCCCGGTGCTATCTTTATAAATTGTAGGCTGTATGTTATTCTGATGTATAAGCTATATTATTGTACAGTTTCATTAAAATCCATGCAGTAGTTTTCATGTGAAAGAGTAACAAACATCCATGATCCATCCATCTTTACAAACTTTTGCGATTACAATATTAGTGGGAAGTAGGATAATACATTCCAAAGGAAAGATCTTGTATCGCCACTAGACTTGTTACGTAGTGACACTTATGTCGATCATTCGACATAAGTGTCACTACGTACGACTGAAGCAACTTACAATGTCAACAACCATTTTAAAAACATGGGCAAAAACCTTGCAGAAAAACTTTTACAGTCAAGTACTGCCAACCCCCCTGTATTAAAGAAATTCGTGGTTTCAGGTAAATTAAATTGTTTTGACTTGTTAAATACCGATATAAATGAAGTATCAATCATCTTGCACCAAGACTTTATAACCAACTAAATTCAATCTGTAAAACTAAAATCTTAATAATAAAGAAAGTGTATTTAACGTTATTTAACGTCGAACTATACTCACTTATTGCACAATGTCAAGGGGTGATGCAGCGAAGTCAATATTATATATAAGTCAATATGTATATATACCACGAATAATAACGAATGTACGATCATATTATTCGACTATTGAGGTAAATTGAATGATGCAGACACAGAAAACATTTTGCAAACATTGAAGTAGTCTCTTACAACAATTTTGGAGATTTGCTTTCTCACGTGAACACATTTATAGTATCCCCCCACCTAATACTTCCCCCCCACCTATATTTTCAACCCCTTTTTTGCGGCTTATTTATCTAGCGTAGCACCCCTTAATCCATTCACCCCACTACCCCGATCACCCCCACCTCCTAAGATCACCCTTTAAGTAAGACACCCCCTCTATCTCCGAAACTATAGCTCGGAGACATTTTTAAGTCCCCCCCCTTGCACCTTGAACTTGTCAGGAATCAGTACCCTTAATATTCGACCCCCCCCTCTCTTAACTATACTTCACCCCCCCCCCCTTAACCCAAATTCATAATCAAATACCCTAACCCCCTTGTGTTTGGGCTCGTTGATATCAAGAGAATTTGTCTGATCTTTTGGCTTCAAAACAACTTTCACTTTCCATCACTGTGATACAGCCCCCCCCCTCTTGACACTTGACAAATCTGAAGTGTAAACGGCTCTGCAGAGCAGAAAAATATCAAAACGTATGTATTTAGCAAGCCGTGCGTGTTCTAACCTATAAGCTGTTGTGTTTACGAAGTCGTTCCATCCGGGTGTCTCTTGACACCTCTCATTATTAATCTGTAACTTTCATAATAAATCCTTAAATAAAAATTAGTACCGAGTTTACAAATTATAAGTCAAGCGATCGCCTGAAACACAGGTTTACCCTAGCTCAGGCAGGCATCGATTAAAGTATATTATTTAAGCTAAATTTTAATATTTTAACATGCAAAAAATGTATCTTTTGATAATAATTTTTATTTTTCTCTCATACAGGATATTTACAATACTCTTAAATTAGATGTTACATTTTTAATTTGTGAAACTGTGCGAGAGACTGGCATCTGTACTAGGAAGACCTGTATGACAGATTTAAAAGTGTTTGTGTGTGTGCGTGTGTGTGTGTTAGTATGTGTATTTTTTCACGGTTTGCGTAAAATGTATGGATTTCAAGATTGGGTACTTCAGAGGGTATAAATAGTTAGCGTTCAGTTTCCTCATAGCTGAGAGACTTAAGCCAATCAGAGAGATTTTTTTTGCAGTTATATTTTGTCTGAACGTAAATGTGCAATTTCTCGTTCACCTTATTGTATAGAAGCCTTCCCATAAACACAAAGAATTTGCCCGCAAATGTAGTAGAACTCAAATTCTCAGTCGCAACACAAACCCTGTGATTTAGGCGTTTCTTAGGGCGCATGGGATCGTAAACGAGATGAGCATGTTGCCTCAGTATAGTGTTTCGGATGTACAGCTGGCGCACCGTTAGGACATCTGCAAGTTGATATAAGTCCTTAGTAGGGTATAAGAAGGACAAGGAATGGCTCACCTTAAGAACTGCCCTTAGAGCTTTCTCTAGTTGTATAAGGTTAGATTTACAGGCGCCACCCCGCACTGAGACGCAGTACGAAAGTATTGGTTGACATAATGCAAAATAAACCAATTTAATATCCTGACTTTAGTTCTACACTAGTGTAATTTAGTATAAGTATTGCGTAATAACTTTTTTTTCAATCCCATATCCTACACTGTAACATATGTATTTGTCAATTAGATAAATATTATTATTATTGTTCAGTCATTTATGTACTGCCTTTCTTCCCCAATTCGTCAAACATGTCTTACTGAGTCGATTCCCGGGTCGGACCAAATGTTTTTATGATCTGCTAATATTTATTACAGAGTTTAGGTGTTCAAGGTATATAATCTAGCTTGGTACAAGCTCTACTTAGTTTGAGAGAAGTTGAAGTGAGTGCAGAATAGCCAGTTCCATAAGAGAAGACAGTTATTTTGGCGAAAGTGTCAACATTAGAGAAAGTGCTCATGAGCAGAATGCACAGGCACCAATTTCTCATGACTCCAAATCATTATCAACCTCGTTATAGACTCTACTGTGGGTCGCGATGCTCAGTCTATAGTCAATCTATGATGTCAACAAGCAAAGGTCATAGAGCGCTGAAGTGCAGCACAGTGAGTGGGCCACGGGCACGAGCGCCGGCGTGGCGATAACTTATCGAGCTCCCGGTACCTGTTATTGTTACTTATCATTGGTAATCTGTTAATCATGTTTGTAGTACAATTACACAACTGTTAGTTAAATGGATTAAGTTTTCGTCAATGAAATGTTTGTAGATAAGTGACGAAGGGTCATCGAGTTGACCATGAACGCTGCCTGCGGCGGCGACGTTAACACTTTCAGACAAGACACTCCAATTTTTGGAACGAAGTTCCTTATCGCGCGATATGAACGAAAAAACGAAGGGGGCTAGACGGAAATTGTCGCGACATAATTTGTTGTCACGACACTTTTTGCTATTTTAAATTTTATTTGTTATTAGTTTATTTTTCATTGCTTGAAGCAACCCAGATACTATATATATCTATATATATATATATATACTATATATATATATAGATATATAATATATATAATTTTAGATGAAAAACTTAACTGGCACTTACACATTGACAGTGTTATCGCCCGTACCAGGAAATTTATATGGGTCTTCAAGAAGTTGAGGCATATTGCTGACATGGATGTTTTGCGTAAAATATACTATGCACTGGTTCAATCTGTGCTTGGATATTGTATAAGGGTGTGGGGTGGTGCATGTAAATCCTTTGTGATTGATCTGGAAAGAGCCCAGCGCTCTGTCTTGAAGGTCATGACTTTTAGTCCGTACAGATATTCCACGGTAAAATTGTACGAAAGATGTCAAGTGCTAACAGTTAGGCAACTGTACATATTACAATTAGTTATCCAACAACATAAGCTCACCCCTATCATGAAGACGAATATAATAAGCAGCGGGTAATAAGAAATATTATTCCAAATGTGGTTTGTCGAACAGCTGCGGCTAGGCGGCAATATAAATATAAAGCGGTGTATCTATATAATAGAATAAATAAAATTATAAATGTTCACCCCAAATCAAGCCACGAAGTTAAAACCATTACCAAACATTGGTTATTAGGACTTAATTATGAAGAAACTGAATTGTTAGTTTTGTGACACACACACACACACGCGCACACACACACACACACACACACACACACATACACACATACACACATACACACAGACACATACACACACACACACAGACACACATATACACGCGTACACACATAAAAAAATATTATTTTGATTGTAATATATAAGTGTATTTCTTGCTTTTTTTTTTGTGATTAACCTCTGTATTTTATTTTATTTTTCCATAAAATCAAAATTATATCATGTAATTCCGAGAGAGAACACTGATCTCTGTAACACAGGTCATTGAACCTAGCTCCGAGATCAGGGAGCTCAATATAATTTGTAAAAAACGTTTTATGGCAATAAAAAATTTTTTATTTTTTTTTTTTTTTTTATTTTATATATATATATATACTATATACAACGTGTCCCAAAACTCAACGATAAGCTGGTACCAGTAGGTCGGCCTGCTCGTGACTACTCGTGAAAAAATGATAAAAAATAATTATCTTCTTTTTTTTTTAAATTACGAAAAAAAAACTAAAATTCTTAAAAATTTACACCTCTTAAGATATTTTTAACTACCATCACCACAATTTTCCAAATATTTCAGTTTTTTTTTTGTATCAGCATCCTAAGTAACACCGTTATCCATCACAATTCTTAGAAAATCCATAACACCTGTAGATTTTACACGAAAATTAATGAAAGTTTTTTCTTTTCTTCAAAACTCTAAAAGATTTTTCTTTAAGGGCAATTTAACTAATCGTGGTGTAAAAAAATGTATGGTCACTACTATGGCAAGTGTTTTAAAAAAATTACGCATCTAACCATGAATCTAAAATGGTACAATACTTCTTGAAAACCAACCACAAAAAAAAAATGCAAATTATTTATCTAAACATAAACCAACATTCATGAATTGTTTATAGTACTAAATTTTTGACAATATTTAAGGTTTTTGTCGAATTTTTCGTCAACCCTTATTTTGGTAGTAACTTATTATCCATAACTAGTTAGATCTCATCTAGATCTACCTAGTTTATAGCAAATTACATAAGTCCGGTAAATAGAAGTTTGAAATTTTTTACATACAATTATAGTACTCAATTTTACTACCTGCGCACAGAATGCCTGCCGTACTGCTATTCAAGCGAGATTTGTGAGATATTGTAGGGTAGGAGGATTATACTATCATATTTTTGTACGTAAGTGAGATTCAAAATTATTGGGAATGTTGAATAAAATAAAACAATTTAATAAAATTTTTATACATTTATTGCGTTATCAACATTACAGTAAATGTTCAAACTGTTTGACGCCGGCATTAATACAAGCATTTTTTGCAATTTCCCTCGTCCAATCTAGACAAATGGGGTGTCGTTCGACGGGTCTCGATGAGACTTTTCCAAAAATGCAAAAATTAAAATTCTAGGACTAAGGTCATCGAGCTATTCGACAAAAACCTCAAGAAATACCAAAATTTAAGTTAAAATGTAAAAAATTTCAAACTTCTATTTACTTATGTAATTTGCTATAAACTAGGTAGATCTAGATGAGATCTAACTAGTTATGTATAATAAGTTACTACCAAAATAAGGGTTGACGGAAAATTCGACAAAAACCTTAAATATTGTCAAAAATTTAGTACAAGGTGTCTCAAAAGAAATTTTATATTTGTTTAGCTTACTGCGTGAACGCTGCGTACTTGAGGGGTGCGGGGGTTATGTCAATTGGTAGCTTGGCTCTTGGGGATTCAGTCGCTATGGAGCGTTTCTCGGGAGCAGACCGCGCGTTGTGCGTGCGAGAGTTTTACAAGAACGGTGATTCGACAACTGTCGCGCGTAGAAAATTCTGCAGTATTCGAGGTTTTCGCCACTTAAATGATGCGCCAAGCCTTCCTCTCATTCGACATTGGGTTAAAAAGTTTGAAGAAACTGGATCAACGCTGGATAAATCAAAATCCGGGCGACCTAGGTCATCAAGAACGGTAGAAAACGTGGAGAGTGTTAATCAATCTGTACGTGACGACCCGAGCCTTTCAATTCGGAAGCGCGCGAGTGCTTTAAATGTGCATAGATCATCATTACATCGCATTATGCACAAAGATCTAAAGCTGCACCCCTACAAAATTCAATTGGTGCAAGAATTAAAGCCCCAAGATGCTGGTCAGAGGCTTAATTTCGTAAATCAGATGATTGAGCGATTTTCAACGTTTACCAACATTTTGTTTTCGGATGAAGCTCATTTTCATCTTAATGGCTTCGTAAATAAGCAAAACTGCCGCTACTGGAGTTCAGCCAATCCGAAACGCAAACATCAGAAACCCCTACACTCGCCTAAAGTGACCGTATGGGCTGCCATGTCGGCGCGAGGAATTATCGGCCCTTACTTTTTTGAAGACGAAATGGGGCGTACAGTTACAGTGAATTCAGAGCGTTATGTGGAGATGTTAGACAACTTCTTGGTACCTGAACTGCAAAACTTTCCTGGCTATAACCAAAGAACATGGTTTCAACAGGACGGAGCAACTTCACACACGTCCAATATATCTCTGCCACGTGTTCGTGAAATTTTCTCAGGAAAATTGATCTCCCGGAGAGGTGACATAAATTGGCCTCCACGTAGCCCAGATTTAACCCCTATGGACTTTTTCCTATGGGGTTATCTTAAATCTAAAGTTTACGCCAATAAACCAACTTCACTGGCGCATTTGAAAGAAAATATCCGTCACGAAATGGCAGCCATCCCTCACTCCACCTGTCGAGCAGTCATAAGTAATTTTACTGTTCGATTAAATGAGTGCCAACAACGTGAGGGTTTACATTTAGACGATATTATTTTTAAGAAATGAATTCCCAAAAAGTGTATTTTAACAATAAATAAACATTTTTTCTATATACCGCTTCCTTTTTTTTTAATCAATCCACTAAATATGAAATTTCTTTTGAGACACCTTGTACTATAAACAATTCATGAATGTTGGTTTATGTTTAGATAAATAATTTGCATTTTTTTTTGTGGTTGGTTTTCAAGAAGTATTGTATCATTTTAGATTCATGTTTAGATGCGTAATTTTTTTAAAACATTTGCCATAGTAGTGACCATACATTTTTTTACACCACGATGAGTTAAATTGCCCTTAAAGAAAAATCTTTTAGAGTTTTGAAGAAAAGAAAAAACTTTCATTAATTTTCGTGTAAAATCTACAGGTGTTATGGGTTTTCTAAGTATTGTGATGAGTAACGGTGTTACTTAGGATGCTGATACAAAAAAAAAATCTGAAATATTTGGAAAATTGTGGAGATGGTAGTTAAAAATATCTTAAGAGGTGTAAATTTTTAAGAATTTTAGTTTTTTTTTTCGTAATTTAAAAAAAAAGAAGATAATTATTTTTTATCATTTTTTCACGAGTAGTCACGAGCAGGCCGACCTTCTGGTACCGGCTTATCGTTGAGTTTTGGGACACGTTGTATATATATATATATATATATATAATAGATAGATAAGATTTCGAACTTTTATACATATATACATATCATCATTATCATCACTTTTATCATAATCATCATTTCATCATTTTCATCAATTCATCATTTTCATCATCTTCATCGTTTTCATCATTTTCATCATTTTCATCACTTTCATCATTTTCATCATTTTCATCATCTTCATCATTTTCATCATTTTCATCATTTTCATCAATTCATCATCTTCATCACTTTCATCATTTTCATCATTTTCATCATCTTCATCATTTGCATAATTTTCATCATTTTCATAATTTTCATCACTTTCATCATTTTCACCATTTTCATCATCTTCATCATTTTCATCATTTTCATCATTTTCATCATTTTCATCACTTTCATCATTTTCATCATCTTCATCACTTTCATCATTTTCATCATTTTCATCATTTTCATCAATTCATCATCTTCATCACTTTCATCATTTTCATCATTTTCATCATTTTCATCGTCTTCATCATTTTCACCATTATCATCATTATCATTATTATTATTATTAATATTATTGTGTACACATATATCATAAAACTAGAAATTACGTAAAATATTGAAGTAAATATAATATTTGTATCGTCTTTCTATTTCGAACTTCGTTCCATCCGGGTGTCCCTTGACACCTCTCAAGTTTTATTTAAATAGATATACTAATTTATATAATTTTACAACAACGCTTGTTTAATTATATACTTATTTCACATATTGTGGCCTATTGCCAATACTAACAAACTGCTTAGATAAAAGTGAACCATAAAGGTTATCAGTGGAGAACGTTAGTACCTGTAATGAAAGCGATGTAGGGCTGGTTTTAAACATTTATAAATACGCGCAAGTTTATGGAGTCCGTTACCGTGAGACGGGCGGACGCCCTTTAGTGAAACAATCAAAATAATAAATTTGTTTAAAGTTTTACTATTACTGTTAAGTTAGCACATATGGCCACGAGGTTTAAGCGGTCACCACGCCACTTCCTACTTCGCCAAGTGTTGTGGATTCAATCCACAACACCACTACCGAATCGCACACCGGATAACACTTTGTGTGATTCACAAATCGAGTCTGGGTGTTCTTTGTGTTTGTTTCATGTATGTTTGTAAAGTTCCTAGCAAAATAGGATATATGTATTCGTATTGCGGGAGGTGTCAAAGAAAGGAAGGAAAAGAAAAAGAGAACATTATTTCCACATAGTTATACATACATATAATTAACAAAGTAATTATTCATGTTTGTAGAAATAGTACCTGCTGGTAAAAATGGCTATGAAGAGTAGGTGGGTTTTACTAAAATGAACTAGTGTTCGCCATTAAAATAGCAACCGGTGCTGTGATAATTGACATTCGGAAGAATTCGCCGCCAGTCGACATCGTGCAGCGGAGCCGAGACAGCAGCCGCTTGCAGGCATTGGGCGCCAGGTACCTGGGGAAAGAACAGACGCTGAGACCTAGAAGCTGGCAACTTAACTACCTCGTAGAGCTCAAATAATCAGATCATTGAGTCTATACACAACGTTTTAATATCAGATGTTCAGGATCATCATTAACCACTCGCATTATCAGGAAAATATTTATAATATCCTACAACGAAGGCGAGATGGGTCTAACTTTAAACTTTTATGAATACGCCGAGTATTACTCACCATAACAGATACCTTTGAGAGTGACAAAAAGTGTTGCTCCATTCTTGAATAAACAGTATGTTAATAGTTCATCTCACTTGCTTGCCTGTCAGGTACAGGATGGCGTGTTATACACTCTCCACAGTTCTTGCGAATGTTTTCGCTCACTCGTACTTCTCGCTCTCCGAGCCCATTTCCGAGTTACATGAGAGAACGAGCGCATAGTACCTGTAGCACGGTTGTTATTTATGAGTGGTAAACCAGGCTGACTATCGCACTGCCTGTTCGTAATGTCGTGATTGCGGTTTACGTGAATCGCGCTCTTTATAGCCATTGCTACTTTTTATCTTATCTGTACTGATTTATTTGCAATGTTTCCTTAAACTTAAATGTTTTTGTACTTCAATATTTGTACGCCAATATCAGAAAAAATCAACAACACACAGCGCGTGGCAAAATGTGTCATTTAGCTAATAAACCAAAAACTTATAAAAAGAGTAGTGGCGTCGATTGAGCTGTATGGCCCTAACGATACCATTCTCACAAAATGTATGACTAAGCGACAGTTTGTCTCAAGGTTTATTCATTGTACAAAAACTAGTTTGGTAACGAGCAATGTGCTCGCACGTATCACGGAGCCGACTATCTTAACATTCAATGAGATTGTTGGCGTACAGAAGGTGTTACAGAAAACCTTAGATGGCAGCCCATCAGCTCATGTCAAACCCTTTTCTTTACAATTTAGAAGTTAGCCTTATAAAACTAAAACGATACAACTCTGAGTAAAGCATTGGGTGTTTATTTTGGGTACTTTCGATCTGCTCTAATCTAGATTCAATCGTGAAAAATGAAAAATTGCACAATATAATAGAATTAACTCAAGTATAAAAGTATAATGTTCGGTATTCGCGCTGTTCACATTCATTTGAACTTCAAATGCATTGAAGTATGCTGTCGTTTGACAACCTCTGTTTGATACCTACAGACGAAGTTGGGCTATTTCCACCGCCTTACTTCGGCAATGATAAGAATCACCTACAGATAAGTGGCCGGCCACACAGGCACACCTGAAATCAAATACAATAATCTGATATTGAGCGTATCGGTTCAGTAATTAAGGACAAATAACAGTTGACAGTTGATGTAACGTGTTTATCTGTGGCACACCCAGACACCCACACGCACACACGCACATACACGTTACACGTTCTTGCTGTGACTAAATTCACTAATGTACTAACTTTCCGTGCGGTGTGGTAGCGACTTAACCCGGCGTTATTAATTAAATAATTTATTTATTTAGTAAGGAAATGACAATTGTTCCAAATGGAGTAAAGAACTCTGTCGGCAACACATTTTGTATTAGAAGACATAGATAGACTATCGTAGGTGAAAAGGACCCTCTTCACATTATATATATATTTATATTATCATATATTTTTTAACAGTCTTAACGTCTTAAAAGCAGAACAACACTATGAAAACATGAAATGAACCATATACCAAGGCAGGTCTGGCCAGCGTAGCACAGCTAAAACGTCGTTTCTTACGAGAAGCTTATGTCCAGCAGCTGTTATGGACTGTTAGAAGCGGTTGAAACCGCTTCACGTATTAATCTACAAAGAATATAAGTAATATAAGTATTGTATAGTTCGATCCAGTGTTTTAGTCCCGACTCCAGCAAGTGCTACGCGATCGTTGCACGAGCTGTATAACCCGTTTGAATCGTCGGGATATAGAGGACATCGCAACCTTTTAAATAACTTTAACGCGAATAAACCCTGCTATTCAATAAAAACTAAGCGGCCTTATATTCTCAAAATCTCTCTAGGATAACTAATCCATTGTCAGATGAATGGCACACAGTTTATAAATAAACACGCCATTGAATAACAACAGAACGAACAGTTTCGGAGATGACGAAATATACGATTCTTTGCTCGTCTTTTTGTCTGAACAAGATATTATAATAGGTATAGATGGTACGCTGCAATGTGTAACATTGACAAGAGTGTTGTCACATTTTTCTTAAAAAACAAAGGTCAAAGGTAAATTGTGATAGCTCGTGAACCGAGGTGTGGTGCCAACGGTACATCACCAACACTCCGACAGAGGTGAGCGGCCGCACAAATTAATCAAAAATCCATTACATGTGTCGTAACAGCATCAGCAGATTCCTGTTGTGATGTGGTGGTTAAATAAAACGCATATTACATGAACAGATTTATTCGTTGAATCTTCGGCAAACTTAATTGGTCCACCTTTATTGCTTCTAACTAGACGCGCGCATATGCGCCATGTGCGTACCGCGTACGGCTCGGCGGCGGCGGCGGAGACGGAAAGGGAGCGGGCCCGGCGGGACCGTGCCGCGAAGTGCGGGCGCGTGGCTCCGGGAGGGCCGGGCCTGGCCGCGGGCTGCGCCGGGCCTGGACGCGGGCTGCGCCGGGCCTGGACGCGGGCTGCGTCGGGGCACACCGCGGGGCGCGCCGGGCCTCACCGCGGGGCGCGCCGGGACTGGACGCGGGGCGGTGGACCAGCCAAGTGGCGCCGCTCCTACTCTCACACTTAACCTAGCTATGTACAAAATTAGTACCCGTTTAAATGAATGTATATCGAGACTATTTACAAGTGGGGGGGTGACGCCGACGTCATGGGGGCGAGGGGGCGGTGGGCGCGGGGGGAGTTGCCGCGCCGAGCGCCGCCGCCGGCCCGCTCTCGGCGCTGGACAAGCGCGCCAGCGTCTTGAACAGCGGCGAGTTGACGAAGCGCGGGTACGAGTCGCGGTGCATCAGCGTGTAAATTTGCAGCTGCGCGTCGTCAAAGGTGTGCGGCGTCGGCTCCACCATATTACGGTTTACGACTTCGCGCACGCGCGAGTCCAGCGATACCTGTAACATGCCACAAGCCTCGATCAAACAGCCGTCAGCAAGATGGTAGGGTCAAGGACAGCGAGATGTGGCTGCTGCAAACGACCCGGGAAGGTGACACCGCGTTGCGGCCGGGGGTGTTGTCTTGGGCGGGTCGTTGTTCCGCCTCTTACTGTCTAAAACGGTGTGAGGCGTAACAGCGTACCGCGCTGGGGGTGACTCTGGTCACCTGTACTGGTACTGGTCTGGTACCTCAGTCATGGGGTACGGCAGAGGGGACTCCAGAAGCCGCCGATGCGTTCCTGGAGCTCCTCTTGACTGCCGAGGCAGGCCGCCGCGGGGTTTAGTGGGTAGACCGGTCTTCCGGGAGTCCCACACACGCCCTTCGTCTCCCCATGAAGGGTATGGTGCGAAAAGCATACCCCGCGTAAAAAAAAAGAAAAAAAAAAAAAAGGGTCAAGGACAGCACAAGTGCCCCGCACGCTCACCTCCTTGGGAGACAGTATCGAAATGTAGTCTTCATAGATGAAGCGCGCTTTTTCTTCAACCGCGTCAGGGTCGGTCTCGCGCTTGAGCTCTTCGCACGCGAGCCAGAACATGATGTTTTCCTCCGAGTATTCTCCGCGAAGAAAATCACGGAACACTTTTCGCCCAGCTGTAACAAAATCCATTCTAAGATATGTATGTAAAAACTATTACTTTATTTATACATACCACTAAACTTTATTTAAAAAAACCAATAATACTGGGTTAATGACTACTCATCAATGATTACTCATCAGTCTTGAATATATCTATCATTGCAAAGGAAACACATGGCAATATGGCATATATTCACTTAAGACACTAAGTGACATTTTAAACTTTTACTAAATCATAGCAACAGCATGTACTGGATTATCAAGGTAAATTAGATGAAAACGCCAAAATCTACTGCCTGCTTGTGTCGATCTATATCTTCCAGTTGCCAAAATGCGTAAAGCCTTAAGAGAAGAATACTGGCAAAGAAACTAATGGCTACACTTTTTAAAACATGAAAGGTAAACAGTACGCAAGCTGTTGCCACCTAAATTTCATTTTATCATTTTATAAGAAGTATAACCAAGAAGTTTCCGAGGCTGGAATGCAAGAAACGTATTTGTTTGTATGCAAGCACTACCTGCACTGAGCTCACTGCAAAACTGCTTTTTTTTGTATAGGGGGCAAACGAGCAGACTTTATCGCCTGATGGTAAGCTATTACCGCCGCCCATAAACACTCGCAACACCAGAGGCGTTACAAGTGCATTGCCGGCCTTTTAGAAGGGAGTACGCTCTTTTCTTGAAGGTTTGAAGGTCGTATTGGTCCGGGAACGTCGCAGGCGACAGCTCATTCCACACTTTTGCTGTGCGCGGCAGAAAGTTTCAGGAAAATCGCACAGTTGTGGACTGCCAACCATCTAGATGATGGGAATGAAATTTCTGTCGCGTAGGATGATGGTGGAAAGATGGGGCAGGGATCAATCCGACTAATTTTTCGGAGCACTCCTCGTGGTAAATGCTATAGAAGCACAGCGAAGCCACATCTCTACGCAGTGCCAGAGAGTATAGCCGAATTGGAAGTTCTTGGAAATCGACGATACGAGTCGCACTCCGCTGAATGCGGTCCAGAGGGAGGAGCTGGTATTGGGGTGCCCCTGCCCAAGGATGAAGACAGTATTCCATGTGAGGCCGAACCTGCGCCTTATAAAGCCGAAGGCGGTGGGCCAGAGTGAAATACCGCCCCAATCTGTTGAGCACACCAAGCTTTTTCGAGGCCAATTTGACCTTACCCTCCAAATGGCCACGAAACTGGATTTCGCTCGATACGTCGACACCAAGAATTCCAATATTGGCAGAGGCAGATAGGGGAGTGTCTTCGAAACGAGGACATATTGGAGGAGAGGACCGGACAGGGCCCGAGAACAGCTTGGTATATTACAAGCAACTGGAAATATCTAGTTGATTTGCCATAAGTGTGTGTGGCTAAACTATATTCATTTGTCATGCCGTTCAATGGAGAAGACGATGCACACTAACGGTGCTATATATTAATATAATCAATTGATACGAAAGAGATCGTAGCTTAACATGTGTTGTCTATGTAACATAGACAAGATAGTGAAACATGGCCTAAAAGAACTGCAATTGGCAGTTCAGTATATAAGTAATAAAATAGATAAATGTTTGGAAAGCATGGAACCATTCAAAGTTAAAATCAAGGAAAATCTAGCCTCGGAAACTGCAACAAACCCCTAAAAGAAGATTAGCGCAATTAAACGTTTCAATGAATACGAACAAGAGAACGAAAAAAAGTATTCGAAGTCTAAGGAATTACTAATCAAGATAAATACATCTTCGTCCCTTAATAACCCACTGCTGGACATAGCCCTCTCCTCCGAACGAGGTTTTGACCTATTATCACTGCCTTGGTGACGTGAGGTCTCGGGTTCGATTCCCGGGTTGTTTGTATGATCTGCAAAAATTTATTACGGAGTTTGAGTGTTTTCTATGTATAATATGTATGTATTTACAAAAAAATATATGTATTTATATCAGTTGTCTAGTACCCATAACACTAGCTCTGCTTAGCTCGGGACTAGATGGCGTTGTGTGTGAGGTGTCCGAAATATATTATTTATGATTTATTGTACAACGCTGACCAGAGAGGTTAGTATATGATTTGTTTCAGCTTTCTTATGAACTGAACTTGTTATCTGTAATGATTTCTGATGATGATGATGATGTGTTTATTTCGACAACATAGAAATCTTTGATAGTTTTTTGAGATTATTTTAATATTTATTGATTCAATTCCATCTATTCCCGGAGATTTATTGCATTTTTTAAACAATTTGGAAACGTTTGGGTCTCTTTTATTTCAATTCTTTTACTTTTTATCTTTCAATTGACATATTTAAATTATTTTGTCATGAACTCAGCTCTTTATATTTCTATAAGATGAGTTTAATTTTGTTAGATATTTAGATTCTTCGTAATAATTCCTCAAATATATGTGAGTTTTAATAATACTACGTAATTCTATTTGGGAAGGTGAAATACCATACGAAACTGTTTAGCTCTTTCTCTTTCTATTTGTTCGGTACACTTGCAGTACTCTTGGATGAGACAGCAGTCGTTGTGGTCGGCTAGTACTGTATAGAGTGCACCACAATACACATTCTGCGTGATCTTATAAATAGATGAGCGATACAAGTTTTTCGTCCAGATCATCTTCGTAGTCTTTATTATTCCTAAAATAATTTGGGGTCGGCTAATTTCTGGCACGACTGGATCGATTTTACGGCACTACCGCTGATAAGTAGCTATCGTCCCACGGCGTTGCCCGCGATTGATGTCGTACCGCGGGTAACACTGCGACAATACGAATGACGGATGTATTGACACCTCGTTCTTTAAAATCGGTTGAGTAGTTGAGACTGTACGGCGGAACATACGAAACCATGCAGAAACTACTGCCCTTTTTGGGTTTGCCGTAGTCGGATATTTACATTGCTTCCTCCACAGTACAATGCCAGTATTTCTATAAGGTATAGAATTATTTTAATTTATTTCTTGTTATAATCGTGCATATTATTACGTTAACGAAACACGAGAAATGTACTACACGCACACCCGATATGAAGCAACATGACTGTTATGGGTATTTCATGTTTTAACCTTACACTGTTTTTTTTATTTAAATAAATGAAGTGGAAAAACAATAGTGAACTGACATAGGCCTCTACATAGGAAGTGAGAAAAAATAAAAAAACTAGAAGCATTGCTTACCGAAGTTCATTATTCTTCTGAGCAATGATAATTCATACTTATATTATAAAGTAATTCTATAAAATCTATCTGTCTGTCTGTCTGTCACGCTTTCAAGGCCAAACTGCTGCACCGATTTCAATGAAAATTGGCATGGAGATACTTTGATTCTTGTAGAAGGACACAGGCCACTTTTTGCTGTGATAACCGACAAAATATTTGCGGAGCTGCGCGCAAAAGCTAGTTATAATATATTTGAATATAATTTGGGCTAAACATTAGTTTTTTGTCAGATCGGGCCCTGTAGTCTATGTCTAGCGCTGCACTGCAACGGGCTAATGATGATGATGATAGTGGTAGGGAAACGTTTATTTGGTGTATTGTTGAGCACATCTGAGTAGTGACGGATTTAGAATACAGAGTGTCACCACACCACCACACCTACTCATCCCATGGGTGTCGTAAGAGCCGACTAAGGGAGCAAACTACTCGGGACAACATCACTGCAAAGAGAAAGGAAAGTTAAAACAAACCCTACACTGCACCGCGTGACCAACGCGGTGCAGTGCAGTGTGCAGTGGGCCACTGCCTCCTTTCTAAGGTAAGGCTTGCTTATGTCCAGCAGTGGAGTAGTGGCTGTTGATGATGATGATGTTTATTTGGGGAGACAATCTTTGTTTGTTTTTTTTTTGTTTTAAAAAAGACAACTCCCGCATTAGGAATATACATCCTGTGTCGCGGGGGACTTTACAAACATACATATAACGGACACAAAGAACACCCAGACTCAAAACAACATTTTGTGAATCACACAAAGTGATGTCCCACGTGGGATTTGAACCCACGGCACTTGGCGCAGTAGCAAGCGGCGTAGTGACTACTTAAACCACTAGGCCAACCGTGCAGTCGTCTTTTACCTGTCGTATTCGAGTTATAATTTTTCAAGTAACTTCAGAACAACAGATAAATCGTTCACTGTCTATGTTCATGTTGTAATAACTCGAAATCCATACTAGGTACACGACACGACGACCCGCCAAGTGTACGAGTATAGGCCGCGGTCTACAAGTCGCAGATTGTACACGTACGTGCCTGTGTCAATGTTTGATGAATGTAATGAACGGAACAATGTTTTGACAGAATTACGATTATTTTATATAACTCAATGAAACAAGGAGCGCTCGTCTCGAAGATAGATTATAGAACACCGGTCTGTCTAAATGAAACGTCGAACAGACAATACATTGGTTGCCATAGAATATTTAATATGATATTTAGCTACGGTCGAAATTATTTGGATAATCAAAGGAAGCCTTTGTGCTTCTCTTGGAAAAGGACATAAAAAGACTTTGTCTTTGGTCTTGAAGTGTAAACACAGTTCTAGTTTTTATAGAAGACAATTGCAGTAAGCCTAAATAATTGAATAGAACAATAAATAAATAAAAATACTAGTTTACCTAAATATTATAGTTGACAAGTAATGCATCTCCCATACAAACTCCATTCCTAATAGTTACCAACCAGTTAAAGTACATTATATTAATTACGACGGTAGTTAATGCTACGGATATTATGTGAATTAAAATAACATATAATACATAAAGTACAATGCGAGCAATATACGACAGTAAATATGGGAGCACCACTGTACGAATGGTTCAGGAGGTACACAGTACTCGACATAAGCTGCGAAGGCACATACCAGCACTACGCATGAGTCGGTCGAAGGACTGTCCCCAGCTCTGGATCTCCTCCAGCGTCGGCCTGCAACAAAAGCATTGTGTGTTATTGATACAGGTTCGCTGCAAACCTGTTTGACATAAACGTACACCTACGTTCACCTAGGTGTATTTGTATCTGACATGTGCGAGCCTCTGGCGGTACCTCCTGAACTATTATTACAAACGTAATATCTGATCACCATAGTACAGGCAGTATCTAGTTTGGAATTAAACGATCGTATGTGAGATGTGTGACGATGTTAATATCACAATTAATAATGTCGCCCGTATTATATATATTGCAAGCCACCGCTAGATGCAATAGACCAGGCTCTGTGGTTTGCCTTGAGAGAGGCCTAAATCCAATTTTATTCACATAATGTACTTTTTTTACATTGTACTTGCATAGAGCAGCGGTCACCCCAGATATAGAGGAAAGTAATAAAAATGATAACATCTCTCACCCGAAGAAAGTAAACGAAAGAAATATAGATATTAAAGAGACTGTGGCATCGTTCCGGTCGCACCGGGATATATCCCTCGGATCATGGCTCTTCTACCGTAAACTAATATTTGTTGTTACTCGTTATTGTTATATATTGATAGCACTCTGTCTATCTTCGTGCTGTCCACTGCACCGATGTCAATTAAATTCGGCATGGAGATACTTTGATTCTTGGGGAAGGGCATACATATACGACTTTAAAACACGATAACCGAAATACACACAGGCGGAGCGAGCGCGCAAATGCTAGTTCTAAATAAAGAGCCATAAACATCATTAAATTGAATACTGTTTTACAAGGCACATTTATCAAATTCTTCTCAAAATTGACACATTTGTCTCTTTCATTATTTAATGTAAATGAATTTTGTTTTTTCATATCAAATAATTTAGACGAATAGTTTAAAAGTTGATCTGAATGAAGCGCCGCCGCTTCAATTACGAAAGGGCAATATGTATAATATCAGTATGGATGTGAAAGTAATTTTGTCTGTCCGTTTCGCTTTCACCGCTAAACGACTGCACCTCCAAAAGCTAGTAGTCTCAATACTGTAAACTGTCATCGTTTATACTATTATTAGTATAAACGATGACTATATATGATATGACTATGATAATGATGATGATGTATAAAATATATACTATTATTAGGGGTGTAAGCGGGGCCACCTACCATCCCTGGCCCTGTACAGCCAACCTCACCTGCGCGCGGTGCACCCTGCTAAATAACAGACGAGGCTCTGGCGACCGACTCATGGCGGTATAACCACACCAATGCGGAAATCACTAAATCTCGTACTGGCGACGGGCAGCAGCGTCACTAGATAAATGATTCCCGCCACTGCGGTCACCAACCCGCCTGCCAAGCGTGGTGACTATGGCAAATTTCCCCCCATGAACAGAAACCATATTCCACGGCCCCCAGTTCCCGGTAGTCGTACTATTCCTGGCCAAGGTACCGGTCATGGTGACGGTGCGGCAGGGGGTGCGAAGAATCCCCGGGTTACGGCAGGGTACCACCGACGACTTTATCTGGCAACGTATAATGGACGCACGCTGCGGCTGGACGATCGTCTTTCGGAGTTGGAGGCAGAGGTGAACAACATAAACTGGCATGTTTTGGGGCTATCAGAAGTCCGCAGACAGGGCGAGGGTATGATAGCCCTGGAGTCTGGTCACCTCCTCTATTTCCGACAGGGGGACCGGCCATCCCAAGGTGGTGTCGGATTTATGGTCCATGAATCGCTCAAGGGCAGCGTGGAGGAAGTTGGCAGTATATCGTCAAGGGTAGCGTACCTCGTCTTAAGAATAACTAAAAGGTATTCCTTGAATGTTGTACAAGTGTACGCACCCACATCCACACATCCTGATGACGAAGTTACTTAGACCAACTCTGCGTCAGGTCGAGGATGGATGCGAAAGCTTCCAGTTGGAGCTTCAGAATCGGTTTGCCATGTTGGAAACCGCGCAGGACGTAAACGACGCCGCTGACAGTCTGGTACGTGTCGTCCGCGAAGTGGGTTATAAACACTTTCGACCAAAGAGCATTGGACGCAAGTCAAAGCTCAACAGCGAGACTCTTGATCTCATGAGGAAACGACGTGAAACACTAAATGCCACACCCTCAGAGCGACAACAACTTAACAGGCAAATAAGAAGGCTGGTCAGACAAGACGTTCGACAGTCGAATACTCGAGTCATCGAGGATGCAATTGCCCGAAACAGGGGCTCAAAAGTTTTTGCCAAGCCTAAGACCTCCTGTTACTACCTGTCCAAGCTTAGAACGGCACAAGGCACCACCGTCACCTCCGAAACAGAGATTCTCGCTGAAGTCGAAAAGTTTTACGAGGATCTATATTCCTCACAAACCAGTCCAGCTGAGACCCACAGCGCGGATGATCCGCGTGCTAGACTGACACGCCACCTCACAGACGAGCTTCCCGACATCCGGGTGAGATTAGGATGGCACTCGGACAACTACACAATAATAAAGCTCCGGGTGAAGACGGAATTACAACAGAACTCCTAAAGGCTAGTGGAACACCTATGTTAGTAGAGCTCTCAAAACTCTTTAATTCCGTCATTCATACTGGCATTACACCGGAGGCATGGAGTAGGAGCATAGTAGTGCTTTTCTTCAAGAAAGGAGACAAAAGCCTGCTGAAGAACTACCGCCCAATTTCACTCCTGACCCATGTGTACAAATTGTTCTCGAGGGTCATTACGAATCGTCTTGCCCAAAAACTCGATGACTTTCAGCCCGTAAAGCAGGCTGGGTTTCGAAAAGGCTTCAGTACTGTGGACCACATACACACTCTAAGGCAAATTATTGAGAAGACAGAGGAATATAATCAGCCTCTCTGTATAGCGTATGTGGACTACGAAAAAGCCTTCGATACCATTGAGACCTGGGCTGTTCTGGAATCTATGCAGAGGTGCCTGGTCGACTGCCGATATATCCAGGTGTTGAGATGCCTCTATGAAGCTGCAACGATGACCGTCCAAGTACAAGAAAAGAGCACAAGACCAATCAAAGTGCATCGAGGAGTAAGACAGGGAGACGTCATATCTCCGAAACTGTTTACTAATGCCTTGGAAGACGTCTTCAAAACGCTCGATTGGAACGGACGGGGAATCAATATCAATGGTCAATTCCTCTCACACCTGCGGTTTGCAGACGACATAGTCATCCTGGCGGAGTCTCTGCAGGACATGGAAGCAATGCTCAACAGTCTGGACGATTCTTCAAAACGAGTGGGACTGAGGATGAATATAGAAAAGACGAAAATCATGCATAATCGGCATGTGTCCCCGAGTCCCGTGACCGTAAACGGCGTTATTATCGAGGTTGTGCAAGAATACATCTACCTTGGCCAAACTATCCAACTTGGTCGGCACAACTTCGATCGGGAGGCCGACAGAAGAATTCGTTTGGGCTGGGCGGCGTACGGGAAGCTACGTCACATCTTTGAGTCGCAAATACCACAATCATTGAAGACCAAGGTATTTAACCAGTGCGTCCTACCCGTAATGACATACGGAGCCGAGACGTGGACACTCACCATTGGACTGGTCCACAAATTTAAAGTGGCTCAGCGTGCGATGGAGCGTGCGATGTTGGGTGTTTCTCTGTCTGATAGAATTCGGAATGAGGTTATTCGACAGAGAACTAGAGTAACCGACATCGCACGGAGAATCAGTACGTTGAAGTGGAAATGGGCCGGTCATGTCTCTAGACGTACCGATGGTCGGTGGAGCCGAAATGTGCTTGAGTGGAGACCGCGATTAGGCAAACGTAGTGTAGGGCGCCCTGCGACACGATGGATTGACGACTTAAAGAGAGTGGCTGGCAGCGGATGGATGCGGACTGCCCAAGACCGGGATGGTTGGCGCTACTTGGGGGAGACCTACGTTCAGCAGTGGACGGCAAATGGTTGAAGTGATACTATTATTGTAAAACTGAAAAAAGCACCAGGAAAAGATGAGCATGTATGCATTTTTATGATTTGATGATGATTGATGAATGTGGATGAAGCAAAAGAGGTGTGTCAGGACAGCAGTAAGTGGAGATCAATTGTCAGAGCCAGATATGGAGAGGGCTCCTCTTAAGTCTGGCGATTCAAATAAATAAATACAGTAGTTCTACAGGATAGAATCTCTAACCGTTACTTAATATTGCAGGACCATAGCGGTGGGCGCGCTGCCTGCTTAATAATTGTGCCTTATTGCTCATAAAGAACTCTTTCTGAAAGCAGTTGGTTGACCTCCGCCTCGAACGATATCAGATATAAACAGAAACTTCAGCCAAGAGAAAAAACGTCAATAAAAATCCAAAATGTTAGTTTGTACGTTGTTACAAACTGCACGATGAGGTTGAAGCGAATCTCACTGTAGAGCGAGTCATTACGCATTCCAATATATATTAAGTATACCTACATATAATAGTGTTTATCGCTACAGTTAACAGCTGTTGTTAAATTGTGAGTGCAGCGCGGCGGGCGCGGGCGGCGGGCGCGGTGCCGCAACTGGGCCGAAGGAGCGTACACTAACTCCATACAAGATTGTTTATTTTAGAGCAGCTAACTATTGAAACAGGGAAATAAAACATATGCTCGCTTATAGGTTCAAACTACTTATACTCACACGTATGAGGTGTATGTATGATATGAACACAAGCTCCTCTACGCGCAACATGTTGCGTCTATGGGCGAGACGTCGCCTCTATCAGAACATACAATGTCATCTCTCTTTAGTGGTTAGTTACAAAATAGGTACCTAAGTAACGCCGTATTGTACAAGTACACACTAAGATAGCTCTTTCGAACTGTCTTTAAGTAGTTTACCCTTTTTAGTGTTCCCTAACCAAAATGACAAATACAGAAACTTTATAGTTTCGTCATGTTCGTTCGTCCGTTTCTCCATTCTATTTATTAACTTCATATGAATATACGTACATTTACATTTAAGGTACCCGTAGTACCTTTAAACTGAATTTTTTTTTGTTTATGAACCCCATAGCGTGGGGTGTCCTTGGATAAGTCTTACGTAAAAATAAAGGGGAGGTGAAGGCAATATTTAAATTGAGGTATCCGTTTGTAACTTCTTAAGTTAGTAACGTTAGTAACGTTTAACTGTTACACCCCGATCTCCCCACCTTCAGAACTGAAAAAAGTCACGGCAGTAGCATATATAACAAATCTAGAAGAAAACAATAACGGGTGGTTATTGGTTATTGGTTAGTGGTTAGTGAGCTTTATTACCTACTTTAGGAGTAGTAATGAACCAACTCTTTGGACGTTATAAGCCGCTCATACCGTTAATGATTTTATATTAAAGGTACGTTTATGACATGAAATAATATAACACTGACTACGGAACCCTACATTGGGCGTGGCTCGACACGCACTTGTCCTGTTTTTTGTATATTAATGTTGATATATGTATGTACATATATGTATAATAAACGGAACAGAGCCGCATCACTCATATATAAGAATGTGTTAATATAATAAGATGAACTATTTCACCAACATAGTTTTACAAAAGCGAAAGTTGAAACAACAACATTCATTGCTCTCTTAATAAAACACATCTATACTTGTATTTATTTTTAAATGATTAGTTACGAATGAAAGCCGCTCAGAACTCAGAAGATCTCTAGTGGAGGTTAGCCATAGTTCGGCGCACTTACGCAGCACCGAGCACCGGCAAACAAGTGAAACAAGTGGCAATGTGACTCACGGGGCGTCTCCGTCGTTGAGGAGCGGCTCCTGCGGGCCGGGCTCGCGGACCTTCTTGCCGGGCCCGGTGTCCGAGCCGCGTACCGCCAGGCTGCAAACGAACAAACAAATACATTAATTGACCAATCACAGATTGAAACAGAATATAAGCTGTTGCTGTTAGTATAATTACGAGTATGATACCGACCGAGAGCTAACCAAAGTGCGCTGATCGTTCTTCCATTGTCCATTATCAATGACATGGTAATCATAAAGTAAAAGTTACTAGTACTACAAGAACATAATTACCTGTAGAATAGTCAACAAATTCAAAAACGTGTTAATTCTAGATAAAGTGCCTAAATAATATATATATATATAGGAGCAAAATAAAAGTGAAAAAGTAGTGAAAGTATATTTATTGGCACATAAATCCTTAGGAGAAGAAATTTGCATTACAAACGTTTCAACTCGATGGCAAGAGATCGGATGGTACGTCGTTACTGCCATGGAAGATGGGTAAGCTTTTGGTGTGGGACGCAACTTGTATCGACAGAGAAATAGCATTGCCATTCAACGTGGCAATGCTGCCAGTCTTTTGGGAACGCTACCAGTAGGCGAAGAAGTGGAGTAAATATTGTTATAGTTTTTTTTAATTATAAATGTTAATTGTTGTTATGTAATAATAAATATTAAATCCTTAGGATGTTTTAAAATTATAAGATTAATTATTGTTTTGTTTGAATCTCTGTTATCTTAAACTACTTATGTAAAAGATTAAATAATAATATACAACTAAATATGTTTGGCTTCGTGAAACAATTCTTCTACACACATTTAACAAGGTCAAGAAATAATAGTAAATTTAAATGTTTCATTTTGTTTTATTGTCGTTCATATTTTACGTCTTTGAACGTGTTGACTAGCCCATTGTATAAGATATACATGTGTACCTTTTTGTTTATTTATCCTGCTTGTTGCTGAGGCCCCTTCGTAAATTAAAAATTAAGTATAAAGCTCAGTGAATAAAAGTGTTAGTATAATTGTTATATCAGTCACAAAAATAAGCGAACCTTAGCGTCCTATTCATGTTATTTCAAACACACATTGATTTTACCCGATTATGTTATAAATGAACATGCACTATGTGGTCCAGCGGTAACAGCTGACGTTCAACCCTACGTGTAAGGAAACAGAGGAACACGATGGAGGTTGAACGTTGGACTACGAGTGCACACTAAATGTGAATCTAACATGATAATTTACACTATTAATCTAATCAAAGGCAAATTAAAATCTAAAGGTTAAAGTACAAATGTACAATACAGCATCAGCCCATCACTGTTTTGCTCCTGCCTAAGCACGAGACGGCGACGTACGACTAAGCACCACATTCCTTAATGTTTGCTTAGTAGAAATGATTCATTGATGACTTTAGTTTTGTCAGTTAACAAACCATCTACCGTGTACACGTGTATAAAACAAACACTCGGGGACTGCCGCGGTAAAGCTATTGCATAGCATTTTTATCAACTTATGCAATTATAATTATTTATATTAGGTCTTTACCTATGAAATTGCCGTTTTGTATGCAATAAGTGAAAGTACTTATTTTTTCAAACTTTTTGTACTGAAGAAACGCAATTTCATAGGTAAAGACCTATTATATTTTTCATTTATGCAGTATTTTTTTATATTAATTCAAGTTTTTTCTTTGATATTAATTCAAGTTACACTTTTTGAGCGTGGTGACCGATAAGAAAACATTTATATTCTTTTTTTTTTTTCTTTTCTTAAAAAAGACAACTCCCACATTAGGAATAAACATCCTGTGTCGTGGGGGACTTTACAAACATACATGAAACGGAGAACAAAGAACATCCAGACTCGGGACAACAATTCGTGGATCACACAAAGTGTTGTACCGCGTGGGATTTGAACCCAAGACACTTGGCGCAGTGGCAAGCGGCATGGCGACCGCTGAAACCACTCGGCCAACCGTGCAGTCTTTTTTTCTAATAATTTTCCGTAATCCGTAATTTTCCTTTTATTGAATAAATGAGAAGTTAATATCGTTTAAAATACTTTTATTTTTATCATCTTACAATACATGTAGGTTATTGAGGAATTTTTATCATTGAAAATATAGCAGCTCGTCTTGAACCGCGCGAGCTTCGTACAGTCGTAACATATTCATGTATACACGTTAAGTGAACGCTCGACCGAGCTACATGGTAGGTGGAGTGGGGGGTGTTAGGTTTTATTTTCATTACGGAATTTCTAGATTCGTTTGCCGCGCTCAAAAAGTTCTGCAATAGCTTAAAAATTGTTTATGTGGAACTGTTTACAATATACGACTAAAACAAAATGGTAACGATGATAGTTGCAGCAGTATTAAACTGTGACACAGCTACCAACCCCCTCCTTAAATAGAAAAGTGAGTTTTTGTAATTAAAACTAAGTATATGTTATAATTAATTTAAATTTCTCTTAACACTAAAACAAATATTTACTAGACGATTAATATGTGTGAGTATGTGTGTGTGTGAACTGTGTGTGTGACTGTAAAAAACGACATTAGAAATGAATGCCTTACAGATAAGATTTAAAGTAAATTGTTATTAGAAAGCGATCGATCAAATAGTTTGCGGATCATGATACACTCGGCACTCGAAGTCAGTGTGTTGCCAAACTCTTGAATGATAATGTTGAACGTAACTACATATAGTGGTGTAGTGGTGAGGGCTGGGCGTGGGGGAGGCGCGCGGTGCTCCGGCGCAGGGTACACTCACCATTTAGCCCTGCAATAGAATAAAACAACAAGTCAGTGGACGCTCTGCACGTCACCAACATCTCAGTACCACAGCCTCAGGGGGCTCCTCTATCTCTCGGACATACTAGCCAAGCGTCGCTGTTTTGATGCAGCCCTCAGAAGTCACACACTGGTACACTTCGCAGAGGCCGAAAAAAAAAGATATTGTGAGGAAAAGACGTAAACAGCGTGCGAAGTGACTTTGAAGACTTTTATCGCAGGAAGCGTTAATATCAGTGCAATGGATGGAATGTGCCTTGCCTGTCCCAACACAGAACAGCATGCACCTATGGGGCTTTGTTTTTGTTAAAGCAGGTAGAATCAATTCTTTCTTGGTTTATGATGCAAAAGCTTTTTATGCTACACCCTACAACAGCCAGATACACGCGCGACGACCAAGATGTCCCTTCACAAACGTGCTGAAAGAAGTAAAACACAGTTTGGGACAGTTCGGGACTAAAACTCGACATACGAGTATGTATATGTGTATGTGGAGACTCGTGAACTAACTTCAAGTCATTTCAAGAACATACAGTGAAAAACCTAAACGGGGAATATACACGTAAATGAAAAAAACCTTAGCAATGAAGCCATTTTCCTTATGTATGTTGTACATAGATCCTCTAAACAAGCAAGTATGCATATCGAGATGTTTGTTTATATATACTCGTATCTATTTCAATGTGAGAGGATTGGAGAATCAACAGGACTTGGCATAAATTAAAAGTTAATAAGAAATAATGGATTCGTATAGAGCCCTACACGACGCGAATCACAAAACCCGGATACAGAAGCGATAGAATGATAGAATAAACAGGGTCTGACTGAAAATCGATATTAATTAGTTCTTACGTTGATTCTCACTGAACCAGTGCGGTTATTAGAGTTAAAACCCTTCCTGACCATGGCGCATATGACGTCATGAGCACATCTTTTAATCAAATCATTTACTGAGAGCGTTACCGACACAAATTAGTTGGCCATGTTTGAAAAGCTCAAATTTGATACATATTTCAATTGATCACACTCGGGTACAAGTGGTCTCTAATTCTTAACCAGCTCTTAGCAGATAAGGGGGTCTTCCATGTATCTGTTACTAATAACGTACCAGTACACAATAATGACACTAACATATCAATATTTAGCTTGTATTGAATATCAGTCAGTTTTAGCGTAGAAAGACCGGCGTGGCAGGGTAACCCCGAACTAAGTAAAACTTTTGTGTGGAGTGAGTAGAATGTCTAAATGGGAACTGACTGATTCCGTACCGACAGTAGCTTGTGCCTTGTGGAAACTCGAAGAGAATTGCCGCCAGTAAATATCAATGCGCACAATCTGGATAAGCGACTTAATATAGGAGTTAAAGCGATTGTGTGGTCGGTACATGTTGGAACACATATTTAGGGCACACACAGTTTTATTGCTTTCCCATGTGTGCGGCACGCGTGCGCTGTTATGATCTAATTCGCAGCTCGCCTAAATATTACACCGTGTTATGCTTTAAGAGTAGCGTGTGGCCTCGCAACATAAACTATATCTTTTAACTAGTGCCGTAACAAAATATTCATCTTGTAAAAGTTTAGTTTGTGCGAGAGGTGCGATTCAGCGCCTGCCTGCTTCAAGTGTCTCTCTAAAGCTGTGAACGGTAAGTGCGACCAAGGTTCGTGTTAGATAAACACCGTTCCGTGATTGAAGGGCGACGCTGGTGTACCGAAGCAATGGAACAGTGATGGGCTGTTAAGAATTACGAGTGGTGTTCCGTCAAGTGCAAGAATGCAACGTACCAAGAGCAAGAACAGCAACAACACCAGCAGAGACAGCAGGGCTTGGCGGCCGCGGCGGCAGGCCGGCAGCCGCGCGCCAGCGCTGCCAGGCTGCACATCTGCAACACACGACACCATCAGCGATAGCTACGCGAACATAGAGCGCGACATCCACCACACCGCATTGTTGGGCCTCACTACCGCCGTGTGTAATCACTGCCTATACAGTTTGTGTTACTATACACAATGTGCATCTGGAGTGCGATAGCCTTGCACAAGTATATGTACGTCAGTATGAAATGCTCCTATACATTAGTTTCATCGCGATTTGTTTACGTGGATCGGTGATGGCGCGCAAATTCCGCGGTAAGTTTGCGTATCTGTTGTCGGTATCAATGTATTTCAGTATCATAGAGGAGATGCGACGCTTTAGCCGTCCCACTCCCACTGAACCTTCTGCTTGGGTCGGAGTAGAGCGAGTCTCTCGCCGCTCACCAGCTCATGGACCGTCATTTACAATAATCAATACTCTGCGTGCCCTGTCGTGTATTGACAATATTTTGGTACCGGAAGGAATTTATAATAAATAATTTAAAAAATATTATTGGATGAGCAGTTAAGATGAGCACGTGTTAAATGAAAAGGAAGTTAGTATACAATAACATTCAGGTCTGTGGTTCGTGGATTAGGATCTGTGTATTAAGTCACAACGCGGGTTTGGGACGCATCTAGCGCGCCCGTGCACGGCGCGTGGGAAGCTGAGGTGTTGCAGGACGCTGCAGAGGTGCGGAAGAGGTGCAGTAAGTGTCGATGCGAATATAAACAGCATTTAGAGGGTAGTAGGTGAGGGTCAGCAGCAGCGCGCGCCGCGCGTATTTATAGCGCGCCCTCGGCCAGGCGCGTGTTTACTGCGCTATATCGGTGCGCCGCCTGCCACTGTAAACAAGCACACCGCACGCCCACCGTAACCACCGTCCAGCGCTTACTTGGGATCCTTTCATTTATCGGCCTCCTAATACTTTGTCTACATATATCGGGTACACTGCACTCAGCGGCAGGGTCGCACATACGATGCGGTGCGCACTAGGGCGGGACCGACGCAGTCGATCCGCCCTGCCGCAAAACACGGCGCGAGCACCGCGTCCGACGCGGCACTCCCCGGCGCGGCGCCCGGCGCTCGCTCGCTCGGGACGAGCAGGACCGCCACTACGAGTGACCGGTCGTATCGATGACGACCGGAAAGCTTCCGAGGCCGGTCAATATCGGGTGCATAATCGTGCGATAGGAGCGTAGGGAGCGCGCGCAGCACGTGAGCGCGACACATGCGCGCTGGGCGCGATCGATGCGCTGGGCGCGCTGGGGCTCACCTGGCCTGTCGCGGGGCCGCGCGGCGGCGGGCGGCTCGCCGGCCACGCCGGCGCTAGCGCGGGCGCGGGCGCGGCATGCGGCGAGCGCGCGGCCGGCGAGTGACGCGGGAGCGAGGGCTGCACGGGGACGGGCCGCGGTCGGGGCGCGACTGACGCGGCCGGGCGCCGCGCGCCTCCGCGCCCCGCCCGCGCCTGCGCCCGCCGCCCGCCTCCGCCTCCGCTCCGCTCTGCCTCAGCCGTGCCGAGCGCGACGATATGAATGGAGGCGCAAACATGAATCGAGAGAACTCCACGAAAATAAATTATTTCCTTAATGATGTAACGAATCGAACGAATGTTATAAAGCTTCCGAGCTCATCGCAATGCCGCGCCTAAAGCACCTGTAACATATCTGCCTGAGGCTGTTCTTATTCAACTCAATGATATCTGCAATCAACACTTGTCACTAACTCATACTAAATGGCCGATAGGTTTAGGGCGGGCTGGCCACTCTGTGGTTGATCTCTGATATGTGCCATCCATTCGACGCTCGACAAAGTTTTACATCTTAAAAGTGCCTCCCTGATAAGTACTTGTTGTTAGGAGCGGATAAAAGAATACTTAAAGTTGCACTTAAAAAATTGTCTAATATTAAAAATAAAATAAGTTGCAATTACTTCTTCACGATTTTAAGTTCGTTGTCATTAAAAGCTTAAACTGCGCTGAGTGCTTTGACTAAATTACTTCGTAAATATTAATGATTGTAAATGGCGCGCTCCAGGTGCTGCTTCGCCGACAATACAACTTAAGTGAAGCTTACGCTAACACTTAGTGGGTCTCGAGAAATCCAGAACAGTATAAGAAACAAAACAGAACAAGGTTATCAAAACTTATAAAATATCTTCTACTGGTCTTGAGTGGGAAGAATGATACTTAGCATCTTAGCACAAGTAAACGGGAAAATCCAAAACGACGAACTAGGCTTTCTAATCAAATATTTACCATTAAACTATTATATCTCAGTGTTGTATATGTACCCGGTGACCACGTTTAAGTCGAATACGTACCTACTTAGAAAAAGGCCTCTTCACATCCATCGATGTTTATAGAACGTTGTGCGTCTGTTAAACTTGTCTCTCGTATTGAAATAAAAGTTATAACTAGGGCTATATGAAAACTGATATATGGCTATTCCATTACAAATGTTGCGAGCCTGTGCTACGTGTCAATATCTGTGCTCCAGGCCGTCTTTTTTGTTTTATTAATTTTTGTTAAAAGATACTTATTTTATTGTTTGTTACGTTTTGTCTACTGGGGTGTTTCTCTACTTGATAAAATTCGTAACGAGGCAATCCGAAAGAGCACTGGAGTAACCGATATCGCACGCAGGATCGGCAAGCTGAAGTGGAGGTGGGCCGGTCATGTCTCCAGGCGGACTGATGGTCGCTGGAGCCGACAAGTGTTAGAGTGGAGACCACGTTTAGGCAAACGCAGTGTAGGGCGCCCTGCGGCACGATGGACCGACGACTTGAAGAAAATGGCTGGCAACGGATGGATGCAGGCTGCCCAGGACAGGGATGGTTGGCGCTCTTTGGGGGAGGCCTTCGTTCAGCAGTGGACGGCAATAGGCTGAGAGAATACGTTTTGTCGTCGTGTAATGGATGACGTCATTGCACCATGGTGCTACGGTAGTACATTCTGTTCCCAAAGTTGGGTTGCCTGTTCGTTGTTCAAGAATGACATCGACATAATCCTATACGACGTTTCGAATGTGCCTACAACTTGCCTGTTACATTTTTATATTGTTTTGACTGCTTCGGTGGCGCAGTGGTAGTGAATGCGACTGCTGTGCGCGAGGTCTCGGGTTCAATTCTCAGGTCGGACCAAATGTTTGTATGATCTACAAATATTTGATTCGGAGTTAGGGTGTTTTCTATGTATAATATGTATATATGTATATGTATTTATATCAGTTGTCTAGTACCCATAACACAAGCTCTGCTTAGCTTGGGACTAGATGGCGTTGTGTGTAAGATTTCCGAAATATTTATTATTTATTTATTCATTCGTGCGCTGACTGTGGCTGATGTCTTGTCGTATTACTAAGTGACCGATGCGAAGACCGAAGACAGCTCTATGTAAGAGAAAGAGAAAGTCCGAACCTATCATAATTGAAACGTTTACATTAAAATAGGGCCAGTTTGTCTTTAAAATTTAATTATTTTTGTTAACCTTGTGTGAACCCACGCAAATAATGCAAAATGCAGAAACACCATTTTGCAGAAGAGAACAATATTCCGCGCTGAAGTTAACCTAACCTAAGCTAGTTAGAGTTTAAATCTAACTTTACTCTGACATCGTAAAAAATAACAGCAAGCCAGATAATAATGAAGCCAGGTGCCTGATTCTGAGTGCAAAGAATGGATGGAAGGTGCCGCTTGAACTAGCAACTCTGACAACTGGCTACAAGCCAGACGCTCGGAGGGGTCCGTATTTTTTAATTTCCAAGTAATGCGCATGTATGTGAAAATTTTTAGTTGATTTGATTCCGACATATTGCCAAGTCACTAACGCTGCCATGGCTTGGTAACAGTTCGACAGAGTTTTCACAAATGAATGGTATTTATTTATTTAAAAACTATATGCACTAAATTTGTACATCTGCGGACTTAATGTCCGGGGCATTCTCTTCCAGTCGACCTTCGGGTGGTGTTACACATATTAAACACAAAATACACACAATATTATACATTACAAATATTGGTACATACATATACATAAATACACATATACATCACATCTATACACCATCAAATATGAGGTGTACAATGGATGAGGTAGTCCTGCCACTCTACTTTTTCCCCGTATTTTACAGTCTATTTAAAAGGGGTTCATATACTTTTTTTTTAATGTTAAATGGTTTCTGGATTTCCTGCTTTGGAGCGGAGCGCATTCAGGAGTACTACTGGTTGAACAAAGAACAAACTGTACTTTAAGTCGGAGTTGTGAGGGGGGGAGGGGTGTCAACAGAGAAGCAAATTACTAAGTGAGCGAAGATTTCTATCGTGTTAAGAGTACAGGTACCGAAGGTACGGAGGTAAGAATTGTAAATTGAGAAATGAAAAAAGAGGTAAGTGCACATTGAGAGCGCCGAAGATGAATAGGCAACCATTTATTTTGATGGTCTTTAAATTGTCTGTACAACACGATGTCTCCAAGTTCTGTTGAGAATGATAAATACATTGCTGTCTTGAAGCAGCCACAATATCTTACTTTAGGCAATATTATAACAAACATGTTCTAATGGTCTCCGTCAGGTGTACTCCTCACCCTACTAATATTTTATAATCTATTGGTTGTCTTTTTGGTGCCGCCACTGGACTGCATCACTTTCGTTGCAATGCGTCCTTCCCTCCCTCGCGTGCAGTCTAGACTGAGGTTGACATCTTGCTACAGTACTCCGTAGCAGTAGCGTCGTAGAGCTCCGTTACGCTACGAGCCTGTGACGAAAAACACTTTGTATCTCCAGTTCCAAATGAAGTCATATAGTAAAGTATCACGACCCTGTCAGCACCTAGTGGAGGCAGCGCCTTGGTCTCTTGAGATTAAGAAAGAAAGAAAAAGTATTTATTTTAACGACATTGCAACACAACAGATTATTAAATGAAATGGTACATAATACAGTATTGAAACATTAAGTTAAAACACAGTTAAGTATTAAACAGTAGGTAATATGTGTGGTTATAAGGTTAATGTTGTAACAATTTATATAAATCTCTATAGAATTCACCACACATATTACAGATACAATACAAAAAAGTAGATACAAAGTTGCGTCGCAATGCACATTAAAAACAGATGCTGCTCAGCCTATTGCTGCATCATTTACGATACAGCGCTGATTTTCAGCAACACCTTGATGGTGATACGTGTGTCCAGAACAGTAGAACCAAAATGAATATTTGTGTTTCGAAACAAATTTACTATACTGTACGAATGTTTTTAATAATTGTTACGGGATAATCACAGAGTATCACTGACAATGAGGTGAATTCGTTTACAATATCCACCCATCACGATTTAAATTAGGGTTCCATCTGTTGATTTAATAAAAACGCTTTTAAATTTGTCTAATGTTAAACCATGTCTCAAATTGTCCATGGACGGCAGTAATCGCTTACCATCAGGGGATATGTATGCTCATTTGCCCCTATTCAATAAAACCACTGAGTGTTTTTTTTTTCCTTTTGTTGGTACGTTATCTTTTCGAGCCAAAAATTAAATTCAGGTGACAACAGCTTGCATACTTTTAACCTTTCATGTAATACTGACACTATTGTACCAGAATATCTGACGTTTAAAAAAGAGTGGCCATGAGTTTCTTTACCAGTATTCTTCTCATAAGACTCTACGCACTTTAGAAAGTGGAAGTTATAGATCGACACAAGCGGGCAGTAGATTTTGGTGTTTTCGGCATATTCATCTTGACAATCCAGTACATGCAGAGGACAAAGCAAAAATATTTAATTACTAAAAATATGTTATCTATACCACATTTTCATAGAGCAACACTGCCTGTTACTACGAACTTTCACATAACAATTAACACAAAACATTCACAATTTCACGCACACATAAACACATAACAGTGTAACACTTAGGCCCATTTAGGCATATACTTTAACGCCTGCGCAAGACTACTCCTAACCCGTGTTTCTCTATCTTTGTGAAGTCGTTCGGGCAGCGCATGCAATATCAAAGATTTTTTGCCGGCTGCAGAATCATTGTAATACGTGAACAAATTTGTTGTGATTATTTTTAATATTAAGTAGAGTAAAAAGAAATATTATATATATATATACGTTTGGTCGACTCGGGTTCTATGAGGCTAATCTTTTCGTACGGATATAATTTCTTTGTATGACGTACGTATGGCCTTAACCCTCTCCTGAGAAGAGACCCGAGCCGAGCCCAGCAGTGGGACAGCATGGGTTGTTGGTGATAATTTCTATGTCATGTGGCAGTCGTATGTCGGTGAGTGCCAGTATCAACATCTGTGTGTAACGTCGCGAGGCGAAGATAGTCTAAAAAATGAACCTAAGTTTACTCCTTATACTATCAGCTATCTGTCAATGAAAGTCCCATCAAAATCGATCCGTTGTAGAGAACACCCAGAACGGACAGAAAGACTACATTTATAAAAATAATCTTTTGATATCATCATCATCTTCCTACCCTTTTCCCAAATTTATTTAAGGGCCCGTGCAATGAGTTTTCTTCTTCCATTCTCCTCTATCACTCGTCAGTTCACTACTAACTCCCTTTCTGGCCATATCTTCTTTTACGCAGTCTATCCATTTATACTTCTTTTGATATAAGTACTGTATATACAGTTAAAAGTTGTTAATTTGTAATTACAATCAGACAATTTTTTTTATTTGTTTAGATAAGTAACATATTTGAGAGTGATGGCGTACCATTGTTGAATTCCTTTATAATTAACTCGATAATATAGACCCTAATGAAAGCTTACACCAATAATTATAATAGTATGCACGCAAAGTTATACCTATACCAGCTCGGGAACCCTATCACATAGGCTACGACGTATCTACGTCATCTACGACGTAGGTACCTACCTACATCGTAGACGACAACGGTGCTACGGTGGACCTTTGTAGACGGAGTATACCAACAGCTAGTTACTCGTAGCTAGCTACTAAGGAAACTCCATTGACAGTTACTGTTGTGCACTATACTGTACATTAAGTAGAGAATGTGTGACAGATAAAATTCATATCACAAACTACCTTACTAATATACTCTATTAATTAGTTTTCACTAAGTGGTCGTTACATTTTTTTTTAAAATGTGATACGTCGTTTTCTGTAGTCACTTTGAAGTAATATTAACATATTTTACATGTCATATACGAGTATATAAGGTGTTAAATTAATTCATTTCGTATACAAAAGAAGTATTCAAATGTATTCCTAAAAACTGAACATAGTCTTTTCCTGTGGAAGGTTTAATGAACTGTCGTTTGTAAAAGAGAACCTGTGAAAACGACACACGGACTCGAGCAGGCGGGCAGTCACGACCGGCGCCGAAGACATGGCCCCTGTGAGTGAGCGAGTCGGTGGCGGACAGACCGACGAGGCACAACGCGCACACGAACGAGCTCCGTGGTGTACTAGAGCGCCCGTAATCGGCGAGTGCGGGTCAAAGGTTAAACGGCGATTTTTCTTGTCTCTGCCCACGCTGCACAGGAATCCTCACCCACCTGTATCTCCTATAGTTTTGTAGTTCACAAGGCCTCCTCTAAGTTAATACTTAGTTAATACGGGACCGTCGGCATCGCGGTCTCGTTATACCCAATGCCCATCTCTCGTTGCCGCTCTCCTATAATAGTACCTTATATCAAATATATGTATTTCTGTTGTTATTGTTAACTGTAGTCGTTTGTACAGGCGCGTCACTGCAGCGAGCCAGTGGTCGCGGCGCGTCACACCGCGCTTGGCAGATGTCGCGTCGCTCATCACTTCTCTGTAATTTATTTCCTTGTGAAATTATTTCGCTACAAACATTAGATTTTTAAACCCATATTATATCTGTGTATTTATAATCGGTGTCCATTGACATGTCGTTTGACTTTTAGTTGGCCAGTTTACAACGCTAATCAATCTGGAGGTGAGGCACGTAAAGGGGTGGGAGGGGTGGAGGACGGCGGGTCGCTCGGGTCGCGCGGGTGGAGTGAAATACAAGTGGACTGTTTAAACCCTTCGGTTTATCTGTAGAAAACTGTAGATGCACGCGAATTTATATTTATTGTGTTCTCGTCCAATTCTCTTATATCAGATTGATTAGGTACAAACGAACACAATTTATCATGATTAACTGCGAGTCGGTGCGAGTCGGTTCTTCTTTAATGTTCTGTGAGTTTACAGCATGGAATGTGTTTTCATTGTCCTCGATATTTGAACATCACGAACGGAATTTGTTGCGAAAAGTGTCATTTATTTGTTAGCGCCCCGCGTCACGCAACGTACGTCACCGTGCGCAGGTGTGAGGTACCTCCAGAACACGTAGAGATATGAAAAGCAATTTTCATCATATTGTTATGGTGAGCAGTACCTACTTCCTATCGGCGAGCGGGGGCCGAGGGACGGGAGCGGGGGCGCGTCGTACTCTCGCAGACACGCACCGGGTCAATACGGGCGCGGACCCGTGAATGGATGAGAGAGGGCGGCGGGTGGCAGGGGGCGCGGGGTGGTGCAGATCGATGGGCGGCGGGTGGCGTCAGTCGCGGCCGGCGCGCCGCGCGGTGCTGAGGTGTCACCCCCGCACCTCCGCCGGCCGGCGCCAGGCGCCGCTCCGCCGCAGTCCAGGTGAGCCCCCCCCACACACCGCCGCCCACTCTCGCGCGATCGATACCACCCCGGCCCCCGCCGCCGGCGCAATCGCCCCTCCGGGTGCTCGGCGGCCTAGCACGCTCTACGTCGAGTGTGATTAGTATCAGCTATTGCTGCTGATCAATACGGTACAGCGGCTGGAACTTACTCGCGTACAACAACAACGGATGATTACAACAACAACGGATGATGACAACGACGGCGTAACATTTCTTCTAGGACGTGTGCAAAAAGACTATAGGAAAGAACGTCATGCGTGATGAGGTCGCACTTGCGCCTCGGGGACGCGACCGTACACTTACGTGCACCAGGTTAGCTCGACCTCCTGCGCCTTACCTCTGTGACGCAGAACCCTACACGAGTATCAATAGATAGATGCCGGAGCTGCGCCTCGTCACCAGACTCTTCGAGTCGCGAGTGAGGCGCTCACCACTGCGGAGTGTTCGCGGTGATTAGCTCGTAGTGTCGGTGCGCGGGGCGCGGGGCGCGGGTAGAGGGAGAGGCTGCATCTGCAGGGAGGCAGGCGCCGCCTCACCGCGCGCTCGCAGCGCAACTCGGTCCATTAACATCGCGCTAGATGTCACTCTCACCCTACGCCTGCCTCTACGCGCCACCATACAATACACACCTATGTATGCAAATCATCCTTCGCATCTCATCCATCCCGGGCGCTTTGTTCTCGACCGTTGTCAACACGATTCGTCGTCGTTTTTATGATGGTGAAGCACTCGCACTGCTGCAGGTGCGGCTCCTACTCACCCGAAGGAACAATACGTCCAGTACTTCACAAACACGCGGCGAATACACGGCGAAACTACACAATTTTTTTTCTTTTTTTATAAATACTTTAGTAAAAAAACTATTTTTTTTATTAAATTACATGCACCTTATTAGTGATTTTCATTTTAAATATACTGTTTTGTCACTATAACGTCACTTGTCTTCCTCATTGAAGTCTCCATCAGTAGATGGCTTCAATAAGGAAGACAATTGTCAGTTATTGCACATTTTCGAATCGATCAAACACTAACAAACACTCAGCAGACTCGTCGCAATAATTACTGACGCTGATTCACTCGTCCTTTCAGTCTCGTTCTGTTGGCGGGTATTCTCATTTACATTAGTGTACGAGTATAATTGAAACCTATACATGTGCCGTACACGATGCGTATCGGTTCCAGGAGTAGGTGTGGGGTGTTGGAGTTACCCCGGCGAGTGCGCGCAGAGGCTCGCCCACCCGTTAACCGATAACCGCGGAACTGTTTGTCCACGATGGAGGGGGGCGCGGGCGTAGGCAGCGTCGCCTCGCTCACTATGGACTGCGAGGACATGTTCAAGGAGATCACCAAAAAGCTATATGGTGAAGAGACAAGCGTGGGAGTAGGAGTGGTGGGGGTAGAGTTCCCCGCCGCCGAGAGAGACCTGGACGACGACCTACGGCCCGAGGAGCACATCACGGCCTGGGGGCTCGCTGCACTCATGCAAAACGGCTTCCCACCGCCGGGCATACTACAGGTACCCGCCAGGCATATTACAGGTACTCGAACAGAAGCATTCGTCGATTACTCTCAACGAATACTTCACACCGCGAATCTATTAAAAGAAATTATATCTCGTTCTGTTGTAAGCCGCTAACTTCTTATAAAACTGCCGTAATGCTAGTTAAGAAACAATAACAAGCCCTAATAACTTTTTTTTAAGTTATGGTGCTTAAAAACTATGTTAACGTTGTTTTCAAGCGCTGAAACTGCATTTTTTTTGCATGGTTTTCTTTTGTTTACACTTTATGATTTATGTTATGAACACATGTGGTCCGGCGAGCTAGCATAGAGAGTGAGCTGGTGTAAAATCACTGAATCACTGGCTGTGAGTGAATGAGAGTTGTGTGTGGCAGGCGAACTTTACGCCGCGCATCGATCCGAACGCGGAGGACCGCTGGACGGCGGCGGAGGAGCCGCTGGCGTGGGCGCACTCGCGCATCGCCTCCTACAACCCTGCACAGCGGCTCTTCAAGTGCGCCGACTGCGAGTGCGTCGGGTTCCTGGCGAGGGTCGCGGAGCACTGGCTCGGCACTCACTCGCAGGTACGTGCCGAGGTTGAGGAGCCGTCACTCACTGCCACTCACCCTTTTTTCATTCCACAACCTCTTGCCATCGCGATTCTTGCTCAGGGAAAAACTTACAAAACATACCTGTGTAGCACGTTTTTTAAACATACTATAAAAAAATATTGGAGTTAGCGTGCACCATTAATAATAAAACATACTCCACACCCGATACAAAACAGGCTGTCGTTTTTTGCGAAGGAAATCGTTATACGCACACGCTATAGTACATATAGTACATAGAAATACATTCTGTGTCATAACAGTGTAATGCGTAGGCCTATTTGGGCTTCCCCATTGACACACGAGAAAGCTTGCATATAATTACTACTTATCGTGGTTACTCCCTATTTGACAGCATGGGTGGCGTAGTGGTAGCGTATGCGACTGCTGTGCTTGAGGTTTCGGGTTCGATTCCCGGGTCGGATTTGTTTCGGAGTTTAGGTGTTTTCTATGTGTTTACAAAAAAAAGTATATATATATATATATATATATATATATATGAGTACTAGACAACTGACTTAATTGAAGTGGATGAGTTTTGTACATGGACTGACGGACTGAGGGCAAAACCAAGTAAATGCCACTGTTTATGTCTGGGTAGACGGAATACCAAATATACCTCATATGATCCGGGACTCTCAATAGGAGGACAATGTGTAACCACGATTGCTGAAGCAGTGCCTTTCAAATTTCTTGGTAGAAAGATTGATTACAAAGGACGTACACCATCCTTAGAGGTAACTGTCGAAAATTTTCTTAGTGACTTGAATAAGGTAGACCAACAACCATTAAACAATATTAAAAAAGTTTGGATATACGACAATTATCTTACGTCGCGTCTGACTTGGCCTTTCCTTGTATATGACATCAGTAAAAGCCTCCTGGCAAAACTAGATGCAAATGTCAAGAAGATATTGAAGTCATGGCTCGGAATTGCACACTCAGCTGACCCCTCAACTCTATTTAGGGATCAAAACAGTTTTGGGATGAAATTAAAGAAGCCATCTGAACTCTATAAACACCTCAGAGTGACCAAAATGCATGTCTTGGGACAATCCCAGGATGAAATAGTCTCATCACTCCCAAAAGATAAATATGTTACAGAGCTTGAGTCAAGACTTCAATTCCATAAACAATTTATGGCTGGTGCACAGTTTAATAAAGTCGGGCTGGGTTTCGCAAAGAGGAAGGGAGACCGAGAAATAATAAAATCCTTTATACAACAAGATGAAAATGATAAATATAAAGTGCATGCAATGAATCTAGAAATGCAAAGTGAGTGGTTAACTATAGGTGAGTTCTGCATCCCGTTAGCCCTGAAATGGCGCACCTTGCTATATGATTGGTCTCCTGCCCTATTAAAATTCTATCTGAATGCCTTCCAAATGACCCTCCCAGACCAAAGTAACCTAGTGAGATGGGGGAAAGCATCTGAAAAATCTTGCTATACGTGTGGTGAGGCAGTAGGTACTGCTAGGCACTTACTGGTAGGTTGCAGGGTGCTGCTTGATAGGGGTTATTACTCACGCCGACATGATAGAGTACTAGAAATCATACGTGAAGCAGTAAGTCTTTCAGTAGCTAGAGCCCAAAAAGGATTGACTACAAATAAACGAGAAATTAACTTTATAAAGGATGGCTCAACTACCAAATCTAAAAGCAAGCCTTTCTCAATCCTAGGTCCTCCTCCTGCACCTGACTGGACTATTTTGATGGATACGTATGATAAGCACTATAAAATCCCAGAGGATGTTGGTGTTTCGTCATCCAGACCGGACATATTCCTTTTCTCTAGACAAATTAAACACATAATATTAGTAGAGCTTACTGTTCCGTGGGAAACTAATATTCCTAAAGACCATAGAATAAAATTAAATAAATATTACGATCTAACAACTGAACTTAACAAAAATGGCTATGTGGTTAATTTATACGCGGTAGAAGTGGGAGCGAGAGGTATACCAGCTAAATCTCTCTATAACCTTTTAAAAGACCTTGGCCTGTCGAGATCTGCAGTAAGTTCTATTTTAGAACGAGTATCCAAGGCTGCACTATCAGGTTCCTACCAAATTTGGCTAGGTAGGGCGGGAAACTCGAGCAGTGAAGGTGACCGTTGATGCGTATCTTAAAGGGGGCCTCCTTAAACCTACACCTAGGTCGTAAGTCCTGGGAACTGCTTTGAGTTTCTCCCTCTGCCACACGATGGACACGGCACCCGCACGGTGAATCCATGGAGTGCTAAGAAGTTTGTCTCTATATATAAATCAGTTGTCTAGTACTCATAACACAAGCTCTGCTTAGCGTGGGACTAGATAATGTTGAGTGTTAGATGTGCGAAATATTTATTTATTTTTCGTGTTGCTCTGTACCTCACATACACAGAACAATGCTTGTGTTCATTTAATAAAGATTTGTCTTGGGTGGGAACCGAACTCACGACTTCTGGCTTAGTAGTCAGAATCACTTACCACAAGACCGATAGGCCCGATATCTAACATCAAACCGTTTGTTCATCGTCCAATACCGCACATAGCCCAATGGCATTGTTGGAATGTTACGCAGGCGCGGGCGTTTCAGTGTCCACTGGCAGGCTGCGGGTTCGCGTCCGGGTGGGCGCGCGGCGTGCGCTCGCACCTGGCGCGCGACCACCACTCCGACCCCGCCGCCGCCGACCACCTGCTGAGGGACAACCCGGCCCTCGACGACCTCACAAGATACCTGCAACGACTTAAGAACAAAGTATTCTAACATGCCATTGCTTACAACATTAGCATTACTTTTTTTTAGTTCACACGTTTGAAAAAATGTTTCCTATTTTTGAAGTTATACTTCTTTTGGCGCGATGGAGAAAAATGATGAGAGTGATTTTTTACGATGCGCGCGCACACCGACACCTGAATTCTACATCGTAAAGTTAGTTCTAGGTGGCATGAAAATCGATAACTATGTTCAAGTTGTATATTCTAGTATTTTTATATTTAGAACACGTGTTTCGTAACAGTACAATTAAACAGTGTGAATAAATAAATATTATTTATTTATATAAAATCTTTTTGATTAATTTTAATATTTATCGTTAATCATTACTGCATTTTAGTCATTTTTTTTTCCATACGCCAACGAAGTATAACTTCTAACGCGTGTACATAAGTACACACACTCATAGTCATATTACTTTTATTTTTACATATGAACGTTTACCTCGGCTGATGTTCAAATTAGGTGCGTAAAGTTGATAAATAAAAGTGAATATATGGCGTCGGTTCAGGTGGAAACCATGCGCAACGAGCGCCGGCCCAGCACCGGCAGCGGAGCGGGCGAGGCGGGCGCGGGCGAGGCCAACGGCGCGGGCGCCTCTGCCGCCGGCGCGGGCGAGGCCGGCAAGCGCTACGTGTGCAACGCCTGTCCGTACGCCACCGACCGCCGCGACCTCTTCACCAGACATGAGAATATACATCGCGATGAAAAACCCTTTCACTGTTATCTCTGCCAGAAGCAGTTCAATCGCGCCGATCATGTCAAAAAGCATTTCCTAAGGATGCACCGCGACCAACCGTACGATCTAAACCGCATCAGGCGGTCGAACTCGAAGCCCGTGGCGACGACGGCGGCGCCCGCCGCACCCTCCCTGCACTACTACACGAAGCCTCCCGCCGAACCTCCACCCGCCGCTGTGGCCGTCGCGCCCGCTGCCCAGCCGCAGCCCGACTATCGGCCGGCGCCCGCCGTCAAGCTAGAGCGGCCGCTCCTCGGCAAGAGCGAGCCGGGCGCCGTCCCCGCTCTGCTCAAGCCCGCCGTGCCCTCGCCCGCCGCGGCCTCCGCCCCACCCGTCCGGCGCAAGGTCAGTGAAGGCCGGTGCGATCTCAGTTATATAAGGAGATGTCCCCCTAGTATTTTTAAATGCATTTTTTATATTATAGTTCGAATTTGTATTTATATATTATTACATATGTTCAGCGCCGTCGAAGCCCTCTCGCTTGTGTGTAAGAAAATGACAAACCGCAGGTATGATCATACAAGATGTCGAGATCGTTAAACGAAAAAACAAATATGTATAAAGTAATAGTTGCCTGCGGCTCCTCCCGCGTGAATGTCGGTTGTCGATTGTTCTTCCTTAAGAATTAAAGTATCTCCAGCGAAATGTACCTAAGCTAAACGTTTTTATCCTTATTTTACATACTACATATATGGATTCAAATGTGGGCAGTTTCCAGTTTTACAAATGAAAACACCAAGTAGGTCCAACATTTTAATCAGTAGAGCGCGTCGCGTGTTACAGCAGGGCGAGCGGCGCTACGCGTGCTGCTACTGCTCGTGGTCGGGCGTGGACAACTGGTGCCTCAAGCGCCACCTCAACACGCACCTGAAGCCGTTCGCGTGCGCGCTGTGCGAGTACAAGGCGGCGCGCGCCGAGCGCCTCGCCACGCACGTGCACAAGGTCCACAACAAGAAGGCGTGCGCCAAGTGCCCCTTCCTCGCCGACGACCAGCACCAGCTCGCGCACCACCTGCGCGACGCACAGTCAGTACACCCACACCCACTCCGTCACTCCGCTGTAACGTGTGCACGCGTACGTCGTAATTTGTTATTGAGTTTATGTTATTGTTTTCGCCAGTCACATCGAGAGTCGCAACTTGAAGGTGCCCGTGGGTATGAGGGGAACCGCCGGGGCCGGCGGAGCGGCGGCGAGCTTCGCGGGAGCGGCGCCGGGCGCGGAGGCGGGCGGCGCGGCGGGTGCGGGCGGGGGCGCAGGCCCGGCGCAGGGCGCGGCGGGAGGCGCGGGGCGGAGGCGCGAGGCGCGGGCGGCCGGCGCCGCGCGCCTCTTCGGCTACCTGGAGGCGTCGGACGGCTCGGGCGACGAGTACGAGGCGCCGGCGCTGGCGGGCGAGTTCGCGGCCGCGCCCGCGCCTGCGCCCGCGCCGCACTACACGCGCGACAAGGAGAACGCCGCGCCTCTGCACCACGCCCTGCACCACGACCACTGCCTGCGCTATTAGCCACCCACCACCGATTTCGGTCCACTTTGTGTAAGTGTCTAACTATTATAGTTTATTGTACACGCTTGCTCCAGTCGATGATATGGTTTTTTTTTAACATTCGATCACAAGATTAATAGATTTGTTCGTATAATTTTAATCTAATATAATTTTCATTTCGACTTCATTAGTCATCTGTATTAAGTTGTAACAGTGCGAACAGCACCTACCTTAAACTAAAATAGTGTCGTTCTTCAGGATTAAGTATCGACATGTGACAAACAAAGGCTACCTTATTATAAAACTCCAATTAACAAATGAAGGCTACTTAATAATTAATCACAAGATAAAATTAGGTTTTTACCCATAAAATAGCCGTTCTGTAATACTTATTAAATAAAAAAATCATAATGTAACCAGTGGATATAATGGACACAATGATGAAGAAGGTCGCACGGTCGCACGTCTCCAGACTGCTCTAGTCAATCGCTCGACCTAAACGACAGCGCGTGACCGCAGAACCGCAGAGGATCTCATAAACCTTTTAGGTATTGTTAGAAACATGAGTCTCGGAATTACATACCTATTAAACAAAAACCCACCCTGGGTTTGCCAGGTTTGGCCAGCTCATTATTTCCATGTTGAAACACTTATAAACTTACCTACCTCTATTGATCCATAACAATGTCTGTATGTTTATCCATAGGTATCAATGTTAATAATAGTAGGTTATCTTAAAACTATTGCCCATATAGGTAAATGGGTTAAATGCTAACACAAACTATTTTATTAAAGTTGTAAATGTAGATAGGTCTCTGATTTGTGATTAAACCTTTAGAGTTGTGCGCTCTCGGGACGACCAAGCTCGAGCGGAGTGTTACCGCCGCCTCATACAAGGACTGTTCCGTTACGTTCCAGTGGTAGCGGCCCGGCGTGCGGCGTGCGGCACGAGGGAGAGGTCGTGGCAAGGGCGGCGCGTCCACGCCGTCTCACTACTTATCCATTTTTGTGTCACTTCAGAGGCAGTAGATATCTGATATCTATTTGTTCAATTGTAAATTTATGCTTGTTTGAAGATAATGTACAAAATATTAATAAAGTTATGAATCCCACCGACTTCCATATCTTCTTCCTAACCTTATCCCAAGATGATTTGGGGTCGGCTACTAGTTCCACCTGTTTGACCTGAATATCAGTTTTTCCACGAAGCGACCGGCATCAGACCTCCGCAACCCTTAGGGTGAACTGAATTCGAAGGTTGAAACTAGCGTCAGTATATTTGAGGGCACTGATACTTTCTCAATAACGATTACCGTAGATGTTCATGGCAGCCGGGACCGACGACGACGTGCTCTCCGTGGCACGGACCGGGTAACACCGACCTTTTCCATAGTCCGGGCCAGTTAATAAGATTTTCATATGGGAAAAACACAATACATTAACTTTGGCCCGACTCGGCAATCGAACCCGAGACTTATTAACTGGCAGCTAGTTGCTTACGCTAGCCACTAGATCAATGAAACAGTCGACTTCCATATATTATTTTAAATACTTGATTTAATTAAAATACTAAATGACAATAAAACAATTCGCCGCTTGGTTCGTCAAACGTCCGCCCGTTCTCAAAACATTTATTTAACCATATTACAGTACTTGATTGACCAACTTGTTAGAGCTGCATCGGCACTTCCATTCACGACACTTTCTCTACTCAACTTTTAGCTCTATTTTTATCATCAGACGTAGGTGGTTTAAAAAATCTCAAGAAAGTATTTATTTTAAAATACAGTTCCGACAAGTTTCTTTTTTGTATAGAGTACTGCGCAAATGAGCAGACTTACCACTTGATGGTAAGCGATTACCTCGGCCCATGGACACCCGCAACACCAGAGGCGTCACAAGTGCGTTTCCGGTTTTTGGGGCATGAGGGAGTGGTTGGGTTGGTTGGTGGCCTCCAATATCCTCACCCACTCAGTGAAACACAGCGCATGCGCTGTTTCACACCGGTTTCCTGTGAAGCCGTGGTATCACTCCGGTCGAGCCTGCCCATGCATGGCCCGAAGCGTGGCTCTCCCACGGTAATGTCGGTCGATAGATGGTGTGGTCACTGTTTTCTGAATCGCGCTTACATTTTTATCCGAGACCTGTATTTAAACTTACAGAATGTTTGTACGAAGTCGATACCACACCCAATAAAGAATAAGTACAGTGTTCTAGTGTTTTATTGCGGATCACACCTGGAAGACCCTTAGAGTCGTATTCAAGTGTTGTTAGTAAAGTCTCTTATACACGTCAGAAGGTTTATTTCCCAAACCCATCGAACTTTAACACGAAACAATATCATCATCATCATCAGCATCATGAACAGCCCTAGACTCTAGACAGTCCACCACTGTCTACTGGACAGAGGCGGCCACTGTTCAGTGGTAGTTCTTAGACCTTTTTAAAAAACTCCTGTTATTTATTATTTTTTCTTGTATACAAACCTTGTCCTAACAATAAGGAACACATAAGATTATCCAATTTTGTGTAGTCGATCGGAAGTTATGCGCGGACATACATTTAGATAGAGAAGTAATATTATTAATTTCAATTCCTTTTTTTAAATAAAAGTTTCGATAGTTTTCAGACTTTTTTTTTATAAATTGGCAATCTGTATTTTCACAATAAGCCATTCAGATGAGGTATCTCGAATTATGTTTTGTTACCAGAAGAAATTTCTACGAATCCGTTTCATCAGGTGTCGTCAAAATGCAATAATGAAACAACATCAATACGTGTAATACTGTTTTATTGAGTACGAGATTATATCATAAGATAGAGCACATTCGATAACATACACTGATACGATGTATAAGTCGCCGAAGACGAACGCCGCGGCGGACGGTCACGTCACGAGCGCGTCTCCCCTACCCCCCCCCCCTCCTCTTACCATCCCCCCCATAGCTAACTATCACCCGCGGCGTCGCGTCGGTTCACCGATCAGGCGCCACAAAATAACGTCAAAAAATACATACCTACTATGTAAGTCTACGGCACGCTAAAAATTTGCGCGTCGAGTTAAAGCATCGATCGGACGTCGGACCGCCGCGTTCCTCCGCGGCACGTATAAAAAATAATATAATTACATGGTTTTATAAAATGTAAAGCGAACATATCTAGCCGAGAGATTCTCGTCCCGGCCGTCACGAGCGCACGCACGCGGCCACACGGCCACACGGCCACACGGCCGCCCAGCGGGGACGCGCCCGACTCACACGAGCACCGGAGCTCCTCACACATTAGGCTGGATCGTTCCAATCGACACGGAAAATACACCTCGAGATATTTCCGCTCGCGTCGTAAGCGCTCAGCGGGCCGACTCCTCGTCGCGGGGCTGGGCGGGCTCTTCGGCGGGCGCGAAAGGCGCGAAGGGCACGTCGGCCGGCGCCAGCGGGGGGCGCGGCGCGTGCGGGTGCGGCGTGGGGCGCCGCAGCAGCGCCGGCTTGGCCGCCAGCGCGGGCTTCAGCGAGCCGCCCGTGAGAGTGAGGTCGGCGAACTTGGCGGCCACGCGCGCCGTGTTGCGCGCCGGGACGGGCGAGCCCTCGGCGCGCGGCGCCTCCTCCCCCCGCGCCTCGTCCCGCGCCTCGGGCCGCGCGTCCTGCCCCTCGGAGCGCGAGGCCCTGCGCGCGGGGCGCTTCTTGAGCGTGTCGCGGTTGTGCGCGAACGTGTCGGCGCTGTCTGCGGGGGCGGGCGAGGGCGCGGGGGCGAGCGCGGGGAGGTCGGCGACGGGGGCGGGGGCGGGGGGCGCAGCGCGCGCGGGCAGGTCCAGCACGAGGTCGGGCGTGCTCTCCGCCAGCCGTCTGCACACATCACACGCCCGTTTAGATCGCTCGTTAGGTCGAGCGAGTCTCCCGCTCTGTTTTAGTCGGCACCGGACCGGTCCCAGGCTCGTCTGCACCGTATAGCGATGAACGTCGAGTAGGCACATGTGGTAAGGCGAGTAGATTGTTACCTGCATTGGGGCGTTGACGCTGAGGCTGCGGTGGCCGCCGTCTCCTCCGGTTTGGGTTCCACCTGCACACAAAAATGCTTTCATCGATATCAATTTAGTTTACCTAAAACCTACCATTTTTTATTTCTATAATTTTCGCTACTTGTTTCGTCAAGTACTCGATATACGTGACACTTTTTGTGAACGTAAGGTTGACGTACGCTAATGTAAATTTGCTATGGAGTTTATCGAATGTTTATTTACCTAAAATTATTTTTTCTAAATACATGTAATTTCTCCTACCATATTTAAGATTGTTTCTGTTTAGATGGCCATGTTTTGTTTTAATTGGAAATATTTAGGTTGTTAACCAAAAAGTTCACTGCGTTTTCGAACGTTTAGTTTTTTTTGTGTTTGGCCCTGCCAAGATGAATACTCTGCCTGGTGCATAGAACCCAAAAGTGGTGGTCACGATACTCATTGCGAATGCAGACAATGCAGCATGGTGGTGCAGGATGGCGACCCACACCATGGCGGCCTGTTGAGATGCTTCTGCATCATTGGACCTCCGGTATCGGCAACAAAACACGACAGCACGAACGCTGTCATTTTACGTTGATGTTCTATGCGAGGGTATCACCGCCCCGGACGGTTTATTCCGTTAATAACACATTTTAATCATTTTGTCCAACACCTTTTTTTTTATTGAATAGGGGGCAAACGAGCAGACGCATCACCTGATGGTAAGCGATTACCGCCGCCCATGGACACCCGCAACACCAAAAGCGTCACAAGTGCGTTGCCGACCTTTGGGGGATGAGGAGAGGGAATAGGGGGAGGGGTTGGGGTATGGGCCTTCGGTATCCTCACTCACTCAGTGAAATACAGCGCAAGCTCTATTTCACACCGGTTTTCTGTGAGGCCGTGGTATCACTCCGGTCGAGCCGGCCCATACATGCCGAAGCGTGGCTCTCCCACGGAACCTTTTAATGACATAGGTGCCAGCGTGAGTTTACTTCATAAACACCGTTTTTGCAATGTCTTACAATTAGTCCTGTAGGCTTTCTGGATAAATGAGCTATCCAACACTCAAATATTAGCGCGCTCAACCAAACAAACATACAACCTCTTCAGATTATGGTGATATAAAGAGAGAGAAAAGCTCAAAGAAAGAACTCGATGCGTATCATCGCAACGTTTTTTACACTTTTTTAAGCCGCTTTCTGAGTTTTCGGTGCGGTAGAAATGCGAGCTAGGCCCCGAAACGATACCGCACTGCCGCAAGCCACATGAGTTGCCACGTGAACATCGTACTCCTAAATCTCGTTTGCACAACCGAGAGCGGTAAAATACCTGAAGGCCATGCATCCTTCCCCGCTCGTGCTCGTGATCAGTGCCAAACACAAAACGCAAACTTAAATATAGGCATTCGACAAAAGTTTCTGCACCGCGTACCTGTACCGAGTAAAACGAATCCGATCGATGTCGCACCGCAGCCTTATTGTGTTTGTGGTCGCTTATGTGTATGCTTAGCAAATGTCTGCACCGATTGAGCTCAAATTCTGAGACGATAGGATATTATTATATACCTACGAGATTTCAAAGTACATTTCAAACAAAGCCCGTACCTACTATTATTTATAATTCTTTAGTTAAGTTCTTTAGTGAATATCTAATTGAGATATGGGGATCAGTAGCTGTATCCAATTTGAGTAGAATACAAAATGAAATAATTAAAATACTACTTCATTACCATTATATAACTCCTACAAAAGTACTAAATGAAAATACCAAATTACTGAACCTCAAACAACTTAACACCTTTAAAACATGCATTCTAGTTAAAAAGATGACAAAAAATACCATTTAAATTGACATACACTTGCACAAGAAACCAATTACACATAATTTAAGAAATACAAATAAAATACAACGAAAGCACGAACTACGAACAATAAACTATATCATATGAGGGAACTCAGCTGTATAATAGACTGCCGAATGAATTAAAGGAATGTGTCAGTTTGAATGTATTTAAGAACGGACTAATGGACTAATATTGGGCCTCGAGATCTATATTCATCACGTAGTTATTCAATTTCAAAATGAATGTCGCGGCCGAATCTTAATCCATAAAAAAATATGTTTGTACGTGGTAGCTTCAATACGCTGAAAGGTGAACTTTGTATTAGTCACAAGCTATTGCTTTGTATCTCATTGTAAGTGAATTTACTGTAATTATTTGTTTTACAATCTCCGGACAGTCAAAGCCAGTGACACCCGCGTGACCGCGTCGATAAAGTAGTATTTGCGCAAGTCTGATATAATTATATCGACGACTACTTTTCAGTTGAGCAGTTCAAATGTTGTCTTAACGATAAACAAAACAATCAAAGAACTGTGAATGTTTATACACATAATTAATCTGTTACGTTGTGGTAACATCACGTGTCTACATGGATTTCATGGATACTAGATATTTCCAATGAATAAAGATACGGTGTATACTTTGTGACTCCTACGTCGATCGTTAGATCGTTAGCCTTATGAAAACGTCTTGCCATCTGTGTGTTGATTGAGAACCTCCTTATTGTACTCAAGAATTAATTACGTTGAACACATTAATTAACCAACTTATAATTGTAAACTGAACATAATAATACAACGCAATGTTACTTGTCATCACATAAAGTGTCTGTTCGTATTTTTCAAATTTACAACTTTACACTAAATGTATACGGGGTACTAAGTACACGCGATACTTAAATAAAAAATCAATTACTAAATTCTTTACGAAACGGCGATACTGATTTGGACGGGGCTTTCACTAGCATGTGGCGGATGATATAACTACTAATTATAAGCTTGTTAAGCTACCTATTGATGGAAAGGTACAACACCAACCACGTAGACAGTAGACTAACACCGCGAGCTCAGTTAGTCTACTGTCTACTAATATTATCAAGCCAGCTGTGCGTTTGGTTCCTCACTATAATCTTAGTAAATACTAATGCAAATAAAAAAAAGCTAGATAGCCCATTAATGAAGGAAGATTGTATTATGCTACGGTCAACTGAATGGAGTTTCACATTTCAGACCGGAAACTTGATCCTTTCGGGAGACGCAAGACGGTTGCCACGTAAATAACTCGCACATCCTGTGCACTAAGTTTGTGAATTCAAAACATCATTAAAAATATTCCTCTCAAGTAACTGTAGCAACGTTACTAGTCATTTTCTCAATTATACCAAGTATTATTTGAAATAATTTAAAGATTATTCTGTAATACTTACTATCATAACGTAGCACCTAATTAATAATAATACCTAAACTGAAATAAAAGTATTTTGTGATTGTAAATGTTGATGGCCTCACTGACGCTCAGGATTCTAATTTAAGAATCCTTTCGCTTGCTCGGTCATCATAATTGAGCACGCGGTTAAAAAGCAACTTTACACTCTTATACGAGTATAACATATAACTATCATTTTACAGGCTGTTGACCACGTCACAATACACGAGGTACCTGAGCAAACACCCCGGAATTTAAAACTAGTATGGACGAATATATTCCTATGGTATAACGCTCCCTATCACAAAAATGATACAGACATATTTAATACAGTTATTACACAATATACATATATCTCGTATGTTACCGGCAATCTGTAGATATCATCCGGTATTGTTTACAATACCTAAGTAATGTATACAATATCTAAAACTTGTAGGTAATATTTGAAATATTATTTAATTTATAATCTGCGTAGGTATTCTATACAATGGCTATTTCGCAGCCGGTAATGTGCTACCTACGGGATCTGGTCAAAAGCAATCCACTCGAAACTCATCTAATCCTAATGATTCAACAACAACACAGGTCATATTATAGGTATGTGAAGTTGTTACATAAAATTAATAAATACAGACCAGAATCTATTATTTTTACACGTTGCCGGTGGATCTGTAATTGTAAAGAATACCTAGGCAATTGACGTTTTGAAATTTAGTGAATAATTTTATTGGAATATGTGATAATTAGTTTGGACGTCCTTGGCCTACATACATTTATGTATTTACGATATCTATCAAATTGTTATCTTAGTTTTAATAAATATACCATGTCCACACGTGTCTGATACACGCACAACGTAATGAGGTCGCACAGGTACCTGAGGTCAACAACACTCATGTTGTTAATCATTTTTGTGTTCACATAATACGATAATGTAAGCTAATCGGGGACACACCGAGACATTTCATTGTCATAACTATTTTGATATATAAAGGACAGAACTTTGTTGGTACGACGAGCAGTATGCGAATCAGAATTCATACAAAATAGATATTGCCCGTTTACCACATAATTATATTAGCATTTTACAAATCAGTCAAAAATTTAAATATTTGTCAATTATTATGAGCCGAGGGCGTAGTGCGAGTCGATCTCACCGACTCCATCGTTACGGTGATCGCGTTCGGTGTTGGGATCGGTCCGCTCTGGACTTTGCACCCCTCACAGCGCACAATGTGAGCACCACCGAGAGCGAGTCGACGTGGAACCACCTCGCAGTGCTCCTGAGCTCGCAGTGAAACGTTCGGTGTTGGGATCGGTCCGCTCTGGACTTTGCACCCCTCACAGCGCACAATGTGAGCACCACCGAGAGCGAGTCGACGTGGAACCACCTCGCAGTGCTCCTGAGCTCGCAGTGAAACGTTCGGTGTTGGGATCGGTCCGCTCTGGACTTTGCACCCCTCACAGCGCACAATGTGAGCACCACCGAGAGCGAGTCGACGTGGAACCACCTCGCAGTGCTCCTGAGCTCGCAGTGAAACGTTCGGTGTTGGGATCGGTCCGCTCTGGACTTTGCACCCCTCACAGCGCACAATGTGAGCACCACCGAGAGCGAGTCGACGTGGAACCACCTCGCAGTGCTCCTGAGCTCGCAGTGAAACGTTCGGTGTTGGGATCGGTCCGCTCTGGACTTTGCACCCCTCACAGCGCACAATGTGAGCACCACCGAGAGCGAGTCGACGTGGAACCACCTCGCAGTGCTCCTGAGCTCGCAGTGAAACGTTCGGTGTTGGGATCGGTCCGCTCTGGACTTTGCACCCCTCACAGCGCACAATGTGAGCACCACCGAGAGCGAGTCGACGTGGAACCACCTCGCAGTGCTCCTGAGCTCGCAGTGAAACGTTCGGTGTTGGGATCGGTCCGCTCTGGACTTTGCACCCCTCACAGCGCACAATGTGAGCACCACCGAGAGCGAGTCGACGTGGAACCACCTCGCAGTGCTCCTGAGCTCGCAGTGAAACGTTCGGTGTTGGGATCGGTCCGCTCTGGACTTTGCACCCCTCACAGCGCACAATGTGAGCACCACCGAGAGCGAGTCGACGTGGAACCACCTCGCAGTGCTCCTGAGCTCGCAGTGAAACGACGATGAACTACTTGCTACGTGCTAAGTACTGGTGAGAGTAAAGCAAGGCGCGGTAACGACCAAATCAAACACACACATGCATCGGAACATATTTATTGACATGTACATAGCCACCGCCCACCGCAATAGCGATACAACTAAATATACTTACATAATACATACAAATAAATAATCTAACTATGTATAATTGGCAAGGCGAGCCACTCGCACTACACTACCTAGGGTCGGTCAGTCTTTAGTGAAGTCTTAGCGATCACAGTCAACGTACACACGCCTCAAAACTGTTAACCCACCCCTTTTGTTTAGTCCTTGAAGAGATGTTCTTTTGTGGACACCGATAGTTATAGAGAACGATTAAAGCCATGCATATTAGGGGGTCGCTACACTTGTTAATGTGGATATGAACGCTGTCCACTTTTTCATATTGGTTGCAATTTCAACTATATCACGAGTCACTTTGTCGAAAGCAAGTTTGTACAAACCTTTTCTTCTTGTGACGAAAGCAGGACATCATTTTAAAAAAAATCAAGCTTTGTTTTGGAGCGTGTATGTCTTAATCACAGCAAAGCATATTTATCTGCAAAGCAAAGGCAGCCAGGTGGACTACTTAGGTGTGGTAAAGCAGGAGCGCTCGACCACTCGCTGATATTTATTTAATTGGCATGGCCGGCCACTATAACTAAGAGTCAAATATAGGACACAAGCCATACATCAGCCATGTATATTGTTGTTTGGTTTAAGACGTCTGAACGTTTAGAACATCTCCTTAAAAGGTATGCAGTAAACATAAATAGTGAACAGTTTTGAGACGCCGGCGTGACTAACAAATGAAATAAAATACATAACAGTAAGGATGTAAGAAGCGAACAAACAGACGACAAACACGCGACACCAACTCAAGCATGCACGGCCCGCTCCCGCCCAGCGACCCTCACATTGTGCACCCTGCACTATGGCTACTCGACGTATCACGTCACGCGAACTATATTTAAAAATAATTAAGTTACGATCGTTCGTATTTCATTCATAAATATTTCGGTACTCTTATAAGATTAGTTGCTGAAATCAATAGAATACAAAATAATTTCATTGTACAATCGTACAATCAAGGAGTGATCGTTAAGATCAAGATGTACTAATACTAACTAGAGCACACGTTTCTTTGTATAAGAAACGAAAAATACATATGAATATGAAATTTATTTAAATACTCGTATCACGTCGTATGTTTAGATAACAATGTATTCAACGTGTTACTAATTCTAGCCGATACATTTCACAGTGAATTATTGAAAACTGTGCACAATGTGTGAAGCCAGGTCTGCTGGCGAGAGCGGCAGGAAAGGAACCTCGCCTCCCCCCTCCCCCCACCCCTCGCCTCGCCCGAGCCTGCATCGCTCGCTAACCACGTCCGGCAAACTGACGTCATTGCATTATTATTTAGTAAAATAGTAGTCTGCAACTAGATCGAGGCCCTAATAAAGTCTTAAAATATAGCTCGATATCTGTGACAAATGGACGCAACACCGATGAAGTAACTTTGATCAAGCGATTTATTTTGTATCATTAACATCTTATCACAAATCAATGCCAAAACATTATAAATGTAAAAATCACACCTAAAATGACACTAGTAAACAAGTATCACAGAGATCAAGCTATATTTTAATAAGGACCATTAACATCATTGTTTGGCAACCTCGCTAATGTGGTACAGTCAGTGGGCGGGACGAGGCGAGACGAGGCGGGACGAGGCGAGGCGAGGCGAGAGGGGGAGGGCGCGAGTCAGACGCGCGTCTCCAGCGGTACCTGCGCCGTGGACCGCCGCTCCGCACTGCCCGACCTGCAACACGTACACCACTCTCAGTCGCTTAGTCGCAGGTCGCACATCATATTTGCGAAAAAGGAAACTCTAAAGCGGCGTTCCCACGAGGCGTTAATCACGACAGTGAACCACGTAAGTAAGTTTGCTTTCGTGAGGGCGTTCACACAGAAGTGTATTTCACGAAAGCGTGGTTCACTGTCGTGATTAACGCCTCGTGGGAACGGCGCTTAACACTTCACTAGCTCAACGCCACTAATCATTTCAAACAAACTGTCGAGTATGCACTGTGCTTCGAATACAGTGCTATGAGTTATTTTCGACAAAAGTAGTTTAAATAAATAGGAATGAAGAGAAGTCTCTATATTTGAAATATTTAAAATGTGAACACCTCAGAACTGATTAATCTATTGTCTAATCGAAGGCTATAATCCCACATTTATTCAAGGAGCAGTCTCACTCGTATCGACACATGTTTCCTAGCGCAACTCCGTATATGTTAAATGCTAAACTGACCTGTGGTACTCCATGGAGTCCCTGTCGCCCCAGTCACCACTCTCGGCGTCCTCGTCCGTGACGTCATCTGTGACCAAACACAGCGTACATTTAGCGAGGGCCACACTTTACAGTTCAGAGATACTGTTCGAGGGACTCGTGGGCGGGCCTACCTTCGTCATCGTCATCGTCGTAGAGCGACAGATCGTCGCCGACGTCGTGCTCCTCGCTGTTGTCAGCGTTCCCCGCGTCCAGTGCGGGGTGCGTGGGGTGCGTGGGGTGCGCGGGGTGCGCGGGGTGCGCAGGGTTCGTGGGGTGAGTGGGGTGAGTGGGGTGCGCGGGGTCAGGGCCGCCCTCTGCGCTCGCTGCGGTGGCTCCGGCGGCGGAGTCTGTGTCGTCTGCCGTCGCGTCAGCCTCGCTGAAAATGTGTAAAGAAACAGATGAGTTTAATTATATCGTACATATACTATCATCATAGCCATTTATCTGTCTTTCAATATTTTATTTTAAGGTCTAAAAATTATTTTAGCAAGGAAAGGAAACATTATGGTATCAAGAACAAGGCAGCAATTCATCACCATGCCATGACACAGGATTTAGTTTTGTGAACTTTGTTATTTCTAAGGTGACATCACGCCGCGCCTTAATCCTTACATTGTTATAAAGACATTTTTTTACGTATGTAAATTAATCCATCAGACAAATCACAGTTATTGAAATGGCGAAATCGGTTTAATCCGGTTATCGCCGGTTTGTGACGTATCATTATCTATTTATCCCGCATGCGTGGTAAAGCAATACCATTACAGAGAAGGAAAACTTGAAATAAACCCTTCACCAACCCGTCCGACTAGCGTGTTTCTAAATTTCCTATGCTATAAGGCGAGGTGTTTGTTCAGCGGTGAACTGCTAAAGGTCGTCGGCGATCTTCAGCGGTAAGCACAAGTGAGACGGTACCCGAAGCGCGTGTAGAGCGCGTAGGGCGCGACGTCCTGCGGGAAGATGTCGCGGTGGTGCAGGATGATGCGCTTGACGAGCTCGTTGACGAGGTTCTGCGCCGTGACCTGCGCGCCGCCCTCCCCCCAGGCGGCCAGCAGCGTGGGCCCGAGGCAGATGGCCAGGTTCCAGGCGTCCATCATGTTGTGGTCGCTGTGCTCGGTGAGGTGCGCCAGGAAGGCGAACAGGTAGCGCAGCACCAGCACGGCGGGCGGCGGCAGCGCGGCCAGCGTCAGGCGCATGCGCGCCACGAACTGCGCGTCGTCGGGCAGCGTCGCCACGCGCAGCAGGCGCTCCTGCAGCTGCGGCGGCAGCAGCGGCGGCCGCACCTCGCGCAGGTACAGCTTCAGCAGCCCGCACACCGAGTTCATGTCGGACGCGTCGCGCACGCCCGCCAGCGGGTCCTCGCCGCGCTCGAAGGCGCCGCGCAGGGCCTGCATCTCCACCTGCGCCGCACGTCACACATGTGTCCATCACAGACTATAATATTGTTTGCCACCGAGAAAGTGAGGAAATCGAAGCCCAAACTCTCCTTTTAATTTCACCTCCTCGTCATAGAGTTCACCTTTCTAATTAAAGTGGATACGGCTCAAACGCTGGCAACGCACTCGCGACTCTCGAGTCGCAAGCGCCCACGGGTGACGGTGTTCGTTTATCATCTGGTGACCCACCCGCTCGTTTGCTCTATTATGAGATACTATAAATAAATAAATATAAATGGTAAGCGTATTCGTTCTATAAAGCTATCGGTTGGGCGGGTACGACGCGAGGCGGCTCACCTGCGAGCCGGAAACGCGGAAGATGCCCTGGTGGCGCAGGCCGTAGGTGGCGATGACGCGTACGCACGACGTCAGCACCACGGGCAGGCGGTGGTCCAGCGGCGCCGCGAACTGGCCGCGCCGCAGCCGCGCCGCCGCCCTCCTGGGGGGCGTGGGCGGGGAGGGGGCGCGCTCGCCCGCCCCCGGCCCGCCCGCGCCCCCCAGCAGCCGCGACCGCACGCCCGCCGCCTTGCTCTCCAGCCGCGCCAGCCGCCCCGCGCACGACACGTACGAACGGAATTTCTGCAATATTCCATCATTACATAAAAACATTGCACATCACAGGAAAGAAGAGGTCGATACGGATCAAGAGAGAACCAGGCGTAACGTGCAGTACACGAGGAGAGACTCACCGCCAGATAGTAGTCCTCCTGATCCTCGGTGGCCGGCGCGGGCCCAGGCGGCACGGCGGCGACTCCGCCCCCGGCCGGCCCGAACACGCCCGACACGTCCCACTGCGCGTCGCTGCCCTCCATCTGCAAAACACCCAGCCGTAAACGTCAATCTCTGTCCGTTTCATACGAAGAAAATTGCAGCGAGCAGGCGAGCGAGCGGTCACCTGCTTGACGAGCTCGGCCTCCGCGGCGTCGAGCGTCTTGGCGTTCTCGCGGCACTCGGCGCGCAGGGTCCGCGCGCCGGCCTCCAGCTGCTGCAGGCGCTGCGCCAGCTCGCCCGCCACCAGCGTGGCCGGCTCGTCCGAGTCGTCCGCGGACCCCAGCAGGTCGCGCACTTCCGTGTCTTGGATGTCCGGAGCAGTGCCCTGTAAACGAGTTCTCTCAAATTCACTTTTAATTATGCTAAGGAAACCAAAAATATCAGTACAGCTCCACACCCGTTTCCTAATAACGACCGTACGGTACGGTTTTAATACTGTAGGTAGATAACTTTGATTAATCGCTTTAGTTTTTTATCTTCCAAGTATAATAACGCTATAAACCTGTTTAACATAACGTAAATAGTCCGAACCAAACTTTATCGCGACTCGACACTTCGTGTGGTCCGATGTGCAGAATACAGTTTTAGGTATCGTATCACCCATTATTATTACGGGACGTAAAGGTGCCTTGTGTGTGTGAGCTGTGTCCGTACACTCATGGGCGTACCCAGGGTAGGGCAGGGGAGGGCAGCTGCCCCCCCCTAGATGCTGACGTTCATACTATTTTCTTCTCTCGATTATATATAAAGCACACTCAGACGCGTAAAAACGTGACTAAGATCGACTATGGACAAAGACAGATTTATTTTCTGTGTTGTTGTAAGATCGGCAATCGGAATCAGTCCTAGGGCTATGCGATGTTCGAGGGTAGTGACGATCAGAGCGTGCTCTTTAGCGAGGAGAACTACTCATCATAGTCCTAAGATATCAAATCTGCTGAGTCGGTTTATGTGGTTTTTATGGACAGCTGACATACCCATTCATTTGGAATGTATTTAAGTCACTACAAATAATTCTCGGCAGCAAAATATTATCGTCTGATATATCAGAAATTTGTTGTCCAGTAATAATTTATAGTTGCGTCCTAGCATCCAGTACAGGTTTTTGTGCCGCTTAGATATATCACCTTATTTTGCTTTGATATGGTTTTTCCACCGGTCTATATGTAAGCCCACATTGGCTCGCACTCGAAGGCCGAAGGGACACTATTTCCGAAGTCTGATTCCCAAGCTGGCGCAGCGCGTGCTTGGCTCGGTTGCTGCCAAATATGAGGGGGCCCGATAAAACTCCTGCAGGAGACTATACGCGGGCGTTGTGACCATACTGGGGACCCCCAGTATGAGCTGAGGTCCTGAAGGCCAGCAATATCGGGTTATTGCGACGTCCGCAACAAGTGCTGACCTTCAGGTAGGAGACCTAAGACTCGAGAAATCGAAGACCAGAAATTTCAATTTCACCAGGTTCTTGTGGAGTAATGGAAGGAACGACTTGGGCAACCGAGTGCTGGGCACGCCGTTATTGCGGCGATAAGACCCGTTATGGAGGATTGGCTCGAGAGGCATCACGGCTGACGCAGATGATCACTGGAAAAGGATGCTTCGGAGAGCACCTGTGTCTGATCCGCAAGGAGCCAACGTCTGAGTGCCGGCAGTGGCAGAATGTCCGGAGTAGGGGGTTCTCTCGCTTGGTAACATTATTGCGACTATGTTGCGTAGTGAGAGCGCGTAGAACTCTGCCGTCTTTTTCAGCAAGCAAGTTATGCTTGCGAAGGAGATGGCGGAGCAAGACCGTGCGAGGTTAGAACTCTTACCGTCCGCCAGGCCCGGGAACGGGCCAGGTACCGTAGACGACTCGGGCGCCGGAGATCGCCAAACGATCTCCGTCCTCCACAAGCGCAAGTGTGGCGACCTCCACATAAAGCGCCATCTACCGAAGATACACTGAACTACGAAGTAACGCACTGTACTTACAAACTACACTACACGGAGTAACTACCAATCCTGAATCGCGCAAATAAAGTTCCCGCGCCGATTATCATATATACAACATCCCAACATCAACTGTTGGGCAGTAGCCCGCCAGGTATGATCACCTCGCCTGGTCGGAGGATCCTCCCTTTGTGTTGGGTGGAACATGATACCCGTTCCCCCACAGTGGTGACCCCGACGTGATTGGAAGCAGCCTTCAAGCCGCACCACCATCATGTTCACTCCCACAGCAAGTCTCAAGCCAGCCAGCAACTTCGGCCTCAACTGGGATATACCACACGCAGGACGCGACCGCTCCAGCCTGGTAACCCCTACGGCCTCTACAGCATCTAGGCACAGCACACTGCACCTACGGTCCATGTAAGCAGAGCACATCTCTCCCGTCTACGCAGCAGCCAGCCACTATGCAGCAAAACGCCCCGACTCACTGGGGACCTCACCGCAGCACCGCGCACCGCATGCGATCCCGACTCACTGGGATCAGCGGACTTCAGCCCCGACTCACTGGGACTGGCGGCATTCAGTTCCGACTCACTGGAACTTGCGGCACTCAGTTCCGACTCACTGGAACTACTCACTCCTGGCACTGGCAAGCTCCGCATCAGAGCACAGACAGCTGACTCAACATATATCGACCTCCAGTCTTGGAGGGGAGTGATGTGACGACCTCCACATACAGCGCCATCTACCGAAGATACTCTGAACTACGAAGTAACGCAGTGTACTTACAAACTACACTACACGGAGTAACTACCAATCCTGAATCGCGCAATTAAAGTTCCCGCGCCGATTATCATATATACAACATCCCAACATCAACTGTTGGGCAGTAGCCCGCCAGGCATGATCACCTCGCCTGGTCGGAGGATCCTCCCTTTGTGTTGGTGGGAACATGATAACCGTTCCTCCACAGCAAGCTTGGGTTGACAGGTGAGGATCACCCTTTTTTTTTAACTTGTGGAAACCCCCTCGGGGTGTCATCCCACCGGGGTTTGCGGCGGGGTTTGCGGTGTGTCGGAATCGAACCGACTAAAACCACACGGTGTGCCAACTCTGCGCCTGAGAAGGGAGGGGTCCAGGAACTGCAGTTATTAACACGACCGGACCCCTCCCAGCGCCTGCCCACACTGAAGCGGGCACCGTCTGCTGTTTAAATCTCAATTTAGGCGACGCACGGCACACGCGTACGTCGCCTCCTCGCGGTTGGTCTATATTGCGGATGGAGGGGAAAACCCGTCCCGTCCATCCGCGGCCACACTCAGGGCGGCATGAGGCGCTGGTATGCGCGCCTCCGTCACCCGGTTCGCCGGCGGCGAATTCGTCGGAGCGCCTCTACGGTGACAAAACCAGCGCGTGGAGCCTCCAGCCGGGACGACCAACTAGCCATGGTGGCTCGACGAGCGGCTTCACGCCACTCGCGTATCTCTTCGGGCGGAGGATGAAATCCGTTCTCCGCCCGATATTCAGCCGCTCGTCGATAAACTTCGGCGAGCACTTCCACCTCCAAACCCACGGGGGTGTTCTAGCCAAAGGTGAGGATCACCCTAGCAGAAGCAAGCCGGGGTAGCGGCGCAACCTCAACAAAGTGCTCGCGCCCCTTTTTAAAATAGAAAAGGAGCATCAGGGTTCCTACACAGGAGGGGGCCATCTACAAACCATAGGTGGCCCGAGGTACGTCGGGATTCTAGATATTTCCTTCCGAGGGTGCCTGATTCCTTGCCAATGCCATTTTCATGTCTATTTATTTGACGAGGTACTTTTAAAAAAACCCGATTTGCCCCCCCCTGGCTCAGAACCTGGGTACGCCCATGCGTACACTACATGTTTCAAATAACCTAATTATTTTTTTGTCTATGGCAATAAGTTGAACTGTTACTTCACTTCCTGTCCAATTAACAATATGTCTGTCCACATTTATTTTTTTATAGAATAGGGGCAAACGAGCAGACGTATCGACGCAACACCAGAGGCGTCACAAATGCGTTGCCGGCTTATGGGGGATGGGGAGGGAGATGGGGGAGTGGTTGGGGTATGGGCCTCCGTTATCCTTACTCACTCAGTGAAACAAAGCGCAAGCGCTATTTCACACCAGTTTTCTGATACTACTTGGTGATAATTCGTGAATTTTTGATTTGGTTTTGTTAAATTAGCCGTTTTGATTTGCCGATTGCTTGAAAATTGTTGGTGAGAGTATTTGTAGCGTGGAGAACATCCTCTCATATTTGAATCACTTGTGTTTTTGTCAAAATTGTAAGCGTAGTGAACGCTTTCGACACGGGTTTGATTATTGTAAAGCGCAAGGCTGTGTTAAAATTCGCCCTTTTTTGTGCAGACAGCCCCTCGGATGCCACCGACTGATGGCTATGTCGGACTAGAACCTACTAAAAACCGCACACCGTCTCGGGTACTAGAACTCGGGGAACCAGGTGCACCCTCGAAAGGAGATCCCTGCAACACCGACGTACCTCGGGCCATCTACGGCTTGTAAATGGCCCTCCTCCTGTGTAGGAACCCTTGCTTCTTTTCTATTTAGAAAAGGGGCGCATGTACTTTATAGAGCTTGTGCCGCCAACCCGGCCTGCTTCTGCTAGGGGTGACTGGTGGCCTCGCCCCCTCAGACCCCTAAGCAGACGCTATGGAGGACGGAGATCGGTCAGCGATCTCGTTGAAATTCGCCCTGTTGTCTCGGTAAAACTATTGAATGGTTTCAAATCATTGAACATTAAACCTCCTAATTTTCACGTAATTATTTACGCACGGGATTTTGTGATATATTGTGAACTAAACTAAAAAAAAAACCTTTTGTGATCAAACACTTGTGTGAGAACCACGCTGAGGATCACGTGGTATTGAAGACATTTTTTTTTTTTGCCTTGTGGGCAAACGAGCAGACTTATCGCTTGATGGTAAGTGATTACCGCCGCTCATGGACACCCACAACACCAGAGGCGTCACAAGTGCGTTGCCGACCTTTGGGGGATGGGGAAGGGGATGGGGGAAGGGCTAGGGGCCTCCGGTATACTCACTGGGTGAAACACAGTGCAAGCACTATTTCACACCGGTTTTCTGTGAGGGCGTGGGACTCGTATCACTCCGGTCGAGCCGGTCCATACATGCCGAAGCGTGGCTCTCCCACATCAAATAATTACGCAGGGTTTGCAAGTATACTCGAGTCTAGATCACTGCGCAGTCAACATAGTTTTAATTGTATATTGTACCTTACCGTAATTATTTTCAGCTGCATTCGCAAAGTGAGTTAGCATTTAATGAACTTAAATACAGTCCCGCGTACCGACCGGGCGATTATGTTAAATCTTGAAGCAAAATTGTACTGTAATTCAGCATGATTCGAAAAGTAATGAGTGAAATCATGTGGGAGACTTGTTGTAAGCATGGTATGTAGTATGGTATTCTTTGCTCACGTGGGACAGCAGGTAAGTTAAAGGATCGTGTGGGTGGTACCTGGTAGGGCAGCGGGCGCGGCAGCGCGAAGGCCTGCGCATGTGCGTCGAGCAGGCGCTGGCGGTCGGCGAGCGCGTCCAGCGCGTCGGCGGCCGAGCGCAGCGCCGCGGCGGCGCCCCCCGCGGCGCTGGCGCGGGCGCCCTCGGCCGCCGCCGCCGTGCGCAGCGCGCGCCCCACCACCGCCTCGAACCCCACCTCCATGCACTGCGGAGGATCACGCGATCAACACTCGTGCCGCTCGGCCAACTACACGCGCGTACACGCAACACCCCTGCACTCACCAGTATGATGTCGGCGATGTCGTCCAGGTAGTACCGCTGCAGCGTGGCGTTGGCGGCCTCCAGGCTCAGCACGTAGTCGGCCCGCGCGCGCAGTGCACGCACTCGCGCCTCACTGTGTCGGCTCCGCCTCTAAACCGTTCAAAATATGTCATTGCTTAATGTCGACTTCCAGCTCGTGAAGGAAACTGGGTTTAGAAAAGTCTTGAACGCCTTATACCGCATACATACATTAAAGCAAATCACTCAGAACACGCAAGAATACAACCGGGCTCTATGCCTGGCGTATGTGGTCGGTCTGTCACGGAATCTATGTAGAGATACTTGACCCGCTGACGATATATTCTAGTGCCGAGTTGCCTATACGAAGCATAAAAACCGAACATAACACCAATTCAATTGCATCGTACGGTTAGGTAAAATATTATTTCTCCAAAACTGTTTACCAAAACATTGGAAGGTGTCTTGAAGACATTTTGATGATGTTGATTGGAATGGACGGGAAAGCAATATAAACAGTCAATAAATCTCACATTGCGATTTGCAGACACATAGTTATCCTAGCGCAGTCTATCTTATTTATAAGAATGCTCAACAGTCTGGACCATTGTTCAAGACGAGTCGCAATTAGGGTGAACATTGGCAAGACCAATCGAGGTTGTGCAAGAAGATATCTACATATCTTGGCCAAGATACAACGAGACTCCCATAGAAGACATTTATCTAGGCTTGGCAGCGTATGAGCAGCTTCGTAATATCTTCGAGCCACAGATTCCGTAATTACTGAAAGTGTAGGACACCTTACGGCACGATGGGCCGTGGACTTGATGAAAGTGGCTGATAGTTGGCGCTCTTTGGGGGAGGCCTTCGTTCAGCAGTAGACGGCAATGTTTTGAATATGTGGTACTCGTACCAAAACGTAAGTCAGTCAGCGGTGTGGGTAGTATTCAGAGCATACCTTATCCAACTCCTTGTCCACCGACTTGATCTTTTTGTGTCGGGGCGGGTCGGCGGCGGCGAGGCGCTGGCGCTGGTCGTAGGCGTGGCGCAGCTTGAGCGCGGCGGCGCGCCAGTCGGCGGCGGCCGTGGCGTGCGCCTTGCCCGCCGCCGCCGCCTCGGCCAGCGCCGCGCCCACCTCCTCGTGGCGCTCCGCCACCACGTCGCGGCACTTGCGGTGCAGGCGCAGCGCGTCCTCGGCCGCGCGCTGCAGCCGCGCCGCCAGCGGCCCGCCGTACAGCTCGCCCAGCGCCGCGTGGTCGCGCGACAGCGCGCGCGTGTTCTCCAGCGCCGCCTGCCAGCACGCATAAGCGCCCGTCAACGACCACTGCTCGCGCCTGCAACCGACACGCTGCACTTAGTGGCCACTCCCGCTGCCTTGGGGCCGGCCCCACGCCTACGCCCGTCGCCGCCGTCACTCACTTGTGCTTCTGGTCCTTGTGGCGCTGCGTGGCGGCGCGCGCCAGCTTGTCGAGCGCGCGCGCGTACTCGTGCTCGAGGTCGGCGCGGCGGCGGCAGTAGTCGTGCAGCTCGCCCGCCACGCCGGCCGTCGCCTCCGCGCGCGCCTCCAGCACGCGCGTCTGCTCCTGCAGCTGCATACGGATATCTGCAACGATACATGCACTTATTATAATGTATTCATCCTCTATTTCAAACTGTTCATGAAGTTACACAAATTGGATTAGTTTATTAAGGTAGTTTAGATAAGTGTATCGATTAATACACGTATGAAAGAACAGGTGAAATATATCCCAATGCTAAATTAAAAGGAAGATCTGATCGGATTTTTTATAATCATGTCTCGATGACTACGATCCGATAATTGACGTTAGACAGAAGAAATTACTTCAAGTCGAAAGAAAACAGAAATAGTGTTGCTGGGTCTTCATTGGCCAATTAATTAACTTTGTAAATCTGCATATTTATTTAATACACGTTAAGTCTTATCATTCGAAGTCTTATATTTTTTTATTCCATCGATATCTATTTGGTGCACAAGTTTTTGACCAAAAACAACACAGAAACTTAACATTTTAGATCGTTGAAAAACTTAATATGGCATTATTCACACTGACCAGACAATTTTAAAATAAGCCACTACGATTTATCATTTTTAATGTAATAACTGCAAATGCAAATTGAACGGCTGCACATACAAATTTCCCTCGATGGAGGAAAACTAATGGGCAGTAATAATAATGTATTGTATTCAATCGTTTCAAGGATAACACACTTTGTTACTTTTAAATCAATATGATAAATTAAAACAATCCTACTTATATACTATTATAAAGGCGAAAGTTTGTAAGTATGGATGTATGTATGTATGGATGTTTGTTACTCTTTCACGTAAAAACTACTGAATGGATTTGAATGAAACTTTACCACAATATAGCTTATACATCAGAATAACACATAGGCTACTATTTATAAAGATATAGCTTCGCCTCGCGGCGTTGCCCGCAGTTATCATCGTACCGCGGGTAGCACCGCGGGGTTCAGCTAGTTATTAATATTTTATTAAACAAATAACCTATGATAGCATGAGAGGTTGGATAAACGCTGAGGTTTTAGTCAGTTCATGCTGACTCAGTTGTTTACCACGTGTATTAAAACATCGACTACACATTCAAGAGCTGAGAAATAACACCATGTTAAACCAGTTGGCCTGTAAAATATTTTTGCGCAATATAGGAACAAATGACAAGCTAACAATGTCTTGAAGATGCCGTACTAGACAAGTAACCCTTAGAAAAGGACTCCACTTGTACTAACATATAAAAACATTGTGAAACTTACAAAATGAATCATAATTTATAACTAGTTTCTTGTTGTACACAAAAAGGCATTTTGAATAACTAAATTGTTTAATATGTTAGTCACCGGATTGTCGCCTGGTTTGGTAGCAGTGGAGATATTGCCTATGTCTAACTGATGATGGTTTGTTACAAATTAAACCACACATAGGGTTATCGTATGGGTGTCGAAGGCGCAAACTACAAAACTTTAAAAGTTCCTTTTTAAAAAAGTTTCGTATTAATAAAATGAAATATAGACTCTATAGGTTAGTGACATACATGCATGAAATAGTCTTGCGATTCCGTAAGTCCGGAGCTCACTGGACGTATTCGAAAGGCTGATTGCCTATTAACAGGCTAGCCGTAAAATTGCTTTAAAGCTTTTTTTAGGTCTCTTCGATCTTACATATCGTTCGTTAGATATATAAACGATTTATACCAAAAATTGTCTTGATAAATTGTCATATAAAGCTTCTAGTTGCATTTTATAAGTTGTAAACAAATAGTACATATTCAAACCTCCAAAACCGAGGCTCGCCTCTATCTTTCAAATTCGTCCTGATACGTTAAGTAACAAAGTAATCAAAACCAGGAGCCGTGCCTCTCAAAACAACGTATTTGAATTTGTTTTTGCTTGAAATAAAAAACATTTAACGGCTTCCAAAATTAAGTAGGTACTTTTTTGTTGTCAATATTCGGGTTCTCTTGTGTCACTGACCTTCCCCGCACCGCACGTAATACATTTTAATCTAAAGATGACTTACTGCACGGGACGTAACGTATACTGTGTAATAATGGTGCAGTTACAATGTTACTGAATGAATAAGTATACATTGAATTTGATCATTAATTAATTCGTTTCAAATAAGAGACGGAGATCTATACATAATTTCTGCATGTGTGAATGCCACTTTTAACGATCAATATTAATATAATGAACAATTACTGTTGAACAAAACCTTAACCTAACCGTAGATACGTTTCATTCATCCTGTAAGGTATCGGATCACCGAAATGTTTCAAAATAACAATAAAAGTTATAACAGGATGCGCATCTGAAGCACGTAGGCAGCCAATACAAATACAATGTGAAACCAACTCGTTAGTGACGGGTGATAGTGTGTGTATAGAGTGAGAGAGTGAAAGAGAGAAAGATTGAAGAATTGTTGATGTCGATGGATGACAGGCGAGGGGCCGAGCCGGCGGCGGCGCGAGGGGACGCACAACACTCGCCGAACTGTTTGTTGACCGACTACCAATAATACGCGATGCACCCCGACCGCATCCGTATTATGAACGCTGATTCACATGCTAAGGAACGACCTGCACCGAACTTTTTGTGCTTAATGGAAGCAAGGGTACCTGTTGACTCTATGTTTCATATGGATATTAAAGCGTATAAGTTTTATCTAACGTTGTTTATAAATAATGTGCTCCGGGAGCTACCTGCTCTCCCTTTGATGACAATCGAATTGACACACAAACGAAAACTACTTTGTGACAGCATCGAGCAGTGATATCGACACAAAATTAAGAATTGGTAGCCTTTTAAGTCGGTACTGGCGATTTTCGTTTTTTTTGTTACCGGCCCGTGTAGACGCGTCGGGCACAACACAAAGCACGGGGATAATAACAACATGACAAAGCCGGCGACCCGACGTTGCATATTTGTCTACTACACTACAATCCATAATATCACCAAAACACTGACATATTATTTAATACAAGAGTACACAGTTTTACAGATTTATTTTTGGCAGTTAACATAAGGACGTTTTGCGGTCATTAACAGATCGTAAAATAGTAACGGTGATGACGAGTGAGCCACTCAGTGAGTGAGTGGTGGTGTCCCGTGGGAGCACCTCGTACCGGGGAATGCATTGGCGAGGTCGGGCGGGCCCCACTCGTGGCGCGGCTGCACGATACAGTGGAACATGTCGCGCCCACCGCCGGTCGACTGGCGGGTTGAGCTCGGCGCGCAGCCTCCGCGGGATGCGCCCTGTACCGCCCGCGCCTCGCCCCTCTCCCGTCTACCGCCCGTTTGCACCCTCCTACGTCACGGTGCTGCCGCGTCCTTATAACGGTTCACAACAATCCACACAAAACACGCAATAGGTACATATTATAAAATTAATTTCAACTTTTACCAACAATACCTTTGTAACACATAAATTTCAGACTAAAAATACACGGTTACTACACGTAAACACTAACGACTAATTTATGAGTGAACGCGACGACTGACATTCAAAATGTATTGGACGACTCGCCTATTCGCCGAGCGATACAATTCTTAACTTTTCCTGTATGAGTGACGAGAATCACAACGCAAAATATTATGTTGGTACACAAGTTGGCTCGCTAGCACGTCACGTACCTACCGTTACTAGTACGACAGCGCAACTGGAAACCAACGAATTCGGTAAAGTGCAAGTAACTTTTAAAAGTAAAAATAATTGACTAGTACATGAATACCGCACATTGCATAAAACAAGACTACCTTGTAAATGGGATATCGTAAATGCAAATTAAACCTAAACCTCCCGAATGCCTGACATATTCCTACATCCGGATGATATGAGTAATGCGGAGGGTATCGCGGGTGCAAATGGGGGTTTCGACGATAGTACTCGGGAAAAGGATTGGCAGGGGGGAAGGATCTGTGTGCCGCCCGTGGAGGTGGAATACTGAACGATACGGGCAATGGTGCAAGTGCAATGATAAATTGCGAACTACAAACTGCTATGAACCATTATTTAAGAGCTCCGTTTAACGAGTTAATAGGCGAACAAGGATCAAGGAGGAGAGTGACTTATAAACACAGAAGTTTACTTTCTATATTTATGTATACATACACGTATTAGATTAGCATTACTCATGTTAACTGGGTAACATTACACACACTGACAGAATTTAACAGTATGGTGAACGATCACAACCTAGGTTCATAAGTGACTTTTACTATGTCCCAATGTGATATACGAGTACCTTTATGATTTCATACTTGTGTATGTATGTATGAATGTATCTGTATATTTATATGCATATTTTTTTTAACACTAGTGAATATTCAATACACCTAAACTACCCCTTGTTTTCTTTATCTCCTGTTGATTTTTCCACTAAGTAAGAGAGTTGTTAAGTAAAAGATTGCTTTATGCTTATAGCATTAAGGTCGTTCATTGTACCTAAACGTATCTTTTAAAAACATGTGAGGAACGTTCAGTGCATTTAGAAAGCTCGAGTGGCGCTTGAAATGGTATTTATCTTAGTCTTAGAGCGTGTTCTCAGCTTGTTTGATACCCATTTATTGTACCATTTATTACACTACCAACTGATAGGTAAAATTGTCAGATGTGGAAAATATGTATGTCTTAAAGGTACGGCATGGGGACGAAGACTGCAACGATCGACCATTCAGCAGATGTATGTCTAAGTGGCCGCAGCCGGCGCGGCTCGCAGCACATGCACCGCGCGGTGGCGGGCGGCAGGGCGCCTCGAACCGGTCGCCACTCGCCGAACACCCGGTCCCCGGTGTCCCTGCAGCCTCCGTCTCGCATATGGTACATATACACCTTTCTTATCTAGATCATCCAATTGCATACTGTGATTATATCACACACAGTACATTGTCTCTACAGTCAGCTTGCCAACATTTTACTCATTTATAATTATTTTTTATGCAAATACAAGGAAACAATGGCACTAATCACATTAGATTTTTTTTATGTTGGACTCATTGCACGGGACTGATGGAATTCCTTTGATTATATGATAATAAACTTTATCAGTCACCAGTCAAAATCGCATCGTCATTGCCTGCTAGACCAGCTCTATCAGAGCTGTAAGTTCCAATGGCTTGTTAAGGTATTTCTGCCATATGGCATGACTCCGGCCGTACAAATTCTTATGTATGTAAATCTAATCACACGTTTTTAAGCCATTGCATAAAACCTTATTCATTAGTACTGTTAGGCCACTTTACATAACAAACAACCTCAGCTTGGCGCTACGTTCATTAGTCAAGGAGCTCTTTAGTGGACGACTTATCACTTTCTCCTTTTACAATGTCCACGTAGGTACTTATGAAACGTACATTTGTCCACGTACATGTTGTAAATGTTTAAATATATTTTATATTATTCTTATACTATCTCACTAGTTACAAACTAAGAGTGGTGGATTACTTCCCGGTCAGAGTCGTTCCTGGTAGAGAGGATGGTCATTATCATTCAGTGTGGGAACTCAATAAGCGTTATGGGCACGGAGTTATTAATATTTAATTTTTAGAGTACCTAATGTAAAAAAAAATTGTTACTAACAACTAATGGATATTGGAAAATTATTTCACTGATGTAAATTTAATGGGACTTGTATATTTATGTGAAGAAAGAGCAAGCTAAGATTTTGCAGGTGCAGGTCTGAATTGTTATATCAGAAATCAGTTTGAAACGAATGTATTTTAAAGGTAGAAAACATCAGTTAAGTTTTTTATGCAAAAGGGACCGTTTAAGGAGGTTAACGGTTTATTTCTTTTTGCATAAAGTCCTTGGTTTTTTGTGCGGGGCACGTGACATTTGCGAAGGAGTAGAGAATTGTGATCCACGTTGCTTTTTATTTGAGGAAATTTAACACAATTTACTTTCTACAGATACTTGAGGAGGTACAATAAGGTTTTGTAAAACATATATGTTGTATATCCAACGGCCGCCGCTAGAGCTCATTCACACGCGTGTTGTGTTGCATAATATTGTGCGTCGTGACCTTGGTCAATACGCGCACCTGGCACGTGCTCGACGCACTACCACAATATGCATCGACTAACTTCAGCAGGACCTTTTGTTATTGTTGCAGTACACTCACTTGAGCATATTACTCGAGAAAACAAAATCATAGAAAGCTGCTAAGAACTTTAAATAGATTATAATAGTTTATCTAGTTTGAGATTCACAGCCTCATTTCGTTGAACTTTGTTTGCAGTTTGAGTCAGCAGACTCGTAAAAGTCATTCTCAGATTGCCTTGCCACGACTAACTTTGTCTAGCAATCTACGTTCAACTAATATTCAACTATTACAATATTGTAAGTGGTGTACAATCAAGTATATTTTATTCCTCCAAATGTTGGAAGTGAATTAACAGACTCCAAGCGTATTTTATTTGCCATTCGGTTTTGGGAAAATCTCACAGACATTTTTCTATTCAAAGTCTTGAAGAATTTACACAAATCAGTATAAAAATAAAATATACATACAAGAAACAGGTATAACATTACATCTCAATGATCAATAATAAAGCATATCTAAATCACTTTCCTTCTTTATCACTAATCACTAAAGAATAAACATTACATTTATCAGAAGATGACGAGATCTACAGTTCTTTGGCAACTCTACCTACGGTACAGTACGCCGTCCGAAATATTAAAATAGGCTTAGAGCGTGTATAGTTGGTATGTAGTGGGTAGTGGGCGGCTCATTAGCTTGCAGGGTGGTGCTTCGCGGCGGAAGTTCGCACGGGCTGGTTGCGCTGGTTGCGCCGGTTGCGCGCACGCACTGGTTGTTTACGCCAGCGCGATGCCGCTGCCGGACAGCGAGCGCCTTCACCACCACTCTTTTGTATTCATTTAAAGTGTTACCGAGAAACACAGCTCAACGTGCAACAAGGACGACGTGTTACATTTGTCAATAACATTTTCCTCGTAGTAAGTGTATTACAAGTTTATCGATATTTCGAAACAAGTTTCAATCAAACACTTTTTACATTAATGTGTAAAAAGTGGTTATTCTTATATTTGTTGGTTATACTCGTACCTACATAAACAATGTCTGTAACAACAATGATCATATCATACCAATTTTATCTCTCAATTGCTTGAACATGTATATTTTTTTTAAAGTTAACCCCCGCTTTAGCAATATACATCCTGTGTGGCGGGGGCTATATATGCAACGGACAGCCAGACTCAGGAAAACAATTTGTGGATCACACGTGTTGTCCCCTATGTATGAATTGAACCCACGACACTTGGCGCAGTAGAATGCGGCGTGGCGACCGCTTAAACCACTTGGCAAACCTTGCAGTCGGATTTGACACTTGCCACTTCATAGTTTTAGCTTACGATAACAATTTCATTGTAGATGTATTAGCAGATAGGGCAGCTATTTGGAATATCAAGTAGAAAACTATAAGTGGTTTTATTGATTGAATGAATGAATAAAAACAGCAGCAGAAAATAGATAATTGAGTGACGGAATAACTCGCTTACATTATTATACATTGTGCAGAAGAATCGTTTAACCGACGTGATTTGTTTTTAATAGACTATTTAATGCGGTGGAGAGGGAATACAGTTTTGTATCTAGTTATATTGCACAGTTTCTGTGTACTCGTAATAGCAGCGATAGCTATTTGCATACAATGACTGCATGGTTGGCCGAGTGGTTTCAGCGGTCGCCATGCCGCTTGCTACTGCGCCAAGTGTCTTGGGTTCAAATCCCACGCGGTACAACACTTTGTGTGATCCACGAATTGTTGTCTCGAGTCTGGATGTTCTTTGTGTCCGTTTCATGTATGTATGTAAAGTCCCCCACGACACAGGATATTTATTCGTAATGTGGGAGTTGTCTTTTAAAAAAGAAAAAGAAAGAAAGAAAAGAAAAAAAAATCATGGCATGGACTGCACTTCACTGCACGGATTACGCGCGCAGTGGATTAGGCGGTCTCCTCGCCGCTTTCTACTCTGCTGACTCTGCTTAGTGTTATAAGTTCAAATCCCACATGGGACAACATTTCGTGTGATCCACTAACTGTTATTCTGAGTCTGCGTGTTATTTGTGACCATATCATGTATGTTTGTAAAGTCCAACACCGACACCCAAAAATTCCTATTGCGAGATTTGTAGGTAAAAGCAATGCATCATAATAGGTATCTATGCACCAAGTAGCTCGCTTGTCATAGCGAACGAAACGGGGCCTAACATTTCTAAATTCTCGAAATAAACGTAGTAATGTTGTAAATGATGATTAATGGCGGTTAATTGCTTTACTTGTAACAAACAATATGAGGGCGATATATTTGTGTGGTTTCTTAATACCTACACATTTATGGGTAGTTCCAATTTGTATATTATAGAAACTGAATGACAACAAATAAATATGTTTATTAACAATTTTTATTTCGATCGACATCAAAGTATGGATGCTCTGTAATAAATATTTAATTTACAAAAGTACGCTTAAGTATGTTGTATAATTTAACTTTATACATGTTAATTACTGTAAACTCAAAAGAAATGAATTTCAATAAGGTTTCATTATATAGATATCCATCCATACATCCTACTAATATCATTAACGCGAAAGTTTGTGAGTGTGTGTGAGTGTGTTTGTTGCTCACGCAAAAACAACTGAATGGATTTTGATGAAACTTTACAATAATATAGCTTATAGGTACATCAGAATACCACATAGGCGAAAATTTATAAAGATACTAGCTTCGCCTCGGTGCATTGCCCGCGGTTATTGTCGTACCGCGGATAGCACCGCGGGGTTCAGCTAGTTATAACATAAAGTTGTTTGGTTGGACTAGATAATCGCAGGATCTACCAATTTAAATTTAAAAAAGTAAAATTAAAAAAAAAAGCCGTCTGCGTCAATATCTGCCATCTTTATCAAATTCGGGTTTCCTTTTAATTATTTAATTGTGATGTACCCATTGTCTCTGTCACAACTAAGACGAATCTATTGACACTACCACTCCCATAAAAATACGACAAGCCGTTGAGGCTCTAGGGCAACCTTTTCGCAGTCGGGTAAAAATAATAAAATATCGCTTTAATTATTCCATTTAGGAGACACATGAAGCTTGAGCTGGTCAGTTACATTTTTTAAAGACAATAAAATGTCTTTCTAGCTGTAACAATATTCAACATATCAGTATCGTCATCAACAACCTTTAACCGCCCACTGCTGAACATAGACATCTCAAGGAGTTTATTGTAGCCCACTGTATAATAGCACGCCATCTTACTGCGACAGATATACCTACCCACGAAGCAACGTAAAAGTTGTGAGCACTACCTTATTAACAAACGAGCAATGGCGTCAAAGTAATGACTAGTGTTCAAAGAAATCAGTTGACTTCCTCTCAGCACTTGCGTTTCCCGCACATTGGCTGTTCACACAATAAGTTTTTTACGTACCTACATATCATCGCTCTTCCCATACGAGATGAGACAAAACAAAGCATCATTACAGCAGCGCTAAATTATCTATTCCCTTCGTATACAAACAGCACTAACAGGTAGTCTCACTAGCGGAAAATATTTAAAAGCACGCTACGAGTAATAGACAGCTCAAAGTACCGTGAATCAACTGAAAATTGTGAACCTCGTAATGGACTAAGTGATTTCTCATGTTTTAGGGATCGATTTAGCGAGCTATTGTTCGCGTTATTGGGCGAGTCATAAGTAATTAATTGCGGGGCGAGGGAGCGTGGGCCCGAGTCCCGGATCCCGGTGCGCCGTATGTCGCACTCGGTGACTCGTTCCCTTCACCCACACAAATACTCCGAGCTGGGAGCAATGGATCGGTCTGGTCACGCCCTCTGTGCGCCATGTTCGTGTCGTATACAGCACGTCCAGTCGGCAGAGGGCGGCAGGAGCGCTGCAGCTCGGCTCCAGTATGGCGGCGCGCGGCTCTAAATATAGCGCCGGCGCCGCCCGCACCCACTGATTCACACATAACAAGACAGCGGCGACTACGGGCGACCGCTGTTATCCGTACCAGTCCTAGTACTTTCTGGGTTAACTACCAACAAAATAATGTTTTACGACTCGCCTTGACACTACATCGGTACTAAATTAACAGACGGTTATAAAGGATTGTGTATTTCATTCAACACTTCCATATTCCACTACAGCATTTTTATAAATCATGCTTTATAACCCAAGTTCATCTAATATAAAATTCTCGTGTCGCGGTGTTTGTTACCAAACTCCTGCAAGCACTTATATTCGAAGTCAACACATATAATTTCACATAGTTTGTGTACAAAGACACAATCCCTTGAATCCCCGTCCTGCAGTCAAGTGAGTACAAAACATATGCTTGTTTAGGACCAGTTTACAATTCAAAGCTCTATCGAAGGTTTCCTTATTGTAAAAGCGCCATATACAGTCGTAACGTGGTATGGGCTTTGCCACTAACTGTAGGTACTGGACACCTCCAAACATCTTTAATCGTGTTTATGTCCGCAAGTAGCGAGAGGCGCTCCTATTAATAGAACGCGATATGGAGAACTATTGGTACTGGACTGGTGTGAGCCCCCGTGATGGATCACTCGTTGAACAATGTCTAATCTTATCTTAACTGTTTACTAATCTGTTAATTAGGTATATGTAATTCATCGAGATATCGACGCCAGTAGCTTAAGTACCTACTGGGTTGCACCCGTAAAATGCTATCATTGAGAATAATGCCCATACAGTGCCGGAAGTTCTAGAAGGGATAAAAACTTTTGATAAAATTTATATATAGCTCATGTTACCCGGATCATCATACCGAATCTATCCACACGTCATATTTCATTCATTAAAATCGGTTCAGTAGTTCGGGCGCTAGAATGGAACATAGAAACAGGCAAAGACTGTCAAAACTATTACCCTTCCTTTTGGCTTCTACACACAACGCCATCTGGTACCAAACTAAGCAGAGCTTGTTTTACGGGTAATAGACAACTAACATAAATAAATATTTGCCTTGGAATCGAACCAGTATGTTACCACTGCGCCAACGAGGCAGGCGAAGTTACTTCGGTAGCATACTACTCTGTCAAGGAAGTCGGGAATAGATCAATAATACACAAAATTTTTGTTATTTATCCACATTTCGGTGGGAGAGCTATGCTTCGGCATGAATGGGTCGGCTCGACCGGAGTGATACCACAGCCTCACAGAAAACCGGTGTGAAATAGCGTTTGCGCTGTGTTTCACCGAGTGAGTGAGGATACAGGAAGCCCATACCCCAAACCCTCCCCCCATCCTCTTTCCCATCCCCCAAAGATCGGCAACGCACTTGTGACGCCTTTGGTATTGCGGGTGTCCATGGGCTCGTTTGTCCATTATTCAATAAAAAAAAAAAATTTTTTTTCACCTTCAAAGTATGCTCCTTCAGAAACGATACACTTACGCCAACGAATAATTCAATCATCAAAACATTGTTAAACACTGTTTCCGGAATTGAGTTTAGTTCTCGTTGCGAATACTTCTTGATGTCTTCTACCGATTGAAAACGGGTGCCACAAAGTGGTAATTTGAGTTTAGGAAAAAGAACAGTCGGCTGGAGCCATATCTAATGAATGTGGTGGTTGATCGATGGTATTCGTTGAGTGTTTGATCAAAAATTCGTTTACAATGATGGCATTATCGTGGTGCAAAATCCAAGAATTGTCTTTCCACAAATCTACCTTTATTGTCAAATTTTCTCTCTTAAACGCCACATAATGCTCAAATAATATTTTTTATTTACCGTTTGATCTTCCGGCAAGAATTCCGAGCGTCAACACCGCGAGAGTCAAAACGGTCAACATGACTTTGACTTTTGACAGATTTTGGCGTGTTTTTTTCGGCATTGGTTCAGGTGGAAGGCACCACTCCGAAGCTTGTTAACTAATTTGCATGTCAAACTCGTAAACACACGTCTCGTCACCAGTAACAATGCGTTTCATTAATGTTGGGTCGGAATTTACTCGTTCTAGCATGTCCTTAGCGATACTCATACGATTGAGTTTTTGGAGAAAATTCAGGTCTTTTGGGACTAGCCGAGCGACATGTTTCATACCCAAGTGATTATTTGAAATGGTACAGATCGACTCGTGAGATACAGAAAGTTCAGCGGCTATCTCTCTCAAAGTTGAATGAGGATTTCCAGTCACTATTCAGCGAGCGAGGCACACCTTCCATCACATCTCGACCGCTTTTGAACGCTTTATACCACTCATAAGCACGTGTTTTTGATAAAGTCGATTCACCGTAAGTCTTCTGTAATGTTTTCTTTCAGTGACTCCAAACACGAAATTCTATTAGCGGTGTAAAATTTAAGACAAACTCTTTGTTCGACGTTTGTGTCCATTATAAAATTCGCAATACACACTAGATATGATATAACTAAAAACAGCGCTGTATTTATGAAAAATTAAAAAAAGATAATTAACGACGACGTTAACATCTAATTCATGAATGACTGCACAGTTGCCTCATTGCTTTTCACTGAGCTGAATGTTGCATGTTGCGGGTTTAAACCTTAGATGGTACAACACTTTGATTCACAAATTGTTGTTTTGAGTCTATGTTCTTTATGTTCGTTTCCTTTAAGTTTGTGAATGCCCCGCCGCACAGGATACATTTCTAACTAATTATTCCACGCGGCTTCGTCCGCGTGTACATCAGTTATTGCGGTAAAGAGTAGTCTATGACCTTCCTCAAGAACCAAAGTACGAGTATCTCCATTCTAAATGTGATTGAAATGGGTGCTACGCTTTAGTGCCGTGAAAGTGTAACAGACAGAGCTACTTTTTATTTATAATATTAGTATGTATGGATGGATGCGGGCGTTCTTTAAAAAAGAAAAGAAATATGATGGAAAGGCAAATCATCAAATTTACCTAACCTGGTAGTGACTACTTTCGTTCATGTATACAAGATTCACAAGCAATTTGTCAGTATTTAAGGAAGAAGTATGTTTTATTATTGAAGGTCGTATCTACATGAATAGCATCGAGTCTATTCTACGAAATGTCCAAGGAAGGCACAAATATTAATGGTAGGAGCACACACTAGATTAGCGTGACAGTGGGTAGTTCGAGTGCCTTTAGAACAAAATGGGGAGTGATTATTTAGATGTAGAGCGGCGAGGCGCGCCCATTGTGTCGGCTGTCCGGCCGTTATGGAGCTACTTATTATCAATTCATGAGACAAGGCACATTAACATACTAATGTCCGACTGGTTAACACATATAAAGAGTAATGGCACACGGTGACGGTGACACTTGAAGTAGTTGAATTCCAGCAAATAATCACGCAAGGTTGGCTCAAATCTGCATACGAAGAAAATATTGAAATGATCACACTTCAGATTTATGTACGTGATAAAGCGATCAACTTGTTTGCAATGTGTGCTGCAACATCTTCACGTATAATTATTTGAATGTCGACAAAAAAGTCTTCTGTTATCTGGTTGTTCCTACTGATCTCCATAACAGGCGGGCCGATTGCGGTTTTACTCGCAGATAACTAATAGACTACGGGTCCGTATCGAAAATTGATGGGTCATGTGAACCACCAGGAGACTTTTTTAGAAAGATACAGGGGCTTAAAACAATAACATTCAGCACTATGCTGTCACTTGGTTGCTGTCCAACTGAGTATAGGTGAAGGGGAGGGAGTAGGAACCGTCAATTTTTCTCCCTTGTCACATAATTTTTGTACGGCGTTGCGGGATAATGGATTAGAAGAGATATTGAAATTGTATGGAACCGATGCCGTCTGAAATCAAATGACTAAATTGACCGAGACAATCGCCGGGAAATCAAAATTACTTTGTGGCACACTATTTCTGTACGGCATCGGTCCCATTCAATTTCCATATCTCTTCTAATCCATTATCCCGCAACGCCGTACAAAAATATGTGACAAGGGAGAAAAATCGACAGTTTCTGCTCCCTCCCCTTTACCTATACTCAGTTGAACAGCGTCCAAGTGACAGCATAGTGCTGAATGTTATTGTTTTATGCCCCTGTATCTTTCTAAAAAAGTCTCCTGGTGGTTCACATGACCCATCAATTTTCGATACGGGCCCGTAGTCTATAACGTTTAAGCGTTCCACGCAATAAATATTGCAGAGCTAGAACATACCTTAATGTATAAAAACTAAGCATTAATATGTACGTATGCAAGGGGAGTATCTTTTTCAAAACCCAATTAACATGGGGTGCAGGTACAAAGGTAGGTACGTGCTGCATGTTTCGCAGTAAGGGGAGAAATAATCATGAACAACACAATTCATGTCGATACAAAATACGCTGATACAGGACGGGGATGCCTTACCAGCCTTTAACAGACCACTGCAGACAGGTATTTTGTGACTTATCTTTCTCCTACTTTAATTGTTTGGATAGATATTTATTACTCTATGATGACAGGAAAACTGCACTGTAAAATCGACTTTAAACGCGAGTTGTTAATAAATATTCCGGACATCTAACACACAACGCCATCTAGTCCCAAGCTAAGCAGAGCTTGTGTTATGGGTACTACACAACTGATATAAATACATATATACTGTTTTTTTTTGTAAATACATACATATTTTACATTGAAAACACCCAACCTCCGAAACAAATATTTGTAGATCATACAAACATTTGGTTCGACCCAGGATTTGAACCCGAGACCTCAAGCACAGCAGTCGCATACGCTACCACTGCGCCACAGAGGCAGTGTTAAGTAGTAAGGAGGAAAAACAATGTTAAATAATATTGAATGAAGTGATGTCTGTTCATAAACATAAACATCTAGGTGTAGTAAAGCTGTGGATGACATAGGAAGTAGTCGGCCGAAATCTCCAGTAACGACACCAGCTGCGCAACACATGTGGCTGGTTAATGGGCCGACTAAGCTGCGGGACGAACACAACACTATACACGATATGTGAATGCAGGCGCAACGGTTTGTAGTCAGTGCCAACAGCTTCCCACTGACTGTTGGTGACATCTGATAGATCATTGTGTAGTAAACATTTATCTGAAGGCATGGGAGTGTCCCTACTAAGACGGCACAGTCGCAACATCCATTTTTCGAAGCTTATCAATACATTTTCGACCCTACTGTGACATCACTGTAGATAAGGATAGAGTTTAAAATTCTGTGACAAAGAGGGCAATTTAAATAGTTAACTGGTTGTGACAAGTAAGTTTGTTAGTGGTTTAACAATTTCATAATAACATCTATACAAATAAATAAAATTGAAGTGTATATTTGTAATTTCAAATTAACAAGCATAAGTACTGTAATATTGCTTAGAAAAACAAAAAACACACAAGTCTCGTAACTCAGTTTCAATGCAACAAAAATGTGTAAGATATCTCACAATTGTTACAAAATTACCTAATTAGTAAACTATCTTTATAGCAAGTAATATTATCTACACACCAACAACTTAATCCCGTATATTAGGGCTCACTCTGAGCGCTATATTTATGTTTGTATTTACATAATGTGGTGCGCTAGCGATATGTTCAATTAGGATTATTTTTAAATAATAGATATGGAGTATTTTGTGACGTGTATACGGATACTTACATGAAAATATCTTCGTTTTTATTTTTGCCCGTTTGTTCCAGCTAATCTCTGGATTGAAACGATTTTGACGTGACCTGCATACTGCTTATGTTATTAGGAGTAACTTTGGCTAATTTTATTTAAAACTAGCTGAGCGGTTTTACCCGCGATAGTTTTGTAAAGATAAAACCAAAACCGTGGGTAACGCCGCGGGGCGCAGCTAGTAATATATAAGTATGCCAATTTTTAACACAAAGGAGCCTTGGCCTTCTAGATGGTAGGGTCTACTTCTATGTAAATGTAGATATTATTAACATTCATATCTAGAGTACACTTAGGGCAACGAAATAAGACCTGATGACAGACCACTCGATGAGTTTAAAGATTGGCTCCGCCAGCGTTTATGTCACTTATAGTGCTAGATGCGAGAAGCCGAGGATAGTTCTTGCTCAAGAACCAATGTATCTCTATGCTCAATGTCATTGTTATCGGTGCAGCTGTAAAACCGTTGCAGAGAGAGTTACTTTCAGTTATAATAATATATTAATATGGAGAACAATGTAAAGGACATAACTATGATCGAAATTCGATCACTGGGCTGTTTTAGTATGTGCATATTACGGGCGGACAAACCACTTTTTATCATAAATACTGTATTTATATCTCTTTATATTAAAATATCAGGTTCTGAACGATAAGATAGTTCAGGGCGACATCATTAGAAATAGTGATACCCTTTTATGATCATGTGGTAACTCTCACCGGCACCGTTTCAATGGAGCTTGAAGTGGAATGTCGGAATTCAATAAATTCAAATGGTTCGAACCATCCAGTCGAAACAAAGGAATACCGACGGGACTCGGGAAGGGAGTAGAAATACGTAGCATAGTTGGCATTAAATAAGGAGATACTACAAATGTCTTCCTATTTTATACACAAACATGGACAAACAATAACAAACAAGGTGTCAGACATCGACTTGCCCACGTGCCACCTCGCTGACTAAGGTGACACTACATTAGGCAGTATATCAACCTATCGTAGAATATACCATTTAAATTACCATGTAAGACTTCCCACCAAATAAGGGCACACCTTCAACCATTATGTGACATTCTTTTAATCTTAACTTTTATATTTATTACTATTTACACTATAGTAACCGTGTTGGGCTGAATAAAGTACCTATGCAACAAACGAGCTGATATCTCACCTAGAGCCTACCCCCGAAGTGGCAATACGCTCCTTTCTCGAAGGCTCTCGTACCTTCGTAAGGTATCGTAACTGTGTAAATTGACATTATTTCTCTTTTCCTTCCTTTAAAATGACAATTAGAAGTATAGCCTATGTCGTGGAGGCTCTACAAACATACATGAAACAGACACTAAGAACACGCAGACTCAGAACAACAATTTGTGGATCACACAAAGTGTTGTCAAATATGTATTTTGAACCAGTTCAACTTAAAGGTCATGTGCAATCAATTTTATGTATGCATAACAAGAAATACCTAGATGGGATAGATATTATTCTTGAACCAACTTGTGACCACGACCAGTGCAACTGATCGAAAAGCATTTCAATATGCATAAGCATAATGTTAATAGAACGTGAAACTTTTAAAGTTCAGTGTTACTGTACACTATAGTTGTGAGAAGGAGTATCACACCACCCACACTCACATGGCTGTCTGATTCCAAATTGGACAGAGCCTGTACTGAAATACGCGCATATTATACATCAGATACATTTTCTCCAGACGTAACAAATGATCGTGTTCATCGCACGATTCTGGGAGGGAATCGAACCCACGCCCATTTTAAGAGTAATCGACGTGTGTACGTCGCGATTTTAGCTTGCGCTCGTAAGTGCCGATCATAGTGTTATTATTCCCACCGAACAGTCATTTGTAGTACAGAGAATGGCTTACTGCCAATATATTTGTACAATCAAGATAATTGAGCTTACAGACAGCTGCTTTGTTCAGTTTTGCCAACCGCAGGCAGTAATCAGAAAACTAAGAGTCGTGTTACAACAAACGGAGCAGTTAATGAGGCGCCGGCCCTACCGAGATTACGCTCCGCTCACCGCGATAACGTCGGGGATTACTGCCTAGTACATGCTTTGTTTGATCTGTTTATTGTATATAATAGTAAACAGCTATTTATAAGGGAAACTGATTAATAAAGTTCTAAATAGGTCAGCGGTGAGCACGGTATGCTCACCGCCAATCACAAACACAGCACAATAGCGCACAGATTTAAAATATTATACCGACGAACGTATATTCCATTGATTTTATCCTGTCTATACATTAGTTTACAATAAACTACTACCTGAGATTATTCGTACAGACAGAAGCTATTATAAAAATGGTGTATATTTTATAACTATAGGTAGAAAAAAGAGGGAGCGGTATAGTCGGCGGGTCCGGTCCCATCGCGACGAAGAACCGCACCTGGCTGATGAATAATTATTTTTTCCCATGTATAACGACTATATTATAATTAGTAACACAGTGGTAGGTGCGCTCTAATATTTTTTTCATTTAATGCGTCACCCGTATAATTATCTGCACCGGCAGGTAGCGGCTGCAAATCGTGCGACACGACGACGGCACGTATCGACTTATTGCATATGCATTACCGGTCCGCACAATAACTTGTAACAATTATTTTATTATTATAGTTAGTGCGTAATGCAGTAGAACTATACAACAGTTAAAAAGGATAATGACCTTAGATACGAGGAACCAGCCGGAAGTGAGCTCTTTATACGTTTGTGGTTCGAAGACAAAGACCTTTGACACCACACAAACGAATTGGTGTCTGGAGCCAGCCGAGATTTATCGATAACGAAGCACTTGTAGGGTTACATATGCATATACGGCAACACAATGCCACCGCCGACCGAAGCTAGCGATAACACGACACAAAAGAGCTATGCGCGGGCTTTAAACGAGGAGAGCTACCCCTGCGTTCGACCGTACGTACAGTCAGGGCCCGCAAACAACAAACGACAAGGTGTAGGGAGCTAAGTGCGTGAGCGTGGGTGTCGGCGACTCGGCCCGAAGGAAGTCGTCAATGAATGGGGCTCGCGTCACGGTAAAACACTGCTAATGTGTCATATTACATCATTTATAAGAACACTAACCGCCACCGGCGACTGCTAGGGAAACGCTCCGGAAATATGAAATAGCTTCCCGAGACAATAACACCGTCCCTCACGCGATCGGATACTGCCACAGCGGAATAAATCATCAAGATATTATGACTACACCTTAAAAGCTCTACAGACATGTATTTGAATAGATAGACTAATTAGCAAGTGTAAGTACAAAACTGTTAACTTCTAGCGTGCTGTGTGTGGGTGGGTGAGGGAGTGAAAAACAGTAAACTGTGACGTAGTAAACAAACGCTCAGACAAACACTGAGTTTGTGTTAAAGCAAACAGATTCAGCTGCGGGATATCATTCGAACGTGTTCTTCGCTGTTTTCATTTATATATTAAATATTACTCAGCGATGTTTTTACAAAATTCATAAAATATTTGAGAAGAATTGTGAGTGGAGCACGATCGCGAATTAAACGTACATAGCTAGAATCAACACATAATACTCGTATGAGCTCAGTTCGTCCCCCATGTGAAGTAGTGTCCCTGACCCTGCTTCAGTGAGCGCTGTCGCTCGCACAAGCTCATTAATCGTACCCAGACGGTCATCTTCTTATCTAAAGTTATATGGTTTGCAATCATCGTAACAACTTCCAAATTGGTGCAACGGACCTAAGTATGAAGGGTGCCACTTTATGGTCCTTATGAAGCAGCGCTCGCAATTAGATATCGTACTACACAAATATATCGAGAAGAGAAAAAAATAGCGAGACCACTGACACCTTTATAAGTTACAAACCGGATCAGTCGCACCTGCCTTTAGATGCAAGATGCGTAGACCAAGTTCCGCATTTAAATATCCCTTCCTAATCAGACTCCTTTAAAAGAGGAAAGTTTTGGAATAAAAATAACTAACGTAGGATTTTGAGAAGCGTCGCGTTGAGCAACCGCTTTCATCCTCGTTCTTGCAAAACATGCGGTTTCCGGCTCGTCCGCGCGTCATGAATAATACATTCTACTTTTATGTATGCAGCGTTTAGATTTTTATGCAACCTTTAGATCAAAAAAGGCTATCATCATAATAGACATCTCTAGTCCACTTTATCCAGTGTACAACGTTTCTTAAAACGGTAGTAAAGCCTCGAATCGATTTTGTCATTGCAGTCGAGACGCATTATGTGGTTACTTCTTTGAGAAAGAACAGGTGTAAACGTGCTAAACTAGAGGGTTACGTGCACTTTATACCTATGTTTTATAGATATGTGATACACTGACAGGTACCATCTCATTTGTAAATTTTTATCATATCATTGATATGGAGTGAAACCTACGTACTTGTATCAGTTTTGAAGAAGAAAAAACCGTCTGCTCGTATTCTATTATGTATTATCTACTAGTTGCGCCCCGCGGTGTATTACGCGGAGCGAAGCTAGTCTAAAATAAAAGAACTAGCCTAAATTACTCCGTATATCATTGGCTATCTGTCACTGAAAGTCACGTCAAAATCTGTATATCCTGGCACAAACTAACTGACAGATTCACAAATGTTTAATATTGTTGTTTTCATGTAAGTACCCGTAAATACTTTCATATGCATTTAGTGAAAAGCTGTTAATTTCAAATTACAAACAAAACAACACTTCAATTTTATTTATTTGTGTAGAAAGGCGAGGTTTACATGCAAAGGAAAAAAGTACTTGAAGTTAGGACATCAACGTTTGTTAATAATAACCGACTATGTGAATAAGTATCAAGTTTAATTAAACATAAAAGAAATAAAAAAGCAAAATAAATTTTCGCTTCCGAGCTAATAGTATTAAGGCGAAAGTGAGTTTGTGTTTGTTTGTTACGCTTTCATGCTTTACTACTCAAAGTCAACTTTTGCTTTTAGTAATATGTACATATAACTGTACTGATATATTAAATATTAAAAAATATTTCTGCAGACAAAGCCCGTTTTTAAAATAATAAGTAATGTTGGTGTAAATTTTAAGCCAATAGTTTATTAAAAAAAACGTCTGAAATATAATTGTCGATCTCACTTCCAGCGGTTTTATTATACATTACATACTAACATATTTTAATGCTTTACTAAGTAACAAAAATATTTTTATGTTAAATATTTAACATAATTTTCTGACAAAAGAAATTGCTATAGTAATATACTTGGTAAAGTTTACAAGGTATTTATTAGGGTTCCATACTCAAAGGATAAAACAGGACCTAATACTAAAACTTTTATGTCCATCTCTCTGTCTGTCTGTGACTAAACTGCATTTAATGAACTGAGATAGTTAGACACTTGAAATTTTCATGAGATGATGTATTTCATATAATATTTCCAAAAAATCTGGATAAAATAAATATCTAAGGGGGCTCTCATACAACAAACGTGATTTTGTTGATCCTTTTTGCTTTATATTGATAACAGCAATAGTTAGAATGTTTATATATTTCTATAAACAAGTGGTTGCCCAATGATTCCAATTTAATTGTTATTTAATTAGTAAATGATGACAAAAAAGTTAGGCATTGAATGTAAAATATAGTTTTGCCTGCATTTATAATCAAACACCTAATTAGGTCATAAAGCTACTGAACTGTTTTGACTTTGATAATTTATTAATAGATTATTAGTTTTCTGAGAAATAATTAGTCATTAACATTAGTCAATAAACATATTATTAGGTACAACAATAAATTATGGTGTCTTCTACGAATACTGAGAATTTGTGTGCTATTAGGTCATTGTGAGGGACGAACACAGGGACAGGAGTGGCTACTCCCAGAAGTCTGCCCAAGTGGCAGAAGGACAAACAAATAAGTGTGATCAAGTTATTTATCTTTTATAGTTATTTAATGATTCATATTCTTCATTATAAAGACATTTATTTACTTTCCTCCTTGTTATGTTAATAAATGGTCTCTCAGTCAATCCTATTGTTTGTTTGTGTAAACACAAAAAGCATGACAAACAGAAACATTCTAATTCCTTTACACATACAGCATCAATTATGTGATATCACTATCTAATTAAAATATCAAATGTTTACACATTGTATTAATAACATAAGGAAAAGGCTACATAAGTAATTTATTATAATACCTGTCTGAGGAAAATTGATTGTGCAGTATGAGGCATAGCCCCTTGATAGGTATGTCTGCCTCAGGTCTATGTGCACAACAGTGTAAAGATACATTTTTTGAGGAAATCATTTTATACACAAGCTTTCCTAAATCTTAAAATTCAGATGGTAGCAGTCAGGGAAAGTTTGAACTCTATTCCAAACATTGAATGTTGCTACAACTCTGCAGTTATTTTCCTTTTGTTGTTGTGTCTGTTGTGCGGTACACAGTACACACACAGCCCAGACACCCTTTCACTTGACCTTCATAAGGGAAAGTTCTTCTTGTACATTTGTATTTTATATCTCCATTAATATGGGCTGTGTTACTTACATTCAAGTACTATTATTGTATTATTATTTATAACAGTACAGTTAAAATTATAAAAGAAAGAATCACCAAGAAAGATGATTGTTTATTTTTCACTTGAGTGTTTGAGCATTTCCTACAATAGTTTAGTATAAATCTGAGTATGTTATCCAATGCATATTATAATCTTCTATTATATAAAATTCTCGTGTCGTGTTGGTGCGTAATCGAACTCCTCCGAAACGGCTCGACCGATTTTGATGAAATTTTTTGTGATTATCCAGTATCTATGAGAATCGGTTCTTATCTATTTTTCATCCCCCTAAATGTTAGGGGTAGTCCACCCCTAAATTTTATTTTTTATTTTTTTGACGAAGTTTTTAATTTCTATTTTTTTATGATGCAGCATTAGAAAATACATACAACCCTAGATTTTCAACCCTCTACGATCAACCCCTATTTTTTTATATTCCCTTTTATGGCAAAGCAACGTTTGCCGGGACAGCTAGTTAGAATATAAAATTTGATATCCTTAAAACAAATAGACAAGACTTTAAGATAGTACTACTACCTACTATTTATTTTTAAATGTTGATTTTCAATATTGATAAGTTATTTGTGAGTGAACCTATCTTAGACTAATGATTAACAGTGTACATTACTAATAGTCCACTCCATAGGAGAACAAATCTATTCTGTCTTTTGTATTTCTTCTTCTTTTAATTTCTATTTGTTTACTGCTTTCAGTTTATTAAAAAAAATTAATAGTAATCTCATGATTACAATATATGCGAGTGTAAAAAGTAATAGATCATCAGTGGTTTATCATCATTGATCATCATCATCATCATCTCCTTTCGATCTACGGTTGACTACAATACTCACTGTTAAAAGCAGCCAATTTTCTGGTAGAGCCAAGTCGTTTCATCGGAGTACGCGGCTCCACATCTCTGTCGTCCAGCGGCGGTGCTTCCACCGCCGTCGGAGTGGCAGCGCCAGACATCTCGCCGAGGGTAGGTTCTCCCGACACTTCACAAGTCATGCACTATCCGCGACAACATATCAATCAAATCTATCGGCGCGTTCGCTCATCTAAATTTAAATATTGTTCTCGTCAAATTATGTCGATTAACCAATGTTAAAAATTTTAATCCAAGTCAAACAAGCACTCCAAAAGCTGCATGTGATTACGTCCGGCATCAACGATTTACAGAAACAAAAATAACGTTCAACGGCCCGTTCGTTCCACTGAATCACTATTTACATTCTAACGCATAACACGCCAGTCAGTTAAATTAGCACCGAAAATGTTTATATTAATTAAAGATCACAGAAAAATACAGTCACTCATTTATATATTTCGTGTAGTTATTTTTAAAAATCTGACTTTCGCAGCCGTTCACACGAGTCGCTTGTTGATGTGCGAGTTTGGCGTTTGCATTGCGTGCGTTTACACTCAGTGTTTTCGAAATTCTGTCCACAACTGCACAGATTACAAATCAACTACGTAGAAGGTACTTTTCTGTGTCTGTCGCTGTCGTTTCGTTTTGTTCGTTGTCTTTCTCTCTGTGTTGCCATAATAAAAAGCAAGAATGTACATTTTACTACATGATGAAATTCATCAGACAAATTGTGGAATTAACCACTGACGAAATATATTAACATTGAAGATTTCGTGTTTTATAAATTAAAATTCATGTTTTAAGTCTCCATTTTGCCAGTTAACTATCTTAATTATACTTTTAGCTTTTCCTCACTTAAAGCAAATTAGCGTGTAATGTTAATTTATCCTCTCACTTGTTGCCTCTTAGTGAAATTTGTTGTGATATATTTTTGAAATAAAACTTACTTGGAATTTTATTTTACATCCTACTACTATTATAAAGGCGAAAGTTTGTAAGTATGGATGTATGTATGTATGGATGTTTGTTACTCTTTCACGTAAAAACTACTGAATGGATTTGAATGAAACTTTACCACAATATAGCTTATACATCAGAATAACACATAGGCTACTATTTATAAAGATATAGCTTCGCCTCGCGGCGTTGCCCGCAGTTATCATCGTACCGCGGGTAGCACCGCGGGGTTCAGCTAGTATTTATATAATTAAAATTAACCTGACTGGTTTTTGCCTTAAGACTTTGGGGTTTAAGGGGGCAAACAACAATCTTTCGCTCCTTTTTTTTTTTTTTAACGTGTGGAAACCTCCTCGGGCCGTCACCCCACCGGGGTTTGCGGCGGGGTGGTGCGTCGGAATCGATCCGACTAAAACCACACGGTGTGCCAACTCTGCGCCTGAGAAGGGAGGGGTCCGGGTACTGCAGTTATTAACACGACCCTCTCAGCGCCTGCCCGCACTGAAGCGGGCACCGTCTGCTGGTAGACTCTCAATTTAATTTAGGCGACGCACGGCACACGCGTACGTCGCCCCTTCGCGGTTGGCCTCTAAAGCGGATGGAGGTGAAAACCCGTCCCGTCCATCCGCGGCCACACTCAGGGCGGCATGAGGCGCTGATAGGCGCGCCTCCGCCGCCCGGTTCGCCGGCGGCGGATCGGTCCGAGTGGACGTCGTCCTCCCGGGCCTTCTCCGCCGCCTCCTTCTGCGAAATTATGTCTTCGCAGAAGGTCGCGACCGCGGTAAAACTGCTGTCGCTACCGGCCATGGATCTTATGACGGCCGGTAGCGACAGATCTCCTCCGATGACTGCAGTGAGGGCCCGACGTTGCACCGCCCAAGCGGGACAGATCTCCAGCGTGTGCTGGGCCGAGTCCTCACTGCAGTCGCAGTGGTGGCAGGCAGGACTCAGTTCCCTCCTAGCGACCGAGTGCAGGTACTTCCCGAAGCAACCGTGCCCGGAAAGTGTGACCTGCGTCAGTCGGAAGGAAAGAGTCCCGCCCTGCCCACTCGAGGATGACCGGCTGGAGCGCCTCCACGGTGGCAAAGCCAGCACGTGGAGCCTCCAGCCGGGACTACCAACGAGCCATCGTGGCTCGGCGAGCGGCTTCTCGCCATTCGCGTACCTCTTCGGGCGGAGGACGATACCCGTTCTCCGCCCGGTATTCAGCGGCTCACGGTGCGGTATCCGCGTATGGCTCTGACCGCCAATACCCTCTGAGGGCGCCAAAGGCGCGCCTTATTCTGGGCGGTCAGAGCCGCCACCCACACCGGTGCCCCATACAAGGCCATAGACCGGACCACCCCCGTGTAGAGGTTTCTTGTAGCGACGCTGGCTCCACCCAAATTGGGCAAAAGACGCCCAAGGGCGGAGGCAGCGCCGACCAGCTTCGGAGAAAGCTGTCGGAAGTGCTAGTCGAAGAGACACCTACCGTCGAGGATCAGGCCCAGGTACCTCATCTGGGCCCGAACCGGTACGAGGACCGCCGGGGGGTGGACCACGACGGGGCCCATGGAAAAGCAGGGCCTCCGTCTTGTCAAGGGCCACCCGTAAGCCCAGCGCGCCGCCTCTTGGAAATTCGCCCCCCGGGCCGTGACCAATGTGTCATCGGCGTAACAAATTACGCCCAGCCCGGGGAAAAGACGACCTCGAAGGATCCAGTCGTACCCCACGTTCCACAGGAGCGGTCCGAGGACAGACCCCTGTGGAACGCCGCACGACATGGGTCGCCGTCTCAAGACGCTGGTACCTCGTCCGGCCCGGGGGCGGTGTTCTTGGAACGGATCCGAAGAACAGCCGCCCCAACCTCCGATTCCCTAACGGGCGGAACATCGACCTCTCTAGCCCCGTCGTCTCTGGCCACTGAATAGGCCATCGACGGGGGTGTGCTCCGCCCGCTGCGGAAATCTTTCGCTCCCCGCCAACCTCACCTGCACGCGGTGCACTCTGGTGAACGACAAACGAGTCTCTGGCAACCAACCAATGCCAGTATTCCATCCCAAGAGGCGAAACTAAATACAATAGGACGGTAACGGGCAGCAGCATCCTCCGTGCAACAAGCTACACCTCGAAAATGAGGACCCTAGAGCCACATTAACACGCCACTACACCGAAGATCTGCCAGAAGTCAGTACTGATTAAATCGAGATGGAAAAGAGAACGGCGTTACAGAAGAGCTTTTGAAAGCTGGAGGTACATACGTACGTACGTATTAATAGGTGAATATAGATATTGTTCAAGAGAATTGCGATTCTAAGGCCCTAGAGTACTTGAATCTGTTGGCTAGCCATGGTTTACTGCCCGGTCATTCAAAAGTAACTCATTTTAATACATATCTAGATCATATTATCATATATTGAATAGCAAAGTTAAAAATATAATTTTAGTCCTAGATTCCACGGTGACAGACCACAATGCAGTGCTTTACCTTAACAAATCCTTTAAACTTGTAAAGAATAAGCATATTAAATCCTTGAATTTCTATGCGATGTATCAACTATCAGATGCTAATGACGCTTACAGGTACTTTGTGGATTCTCTCTCTAAAGCTATTTCACTAAATTCATATTTCTACTCTGTGCCACACCGCCTTAAAACCCTAAAACCTTGAATAACCACCGGATTGTTAAGGTGTATGCGTAATAGAGACAGAATGTACAAAGCATACAAAAAATCACCTGATAATGAGGTACTCAGGATTACTTTCAAAAGATACTGAAATTTTTGCAGCACTATCTTGAAAAAGAGAAAGGTACAGTATGAGAGAGATCTACTGGGGAAGAAGGAGAAGGGTTCGGCTAAGGAATTGCTTTCAACAGATCGATGTCCCCTGGAATCCATTTATATTGTCAACAAATACTTTGTTGAAGTTGGTAAGAACCTAGCAGAGCAGTCGTCTACTGTACTAGTTTATAACGACCAGAGAGTTGATTGTCTGAACTATAATACTAGAAATTATTTGGTGTTCCTAGGGACGAACGAACATGAAGTAGAACAAATTATTAACAATTTACGTACTGACTGTGCTGCTGGTATTGATGATATTCCTGCTTACGTATTAAAAAGATATAAATCTGTAATTATTCCACCTACTACTCATGTTTTTAATGTGTATTAACACCGGCATTTTTCCAGACCTACTAAAGAGAGCTCTCGTGCATCCTATATACAAAATAGGTGCTAAAAATGACTTTCGCAATTATAGACAATATCTGTTCTGCCTACCCTCTCCAAAATACTAGAGCGATACTATGAATCAATATCTCGAAAGTTTTAGACTTTTGTCTGACAGACAGTATGGGTTTCAGAATTCTAGGTCTACTGATGGGGCGGTCCATGATCTTACTAACTTTGTGGTGGAAGCACTACACAATAAAGAAAAATGTCTGATGATATTCCTAGACTTGAAAAAAGCATTTGACACGGTTTCCATTCCCAGGTTATGTGCTAAGCTGGAAGCGATAGGCATCCGTGGAAATGAAATGAAATTTTTCGAAAGCTACTTATATGTATAATCGTACAAAATGCACGGTGGTTGAGGACTATGTCAGTGGGGAACTCCCAGTTGTACAGGGCGTCCCACAGGGAAGCATCCTTTGCCCTACTTTGTTTTTAGTGTATGTGAACGATATGTGCGAACTTGCTTTGGGGTCTGGAAGAATAGTGGCATTTGCTGATGATACCGCTTTGACTTTTAGAGCACAAACGTTGCACGATGCTTTCCAAGTAGGCCAGAATGGTTTGAATAAGATTATGCAGTGGCTAGCAACTAATCAACTTACTCTTAATGTTGACAAAACCTTATTTATGACCTATAAAATCAGAAAAACCCCGTCGAGCAATGTAGATAGCTTGAACATTGTAGTGCATAAACAAGCCGACTGTTATTTTGAATGTGACTGCCCAAAACTTACACAGGCATCTGCTACTCGTTACTTAGGAGTCATATTAGACGATCATCTGTCGTTCCAATCGCATAAGCTTTCTGGCAGAGTGTGGAATCTCATATTTGTTTTTAAACACCTAAGACATATTGCAGATCCTAATATAACTAAAATGGTTTATAACGCACTTTGTCAATCAATAATTGGGTATCGCATATCTACTTAAAGGGGTGTAAAATACTTATCGGGGGTGGGGCAGCAAAGAGCCATTTAATAGAAATAGAACGTGCATAAAGGGCGGTACTTAAAGATTGCACTTTCAAGCCATACCGCTTTCCGACAAGGGAGCTCTATACGTACTGTGAACTTCTCACTGTGTCAACAACAACAAGTCTATCCCCTCTTTACACTACTCACAGAGCCAACTACGCACTAAACGCAAAAATATTGTTGAAAGAAGCTCGCGTTGCAATACTTCTTTTGCACACAAATTTTATTGTTGCCTGGGCAGATACATGTCCGACAAATTGGATAACTGTTTACACTTTCAAGACCAAAGTAAACATGCATGTAAAAGACTCCTTCAAGACATCCTTCAGAAACTTACATACAATGAAACCGAATCAATTATACGTACCCTACTATGATGCGTGCTTTGCACATTTACACCGTACAGATATTTATTAACACACACAGACACGCACACATACACACACAGACACGCGCACACACAGACACACAGACACGCGCACACACAGACACACAGACACGCGCTCACACAGACATTGTGAATGTGTGAGATGTACGTACGTTAGAATTAGTTTTCAAATTTATTTTGCTGTACCTATTGTTAATTAATGAAATAATACACAGAGCTAACTGAATGTCGCGAAATAAAGTAGTACTACTGTTTTCTTAACTATACTGTGACCATGAGCCCGCATTCTTAGCAAATATGTATAATATATTCGTATTCTAGTCTTCACTCGTAGATAAGTTGAGTACCCGCATAAATTGATTTTATTATATTAGTATCAAAATGTTAATGTTAGACCGATAAAAAAGCTACTTTTGGGCCTGTTGTATTGTTGTTATTGAGTGTTGTATGTGTAATGTATCAGGAATCAAAACATTCTCAAGTAAGTGAAAAGTAAATTTCTTTTGACAAAAATTATTTTTTTACCCACAAATATCACGTGTCACCGGAAGGTTGCTGATGCTTAAAGCACAGGTTATCCTTTTTTAAGCATCAGTAGATTAAATATTTGTTAATATGTTATTATGTCATATCATAGCTCATATTCTTTTACTGTAAACAATTTTAAGACAATAAAATTTATTATTATTAAAAAAAAAAATATATGTAAGAACTAACCAACCAAGTAGGGATAGCGAGGAGAAAAGAAAACAAGATCCAATAATCGGTACAGTACAATAGTATTAAGGGTGAAGTTCAAGTGTAGAGGCGCAGCGTGGAGTCGGCCCCGGCGGCCAGCAGCCAGGGCTGCGCCGGGTGCCAGCGCACGTCCAGCACGCACAGCTCCTGGCCGCGCCCGCCCGCGCGCAGCTGCTTCAGCGGCACCAGCAGCGGGTTCTGCAGCAGGTCGTTGTACACCATGCCGTGCGACACGACGATGGTGTCGTCGTCGCCGGCCGACGCGAACAGCGGGTAGCGCCGGTGGAAGGCCACGGCGCGCACCGCCCCGCCGTGCAGCCGCAGCGTCTGGTACGGCTTGGACGACAGCTCCAGGTCGAACCTGCCCACCACACACCACACACCACACACTTATATACATACATACTAAACTATTTGCACACCGTCTCACATAAGAGAGTACGTAGATGAACAATTAATCTTTCGGATGCGCGAACGGGTACTTCCGGTTCCATGCACCGTGCGGCGAAATTGCAAAATTTTGCAGCACGGTGCATGGTGTACGAAAATGATCAAATCTTTTCAAAAACAATGCTCGGTGGTTATAAAAGTGATTATTTTTCAAAAGATGGATAACAAGCGTACATGGTTATGCCATATTTTATTACTAAACTAATGTTATCGCTTTATTATTTACTCACAATTGAGCCAAGTATTAATTTACGCACCTATTGTGTTAATAAACATGATTTTAATATTTTATGTGGTTTATTATTCATTTTATTTATTATCCTCATAAAGTTCGATAACTAAGCTATCTACTGATATAAAAAACACTATAACTGCAGTAAAAAATCATTGAGAAACATATTTGTAAAAATCACATTTCGCTGTCGAGATATTCGCCATTTTGTCACTTTACAATCAAACTATTATTTGCGCCGAACACCAAATTACGTAGTATTTATATGAAGAAATAGTGTTTTTTAGTTAAATAATTTATTTTTTTAGTTAACTAGTGCAAAAGACAGGAACAATACATAAAAAAAACAACCTATTTATCAAGTTATTTAATAAAAGGACTCGTTTGCTAGACCAGTTTTCATTTATTATTTTTAAGTTCTGAGAATTCTCTAAACTCTATGAAAATGACTGAATGCTAAAGAGAACAAACTGATCGTTCCATTATGACACACAAAGTCTATGGTCAATACAAAATAATTTAGTAAAACATAAACAAAGATCAGTTTACGTCTTGTTCATTGTCCGTCACTACTGTGTATGTGTGGGTGTTAATAGTTCCGGGACTTCCCGCTAGGCTGCGTGCAAACACGAATCAACGGCGATATACAATTTTAAGTGGCGTGCTATTGGAGAGGCCTATGTCCAGCAGTGGACTACGATACGCTGATGATGATGTAGAACAGTAATGGCGTGGGAGCCCTTTGTATGTGTGCGTCTAATTTCGCTCGTCAGGCAAAAAATTAGTGTTTATTTAAATATTTAGCTTTTCTAGCACATTTTTGTTGCTATTCTATATTCTATATAAGATTCTCATCGCAATTATATCATTTTATCAATAAAAACATAAGAATAAATGCGTAAAAACCTTCAAATGAGTAAGCCCTTTTCAATAGGTAATAGACTCGGTAACTTTTTGAGTAACACTATTCAAAATTACGCATGATTTATGCCTCAATTCGTATTGATAGTGGTTCCTAAAATAAGTATAATAAGTAAAATATAACAACAAACTACCTTCAAAACCACCTTATCGGCAAAAAATCAATTTTAAGAGGCACTTGAAAGATCGCGTTGCGTCATCGTCAACTTTGAAATTGGAACTCGTTTTTTTAATGGCTCTTGAAGCGCACTTGACAAACGAATGTTTTAAAATGTTGTTCGTATAAAGCAAATGCATAACAAACCTTTCTAGACTTTATTATAATAACTTTAATACCCAAAATTAATTAAAATGCAAGTTAACTGCGGAAAACATGGATCCGTGTGTGCCGCACCGACGGCACAAACATGGATCCGTGTTGCCGCACCCGAGAGGTTAATGGATGTAATGTCAAAGGGCGGCCTCATTGCCGAAATCGATCTCTTCCAGGCAACCTTAGGATGGATCAAATAGTATGGGAGAGACAGTAGCAGTTGATAGTGCAGAAATAAATATTTAAATTGTTATGAATATTATCGGGTACATATACCTCCACCTATACACACATATATATACATACAAATACACATATACAAACACATACACATATACACTAATTACCACAATTATTTAATTACTAGCTGACCCACGCAATCTCGTTTGCGTCTTATATTGCCCGTAGCGTAAGAATTTTCCCCCGTTATTTATATATCTTCCGACCGATTTCCTGTAGATGTGTACACCAAGAAAAAGTATTATCTATGTAGATCCCTAGGTTTTTAACGGTAGTACTGATCTCAAGGGCGATGCCATTGAAATGAATTTCGGGCAGTTGTGTTTAGTTAACTCTTGAGACCGTCCCGGGACTCTAATTTTATGTCTTTAATATAAAATAAAATTTTGTTTATTTTGTTAAAAGACGTTCTAAATGACAAAAGGTAAATAAAATTAGATGCGAAAAATATAGATATATACATAGAAAAATAGCAATTTGGAAATTTCAAGACAAAGACACACACTTGAGAGAAACGTTGGTAAAGGAGTAGTGAGAGAAGTGAGAGAAGTGAGAGCGGTACCAGATGCACTTCCGGTCGTAGGAGGCGACGAGCAGGTTGTCCCCGGCGGGGTGCACGGCCATGTGGCTCACCCACTGCGCGCCCGTCAGCAGCTTGCGCACCAGCTCCTGCTTCACCAGCTCGTACACGCGCACCACGCGCTGGGTCTACACACACAGTGTCGCTCAGTTAATGATGCATTCAATACATGAGAGAGTATAACTCCACAGACGATGATACAACTCTTGAAAAAAACTTGTGTTAAAGCGACGTAATAGTTAAACTGTACGTTACATTTTTTTATACATGGCCCTGCCAAAATGACTCTACTCTGCCCGATGGTATAAGCAGAATCCAAGAGCGGTGATCACCATACCTACTGCGAACGTAGATAATTCAACAATGCAGCATGATAATAGACACCATGGCGGCATAGCGATGCTTCTGCATCAAATAAATAATATTTTAAACGTTGACCCTCAACGCCATTTAGTTTTAAACTAAACAAAATTTGTAAAAGTTAAATCGATCGATAGATTAAATAGATACTTCTCACTGTTTTGTAAAAACAAACAGAAGATGTGCTTCAAAACAAATATTTGCTAACTGTATAGATAGTTAGACCGCCTCGAGAGTCGAACCCGAGAGCTGCCGCGAGGAGTGTGCACTATGCACTAGGGTGGGCGGTACTGACGGCCACGAAGAGCAGCGGGCGCGTGGGGTGGAAGAGCGCGCACTGCACGAGCCCCTTGGCGCGGCTGAAGGGCAGCTGGCTGCGGCGCCGCGACAGCTGGTGCACCAGCACCGCGCGCGACGCGCCGTCCCGCAGCGTCACGCACACGTAGTCGCCACGCGCGTGCCACGCCACCTGCAACACTCTACTGTACTTCTCTCTGCCGAACTGAACCGACAAAAGTGCTCTCCGAGACGCGAGGACTATCACCAAAAAACTCAATAGCGCAGTTTGACCGACTGGGAAATATGTATGCGCATACATAGTCGAAAGGTCTCACATTGTTTGAAACCTCTCGATTCGCATAGCTTAACTGAAACGCTATTGACATAGATCCAAAAGAAACCGCCAGTTCAGCACTACAGTTATGATTGGAAAATATGTCCCTTCGGGAGTTCATTATTGGGTCCTCTTTGCAAAGAATATTACAATAATAAAACACCAATAATGTGTACCGGTGACGCCCAACTGGAGTTTACGTTTGGCGTACTTTTATACGTTGCACATTTATATTACGTTAAACAAAACGCATAAGCGCCACGAACTTCTCGACATTGTAGTCGCTATTAAACTATCACAAGCTTTCTAAAGCCGATCGTTTCATTATCGTCGTTAACATCGAAACGTCACTTTTACTGAACGCTCGTTATTACTACTCATAAAAATGACTGCAGTTTATGTATAAAAATCATCTCTAAAAATACAAAATCGTACAACAAAAAAAATATTCTTTAAAATTGTTATTGAAGTAAGAAAAACAAAAAAAATAGTCTTGGATTAGGCCATAGCACGGTACGAGTATATACTCACGTGTGTGATGGGCTTGAAGTGTGAGATGGCGAGACGAATGCCCCGCGCCCACTCCTCGGCCGTGACCTGCTGCCACTGCGCCGCGGACGACGTGCGCTCGTCCACTGCCGAACGTCCACGTTTGTTATCAACATCGAGATAATACTACATATATGTATTAATATAGACGACAAATAAAGGTGGTCCTAACACGTTACCCTGTGGGACACAGTGATGTATAGAAAAGTACTATGTACCTTTAAATTGACGCATTGAAATAATATTTAAGTCTTTCAGAAAAGTAATTTTAATGACTGCAAAGTGTATATTTTTTAAAGCAGCTAGTTTAACGAGGTTATTAGATAGTTGGAAGCTGGAATCAGAATCCGTATCTAACGCTTTAGCTAGGTTTAAGAACATGTTTTATTTAATTATTTACATTTTCCTTGTTGAAATTCGTATCAATTTGATATTACTTTTCTCGAAATCTGTGGAATCGTCGGTATCGTGGATATCGGAACTATAACTACTAATATGAGTACTGAGATTCTTTTTAAGAAATGATTCTGTTTGTTTTTTTAGGAAGTCATGGAAAATGAACGGTTTTCATCGTTACCGAGGGATGATGAACGTTTAAGAGAGTTGTGATATATTGGAGCAGTTTGGATATGGCATCGGTACCTTGCACGTCGTGCTTGGGCGGCGGCTCCTCGAGCAGCTCGTCGGTGCGCGAGGCCACGCGGTGCGCGCCCACGTCGGCGCCCGGGTTGAGCAGCAGCAGGCGCGCGCCCGCGGCCGCCGCCACCAGGCTCAGGCCCGCCGTGGGGATCCACGCCACGCGCGCCACGGCCTCCGCCAGCTGCACCGTGCGCAGGCAGCGGCCCGAGCTCGTCTCCCACACTGCCACACACGACACACCTTACACTTCGCCTTTTGTCTTTGTACAACCTAACGCGTGCGACGCGACAATCGTTGCGGCAAACGCACTAATTATCGGCTAACCCCTGACATTTGCATCAACGACGCAAAAAAGTCAACAAAAAATTTAAGTACATTAATTTAAAAAATACTAAATGAGTACCCACATAACAAGAAAATTAAATATCCTAAAAATTAAATTAAATAAAACAAATAATTATACATTCATATACCTACACAAAATGTATAATATTATGTTGACAGATGCAAAAGACACACAATTAAACACACAAATCTGCTTTTAAATGCATGCATATGTCAAACGAAACTAAAGGACATAAACAAACACGAACGAAAGTTAATAACTTCCAATTACAAATTATTGGTGCTGAAAAAAAAACTTACAAATACCTGTAAACAATTATAATACCACCGAATGACACTTAATTGAGTAAGTCATAAGAATCATTATAACGGTTAATGGAATCAGCAAAAGTATGTTTAACTCGTTGAAATATTGAAGTGTGCCTAGCATCGTATGAGAGAGGAGCGTACCTCTGAGCGTGCAGTCGTCCCCGCCCGACACCACGTACTGGCCGGAGGGGTCGAAGTCCACGCTCCGCACCAGCCCCACGTGGCCGCGCATGACCAGCGCCTCGCTCGTGGGGAAGGGCTGCAGGTCCCGCGGCGACGGCAGCTTGGGCACCAGGTCCTCCGGACTGATGGTCAACTGGAATGTGGTACACTTTATATAATAGCAACCCTTGTATTGTTGTTGACGCTCTTTAAAAAAAAACTCGTTAACAGGTGCTTTAAATGACAAGTAGCTGCAGGACGAAGCATATAAGGTGACTCATTGTGTGTTTATGTTGAATGTTATGATGAACGGTAGGGAGGGAGGAGAGAGGTGTGGGAGGTTGCGTACGCACCCTCATCTTGATGGCCCGTGGCGCGAGGTAGAGGTCGAGGCAGCGCAGGAAGCGCTCGCGCGTGAAGCGCTCGTAGGCGGGCACGTGGCGCAGGCTGCCGTGCGCGGTGGGCAGGAACGTGTACTTGCGCTTCCACGGCGTCTCCGACAACTTGTTCCACTCTTTCAGCTGTGCAACGTGAGCGAGGTTACAATCTCCATACATACACGTAAGCACACTATGTGAGGCGGACAAGGGGATCGCGTACCTCTTTGGCGTCGAGCAGGTACTCCGGGGGCGGGTTGTAGCTCTCGGCGTGCGAGGGCAGAGGCCGGCGCGGGGCGGGGATGTGCTTGTGGATGCCGCGCAAGCGCTGCTCCTCTTCCTCGGTGGTGGAGCCCCATAAGTTGTAGAAGTTCTTTTCCTTTAATATTCATCAAACAACATAGGTTATAAGTGAGCTCGGCTATCGTGAAACTTAGTTGATATTAAAACTATCGTAAAAAAATTCGAAGTGGTATCCGTTGACATTTGTTACAAGTCTTGTACGATATTACTCACTTGTTTATAAACAACAACATAATACGGACTGCTGAGCTAAAAATGGTAGGTTCGACTAAATCCAGGTTGTCTAAGGTAAGAACGAGAGTGAGAGAATGAATTAGTTTTAACAAATAAATGATATTATGCTGGGAGCGGAAACGATTCTGATCACTATAGGTGTTATCCGGTGAGACGCAGAATAGTGAGCAAGTGTTATGTGAAATAGTTACCCTCTTCTTCCTCCTCTCGTCGGCGAGCTGCTTCCTGGTCTTGGTCCAGCCCATCTTGAGCGCGTGCACGATGCGAGCCACCTGCTGCTGCTCGGAGCGCGAGGGCAGGAACGAGCGCTTGTGCTCCGGGAAGGCGCGCAGGGGCGTCTGCAGCACCTCGCGCGTGAACCACTCCACCCACGGCTGGACAACGCACACGCCACAATCATGACTAAATATACCACCGCAATGAAAAAACTTAATTCATTTCTACTATCTCAAAATAACACCAGTACCTGGTACTCGTCATGTGCCGGGTCAGGAACGTGTCCTTCTCTCAACCTGTGTATTAATTCGAGGTCTTTTTTGCTGAGAATCACATCCTGGCCAGTGCTGGGATCCCGAACTGTCCGCCAAAACTCGGGGTCTTCACACTTCCTGCAAATGAAAATCATCATTTAGAAAACAAGTTACATTTAATCCCTGGTAAACATTTTGCTACTGTTGGATACCTATTGAGCAATGACGTTAGGTGTTCTTATTACATTCAGTTTGTTCAGCTGCTGTACATGTATATAAAAGTTAAAATGATGTATTGTGTAAGTCTCACACACGTCAACCACATTTAATAATCAACTTCTTAACATAGACCTCTCCTTAGAAACAAAATTTTGGCTTACAGGCCAGTTTTCTTTCCTTTTGCAGGACTGGTGCCTGTATAGTTTGCTTCTTTATTTGGCTCTTACAAGACGCAAAGGATAAATATATGAAAATTAACACTCTTTACTCTTAATCTGTCACCGCCCAAATTAAATAGTCTAGTATGATAGAAGTACATAATACATATAACATAATAGAGGGCACTGACTTGAGGAACTCGTCGATCTGGTCCCTCTGCGGCGGCTTGATGATGCGGCGGCCGTCGAGGTCGTAGCCCACGTGCGGGTACTCGTTGTACCACCACATGGGCACGTCGCCCACCGTGTTGCGCCGGTCCTCCTCGTCCGACGTGTCGCCGGACTCGTACTCGTCTGCAAACAACACCACACACTCACTCACATCTACATCACTTTTCTATCAAGTTTTTTCTAGTTTTAATTAAGAAAGACACGAAATAAGTTTATTTAATAAGATAAGGCATTTAAGATAGTCTTTTTTTCTGAAAGATTTGGTATTTTATTGAAATATGTTCATAAATTTCATATTAATACTCAGTGGTGTCATTTCATATTAGTACTTTCTATTGGTGAATGCAGTTGTCAGAAGTTCATACTATGAGTTACATTAACTTGAAAATATAATTTCCATTATTCTTTTACATAAACACATAAAATGTACTAATTTATTTTCAAAAATAATCTGTAAAGAAAAAAGATCTGTTTGAATTATAAATACCTAACTGTTAATAAACTAAACTGTAACACTAAATGAAAGTTGACACAAAAGTGGGAGATCTGTTTAATATTAGGTCTTTACCTATGAAATTGCCGTTTTGTATGCAATAAGTGAAAGTACTTATTTTTTTCAAAGTTTTTATTTCTGTTATTCGAAGTACCCATGCAATCGACGCATCTTTGCCAACGCGTTGGCAACAGTTAATTGATGCCCTTCTTGTAAAAATCAGCTGGACGGGAGGCAACAAACTCTTCAAAGGCATTTTGTACTGCCTCTCAGGAATTGAATTTTTTACCCACTAAAAAGTTGTCTAAATTTTGGAATAAGTAATAGTCGGTAGGTGCAAGGTCTGGTGAGTATGGCAGATTAGGGAGAGCTTCCAACCCCAGCTCTTGCAGCTTGGAGACTGTCTGTTGCGCAGTATGGGGTCGCGCGTTGTCGTGAAGGAGCAGTGGGGACGACCGATTGACCAAAGCTGGTTGCAGATGTGCAAGCTTCTCCATCATTCTCTCCAGTTCTTCACAGTACACATCTGCATTAGTGCTCATGCCATTTTGTAAAAAGCTGTGGTGAATCACACCCGCACTAGACCACCAAACAGTGACCATCACCTTTTTAGGGGTCATTTTTGGTTTAGGGCATTGCTTTGGTGCTGAACCAGGGTCTAACCAAGTGCCGTTTGTGTCGCGTTGGTGCCACGACGGAACTCATATTCCATAATTACACGAATTTTTAAAGTATCCATTATGACGAAAAATGTTCAAATGTAATGAAAATACAACGCTAATCAAAAAACAAAAGACTGAGTTTGTAAATAGAATGTCATGGTTTTAAAACAAAATTAATTTGAATTTAGAATACAGAGCCATTACAAACTTTTTTTTATTTGAAATGACCAGTACTGAAGAAACGCAATTTCATAGGTAAAGACCTATTATTTAAAATAACAAAGGAATGGCTCACCCTTCTGTCCCACAGGCTGTAGCTGGGTAACGGAAGCTTTCTTGATGGACTCTGCTAACCGGTCTATACTGCTCTCAGCTTGCTGGCTTCTGTCCTTTTTTACTTTTACCTTTTGTCTTTTATCTTTTTTGGTTTTCTTTTCACTTTCTGAGTCACTAGCCCCAGATTGTGTAAGTACTGGGCCTGATTCCGCTCCACTATCAACACTATTTTTCTCTGACTCGTCACCGGATCCATCTTCGTCTGATGTCTCCTCATCATCATCATCTTCTTCTGAATCTTCTAAATCCTGTATACACATAGTTTTTTTTCATTTACACCACAGTTTAATTACATTTTTGTATAAAAATATAATGATTCTGATATTTTTACTGTTCCTATTATTATTTAAATAAGTCTTAAACTCTAGAAGTACCACAACTCTTTTCTCTGCAAGAAGGCAGCGGACAATCTTTACCTTTGGCTATGTTCAGTCAACATCAATTAGTTTGTCTTAAATTTGAAGCGATTGTGTTTGTCATGCCTTACTTTAAGTTAAAGTAGATAGATAGGGGCTAGGAAACAAATGGATGCATTGTAGATCTTTTTATCTATAATTCTGAATCTATTGGCAACAATCTAAAAAAATAGTGTGTGTCACCCTAACCACAATAGGTAATAAAAGGGTAACAGAATGGTACCGAGAAAGACTTTAATATAACAGACTAGCTGAACCCCGCGGTGCTACCCGCGGTACGATGATAACTGCGGGCAACGCCGCGAGGCGAAGCTATATCTTTATAAATAGTAGCCTATGTGTTATTCTGATGTATAAGCTATATTGTGGTAAAGTTTCATTCAAATCCATTCAGTAGTTTTTACGTGAAATAGTAACAAACATCCATACATACATACATCCATACTTACAAACTTTCGCCTTTATAATAGTAGTAGGATAATTCAGCAGAATTACTGAAAAGAAATCTGTTATCATGGATGTGAACGAACTTAAAAGGTGAGCAACAGCTCTTACAAGTCCAACAAAAGACATTTCTTTGGAAAGATTAAGTGGCAGAAGGAAAAAATTACTTCCCTAATCTGTCTTGGCTTCTCCTGAAAATGGCACACACACACAAAAATATTCCACTGTTGTGATGTATTAGTAAATCCTATTATATGCACTACTTTATTAGGATACTAGGGTCCAATGTCCACAGGTCCACTGCCATCCACTACCTCTCAAAGAGGCAGAGTGGAGAAGGACAGACAGCTATGTCTTTGCCAAACATTGCTTCTTAAAAATATGTTCTTGGATGTTGTGTCTGCTCTAACTCTGTAAATATTATGTTATCCTGTGGTGGATATATCGTTTAGGTTTACGTACCGATGAGTCTTCTGAACCATCAGCCACATTTTCGTCTTCACCTAGTGTGGAGTCAACACTGTCATCAAATAGCACCTCCTGAAAATAAATACATTGTAAAGTAATTAAAAAAACTGTTCAATGTTGCCAAAACAACTATCTATAATGATGGAGCCTCTACGTATCTGGTTACATAATTTAATTCATAGTAATTTATTTATCTATCATCATTTCACAAAAATAATACAGATCAAGTAATACAACACAATGTAAAAGTTACAATTATTCCTCTGGAAGAGACTGGTGTACATATTAAGAAAACCTTGTTACAAATGCCCAGGCTACCTACCTCTTGGACCAACTATAATGACTATCTCCGATGGCAATATCATTTTCCAATTCTATTAATGCAAATTACAATAACAAATAAAGTTACAATAAAATTCCATGTTCAATTGTGAGTGTAGATCGTTAGATCTCTGCTTAATTTATTTATCTCAACAGAGTAAGTGGGTTTTCTCTATCATTATATGCTGTTTTATAACCACAAAGACAATATTATTATTTTTTTATTAATAGGTTCTCACTATTATGGCATGATAGGCCTTAAGGTTTTTAGTTAAAAATGAAAAAAAAAAAAAGGTAGACATTAAGACCTATGGTATTTTATTATCACAATATCAGACTATAGCAGTCTATTGCTGGATATAGGCCTCTTCCTCAGGAGGTTTTGGCCTACTACACCACATTGGTCAGACTGGTTAGTATTAGGTTTATTTCAAGTTATCCTTCTTCTTACAGTGATGATGGTGCTGACTAAGTATGCTTCAACATAATCAAATTATCAAATTGTTAATAATGTTCTTGCAGAATATTCACTAAGTCTTCTACATAATAGTTATGGGTACTGCAAGTATAGTGTTTGTATTGCACTTAGGAGCTTAGTTAGTGAAACCCGACAGTAAGCATTATCTATTGCACCACTAATCTTTAATAAGCGTAACTTTGGAATTATATTAAAATAAATAAATACACTTATTTAAATTGGTAATTTACAGGGCATAACGCTTTTTATGCATTCCTTAATGTTTTTAAACAATTTACTAAAAAGGTTACTTGCACAAAAAGATTATATTTATAACCTTTAACTATAAAAATAAATAATATTTCTTACATCTTGTTCATGATCAGAAGCTTCCTGTTCTTCATGCTCAGAGTCTGTATCATCTCCTTCATGATCCAGCTGCCCACTTATTAACTTCTCATCATCAGATTCTTCCTGTGACTGAAAGTACATCACATGAAATGCATTTAACTATTTTATGACTTATATATAGCCTGACTCGTCTAAAACTCATGCTTTAGCGAGTTATAATTGGTTAAATTTTACCGGTTATAATAATGTAACAAAACAAATACTTACACTGTCAGAAGTCTTCGGTTTGGTTTCTATAGCATCTGCCTTTCGTTTAAGCAATCCAGTTCTAAAGGGAGGCATTTTTAATTAAGTATAACGCATTATCTTCTCGTAATTATTAAAACTACACGATCTAACACGTGTTTTTGACTTAACACACAGTTGTCACAACAGTGAACACTTTGAGCACGAACAGAGAACAGAGACAAACTAAATTGTCAATTATAGTATCTGTCAACAGTGCCAAATTCTACGTTTTGTTACTGATATGTTCAGGTTTTGATTTGATAAGTTTTGGCATTTGGCAAAAGAAATAAAGCCAATAATACAGATAAGAGAAAGAACTACTCTAAGGAATAATTTTGACTATATTAGCAGTAAAAAAAGTCTTCCAACCAACGACTATTACGATCGTAGGATCTTCTAAATTTTCATATTCAGTTTCAGTCATTGCATTGTGAATTATTTATTAATTGTTTAAATATCTTCTTATATATGTAGGATTATTTTTCATGGTTACATTCCTTTTACACGAAAGCTTTACCTACATCAATATGTAGAAACATAACTCAAATATGAAAAATATTTCTAAATAATGAACCAACTAAAACACAACAAAACGTTTAGTGGAGCACAGATTTAAAACAAACTTTCAACAGATGTAATGAAACGGGCCTAAAAATAATTTTAAAGAAATTAATAATTTACATTCATAAAAATAAAACACTAAGCAAAACACATGGACCACCGCCTTGTCACTGTTTAAAAAAATATTTTTTGGTATAATTTAATACATGTGCCTAGGTAACAAATGTCAGTAGTGGAACGCAATTGGTTTATTTTTATTTTAGGGTTATTTTGAAATAAGAATATTTCATTTCATTAAATGAATAAGATCATTTAGGTCTTTTTTTAAGTAAAAGAAAACTCTGGACAATTTTGTTTAAATCAAGTAAATAATGTCGTATTAAAGTTTACCAACTAGCAATAACGTAAATAGAATTGCTAAAAATGTTTCGTAACCTATCAAAGATTTTAGAACCCGTGCGAAATCACCTGGTAAGATGCCGGTTTAGTTGTATATAGTAAAAGGTTGTTCCCTAGTTATAAGAATTGTAATCGTTATATTTCAGTTATTTCGTGCTGCGGCCGGGAACAATAACACCAACAGTGCTGACAATGGCACAGCATTTGAGCGCAACAGTGTATCTAAGGAACAGCAGCTCTCGGACGTATTGAAGCGCTCCCTACCTGGTATTACTTACATTAGTATTCAAGATATCTCTGGTGGTTGTGGGGCTATGTTTGAGGTACCTATAAACTACTCAATTCAACTATTTTAAATTTACTTTTCATTATTATTATCTATACAAAAAAATAAAATTGAAGTGTTTTTTTTTTATTTTAAAAGCATTTTTATTTTTTCGTCTGCTGGCCGGTTTGTTCTGGCTAATCTCTAGAATGACTGGACCGAATTTGACAGGAAATTCACTGGTAGATAGCTGATGAGTAATGCTACTTTTTTAGACTGTCTCTGTGGGGCTCAGTTAGTAGCAAATAAAAGTAGAAATTGCTATGTACTAATAGTGCTGTTTGTATACTTTGTTTTCAGATTACTTTAGAAGCTAAGGAATTTACTGGTCTCACTCGTGTGAAACAACATCGGCTAGTAACAGACACCTTGAAATCTGAAATTGCAGAAATGCATGGCATCCGCATACATACAGCACCACCACCTGATAATAAATAATTTAGGTTAAATGCTGTGTTGTAAATAGTTAGAGAGTAGGATGATACAATAGACAAGTTTTGTTATTAAGTTATTGTTATTTATATTATAAGAGCTTAATTATATTTGTTGAAAACTTTGGATATGTACTTTTATTAACTTAGCATAGGTACAGTGTATGTACACTTAATCAACACTGCTCCCCTTAAAGCATTGAACCAATAGCCCTTCATCCATGCTTAGCTCATCCTTTAAGCTGCTGTACAAGTTGTAGTTGTGTGATTTGATGAATGAAGCATGAAGCTCACATGCAATCAAATGTATGGGATATTCAGTCATGCTCGGCTCCTATTGGTATAAGCGTAATGTTATCTTACTACCATATTGTTAGGCACGCCAGAAAAACATAATAAAAAACCTGAAAATCGTTTAGATACTCCGATATAAGAGTTTCCGAGTTCCGAGTTTCTTTTCCATAGAGCAACAGCAACGCGGCCGATGAAAGGAGGGAATAGCCATTGTGTTTTTTTCCAACACAAAACAGGTGGACCGACGTTATGTGGATCACACAAAGTGTAGTCCCATGTGAAAATGAACCTACAACACGGAGTGCAGTAAGAAACGTGAATGCGACTGCTTAAACTACTACGCCACCCGTGCGTTCAAAAATAAAAATTTTGATTCTAAATGTTTTGTAATTAGTTTGTTATTGATATATGTAACCATCGCAATATTTAACTACTTAAAAGGGACTCACAATTAACTTTCTGACATGCGTTTTAAATTATTTTTATTATTATATAAAAAAATCCTCGCCGTGCAAGTTTAAACATATTGCAATATACTCGAGGATAAATTAAATTGTATCTCTCTATACATTCCTCTCTACACTTATTATTAATCTATACAAAAACAAAACGTACAATCATGGGCGTACCCAGGGTAGGGCAGGGGAGGGCAGCTGCCCCCCCCTAGATGTTGACGGTCCTACTATCTTATTCTCTCGATTATATATAAAGCACACTAAGACGCGTAAAAATGTGACTAAGATCGACTATGGACAAAAACAGATTTATTTTTTGTGTTGTTGTAAGATCGGCAATCGTCATCAGTCCTAGGGCTATGCGATGTTCGAGCGCAGTGACGATCAGAGCGTGCTCTCTAGCCAGGAGAACTACTCATCATACTAGTAGTCCTAAGATAGTAAATCTTCTGAGTCGTTTTATGTAGTTTTTTATGGTCAGCTGACATGCCCATTCATTTGGAATGTATTTTAGTCACAACAAATAATTCTCGGAGGCATGTCGTACTTTCTGACTCACTTTTTTCACTGAGAGCTGTTGATGCAGTTCCGCATTGGTAACAAACCACGATACATTTACTATCGACCTTAGGATATTGTTCTGAGCTCTCTGTACGACGTTTATATTGGAGGCTTTTGCGGAGTCCCACAAGTGTATGCCGTACATCCAGGTTTAATTATCGTCTGATATATCAGAAGTTTGTTGTCCAGTAATAATTTGTAGTTTCGTCCTAGCATCCAGTACAGGTTTTTGTGCCGCATAGATATATCATCTCATTTTGCTTTTTTGTGGTTTTTCCACCGGTCTATATGTGAGCCCACATTGGCTCTCCTGCAGGAGTCATCGGAGCCCCTTGTGTGTACGCGGGAGTTGTGCGGTCCCCAGTATGGGCGGAGATCCTGAAGACCAGCAATATCGGGCTATTGCGACGTCCTCAACAAGTGTTGACCTTCATGTAGGAGTCCTAAGACTCGAGAAATCGAAGACCAGAAATTTCAATTCCACCAGGTCCTTGTGGAGGAATGGAAGGAACGACTTGGACAACCGAGTGCTGGGCACGCCGTTATTGCGACGGTAAGACCCGTTATGGAGGATTGGCTCGAGAGGCATCACGGGACACTCTCATACCGGCTGACACAGGTGATCACTGGGAAAGGATGCTTCGAAGAGCACCTGTGTCTGATCCGCAATGAGCCAACGCCTGAGTGCCACCACTGCGATGACCAGACCGTAGACACGGCATGCCACACGCTGGCAGAATGTCCGGAGTAGGGCGAATCGAGGCGACCATCGGAGTGGGGGGTTCTCTCGCTTGGTAACATTATTGCAGCCATGTTGCATAGCGAGAGCGCGTAGAACTCTGCCGTTTTTTTCTGCGAGCCAGTTATGCTTGCGAAGGAGATGGCAGAGCGGGACCGTGCGAGGTTTAGAACATTTCCTGGCCGCCAGACCCGGGATCGGGCCAGGTACCGCAGACGACTCGGGCGCCGGAGATCGCCAAACGATACGATAACGATAAACCTGTCACCCGACAGGTGAAGATCTCCCAGCAGAAGCAAGCCGAGGTAGCTTGGGTGGCGCGAGCTCCACAAAGTGCTCGCGCCCCTTTTTAAAATTGAAAAGTAGCAACAGGATTCCTACACAGGAGGGGGCCATCTACAAACCATAGGTGGCCCGAGGTACGTCGGGGTTCCAGGGATTTCCTTCCGAGGGTGCACCTGATTCCCCGGCTTCTAATATCCAAAACGGTGTGCGGTTTTCAGTCGGTTCGAGTCCAACATAACCACCAGAAGGTTATATTCGAGGGAATTTCCGCACAAAAAAAAACAAAAAGGTTCACACACTCACGTTGCGGTAAGATATTTTCTCCGACTTTTACTTGCGAATTACCCTTTTTTCTGTACGGAAATCCCCCCGGATACCACTGACTGGTCCTGGACCGCGCGCCGTCTCGGTTACTAGAAGTCGGAGAACCAGATGCATCTTAAAAAGGAAAACCCTCCAACTTACGGTTTGTAGATGGCTCCCTCCTGTGCAGAAATCCCGGTATTACTTTTCTGCCCAAAAATAAGCGCTTATGCTGCCACCTCGGCCTGATTGCGGACAGTTACCCTGACGAAGAGTGAATGTTATTTGGGCTGATTTAGCGGCAGTTGCTTTTAGTCTCCAGTCCTGTAGGCAATTGTGGACTTCAAGAAGCAAGTCTGAGACTCGCTTTGGATTTTTGTAGCTCACAAGTACCGTTGTGAATGTTGCTATACTGACACCAGACCAGGCAAATATAGAATAAATGGACTTTTTTTGCTCAGTGTAGGTACATAGAACAATTTGTTAACGATAACGTTTATGTTTCATCTTAAACTGTTTTGCCGAAGACTTGAAAATTTATTTTAATGTGTTCGAAACAAGTGCCGTGCAATTAATTGGAGAAGCCTATGTCTAGTAGTGGACTGCGAAAGGGTTTTTAAAATAGCTATTCTATAATGAAATAATTTATTTATAAAAATTCCTTTTTCATATCCATTTATTTTACGAGGAGCTTTTAAAAAATCCCGATTTGCCCCCCCCTGGCCCAGAACCTGGGTACGCCCATGCGTACAATAGTAACAACCACGTCAACAGAGTTTACCGCAAGTTAACCGATACTGGTATTCGTCAGGTTGAAGGAACAATTATTTTTTGCGAAATTGAAAGAGATGTTATTTCTGTATCATGGACAAGAAAACAAAGTATGATTTCTTTTTTATCCTTCTTAATTTTGAGGCTCTATGATAATAAATAAAAAATATCATTGTTGAGGCTTATATTTTTCTAAGGTTGTGAGCAGAGCGTATTTCTACTCTTTAACAGTAAGTTTAGGATTCGGCAACACTGACACCACAGAGTACAATAGACTGACACTGTCACCTTGTCAGTTCTTGTTTCCAACATGGCGCTTAACTTAAGTGTCAAGGTTCACCCCGTAGTATTATTCCAAATTGTAGATGCTTACGAGCGACGAAATGCAGATTCACACAGAGTTATTGGTACATTATTGGGTAAGTAATATTTGCACCAAAACCAACTTTTACATTATATCACGTAACAAATACTGCTAGGCAATAACCGCTGTCATGTGTTTTAGATTTCACTCAATAATTAATTAATAATTTTTAATTTTATAGCGTACAGTATGAAATTTAGTTCTGATCATTATTACCATTACGTGTTATCACAATTTTTCATGTTAAATAATAAAGTGGAAGGTTTTGATTGAGGTTATGTTATGATGCATAGGCACTTGCGACAAGGGAGTTGTGGAGGTGACGAACTGCTTCTGCGTGCCACACAAGGAACATGCCGACCAAGTGGAGGCTGAACTCAACTACGCAATGGATGTGTACGAGCTAAACAGACGCGTTAATGCTTCCGAAAACATCGTCGGTAAGTTGATACACATTCCAATATGGCACAAGAACTGCTAAACATTATGACGTTGTTGTATTTGTGTTACCATTGTGTTTAATACTCAACAAGATTATGTAATGATAACATATTTAGCTGTTTGCAGCATTAATCTTTCGGATGCGCGAACGGGTACTTCCGGTTACATGCACCGTGCGGCGAAATTGCAAAATTTTGCAGCACGGTGCATGGTGTACGAAAATGATCAAATCTTTTCAAAAACAATGCTCGGTGGTTATAAAAGTGATTATTTTTCAAAAGATGGATAACAAGCGTACATGGTTATGCCATATTTTATTACTAAACTAATGTTATCGCATTATTATTTACTCACAATTGAGCCAAGTATTAATTTACGCACCTATTGTGTTAATAAACATGATTTTAATATTTTATGTGGTTTATTATTCATTTTACTTATTATCCTCATAAAGTTCGATAACTAAGCTATCTACTGATATAAAAAACACTATAACTGCAGTAAAAATTCATTGAGAAACATATTTGTAAAAATCACATTTCGCTGTCGAGATATTCGCCATTTTGTCACTTTACAATCAAACTATTATTTGCGCCGAACACCAAATTACGTAGTATTTATATGAAGAAATAGTGTTTTTTAGTTAAATAATTTATTTTTTTAGTTAACTAGTGCAAAAGACAGGAACAATACATAAAAAAAACAACCTATTTATCAAGTTATTTAAAAAAAGGACTCGTTTGCTAGACCAGTTTTCATTTATTATTTTTAAGTTCTGAGAATTCTCTAAACTCTATGAAAATGACTGAATGCTAAAGAGAACAAACTGATCGTTCCATTATGTGACACAAAGTCTATGGTCAATACAAAATAATTTAGTAAAACATAAACAAAGATCAGTTTACGTCTTGTTCATTGTCCGTCACTACTGTGTATGTGTGGGTGTTAATAGTTCCGGGACTTCCCGCTAGGCTGCGTGCAAACACGAATCAACGGCGATATACAATTTTAAGTGGCGTGCTATTGGAGAGGCCTATGTCCAGCAGTGGACTACGATACGCTGATGATGATGTAGAACAGTAATGGCGTGGGAGCCCTTTGTATGTGTGCGTCTAATTTCGCTCGTCAGGCAAAAAATTAGTGTTTATTTAAATATTTAGCTTTTCTAACACATTTTTGTTGCTATTCTATATTCTATATAAGATTCTCATCGCAATTATATCATTTTATCAATAAAAACATAAGAATAAATGCGTAAAAACCTTCAAATGAGTAAGCCCTTTTTAATAGGTAATAGACTCGGTAACTTTTTGAGTAACACTATTCAAAATTACGCATGATTTATGCCTCAATTCGTATTGATAGTGGTTCCTAAAATAAGTATAATAAGTAAAATATAACAACAAACTACCTTCAAAATCACCTTATCGGCAAAAAATCAGTTTTAAGAGGCACTTGACAGATCGCGTTGCGTCATCGTCAACTTTGAAATTGGAACTCGTTTTTTTTACGGCTCTTGAAGCGCACTTGACAAACGAATGTTTTAAAATGTTGTTCGTATAAAGCAAATGCATAACAAACCTTTCTAGACTTCGTTATAATAACTTTAATACCCAAAATTAATTAAAATGCAAGTTAACTGCGAAAAACATGGATCCGTGTGTGCCGCACCGACGGGACAAACATGGATCCGTGTTGCCGCACCCGAGAGGTTAAAGGTCTGTATATAATTTATCATTCCAATAATCATACATTAGTGTTAAAATATAGCTAATGTGTCTATATTCTCATGAAAGTGACACCTCTCTTTCTCAATTAGAATGAAATACCAACAAAGGCCTGATTGGCCAGGCATGATTCGGTGAAACAATCACCACTCTTCTCTATTTTCTGTGATCTGTTTGTCTTACGTAATGAAAATATATTTTTTTTGTCAAATGCCATAAAAATAAATAATCTATATGTTAATACATGAAGCACAAATTTAGACCCCTTTTAATGAAAATATGCCAATAAATTTAGTATCCTCCATCCTCCTAAGAGGAAAAGTGCAGAAAACTAAAAAAAAAAGTTATGGTTGAATTTTAATGACTGGACAATTACTAGTATGTATAAATATGCAGCATTCTAATTTTTAGAAGCTAATAGCATAAGTGTATTGTTTTTCCTGTCGCAGGATAAAATATTTTGATGTATAAAGATATCTACCAAAATATTTGGAGATAAGTAAGAGTTAAACATATTGATGCTAATTTGTGTCTTGATCTATAACTTTATTTTATTAGGTGAGAAATGATTTTAATTATTTTTAAAAATAATTAGATAAAGTATAGGTATTTTCATTTGCACTTGAATATACATAGCTTTTTATTTTGTTTCAAAGTAAGTTAATAGCAGCTTAGCACAGTGAAAATAATCAAAAGCACCAGAGTGTGATGTGTACACAGTATATAAGATTTTGAAATGTTACAGGTTGGTGGGCGACTGGTAATGAGGTGACCAACCACTCGTCTGTGATACATGAGTACTACTCCCGCGAATGCCGCGAGCCGGTGCATGTGACACTGGACACGTCTCTGCAGGGTGCCCGCATGGGCCTGCGCGCCTATGTGTGCGTGGCCCTGGGTGTACCACGTGGAAAACTTGGTTGCATGTTCACACCCATTGATGTGTCACTCACCTGCTATGAGCCAGAGGTATGTAATCTGTGTCTGTGCTGAATGAGTTCAGTCCTAATAATTTCAAATGTAGAGAGCTCGATTCAAGGTAAATTATTGATTTTTAAGTTAATCCTAATTGTTTTCATAAATGGTTTTACTAATAGAATTTTTATAAGATTTGCATTAAAGTTAAAATTAAACAAATTTTATGTTTTACATTATAATAATAATAAACTTTATTCTCTTTCACAACTGTATAACTTGACTTGACTTGACTTGAAACTCGCGGGCTGGGTCTCCGCAACTCGACGACTTCGTTGCGCCTTTTTTGCGTGATGGGATGGCTTCATACGTGCCACCCCAGTTCTTCCAAGAAGCCTAGCAGACCCTTCACGTTGCCGACGACTTCTGGGAGTGACCTCGGTGATCCGAGGTGTCTCGCCCGGTATTCTGCCACCTCAGGACATGTCATAATGACATGGGCGGCTGTCTCCTCCTCCTCCATGCATGCCCTGCACAGAGGACTGTCTGTTACACCTAGAGTGAAAAGATGTTTGTTTAGTAATGCATGACCAGTTATTGCTCCAACCAAGAGTCGAAGCAGCGGCCTCCCAAGCCGCAACAGCTTCCGTGACAATCCGGGTTTGATCGTCGGGAGGGCCTCCTTGGTCTGCCTGCAGGTGCCAAGGTTGGACCAATAGGTTTGGTGTTCCACCTTGGTGTTTATTTGCAGTGATCTTCGCAGCCAAGCAGAGGGCAGAGGCAGTATTGGTTCAGGGCCTATTGCCCTTGCTACCGATCCAGCTCTTGCCAGTGCGTCGGCTGCATCGTTCCCGCGCGAGTTACTATGCCCCTTTATCCACTGGAGAGTTATACTGTTTTTGGTACATACCTCTGTCAGGGCTTTGTGGCATTCGTAAATTAGCCCTGATGTTGTCGAGTGACTTTGCAGGGCTTGCAGGACTGATCGGCTATCGGAGAGTATGCGGATGGGGTACTCCGTCACCCTCCTGGAAGTGATTGCATGTGCAGCCAATATTATGCCCATACACTCTGCCTGGAAGACTGTGTTGTGGGCTCCTAGTGGCTTTGAGATGTGTATGTTTAGGTCCTCGGAAAATACTCCCGAGCCAGTGCCTGACCTTGTTTTGGATCCATCTGTGAAGACACTCAACTCTTTCGGGTGAAGCACTTCTTGTGGGTCCTCATGTAATACTGTATAACTTAATAATAGGTACACTAGTTGCTTGGCTTCCGGATTCCACCTTTGTAAAAGACTGGTGCCTGATGTAGGTTAACCTGTGTCACAGGTTATATTGAAATATACAAAAGACAAAATTGACAAATAATATAACACTTACTAATGAGATTGCTTTCTTATATTATATTTTGGATACATATGTAGGAGTACCTAGCACGTCACTCTACATATAAAATACTAGCTGAACCTTGCAGTTATTGTCATACTGCGGGTAACGACACTGGGCGAAGGTAGTCTAAAAAAAAAAGTAAGTTACTTCTTGTATCATCAGCTCTCAGTGAAAGTCTCGTCAAAATCTGTCCTGCCCAGCCATTTCAGAGATTAGCCGGAACAAACAGATAGTTTTTTTAAATGTTTATTTTGGTATATGTACCATGTATATGCATTTGGTAAAAAGCGGTTATTTTAATATTACGAACAGACACTCCAATTTTATTTATTTATATAGGTTCTGTCTGTCATGATTATCTATTGTACTATGCTATACATTATACTATAATAGTTAGATACATACCGTAGCGACATTTTTTTGTAGATTTTGATATGTTCTTTAATATTGTGGAATATTTTTTTGTTCTATCATCAATATTTTTCGCAGCGTATACGATGAAAGATATTTTATAGGCATCGCTGCTAGTTCGTTCGGCGCTAGATTCTCTGGCTCTCGACTGCGATACGTACTCTTTCTGACTTGCGAGACAATCTGAATTTTCAGAAGAAGATTCTCCGATACGACGTATTTTCGCTAATCTCGCTTGGGAACTATTTTGAGATAGCTGCAACTTTCTTTTTCTAGGCATAATGTTAGTTTACATATTGTTATATTTTTAATTTTTTCTTACAATTAAAATAGCCTATATTAATCAGTGATAATGTAGCATTCAAATGGTGAAAGAATTTTTAAAATCCGTCCAGTACTTTTTGAGCTAATTCGTTACAAACATACTTACATACAAACCTTTCCTCTTTGTAATATTAGTATAGATTAGTATAGACATAACAATTATCATGAGGCTCGTTGTTAGCAACTTTGTCACATATTTGTATTACCCATAATTATGTTTATTAGTCTGTAAACCTCCTTAAAAAATAAATAAATAATTTTATTAATCTTTTGCACCATTGCAGTTGGTTTTTTTTACTGGTTAGTGAGCCTGACGGCAATATTGTAAAACAAACCCGGAAAATTTAAATCTTTTAATTTAGATATATAGATTATACATTTAAAGAATAAAAAAAAAAATTGAGTGAAACTCAATTTGGCTAGTTACTGTCTGCGCCTAGATCTGAGAATTTCATGTCAATCAAAAAATAAAATATAAACTCTTTTCAGATTGTGGGTTTGAATCTCTGCCAGAAGACAATGGGTGGTGGTGGCCGATCACGGCAAGTGCAGCCCATGTTAGACCTGGCGCAAGTCGCCGAGGCTGCATCCAAGCTATCAACTTTGTTGGATCAAGTGCTAGCTTACGTCGAGGATGTTTTGGCCGATAAGACCGAGCCAAATAACGCAGCTGGAAGGCAGCTGCTTGAGCTTGTCAATTCTGTACCCAACCTGTCTGCTGACACATTTGCAGATGCATTTGCTTCTAGTGTTAAGGACTTGCTTATGGTAATTTTACTTTTTATTTCTAAACCAACAAATGATATTGTTGCGCCATAACCAGATGAATCTAGTGTCCACTAGAAGAATCGAGAACTGTCGAGGACAACGTCATCTAGTGTCGGAAAGCGCGCAACGGTGTGCATTATGACGATTACTCGACGCTAGATGGCGCTACAAGCAGCTCTAGAGTAATCTATTTAGCCTAGAGACATCGATCGAATATTTTCGTAGTTTCGAGTAATTTCCACGGCCATATAAAAGCGGAACGTGTTGGCCGTAGGGACAGTATTGTTTCACGATACAGCGGATAAACATCGAAGAGATCTTTAGTGCGACTAACGAGTGATTTAGTGATTTCTTATTGTAAAAAGTGTTCTTAATAAATATTGTGTTATTTTTGGTAATTAATCGAGTACTTTAATTTATTTAATACCCAGCTCGTAACAATATCAACTTTTCATTTGACTTAAATCTGAGGCAAAATTTTAATGAAAACAGAAGTTGTTATTTAGTATTGCTATTACTTATGTCTTTATTTATTTCATGATTCTGAAAAAAAAAACAACATGAATATGTTAAAACCATTAAATTACACCTTTTACAGATATACTATTTTGGCCTAAATTTATCTAGTATGTTTGGTGTAAATATATATTTATCTTGTGCAGGTGGTGACATTGGCCCAACTTATCAAGACGCAACTGCAGCTCAATGAAAAGCTAACGCTGTTGACGTCTCAGTGAGAGCTGCCCCACTCCTAGAGAGTTATGGACATAGCGCCGAAAACAACATGCGTCGTATTACATACATTGTATGTTGATACAAATATATTTGTTTAATATCTAGACCGAGTTTTATTATAACATATTAGTTATTGGGTGATTGTTTCTATTTTCGATGTTGCCAGATTCTACTAATATTTTTTTACATAAATTTAATAAATTACCATTAAGGGTACATTTTTTAGCTTGGTCACCTCAGTATAAGTTTTGTTTGGGATAAATTGCTGTTAAGTGAGGATGGAATTGTAATTTATTTGATGTAACAAATGCGGTGATGGCACCAATACATAAATTTATTATAGTTATAAATAAGTTTTTTCTTAGAAGGGGTGTTTTGACCTACTTTACTATAATTAATAATAATAATAAATATTTCGGACATCTAACACGTGTAATAAATAGCGTTGTGTGAGCGTGCAATGAGAACAATGACCTGACAACTGATATAAATACTTTTTTTTGTTAATAATAATAATAGCTTTATTGTACACCAGATAGTTAACAAAGGTAACTTAAAGCTAAGAGGTACAATTGGCGGCCTTATCGCCCGAAGGCAATCTCACAGGCAACCATTGGATGGAAAGATAGACGTGGAAAGTTTAGGGTAGTGGCTGGTGTATAAAAAGTTGATAAGAAAAAGAAGTACTTACATATTATATAAAGTAATAGTAACATCTAGTGTGGATGATAAAATAAATAAATACGTAGAGTAGAAATATTAATTAATAGATATTCCATATACCTACTACTATAGTGGAATTTGAGACTTAATTCAGAGCAAGGTCGGTTACGAGTCTTTGAGGTTTCCCAGGTAATATGTTAATACATACATATTATACACACCCAAACTCCGAAACAAATATTTGCAGATCATATAAACATTTGTTTCGACCCGGGAATCGAACCCGAGACCTCATGCACAGCAGTCGCATACCCTATGACTTCGCCACCGAGGCAGTCCACTATGCTGCCCAGACTGGTGGTTACAGGATTTGTTTCAAATTCTCTGTAGTGATGTTGTCCTGCCAGTTTATTCCTTTAGTCTCTTACAATACCCATGGGATGAATAGGGTTAGTGACACTCCATATTTTTAAATCTATCACCACATGGAGATCAGGGATGTAACGGAGGTAATTTCATCAGAACCGAAGTCAGAATTTTCAAATTTGATTTATCAGAGTCGGAAGCAGTGTCAGAAGAGAGATGTTTTATTTAAGGGCAATTAAAATCATATTCAGTGAACCTTTTTAATTAGAAAGAAATAAATTTATACAGATGATGAAAATAACAATTGTGATGTTTTCAATATCAGTTAACAAACGCCACTATTCGCTGTAGTTCGATCTACTTTAATTAAAAAAACCTTCGATTTAAAAGTTTCGAAGCCTAAATCGGAACCGCAGCTGTAATATATAATCGGCAGTTCCGACTTATCGGAATCGAAGTCCAAGTTACGCCTCTACCACTAGTCGCGCGGCAGCAGGCGCTTGGCGCGGTGGCAGCGCGCCAGCCAGCCCGGCGACACGCGCTTCGGCCGCGCTTCTCGGCCGGCTGCGGAGGGCCGCGCCTCTACCAAGTAGTCGACGCAGCTGTCCTCCTCCACTTCCGACAACTGGAACAATACCACACTTGTTTATCAACATGACCTGGGAGGGCGGGGGAACCCAGTCGTGCCCCACGTTCCACAGAAGTGGTCCAAGGACAGACCCTGCGGAACGCCGCACGACATGGGTCGCCGTCTCAAGACGCCCTCTCGGTCCTCGTACACAACGGTACGCTCCTCAAATAGTCTGCCACTAGCCGCCTCAGGTACTCTGGCACCCCATGATACTGGAGCGCCTGATGCAGCTAAATGGCAGACTATTAAAGGCGTTGGCGATGTCCAGGGACACCGCCAACACCACGCCGCCACGGCCCACTGACTCTTCGGTCACGGCCCTAAGCGCATCACGGCATCGATCGTCGAACGCCCCTCTCGGAACCTGAATTGGGTGTCCGACAGGTCGGGGCCACTAATGGGCGACCTACCACAAGTAAGTAAGATGCAACTCATGAAACCCGTCCCCTCGAGCATTATATGTACTTGGATTGATTTCAATTTAAACCTTTGAGTTGAATCGAAATCGATCTAAGCTCCAGTAATTCAAATCGTTTCAGTGCATTTAGTATTAGTACCTTTTATCACTGAATTGATTACTTGAGTTTTGTTTTATATTTTGATGTTTGTATTTTTGACGAGTTTAAGTGCCTTTTGGGGCCTATGGAAATAAATGATTTGACTTTGACTTGTATACAACATCCCAACATCAACTGTTGGGTAGTGGCCCGCCAGGCATGATCACCTCGCCTGGTCGGAGGATCCTCCCTTTGTGTTGGAGGGACATGATACCCGTTCCCCCACAATACTATTACTATTATCCTTATAAAATATTCAATGTCTTCATAATATGCCATTTAGAATTACGCCTCTATAAGCCAAGTATATACAGACAGGAGAAATAAAAAAAACTGCTTTAATATAGATTATTATGCTGTAAAAAGTCTTTCTAACGACAGTCAACTGTTTTATTATTCAAAACATATTTATTAATGTATAGAATTGGACCCATCACGGTTTAATAAATATATATAAAACTAGCTGACCCACGCAGCGTGCGCCCGTAGCGTGAAAATAGTTCCCCGTTTTTGAAACATTCTTCATTGGTGCTCTGCTCCTATTAGTATTAGCGTGTTGATATATAGCCTATAGACTTCCTCGATAAATGGACTATCCAACACTAAAATTTTTTTTTACATAGGACGGAATCGGAATTCAGAGGTTCCTGAGATTAGCGCGTTCAATCAAACAAACAGAGAAACAAACTCTTCAGCTTCATAATATTAGTATAGATGTGGACCATACCTGCATTGTGAGTCCCCCGTAAGCCCTTATATACCGGCTCAGCTGCTCGGCGTCCGAGTGTTCATCGTCTATGGCGAACGTGTACCCGTCGAAGAAGTCGGGCAGGGCTCCTCCGAACTTCGCCACGGTCGGCTCTTCAGCGGTGTCCTCGTCAGTAGTGGGGCCCTCGTCCACGTCCATGGCTGGAGGAGGCGAGGGTGAGGGGGATTTCGTTCGTTTGTCATCATTCGCAGAGGTCTGTTTCGCTTTTTGTTTCTGGAGAACTTTCTCTATTTCGTCCTCGGTGTCATAGTCTGGAAATAACATAATCAGATGTTGATTGTGGTGATGATTCATTGTGCGGACGTAGATTTTTGATGTAAATACGGTGGTCGACGCTTGTCAGAGTATTAGGCGTTTTTTATCTACAAATTGAGATACTTTATACAAATAGTAATCTTCAGTATAAAGTGAAATTGAATTGAACAGGTTTGGATGTGTACATAATTTTTTGTTTTCCACTATCTCTGGGAAAAGCAACGGAAGTGTGTAATACAAAGTTGAATATAACTGATTACTCTTGATTTTAATACTATCAACTGACCTGTACAGCTTCGTTTATGCCGTTTGTCAAAAATATCTTTTTTTCATTTATGCATTTTTTGATATTCGGTTTTTATCGGTCGTAGCGTGATATTATATAGCCAATTTCGACAAATGAGCTATTGAATACCAAAACGGTTATCGAAATCGGTCCAGCTCGTTTTCGTGCGATACCAAGGGAAATAGATTAAATTAATAAAAACTAAGTCATATTGGTTAGCGAAAACGATTCAGGATGTGTTGTAAAGATTGTAAGTAGAGAGATGTGTGGTGGGTACCCGTGTCGTGTCTGGAGGCAGGCGCTGGTGGTGGCGCTGGCGGTGTGGCGGGTCGCTTCCGCCGGTGCTGCGGCTCCGTGGCGAACCATCGCCACGGCAGGCGCCGGCGCCGCGCTGCACACTGCGTCAGCCACTCCGCCTCCACCACCGGCACGCTGCTGCCGCCCGGCGCCGCCCGCACCGCCCGCATCTTCGGCGTGTTGGGGAACGCGCAACTGACACCACACCATGTATTATGAGATCGACAATACAACGAATATGAGTTATCTGAAGCATATATTCGAACCCTATGAATAGTCCATGTGAGTGTTTGAGTGTACACACGTTCACACACGATATAGCAGTGTCTGGTGTCTCACATGAGGTGCGTGCAGGAGGGGCCCCAGTCGCGCTGCACGCGCGCGCCGAGCGCGAGGGCGGTGTTGCGCACGTGCGCGCGCTGAGGATAGTGACACTCGACATTGTTGCCTACACACGATATAGCAGTGTCTGGTGTCTCACATGAGGTGCGTGCAGGAGGGGCCCCAGTCGCGCTGCACGCGCGCGCCGAGCGCGAGGGCGGTGTTGCGCACGTGCGCGCGCTGAGGATAGTGACACTCGTCAATGTTGCCTACACACGATATAGCAGTGTCTGGTGTCTCACATGAGGTGCGTGCAGGAGGGGCCCCAGTCGCGCTGCACGCGCGCGCCGAGCGCGAGGGCGGTGTTGCGCACGTGCGCGCGCTGAGGATAGTGACACTCGACATTGTTGCCTACACACGATATAGCAGTGTCTGGTGTCTCACATGAGGTGCGTGCAGGAGGGGCCCCAGTCGCGCTGCACGCGCGCGCCGAGCGCGAGGGCGGTGTTGCGCACGTGCGCGCGCTGAGGATAGTGACACTCGACATTGTTGCCTACACACGATATAGCAGTGTCTGGTGTCTCACATGAGGTGCGTGCAGGAGGGGCCCCAGTCGCGCTGCACGCGCGCGCCGAGCGCGAGGGCGGTGTTGCGCACGTGCGCGCGCTGAGGATAGTGACACTCGACATTGTTGCCTACACACGATATAGCAGTGTCTGGTGTCTCACATGAGGTGCGTGCAGGAGGGGCCCCAGTCGCGCTGCACGCGCGCGCCGAGCGCGAGGGCGGTGTTGCGCACGTGCGCGCGCTGAGGATAGTGACACTCGACATTGTTGCCTACACACGATATAGCAGTGTCTGGTGTCTCACATGAGGTGCGTGCAGGAGGGGCCCCAGTCGCGCTGCACGCGCGCGCCGAGCGCGAGGGCGGTGTTGCGCACGTGCGCGCGCTGAGGATAGTGACACTCGTCAATGTTGCCTACACACGATATAGCAGTGTCTGGTGTCTCACATGAGGTGCGTGCAGGAGGGGCCCCAGTCGCGCTGCACGCGCGCGCCGAGCGCGAGGGCGGTGTTGCGCACGTGCGCGCGCTGAGGATAGTGACACTCGACATTGTTGCCTACACACGATATAGCAGTGTCTGGTGTCTCACATGAGGTGCGTGCAGGAGGGGCCCCAGTCGCGCTGCACGCGCGCGCCGAGCGCGAGGGCGGTGTTGCGCACGTGCGCGCGCTGAGGATAGTGACACTCGACATTGTTGCCTACACACGATATAGCAGTGTCTGGTGTCTCACATGAGGTGCGTGCAGGAGGGGCCCCAGTCGCGCTGCACGCGCGCGCCGAGCGCGAGGGCGGTGTTGCGCACGTGCGCGCGCTGAGGATAGTGACACTCGACATTGTTGCCTACACACGATATAGCAGTGTCTGGTGTCTCACATGAGGTGCGTGCAGGAGGGGCCCCAGTCGCGCTGCACGCGCGCGCCGAGCGCGAGGGCGGTGTTGCGCACGTGCGCGCGCTGAGGATAGTGACACTCGACATTGTTGCCTACACACGATATAGCAGTGTCTGGTGTCTCACATGAGGTGCGTGCAGGAGGGGCCCCAGTCGCGCTGCACGCGCGCGCCGAGCGCGAGGTCGGTGTTGCGCACGTGCGCGCGCTGAGGATAGTGACACTCGACATTGTTGCCTACACACGATATAGCAGTGTCTGGTGTCTCACATGAGGTGCGTGCAGGAGGGGCCCCAGTCGCGCTGCACGCGCGCGCCGAGCGCGAGGGCGGTGTTGCGCACGTGCGCGCGCTGAGGATAGTGACACTCGACATTGTTGCCTACACACGATATAGCAGTGTCTGGTGTCTCACATGAGGTGCGTGCAGGAGGGGCCCCAGTCGCGCTGCACGCGCGCGCCGAGCGCGAGGGCGGTGTTGCGCACGTGCGCGCGCTGAGGATAGTGACACTCGACATTGTTGCCTACACACGATATAGCAGTGTCTGGTGTCTCACATGAGGTGCGTGCAGGAGGGGCCCCAGTCGCGCTGCACGCGCGCGCCGAGCGCGAGGGCGGTGTTGCGCACGTGCGCGCGCTGAGGATAGTGACACTCGACATTGTTGCCTACACACGATATAGCAGTGTCTGGTGTCTCACATGAGGTGCGTGCAGGAGGGGCCCCAGTCGCGCTGCACGCGCGCGCCGAGCGCGAGGGCGGTGTTGCGCACGTGCGCGCGCTGAGGATAGTGACACTCGACATTGTTGCCTACACACGATATAGCAGTGTCTGGTGTCTCACATGAGGTGCGTGCAGGAGGGGCCCCAGTCGCGCTGCACGCGCGCGCCGAGCGCGAGGGCGGTGTTGCGCACGTGCGCGCGCTGAGGATAGTGACACTCGACATTGTTGCCTACACACGATATAGCAGTGTCTGGTGTCTCACATGAGGTGCGTGCAGGAGGGGCCCCAGTCGCGCTGCACGCGCGCGCCGAGCGCGAGGGCGGTGTTGCGCACGTGCGCGCGCTGAGGATAGTGACACTCGTCAATGTTGCCTACACACGATATAGCAGTGTCTGGTGTCTCACATGAGGTGCGTGCAGGAGGGGCCCCAGTCGCGCTGCACGCGCGCGCCGAGCGCGAGGGCGGTGTTGCGCACGTGCGCGCGCTGAGGATAGTGACACTCGACATTGTTGCCTACACACGATATAGCAGTGTCTGGTGTCTCACATGAGGTGCGTGCAGGAGGGGCCCCAGTCGCGCTGCACGCGCGCGCCGAGCGCGAGGGCGGTGTTGCGCACGTGCGCGCGCTGAGGATAGTGACACTCGACATTGTTGCCTACACACGATATAGCAGTGTCTGGTGTCTCACATGAGGTGCGTGCAGGAGGGGCCCCAGTCGCGCTGCACGCGCGCGCCGAGCGCGAGGGCGGTGTTGCGCACGTGCGCGCGCTGAGGATAGTGACACTCGACATTGTTGCCTACACACGATATAGCAGTGTCTGGTGTCTCACATGAGGTGCGTGCAGGAGGGGCCCCAGTCGCGCTGCACGCGCGCGCCGAGCGCGAGGGCGGTGTTGCGCACGTGCGCGCGCTGAGGATAGTGACACTCGACATTGTTGCCTACACACGATATAGCAGTGTCTGGTGTCTCACATGAGGTGCGTGCAGGAGGGGCCCCAGTCGCGCTGCACGCGCGCGCCGAGCGCGAGGGCGGTGTTGCGCACGTGCGCGCGCTGAGGATAGTGACACTCGACATTGTTGCCTACACACGATATAGCAGTGTCTGGTGTCTCACATGAGGTGCGTGCAGGAGGGGCCCCAGTCGCGCTGCACGCGCGCGCCGAGCGCGAGGGCGGTGTTGCGCACGTGCGCGCGCTGAGGATAGTGACACTCGACATTGTTGCCTACACACGATATAGCAGTGTCTGGTGTCTCACATGAGGTGCGTGCAGGAGGGGCCCCAGTCGCGCTGCACGCGCGCGCCGAGCGCGAGGGCGGTGTTGCGCACGTGCGCGCGCTGCGGCAGCTCGTAGCCGCTCAGCACGAGCACGGCGCCGCTCAGCACCGCTTGAGGCTCCGAGCACTCCAAGCCCTCTGCAACACAGCGGTATATCATTCATTCCCCCTTCGCTATAGATTGTCCAATAGTTTACTATGGCAATAGATTGACATCACGTCACGGCCGCTCGGTCCCAAACTATGCAAACTATGCAGAACGTGTATTATAAGTTAATTATAATCTATTTTTATCGGGCAATACTCATGGTAGGAGAACACAGAATTAACAATTAATGGCTTAATAGGGTTAGAACCCAGAGTCGTAAAATGTAGTAAAAATAAACCTCAAAATCTGAATCCTTCGTCAATGTTTATGAACAAAATGTTGTAATCTTTGTGTTTTGATAAATAGCATGACACCGTAACATCTATATAATATACTTGTTACACCCAGACAATTATTTATCCAGCATGGGATCGAATTCATGACATCTTATTTAGCAGTAGTCCCACTAATCACTACACCGATACATCCACTAAAACAAGGTGTACCAGCTAATGTGAGGTTTATAATCTGTGTTATTTTCTGTGCAGTGATAGACTGCCTCGTTGGTCTAGTGGTTAGCGTAAGCGACTGCAAATCAAAAGGTCTCGGGTTCAATTCCCGGGTCGGACTGCTGTTGGGTTTTTCCTGCAAGAAATTCCTAATAGCAGCCCGGAGTATGGAAGATGGCGGTGTTTCCTGCCCGTACTTCGGAGAGCACGTTAAGCCGTCGGCCCCGGTTGTCACGAACATCTATGGCAATCGTTATTGGGAAGTCAGTGCCCTCAAATATACTGACAACTAGTTCAACCTTCGAATTCAGTTCGCCCTCAGGGTTGCGGAGGTCAGATGCCAGTCGCTCTGTGTAAAAACTGATATTCAGGTAAAACCGGTTGAACTGGTAGCCGACCCCAAATAATATTGGGAATAATAAAGGCTAGGAAGATGATGATTTTCTGTGCAGTGATCTGCTTTAAAATGACATTCACCTTGTTCACTGTCCTCACTGCCTGCTCCACTCCTCTTGTCATCTCTCTTCTTACGATCACTGGAGTTGTCAGGATTCTTATTAGCTCTTTTGCTTGGAGGGGCCTCACTGGTAGAGGGTGAAGAACTCTTTCTTCGTTTAGGCGTCTGTTTTTCTTCCTTACGTTTATGGCTACTTTCATTTGGTCTGTCAACCTTTATTTGAGTTTTATCTTCTTTTTCTTTCTGTTCCTTATGTCGCTGAAGAACCTGGTCAATCTTGGCGTGCGGTCTCTCGTCATCGTTGGTGTATAAGAGCGTGTCCCGAGACCTGTCCGACCGGCCGCTGCCCTCTGCGCTCGTTGAAGCGGTGTCTCGTTTATTGCTCGGCTTATTGATAGGAGTCTTCATCAGCTTGGTTGATGACTCTGATATGTTTTTGAGAGCTTGGGATGTAGCTTGTCTTATTTGAGCTCCTGAAATAGATTTAGTATCTGTATTTTTAAGCCAGATGTTTCTTACTCTATAACTACTATAACTACAGGAGGAATGATAACTCACCAGTATCAGAGGAGCTGCTTTGTGAATCACTATTTTTCTGCAGATGCTTAGCAAATAGTTCTCCAGGTCGAAAGTCATCTTCGTCCGATGAGAAGGTGTCTAGTGCGACCACCCTTTTTGGTATCGAAGTTGCAGCTGGCTGCAGCTGGGGTTTAGCAACTGTGGTGTCGTCACCGGGCTCGTCAATGTGGATGAATGACAGCCCATACTGAATATAAATAACAGTTTACAGTTTTAAATTATTGATTCTTCAGAAAGGAGGTATTGGGCTACTATGCTACGGTGACCGCGATTAGGCAAACGTAAGTAACGCTGCGGCACGATGAACCGTTGATTTAAAGAAAGTGGCTGGTGGCGGATGGACTGCCCAAGATCGGGATGGTTGACGTTCTACAGTGGCCAGACGAATAGGGTGCGTATCAAATTTCCCTTCCCTTCGCAGTGATGATGTCTTGCATAATTTGCTTCCTTAGTTGCCTCTTACGACAACTTTCAGAGTGCACACTCCACAAAAAAACCTTATGGACCGCGACAGTGTACCTTGCAGTGTTTATTGTAGGGCTGTGAGCACACGAGTCGCACGCGGTCCCAGCGCTGCTGGCTCGCGTCCGCTGCGAGCTGGTCCGCGCTGAACGAGCGAACACGCTCCACTGGCTCGTCGCGCCGGGAGTCTGCCGGGTTCACGAACACGCAGCTCGGCACTAGCACCTGCAGCACCAACAGCAACCTTATAAACACATCACATTTGTATCTGAGTTAAAACTCAGATCAGATTAATACATTAATTACTCAATTACATCTATGTAGCTATACATTACCATTGCCATGCCATTAAACTGTTTTAAAAATTGTGAATAAGCTATAATGCAAATCTCTATAATCTCTTAACATAATGAAAGTTAAACAAACTCATAACTCTCTCTAGACTCTTTAAATTTTTTGATCTCATGAAGGCCTTATTTTGCATTTAAAACTACTAAAGATTTAACAATTAATAGGTGTACCAGTGCGTACAGTTAAAACTACTATAGTCGTTCCAATCGTTTATTTAACTTTTGACAGTTCTAATACCTAATCAAATAGTGATACCCTGATCCGTTACCGAGTCGATTTCTTTTATTGATCGATTTTATGCATGAAGAAGTTTTAATCGATTTAACAAACTCATTATTTTATAGATAATTTTGTACTTTTATCGATTTATTAAACGGCCATACCGGACGCGGAGCCGACGCACGACTCCATTTTATTGTCTGTGTTAATCCACATTTTCATACGTCGAGTTGAGTATTTATATTCCTCCGTATTGATTTATTTGTGAATTATCACGTTTGGTTGAGTTGAGCGTATCGTTCCTCCCTTCGTCACTGTCAAAATGTCAAAAAATAAAGTACTCAAAGGACAAACAAGAGTTTGTCTTGCGATATAATCGATAATGATTAATTTGAAACCGTTTTTATAGTCTGTGGTCATTAATTACGAATTACACATCTCTAAGTAGGCGGAGCCCGTCCATGAAGTACAGTATTCCCTGTAGTACATTGTATCAAAAATTATTACAAAACTTTATGTGCGTGATCTGTCAAAAGTTAAATAAACGATTGGAACGACTATAAAGATGTGACAAGTAATACACTGGTACAGTTAAAACTACTAAACATTTAACAAGTAATAAGTGTACCAGTGCGTACAGTTAAAACTACTAAAGATGAGACAAGTAATACACTGGTACAGTTAAAACTACTAAACATTTAACAAGTAATACACTGGTACAGTTAAAACTACTGAAGATTTAACAAGTAATACACTGGTACAGTTAAAACTACTGAAGATTTAACAAGTAATACACTGGTACAGTTAAAACTACTAAAGATTTAACAAGTAATACACTGGTACAGTTAAAACTATTAAAGATTTAACAAGTAATACACTGGTACAGTTAAAACTACTGAAGATTTAACAAGATGTGGCGACCTCCACATACAACATAACATACTACAGTGCCATCTACCGAAGATACACTGAACTACGAAGTAACGTACTACACGGAGTAACTACAAATCCTGAATCGCGAAATGAATAGTTCTCGCGCCGATTAGCATATATACAACATCCCAACATCAACTGTTGGGCAGTAGCCCACCAGGCATGATCACCTCGCCTGGTCGGAGGATCCTCCCTTTGTGTTGGGTGGAACATTATACCCGTTCCCCCACAGTGGTGACCCCGACGTGATTGGAAGCAGCCTTCAAGCCGCGCCACCATCATGTTCACTCCCACAGCAAGTCTCAAGCCAGCCAGCAACTTCGGCCTCAACAGGGATACACCATACGCAGGATGCGACCGCTCCAGCCTGGTTACCCCTACGGCCTCATCAGCGTCTAGGCACAGCACACTGCACCTACGGTCCATGTAAGCAGAGCACATCTCTCCCGTCTACGCAGCAGCCAGCCACTACGCAGCAATCGCCCCGACTCACTGGGGACCTCACCGCAGCACCACGCACAGCATGCGATCCCGACTCACTGGGATCAGCGGACTTCAGCCCCGACTCACTGGGACTAGCGGCATTCAGTTCCGACTCACTGGAACTTGCGGCACTCAGTTCCGACTCACTGGAACTACTCACTCCTGGCACTGGCAAGCTCCGCAACAGAGCACAGACAGCTGACTCATCAGATATCGACCTCCGGTCTTGGAGGGGAGTGATGTGGCGACCTCCACATACAACATAACATACTACAGTGCCATCTACCGAAGATACACTGAACTACGAAGTAACGCACTACACGGAGTAACTACAAATCCTGAATCGCGAAATGAATAGTTCTCGCGCCGATTAGCATATATACAACATCCCAACATCAACTGTTGGGCAGTAGCCCGCCAGGCATGATCACCTCGCCTGGTCGAAGGATCCTCCCTTTGTGTTGGGTGGAACATTATACCCGTTCCCCCACAAAGTAATACACTGGTTCAGTCAAAGCTACTAAAGATTTAACAAGTAATACACTGGTACAGTTAAAATTACTGAAGATTTAACAAGTAATACACTGGTACAGTTAAAACTACTAAAGATTTAACAAGTAATACACTGGTACAGTTAAAACTACTGAAGATTTAACAAGTAATACACTGGTACAGTTAAAACTATTAAAGATTTAACAAGTAATACACTGGTACAGTTAAAACTACTGAAGATTTAACAAGTAATACACTGGTTCAGTTAAAACTACTAAAGATTTAACAAGTAATACACTGGTTCAGTTAAAATTACTGAAGATTTAACAAGTAATACACTGGTACAGTTAAAACTACTAAAGATTTAACAAGTAATACACTGGTACAGTTAAAACTACTAAAGATTTAACAAGTAATACACTGGTACAGTTAAAACTACTAAAGATTTAACAAGTAATACACTGGTACAGTTAAAACTACTAAAGATTTAACAAGTAATAAGTGTACCAGTGCGTACAGTTAAAACTACTAAAGATTTAACAAGTAATACACAGACACATTCAATGTGTATACAGAGGAGACGTGAAGAAAGCTAAAACAAATATTATTTTCTTTAATTAATTATAGTCTAATTATAACCACTGGGCGAACACTAGTACATATTTAACTTAGTACTTTCCTATTAATTGTGAAAATAAATAAAGTATTCATACCTGATACTGATCGCTAGCTTTCTCTGAGCGGGCGACCAGCACCTCCACCAGAGCTGAATGATAGGCACCTATGTGCACTGAAGATATCTGCAACACAAATATATTCTGTTTCAGCTACGCTGAATATAACTTACTAGTATAAACTTATAGTATAAAAGTCAGTTTAATGTGAGATGCTTCAATTCATTTTCAATTATTTATGTCATCAAATGACTTGGGTAAGAATAAAGTAATAGTTAGTCACTGTCTAATTAGATTTGTTTGAATACAGAGAATGTATGCCAAAACAGTGTTTTTTTAAATAATGACTACATACATACATAAAACAATGTTAGTGTTTTTCACCATTACCTTGACTGCCTTGGTTAACTGAAGAACAACAGAACAGGAAGATTCCCCTTTCTTACATAACCACTTCTTCTTGCTCACCTCCCATGCTAATAGATTGCTGGCTGGATGCTCCTGCAGTCATACATTGTATTGAATGAAAAAGAAAAGTTAAATAAATGTGGCTGAATGGTCCATGGGACGTGTTTTAAGAGTTAGCATATATTCTTATATGTACTTTCTAATGTTAGTAAATAATAAACATTGGGCGATTTTATTTTATTTACATGAAGCGGTTACAAAACAGTACTTACAGAATCTTCACTACTAAAACTAACGACGTAATCGATTTTCACTCGCGGCATTTTATGTGACTATTTTTGAAGTTTAGAACAATTTGATAACGTATTCATTAATGCAAGTTTAGAAAGAACTAAATTTTAATTTAGGCGCAAACTGCTACTTCCATTTCGGTTACTGTATTTGTTGTCATAACTAGTCTTATGTCATAGTTGTCATTCTTGACATTAATTTGTTGTAGTGTGTTGTGTGCTGAATACATACACAATACATTGTAAAGCATAGTACTATTTATTTAAGTAAATAAGTTGGTATGTCTTTTTGTCATTTTAAATTATTAGTTTTGCATTGAATGCACATGAAAGCATAAAAGTTAGGTACAAATTATTTCAAAAAGTAATTTTCATATTTTTTGTCTATCTATTTGTTTTGGCTAGTCCCTTAAATGGCTGAACCGATTTCGAAGATAGCTGATAATATATAGAGTAATTTAGGCTACTTTTACTTTAGACTAGCTGATCCTCACGATGTTACTCGCAGTTGTTGATGTATAGGTATAACAAACAACTCGGAGTGTAGCTAGTATAGTCATAATATAGGATTCATTATGATAATATATTTTCGTAATCCTTTAAAATTAAAAAAATCTAAGCTTAAAGAACAGAAATTATTATTTTTTTATTAAAGTGTCGCGTTGTAGTTCATTATTAGATCTACTAAACAGTATAACATAGTTCGATTATTCTTAGGTATAATGCAGCATTATAAGAATAGACAATTGATTAATTTATATTATCTTTCACCAGAGGGGAATAACATTTCTTTTTTCTTTATTTATTTCTTCTTTTCTTCTCTCTCCCGTACCGCGGGAGACTTTACAAACATACATGAATCGGCCACAAAGAACACCCAGACTCAGACAACAATTTGTAGATCACGCAAAGTGGAACACGGATCCCATATGGGGTTTGAACCCACAACACTTGCGCAGTACAGAGTGGCGTGGCGACTGCTTAAACCACTAGGTAACGGATTGACTCGGGCTGCCCAAGACTGGAATGGATGGCGCATAATGCAACAATAATATAATAACTATGTATATTACAATATTGTAAAATATAGTATATATATTATAAAAGTATCTACAATATAACATATTATATATATTATGTCGTAATAGACCATGATTCACTTACCTAAATAAGTAATGAAACTATTTAGCCGAATGTAACTTACTGAAAAAGTTCTTTTTAACGTAACTTCCGGTGTGTTATTTGTTTTTAATTCAACTGTTTTCCGTGATTATATCATGACAATGAATGAAGTTTGCGTGCTCGAGCGATTAATGCCCGCACGCTTAATAAATTGTTATCCATTGAGTGAATTTATAAAGTCAGACAGAGGTGTCTCACAGTTTCTCACAGAACACCAACCTAAAATGATAGGATTCGTGCTGTGTATTTCATTGATAAGTGACCTAAGGCCCAATAATGCAACAGCATCTCAATAGGCCGCCAAAGCGTGGGTCACCATGTTGCATTGTTTGCATTTGCAATGAGTATGGTGACCACCACTCTTGGATTCTGCTCATGCTTTCCTTCAGGTAGAATAGATTTACTAAGACCGACCCATATGTATGAAAAAGGTTTCATCAACGATAACAACTCGACTTAAAACGACGCTTCATATTAAGATGCTTCTGCATCATTGGGCCTCCGGTCTCGCACTCAGCAAGGAAACACGACAGCACGAACGCTATCATTTTAGGATGGTCTTCTGTGAGAAATTAGTGCCGCCATTAGTACCTTTACACCCACTTTACTCGCTTGACTTGATAACTATTGACTTGTTTCTATTCGTCTATATGAAAATCTCGTTAGGAGGATAATGATTCATGTGAAATGAAGAGGTAATCGCGAAAATAAAAGTCTATTTTGCAGAGTTTAAAAAATAATAATTGTAGAGGTGTTAAAGGTGTGGGAGGAACGTTGTTAAAGCCTAAAAGAAACCAACGTTGCAAAAATTAAAAAAGATATGTCCACATTTCTGACACGGATTTATTTTTGGTATTTTTATGTCAGAAGATAGAGCTAAAATTGAGAATTATGGGCAAGCAATGTTAACACTCTAATTTAATATTGCTTTCCTACAATTCTCAATTTTGACTGAACACTGGCAGAACTGGGAAAACCTTCTGATAACTGCTGCAGATTAAACTTCTCATTAGATTATAACTTCCGTGAAACATCAGTGATTTATGAGTGCTGAGCCTAACCGTCTCTTCCCTCTTCTCCCTCTTTTCAATTCTTTTTAAAGCCAGGTCTTGATACGGGTTATATCATGTGTCATTCAATGACTTCACAAAGATTAATTCAAACGAACACAAACAATGTTCAAATAAAAATTGGTGGATGATAGAAAGTATACACTTACCTTTACCGTGGGAGAGCTATGCTTCGGCATGAATGGGTCGGCTCGACCGGAGTGATACCACGGCCTCACAGAAAACCGGTGTGAAATAGCGTTCGCGCTGTGTTTCACCGAGTGAGTGAGGATACCGGAGGCCCATACCCCAACCCCTCCCCCATCCCCTTTCCCATCACTTGTGACGCCTTTGGTGTTGCGGGTGTCCATGGGCGGCGGTAATCGCTTACCATCAGGTGATACGTCTGCTCGTTTGCCCACTATTCAATAAAAAAAAAATCCACTTCACATCCGTGCAATCATTCGCCTCATCACTCCTCACCCTCACCTGACCTCATTGCGTAACGTTGAATCGTTTTATAAATCGCGATGGCGGCATCTAAGCCTATCGCATTACAACTTTGCGCCATAACGTATACCTATATATAATTACATACAAATAAATCTTTTTCTAATAATTAGAAGTATGCGAATTAACATATGGCTTCATTTGTAAATATAATATAATCTATTGATTTATTAATATTAATTTGATCGATATCGTAATTTTTTTTTAACAAGTTTTTTTTATCATGTAAGCAGTTAACCGAGGGCGTAATGGATGGGATACCCCAATACTCACGAATCCTGCCGTCGTATTACTTTTTATCTTCGTCGTATTTATCAAAGTATAAAGTTTTCAAACTTATTCTTGTTATAGTACCTGAGCATTTTAGAACCGCAGCAAAGCTCTCCAACGATAAATTAGTACGAGAACATTTAAACACTAAATCATCACATAAGTGAAATAAAGTCTACCACTACTGCACTCGTTAATCGTCCCAACCCGCCCATTAAGTGCCGACAACTTAAACAGTGTTGATCAACCAGTCGAGCAATTAATCACTTTACGCCATGTTAATTCATTACCATAGCCCTAGTTATGTTAATTTGTAACATCCGTGAAACATACCACATAATTATGTATGTCTCAATTTGAATTAAACTTGACATTTAGTGCTCCTGATAATAGCTCCAACAGTTATTAAACTAGCAATGCTGATCGATACACGGCATTCAAAACACCCATGGTAAATGTTTGAGGGTTTGGAAAACCCACAGCTTGATGGCGTAACGGGTGCGGCCGGTGCGGGAATAACACTTGTATAACCTTTGTATAAACTCCGCAATTCTTTTACTTTTTGCATAAATGATTTGAAATGTGATACGACAATGAGAGTGGACTGCAATAACCTGATGATGATGCAACGACCGATCCTTTACATTTATCAGCACAGTACGAGATTATATTTCAATAGGTACTCATTTTTATCGCTTGATTGGAATTTCAGCTTCATGTTAAATACTGCATTTCTTGTGCCAACTGTACCCTACCACACTTCGCTGTTTCACCTAGTAGTTGCATTGCAAAATACAAAATCTTTACTCGAATAATACACTGCACTATATTACAAGCCTCTTTAAAGACCGCAATCAGTGCAAAAGTTTTTGAAGCATACACAAAACCAACTTAACAATTTCTTTGTTGTCCTGCAACAAGAAAGGGTAATAGTTTATTGACCGCTTATTATATCCCCAAAGCGGCTAAACTACTAAACTGATTGTAATGAACAAGATAACAATATAAATAAAATATTTCGGACATCTGACGTCATCTAGTCCCAAGCTAAGCAGAGCTTGTGTTATGGGTACTAGACAACTGATATAAATACATACATACTGTTTTTTTTGTAAATACATACATATTATACACAGAAAACACCCAAACTCCGAAACAATTCTTTGTAGATCATACAAACATTTGGTCCGACCCAGGATTTGAACCCGAGACCTCAAACACAGCAGTCGCATTCACTACTACTGCGCCACCGAGGCAGCATGCCGGCAGATGTCAATAGAATCGTAATAATAGCTTTTTTGAACCTTTTGTTTATTTGACAGTGTGCCAAAGTGACTTTCCTCAGCCTGATGGACAGCTTGGGTAGAATGCAACAGTGGGGACCACCATACTCACTGTAAATGCAGACAATGCAGTATGGCGTCCAACAATATGGCGGCCCTGTAAGATGCTTTTTCATTTCAGGATTTGAAATATGCAATATTTATAATGAAATGGATGATTGCATACGACCCTGATACATTGTTACAATTTTTTATTTGTAAATCAATAGTTTGATAAATTATGTATGTTGTATATTTTGTTATTCAAAAACTGAGTTTTATTTTATGTAAATGTAATATGTTGTGTAACTTGGAATGAATTTATTAACCGTGACCGTCCTTTTAGACTATGTATTAATGCGTATGTTCTACAAGTTGGAAGGCCGCAGATGATAAAGTTGTGCCCATTGTTTTTAAACACTCCAGGTAGACAATTAATCTACCGTACGTTGATACATATTACAATAAAGTAGCGAGGGATTTACTCTATAGAAATATGTATCCTATATCCACCTTGTGTTGCCATCTTCAATTCTGAGGGTTAAGGGTTTAATTGAAAGTCATATAGATTTAATTAAATTGTTTTCACGTAACATCTTTTTTATAATCCATTCACTCAATTCATCTTTACACTCACTCGCACTCCTTTCAGGATTCATTAAGACGTGAAGTCCTTACATATTACTTAGGTTTTAGTGAAGGACTACAGTATCATTATGAACATAGTTACCGATAGCTTTTAATAGGCCACTGCTATTAAAGGCATCACCTTCCAAAAGAGGTTCAGACCTGTGTGTGTGAATGTCGCTATAAAACAGTTTGTGAGTACATATTACTCGAGCATAGTGGTTCTTAATTGTAAAAATAGAATGTCAAAAGAGAGTAAAGGACTGTAGGAGCGTCTTAGTCATTAACAACCCACTGTTGGGCTCCGGTTTCTACTCAGGAGAGATTTAAGGCCACACGTCCACACTCTGGCCGTGGCAAGACAACGTTGTGGCTACGTAATCTTGCCGTTGGATGTTTTTAAGCCGCCCAAAGGCCTCCAATTTAGGTTCACGACTGTTATCCTAGGGTAACAACCGGGACCGACTGCAGAACGTGACCTCCGAATCACGATACCATACCACCAATGGTCACCCATCCAGGTACTGACCACACCGTCGTTACTTACCCTCGGTGATTATTTCTAATCACTGAGTGCAACTATTATGTAGGAAATCGCCAGGTTTTGAGGTGTAGGTAATAATGCTGATAAAGTAAGGCGTTTATCATCATAATCAATAGCATTTGACAACAGTCCACTGCTGGTTATGCTCGTACATAGATTTGTTATCAAGTCTTAGATTACAATCACAATCAAAACTAAAACCCATGTGCCCAGGTACTAGAGTTTACTTACCTTCAACCTACCTACTTACTACTTAAGCTCTTTGTAAGTAATTGCTATTTTGTGCGTGCTATGTTATCGCGATATAGTTAGTCTGAGATGATCGCGTATACAGTTGTTCCTGTTTAGAGTGAATGTAGGCGCAGACGAACCAGTCACACCAGAAAATTATTACCAAAATACATATTTAAATCGATAAATAGCTCACAATATTTATACAACAGACAGGCCCTTATTTATTTTCCCGCCTGATTTTTTCAAATTGTTAAATGCACAAAACACATCACAATTAACTAAAATAAACATCACATTGTGCACAAAGGAGAAAACCAATGAAGATTTAACAAAAAATATCACGGCTTCATACCAACTAGTATTATGAGTAGGTAATGTAATGAGTTTAGATTTCAATAAATTGATCTGTGTGGTAACTGATTAAGAATATAGTGACACCCCCCTACTCATCCAATGAGTGTTGTAAGAGTCGAGTTAGGGAGCAAACTACGCAGGGAAACCTCGCTGCAAAGAGGAGGAAAATTGGAAACAAAATTTTTACTAACCCATCTGGCCAACGTGGGCCGAAATCCCTTTTTTAAGGAGTAACCACGTACACCAGTGGATAAAAAAAGGTGATAATGAAATAAAAATATTCAACGCATCAACTTGTGATGTCTTCGTACTGCGTATATTTATATTGCGTTTATATTTAATTATAATAAAACATGAGTTTTGCAACAAATGCAAAAGATTTTGCTCAATTTTGTAACTTGTCGCCGCAGTGCGTATATAACGGCGCGTTGTCAACTCAGACAGCATCAGTCTCTCTGTGTCCTCAGCAACACTTCTCACCAACAACAATATGAAGGCTTTCGTGAGTATCAGCCGCTGGTTAAGCGCCGACCGTCATACATCTATGTTACCTTAAATATGTAATTAAAATGTCTAAAGTTTAATTTTCGTTGCAAGGAGTATTTTTAAAATCAAGTTTCTTTTCACATCACATACTCGTATTTAAGATCACACATTTATAAGAAAATTACACCTAATAAACAGGCTTTTTTAATTTGAACTGGGACCAAATTTCATGTACGTATACCTTCACACATAAAAAAATATTAAATAGGTTAACAGAAAAATCGGTTATAGGTAATCGTTTTTTTTTTTCAGTATACGATACTTCTTTTGTCCTAATACCTCTTACGGTTCCATTCGCAGTTACCTCTTCCATCTATTACTAGTAGATTGTTATACACTTCTAATAAACGCAGTATTAATAATGGTAAAATAAATGTACACATCGGTTTAGTAAATTCACTTACAAACAATTCATTTCCATAACGTTAACTGTGACAAATAAGAACATCAGTACCTTACTAACTGTTTCTATCATTTTCCAGTTGTGCGTAGCTCTCCTAGCCGCCGTGGCTCTGGCCGCTCCAGAAGGCAAGCGCGACAAGCGCGGCTATCTATCCTCCGGCTACCTATCCTCAGGCTACCTGTCCTCCGGCTGGTTGGACTCTGACCTCAGCGCCCACTCCTTGGACCATGGCCTCAGCTCTTATTCTCTGGACGAACCCATCCTCTCACACTCCATCATCTCGAAGCCTGCGATCGTCCACGAACCTGCCATCATTAACCAGCCCGCCATTGTCTCAGTGAAGAAGATCGTTGAGGTCCCTAAGGTACTTACCTGACTTCTATATTCCAAAAAATTCATAGTGTTTTTTTTAACTTCCTACATTAATTTCAAATTTAAGTGGCATATTGCTCTAACTAGCGGCTAGTGTATCTAACTACTAAGCCGGAGCTCCTGGGACTTGGGTGTACTTCTATGATAATAGTATTTAGACTTATATAAGTAAGTATGTTTATCATTTAAGGACTTGTTGCTTATGTTGACGACGGGTCTCTTTTAAAGTAAGGCGGCGACAATACAGAATAGTTAATTTCCTTCGTGGTGTTAAAAAGACACCACAAATATTCGTAGAGCGTTTTCGAAAGTCTGATCACGGAGTTTACATACAAATAGCACTTATGTGAAATACAAAGCTTTGAAACTGGCGCCTCGTGGCCGCCATTAGCACTCGAAGTAGGGCAAGTTCATGAGGCGAGTGAGCCGCTGAGATCCACTACCCGCAACCATTGGTCCACTGATGGACGACGGCTACTCATTACGCTACTGACGTAACTACTTATACTTTCTTCGATATATTATTATCTCTTTACATATCTCTCTCTCATGCAGAGATAAGTAATATTAGTATCGTAATATAGTAATTATAATAATAGATGGCTACCCATCTTTACTCTACTATTGGTAGGAATCAACTTTCAGTAAAATTTCGACCGATTTGAAAATATTTGTCCTTTCTTTTTAATCTTTTTTGATGAAATGGCAACCAGCCGGATCACTCGGATCAGCTATTTCTGCCAATGTCAAGTATTTATCGTCTTCAATTATAAGTCTTCGAGTCTTCAAGTCGTCGTCGTGATGAAATTAATGATAAAAAAATATATATAAAATGTGGATGACATGAAATGGGGACCGTCTTTCGAAAAAACAAAAAACAATCTGCCTTTAAAGCTTTATATTTTCAAAATATTTGTTATCTGATTGTCTTTTCTACTATGACAGATCAACATATAAGTACATTGGACTTCTGTAGATCAATATAGCGCTTTTGATTTGTAAATATTAACTTAACTTAATTTTATCTTTCTGAATAATTAATTATGCATTATTACCTTCTTGAGACTTTTAATCATCTATGAAGTATTTTGTTGTAGTAAAGTTGCACAGTACAATCTAAAAATACAAAATCCAAAGATAATACTGTTCGATTACCAATATTGATCATATATAAAAAATATTTTTTCTAACATATTCTCTATGTCACAGGTGATCTCAGTAAAGAAGGTGGTGTCGGTTCCCCGTGTGGTGTCCGTCCCACACGTGAGCAGCCATATCTCCAGCTACGAGCCCTCCATCTCCTCCGGCTGGTGGTGAGGAGTGACTACACACCAAATACCTCTTGTATATATAAGTTACTTTTACAATAAATTTGTTTTTATACCTTACAACCCTTTTTTTATCTAATTAATGGGAACCTTTATTTATTACCCGACTACAGCAAAGCGTATGTCTATGTATTTATATATGTATATTCATCTGTTCCCTCATAGCTCCTCAACTACTTATTAGAATTGGACAAATGAGGTATCGTTAGAAGCGTCTTCATCGTCCGTTGGTTATAGTTGGTTATAAGCTATATGACGTGTCACTGAATCTAATGTGGCGCCCCCTAGCGGTCATAAAGTACTGTGGTTAAAAATTAATTTAAGAAAAGTATGCCGCGTTTGGCATTAGTTGTACATTTCAAATATATATATATATTTTAAATATTTACTAGTTACTTTGTCCGTATTTATTTGATAAGTGCGATATTATAAAATATACTATAAAGATAATTATAACGGCACCAAAACGTTTTAGCTAAAAAAAGTAAGAACTAAAACCCGACTACCCCCTATGCTGCTCGCACGCCGCTTATGCAACCCAACGCGTGACTACGCCTTTTCAAACTTGTTTCATACTTTTTCAACGTCGTATTTTGTAGTATTAGTTTTATATATTTTTTTATTTATTCCTATAATTAAAGTATACTCGTAGTTAACGTTTTAAATATAGCAAATATAAATTCCATAATCATGAGCATCACTCTATCGCAGTCCACTACTCTTAAGTGACTTACTTGACTTGTAGCCCTATGGCCCCTAGATGGGACAGAGGGTTTTAGCTCGCTCCACATCTTCCCGACCTTCTTCGCTTCGTCTGCAACTGTACGTCGCCAGGTCTGTTTGGGACGGTCATGTTTTCGTTTTCCTTGAGGATTCCAATCCACTCCTAAGTGGATATGGACCTATCTCATAGCTCATAACATAGATCGATTATTGACTTAAAAAAAATTTATTCAGCAAATTGAAAATAAATTAAAATACTTATAAATTCCATGTTGTACATAAACATAAGTAGTATGTAAATATTGAATTATATGTTTATGAATGACTATAATTTTAACCATTGCGTATTAATCTTATCTACATAATTCATCAAAACCAGATAACACTTTCTAATCAAAATCTTGGAGCTTGTGGTGGATTAGCAATTCTAACCTATAACCATAATTTACGAAGCATTTTTCATCATACAGCTTTCATCATATATATTATATACAGCAAACGGCTTAATGTCATATTTATTTGCCACCTGAGGCGTATCTAGTCCATTTTACTCAACTTTGTTGGTATTGTGCCACTGTGACAATTATTGAACTGTAGCTGAATCAATACGTAAAGTCCTACTCTTTACTTTTTACGTTCATAAGATGTTTAGATAAAAGGCAAAAAAGCAAGAAGAATCTTGTTTCTAATATGGTCAGTTAGTGTCAGATAACTGTGGCTCCATCAACAATCAATCACCCTAGCAGTGATCTGGCGCAAGATCACGCGTGCGGCTGTTCGCGGCGCTTGCGCAACCACCACGCTCAACGACATTGCGACCAATTACTTTAATCACCGGTGATGAAATTACTAAGCATATGCGTTTATATTAAGAGCGATCTTGAGTGGACTAACCTTTACTTAATTTCACATCATCTGTTAAAGTCGTTTTTCATTTAATTGAGCATGGGCTTTGATTTTAGCCTTTCTGTTCGACATAAAACTATGCGAGGTAGCCGCCTCACTGTGTCAAATGAGGATTTAGTTGCTTTAATATTTTGTGTCATAGATATGATACGAGTGCGGTGCCTGCTTCGTTGGCGGTTAGTGTATGCGACTGCCAATCAAGAGGACTGTATAATTCCCGGATCGGACTGCTGTTGGGTTTTTCTTACAAGAAATTCTTAATAGCAGCCCGGAGTATGGAAGATGGCGTTGTTTACCGTATTAATAAAGTCTAGGAAGATGATGGATATGATACGCGGTGATGTTAATTCTGAACCAGAGTAAATATAATTTAACGATACATTAACAAATGTAGGAAATAAAATGGTTGTGATGACTTAATTTATCTAAAAAATCTAATAATTAAGCTGTTCAAGCAGCGTAATAACGATGTAGCGCATTGTATGGCACGCACAATGCACGGCATTGGCGCGACGCGGAAGGAAACGCGCCGCGGCTACCCGTTGTAAGTACCAACAATATACACATGCCGAAAATCACATAGAGCTGCACAATAACATCATTTCAATACATTTTAGTGAAAAAAGGTGAAGCAGATTAAAAATATACTAATTGTTGAAAAGTACTATATTTTGAAGCTTTTTTATCCTATCTCTTTCTCGATTAACAATCTGTTCAAACTTTATTTCCTAAATCATAAGCTCTAAAGGGCTGGACTACAATATTAGTGTGTACTATTTACGATTTTACTGTTTCGAAGTACCTAACAGAAGTCAAGCCGATTGTTATCCTCAGGGCACGTCGAAGATTGGATGGGAAAATTTAAAACACATTAAAAAAAATTTTATATGTACTCGTATGGATAAGAGACTATCTATAAACAGGTCGAGTAGGTGATCTGACACCAGCGGTGTGACAGGAAGTGTGATAACAGTAGTCACTTAGCAGCTCTATACGATGTACCTCACCATCGTCACCATCCTTCTGCAGCTGAAGAGCTGGCGAGGCCTCGGCAGTGCACCGCTCGACACTCGCCGCGGACGACATGCATGTGCTTGTGAGTTGCCACAATTACACTCTGTTTTATACTTTAATTATACCAATAACAAAGTGTTCCAAATAAAAGTTTTAGTGACACATAGATACTTTACCATCTATACTATAATGCCCTGGCCTGTTATTCTCTGCTGAACTTCAAGTGTATAAATAATACCGAACTACTGACATAGTGACATTATTTTGTTAATTGCTTTCAGACACACTTGGTGTTATCGTCTCTAGGCGTGTTCGTGCATGGTGCAGTTCTGGCGCCGATGATTCGGAGGCATACCGGTTACGGTGTGTACGCCAACGAGCATTCGCGACCCTACCAGCAAGTTGTATTCGCGGCCGTTCCTTTACATGGACCTATGAAGATGCTTCACGTCCTGACCGCTAGACCTCTGTCTTATGAACGTACGTACGAGTCGTCAGTCGAACATCCTATATACGTGCGTGCTCCGTACCACGACAATGATTACTTGCCATCTGCTCACAACGAATATGAGTACACAGTACCTGCTTACGACGAGCGCCCATCATATCTAGAGCCGTATCATTATAGTCCACATCAGCACACAGCGCCTACAGCATCGGCTTCTGATGACGATGTCAAGATCATTTACGCCCGTCCGAACCCTCGCGGAGGCTTCACGTACCGACGAAGACCATCAAAAGCACAGAGAGCACCTGTGAGTACCGAGGCGCCTGTCGTCCTCCGGGTGCACAAGTATAAGATCATCAAGGACAAATAAACTGTCAATCTGCAACATATGTACATGTACATCCTACCATGTCAATGTGGTAAATTAATATGTGTTATCGTGTAAGTTATTTATTGCTTTTGTTATAAGACTAGGTTAGCTTTGTAGGCTAGTTTTGCTTGGTAACTAGGTACGAAAGTTGTTTACTTTTGTGTCATTGTTACTGTATATAACTGGTTTTATAGTAGGTATGTACTATATCTACGTGTAGAGGAGATTCCAAAGAACTGCCCCCATAGCCAAGTTGCAAGTGTTTCGTGTTAATTATCTTTCTACAATCGCTAACACCTCCACTGTTTTGTATTATTGACTAATATTTTGTTTTGATAACGTGACTTAGCGTTGAGAGACATGTTGAGAGTCACTTCCATATATTTGTTAGTTTTCTATTAACATTCACGTTTCTAGAACGTCAACGTGGCTAGGGGAACTGCTAATCTGAACTAAAAACTTGTATTTTTTTACTTTAATAATCATGTACATTACATTCATTTTTATAGTCAGTGCTTTATTTCGACCACTTTAATCATGAAGTTTAACCAGAGATATATTTAATTGTCAGAATACAGTGTGAGGAATGTTCAGTTAAGGTAAAATAATGTAATAGGTATATCTACTTTGAATATTGAAATGTATAATTTTAAGAAAAGTAGATATTTACTTACCTAAACAACAAATATATTTTAGCGTAAGGTCCGAATACCCGTTCCTTCTCAAGTGCCACAAATATGTATCAATTGTATCTAGGGAAAATATTTCCTTTCTGCAACGTTTGTTTTTGTTATAGTTAACGTTATTTGATTGTCAATATCAAATCTAGTGTTTAAAAAGCATGTACTTTTAAAAACATTGTAGATATACATATAATAAATATAAATATATATCTATGTGCGTACCTAAATTGAATCTTATGAATCATTTCTATGGATGCTATTGCTGTATTAAATCTTTTATATTGTTATTTGTTGTTTAACTAAGTTGTCGCCAGCCAAATGGAAAATTGACATTCCTTTTCTATCGGCTTCTCATTTCCGTCTCCACACACTCCCAGCCACCTTACCACAGTCATTCTTACTTAAGGAGAATCGGCTTTGTCCGGGCAACCCGCCATAAACGAAAACTGCCAAAACACGTTGCGCCTATCTTTTAATGTATCAGGCAATGGGCGGGAAGCTGACGATATTTAGTTGTATTCAACACAGTTTGTTGTTAACCAATTGCGAACAAAGCTTCTTCAGATATTAGAAGACATAAAACCGACTCGTATATAAAGTGGCACTTTTTAAGATTGTTTCAACGTATACGACGGCCATATTGACTGACGTACTGTTTCGATTTTTGGTCCCTGTCAGCATGCTTTTATAAACTCCAATTATGTAGTAGCAATTCTAGTGAGTATGGGAATGTAGGTTCTTATTACAGAAATGTAAGGTAAGTTTAGTAACATACTTTAGTATTATTTAAATTTTCATCATCAACAGTCTTAACACTCCATATACACTACTGGACATAGCTTCTCTATGGCCAAGAGACTTTGTACAAGGTGTCTCAAAAGAAATTTCATATTTAGTGGATTGATTAAAAAAAAAGGAAGCGGTATATAGAAAAAATGTTTATTTATTGTTAAAATACACTTTTTGGGAATTCATTTCTTAAAAATAATATCGTCTAAATGTAAACCCTCACGTTGTTGGCACTCATTTAATCGAACAGTAAAATTACTTATGACTGCTCGACAGGTGGAGTGAGGGATGGCTGCCATTTCGTGACGGATATTTTCTTTCAAATGCGCCAGTGAAGTTGGTTTATTGGCGTAAACTTTAGATTTAAGATAACCCCATAGGAAAAAGTCCATAGGGGTTAAATCTGGGCTACGTGGAGGCCAATTTATGTCACCTCTCCGGGAGATCAATTTTCCTGAGAAAATTTCACGAACACGTGGCAGAGATATATTGGACGTGTGTGAAGTTGCTCCGTCCTGTTGAAACCATGTTCTTTGGTTATAGCCAGGAAAGTTTTGCAGTTCAGGTACCAAGAAGTTGTCTAACATCTCCACATAACGCTCTGAATTCACTGTAACTGTACGCCCCATTTCGTCTTCAAAAAAGTAAGGGCCGATAATTCCTCGCGCCGACATGGCAGCCCATACGGTCACTTTAGGCGAGTGTAGGGGTTTCTGATGTTTGCGTTTTGGATTGGCTGAACTCCAGTAGCGGCAGTTTTGCTTATTTACGTGGCCATTAAGATGAAAATGAGCTTCATCCGAAAACAAAATGTTGGTAAAATCCGAATTGAAAGGCTCGGGTCGTCACGTACAGATTGATTAACACTCTCCACGTTTTCTACCGTTCTTGATGACCTAGGTCGCCCGGATTTTGATTTATCCAGCGTTGATCCAGTCTCTTCAAACTTTTTAACCCAATGTCGAATGAGAGGAAGGCTTGGCGCATCATTTAAGTGGCGAAAACCTCGAATACTGCAGAATTTTCTACGCGCGACAGTTGTCGAATCACCGTTCTTGTAAAACTCTCGCACGCACAACGCGCGGTCTGCTCCCGAGAAACGCTCCATAGCGACTGAATCCCCAAGAGCCAAGCTACCAATTGACATAACCCCCGCACCCCTCAAGTACGCAGCGTTCACGCAGTAAGCTAAACAAATATAAAATTTCTTTTGAGACACCCTGTACTACTATAACGCGTTGAGCAGATAGATTGGTACGGGCGTGGGTCACGTATTCCTTTTATTTTCAGTGCAGTTTCTTTTTTTAATTATTTTTCCTCACTCTACCAGAGTCTACCAAAGTGATTTTATTAGGCCTAATGGACGGCATGAGCAGAATCCCAGAGTGGTGACCACCACACTCATTGAGAATGAAGACAATGCAGCATGATGACCCACACTATGGCGGTCAATTGAGATGCTTCGACATCATTGGGCCTCCGGTCTCGCACTCACCAACGATATACGACAGCACAAATGCTGAGAGGATAGTATCGCCCTGGTCAAGCCGGCCCGTTCGTCCTCTAATCAGCAAGGCTCTTCTACCTTGTGTAGTGTGCTCCTCGTGCTCCTTTAGCCACCTCTAACGACTCCCATGTGATGAATAGGAGTGGTGATACTAATCGTACTTTCTGTATTCTTAATCTGTCAGCGCACCGGGTACTATTTAGGAAACGATATTTATATTTTACTTTAATCAAACATTACGAACATGCTTAATGCAAACAGAGAAACAGAGTGGATCAGTGAGATTTTCACTATAACTGGAACTAGAAGAATGCCGTAATCGACGCTGTGATACCTAAATAAAGTATAAAGTCTAGAGTTATCCTATATCACCAGCTCATTACTAACCATAGAGTCATGCAATAAAATAATGTTCTCCTAGCCGATGGCCAGTCTCAACGGAGACCAGCCAACTACCCAGGAGATATTATAGTGCACAAGTGTGTGCACAAACACATATGCAATCTCTGTTCCCTATCTCTTATAATCCGATGGGACGGTTAACCGACACGACTGGGGAGAGATCAGGCGCAGAACCGACCACTTTACGCGCTCTCCGAGGCACGGGGATCCACTTCCAAACTGCGAGCTGTTATTAGGTATTTCTATAATCAGAAAAACTCAATAACACATTAGGCCCGACCCGGGATTCAAACCCTCTAGGATACCTCTTGATCGGCAGTCGCATACGTCAACAGCAAGACCAATGAGGCAGTTTGCAATTGCAATATGATACAACAACAAAAACAGAGAATTGTTGTCAATTGGATTAAGTAGGTACAAAAGGTATATAATAAGTTAATGCCACGGTTTGCTCCGTGGTTATACACAGATACAGAACACACAGTTATCTGTTTCAAAATGATAACGCGCCTGTTGAAAAAATATGTGCATCACGCATATTTGGAGTATGAAAATATTTATTCAAGGCAGTAGAGCCACGTTGATTTCAGCACGAACGTGCCGGCTCGACCAGGGCGGTGTTGATGACACCACAGTAATATAGGTGCCAAACATGCATTATATTTAGCCAGAGATTTTATATTTTGAAAAATAATCATAAATTAATCTAATACTTATCATTATTATACTTCTAGTTAGATACTAGCTATAATTAGAATGGGAGATTAAAATCTAAAAAGGGAAACAATTAAATCCATGGTTCACAGGATGTACATTTAACAGAGAGATAGTTAAAAGAATACTCAGGCTAACATCAGGACACATTCCATCAAATAAGTTTGCGTACTCGATGCACAAATCTAAATCTTCAAATTATGATGTGTGTGGCGTGGAGGATGACGTACAACATTTGCTGATGGAATATATCAAGAACCCATGTGACATAGGAATCCTTCAAATGATTCTATCGATACCTACATCTAATAAATCAAGGATACTCTGTCGCATGACTAAGCCCGCAGTGACTCCTCCATCTTAGTTTAACATATGCATAGATCGATGTTCGTTAAAATGGTTACAATGATCATATCCGAAAGGATAAAAATCCCCAAAAAATAAAAGAAAAAAAAAAATGTAAATCTAAGTTTTCGATGTTGCCCATAGATGGCGCTGTCTCATTTGCGAATGTGTTGATGTTTGGTTACCGCGGGCAATATACATTTGACAGTGAGTCCCACCACATTTTCGTGCCTATAAATATATTTCCATCAAGATTTTAAGATGAATTTTTGGTAGTTACCCACGTTTACGCTTTTTTACGTTACGCTAGGGGTTAGTTTTTAAACGGTTTAATTTAGCTCACCCCGTTTGTTTTATTCTTGGGTCAAATTTAGTAATTCAAATTTCACCCTCTTCCTGTCAACCGATTAATCTGAAATTTTGTATACACTTTGGATTTTGGTGACAATATAATTATAATTATTCATTATCATTATAAATTCAAGATGGCGGCCGCTACAAAATGGCGGATAACGTAGGTTTTATCAATCCCATCAATATGGGTATCAAATGAAAGGGCTCAACAAGCAGAATACAATATACTATAAAAAATTGAAATCCAAGATGGCGGCCGCTACAAAATGGCGGATAACGTAGGTTTTATCAATCCCATCAATATGGGTATCAAATGAAAGGGCTCAACAAGCAGAATACAATATACTATAAAAAATTGAAATAATGAAGCACTAAATAATTTAAACAGAATGCGAAATAAAAACTAAAAACTAGAAAATAAAAATAGGTAAAAAAACTTTTTAAGTTAAACGGTTTTATGTTAAACATACATTGCAATGTTTAAGATAAATGTACTAAAAACCAGAAAATAATAAAATATATACAGTCGTGGGAATTATAAACATATGCATAGACTAGACTAAAATAAAACCGTGGGGCACGTCAATTGTCTACAAATTATCGACTTAATGTGCGATAGAAGAATCGTTTAATTCGTCGTTAGGCAGTTGGTCCGGAGACGGTGAGGAAATTACTTACTATTTTCTTACTCATGGAAATTCCAATAATACATTCCATGTTAACCCCACGGTTTTATTTTAGTCTAGTCTATGCATATGTTTATAATTCCCACGACTGTATCTATTTTATTATTTTCTGGTTTTTAGTACATTTATCTTAAACATTGCAATGTATGTTTAACATAAAACCGTTTAACTTAAAAAGTTTTTTTACCTATTTTTTATCTGTTTAAAAACACCCTTACTAATGTAAAGTACCTATGGAGAATACCATTTGTTTGGTTTTAGTAGAGTTTGATAATCAACTGAAATAAAAAACAATTATTATTATTAATTAAATAAATTAAGATAAGACTAGAGCTTATAAGTAGGTAGGAATTTCCAATAACAGCGTTACACTTACAGCCCCATCCTAAGAGCGAGTGTAGATAATTTTATAGACTCATCATTATATAAATTTAATAGTAAACTACTGGACATGGATAAATAAATACTCTCTACTTATAAACAATGTTTTTCCATTACTCAACCTCAAAGAAAATGAGCTTTTTATCTTTGTAGTCGTCTAAGGGCGGCGATAACCGTTACCATTGGGTGATCTCTCCGCCTGTTTATAGGACTAAGTAATGGGAAACATTTTAGGAGGAATATTTCACCCGAAACCCGTAACAATGAAGTATTATGAAGTTTACAATTGTTCCCATAGATGACGCCGACTCGCTTGTAAATGAGGTGTGGTTCGGTTCCATCGGCTAATATATCTTACCTCATCTTGTAGCTGTTCAACTTTAATGACATAAACACATAACTGGCATAACATTATTAACAGCAATTTTTGGTAGTCGTCATATTGTCCCACTTCACGCTGCGTATGAGGGTCGGCAGAGTCCCGCGTGTGGATACGGGAGCGTAGATTTGTCACGTACCATCCACGTGTCTCTCCGTGTTTCTCTTTATAATAGTACCTTTTAAAAGGACCGTGAAAAATTAGTAATCGGTCTGCGATTGCGGGCTGTTAGAACATTTTGATTTGCTGTGTTTGATTACTATTAGCTTTCCCATAGACCTATCCCTTCACATTCCTGTTTTGATTAGGACTACATATTGTTTGTAATTTTTTAGTATTTTGCTTCTTATACGCTTATCTTTACTTATTGATGATAAGTATATGTTATACCTTTGTACATGCATCAACAGCGAAAATCTTAGTAAATGAACATATTTCTTATTATTTCTCTTTCATAAGTCCACGATGGTATTTTTTTTAAATTATGTATTTTACGGTGTTGTTGCTTTTTAAGGTAAATAATTTCATAGTCACAATGCATTAATGCATTCACCTTTTGCAATTTTACAACACATTTACGTTTCATTTGTAAGCAATGTCATAGATAGGTACGTTAAATAAGTTGGTTAGGACGTTTGGCTTGAGGGACTAGATTGGAGAGGAATATTTACTTACCTTTTTTTACTTTTAACTTACCAGTATTTTTGTATCTTGTTTTATGAAATTATAAGTAACAAATTTTCAGACATTCAAATTATTTTCTTTCAAATATTTATGTCTGTCTTTTTTTCTAAATTTTAATTAAAAAAAAAAATTGCACACTTTTGTATAATGGTACAATGTAAATGGGTCACATATGACATTATTTAGATCTTTGTATACCTACATTTCTGTAAATAATTGTTTAATTTAAAGTAAATAAATAAATATTTAACGATGGATCTTATCAATGTTATCATTTTGCATTCTTGCGGATTACATCACTAATCAATTTACACCATTCAATATCAAATTGCCCATCGATTTATATCTGAAACAAAATTCAAAACAGGATAAACACGAGTACAATATCTTATCTTAAGAATGTCAAGCCGGTGTAACTGTTTCAGATTTTGATTGTTGGTAATCAAAATTATAGTCGCTTCACTGTCTGCCCCCTTTGTTTTAAGTATAGTAAGTCATAAGGCCAAGTATCGCTACTTACTGTATGGATGACAACGGGACCAGTACCTACTGTATAAACTGCATGGATGACGGAGTGGTTTAAGCGGTCCCCATGCCGTTTTCAATTGCAAAGTGTTGTGGGTTCACACCCCACATGGGACAACACTTGTTTTCTGAGTCAGTTGTAAAGTCCAGAGACTTGTTACAAGAAAAAATGTAGCTACAAAGTCTATTACAGTATAAGTCCTTCGCTCTGAAACAAAGTTTCGGACAACATTGTAAACTAAATAATTAAACTTAATGATTGAATGATGAGTGCAGTTTGTGTGAAGGTTGTTGGGGTGCGATTGTATACAGAGTATGATCGCTGCACTGATGTTCAGCGGGTCCGAGAGCGATCTTGCACAACCGACTGCGCCGCCCGTATATATAAGGCCCGGGAGTCTAACACAGCATCACATAACAACAGATAACTAGAACACCGACATGAAATCCTTTGTGAGTATCCACTATGTTTATTCTAACTACATAATATTGTTCATGAGAGTATCAATTTGTTTAAAAATATTAACTTTTCTTACAATCAACAGTCTACACGTTAGCAATGGTTTAGAAAATTAGATAAAGTACCTTTTATTCAGAAAAAGCGGAAATCTTAAACTTTAGTAAAACGTCTTTTAATCCGTATTATTTTTCTTCTTCCTTTTTATGTGTGGAAGGCAATTTCGTTTAAGTGATGGAAATGGTGCGAGAAGCCGAAGATCGAACTAAGTGGCGTGCAATTGGAGAGGCCTATGTCCAGCAGTGGACTGCGATAGGCTGATGATGATGATGGAAGTGGTGAACAGGAAACCGTGCGAAAGCGCGTCATGTAACATGACAATATACTTACGCTCACAGTGCGCTCCCTCATTTCTTTAGAATGCAACAACAACCGGTTAGGTTCCAACATTCTCTTTAGCCTTTTAATATTTGTGTAAACTAAGAGTATTTTGACATAATTTAGGGTTTACGTGAATCAGGGTTGTTTTTGTAACATATCTGTCATGTTCAGGTGGTATTGTTCGCTCTGGTGGCGGTGTGCGCTGGCGGCGCTATTCGTGAGAAGCGCGGCTACACCAGCGGCTGGAGCGGCGGCTACGGCAGCGGAGCGGGCGGCAGCAGTGGCGGCTACAGCGGCGGCTTCTCCGCGCCCTCAGCTCAGGTCGTGTCCGTCAACAAGGTGGTGAACGTGCAGCGCGAGGTGAGCGTGCCGCAGGTGGTGCACGTGCGCAAGATCGTCTCTGAGCCGCGCCTCATCACCGTCAACCAGGTGGTGCCCGTCTCTGGCGGCGGATACAGCGGCGGACTCTCCGGCGGATACTCTGGCGGTCACGGTGGCGGATATTCCGGTGGATTCGGCGGTGGTCACTCCAGCAGCAGCGGTTGGTGGTGAGCACACTAGTCAATGTGAAAACTGCGCAGGATTAAATAAAATATTTTTTTACCTATAATTTTTTTTATTTCTATACGCCCGTTGTGAAGAACAATATAATTAACAACTTAGTAGTACATGCGAATAAATGTGCATTTAAACAATTGTAAGGTCTTCACAGTTATCGTTGACTACCTAAGAAGAAAGGAAGCTTAGTTTTGTAATTCAAAGAATAACAAATAAAACATTAGATGAAATTTTATTGTTGTGTGTGTTAAAGATGTAACAAAGTAATTTTGCATCATCATGAAAATATTACAACTTTTGTGAGAAGTGAAATATTGACACAACATTTGATTGAACATGAAAATATATTTTTTAAACCCCAGTCATAACATTGGCAATGGCAATGGCCTTGCGTATGATGAATATAGAAAAAATCTAAAATAACAAACTCAATCTTTCAGCCCACTGAAAAACATATTTAAGCCATTATTAAAAAAGATAAAGAGAGAGCCATGCTTTTTGTGTTGTTTTCCTATTTACATATTTGTAGACTGGAAACAGTTTGGATAGATTGTTTTAACCATATTGAACCGAACTGAGGGTAAAATTGTCTCAAAAACTTAATGCCACCATCTATCTATAGATCAGCCCCCCTAGCCAAGTTGCAGGCATTCTTCTTTCCGCAATCGTTATCGCCTAAATTCTCGTGTGTTATTGGCTAATCTTAGTTACAGTATGTATTATATCTCTATTAGGGGCCTATATATATCCTTCACAGGTATTTTAATGTATACTACATCAAAGATTGTATGCAACGATAAGGAATCTAGCTTTGGCTATTATTTAAGTACTTAAAAATTAAATAATTATGTTATTTACTAATAATCCTTATCCAAATAAGAGAAGAGAAAAAAGCGTACTCCTTCCTAAAAGGCCGGCAACGCACTTGCAACGCCTCTGGTGTTGCGGGTGTCCATGGGCGGCGGTAATCGCTTACCATCAGGCGATACGTCTGCTCGTTTGACCCCTATATAATAAAATTAAAAAAACACTTCATATTTAAGGCTACATCAGTACCTATAAATTGCTTTTTGAATTATTTAAATAGGATATACCATTTCGATGTTATGATGAGTATAATATTTATCAAAAACGAAATTTAAATACAAAATTTAAAATTTAAAGTTTATTCGAATACGAGCTCACGTATTGCCTGATGGTAAGCGATTACCACCACCTATGGACACCCGCAACACCAGAGGTGTCACAAGTGCGTTGCCGGCCTTTGGGGGATGGGAATGGGGATGGGGGAGGGGTTGGAGCATGGTCTTCGGTATCCTCATTCACTTGGTGAAACACAGCGCAGGCGCTGTTTCACACCGGTTTTCTGTGAGTATCATTCCGGTCGAGCCGGCCCATGCATGACGAAATGTGGCTCTCTTACGGTAGCACTGCGGGGCTCACTTAGTAATATTTAAAATTCGAAAGTAACTCTGTCTGTTATGCTTTCACGGCTAAAACGCTCAACTGATTTCGACGAAAGGCATGTAGAGTGTTTGACTCTTGAGGAAGTAAAACCTAGTATAATATAATTTGTACTTAGATGTAAATGGAAAGATTTGTGTATTATATGCTATTTATTTATTTTATTTATTTATTTATCTTTATTATACACACATAACAGATAGACAAAAAGGAGTTGTAATATATCTAGACCCAAGCTAAGCAGAGCTTGTGTTATGGGTATTAGACAACTGATATAAATACTTATATACTTTTTTTTGTAAATACATACATATAATACATGGAAAACACCCAAACTCCGAAACAAATATTTGCAGATCATACAAACATTGGTCCGACCCAGGAATCGAACCCGAGACCTCAAGCTTAGCAGTCGCATTCGCTACCACTATGCTACCGAGGCAGTAATCCACTAAGATGACAAATGATAGATGTCCGAACAAAGCTAATGTGCCTGAGAATAAACCATACCATAATCAATTACATTTTTAGTAACTTAAGTGTTTTCTTATATCTTGAATTAAATCTTTAACAAAAAAAGTGTGGACGCGTAAACTGTCTTGCAAGACGCGCGCATGCGCTCTGCACTAATGCACTTTCATTGTTTCACAATGACACTCACACTGATTACTACACGATAACGAACCACTGAACACAACCTTCGCTTTATCATATCTCGATCAACGCTTTATGAAACAATATAATTACATTAGTAAAAATAGATATAATTTTTTACTAGTTTTATGCCGATAACTAGTGTTGTTGAGAAATATCGAATATCCGCCCTAATCTATAACTGTGTTGCGTAGTGCTCAGCCGCAGCCTTCCTTTCGTCTCAATCGACCTTGGGGCTACCACACCGAACCTTCATTATCCTCCTAGTAAATACTAACATTAAAATTATCAATTTATGTTATTAGTAAATATTAACAATAAGCTGAGCGAGGCTCAGCCCGGTGAATATCGGTTCTCGCGGTGAAAAATAGCCTGAATTCTTCCTCAAGAAGCTCCTTAACTAATTCATTGTTACCCGTGCAGTGGTTTAGCCGTGGAAGCGTAACAGATAGACGGAGTTACTTACGATTTTATAATACTCGTATTGAAGTATGGATATAGGTAGGTATCTATATGCACTAATATGTGTCAGTAGCACAAAATGTCTCAGTAGCTGGCGATTTTTTATTTTTTTATAAGGGCCAAACGAGCAGACGTATCACCTGATGGTAAGCGACTACCGCCGCCCATGGACACTTGCAACACCAGAGGCGTTACAAGTGCGTTGCCGGTCTTTTAGGAAGGAGTACGCTTTATTATTGATTGCGATTAATATTAGTGCGTTACGTAGAGGAACCATGCTTAGCACCTGTTTATCACCATGTTTGGCGTTCTGGGAGTCGCTTTATCGGGCTTTGTGCTCTAGTTGTGTTTGGGCTTCATAGAATACTGATATTAACCATTTTTTTTACTGTTTTTAACTTAGTGTATTATAATTTTGGAGTCATTGTCTAAATCCCAAAATATATCACCTCGTTTCTAAATTTTAAAATGACCTTTCTTGAAAAAAAAAATGAAAACTAAGGTTTGAACATAAAGTTCTACCTGAAATGTATTACTTACAGTTATACATTTTACAAATGTTACCCACAGCCCAACGTAGTTCCACTCGGTTTACGTTTGTTAAACCATGTAATTACCTAGTAACTCTCGGTTTACCTCGTTAAATAGGTATTTGTTGCTAATGACCTACTGGTTTGTTAAGAAGCTGAAAACATTCACATCTAAATATATTGTATAATTTTAGGAATGTTGTGGAATGGCTGTAACGACATTTGCGTCGAGTATTCCCTTACAACTTTCTACACATTAACAAGGAAGGATATCTTAAGTTATTTTATATTTAAACTAACTGACCCGATAAACGTTGCTTTATCATAAAAAGGAATATATATTTTAGGGGTGGGTCAGTAAAAATCGCGATGGAAAAATAGGGGTTAATCGTATAGGGTTGAAAATTCAGGGTTGTATGTATTTTCTAATGCTGTATCATAAAAAATAAAAACTAAACAGAAATAAAAAAAAATTAGGGGTGGGTCACCCTTATCATTTAGGGTATGAAAAATAGATGTTGGCCGATTCTCAGACCTACCCAATATGCACATAAAATTTAATAAAAATTGATCCAGCCGTTTCGGAGGAGTATTGTAACTAACATTGTGACACGAGAATTTTATATATAAGATGAGATTACTAAAGTGACTCTACTCTGCTTAATGAAAAGCATCAGCAGAATCCAAGAGTGGTGGTCACCATACTCATTGCGAATGCAGACAATGCAGTATGGTGACTATCGGTGACCCACATCGTCATTTATTACAGGTTAGTCTTTTGTGAGAGGGTAGTAGGAGTACGGTCGAGTCGGCCCGTTCGTGCTGAAATCAGCGTGGCTCTACTTATAGATAGTTTGAGTGTGTACTAGTCTAAATAGTATAGTCTGTTTGTGGCATAACAACACCTAAACGTTTCCACTGATTGTGATTTATACATTTTTGATTGAAAAGGCCTGAGAAGAGACCTTTGTCTAGCAATAAACTATTAAAAGCTGGTTATGAGCATCCTATTCTTTTTTTTTTTTTTCTTTTTAAAAAGACAACTCCCACATTAGGAATAAACATCCGTGTCCGTGTCGTGGGGGACTTTACAAACAAACATGAAACGGTCACAAAGAACATCCAGACTCGGGACAACAATTCGTGGATCACACAAAGCGTTGTAGGTACCGCGTGGGATTTGAACTCACGACACTTGGCGCAGTAGCAAGCGGCATGGCGACCGCTGACACCACTCGGCCAACCGTGCAGTTTCTCTTGTATACATCTTCTTCTTCTTCTTCCTAGCCTTTATTATTCCCAATATTATTTGGGGTCGGCTTGGTAGGTTGGTATAAAAAAAAATGTAATAAAGTATACAAATAAATAAAATTAAAGTGTCTATTTATAATTTGTAATATACAGCTTTTTACTGAATGACTGATTTTTAAAATTTTTATGCTAAATAAAATGCTAAATGTCAATCTCTGGAAGGGCTGGACCCACTTTAATGGGTTGTCACTCGCAAATAGCTAATGATCTAAGGAGCAATTTAGACTACTTTTCTAGACTAGTATTCCTCCACAACATTACCCGCGGTTTGTTGTAAAGGTACATCAACAACCGCGGGTAACACCGCGGTGCTTAGCTACACCACTCTCAATTTGTCATTATCTGTCTTTATCTACAGTGGTATAATAATTTACTCATTTCTTCATGAGACACAAATTTATTACAAGAATAACACCAGGTAAAGCAATTAGGAATATTTAATTAGCCACGTTAACATAACATAAAATGCACTTAAATAAATTGCAACATAGTAACAGCAACAGAACGTTATTTATTTTTCATGGTTGTTGCCCTCCTAGCCGATTGCCAGCCACGATGGCCACTCTCAACTGAGACCAGGCGACTACCCAGGAGATATTATCCTAGTCCTAGAATGATAAGTAGAATTGATCCTGATGGTATACCTGAGCTCGTCTTTAATGATGCTGTTTTGCCAATTAGTGCATCTGTTAAAGATCTTGGGGCTGCACGATACAACTATGAATTGGCAAACTCAGGTAGCCTGAGTGAGAGGTCAGTCTGAGTGTCACAAATATTTTTCACGTATTCAATCGCCTACAAAATTTCCTCGCAATAAAAGTAAATACGATGCTGGTGCAAACCCTAATTTTTCCACTCTTCGACTATGGTGATGTGTGCTATCTCGACCTGAATACAGATCTACTCAACAAGTTAGACCGGCTTCTCAACAATTGCATTCGATTTGTATTCAATCTGCGAAAGTATGATCACATTTCTGCTGTTTTCCTGACGCCGCGGTCATGGTTACCCATAAGACAAGCTTGCAATTTAAGAGTTTTGTCAATTTTGTACTCCCTTCTCCACTCACCGAACTCACCCACCATTACTTGACTTTCCACCTCCAATATCTCTGCTGTAAACATGACAGAAATCTTCGCTCGTCTGATAATCCTCTCCGTCTTTGTCCTTCACATACTTCCAGTATTGTCCATTTCTCTTTCCTTGTTCAAGCTGTCACTCTTAGGAATGCACTCCCACCAGAAATCAGGATGTCTACTAGCCGATTCACTTTTAAATATAAAGTACGAAAGTATTTAAGTATTATTTATTTAAAATTTGTATATTATGTATATGTTTTATTTTTATTATTGATACCATAAAAGTTGTTAACTATATTCTATGTATGTATACCTAGTATCTACCTGTATGTACATAGTATATTTTAAAATAGATTTAATCTCTCGTCTTATTTGTCCAAATATACCCCTGCCACAAACCTGCTTTTCAACACCCAAAAGTTTAGATGAAGAAAAATGCCTATGGCATTAAGTCCGCCTTTCGCAATATGTTTGTAGGAAGTTTTAATAAATAAATATTATAGTACACAAGTCTGCGCGCAAACACAGATGCACTCTCTGTTCCCCCACTCCCATAATCTGTAACAAGAAGGAGAAGAGGAGTTCGGTAATCTCATTGACTCATAGAAATGTATAGAAACAATAGCATAAAATACACACGCAGACGGACAAACCGAGGAGGTAACTGGGCGCTGGAATCAGAATACCAGCGCTGCAGTCCCTCAGGTCTCTGCAATATGCTGAGACACTTTAGTCACTTTTAAATTGTATTTTAACAATGTGTTGTACTGTGAATTTCAGAGTTAATGATTTTCTGTCTTCCCTCATTATCATCTCTCTGCCGTTATCTCTCATTATCATCTCTCGTAAATGTGTTTTCCGCCTCCATTCTCCTCTATCACTCGTCAGTTCACTGCTCCACCCTTTAATGCAGTTTATCCATTTTTTCTTTGGTCGTCCTCAACTCTCATATCCGTCGACTTCCATACTTTACACTTTTTTAACTATATTTTGCTCATCTCTACGCACCACATATCCATACCAGGTTAATCTGTTATTTCTCAACTATTAATTCTTAATATCGTTAATTTGTGAAGATATGATATCACTTTAGTCGAGCAAGCTCAGTAATCCCAGTTCTCGATTCTGTCATAATAAGGTACAGTCGCTTGTGGGCCAAGGGCATACGGAGTTGCCATACCAACATTGCTCTTTAATCAAACAGCTTCACTCCCGATTTTCTTTAATATATAAGTGTACTTGTATAAACACTAGCTGCCCTATACATGCTCGGCTCCTATGGAAACCATCGGGCAGAGTAGAGTCATTTTGAAAGACACATGAAAAAAAAATCTTACAAGAAATAACATATGTGGATAGAGGCTACTACTTCGGGAACTATACAACATCTGAACAAAAATATATGTGAATTATTCACATATATTTTTGTTCAGATGTAAAGCACTTCTGTCCAATTAAACTAAAAAGTATGTAATTACAATTTGCTTGCATGAAAGTTACGTATCACTCGCTGAAATAACGCTCTTCGCACTCGAGGACGCTCTTGCGAAAGACACCGCGGCATTAGTATAAATATATCACAGGGAGACCCCACATCATCAAACCACAATCACACAACAATATATCAACATGAAATCCTTCGTGAGTATCTTATAATTCAAGTAACATCTTTTCTATTATGTTAACGGTTCATAATGTATATTTACCTGCATGCGTGTCCGGTTGGCTGTAATAAATGCGTGTGTCAGTTTGTTGTTCATCCCGAAATTTTGAAGATGATCTGTCATGGGTACAGACAACGGCAAAGTTACATATAGTTATTTGGAAATAAATATAACTGCTTCCAATGTAGGTATTCATCGAGTTAATTGAAAAAATACATCCTTACTAAGGCGAGAAAAGCTAGTCAGCATTAAAATGTGACAAGTTTTACTCAAGTGTGCGTCACGGGAGCAATACAACTGTTATCAGGGATCTTTCCCACAAGATCGCAAAATACAAAACATGATGATGGTCTCCTGTCGAGTCCTAAAGTAGTCAGACACTCTCTATTTAACTGATTAGGTACTCTATACTATATTGATACAAGTAGAGATAGTAGAACAGATTAATAAAATACACCACTGAATCACATTTGATAAGCCATTTCAAATGTATATATTATTATGTAAAATTTATGAACTGTTAAGGTTTTGTTATTTGTTTTAAGTAAATTAAATGACCTTAATATACACAATATGTTATTTTAGCTGGTCCTGTTCGCTTTGGTGGCGGTCTGCGCTGGTGGCGCGATACGCGAGAAGCGTGGCTACAGCAGCGGCTGGAGCGGTGGTCACAGCGGTGGACTCAGCGGCGGCGGTGGCTACTCTGAGCCCTCTGCGAAGGTCATCTCAGTTCAAAAAGTAGTTAATGTGCAGCGCGAGGTGAGCGTGCCGCAGGTGATCCACGTGCGCAAGGTCATCTCCGAGCCCCGCGTCATCACTGTCAACAAAGTTGTGGCTGTCTCTAGCGGCGGTGGCCTCTCAGGTGGATACTCTGGCGGACAGAGTGGTGGATATTCTGGAGGCTACAGCGGCGGACTCTCTGGTGGATACTCCGGCGGTCACGGTGGTGGCTATTCTGGTGGATACAGCAGTGGTCATTCCAGTGGATCTAGCACCGGCTGGTGAATATTTTAGTTAGGAGCATGATTTCGTCAAATGTGAACTAAATAAATGAATGTTACTATTTCTAAATACTTGTTTTGTTTAAATAAGTCAAATACTTATTATTTGATACTGAAGTACCTACCTGTGTTGTTTTTATTGTGCATGTGGAAGTACCCTAAACTCAACTAGGACTAGATTTGAGATTAAAAACTAAATGTGTTATCTCTCTATTAATCGTAGAAGTAGTTCGATATGTAGGTACGTACGGTAGTATTTTCATAGAACTATAACAAGTTGTTATACTTTGAGAGAATTTCACCAGCTCTGGAAAATGTTAGCGCCAATAACTATCGATACATCAAATGAAATCGTATTCTATGGTTATGGTGTACTAACGTTACTTTCATACTGTGGGACAGAATAACTTTTCGGTTGAAATAATCGATAAGCTATTAAATTATTTTCTGTATTTAACCACTATATTTTTACCGTTGGAGAGCCATGCTTCAGTATAAATAGGCTGGCTCGGCCGGAGTGATATCACTTACTACTACCTTATCCCCCCTCCCCTAAAGGCCGGCAACGCATTTGTGACGCCTCTGGTGTTGTGGGTGTCTATGGGCGGCGGTAATCGCTTACCATCAGGCGATACGTCTGCTCGTTTGTCCCCTATTCAATAAAAAAAAAAGAACAAAAAAAAAAAAATTGTTTGGATATAAAAATTCTTAATGGAGGAAGGCTATAGTCTTAATACCATCACGTTATCACAATTAGTAATGAAAGATGTTGCAATTAGAGAAAATTTATTTGTTTTAAAAGTTTAAGCGAAATACATATCTCTTATTAGTAACTGTGCACAGTAAAAGGTAACAGTTTCATTGGTGTACCTATGCTAGATTAGATAGTTTTATACAGAAGAGACGTGAATAGGCTGCGACCTACAAAGCGATATCGTTTTATTTTGCTTTCTTTATTTAAAGGCGACTGCCGCATTAGGAATATTATATCTTGTGTCGCGGGGATTTTAAAACATTCATGAAACTGACACTAAGAACTGTCAGTCTCAGAAAATGTGGATAGAAGAACAATCTAATTATTACACAGTACAGTCAACTATCGCCATCTTGCAGAGTTCTCAATGGCTGCTCACTGTTCTTATCTGTTTTACCTACAGAACAATTAAAATTTATTTTGCAGCAATAAAGATCAATACAATTTGAAGTGTAATAAACCAAATATTTAAATTCTCTGCAGGAAATCTAGCAATAATAATACGATAATACTTTAATTTTTTTATTTATAATCTATACTAATAATAATCTATACTAATAATAAAGCTGAAGAGTTTGTTTGTTTGTTTGAATCCTTGCGCTAATCTCAGGAACCGCTGGTCCGATTTGAAAAATTAGTTCGGTGTTGGATAGTCCATTTATCGAGGAAGGCTCTAGGCTATATCATCACGCTACTACTAATAGGAGCGGAGCACCAATGAAGAATGTTTCAAAAACGGGAGAAAATGTTGACGCTACGGGCAATATAAGACGCAAATGAGGTTGCGTGGATCAGCTATAGTCCGGCCACTCAGAGAATGCGTTTCTGACACTTGTAAATTCGTCATGAGTAGTGATGTACCATGAATAACATTAATAATATTTGGTAACAGTATTTATACTCGTAGCATTCATTATGCATAATTATTCAATTTATATATATATTTTATTATATTTCAAATACAATATTAACAAAATTGTTGATGGATGAACTAAATTTAATCATAATTTCTGAATGAAACCAAGGAAAAGAAAATAAAAATACTGTATTTATTGAAAAATAAATATTATGAAATACATAGTTTTAAGATTTCAATAATGTCAAATCAAAATTTAATCCGACTCCGATTCGCTTGAGGACTCGCTGTCATCTTCACCAACATGTATTATTATGTTATTGTCAATCATAGTGTCTATACGAATATCGCGGTCAAAGTTATCAAATATATTTTATTTTGTTTTTTCAACCACCTTTGTCCAGTCATCTCGTGTGACTTTTGCGCATGCTTCTTTCAAAAGCGTCTTCATCTTTTTTATGCCATATGGTGGAGAAGTATTATGGCGGGCTGCATAACCTTTAATTTGAGCCCAGATTAGCTCTATGGCATTGTACTGGCAGTGATATGGAGGAATTCGGAGAACGCGATGACCGTACTCCAGAGCCAGCATCCATTTCGTATCGAACATTTCCTAGCTTATGGTCGTTGACTAATTTCATCAACTCAGCTTTTAGAATTGACATATTTGCGTCAATGCCACTTCTTTGCAGCCAAGCCACCAATTCCTCTTTTCTATTAGCTTGAGTAAGTGCTTTATTTATTTGCACCGAATGATAAGGGGCGTTATCCATTATTATAACTGAAGGCTCTGGAAGGCCAAGTAGCAACACATCCTGGAACCACTTCTTGAATACAGCCGCATTCATTTCTTCGTGGTAGTCAGTAGTAGTTTTTGACTCAAATGCTAATAAACCATTTTCCACAAAACCATACTTCGCACAACCAGCGTGGCATATTATAAGACGTGCTCCTTTACCGATTGGCACTTTCGACGTCGACGCTTGAGTGTCATCTGTCCAAGAACGAGAAAGCTCGTGATTGGTGTTCAGCCATGTCTCGTCAATGAAAACGATATTGTCCAAATTATAAATTTTTTTTGCTTCTCTTAGAAAAGTAATTCTTTTTACCAGAAATAAAAAGGGATAAAAATAGTTTTTCATTTATTTTTAATTCAGCTGACTGATATCACGACCATTATTTTCATAAGTTTGGTTTGGTCGTACCTATATCGTATTATAAACTATATTAAAAATATATTAAGTACATTATACACACTCTCGAATAATTTTTTCGATGTCCCCAGGAACTTTAATGTCGTTCGTATAAATGCCCAAAGCATTTCGGCACATTTCCCTGAAATGGTGACAACATTCGACTGTACGACATCCTTACATACTTTGTAATTCATCTTGTTCTACTGTTTTTTTGTGTATTCAATAAAGATAAATAAATAAAATTATATATTATCAAATTAGAACGTTTTATTTAACAATATATCGACCGACAGAATATATTACGATTCCAAAAATACTCAGTTACAATTCAGTATTATTTTGCCTCATCACTACAAAAACAAACTATTGACATAACCTTGAAACAGCGCAGTTTGACGTCGTTAGACTTTTAAAAATTATTGTTCTTAAATTAATTAATTGATTAATTCTTAATAACTTTAGTCCAAAATAAAACGTTTATTGTACATTGGCATGATTATTTATTTTTTTATGTTATTACTCATTGTTAAGGTTAATAAAAGATATTTAAAATTTTGCCATAAATTGTACGCCAGTTCAAAGTTACATCGCCCATTGGATCACGACCTGTCAGGAACGCATTCTCTCAGTGGCCAGACTATAGTTACATATAAGTCAATTGCAATTGTTTGTGTCAAGAGACACCACTCTTCCATAACAAACATAGTGAAACTAATATTTACACATGCTTGGTTGTGTGTGTGTGTGAGTGTGCGTGTGTGTGCGTCAGGGTATTCGTAAGTGTGTGTGTTGGGTATAAGATGAGTGGATGAATGAGCCACTAGTGTACATGCTGCAAAAACATTTCCGTGTCGTCATAAGATAAAGACTTAAATCAGCTGATCAGTTCTATTTTGAATGTGGTGTATAGCATAGTAGATATTGATAGCTTTTTATTAATGAATTTATATAATTGAGCAGAACGTTTAAAGTATTGTCTGCTAGCAAAACTAGTTTTTGTGACAGGAGTATCAGCCACACTATGCCTCTTTCTTTTAGAAATGTAGTTCACAGACTTGATAAAGTCCAGTGGTAGGGAATGTGATTTTTTTGAAGTACATCACTGGCTTACGAGCCCCAGCCGTAGATACGTGTAGGTAGGCCGGGGAAACACTCAAAACCACCAGAAAGATACTAAATATGAACGTATATTATAAGCCTAGACTATACACACATTTATATGCACCAAATAAATTCAGTTTTTATAAAATAACTAAAAAGACAACATACAAAAAAAAATTAAAATGTCTATTAATTTCGTAAACAAAATACGTAAATGCTGGAATGAGTATCATCAATCCCAAATTTATTATTTAAATAATTCTTGAATGTTATTGTTTTATGTTCCTGTATCTTTCTAAAAAGGTATAGCTTATTACTAAACTACTAAAGGTACTGCCTCGTTGGTCTAGCGGTAAGCGTAAGCGACTGCCGATCAAGAGGTCTCGGCCTTCCCGGGTCGGACTGCGGTTGGGATTTTCTTACAATAAATTCTTAATAGCGGCCCGAAAGTATGCAAGATGGTGGTGTTTCCCGCCCGTGCCTAGGAGAACACGTTATGCTGTCGGTCCCGGTTGTCATGAACATCAATGGCAATCGTTATTGGGCAGTCAGGGCCCTCAAATATATTGACAATTAGTTCAACCATCGAATTCAGTTCACCCTAAGGGTTTTTTTTTTAGTAAAGTTTATTCCTCTATAGTTCCCCCGCCATGAGAAGAGGCAGAGACATTCATGTCTGAATTTGTAATAATGCGTTATACTGTGTTACTAAAATATTTGGCCAAATGGTTTCTAATGATTTTAATTTAATTTAATAATATTTTATGTTTTGGTACCGTAACTGGTTGCCTATTTTCAATAGGCAGCAGTGTTCGGTCTTCAGTTTTTCTAATTTTTATTCCAAGAGATGGTTTTGTTCCCTATTATTTCTAAATATCTTATAAAATGCCACCTGGTTTTCCTTTTTTCGATTAGTAATTTAAATTCCCCCTTTTTAATTTGGATTTCAAAATTTTCTTCCAGGTCGAATCTCTCCCTTCCAAAAAACCTAAGGGTTGCGGAGGTCCGATGCCAGTCGCTGAGTGGAAAAACCGGTTGAATTAGTAGGCGACCCCAAATAATCTTGGGAATAATAGAGGCTAGGAAGAAGATGATCTTTCTAAAAAGGTCTCCTAGTGGTGCACATGACCTATAAATTTTCGACACGGGCCTGTAGTCTATAACAATAATTGTAGATATCATAATAGTAATCTGAACAAGAATATGCTATTATTTTTGCAGCTGTCAGTGTAGGTTTAGAAGTCGCCCTGTCCGCCGGGCCCGAGAACGGGCAAGGTACCGTAGACGCAGCTCTGTAAAGTGCTCGCGCCCTTTTATACAATAGGAATATCCCTAATATTCCTAATCAGGAGGGAGCCACCTACAAACAATGGGTGACCCGAGGTACGTAGGGGTTCCAGGGATTTCCTTCCGAGGGTGCACCTGGTTCCTCGGCTTCTAGTACCCGAGACGGTGCGGTTTTTAGTCGGTTCGAGTCCGACATAACCACAAGTGGTATCCGAGGGGACTACCGCAGAAAAAAAGGCGTGTGCGCACGAGTGACAGAACTTCTCCCAGACAGATAATGGTTTTATTTTTATGTATTTAGGCAGGTTCCTAAATAGTTTAGGTTCCAGTTTCTGCCCAGCAAGGAGCACTATAATTGCAAGTGAATCTATTTTCAATCTATAGGTAGTTATAAATTCATAATAACTAAAACGTATGTTACAGTTAGCTCGTATGAAAGTTGCGCCTCACTCGCTGAAATAATGCTCTTCGGACTCGAGGACACTCTTGCGAAAGACACCGCGGCATTAGTATAAATATATCACAGGGAGACCCCACATCTTCACACCACAATCACACAACAATATATCAACATGAAATCCTTCGTGAGTATTTTATAATTCAATAAACTGCTTATATTTATTTTGCTAATGTTTTACAAACATTATTTACTTTCGTTAATTGTTCCGATGGCTACGAAAGATAAATTGTCTTTATACTTATTAAGAAAAAAAATGTTATTGAGAAATAAATGAACTGATTTTATTATTAAAACGAACAAAACCCGAGGGCCCGAATAAGCACGGGCGAGGGGCCTATACCTCTGTGCCCAGTGTAAAGTGTTTGAAACTAACACGGAAGCCGCTTCAGCCCTTCATGATAGTTCTCTATTGGGTCCTAAAGTACTCAGGCACTCCTTTTATCATGATGAGACTAATTTATTTTGAATACGATATTGTCGTTGATGAAAATATAGTTTGATGAAGCCACAGATTTGTAAAAGACACTACTGAATCACATTTTACTCTCATTGACTAGCTAACCAGCTAGCTATTTCGCATAAAAAAGGATATAACAAGCCAAACTTAAAATATAGAGATATGTTGTTTTAAAGAAGATCATGATGACAGTAACCAAGAACCACTTATTTATCTGATGAAATGGGGTTCATAGAGTATAAAAGCCGTATTAATTTTCATTTTTAAAGCGAGATTAATATTTAATTAACAAAAAATAAACTACAAAATATAGAAATCCGCCATGTTAAGTTTGAACACCAATCACAGCGAGTGACGTCACGTTTCTGTAAACGTCATTTGGTTTGGATATAATCGATGATCACTTTACTGTTTTTAAGTGCTATAATTGGCACTGGTTGACAAATGGTGACGTCACGTATGCGACGTGACGTCACCATTTGTCAACGTCACAAGTAGACGCTATGACACCACCGAGTGTTTTGGCGTGAAAACTTAAAATTTGATTTATCAAAAATAAATATCACATTTTTTTATATATTACCATCATATATCGTATTTTTTTTCGTATTTTTTTTTTTTTATATTTTTTAGAAATATGTTTTTGACAATAGAAGATACTTCTGAACATCATAAGAGTTTTTCAAAATTAGTCACGTTAGTAGTATTAGTTCACCTAAAGCCTTCCTCCATAACTGGGCTATTTAACACTGAAATTTATCAGCTGTTAGGATTTGATAACTGTTTTTAGTAAATAAAATGTCTGTAATAAATAAAAAAATATTTTGAACATCTAACATACAACGCCATCTAGTCCCAAGAGCTAAGCAGAGCTTGTGTTATGGAGTGGGTGTTAGACAAGTGATAAAAATACATATATCCTTTTTATTGTAAATAATACATATTATTCATAAAAAACACCCAAACTTCGAAATAAATATTTGCAGATCATTCAAACATTTGGTCCGACCCGGGAATCGAACAAAAAAAAGTCATGTACATACAATTTTGTTTTAGCTGGTCCTGTTCGCTTTGGTGGCGGTCTGCGCTGGTGGCGCGATACGCGAGAAGCGTGGCTACAGCAGCGGCTGGAGCGGTGGTCACAGCGGTGGACTCAGCGGCGGCGGTGGCTACTCTGAGCCCTCTGCGAAGGTCATCTCAGTTCAAAAAGTAGTTAATGTGCAGCGCGAAGTGAGCGTGCCGCAGGTGGTCCACGTGCGCAAGGTCATCTCCGAGCCCCGCGTCATCACTGTCAACAAAGTTGTGGCTGTCTCTAGCGGTGGTGGCCTCTCAGGTGGATACTCTGGCGGACAGAGTGGTGGACATTCTGGAGGCTACAGCGGCGGACTCTCTGGTGGATACTCCGGCGGTCACGGTGGTGGCTATTCTGGTGGATACAGCAGTGGTCATTCCAGTGGATCTAGCAGCGGCTGGTGAATATTCTAGTTAGGAGGGAGACTTCGTGAAATGTGAACTATCTAAATAAATGAAAATTGTTATTTCCAAATACTTGTATCATTCAAATCTAGATAAATACAAATTAATCGCAAAAGTGTTGCTAAGCGCCAAACACTCGACCAATTCGGTTTTGTATTATACTCGTACTTTCGTTGAGGCGAAAAATACTAAAGACAACACATTTCCCATATAAACCATAAAGTATATTAAAATATCTGTCGATAGTGCCTGTAACAGTACGAAGTCTGTCGAGGCAGACAGTCCAACCCGTGGGAATTTAAAGTAGCTATGTTTTTATTTCATTGTGCATGTAGAAGTCGCCACAAATTCAACATATATCATCGAGATTAAAAACTGAGATGTGGGTTGGCGACAATGTACGCCATCTAGTCCCAAACTAAGCAGAGCTTGTGTTATGGGGATTAGACAATTGATTTAAATACATATATATATACTTTTTTTTGTTAATATATACATATTATTCATAGAAAACACACAAACTCTGAAACAAATACTTGCAGATTATATAAACATTTGGTCCGACCCGGGAATCGAACCCGAAACCTCAAACACAGCAGTCGCTTACGCTACCACCGCGCCACCGAGCAGTTAATTAAATAATTATCCAGTTCTGTTTTGTATGTGACCTCCAACGATATGTATACAAAGTACACGACGAATGTCTATTCGTATATTTGACGTTAATGTGTAAACGCTTCAAGCACAAATTGCATTTAATTGTATCATTGCAGCATATACTCCCATACATTTTAACAAACCCGATAATGCTAACATTGCTCACAACGTATTATTTGTCCTGGGGGAAAATGGAAGCCACGGCTTAGCAGTCAGAATCGCCAACCACTAGACCTGGCCTTATAAATACAGCTTTAGATTTTTTATGATGGTGGGGACAGTTTTTGTGGAAAAAAACTGTCCCCACCATCATATAAAATGTGTTGATCCATCATACAAACTGTGTGGACCTATCTGAAGTATGAACCCACAATACTCAGCGTAGTATAAAGCAGCGAAGCGACCGCTTAAACCAATGCACCATCACCAGTTGATTAACTGGTTGATTGCAAATAACTAGCTACTGTAACTGTAATTACACCTGGCTGAGGTATAACAGAGATCGATAGGCGGGTACTCTCAATCCTAGCAGTACGAAGTGAAAGTTGTTCCATCTGTAGGTACCATATTATAAAACTGAAGTTGTTTGTTAAAAGTGATTTTGTCAGAAAGCATTGGTTTGAATTGAAACATTTGTACAGGTTTAAATATCCTATTTGTCGGAGAAGGCTATAGGCTATATAACATCACGCTGCGGCCACTAGGAACCGAACGTCAATAAAAATTGTTGTAACTGAGATAATTTTACCTCGTTTAGAAGAAACATACGCAGTTGCGCGGGTCAAATCAGTTTTTTTTTTTTATTTGATTTGGAAAACATACAGTATCTTATAACTAATTAACCTCTAATTAAATAACTATAAACCATTTACACGTTTTCACATTTAGATATAAAAGTTCTTGATTTTTAGAGAACAGAAAAACAAACATTACAACTATACAAGATTACACAATATAAAGAAAAGTCAGAGAACCGATTCACTCCAGCGCCTAGAGCACACACGTCTGAATTTACAGTTGGACTAGTATTAAATAAGTCCAATTCAGGCAATTCATACAACTCGTTGACATAGGTAGCGGATCTTATGCAAAATGACTGATTTCTGTAGTTGGTGGTACTTCGGGCTACATGCAAGGTATAGGGAATTCCAACAGACTTAGTCGGATGACCCTTAGGTGGGTAGGTAGGTTTACATGAAAGTGTTGCTTTGGTTTTTGCATAGTAACTGTTTTATTGGATTTTTTTTTATATATAGGCCTGTTCAGTATGAACAAGCAAACAAGTAAAATTTTTTAGATGCAATATATTTTCGTTTAAGAAATTAGCAATGGAGGATGAATGTTGGTTGAGTGCAGTGAGTATTGTGTGTAAAGTATCTTTTTGTATGCGAATGGTTGGCTTGTGTGACGTATTATGTGACGTATATTATATATATTATGATGTGTATGGCTAGATACATTGATAAATCACTTATCGATGTTAATGTAGTTAACTATCGAAGTTGACCCGACAAGACCTGCTGGACTCCCTACCGCGCCTGATGGAAAGCAAGAGCAGTGACCACCATACTCATTGCTATTACATACAATGTAACCAACTCACACTACGGCAGCCTGTTGAGATGCTTCTGCATCATGTTAACGTCGAAACATATACATACATAACACATGGGCTGAAAAGTCAAGGGCCTAACAAAGAAAACACAGTTTTTTTGGTTCAAAATTAGCTTTATTCATCAACGTAATCTCCATCAAGAGCAACGCAATCATTCCAGCGCCGCTCTAACATTTCAATACCACTTTTGTAGACCGATTTATGTTTTGCCTCAAAATAGGCCTCAGTTTCAGCGATAACCTCTTCATTCGTGCGAAATTTCTTACCGGCGGGCATTTTTTTCAGGTCTGCGAACAGCCAGTAGTCGCTGGGAGCCAAATCTAGCGAATACGGTGGATGTGGGAGCAATTCGAAGTTCAATTCATGTAGTTTTGCCATTGTTTTGATTAACTTGTGACACGGTGCGTTGTCTTGATGAAACAATTTTTTTTCTTTGCCATATGCGGTCGTTGCTTTGCAATTTCGGACTTCAAAAGCTCCAATAACGCTATATAATATTCACTGTTAATGGTATTTCCTTTCTTAAGATAGTCGATGAATATTACTCCACGCACATCCCAAAATACCCAGGCCATAACCTTTTCATTTTCATTTTTAATTCCCGCTTGAGGAACAGATAATTTACTGCACAATCGCACATGTAAATGTAGATGAACAGCTGAACTGTATTAAAATATTATTATTATCTAACTCTATCGAAAATTATGCTAATCACGAAGACTTTCTTACAAATGATTACATTTCCACGGTGAAAACTTGAAAATGGATATTAGGCGATAATAAAAGATATTTTTAAGAATTAGAAAATATTTATTTTAATAGAATCCTGTACAGTTTTCGCATTGACTAGTGTGCTCACCACCAACCGCTGCTGCTGGAGTGACCACCGCCGAATCCACCAGAATATCCGCCACCGTGACCGCCAGAGTACCCTCCGGAGAGACCGCCGCTGTATCCGCCGCCAGAGGCGGGCACCACCTGGTTGACGGTGATGAGACGCGGCTCGGAGACGATCTTGCGCACGTGCACCACCTGCGGCACGCTCACCTCGCGCTGCACGTTCACCACCTTGTTGACGGACACGACCTGAGCTGAGGGCGCGGAGAAGCCGCCGCTGTAGCCGCCACTGCTGCCGCCCGCTCCGCTGCCGTAGCCGCCGCTCCAGCCGCTGGTGTAGCCGCGCTTCTCGCGAATAGCGCCGCCAGCGCACACCGCCACCAGAGCGAATAATACCACCTGAACACGATATATATGTAACACAAACCACCAAAATCTTAATCTTCAAAATTATGCCAAAACAATTTTAAGTTATACAAATTACGATGTATTCGAAAAAACAAGGGACCGTACAGAGGATGTATATGTTATGTTACAGGGCCCGGTTTCCTGTTTAACATTTGCATAGTTTAAACGAAATTGCCTCCCACACATATAAAGGAAGAAGAAAGTTAATATAAATTACGAGATGTTCTGTGTGTTTCTGAATAAAAGGTACCTTACATAGTTTTCGAAACCCTTTCTAAAATGTAGACAAATGATTGTAGGAAAAGTTAATACTTTTTAAACAATATTATGTAAATAGAATAAACATTCTGGATACTCACAAAGGATTTCATGTCGGTGTTCTAGTTATCTGTTGTTATGTGATGCTGTGTTAGACTCCCGGGCCTTATATATACGGGCGGCGCAGTCGGTTGTGCAAGATCGCTCTCGGACCCGCTGAACATCAGTGCAGCGAGCAAGCGCTACAATCGCACCCCAACAACCTTCACACAAGCTGCACTTATCAGTCAATCATTCTAATTATTACTTTATAAATATTACCCGAAACTTTCAGAGTTAAAAGTAAAAGTTGCAAGTGATACAGATAGGAGCCAATGAGTATAAACACTAGTCGAAACCTAATCTACAAAGTCATAGTTAATTATTTTTGCAGATCTGAAGAGAAACCGTTTTTTTATCAAATTGCAATCGTAAAAAGACGCTAAGAAATTGAACCACTTACACAGACTTGGTGAAGTTACCCCGAGACCTACAACTGCACGAGAAGAATCACGAGAAAAAAAATGGATAATTATTTACGAATTCGGCTGGATTTGACAATTGTATATATACTGCAATTAGAAAGAAACATGTCCAGCAGTGGACTGCGATAGTATGATGATGATGACGATATCTTCGCAAGATTGTCCTTTGTCGAACAGTGCTCAATGAATAAATAAATAAACATTTACGGACATTTAGCACACAACGCCATCTAGTCCCAAATTAAGCGGGTACTAGACAACTGATATTAATACATATATACTTTATTTTTGTAAATACATACATATTATACATAGAAAACACCCTAACCCCGAAACAAATATTTGCAGATCATGCAAACATTTGGTCCGACCCGGGAATCGAACCCGAGACCTCAAGCACAGCAGTCAGTTGCATACGCTACCAGTGCACCACCGATGCAGTAAATCAGATTTAGATGTTTTTAAATTAGGACAGAATAGCACTCGAATACACATCTAAGCTTCTACACTTAGACGTAGATTTAAAAAAAAAACAGAACATTAAAAGGCGTAACGTATATTACAAAATTTTACCGAAAAAAATACTTGTATAACTAGACCTTGAGATTTAAATGGGACCACACGTTAACCACAAGTTTGCAAATAAAAAAGAATCATCAAAATCAGTTAAGCCAGTCGAAAGTTCTGAGGGTTACCTCAGAACTTTCGACAATCCAAACATAAAAAAATACAGTCGAATTGAGAACCTCCTCCTTTTTTGAAGTCGGATAATGAATCTTCGGTATTCTAAAAGATACCTTCTTTACTAGCTTAGAGAGAAGTTGTTAGTTTACATGAAAGGAAATGGGGCACTAAAATGATGCAATGACACGCATTCAGGGATCTATACTGGCGGGAGGTAGTCACTGAGGTTGTTCAACTTTACGCCAAGGAACTCGTAAACCAGTGCGTCTGTTGCAATAGCATCGCGTAATAAAACCATTAGAAATGTTTAGTTTCTAACATAAGTTCTTATAAAGCTTAATCTTGTTTATCCTTTACGTTGTAGATAATATTTTGCAACTTTAATCTGTCATGCACAATTAATAATCGAATTAAACACAATGTAACGTTTATAAGACATTAAAATAGAAGTCCTGAGTTCGAATGCTGGGTTTGCGCATTACTGCTCAATAGCTGCTGAGGTTTGTAAAATGTATTTTAAAAAGTACGAGAACCTCTCTTGTGCTGTACAAAATCCATATGTAGTTCACCTTGTTTTCGTTAGATGGAGTTGAAATATGTTATGATGTTTGTAAAAATATCGCATTTTGAGAAAATATTTTATCAAGTGATAACGAAGTGACAAATAGGTAAATCAGTGTGTATCATTTGTGCTTTGGGTAATATTTACAAGTGTAAGTATATAAATTTAATTATATACATAAACAAAAGTGTTTTGGACGACACAGAAGTGTGTGGTGGCGGCAGTGGAAGAGCAATGCTCTGGAACTTACAGATAACTTATACCGAGCATTTCTTTCTCTGCCTTTCACTAAAAGTGTGGTCTAGTAACCTCCTTTGAAATTAAGGTCCAACCCTCGCCTTAATTCCAGGAGGGAAGGAGGTTTTAAGGTCCCATCTCACTTGGACAGTCAATGCACTTGTTGCAGGTCTCCACGGGTGGCAGTAACCGCTTTACGCGTTTGCTGACCATACTTATTTATTTATAACTTTATGCACTTTTGTACATCGGCGGCCTTAATGCCAAGACATTCTCTACCGGTCAACCTTTGGATACTATTTAGAAAAAATATTTACAAGAAGATAAGCTGCTGCAAAATTGTGAAAAATTTTCCGTTTCTATAAAATTAATTTTGCTGCATAACAGAAATTAGGTAACAGAGTATAAGTAAACAATTGTGAATATACGTTCCTCATGGTTCGTAACTGTTAAGACTTGCATATTGATATTTTTTTTCATGGATTAGGGGGCAAACGAGCAGACGCATCGCCCGATGGTAAGCGATTACCGCCGCCCATGGACACCCGTAACACCAGAGAAGTCACAAGTGCGTTGCCGGTCTTTGGGGGAATGGGAAGAGGGATGAGGTTAGGGGTTGGGGTATGGGGCTCCGGTATCCTCACTAATTCGGTGAAACACATGCATGCCGAAGCGTGGCTCTCCCACGGTTAATTGAATATGATGATTCTATTATACGGTTCCCTATAAATAGTGATTTAGTTTACTTTAATCATGAGTACCTGGATGAATGAATTTTTTTGATAAAATTCCTAAAAGTGTATCCCCCTCGAAAACCAATCAAGCGAAATTAAATTTCATGTAAATCGTTGGAGCCGTTTCTCACATTAATATTATTATATAAATAAATACAAGAATTGCTTGTTTAGAGGTAATAAATTTTATGTTGGAGGAACACAAGAGCGAATTTTTAAATTTCGCTTATAAGGGGGTCAATTACATGAAGAAGGAAATAATACTAATTACACTAAATTGATATATAATCAAAGTTTCAGTTTCTATGTATGAACTATCGAGCTGTTAGTAAGTTTTACGATAGTGTATATTGATTTTAGAGGGCTCGGACCTGGTAACATTCGGTTGGTGTTAGGTAGAGGTATGTGATCCTGACCTGCGGTACTATTTCTTTACTAACACACTTTGTTAATTAAGAAGCTGGTAATGTTGACCTCTGGGTCTATTAAGTTTGACTTCAACTTGAAACTATAAGCAGTCTCAATTATTCTTATCTCTACAAGCACTATCCTTTTTGTGCCACTAATTACTTTCCTTTTTAGTTTATGCTGCATTTCATGTACTCTTAGCCTTACCGCTATTTATATCTAATAGGCCTTTGAACCTAGCGGTTAGTGACCTTGAGAGCTAAACCGGAGGTCGGTGGTTCGATTCCCACCGACTACCAATAACTGTGTGATGAGCACTGTCGTTTGTTCTGTATGTAGGTGTAGTTTGTGAGATGTTTATCAGCAGTCCTGTAGCATTAATTCTGCCCAGTGTGGGATGTGTGAAGTTAGTACTATAAATAATTAAAAGCACCCATTTGACAGCAATAGGCTTGCCATCTATTAAGTGGGACTGACTCTATAGTCCGCATATTACGGGCGTTGATTACACTTAGGACTGTTCAGGATACGGGAGTGTGTGTACAGTTCAAATAACGAAATGGGTTAAAGAAATGTTTATTTACAACTTAAAAACCTCATGAAACTATCTATTTGACTAAAACGTTTACCACCAACCAGATCCGCTGGAGTAATCGCCACTGTATCCACCGGAGTATCCACCGGAGTATCCACCGGAATATCCACCAATGTAACCCTTGGAAATTGGCACAACTTTCTTGACAGTGATGACTTTGGGCTCGGAGATAACCTTGCGTACATGGATCACCTGTGGTACGTTGACCTCGCGTTGTACGTTTACCACCTTGTTAACGGCGATGACCTTCGTGGCAGGGGCGGAGTAACCACCGCTATATCCGCCGTCGTATCCACCACCGTAGCCGCCGCTCCAGCCGCCACTCCAGCCGCCGTTCCAGCCGCCGCTCAGTCCACTGTCGCTCCAGCCGCTGCTGTAGCCACGCTTCTCGCGGACTGCGCCACCAGCACAGACCGCCACCAAAGCGCACAGAACCAGCTGATTCAGAGAAAATACACGAATATAATATTCATACTAACATGAACATAATAAAGCTAAATACATAGTTAGTTTATGGTGTTAATCTATGAAACTTTAATTGAGATGATTCTTTTTGTATAAGATAGAGTAGTTACTGAGGATCAATATAAATAATAATAAAACATAAATCTTCACGCTTTTAAAAGCGGGACAGTGACATAAATGTCGTTGAAACTGAAGTAACGCACTTGTCACTTAATTAGATGGACAGACATATCGATGGATATTGCCAAAAAGATAATGTGTGTTCGTTTATTTTTTTTATGGAATAAATATGTATACTTACGAAGGATTTCATGTTGTAGTGGTGATGTCTGGTTGTTGTGTGATGTTGTGTTGTCCCCTGGTGAGTATATATAGTTGGAGCGCGGCGCGTTGCGCAAGCGCGTCCTCGCTACCAGACAAACCGACGCATTGGGTCCGGCACACATTTATGTTGCAGATCACTGTCATTTAAACATAGAGTATAAAAAATATATTTATATATATATATTTAATATCTGTAATTTATTAGTCTAACATGGTTTAAAACTTTAATCTTTGCTACAGTGACTGTAGTTAATCGGAAGTTCTATCCTAAATAAGGTGATAGACAGATGTTGTCATTAAATATGTGACTGCATTATTATTAATTTTTTTTAATAAGCGGCCTTCTGCTGATCTTTAAGAAGAACTCATAAATTAAGGAAATGAATAATAATTGTAATGTTTTTAAGGTATTAAACTCAAAATTGTACAAAAAATATAAAAAAATAGTGCGTAAAGACGAACTTAGCCGATAGTGGTGTTTTCTTCAAGTAACTGCACGTATAGCGGTTTCCTGCTGCGCTGAGTGTTTTGTTCCACCCCACATGGGACGACACTTTAGACGATGGTCTAAAACGAAGTAATAACTTATGTCAGGACCTATATTATTGAATCAATCAATATAATGTAGTATATATATGACGTTTACAGAAGTGAGAATCAAAACTGTTCAACTATGGTCTGCCATTTAGGCCTAGGTACTACAATTTAAACTTAGATTCAAAGCATGCATTAATAATAATATTTTAGAATGTCTATCAAAATAATATAAAACTCAACTATAGTCTGGCCACTGAGAGGATGCGTTTCTGACAGGTCGTGATCCAATGGGCGATGTAACTTTGAACTGGCGTACAATTTATGGCAAAATTTTAAATGTCTTTTATTAACCTTAATAATTAGTAATAACATTTAAAAATGAATAATCATGCCAATGTACAATAAACGTTATATTTTGGGCTAAAGTTATTAACAATTAATTGATTTAAGAACAATAATTTTTAAAAGTCTAACGACGTCAATCTACGCTGTTTCAAGGTTACGTCAACAGTTTGTTTTTGTAGTGATGAGACAAAATAATAGGTAATTGTAACTGAGTATTTTTGTAATCGTAATATATTCTGTCGGTCGATATATTGTTAAATAAAACGTTCTAATTTTATAATATATAATTTTATTTATTTATCTTTATTGAATACACAAAAAAACAGTACAACAAGATGAGTTACAAAGTATTTAAGGATGTCGTACAGTCGAATGTTGTCACCATTTCAGGGAAATGTGACAACATTCGACAATGCTTTGGGCATTTATACGAACGACATTAAAGTTCCTGGGGACATCGGAGAAATTATTCGAGAGTGTGTATAATGTACTTAATACAAATTTAATATAGTTTATAATACGATATAGGTACGAACAAACCAAATTTAAGAAAATAATTGTCGTGATATCAGTCAGATGAATTAAAAATAAATGGAAAACTATTATTATCCCTTTATATTTCTGGTAAAAAATTGGCAACCCAAAATAGCGTTGCGAGGACCGTCATTTTGTGACATACACAAACACTAAACAGTCGTCTCTTGTCGTCTTGCGCGCATAGACTACGTTTTCCAGTTAATATGTCAATGCTAGAAGCGGAGCTGATGAAATTAGTCAACGACCATAAGCTAGCAAATGTTCGATACGAAATAGATGAGCTGGCTCTGGAGTACGGTCATCGCGTTCTCCGAATTCCTCCATATGACTGCCAGTACAATGCCATAGAGCTAATCTGGGCTCAAATTAAAGGTTATGCAGCCCGCCATAATACTTCTCCACCATATGGCATTAAAAAGATGAAGACGCTTTTAAAAGAAGCATGCGAAAATGTCACAAGAGATGACTGGATAAAGGTGGTTGAAAAAACTTAAAAAAATGTATTTGATAACTTTGACCGCGATATTCGTATAGACACTATGATTGGCAATAACATAATAATACGTGTTGGTGAAGATGACTGTCCTCAAGCGAATCGGAGTCGGATTAAATTTTGATTTGTCATTATTGAAATCTTAAAACTATGTATTTCATAATATATATTTTCCAATAAATACAGTATTTTATTTTCTTTCCCTTGGTTTCATTCAGAAATTACGATTAAATTTAATTCATCCATTAATAATTTTGTTAATATTGTGTTTGAAATGTAATAAAATATATATATAAATTGAATAATTATGCATAATGAATTCTATAAATACTGTTACTAAATATTATAAATGTTATTCATGGTACATCACTACTCATGACGAATTTACAAGTGTCAGAAACGCATTCTCTGAGTGGCCGGACTATAGTTATTTATAACATTTGAACTAAATAAAACGACATTTAGTGACAAAACTTCCTTTTGATTTCATCGGGTAAAAATATTAGTTGATTGTAAAGCTATGGTTTCTAAGCGACTGTGATCATCTCATCATTGTGAGGCTGGAGCTCTATAAATGTGAAATTTTGGCAGCTAACGCTTTTTTTCATTGACCTACTTAAATAAAAGGTGGTTCTCGATTCATCGGAATCTTACTTGAAGTCGGTTTGGTTTATTTTAATCATTAGTACCTGGATGAATGAGGCGAAATCCCCTCCTAGTGGTATGTCGGACTCGAATCGACTACCCGAGAAAGGTCACCTATGATTTGTAGATGGCCCGCTTCTGTGTGACATAGATCGTTTTGCGATCTCCGGCGCTTGAGACACCTTCGATACCGCCCAGCCTGGCGGGCCGGAAGTCTTTTAAACCTAAGTAAAAAGTCCCGCTCCGCCGTCTTGTGTCAACATGGCCAAAATCATCTAACCGAGCAAGAGAACCCCCACCCCGATGGCCGCTACGAACCTGGATGAATGACCTCGAAACTAGCGAAATTAAATTTCATGAAAATCGTTGGAGCCATTTTCGAGATTAATATTATTTTACAACTTATTAAATTTTATGTTGTAGGAACACAAGAACGAATTTTAAATACCGTGGATAAGTTACGCTTCGACATGAATGGGCCTGCTCGACCGGAGTGATACCACGGCTTCACAGAAAACCGGTGTGAAACAGCGCCTGCGCTGTGTTTCTCCGAGTGAGTGAGGATACCAGTGGCCAATATCCCAACCCCTTCCCCTATTCCCTACCTTTCCTCCAAAGGCCGTCAACGCACTTCTGACGCCTCTGGTGTTGCGGGTGTCCATGGGCGGCGGTTAAATGCTTACCATCAGGTGAAAGGTTCGCTTGATTGCCCGCTATTCCATAAAAAAAATCGCTTATATGAGGGTCAAATACATGAGGAAGGAAATAAAAAAAATATCAGACTAAATTGGTAATATTATAAAAATTTCAGTTTGTCAAGGTCTGTTTGTAAGTTTTACGATAGTATTTATTGATTTTAGAGACCTCGGACCTTTTTCGGCTGGTAACAGTCGGTCGGTGTTAGGTACAGGTATGTGGTCCTGACTTGCGGTACTATTGCTTTACAAACACACTTTGTTAATTAAGAAGCTGGTAATATTGACGTCTGGATTTATTTCGCTCTGAAATGTTTATGAATACTAGGGAATCAATGAGACCACTGTATTCTAATCTAGTTGATAGCTCATTATTTAATAAATGATCATATATTTAATATGCACTCGGTAACAAACGATATATTCAGATAACGCTACAACTCCATCTATTAAGCTTGACCTTAACTTGAAACGATAAACTGTCTCAATCACTCTTATCTTCTTAAAGCAATTTCCCTTTTTTTACCACTAAGTACATTCCTTTTTAGTTTATCCTGCCTTTTATGTACTTCTAGCCTTACCACTGACATACCTATATCTAATGGGCCTGTTGGACTAGCGGAGGTCGATGGTTCGATTCTCACCGACTGCAAATAATGTGTGACCATCGTTTGTTCTGTATCTGGGTGTAGTTTGTTAGATGTTTACCAGCAGTCCTGTAGCATTAATTATACCTAGTGTGGGATGTGTGAAGTTAGTACCTTTAGTTAGGGCCTTGTGAACATCACCAAGTTTTTGGGTATAACTCTGGACTCTAAATTGAAGTGGGGCCCATACTATCCATCAACGTATGGGACGTTGATGGATAGTCAAATAGACTCAGCAATCATACGCGGTTTATAAAATTCACCAATTAACCGATGTAGAAATAGCTAGATTAGTATATTTAGGTTATTCTCATAGTGTAATGTCATATGGTACTTTGTTGTGGGTGAATGCTACTGACATTCAAAGTATCTTTGTGTTGCAGAAAAGGCCTATTCGTGTAGTTTATAATCTTGGTTACTGAAGGATAAATTTAAAGAAATTGGTATCAATTTGCCAACAGTTGCATCTCAATTCATGTATGAAATTTTAGTTTATGTTAAGAAAGTTATTCATTTATACACAAATTTTAGCGATGTTAATGATATCAACACTAGCAATAAAGAAAAACTCGTGTTGCCAACAACTAGATTGCAAAGGGTAAGCAAGTCTTTCCGATGTCAGGGTGTGCGATTCTACAATAAATTTCCAAGCAAATATCAAGAATTAAGTATTACCAAATTTAAGACCTTAACGAAACAAAAACTATGTTAAAACAATTATGACACAGTTTTGGATCATTTAGATGACAAATTTGCTTGAGATTGATGAGGCTCACTCAGTTTTACCTACGTACTCGTATTTTGTGTGAAAGTGATAGACATTTTTATATTTATTTTATTTGATTAATGTATGTTGTTTTTCTATTTGTTAATACCAATTGAATTCTTTTGTGTACGTAAACGTGAGTATTATATTGTTTGGCTTGTAATATAGGTTTATATTTAGTATCTTTCTGTAGGTTTTCATAGTTTTCTTATTAAATAATGAATAAATAAACATTTCGGACATTTAACACATAACGCCGTCTAGTACCAAGCTAAGCAGAGCTTGTCTTATGGGTACTAGAACAACTAATTTTAATACATATTTCGGGACAGCTGTGAGGCTTGCTGACCCGTGGGGTTGTCTACTGACCCGGCCCTACACTATGCCAGCTGGCTTAAATACAGCAGATACTGGGATAGGTATATTGGCCGGCCCAGCTGATTAGCCTTCGATCCGTAGCCTTAATACCAGGGAAAGGTGGTGGTAACTATTCAAACCGGCCCAGCTGTTAGCCTTCGTACCGTAGTTAGAATAGTAGTGAAACTCGAGGAGGTTACGACTTATCTGATTTATTTACACAAATGCATTTTCTTATAATTAAATTTTGGCCGACAACATAGGACAGTGAAAGCGAGCTACAAGACTACACAAAAACCTCAGCCAATTGGAGCGAAGTAACTTTACGTAAATATGGGCGCGCGCCGAGAATACGTTTATAATTTTTTAGTTCTCACGACGAGCGGTCGGTGCGGCGGGGCGGCTGGCGCGACGTGACGGCGCGGTCGCGCTATCGCCACAGTACTCCCCCTCAAGCGAAGCGTACGTTGGGTTTAACTATCCTGCCGGTTCGAGTGACGTAGGTGTTGCATTTCGTGGCTGGCTCATCGGGCTCATCTCTGTTGCTCGATGTCGCGGCGGCTGCACTCGTATTGTTGGTACTCGAAGTTGGCGGTGTTGTCTGCATTGTTGTATTGGAATATGATTGTGATGTGTGTTGCTCGTCGCTATATGTATATGCTGGTTTCAATCGATCTATTGATATTACTGTCGTACGTAATGGTAGTTGAATAGTGAATTGTTTGCCACTTGCGCTGCGTTGTAATACTTTGTAAGGACCTTCGTATGGCGGTGTAAGTGGACGGCGAACGGTGTCATTCCGCACAAACACATGTGTACATGTTTGTAGGTCCTTATGTACGAATGTGTGTAGGTTCGATGTATGCGATCTTTTTGTAGGTGTTAATGACGACATTGTTTCGGTCAGCTGACGAACGAACTCTGCGTCGTTTATGTTCGGCTTTGTAGGCACGTAAAAGTCCGACGGGATGCGTAGTGTAGAACCGTAGGTCATTAAGGCAGGGCTAACGGAAGAGTCTTGACAAAGTGCTGTACGCAGTCCTAGTAGCACAGTAGGTAATTCCTCGATCCATCTGATACTTGCGGCTCTTGCCATTAGTGCTGCTTTTAAAGTACGATGCCATCGTTCTATCTGTCCGTTTGCCTGTGGGTGGAATGCAGTGGTACGTATGCGAGAAACGCCGAGTGTCTTCATTAGTGAGTGGAATAGTGATGACTCAAATTGTCTGCCTTGGTCGGTAGTGATTCGTAAAGGACAACCGAATCGTGTTATCCATCCTTCGTAAACAGCTTTCGCTACTGTCTCGGCGGTGATGTCACGAGTAGGTATTGCTTCGGGCCATTTAGTACAGCGGTCGATCATAGTAACTAAATACCTAAAGTCGTTTGATGGTGGTAGCGGTCCAACTATGTCGACGTGTAGGTGTTCAAAACGCGATGATTGTTGAAACTCGCCGAGTGGACTAATTACGTGTCTTTGTATTTTCGCGCGTTGACAACCGATGCATGACCTTGACCACGTAGTTACATCTTTGTTCATAGACGGCCAGAAGAATTTTGTAGTCATTATTTTTCTTGTTGTTCGTATGCCAGGGTGACTAAGTTCGTGTTGCGCTTTGAGTGCTACAAAACGATAACTCAGTGGTAAGTATGGCCGAATGTTTGTTGTAGATATTTCGCACCATATCGGTCGTTGACCCCCGGGTAGTGTAATGTGTGAAAACTTGAGATTACTTTGTTTCATGCAAGCTTGTAGTTCTGTGTCGTTCTCTTGTTCTATTGCTAATTTATTGTAGTCGATTGTGTGATTAAGTATTTCTATTTCTGATATGCGTGATAACGCGTCGGCCGCTTCGTTTCTATCTCCGTGAATGTATTTTATTGTTGAACAAAATTGGCTTATGTAGTGTAGTTGACGTTCTCGTCTCGGTGTATCACTGCTATTCGGCGTTCTCGTAAGTGCGTAGGTAAGGGGTTTGTGGTCTGTGCATATAGTGAGGTCGTTACCCTCGATCAGCCGGCGTAGATTCTTAACAGCGGTGTACATTGCTAATAATTCGCGATCGTACACGCTGTATCTTCGCTGTGTGTCACTCATTGTTTTTGAGTAGAAGGCAAGAGGTTTCCATACGTCGTTAACTTTTTGTTGTAGTACGGCGCCGAGGCTCGTGTCGGAAGCATCGGTTAATAAGCACAGTGGCGCGTTAGGTATTGGGTGAGTGAGTGTAGTCGCTTCGAGTATGCTTTGGCGGCATTGCTCGAAGGATTTTTCAGCTTCAGGCGTCCATTGAATTGGTGACTTGTCATTCTTCTTAGAGTTATGTAAGTATTTATTGAGTAGGCATTGATGTTCTGATTGATGAGGTAAACAGTTGCGGTAAAAGTTAATCATGCCTAAAAATCTTCTTAGTTCTTGTATCGTAGTGGGTTTCGGGTAACTTTTTATTACTTGCGTGCGTTCTTCCGTGGGTTTGATTCCGTCTGATGATACTTCGTAGCCTAGGAATTGTATCTTGTTTTTGCCAAATTCGCATTTATTGATGTTAAGCGTGACTCCATACTGGTTAAGGCGTTCAAGTACTTTATGTAAGTATTTTTCATGGTCACTAGGGTTCGAGAATATGATTAAATCATCCAAATACGAAAAACAGACGTCATCGAGTCCCCTTAACACTTCATGCATAAAACGTTGGAAGGTTTGACCAGCATTACGTAATCCAAAGGGCATGCGGTTGAATTCATATAGCCCAAATGGTGTGATGATTGCAGTTTTCGCGGCGTCTGTTTTTTCCAAAGGAAGAGCGTAAAAAGCATTTTTCATATCAAGCTTCGAGAATATTGTCTTTCCGTGTAACTGGTAAGTAAAGTCGTGGATCCTAGGTATAGGATATCTATCTGGTATTGTAACGGCGTTGAGTCTTCTATAGTCACCACACACTCGTAGTGAACCGTCTTTTTTCTTTACGACGTGTAGTGGGCTGGCCCAAGGGCTGTTTGATGGCTTACATATACCCATTTCCATCATCGTCTCGAACTCAATCTTCGCGGCTTTATATTTATCGGGTGGGAGCGGACGCGGCCTTGAGAATATAGGCGGTCCCGTGGTTTCGATGCGATGTGTGACGTCATGCTTAACTGTAGTTTTTAGTGACATTGGTCGTAACAGGTCAGGATATTGCTTCAGTATCTCATGATAAGGGTGATTACGGTTAATTAGGTAGACGGATTCTTCATTGTTACATATTGCAAGGGCGTTAATGCTGAGTTCGGTGACACTATCTATTAATTTTCTGTTGTGTAAGTCGACTAATAACTTATATTTTGCGAGGAAGTCTGCACCTAATATTGAAGTTTTTACGTCGGCGATTATAAATGTCCATTTGAAACTTCTACGTAAGCCTAAGTTGAGCTCTAATGTACGCTCGCCATAGGTACGTATCTCTGTTCCGTTCGCAGCGTATAATTTACAACTATTTTCTCTAGGTCTTAAAAATCTCGTTTTCTTTGCGGCCAGTACGGATATATCGGCTCCTGTGTCGACAAGAAACTTTTCTGTGTTTTTGCTATCTGTAATGCATAGGCGGTGGGTTCCATGGATCACACCGACGCCCGCCACGGTCGGTGCTTTTGTTAGTTTTCCTGGTTCTTACTCGTGACATTGATATTATTACGCTTACTTTTTGAGCACGGTGATTCGCATTTACGAGCGTCGTCACCGAATCGGTAGTGATAATAGCATAGCCAATCAGCGTCGTCGGGCCCTCGCCGGCGGGAATGCGACCGCGGGCGATGTTCGCTCGGCGCTCTTGAGTGACCTTCAAAGCGCGAGCGATGGTGAGGCGGGAAGTATGTCGAGCGTTGCTGGTTTGATCGTAGTTCGGCTACTTCTAGTGACAATTTTTCTATTTCTTTAGTTAGTAGGTTAATTTGGAGGTTTCCTATTTCCGTATTATTCTTGTTCTTTTGGCACGACGACATAGTGGTTGTAATGGCGGCAGCCGTTGGGGGCTCGAAGTGTTCTAACATTTTGTCGGCCATTGCAGCTAGGCTTTCTAGTGTCTCTTTGTTGATGGCTAGGATGCCGCGGATCTGTGTAGGTAATTGATTGAGCCATAATACTTGTAACGCCTCGTCTGTTAGTAACTTTCCGCTGAGGTCACGCATTTTACGAAGTAATTGGCTAGGTTTTGAATCTCCGAGTTCTAGACCACTAAGTAGTTTCTGTAACCGACAATGATCTGACTCTTGATAAGTGGATATAAGTCTGTTCTTCAATGTTATGTATTTCCCTGTAGCAGGCGGATTTAATATAATGTCGGAGATTTGTTCAAGGTCATCGCAGCCGAGTAGTGGGATAACTAAGTTGTATTTATGTTCTTCTCCGATCTTGCTTGCAGCGACGGCGGCTTCAAATTGGGCGAACCACAGTCGTGGGTTTTGGCGCCAAAATGGTGGTAGACGCGCAGGCAGCGAGATTGTGGCTACGTCGCTTTTAACTTCCATTCCCTGGGCATCGCTAAATTCTGTGTTTGCTTCGTTCGTCATGGCTGTAGGTATTCACGCGGACTGTCGTGGGTATGTTGAGTCGACGCCGTGAATACTTAGGAGCGTTCGTTCGGGGTCACCAGTTTCGGGACAGCTGTGAGGCTTGCTGACCCATGGGGTTGTCTACTGACCCGGCCCTACACTATGCCAGCTGGCTTAAATACAGCAGATACTGGGATAGGTATATTGGCCGGCCCAGCTGATTAGCCTTCGATCCGTAGCCTTAATACCAGGGAAAGGTGGTGGTAACTATTCAAGCCGGCCCAGCTGTTAGCCTTCGTACCGTAGTTAGAATAGTAGTGAAACTCGAGGAGGTTACGACTTATCTGATTTATTTACACAAATGCATTTTCTTATAATTAAATTTTGGCCGACAACATAGGACAGTGAAAGCGAGCTACAAGACTACACAAAAACCTCAGCCAATTGGAGCGAAGTAACTTTACGTAAATATGGGCGCGCGCCGAGAATACGTTTATAATTTTTTAGTTCTCACGACGAGCGGTCGGTGCGGCGGGGCGGCTGGCGCGACGTGACGGCGCGGTCGCGCTATCGCCACACATATAAACTTTTTTTTTGTAAATATATACATATTATACATAGAAAACACCCAAACTCCGAAACAAATATTTGCAGATCATACAAACATTTAGTTAGACCCGGGCATCGAACCCGAGACCTCAAGCACAGCAGTCGCATACGCTACCATTGCGGCACCGAGGCAGTCCAGTGTTTCCCCGCCCTACCCAAATGTCCTGCTGGCGGTAGTGTCGCGTTTCGGGCCGTTAATCTTGACTTATAACGGTTAGGTAACACGATGGCACGAGGGCTCGGATGCCGTTTGTATGGGCAGGCCGACTCAACTATGATCCTTTCTTCAAAAGACCAACTCGGACCCTATACTGTACTCGCATATTTTTTATTGTTTTGTAATTAATCAATGTTCACAAACAAAAGACACCTTTGTGGTTTGTTTCGGCATTTCTTCCCAGAGTGAGTCTTAGCAAATGCCGTCAACTTCTAGCTGTAAAGTCCGACGTGTAAACATATATGTAAAGATATACTTACAAAATAAATATCATTTATCATTACCATAAGTAAAAGCGCTCATTTGACAGCTATAGGCTTGTCACTTATTAAGTGGGACTGAGACTATAGTCCGCATATTACGGGCGTTGATTACACTTAGGACTATTCAGGATACGGGAGTATGTGTACAGTTCAAATAACGAAATGGGTTAAAGAAATGTTTATTTACAACTTAAAAACCTCATGAAACTATCTATTTGGCTAGAAAGTTTACCACCAACCAGATCCGCTGGAGTAATCGCCACTGTATCCACCGGAGTATCCCCCGGAGTATCCACCGGAGTATCCACCGGAATATCCACCAGAGTAACCTTTGGAAATTGGCACAACTTTCTTGACAGTGATCACTTTGGGCTCGGAGATAACCTTGCGTACATGGATCACCTGTGGTACGTTTACCTCGCGTTGTACGTTTACCACCTTATTAACGGCGATGACCTTCGTGGCAGGGGCGGAGTAACCACCGCTATAACCGCCGTCGTATCCACCACCGTAGCCGCCGTTCCAGCCGCTACTCCAGCCGCCGTTCCAGCCGCCGCTCAATCCACTGTCGCTCCAGCCGCTGCTGTAGCCACGCTTCTCGCGGACTGCGCCACCAGCACAGACCGCCACCAAAGCGCACAGAACCAGCTGATTCAGAGAAAATACACGAATATAATATTCATACTAACATGAACATAGTACAGCTAAATACATAGTTAGTTTATGGTGTTAATCTCTGAGATTAACACCATAAACAAACTATTTAGCTTTATGGTTTATTTATTTATGGTGTTAATCTCAGAAACTTTAATTGTGATTGGGATGATTCTTTTTTGTATAAGATAGAGTAGTTACAGAGGATCAATAAAAATAATAGTAAAATATAGAGCTTCACGTCTTTAAAAGCTGAACAGTGACATAAATGTCGTTGAAACTGAAGTAACAGTTAATTAGATGGACAGACATATCGATGGATATTGCCGAAAAATATAATGTGTGTTCGTTTATTTTTTTTATTAAATAAATTTATATACTTACGAAGGATTTCATGTTGTAGTGGTGATGTGTGGTTGTTGTGTGATGTTGTGTTGTCCCCTGGTGAGTATATATAGTTGGAGCGCGGCGAGTTGCGTAAGCGCGTCCTCGCTACCAGACAAACCGACGCATTGAGTCCGGCACACATTTATGTTACAGATCACTGTCATTTAAACATAGAGTATTAAAAATTATTTAATATCTGTAATTTATTAGTCTAATATGGTTTACAATTTTAATCTTCGTTACCGTGACTGTAGTTAAACGGAAGTTCTATCCTAAATAAGGTGATAGAAAGATGTTGTCATAGGTCAGTGTCATCTTAGTAATAAAATAAAATTTGTGACTTCATTATTACTCATATTTTTTATAAATAACCGACTTTCTGTTGATCTATAAAAATGACTTTTATACTAAAGGAATAAATAATAAATGTGATATGTTATATATATTTTTGTAGATGTTAAGTCCAGATGGGTTTAGTACAAGAAGTACCAAGGCCTTATCCTGGATAGTCGGCGATTAGTCCCTCGAGTGCGAGGGGTAGCAGCAGGTGTACAGCACAGTCTGCTGCCCAAACTCGGGGGATCACCTGAAGAAGTTCGCTGCCTCTACATGGGCGTTCTCAGATCCATTATCCTCTATGGGGCTCCCGTCTGGTCCTATGACTTGGTGAGTGCTTCTCGCTCTGTCAGGCCCTATATTAATGAATCAATTAATATTATGTAGTATATATGTGCTGTTAACAGAAGTGAGAATCAGAAATGATCAACTAAGTGCTGCCATTTAGGCCTACTACAATTTAAAATTATATTCAAAGCATGCATTAATGATAATATTCTAGAATGCTATCAAAATAATATAAAATTCAACTAGTTATTTATAACATTTGAACTTAATAAAAAATACATAAATAAAAAAATACATGCAAAACGTCAATGAATGTCAATTTGTAATAAAAATTTAAAATTAAATTATACACTTCTTCTTCATAGCCTTTATTATATCCAAGGGTATTTGGGGTTGGCCACTAGTTCAACCGGTTTTACCTGAATATCAGTTTTTCCATGGAGCGACTTGCATCGGACCTCCGGTGAACTGAATTCAAAGGTTGAACTAGTTGTCAGTATATTTGAGGGCCCTGACTTCCCAAAAACCATTACCATTGATGTTCATGACAACCGGGACCGACAGCTCAACGTGCTCTCCGAGGCACGGGCGGGCAACATCGCCATCTTCCATACTCCGGGCTGCTGTTAAGAATTTCTTGTAAGAAAATCCCAAGAGCTGTCCGACCCGGGAATCGAACCCGCGTCCTCTTGATCGGCAGTCAGTTACACTTATCGCTATACCAACGAGGCAACTTAATTTATATGTATACATTTTTCAAAACTTGAAAAATAAAAAGTAATGAGTAACGGCTACAGAATTTGATGGACAGACATATCGATGTATTTAAATTGGCAAAAAAGATAATGTCTGTTCGTTTATTTTTTTTACTTTAATAAATATGTGCCAAATGTTTGTACGATCTGCAAACATTTGTTTCGGAGTTTGGCTGTTTTCTATGTATAATATAGTATGTATTTACAAAAAAGTATATGTGTATATAATATTAGTTGCCTAGTACCCATAACAAAAGCTCTGCTTAACTTACGAAATATATATTATTATTAATAATTCATTTATTTGTATGTCATATTGTATACAATTTGTTTTAATTAAGTTAATTTTTAAATTATTTTTATTAATTAATTTTATAATGTCATACAAGGTATTAATAATGTCCATTTCGTAACAAGTGCGATTTTTACATTCTACAACGACCGTACTGTCATCCGCTAATGAAGTGACGGGTGAATAGTGGCTTTGGGCAAATCATTGATGTATACACTAAACAGCAACGGTTCGAAGACACTAAGTACCATTAATCTTTGTTTTATACCACTAAGGTGGCAAATGAAGAGGTTACTTCATTTGCCACCTTAGTGTTAGTAGTAGAGGTTACTTTCTTGATACAGTCAATTCTGTTATGGAACGCGCTTCCTCTCGAGATCAGGATGGCAAAAACTCGACAAACGTTCAGATTTCAACGATCGATTCAAATGATGTCAATAATGGCAGTTGTCTGTTTGTAATACAGTGAGATATTACTACATGCAGTGGTCCGCTTCAAAGAGTGAGGTCGATCCCAGCACCGGTTTCAAACTGCTACCGGTAGAAAGTGTCCGATTGAGTTTCAACACACCTCTAAAGACAGAATTTAAGTGCCAATATTATCTAAACATTAAGGCATTACTGCCTCGGTGGCGCAATGGGGGACTGCTGTACTTGTGGTCTCGGGGTCGATTCCCGGGTCGGACCAAATGTTTGTATGCAAATATTTGTTTCGGTATTATATGTATTTATATCAGTTGTCTAGTACCCATAATACAAGCTCTGCTTAGTTTGGGACTAGATCGCGTTGTGTTAGATGTCCGAATTATTTATTACTAAGAGATTATTTATACTAAGATTCATCATCAATTCAGCATCTTTAAATAGTCCACTGCTGGACATAAGCCTTTCTTTAGATAGGAGGAGGTTGTGGCCTAGTATAGTTTTTTTTATTGAATAGGGACAAACAAGCAGACGTATCGTCTGATGGTAGAATAGAATAGAATAGATTAAACTTTATTGTACACCAAATACAGTTATATATAAGAGTTTAACAATATAAAAGCATGTACAAATGGCGGCCTTATCGCTGAAAAGCAATTTCTTCCAGGCAACCTTTGGATGGACAAATCGAATGTAGAAAACACTAATTATAGGCAGTTATGGTGTTAAAAAAATAAATACGGAATAATTCACATAAAATTACATAAGTAAAAATATAGAGATTATTTTACAAAATAAATAATAAAACATTAATACAAATAATAAAATAATGTACAATATTCACATTCTCATAATAAAAATTCAGAAATGCAAAATACAAAAAAAATAAAAAAAATAAGAGGGCATAAATTACGAAGATAATAAATGTTCTTTGACAATTTTTCTAAATATAGGCAGAGAATTAGCACGCTTTATAGTCATTGGTAAAGCATTCCAAAGTCGGACAGCCTGTACTGTAAACGACTTGTCATAAAAACTGGTGCAATGAGTTGGTACTGCCAGTTCCAGAGATTCGGATGACCTCAAGGATCTTGAATGTGTGTCACTGAGGAAAACAAAACGTTCTTTCAAATAAGGTGGAGTGCACGGATGAAATAGAATACCATAAAGCATGGAAAGAATATGAGCATTCCGTCGAAGGCGAATTGGGAGCCACTTAAGCAGATTGCGATATTCGGATACATGGTCATATTTGCGTAGTCCAAATATGAATCTAATGCAAAAGTTTTGAAGGCGTTCAAGTTTGTCGAATTGCTTCTCCGTGATATCGAGATAACTGACATCAGCATCATGGTAAGCGAATACGCAACAGCAGAGGCGTCACAAGTGCGTTGATGACCTTTTAGGAAGGAGAACGCTCTTTTCTTGAAGGTCATATTGGTCCGTAAATATTCATTTTACAATTCGCCGGCGAAAGTTCATTTTACAGTTTTGTTATGCGAGGCAGAAAGTTTCGCGAAAAGCATACAGTTGTGGAATGCCAGCCATCTAAGTGATGGGGATGAAATTGCTGTCAATAGAATAGTAAAGGGTATGTTTCAATTTTGTCTTCTCTTTGCAATAGTGTTTGTTCCCTTAGTGACATTCCTAATTTGGGAGTAATATTGCTTGAGGAATTAGGTGTGAAAATTAGAAGTTCAAAGAAAAGTTGGTAAAACGTGAAGATAAGTGATATTGTTTAAATAAATGAATAGAATAGATTGTCACTTTGAAGATCGAACCAGTGACAGAAATATTAATATACAAATTGTCTGAAAAATATATAATGTACTTCTTTTACCCTTTTAAAAATCTTTTAATTAGGGCATCGCGAGATAAAACCTGGCAATTTTTTTGTTGATATCTGGAAATTAGAAAAAAAGTAGGTAAATTATACTAAAACGAGCAACACCACACACTAAATTCGGTGAAGTGTTATATATATTTCGACTACTATATATTTTACTATTAATGTATTACATTATGAGTTTACTGTTCCTAAGGCAAATGTCAAACAACTTTCATGATAGCTATTGCTCGGCTGTGAGACGCAGTAACTTGACCACTTCAGTGCAAGTGAATCATACTTGTGTAATGTTATGTTTGCGACTCAGTTTCATCTATTGCAGGATTATAAGGTGTCAATATTAATTTTGTTATAGTTACCAGTGGTAATTAGATTATAATAATATGTATAAAGATAGATGTTCCATTAAATTTAACAAAAAAGTATGTATAGTCTGGTATTTTATTAATTGATTTCATCATTTAATGAAAGCACTTTGTATATCTGCGGGTTATCATTATCCGTCACGATGACAGTCTGGCTGTGACCGTAGTAAGTGTGAAGTGATTAAATGGTAAAATCGTATTTTACATACTTTCCATATTTTATTTTTATTCATTTTATTTTAAAGCTTTATGCATAAATGTACAATGGCGGGGTTAATGCCCAAGGCATTCTCTACCAGCCAACCTTTGGGAAATGTGGAAATTTTGTGAGGTAGGTGCATTGTGGTGGAAGTAAGAGGTTGTAATTGCCATCAACATATGGAACTGACATAGACAAACATAATTCATAATACACATATATATAAAATATATATATATATATATATATATATATATATATATATATATGGATATAATATACATACACACTAATACATAAACCTTACATATGTACACTGTGAGTAGGTACTAAATTGTATCTTAATTATAGTTTACCAGCCATTTCGACAAGAGGTAGTTTTTGACGTTTGTTTTATTTATTTATTTGTGGTTTGCTTACTTTATTATAGTCATAACATTATTACTTACTCTAGGTTACATCTACCTACTACAATTTAGGCTAACGTACAACCACTTTCAAGCAAACACAGCATGCATGCAGAAAAATATGTAAAATCTATTGAATTTGAATATGTAAGAGCTTACGAATGAAAATTAAAACTTATCTCATTTGATTTAACCCTACAGCGCCAACTCCCACTCGCATAATTAACTACTACTACTAACAAAAATAAAAAAGATAAGTTTTTAACAAGTACAATAAAAGTGTTTATTTCATCGCTCAATTACACATGTTACACAAAGAATCACTGAAAATACTCGTATCCAGTGAGCTGCTGTACTCATTAGTAAGATTAGTTAGACGACAGAGCTTGTGAGAGGAACACAAGAGAAGCAAATTGTTAGATGTGCGAAGATTTCTATTGTGATTCGAAGATAAGAAAAGGAGGTAGGGTTCAAGGTAAGTAGGTAAAGATGGGGAGATGAGGAACGAAAAGAGATAGGTCAACGCTCGCTGACTGCGGCGCTGGCGAATAGGTAACCATTGCAATTGAGAATGGAAAGTAGACACATGGTCGTACTTCTATTATATACATATGCTATTATAGTAAAATGTGGAAGTTTCAAAGACGGCCAGTCTTTGAAAACATATAAAGGAGGGACTTAAATAATGCCTAAGGTATTCCCTGCCAGTCAACCTTTGGGTATGCATAGATTATAGGAAGTAGGTGCATTTATTTGTAATACATCAAATACACATCCATTAACTTATCATACACCAAAACTTATGCACAGTAGATAGGTACACACACATACTTAACTAAATATAAATCCATATTCTAAATACACACATACACAAATAAATACCATAACTAGTTTGAGATGACATTCATGTATAGGTAAGTTAATTCAGTCAGCTGTTTCAATAAATACTGCTTTACTTTTCTCTTAAATTAAAAAAACATTGGTGGCAATTCTTACTTCAAGGCAAAACTCATTTCGAGGAAGATCATCATATCATTTGGTACTTCAGCATCAACTTGACTGTTACCTAATTAACCTTATTAATTCCTTAACTGTAGCACTAAATTCTTATAAATTCAAACACAATCATGTCACTCATTTTGCTTCAAGAAGCCCACGACAGTAAGTTCTGGGAACAAGTTTGACCTAAATCTTACGTCGAGTATTTACTCGTTACGTTAAAGAGTTAACATTGATATTAATTTCAACTTTCACCTACACTCTTCACAAGTACTTTCAAACATTTACATATTTTTTATAAAAGTATTTTAGTGTGTCTAACTAGCTCCTAATAAGATGACCTAATAAGACCGATCATAACGTGTTTTTTATTAGAAAGTTGTTTTGTATAAAGTTTTAGGTCAATGATGGGACCTCACTAACTTTGTAAAACTTACAGCTCTTTAATATAGAAACTAAAAACCACCCGGTTATTTCCTCCACACAAAGTTGTTACTATAGTCATAAATAAATCATGCAAATGTGTCATAAAACTGCATCAAAACGAAAACAACAAACCTTGATATTTATCTTTTGATATTAAACTCAAAACTAAATAAATACATACAAATATACATATAGTGTACTGTTACTTAACTGGTATTTATTCTTTAACCTTGATATGATGCTGCAGTCTAACCTTGGATTGATGTCGGGAATGTTCTACAAACAATTTCATAAGGTTGTTCCCATTGAGAAACATTACTACAAAATTAACAGTATTTTTCAGTACCCTCTTACTTCACAAATTCGTTTTATAATGCATACGAATTCATGATTACTGGCTTTTTGGAGGAGAACATTAAATGCAAGGAAAACTTAAAAATATATTTATTTCGATTAATATTATTTTAACAAGATATCATTGACTAGAGTATTCACCACCAACCACCGCCGGAACCAGCGGTAAAACCACCACTGGATCCACCAGCATATCCACCACTGTATCCACCGGAATATAAGCCTGATGGAATGTATTTGGTAGACACGGGGACGAGTTTCTTAACAGTGATAACACGAGGTTCTGTGATAACCTTGCGTACGTGGATTACTTGGGGTACGCTAACCTCGCGTTGCACGTTCACGACTTTCTTGACGGTGATGATCTTCTCCCCAGGTGGGTAGAAGTCTTCGCTTCCTCTCCAGCCATTAGTGACAGTGCCCACTCCAGTGCTCCAGCCGCTGTTGAGAGCGTCCAATGCGGTATTCCAGCCGCTGCTCCAGCCTCGTTTTTGGCGAACTGCGACACCAGAACAGACGGCTATCAGACCACATAGGAGCACCTGATAGAAAAAAATGTTTTTTTTTTACGTTGAAACTTAACTTTACGTTTAATTGGCTGCGCTGTTTTCCGTGATCTACTAACGTATCAATTAATTACAAATGCAAAAATCGCAATGAATATATTATTTTTATTGTCCTTATATATACAATAATATATTCCTTTACACATAAATTTGTTTTAAAAACGTATAATGTTAGTGTTTGTTGTAATAAAATGAATTTTAATGATGCAGTTACTGCAGGAACCAATAAACTTCTCTGGTTATGAATAAAATTGAATATCCTTGTCTAGATAATCAATCACCGTATTAACATAAACGTACCGTATCATATCATAGTAACCATAATAAAGATTTCGGACATCTAACACACAACGCCATCCAGTCCCAAGCTAAGCCGAGCCTGTGTTATGGGTACTAGACAACTAATATAAATACATATATACTTTTTTTGTAAATACATACTTATTATACATAGAAAATGCCCAAACTCCGAAACAAATATTTGAAGATCATACAAACATTTGGTCCGACCCGGGCATCGAAACCGAGACGTCAAGCACAGCAGTCGCGTACGCTACCATTAGTATTATTATATAATAGGAACGCTTTTTATTTTGTTCTGTCTTTATGCTTATTAAAATACATATATCTATAAATTCTTCGGCATAGACGGGCTGGCCTGAACGAAATAATACAACGAACACTCAGAATACTAGTGTGCATTTCAATGAGTATGTGAGGTTAGCGCTCCTCACTGTCTCTAATTCTTTGAGGACACTAAAAAGGATTGTACATATCTTGAGTTAGAGATATGGTGACCTGTTAAGTTTCGTGTGGTGACAGATTAAGAATATGATGTGTACCCCTATTTATCTCATGCGTGTCCTAAGAGCCGACTAAGGGAGCAATCTGCGCAAGAAAATAGCACTGTAAAAGGAGAGTGAATCGAAAAAATATCCTACATCAATATGTCTGGACAGCGTGGTATAGCAAAACCTCCGGACTAGCAGTGAACTTTAAACCTCTATACTAATGATAAATAATGATGATGATAATTTAATGATGTTCTGTATCTGTTCTTAAAATTTCCTGTTCCATTACACTTCTTTATAAAGTCAGCAATATAGCAAACCATCTCATTCTGTGATCAACCTGTGGGACGAGCACCGAACGAACAGTGATACCGATGGAGAATCTGTAATCTCACGCTTGCTGTATGTCACGATAATAATTTTTATTAGGTATTTGAATATTAATGGCACTGGTTGATTATAAAGAATGATAATGAAATAAGAAGTAAATTGTTTATGAGTACTCACGAAAGACTTCATGTTGTTGTGGTGGTGTGCTGTTGTTGTGTGATGAGTCGAGTCTCCTGTCCTATATTTATACATAAATACGGAAGCGTAATTGCGGAAGTGTGCCTCGAGCTATGACATAAATAATACATTATTTATGCTTTTGACAAATTAATTTAAAAAGCGCAAATATCCTGATGTTAAAACGTATTGAATTTGTTATCTTTTGTTGCTTAACCCAACGATGCAGTAGTATTTAAATAAGCTCCATTCCTTCCCCTTCCGACTTTTCAGAACACTCAACTACCATTACAAGGCAGGCTCGATGTCCTGGGCATGGCCATCTGCTGCGACCTCAACCCGCGCGAGTATGTTGAGAGCGTCACTAAGGCGGCCTCGCGGAAGTTAGGTGTTCTCAACAAGGTGAGACGGTTCTTCTCGCCCGGGCATCTGTGTCTCCTTTATAAGACTCAGGTTCGCTCGTGCGTGGAGTACTGTTCACACCTTTGCGATGGAGCCGCGCAGTATTTGTTTGACGCTCTCGACCGGTTGCAACGGCGAGCAATTCGCATTGTCGGCAGTCCCGAAGCCTCCGAGACCCTTGAACCCCTGCAAATGCGTAGAGAAATCGCCTCTATGGCAGTCCTCTATCGCCTATATCATGGGGAGTGTTCTGAAGAGCTCTTCCAACTGGTCCCCCCTTCTCCCTTCCTCTACAGGACGACACGTGCTGGCCTCCGAAGTCACCGCTTCAGAGTGGAAGACATACACTCTCGCACTCATCGATTTGGCTCTTCCTTCCTGTGCCGAGCGGTTAAGACCTGGAACTCACTACCAGCGCACGTGTTTCCGTCCCACTATGATCCCGGGTCCTTTAAGAGGGGCGTGAAAAAGCATCTCACTAGGCCGCCATAGTTCTGGTCACCATGCTGCACTGTCCTTGTTTGCATTGAGGATGGTGACCACCACTCTTGGATTCTGCTGGTGCTTTCCATCAGGCAGGGCAGAGTCATTTTGGTAGCTCAGGTATAAAAAAAAAAAAAAAAAAACCACCATCGTGTGGGCCACCATGCTGCATTGTTGCATTGTCTGCATTCGCTATGAGTATCATGACGACTACTATTGGATTCTGCTCACTTTGGCTGGCTCATACATAATAAATACGTATATTTAAACGTATGAATAAAAGTGGGCGATTTCTGTCAGACAACTATATAATTAGCTAATCATAGGTCATAAATAAACCATGCAAATGTGTCATAAAACTGCACCAAAACAGAAAAAACAAGCCTTGATATTTATCTTTTGATTTTTAACTCAAAATTTAAATAAAAATAAATACATATGTATATGTAGAATGCATGCAGTCAATGGTTATAGATTTAATATTAATAAAAATGAATTATCGTCCTAGCCTTTATTATTCCCAAGACTATTTGGGGTCGACTGGTTTACCTGAATATCAGTTTTTTCACGAAGCGACTGACATCGGACCTCCGCAACCCTGAGGGTAAACTGAATTCGAAGTTTGAGCTAGTTGTCAGTATATTTACCACTCCTGTGGAACGTGGGGTACGACTAAGTCCTTCGAAGTCGTCTGTTCCCCGGGCTGGGCGTAATTTGTTACGCCGATGACACACTAGTCACAGCCCAGTTTCAAAGTTTCAAAGAGGTGGCGCGCCTGGCCACCACGGTTGTCTCTCTGATGGTTGGGCGCATGGCTTACGGGTGGGCCTGGATAAGACGGAGGCCCTGCTGTTCCATGGGCCTCGTCGTAGTCCACCCCCCGGCGCCTCCATCGAGGTCAACTCGGTCCTCGTACCAGTTCAGTATCTGGGCCTGATTCTCGATAGGTGACTCTTCGACGTGTACTTCCAGCAGCTTTCTCCGAAGCTGGTCGGCGCTGCCTCTGCCCTTGGGCGACTTTTGCCCAACTTGGGTGGAGCCAGCGTCGCAACGAAGAATACATAGACCAAAACAATGTAACTTACCTTTTATAATACGTAGATTGATTTTTTATATCGTAGTATACATCTATTTGACCACTAAACATATATAATCCTTTTTTTGTGTCTGACTCAACACTTTTGTTTGAGACATAAAAATAAATCATTTTGATGTCTTTCCGGGTGTTAATTCTATGAATTGTAAAATATACATTTATATCGATTATTATTACGACAGATGTTTTAATATACCTAAGCTATGGTTTGTATGGGAAAAGAAAAGGATTGTTTTTACTATTTTCCTTACAATTTTGGAACGAAGTTCCTTATCGCGCGATATGAACGAAAAAACGAAGGGGGCTAGACGGAAATTGTCGCGACATAATTTGTTGTCACGACACTTTTTGTTGTCACGACACTTTTTGCTATTTTAAATTTTATTTGTTATTAGTTTATTTTTCATTGCTTGAAGCAACCCAAATACTATATATATATCTATATATATATACCATATATATATATATATACTATATATATATTTATATATATATATATATATATATATAATAGATAGATAAGATTTCGAACTTTTATATATACATATCATTATCATCATTATCATCACTATTATCATAATCATCATTTCATCATTTTCATCAATTCATCATTTTCATCACTTTCATCATTTTCATCATCTTCATCGTTTTCATCATTTTCATCATTTTCATCACTTTCATCATTTTCATCACTTTCATCATTTTCATCATTTTCATCATCTTCATCACTTTCATCATTTTCATCATTTTCATCATCTTCATCACTTTCATCATTTTCATCATTTTCATCGTCTTCATCATTTTCATCATTTTCATCATTTTCATCACTTTCATCATTTTCATCATTTTCATCATCTTCATCACTTTCATCATTTTCATCATTTTCATCATTTTCATTAATTCATCATCTTCATCACTTTCATCATTTTCATCCTTTTCATCATCTTCATCATTTTCACCATTATCATCATTATCATTATTATTATTATTAATATTATTGTGTACACATATATCATAAAACTAGATAGAGATAGAGATATTTGTATCGTCTTTCTATTTCGAACTTCGTTCCATCCGGGTGTCCCTTGACACCTCTCAAGTTTTTTTTAAGTTTTTTCTATCCATGAACACCTTCCTTGTGACTTAACGAAATTAATTTCAAAATAATGAACCGAATAGGTCGAGCGGTTCTCGAGTTTTGCGCAACACCATTTTATTTATACAGATATTGAGCATTAAGTATGTTAATTAAAAAATGTCCAGTAGGTTGATTAAAAACAATAAGGAACATAAGCATAACATGACCTTCAAGAAAAGAGCGTACTCCTTCCTAAAAGGCCGACAACGCACTTGTGACGCCTCTGGTGTTGCGGGTGTCTATGGGCGGCGGTAACCACTTACCATCAGGCGATACGTCTGCTCGTTTGCCCATATATAATAAAAAAAAAAAAAAAAACATAGGTTTTCTTTTAACTCATTTCAAGGGTGTTGGCCTACCGTACCATGCTGGCCAGACGATTAGGTGTAGGTTTGTTTCAGTATTTAATTCCCTTTGCTTTAATATTGTCCTGCGTAATTCGTAGGAGCGTCTTATGTTCAGCCTTTGATTATGCTATAAAAGGCTATAGTGAAGGAAGGTAGTCATGTCATGTTTTCACCAATTATGGTAATATTTTGTATAAATTTGGTTGTATGTATGATTAGATTCATCTAAATTTTACATTTCAAATGGATAGCATAATATGTTAAAATTAACAACAGGTATTATAAGCTACTCTCTTTTCGGATTCAATTATAAATAGTACGATTATAAACATGTTTGGTTTATAAATATATAGTCCGGTGTCAAGGTTGAGACTTATTTGGCCTATACAGTAGTAAGGTGCGTAAAAAAATTTATTATAAAGTGGCTTTGGCCTGCGACTTTGCCCGCGTAAAGGTCGGTTATCTTTTATATATATAATATCATTTTTTTAATTTACAAACCTATTCAATTGAAACAAACACTAAATGTTAAGTGGAGTAAAAGAAATAGTACAAACCGGTTAAGCCGTTTCTGAGATTATGAGATTAATGTGCACAAACGTACAGACAAACAGATATACAGACAAAAAATTAAAAATCATTGTTTTGGGTTTCATTGCGTTCATATAGACCCTCTATAATAGTTTTTTTATATGTATTGCATGTACAGACAGCGACCAGTTACGATTGTATTATATGTATTGGTTTTTTGGCTATCTGCTTCGTTTACAGTGAAATATATTTTGTTAATTACTTTTGGTGACCTACACGAAAGGAACTTGGCGAGCTTTATATTAATTTTCATGATGAACGTTTAGGTTAAAGCTTTCACCAACAACACAGGCTAGCTTTAATAATATAAAATAATAAAAAGGCCTAACTCATTGTGCCATTTATAACATTGGTTTATATAATTTGCATAAATATTTCTCATCTTCGTATCATAGAGAGAGCCTTGAACATGTTTACACCTCTGAAATTATTATTTTAATGATCACGTTAATTACTTTGAGTTAAAACCTGAATTTAACAGAAATTAATTAAAAGTGATTTGATATATATAACTCATGCCTGTGCATGTTTATGAACTCGTAATAACCTTCTAAATTAAAAATAAATTAGTGAAAAAGAATGCCCGAAACTCTGAATATGAATTACGATATATACTACAATTTTCTCCCTCTTTGACTTCAAAATAAGAATCTGAACACCTTCTAAATTTGGTTCAGGAATAACTCATAATATGAACAAGCATGTAGAATCGATTTATACTGCAAAGTATTACAATAGGAACTAAATCTATCCAAAAACCAATTAAACCTCAAGAAGAACATACTGAACACTCAGTCAATAAAAACACTTTTAAAACTATAATTTATTTATTTATAGAATTGAAGTTAGCAATACATTACATATACAATAAATTTGCTTTATTAATGAAAGGTGTTTGAACAAAATCATTATGACATAAATTGTAACAAATATAAACAGTCTGGGGATACTACACTAACTTTAACATTAATCTAGAGCTGAAATGACTAGACACCTCACCAGAAGCCGCTGTTGGCCTCGGCCGAACTTTTGGAGGAAACTGAACTAACGGAGGAAGTGGAACTACTACCTGAGGAAGCGGAACTGCCGGAGGAAGCGACGCTGCTGGCAGAAGAAACGCCAGAGTTCCAATCAGCCGGCCCGTTGCTGTACACTGCTGAGTTGCTGACAGAGGGAGCAGAAGAACCCTGACTATTTGAAGATATCACGTTACTGCTAGAGAAAGGTAAACTAGTTTCGCTGTTACCAAAAGAGCCGCTGGCGAACGAGTTAGAGAAACCAACGTGACCGCTGGGATAAGTTGCGATAATTGGGACGACTTGCTTCTCAATGATGACCTTGGGCTCAGTAATGATCTTCCTGACTTGGATCACCTGGGGGACAAATATCTCACGTTGGACGTTCACAACTTTTCTTACTTCGATGACTTTGTGGCTGGGTTGTTGAACTGATGGGGGTTCACCGTATGCTTTAGTTGGTAGAGTGTAGCCCACTGATGGTACCACGGAGATTGATGAACCAGAATGAGACTCTTGCTGGGGGAAAACCTTGGCAGGGACGGAGTAGGCGTTTGAGTAACTATTTGATGGATCGTAGTTGCTGTTGCCGTTTGAAGATGAGGAGTAGTCAAATCCAGTCGAGGGTTCACTGAAGCTATTTTCGGCTGGAGGAGCGGGATAGTTGAAGCCAGATACAGGAACGGGGTAGAAGTAACCTTTGTTGTCAACGTTCTGGTCAAAGCCATTGGTAGGGGCATTATTAGAATTAGATTCCCAACCAGAACTTACTCCCGATCCTACTCCCAATCCGGTTTTGCTTGATTCCCAACCAGACTCTAACCCTGATCCTAATCCCCATCCGGACTTACTTGATCCCCAGTCGTCTCCGTGAAGGTTGTTTCCACTTAAGTGTCCGTTTTGACCACCGCCGTAATTGCCATGGATCCCGCCGTTCTGCCAGCCACTTTCAGGCCAGGAGCTGCGCTTGCTGTGGTCTTTTTTAGCGATGCCAGCCGACACCACTACCACTACTCCGCAGAATATCACCTAATAAAGGTATATTATGTGTTATATTTAGTTGTAATGCTTTTATGTTTAATTGTAAGAAGAGGTATGAGGCCTCAATGACACAATAAAATCAATATCTCAACATAAGTATTATTTTGAAATAATAAAATATACTCGACGGTATAAAAAATAAACCTTTTAAAGCCCTAAGAAGAATCGAATCCACTACCTTTGATGTAGCAATTAAAATCACTAACCACTTACTTTCAAATTGTAGATATAATTACACACACATACACACTCTAACTTACACACTTCAAGGGAGGTGTGAGCTTTTAAGAACTTCAAAATAGTTACAATAAGATTAATTATCTAAACCTTACCCCTGAAAATCTATTGTATATTACCATTTGTAATATTAATGAAATTAAACCAGAAATAAATTTTCTTTGCAAGTTATATTATTTCAACTATTATGTTGTGTAAAACCAATGTATGTATTTACAAAATATTGAATAAAATAACTTCAAGTAAAATTTGTAACCAAAAGGATATTAATTCCCATCTTAGCTTGTAGCTTGTAAATTACAACGAATTTTAAACCTACGTTATACTCCAGCGACTCAACGCAGATGCTACACTTCCCAATTTAGATCAAATCAGTAATTAATGGCACAAAAATGAAATCTCCTAAACGGCTATATTGAGTTAAAAATATAGTTATTGATGGAAATACTCACACAGGCTTTCATGTTGAATGTCGAGGTGAAGAGCGGACAGTGAGTCCGCTTCAAGGACTCGTCGACATATATACGAGAATCGCATCACACGGCGGCCATGCCTCGCCGACAGTACACGATACATCACAGGTCTATAGTGCCCCATATCGTGATGAAGAAGGATAGAGATAGATGTCTTGTTTCTTGTCTATAGATCCTGTTTCGCACTGAACATAACTCACTCAAAAACCCGCAGACGCAGGACAACCAAACAATCTCTCTACAAGACCTACATATACGGTGTGTATTCATTGGCATCGCAAGCCGAGGTTTGATAAATTGAGCTTTCTCAATTTATATTTGAAAGTATAAATTGAGAAATAGGGAATTAATATAAGACTCCAATAACATCAATTATTAAACCAAACGTAGCCATTCGAATGGGTCGAAAAGCGGCATCTCATCTCTGTACCTCTGTTCACACAACACATATTTGTACAAATATTGTCTGACCATATTGGGTCCCTGTTGTAAAACAAAAGTGTCGAAAGGATCTACACTTAGTTACTAAAATGCTGCAATTGTTGCCAAAGTTGTTATTAAGAGTGTTTACTATTATGTGCGAGTCGTACCTTAGCGGACGAGCTTAGCATTATTAAACGATATAGGATGTTTAACTTAAAAGTAAAGTTACGTAATTTAAGAATACACAAACCTTCCTTTAACAAGTACCGCCAATATTCATTAACAGTATTTAACAGTTTACTACTGGTCATAAGGCTCTCCTTAGAATGAGGAATTAAGGGTAGTAGAGCCACGCTGATTTCAGCACGAACGGATCGGCTCGACCGAGGCGTTACTACCCTCGCACCGAAGATCAACCTAAAATGAGACACATTCGCGCTGTCGTGTTTCATTGGTAAGTGTAGGACCGGAACGGAAGCCCTGATGCAGACGCATCACTAGTCTGTCTAACTGCATTGTTGCAATGTCTCAATTCACAATGAGCATGGTGGCCACCAGCTTCCTATACCACACTGGCTTGTCTTGTTGGTAAGGGTTTGTTTCAAGTTTTTCTTCTCTTTGCAGTGATGTTGACTTGAGTAGTTAGTTCCCTTATTCGCCTATAACGACACTCATAAGATGAATAGTAGGTATCGATACAAAGCCAACTAATTTGGTTTTCAACGAAGACTAGCTTTTTTAAATAAAACTAGGAAATGTCTAGTTTACCGTGTGAGAGCCATTTTTCGCCAAAATTGGCTCCATTAGAGTGATACCTCACAGAGTCAAGTAATTTTTTCGTTGCTTTTCACCGACTGAATGAGGTTACCAGAGCACGAAGTTATCTGCGCCTGTTGCTAACAGACTCAACAGGTGGGCACGCACTGAGTCTTGAGTCACCGACTTTTGAGTCGTAGGTGTTCATGAGCGACAATACTCGAATGCTCTCTACTCGTTTACTCTCCTTTCATCATCATCATCATCACCATCATCATAATCAACCCATCGCAGTTTATTGCTGGACATAGGTCTCTCTAATTAATTATCTCTTATACTTAGCATGGAAAAAAGTTATCGTTATCGCTTTCATTCCGGACATGTTGATAAACAATTTCATCACATAACATAGCCAGCTCTCTTGCAAGTGATCTACTCTGGTATATTTTACAATAGAAACTCCGTACTTCTTAAAGTCAAGGGACAAGTAGCTTTAACAGCAACAATAAACTCGACTATTACGTAAGTAGTGCTTCAATAAATAACTTAAAATGAACATAAAACCTATACATAATTAAGAGAAGGTGGCCGGGCTGTTACTAAGGCTCAACAAATTAAACTCATTCGTAAATATCGATCTATTAACACAATGTGTATTATTCTAATATAAAAATAAATGTTATTTAAATTAGACCAGTTTAGGCTCGTTTTGAAGCAAAACCGAGCTTAACTCGTCCAAATTTAATTAAATTTACATTAACGGTTTCTAAATGATATAATATAGGATCTGTATCCGGGTACAGGACATATCAAACTAGCTTGGCTTCCTGACATTGCGTAGAGATGTAGTTTTACTCTGTGTTTTGAGGAGGAGAGAAGGAAATGGTAACACGGCTGCAATTTCTCCACACGGCCAAGCGCTACAAAACTCCCATTTAGATCACTTGAATCATTACCTCTCTAACAAAATTTTTGAAGAAACTTTTATTTTGCTCTCAACAAATCCATTTTCAAGTTTAAATTTGTGTTCAGTCAACAATCTGAATGTGTAGTGACGTTATATGTACCAATTTCTTTCTGAATTTTTTATAAAGGATGCGGTCCAATTCCTAAGAATTGGCAAGTATCTATGTATGTTATGTATTGGTAAACAAGGCAAAAAGTAAATTAACACTGTTAGTGTTGCAAACCCGGAGCTGGGACTTTGCGAAATGGTTCCATGATATAGCGGATGATGAAGAAACTACGTAATCTAATACAAGTGTGAGAGAAAATCTGTTACAGTTATGTATGTATATTGCATGTACATATTATTACAAGCAGTAATTTTAGGACGGCATGTACTGAGTAGCTAATCGATTTATGTAATTGCGATTGATGTATCAGTTTTCAAACTAATTACATTTCATTAGGTATTTGTTAATGAAAAGAATTAGGTAACAAAACTAAAGACTGTTTATGTGGACAGTTTCACTACGTATGTATTTTTCCCAAACTTTAATTTCAATCTAATTAGAAAACTGTGGCCTTTTAATTCGTCTCTGTATGCGATACGATGAAATAGAATTGCACTGCGACTGCACGGTTGGCCGAGTGGTTTAAGCGGTCGCCATGCCGCTTGCTACAGCGTCAAGTGTCGTGGTTTCAAATCCCACGCGGTACAACACTTTGTGTGATCCACGAATTGTTGTCCCGAGTCTGGATGTTCTTTGTGTCCGTTTCATGTATGTTTGTAAAGTCCCCCACGACACAGGATGTTTATTCCTAATGTGGGAGTTGTCTTTTAAAAAGAAGAAGAAAGAAAGAATAAAGGGTTATACCCTTTATTCTATTCATATTTCCTTTATACTTTATACTATACTCTAGTATAGTTCTCTTAAGTGTTATTGATGTTCGATTTTTCTGATTTTGGGGACTCTTACGGTTAAATATGTGATCGGTAGTTTCATTGAGGAGAAATAGTTGTTTGTTATTTCTTATGAATTACAAAAAGATTAGTATGTTTGTCACCAGGTTGGCGGCGGCACAGACTTCGCGCACCTTGATATCAGACGCCGTGGGGAACATGTGTAAAGTTATCATTTTGGTATGAAGCACCTGAATTGCCAAGCTTTGCTCGATATTTTTTTTTTGTAAATTTCCTAATAATGAATCCTAGCTAGGTCGACTTATCGCCCCGAAACCCCGCATAGTAAATTAAATGAAAATCGTTGGAGCCGTTTCCGAGATTTAGCTAAAGCTATTACATTTATCAATCTATACTAATATTATAAAGAGGAAAACTTTGTTTGTATGTTTGTTTGTTTGTAATGAATAGGCTCAAAAACTACTGGACCGATTTTAAAAATTTTTTCACCATTCGAAAGCTACATTATCCACGAGTAACATAGGCTATATTTTATTTTGGAAAAAAATAGGATTCCGTAAGATATTTGGGTTTTTCGGACAAAAGGTGTAAAAATCAACCAGAAAAGTTACTTATTTTGCGACAATTTTCATGCTACGGGCTATATAAGACGCAAACGAGGTTGCGTGGATCAGCTAGTATTACATAAAAAGGTATACACAAATAGTACAGATACTATCATAAAAAACATTAAATTTTAATCTTATAGGTTCGTGACACATAAAAAAGTCATTGAAATTCGATAGTTATATTTCTTTCACGTAATCTTTATGTACAATCTCTAAATTTGATTACACTATTTAAGCATGTACTACATTACATGCGTGCGTGTTACAAATGCCGTTATAGAACATTATTGAGACCAGTTTTGCAAATATCAGCAAAAGACATCTCGTTCTTAATTGTGTGGAATGTGAAAAAATATTCAAGTCTGTTAAATTTAGCCGCAAGGTCTCAAAGAGATAAAATAGAAACATTATACAAGGTGTTCAATCTAACAAAGAAGAACTGTAAACTTGATACATTTTAAACTTATTAATTGCGGAGATGAAGGTTGCGGTTATTTGGCCTGCCCGTACACATCACATTGAATTAAGATTTATATGTGTATATGTTAAAGGTTATTAATTCGATTTAGTTTTATTAATTCGAGCATTTAAGTATATTATTGTTTTGAATAGTAGAAGAGGTGTAAACGGTCTATCCGTGGGAGAGCTATGCTTCGGCATGAATGGGTCGGCTCGACCGGAGTGATACCACGGCCTCACAGAAAACCGGTGTGAAATAGCGTTTGCGCTGTGTTTCACCGAGTGAGTGAGGATACCGGAGGCCCATACCCCAACCCCTCCCCCCATCCCCTTTCCCATCCCCCAAAGGTCGGCAACGCACTTGTGACGCCTTTGGTGTTGCGAGTGTACATGGGCGGCGGTAATTGCTTACCATCAGGTGATACGTCTGCTCGTTTGCCAACTATTCAATAAAAAAAAAAAAAAAAAACCTAAGTACCTAGTATATAAATTTAAAAATATGTTTCAAAGATACGAGTACCTACTTATTCGTTGTGACTGTTTTCATTGAAGTCATGATGAAAGTAAAAGTTTTATAGTGTATTACGAAAATAAGTCTACTCTCTTGAGTAACATTGGCCTACTGACGAACTAAACACCGCCTATCCGTGCAGGTAGGCACTTAAAACAAATACTATGAAATTATTCATTTATCCTTTATCTTAATTCTTTCTTCGTGAGTAAAATCAGTAACTAACGTCTTGTTTATCTAGTCAGTGACGATTCGATGATGAGTAACGATTCGACCTGATAAAGACTTAAGATGAGTATAGTTAGGTGCATACAGGCAAAGAAAGATCTAAATAACTAAATTTGTCACCGCATGCGCACCGGCACCATAAAATAATTTTTTGACTAATTCGAATGTATATAATGTAGTTATTTCAGTATGTATTTACTAATGCTTACTAAACAATGCATTAGAATTTTGTGTAGATATTGTGACATTTGTTTTTCTCTTTTCAGTTCATTATTTTTAAGCGATCGGGTTTTTTCTTTAATTTAATATTTTTTTTGGCTTTAATTCGCTGCGCCGCTATTGTGTTAGTTTTACAGACCTATAGTTAATTCATAATATTTGTTATACAATCATTTTGTGTTCAAAACAATAATATTACCACATATTTCTTAGAATTGATCTATTTTTCAAGCCAAGTTACATTAATTTCAACTTTACGGCGGCCGTGAACTTTGATTTTGAATATGGTCAGTTCCAGCCAAATACCACTGATGTCGGTATTAAAAGCCATTAAGTATGTTAATATAAATAGAGTTAGAGAGTTTTACATCTTCACATTTTATTAATTTTATTATATGCTTATTAAATATTTTAATGATTCTGAATAATCGTGTATTGACCCGACAGGTTTTATATTAACTGAATTGTATGTATAGGTAGTTTACTTGGTTATATTACTTTTTTGGTAACGCAAGAAGGTTTAAACAAACTTTCAAGTATCTTAAAGATAAAGATGCATTAAAGGTCAAAAGCAACTGCAACAGAATGTTTTTGGATACTTAAGTAGAAGAAATAAATTGAAACACAATGATTAAAAAACAATTAATACACCAAATAAGGGTCACCGCATACGGTTGATAATTTTGGGAAACCCGTTGATATAACACGTAAAGTTTTTTAATCTGAGTTTAAAGTTCAAACATTCGGCCTTTGCGCGAGCCTGCGAAGCGTGCGCTGAATGGCAGTAAATACCGATGTGTGTCATATTGTAATGAACACACATTATCTTTCATGTACATAGTGAACCAGTATTTGTCTGAGAACGTGTTTCTTAAAGTCGGACACAATTGGGAAATGTGACACATTAGAAAACAACAGAAGGACAGGCTTAGGGGGCAGCCTTCTTAGATAACCAAATAAAGAGCGTGTTAAAAATTTTGAATTAGACCAAGCATCAAATAACAAAAAAAAATCATCACGGTAAGTGCCTTGGTCCTGTAGTGCCGTAATCCTGAGCTAACGCATATAGAAAAGAAACAAAATACAACCGAGTTAAAAACCACCTTCTTTGTTTAAATCGGTTAAAAATATAAAAATAGTCTAAAGGTCTAGAGGTCAATGATTTTAATCTGTACAAGTTAAAAGTTTTATTTAAGTATTCGGATAATTTTATGGGATAATTGTTATGTTACCACCTAATTTAACATTTTAAGCGAATAAGCTACAATTTTTTAAGGTTCTTTACACAGAACACAATTGTTTTTTTAGCCATAATAAAGTAAGTAAATAAAAAAAGTCAAGGTGTACCTGTAAGACCGTCTGTCTCTCCATACCTCCGTCCAGATAACTTATTTATGTACTTCAATTAGACAATTAAATTAAACTATAAAGGGCCTGAAGGGTTTAAACACACAAACAAATGTTTAGTTAATTATTATAGGTAAAGGTCAAAGGAAGCGATAATTATTTTCATGTGATTAAGAAACAATTTCCGGACAAGATTTTGAAGTCCTATGGTTTAAATATTTATTCTCATTAAGAATTATAATACAATTCACTTAACATGAGAACATACTAATGACTAATACACAAACATATTTTGCTTGAGAGCGTACATAAAAGCGGTAACAAAATAATATATTTTTCATTACTACCCTCGCCGACACAACTGCGACCATTGACGGACATCACAATACAAAGTTATAAGATTTTAGTGCGCTTCACTAGAAGCGACAATATTAATTTTTATATCTTTTTGTTTGTTTTTTTTTTTCCTTTTTATGTATGATACTAATAGTTTAATAATTCAAAACAATGGTTTATAATTAAGTTAAAACGTTTATTGGTCTTAGGATATAAAAAAAAAAAAAAAAGATCTAACAATTAATTATAGTTTTTGATGACATGATCTTTAATCATTTTTTTAAAGGAAGTGATGGATCGCAACTCCTTTATATCTTTAGGAAGCATGTTATATAAGTTCGCGCCCTCATACATGAGATTCTTTTTACCGGAGTTAGTACGAGGTGGTCTTAAAACAATGTTACCAGCATTTCTTAGTTGAATCTTTTGAACGTCTCTTTTTCTGGTGAAACTTATTTGTGTATGTGTATCCCCGGCCAATACTTTATGTACAAATAAACAGGTATAATACACGTAAGTCTGATTTAAATTTAGTATTTTTGTATTTCTATATACCTTTTTTGTAGGTGTTAAAAAATCAAAATGAAAAAGAACCTTGATTAACTTATTTTGAGCTCTTTGCAACGAGTTTAGGTTATTTTTAGAGGCAGTGCCCCAAATCTCTATTAGGTAATCAATATGGGGCTTTACAAGAGAGTTATAAATATGGTAACGTACTTTACGGGTAAGAAGTCGTTGGATACCTCTCAAAACTCCTGTAAGAGATGATAATTTGGATTTAAGTTTTTCTATGTGACTTTGCCATGTAAGATTGCTGTCAATAAGTAGCCCAAGATATTTTTCGCTGTCTGTTCGATGAATACTTTGGTTGTCTATTTTAAGAGAAGGATAGTCAGAGATTTTCTTATTTTTAGCCTTGAAAAGCATGTATTTTGTTTTCGATATATTTATGGTAAGTAGGTTATATTTAAACCATTTGTTGAGTAAATTAAGATCATCTTGGGCTTTAGATATAATCGTATCTATTGAGTGACCAAAGTAGAATAGACTGGTATCATCAGCATACAATGTAACGTCACCCGTAAGGCTCAGATCGTGTATGTTATTGATGTATATAAGGAATAACAAAGGTCCTAATATTGAACCTTGGGGAACGCCGTACGCTATAGATTTGGGATGACTTTCGTGATTCCCCACCTTAACTATTTGGCTACGATTTGAAAGGTAAGATTTAAGTATGCTATGTGCAGAGCCGGTTATACCTATGTCGGTTAGCTTCTTCAGAAGGATTGTATGACTTACAGTATCAAACGCTTTTTTCAGGTCTATAAAAATGCCTAGCCCAATATGTTTCTGGTCTATGTTAAGTTTTATTTTAGTTATTAAGTCCATTGTAGCAGACAGTGTATTAGATTTTGTTCTAAATCCATATTGGTTGTTTGATAGAATTTGATTTGAAGTCCTAAGAGATTAGATTATGATATACCTACATAAATCCAATTTATTATGGTTGAGTGCGTAGCATTAATACATAATTTTAGCTCTTGAATATTGTGTAATTATATCAAGGATATTGGTAATGTCGAGGTCACTTCAATATCTCGTTATTTTCGATAATAGTGTCAATTGCTGTAGAAGTCTTAATAAAGTTAAAGTGATTGAAGTTGCCTGTAATTGATTTACAAGGTAGTAGAGCCACGCTGATTTCAGCACGAACGGGTCGGCTTGATCGGGGCTGTACTACCCTCATACAGAAAATCAACGTAAAATGACATCGTTCATGCTGTCGTGTTTCGTTGGTGAGTGCGAGACCGGAAGCATCACAAGGCCGCCATGGTGTGGGTCACCAGGCTGCATTGTTATATTATCTGCATTTGCAATGAGTGTGGTGTTCACCACTCTTGGATTCTGCTTATGTTTTCCATCAGGTAGAGTAGAATTATTTTGAAACCCATGCTACCTAACCCTCCAGTCAAATGTAGGGCTACCGGCGCCTAAGAGGTTGTCATAAATAGCTATTAATGTTCGGATCATTGCAACAATAATCTAATGAGACGTCAATGTGTGCTTTATACATAAAACATTATGTACGGTCGACTAGAAGCCTCTCACATATACGACAGTTATCGTAACGTAACATAAGACGAGCCTTTCTTTTCGTCTCGCTGGTTGCGTGAGCTTGACCCTGACAGTGAAAAACATGCTCACATATTGCGTAAAGGCGCTGCATCGCGCTCGTTCCATCTACCTCTTTATGTAACACTTAAACATACACATCTGTATATTGGTTGCCTTTTGCAGTCGATCTCAGATCTCATTTTACATTAAAACGTAACAAGGGCTATAGGTAGTCAAAAGAACACACCCAATGTGTATTGTAAATATACTTTGTTACATGTATCTAAACACCATTCAAAGATAATTGTTGAAGAGTAAATGTCAACATTACTTAACTATGTGAATAACGTGGACGTGATGTGAGGGTTCAGACGCCTCGATTTGTTTACTAATCGTCTTGTACACCAATGGTAAACCTGAATTGACTGAGGTAAATTTCTGCGTGTCTATCTGTCTGAAGTATGGTAACGAAGTACAAGCAGCAGCAGACAAAAATCATATATGTGTCCCGGAATTAAGTCATATTTTAGAACTTATTCAGAGTGTGGTTAGATAGATTGTTACCTACTTGTGATTAATAGACTTATAACAATCGTGACAGATAAATTCAGCTTCTAAACATTTTTATAGTTTTGACGTGACAACGTCTAATAAATTGAAGAAAGCCGGCTGCACGCATGAAAAAGGGTGACTCCTTGTCCCGTTGCGCTAATTGTACCGTTTTTTTTTTTTTTTTTTAAAGACATCTCCCACTTTAGGAATAAACATCCTGTGTCGTGGGGTACTTTACAAACATACATCAAACGGACACAAAGAACATCCAGACTCGGGACAACAATTCGTGGATCACACAAAGTGTTGTAGGTACCGCGTGGGATTTGAACCCACGACACTTGGCGCAGTAACAAGCGGCATGGCGACCGCTGACACCACTCGGCCAACCGTGCAGTCAACCGTTACGCTTACACTTACGCATATGATTTAATTTTATTCATAAAAATATGCAATAATTTCATCAATGTTTTTTTATGACGTTGTCACGTTTAACTATCGTCCGTACACCGACTTTTCAGACAATATTTTTTTTGAACATGCAGCTTTTATTATTCAGTTGAAGTTTACAATATATTTGCAGGAGAATAGGTAATACCGCTATATTTCGACCCGACACTTGAATAGCACAAGAATGATGTGGTCAGAATAGAACCAAGACAATTTATACTAAGTATATGACATAAGGCGAAACCGGTCAGGTGTCAACTTAGTAAAAATAGTGGAGTAAGTAGAAGTGAATTTGTTTCTAGAATATATTGCAACAAGTTACATCAACTGCCGACAATCGAGAGTATTAATTACACAAGGACAGCAGATATTGATTTGTGATTGAACAGATTGTCATGTTCAAAACACAAAATTTTTTTTTTCTAAAACCAACGATCATCTGTGGCTTAACACAAAATGTAAACGGGAAGAACTGATGCTTGAGTATATACTCGTATGTACTTGGAATTATAAAGCTCAACATTGATCAATATTATAAGCAGAACTTTTTGAATATATAGTAATATTCTAGAATGTATTATAATATTGGTATGAAATGAAAGAACACGAAACGGAACAAAATAAAACGAAACGTTATGAAATTGTTTATATACTGTGATATAAATAATTATGTATAATAGTTAGACAAAAGTTCTATACAAAGTAGGAGCCATGAATATGTTTACTGCAAGCTCTGCCCAGTTTAAAATCACACGGCCTTGTGTTAGATGATTATCATAAACTTCGGCGATCGCAAGACCTGGTCTGTAGCCCATTCTCCTTTTCCGTCAGCTAAAGCACTCGTTAATATTATACATAATATAAATATACAGTAAAATATGACAACTCTTAGAATGACGATGAATTTACCACTTTATTTGCTACTAGCTGACCGACGCAACCTCGTTTGCGTCTTTTATTGCCCGTAGCGAAAAATTTTCCCCCGTATAGGGTTGATTTTTTACACCTTGTGTCCGAAAAACCCCAATATCTTACGGAACCCTATTTTTTTCCAAAATAAAATATAGCCTATGTTACTCGTGGATAATGTAGCTTTCGAATGGTGAAAGAATTTTTAAAATCTGTCCAGTAGTTTTTGAGCCTATTCATTACAAACAAACAAACAAACATACAAACAAAGTTTTCCTCTTTATAATATTAGTATAGAAATATTCAATATTATAGTGAAGTTATTTGATTAGTAAGCAAACGATGGTGCCAAGGATGTCTTCTAATAACGCCAACGTAATCAGATGTAGGCGCTGGTGTTCTGTTCTTTTATTATCTATATATCATATTGTTTATGATTAAATAAATATATTTTGTTCATATTAAATTTTATTAGTAGGTAATAACATTATTGCTCGTTAAAGTGATTTTAAAAGATACCTGTAAGTGTTTTATGGTCATCATATTTGTCTTAAATACTTTATTTTAATAAAATAATTTTATTCATAATTAGTATATTAGACAGAAATTTTAAATTTAAACAAACACATGTAAACGTTCCCTATACCATGAATGCTGTGCCATGCCATAGAAAAACTGCCATGCATGCCATCGATGATCGAACTCATGTTGCGATTACACTAATCAAGTGCCAATAAACGAAGTAAAACAATTTGCCATAAGTATTTAATTAATGGCTTTATTAATAAGTCATTAACATCTAATATTTGGGCGTCAAAATTCATTATGAAATGACATGTAGGGCAAGTTTCGCAAGAGACGAATTGAATATTCTACGTACTGTTGGCAACCTTTATTTGGCTAGTCTTAACTAAGCAATTTAGTCTCCAGAAGCGAGCGTTAATATTTGTACTTTTTTTCTTCTTTATATTACTTCGATTCTGACTATTTGATATATAATAGTCACTTCGTGTAACATCTTAATAAGCTTTTTATCATTATCTTTTTTGACTGCCTATGGCGCAGTGGTAGCGTATGTGACTGTTGTTCTTGAGGTCTCTGGTTCGATTTCCGGGTCGGACCAAATGTTTGTATGATCTACAAATATTTGTTTCGGAGTTTAGGTGTTTTCTATGTATAATATGTACGTATTTACTAAAAAAAGTATTGAGGTATTCATATCAGTTGTCTGGTACCATAACAAAAATCTGGTTAGCTTGGGACTAGATGGCGTTGTGTGCTAGATGTCCTGATTATATATTTATTTATTTATTATTATGCAGTATGAGTAGAGTAACCCTTATTCTAGACCTGTTTAATAAACCGATGATCAGACATCACCAATCATCAACAGCATTTTGTAGTCCACAGCTGGACATAGAATATCTTAGAAAGTAGGAGTGGGCTTACAATACCAGGCTGGCCAAATGTGTTGGTATAGTGTTGTGTTTAATGTCTTTGCAGTGAAGTAGTACTCGTAGCAGCGAAGTTTACCTCCTCTGTTCGCTCTTACGACACACAATGGGACGAATAGGGGTTGTGACACTTTGCATTCTTAATCTGTCCACTCATTTATCGGATGGTCAGACATAACGTATGTCAATACCTTTGTATTCTGCGTCTGTTACAGCTTACGGTTATAAGTTTAGTACTCAATTGCACCACCATTGTGAATTCTCAAATGAGTGTGAGTGTCCGTTTAACAAATACGATACTTAAACCAGTGTTGTTATTGTTTGATCTGACTCAATTATTACAAAGGTGTGACCAAATTTCCAACTTGAAACTTGGTCAGACTTTTGCAATTATTTAAGTTCCCGTTAAAACAATTTTAATGCACATACCTAGTATTACTGTAATACTCGTATATTGTATGTAAATTACTGTTTTGTCATAATATACTAGGACAAAACCTCTTTTCTAAGGAGATGTGTAGGGTCCATGTAGACCCGGCGGACTACTAAGATGTGTTGAAGATGTTGATGAAAGTCAAGGGTTGAGTTTGAGTTCTTGAAACAGCTAAACGGTTTAGCTTCGTTTTCTTTAACGGTATATACTTGAGTGTAACAAAGAGTAGCAGTCCTATCTATGGCGTTCTAACTTTAATAAGGCAACTCAACAAATGTACGTCTTAGCTACGGAGGGACAGACAGATAGAAATAGCAGAACTATAATGACTTCTTGCTAGGACTACGAAAACCTAAAAACACTTGATTAGTAATTTATAAAGACCTATCTTCAAATAAAACGTTACGAACCTACCCTAGTTATTTGTCGATTATACAAATTTTACTATCCCATCACCAGATGGGACAGTAAAATTTGTATAATCGACTGGGGACGATCACCAGATCGAACCCATAACTCACAGTGACGTGAGAATATTCAATTCAAAATAACTGTGATGTAAAACTTCTTACATTACAGGTACAAAATAATAAGAAGATAGTTCATAACATACACATATATTTCATTCATATTGACTTATAGTAGTTTGATAAAGTTGGAAGGACGTCGGTTGTAATCACTTTAAACTCAATGTAATAGTGTGTTGTCGGTCGCGTATCTACCACCAGCCGCCGCCGCCGCCGCTGCCTCCATACTTCCATCCACCGGAATAACCACCACGCCATCCATCGGACACCCATCCACCGGAACTGCCGTCCCAGCCGCCACTGCCGTATCGCCATCCAGCGTTCTTGCCGTACCAGCCGCTCGGGTAGGAGCCACTCCAGCCGCTACTACCGCTCCAGCCGCTCGGGTAGGAGCCGCTCCAGCCGCTACTACCGCTCCAGCCGCTGCCGCCACCCCATCCGGAGGGGTAGGACCAACCACTTCTTATATAACCGGCGGAGGCAACCGCCAGCAGGACGGCCAGGGAAATGATTGTTACCTGAAAACCACATCCTTTGCATGACTATGTATTTGAAGTGAGATAGAATTTTTAATGTTTAAGAGACACTTGCAACTCAAGAGATACAACTGCAGTTTATATTGTCCAAAAATTAGGTTTCTCCGATAACATTACTCATTTAAAAGCAGTAAAATAATTGCTGAATGCAGATTACATACAGACTCATTTAGGCCTAAACGCTGCTCTTCCTCCCCCTCTCCTCAGACATACATACAATTCACATACATTTATTACAATGTTCCGATCTTTGATTTAATTAAGATACTAAACAAAAGAGTAACAGAATTCGAATAATAAAATTGTGTCCAATAATAAGGTGTTAGAAACATAATTCAAAAGCTTAAGATATGTGTTAAGTGATGACATTACTCGTATGTATATGTTATAACACTAACCATTGACAAATGACTAATTGCCATTAACAAATGTGATGTGTAAACAAATGAACAGGGCAATATTTACGAGTTAATGAGCCATAAACGTCAAACATGTTACCACTTATGTTCATGACTACTTAGAGACTAAAGTACAATAGGTAACTAATAATTAAAGTTGAAGTGTCTGTGTTTTTTAAAAACTTTAGCTTTTATGTTGAATTTGTGTTAATGGATGGGTTTACGCGCTAACCTATAAATCTCATACGTATATTTAAGAAACAATGGTCGTGTTTACGAGTGTGTTGTTGCAGCCGAAAGCTAATGTTATAAGAACTAAGTTTAAGCTTAGACAAAAATAGAATTCCAAAAAATTTAAGATATACGCGATGTCCCTGTTTGTTCAAGTTAATCTCCGAAAAATCTATACTAATAATAAAGCTAAAGAGTTGGTTTGTTTGTTTGTTTAAACGCGCTAATCTCAGGCACCGCTGGTCCGATTTGAAAAATTCTTTCAGTGTTGGATAGTCCATTTATCGATGAAGACTATAGGCTATATATCATCACGCTACTACTAATAGGAGCGGAGCACCAATGACGAATTTTTCAAAAACTGGGTAAAATTTTCACGTTACGGGCAATATAAGACGCAAACGAGGTTGCGTGGGTCAGCTAGTGTACTATACAACTAGAAAGTTCGATCGATCAGATCTGGGCTCGTCCAACAAGGATTGAAGGTGCCGGCTTCCAAACGTATAAGACAAACAGGATTTTGCCAGATGTCTAAGATTTTAACTGTGGAGGGTAGTCAGGACGTATCTACTGCGCCCGTGCTTATTAATATTGATGTGTGTATGTTAACCATCCTCATGTCCAGTTGTCACACTTTATTTTATATCATCGCTTCCGTACACGAACACGCAAGTAGTCAATGACCCCTAAATTCCTACAATTGTACGAAATGTCTACAAAGACTCTAAGGACAATAAAAATTTAATTGAATTTGTTTTTCAATTTAATTCGAATTAAGTGTATATCTATTGTATTATTTGTAATACGTTATAAGGCTGACAAATGGTTTATAAACATAGCCAGCCGTAATTAGGATGCGTTGAGCAACGACCGCAGCCACTTTGCGATGTCATTAAATAATTACGATCAATAAATCATTGTTCACGTTCACACCGCTAGACTTATATTAACTATATGAATATTAATTTATATATAAGAAGTTATTTTATGTTAAAGACAGTTACCAGATTGTATTAACAGAGAAAAAATGTTTAATTAAGTTTACGTGTATTATCCATACTAATATGTATTATGAATTAGAAAGAAACGCTGTCTATCTGTTACGTTACCACGGCTTAACCACTGCATCAATTTTAATGAAATTTGACATGGAGATACTTTGTTTCTTGAGGAAAACATATGCTACTTTTAACCGCGAAAATCGACTTACAATCAAGCGGAGTCGAGGGTAAAAGCTAGTAGTATTACAATTACTGATTGCCTCGTCCTAAGAGAGTCCTGTTTCGATATGGACCAGGTTCGACCAGCGCATTACCAAGGCATTACAGAAAGCCGGTCACATCATTTCTATCAGTGGTTTTCACGAAGAGATTAAAATTACCGAAGTCAGACGTTTTCCCTCCACATGATGCAGAGGCAGGTATACTACTACATCACGCTCGCCAGACTGCTTATCATACTAATATTATAAATGTGAATGTAAGTTTGTTTATTAAGATTTCACGCGAAACTACTTAACCGATCATCATGAAACTTTGTACATATATTCTTAGAGGTATTAGAAGTCACATAGGATACTTTTTATTATGCGAGTGTAGCCGCGGGCGAAAAAAGTTCTGTATAAAAACCTCTATCCATAAGAGAGGTCTATGTCCGGTAGTGGAGTGATGAAAGCTGTTGATGCCTATAAGATAATTGATGTTCTTTAACTAACTTATTTCTCTTTTCTTTTTTTTTTAAATAAAGACAACTCCCACATAAGGAATAAACATCCTGTGTCGTGGGGGACTTTACAAACATACATGAAACGGACACAAAGAACATCCAGACTCGGGACAACAATTCGTGGATCACACAAAGTGTTGTACCGCGTGGGATTTGAACCCAAGACACTTGGCGCAGTAGCAAGCGGCATGGCGACCGCTGAAACCACTCGGCCAACCGTGCAGTCAATTACGACCGTGCAGGCAAAAAACCAAAATTTCATTAGTATAATATGCATTATTTGAGCTTTAAAAAATGTTGTTATATATGGTTTTATCTACATTTTACCTTCTAGTGATCTCTGCAGTTAATACCTAGTAATAATAAGTTATGCCTAAATTATATTATTTCAGTATTAATTGAACATTAAAAGTGATTAATGATTGCCAATACGCTAACACATATTGTAGAAGATAATTTTTAAACTGTTTACTACTGGCTTTTACTGCAATATCTAGTTATATTTCTATTCTTTCAGTGTCTACACTACTTGGGGATTACTATAAAATAGCAAAACCCACAGACATCTAACCTATGACTGTTTGGACCCAAACTAGACAGAGCCTCTACAATGATAGGTAACCAGACTGATGATAACCATACTTAAACGTTTCTAAATATATACACAACTTTACATAATACTTGTGTAGAAGGATTTTTATGCAGCTCTTAGCAATAGATAGAGTGATTTGAGAGGAAGGTTTAAATGTGTAATACATGCATATTTCAGTAGAAGAAATGTGAAAATTTTAAAGACTTCCGTGCAAAACGGGGCCGTGTCGCTAATCATGTATAAATAACACCCAGACACAGAACAAATGATCGTGCCCATCACACTTGTCCCAGATGGGAATCGAATCCTCGACTTTACACCCATATATTACCTATTCATAGTTGTATAATAACTCTTGTAGGTATCATATTACAAAATACGTTGTAGAAAGGTGTTGTACTATCTATGGTACGAGTACATTATTATTGCGAATAACATAACACGCAGTTGGAACTTAATTCCAGCAGCAGAAATGGAAGAGGTTAAGAGCAGATAGAGACAAGAGCAGACTATTTTAAAGTTAAGTCTTGAACCTTTTGGAATAAACTTGGAGGCTTCATTACTCACCGTTATTAAAACTACATTGTATCTTACAGTAGAATATTGCGTATATAAACAAGTTTCACAACAAATAGTTTCACAAGATGGACTTAGAATTTACGATACGAAATATGGATTTGCCGCAAACTTCTATGTGGTTTCAGTGGACAGCGTCGCTCTCTACAATCTTATAGATGTTGTAAGACTCGTAAGTTGTAATAAGTGGTCGGGGATATTAACTAGGCAAGGTCGCAGCGTGCGTGCTGAATCATTGGTGTGGATGTGACAGTAACCAGGTAAAATAATGGATATCCAGAGAGAGTTTTATCTCTTCTATGTAAGGTGTCTATGAGTTCTTTAGTCTGGTTTTGGACATTAAGAAAGAGCTCTAAGGAAAAAAGAGTTTGTTTGGTTGAATGCACTGTTTTAGAACCCACTGGTTCCAATTTTTTTCTTTCATAATACTATTCCCGCATTTAGAATAGATCCTGTGTCGCGGGGGATTCTTCAAACATACATTAAACGGACACAAAGAACATCCGGACTCAGAACAACGATTTATGGATCATACAAAGTGTTGTCCCATGTGGGATTTGAACCCACAACACTTGGTGCAGTAGGAAACGGCGTGGCGACCGCTTAAACAACTTAGCTAACCGTGTTATCAATTGAACAAATATTTCAGTTTTTGATAACTTACTTATTTAGGAAGGCTATGGGCTATTTAACATTAATAATAGCAATATCTATACTCTGTAACCAAAGTATTTGCTGGACGATATTTAGTTTTAGTAGTTTAGTTCTGTAAAAAAACTGTTGTCCAAATTTTTAGAGCTTTGACTATCCGTAACGAATGCAGCAGATGTTCGTACAGCAAACGGGACCAACAGTTTAAAGTGCGGTTGGAGGTACAGAAGAATCTTAATGTGTTAAGAAATGGCCACTCATCAGTAGACTGACTGGCTAGGATTGCTAAACTATGCGAAGTGTTAACATACTCCATTAATCCTTAGCCACAAATACCTATAGGAAGAAGACAATAAACTATAAACTATGTTATCTAAAACCTGACCAGGACACTTAAAGTGTTACCAATGATTATTATTTTTTCAGTCCAATAATAATAATAATAAATAATAAATATTCCGGACATCAAACACACAACGCCATCTAGTCCCAAGCTAAGCAGAGCTTGTGTAATGGGTACTAGACAATTGATATAAATACTTTTATACTTTTTTTTGTAAATACATACATATTATACATAGAAAACACCCAAACTCCGAAACAAATATTTGCAAATCATACAAACATTTGGTCCGACCCGGGAATCGAACCCGAGACCTCAAGCTTAGCAGTTGCATACGCCACCACTACGCCACCGAGGCAGTTCATCACTAACATTTGTATAGGAACGCGTCTTAACATGCTTTTTGACAATCTAGATCGATTGATATCAGATCTACCGAAGTCTTATGAATTCCTTTTTCTTGCATACCGTAAAGGCCAATGATACTGAAGTCTACAGATTAAAAATAACTCAAAAAGGCAAAGTAATTTCCTATTTTCCTTAACTCTGGTACCATTAATCAAAAATAATGTATAATAAACATTAAAGGCGTCCTTCACCCGATTTATTTATGATCAACTGTCATCTTGAATATGCATCAGTGATGGTAATGAGAGGAGTTAAGTAAGTAGCGAATTAACTTGGACAACTTGTCTTGTAGCTGTACTTAACTTGGACGAGTTGGTTATAAGATAGGTTTATATTTAGGTGTAACTTGAATATTCGGTAAATAATAATACATTTGTTTGCGTAAAATGTAATACAAGGTGATATCCACCTACGCATTTAAATTAAAACCTTTTTCAAATTAAAGTAGATTTTTAATTTAGTTTCTGACTAACTCTTCATTTGTGTATAATTATTACTAAGAAACAATTGTCACATACACAATCCATATGTTCTTTATTCAGGCAATTTTTTCCGAGAGATATTGAAAAACCTAATACGTTAAAACTTTCATTAAAATTTGTTGCGTTAAAAATAATCAATTGACGTAAAAGGTGTAACAGTTAATACAGGTCCTAGTAAAAAGCGCAGCTGTACTTCTAGACTCTTCTAGAGGATTAATTCAATTGAATAGTATATAATAAAGGAGGATTAGTGCTAAAATTAAATAAATTGTCTGCCTATCTTAAAAACTGCTCGTAGATAGTTTCAGTAACATTTAAGATAGGTACACAGGGTAGATAAAAACATGGTGAAAACACCTACTTCTTCCCTTTCGAAAACACTACTTAAAATATGACTATAATTAATTGAAAGATGTTTTTAACTTTTTTTTTTTGTTAAAATATTTGTTTGTGATAATATTGTTTTTTTTTTAAGTTGTGAAGTTAAAGTAAATGTAATACAAATTAGGTGTTATAAAACAAATAACAAATACTTACAAACAGCTTCATGTTTATGTCGAAGTGAAGAAGATACTGCACTGCATGCCGACATGTGTATCCTCAACCTTTTATAGAGATAACACTCCTGTGGCGAGGCTCTGACCGCGTCACAGAGTGGTTCACATTGTGAAGTGCGGTACAGTACAACTGCATCATTATTACGAAATGTCAATCAATTCTTTTACACTGTGACCGCATAGGCTTCTTCATATCCTGCAATGCACAAATTTTTGACATTGAAAGATATCCGTCACTCGTTTTGTATACATTAGAGTGGAAATATATGTAAATAGTTTAGTTATAAGCGAAGATAAAATGTTTTATTAATTTTGATTTGAAGATAATAGTGGATGATTGACTTCGTAATACGCACGTAATATAGTTAAAGTGAACTAGACGGAAGGTGATTTTTGAATTGTCCTCGTATCATTCGAGTTTTGATTTTGAAATTTTGGTTTTAGTGCGTTTGTTATTGTGACATTTACAACCTACATAAAGCTTGACCAGGAAGACAATAAACCAAGCACTATTGCGGAAAATGAGAAGAACGATTTTTTTTCAATAGCAACAGTTATTTTAAATCTTTATCGATATTGTTTAAATGATTGCTGTCGGTGTAAATGTCATCAGTTTTTTAGTAATGAAGTGTACATAGCACATTTCAAAGAGTATCCAGGTATTTAGAATAACAGGTCTGGACTACACATATTGTTGTGATCGAATCGCTATTAAAAACAAAAGAATGAACAAAAGAAATCCGCTGTAAGATATTTGCTGCAGCTGGGTCTTTGTAAAGACTAAGTAACTTTATTCCGACAGCAACTAGGGTCAACTAGGGTTGCACTTGTACAAGCACTTTTTCTCCCAATTCTCGACTTGCCGATAACAGCTGTCTGAATTTTACTAAAACACAACTTCTTAAGCTTGAGCGACTACAAAATATCTGTTTGTGGACTATGGAAATGTAATCACGTTTCTAAATTTCGTCAAAAGCTCAGATAGCTTCCGATTCTCATATACTCATTTTCCTTTATAACATCTTGTTCAATCCTAGAGCTCTCTTCCACCATAAAGAACGGTTCAAGTTCCTTAATGACACACATGAAAAATGTCTAACGTCAAGCAAAGGCTTTAGGCTTTTTTTTATTGTATAGGAGGTAAACGAGCAGACGTATCGCCTGATGGTAAGCGATTACCGCCGCCCATGGACACCCGCAAAACCAGAGGAGTTACACGTGCGTTGCCGGCCTTTTAAGAAATAGTACGCTCTGTTCTTGAAGGTTTGAAGGTCGTATTGGTCCGGGAACATCGCAGGCGACAGCTTATTCCACAGTTTTGTTGTGCGCGGCAGAAAGTTTCGGGAAAAGCGCACAGTTGTGGACTGCCAACCATCTAGATCAGGCTTTCCCAAAGTGGGCGATAACGCCCCCTTGTGGGCGCTGCAAGCCTAAAGGGGGGCGGTTAAGAGACCCAGAAAAAAATTGCGGCGTTGGGTAGAGGCTTGGGGGGTGATTTGTAATTTCATTTAGCTAGGAGGCCTAAACACCGACTGCATGAGCTCTCGACTCTCAACTACAACTTGTGAACATCAATTAATATTAGTTAAGAGATTGCTCAAACTCAGTTCGATATTTTTCTCCGCGTAGTTCAAATATCTGTCCTGTTTTATTGAATATACAAAATAAAAATCATGTCAATCGGTCGCTCTGTTTCGAAATGAAAGTAGACACAAACAAACAAATAAAAAGGCAACAGTCATATTTTCGCATTTAATAGTATTTCGCATAGTAGACCGCGGGCAGTCATGTTTTAACAAGTTTTTGTTAAATAGCCCGAATTGTGCAGTCCTGTATCAATCGGCTGGTTCATATACTCGTAATACTTGTTCTTACTTGTTGAGTACGACTGAGCGTCGAATGAGATAAACGAGTTTATGCATGTTTGTTTTATTCCTGTCGGTGCGTGCTGCTTATGCAAACCTATATAAACAACGTAATATTTATTTTATTCCCATTTGCGGTTTCTGTCTTACGTGAGGTTTATTAAAGATGAGAAAATATGTGAAGAACTATTGTTTGCTAGAAATTTAGAGACCGATACAAAAGGCGAAAGCATATTCAATATATTGGAAAAGTTTTGTGATGAGAAAGTGATTCCCTTGAAAAATATTATATCAGTTGCTACGGTTGGCGCTCCGGCTATGACAGGGTACCATAAACGCTTCGTAGCGTACTTAAAAAATAAAATTCCAGGTGTCCTTGCTGTACATTGCGTTATTCATAGACGATATTTGGTTGCTAGAAACTTAAGTGAACGACTATTTCAATCACTGCAATATGTCATCAAAGCAGTCAATAAAATCCGCAACAGCTCTTTGAATGATAGATTATTTCATCAGCTTTGTGTTACTAACGACGAGGATTTTAACCGTTTGTTGTTTTATACTGAAGTTCGTTGGCTATCAAGAGGCAATTGTCTGACTCGATTTTACAACCTGTTTAACTCTGTGATAGAGCTCTTGGAAACTAAAGATACAGAATTGCACAACAAGCTCATTACATCTAAGAATGATATAGCTTACATGACAGACCTGTATAAATTGTTCAACGTCATGAATCTTCAACTGCAAGGCGATGAACTAAATTTAATTAAAACAAAAAACGTCGTAGCTGCTTTCGCAGCCAAACTGCTTCTACACAAAAAGAATATGGGCAGACGTGAATTTCACAATTTTCCGAATTTATCAGTATCCTGCAGTAACGATGATTTATTTGCCTACTGCCAACATTTGGAAAACCTCTACATTGACTTCACCAAACGATACCAGGACATTTTGAACTTGGAAATACCAGTCTGGGTGTTGGATCCGTTTTCAAATGTCAACACAGCAATGTCACCTCAGCTGGAAGAAGAACTTATAGAATTGACAACAAACGAGGAAATAAAAATCAAGTTTAAAAACGGTTACCAAGAATTTTGGCTACAAAAACCGATTCCGCAATTGTACCCTGGATTGTGGTCAATCGTTCAACGATTCTTGATAGCATTCCCATCGTCATATTTGTGTGAACGTGGATTTAGTGCTGTGGCAACACTGCTTAAGAGAAATAGTTTGCATGTTACCGAACGTGGCGACTTGCGACTGTTCTTGAGTAAATTGGAACCTGATATCAACAAACTTATTAAACAGCATCAGGTTCATCCTTCACATTAGTTTTTATATAAGAATCGATTATATTTATTTTATTTTGAATAAAAGATACTATGTTTGAATACTATAAAGTTGCGTTTCAATAATCATTCTCATTTGCAGGTGTAAGACTTAACTTGAGACCTGAGAGCCGTTGTGTATTACCTACTGCGCTCCGGTTTCAAGTTAACTCTTGCGAGTTATAGTAAAAGTCTCGTTTAGAATTAATGTTTAATCTCCGCTAATATAGCTCACAATAATTGATTTATTAAATTTGAAGTTATAGTGGTTTTTAAGTAGGTGAAAAAATGGGGGCGCTAAAAAATAATTTATTCTCAAAGTGGGCAGTAGGCAAAATAAGTTTGGGAAACCCTGATCTAGATGAAGGGGATGAAATTTCTGTCGCGTAGGACGATGACATTCCACAAAATTTTATAAATGGTAAAATGCGTTGCCGGTAAACCTAAGACGAGTTCAAACAATTCAATTTTTAACCAATTTTAAGAAAGGAGGTTAACTATTCGACTGTATTTTTTATTATGTTTGCTACCTCATAACTTTCGACTGGGTGAACCGATTTTGATGATTCGTTTTTTATTTGAAAGCTGATGCTTCCCGTGTGGTCCCATTTTTATTTGGTACTGTTCTTGAAGTCGTTTTTTTTTGTTAAAGTTAAGAAAGTGGTTCAAGAATTTTATGTATCATATTTAACTCAATCATGACTAAGTGAATGATATGAATTTTTACTTTTTTAAATGTGATAAATTCAAGTTTTATGTTGTTTTTGTTGCTGTTAGTATCTACTTTTATATTTATCTAATTATACTAGTGTTCGCTAATAAATTCGGCCATAATTCATTTAACGTCTTATTTATTGTATTTTTTAACTTGCTGCACCTGTCCTACATATAAACTTTAACTGCGCCAAATTTCATATTCCTTCGTTCGCCTAATTTTCGTAAAAATGAGTATAAAGGTATAAAGGTTACGTCACACATACATCTATATTTAGTAAAATAATATATTTAGTTTCTACACATCCGGCATCTGACCTCCTCAACCCTGAGGGCGAACTGAATTCGAGGGTTGAACTAGTTGTCAGGATATTTGAGGGCACTGAGATCCCAATAATGATTGCCATAGATGTTCTCTCGCAACGTGTTCTCTGAGGCACGGGCGGGAAACACCGTCATCTTCCATACTCTGCGATTAAGAATTTCTTGTAAGAAAAATCCATCAACTATTACCCTCTAAAACATTTTATTCCGACCCAAAGTTGCCTGATTGCTCTTAGCAACAAGGCCGCCCTTTGTACATTACTTAACAGTAATTTTTATGTGATCTCTTGTAACTTTGTAAAACGGAGTACAGTTTTCCAGGTCTTGTCAATACATACAAATAAATAAAATTGGAGTGTCTGTTTCTAATATTAATATAACCGCTTTTTACCAAATAAATTTGTATGTATACAAACACGTACTTTGCCCCGCGGTGTTACCCGCGGTTGCAAAAGTACATCAAAAACCGCGAGTAACATTGCGGGACTCAGCTAGTAAACTATAATAACTTATTTATCTATTAAGGGTAGTCTTTAACAGTCAACTTCTGGATATAAGCCTCTGCTTAGCAAGTAGCGGGCTGGTCCACTATAGTGTGCTATTTTCCTGTGTAGTATATTCCCTTAGTTGGTTCCTACGACACCCACTCGGCATGAATAGTACTGATGACACTTCATTTTCTTAATCTGTCACGACACAAAAATTTATTCATCTGTCTGTTTGTTTTGTCTCCTCTCTCTACTACCTTTCTATAAACTATAACATTCACACACAATTATATTGTTGTAGGTGTGTGCTATTGTATTGTACCTACCACCTTATCTTAATTAATTACACGCCACTTAATAGTTGTTTATTAAAATAATAAAGGATTAATATAAATGAATATTGACGCCATATTGAACCGTGTCGGCCACGGTGCATGCACTTTGACACAGCGCGTGCATAAAATAATAAAATAACGGATCAGATATAAATGTCTTCTTAAACGCAAAGTTTCTGCAAAGTTTACGTGTACACCCGTTTCTTCTTTCTCAATCGCTAAGCCTTTCCCAAACTGGACTTTCGACTTTCAATCTACTGCAATACGACTTAATTTTTTTTTGTGACTTTACTGCCATCAAAATTCTACAACGCAAGTACTTGACGTTATCAAAGTTCTGTAGATAGTCTTTTGTCGGACTTTTAAAGCCCTAACTAGGCACTCGCAACGATGGCCACAGATGTTCGAATGGCAAAAAGAATCGACGTATTAACGTACTCTTCAAGGCCTAGGAGTATGTGGTGTTTCCACTAAAAAACACACCGACGATTATCTTTTGGCGCCCTACTCTGGGAGGACACGGACCATGTCATTTTAGGTTCTCCCCGAATCCGTGCCGTGCCTTATTAGGCACTGTCTCGGAAGATAGTTATTTCCCCCCTCAATCCCAGCATCGTGCTGCTATCCCGACCGCAGCAATCAGCTATCCAAGATCTACTATTTTTAAATACGGTTCATCAAGAATCGTACATAGTTAGAAATGTTTATTGATGGGTTTGTCTATGAATTTGTAGATGTAAATACCGCAAGGGTTTTAAAGAATTGTTAGTCTGTTGTCGTTAAAAAAACACATACGCAACATATACCTAAGCAAGTTTTAACCCAGTATCGACTTATCGGTTTTCTTATTAGTTTATTTTTTGGTATTTAGCATCAGAATATCATTCTTTTTTTAAATTACATACTAAAAGGGCTATATTGATCTATATTAAATGCACAATGTATTTAAAGTACTGAATTGAATTGGGATCAATGCTGTATTGCTTAAAATCGCTTCGGTAAAAAAGAAATCAATAAAAGTAAGTTATGGTGGGTTATCCCTAAGAAATAGATATTTACCATCGCGGACATTTTTGTAGACCATCGCAAATCAAAAGATATAGCCGTTCATGCTGTAAATTTTTGACACTCGAAAGGGAATCAAAACCGACAAGGTACTTCTCGTGAACTTTGTTACGAAGCAACATCTTGCAGCACAGATTATGCAAAAAGCTTAAAATATAAGTTACATCATATAATATACCTAAAAGGTTTGGTTGGTTTCTTTAACGGAAAAAGATAAAAACAAAGAGAACGAAGTTTAAGTGCGATAACGGGAGTAAAAAATCAGGAGTTGTAAATGTCCCTTGATTGAAATCGCTACCAGCGAAGGGATATTAACCTACTTTTATCAACGCATGTATATAAAAATTAGTGAAGATCCTAAGTGAAAACCAGACAAATCAAAATAATCATGTTTATCACACAATAGTTTGTCTTATATGCTCACAACAAAAGAGGCATGAACTATTAAAATTTTAGCTTTATGACCCTAGCATTTTAGGCGTTGATGAATGCAAGTAATCCTATAATATGGATTGGTAATATTATTATAGGTTCATTCATAGTTAAATCATTTTAACGTATAAACTAATTCGTTCGTCGTGCTCAAGGTCCGCAATAAATCACAAACGTCCTTGGCGATCGGTAATAGGTGTTTGTGCGTGAGAGTGGCGGGGTGTGCTTCCAGTGATGGATCGTCTTATAACCGGTTCACCTTTGGACTTGCAGTTTTGGGTGTGAACTTTAATTTCCTCAAAACAAATAATTTATTTGTTTAAGATACATATCGTTAGTTATAATCTGATGGACCGTCTTCTACATTTGGTGATACTGCCACAGAATAATATAAGTGTTATGTACAAAAGAAGACCGCTTTGGCTGATTTTGGACCATATGTTGTGTGTTTGAATGTTGCAATATACATTATCCTGGATAATATAGGAAGATAATTGAATTGGCCGGACTCGTGGCTCACTGGGAACACACTGCGAAGTCAAGCATTCCTTAACATATTGAGACCCTTCAAGCCTCGACAACAACTTTACGAGGCAAGGCTGTGAAACACTGTCAACTTCCACACTCCGGGCTATTATTATAGGGATTTCTTGAAAGAATAACCCAATAACACTTTTTGCCTAGATCCGGGAATTGAACCCAAGACTTCTTAATCGCATACGCTAGCCTCGAGACCAACTTGGCAGTTATGTATAAACCACTATATATTTGAATTTTAAATTTAGTGAATCTATATTGGCTAAACATAATATATCTCAACAGGTCGTTAGTCCGCTTGCACGATCTTAGCGGGAGCGGAACGGCGACGGCAGAGGCACCGGCAGCGGCGCGTTCAAATTTATTTAGCGGCGCGGGCAGCGGGCGACGAGCGGCGTAAGAGCAATGCGCACCAGTCTAGCGGTGTCAGTTATGGATTTTTCCAAGTTTATTTAATTATAATTATTATATTAATTATAAATATATCATATTCCATTTATTTGTTACTATTAAATTTTTTTAATCATTTATACTACTACTAGCAACTACGACTAATCACGATTTACCTAAGGTTATAAGGTTTGGGTTGAACGATTTTAGAAAAACAAATTTAAAATACTTATTTATGATACAATAACATAAGTAGGTACTTTAATTAAACAAAATTTTATCTAAAATTAATCAATTTCAGTAGTTACATCAAATCACTAGTATTTTTTTGTAACATCTCTCATTCATCGTCAAGCTATGTTTTACAATGTACAGGGTGTCTCAAAAGAAATTTTATATTTGTTTAGCTTACTGCGTGAACGCTGCGTACTTGAGGGGTGCGGGGGTTATGTCAATTGGTAGCTTGGCTCTTGGGGATTCAGTCGCTATGGAGCGTTTCTCGGGAGCAGACCGCGCGTTGTGCGTGCGAGAGTTTTACAAGAACGGTGATTCGACAACTGTCGCGCGTAGAAAATTCTGCAGTATTCGAGGTTTTCGCCAATTAAATGATGCGCCAAGCCTTCTTCTCATTCGACATTGGGTTAAAAAGTTTGAAGAGACTGGATCAACGCTGGATAAATCAAAATCCGGGCGACCTAGGTCATCAAGAACGGTAGAAAACGTGGAGAGTGTTAATCAATCTGTACGTGACGACCCGAGCCTTTCAATTCGGAAGCGCGCGAGTGCTTTAAATGTGCATAGATCATCATTACATCGCATTATGCACAAAGATCTAAAGCTGCACCCCTACAAAATTCAATTGGTGCAAGAATTAAAGCCCCAAGATGCCGGTCAGAGGCTTAATTTCGTAAATCAGATGATTGAGCGATTTTCAACGTTTACCAACATTTTGTTTTCGGATGAAGCTCATTTTCATCTTAATGGCCACGTAAATAAGCAAAACTGCCGCTACTGGAGTTCAGCCAATCCGAAACGCAAACATCAGAAACCCCTACACTCGCCTAAAGTGACCGTATGGGCTGCCATGTCGGCGCGAGGAATTATCGGCCCTTACTTTTTTGAAGACGAAATGGGGCGTACAGTTACAGTGAATTCAGAGCGTTATGTGGAGATGTTATACAACTTCTTGGTACCTGAACTGCAAAACTTTCCTGGCTATAACCAAAGAACATGGTTTCAACAGGACGGAGCAACTTCACACACGTCCAATATATCTCTGCCACGTGTTCGTGAAATTTTCTCAGGAAAATTGATCTCCCGGAGAGGTGACATAAATTGGCCTCCACGTAGCCCAGATTTAACCCCTATGGACTTTTTCCTATGGGGTTACCTTAAATCTAAAGTTTAGGCCAATAAACCAACTTCACTGGCGCATTTAAAAGAAAATATCCGTCACAAAATGGCAGCCATCCCTCACTCCTCCTGTCGAGCAGTCATAAGTAATTTTACTGTTCGATTAAATGAGTGCCAACAACGTGAGGGTTTACATTTAGACGATATTATTTTTAAGAAATGAATTCCCAAAAAGTGTATTTCAACAATAAATAAACATTTTTCTATATACCGCTTCCTTTTTTTTTAATCAATCCACTAAATATGAAATTTCTTTTGAGACACCTTGTATAATTTCCCATAACACAACACTACACCGCTCCAGCACCGTGCAAACTGCCCGAGCGCTCATTTCGAAAACGGGTTTGCGTTGTCGCACCGCAACCCGCACCCGCACCGGCACCGCCACCATCACCGCTCCGCTCCCCGCTGACTTCGAAAACGCGGTCTTATTGATATACCTTGCTAGATTCCCAATATGGCGTTATTCGTTTTTCCTGAATGGCGGTTCAAATGTCACATCGATGTAAATGTTAAATGAGTTTCCGTATATGTTTGTTTATATGTGTGCATGGCTGGCCTGCTGCTTTAGTGGTTATTGATCCTCCATTGAGTTTATGTTAGACTATCTAAAATGACGTAGGTCTGTGGTGACTGGGATCTCAGTAAATAAAGTCGTATTCTCGTCCCGCTTGCTGTCTGCCTCAAGCTTTAAATCGATTAGCAGTAACGTAATTTGCTACAGTGCTCTACTAACCTGCGGCGCGTTGCAATCAAACACATCTAATATAGAATAAGTGTAATTTTATTTAAACTAGCTTCTCCATAACGAAATATATTCATAAATATACGTTTATTATGATTCATATATGTAGATTGAACGCTGATGAGATGTACTGACTCGGTCGTGTAAAGGTGCGATATAAAAATCTTATAATTCACTTTTAGAAAGAATTAGTGAGCTGGTAGTATTTTTGCTATCTTAGGGGTCTATTACCTTTAAAAAAGTAACTTCAATTTCCCAAATACAAACTTCAATAGTCACTATCACTGCATATTATATAGGAATTTAACAACAAAAAAATCCGACTTCAAGAACTGGACCAAATTAAAATGGGACCACACGGGAAGCACAAGATTTCAAATAAAAAAAGAATCATCAAAATCGGTTCACCCAGTCGAGGATATGACGTAACACAAAAGAAGTCAAATTGAGAACCTCCTCCTTTTTTGAAGTTGGTTAAAAACAAAGTCGTCTGCCGCGTCTGTCTGTCTGTGTGTTCGCGATAAACTCAAAAGCTACTGCACGGATTCTCATGCGATTTTTACTTTTAGATAGAGTGATTCTTGAGGAAGGTTTTAGTATGTAGTTAGATTTTTTTTATCATATATCAATTCGTTATATTTTAGACGATATATTTGGTGAAGAGGTCGGAAAAATTAAACTACACATCTCAGAGAAATATAGGCTATGTTATATTTAATCGTAACCAGTGCGAAGCCGAGGCGGTTAACTAGTAATATTATAAATTCGAAAATAACTCTGTATGTTATGCTTCTGCAGCCAGACAGCTGCACCAATTTCAATTAAATTTACTCGTAGCATGGAGATTCTTTGATTCTTGAGGAAGGGCATAAGCTACTTTTAACCGCGACAACCGAGGAACAGTTATTCAGTTCATAAACTATAGTCCTGAGAAAAAAAAACATAAAATACTACAGCTAATTGAACCGATGAGCGTTTCGGTCGTTTCAGAATGAACACCATCCACACATCTTCATACAGATAGTGAGTAGTTTAGCATAACATTACAGCGATATTATAGATAGCGATTTAGTTGTTTAAGTACGTAACCTATGTGCGCCTACCTCACAAGATTTCTGTACCTCCCAAAGGTTAACCGCTAAAGATTGTCCTGGGCATTAAGACCACCGATGTACTAAAGTATTAAGTTATAAATTAACTAGCTGACCCATGCAACCTCGTTTGCCTCTCCTATTGGCCGTAGCCTGATAATTTTTTTCCCGTTTTTGAAACATTCTTCATTGATGCTCCGCTCCTATTGGTCTTAACGTGGTGGTATATACGAGTAGCCTTCCTCGATAAATGGGCTATCTAATACTGAAATATTTCTTCAAATCGGATAAGTAGTTTTGGAGATTAGCGCGTTTAAGCGAACAAACTATTCAGCTTTATATATTAGTATAGATATGGATAAATATTTTCAAATCGACAACTATATGAAAACACCTTTATTACTGACTGTAAAAACAAATCCAATCATGCTCTGTTTAAAGACCATATAGTTAGAGTTTTATCGATATACGTTAATACGAATATTGCGTTAATTTTATTAACTAGCTTGTTAGTGTAAAGGCCAGTTATAAAGAGTACAAGTAATTGTTTTGATTGCATTTACAAGGCAATTCTTTGACTATTCCATTATGCGATGAAACCACCTTTTGAATGAGATGCCTATGTCTAGTACTGGACTATTAACTGTTTAAGCAGTTTGATTCATAGCTTTTTCTAAAATAGACGTGCTGAGAAAGGAACAGATATATTTGCCTAATGAGCCCCACGGTAATACAACAACAGCAGAATACCTCACGGGGCGAAGCAGTCGAAAAACCTAAGTTACTCATCAGCTGGTTATCACAGCTATCTACCAGTGAAAGTTCCGTTAAAATCGAGCCGAGTCTGCCGAATGGTCAAAACCTGGAACTCACTACCAGCACACGTGTTTACATCCCACTAAGATCCCGGGTCCTTTATGCGAGGCATGAAAAAGCATCTCACTAGGCCGCCGTAGTGTGGGTCACCATGTTGCATTGTCTTTATTCGTAATGAGGATGGTGACTACCACTCTTGGATTTTGCTCATGCTTCCCTAATGGAAGCTTGTCTGATGACAGAGTAAAGTCATTCCTATTGCGCTGAGTGTGTGTGACTGAGTGGGATCAAACCCTACATGAGACAACTGTTTGTGTGCAGCGGGAGCTGATCCCTCCTGTCTAAGGTGCAGAGTGGCATACCGTGTGGTTTTAGTGGGTTCGATTCCGACACACCACCCGGCCACGTAACCCCGGTGGGTTGACGGTAGGTACGGTACCTAAAAAAAAGACAACACTTTGTGTCTTCCCCGAACTGTTCCGAGTATGGGTGATTTCTGTTATCGATTCATGTGCTTTTGAACAGTTTCAACACCAGTTGTCTTTTAAAATACTTAACATATCTATATTATTTGAGGAAATAAAATATTTGCACGCATATGCATTTATTATTTCAACATCTTTAAATAATCAATTCATACCGTAAAAAGACATTAAGATTGGAGATAACCAAAATTCTATTAAACAAAATTCGTGGCATTATTATTAAATTAAAACAGATGTTTGGTTCAACTTATTTGCATTTGTTGACATTTGACTGCGACAGTTACAGAATGAAATAATGGAGTTCATTATCGGCTTAACTTAGTCCTTGTGCACAGACTTATTTGAGATCGACCTCTTCATCCATTTCACTATAACTAAGCCAAGCCAAGCTGCTTGCTTCCTACCCATCCACATCCATTCCTACAAAGGTTATTTCCAGTTTTCTTTGTTCACGTCTTGGCGAGTTTTACTGCCGCTGGTCACCTAGGAGAAGCTCCTAGACCTTCTCTGACGTACTTCATTTACCATTGTATTGTTATACTACACAAAGTTTAAGTTAATTCTTTTCATTGCCAGCTGGCTACCAATTAGTGATATTGTGGAAGAAAAATTGACAATTTGAGTTGAAGGTGTGCAGTGGCGGTGATCTTTTTTAAAACCCATTACAGTGAAACCTGGTTAAGTGAGACTCCAAGGGATCTGCAATGTCGTTGCACTTATAGAGGTATTCCACTTACCCAGTGTTTCAGATATCCAGGTATAAATTAATATCTGTCTCATTTGACTGCCTCGGTGGCGTAGTGGTAGCGTATGCGACTGCTAAGCTTGAGGTCTCGGGTTCGATTCCCGGGTCGGACCAAATGTTTGTATGATCTGCAAATATTTGTTTCGGAGTTTGGGTGTTTTCTATGTATAATATGTATGTATTTACAAAAAAAAAAGTATGTATGTATTAATATCAGTTGTCTAGTACCCATAGTACAAGCTCTGCTTAGTTTGGGACTAGATGGCGTTGTGTGTTAAATGTCCGAAAATATTTATATTTATTTATTTATTTTATTTATTTATTTACAGAGGGTTCCATTGATAGAGGTGAGAATACGGGTTATTTCAGTTATAATGGTGCGATAATTGAATAAAATAACGTGTTACGTAATATGTATTATAAATGAGTTTTAATAATAATAAAAAAAAGAAGTTAAGGTAATTATACAAATTTAATAAAATTACGAAACAGAACACGAATGAAACATAATGAATCAATTATAAAAATCTGTCATTTTAGTTTGTCTTGTGGAAGTATCAGCCATCATCTGTTTTTCGATATTATAAATTTTATCAAATATCCTTTGGTCGCCAATAGATGTCATTTCAAAATAATTTATGGGTAGGATAAGAATGAGTAAACAAACAAAACGATATTATCTCGGTTACAGAGGTTTATACATATAAAATTCACTGGCAGTCTTAGTTATAGAGGTAACTATGATGATAAATCGAAAGAATAAATCCCAGATATAGAGGTTACCTCATCCCACTAACAGAGGTAATTTAGTGCCAAAGTGTTGGGACTTTACCATGAGTTCCAGTTATGGAGGTTTCTCACTTATCCAGGTCCCACTTAACCAAGCTTCACTGTATATAGTCCATATTTAGGACCACTTTTATCTTACAGAGGTGTTTTGTAGTCTCATTTTGTAAATTCCCAATGTGATTGTTTAGGCATTGTTTGACAAGTTTATGCGTTTAAGAAAAATGACAATTATCTCGTTAAAGGTAGTAGAGGCACTCTGATGTCAGCTGGACCGCGGCGGTACCCTTTCAGCCAACACCAACATTGAATGGCCGTATTCGTATTGTCCTGTTTCGTTGGTTCGTGCCAACATGCGATGAAGCAGAAGCTTAATGTGTCGCATTGTCTGCTTTCGCAATGAGTATGGTGGCCATTACTCTTGAATTCTGCTTACTCTTTCTATCAGACAGAGTAGAGTCACTTTGGCAGACTCACATAGTATAAAATATTAATTTAATCGTTCAATTATAACGTAAGCCATCACCAAGGTATTTCTAATTACTGTAACGAGATGTGGTCACCTCTGGCCACTCCTTGTACGTTAGATACTACTCTGTCGTACGTCTGTGACGAGCTTCTTACGCAACCGGCCATATTTTATGTAAACGTGTTTATATTTATATCAATGTAGTGTACGCGAGGAGGCTTGTGCAACAGATCCTGCACGGTTAGCTCCAAGGCTCACAGCCAGCTGTCAATGACCGTTTTGTTATTGTTGACGATTGTAGACCATCGTCGTAAAAACATTTGTCACCTCAAACATTTTGTGAATATGGTTTCTGCACGTGTCTAGTAGCTAGTTAGCTTGTATTATCAATTCGAACAGATACTTCATAATCAACATTTCATTAAGGCTCCTATTCAGATGGATGTGTGTGTTAGCTAGCTAGGCTAGATACTTGAAGACGAGGGTGAGATAAGATCGTTCATTCATAGTTTAAATATTGGCTACCTACTGATTTCCATCACCTACGTTATTTTGTTCTCAATTAATAGGAGCAAAGTCCTTAGAGCAGAATCCTTTCTTTCGAGTTAGTAACTAAATTAAGAAGAATTGTGTAGGAAGTTGCACCAACTATTACTCTTTCTCTTACTCTTAATATGACGGAGAACTTAAAGTTACAGGAGACAGCAAAAAATTAAAATCGTCGTTTTGTTATTTGTTTTTTTTATTTCAACAACACTGACTTCACCACCAGCCAGACGCATATCTTGCAGGTGTCGCCTTGATCACTTTGACGACAACAGGGCCATGCGAAGAATGCGAGTGAGGATAGGAATGGTGCAGAGAGGAAGCCGAATGGTGCAGAACAGGGTGGCTTAGGTGAAGAGGTGATGAATGATGGGAGTAGCTAGTTAATGGTAGACTGTGAGACAATGGTGGTGCGTGGACATATGGGCTTGAGTGGCCTAAGGACAGGGGGAGATCGTGATCTAAGTGGGCTGAGTGTATGGGAGCAAGGTGCAGTGGAGCTACATGAGGAAGTTCGTGTGAGCTTAATAAGGATGCCGAGTGCAGGCTTGCATGAAGTGGTTCTGCGTGTAAGCTGTGTCCAGGATAGGAGTGGGCGTAGTGGCTATGAGAGTGCAGAGGCGAGTACAGCGGTGCGTCATGGATCGCGTGAGAGCTCAGAGGAGCGTGGTGCAAGGAGCCGTGTGAGTGCAGGCTCGGGGACAGGAGGCCATCTAGTTCGCCGTAGATTCCGCGCTTGTCACGAGATGCCGAGGTGCTGGCGATCAGCAGAACAGTGCACAACTAGAAGAAGAAAAAAGAATACATTAGATATGTAAGTGCAAACTTCAATACGCCACCATATTTCTGCATTCCTGATTTTTCATCCTCATAGCCATGAATGGTATTGAATTACAATTTAATTGAAAAATAAAACATAAAACTAGTTTCATTAATAGTCAAATCACAATTCCCAGGAGAAATCTTTTAATCGACTTCAAAACGAAGGTCATTCGCTAGGTCTTGACTTTAGATTCATAGATCGGTCATTTGTTTATTGGGTTTTCTCCACCTTATTAACTAATTATCTGCAACTGCGCCGGTGACTACGCTTATCCTGGATTCGGGACTACAGAGGTTATTACTTATGCACATCTTTTTAGCATAAACAAATAACTGCCGCTTTAAACTTGTAGCTACGTAATATTCAGGTTTCTCAACTTATCAATAACTATTAGTTTCAGTAGTCCACATCGCCAAGTACTCGTATTTTTGACAGAAAAACTACAATTTAACTACTATTCCTAAATAGTTGTCATGTTTGTAAGCTGCTAGAACACACGCAGTATGACGGAAAAGTGTATTAAACTTAAAATGTTAGCATCGCGGCCATTCGCTCACAAGGTAGAACCTTAAAAGTTAACAAACATAATTAGCGACCAGGCCCTTCATAGTTAAATGCATACTAATATCATAAATTTGAAAGGAACTCTGTCTGTTATCTTTCTCAGTTAAACTGCTTAATGGATTTATATGAATTTCAGTATAGAGACAGATTGTACCATGGAGAAGGACATAGGCTACTTCGCGATTACCGATTTATACGTGGGCGCAGCCGCGCGATAATGTTGTATATAATAATATAGTTTAATGAAACGACACCAGCTCATAGTAAAGATCACCTGACTCATTCTATCACGCGCTAAGGTTATTTGGCAATTCATTTATTCTCAAATGTTGCACAAGTTACTGTAAACAATATTAATATGTATTCGATCGGAATATCCAGCGAGTAGTTAATCTACATAATAAAATAGAACTAATACATGAAGATGTTCTGGTAGCCGAGGTCAGCATTTAAATATAGAGCTATTGAAAACATCAATGACATGATTTATTTCATCGTTAAATCTAAAATGTAATAAAAAAATTATGTATAGTAATAGCATCTTAAAATGGATGTAATCTTTTCGTTTCCGCTCGAAGTCTTTAGAAGTTTCGATAAATTACAACATTAATTGCTGAGAAAAAAACTGATTTATATTATTGTACTTATACTATGTAACATATGACATAGATTTGAATTTCAATAAGACTGACATGAGCCTCTTGTTTTGAATTTTTTTAAATATTTAATCATTTCCTAATTTATAAATGTCAGATAAATAATTATTCTAGATAAACTAAATAGAGGAACTATCGACAAATTTGTATCAAGAGCCACTCTGCCGATAAATCGTTTGAAACCGTCAGAACAACAAAGATCCTTAACAGCGCATGCTGCACTTAGGCCGACTACGGCGAAGCCAAAGGAGGGTTATAATTTTGACAGGCTATGTATGTATTTATGTTCATCTGTTCCCTCATAGCTCCTCTACTACTTATTAAAGCTAGACAAATAATATATCGTTAGAAGTGTCTTGATCGTCCGTTGGTTATAGGCTATATGACTTGTCACTGAATCTAATGTGGCGCCCTCTAGCGGTCATAACGTACTTTGTTAAAAAAATAATTTGAAATAAATATGCCGTGTTTGGTATTATTGGAAACGGTGTTACTTGTACATTTCAAATATACATATTACTAGCTGTCGCCCGCGGCTCCGCCCTCGTTTATGTCGGTTTTTTCGTGTTTTTTCGCGGTCGCTGATATGTGACTGATGCAAAAATTCATGAATTTCATGCAAGATCATTCTAAAATTTCAGTTCGATCGGTGCAGAACTTTTTGAGTTTTTGAAGCGTACACAAACCAACATAACATTTTTATATACATAAATATATATAGATTATCATTTGCTTGTGACTTTGTCCGTATTCATTAAAACAAAAATATATTTCTATGGTAGTGCAGTTTTTATTTGAAAAGCGTCGTTTTTTGTCGTAGTTGGGTTTTAGTTCTTACTTTTTTATTACGTTTATCATAGCTATAGTAGATAATACATAAGATAAAACAGTAACTTAACTAACTCATGTACTTTCAACTAAACTATAACTCATAATAAATGCTTTACCAAATGTGGATACCGCCACAGATAATTTTCTGTGTAATTAAGAGACAATTAACGGGTTGTTGCCTTGGAAATGCATATTTACGCGATTGACGACCTTATTGTAGTTGAATGTCTGTAAGAAAGTAAGCTTATGGTGGGTCATGATTTAAATTTGTCGACAATACCTACGTTATTATAAATAAATAAAAATACATACAGTAGAATACAGAACCTCCTACTTTTTGAAGTCGGTTAAAAGTATTAGGTAATATTCTTTAAGATTTTTCAAACTTGATGTATTCAACAATTGCTGTGGTTTCTTTTATTGTCTCTATGTTATTGAATGCAAATAAACGGAACAACAAAGAAACTGCAAGATTTTTTCTAAATTCATATAAATATATAAAATTTCTTACCGGACGACTTCTCAATGATTACCCATAAACATCGATATTTAAGTGTATTACTTTAATGTGGGTAGAGCATACTGAAGAAGTTATGTGGATTTGAGAACACTTCAAAAACTATAAAGTTCTAGACCGGTTGAACATTAAGTTAGTTTAATTACTGTTAACACAAAATAGGTACAAGCCAAATCACTTTGAAGAGAGTTTTTATCAAGTTTATGCAATCACAATGTGCTACAATCAAGCGTACATAGGTACAGCTGGTATCTTATAACATTTTACTAAAACGCCTATTCTAGAATTATTGCAATACTCGTGCAAGCGCACATCTCACATTCAACTGCTAAAGAACTCGCGTCCACTGCATTAAAGTTTCGTAAGGGCATTTAAGTAGATATTTATTCATACATATCATAATTTTTCTCAAATCTAAAATCATTTCACCAATAAAAGTAAGTTCTACGTACAATATTGACTGCCTCGGTGGCTTAGTGGTAGCGTATGCGACTGCTAAGCTTGAGGTCTCGGGTTCGATTCCCGGGTCGGACCAAATGTTTGTATGATCTGCAAATATTTGTTTCGGAGTTTGGGTGTTTTCTATGTATAATATGTATGTATTTACAAAAAAAAGTATATATGTATTTATATCAGTTGTCTAGTACCCATAACACAAGCTCTGCTTAGCTTGGGACTAGATGGCGTTGTGTGTTAGATGTCTGGAATATTTATTATTATTATTATTAATATTGAGAGATTAACCTGTATTATTTTAGAAAATTGTACCTCAATATTTTCTATAGAATGGGTATATAGGTACAATTTCCTAGTATTTGATTTAACTCGACTCTATCAATACTCTATTGACTATAAACTTATGTTTTTGAATTACAAAACACAATAAATCACACGAAAAGCCCTGTTTTAAATCTACAAGAGTGAATAAGAGAGGTGAAACATAATCTTACCTGCTTCAGGCAGTCACTTCACTATATTGTTAGATAAATAAAAAATAATAGTAATAAATATTTCGGACATCTAACACACAACGTCATCTAGTTCCAAGCTAAGCAGAGCTTGTGTTATGCGTACTAGACAACTGATATAAATACATATATACTTTTTTGTAAATACGTACGTATTGTTATATGTATAGAAAACTCCCAAACTACGAAACAAATATTTGTAGATCACACAAACATTTAGCGCGACCCAGGATTTGAACCCGAGACCTCAAGCACAGCAGTCGCATTCACTACCACTGCGCCACCGAGGCAGTAAAAATGTTATTATTATTTTAATTTACCTAAAAAAATATATGAAAATGGAAAAAATAAATATACTCACAAACAGCTTCATATCTTCGTCTATCGGGAACCGAAATCAAAACAGATTTGATACATCATCTTAGTTCAAGTGACAATTTATACAAAATCAATCAGAATGATGTATAATGTTACACAAGCGCCCTTGTCGGTCCTGATGAAACGCCCTTACGCAATAATTATAATTTAAAGTTACCCATTAACGAAAATAGCTATAAAATGAACTTATTAATGCATGGATTTAAATATTCATGTTTATTGTAAACAAAACCGAGGTGCTATAATATAAAACAGTTCACCCGCGGTACCTCACCTGACTCTGTGAGCTATGATAAACCCTTATTTATAATGAGTGAAATGACAAACTAACTAAATCTTTTCAAGTTTAATATCAAGATACGTAACGATATGATCTACAAACAAACAAAAAAAATTTCATCATCATTGAGTCTTTGATAGTCTTATACTACTCGTACTATGTCCAATTGTAGAAAAAATATGATCAATTTATATAAGAGATAAAGGCGTTAGCGAAAGAGTTTTTTTATTTTTTATACTTGAGCTACCAAAATAACTCTGCCCTGCCTGATGGAAAGCACCAGCAGAATCCAAGAGTGGTGGTCACCATCCTCAATGCAAACAAGAACAGTGCAGCATGGTGACCAGCACTATAGCGGCATAGTGAGATGCTTTTTCACGCCCCGCTTAAAGGACCCGGAATTATAGTGGGACGGAAACACGTGCGCTGGTAGTGAGTTCCAGGTTTTAACCGCTCGGCACAGGAAGGAAGAGCCGAATCGATGAGTGCGAGAGTGTATGTCTTCCACTCTGAAGCGGTGACTTCCGAGGCCAGCACGTGTTGTCCTGTAGAGGAAGGGAGAAGGGGGGACCAGTTGGAAGAGCTCTTCAGAACACTCAACATGATATAGGCGATAGAGGACTGCCATAGAGGCGATTTCTCTACGCATTTGCACAGGTTCAAATTCGATTTTCAATTCAATTCAAAGATTCGCGATTAAGCGAGCAGACATTAGCTACCACTCTCCGCTCCCGTTCCAAAGAAGGCAAAAGTGCACCAGGTGACATGTGATATTATACATATTAGCGAATCGCCAAATTCACTAAATGTTTTAATTCATTCACGATCTTATAAATCAGTGTCGTTTGACCCGCTTTCAGTGTACGTACATAAGGATTCATTCATTCGTGGGAGAACCACGCTTCGGCACGAATGGGCCGGCTCGACCGGAGTGATACCTCTGGTCAACTTGTGACGCCTCTGGTGTCACGGGTGTCCATGGGCGGCGGTAATCACTTGCATCATCAGGTGATACGTATGCTCATTTGCCACGTTCTCCATAATGTTTTTATTGTTTTGGTAATAATGGCGTTTTCCATGCATATATAATTAATTAATAGGAAGCTACATAATATTTGCTATTATTTCGTAGGCTTACATTAATAATTTTAAGTCAATAGAATGATATTGGGGATGGTTTTTTCTTGTGTCTTTGCGTTAATTCTCAAAGTACCAAACATAACTAACCACTTTAAAAAACTAATTTTGAGAAAATATTATTTTAATGGAAAAGTATTTGGTTGATTATGCCAAACAGTGTTTATAACATATAACCTCTTTAAAAAGACGTGGCTAAGAAAAAAATTAATTCATTACGATTACTGCATTATTTCAAAACTCTACTTCTCGACTGTCAGTAACGGTTCAGTTATTGTTTATTTTATTTTCTTATTTTGCTGCTATCAGTAAACAAAGCTTTTTTTACATTTTACTTTCTTATTTATATATTTTTATTACATACGCGCCTTGAACTTAAAGAGACTAGTTTTCAGTTTGTAGCCATTTATAGATGTTCACTTTGCCTTACTAATTCAGATGTTAGGGCATTTACGGAGACATACAAAAGGGTTAACTCTGAACAACCAGCATGCTGTTCTTACACCATGATCTAAATAAATAAGTACTTTGGATCCAACCAGTGATCTGTCGTCGACTGTGTTAAACTGATATCTAAACGTTTGCCATAGAAACGTTAAGAAGAAGACTGTTAACTGTATTAAGCAAGATAAAGCACTTTGTAAAATATATTCATGGTCATGACATGTGTAATGCTGAACATAGCCATGCATGCACTTGATGCACTGCAAGCAAATGTACTGCTATGCGCCTTACAAAAATTAAACCACGTGTGTTTCACCTTTAGAATATGTTACTTTATTAAGTTTAGGCGTTCTGTTTGTTACTTAAAGTAAAATCTTTGGAATAAAAGTTATTAAAATTTACATTAAAAACCGACTTCAAGGACTGGGACTTCAAGGATTGAAATGGGTCCACACTGGAAGCATCAGCTTTCAAATAAAAAAGAATAATCAAACCAGTCGAAACCTCTGAGGTAACAAACAAAAAAAAATACAGTTGAATTGAGAAATTCATCCTTTTTTGAATTCGGTTAAAAAAAAATGGATGTAGAACCATCTCAATAGACTGCCGTAGTGTGGATCACCATGCTGCATTGTTGCATTGTCTGCATTTGCAATTAATATAATGACCACCACTCCTGGATTCTGATCATTTCTTTCCATTAGGCATGCTTTCCAAAAAGACTCTAGTCCTTTTGGCAGGTTCGTTCATAAGGTATAATTCTCGTGTTAATATATATCATTACACACGTACTGCCTTACTATGAAAAGCCACAAAGTACTATTGACTTCGTAACACATAAATACAGATCTATCACAGCGGACTTTCACGATACAATTCCTGACTGTAGGTGTGGTCTGACACCTTAATTACTCCCGTAAGTAGTTCAGTTTTCTGTTAGATACGAGTATTATTGTAATTAGGGCTTAAAAGTATCATAATATAGCATGCACATTATTGCGCATGGTGTGTGTGACGCAACGAACTGCCCGAAGTTGTCCTAGTTTTTGTGTCCATCAGTAGGGCTGCTGATTTATTGTAGCTTATTTAATAAATTCATACCGTAACTCACGTTTGTGTTTAGAGGTTTTTACAATATAATACTGTGTGTAGTGGTTTCATTCATTACATAGTAAACAAATTACACAAAACCTTTGGAAAACATACAGTAAGGAAAGAAAAATAATGATGATTTTTTTTATGGAATAGTAAGCAAACGAGCAGACGTATCGCCTATGGTAAGCGATTTCCGCCGCCCATGGACACCAGAGGCATCACAAGTGCGTTTGGAGGATGGGGAGGGGATGAGGGAAAGGGTTGGGGTGTGGGCCTCCGGTATCCTCACTCACTCGGTAAAACACAGCGCAGACGCTGTTTCACACCGGTTTTCTGTGAGGTATCGCTCCGGTCGAGCCGGCTCCCACGGTTAAAATATATAAGATGCCGGATAAGACCCATCATTCTTTTTTTCCCTTATTGTAATATTTTATCATAAAAATCTTTACGAACTTTAGTTACATACATATTAAATTAATACATTCACGTACTTAATCCCAGAGCGGTAGAGGAAGGAACATTGAGGGCACACAAAACCTCTATAACAGTCACTAGACTTCTGATATACATTCTTATTATTTTTTAATACCTACACATGTATGTCACTATATACAAACAAACGGAAACGTGCTCATCAGCTCATCACACAATATTTATCTTGCGTAGGACTCAAACCCGTTGCTTAGCAGTCAGGATCGCTAACCACAAAGTCATCTCACTATTCTGTCAACTTTAATTTGTGAATTTCAGAATGATTTGTCATTACAATAATGTTAAATTGTGACCCTACGTGCCGTTCGACAGGTTCTGAATGGCATGGCGTTGTGTGGCCATGTGTACGTATCGAATGACGTCATCCAACATGATATGGACAACAGTTAAATTGTTTCTTTTTGTTCGAACCTGGATCCGCGCGTAATCGGTGTCCACAAAAAGTTGTAGAGGTAATTGTTGAATTTTAATGTTGGACCTTGTTAATATGCGATAGGTCGTTGCATTTAATAAACATTGCTCTTATAATTGCCACTATTAAGTAATTTATTTACATTTTTGTGTTTCTTTTTGTATTATGTATGAGCCTGCCAAAGTGAACACTCTGCCTGTTGGAAAGTATAAGCAGAATCCAAGAGTGGTGGTCACTATACTCATTGCGAATGCCGACAATGCAACGATGCAGCATGGTGATCCACACTATGTCGGCCTATTAAGATGCTTCTGCATCATTAGACCTCCAGTCTTGCACTCACCGACGAAACACGGCAGAACGAATAGGAAGACAGTAAATTTATAAAGGCTGGGTGCTAAGCATGTCGATTTCTTTATCGAACTTATTATAAAGTCTACTTAGTCTTGGTATTGGAGATTGAAAAATTTAAATTTAAAAGCCAAGCTTACAGCAGAAATAACTGCAGTTAGTATCAGGTTCATTTAAACTGTGTTAATTATATTTGTTTTATAAACTGTGAGCCAATTAAATTAAGCCACAATTATGTAAATGACTACTTGTCTTTGTCTTCCTTTTATGATATGTTTATTTTTAAATTAAATTTTTGTGAACTGGTTATCAATTTTAACGAAGTTTGTTTATACTAGAATCCGATTTTTTTTCATGAATGTTGTGTTTGCCGGTTTATGTTGTACACCCAGGTATATTTTATGTATTGTACATTTATAATGCTTAAGTAATGTGTAACAACTGTAGATAAACCTATGAATAAATAAATAATTAAGACAGTACAGTAAAGCGACATCGTTTGTGTCTTTTGTCTCATGTTTTTGATCAGGCCGAGTAGAATCACATTCCCAGGCCCATGTATATAAAAAGGCCATTAGAATATACCATGATATGTAAATATGGTGGGATACATACACATTTAGGTTATATATAAACCTTTAGAGGCATTTCTAATAGAAAAAAATGAACACGATCCTCACACATACATTTGTTCTGAGTAGGAATCCAATCCACGGCCCCAGGCTTACCGTCACGATTTCTAAGCACTCGACTAGTAAGACCGTGTGGTGTATAATAATACTCTTTCTTTTTAAAAGAAAACTCCTGCATTAGAAATATTATTACCTGTGTTACGAGAGACTGTACAAATATACATGTAAAGGACATAAAGAACACCCAGACTCAGCACAACAATGAGGGGTTTGTATCCACAACTTATCGCAGAGGAAAGCGACGTGGCGGCCGCTTAAACCACTAAGCCAACCGTGCATTCGAACTCTTACCAAACGTTTCATGAGATTCTAATAGTTTTCCTATTTATATTATTTTAGAACTCGGCAGTTTAACTATGTTACTTGCATGTAGGTATATCATTGCGGCCAGTTTCTAACAAGGAAGTAAATAAGTACACCATGCATATTGAGAAATGTGTGGTGGAGTTATGAAATTGTAGTGCAGTAGGCAAGTGGTGGTCAGGCAGTGTTGTATATTTATAGGATATATGTGATCGAGTGACATACACTCATAGGTATGAGGAAACCGAACTGGATCTAGAACGAAGAATGGAATACTTAAGTTACGTGGGTGTGGTCTATAACTTAGTTTGGATTACGAGAAATTATGTGATAGTGTGGAGTAATAACCAAAGGTCTTAATAACCAATTAATACATTTTTAAAAGTTTATCTTAATAAATAAAATTCTCATAACTACTCCCAAACGGCTTGACCGATTAGAATTTTTTTTTGTGGATATTCCAATACCTAATATTCCAATACCCTGGTGGGTGGCGCGTCTGTCGGTATACCATTTATCAATTGTAGACGGTACGAAGTTTGCCGGGTCTAGTCTATATCAATAAAATTGAATGATCACCGAAATGTGTGTGCGCTCTTAACTTCCGATCGACTGCACCCATTTGGATATTTTTTTCTCGTTGTGTTTATAATTATCAGGACAAGGTTTTAATGTTTGTATATTCTCTTAGTCCGTTTAGTTTTATACACTTACATAATATTCACCTAAATAAGGCGACACTAAGTACAGTTCTGCTCTGCCGGGTCAGTTGTTATTTAATAAAATTAAAATCTCAATAGTAGAGTGATAGTAGCACCTGCATAAAATTAACTTGTTACAAATACATAGTTAGTATTATCGACTTTAATGCGCCGATTTCTTTTTAATACTCTTAGTTGTTTTAATTTATTAAATGTAAATGGCATCACTATGCTGTATTACCGTATAAGTATTATTTTTACTGCACCTGCATCGAGTTTTGTAATTTTGTTCAATATTGTTCTCATGAAAGCGATGATTGTCTAAATGAAAAATAAAGATCTTTAAACTTAAACCAAAATAAATAAAGAATGGGAAGCGTCAATTTTTGAATTCGCTTTTAGACGACAAACTTCTTTAATGTGAGTTACAAATGAGCCATTCGAAATGTTTTTCTAAATTTTCTTACTTGGAATTTTTTGTATAAAATTTGTTTTGTTAATTAAAAAATGCTATGTGGTTGACATAAATTGTCATAGGAACTCGTACATGCTAGTTATGTAGATATACACATTTGCAGGTAGCAACCAGTAGCCAGGTACAAAGAGAGGTTAGCGACAGGATGTTGACATTACAAAGTTTCGCAAAGTTCCGGCGGGCGGCGCCGGCGCAGCTTCCGGTTGCGACAACACCATGTACTAATGACTGGTTTATTCATTAATGGTATACATGGAAGCACATGATTTTAATAGAAGATTGCGGTCAATCGGCCCGCGACTGACGGTGACTCAGTGTTGCAAAGTCACACTACTTTGTAAAAACCAATTTTTCTATAGATTTTGCACATAACATATAATGTTCTATATGATTTAAAGTTTGTTTGAAGGAATTTAGTATCTCAATTTCACACATTCATTCATATATTACATTTTCAGAATTAGTTAAACAAATCAGTATCGTGATGTATTTATAGAGTGTCACCACACCATCTACTAGTCCCATGGATGACAAAGTAAGACAGCACCATATCACTCAAGGATCATCATCTCTCACGGTAAAGAGAACTTAAAGTTGAAACAAACTCTTTACCAATCTGCCAGTCCAGCGAGGTAGTGGTGGTGGCCAAACCTTCTTTGCTGAGGAGAGGCCTATGTCGTGCCTACTGCAATGATGGTTACGAAAACTCATAATAGTGACAATAAACGAATTTCCTACATATATGTGCAGGTATTTGTGCATAAAGTTATAAATAAATAAATAAATAAATATATCTATTTTTAACAGAGTTCAAAAAGAAGGAGGTTCTCAATTTGACTGTATTTTTCATGTTTGTTACCTCATAACTTTCGACTGGGTGAACCGACATAATTATTTTTTTATTTCAAAGCTGGTGTTTCCTGTGTGGTCCCATTTCAATTTGGTGCAGTTCTTAAAGTAGTTTTTTTTTTGGAATAATATGTGATTTTTTCTAGACAGTTAGTAAATTTGCCGTCTGGTGTTTTGGAAGGCATAATTCATTATTTAATAAAATATGAGAGAGCCACATCTGGCTTCCGTAAATTAATCAAACGGATTGTTAAATTTATCACTTTGAAGAACAATACAGGTATTGTATATACCTACCCATTTATGTAATCATTTTAGATAAAATACACTATAATGTAGTGTACATTATAGTGTATTTTATCTAAAATTACTAACCTAAATGGGTATTTATTACCTAAATAGGTACCTATTATTTACTACATCGGTATTTGATATAGTCTTTGTAACATTTACAAAATCAGATTCAAAAATCCAGTACAGGTATGTAAACTTAGAAACTGACAATTTTTTTTTCTTTTCAAATGTTGTCGATGAACTGTCAATATTTAATTGAATAATACGTTATTTTAAGCTGCTGCTCCATTGCATAGTTAGGATATATAATTTATTACATTTAAAATAAGGAAGTGTTTTGATGATTAGCAGCTTTGGTATAGAAAAACTAGTGTTTATATATAAATGTAAACTTTAATTCAAAGTAGAATTTATACAAAATATACACCCGAAACTTACTAATTTGGCACTAGACACTATCAGAGTGGGGCTTAATGCCAGCCTCCATGACCGAGGCCGTGCAGAGATGACCCGTAGTGGAGGGGGACAGAGTAGCTGTGGGACACGATCGGAGCTGATGCCACCAAGCTGTGACCTAGTCCGTGACCGTAACCTGGACAAGTCCAAAATAAGAGTATGAATAAATTACATTTTGCTTAATCTTGATTCACATATCACACCTCGATATTGTATTATAGACAGTTGATTAAATAACCTACTAGTACATTTTTGGGTATACCGGAACTGTGCTTTACAATCCAGTTTAGCCCAAATACATATGTATGAATATAATATTGTTTGTTCTGGTTATGAGATTTGTAGTTAAAAGTCGTTGAGTATTCTTACCGTATCCACCGAGACCACTGTATCCATGACCGAAACCGTATCCGTGGTCGAGACCAATCCCATGTCCTAACGCAATGCTGTGGCCTAATCCAATTCCGTGGCCGAATCCGTAACCGTTACCCAGCCCGTATCCGTGGCTAATGAGCGGTGCACTGTGCGAGTACAGGCCCAGGCCGTGGCCGCTGTGGCCATAACCGAGGCCAAAAAGACCGCGCTTTTCGGTCTTCTTTTCTTCGGCAGCTGTAGCCAAGGCTACGACCAGGAGGAGGATACACAACTGAAAGAAAATTTAAGTAAATAATGTTTGCTGCTTCAGTGAATTGGTGCTAAAATATGGAGGGGAAATCTCGTAATATCTGTACACTCGGTTAATAAGTAAAGGAAGTGGCCATCACAGAATATGAACGAATGTTCCATTGAACGTTTCAGTAAAAAAGTTAACAAAGATTTGAAGAAGAAGTAGAGCTACGCGTTATAAAAAGAATTTTAACATAGGAGTCCATGACCCTTTATCATCTGTTGTCTCAAACATGAATATAATTGTTATTTGTTATTTTTAATTTTCATTGAATAGAACTGTTGCTTGGTCAGGAGTCAAGATGTTAACATCGATTTAAATTTCAGGATATTCTCTTATCTTTTTCTCTGTTAAAAGAGAAATTAAATATTTTTTTTCAAAATTTGATTTTAATCTTCTGAATCATAAATCTATCTATATTTTAATATCGGATATGTTTACGTTAGTTTTTTTAAAATTTTGCCATAGGTATATAGACTAATTTTACAATTTGACTCAAAAATCTACTAACCTAATGATGATATACCTAAAGTGATTTTCATAAAGTGGTATCAATAACTGGAGTCAAATATGAAATAAAAAATCAATTTATCCCGGCCGGCTAGCAAGTACAAGTAAATAAGATTAATTATACCATTATCGATAGTTGATGCCATTATCATAGAGGACAAGAATTGTGTTATCAATATTGTTACACTCAGAGCCCAAGTCGCTCGGGTTACAAACTTTTGATTTTAGTAACTGATGCTTTTAATGCTTTTAATTACTGAAAAGATTTTAAGAAAATTCACAGATTAAGGAGATACGATATCTTTGTGATTATCAAAGTTACACTTTTAAAGTTAGATTGATCTTTATCTTATTGCACAAATTCCTTGTAAAATAGGAAAAAAGTACAAAAATATGATATAAATCTAACATACTTATGTAAGTTAGAAACTTACTTTTATCCTTTTATCCTTTTTTTAAAAGACAACTCCCACATTAGGAATAAACATCCTGTGTCGTGGGGGACTTTACAAACATACATGAAACGGACACAAAGAACATCCAGACTCGGGACAACAATTCATGGATCACACAAAGTGTTGTAGGTACCGCGTGGGATTTGAACCCACGACACTTGGCGAAGTAGCAAGCGGCATGGCGACCGCTGACACCACTCGGCCAACTGTGCAGTCAAACATCACTTAAACTTTAATACTAATAAGTACAAAAAAAAATCTTTAGCTTCGGAGTTCTCCATGGAAAGAAAATTGGAAGGAGCCAAAATATTTATAGTTTTATTACTTTTATAAAGATTTTGTATCCTCTTGGAATAGTAAAAATATCAAAAAAGGCTTTTCGCAAATTTTAACGCAGACCGAAATATTTATAATATAAATATAGAATACACATTTAGAACTTTAATATAAAATGTAAACTTACAGCAGCCTTCATATTAGTGGTTTATTGTATGGTCAGTGGAACACTAATCCCTTAGTTGCGCCCGCGCAGTATTTAAGTAGCCCTGTCGACCCCCGCTAGAGCACGCATGCGGACTGCGAGTACTTCACAGACACGCCTGCACTTGTTGCGACACTTGTTAAATTAATAAGTTAGGTAGTGTGAGGCTTTATACGGGAAAATTCCTAAAATTTGTAAAATTGCTTCGATATGTAATCAAAATTATGATAATCTACGAAAATTTTAAGTAAGATGTCGCTGAAAAAGTATTTTACGGGTGTAACAGAAAGGTGTTATCATATTTTAAGCTCGTATGACGACCCTAATGCTGGGGCCACACTAAGGTTTAACGTCAATGCCCATTATCTCGATAATTTTTGCGATAATTTTTGCCGCATTAAAATGGGTGGCTACACTTCAACGGTCAACATGAATGCTCATTATTGGCGATAAAAACGGCGTTAAATTTACTTTAATTCAAGCAAGATGGACGTCGACAGAGCTCTATATCTCATGAGTGTAAATTTATATAATTTGACTTTATTGAATCATTACCGAATAAAAAGAAAACGGAAACAAAGAAAAAGAAGATGGTGGATGATACAAATGCATAGGAATCGTACACTGTAAGTCTTTCTGTTTATTTAAATTTAGTTTATAATTAAATTAATAAGTACCTAAATTTAGCTTAAATTTAGTTTTCTAATATAACAATGACCGGTATTACCATGTTAAACTTTTTATTTTGTATTGTTGTCAGTTTTTTCTCCTGTCTGTTTATTTGACATTCATACCATGCATTAAAGTGTAGGTACTTTTGAAGTACCTAATATATATAGCGTCGTAATGAACTTTTATTTAATTGCAGGAACTCTATGGAGGAAATATTTTCCGAACAACTAGCTGAACCAAGCAACCAGTTCGAGGGTTTCGTTCGAATGTCGGCAACTGATTTCGAATTGATTTTAGGCAGAGTTGGGCCTTTGATAGAAAAACAAAAAACTAAATTTCGTGTAACTATACCCGCCAAAGTTCGACTAGCAGTTACTTTACGATATTTAGCTACAGGAGATAGCTACAGAAGCTTACATTATTTGTTCAAGATGTCTCACCAAGTGATTTCTAATATTGTTAGGGAATGTTGTGCTGCTCTCATATCTGTATTGAAAGATATGATAAAGTTACCTGAGAATGAAAATGAATGGCTACAAAAGGAATCTGATTTTAAAGATACATTTCCTCATTGCTTGGGAGCAATCGATGGTAAACAAGTAGTCATGGCGTCACCGCTTCACAGTGGATCTGAATATTTTAATTATAAGCATTCGTTTAGTATTGTGTTGATGGCCTTAGTGGATCGCAATTTTTGTTTTATGTTTTGCGACGTAGGCAACAAGGGTAGAATCAGTGACGGTGGTATATTCAGAGATTGTGTTTTATTCGAAAAACTTCAGAAAAATTCCTTACGTTTACCACAACCTAAACCACTTTCTGATGGCGATGTAAATGTGCCGTACGTTTTTGTTGCTGACAATGCATTTCCATTGCACCCCAACATAATGAAACCTTTTCCCGGAGACCACCCCGAAGGAAGTATGCAACGAAACTTCAATCGTAAACTTTCTTCTGCTCGTATTGTTGTGGAAAACGCATTTGGTGTTATGTCAGCACGGTTTCGAGTACTTAGAAAACCTATAGCTCTACAACCAAACGAAGCTTCAAGAGTCGTAATGGCGTGTGCTTTATTACATAACTTTTTAAGAAAAAGTTCTAACTCGCGGTCCATTTACACCCCATCAGGCTACACTGACACAATTGCCAACGGAGAAATAATAAATCCTGGCACATGGAGAGAAGACATTGGAAATGGCGAGAGCGCTTTCAGGTCAATGAAGAGTATTGCACGACGTTCAGCTTTAACAGCGATGGACCCCTGAAAACCCCTCTAAAACTGAACTTGTCCTTTTTACAAAGAAAAAAAAGCTAATGGAACTCCAGCTACCTATTTTCTTTGGCACCACACTAAGCCTTGCAAGCGAAGTCAAGTATCTGGGTGTTTACTTAGATAAGCAACTGAATTGGGCGAAACACACAGCCTACATTATCACCAAAGCCAGCATATCCTTATGGCAGTGCAAGCGACTGCTCGGCAAAAACTGGGGCATAAGCCCCAAGATCACTCACTGGCTTTACACAACAGTCATTCGGCCAATAATCACCTATGGCGCACTGGTATGGTGGCCCAGAACTGACCTGAGCGTGGCCAAAAAAGACCTTGAAAAGCTACAGCGTTTTGCTTGCGTCGCAATTACCAGCAGTATGAAAACTGCACCCACTGCTGCCCTGCAAGCAATGCTGGGGCTGCCGCCCCTACACCTTATCGTGCGGGAGGAGGCGGCCCTATCTGCTCTCAGACTCAGTGCTGCAGGAACACTTGGAAAAGACTCAAGAATAAAACACATACGCATAAAAGAGGATGCCATCAACCAACAGCCCATGTTGGCATCCCCAAGTGACAAAATCCCCAAAACACACTACTTTACAAAACACTACATAGTACAGCTCACAGAAGATTCTGGTGACCACTCAGGGCAGAAGGAACTGAGGATCTACACCGACGGCTCTAAAACCAAGTATGGAACAGGAGTCGGTGTCTTCTCGAACGAGCTCAACATAAGAATATCCAAGCCGCTGGGCAAGCTCAACACTGTCTATCAAACAGAATGTGTGGGGATTATCCAAGCGGCAACTGCACTAGAAGCCAGGAAGATAACGGACACACACATCCGTATACTTTCTGATAGTGCTTCAGTCCTCCAATCCTTAAACAGAAACTACATCACCTCAGGACTAATACTTGAATGCCATAATGCACTGGAACGCGTCTCGGTACTTAACCGGAACACAGTGACACTGCAGTGGATAAAGGGACATAGTGGATCACTTGGTAACGATGCGGCTGATGAACTGGCTAGGAGAGGATCTGGCACAGTGATCTACGGACCTGAGCCAATTGTGCCAATCCCGTTCAACCAGCTCCGCAGATGGTTGCAAGACTCCACTCGCACACAAGCCGAGAACTGGTGGACCGCAGCACCAGGCTGCAGACAAGCTAAAGAGGCCATGCCTACTCTAAACAGCAAACTGACCAGACGCCTACTGGGTCTGGACAGAGGAAGTCTGCGCCTGGTGGTGGGGACCATCACCGGACACTGCTCATTAAACAAACACTATCACACAATAGGCATCACAGACAGCCCTCTATGCAGAGCATGCATGGAGGCTGAGGAAACAGTGGCACACGTGCTACTCGAGTGCACGGGCGTCGCGCAGATCCGCGATAGAACCCTTGGATCACCAAGGTCTCTCGCGGATGCCCTGAGAGGACTGGGAAGTCTGATCTGCTTCTGGAAGGAAGTGGGCTGGTTAGAATGACGGCCGCTATGGCCCACGTACAATGGTCCACTCTAAGGACTAAGTGCGGAAACCATTCCGAATAATAACAGCGATGGAAGTCAGGAATAAATTCGCAGAAAATTTCTATAATAATTTGTAAGACTTCCTCTTGCCCCTTATGCTCCTTCTAGGCTCAAAAATATTAATTTTAATTTGATTATTCGGAAAATAAAACAACGTGATCTGTATTTATGTCTTTCATTTATTTGTTTTTTAAAGTAATTAACATAGCTTTTACATAAATTTTATATCTTTAATTATTTTTATTTTATCGGAATCTGTGATAACTATTTGCGAGGCACGCGTTGATGGTGGTAATTCTAGGAAATTTTCTTGGGAAGTTTCAACTGAGAACTGATCTGAAGGTGGATTTGTATCGTGATTTAGAGGCGACTGGTATGACGGAGGATTTGGTTGTGGGCTGTATGCTTGATGGTGTGGAGACGGGGATATAGAGAGGCTTAAAGGCGACTGGTATGACGGAGGATTTGGTGGTGGGCTGTATGCTTGATGGTGTAAAGACGGGGATATAGAGAGGCTTAAAGGCGACTGGTATGACGGAGGATTTGGTGGTGGGCTGTATGCTTGATGGTGTGGAGACGGGGATATAGAGAGGCTTAAAGGCGACTGGTATGACGGAGGATTTGGTGGTGGGCTGTATGCTTGATGGTGTGGAGACGGGGATATAGAGAGGCTTAAAGGCGACTGGTATGACGGAGGATTTGGTGGTGGGCTGTATGCTTGATGGTGTGGAGACGGGGATATAGAGAGGCTTAAAGGCGACTGGTATGACGGAGGATTTGGTGGTGGGCTGTATGCTTGATGGTGTGGAGACGGGGATATAGAGAGGCTTAAAGGCGACTGGTATGACGGAGGATTTGGTGGTGGGCTGTATGCTTGATGGTGTGGAGACGGGGATATAGAGAGGCTTAAAGGCGACTGGTATGACGGAGGATTTGGTGGTGGGCTGTATGCTTGATGGTGTGGAGACGGGGATGTAGAGAGGCTTAAAGGCGACTGGTATGACGGAGGATTTGGTGGTGGGCTGTATGCTTGATGGTGTGGAGACGGGGATATAGAGAGGCTTAAAGGCGACTGGTATGAAGAAGAATTTGGTGATGGACTTTATGCTTGATGGTGTGGAGACTGGGAAGTAGAAAACTGAGGTACTGCAGACTGTTGCTCAAGTCGATCGGCCACACATGCACGAAATAGTAAATTTTGAATATCATTCATTAATATATCTCGCGTATTTGGATTTCTTATTTTTTTTAGTTTACATGCGAGCAGTCTTCCGAACATCTCACATTCATCATCTTTCTTTTCTTTAATGAATTCAAAAGCTTCGTCCATTTGACGTCGCGCTGCTTTGATTTCTTGAGGCAAATCGTCTTTCAGTTGTCTTTTTTTAACATAATTTTGAGATTTATTTTCTTTTGGATGAGTTCCATTTTCTTGTTGTATATTGCGATGCGAAGCTTCTTCTGTTTCTGTAGACAAATGAGAACTATTTTGATTTCCATCATTTCTTTCTTGAGCCTCATTTTCGTTATGTGTCTGCAAAAAAATCATACTTAAACTAGCAGCCCTTATCTTCAAAAATATATACAATAGGTACATATATTTAAATATTGAAACCTAAGTATTATTATTTTTTTGTTTTATTAAAATCCATTTAGTAGTTTTTACGTAAGAGTAACAAACATCCATGCTCCCAAACTTAGCATTTATAATATTAGTAGGATAAGTTTTACAGACTAACATATAGACACACAGGACAGATGGACAGACGGAAGGACGTACAGTCACATTGACACGCAGACGGACAGATAGACAACAGAGTGACAGCAATGGGATTTCTAACTAATAATATATTATTATAATTATATAAAAAATATCAACACTAAAACCCAAAAACGCACTTGCTATGACTATGTTATTGACATAATGTTTGACTGATTGTATTACTTACCTCTGTATTTAATGTGTGACTACTATCATATACTCCTCGCAGGAAAATATCCATCGTTTGGAATGCAAACCAATTAGTGGTATATACGTCATCTTTGCCAGCTCCGGACTTCAACGATTTTTTAATTTTGTTCAAATGGGTTCTATAATAACACATTAGGCTTTCCTTCTTCTTTTTCATTTCTTCAACTGTTGTTGGAAAAGGTAATATTTCCATTATTCGGCGCCAGGCATCACTTTGCGTTCCACGGTTCTTGAAACTTTTGAGTTTCGGATCCCACAAACATGGTTCTGTTTGCAGAATCTCAAGAAAAGTAATTACTTTCTCGTTACTCCACTCCGTCGCCATAGTACGTATTTCGATCCGTCCGAAATCCGTCGTAAAAAAACAAATACGTCCGCTCCCGTTGCGCTCTCGACGCAAACTGACAATACGTACCTAATGTGACCGCTTTATCGCATCAATTCTCGCATTAATCTCTTTGATGTACCGTCACTTGAGCTATCGCCTAACTCCAAATGGCATTGTTAATGCCATTGTCAATTTATCCCGTTAAGGTGTGGCTACACCTATGGTGAACGTCCATTATCGCGATAATTAATGGCATTTCTCATTAGTGTGGCCCCAGCATAATGCTGTGGCGGTACATCAAAGAGATTAACGCGAGAATTGATGCGATGAAGCGGCCACATTACGTATTGTCAGTGTGCATCGAAAGCGCAACGGGAACGGACGTATTTGTTTTTTTACGACGGATTTGCCTCAAAATCGCACGATTTTGACTGGAAATACGTACTATGGCGTCCTAGTGGAGTAATCATCCACCTTCTTCTTTTTCTTTGTTTCCGTTTTCTTTTTATTCGGTAATGATTCAATAAAGTCAAATAATATAAATTTACACTCATGAGATATAGAGCTCTGTCGACGTCCATCTTGCTTGAATTAAAGTAAATTCAATGCCGTTTTTATCGCCAATAATGAGCATTCATGTTGACCGTTGAAGAGTAGCCACCCATTTTAATGCGGTAAAAATTATCGCAATAATTATCGAGATAATGGGCATTGACGTTAAACCTTAGTGTGGCCCCAGCATTAATGATGTTTAATGCCAATAATTTAAAAAAAATAACCCAATGTTAAAATATTTACCTACAATCTAATATGTAGATTGTAGATATATTATATCTAGAAGCTAATATTAGGACCTTAAAATTTTATGGATAACGTTTAATTAATATTTCGCATAACAGAGGACTGATGTGAATAAAATTATTACATGTCACATTTTTGCACAAAAATAATATAGATACCACCGATTGGTATTGGACCGCACGCTGTCTCGGGTTCTAGAAGTCGGGGAACCAGGTACGGTACACCCTCGAAAGGAAAACCCTGGAACCGCGACGTACCTCGGACCACCTACGGTTTGTAGATGGCCCCCTCCTGTGCAGAAATCCTGATGTTCCTTTTCTGCGCAGGATTAAGGGCTTGCGCCGGCACCTCGGACTGCTTGCGGACAGTTTTTAGTTTTATTTGGGCTAATTTAGCGGCACTTGCTTTTACCCTCCAGTCCTGTAGCCAATTGTGGAGTTCAAGAAGCAAGTCTGAGGCGCTCGCTTGGAATTTAGCTCACTAGTACCGCTGTGGATGTTGTTATAGTGACACCAGACCAGGCAAAGTTTAAATAAATTGTCTTTTTTGTTCAGTGTACATAGAAAAGTTTGTTAACGTTATGGGCGATTCTTTCACTAAAAACATCTTAAACCGTTTTGCCGAAGACTCTTCAAAGATATTTTTAAAATGTGAGAAGCCGAGGATCGTACCAAGTGGCGTGCAATTAAAGAGGCCTATGTCCAGTAGTGAACTCCGGAAGGGCTTATAAAATAGCTGTTCTATAGTTAAAGAATTTATTTAAAAAAACCGGCCAAGTGCGAGTCAGACGCGCGCACCAAGAGTTCCATACAAACCTGTAGGTATATTATATGATGTAGCTAAAAATTTGTGCTTTTCGCATTTCGCCTACATCTGTACTACATGACGCTGTTTCGTACCAAATTTCAAGATCCTGAGTTCACGGGAAGTTTTTGATTCCCTTGCGAGTGTCGAAAATTTGCAGAATAAACGGCTGTATCCTTAAAAATTAGATTTTGCTACAGCTTCAAGGAACAGTCGATCTTAGTATTTGATATGAACTTCAGCTTCACACCTCCACGCGTTCTGAGAATAAAAGTATCTTGACAGACAGACGGACAACAAAGTGATCCGTTCCGGAAGGGTTCAGTTTTTTTTCCTTTTGAGGTATAAATCCCTAAAAATACCTTTTTTATATCCATTTATTTGACGAGGTGGTTTTCAAAAACCCGATTCGCTTAAGATATAAATATTAACTTATGCTACTATTTCAGACTAGCTTCGCCCCGCGGTACGACAATAACCACGGGTAACACCGCGGGGTTCTGCTAGTTTTCTATAAATATTGTCATCTCTTTACAAAAAAAAAAAACAATATTTAAACAAAAAAAGAGGTTTTATGTGAGTAATTGAGGCGTACAAGCATAACGAACAAACTGACATAAATATGATTATAATTATTAGTAGTGTACAATGAAATAGTTCCTTTACACAGTCATCACTTTGAGTGTTCGGTGTGCATCGCATAGTTATTTACAATAACTTGTATAATTATCAATAATAATTGCTTAACTAACTGAGCCCCGAGGTATTACGTGTTTGTTACCCTTATAGTAACATAGTCGTACCTTTATAATAACAACCGGGAGTAACACCACGGGAAGCTGTTAGTCTAAAATAGAAAAGATGATTCAGACAATAATAAAATAAAAACATTTAACGATTTTTCTAAAACTTGTAGATTGTAACTCGTATCTGTCTAATAAGTAACAATCAAGTTATCACAGCAAGACTACGTCCCCTACAATTCAAGTAAAACACCTTATGCATTTGTTAAAATCCATGAATTTAAAACAATAGCATAACAGTACAATGAGTAACATAAGATATACAAGTGGTATAGGTTTTGCGGGTCCCACAATAGAGCGACCGGCGAAGGCTCGTGAGCCGTGAGACCCACCTTCGCGTTCAATAGGCCAATCGAGCCATTGATCGGGAACCTTGATTGACTTGACGTATTATTCGCTATGATTAAATATATCTATGTATTTTTATTACAATTTTAACAAAATATTTGTTATGTTTTTGAAATTTGTTTTATTTTTTCAATTTGTGCAACATTTCTTGAAATTCTGTTTTCAATCGTGTTGTATTTCATCGAAAGTGTTTTTTTAAATTGAGTATTTAAAAAAACTTTCCGGATAACATGGTGGTGATGTGACGTTAATTAACAATAAATATTAATCGTTAAAAAAAACAAAACGAACTCGTAGTGAGATTTTTTTATGGAATAGGGGGTATTCAGACGTATCGCGTGATGGACATTGTACAACACCAGAGGAGTCACAACAGCGTTGCCGGCCTTTGGGGAATGGGGAGAGGGACGGAAGAGGGAGGGGTTGGTGCATGGGCCTCCGGTAACCTCACTCACTTGGTGAAACACAGCGCAGGCGCTGTTTCACACCTGTCAAGAAAGAAAGAATAAAATTAATTTCTCGCGATAAAGTTATGTCGTTATTTATACAGCATTGTACAAACCGATTTATTGTAAAATATAATCATTACATCTATATCTATATCTATACATATATAGGGTGTTTTTTTAAGCTAGATAGAACTTTAAATTGTAAAAAGTAACACAAAAAATTAAATTTTGATGAAACTTTTTTTTTTATTTGTTTCAGTATACTCTGACAAATCATCATGAATAGACTCACGCTTGAACAACGCTACGAAATTATCCAAATTTACTTTGAAAATCAGCTCATTTTTGAAGAAATAAGGTCCGATGATGCCACCAGCGTGAAAACCGCACCATACGGTGCATTTTTCTGGATGTAATGGAGTCTGTAGGGTCTGTTGTGGATTGGTCTCACTCCATATGCGGCAATTTTGCTTATTAACAAACCCGTTAAGCCAAAAATGCGCCTCATCGCTGAACACAATTTTGCGATAAAACAGTCGTCTATAAGTTGCGCGAATCGACGACTGATTTTCAAAGTAAATTTGGATAATTTCGTAGCGTTGTTCAAGCGTGAGTCTATTCATGATGATTTGTCAGAGTATACTGAAACAAATAAAAAAAAAAGTTTCATCAAAATTTAATTTTTTGTGTTACTTTTTACAATTTAAAGTTCTATCTAGCTTAAAAAAACACCCGTTATATAAAACAAAGACGGGTTTGTTACAACACTTATAACTCGAGATCTGCTGAACCAATTTTCATGGTTATTGATTTGTTGGATTTGTCTCCACCCCGAATAGCATAATACATCTTAAAAACAATGAAAATTCGATATGTGTAATGAATACTTAATCATTTCAATAAATGCTGATTTGTTTATTACATGTCAAACATTTGTTGTCCAATCCTGTCAAATACTGTAACAACTATTCATGTGTGCGTTCAGAAATATTAATATTAATAACAATGCCGCGTCCTAGAAGATCTAATCTTTTCCAGCGGAGCCGTAATGCAATTAGGCAACGGAATATCGCGAGTCAATTATCTGATGAAGAACGAGAAATTGCACGAGAAGAGCGCCGCGTTAGTATGGAGCAAAGAAGGGCCTTAATTCGTGCTTCTCAAACACAAGAGCAAAGAGAGGCAGCCCGTGAAACGGCTAGGTTAGAAACGAGAAATCGTCGAGCTTATCGTACAGATGAACAGAGGAATAATCTTCAAAGTGCAATAAGAAATGGTTTAAGTATTGATTTGAATCGAGCAGCGTTTCTATATGATTGCACCATCGACTACAGCTTGCATCGTTTAGTTTGCATTGGTCCAATGGATGTTGTTTGCCAGCATTGTGGAGCATTGAAGTTTGCTGGTGAAACGCCTGGTTTGTGCTGCCTTAGTGGTAAAGTGAAATTGCCATTATTGGTCCCGCCACTAGAGCCATTGCTCTTGCTGCTTTATGGCGAAACACTAGAATCACGACATTATCTAGCGAACACTCAAAAATACAATGTCTGTTTCCAAATGACTTCATTTGGGGGCGGAAATTATCGAAGAACACGGATATAATTCAACATTTAAGGTAATTTACGTTAAAAAAAATATTTTCTATTATTGTAAAAAAAATCTAGAATGTAGTTTGTTAGATTTCTGTATTTGTCTCTGAAATAAAAATGGCATGTTATTATTTGAAAAAAAAAAATGTTTGTAAAAAAGTGTTTGTAAATCTAACTATAACTATGGCTTCGACTTTACAGATTCAAGGCCAGATTTGCCATCGCATTGGATCATTGCAACCTATAGAAGATTGTACATTTGGGGGTGCATCTAGAGAACGGTCAGAGAGTATATTTCACAGCGTCGAATGCTGCTCAACGTGCCGAAACACCTCCAGCGATAACACTGACCAGTTTCTTTGCGATTTGTCAAAGCGATCCGTTCGCACGAACTTTGCTTTACTCAGAAATGCCACGTTATTACACTTGGAACGCTACATCGAACAAATTTCAACGTCGGAAGCAAGGCGATGCAGTTCCTGGTCATCCAGATATGCGTTCTATTGATGCTCTTGGTCGTATTTACACAGTTCATCCGAAGAATGACGAATGTTTCTATTTGCGGTTGTTGCTGGTACATGTTCGAGGGCCAACATCATTTAAATCACTGTTAATGGTATAGTGTGCCCCACATTTCGTGCAGCATGTCAAGAGCTAAATTTGCTTGAAAACGATTCTCATTGGGACACGATAATCGCTGAAGCAATTATTTCTGCATCTCCAAGTCAGATACGCATATTATTTGCTATCATCATTTCGACATGCTTCCCATCGAACCCACGTGACCTATGGAACAAATACAAAGATAACATGTGTGAAGATATTTTACATCGAATTCGCCTCAGCTCAAGAAATCCCGATCTTGAGGTGAATGAGGAGATGCATAACCAGACTTTGCTCTTGATCGAAGATATGTGTTACCTCATGTGCGGCAGTTTGTTAGTTAGGTTAGGAATGCCAACGCCAGATCGCGGAATGAATGACGCATTTAATAAAAGATTGGAACGTGAACGTGAATATGATCTACATGAACTAATCCAATCAGTTCAAACGAATGTACCTCTGTTGAATCCTAAGCAGAGGGAAGTCTATGATACACTTATTAATGCAATTGATGATGGAAATGGCGACTTATTTTTTTTGGATGCCCCCGGTGGAACTGGGAGGACATTCCTCATGTCATTGATTTTGGCCACTGTACGTGCGAGATCCGAAATTGCGGTAGCAATTGCTTCTGCTGGAATCCTAGCCTAGCGGCCACATTCTTAGACGGATGCCGTACGGCTCACTCAGCGTTAAAATTTCCATTAAACCTTCAAACTACTGAACAACCGACATGTAACATTTCGAAACACTCCGCAATGGCCAAAGTTTTAGTAGCATCAAAAATCATCATACGGGACGAATGCACAATGGCGAACAAACGCGCATTGGAATCACTAGACCGAACATTAAAAGATCTGCGCAATGACTCGAGATGCTTTGGTGGTGCAGTGATTTTATTATCTGGCGATTTCCGACAAACACTACCAGTCATTCCAAGATCTACTGCTGCCGACGAAATAAACGCTTCCCTCAAAGCATCAAATCTGTGGCGATATGTAAATAAACTTCAACTGTCTGTAAATATGAGAGTTGAATTGTTGAAAGATCTATCTGCTGATGATTTCTCGAAGCAATTGCTGACTATCGGTAATGGCCGTGTTCCTGTTGACAAATCGAGCGGTTTGATTTCATTTAATATTATTTTGTATCATTGTATTACGTTCATCAAAGCCTAAATTAGTTCAGCTAACACGACATTCATTGACTGTTAGGCGGTACGAAGTTTGCCGGGTCAGCTAGTAAGTTATAAAATAAAACTGATAAAAAAATCGAATAAATGTTATACCTTAAGGGTACCGTGATTGCTGCATCAGCAATACACTAAGTTTTTCCTTAAAATAAAGTTCGAATAATGGCAATTGTTTCTAGTGGTCATACAGAATCAGGACCCAGCATTGCATAGTATTATTCAATTGTGAATTATTTCACGAAAGGTTACTCACCGTGTGGTGATAATAGAACAGAGGGAAAGGTCTGATCGATTAAGTAAACAGAGCTCTGTACCACTGTATGAATTGAGAAATGTACAACGTGATAATTTTTCAAGGTTGAGAAATGCGCATCCTACGAATCTGTTAATAGAGTTAATCAATTTTTACCCGACTGCTAAAGAAGGAGGGTTATATTTTTCGAGTGTATGTATGTATGTTTCTTTGGCACGCCCTAGAGCCTAAACGGCTTGTCGTATTTTTATGTGAGTGGTGTCAATAGATTCGTCTTAGTCGTGAGAATGATACTGTGTATATCAAAATAAAAAAAAACCTGGATTTAATAAAGATGGCAGATATTGACATAGTCGTTTTTTTTTAATTAGTAATTTATTACTTGTTGGTGTAGTGTTTATGAAATAATATAATCTAGAAATTGAGTCAGCATAGAAATAGTTTTTTGTTATTATTTATATCTCAGGGGCAAATCAGTCTCAAGTCAGTCGTTTCCAGCCCTGAGGAGAAAGGGGCGAGTGTGTTTCGAACTTCGGTGACCAACACCAGCACTTGGTTTAAAGTTAGAAACGAAAGAATGGCTTCGCACCTGTTTTGGTTTGTTGCTTCACTATTGTGTGACCGTGTGATGTTGGATCAAGAATACGGAGTGTCACCACCCCTGGTCATCCCATGGGTGTCGTAAGAGGCGCCTAAAGGAGCTAAACTACACAGGACAACAACTCGTCTATCCACCGTGGTATAGTAGACCAAAACAGCTTCTTTTTTTTTATTGAATAGTGGGCAAACGAGCAGACGTATCACCTGATGGTAAGCGATTACCGCCGCCTATGGACACCCGCAACACCAAAGGCGTCACAAGTGCGTTGCCGACCTTTGGATGGGAAAGGGGATGGGGGCGGGGTTGGGGTATGGGCCTCCGGTATCCTCACTCACTCGGTGAAACACAGCGCAAACGCTATTTCACACCGGTTTTCTGTGAGGCCGTGGTATCACTCCGGTCGAACCGACCCATTCATGCCGAAGCATAGCTCTCCCATGGTTATAAATTTTTAAGGAGATGCCTAAATAAATCAAGCAGTGGGCTTATATTAAAAGAAGGGTCTCTGTGAACCCACTCGCCTGAGAAAAGGAAGTGAATAGTGAAGGTTTAATTGTAATTTTTCTAAATCACAAATTATTCTTCTTAACGCAGCGTGTACGCAATGCGCTACGATTAAATATGGCATGTTTTCACATAAATTAGTCAGGTATGTGACAAGTTAACACTTGAAAAGGAAATGGTTTACGAATTCTTATGATTGGCAAACTATATCGATATAATCTGTACTGGGTGGTCCGGTCTACATAAATACTGCTGGGTATATAGTTCTAGAATAGCTGTTATTCGTGTATGTGCGCGCTGCTGACCTCCTCACTGACACTCGTAGCGTGATGTTGAGTACTGACTATATGTTTTATGAAGACTTATACTATCACACTTTAATAAATCCATAGAATTGTGTTTGTGTTGTTTATGGTTAACATGTTTTTATTTGGAAATATATAAGTATCTTAATCAGCTTGTCAATATAGCACAGGCTCTATCTATTTTGGGATTAAGCGACCGTGTGTAAATTGTGTAAGGTTCTAAGTGATATCTCGTATACGGATGGATTGAGGAGTGTAAGCAAGTCAAGGTCAACTCAAACTGGCAGTTACCGGTAAAATGACATAAGTAACCGTTAAACGTAGGCCTTTAACTCATTAAAAACAGGATATTCTTTTTTTCTAATCATCATAACATTTCAAAAGTAAGAATATGGTGTGTTTTTGGTTTTTTATGTATGGCCCTGCCAGAATGACTCTACACTACCTGTTGGAAAGCATAGGCAGAATACAAGCGTAGTGGGCACCATACTCATTGCGATTGCAGCTAAAGCCACACCATGGCGGCCTAGTGATGCTTCTGCATCATTGGGCCTCCGGTATCGCATTCACCAACAAACACGACAGAACGAACGCTATCATTTTACGGTGATCTTCTGTGCGAGGGTAATACCGCCCAGGTCTAGTGGGCCCGTTCGTGCTGAAATCAGCGTGGCTCTACTACCTCTAAAAACTCTATCTAGGTATTTCTACCGCTTTTTATTTGAATTTTAGGTTCTTGGATTTCGCTCTATAAAGTTCGAGTTTTATCTAGTTACAAAATAAAGTACTTGTATACCCTTAAAATGTATTACCTAATATTCCAACGACGTTACGTAACAGTAAAGCTATTAAAACCACCTTGAGCACAAACAGTATATCCTGTAACACGGTAATAACATGTACGTATACAGGCCAGGGCGACACAACCTTGTATTTAATAACACATGGCGCACTGTAAATTCGGAATGGTGTTCCTTTCTAATGGCGGTCGTATATCCTGGCTGTTTATTTATGTGCACCAGTGCCCTCGCGAACAGTAGCTGGAGGCAGTAGGTTTATATACATTAACTAGCTGTACCCCGCGGTTATTGTCAAAGATAGTCTAAAAAACTTTTTATATCATCAGCTACCGGTGAAATTCCCGTCAAAATCGGTCTAGCCGTTCAAACAGACAGACAGACAACTGTTGTAAAAAAAAGTTATTTTGGTATATGTACTGTGTATACATATGCATTTAGTAAAAAGTGGTTATTTTAATTTTACAAACACACTCCTATTTTATTTATTTATATCGATGTATAGATTGATAAAAAAGATAATTATGGTACTATCCAGTATCTAAATATAATAATTGGCTATGGACGATAATAATGTGTCAGTTAGAGAGTTTCTACTTTTCAATCATATTTGTGTTACAAAGTGTTCGAGTTACCGTGGGAGAGCTATGCTTCGGCATGAATGGGCCGGCTCGACCGGAGTGATACCACGGCCTCACAGAAAACCGGTGTGAAACAGCGCCTGCGCTGTGTTTCACCGAGTGAGTGAAGAAACCGGAGGCCCTACCCCAACCCCTTCCCCCATCCCCTTCCTCATCCCCATGGCCGGCAACGCACTTGTGACGCCTCTGGTGTTGCAGGTGTCCATGGGCGGCGGTAATCGTTTACCATCAGGCGATATGTCTGCTCGTTTGCCCATATTACAAAAAAAAAAAAAACAAAAAAAAAAAAAACACCTACCATCCACAATATATTCGTTTAAGAAACAGTTCGAGTTGTCTTTCCTGTCTTTTTTTTGTTAGATAACATATGGTTACTTCTAATTCACTAATTAAGTTTGTAACCCCCTTATTCAATTTTAAGCAACGACCTTTGTGTGTTATTTCCAACTTCATAGCTGTAGGTTTAAAATTGAAATTAACACGGAACCGTTGCTTAACGTTAAAATAACGTTTATGAATAAGGGGTTATTGGACTGTTCGTTTAGACAGTAGTGGTTAATTAGCTTGACTACAAAATCAAAAGTCGTGGGTTTGATTCCCACCCAAGACAAATAATTTTTGTGAGATTCTTTAGGCTTACTATCACCATCACATAACAACAAAAGCCATAAACAGTCCACTGCAGAACACAAACACCCACAGGATGATGATACTGGTGACACTCAATCCTGTGTTCTTAATTCGTCACCAGTCACCGCACAGACAATTTATCAGTACCGTTTTATTATTACTTTTAATGTTTTAATATAACTTAACGTCCTATTTGTCAACATTACCATCAAATTACAAACATAATAAAAGTGACAAACAAACAAAAAGTTATAAAACAGTTGAGTTTGTAATTTACATAGGCAAAAGTACAGGTCGTAAGAATAATGTATTTATTACTTATTAATTAGCTTAATGAATTCAGTATGATCTATTTTTACGTAAAACGCATAAGCAAGTATCAAAAACCATCTTTCTTCTTCACTTTCTTTTTTCAAAAGGTCTTCTCCCGCATTAGGAATATAAATCCTGTGTAGCGGGGGACTTTACAAACATACGTGACACGGACACGAAGAACACCCAGACTCAGAACAACAATTTCTGGATCACAGAAGGTGTTGTTCCGTGTGGGATTTGAACCCACAACACTTGGCGCAATAGAAAGCGGCATGGCGACTGCTACTGCTACTAGGCCAACTATACGACGTACAGGCAATAATATTGTGTGTCAAGTATTTAAAGTCAATACTGCAGATAGAATTTTATTTGTACTGATGGAAATGCTTCTCAAAATTTAGCATGGTTGTGTTTTGCAGAATGTTTCATACAGGCGCTTACATTAAAATTCAAGCCACTATGTCTTTACAAATGCATAATTTAAGTGACTATTTGTAATTTCAAATTAACTGCTTTTCAGTAATGCATGCATTCAGGTACTAACATGAAAAAAAAAACTTATTTTTCTGTCTGTCTGTTTGTTCTGGCTAACGACTAAACCAATTTTGACAAGAATCAATAAAAATACGCCAACTATGTATTATCGTAGGTTCGACGCACATACAAGGATTTTAATTATCTTTATGAGTACAGTTCAGTATTGTGATTATTTGTGATGTTTGCAGTGCACTATTGCTGATACTGATTCGCAAACTGTTCTCGGTTCTGTATTGTGATAGGTATATTTTTTCAGGCGCTTATTTACTAAACAAATCATTTAGTTCGTAATCTCTTCCATTAGAATAGTACATTGTACATTATACTTTCTTAAATGAACCAGTAATGTTATTGGTTTAGTCAGTGTTTTTAGGTTAGCGCCAACGGTCAATAAACTAAAGGGTTTATTTGTTGTTTAATCTAGAAGATAAAATCATGCGACTGAAGCAATGAGCACCAACTAGTATTATATAAAAGTACAATGATATACTTATTGCATGATTTTATCACCTTAGAAGAATAAAAACTTATGATCAAATCAGAACATTTTATTATAAAAAATAAAATAAATAAATAATATCTCTTATATCTAAGTTAGACTTAAATTATTTAATGTTAAAGGCAATACACGAACATACATTTATCTTACAGCACGTACACATAAGCACACGCACAGTATGTTTCTTATAACGCAGACTAGAAACCGTTTGAAACATAAGTTACCGTGTCCTAATTAATTTAGAATACTGTTTTACCCATTTTCGGAATCTTATTCACCGTGACATCGAGGTAATTATTAAATGCTACAAAACATCTCTAACAACGAATAGATAAGACTATCTCCTGAAATGTTCGAGCGGTTTCTCAAGCGGCAGCTGTAGCTTTCGAGGTATATGATTGTGGAATTCCTCGTCCCCCTCTGAACTTCTCCCCTCAGCACCTTGCGGTACACCGTATTCCGCAGCCGGCTGCTGCTGACTAAAATCCTGGCCCTGATTGAAATCTTGTCCATGCTGGCTATAATCACCTTGTCCAAAATTTTGTCCATGTTGACTGATGTCTTGGCCCTGTCCAAAATTTTGTGCATGTGTACTGAAGTCTTGGCCCTGTCCAAAATGTTGACCTTGCTGGCTGAAGTCCTGACCTTGTCCAAAATTTTGCCCACTATGACCAAAATCCTGGTTAGGTTGTCCGTAGTCCTGGTTTAGAGGCACACCGTAGGAATCCTGAGGGACGTTGACTTGCTGGTGTTGTTGGTTGTTAAAGTGTTGTTCGTACTGCGCCTGATCCAACTGTTGTTGAAGGTGATGCTGTAACTCGTTCTGATAGTTGTACTGCCCATCACCACTATGTTGCTCATAGACTTGCGTGCCATGTTCCTGTGTAAATTGATGATGACCAGCCTGTCCGAAATTACCATCTTGGCCGAAATTTCCTTCTTGACCGAATTGGCCTCCTTGTCCAAAGTAATTGCCTTGGTCATATTGATTGCCTTGACCATCATGTCCAAATTGAGTACCATGGCCAAAGTTGGCATCTTGCCCTACATGAACTCCGGCTTGGGATACAGCAATGTCGTTAGGCGTTGGCTGCACTGGAGACCAACCATCATGTTCAAGGGGAACTTGATGGATCGCAGGTTGAGTGGGCTGAACGTGAACAGTAGACTGTGTGGGCTGCAGAAAACCAGGCTGAGGAGACTGGAAATGAATCTCGGGTTGAGCAGAATGAACATGGACATCAGGCTGACCTGGTTGTTGAGGAACATCATGCTGTAGATGCACGTCCGGCTGTAGATGCACTGCTGGTTGTGTTGGTTGCAGATGCAGGGTTGGCTGCGTTGGTTGCAAGTGAAAATGAGGACCGTCAGGTTGTGCATGATGTAAAAATGTTTGTTCTTGACCTCCTGGTTGTTCAATTACAACTCCGTCTTGACTTCCAGCCTGTGGAACTAAATGTAAGTGTGGATGCAAGTGGGCAGTTTGGGGATGACCCAGTAATACTTGGTTGACTGGTGGTGGGGCGGCAGCTTGAAGTAATGGGAAGAACGGAGATGGATAGTTTAAGAATGGATATCTAGGATAATTAGCAAAGAAAGATGTTTGTACTGCATTGCCCGGTCGAAGAACATATGGGAATTGTGACTGCAAAGGTAATAAAGGAGTAAATGGAGATGGGGCTGGTAGAACAGGCGCAGGAGCAGGTACAACTGGCCTTAGGTGAACATGTTCTTGGGGCACAAGATGAGCCGTAGGAGATAAAGCTGGTGCCGGAAAGACTGGGGCGGACGCTGGGTGCAGTGGTTGCGGGTGTATTAACACGGGTGGGGAAGGAACTGGTACAGGATGTGCGTGGACTGTCGCAATGGGCTGTGCAATAGGCACTAAGGGTGTAGCGGGAACGGGCACTGGAGCTGGGACATGTACATGTTCCGGCACTACGGGCACTGGTTTAGGTTCTACATGGTGATGGTGATGATGGAAATGATTTTCAGACTGAGGTAATAGTACAGTCTTCGTATGGTGAGGGAATTTAAGCCCGTAATGAGGATGAGGCACTGGTACTCTATGTCCCACCGGTACAGGATAACGGGCAGCTAAAGGATTAGTAAGTGGAACTTTAACTGCTGTAACAGCTGCGGCCGGTGGGTATGACACTACTAAAGGTTTCAACACTGAATGCGTTACTACGGGAATGTCGTATCCAAGTTTGTAAGGTGGTATAGCGGAGAGTACGCCTCGCTTGTGATGCTTAGCGCGCACTATCTTCCCCAGGAGCTTGGTCTTCGCCGACTTGAGGTGAGAGACATCTCCCGCCGACAACCACACGCACGCGCACAACACCAACGCAATCTGAAACACACTACCACGTTATATAACTGATCCTCACTTGTCACTGTTTCACTGATCACTACATTTCACTCGTTTTCCACACTAAGTACTTACTGTGGTAAGTTTCATGTCGATACGGTCGCCCGATCGGCGCGATCACTACTGAGATACCAATGTGCACCGAGCTACACCACCTATACTTATAACTTAAAACATATTGAATTAGTATGTAGCCAGCGTTGAGGTTTCACTTGGGGGTAGACGTACGTGCCTGCCGAGAACTTCATCCATACACGATAATGCTTTCGATCATACCTAAACGAATGCAGTTTAATTGTTCTTCCGAATCTGAAAGTAAATACTTTGCATTCTATGTCGTTTGCTTATAGTTGACATTTGAACAGTCACTATTTATTTTAGGCAGCACGTAGGTGGCTACCGTCATTCACGTGTAACAAGTATATGGACGTGCATACTAATCGATTAGGAAACGTAATCGAGAGAAAACTGTACCAAACTACACAGACACGAATTCTAAGAAAATATAAATTACATTGTATTTTAAAAAATAGAAATTTTAAGAAATCTGAACATATTTTCCTCTTACAGGTCTGATGTATGGTTTACCCAGCTTTAGAAGAAGCCTACCTACTCTCAAAGAGTGACTAGACTATTTTATTTTATATCTAGTTGAGCCCCGCGGTGGTACCCGCGTTACTACAATCACCGCAGGTAACACCGCGAGGCGTCTAGGTAATCTAAAAAAGTAGTCTGATATCGCCTTATATCGTTAGCTATATGTCTATGAAAGGTCCGTCAAATTCGGTCCAGCCGTTTCATAGATTAGCCTGAACAAACAGACAGACAGAAAATATTTTTTGAAATTGCTTCTTTGATGCAAGTAGGTACAGTATACAATACACTTTCAAATGCATTGAGTGAAAAGCCGTTAATCTGAAATTACAAACAGATACTTGAATTTTATTTGTTTGTAGAGAAAAACAGTATTTTGCAGGTGTTCTAAAGTTTATTTTAAAAACAATACCTGTAGAAACGATAGATCTTAATAAAAGGTGTCGATAAAACGTGTGGTCTTCTTAAACCCATTTTCAGAAATAATTAAACACTGTTATTAAAAATATAATCATTTCATTTATTTATTTCCTATCTTACAACATATTAACTTTATCAATAATTTTTTTAATCCTGTATCTAGATTAATATATTATGAGTGTTTTACATTCAAGGTTCATAAACATGTTTAATATATTAATTTTGTAGCTGACATAATACAGTTAGTCAAATATTTATCTACAACTCCAAGTCCGTCCCCTACTGCAGGACATTATTATGCAAACACATGTCCGCCGGTTACCAAATACATCACGATCACTTTCCTTGGCTCTCACTGCTCGTATACGCACCTGACGCTGATCACCACACACCGACATTAACCGAACCTTACCGAACACACTCTTGCGTAACTTGGGCCCACATTATTAGTACCCTGAATCACAGCAGCCGACTACTAATTCAATATTTTATCCACGTAACAACTGATTTAACTTACTGACGGCAACAAAGTTTTTCCGTAATGTTTTAAATTCATGTTTGGTATGTATTGTTAGGTAATGAAATGACTTTTGATTTCTCGGCCTATGTGGTTTACGTATTCGGTACAACATCGTTATTGTAACTTCTATTGTCGTTGCAATAATACCTTTGCTGGTATTTTTTTTAAATTTATTTTGTTCTAAAGAAATAAATGATTTTTAGAAATGGCTACAATTTTTTTTGCAAAGTGTTTTATTTTATTTACTAGTGAACTAGAGACCCATCCCAACTGTTTAAATCCATGAATCTTTGAAATTCTCGTAAAGACGAAATAAAAGTCTTTAACGTAATAATATCATATTATAGTACTAGCTGAACCCCGCGGTGTTACCCGCGGTTATTATCGTATCGTGGGAAACGCCGCGGGACGAAGCTAATCTAAAAAATGTAAGCCTAAGTTACTACTTGTACCATTAGCTACCTACCAGTAAAAGTCCCGTCCAAATCGGTCCAGCCGTTCCAGAGATTAGCCGGAACAAACAGACAGACAGACAGACAAAAAATTTAAAAATATATATTTTGGTATGTGTACCGTATATACATTCATATGCATGTAGTAGAAAGCGGTTATTTTAATATTACAAACAGACACTCCAATTTTATTTATTTGTATAGATTATGTATTTATGAGAAAGTACATTAATCTAATTGTAAAGTTTTGTATTCATAAAGGTACAAAACGGTTTTAATTGTTTTGGTTGGTGAAACACATTTAAGGTTTTTATTTGTTCTGTGACCCAGTAAGCAAAAACCGGTTGGTAGGAAATACATAGTACTCTCTAGGTAGGAAGACTACAGTAGCTGGCAGCCCCTGCCCTTCCTGAGTGTCAATGTCAAATATGTCTGTCATCTGTCATGTCAATATTACTCAATATTAATCTGTTTTCATGTATTGTATGCTATGCTATGCACCGGTATAAACATATAAAATGAGATCGTATTTTGTTTCTTCGAGAAACGGTCCCCATTTCATGTTATCCACATTTTTTATCATTAATTTCATCACGACGACTTGAAGCCTCAAAGACTTGTAATTGAAGACTATAAGCACTTGACATTAGCAGAAATAGCTAATCCGAGTGATCCGGCTGGTTGCCATTTCATTAAAAGAAGAACATATAAAATAGCTTTATAATTACATACTTTCCAATAAGTACATAAAATTATTCAATAGTAAGATAAAGACATACCCATGGATACGTTTGCAGACGCGAATACTTGTAGAGTATGTATAAAACAAAAAAATGCAGTGTACTCCTTATTTCGTAAACAAAATGGTATTTATTTACATGAGAAACTTAAAAAAGTTGGTCTAGAGGCTGGCGTGAACGATATAAGTCCTCCGAATATATGTAGCGACTGCCTAGTCGAGCTCGACATCACCCTAAAGTTCTTGGAGAAATGTGAAAAATCGAAGGAAATCTTCCATGCAGAACTGTCTCGCAGGAATAAATTGTTGGAACAGAAAGCCAGCTATAAAGACCAAGTGTGTTTAAAACCCGAGAATAATGTTTATTTCTTCGAAAAATTTGAAAATAATGGGGAGATTGACTCTGAGACGAATACAGACAGTTTGTTAGAAAATGAAGAAAAAAGTTGTGATAAGATAGCCTTGAGCCTGGATGAAGCGAAGTGTAGCGAATGTGGTTCGCACCGCCGCTGCCAACACTGGAGCCCGCCCACTACACACACTTGTCCATATTGTCAGAGAGTTTTTGGAAGAAAATTTAATTTTAAATTACATCTGTAAGTACCTAGTTATTCCTAGTACCAACTTTGACTAAAAAATTAAGTGTGGGACCACCCTTGACATTTATCTGTCTTGTCTGATTCTCCACCCTAGCCTATGCATGCTAAGATTCACGAAAATCAGTAGAGCCGTTTTGGAATAGTTCAATTACGCACACCGTGACATGAGAATTTTATATATTAAAGAAACAGTTTTTGAATATATCTCACCACATTACTCATTTAATATTATAATACTAATTTATCCTAATGGTCATCTATCTAATCCTTAAAAATTCAAGTGAAGGATTACATTAAGATAATGTAAAATGTTTTCACAGCTGTGTGTGTCCTTCAAAGTGAAAGTAAAACCATGCACATAGTGTGTGTATGCGTGTTGTGTAGGAGCACCTGACCAGCATTAATTATATTATGAATGGCGTGTATGAGATCACCTCTAGCTTACTTGCTATATATATAAATTTATTGTGGAAAGGAATGAAAATAAGTAGGTTATTTCAACATGCAAATACAGTAGAATCCGGATATAACGACCTTCAAGGGACCGGCGATACTATGTCGTACTAACCGGATGTCGTACAAAACGGATTATTTCTTAAGTACATACAGAATACATATGAATGTATGTATGTACTTAAGAAATATTCCATGTACTTAACTTACGAACACATATTTATTATAATTAGGAAAGTTTGATTTTCTTATTTAGGTAAATAAAACATTTTGTAGGAATCACATAAAGCTTCATTTTCATGGTACTTAAACATTCCAAATTACAAAAATAGTTATGTACATTATGTACTGTAATACAAAGAGATAAAATACATACACACGCACTACACGAAAACTCTGTTACTAACTAACGTACAAAGTCAGTTATTTGAGTTTGTTTTTGACTAACTTTTGTTCGGTAATAAGAACTTCGTACAGCATTGTGAATTCGTGACATCATTGTTTTCATAAGATCATCATCGAAGTTAGTTTGAACAAACTCATTGAGCGTTTCCGCAGCCTTCAGAGCTTCAGACACACTCACGGTAGGATGAATCTCCTCTGGTTCGTCATCATCACCGTCGCTATCCTTGCCATTCGCGTCGTTGGCGATGATATTTACCACAATGTTTTCATCAGACGGTTCTTCACAAGTGGCGACAGCATCATCGACATACGCGTATTGTTCAAACTCCTCGTTTGTTATGGGTAACTGATGTTTATCAATAGCCCTCACCCAAGTGCTCAGCGGTACGTCGTCTTCTTCGTTAAAATCATCTGCGTTCGAAGTTACGCTACAGTCTACATTGCTTCGGACAAAACCAGCGTGTTTGTAACAGTTAAAAATTGTGTCTTGCTTGAGTTGGGTCCAGGCATCTTGAATCATTAGAATAGCATCAAGAACAGTTATCTTTGAGTAATCAACACTACTGCTTCCGCGACCGTCTAGTAACTGGATCATTTTCAGGACAAGGTTTTTACGAAAATATGATTTCAAAGCTCGAATAATCCCTTGATCCATGGGTTGCAACACTGATGTTGTGTTTGGAGGCAGAAATACCAGGGTTATGTTTTTCAAGTTTTCAATATGGGGATGTGCAGGACAGTTGTCAACTAACAGCAGAATTTTCTTGTTCTTTTTCATAAGTTCACGATCCCATGCGCGTATCCATTTGTTAAAAATGTCAGCAGTCATCCAGGCTCTTTGATTGCTCTCATAATCCACTGGCAAATGCCGTACATTTTTAAAACATCTGGGACGTTGAGATTTTCCGATTACGAGAAGTTTTTTTTTAACAGTGCCACTCATGTTGGCTGCTACCATCACAGTAATTCTCTCCTTTGATAATTTCCCTCCTGTACATTTTTCGCCTTTAAATTTCAAAGTCTTGTCTGGGGTTAATTTATAAAACAGCCCGGTCTCATCTGCATTAAAAATTTCATCATCTCTAAATTGCGCACGCAGAATAGGCCAAACCTTTTCTAACCAATCGACTACATCACCTTGTTGAACTGATAAAGACTCGCCAGCAATCTTACCACTGACGATGTTGTGTCTTACTTTAAAACGGTTTATCCAACTCATCGAACATGTGAAATTTTGCATGTCTAACTGTCTAGCAAAAAAGTTTGCTTTCTCTTGTAGCAGAGGCCCATTAACGGGTATTCCCCGGTCGCGCTGAAGCTTAAACCACTGTAACAATGCCTTATCCACCTGCTCATGAGTAGAAGTCCTTATACGTTTGCATTTCAAAACATTAGAACTAAACAGCGGCTCGATCTTATATTTATTCTTCTTTATTGTAGAAATTGTAGAATGAGATACGCCAAACTCCTTTGCGATGGTTGCATTTGATTCACCGGCTTCTAATCGGAATAATATTGCACTTTTTTCTTCAATTGTAAAACACTTTCGCTTCACAGAACTCATTTTGTCGAGCTTTAAGAACTTGTCATAACAAGTGACAAACACTAACTATGATTTACGCACGCCACTAAGGATGCACGCGGGGCGGGGTGAAGTTGGGGCGCCGAGGTATTGGTGCGTAGGTTATGTAAACAAAACATTGCGCGTCGTTTTAACCGGACGTATTATCATAAATAATGGTCGCTATAAGCAGTTGGTCGCTTAAACCGGAGTCGCACTAAACGGTTACATTTTCTCAGTACCTAACTATGAAACCTAACTTGAGTAAACATTATCGTCGTTAAAAGCGGTTAGTCGTTATAAGCGAAGTCGTTATATGTGGATTCTACTGTATAATGTTACAAATTCTGTTTTTGGGCTTTAAAAACAATAATGAGGAAATATCTAAAATATTGTTCTAGATTTATGTTGTTCAAAAAAGTATTTTTGCAAATATAAATAAGTTGGTACAAAATAAAATTAAAGATACTGTTTACAATGTGACAGTAATTACTTATTAATTATTATTCTAATGCATTTATTTACTATCCATACTAATATTATAAAGCTAAAGAGTTTGTTTGTTTGAAAGCGCTAATCTCAGGAACCGCTGGTCCGCTTTGAAAAAATCTTTCAGTGTTGTATGTCCATTTATCGATGAAGGCTATAGGCTATATATCATCACACTAAGACTAATAGGAGCGGAGCTCCAATGAAGAATGTTTAAAAAACCAAGGAAAAATTATTATGCTACTGGCAATAGTAGACGTAAATGAGGTGGTGAGAGTCAGCTAGTTGTTTATATTTTGTGAAATCTCTGCAAAGGATAGACAAATTTACAAAATAAACCACTACAGTTAAATCAACTGTCTTAAATAGTAGTAGGGTTGTAGAACCACGGTGATCTTAGCACAAAGGGGCCGGCTATACCAGAGCGATGCTACCCTCTCCCCGGAAGGCCACACTAAAATGCCAGCTTCTGTGCTGTCGTGTTTCGTTGGTGAGCGCTAGACCGGAGGCTCAATGATGCAGAAGCATCTCTATAGGCCGCTCACGCTTTTCATCAGGCAGAGTAGAGAAACTTCGACAGGCTAAAACCAAAAATAAAAGAGGGATGTAGATGAGCGGTGTAATTCCAGAGCGCGTCACAGCGGGTCGCGTGAATGGTGGTGTCGCTCGTGCGGCGCTCGCACGCTGTCGCGCTGGCTGGCCGCGGCGCACTGCGCGCCCCGCCCGCGCCGCGCCTGCCCCGTGCCGGGCTGCGGGAAGACCTACACCACCAACACTAACCTCAACACCCACCTTAGAGTGCATAGCGGTCAGTCATCTACTTTCTAAAGGTTTGTTGCCGTAGTACTAGTTCAACTTATTTGAATGTAGGAAAATATAGAATAAAAGGAATATACCTATACTGCGAGATTTATCCTAAGAGGCATTTTCTGTCTAACCGAGTTGTGTGAGCCTGGAACAGACTCCCAGAATCCCAGAGAACGCGATTATGGCTCCCTCACGAAACTGCTTCAAGAACAGACCTGACAACCTCTTATCTCCAAGCTATTTGAAGCACACGCATCAACTCTCGAGCTGCCCTCTCGATCACACCAAATAATAATTATAATTCAGAGGGCAGAGTGCTCGAAATGGCAAGCATGCCATGGTCACAAGAGTCCACTGGAAAATAAAATTGCTGTGTTTTTAAACCAAGTTAAACTTTCTAATTAAAATAATAAAAAAAATTGAATCCATTTTCTCCAAATCGTGTATAGAGAATGTGTGAGTCATGTGTAAGAGAATAAAAGTAGGTTCACTCTGCTGACTAGAGGTTGTCGAGGGTTTCTGGATTAATTGTTTAAAGACGATGATGGTACCTACATAACCGCTTTGTCTCTAGTTGTAAAATTCACAAGTTTATATAAGTTGATTGTCGCAAAATAAACACCAATGTTATTCCAGGTGAGAGACCTTTCGAGTGCAACGAATGTGGGAAGAAATTTACCAGCAAGAATACTTTGAGTGATCACCTTAGGATACACACGGGTAATTTTATCATTGTATAATTAATTATTTTTCTTTATTTGTATGATCCTTATGTATGTACATTTTTGAGTATAATATAATAGGTTGTCTATTATACATTGACGTAGTAATGCTGCAATGCTCTGGTCTCGTACCTTCATGACACAGAAGACAGATAGCTATCCTTCAAACTGTTTTAATTTTGGCTGTTGATCTACTAGTAGCTTATAATCCTAACCTCGGAGTTAATTAGGAGATTACATTACCTCGCATAAGGTGGCTTAGGTAAAAATATTATTATGTTGCACAGGCGCGTTGCCTTACATCTGCCCAGTGTGCGGGAAGCGTTTCCGCACCAACAAGCTATCAGCGCACATGGCTACGCACTCGCAGGCGCGTCTGTGTTGCGCCCGCGCAGGCTGCACGGCGCGCTTCACGTCGCGCCGCGCGCTCGCCCGCCACCGCGCCGCGCAGCACCCCGCCCCCGCCCCCGCCCCCGCGCCCGCCCCCGCTACCGCTCCCTCCTCCGCGCCCGCGCCCGCTCACGCCTGTGCCCTGTGCCCCGCTAAGTACCACCACCGGCAGTCGCTCAATAAACATGTTAAGAAACAGCATTCTCAGGTCAGTACCATCAATTTTATATTTAATATGAGTAATATCGTACTTCAGTTTGAAATCAACTATTGGGTATGGTCGATTTTCAGTGAAACAAAAAGTGTGTTTGGGTGTTGTGTATGATACTATCACGCTTGGACAGAGAAAATGTACAATATTAAAGCTACAATCGTTGTAATTAAAAACGCCCAGAATCACGTTTGTGTCTCCTTTAGTGGCAGGCGATCATGAGCGACTGTAAACACTTTCTATAGAGGTACTTATTTGCTCATATATCATAAAAATATCTAAAACTTGCAGATCGCTTTATAGCCTTTCCCTATAACTCTTCAGAAGATTTGAAACCATGCCATAAGAATAACAATCACCAGACATTCACTCCGATGTCTTGCACAAGTTCATCACGACCTTTACAAACCCGCGCAATAGAAATAATATTTTATTACATTTGTTACAGAAACCATTGTCTGCAGGGACTGAATCGAACGCTCCGACCAAACGAATGGACTGTTTAGGAGCACCACTAAAACTCGCAAACAATGACGGTTGAGCAAGTAAAACTGGGATATACAAAGCCTCCTGTTTGAATAGAAAGCCTCTCAAAATGATTTTACTCTGCCGGATGAAAGGTATGTGTAGAATCCATGAGAAGCAATAACCTTGACTGCTCGGAACAGGAAGGAAGAGCCGAACCCAAACCGAACATCTTCCAAGACCAGCACTTGTCGTGTAGAGGAAGGGAGAATGTGGCAGAAGTTCGCAGAGTGTGTGAGATTGATTATTTCTATTCCTGAATAAAAATTATTGTTGATTTTTTTTTTGTAATTTATAACTTAAAAGTTAATTAAGTTAAGAGATTAGTTAATATTTTTAATAAAAAATAATAGTGTCATTATAATCCTAAGCGTAACTAAACTTTAACTTACTCTTTTACTAACTTTAACTGCCTCGGTAGCGCAGTGGTAGCGTATAAGACTGCTGTACTTGAGGTATTAGGTTTCATTCCCGGGTCGGATCAAATGTTTGTATGATCTGCAAATATTTGTTTCGGCGTTTGGCTTAGGACTAGATGGCGTTGTATTAAATGTTCATATATTTATTATGTCCGAAATATTTATTTACTTTTCTAGGTAGTAGAATCAAGCTTCTTTCAGCACGGTTAGGTCGGTTCGAACGGGCCGGTACTATCCCCCTACAAAAGATCAATGTAAAATGACAGCATCCGTGCTGTCGTATTTCGTTGATTAGGGCGAGACCGGAGGCCGACTGATGCAGAAGCTTCACTAGGCCTCCATGGTGTGGGACACCATGCTGCATTGTTGCAATGTCTAATAATGTCGCAATGAGTATGGTGACCACCACTCTTGAATTCTGCTTATGCTTTCTATCAGGTAGAATAGAGTAAAAAAGTACTACAGCATGTATTCATCTCAGAGTGATAATCATGGCTACAGGAAAACTTTAAAACTAACCATCTGACCAGCATGATGCAGTAGGCCCGAACCTCCTCGCTAAGGAGGCCTATGTCCAGCAATTAATTGTTGTGTCTGATGGACCTATGTATATTGATTAATTTCCACTTTATGCTGAATATTTATACAAATTTTGTAAAAGGTAAAAGTTTCGATTGAAGTGACTAAAACACGTCAGAACGATTAAATGTGATTGGTTTACAGAGATAGGGTGAAGTAGCACAGTGGCTACTTCGCCCTATTTTATTTATTCGGTTAAAAATGATTGAAAAATCGTCATTGACGCGCGTGACAATGAGCTAGTCTTATAATGATTATCTGCATTCGTTTTAACTAATTTATTTAATCGCAAATATGTATATTTCACGCTAACTAATACTTACTGATAATTCGTTAATTTGAAAATAAGACGACCTTTTTTACTTTAAAGAGTAAAATGTTAAAACTTTTAAAAATTAAGTTTTATTTCTTCATTGCTTAAGTTTTCGGTCTGCAAACCTTTTCCAAGATCATGTCATTGCGGTTTAAGTGAAATCTGTCCAGCACCGCGCTCGCGGTCAAGGCCAGCATCGGAACTAATCGCGGGTCAAACCGTATAAATTTACTATAATATCGATCTTATTTCTTCTAATAATATGTGTTTATGGTTCTAATTTAATTGGCAAAACATTATATTAGGCAAGGTAAGTACCTATCTAATGGCGAATTCATCAAGTGTTTGTTGGAAATGTGAAAGTATACTAATAAATAAAAATCTTCTCTGTACAGATGTATACTGTAGTGGTGTGTAATAAAATTTTATAAATAAATATAACTACCAGGCAAAAGTATCTAGGTATTCAGAAGTAGCAATTGTCAGGAAGGGTGCAATGTAGCTAGTGCCAGCTACAAAGGCTTGTTTCTTTGCGAAAATCAATTAGGTCATTGCACTTGTCTCGAAATGTCGCGGCCTTTTCTAATCGTTTTCTAGCAAGCGAACCTTCACCCAGATCGCTGTAACGGTCCCCGACCTGCACTGATTTCACAGAGATTCGATTCGGCGTCTCAACGTAACCAATCCTTTACGAAATTATTTATTTAGAAATTTATTAGGTACAGTTCACTTAGATCTAAGTATAAAAATAACAAGACTATTGTATACAACATGCGGCTTACATCTAAATCATCACAGAGACTCGCATCTGCGGTTTCTTAGTCCGTCGCGACTATGTAACGTTGGGTTTGTTGGTCAATGCCAACCGACGTACGCAGCTTCCTTCAAATAAATAATAATTACAATTATGGCGTGTTTATTGGCGCCGTTCACGCCTTTCCTTGTCCGACTTTAATTGTCTTCCGCTTGACGGAGGCGACGTTCGTCTTAGGCTCGTCGACTCGCACGTTGGATGCTGTTATGTATTTGTTTTGATAGCCTGATTCACGAACTCGTGCGTTTGGGCTCAACTTATCTGTACGTTCGAGTTCATGCGCTCGTTCATCTTCACCTGATCGTTCATCTTCGCCTGCCCGTTCCTTATCCTCGGCTGTCCGCTCGGAAGAGTCAGAACGTTCTGACTCATCCTCATCATCCTCATTGTCTTTATCGTCGTCTGCGATTCGGTGCTTCGGGTCCTCGCGCAAGCGTTCATGGTCTTCTAAAAAGTAACCACTCTTGACAGGTGACTCGTGACGCGCGACGTCCGGGTCCACGGTCGGCTCGGGCACCCTTAACCTCATGTAGAACTTTTCTTCTTCAGATACGGGGGTTTTTTTTCCAAAGTAGTCTATTGAGTATTCATCATTCTCACCTTCGTCACTTTTGTCCGTGGATCTGGTCTTACGACTTTGTTTACGCCGACGTCTACGTCTGGGTCGTTCAGTTTGCGGTGCCAATAAACTATCATACCCGTCGCTATCCTCGTCCCCTCTCTCCCTGCTGTAGTTATCGGTAATGTGACGTTCTTCATCTTCTTCATCTCTGTCTGGTGCCTCAGGTCGTTCGCGATGGAGTTTCTTCGGTCGTTTTTCTCTGTAAATAGGTGGTACTCGCACAGTTACAGTGTCGATTTGGTTAGGATTGTGTTCGGTTGGGGGTAAAATGCGTGGCTTTAATGATTTTTTAGGATCCTCGGTAGTGGTAGTCCCTTCAGAATCATCCTCGGCATCTGGAAGAAGTAAGGGAATCAAATTGGGATGTGGACTGTCACGTTGAAGACCTTGATGTGTCTCTCCTCGGAGATGGACTCTATTTGCAAGTTTACGATCACCAAAATGAACATTTTTGTAATGGTCGGGAGGAAGGCGAGCAGCGTGACGAGGTTTGACATTTTGTTGTTCATATTGTCTATCCTGTTGCTTTTTTTGATCCCAGAACTGACCGACAGCTTGACGAACTGCTGCCTCGCGGTCGCGAGATTCTTGGACGTCCTCGTAGTCATCGTCCAATTGTTGTTGCGTGTTCTCATCGTCGTATGCTAAATAATCTTCATTGGTATCACGAAGGTTATTTAACCGCTTTGCATCCACGGTATCTACTCGTTTTGCAATTCCATTTTGAACAACAAATGCATCCACGTAAACTCGGGGCTTGCGTGGCTCGTCGAGGGGTAGTTTTGCTGCTTGTGGTTGAATAGCGATAGGAACATATTGCTCCAAGTCATCTTCTTGGGTTTCAAATTGCTCTTCAACTACAGCCTCAGCGGCAACAGGGGCTGGTGTTAACGGGCTACGGTTGAAATTGAAGTTGAGTCTAAGGTTGGACGTAATTCTTTCAAGGTTTGGATCGGCTTGTTGTTTAGGCGGTGGCGGTGGTGGCGCGCAAGGAGCAGGTGTTGCCGGAGCTGCCCGAGGCTTGCCACAAGGTGGTGGAGGTGGTGGCGGTGGCGGAGGCTTCGGTGTGGTCTTTGGTCTAGGTTTTGGCCGTGGTACAGCTCTTGGTCTCGGACAAGGTGGTACTGCTTTCGGAGCAGGCGGTGGAGGTGGCGGGGGCGGCGGAGGTGGTCGGCAAGGTGGTGGCGCTGCTCTAGGCTGCCCACAAGGTGCAGGTGCGGGTGCTGGAGCGGGTGCTGCAGCAGGTGCAGCTAGCGGTGTGTCTATACCCGGAACCGAAGCGACCGGAGGGGGAAACTCAAAAGCCTGTGGTGGTTTTCTTTGCACATTGTACCCGAGCACGTCAGCTAAACCTCTGAACACTACATCGCCGAAAGTTCTTTTTTTGCGCACTACCTCCGCCTGATCTGCATCTAGCTCAATAATCGTTCCGTTGCTATCGCGGAGGACGACCGTTCCGTTAGCATCATCTATCGTAATCCTATCGTTAGCGTCGTCGATGACAAAAGTGTTCGTGGCAAGTGAGTTCCCGGAGGTGTCGCTGTTGTTGTTAGCTGCTGCGGTGAGTACCGCCAGCAGCAGGAGTGGCGCGGCTCGGCGCATGTCGCGAGTACTGTCGCGCGGGAGGGCGCGCGCGCCGTTTTGTCGCGGCCGCCGTTGCTCAAACGCAGTCACGCTCCAACGGCCACCGTCTCATTTACAATTTATTGAAATATTAATTTGTTAATGAACCGTAGGATGCATTCAGATGTAGTTAATTCAATATCTGTTACTTGTCCGCAAATTACGAAGCCCTTCACTTATTTCTAGAATCAACCAGTTTCATAATCTTTTAAAGAATTTGCTATCAGATTTTTTGTTGAATAATATTTGTCGAAAAATTATATCAATATTTATATAGCTTGTGTATTACTCCATGGTCTATTGATTTCACGAAACATTTTTTCGTAGTCTTAATAAACTTAACATTGCTTGCATTATAAATTTACATTGCTTTAGTTACTTATTGAATAAATAACCGCTAGCATATAAATAGTTGAAGAATACCTAACTCTAATTTCCAACATCAAGCTCTACTAATTAGGTCAGTTGTTCTTTTTTTTTTTTTTTTTTGATGATGAATGGCAACTAGCCGGATCACTCGGATCAGCTATTTCTGCCAATGTCAAGTATTTATCGTCTTCAATTATCAAGTCTTCAAGTCTTCAAGTCGTCGTCGTGATGAAATTAATGATAAAAAATATATAAAATGTGGATGACATGAAATGGGGACCGTCTTCCGAAAAAACAAAAAACGATCTCCCCTCAGTTGTTCTTCCTTCTCGATCGTGTCAAAATCAATAAAATGCCTCCATTACAACATTAGATTGTCATAGCTATAATGAAGTATTACAATAAAACAAACAAAAATGATTACCGTTGATTAGAAAATGAATGTGTAACAAAGTTATTGAGACAATTGTGCCAAGGGCTCTATTGTGACATAAGCTGATCGAATTAAACCGCTGAAAACATACCTACAGTGTACAAAACATAAAAAAGCGTCCTACTGGGCCACTCTTGGATTTTACTCATGCGTTAGAGTCGTTTCGGCAACTAAAACATAAAAAAATGGTATTCGAAGTTGCAAATCAGTTGAAAACGTAAAATCTCTTTTGGTTGGTTCTCCTTCGTTCACCAACGTAACACAGGAAGTAAACTATATCCAGGGTAACGGTCCAGTCCGTCTTATATTCAATTCGAATTGGCTTTTTTTGCTATTTTCCTCTGAATAGTGAAAGTAGCATTACCAACTCTCATGACGTGATCAATATAGGGGGACTTTAGGGATTTGTTTGGTTATGGAGAAAATTATTAGTCCAGATGTAATATGGAGCTTAGTCCACATTTTTTTAAATATTTAATGTAATATAGATATATAGTATCAAAGTCTGCTTTGTGGGTTATATATAAACTTCCAAGAATTAGGCATTAAGCGAACCCTAACTGTGTTTGCTACCTTAGTAACATAACTATTTCTGTTTCGCCACTATTCAGCTTGCGAACTGTTGTTCAACACTTTACCTAAACATTCATTACATGATTACAAACATGTCAATAGCATTGCCATATCTAAACATTGCACCAAGTAAGTACTTACTAGAAATAAATAAAATACATTACGGCAGCCAATTTTATTTTGTATATCTAATTATTTGAGAGTGAATGTATTGAGCCACTGTGGCGATACAAAGAGCAGAAGTAAGTTCTCATTGATTACATCACTTCTCAGTGTCTTTTATGATGGTAGACATGGATATTTATTCGGGTCTGCAAATCATAAGCTGCAAAGAGTGATTAAAATAAGTGTTTGCAGTACTGCTGAATGATCACGGTCTTTTGTGTTATCTAGCAATATAATTTAATAATCGTATGTATGGGTCTTCGGTTTAAATAAAGACTTCCTCGGCACAAAACTTTGGCGTGTCGCAATATATGGTACATTGGTAACGACTAAAACAGATTGAACAACCCACACGGGCCTTCACCTCAGCTATGCTCACTCTGCGCCTGACATATGAGGAATTCGGGAACAGCTGTTATGACCTGAAAGAAACCCCATACAAACCCTTCTGGTCAGAGTGGTATAGTAGGCCAAACCCCCTTACTAAGGATAGGCCATGTCTTACTGGTAAGGGCTGTTGATGTGATGTAAGATAACGGGAAATAATATTCTTAAATGTGTGTGTGTGTGTGTGTGTAAAGTGAAGATTGGTAAACCAGTTTAAAATGATTTAAAATCTCACTAAGTTTTCCAGGATTGTGTGTGGATTAATGAAATAGCCTTATTTCGATGTTTAGCAAGCGGGTCAAGGTGTCAATGTCAACCGTAAACAAATCGACGATAAATAAGACACTGTAACCAACACGCGTAACAAATATTTAATAAACTCGCTCTAAGGTGACTAAGTTGATCAATTACTAAATAACAACAAAAAAGTCTGAATACCAATAACATTTATTTACTCTAAATATTACCTTCTACCATCCTTTTTTTTTTTTTTTTTACTTGCGGAAACCCCCTCGGGCCGTCACTCCGCCGGGGTTTGCGGCGGGGCGATGTGTCGGAATCGAACCGACTAAAACCACACGGTGTGCCAACTCTGCGCCTGAGAAGGGAGGGGTCCGGGAATCGCTGTTATTAACACGACCGGACCCCTCCCAGCGCCTGCCCGCACTGAAGCGGGCACACTCTGATGGTAAAAACTCTCAATTTAGGCGACCCACGGCACACGCGTACGTCGCCCCCTCGCGGTTGGCCTGTAATGCGGATGGAGGGGAAAACCCATCCCGTCCATCCGCGGCCACACTCAGGGCGGCATGAGGCGCTGATAGGCGCGCCTCCGCCGCCCCGTGCGCCGGCGGCGGATCGGGTCCGAGTGGATATCGTCCTCCCGGGCCTTCTCCGCCGCCTCCTTCTGCGAAATTACTTCTTCGCAGAAGGTCGCGACCGCGGTAAAACTGCTGTCGCTACCGGCCATGGACAGTACGACGGCCGGCAGCGACAGATCTCCTCCGATGACTGCAGTGAGGGCCCGGCGCTGATCCGCCCAAGCGGGGCAGATCTCCAGCGTATGCTGGGCCGAGTCCTCACTGCAGTCGCAGTGGTGGCAGGCGGGACTCAATTCCCTCCTAGCGACCGAGTGCAGGTACTTTCCGAAGCAACCATGCCCGGAAAGCACCTGCGTCAGCCGGAAGGAAAGGGTCCCGTGCTGCCGCCCTGGCCACTCGAGGATGACCGGCTGGAGTGCCTCCACGGTGGCAAAGCCAGCGCGTGGAGCCTCCAGCCGGGAAGACCAACGAGCCATCGTGGCTCGGCGAGCGGCTTCACGCCAATCGCGTACCTCTTCGGGCGGAGGACGATACCCGTTCTCCGCCCGATATTCAGCCGCTCGCCGATAAACTTCGGCGAGCACTTCCGCCTCCAAATCCCACGGGGGTGTTCCGGCCAAGGCGCATGCCGCCTCCGTCGACACGGTGCGGTATCCGCGTATGGCTCTGACTGCCAATACCCTCTGAGGGCGCCAGAGGCGCGCCTTATTCTGGGCAGTCAGAGCCTCCACCCACACCGGTGACCCATACAGAGCCATCGACCGGACCACCCCCGTGTAGAGGTTCCTAGTAGCGACGCTGGCTCCACCCAAGTTGGGCAAAAGACGCCCAAGGGCGGAGGCAGCGTCGACCAGCTTTGGACAAAGCTGTCGGAAGTGCTCGTCGAAGAGCCACCTACCGTCGAGGATCAGGCCCAGATACCTCATCTGGGCCCGAACCGGTACGAGGACCGAGTTGACTTGGATGGAGGCGCCGGGGGGTGGACCACGACGGGGCCCATGGAAAAGCAGGGCCTCCGTCTTGTCAAGGGCCACCCGTAAGCCCAGCGCCTCGATGCGCCCAACCACCAGAGAAATACCCCTGGTGGCCCCCCGAGCTGTGACCAATGTGTCATCGGCGTAACAAGTTACGCCCAGCCCGGGGGGCAGACGACTTCGAAGGACCCAGTCGTACCCCACGTTCCACAGGAGTGGTCCGAGGACAGACCCCTGCGGAACGCCGCACGACATGGGTCGCCGTCTCAAGACGCCATCTCGATCCTCGTACACGACGGTACGCTCCTCCAAATAGTCTGCCACCAGCCGCCTCAGGTACTCTGGCACCCCATGATACTGGAGTGCTTCCCTGATGCAGCTGAATGGCAGACTATTAAAGGCGTTGGCGATGTCCAAGGACACCGCCAACACCACGCCGCCACAGCCAACCGCCTCTTCGGTCACGGCCCTAAGGCGCACCACGGCATCGACCGTCGAACGCCCCTCTCGGAGCCCGAATTGGGCGTCCGACAGGTCGGGCCCCACCTCGCTGAGATGCTGGACGATGCGGGCAGAGAGAATCCTCTCGAACAATTTGCCCGCCTCGTCCTCAGAACAGCCGCCCCTACCTCTGATTCCCTAACGGGCGGAACATCGTCCTCTCTGCCCCCGTCGTCTCTGGCCACTGAGTAGGCCATCGACGGGGGCGTGTGCTCCGCCCGCTGCGGGAAAAGGCCCTCGACCACACCTTCTACCATCCTACTTTAACTTTTCATCCTACCATCCTTCAGATCTAAGCGTACGATAGATGTTTGTCTATCAGTGCATTCGTAAATACTAAAACTAAGTAAAAGTCTCAACTAAGTAAAACTAAGTAAAAGTTCAATCTCAGCCCCTCAAGGCTATTCTAAATTGCCTTTATTATTTGTCCAGTTGTAAAAGATTTCATTCCTGAGAAGGCATCAGCCGAGCTACGAGCTCGCTGAGCTGGCTTCTTTTACAGATTCATGATGAAATATTAGTATTAATAATAATGTTTATTGTTATAAATAAACTTTTACACTTGGCTTAGAGCTAAAGATTACAAGGTTTAAGGTAAAGGTCACATAATTAGACTTACCCTAACTCCCAAACTAGGTAGGTATTCCTGTGACCTAAGAGTTAGTAGCCTATTACCTAAAACCGTTTAAAACACTATAACCCTATTACATAAGAAGTTTTGATAAAAATTATATTATTTTGTCATCGGACACCTCATTCATTATAATCGGTTCGACAGTTCAGGCGCTACAGTAACCCGTTATGGAGGATTGGCTCGAGAGGCATCACGGGAGCCTCTCATACCGGCTGACGCAGGTGATCACCGGAAAAGGATGTTTCGGAGATCACCTGTGTCTGATCCGCAAAGAGCCAACGCCTGAGTGCCACCACTGCGATGGCCAGACCGTAGACACGGCGCTCCACACGCTGGCAGAATGTCCGGCGTGGGCCGAGCCGAGGCGTGATCTCGTGGCGGCCATCGGGGTGGGGGTTCTCTCGCTTGGCAATATGATTGCGGCCATATTGCGGAGCGGATATATCAGATCCCCGCGGTGTTACCCGCGTTTGTTGTTGTAACCGCAGGTAATGCCGCAGGTAATATCATAAGCTTCCGATTCATCGATTCGTCATCGAGTCATCATCAGCTACCGATTTTGACGGTACTTTCACTGGCAGATGCCAGTGAAAGTACCGTCAAAATCGGCCCAACCGTTCCAGAGATTAGACGGAACAAACAGACAGACATCAAAAATTGAAAAATAGCTATTTTGGTATATGTACCGTGTATAGTAAAAAGCGGTTATTTTAATATTACAAACAGACACTCCAATTTCATTTATTTGTATATGGATTCAGAAATAACTATAAGAAATGCCACAACTACATTGTTTGCTATTTCATTTCTGTAGGCAACTTTTTTGCAGACAATATTTCGAGCTTATTATTCATTACCTTTGATTTTTGTAATTGTAACTTCTAAGTATAAATTTTGAATAAAAAAGTTAATTAATGATGTTATTTAGGATAGAACTAACTGTTATTATTGACACAATCATTCGCTTTGAGATGTAGGGAGAGGTAGCTACTTTCATATAATGGTTTCAGTAACACACCCATACGTCTTCTTTTTCATAGTTTAATATAAAGTTTGAAGTTTTACGTTTTTACTAGTGTCCAAGCTTCTTTGAAACGAAAACTAAATAATTGTTACCTACTATGCAAAAAACCTCTACTTTAGGAGCCTAACAAAAAGGAACGGCAATCATTGTGTAGAATATTGCTATAAACTTATTTGAAGGCGTTACTTGAAGAACACACGCATTAAAACTTAAAGTTTAAATTCTTATAAGATTATTGTGTTTCCTTTCAGTAACAATAATAATACAAGCAAACGAAAGAGCATTTTTATCGAGTACTAAAAAGGGAACTTCTTAAATTGATTGTATTTACCTATTGCATTTTATGAACCAAATCAAAATACATTTTGTAATAATTGGATTGGCACATTTGAGTCAGTGATACGTATTTACAAGTCATATATGTGGACATGGCCGTACCCAGGTTCGGGGCCAGGAGGGGGTAATTCAGTGAGCCACATACGCCGACTTTATGAGGACGGAACTGCGACTGTTCGGATAGACGACGTTGACTCAAAATTCGCGCTTCTCTTATTTCTGCGCAGGAAGGGGCCATCTCCAAACCGTAGGTGGCCCGAGGCCCGTACGTACGTCGGGGTTCCCGGGTTTTCTTTTCTAAGGTGAACCTGGTTCCTCGACTTCTAGTACCAAAGACGGCGTGCAGTCCAGGACCAGTCGGTGGTAACCGGGAGGATTTCCGCACAAAAAAGAGTAACTGTCCGTCAATAAAACTCGAAAAAGATAAATATCTTGTGAAGCACCATGTAGACCGGTGGAAAAACCATATGAAAGATATATAAAGATATATCTATGCGGCACAAAAATCTGTACTGGATGCTAGGACGAAACTCTAAATTATCACTGAACAACAAACTTCTGATATATCAGACGATAATGAAACCTGGATGTACGGCATTTAATTGTGGGACTTCGCAAAAGGCTCCAATATAAATGTCATACAGAGAGCTCAGAACAAGATCCTAAAGTCGATAGCAAATGTATCGTGGTTTGTTATTAATGCGGAACTGCGTCAACAGCTCTCAATGAAAACAGTGAGTAAGGAAATACGACATGCCTCCAAGAATTATATGTAGTGACTAAGATACCTTCCAAATTAATTGGCATGTCAGCCAACCATAAAATACCACATAAACAGGCTCAAAAGATTTGATACAGGACTACAGAACCGTAAGTAGCTTAAAGCTACCATGCATGAGTAGTTCTTCTCGCTGTAGAGCACGCTCTGATCGTCACTACGCTCGAACATTACATCTTCTCATAGTCCTAGGACTGTTTGCCGATCTTACAACAACACGAAAAATAAAACTGTCTTTATCCATAGTCGATCTTAGTCACGTTTTATACGTCTGAATGTGCTTTTATCTACAGAAGAAGATGGTAGGAACGTAAACATCCAGGGCGGAGGGGGCAGCTGCCCTGCCCTGGGTACGCCCATGTATGTCGACCCCAAACGACAAACTCTCTTACAGATTTCCGAAGACCAAGTGATTATGATATTCTTCTCCAGTTCATGACCATTGGATCCTCTCAATGTCACACAAATACGACAGAACACACAAATCCCATTACTCAGGTGCGGATTAAAATCGGATCACTCACCCCACCGATGATCGACTTTAATTGGATCACTGTGTTATAATTAAATTGATGAAGGTTTGCCTTCTAAAACTGTACAAACCACTATAGGATTAAAACGTCATTACTGATTAACTGGGTGAGACAGTCATTTAAAATGATGTAAAAACTAATTTACCTGTCATAGTGCAAAGCCTCCTGAGCCAATGTTGAATAGACTGCTGGTTTGCAACCATATCATAAAAAATATTTAAAAAGTTACCGCTATGTTTATGGTTAATTTTCTCTTCATCATTACCAGCCCGTTGCACTCTAAATTTTCTCATCACCGTTTATTGCAGATTTTTTTTTTTTTTTTTTTATTGAATAGTGGGCAAACGAGCAGACGTATCACCTGATGGTAAGCGATTATCGCCGCCCATGGACACCCGCAACACCAAAGGCGTCACAAGTGCGTTGCCGACCTTTGGGGGATAGGAAAGGGGATGGGGGGAGGGGTTGGGGTATGGGCCTCCGGTATCTTCACTCACTCGGTGAAACACAGCGCAAACGCTATTTCACACCGGTTTTCTGTGAGGTCGTGGTATCACTCCGGTCGAGCCGACCCATTCATGCCGAAGCATAGCTCTCCCACGCCTATTCTGATCGAAGGTCTCCCTCAATGAGCGGCACTTATTCAGGTTTTGGGCAATCCGCATACATCCGCTGCCAGCCACTTTCTTTAAATCGTCGATCCATGTCATGCTAAATATATATTAAACGAAATTTATATCAATAAGTTATCTCTGCACAATACAGTAGCGTAAATATATAAAGAAATATATAATTTGACAGTTAAAATACCGAGTATTTCTTTCACAAACACGGTTGGAATGTAAGGTGGAAAATACTATATTTGTCCATAACGGTAAGCACTTGTGACAGATACAAAAGGAACCAGTTTGGATTTGTTCACCACAATCATTTACGAGTAATGCCGGTACCAGTTGAAATCATGTGATTGAATGCTGTGAAATAACTTAATACAGGTCTTAAGTTAACAATGGCTATGTTCCTTTCACGTATGCTTTATACTGAGTAATGAGTATTATAAACGCAAAATGTTGTTCATAACATATTGCTGTGCCTTTACTTCTGAACATTTATTTAAGTACTTAAGTTAATTAAGCTATTGAAACTTGCTTTCTTGTACTCATGATTATTAAACACCTTTGATAAAGTAAAATTTTGGCACCGGTCAACAAAATATGATGACTCCGACAATATGTCCAAAGTATAAGTCGGTTCCAGCCGGATTAAAATCCCTACTTTTATTCCTCGATATTCGTCTTGGATAGTTTGCTTCTATTGTTCAGTTGCCACGTGTGATTTTCTAACATGATAAATCAGATTGGAGATGATCTCTTACTTCTAATCTGTCCGTGGGAGTAATCCACGAAACAACAATAATATGTCGCCTATGTGTTATTCAAACGGAATTATTGGAGCTTGAAATAATTGAATTTGTAAAAGTGTTTGGTCACGCGGCGGTGGCAAATGTCGCGAGGTTCGCTAATCTTGATTGGATTATACCATGTTCTTTTTTAGCCGACTACTTAGGCAGGTCAATAAACTTGCTAAAATAAGCATACATTTATATCTAGATACATATATACAATGTTTAGTTTTGTGCCTATTGAGTGCCCCGTAGCTACCATATACTTATACCATATAACATACATATACCATATACTATTAAGGTGACAGATTAAGAATACAGTGTCACATCCCCTATTATGCCATAGTTGTCGTAAAAGTCGACTCAGGGAGCACCTATAGTCGTGGCCTGTCGAAGACTTTTGATGTGTGGTCATGAGGAACTATCATATACCGTAAACACAAACTCATAGGTTGATCTACATCGTCCTGCATGTGCCAGAGATTAGTCGGAATGAACAGACAGGCACTTGAATTTTATTTATTTGTACAGATTGATTACACTCAGGCACAGACCATATCGTGCTCGTTACACAATTATTGGCCCTGAATGGGAAACGTAACCGCGACTTCTGGGCCCTGTGGTGTGGGCGACTGCACCCACAGGCCAGTTATAGGCTTATTTGACTTCTTAAGTGTAAAATTAGTAAGTTAGTAAATTTTTTTGTGTAATATTAAATTTTACTTAAAAGTCATTTTAATTCCATGTAAAGTGAATTAAAATTGTTTATATGAGAATAAAGATTCTATAAAACTAAAAAAGAAACTAAATGTAAGAACATAAATAGCATATTCAATCTTAATCTTCTACTAATAAGACAAAGTGTTTAGACTAGTTAAATATTCTACGAGGTCTGCTCTCTATAATACTAAAATAGTCTTGACGCACTGTTTTACCAATTTCGATAGTTTTACAGCTGATCAATAAACAGTTACTGTTGAGTACTATTTTTCAACATAAAATGAAATGAAACAAAGCAGGTATTGAGGCTCCAAGACCGGCACAGTCTTAAGCTGTATTCATTGTTAATGAAATGGTTTAATAATAATAGATTATTTTTATAGAGAGCAAAGTACCGGACGCCTACAGGTACTTGCAGCACAAAAACTACAACCCTTTTAGTCTCTCCCGAGGAATTTGGGGGAGGGATGGTTTCTGACTCCAGTTTGCATATTCTTATCCGTTGGCCTTAACCATCTCCTGAGAGGTGACCCGGGCTCAGCTGTGGGACGTTGTGGGTTGTTGATGATGTATGTATATTACAACACTACCTCACAGAAAACCGGTGTGAAATAGCGCTTGCGCTGCGTTTCACCGAGTGAGTGAGGGTACCGGAGGCCCACACCCTAACCCCTACCTTATGCCCCTCCCCTTCCCCTAAAGGCCGGCAACGCACTTGTGACGCCTCTGGTGTTGCGGGTGTCTATGGGCGGCGGTAATCGCTTACCATCAGGCGATACGTATACTCGTTTGCCCCTTTTCAATAAAAAAAAAATTACAAAACACTAATTTATGATCTAACTAAATTAAACAGTGTGCAAGAGCCGAGTGATGTGATTGTAGCAATAAGTCAGTAACAGTTTAGTGCATGCAACAGACCATCTTTTAACTGTAATAGATTCTGTCTGGTTATACAATATTCACTCTGTGTGGATGTGACGACGAAATATCTCTTAAAAATATGACGACTTCTTTGATTGGCAGCTATGAAAATAGGTAGATATAATTTTAAAATCTAATAAAATATTACATCGAAAGTAGTTATGTCTGTTACACTTTCACAGCTAAACCGCTGAACCGATTTGGATGAAATTTACAATGGAGATCCTTTTAATTCTTGAGGAAGAACATATATACTTACTGTAATAACTAGCATGAACGTGGACGGAGACACGGGCGAAAGCTAGTTTTTGATATGCAAGATCTTTCTTTTCACCTTTCATAATCTATGCTAGCGATTTCGAGAAAATTTTCGCAGTGTTTGATTCATTTTTGACATTGGTATCTGTATAATTATAGTCTATATTGTTGTCTGTCGCCCAACTCTTATATTTTGAAACCCTTAGGCATAGATAAAAAAATATAGTTTACTCAATAGCGTGGGAGAGCCACGCTTCGGCATGAATGGGCTGGCTCGACCAGAGTAATACCACGCCCTCCCAGAAAAACGGTGTGAAATAACGCTTACGCTGTGTTTCACCGAGTAAGTGAGAATACCGGAGGCCCGGACCCTAACCATCCCCCATCCCCCAAAGGCCGGCAACGCACTTGTGACGCCTCTGGTGTTGTAGGTGTCCATGGGCGGTGGTAATTACTTACCATCAGGCGCTAAGTCTGCTCGCTTGTCCCCTATAACATAAAAAAATCCTTCATATCAATTATCATAAAACCATTGCATATCGTATTCACTCGAATTCCGTGTGGTTCATTTAATTCACTAGAGAAAGTAATATAAGTGACTGCTCTAACAACAGATGTAACTGACTGCCTCGTAATCAGTTATAGTTGTCACAATGAGCTCATTATAGATAATCTGTCGGGTAGTAAATATACCTGCTGGATGTTTAGTGAAGAGAATTAATATTGCTACATCGACGCAGAACTGTCTCTAAATGATCTAGCGGTTAGCGTATACGATTACCTTTCCTTTTATACCGAGGGAGAGCCATGCTAGCTTCAATAAGCCGGCTCGACCGGAGTGATACCACGGCCTCACAGAAAACCGGTGAGAAACTGCGCCTGCGCTGTGTTTCATCGAGTGAGTGAGGATACCAGCGGCCCATACCCCCCAACCCCTTCCCCCCATTCTCCAAAGGCCGTCAACGCACTTGTGACGCCTCTGATGTTGCGGGTGTCCATGGGCGGCAGTAATTGCTTACTATCAGGCGATAGGTCTACTCGTTTGTCCGCTAGGTATTCCTTAAAAAATATAGTAAAATGAGAGGTGGGTTTTTCTTACAAAGAATTCTTAATAACAGCCTGAATATGGAAGTTTTGCGGTGTATGTGGCATTAATTTCGACTGCCTTTACTTATTCATGGCTGGTCATAGACCCTTACGACACCTACGGGATGAAAAGGGGGATAACATTCCGTGTTCTTGATTAATCACCACATGTATAACAAATTATAGTTAATGTAAGGTCAAGGATTAAGAGTATTGGAAATGTTTATAGAATACGTGATGTCTCCTAACAGCTCGGAGTTTGGACTATGGACATTGGTCTGAACCCCGTGCCTCGGAGAGCACGTAAAGCTGTCGGTTCTGCGCCTGATCTCTTCCTGGTCTTGTCGGTTAACAGTCCCATCAGATTATGAGAGAGAGAGAGGGAACAGGGAGTGCATCTGTGTTTGCGCACACACTTGTGCACTAGGCTAGGGGCTAGGAGACCATTATTAGTATTATTATTCAAAGATTTTCTTAGCATGGAAGAACGTCGCAGTACCACCCGATTGACTGCCACTTATTTGTTTAAAAATCACAAACAAATAAAATATTTTGATTGAACAGTTTAAAATTTTAATACAAATAATTGACTAACAATGTAGGTATTCATAGTTACTGCAACATCGTGTGTTTAATTTGTTATGAAAGTTCTGAATTATTAAGACCGATCGTGTATACAGATAAACTGATGATTAATGAAGATACATTTACACATTATTATCTAATGTAAATGAATATTAATAGTAAATCATTAACATATGATCTTATCAGCAAGCTTGCATCATACCGAAATCCAAAACAGAGAAAGAATTGTCCATGTAGTCTTAACGCCACCGGTTTTACCATAAGTAAATTTCATATTTTTTCCTTAAAAAGTTAAAATATGTAAAATACATCGCTGTTACCGTTCACCAACGTTTATATTATTGCATAATATTCGTGAAAGTATAAAATATTTATTGATAAAACTGTAGTTTCGTATCGAAAGTTGCAGTAGCAACCGGTCAGTTCGATGTCCTGGAAATGATGCATTCCGTGCCAAATGTATCGCGCGTTTTATATCTCCGGTGCATATCATTGAGTATGCTGTGAATTCTCGCATCAATTCCCAGGTTATTTGTTTCGGAGTTTTCTATGTATATATGTGTTTACAAAAGAAGTATACAAAAACTAAAAAAACTACCGTGGTTCGTACGTCCTCGTTTTGAAGACACTTATCTTTGGGCAGGGGCACCCCAATACTAGCTCCTCCCTTTGGACCGCATTCAGCGGAGGGCGACTCGTATCGTCGATTGCCAAGAACTTCTAATTCGGCTAGACTCTCTGGCGCTGCGTAGAGATGTGGTTTCGCTGTGCATGGGGAGTGCTCAGCTCAGCACAGCAGTCGCATACGCTACCGCTTACCGAGGCAGTTATATTATATATAATAAGGTTTGCTACTGTGTCAGATGAAAAGAATTTTACCACCCCAGTAGTAGTGTTGTATTTCTTAAAAATGATACACAACACCATCCAGTTCCAAACAAAGCATAGCTTGTACTATGAAAGCTAGATTGACTGATAGAATACTTTTTTTTATTGTATAGAGGGCAGACGAGCAGACGTATCGCCTGGTGGTAAGCGATTACCGCCGCCCAGAAGGAGTACGCTCTTTTCTTGAAGGTTTGAAGGTCGTATTATTCTATACTTATCTACTCAATGACTATCCTTGATGCGTAAATATCAGGAATTACTGGTTCGAAGTGAAAATTTTATTTTAGTCGGATTTTTCGAATGTGTTAGTGGACTAAACGCTTAGCCAGTGTTGTATTTCTACGGCAAATAGGCACAGTGCCGTTCTGAGAGTCTTCTCTTAAGTAGTAGTAGATCCACATGTTACAGAAAACAGTGCCTCATTTCTCTTCTTGTACCAGAGCCATGATCTTTAACGAAAGTGGAGATGGTGCAGTGCATGACGCATTAATGCCGTTCGTTCACTATCCACTTTCACATCCCACAGTTTGACCGTTTCCTGGAATCTGCATAGAAGTGAACGTAAACATTATTTCGTATAACGTAATACAGTTTTATTTATTATACCCATTATATAGTTTAATATTAAAACTATTTATTGGTTAGCTATTTGTGATGTGGGGATTATCAACAGGCGCTGTTATTCCCATAATTACAACTTATTGCTTTTATTAATAGCTATACCGCCTACGGGATAACATCGAGCGAAAATAATAGTGGTCACAATGTGTAAATACTAAATACGTGATAAATGAGAACTAAAAATATTGACCGAAGGTGGAGTCTGAAAATTAGAATAGGTAGCTAGTCTACTAATGGCCAGTTTCATCAGTTCTTGATAAAGTTTTGAATAGTTGATAGTAGATCTGTAATTTAAAAGAGAAAATTTACTGATTAAGCAGGGACGTCTTTACCTATGTTGCGATTGTGCGTACGTTGGGTGCAGCAGTATTAAGGGCGCCGGCCGCGGCACTTTTAATGAATTTACGCGCTTACTGAAGGGCGCTAGGGTAATTTACAGGCTAAAGACGCCTCTTAATGTAATACGTATATCCGACACATATTTCTTTATCCAAGACTTGTGAGACCGAAATCGGTGATTATTAGTTCATCACTGACTGGCTCTTAGAGTATATTTATAGAAGGGAAGAGGCATAAATATAAAACTTTTAAAGACGGAATTCATATCTTATTAATATCCATACTAATATTATAAATTTGAAAGCAATTCTGTTTGTCTGTCCGTCACGCTTTCAAGGCTAAACTGCTACTCCGATGCCAATGAAATTTGACATGGAGATACTTTGATTCTTGAGGAAGGACTTACGCTAGTTTTTACCGCGATAACAAAGATAAACGCGGGCGCAGCTGCGGTCAAAAGTTAGTAGGTACATACGTATATGCTTTATCTCTATAATATTTCTGATGCTTCGAGATCAAGTCAAACATCCGTGTAGTTAACCAATTATAAAACAACCGATTAAAATACTGTTTATTAAGTAATCATGACTAATTAGCTTTGTACACAATCCTATTGTTTTAAAATAATTGTATTTAGCTGAGGTTTTCTTAGCCTTCAGATGTTATGACTTAAGGAAAATATCTACAATGATAGTTTTTTGAAACGTATTCTTTGAAAATCAGTTATCAAAATACGGAGTGTCACCTTCCTTATTCATTACGTGGGTGTCGTAAGAGCCGGCCAAGGACGTAAACTAAGCAGGACAACTGAACAGCACTGTAATGAGAAGATACTTGAAACAAACCGTAACCAAACGTGGCTGCTTAGTGCAGAGGACAGCCACTATTAACACTAATCACAGAAAACCGGTGTGAAATAGCGCTTGCGCTGTGTTTCACCGAGTGAGTGAGGATACCGGAAGTCCATACCCCAACCCCTCCTCCTATTCCCTCTTCCCATCCACCAAAGGTTGGCAACGCACTTGTGACGCTTATGGTGTTGCGGGTGTCCATGAGCGGCGGTAATCGCTTACCATCAGGTGATGCGTCTGCTCGTTTGGCCCCTATTCAAATAAAAATAAATAAATTAATTAATTAAAAAAACTAAAGGCATGTTGATGATAGGGGTGGCGACACTCGATCTGCGACTACACGAGATAGTTAAACGGTACCTATATTTTTTTTCTCTAGATGTTGAACATTTTACATTTGTTTGTTTACGTAACGCAGCAAATCCATTCGGACTTAATTATTTATGAACACAATCTGACTGATTAAATCTACTATTTATAACAGGAAGTCTGTTCGAATACTAAAGTATTTATGGAAAAAAAACATATTTATCCGAAGCCGGATGTATGGCGTCTCAAATACTAACTAATAACATAAGTGCGACGGTTTGCTTTTTACCCGACTGCGGTGAAGCCAATAGAAAGGGTAATAGTTTAGGCAGTTAATGTATGTTTGTATGTTCTACCGTAACGCGTTAACTACTGAACAGTTTTTAATGAATGAGGTGCCAATAGTAAATTCAAATCAATTAAAACACTTAGTAACATTTATGAACGTTAAATTTAAGCTACAGTTAAAAATCATAGATCGACACAAATAGACGCCACAGCATGTATTGGATTGTCAAGGTAAATTAAGTTAAAACACCAAAATCTACTGCCTGCTTTTGTCGATCTATAACTTCCAGTTTCCAAAATGCGTAGAGCCTTATTAGAAGAATACTGACAAAGAAACTCATGGCCACTCTGTTTAAAAGTCAGATCTGTTGGCAAGTCAACCGAATTTAATTTTATTGAAAATTCCAAAAGCCAACGCACCAACAAAACAGTGATACCGTTAAAGGTTTGAACGTTTAAACCAATTAAACTTAGAACACGTCGGGTGACATACGCTATATACATTTTATAATTTACGTCTTGTCTACTAAGTTGATATATTATTTAGGTTAACAGTCATTTGAGGTAAAAGAAGGTTCATAGACGTTCTGCCCCGTTAATTTGTTATATAATAATTAATAAAGTTGCAGCAGGGCGTTGGTCGTGTGGCTATTAAGTCGTGAACACAGGTCGTATTTACGATTTTCATCCAGAATAAACCTTATGCAATGATTATGACGAATATTGGTCATTTATTCTGTGTAGATTATTAAGAACATGTTACTAACCGACTTAACTGAGTGTATTAACTGTCTGGCTCCAAACAAATTGTCTGAACAGTGGTATGTGGAGAGTTTGAAATTTTAAATTTATTATTAGTATTAATTAAAGTTTATCCCGACGTGTGAAAGTGCGGATACAACTTGTTTTAAACATGAGTATTCGCAGAAAGAAAGCGCTATGACTAAATACTAATTATAGCTAAAACCTAACTCATTAACGTAAATATTTCGCACCCATCTGTTCGTTAGTTCCATGAATCATGACCAGACGTTTAAAAACAAACAAGTGTAAACACACATAATGTACAATACATTCATATGTGTTACAGAAACTAAGTAACAGTCACCTGAGAATAGAACAGATTATTGTTGCGAATTTTGGGAGATGTATTTTCCAGCTGTGGATGTCTCCCGGTTGAAATGGGGTTGACGAAGGGACATAAAAATTTCCCTTTGTCGAATGAATTCTGTTTCCTTCCTAACTTCCTCATTTTATCCGATGTCCTTATTCTGAATTATCTTTTCAAGGAAGATTGATGATCAGGCAAGGGACCGAGAGCGGCCGGCTATAGAAGAAACTAACCTACCTACCTACCTTTTAGTAACACCAAGAACAAGACTATTTTATGAATTGTTCGTGATTATTAACAGAACCTTTGACATAAAATTAAATGGAACATTGCAACTATTTATACACACGTTCGTTTACGAGTCACGTTGTAATAAAATATCTATTTGGTATGACCAACTTGTCACTTGCTCGGTATGTAAAACTATTGAAGGTCTATCAATTATTGAGCAGGGCATTAGAAAGTGAATACATGTATAGTTTTGTACAGGACCACCTGCGAGCACCTGTCGACTATCGCCAACGACCGAACATAGCTACATTATTGCTCATTATTATATAATGTATGGACTAAATCAGAAAAATCAGAGGTAAAGAGAAGAATCAATTTCTCATTGATTCTTCTCTCTACTTCAGATTTTTCTGCTTTAGTCTGATTTTTGCTACGTTAGTTTGGACTTCATAGATCCTATTGATAGTAAATGAAGAAAGGCAGTTGTCGAATGCTGTTGAAGACAGAGGAGGCAATATGGGTGGCCACTTGATAAAACTCAACAATTTCTTCAAAATAATACTGAAAGGCAAAATAAAAGGCGAAAGAAAGCGACGGCTTAGATAGACATACATAGAATAGAATAGAATAGAATAGAATAGAATAAACTTTATTGTACACCAATTAATACAGTTATATATAAGAGTTTAACAATTTAATAAGCATGTACAAATGGCGGCATTATCGCTGAAAAGCAATTTCTTCCAGGCAACCTTTGGATGGACAAATCGACTGCAGAAACACTAATTATAGGCAGTTAAAATTACATAAGTAAAAATATAGAAATTATATTACACATTAATACAAATAAATAATAATACAAATAATAAAACACTAATACAAATAATAAAATTTGTACAATATCCACATTCTCATAATAAAAAAATCAGAAATGCGAAAACAAAAATTAAGAGGGTATAAATTACGAAGATAGGAAATGTTCTTTGACCATTTTTCTAAATATAGGCAGAGAGTTAGCACGCTTTATAGCCATTGGCAAAGCATTCCAAAGTCGGACAGCTTGTACAGTAAACGACTTGTCATGAAAACTGGTGCAATGCGTTGGTAGTGCCAGTTCCAGAGATTCGGATGACCTCAAGGATCTTGAATGTGTGCCACTGAGGAAAACAAAACGTTCTTTCAAATAAGGTGGAGTGCACGGATTGCACATACAGCAAGTGTAGAAGAAAGTGGGAGTCGTGGCCTATCAAGAGGTTAAACGAATATCAGAACACAGAGAGAAGTGACGATTGCACCACTGACAAGGGCTTTGCTGTTAAATCGAAAGAAAGACTAAATAAATGAACTGTTTTGGAGAATTGATGAGACAAATAGATAGATGAACAATAGTTAAAATTTGATTTTTGTATGCAAACATTTAAGACGAAAGAGACCTTGTAATATGACGATAACTTAATAATAGTTGCAACTAAATGCATTTCTGTATTTTTTTTCATGTCACATCAACTTCCACCTAAGCAAAGTCGATGATTATTATCGATTATCGAATCGTACGGAATTGCATACATCACTAATTGACTATGCATCGAAATGTCAAAACAAAATAAACAAATCAAAAATTAATAGAAAGTGAGCAGACCAATGATGCAATTTCCACACAAGCATAGTAAATGACTGCCTCGGTGGCGTAGTGGTAGCGTATGCGACTGCTGTGCTTAAGGTTTCGGGTTCGAAGTATTTATAATTCACGCCAAAACGCACGGTTATGTCATGGCGTCTGCTTGTGTCACCATAAATTTGTCAACCAGTGTCAGTTATGGCACTTATAAACAGTAAAGTGATCGTCGATTTTATACAAACAAAATGACGTTTACAGAAACGTGACGTCACTCGCTGTGATTGGTGTTCAATTACAAGACGGATTGCTAAATAAAAATCTCACTCTAAATACACAACTTAGGACAAGAGATCTACAAAGAGAAGCAAAACTTGACATGAACACCAACCCGTTTGGTCAGACCCTTCCCAGCGGTGGACTGTTATAGGCTGTTGATATGATGTTGTGATGTTCTAAGTATGTGTGTGTGTGTTTGTGCGTGTATGTATAATGGGTCTCTGTAATGAATGACCGCAGCCGCAGATGTTGTATGAACAGATGCGCGTGCGTGAGTCACGGTGTGCGCAGGCGCCACTCGCCACCACTGCCACCGTTTAATAATGTACTATGTTACATCCGATTTCAGATCACTTTCACTTATTTAAGCCACTCACTTCCTGTTTTTATGTACATTACTTTTATATATACACATATAAACATAAACACATATAAACGGTGTCTATATAATACTCGACAAACTGGTCGTTTTATTGTTATAGCCCTTGTTAATTCAAACCCTTACTTCCTACCCCTTCCAAGCTATACATTTTTTTTTGTAATTTAAGAGTAGAGTTAGTTGGTCAGTTTCATTAATAAATTGTGATTATTAGATGTGAAAATCGAGATTATCGACGCAACCTCGTTTGCGTCTTCTATTGCCCGTAGCGTGAAAATTTTCACCTGTTTTTGAAACATTCTTCATTGGTGCTCCATTCCTATTAGTATTAGCGTGATGATATATTATTATAGCCTATTGCCTTCCTCGATAAATAGTCTATCCAACACTGAAAAATTTTTTGACCAGCGGTTCCTTAGATTAACGCATTCATACAAACAAACAAACTCTTCAGCTTTATAATACTAGTATAGATTAATTTATTGAAAGTTATAAAAGGTGTAATAAGTTTTTTGGTCACCGACTTATCGAGTCCGATTTTGACATCTTATTAATTCTCTGTACTGCTATGAGTAGGTACTGTAATATTATTAATATTATAAATTTGAAAGTAACACTGTCTGTATGGTACACTTTCACCGTTAAACCTTTGCACCGATTTCATTGAAATAAGCATGAAAATAATTTGATTCTTATGGATGAGCATAGGCTACTATTTACCGCTATAATCAACAAATACACGAGAGATGGACAAAAGCTAGTGATGTTTAATTATTAATTTGACATTCTTTGGTTCTCGAACCTAGGATGTAAACAACGAAAAATTATCAAGACAAAAGGAAAGTAAGTTGAAAAGGATGTAAGTCAGGCATTCGCTCATTTATAAGGATGATTACAAAAGTTTATCAAAGTTATTTTTGTACCTTGTTAGCCCACTTAAAACATAAACAAGTGCGAGTCGATATTGCGCACCGAGGGTTCCGTACAAACTTGTAGGTAAGGTATATATGAAAAATTTATGCTTTTCGCATTTTTTCCTTTATCTATGTTATAAGGCGTTGCTTCGTATCAAATTTCAAGATTCTGAGTTCACGGAAAGTACATTGTCGGTTTTGGTTGATTCCCTTGCGAGTATAGAAATTTTGCAGTATAAACGACTGTATCTTTTGATTGCGTTGGCTTAGAAGTTTGTTTTTTCACAGCTCCAAGAGACAGAAGACTTGAGTATTTGATATGAACTTCAGTTTGAAACCTCCGCGCGTTCCTGAGAAAAAGGGTTTTAACAGACAGACAGACGCACAACAGAGTGATCCTATAGGGTACCGTTTTTTCGTTTTTAGGTACGGAACTCTAAATATGTACTCAGTGTCTTCACTGAAGTCGACAACCGCTTACAAAACATCTATGTACATTATCGCCAAATTGTACTTTCTAATCCTCAAGATGATCTCGAAGATACATTTGTAACAGTTCAATCTCGTTTACAGCTTCGTTTAAGATGCGTGCATAAGATAAGCGCGCGAGATTACGACCACTACTGGGAATATTTGCTTGTCTTCATTCAGTTTTACACTCATGTCAATAGAAGTCGACATCTCCATTCGTAATGTAAACTAATTACATTATTACTGAACTCTAGTTTAGTAATAAATAGAAGTTTTCTATTTGTAATTAATAAACAACTGGAAAAAACTTCATATAATTTACACTAGGCAGTTTGATCTCAAACTCGATTCCCAGCAGTAATTTCGTATTCATCCCCACAAATATTCTGGATAATAGTGGATCAAGTGGCGGTTTTGTAAAAACAGATTCAAAAATTTGTTCTTGTAAACGTGACAAATAATTAAAGAGATCCAAGTCTGTTCACGTCATATTGACCACAAACTACAGTTAACAGCCGACAACGGTCTCACTAAAATTATGTTAATTCGTTATGTATACATCACCGTGACTCCGTGGTGTTAACTTTTAAATAAATAAGATGTCAAAACTTTATGTATAGCGGGTTCGATATTGGTCTAATTCATAGATTCTTTTGGCTTCCTCGTGCACCTGTCTGATTAGCGCCATAAGGATGAGCAGTTACTATGGATACTTTTAAAACCATTTGTGTTTCGATCTCTTTGTCAAGGTTATTTCCCTCTCAAGAACTGTGACTGACCTGTTGTTCTAGTGGTTGGTTTATCCCTGACTGTTAAGTCAGAGATCGTGGGATCGATTCAAAGCCAAGAGAAATATATCGACGGTCCCTATTAAATATAAAAATTTATGTATTAAAAAACAATTAGTGAACATTTAAATTATTTATTTAATTGTTTTTTATAGTTAAAACAACATTTTTACTTGAAAATTGACAACATTATTAAAAGGGACCATAGATATTCATTTGTTTTGTGTCTGGGTGCCATTTAGTATTGAATTGAATTTTTAATAACCTACAAATAATTGTGTACATACATAATATATCATAATGGTCTGGTTACCGTAGTAGCTTGTGAACAGTATCAAAATATTTTTATAAAGGTTTCGCTCTCAACCTCAGTACAGTTACTTCTAAATAACGTAAAACCTTTGAATTTTACCGTGGGAGAGCTATGCTTCGGCATGAATGGGTCGGCTCGACCGGAGTGATATCACGGCCTCACAGAAAACCGGTGTGAAATAGCGTTTGTGCTGTGTTTTACCGAGTGAGTGAGGATACCGGAGGCCCATACCCCAACCCCTCCCCCCATCCCCTTTCCCATTCCCCAAAGGTCGGCAACGCGCTTGTGACGCCTCTGGTGTTGCGGGTGTCCATGGGCGGCGGTAATCGCTTACCATCAGGTGATACGTCTGCTCGTTTGCCAACTATTCAATAAAAAAAAAAAAAAAAAGAATAAGCTTTATATGTCAAACGCTAGATCAATGACGTAACTTAGTATATTTCATAACATACGTTCTGCAGAAGACTCATAAGCCTAGCCAGGACCGCTAGGCTTATGTAGCTTATGCAGTAACTATATTTTGAATAAAACAAATGGGATAAGCATGCAACTATGAGATGCACGATGACCCAAGTCACAAAATTTGTTTTATATTTCTAGTAATACACTAGTTTCCAAGTTACTACTGAGATTACAGTTCCATTACTAGTCCAGGTTTCTGATAAACTTTTATTACTAAGGTGCACCGATATTGGGGCTCATAATCTGTGAAATAAACCTGTGCGCAATTCTCCCACATCACTGTGCACTTAAACAAATTGTAAAGTGAAGTAGTCTCATTGGAAGATCCAAATCGAAACGTCTGCAGTTTCCTATCAAACGGAAAACGTGAAACGAAAGCTAGTTATGTTACTGTCATTAACTTGTACAAATTAGTTGTAACAAGTTCAAAGGTGTACTGTAATAGTGGAAGCTGAACTGGACACGAGACCATTTAAACCTGTTGGGGTTATATGTCATGTATATTATACTTATTGATATATAAAGTCGACCTACTTCTTGATAAGAAAGCTTCAGTAACCTGTAACATTTGCAGAAGAATTTCCGCTCCTAAATGTTTATATTTCTCTAACAATACATTCTCAATTATCTTCTGTCGACCAAATTATAAATGAGCAATATTGGAATACTAAAAATATTACGTGGAAAGTACAAACTGATAGATCCTGATGATGTAGTCCTATCTCCTTTCTAAGGGGACGCCATTGTCCAGTAATGGTTTTTTTCCCTCAATGTGATTTGTGTTGTTGTAATATCGATGTAAAAGAAATGAAATGTTTCAAGAATTTCTACGTTATTCTAAGATTACTACTTCTTGATAAAAAAATAAACAAATTCAAGTATCTTGCAAATGCCCTAAAGAATTCACAACTAAAAAAGAACGTAGGTACTTCTTCTTAAAACCGGCAACGCACTTGTAACGCCTCTGGTGTTGCGGGTGTCCATGGACGGCGGTAATCGCTTACCATCAGGCGATACGTCTGCTCGTTTGCAATATTGCGTTGTTATACTAAAAAAAAAAAACATTTTGTCCGACCGGGGAAGAAAACGCGTGACGTCAAGCACGGCAGTCGCATCCGCTACCACTACACCACCGAGGCAATTTTATATAGCAAACTTAGAAAAGATTGCATTTTTGAACTCTAACAACTATATCTGTGAGCCCATCTAAAATAAACATTATTACACAAAAAGTTACCAGTAGGTACTGTATAGTTAATCACTGGTTCCTAACCTAGCTGTATCGAGAGGGACCAATCTTCAACAGATGATTAAGACATTAAGCGTGACAAAGTGATGGTCACTGCCATTACCTAGCACACTCAATCGATACTAGGGTTGCCAGCTTACTTGTGTGAAGGTCATTTAAAATTTACGAAAATATTTTATTTCCAATCTTTACAATAACGCATCGAACAAAACACTTGTGTAGGTAAAATTATTGACATTTTACACATTTACACATCACTTGCGCAATACAAATCTTTGAAAAAATAAAAAAACTTTTAATTTTTGCTAAATCTTCTACTTGTCTGGGGTGACAACCCTAACAGAGGCATAGGCCGCGCTCTCATTAAATTATAATCACGTTGTGGACAGCGTGGGAACCGGCTGATGTACCAGCGAGCTCTATCTGATGAAAGTGATATGTCAAATAAACATTGAGAATGAAATAGAAAACAGTGAAATAAAAAATATAAACATAATATTATTTACGTAACTAATGTCTGAAATATCTGATTTAATTTGTATTAGTATATGCTTTTACTTTAAATTAATAAATAGTTTATTATATTATATGATCTGAATCTTAAAATTTATCACCATCACTTCATTATTGTATAAAATAGACAATATTATATAAATGTTACTTTCGTTGAGTTCATTAGTAAACTAATCTTTTTTTTGACTTTCTCCGTCTCTCATGTCTTTTATGTGTGTTTTGAGTTGTAGATCACAGACTAGGGCCCGTATTATAGAAGGCGTCTCAAGTATCGTTTGATCTCCGATCAGCTGAATCGAGTTTCAAGTTATGATTGAATCTCAAGCGCCGCTCTTATTTCAGAAGGCGTTTTGAGTTCTACTCAGTTGAAACTAGTTTCAATATCTAATCTCAACTCACAAGTCTGTTCTCAGTTACGTTTCTGCATTGTCGAAATTATTGTTCTGTGTTACGCAGTTAATTATATTAAACACATCATATCTAACAAGTATAATTTATATATTATTGGTTATTAGTTTATATATAATACACTATTGGCTAGTGTATCAATTTAAATATAATAATAAGAAGCAGTTCGTCCTAAATTAAATACTTTAAATATTAAAAGAAAACTGACTAGATACTACCTATAACGAAACGTTCAAATTGTTTTCAATACTTGTCAATGTCGAATTATCAAACTGTTTTTGTTTTTATTTAAAAATTATTGTAATATTTTTGTCAGAAACCAAAAGGTTATTACTATTGCTTGAAGGATATTACTTGAAATAAATAGTTGAACGTGTATTTTAAGTGAATTGAATATCAATTAGAGTTAATTAAAGTGTATTCAAATGAGTATAATAAGCAATTATTTCGTTATTATTCAGAAATATCATCATAAAATACGTTAATTTCTCTTATTAGGCATTAGAAATTACCACTTGAGACTAGATTGAGCTTGTCTCAGTTGAACGGAGATCACATCTGTCAAAATCTCTTCTTGATAGACGTTTTTGACAAAAGCGTCGTTCTAAAATAAGCCAAGCATTGATCTTTACTCACTTGATCAAAGATCAGTGAATCTTGACTCAAGAGACGTTCTATAATACAATCTCTTCTTGAATCTAGTTTTAAAACTCGATTCACGACTGAGACGCCTTCTATAATACGGGCCTAGGTATGTTATCCTATGACGGGCTTGAACCGACAACACTCAGCGCAGTAGAAAGCGGCGTGGCGACCGCCTAAACCATTACACCATCCGTGCAGTCAAATAAAATATACATGTATTTAGAAATATGTAAGTATGTTAATTTAGAAATATATATAAGGTTGACGGTAACAGGCTTGCCACCCGATACGCAAATAGAACTGAGATTGAAGTCGGTGAGAATTGGCGTTTTATTTCATTAGCCTTGGCTAATTAACTAATGGCTAATTAACTAATGGCTTAAATTAATGGCTTAAAAACATTGGGTATTCCTTGGAATACCCAATGTTTTTAAGGATTTCATTGAAATTTCATTAATAATATAAAACGCCTTGTTAAATAAAGATGTTACTGATTCAAAGCTGGTTTTTTAACAACGAAAGGCTTCACTGCACATGACCCAACCCACGTTTCTCTGCTTCTTCTCATAATGCTTTAACCATAGTCTTCAAACAATGCTTTTCCTAATTACTTAATAACAGTCTCCTTGGCATGATTTCTGTCATTAAAACATAATAATCATAATTATATAAGGTATTCAGAACCACTAATTGTATTACTATAAGAGAAAGTTAAAGAAACAATGGAAAATAATTCAAATTCTATTATGACGGAACGGTTTCGAAGACTTTTTGGTACAAATAACGTTCGCAGATCATTTCTCTGTTTGTTGGAAAATGAAAATATGTAACTAAAACTAAACACGCATAGTATACACAACACTAATCTTAATCTTAATATATATAAATCTCGTGTCACAATGTTTGTACTCAATGGACTACTAAACCACTTAACCGATTATAATAAAATTCGCACACCATGTGCAGTTCGATCCAACTTGAGAGATAGGATAGTTTAAATCTCAAATTATAGTCGCAATTTTAATTTATTGCTAATTATTTGTCTGTTATTATTTGACAGTCACAATTATCTGTTAACTCCAAATGATTCTAACAGATGTCGATACCTTTCGACTGGGTTGAGTAAGTAATCAATAGATGGCGCTGCTATGGTAAATCTATAGGCTATATTTTATTTTGGAAAAAAATAGGGTTCCGTAAGATATTGGGGTTTTTCGGACACAAGGTGTAAAAAATCAACCCTATACGGAGGAAAATTTTTCGCTACGGGCAATAAAAGACGCAAACGAGGTTGCGTCGGTCAGCTAGTATACTATAATTTCAATAACTGCCTCGGTGGCGCAGTGGTAGTGAATGCGACTGCTGTGCTTGGGGTCTCGGGTTCAAATCCTGGGTCGGACCAAATGTTTGTGTAATCTACAAATATTTGTTTCGGAGTTTGGGTGTTTTCTATGTATAATATGTATGTATTTACAAAAAAAAAGTATATAAGTATTCATATCAGTTGTCTAGTATCCATAACACAAGCTCTGCTTAGCTTGGGACTAGATGGCGTTCTGTGTTAGATGTCCGAAAAATAAAAAAATAAATACGAATGAATTTAAAACACCATTAGTGTCATCTAAAAGTTTACTGTTAGATGTCCACGTGATTTAGTTGTGTTATCATTCGTTTAGAAGTTATGATTGATGTGAACTTTGTATTTTTTGCTTCAATTTCGTCAACTCATATTTCTTGTAAGATGAGTTGAAAGTTAACGGATGTTGTTTCAACAACGGTTACCTAAGACATCATCTCACTTACCTGTGCGTGAATTGATGATGATTCTCGAATTTCCTGACGTGCAATGATAATGGTCGATGATTTTTTACTGTGTTAGAATATCTTTTATGTATATGTAATAATATATTACGAGTTGAGAAAGTGTTTTGTTATTATAATTTAATAGTAAATGATCCCTGGCGGACTTTGTTTAACTTTTATTGAGGTCCGGTATTTGTACTAGAACTAAATATTTCTAGTACATTCATGACACATAATGTTTTGTTGAGGTTCGGTATTTGTACTAGAACTATATATTTCTAGTACATTCATGACATGATGTTTTAAAGGAGTTGTCTATTACAATTTATTTTTCAAATTAAATTGGGTACATACAAGAGATATATTTATAGTATAGGTGTACGGTTTATAAATGGTGGAGTTATAAACACACAGAAAACATATTTAATTTATTCGATTAAAAAGAGAACACTATTTAACTTTTTTTTTCTAACTGCCCATCTTAATCCATGAGGTAGGATCGATTGCTATAGATTCTGACAGTCGTTAGAAATTATTATTAGGTTTTCCCGTTTTCCTTTATTTGACCTACAAATAGTTTATTAAATAAATTATGTATGACTAATTGTCGCTAAGCATTATTTTCTAAGCGTAACCATGTATTTTGTAATATACCTTCACGGGCAATTACTTACATACGACTCGGTACCTTGTTTGCTACTGACTAATTACTCGAACATTTCTACACATCATTTATTCAAAAGTAAAAGTCATATTTTCTAATTGGCAATTGTTTTATTCGTGTATCGTGACGATGAATAAAGAATACGGAGTGGCATCACCCCTATTCATCCCGTGGCTGTCTTAGGAGACGACTAAATGAAGCAAACTATGCAGGACAACATTACTAAAAAGAGAAGAAAAGTTGACTGTTAGTCATACATTATTCGTATTGGCGCACTTTCTAGGATGTTGTTGATGATAATGTGCACCATAATTAGGTATCAGGAGGTTGTGTAAGCGAGTCTAAGGTCCAGTTTATGATCTGAAGAGAGAGTTTCGGGCAAGTCTGATATGGTTACACCCTCCGAACCCAGAGTTAAAGTTGATTTTGGATATAGCTTAGTGTAACGGCTGAGACGTCGACTTTATTATGGAATACTAATTTATGGCAGTTCGAAAACCCAAGGCCCTATTTCATCGTTTTCAGATAAGTTCCTGATAGCTGACAGATGGTATTGCACAAATTATATGAAAGATATGTCAAATTATCCGTCAAATAAGCCAATCGAAACTTATCTGTAACCGGTTAGACAGGGCCAAAGTCTGGTAACTAGTGTTGCCAGTATTTGTTAAGGTTTTGAAGTAGAACAAATTTTGTTGTTTGTTGGTTGCTTGGAAGAGATTGCCTTTGGGCGATAAGGCCGCCAATTGTACCTCCTAGTTTTGTGTTGCCTTTATAAGAAATCTGATGTACAATAAAGAGATTATCATTATTATTATTATTAAAACTGTGGTTAAATAGTGCGGACAAGAAATCCAGCACATAAACATACATATTCATGTAAACTAGCTTCTACCTGTGTCACGTCAATGAAATTAAGATAAAGTCCCATTAAACACCCGCATTCTGGTGACGATACTATTTAGTCCCACTTACGTAATGGTAGGTAAGGCTTCAATTGGGTACTTTATTAGATAAATATACCTATTTACAGCAGTTTTCAACAAAATAAATAAATAAATATTCCGGACATCTAACACACAACGCCATCTAGTCCCAAGCTAAGCAGAGCTTGTGTTATGGGTACTAGACAACTGATATGAATACATATATACTTTTTTTTTCGTAAATACATACATATTATACATAGAAAACACCCAAACTCCGAAACAAATATTTGTAGATTACACAAACATTTGGCCCGACCCAGGATTTGAACCCGAGACCTCAAGCACAGCAGTCGCATTCACTACCACTGCGCCACCGAGGCAGTCAAATAATATAACCTTTATATCTTTTTTTTTATATGATTGATGAGAAGAGCCGTATGTGACAAAAGATGTACTTCAACTATCAGATTCAAGCTTCTCCTTGATTAGTAGGACCCATAGATCTGTTGGCTAAAAATATAAACTTTAACCCAGATACGTAAAATCTTTGCAAATTTGTATAATGTTTGGCATCTACGCTATTATTACGAATCCATTGACACCTTATTAATTAAAGTTCATAAGTTTACATGGTACGCCACGCTTCTGCATCACTCGATCGGAGTGGTACCAAGGTCTCACAGTAAACCGGCGTGAAAGAGCGCTTGCGGTGTGTTTCACCGAGTGAGTGAGGATACCGGAGGCCCGTACTCAAAATTTAAAAATACATTAACTTATAGACGCATAAATATCCTGCAACGTCATTGTCGAACGTGCATACAATTTTATTTTTAAAATTTCATTGTAACGCATACATTGAAATAGAAAAGAAAGTTTTTTAATGCCTAATTATGTATGTCGCTTCACACGGGCAGCGCCAACAAACAATCAGAGTCGACCTTTGTGCTCAAATGCCACCAATTACACTTATATAACACACGGCTACCGCTGATTCCCACAAGCCCTCTTCATCGAGTACCATGCACGTAGGCATGCGTTATGTGAACTGTCTACATAAAATAAAACTTGCAGCTAACCGCTAAAACAGCGAGCCTGACACTATGGGATTGCAACCTGGTCGTAACGTTAGCCAGTGCAAAGGAACGTAATTTATGCCTATAATAATAGGGAGTGCCTTAATTTCTGTCAAAATAATTTTATTGTAATTGGCAGAAAGATGATGAATTACAGTTTCCGAACGAAAGTAAATATAATCATATTATGTGGACCGTCTGCAAACTTAAGAATCATTCAACTGTTACGCAAGACTTCTGATTCAACTCCACACCACATAATGTTATGTAATACATGTTGTTTTATGTCAAGAAGCACCATTATTTGTGAACGAAACCTTTCGTTTAGATGACATTTTCTTGAGATAATGACAAAATGATTATAAGGTCCATTGTGTATGCTTATCATAAAACCTATGATTGACAATTTGGAGAAAATTAAAATTACGTAAATAATATTTTTTTTGAAATATAGATAATATAAAAATAGTATACAAGCTAATCCTCCTATAATCCAAGCTGATCATGAAAACAAAGGAAATAATTACTTTAATTAAATAAGAGGAAATTTATATTTTTATTTTATACCTAGAATTAAAAATATGTATAAATTAAACATTTTTGATTAATATATATTTTTAATATAAATTCATTGCTTTAAATAATAAAGTAAAAAATAAGAAATATTCTACTTGGAGAAGATATTGAATCGAATAGAAAACATTTGTTATGAGCGATTTACAGGCTTTAGCTGTAGGGTGTTTGGAATTGAAAAAAAATGTTTCATGTAATGTCGTAGCGGGTGTTACTTTGGAATGTTAGTGTTCATCTGCAGTTGCTAGTGAAAGTAAATCAAAGCGTGGTGGGTTTATTGATTTATGTGAACCCCATCATAGCGGTTCCTAGACCATAATATAATTGGTGATACCATTCAAATCGATTTGTCAGACTTAAATATAACGTGGTTATGATGTTGTGAAAGTTTGTGCAATATAAAATAGCGTTCAGTATATTGAAATATTTCAAATCAAATTGTACTTTTTGTGAATGTGTAAGTATTTTTGCTTAGATATATTTTGCGTGTAGTGGTAATTGAACTGAATGTATGTAATATTAAGTGCACAACTGCCCCTTCGCCTGTTTCTATGGTAGTAGGTTTGGTTAATAGATAACTCTTGACCCATGAGTTGTAGATGGGCGACGGTAGTCACTTTACATCAGGTGACTCATATGCTCTTTTGCAATATAAAATACTAAATATTCTAGTTATACAATTATCATAATGCCTATTTAAAAACAAAAAAATACGTATTTAAAACGTTTACAACTCTTCTAATATCAACAGCATCTGACGGCATCAAGCCCAGGAAAGCGACCTTGGCTTACCATCATAGCCATGAGAGACCTCCCACTGTATCGAAAAGATGACTTATACTAAAAAAAAATCCAGAACATTAAATCTATAAAATGACAGTTTGACACGTTAAAATGGCGTCCGAAAATGTCAACGATAATGGGAAGCAAACACTACATTGTTATACATGATCGTACAAAACGGCGTATCACCGACTGTTACGTGGCTGTGACACGCTTTAACCCAATATTAACAACAAAACGCTACGTACCTCCGTACGTACGCGCTGACAATATCGTGTGACGTCACGCACAGTCTACACTCAGTAGGGCTTTGAAAGCATTGTCATAGGACAACGATCTGTTCTTGTTCAAGAAGATATTCTACATTTAGAAATTTTGTAGTGCTAGATTCTAAGAATAATACTGCGAAAACATGAAAAACAGTAAATAAAAAGTCGGGGATGACATTATTCAAATATTTTCCGAAAACATACCACGCCTTTTATATTAAAATAATTTAAAATTATTTTTAAACTACTTTCTTAATATTATCATTGGTCCTCCTACTAAGTTTAAACGAAATCTGACCGTTAGAAGTGGGTCAAAATGTAGTCCAAAGGAGTTGGTCACAAACAAACAAACATACCTACAGATGAAGCTAATAAAAAAACGTATAAAAATACCAATAAATACTTTCCGTTTCGGAGAAAAATACTTTTCTTGTATTTATTTTATAATATTTAACATAACTATGTGAAATTATTGCTTACCAATTATATTTCAGTTCAGAGTTATAGCCAGCACACAAACGGACAATGGAGACTTTATTATAGTGTCCTTCTTTCGCTACGGAACCTTAAAGACCGCCTACTGGCATCTCACTTTTATTAGTTTCCAAGCGACTATCTCATTCTAGTTTATCTTGTATGTTATACTTATTAATATAAACACCTAACCTCTAACATGCTCGTTTATTGTTTGACTGTTTGGTAAAGACTACCATTCCATTTCATTTACACCATTTCGATTAAATCATCTTTTTTTCTGCTTTAATTGACCAATTCCAATTGACCAATTGATCAATTACTTGTCCGCTAATGTACAGTTTGTGGCATCTAAAGTGATTTTTTCTAGAACCTTCCTTTAATATTTAATTATACAAATTAAAAAAAACTAACTCCAATATACATCGTCAGTTAGCGAAGCATCGTTTAACATCAGGAAGTTATGTCAGCATTCAAATAATCTTTATTATCAAACAGATTGCATACTTTAACAGTTATCAATGCTAAATGTAGTTACTTTGAGCTCGATACTTTAGTTATCAGGGAATAAGAAAAGAAATGTTGGATTCCAAGGAGCTAACAGGCGTTGTTAGTCAATATTCTAATTATTCCTGATCGTGTCCGCAAGCAGACAGTACGATTACAACCTACACAAAATCTTTTGACGATGATCACGATCATTTGTTCTTTGTCCGGGTGTAAAGTGGCTTAAACCACTTCGTTCTACATGCAATCAAAGTTCTCTAAACAATTCATTTACATAAGAATATTATTTCAATGTTTGTAAAGACTGTTTAAGTGTAAGGAGTTGTTTCTAAACCAAAGCTTGGTCCATAGGAATGTTGTGTTGTGTACTTCCAGCTGGTCCACGTTAACAATGGGGGATGAATAATTCAAAAGGGGTTGTCGAGAACAAGATTCTGTTTACAATTTTGTGTTACATTATACGAAATATGTCATTAGTTCAGTTGTTTTATAAATTTTAGTTTGAATTTCTTTAAAATTATTATCTGTCATGCGAGCGGAATGTCTACAAAACAAAACTACTATAAATATTAGGTATATATATATATATATATATATTTATGTTTGGGCCTACCGAAATGATTCAACTCTACCTGATGGGAAGTAACAGCATGCGAATGCATTCAATGCAGAATGGTGACCCACACTATGGCGCCCTATTGAGACACTTCTGCATCCTTGGGCCGCAGCGACGGTCTATCATCAGCAAATCCTTAGGCATATAAAATAAACTGTGGTCAAACTTAACCATCAAAAAAAATATCATCAAAAAATTTTTTATTAGTGTAATTTAAAATAAAGTAGCAGTTAGTACTTTTAAATGTGACGTGTATTTCATTCGATGTAGTGCGTTTTACAGATACAAGTCAAAGTACAAGTTATCTCATTTCCCAACTGTCAATCCTGCCCATTATGTCAAAACCTTTGCTTGTAACATGAGCGATGGCGGTATGTTAATGTCGATTTCGTTCACGTTCATTATTCACGAGACGTGGTGCTGTTTACGTCTTAGTGGCGACCTCTTCAGAATACAAACTCTGTGTTACAGTTTACAAGAGAAATAACTGGATTAGTTCTACATTCCATTTGGTATTGGAAACGGTTTTGAGAGTGATCGGCATTTGTAAGTTTATGTTAAATTGTTTGAGCTTAAAAACTAGCCTATGGTCGTATTACAAGAGTAGGTAATAATAATTTTAAAATAACAAATTGTACTCTTAAATGAGTCCGGGCTCGTCATAGGAGGGTAACTGTGGATATACATATTTTTGAGAGAGGGAGCAAACTAGCTGAGTTGTATGAATGTGTAGGAACTTATGGTAAGTGACTCTCGTCACCCCTGCAGTTCAAGAGTTTTTTTACATTACATTACATTTACAGGGCATTCTGCGTACAATGTGAGCAGCCATTAAAGTTTGTTTCAGTACCTTAGTTCTATAATGGATCACTTCGTTGAGTACTCCTGTTGAGAGCAGTTGAATGTTCCAAGTTTTTCTTCTCTTTGCATTTTGGTTGTCCTGCGTAGTTTGCTACCTTAGTCGGCTCTTACGACACCCATTAAATAGGGTGGTGATCCTCAAACTCATCACACGAACATTGAGTAGTTGTAGAGCACAAACTTAGGTAGTTAAAAACAGATCATTCACACCTATTACCCTAGGAGAACTACGCTTCGGTATGAATTGGCTGGCTTGACCGGAGTGATACCACGGCCTCACGGAAAACCGGTGTAAAATAGCGCTATGTTTCACCGAGTGAGTGAGGATACTGGAAGCTCATACCCCAACCCCTCCCTCTATCCCCTCCCTATCCCCCAAAGGTCGGTAACGCACTTGTAACGCCTCTGGTGTTGCGAGTGTCCATGAGTGGCGGTAATCGCTTACCATCAGGCGATACGTTTGCTCGTTTGACCCACTATTCTATAAAAAAAAATCTAACCGAGTGACGTTTGCGTCAGTCACTGCAATGCAAATTCGATTAAGGATATGACACATCAGCTGTGACATCGATCGATTCTCTATAACTTTACCGCTGTGGGTTTTTCTCAAACGCCTCCACAGATTATCAATAGTTTTCTAATAGTGATTGTGCAAACTTTTTTACGTTTGTTTTCGAAGTCTTGCGAAAACTTGACAATGAACTTCAAATTGAATGTTTTAGAAGGTTTCTAAGTTACCTAATTTATATGAGAAGTAGATTTTAAGTATTTTTAAGTCCTTATTAAAATTACTTTTTCAAATTAATTTTTGCACTAATTTCGTACTAGTAGTTGATTTCGGCCACAATTAATTAAATTTTCCTCATTAGTTGATTTGTCACTATAGAAACTTTATGTGCCGTAAGTGTGTACTAAACTGCTGCACCAATTTTGATGAAAACTGACTTGGAGATACTTTAATTTTTGAAGAAGAACACAAGTTACTTTTGCAGCTGCGAGCAAAAACTAGTTAGAGCATTAAATACGCAAAAAAATCGTAAAACAAGTAGCTCTGGAGTAGTGTATTACGAATATTTCTTAAGTGAATCGAAAACTAAAGCGGCTTTCATAATGTGTGATATTTTGAATTGAGACTATCTCAGAAAGTCCTGTGAAATTTGGATTAACTTCGTCTGCGAACAAAAAATGACATGCGTCAGACTGAAAAAAATATTAAAATATTCTTATTGCCTATCTGCCTATCTAACCGAATTTAGATATCGTGTGAGAGACGCATTTCTTTACGTATAAAGTGTGTTTATTAACAGCCTGGTTTCCATAACACCGGCTATGTTTAGCTTGGGGTCGTCGGGTATATTATCATCGAGATAAATACAATTTCTTCAATTTTATTTAATGTGAGTTTCTAATGACTAAACTTCAGTCAATGCAATGCATTAATTGCAATTAAACAGCAACGCCTTGGCCTTCACATAGCAATGAGGTGCTCTGTAAAAAGACAATTGTTCAGTTTCCAACCAGTTTCTCTAACATTCAAACTGCATAAAGACGACAAGTAGATATATATTACATTAATAATTATACTAACATGTATATCTACGCAAAGAAATAAAAATAAAAAGTCTGCTTTGAATGTAGCTAAGAACTTTTTACAACATGCGTTTAAATATTCACACGGTACTGCCACAAACATCCTACCTGTCTGTTGCGGCTAATCTCCGGAAGGGGTAGATCGATTTCCATGAGACTTTCACTTGTAAATTGTCACTGCTTTATATAGGTATAACTATATATATATAGTTACCGTAACTATGTTATAATTAATTTAAATAACCGACAATAACAACTGTTTGTTGACAGTGTTAAATTTTCACTTTTGCAGTACGTCGGCGGTCTTTATGACTGCTATTTAAGAAAGGATGAGGTTTAAATAGTTGCCATTGAAAAGCTCGCTTAGTCTGATGATGAAGCTAGAAGATGGCTTATCTTTTATATATTTTGTTATTCTTTCTGTAATTAAAACTAATTCTTTAGTTTCAAAAGGTCGTCTGGTATTTATGGTATTTATTTATTTTTAAGGTTTTTTACTGACTTTCTTTTATAACCCGACTACGTAAAAACAATTCACTGAACTAAGCTATTCACGCCTTATTCATTAAACTCGGTTAGTTCAGACGCTACAATGGAACCTACAAACGTACACACATAGATAGATTGCCAATCTTTAGCAATTCAAGCTTTTATTTTTACTTATTTTCCACTTATTCTTTGACAAAACACAAAAGTCACGCAGCTGACATCATCCATGCCATTTCCCCCTCATCAAACAACACACCATAAAGCCATTAATACTTATGGCGTATCTTATGTCAACTTATGGCGTCCCCTTGCCGTTATGGTGGCTGAACTGGGTCATGGTGGGCTTGTCCGGCCCCGAACTGACCTTCCATGTACAGGACTGGAGTGCCTTGCTTTGATATATAGTTTGGTTTACGAATACCAAACCCCATGCCCCATGGTTAGTTGTGAATTATGATCATTTAAAAGGTTGTTTATTTAAAGTATTTGGTGAATATCGGTTATTTGTAAGTAGTTGTATGTAGGTTGTGTGCAATTCCTAACTTTCAAGCAGTAGTTGGATGCCCAAAATCGATCAGAGCATCGTACAATAGTAGAGTGAACTGCAATAAGCATATGGTGATGATGTGCAATTCCAGACTGATCTATTTCTGAGTTCAACATCCTCCAGATCCGCTTAGCTTTTCTGAATAACAAACATCTAAGTTTCGTATTTGTGTTAATAGCAATAATAATACTAACCATAGACAGACCAACAATCAAAGAAGATTAATTTAAAAGTAAATGGAAATACTTTTTAGCGCCCCGTTTCTTGTAACATTATATTAGGTAGATATACAACAATATGTAGATTAGATACATTCCGTTAATTCTCCTTGTGTTTTTAAAACAGATGAATAGTTGCAGAAGCTGCCACTAGATGGCTCTGTTTGCAAGGCGGTGTTCATAGCACATTATTCATTAGTAAATAAATTGTTCTTATTTGTAAAGTGAGGTCTATTTCCAGCAGTGGACTATTGATGATTGTGCGAATTCAGCTAGAAGTTCATAGGGAATAAGGAAACTAACAATATATAACACATAATTCATCTTGTTACGACTGTCACGTTAGAATTAAGACACACAGATCTGGGGCAATGAACGAATTCAATCATCTAAACCTCGGCTCTGATCTAGTAACAAGGAGCGTCAAAAAAAACGACGTGACTGAAAATAATGCAATTGATTAAAATATTCTGATGACGATATGTTGTAGGTACAGATAGTGACCGCCAATACGTTCCTAGTATTTTGCAGAAATCAAACCTACAAATATTTTTTTAACTAGACACTTTTATTTACTAAATAAATATTAAAAAAACATTTGCCTTTTATATCTTGTACTTAAACAAAAATTTTTAAAACTGAAGATTTTGTTTGGTCATTTGAACTCGGTAATTTCAAGAACTACTACTACTAAACACACTTCCTCGAAAGTCTGTAGACTATATCAGACCACACTAAGAACATTGAGAGCCGAGTATCGACAAGAAATGGTGCAAAATGTGGTAAATTTAATTATTTTCAGATATGCATGCAAGTACGCAAAATGAAGTTACAAAGAACTTGTGATATATATATTATTTTTAATTAATATAACAATTTCTGAAGAATATAATTAACGATGTTTCTGCTGTCGGTACAGTCATATGGTGTGAACAATACATTATGTTAATAGGGCTATCCGCAGACGGAATGCGTTTGCATCTAGGATTAGCTCTTTGTGACGACACGCCTTTAGTATTACTGATTAGGTCAATTCCGAACTTCCCTTTCGTAGGACAGGATTACTGTCCGAAGGAGATTAACACAGTGACTTATACTTTATATAGAAATTTAGTATTGCAATAGAATATTGAATGATAAGGTTTTTTGTAACACTGTAACCAAGGCCAGTGCAATATGGCTGAAACGTACGGCAATTTAATTATAATTTGAAAAGAGTTAAAGTAAGGTAATTAACAACATTTAGCTACTAATCTGTGCCTGTTCTTTTTTAATTATAAAGTCATTGACTGCCTCGTTTGGCAAGTGGCTAGCGTAAGTGACTGTTCTCTCTGATCTCTCTCGGGTTCGATTCCCGGGTCGAACTGCTATTGGGTTTTTCTTACAATAAATCGCAGGACCGACAGCTTTACATGCTCTCCGAGGCACGAGGGTTCAGAACCCAACTACCAAACTCCGAGCTGCTATTATGTATTTCTATCAGAAAAACACGATGACACTTTTTGACCCGACTCGGGATTCGAACCTGAGACCTCTTGGTCGGCGGTCGCAAAAGTCAACCGCTACACCAACAAGGCAGTTACCTACCTACTCACCTACATTAAATATATTTCCATATAAGCCCTCATCATGAATCACTATGTCTCAATTGGTGCAAGCCGCATTGAAATCTGTTCAAGTTCTAAGTATATCAAAACAAAAAGCAACTTAATAGGTACTATATTTAAAGATAACAATACCTGGCCATGCTGGCGTGATTGGTTAACAAATATACATCCAAATTTTTCATCTAAAAGACAAAATTAAGATAAAAAAAATTATGTCCGTATCTATACAGCAGTCAATAACCACATAATTATAAGCAATGATGACTATAAAACACTATACACATAAATAGTTATCCATCAGTTCCGGCACTTACTTGTTCGTTCCCTTATGCTATGTGAAAGGGTAATATGAAATAACAAATATCAAGCATTCTGCAAGTCACTGTTCAATATGAAAGCTTGATTATAACATTTCTTAAATATATGTGTATATTTATTTAATACAGTCGTTAACATTATTAAACAGAGATGTACAGTTCGTCTATTCGCTCACTGGTTACCGAAGCTGTGATGGTGTTTTTGTCATATCTATGGTCGAATATCGTCCACTAGTTTCCATAAATGAATATGATCTATAGATGATATAAAAGGGGTGTAAAGTTTTTGCTTAACATATCAATATATAGATTGATAAATAATATTGAAGTGTCTCTTCCTAATTTCATTCTAATGGCTTTTTACAAAATGCATATGAAAGTATACCTATCTTGTAGCAATAAAACATATTATAACATTTTTGTCTGTCTGTCGTATTTACGCCAGCTAATTTCTGGAACGGCTAGACCGATTTTTACGGAACTTTAATATAAAAATATCGCAAATTTGGCAATGTTTACAATGTACGACTGAAACTAAATGGAAACTATGATAACTGTAAAAATATTTATCTCTGACACCACTACCAACGCCCCCCTCTTAAATAGGAAAGTGAGTATTTCCAAATGAAAACTATATCATAAAAGTATATGTTATAATGAATTTGAAGTTTTCATAACACTAAAAGAAAGATTTAGTAAGCGATTTTGTGTGTGTGTGTTTGTGTGTGTGTATGTGTGTGTGTGTGTGTGTTCGTGTGTGAAAGGTTATGCATCCAAAGTTTTTCTGTTGCATCATAATCGAGGGATTTTAACCAATCCTCAAGTTTCCTTTTCAGTGTATGACTATTTAAAGAATAGAAACAAAAAAATTTGTTAATGTTATTATATACTTTAGAGCTTAAACGTTTAAAATGTCCACTTGCAGTCTCGATTCCACGCGACCTTATATCATATACTCGATCAGAGCGGCGTTTCGTGTTATTCAAGTTTGGATATACGAGTATGTAAGCTGCCTGTGCTTGCGACGTGTACGAAGAACAAACAGCTGTCTGAAAGCTCTGGGGCATTCTTGCCAAAACTTAGAGGATAGCACGCTGCCCACGTTCCACGCGTAGCGAAGTAGATTAAGGTGCTTGTCCCCAGACCACCCGGCAGTAACCCAATACCCATTACGTAAGTGCAAAATAGATAGATATCAAGCTATCAAAATCAACTACACCTATAAGTTTCTTAAACAAATAAATACATTTTCTCAAGCTAGCTACTGCGTAACTAATTTGTTGATTTATAGTCGATAATTATGCCCAGGTACCTGATGAACTCAGCACAGTTCAGTCTACCACAATTACAATTTGTGTTATAATCGCTATATACACAAGTGTGAGCGCGAAGTAAGATAGGTATTTGAGATTGACAGGCTTTAGTCGGAGAGAAGGTTATAAACTTGGTGCTAGCGACATTTAGTGTGAGAAGATTTTTAACTACCCCTGCCATAACAGAGCTTACCAGATAACTGATACTTTTGATAATATACTAACTTCGCCCAGCGGTGTTATCTGAGGTTATTAATGTGAAGGTATGTGGGGGAACGGGTATCATGTTCCACCCAACACAAAGGGAGGATCCTCCGACCAGGCGAGGTGATCATGCCTGGCGGGCCACTGCCCCATAGTTGATTTTGGGATGTTGTATATATGATAATCATCACGAGAACTATTTATTGCGCGATTCAGGCTTTGTAGTTACTCCGTGTAGTGCGTTACTTCGTAGTTCAGTGCATCTTCGGTAGATGGCGCTGTAGTAGGTTATTGTTGTGTTATATGTGGAAGTCGCCATAGGTACAACAACAACCGCGGGGCGCAGTTAGTTTCTAATAAAGTGATATATTAGATAGCTAAGAGAAAAATTCTGATTAAATCCTCATACCCGTCTGGCTTCATGGCGACTTCCCCATACTGGCCAGAGGGGTATTAGGATTTAACCTTCAAAGGTCAATACATATCTCCTTTTAGAAGAGGCTTATCTCGTACAGTGTGAGGATGTTGATGTGAAAATGAACTCATTTGAAATCTTGTTATCTATTTTTTTGGTTCGTTTATCTTTCCTATTGTACATATAATAAATAATATTTGCCTTACACTTAACCAAATCATAAAATACAAATAATTGCGCTGAGCCAATACTGCAGTGTGTACCAATTCTATGTTTACTATAAACAAGTGTTAGATATCGACGTGGCAGTGACTAACTAGACGTCCCGATATGGGCTGATAGCGACCGATAGTGGTCTTACAACTGTGAACTTGTGCCTTTAAACCAATGTTATTTTTCTTAGAATCCATACTTATATGTATTATAATTCGAAAGTAACTTCGTCTGTCTGTCTGTTGCGCTTTCGATTTTAATGAAATTCGGCATGGAGATATGTCAATTCTTGATGAAGGCTTGACGTAGGCTACTGCTTATGCGCGCAAGCGTTGCCGCGACCTAAAGATAGTATTTTTAGTATTTTACGTAATATAAATTAGAGAGCAATGACTCCGGGTCTGATTAGATACCTTTAAAAGGTGAAGATTAACCACCTGAGAATGTGTGAGTAATGTTTTTACCTTTCTTGGTTTTAAAATGAGCCTGGCATTCCGTTGTAATAAGTATTGAATTTTAAATAAAATATAATTTATTTCAGTAACTAACGTGACACTAACTAAAAACTTAGCTTTAAATCAGGTATCTTTAGGTGAATCTGAGATTCGCTCATTTATGTGACCCGAATGCTTTGCTTTCAAATGTAAGTTTTATATCTAAACGATCTCTACCTGTATCTTACAATCAGGCGACAGAAATATCGTGTGAGTAATAAGTAAACGCGATAACTCAATACAGCGGACAAAATAATATACACACTTCAATATGCTCGACATTAGGAATAAAAATCGAATTTCGATACGACATTCCCTCCCGCACGTTCACGACCGATACAACTATACACCAGGATCAACAGCAGTCGCCCATGAACACATTGAGGTATGACACTCAGGAAACCTAAGGAAAATCTGCTTGGGTGGGTTCGATTCCCACCCAAGCAGACTAGCCAGTAAAGCGTCCATGTGCAATCATTCCTCTACCGCCTTTTAGTAAGCGTGACGCCCTTCAGTTAGTGCGCAGATTCATTCAAAGCCTTTTTTTCTGTGCAGAAAGCCCTTTGGATTCTACCTCCTGGTGTCATGTCGGACTTGAACCTACTAAAACCGCACGCCGTCTCAGGTACTAGATACCGGAGGACCAGGTGCACCCTAGAAAGGAAAACCCTGGAATCTTGACGTACCTCGGGCCACCTACACTTTGTAGATGGAACCTTCCTGTTTGGGAACCCGCGACTGTCCCCCAGGGCGCGCACGCTCCGCAGCGTCCGCGCCGTCATCCGGGCCTGCTTCTGCTAGGGTAACAGACAGCGTCATCTGTCACCCTCAGGCTTGCGCTTATGGAGGACGGAGATTGTTCTGCGTCATTTAAAGCCCCTGACACAACTGCGCCCGTGTGCATTATAGATAAAGACGCCCCTTCACCCAAGACATGATGAAATGATTATGTGATGAGCACGATCGATTGTTCTGTATTTGGATGTTATATATCAGGAATCTGTATGTATTTAGAAATATATAAGTAGATATGTTCATCAGCAGTTTTATTACTTGCACGTTCTACCTTGTTTAGATCAGACGGCTTAGTGTGATATGTGTGAAGTAATTGTTATTTGGTTTCATAAGCCGTAATAGATACGTAACTACATCCATTAGTTTACATAATATAACAAAATATTCATTTATAATACTTATAAATTCGCTGACCTCTTGCGCCACAAATGCAGTGATTGTGAAACTGACGTTTAGCTGACATTTAATGCGTTGTATTCCTACAAAAGACTGTGTAAAGCTGAAAATACAGATTTGTTTATAAATACAAATTTCCCAGAACAAAAATATACTCAAGAATCCTTATTATGTAAAAATTGCACCACAGTCATGTAATAATCTTCTTATATATAAAATTCTCGTGTCACAATGTTAGTTACCATACTCCTCCGAAACGGCTGAACCGATTTTTATTAAATTTTGTGTGCATATCAGGTAGGTCTGAGAATCGGCCAACATCTATTTTTCATCCCCCTAAATGTTAAGGGTAGTCCACCCCTAATTTTTTTATGACTTAACAACTTTGTCTTGCCTGGTCAGCTAGTTACTCATAAAAGTATCAATTCCATTTACAGCAACTTATTCTCAACCTTGAAACACAAATCCTTAGGTTTAACCTCCAATCTAAGTCCGTGACCCAATTGTGTGTCACGGCCTACGTAACTATCTACGTTTTTATCGGATTGATGAGATTGTGTCAAAATATTGTGTTGTTTTTCAATGTTTTACTTTCCTCTTTTTAGCCTATTTGGTTTTGAATTAGATAAGAATACATGTTACAAAAGTTATAGGGATATATATTTCTCGCACCATCCTATTGTTTCTGCGAAGTTGTCAATAGTAAGTAAGCAAAACGAGTAAGCAGTGAAAATAGCGCCGGTGGTCATTTAACCTTAGGTGACCCTGACAGTATGTGACAACTGCCGTATTTCCAGCCTTTGCCCACCCCCCACAGAATTGCTTAACATATTGTCTTCTGTGAAGCTTTGGTATAACTCGGGCGACACAATTCATGGTGATGAGACGAATGGAATTCGAACGACAACGAATATCCTTTGATCCTTGGGGAAGGATAACGGATATAGACGCGGGCGGAGCCGCGGGCAAAGGCTAGTTAACATATTATATTTATGAAATAACACCTTTTTACTAAGATGTTTTATTTGGCTAGATAATAGTCTTAATAGATGTGTATTTTGTACTGAGATGAAACATTAACCTTCACAACCAAAACTAAGAAGTATTTCGTATAAGGTAGTTTAAATAACAGGATTTTTATTATATACATATATTACTATTGTTTTGGACGATTATATTAAATGGTAACTCATCGTCATCGCTTTCATCATCTCTTAATCCCCTTTCACGTTATTGTGTGTTTGCATTGCGGAAGGTTTGCTGGTGTCTAACAGGATCGGTATTTTGTGACAAGTTGTCTGTATAAAAGTCTGTTCGTTTACAGAAAAAACTTGAGAGGTGTCAAGGGACACCCGGATGGAACGAAGTTCGAAATAGAAAGACGAAACGAAAATATCTGTGTGTGTCGTCGTCGTGTCGTGACAACAAATTGTGTCGTGACAACAAATTGTGTCGTGTCAACAAATTGTGTCGTGACAATTTTTCCGTCTAGCCCCCTTACACAACGCGCCATAAGGAACTTCGTTCCAATAAGCATGCCCCCATATCTATACAAGTAAATAAAATGAGGTGTTTCATTGTTACTAAAAATTAACAACTTTTCACTAAATGCATAAAAAAGGCGGTCGCGATATAAATTGTAATTCAGTTTGTTTTCTAATGTAGTAAATAAACAAATAGAATATTTTAAATTAAATGAAAATATTTTTGTGTGTCTGTCTGTTTGCTAATCCGCTAATCTCTGGTACGGCTGGACCGATTTTGAGGGAACTTTCACTGGCAGACCGCCTTGGTCGCGACAAAAATTGTAATTCAGTTTGTTTTCTAATGTAGTAAATAAACAAATATAATAAATTAAATTGAATGAAAATATTATTGTGTATCTGTCTGTTTGCTTCCGCTAATCTCTGGCACGGCTGGACCGATTTTGAGGGGACTTTCACTGGCAGATAGCTAATGGTATAAAGAGTAACTTTGGCTACTTTTATATTAGACTAGCTTCGTGCAGCAGTGTTATTCGCGATTGTTGTTGTAAAGGTACAACAAAAACCGCGTGCAACCCGCAAGGCACAACTAGTAGTAGTAGTAGTAGTAGTAGTGTGTCATACGAATTGCCAATTAGTACCCTAGCTATTCAGTCCCATAAAGGAATTTAATTTTGAAACATTTTTAATTTTCTACAGTTGATAGAATACACAGCTGATACGGAATACAAAAAAATATTAATGTTTTAGTGTCAAACATGTTGACATTGAAAAAAATGTTAGTAAAAAAGTGTGCTCACGCTGTTATCGATAGCCGATCGATCAGCTGATTATTGACATACAAATATATACACACACACATTCACGTAGCATACACGCGAATGTAAAATATACACTATTATACAAGATGTATTAGAAAGAAGAGATCACAATGCAGGGTTTTATTTTGTTTTATTATAGAGAGGACAAAACGAGCAGACCACCTGGTGGAAAGTGACTACCGCCGCCTATAAGCTCCTGCACCAGTCTTGGCAAATTCTTGATTTTTATAGAGAAAGTCAATTCCGAATCTGACAAGTTAAAATCAAATCAAATCTTGGTGAGTGTTAAATACCAAGTTCATTGAATACATATTTACTAGAAGTGGTTGCTTAAAAAACTCGATGTTTTATGAAATTAATAGGTTTATATAATTAAACCAGCCTTCATCCTTTATCTGTGGTAACAATGATACCCCCACCGAAACGAGTCAAAGAAAGCACAGATCAATATCTTATCTCGAAGGGTTTTGCCTCATTGTTAAACCGATTTGATTCAGTGTTTACAGTGTTAAAATATAATTTCGAAATTCTCAAAATATAATAATATATTATAGAGTATTTTTTAAAGATGGATGGAATTTTTATAATGTACGAACTTTATTCTTAACAACAAGCTGTATATATTCAAGATAAGCTGTTATCGCGTGGATTTAATTCAGTCCTATTGATACGTGTAACTTGAGTATCGTTAGCAATACCTTTTGCTTACTATAACAACACGATAATTATTATAAAACAATAAAAATTGCCCCAATATTACCAGGGACGAATATTGAAAGGACAAAAGCCCTGACTGCGAAATAAAAAAATATATAAATAAAATGTATGTATTTTTAGTAATTTATAAATAGATATGTTTATCAGCAGTCCAATTACTCTAGTACAGGATTTTTATGTATGGACCTGCCAGAGTGACCCTACTCAGCCCTATGGAAAGCATAAGCAGAATCCAAACTTAGTGGTCAAAATACTCATTGCGAATGCAGACAATGCAACAATTGCAATGTCCCACACCGTGGCGGCCCTGTGGTGCTTGTGGATCATTGGCCCTCCGGTCTCGCACTCACCAATATAACATGACAACACGAATGCTCACCGTGGGAGAGCCACGCTTCAGCATGAATGGGCCAGCTCGACCGGAGTGATACCACGGCCTCACAGAAAACCGGTGTGAAATAGTGCTTGCACTGTGTTTCACCGAGTGAGTGAGGATACCGGAGGCCTATACCCCAACCCCTCCCCAATCCCTCTCCCCATCCCTCAAAGGCCGGCAACGCACTTGTGACGCCTCTGGTGTTGCGGGTGTCCATGGGCGGCGGTAATCGCTTACCATCAGGTGATACATCTCTTCGTTTGCCCACTATTAAATAAAAAAAAAGTACTGCTTTGTAAAACTCAGTTTGGGATTAGGCGGCCGTGTGTGACATGTGTCCAGTTGTTATTACGAGTACTAATCTAATGATATCAGTCTGTCGTAATAGACTTGATTGTAGAATAGTTAGACACAACAACCCTCTAATCACTTTAACGGACAACACTTTGTGTTCCACAAATAGTTGTTCTGAGTCTGGGTGTCCTTTGTGTTCGTTTAATGTATGTTTGTTAGGTCCCACGCTAAACAGAATATATTGCTAGTCTCTCCAAAAAAATATTTTTGAGTTTTAAAATAATTTGAAAACAAAATTGTATTATTATTCGGCTGAATTGTACTATTAAACGAAACACAATTTGTCAGGGAATGTTGTTTTGTGGGTATACTGCTATAGTTATATAATTATATACACTTAATAATAGTAGGAAACAAATTAAATGAGGCGCTAATAGCTCAGTTGCACTCGGTGGTTAGAAACAATTACCGAGGGTAAGCAACGACGGTGCGGTCAGTACCTGGATGGGTGACCGCTGGAGGCACGTTACCATGAGTGTCTCCGTGATTCGGAGGTCACGGTAAGCAGTCTGTCCCGGTTGTTATAATAGGATATCAGTAGTGAAGCTTAGTTGGAGGACTTTTGGCGGCTTAAAACATCCAGCGGCAAGATTACGTAGCCACAATGTTGTCTTTCCAGTCCTTAACCCGCAGTTGGCCAGCGTGGGGACTTATGGCCTTAGCCCTCTCCTAAGAGGAGATCCGAGCCCAGCACTGGGACGTTCGAAGAAGTCCCACTGCTGGGCTTGGAACAACAACTGGAACAACCCTTTCTTAACTAGGACGTGACTAATTTAATGCCTCAATAAAGTCTTGAAAATTCAAATCTATACTTCCACTTTTATTATCGACATTAATTAACAATCACAGATCATTTCCTCTGTTTATTTATACCAAATAATCACCTGCATTGATGTCTATCGGACAAATTATATCAGACGGATGGTACTCATACAAAAAGTAAAATAAGGTGATTAAAATTATGAAATAGAAGTTTTGTCTCGTCTTTTAGACAGGAACTCGTCTTTCGAACAGGAAAGGACTATTTGGTCCATAGGTATCGTTTCTAACCTCTTTTTCAACCGACTTCAAAAAAGGAGGAGGTTCTCAATTCGACTGTATTTTTTATTATATTTGCTACCTCATAACTTTCGACTGGGTGAACCGATTTTGATGATTCTTTTTTTATTTGAAAGCTGGTGCTTCCCGTGTGGTCCAGATCTTGAAGTCGGTTTCTTTTTTATTAAAATTTGTGATTAATTATGTAATAGTGCGCAAACGTGCATACGTATCGCCTGATGGTTAGCGATTACTACCGCCTTTGTACACCCGCAACACCAGATGCACCACAAGTGCGTTGCCGGCTTTTGAGTGATGGGAGGGAGAGGGATGGGGGGAGGGATTGGGGTTTGGACTGCAGGTATCCTCACTCACTCGGTGAAACGCAGGCGCAGTTTCACACCGGTTTTCTGTGAGGCCCTGCCCTGTCTTCTGCCTTGCCTCCCCCTCTCCCCTTAACCGATTGCAACGTTGACCTAACGGTTGACTGCCGATCAAGAGGTCTCGGGTTCGAATCTGGGGTCGGGCCTATAAGTGTTATACCAAATTAATTCTTCAGTCTTTCAAAATTATTGCATAGATACTTTTTGTAATATATTGCTGCTTGCGTATCAAAATATATTTTATATTTAGTTAAGCTTATTTGGTTAGATAAATATAATTAAGTAACGATAACGACGATAAGTTAAGGATAAGCTGACTATTTCTAAGTATAACTAATTTTCCTGGTAATTCTAAAAAAATACAAAATAACACTAAGTATCTGTAGTTTTTTTTTAATCTATTAGGATCAAGAGCAGTTACCCACGAACACACCAACAGCAATGTCCCAATCTTAGGAGAACTGTTTCGAATCCGTAACAAAATTAATCAGAAGTGAATATAAATCGTTTTCCTATTTAGCCAAACCTCTTTCTTTCCTCATCTACAGAATATTATAAACACCAATATATTACAGTTTTCCTATTTACCTATTTTTTTAAATTTATAGCACAATTTGTTGAAATATTAAAAATGTTAACTTTGTATCATCATCATCATCATCATCTTCCTAGCCTTTATTATTCCCAATATTTGGGGTCGGCTACCAGTTCAACCGGTTTTACCTGAATATCAGTTTTTACTGGCATCTGACCTCCGCAACCCTGAGGGCGAACTGAATTCGAAGGTTGAACTAGTTGTCAGTATATTTGAGGGCACTGACTTCCCAATAACGATTGCCATAGATGTTCATGACAACTGGGACCGACGGCTTAACGTGCTCTCCGAAGCACGGGCGGGAAACACCGCCATCTTCCATACTCCGGGCTGCTATTAGGAATTTCTTGTAGGAAAAACCCAACAGCAGTCCGACCCGGGAATTGAACCCGAGACCTCTTGATTTGCAGTCGCTTACGCTAACCACTAGACCAACGAGGCATAAAAAAAATGTTAACTTTGTATACTTCTACATATAATGTAAATATCCATTTATCAATCATAATTACTTACAAACAAATTTTCGTTTTAATTCTACTCCTTAAGATCCTAAAATATGCAATTCAATAGATTAATAAACATGTAAATCTTAGGTCTAAAACACAATCAAATTTAATACGAGTATTACCAACCCCACTTTGGCGATGTATAAATCTAAGTGTAGCCGCTAGGTTATTTAAATATCTACTTGCGCACGCGCAGGTGTCCACACCAAGAACTATTGGACATTCCATTCCAGGAGGGTTTCGACACCGCCCTGCAGATATACCAGTAAGATATGGGACTATTGTGTACTCGTTCCAACTTGGCATTGTGACCATAAACAATACTGTTCCGTTTAAGACGTTTCTAGAAGTAGATGTAGGCAGTTTCATTATTTTTTCTCTATTAAGACTTTATTCCTTGTATACAAGGGTTTTTAGAAATGTGTACCTGTGTACCTAATCTCATTTTCTGACAGCTTATTAACAGCTAGTTAAAGTAGCATAAAAATAACAATATACGCAAAATTAATAAAAAATGTGGGCGTGATTATATAAGGTCATTTCATTTCTTGTAAAACAAAAACATTTCCCCGACTGCCTAATACATCTTTCGTCTTTCATCCATCTATAATATTATAAACGCGAACGTTTGTATGTATGGATGAATGGATGTTGGATGTACTCTTTCATGCAAAAACTAATTACACATCAAAGTAACACATAGGCTACAATTTATAAAGATATGGCTTCGCCTCGCGGTGTTGCCTGCGGTTTTTGTCGTACCGCGGGTAGCACCGCGGGGTTCAGCTGTTATACTTTATATTATAAACGCGGAAGTAACTCTGTCAACCTGTCTTGCTTTCACGGCCCAACCACCGACCGGCTGCACCGATTTTAATAAAATTCGGCATGGAGGTACTTTGATTCTTGAGGAAGGACATAGCCTACTCTTTGAAGCGATAACCGACAAACACGAGGAAGGAGCCGCGCTCACAAGCTAGTACTACCACATTTATTAAATGTTTTTGAAAGTACATTACTACGCACATTTTTTATTAAGTTGATAAGGTTTCTTTATTAAATAATTTAAGTGCAGTAATAACTTTCATAGTACATTGAAACTCGCTATTAATTGCCTAATTTTGGAGAAAGATTATTTAAATTACAATACACGTTTCTAACCTTAAGAGCTCAAAAGTATATATGTACTTATAAACGCGGTCTTTTTTAGACCCATCGACAAGTCATGGTAGTAATTAATTTCATAACACAAAGAAACAGCATTCCTATGACCTTAAGTGAAACATTATGAGTGATACAGTCTGTTGAGAGTAAAGCCAGGTTCGCAGCATAACCACTTTCCATACACGGCGAGACTCAAACGCGATAGCCCAACAAAAATGAACATAATATGTTTCCATTACAGAGCACTGCTTCTTAAACTTAAATTTAAACTTATTCATATTTAAAAATTATCGCCAAATGTGTTGCTAAGCGCAAAACACGAGAACTACTTGACCAATTCGGTTATTATTTAAAATATTTTCATTAAGGCACAAGGAAGGTTCTTATAGAGAGAAAAAATCCGGCCAAGTACGAATCGTACTCGCGCACCGAGGGTTCCGTAGAAACCCGTAGGTATATGAAAGTTGTATTTTCATAGCTAAAAGGCAATTGGACCTAAGTATTTCACATGTATTTCAACTTGATACCTCTACGCGTTCATGAGCTAACGGATAATAGGTTTATAATTATAAAAAATATTTATTGTGATGTAACAAAAAAAATTTGATTCGTACCAAATTTCAAGATTATAATAATAATAATAATAATAAACTTTATTCTCTTTCACAAATGTATAACTTAATAATAGGTACAAAAGTGGCTTGGCTTCCGGATTCCACCTTTGTGAAAGACTGGTGCCTGATGTAGGTTATAAAAATATAACCTGTGTTACAGGTCACCAGGCCCTCTGCACGGTAAGAAAAGGAAGGATGACAATAATAACCGTGTGAGAAAATTAACAATTAAGCAAATTACGACTAATACAATATTAAAAAGAAAACAAAGACAATAGACAAGATCTTTGACAGGCAAACAGTCTGCCTAAGATTAAACAAGAGATATGTGCATGCGCTAGTATGAGTGTGTGACAGTGTGAGTGTTAATGTGTGTGCAAGTCGTTCAGATTTGTGGAGACAGTGTTGTGAGATAATTTTGCGCCATTAACATTGACTATAGAAGGGCAAAGTGTTAAGTGGATCAAGGGTAGGAGTAGGACTTCATTTGATGACGACCATAATATCCTCCGTTGCGTCATAATCTAGAGATTTCAGGTAGTGTTTTAGAGTTTGTAGACAGGCAAATTGGCTTCTAGGGTATATGTTAAGAATACTATTTATTTTATTGTAGATATATGGCCCTAGAAAACAAAAGAATCTTTGAGTGAGCGAAGATTTGAAATTTAAGCGGGGACATACTTTACCCTTCCTCCGCCTGTCTTTGAGTAGGTTAATGTCAAACTGAAGTTGAGAGTGTTTTTTAAGAACAATTTGCAAAATAAATGTTTGTCGGACCGTAAGTAAGTCCCATTCTTGATACAAAGCTGCAGTTGGAAAACGTAAGGGGAGACCAGCAGCAACCTTGAGAATAGCACGCTGTGCTCGCTCAATCCCGATGATGTGAGTCCTGGCAGCACCACCCCACGAAGTTATACAATAATCAATTAGAGATTGGCATAATGCGTAATAAACCATCTTGATAGTCCTGCGATCTGCAGAGTGCCTCAAAGCCCTGAATATGTATATTAGTTTTCGTAATCTGGATACAAGGGCTTCTATGTGTAGTTTAAAGGTGAGATGCTGATCAACAATCACCCCAAGATATTTAAGACTCTCAACCCTCTCAAGAGATGGACAAGAGCAGTCAGAGGCCTCACAAGAACAGGCGTGTGCCGATATGGTTAAAGACAAAGGTGGGAGGAGATTCGCTCTATGTGCAAAGGCGATATATTTAGTTTTAGAGATGTTAAGCGTCAAGATATTATCCCTCAACCATTCACCAACTCTACCAAAACCCACCTGAGTCTTGGCAAACACCTCCTCCCAGCTGTCGCCGCTAAATAACAGTGCAGTGTCGTCAGCAAAGATGATAACTTTACCACCAATGCCAGGCAGTTGACATAGGCCATTTATGTACACCAGAAAAAGTGTCAGGCCAATTATACTACCCTGCGGTACACCAAACTTTATCGTCAACTCATTACTTAGACTATTATTTATTCTGACTCGCTGTTTTCTATTAGTAAGATAATCCTCCATCAATTTCAAAGGAGTTCCTCTTATACCAAGGATTTCTAACTTCTGTAGCAAGTGCGGAATCGAGACAGTGTCAAAAGCCTTCTGAAGATCAAGGAACAGAGCAAGGCATTTCTTTTTGGCATCCAAACCAGCCACAACAGAGTTCACCAACTCATGCACAGCATCACCAGTGCAACGACCTGTTCGAAATCCATATTGGTCAGGAGAGATGAGCCTATTAAGTTCAAGAAATTTTATGAGTCGCTGGTTAATTAAGCGCTCTAGAACTTTAGATAGTGTCGGTAGAATGGAGATCGGGCGGTAATTACTAACACAGGCTCTCTCACCCGCCTTATGGATAGGTTTAACAACTGCTGTCTTGAATGCTGTAGGGAAAATACCTGTAGTGATGGATAAGTTACAGATATGCGTCATGGGAGATGTAAGAATTCCAGCATGCCTCTTTATAATTTTAGTGGTGATTTGATCAATGCCTACAGCACAGTTGTCTCTGAGGCCTTTTATTAGGGTGAAAATTTCATGCTCATCAGTTGGTAGGATAACAAATGAATTTAGTGTGGGTGTTAGATGATTGAGATGAGTCTGTTTCGGTAAAGTGGATTTAGCGATGGATATCTTTTTGGCCAGGGTTTCGCCAATGTCTACAAAGTACTGATTTACGCTGTTCAAATCCTCATCAGGATTGCTGTTTGACAAGAGTGAAGATGAAACATCAGTTTTGCCAACAGTCCCGCTTATTTTTTTAATAACATCCCAAAGCTGTTTTTTGTTGTTTTTTGCATTTTCAATCTCCTGTCTTTCGTAACTCCTTTTCACTTTCCTAATTAGAGAACTACAAAAGTTTCGGTAGCGTCTGTAAGTAAGGTTAACGATCTCGTCAGTAGGATTTTTTTTAAATTTTTTGTGTAAGTTGTCCCGGTTTTTCATACATCGGAGTAGACCGTCGGTCACCCATGGCTTGGTTATTAACTTTCTATTAGGTACCTTTACTATACTTGTATTATTTTTTATAGCTGCAGACAAGGTTGAAACGAGATGATCAGTGCAAAAGTTAGGGTCCCTGCTAGCAAGAATGGGCTGGAAGTCCATGTTTTCTATAACTTTATCAAGTTTAATGTAGTTAACCAAGTGACACGTTTTATTTAGATAATTTGAGGGTGATTTAAGTCTGCAGCTGACAGCTACGCTCTCATGATCTGTGATTGAAGTTTCGAAAACAAAACACGTTGTGTCTAGTTTGGTTTTTACCATCATGTGGTCTAGACATGTGAGACCATGGGTTGGAGATGTATGACCCGGGAGCAGTCCATGACTAGTTAAGGTGTTCAGGTAGTCGTGCGATCGCTTATCAAAACTATTTGGTACTATGTTTATATTTATATCACCACAAAGGAAAATATTTTTGAAGGCTTTAAGATGATTAAGTAATGAATAAATTGAATCAACAAAGCCTACTGTATTGGTTTGACTTGGTGGGCGATATAATCCAATGATGCATGTGTTTCTGTCCAACTTTAACACCAAACAATTAGCGTCAGTAACTAAAGGCTCTTCGAATGTTGGACTGAGAAGCTTGTTGTAATAGATAACAACACCTTCGTTTTGTGAATTATGTTTAGTGGTTGTCGCATAGTAATAGTTATCAAGGGTAGGGATAGATTTTGCACAAGGGAGCCAACACTCTGAAAGGACTAACACATCCCAGAGTATTGCAGATCTTTGCAGTAGAGTGACGAAATTTGGCATATTGCAGTTAATACTGCGAATATTTTGAGACAGTATATTTAAATTAATTTTATTGGAAGTGATGTAATTTTTTGCATACTCTATGTCGCACGTGACAGTTTTTGCTATTTTAATTGAGTCCAGATCAGAGCTTAATGTTTCTATGGTTTGCATGATGAATTACAGAAGACAAGATCAACTAACCATAGTCACGTTTCACATGTGACTTGAGAACGAAGTAAATGAGGGAGCTGTGATCTGGACCTTTCATTGATTGAACTATCGGAGATTGACATAGCCGAACACGTAGTGGGATGTTGGCATTACCAATAATCAGGAATATTATAAATAATGTGTATTGAGAGTTTGTGTTAAGATGTGATTGTGTTAATGTGTGGCGAGTTTCGTGAGTGATTGTGTTAATGTGTTTTGCTACATAAACTAAAGATAGACGCACACTAAAACCAGTGCAACAATCCAAGCAAACTAATAAAATAATAAGGGAATATGAAAAACAACTTAAGTAAAACTGAAAATAGTGTAAGGGGACTAGTCACTTGATGTATTCTAGGAGATCACCCTCTTCTTCGATACGAGCTGGTGCTGAATCAACTCCTTTCTTAATATATATATTCCCATATGAGGTCCATGCCGTAAAAAGTTTTTTGTTCTTAACGTTTGAGCGTGCCATATAAAATAGGTGTCTTGCCTTGGAAGTTAAATATTCTGATATGTATAGCGTACATGGAGCACCCGGCAGACCAATACACTCCGAGTTTAATAGAGGTTTTTTTTTTTCACGGTTGCCTTTATTATAAAGTTTGTAGGAAGAAATCAACGACTCCTTCCTTAGCGTTGAGGTAAAATCAACTACAACGGCTGACTTGGTGCGAAATATGTTTCTTATTTCGGACTCAAGTATAGGAGTCTCCAATCCCAAAGCCACGCCCACCCGCTGAATAGTCTCCGTTAATAACGTTTTGTTATCGCGCTCTTTATGGGGTAAATTACGAATTTCTATTGTCGAACACCGGACGCTCCTTTCCAGACGATCCATGTTACGCTCCAAATTCGATACCTGCTTCCTATATGCACTATTCTCCTGTTCCAACTGACTGATTTTTATAAGGAGAGCATCGTGTTTATTGCTTAATGTTTCAACAGATTTCTGTATGGCTTGGTTTTGAGTCATAACAGCGGCTAGAGTGCTGTTTAACGTTTCAAACTTCGCTTCCTGTTGAGTCATTATTTGTTCGAGCATAGTTTTTATCTCATTTGAGCTGTTCGATTGTTCTGGGAGTTCGCCGAAGGTGCGCTTCTGTCGTTTAACAGTGTTAAAATAATTATCGGCTATGTCCAAGGTGGCGGACGCGTTTAGGGCTGAATCCGAGTTGTAATGAGAAACGTTACTTGGAGTGTCCGACTGACTCGATGTTGTCGGGGAGCGCTGCACAGACATCGCAACTTTGATAGTTAATCGGTGCAGGTATTATAGATAAGCGCAGATGAGTTCAAAACTCTGTACCCACTTAACTCCGCGAAGTACTGAAGCGGTTTCTGGGTCGCCTGTTGATCCCGCACAAATGTTCGACGTCAAACTTCCTCCTGGTTACTCGGGATCAATGACCTCAAGGTCACGTGGTTCCCGATCCCGAGATAATTCACTTTTTCTTCTACAATATTCACCGATTTCGCCCCGCACAAAATACACGACATTCACCCCGCACAAAATTTATTGACCTCTAGTTAAATTATCGACCTGATTTTCCACTTTCCATGACACGTTACTCGTGAATTAAACTAGTATCTCTAAAATCTAGAAACTATAACTGTTGATGCTTTTATACTACTTTGTAATTCTGAGTACCCTGTAGGTTTTGATTCCTTGCGAGTGTCGAAAGTTTGCAGCATAAACGGCAGTATCTTTTGAATGCGTTGGCTTAGAAGTTTGATTTTTTCACAGCTCTAAAGGACTGTAAGGACAGACCTCAGTATTTTTTATTTTCAAATTTCAGCTCGAATTTTAAAGGCGATAAGGCCCCCACGCGTTACTGAGAAAAAGGGTCTTGAGAGACCGACAGACGGACAACAAAGTGATCCTATAAGAGTTCCGTTTTTCCTTTTGAGATACGGAACTCTAAAAAATGAGGAAAATTTTAAAAACAACAGTTTTTATGGGACTGCGACATTCCAAAACCTTTTAACAGAACGTTATCTATTGAGACATCTATATAGTATATTATATAGAAATATTTCCGATTGTTACTGTTGTTAGATAGTGGCATTTTCCTTAGTCGTCTATGGTATTTTAGGCACTCTTTTAGCACCTCTAAACCTGCAAGAAAATAGTGTACTTACACTCAAAGACCGGTATTGCGGTTGTAGTATCCTGGATCCCTCCTATCTGAGGCGCAGAGCGGCTCACACCGCGCTGAGGGTCTTTGGACTCGTAAAAAATGGGCGTCAGAGGAAATCAAAGAACATGATTCTTTCTTCTTGAGTACAAAATTATAGTCAGGCACGAATATAATAAATATTTGATATAGACAAGATAAACACATACTTAAATACAAAGTTCGTAGATATATTGCTTTGTTTCCTAACAAGTTACGGTGTCATTAATATTTATTAGAGTGATTACAATCATTCTAATCTTTACATATTTATTGATTGGAGTTATTTCATAGAAACTTCATGTATAATACTAACGATAAAAATACATTAAAATTTTCATCATTGTCACACAAAAACCGCCCATGAATTCGTCTTCTATAGTCTATTTCTCCATCCAACAGTTGTATCAACCTGTCACCTTTCGCTGCTGAACGAAAGTCTCCCAAGAGGAGTCCCAAATGTTGTCTGGAAGAAATTGGTTTTTAGCGATAAGACCGATATTTTTACATGGTCAGCAAATTGTTATAGGTTCGATTTGCTAATTAAACAGCCAAATATTATGTGTTATAAAGACATTCTAACTAACTAAGCTTAGTTAACTTTCACTTTAATTTGCACTTATTTTTATGGAGTAGCGAGCAAACAAGCAGGTATATCGCCTGATGGTAAGCGATTACCGCCGCCCATTGACACCCGCAACACCAAAGGCGTCTAGAGTGCGTTGCTTTAGATGATGTGGAGGGAGAGGGTGGAAGGGTTCGGGCTATGTGGCCTCCGTTATCCTCACTCACTCCGTGAAACACAGCGCAATCGCTGTTTCACAACGGTTTTCTGTGAGGTCGTGGTATGACGCCGGTCGAGCCAGCCCATTTATGCCGAAGCGTGGCTCTTCCCCGGTAAAAGCAGCTAGCACATGCTAGGATTTATCGCAACTATATAGTGGAACCCGTAAATGAAATCTAATTGTTTCCGAGATAGAAGCGTCCTACCCTACTTTTGACGAAAAGGAACGTTGCCATAAGTTTGCACGCTTTGTCTGTCTGTGGCTTCGTAACTCTTGACGAAGGCGTGGTTTTTTTCCAATTCATTTGTCGCTATATTATCATTAATACTCAACAAATACCTATGTTGTTTCAAATGGTAATGATTGATGAATATTTTGAAAAAAGGTTGTCAGAACTCGTTCAGATCTCGAGTTGACCTCTGCCCCAAATCATCAGAATGCAATAGAAAGCAGTACAGAGCAATTTGTATCGCAGTTATGATATTAATTGCATTCGCTACACAGAATTGATACTCAAAGATAAGTATTGTAGCCAGTGGACGGTTGTGGCTACTTGATGTTGTTGCTAAGTTTGAGAACTGACGTACATAGGGTACTGAGTATCACTTCTCATATTCATACTGCAAATGTCGTGAGAGCCAGAGAGAGAGAGAACAAGAGAAGGGAAAACTGACACAAATCTCCAATGGGTTTGTACAGCATGGTACAATAAGCCAAGACCTCCTTTATAAAGAGGGCCTCTCTTTTATCTCCAACAGTGGACTATATTAGGCAAATCAATAGGCTTAGGGGTGTATTCCGTTGTATGTAGTATGTAAATGAGGCCATCTGTCACCCTAGCAGAAGCAGGCCCAGGTGATGGCGCGGACGCTGCGGATCGTACGTGCCCTAGGGGATAGTAAAGGGAACATCGGGGTTCTCACACAGTCGGGGGCCACCTACAAACTGGTAGGTTTGTAGGTGGCCCGAGGTACGTCGGGTTTCCAGGGTTTTTCTTACTAGGGTGCACCTGTTTCCCCGGCTCATAGCACCCAAGACGGCGTGCGGTTTTAGTCAAAACAAAAAAAGGTGTGTATTCCGTCGATATTGCGTCCCTTGGAAACTATTGTTGATTAGAATTTTATTATTGTTTCGTAACGGGGAGGTCATAGTCTATACATTGTTGGTTACGTGATATCCTGCAGACAATGTACCGATGTGTGGACACGTCTTACCTATCTATTCACACAATGTTATTATTTCAAACCAGAACAGGAACCAACATTATTTTTCTTTCATGCGCAGTGTACAAATCACTATTACCATTCGATAGCCTTTCATACACAGAGCCCTTTTTAAAGGCAATTCAAAGTATCATTCCCTCCTCTCAAATGTGTTTGTTTATTTATCTTACAGGTAATAAGTCTATTGTAATAAATATTTCTTTTTCTTAGCTAAAAAAAATCAAATTGTTCTTCAAATTTATATGAAAAAAAACTAAACGACTCCCGTTTCAAAGAGTTCCAAATATTGCCTGTCTACAAAAAATTGTGTTTCAAATTAGCTCTTAAATTACTAAATTTAAAGACATCAAACATTTTACAAAATAAAGCCGAATTGAGGACCTTCTTCGTTCTTTTAAAGTCAGTTAAAAATGTCTAAAATGACCTACAATGAAAAACATCGATCAACATGTCGGATGAATATTAACTTCGATATCTACACTTTCAGATATCGATATCAATCGATCATTCTTAATTGAATTTCTTGACAGTCCGCAGGAATTCCGCGGCGCATACAACGTAAGAAGTCGTAAAAATCCTCTCGGTACAGGCACTCTGGGTATTTAGACATTGTACTAAGTACAGTTTAGAACAAGTTTGTTGCCACTAGCGGTGACAATATACATTATTTACCACCGTAGTGTTGTAAAAATAATGCTTTCATAATGTTGATTAACCTCGCTGATTTGGACGATGATCATCTCGGTCAGACTGTCTCTCCGTTTTTGTTGTTCTTCTAGACAAGGTTACAGGAAACAAGTCTAGATTCATTATTTATCATGAACGAGGTAAATAGATTTAAAACATAAGAGGTAAATGTATAAGAATGATTTTATATCGTACACAAAAACATATCTGATTGATTCATCAAAGCAGAGTCAAAACCGCTGGGACCAAAGACTGAGCAATGACTGGTAAATATAGCCTCCAACAGTCCGCTACTAGTCATGAGCCACTACTTAGAAAGGACGGTTCGTCCTACTATCCCACGCCAGCTCGAGAATAATCCATTTAAGTTTAAAATGAAGTACATACGTTTTAGCAATAATATGAACAGGTATTTTATGACAAGACGGATACCGAATGCTATAAATAAGTCATGTACCTTTTGTAATAGGAAATACAAAAAATATATTTTACATTTTTATTTAAACGGAAAATAATAGACAAGAATATTGTCTTCTAACTTGTAGGATAACCTAGTTTAGAACACAGGGTGCTTTATTACCTCACCCGCTTTTGGCAACTGAGTTTGAGGCAGAAAGTAGCACTTATCTAAGCGGAACTAGGAAGGAGGTTTTTGTCTCTGGAGATCTAATCATTGGTATTTGGTACTTGTACCAAATACAGATGGGATTATTACGAGCTTTCTTTCCCTAATTAGAGTGAGTGAGGATACCGGAGGCCCATACCCCAACCCCTGCCCCCATCCTTTTTCCCATCCCCCAAAGGTCGGCAACGCACTTGTGACGCCTTTGTTGTCGCGGGTGTCCATGGGCGACGGTAATCGCTTACCATCAGGTGATACGTCTGCTCGTTTGCCCACTATTCTATAAAAAAAAAAAAAAAGTTTGCTTCAAATTTACTACGATACCGTTAGACTTCTATTTTTACTGGAGCGACCACACTTGAGTTGTGATGGTATCGAAATTCTGTAGAAAGGACTAAACATGATAGACAATAGCGCTACACATGATTTTTTGAACTCATAATTTATATATGTAATAAAGATATTGACATGTATTAAAGTTACTATTGTTATTATTACGTTCGAGAGGAAGTGTACCAAGTTCATTACCGTCTGCCAAAGATGTCGTCAAATAAAACGGTAAAGTACTAAAGCCCAAAATTCTTCACCATGCAGTTGGAATCACAAAATGAGCAAAACCTCATTGTGAACACGTATGATAGAAAGAGACAATACCGTATACCGTAATAAAAAGTGAGCCAAATTCTCGAGCCGATGACACAACGTCCTTGCTAACGGCCTACTAAGTACTAACTTTAGGACAGGGTTGCCATCTTATCGGCTATTCGGAGATTTACTTTGGTCACATGATATTATTATTTATAGGGACTTCTGTGATGTTTGCAACATTAGATAAATGTGCCTACTCTTTGTGAGCGTTTGTATCCTATTGAGACTGGTAATTTTAGTCGCTTCGATGGACACTTTTGATGTGCAAAGGCGGTTCTTTTTGCTTACTTTTTGTCAACACTTACGAAGATACATATCGCATATTATATAAACTAATAATAAAGTCTAAATCACTCCCTAAAATGATAATGAAGATGTAATAATAAGATGATGTATTGTTTCTATTACATATTTATCAGACTATATTCATCATTTCTAAATAGTAACGAAAAGATTTTTATTGCAAAAAGTAATTTGTATTGTTGAGATAGGTAGTTCTTTTTATGGAATAGCGAGCAAGCGAATAGTCGTATCGCCTGACGATAAGCGATTACCGCCGCCTATGGACACCCGCAACACCAGAGGCATCACAAATGCGTTGCCGGCCTTTGGATGATAGTGAGGAGGAAAGGCAGGCGCTGTTTCACACCGGTTTTCTGTGAGCCCGTGGTATCACTCCGGTCGAACCGGCCCATTCATGCCGAAGCGTAGCGTTTCATTGTTTCACGATAGTTGTATTGTTTTTGCCATTATTAGGTAACACTAAAAAGTAAAAATTCAAGTTTGATCTTAAATCAGAAGCTAAAGGAAAGACAATTTACTAGGTCAATTATTTGTGTGCTAAATACGAGTAACATGAGACAATAATAATTTTTTATTATAATAAACGTGCCAGAATTTGGTAATACGAATATTCATTAAAGCAATCTCAGCTTAAACATATTTTTTACATAATTCTTTTAATAAATTCAAACTTCCTCTTATACGAAATCGATTGATATTATTAATCAAATCATTTTAAAACAACATTTTAATTCATCACTAATTGCTTTGAAATGTCAAAAATCTAATAAAATGGGCAGAGTGTAGTTTGGATTTCAATAACGTTGTGTAATGAAATCCCCAAATGCCATTTTATACATGATTTGCATTAAAAACAAATGTTGATACGTTATTATAATGTAGAATTTTATACAAATTGCTATAAAAACGTATCAAGCTTGTGCAATGTAATAATTATATTATTAGTTTAAAGGGTAGTTAAAAGTATTCGTCACGTCTAACGGGCAATTTGAAAGGTATTAAGAAGTGTACAATTTGGCGGTGTGTTTGGACGGTTAGGTTTTAAATATATATCACGGAGCCACGGGGTGTGAAACCCTGATTTGAAAGGAGTTAATATATTTCTTAACCCTAAAAGACATAAGAGTCATCTATTTTTGTTTCGAGATCCCTCTTTATTATTGTGTGTACTGAGCGGGTAATGGGGGAGGGGTTGAGGTATGGGCTTCCGGTATCCTCACTCACTTGGTGAAACACAGCGCAAGCGCTATTACACACCGGTTTTCTGTGAGGCTGTGGTATCACTCCGGTCGAGCCGGCCCATTCATGCTGCAGCGTGGCTCTCCCACGGAAAGATGATAAATGTATAAAGGTTCTCTTTGTGTGCCTTGTATATTTCTAGGGCTAAGTACATGTTGGCGCCAAGTCGGCGATCGTACGTACAACGACAGTCTAGTAGGCGACAAGAGCATGCATATTTTATGAGCACGATGTAAACTGGCACATCACTCACCATCTGCTTTCCATCAACTTTCAATAACATTGGAATATTGAAAGGCAAAGTAGGTATCTTATGGGAGGATTCTAACACGTACGTATTTGTCATGGGGGTGTCTCACTTTGGCACATATGTTGTACCTCGTCTCCGCTCGCTTGTATGTTGGTTACCGCGGTAAAGAGAAGCTTATATTTCCTCAAGATTCAATGTATCTCCATGCCAAATTTCATTGAAATTGGTGCAGCGGTTTGGCTGCGAAAGAGTAACGAAAAGACAGACAGACATGGTAGACAAGTATGGATTTATTCCCATGTTGTGAGAATTAGAAATGCAATGATGAGCATGCAAATTAGGGCGGTACACGTAATAGTATGTGTAATGAGCTAATGAATCGACAAAAAATGTAACTACTAGGTATGTACGTCGTGTTGTTAGACCACAAAGCTATGTCATCACCTTCCATGGTCAGCATAAACGGCGTCAGCTTCAAGTATGACATAATCGCAGTGCCTTGTTATTTCTGCATCGATTTACCTCGTTAGGACTTCTTGCATGTGTCAAGATCTTGCATACAATTGTGAAATGCAAGATTTGACGATTTAAATGAACACATGACATTTGGACAGGTTTCCTGTAACTTTCGTAATCATAAATTCAGTAGACACTACTGTAGTTACATCCTATCCTACTTCCTACTATTATTACCTATATCTATGTATGTATTGTATGTAAGGATGTTTGTAACTCTTTCGCGCAAAAACCACTAAATAGATGCAGACAAAATTTCACTGTAGTAACGTTTATATATCAGATTAACAGATAACCGTATTATATATAGTACGTATCCGCGGGCGGAGACGCTGGCAAAAAGGCACCTCGTGACTTGATTTTATTTTTCAAAGTTCCTACAATGAATTATGATCTATTATCCTTTTCGAAAATCCTCTTCTAACTAGGTATAGCCTATTTTCACATCTTAATGGGTTTGGCTTTTCTCTTTTGTATTTTCTTTGCAATAATACTTAATAAATAACATATGCAACTTGACCTACTTAAAGCGATTGTATGTCCTTACTTAAAAGCTCTTAGTGTCAACAATCGTTTTAACCGTTACTTTCTTTAAGTACAAATATAGATATATCCTAACATTTTTGACTTGTGAGCTTTATATTGTAATACTCGTTAGCATTTGCTCCCGGAGCCCCGCATGCTGTTTGTCGATTATCGCGGTAAATAGTAAAATATGTGCTATTTATTTATTTAAGGATCTCACAACAAGGACTACACAAAAACAAAACAAATGTAAATGTTTTGTATTCTTATGTATATCCATAATCCATTCTGATTTTTGTGTGAAAGAGTAACAAACATCCATACATCCTCACAAACTTTCGCATTTATAATAAATGTAGGTATTAGTAAAATTGAAGGTGTGAAATGCTAGCCTGCCGTATCAGGTTCCATATTGTTTGTTACTGTAAATAACAATAGTGGACATGTGTTGTGTACTAATAAGCAAAATCTATGAGGCGAATCAACGATGTTATGAATATTATTCGCTGTATCGTTGTTTGTATTTAAAAATAAGTTGCCATCGAATAAATACTGTAAAACTTAGATGTGTTTTGTATTCGGTAAAATTAATTAGTTATACAGCTCACTTCCAAGGTTGTAGAGCCACGCTGATGTGAGCACGAACGGGCCGATAAGTTTGTCTTCTCGCACAGAAGATCAACTTAAAATGACAGCGTTCTTACTGTCGTGTTTCGTTGCTGAGTGCGAGACTAGAGGCCCAATGATGCACAAGCATCACTAGGTCGCCACAGAGGGGGTCACATGCTGCATTCGCAATGAGAATGGTGACCACCACTCTTCAATTCTGCTCATGTTTTCATGCAAAATTGGCAGCATTGGTAGGAAGTAAGAAACAAAAAAGATGATCATAAAATAAGCCTAAATGTAGTACAGACAAACACAGGTGCAGCTAATAAAAGTGTGTAAAAATAGAACCATCGTTGAAGCGTGTTGTAGATACATCTTATTAAAATTAAAATCAATGTTTTGAAGTGTACACCTTAGTAGGTAAATGTTTCAATATAAATTATTTTGCTATTTCAGTACTTAGGTACGTACCTAACATTCGATGAAGAAATGTCATGTGCTGTCTTTTGACTACTTAGAAAGAAAGAGGATAACAAATGACAGCGCTGCATTTTTTAATAAAACTTATACTGCATTATTAAATTTGCACGATCAACACAGTGTGGTTCACTCTAAGACTTTGTTAGTAATAGTACATCAGGGTCGCAAACCTTTCATTCTTAGACCATATTTTCGTGGAAGAACATTTCGTCAGCACAAATGGAGCGGCTAAACAGGAGTGACAGAACAAAGCATTTTTGTATAAGCCTGTCTAAGTGACTCTACTTTGTCTGATGGAAAGCATGCGCAGAATCCAAGACTTATGGTCACCATACTCATTGCGAATGGAGACAATGAAATTATGCAGCATGGTGACCCACACAGACCGGCCACACTATGGCGGCCTATGGCGGTGCTTCTTCATGGGGCCTCTGGTCGTTCGTTTCGTTGCTTTCCCTTGAATGAGTTCACCGGAGCTCAATATCCCCCTCTTTTTTTTTTTGAAAGACTACTCCCGCATTTGGATTAAACATCCTGTATAGCGGGGGACTTTACAAACATACTTGTAACGGACTCAAAGAACACCCAGACTCAGGACAACATTTTGTGTATCACACAAAGTAATGTCCCACGTGGGATTTGAACCCACGGCACTTGGTGCATAATAAGCGGCGTAGTGACCGCTTAAACCACTAGGCCTATCGTGCAGTCTTTCCTCCTAATTCCAACGAGAGGTCTCAAAAGCTTTTAAATCGCAGGTCCCCAGGGGCACCGGTGACTAACCAACGGATTATCTGTGTGTTCATTTATCTTCTTATACCGTAAAAACACGTAGCAAAAGATTTATTCTTCTGTCTTACATATATGTATTTTGCTGACATATATTATTCATGAGTCTTGGACTTATTCATCAGCTTTTCGACCTTCAATTTAGCTTCGCTCCAGTTGTTTAACATATAACCTAGTTGTTATGGCATGGTTAAGATGGAGAAGGGGATTTATAGTTTCGACTTTCTTTGATTTAATTATCTCTTTCAGTATTTAAGAGCAGAAAATTCCACTAGTACAGTTGTCGCCATGAAGATGGAGCTTAATTTGTTTATTTGGTTTTATGTGTTCAATAGTTTTTTTGTAAGTGTTAACTTAATATCTGTCAATATTCTTGAGATACTCTTCCTCGTCAATAATCAAGGTTAAAAAAGCGGTTACTAAAGTGAAAATGTAATAATTGACGTAAAACACGTCACAGTTTGTTTTAATGATAAATAGTAAGGCTTATTTATAGCACTTATATTTATATAAACATATATATATTTTTATAGCACTTATTACGTCCAACAGTTGAACTATTGAAGCATGGCGAATATGAGTTATTGTATGAATGAATTGTGTTTAATAACTTTTTATATGTTAATAATAGTCAGATAAAGCTCTTGAGTATTAATCCCTGAAAGGTACAAGAAGAAGGAACTACATGTTAACATTTAAATGTACTACTTTCGATAGTGATCAAGATGGCTCTTGTTTTATAAAATACAAACGTACTACTGCATATCAAGTGAGTATTCTCTCTTGAAAATCACTGGGCGGTTTAGGTTTCGGTAGCCTCTCTAGTGAGTGAGTCGGCACTGCAAAATAAGTGAGTTTTACAGCGCTGACTGTACTCACACTAATAGTAAACATTACCTAATTATGCGCCTTTGATTAACATAACGCACAACGATGGTTCGTTTGCGATGTTATTAAATAAACAGTTACCGGTGTGTTTGTTTATAACGGCTATGTGGAGAACGGCTCAGCGCGGCGCGTGCGCATCTCATAACAATTAAACTTATTACAGAGCACTTTCCTTCCGCATTCTGTCTCGCCAAAATCTTCCTCCGTCATTCTTGACATATGAATACGAACGTTATAATAATGACCTGTTGGTTTAGTGGTTGGTGGTGGTGTCTGCTGAGGCGGAGATTATGGGTTGTTTTCCCATCCAGGATAAGTTTGTGTGAGACAAAATCATCTGCTCTGTTTGGATGTGATTCATATATATAGATTACTTACGTCCCAATATACCACACAGAAATAACCATATCTCACAACCGGTACACTTAGCTGGTACACTTTACAAATTACAATCTAAGGGGAAATCGGGACCGCAGTCCCAAAAGCCCCCTGTCTCGTGTGGTTAGACGCATTGCCATGCCAGTGGCAGGTGCTTGAGAATATGTACTTCAACCTCCTTGAAACACAGACGGAAGCACCACAACATATCTATACTAAATATGCATTATATCACAACAAGACCCTCAGATACAATATTGTTTTTAATCAGTGATTCCATACGAGGTCGATAAGTGATCGTTACATGGTATGATGGTGCAGTACGCGCGCGCGAATTACTAATGGTTGCCATGAGCGTGAGCTGCAAGCGAATGGGATATTCACAAACCACCTTGTTGTGAGCTAATTATATATTGTCCTTCCGATGGTAGTAAGCAATGATAGAATTGCTTACACCTTAATTCTTGTTTATATTTTTGTTGTAAATATAAAGTAATTATTATTATTACCACCTTTCTGTGTGGTCATAGTTTCACTGAAACCGAGATGACCATTTTATTTGACCCGCCAATCGGGGCTTTCTGAAGGCTGTGGAAGCACATTATTTTGATTTTAAGAAGTTTATTTCTAAGTTGTTATTTTTGAGCCAAGTAATTGTTTTATCGAGTGTAGAAGTTAAATTATGTTGAGGTTCACATTATTTTGACCAGAAGTTAAGAGTGAGATGTCATCTGCAAATAGTACACGATATTCATCCATACTTTTGAGAAGGTCATTAATGTAAATTAAGAATAGAAGACATCCAATTACGCTGCCTTGAAGGATAGAGGTGTTAAATAATTTAGTATCGGATCTAATGTTTTGTATTTCTTTGGTTGTGTGATTGTGAAACTCGATTTCTACGATCTGTTCTCGGTCCTTTAGGTAAGATGTAAACCATTGAAGAGCGGTACCGCGGATTCCTATGCCTTGTAATTTTTTTATTCATATTTTATATTGCACTTTATCATAGTGTTACGAGCTGGGTATTAAATAAATTAAAGTACTCGATTAATTACCAAAAATAACACAATATTTATTAAGAACACTTTTTACAATAAGAAATCACTAAATCACTGGTTAGTCGCACTAGAAGATCTCTTCGATGTTTATCCGCTGTATCGTGAAACAATACTGTCCCTACGGCCAACACGTTCCGCTTTTATATGGCCGTGGAAATTACTCGAAACTACGAAAACATTCGATCGAAGTTTCTAGGCTAAATAGATTACTCTAGAGCTGCTTGTAGCGCCATCTAGCGTCGAGTAATCGTCATAATGCACACAGTTGCGCGCTTTCCGACACTAGATGGCGTTGTCCTCGACAGTTCTCGATTATTCTAGTGGACACGAGATTCATCTGGTTATGGCGCAACACTGCCCCCTCCTAAGACATGCTCGTCCCGAGCATTATCGGTTCCATAGTATCGCGCCAGTCGATCTACATGAACCATCTTTGGGGCGCCTCTTGGACACTTCTGTATCCGGTAGGTAACATCATTGATTTTAGTGACTACCCGGTATGGCCCATCCCATTTTGCTTGTAACTTCGGAGATCTCCCTTTACTGCGAACTGGATTATGTAGCCATACTAGCGAACACTCTTCGAAGCCCTTATTATTCGCTTTCCGGTCATAACGGGTTTTCATCTTTTCAGACATTTGTTGGCCCGATTGTCTGACATGCTCATAAATGTCATTCATCTTGTTCCGCAAGTCATTCGCGTACTCCCTTATACTTCGCGGGGTATCAGGGGGTATTCCAGTGATCAAGTCTGCAGGCAACCGTAGTTCTCTTCCGAAGTTTGCAAAAGCTGGTGTTACGGAAGTACATTCGTGGACTGCACTTCGGTATGACAGAAGAAACGGTTGGATGTGTTTGTCCCAATCTTTTTGCTTACTTTCAACTACTTTTGCCAGATACCTCTCTAGTGTTTGGTTAAATCGTTCCACCATTCCGTCCGATTGTGGGTGGTAAGAGGTGGTTCTGGTTTTGTGAGCACCCATCACTCGACACATTTCTTGAAATATTTGAGACTCAAAATTTCTTCCTTGGTCACTGTGGATTTCTAAAGGCACTCCAAAACGACAGAAGACTTCGTGCACTAATTTATCTGCAACTGTTGATGCCTCTTGGTTGGGAATGGCAAAGACTTCTGGCCACTTAGTGAAGTAATCCATTACGACCATGAAGTACTTGTTTCCGCTTTCACTTTCAGGAAACGGTCCTGCCACGTCTATAGCAATTCTTTCCCAGGGTGCACCAACATTATACAATTTCAATGCGCCTCTGCTACGTGTATGAGGTCCCTTCACGGCCGCACAACTGGTACACTTGCGACACCAGTCCTCAACATCATCACGACAATGAATCCAGTAGAATCTTTCCCTTATCTTTAACAATGTCTTCTTAACTCCCATATGACCTCCTGAACATCCGTTATGGTAGAGCTGCAGGACCACTGGTATCTTAGCTTTAGGAACAACCATTTGCAGGTGACAGCTGTCTCCTCGAGCGTTTTCCCTTTTACGGCACAAGACTCCATCCTGGATGACTAGACTATCCCATTGAGCCCAATAACTCTTCGTGGTCGAGCTCAGCGATGCAACTTCGCTCCAGTGTGGCTTAGGAGTCTCAGTTTTAATCCACTCGAGAATTGGTTTGATATCTGCATCCTCTTGCTGTGCTTGCTGCAGGCTTTCCTTCCATTCTTTGCTAAGGTCCGTCTTTATCGTCCTTATAGGAACAGCTTCCTTTACTTCTTGCTTGGCGCAGTGCTTGCAGTCTTCAGGGCAAGGTCTTCTTGATAGTGCGTCTGCGTTACCGTGAGACTTTCCACTGCGATGTTCAATCATGAAGTCATATTCCTGTAATAACTCAATCCATCTCGCGACTTGTCCTTCAGGATTTTTAAATTGTAAGAGCCACTTTAATGCAGCGTGGTCAGTTCGGAGGTGGAATTTACGCCCAAGCAAATATTTGTTGAAATGTTGCAGTGTCTTCACTACGGCCAGTAGTTCCCTTCTTGTGACGCAGTAATTCCTTTCCGGCTTCGACAAAGATTTACTGAAATATGCAATAACAACCTCTTGATCACCTTTCCGCTGGGATAACACACCGCCAAGCCCAGTATCACTTGCATCTGTGTCAACTATAAATTCATTTTCGGTGTCTGGATACCCTAAGATGGGTGTGTTGCATAGACGTCTTTTTAGCTCTCGAAATGCAATGTCACAACTTTCATCCCAGCAGAAATGCCTTTTCTCTTCAGTAAGTTTATGAAGGGGTTTGGCAATATCCGCAAAGTTTTTCACAAATCGCCGATAGTAGGAGCACAAGCCCAAAAATGCTCTTACTTGGGTCTTATCTCTTGGAACTGGCCAATCCTTGACGGCAGCGATCTTTTGCGGATCTGTTTGGACACCCTCTTCCGAAACCACATATCCTAAAAAGCTAACCTGTCGTTTGAAAAATGAACACTTCTTAGGACTTAACTTTAGGTTGGCACTTCGGATTTTCGATAATACGCGCTCCAGGTTTCGAATATGTTCTTCAAACGTACGGCCTACGATGACAATGTCATCCAAATAGACCAGGCAGGCATCTCCAGTTAATCCGGTGAGTACTGATTCCATCAGTCTTTCAAAAGTGGCTGGCGCGTTACATAATCCAAAGGGCATTACTTTGAACTGCCACAATCCTTTCCCTGTCGAAAATGCAGTCTTCTCTTTGTCCTTGGGATCAATCTCTACCTGCCAGTATCCACTTTTTAAATCCAAGGTGCTAAACCACTTAACCCCTGTTAGCATGTCCAGAGTGTCGTCTATTCTAGGTAGTGGATAGCTGTCCTTCTTCGTAATGTCGTTTAGACGGCGGTAGTCAACACAAAAACGCATACTGCCATCCTTTTTCTTTACAAGCACTACAGGTGAACACCATGGGCTGGATGAAGGCTCTATAACGCCATCCCTGACCATTCCATCAATCATGGTTTGCACTTCCTGTTCTCGTGCTACTGGTAGTCTTCTTGGTCGCTGACGAATAGGCATCTCATTCCCAGTGTTTATTTTGTGTTGAACCAAACCAGTCTTTCCAATATCAGCGTCATTAGTAGAGAAAATATCAGTATACTTAACTAACATTCTCTTAGCCTTGTCAATTTCTTCCCTAGACAAGACATCTCGACAGTCTTCTAAAAGTGTTGACACGTTGACTCGTGCATCCGTGCTAATATTCGAAGTAGTCAAGTCTTGGCATCGACGCATCCAATCCACATCTTCGCAAGTGCCAATCAGTGTGCCCTTATGAATCACATGTTGCTTGTCACTAAGATTTAGCACACGTACTGCAGAGATGTTAGTGGTACTTACTAGAGTTCGTGCGATCTTCCATGGAAGATCATTATCTACCCTTTCAATAAGGACACACCGATGCATTCGTCCAGAATTCTGAGGGAGACTAACTGGCATGATTGTTTCTGATCTGGGAGGAAGAACAACGTTCTTTAAGCTGTACACTTTTCCTGATGATGCTCCTTCCATGAACAGTTCTTCTTGACTACATCTCATTACACCTTGGTTGATGTCGATCTCACAACAATTGTTCTTCATGAAGTCTAGGCCAAGGATGCAATCGTCAACTATATCGGCCACGATGACGTTATGCAGGTAAACTTGGTTGCCCAACTTCAACTCCACCTTCTGTTCGCCTCGGACGGGTATGCGCTGACCAGTGGCTGTTACTAGGTTTATTTGCTCACGGTTACATGCAATGTCCCTCAGGAACCGATTTGCAAGTTGGGAACTGACAACTGTGCGAGAAGCTCCCGTATCAATCGTCAGCTTACATGACGTTCCGTTGATTTCGCCTCTGATGACCAGGCTGTTCCCATCATGAGTCTGCGAGATCGAAATCCTTGGGGCTCTTTGAACACCAGCCAGCACCCGCCCCGCAGTCCTGGCGTTTACTCGTTTCCCTGCTGTTGTCGGGCAGTACTATCAACCGCCCTATTCTCCTGAGACCGCTCGTATTCACTTCCTATGCTTCGCTTAGGGCAGCTGGACCGAAGGTGACCTTTTTCACCACAGGCGTAGCATCTAGGGCTGTACCCCTTAAATCGGTCCCGCGGAGGTGATGCCACAACCTCCCGGACCCGATGAGACCGATGGTCTTGTCTCACAGCTTCCACCTCCAAAGCATGGGCCAGAGCGTCCTTGAGAGTTTCATGGTGCCCAAGTCTCACAGCAGCTCTAACTTCGAGGTCACGGATGCCATCGATAAAAGCTTGCACCAGATTCCCGTCAACGAGCGCAGGTGCAGACTGGTATGCCTTACGGACCAGTTTCTCAACTTCCAGAGCCCACTGTTGCAAGTTTTCACCGATGCTTTGGGCACGATCCTTCAGCTGTGCACGAAACACGTGCTCCAGATGAGCGTCACCATATCTTGCTTCCAATGCCTCCAGCAGTTGCTCATAGGTTACCTTCTTACCGAGGGCTTCGAGGACGGTTAGAGCCTGGTCTCGAAGACCCAAGGTGAGCGCGGTCATAGCTTGTTCCTTTGTCCAGCCGTTTGCCGTCATAACAGCCTCAAACTGAATCTTGTAGGCTGACCACGAAGATGTTCCATCAAACGGCGGTACTTTGAACCCCCGTACCGAAGGAGCAGCAGTTACTATAGTCGCCGCTCCGTCTCCAACTTTAAGGTTTCCTAAGGCCTTCTTCACGTCAGCAATTTGAGTTTCGGCCTCAGTGATACGATTCTCGTGTTGAAGAACCTGGTCCTTCACTACCTTGATTTCTTTGCCGAAAGTCTCATGTATGCCTTTTAACAAGAGCATCTGTTCCTCCTGGCGGCGGGCCTGCTCCTCCTGGCGGCGGGCCTGCTCCTCCTTGTCCCGCTGCAGTTGCTCTTCCAAGCGGTGGGCCTGCTCCTCCTGACGGCGGGCCTGCTCCTCCTGGCGGCGGGCCTGCTCCTCCTGGCGGCGGGCCTGCTCCTCCTTGTCCCGCTGCAGCTGCTCTTCCAAGCGGCGGGCCTGCTCCTCCTGGCGGCGGGCCTGCTCTTGGAGCATTGCCATTAGGGCCGTGATATCTGGAGCTGCTGCCGATGTGGACGGCGTGGTTTCCATAGCTGGCTGCTGATCTTCCGATGTAGGCAGTTGTGCACTTCCAAATCGCCTCTGATCAGCCTCTTGCTGGCGCTGACTCCTAGTTCGGATACCTTCCGTGTCTTCCTTTGGTAAAACCGGCATACTTTAATCCCGCTTCTGACACCAAATTGTTACGAGCTGGGTATTAAATAAATTAAAGTACTCGATTAATTACCAAAAATAACACAATATTTATTAAGAACACTTTTTACAATAAGAAATCACTAAATCACTGGTTAGTCGCACTAGAAGATCTCTTCGATGTTTATCCGCTGTATCGTGAAACAATACTGTCCCTACGGCCAACACGTTCCGCTTTTATATGGCCGTGGAAATTACTCGAAACTACGAAAACATTCGATCGAAGTTTCTAGGCTAAATAGATTACTCTAGAGCTGCTTGTAGCGCCATCTAGCGTCGAGTAATCGTCATAATGCACACAGTTGCGCGCTTTCCGACACTAGATGGCGTTGTCCTCGACAGTTCTCGATTATTCTAGTGGACACGAGATTCATCTGGTTATGGCGCAACAATAGGCTTTCGTCATGTCTAACGAGATACCGAAAACAATTTTTTTGTTATTTGTTTTATCTATGATCTGCTGTATAAATTTATATATTGCTAATATTCTGGATCTGTTTTTTTTGGAAACCATTTTGACATTCATCAAATATTTTGTATTTTTTCTAGAAGTTATAAACACGGTTGCTAAATTAAATCTAGGTATTCCACTTTGGACCTAACTAATCTATGCTACTTTCAGTGTACATTGTAATAAAACTTTAATTATTCATCTCGTATAGTTTGACAACTCCCACGCAACTATTTAGAATTAAATCTGGTTTTGTCAACGGAACAACAGTTAGAATGTAATTGTAGCCTTTCTAATTAAAGATGTCATCCATGTTGAAGCAAACCGCAAACACAGTTCTCAAATAAAAATATAATTTAACAGCTCAACTTTAGAGTGTAGTTTCTAAGATATTTTTTTAGTACCTGTGAAAAAACACAAAAATTATTTATGACGACTTAAAACCAAATTTTAATTTGTGGGTGATAAAGTTCACTTTTCCATACAAAAGTTTAGACAGTTTCGATTAATTGCTTGATGAGCCGATGGCAGTAATTGAAAGAAGTAGTGTAGTAATTACCGGTAATACTTGTGTATTACTAGTAATTCTGCGGTGTGTCAGGAAGAATGGTGTTCTTGCGAGCAACTGTATCGTTTGTTAAACTAAGGAAAGTCGATAGGAATGGTAATCACTGACACAGAAGTGATTAGTGTGTAGTATGGTATGTTTACCTTTTATTTGTGCAGCGGAGCGAAGGAGTTTTTGTTCACAAAATAAAAGTCTCACACGGTTTTTCAGATTGTCTATTTTCACTACACAAGCACCCACGGTATACAGTTGTATTTTCAAAACAGTTTAGCGTTTATGTTCACTTTATAACACAGTTTTTAATATCCTGTTAATATATCGTCGGTAAAAGTCTCTCTGCCAGGCGCACCGTTACCGATCTACCCTCAGTTAGATAATTGTAACAGTGTACACCCTAGGCAAAAGGTTTGACATTATAAGAATTGGATTTAATTTAATTTATTTAATTTAGAAACAAAATTTTGGATTTTAAGAAAACTAAATAGTACTTACTATTATTAGGGATATATATAAACTGTTTGAAAGAAATAACTACGTGACAATATTATTAAGGAGTAATAAATATAAATTTAAATACTAGTGTGCTGACACGCTACAATACTCCCCCACCGAGACCTTTTTAAGGTCGATAGTATTTGGGGAAACGAACTATCCTCCCACTCCTAGATTTTCTTGGAGCATCCAGTGTGTCAGGAGTAGGTGTGGTGGTGTCCGTGAGGATGATGTCATCATTTCTGGTCATATGTGCTGGTTTGACTCTATCGATTGTCACAGTTACTTCCTTTCCTTGGACTTCTAATTTAAAGATCTAGGTCCTTTTTCGAGAACTTTGTAGGGTCCACAGTAAGGCGACTCAAGCGACCCTCGCAGAGGACCCAACCGCAAGAACACATAATCTGAGGTAAATATGTCCTTTGGTAGGTAAAAAGTTCTGTTCTTATTGTGAGTACTCGTTTGTACTGGAGACAATTTGCTGACGTGATTGCGAAGACGACTAGCGAAATCAGTGAGGTCTACCGGTAGATTGTGATGAGGTACCATGAAAAATTCACCTGGCAAACGTAGTGGTTCCCCGTATACTAGCTCCGCCGCTGAAGCTTTGGTGTCTTCTTTCCATGCACTCCTTATTCCCAAGAGTACTAGGGGAATGATCTCTGACCAGTTTGAGTGGTTATGGCACATGATTGCGGCTTTCAGTTGTCGGTGCATCCTCTCCACAAGTCCGTTAGCAGCTGGATGGTAAGCTGTGGTGGGATAGTGTTTAGCACCGATGAAACTTGCAATGGACCGGAATAGCTGTGACTCGAATTGTCTTCCGCGATCTGTGGTTATTTTAAGGGGGCAACCGAAGCGAGCCAGCCAGCCTGACACGAAAGCGCGGGCACAGGTTTCTGCAGTGATGTCCGTGATTGGGTACACCTCAGGCCAGCGAGTAAAGCGGTCAATGGCCGTGAGACAGTACCTGTATCCACATGAGACTGGTAAGGGACCTATTAGGTCTAGATGAACATGGGAAAATCTTTGAGACGGGACAGTAAATGTAGCCAGAGGAGCACGGGTATGACGTGTAATTTTATTACGTTGGCAGTCCGTACATTCCTTGGCCCAGGCCCTGCAGTCCTTGCGTACGCCAGGCCAGACAAACCGTTGAGCGACCAACATAGCTGAAGCTGATCTGCCAGGATGACTCAGTCTGTGGAGACCGAGGAATATCTGCTTCCTGAACGTCGGTGTGACATAAGGACGTGGATTCGTCATTGAGACGTCACAGTAAAGAGTTGCTTCCGGGGTAGCGACCTTCTGTAGCTTCAGAGAAGAACCGTTGGTAAGAAGGGCCAGCAGTTCTGGATCTGTATCCTGATCTTTTGCGAGCTCCTTGTAATCAACGATGTTCGCGATTGATTCTACACGCGATAGGCTATCCGCTACTATGTTGTCCTTCCCTGCAACATGACGGATGTCTGTTGTAAATTGTGCGATGTAGTGAAGGTATCGCAGCTGTCTAGGCGAGCAATTGACACGTTTTGTAGTGAAGGCAAACGTTATAGGCTTATGGTCGGTGAACACCGTGAATGTTCGCGCCTCAACCATGTAGCGGAAGTATTTAATGCCTTCATAAATGGCTAGCATCTCCCTATCATAGGAGCTGTAGTTCTTTTGAGCGTCAGTGAGTTTTCTAGAAAAAAATCCTAGGGGCTGCCAGTCTCCATTGACAGATTTTTGTTGCAGGACCGCGCCAATAGCTACATCCGAAGCGTCGGTGAAGATGGCTAGCTCAGCACTACAATTGATATGAGCCAGGAGCGCTGCCTGTGTTAGGCTCCGTTTACAGTCTTCGAAAGCGCGTAGTAGCTCTGGAGTCATATTTATGGGCGTCGATCCTTTCATGTCGGAACCTGACAGTGCGGTGTTGAGTGGGCCTTGAATTCTCGCAGCGTTTGGCACAAAACGTCTGTAATAATTTGTCATTCCCAGAAAACGTCGAAGCTCTTTGGCGGTTCTTGGTACGGGGAATTGTTGTATGGCTTCCACTTTTTCTTCAAGAGGTCGTACACCGTTTGGAGATACGTGGTATCCGAGGAATGTGATGTCAGTAACGCCCCAGACACATTTAGAAGTGTTAATCAGTACACCAAATTGTTTAAGACGGGTAAATACGATTTCCAGGTGTTCCAGGTGTTCCAGGTCCGATTTCGAGAATATTAAAATATCATCTATATACCCGAAAGTATAATCCAGGCCTTGCAATACTTCGTCTATAAAACGCTGGAACGTTTGTGCAGCATTCCTTAAACCAAAGGTCATGAATGGAAACTCAAAGAGTCCAAAAGGAGTTGTAATGGCTGTTTTCGGGATGTCTTCTTCAGAGACGGCGATTTGGTTGTACGCTTTGACCAGGTCGATTTTGGAGAAGACCTGGACACCAGAAAGCTGGTAAGCGAAATCGTGTATGTGTCTTTTTGGGTATTTATCCGGTATTGTTCTGGCATTCAGGCTGCGATAATCGCCACACGGACGCCAACCGTCATCCTTTTTTCTACACAGGTGAAGTGGAGACGCCCAGCAGCTCTGTGAACGACGAGCAGTTCCATTAGTGAGCATCTCTTCGAATTCTTTCCTAGCCACCTGAAGTCTATCTGGAGCCAGACGACGAGGTCGTGCTGTAACTGGAGGTCCAGGGGTGGTACGTATGTGATGTAATGTCTTATTCTTTATCTCTCTAGGAGCTCCTGCTGGCCTTGTGATCTCCGGGTATCGGCGTAGAAGAGTGTGGTAAGGTGAGTCACCTGTTACAGCTTTAACAGTCACTGATTCTGGTGAAGCCGATGCCTTGAAGTGTGGCACTTGGACAGAGAGTGAGGTTAGTCCATCGATGAGAAGGTGGTGACGACAGTCCACGATCAGGTTGTAATGACTCAGGAAGTCAACACCTATGATGGGTTTCAATACGTCGGCCACGATGAATCTCCAGCGAAAATCCCGACGCAGTCCGAGGTTGAGGCAAAGATTTATGTACCCATATGTATGTATGACTGTGTTATTGGCTGCAAATAACTCGTACTTCGTCATCGCGCGACGCTCCGGGACCGCTGATTTAGGGAATACGCATAGGTCAGATCCTGTGTCCACGAGAAACTGTACCTTGGTATTTTTGTCGGTGACGAAGACGCGGCCAGTGTGTGTGGGGCAGTCGTTAGCCGCTACTGTCGGCTGCCGCTGGCGTTTCCCGCAGGTGAGTGTGAAGGCTGGAAGCTGCAGGGAGCCAGGCACCGGTAAGCTCTGTTGCCGAATTTTGCATGATAACGACATATCCCTCTGTTGTTCGAATTCGAACGTGACCGGTACTGGTTTCTTTGTCGAGACCTGGAGTGCGAGCGAGAGCGCGATAGCTGTGCTTGAAGTGACGCGACTTGTTTGGTAAGCTCTGCAACTTGTTTAGAAATCTCTGATATGGCATCATTATTTGAATTAATTTTTAATGACGCAACTTGTGTGGTGCGGTGTACACTCGGTACTAGATCGTACACACTATCAGCTAAATCACCGAGGCTTTGTAATGGAGTTGTTTTCGGTTGAGTTGCTATCACTGTTTGCAAATTATGAGGTAACCTGCCAGTCCACAGAGTACGAAGAAAATCATCTGGTACCTTAGGTCCTGCTAGGGAGCGAAGATGACGAAGAAATGCAGACGGTTTTCTATCTCCCAGTTCTTCATGAACGAGCAGCTGTTGCACTCGCTGTTCCGCCGATGCCGATAGACGTTTGATTAGCTCCGATTTTAGGGTTTCATATTTGTCCGTAGCCGGCGGTGATGTAATAATGTCCTTAACTTCAACAGCGTACTGGTTATCAAGTTGTGCTATAACGTAGTAGAATTTGGTTGCATCTACGGTGATTCCTGAGAGCGCAAAGTGTCCTTCAACTTGCGCGAACCAAACTTGAGGCTCTTCTGGCCAGAAAGGGGGTATTCTCACGCCCACTTTGAAGAGACCCGATGAAGCTGGTTCTTGAGATATTCCCTTTTCAGGTGGTGCCATCGTGTTCAAACTTTTCGGGGTCACCAATGTAGTATGGTATGTTTACCTTTTATTTGTGCAGCGGAGCGAAGGAGTTTTTGTTCACAAAATAAAAGTCTCACACGGTTTTTCAGATTGTCTATTTTCACTACACAAGCACCCACGGTATACAGTTGTATTTTCAAAACAGTTTAGCGTTTATGTTCACTTTATAACACAGTTTTTAATATCCTGTTAATATATCGTCGGTAAAAGTCTCTCTGCCAGGCGCACCGTTACCGATCTACCCTCAGTTAGATAATTGTAACAGTGTACACCCTAGGCAAAAGGTTTGACATTATAAGAATTGGATTTAATTTAATTTATTTAATTTAGAAACAAAATTTTGGATTTTAAGAAAACTAAATAGTACTTACTATTATTAGGGATATATATAAACTGTTTGAAAGAAATAACTACGTGACAATATTATTAAGGAGTAATAAATATAAATTTAAATACTAGTGTGCTGACACGCTACAAGTGACAATTTATAATTTCAATAATTTGTCATCTATTTTATCGACGATATTTTTTCGCTTTTAAACGCTCTGCGCAAACTAGATAACGGGATGATGCGAAAAAATTATAATTATACAGTTGTGTACGTTTGGATTGCTATAAATGGTACCATTGCTGCTTTTCTATTGACTATTAATACTTTTCGAGACTAAACACTAAAATTAGAACATAATCTTTTCTACGTGGTAAGGTACCTGGTTCAGAAATGTTTTCAAATTAGCATATGTTCCTTACCTTCTGAGGGAACTCCAAATTCAATACTAAATATGAGAACTTTCTCACGTGATTCAATATTATAACATAAATAAATATTAAACATTGAACATAATCGTATATTAATCTTCCGAAATGGTAACAGTCGGCCGTACAGCGGTTCTCCGTGACCTTTACATCACATGTAGATATGCATATCACATAATTACTCTTATAATTAATTATTTTAATGAAGATTATCAATGTGAATAGGTTATTTGTTTCATTTCCTCCTCATTATACAAATCTGTGAAGTTAAATCACGTGCGAAGACCAGAACCGAAGACTACGAAAAAATATGGACTTCCATAAGTTGTGTAAGGAGGAGATAGATGCCCCTAAGGACGGATAGATGCCCTTAAGGGTATCTATCCCTCCATATACCATGTGTACCCATATATGTTCTTGTACAATTACAGCTTTCGATGAAATTATTAAAAAATCCTTGGGGATAAACAAAATATTCTGTTGATTTGGTATTCCATCTAGAATCATGCGCAGGCGTTTTGTTGCTAAAAATATAACGTCATTACGAAATACAGGATATTACGAGATTTGATTTAGCTCATTAGGTATTTTTATTTAGGAAAACTTCACATTTTGGGACTGCCTCGTTGATCTATCGGTTTGCGCAAGCGACTGCCGATCAAGTGGTCACGGGTGCGAATTTCGTGTCGAACTGCTGTTGGGTTTTTATTATAAAAGTTTAACGGAAGATGGCGGTGTTTCCCACCCGTGCTTCGGAACACTTTAAGCCGTCGGTACCGGTTGTCATGAATACCTTAGGACAATCGTTATTGAGATGTCAGTGCCCTTAAATATAATGGCTACTAGTTCGACCTTCAAATTCAGTTCACCCGCAGGATTGCGGAGGTCTGATGCCAGCCGCTCCATATAATAGCTAAAATTCAGTTATTTCACAAAGAACTAGTAGCCGACCCTAATTATTTATCACCAAGAATAATTATTCTTGGTGATAAATAATATTTAATTTAAATAAAGTATAAGTATGTTCGTTGAAACTTAACAATTAATATTAAAAACTAAGATTTAATACTTTTGTTGAACAAATAGTTTTAAAATGTATTTATGGTTGTTTATATCATATTAAAATAAATGTTTTTCGTAATTCAAACCATGTTTTTTGGAGAATTGCTGTTTTACACAGTATGAAGGGCATCTATCCCGCACTGCAGGCATCTATCCTCCTTGTTATTTTCATGGTGGGGCAACTATCCATACTGGTAGGCGTCTATCCCAAAAAAAAGGGTTTCACAAAAACCTACATTTTACAAAAACTGTAATTGATAGGTCAGCAAAAACCAATAATAATCCAACTTAAATAACTAAACTATCCATTTAAAATTATTAAGGTTTTTCAAAAAGTGGGGCATCTATCCCGGTTTTACCCTACGCATTTAATTTAATCCAAGGACACATATTGTGTGATACCCATATCTATTGAAGATCGCGGGATTAGATGCGGGCTGATTCTTGTAGCTAAGTTGGAAAGAAGCCTATGTGCGTTAGTTGGCGTCTTTCGGCTAAGATCATGATGGTATATGTTATTAACAGTTTCCTTTATGAGTCATTGAAGTTTATTTCCATTTTTAATACTTTATCATAAATGAAAAGCGGACATTTAATCAGTTTTATAATCACATTCCAAAGCTATGAATCCACCAATTACTACCTCGGGACATTAATAAATACTTTTATCTAATCGATAAATAAATTATCAAGTCTTTGGTAACAATAAAACAAAACACTACAAAGTGTTTTGTTATCAATACCAACACATTAAAATATCAACCAAATATGTATCTATGATATCGTCGAAGTATATTATTGTAGTAAATTTATTTGTTAGTTATTCATTACTTTCTTAATACAGTCTTTGTTATTAATGATACTTACACGCACGCGTGTATATCAATTATCACTGTTAAGAGTATCCTGTGTTCTTCCTCAAGAATCAAAGCATCTCCAAACCAAATTTCATTGAAATTACTTGCAGTGGTTTAGCCGTCAAAACGTTACATACAGACAGAAATACTTTCGTTTTTATAATATTAATATGGATTATAAAAAACCTATTGGTTAATAGCATGAGGGTAAACATAACGCCACACGCACGTCCCCTATCAAGAAAATGTTGGTGAGGCGAGCGAGGAAGTCGCTCCTAATGGGATTATTGTGGCACTCCGTAAGGTTACGTACTCTCGGTAAGCCTCTTATTGGTCACTTGCCTCTCGCATATTCCTTTCCTGATATTTGCTGAGAATACATGTGACGTACGAAGTTAAAAGTGGGTAGCTATGTATTAAGCTAAAATTATTCTACTCTGTCTGATGGGAGGCATGAGTATATCCCAAGAGTGGGGGCTACTATACTCACTACGAATGCAGACAATGCAGCATGGTGACCCACATGGCTTCTGGCCTTCTAGCGACTTAGTGAGATACTTTGTTCATGACCCGTTGAAAGGACCTGGGTCATAGTGAGAGGGTAACTGTTGGTAAATATTAAGGTATGTTTATCAGCATCAACAGTCTGGTTATCAAAGCAGAGGTCTAATTTTGAATGAGACAGCTGTGTTATTTTCTGATCTCACTTATGATCATCTGATCATGGATCCTGATGACCTAGGTAAAGCTAGTATTATGATACAGACGTATAACTTAATACATACCTGCCAATTACATGTAAATAACCCCGAAACTTCACGCATTCATGAAATTATTTGTCGACACTTACAAATCGAACCCGCGACGTTTCGCTTAGCAGTCAAGATGACTAACTGTTAAACCAACAGCCTGTAGTTCAATGTGGAGAATATAATGTACACCTATAATAAATAGGTACTGTTCATTAGGCTTACGCATACCCTACGAGGTATTATATTCACTACAGGCTTAATACGTACACAATGTTTTTACCTTATGCCACATAAAAAACCCCCTTTCAACGTAAAACCCACGTCAGAATATCACAGACGGTGACGAAATTTGACCGTTAATTGTTGCGCACGCGATTCGGTGACTGTCGGCGACCGGCGTCAATTTACAGGAAGGCAGTCGTGTATCCTTTCAACCATTCGCTAAAGGTGCGTCCACACCTAACTAACATGGTACAACATCATATATAGTGACTCCACTCTGTTTGATGGAAAGCACAAGCAGAATCCAAGAGTAGTGATCACCATACTCATTGCGAATGCAGACAATGCATCATGGAGTGCGCACTATAGTGGCATTTTAAGATATTTTTGCATCATTGGGCCTCCGGTCTCGCACTTACTTACAAATTACGACGGCACGAATGCTGTAATTTTAGGTTGATCTTCTGTAAGATGATAGTACCGCCGTTCGTATTTTTTCTATAACTTACATAACGTTTTGATCGTACAGTAGTTAGCTGGTATCAAAAAACCGCCTCTAAGCAAGTTTAAGCAATTTTCATCGATTTTATGAGGATACAGACTCTAAAGTCGCAAATATTCGTGAACGGTGGTAGTGTTGTATTCTAAATCAGCAGTCTGCTCCTTTACATCATCAAATCTGGATATAGGCCTCTCCAACTGCACGCCACTTGGTTCAAACTTCCTTCTGGTGACCATTCTTCTATAAATGGAAGGAAAGAATCCCTCTATGGCATTGTATATCCTTTCATTTCTATTTAGTATCCTGGTACCAGGTACATACATAATCCAAGGATTTAGGATCGTAAACAGTGAGGTTGATCGAATATAGTCACACAAAAATGAACCTAAAATTTAACAACGAGAGTTCTGGTTTCAAGGTGAACCACTCCTGACTTCGAACTTGACATTACCAGTTGATATTGTTGCGTAGGAGTTTGATAGTTATCTATTATTGTTACATATTTATATATTTGGCTGCTCCAGTTTCCGTACTAATGTATTACAATCCTAACATACTAAGTATACCTACTCTTTAGAAAATACTCGGAACAGAAATTCTAGTTGTGCTTATACGAAAAAATAATTTGTAAACAATTATTCTAAAGCCCACTATGGTACGGAATCGTATATTAGGGAAGTTCACTTACCTACCTACTTACCGCAAAGAATAAGAATCAACATTGGAAGTCGTTTCTATTGTCTGGCCGCTGAGAGAATGCGTTTCTGACTGGTATTGGTATGGCGATGTAACTTTGAACTGGCGTACAATTTATGGCATAATTGAAATATCTTTTATTAACCTTAATAATGAGTAATAACATTAAAAATTGAATAATCATGCCAACTTACAATAAACGTTTTATTTTGGGCTAAAGCTATTAACAATTAATTAATTAATAAATTTAAGAACAATAATTTTTAAAAGTCTAACGACATCAAACTGCGCTGTTTCAAGGTTGTGTCAAACGTTTGTTTCTGTAGTGGTGAGACAAAATATCGAGGCAATTGTAACTGAGTATTTTTGTAATCGTAATGTATTCTGTCGGTCGGTATATTGTTAAATAAAACGTTCTAATTTTTACAATATATAATTTTATTTATTTATCTTGATTGTATACATAAAAAAACAGTATAACAAAATGAGTTACAAGATATGTAAGGATGTATAACAATTGGCGGTCTTTTCTTTCCCTCCGTTTCATTCAGAAATTATGATTAAATTTAATTCATCCATCAACAATTTTGTTAACATTGTGTTTGAAATATAATAAAATACATGTAAATTGAATAAATATGCATAATGAATGCTATAAATACTGTTACCAAAAATTATTAATGTTTATGGTACATCACTACTCATGATGAATTTACAAGTGTCAGAAACGCATTCTCTGAGCGGCCGTACTATAAGCTATAGAACGCAGACAAACAGAAACAAATGACAAAGAATAGTAAATTTTTTGTAAAACAATTGCATACTTAAAAAATATAGTTAATGTTTGAAAGTTAGAAATACCCAGTCTTATCACGGATAAATATTACTGATTAGTCATCTTAAAATAAAAATGTTATTTCATATCATTGGGTATTTCTAATTTTGTTTTCCTTTTAATTAGTTTTCGGAAATGAACGGCACGAACGGAATTCTTATTAAAATTGCAAGTTGCACTATTGGAAAAGTACCTAGTCCACTCGTCACGTTTAACAGCCATCTCCAATTGTTACATTATAAATAATAATAATATAATAAGCCTTTTTTATTTTCAACAACCTTAAAAAAATACATAATTCATCCTATAGCTATTTAAATATTAGTTATAATCTATTGTTGAAACCCCACTTCTGGGTATAGGCCTCCTCCAGCTTACTCCATGTTTTTCTGTTTTTAGCTTTAGTTCTCCAGTCTGTTCCCGCTATTGCAGTTATCTCATCAATCCATCTGTTCCTTGGGTGACCTCTTTTCTTTTTCCGCTTGGTCCTTTCCATGTCGTTGCTTCTAGTGTCCATCTGTTGTCCTGACACCTCGCAACATGTCCTGCCCATCGCCACTTTTGTGTACGTGCATATTTAAGCGCATCTATTAAGTTGGTTTTTGCTCTTATGTGTTTACTTCTTATCTTTTGAATTCTTCTTACTTTCATTATACTTCTTTCCATTGCTTTCTGACAATTCGCTATTTTCGTTTTTATTTTTGTATTATAGGTCCATGTTTGGCAGCCGTATGTGAGAGTAGGTAGTACGCACGTATCCATAACAGTCTTCTTGAGGTGGAGAGGGAATGTGCCTTTTAGAATTTCCTTTAAAGACCAGAATTTTTTCCACCCTATGTTCACTCTTCGTTCTATTTCTTCTTCCTCACTTTTGTTGCTGAATGATACTTGTTTACCAAGATATACGTAACTGTGCACATACTCCAATGGTTTATCATGCAAACTGATTTTAGCAGTATTGCTGTTCGTCATTAATTTGGTCTTATTTTCGTTCATTAGGAGCCCAACTTTTTCGCTTTCTTTTCCTAGAGCACTTATCATTTTTTCGAGTTTCTGGCTCGTTTCGGCAAAGAGGACGATGTCGTTAGCGAATCTCAGATGTGTTAATCGCTTTCCATTTACCATGATTCCGTCCGATGCCCATTGTAATTTATCGAAGATAAGCTGCAGTACCGCTATAAAAAGTTTTGGAGACAGAGGATCCCCTTGTCTTGTTACATTAGTATGGGCTATTATTACAAATTCGAAAGTAACTCTATCTGTCTGTCTGTTACACTTTCATGACAAACCGATGCACTGATTTCAATGTTTGGTATGGAGATACTTTGATTTTTGAGGTGGAGCCACTACCTAAAGCTAGTGTAAAATATTGCTTTTTACTGAGTGACATTAACTGGGGTCAGCCTTGCATGCGCATTGGTGAGTTGTGAGCAGGGGACGCAACATCTGAAACAGAATCTTCATCACAGTGTGGTATAAATGTATTGTCTAACGATAGAGATTGAAAAGCGAATGATGTCGTGCCGAATTTTATTAAATTTAGTGTGTATTTAAAGTGCTCCGAGGAATTGTTCGAACTGTATCAGTTTTATTTCAGTCAACACTCTAGTGTATACTATTTAGTTATTTAAGACGCATGAGTTTTTAGTTGAAGAATACAAGAAGGTTGAAGGAAATTCATTAGATGAAGATTGAAGTCGCTGATAATTTTTAATTGTTAATTATAAACTGAAAGACACCAGCAGTACAATTAATTTTTGTTCACTATCTTAACAAAAATATCCACCATTGCATCAGAATAATAAAAAGTAAGTAAGGTATTAGCGACTCACGTGTCTTGTGCCAGTAATGGCGGCTACCAATCGGTCAGGGCTCTCACGTATCAACGAGAGATCACGTGTCTGCCAACATTTACATGAATTACTACTTACATTGTAAAGATACCGATAATTGTCTACCAGACAACAAAACAACAACGAACAACTTCATTACGTAGTTTGTGTTATATAAGTCAAATTCATGATTATTGATTCACATAATATATGATATCACGTCTACAGCCTTTAACAGAATAACAGTCCATTGGTGGCAGCACTGGCAGAGGAGTGTGGTGCACACGGGCGCAGCAGTATTTCACTAAACCACGGCACTTGTAATGAATCTGGGCACTTACAGAAGGGCGCTATTCGTCGCTATGTTTACTAAAGGGCGCTGCACGGGCTACAAACGCCTCTAATTGATGCACAGAAGAATCTCCTTATAAAGAAGTTTTTGGCCGACTACACCACACTGACCAGGTTTTTTATGTATTAGCTGCCAAAATGACTGCTCTACCTGATGGAAAGCATGAGCATTTTCAGGATTTATCCTACTAATGTTATAATTGCGAAAGTTTGTGAGTATGTAAGTGAGTATGCTTTTTGCTCTTTCACGCAAAAGTTCGTGTAAATTCACGCAAAATATGGATTTTGATGAAACTTTACAGTTATAAAACTTATACATCAAAATAACACATAGGCTACAATTTATAATAATACTAGCTTCGCTTCGCGGCATTGTCCGCGGTAAATGTCTTACCGCGGGAAGCGCAGCGGGGTTCAGCTAGTTGATTATATTTTTGTAATAAGAGAAGACCCACGCTGATTCAACAGCATATATAAGTGTACTGTGTCTATCCAATTAATGTTATCCGCTTTGCCAATCATCGGTTACATTTAAATGTTTCAGTACTAAGAAAAACAGTATTTTGAAGGCTAACTAACAAAAAGTCCGTGACATCGCCATCGTTCTGGTAAGATTACTCCCAAGCCATGAACAGCTGCAATTTATTGCAGGGTCTTAACGCAAGTCAGTCACAAGCCATTGACTGACTGATTGATTACAAACGGTGCTGATTAGCTGGACCGAAAGGTGAACGAGTACTGCGAAGATGTTTGTTTGTGTGGCAGGAAATGTAAACCCGTTAGTTGGTTGAACTGTTTGGTTTGCTCGTGTTCAATTTGATAATAATCATTACCAACTTTATATGATTACTAGATATTGGCGCGACTTCGCTCGGTTCATTTTTTACATTTTTATCTTTCAAAATTGCGAACTTCTATACAACAATTCATATCTTATTTGAGGGGTAAATTTAAATATTTTTATACACCCTGAGACATCTCAAACATAACCCTCCGATCCCAAAATAGGCAGAGCAAATAGAGGGCTAGGGTATCTAGACTGTCGTTAATCTCTATATTAATATTATTAATTTGAAAATAAATCTATTTGTCTGTCTGTGTATCTGTTACACTTTGTACGGTCTGCGAAACCGCTGCACAGAGAGAGAGAGAGAGACAGAGTTACTTTCGCATTTATAATATTAAGTGTGGAGGAACGGGTATCATGTCCCTCCAACACAAAGGGAGGATCCTCCGACCAGGCGGGGTGATCATGCCTGGCGGGCTACTGCCCATTAGTTAATGTTGGGATGTTGTATATATATGCTAATCGGCGCGAGAATTATTTATTGCGCGATTCAGGATTTGTAGTTACTCCGTGTAGTGCGTTACTTCGTAGTTCAGTGTATCTTCGGTAGATGGCGCTGTAGTAGGTTATTGTTGTGTTATATGTGGAAGTCGCCACATTAAGTATGGATATGGATTACACCCAGACGCAGAACAATCATGCTCATCATACATTGTTTGTCCTGGGTGGGAATAGAATCCACGACGTCTGGCTTAGTCGGGTCACTAAGCATTACACCGACAGCCACATGAAGCTTTGCTATATTCCTAAGAGAAGCTCGTATCTCAAACCTGCTTTTAGAGACGCCGGCGCCGGTGAAGAACTCAAGAACAGGAACCTGTGAATTAACTAGTATTAGCAAAACACGTTTCAAAATAAAACGTTAACCTCGCTAAATATAATATTAACCACGTCATTTTATTAAAACAATGTCGGCAAAACCTGCATCACACCACACCTACACATAATGCTAAGTCAAAAACGCGCCACATTACTTGATATTGAAATCTAATACCGTTATCACAACCGTATCAGCAATTTGCATGTAATAAATAAATAGATGATAGCTATACAATTACAACACTGTTGGCAGGTAAAACATTTAAAAGTTGAACAATTTAATAAAAATTTCATTAGCCTTTAATATTAAATGTTCTCCAGTTAGAAAAGAGTATGTGTGACTGGTATTTTATTGGTAATTTTTCGAAAATTGAATACTAACTAGATCGATTTTTCATCCCCAAAACCCCTTGCATACTAAATTTCAGAAAATCGTTGGAGTGTTTCCGAGATTCAGATTATAAATACAATAATTGCTTGTTTAAAATTTCTAGATGTTTTGGCGTACCAGATGAGTTGTTTGTAGTGAAGTTTTGCTTCTATTTGGTGCTGTCACATAGTTTTTTCCCTTAGTCGGTTCTTTCGACACCTAAAGAATAAACAGAAGTGATGACAATCCAAATTCTTAATCTGTCACCTCATGTCTACATTAACTATAATAATTTATTTTCAATGCTGTATAGCATAGCAACAAGTTATAAAAAATTATACGTGTATTGACGGATCAAGAAGTGTCACCATACCTGTGTTGGCCAGCGTGGTGTAGCAAGTGATAACCTTCTTTATAAGAGGTCTATGTTCCACAGTGGACTGTTGATGCTATGATGCAAAACAAGTAAACCAGAAGATAAAAATAACTTATTCCATCTCACACACGGCTGTGTCATCTTAAAATAAGCTTAACATTGACTGCATGTAGGTATGGTGTAGTTTTTAAGCGATCACTTCTACTATGCTGAGTGGTGAGGACAACACTGTGTGATCCTGTATTCTGTTTTGGTCATCACTAAACTAAAATTCACTAAAATTTGTTGTTGGATTATAATTATATATTTTCGATATCCCACATCTCAACTCTCAATATATTTAGTTGAGTACCAACTACAAGTCGATCTGAATTACACGCTTGTTTATTAGGAAATAAAACTAAACTCTAAATGTAAAATAATAAAAAATAATTACGTAAGTAATTTAGTCGGCATGTAGCATTTAGACAATAATGAAAATCATGGTCCAAGTTGAGTAACTTAACTAATTTTGGTTGTGCCAAAATACATTTTACTTTTTTAAGTAATAAATAAGCGTATCTCTCTGATTAACGTTTATTTGAACTATACTGAACTAACCACAGTCACAGCATATATATATGGAATCGAAAAAAAATAACATATTGTTCTCTTTTAAAAGAAAAGAGAACGTGCCATGGTGATTTTATTTAACAAATCAATCCGAAGTAAAAACCTCTAGTTACTTGTTATACCTATTCAATGTGCCAACCTGTCATTAGATTAATATAATGAATATATATAAATATGCTATTTCATTCAAATGCAGTTATCTTTAACGGCGACTCAAGTTTGTTCGTCATATTTTTTTCTCATTTCCAGATCATCGCTCTGTATTAATTTAGATAGATCAAATTACACACGACATAACATTTATACATCACATTACGGTAAATCGCTTTGTTTTTAAAATAATATTATTTTCTGTGTATATTTTAGGTGGCATGAACAGAACCACTAATTGTTCCATTGAATTGATGTAAATAAATATTAAAGATAGTGTGTTGGTCTGGCTACTTCATGTTTCGCTTTTCTGACTGCTATACGTAAGGTCGTGAGTTGGATTCCCACTTACGACAAGCAAACCTGTGATGACCTACCAACAGCCCATCCGGCACTAATTATTTACGTGAATGAAAAGCAAACGTAATTTTGTATGTACCAGAATATTTAAGTCTCATAAAACGAAAAAATGGTTTCTCTTTAGGAGGTTCCCAAAAGTTGTAACGCCATCTGGCCAGACGTCTTTTTTGAAAGGGGACTTGGTCGCAGTCCACTGCCTACGGGAACAACGAACCATGACCCTTTATATTTCGGGTTACTTCAAAAGTTGTAAAATAACTATATAAAACGAACTAATGTGTGTTTATTTTTGTTTGCTCAATAGCCTTCCATAAAGCTTACAAATTTGAAAAAAAAATAAAGCCTTGTATCATCATTAGCCTTATGTTGCAGTCTCTACTGCTGGATGTTTGACCTACTATACTCGTTGCAGTGTATTGTCCTGCGTAGTACACTCTCTTAGTCGAATCTTGACACACCCGAGGGATAATTAGAGTGGAATTATATACCACTTATTCTTAAAACCCCACCACACAGACAAGACCGATGACATGCATAAATTGTATACATAAGTATTGCTATCTAAATCAAGATCCAAACTCGATCAATTCATAAGAATTTTTAGTATCAGGAATTACAGCTAGCGGTATCTAAATTTGTGAGTTCACTACCACAAATGCTAATTTAAAACGTAAACTTTACTGTATTCATTTCAACTCCAGGTACTATTTTTTTAAGTAAAGATGGTAGACGCATTAGAGCTTCGCCGTGTGACCCCATTTCAGGAGCAAGTGCCCTAAATGGTGTCAGGAAACAGATAACACACGACAAACACGATCTCAAACTCGTCCTAAACCAATATTGGCGTTAGCAACACCGCATTTAACACCAACAAAAACCTGAACCTTTTAAGAAATGATGGAATGACGGTTGATTAATTATAACAATAAAATATATACATCACATCAACTTCGACCAAAACCTCATTTGGTTTTGGCCTGAGTTGATATAGATACAGTGTAGCCTAAAGACCAAAACGGTCCTCCTTCAGACCACAGAATAATGATAGCCAACAGCAACCAGGAACAGCCGATGTTTAGGGACAGTGAGATGGAAACCGCTGGCGAGAAAGAAACTACTCCGAACTAGTCTCCACGCGTATCGTGCGGGACAGTCTAAAGACAAGAGTAGCTCTTAAGATTTTGGTGTCCATGACTGGCGGAACTTACCAGTAACCGGTATTTTTAATCGACTTGTCGAAAAGGACTTTCAATGTCGCCCAAGGATATCCATTGCAGGAATAGTAGAAATGCAATGCATACCTGCTCTTAAACTTCTCTATGTGCAGGCTTCATGAAAGTCAAATACATGTGTTTAGTATTCTACCTACAATAATTTAAATCTCTAAAACAATATCTATACAAAAATAGAAATACACAATATTAGGCCATAAAACAAGGCAGTAAAACCCACGTTATCGTTATATTAGTTGATATTTTTCTTGAGCCCAAAGCCGTGACTTAAGAACTGTGTCAGCGATTGTTCTACACCGGGGCTATTTATCACAACTATTATATTAAAAACGTTCGCATTAAAACCATCGTTTGTACTTATAGCCATTGTCCTATTATTCTATTAATTCAATTCTGCATTACGATGGCGATAAATAAGGCTGGTTGTAAACTAGCTACTCATTGCGATCGATAATATCATGATCTTGAATGATCTAACTTAAGATTACATCATTTAGATCATAAAACCTGTAATGGAAAGATTTATAAAAGATCTGATCTTTTGTTAATTTGTGCCGAAAACTAAACTTTTAGTACACATTAAAGGACCAGAAAACTTCCGGGATTAAATCGAAAATTAGGATTAAAGTAAGGTTTCCCCTTAATTTCATCATTAATCAAACACACAGCCTTCGACAGTCCACTATTGGACATAGGTTCTTTAACAAGGAGGTTTCGGCCTACAATGCCTCGCTGGCCAGACTGATTTACGTCAAGGGTTTATTTGAAGTTTTCTCCAAAAATAATCTTAATTAGAGCAGAATGTTAATTACAAGTTTCCGACATCATTATGTCTTACATTATGTAAAATTCATCTCCCAATTAATATTCAAGGTTGAAACGAGAGAAAAAATATTTATACACAACCACTTGTAATAAGATAAAAGTAAGTTTATACATATTTGACTTCCATAAGTTCAATTTAACAATTAAAAATCTTAGTGTTTTTTATATGGAGCATGTCAGTGACCTTACTCTGCCTGCTGCAAAGCATAAGCAGAATCAAAGAGTACTTATCATCCTCATTGCGAATGCAGACAATGCAACAATGCAGCATGGTGATCCACACACCTGTTAGACATGATACCTGGGTCATCCCAACCTGATAGGTTTATATGTAACGTGGGTATCTAGCATTTGGTGATAGGTCAAATATTTCCCCACCATCGAAAAAAACATCATTTAATTCATAAGACCATATTTTGTTTGCAGAAATTTTTCTTCTGAAAGTAACTTTGTCTGTCCATTTTTTACGCTTTCACGGTTAAACCGCTACACCGATTTCAATAAAAGGCATGAAGATACTTTGATTTTTGAGAAAGAACATAGGCTACTATTTATCGCAAACACGCGAGTGGAGTCGCGGGCAAAAGTTGGTTGTTTGCAGTCGCTTCAAAGATGATTAGATGATTACTAGTAATGTACCTAACTGTAGACCCAATTAGTGATGAATTAGAAAACCAATTAGTTAATCTACTGTAGAATTGTGTCCATTGAATACTTTTATCATTAACAATGTCGGTCGCATTGATTGTCATATTGATTAATAAATAAGATGAATTAATAAATAAATAAGTTTGAAAAAGTATTTACAAATGAGTGAGTCTCTGTATTGTTTATTTGAACCTTTAAGTTTACCCTACCTATTTAGAATTTTCTTCAAGATATTATTTTGATTATAATTATATAGGCCGCCACAGTATGGGTCTCCACGCTGCATTGTTGCATTATCTGCATTCGCAATGAGTATGATGACCACCACTCTTTGATTCTGCTCATATGTATGTTGTTAAGGAAGAGGAATAGGTATAACTTGCAGTCTACTATCGCAATAAGTTCGCATTCATATACAACAGGAACATAGATAACACATATAAATGATAAATGGCGGGCGACGAGTATTTTTTTTAACGCCGACCTTTCAAAATGTCAACCTCCTCGAGGAAAGGTGAAAACATCTTACAAATTACGCAATGCGATATTACGTCAGTGTAAAAAACATTAATAAAACATAAAAATTAGCTTTTACAATATTTATTTCGAAAAATTCTTAAATAAACATAAATTAACATCTGACATTTAATACAGACAGTATACATAGGTACTTGTAAAGTTTGCGAGTAGCTACACAGTTACAAATAACATGATTTAGTTTTATATATTTTGTATTTTTACATTTTAAGGCAATTTTATATCACAATCGTTAAGAACACTCTTTAAAATGCTTTATGTTGGTATATAAATAGTAAATTGTATCTTTCAAGGATTCTTTTCCATCATATATACTTTATATTTCATAGATTTATTAATATCTAGACATGAAATCACCAAAAAAATAACACTGACATGGTCTTAGCGTTACTTTCAAGAAAGATACTTCTTATAGAACGAATATTTCAAGTTCTAAATATAATAAATCTATGGTTTTTTTCCTCTGGCACAGATATAGAAACAAACTTATAACACTACTTACAAATATTGCAACAATTATCGCTATCAATCTCAGTAAATTATTATTTTGATCTATTCTCTACACCATTAAATTAAATTGACTAATTTTATTATTATGCTAAAGGAAATTTTTCGTTATGTAGCTAATATTTAATAATTTATACATTTAGTACTAGTGACGTAGTGTTGCTAGTGCTAATATATACCTACTAGTGATAGGTACAGGTTTGATAGCAATGCTTACGAAGATGCCAATATGTGTTTTTTTAAAGGAATAACATTGGAAAAATTTGATTATCGTAACTATACATAGTCTTTCAACCGAATTTCAGTTTAAATTTAGTTTTATTTAATACAGACATACGTACACCTTCGTAAATCCTTTAAAAATAGCTTTGTCATTTTTCAAATACTATGCACTCTTCTAGCTAAGACTTGTGCTAAATTCTAATGTAAATTTAAGGCACAGGCGTTTTGACACTTCTAATATTCACTAACAATAATATATTTAATTATTTAGATCAAAACTATGATAGCTGCAAGTTCAATGACTGGGTCACGAACCACAAATTTGCGTATTTATAGTTTTGTCATTTCGTAAGACACTCAGTTCATATAATAAATTCGAAATATAAGGCTTCGTTTATCTACTGATAGTAATTCTATTTTCGAAGGGCAGTAGAAAATATTTCATCAGACTTTTTAAAATAAATAGGTCAAATATGACTCGTACATAGTGTAGTAATTGGCTTTATACGAATAAAACGGTTCTACTTTAGCGATGGCTTGTGAAGTCTTACTTCGACTAAGTTCTTTCTAAACGGCGGTGTAAAAATATTGTTGGCGATACGCGATGTACACACCTCAGGCCGAGATTATTATGTGAAAGAATGCTATAATCGTCTAAACGATGAATAAATCATGCAACCGCGAGGCGTATTGAATGCAATAAACGAAAGTACAACAGATAAGAGGTTATTATTTCGTTACGCTCTTGAATTGAGTTGCTTACTATTAAAAAATGCATATACAGCGTCCATGTCTACCAACTAAACCGGAAGCATGTAATGAGACAACAAACTACACGCGTGCGATATATCGACAATAGTGGGAGCCAATTTCAAGGTGCTATTCAGTTTCTTACACTTGATAAATTTTCCCACAAACACACAAAGAGCATGTCTCGGCGGTTCGGCAATACCACACACGGTACGGCCCAATGCTGAGCTCTCAGCGCCGGGAAAGCGCTGCACCAAAAAACTCCAATTAAGTTTTTCAGTCCGAACAATAGGAAGAAATCATTTTACTCACACTTCAGAGCCGAGTGTCGTGTGTCGAGCGCTTTCCAACGACGCGAGCGCGCACTTAATTGCTGTTACGGATAACCATCATTTGCATTGTTCGCAATCTGGAGAAAATTAATAGCACCACAATCGATTGGCTGTTGAAAGAAATCGACTGATAGATGTAATTCCTTTCCGACATCATGAACATATACGTTATCCACTTTAGTTGAAACTGACCTACACTCACTCGCGAACGATATACTTACATCGTATTACCAAATCACTATGCAATTCACTATGCACTTCCAAAAGCCACGCTTTACAGCTTGGCGTTAAACGCCTTTTATGTAAATATATTTGAACCATTTAGCCTTTTCGAACATTCAGTAGTCCTATGCAGCGCCAGCTTCTTGTTTTTGCTGTATAAGCGACTCCCACTTCGCGATCAACCGCGTGGAACTCGGAGCGAGGAACTCTTCACCGGGCGCTAACACACACAGTTCTGCTAACGATTTGGCAGGCTTGAGACTACCGATCGACTCCTGTCCCGAGCTATTTCTTGGCGAGGGCGACCTCAGTTCCTCATTAAGAGCCTCATAAAGCTCTCCTATGGACTTGGTTGCTTTTAACTTGCCGGGCATAGGGATTTCTTCATCCTCAGATTCGGAAGTTGTCTCATTTTCACTGAGTTCTAAGTCGAACGGTTTCTGTTTTTTTCTCATTTTCTTTAGTTCATGTTCTCTATCCTTCATCTCCTGTAATTCCTTTTGTATCTTCTCTTCAACGGGAACGTATCCTTTTCTAACAGGTTTACCTTCAGGAGTACGGGTAATCACAGGTGGAGAGACCACCGGTGTAATTACTGGTGATGTGGGGAATACAAAAGGAGCATTTATCGCGAGCGGCTGAGCTGCCGGCGTCTGAGGCACAGGTCCACCTCCGGGAGTAACGGGTAATTTACCCTTATTTGCGATAAATCGTTGCATGATGCCTTTGGTTCCATTCTGAGGTGTAAATCGACGCGCGTAACCGTTAGAGTTCAGGAGGGATGGCGTTACCGGGGGCGCAGGCGATATTGGGCCGAGTAGATGCGATGTAGACACAGCTCTGTTAAGGGTCTTCTGAGGTTTCAACTCGTCGTCACCGTTGACATCTCCATTTTGGTGATTCATGTCTATGGTGGATTCGGACAGGAGTCTGTTGACACGGAAGTGTCCTTCTTTGAACTCACGTTCTCTCTCAGTAACTTCGATGATCTCTCGCTGGATCCGAGAGAGAGGATCCTCTTTCAGCAACGACTGAAACAAAAAGAGATTGATATGAAATAGCGAAAACAGAGCTTTAAGTCACAGAAAAGTTGCAAACATATAAAGAAGACCAACGTGTGAATTTGTGTAGTATTTAGTTCAATAGTTAAGACAGGTTTTTCGCAGTGGCACGAACAGGCAAAGCGGCTAAGTGTGTCTCGGTCGCATTGGCAATCGCTGCCACACGTCGTTTCATGTCGACCTTAGAGATACGCGCTATTGATATCAAACCTGTTTTACTTTTTATCAATAGCATTATGTAAACAGATAAATAAATATTGTATATTTAATATTCCTTGAATTTAATATATAATTTTATTAATTTTACTAATACTAACCTAATTAGAGCTAGAGTTTCGTTTTTTCGTCGTAAGACACAAACAAAATAAGAATAATGACAGTTATAAATACAAATATAGAAGAGTATCACCGATAAACTCACAGGCGGACTGCTAATTTCGAACTACGCTTGATAATTTTAAACATTTGTAATCAAAAAATTTATCAACATGCCGTGATAAATTTTGGCTTTCAATCTTATGTGACGTCTAAACATAATGTAAAAAAAAATATTAGAGAACATATTTGTACTGTATTCCAAACTTTTGTTTGAAATACCCGAATTTGATTGGATATTTTTCTAAAACTTAACATAATATTATAAGATTCTTAAAAAAAATAAAATCTAATGTGGAACATATCTAATGGTCACAGGCTTCAAATATTAATATGGCGCCACTTCTAGACAGTAGACTTGTACGTCAAATAAACTGCTTTTTAAAATAACCAAACTGACATTAAATTGTATTTTCAACTTAATAATGAAAAGAAAGTGATGTAGAAAAGAAATTGTCTAAGCCTGGATACCGAACTCGTAAACTTACCATGTTAAACTAGCGAATCCCACACTTTAACACACAATTGTATAATTAAACTTACTAAAATTTCTCTCAAAAAGAAATCTGAATTAAATTCAAACAGTCTGAGAGACAAGAGTCTAATACAAACGTATTACAATAGTCAATGATACACTATCTACGTCTACTTATCTGCGAATATCAATTTCATGTGGCGACCTTTTGGTTTTGTTCTCCGACTAAACGTTGGATCATTAGTCTAACCCCCTTCATCATTGTGTAATGGTCTGCATTAGTAAATGAAACTATTAAACTAATTGCATTTTAATATCATCTAATCTAAATACCTAATTACTTGTCTTTAATTCCAATCTTAAGTGTATGATTATTACAACAAAAGTTATTTTAAATAAATGAAAATGACATTCATAGTACTCCTTATCTAATAAATATAATCGGTTGATATTATCACTAGATTAATTAATTTCCAGAACTAAATATTTATCAATTGATAAGCTTTTAAATATATGTGGAAAGTTACGTGACTTTTATATGAAACTTCGCTTGTACTTTAGTCAGATCGTATCGTCATTTGAGGAAATTACTTTAATTACTGTTCATAACGGAATAACACAGAAATTTAAACCTGATCAGGTATTTCGTTTCCGTGCATACTTTTAAATAACGCAATGGAATCAGATGGGGAGCGGTCATTGAATCTTATGTGAACTCTAAAAAGTAGGTAGGTAACGTAATCAACACAGCACATAACCTATAGAAATATATCTATAAACCCCCCATAGTGTTTTCAATAGTTAAATATGGACCTATATATTTATTAAGAAGAAGAAATATGTTCATGAATTCAGTCAAATAAAAGACAGATAAACATAAAAAACTGTTTATAAGAAACGCAACTTTTTATGCCAACTTCCAGTTCTAAATAAAAAAAACTAAACGGAGATTAAGTTTTTGTCTCTGATGTCGCTGTTTTATTTCATCATCGAGTTTACTCATTATAAACGATTACCTACTATGTTTACACTATTACTTCGTTCGGAAATACCTTTACCAGATGCTAACCCATTTCATTTCTGACATCAGATTAAGATATTTACATTTCAAAAATATTTTTCGACTATAAAGTCATTGTCTTACTCTTCAAACATTACCGAATTATAATCACATAAACTCTCACTTGCTTTTCTTATGTTAATTTTAAACATCGTTTGTTTAACTTCGTACGTGGGAATCCCTCGCTATTTTTTTACTAATGTGTTTTTCTCTGACCTGCTTATGACTTCGAATATATAGATGTTATAACTGTAAGCATGTCTATACCCGAATTATAGGTGTATGGTATCATCTAAATACCTAACTTTGTTTGCGTTTTGTAATAAAATTATCGTTATTGCGGACTCCAGAGCCATCCTAATTATATTCGCCCTTCCATATGTTATTATCGGAAAAAGATCACACCGTATGGCGGCCGGTGTTCAGTAGGCACAATAATAATATTCGCTTTGACCTACGCATTGCCATATTCAGTTTCACCGGTCGGTCTACTCCGCCCCACTGGCGATATGGCCATGTACATACATACATTGTGTTAAGGATATCACATCCTTCGCCAATCGTTATAAGGTCTAATTGTTCATACACCTCTGACAATATAATTTTCAAGTACCGGCAATCGTGACAATTAACATGTATTGTTTCTAAGTGTTTTCTTTCGATTAGCACAATCACTTACACGTAGGCTATTAATTTCTAAAGATAAGAGAATGCCCACTCGCCCATTCGCTTGTTATTGCATGATTGTTGGACGCCAATATGTAAAAATCGAAGTGTATCGTTGATAATGTATCGGCGCGTTATCAGATGTGTAACAGTATATTGGCAGCGCCGAATACTTTTACCTATGGCGATGTAGCCCGCAACATCTCGCCGGAGCTTTCTACCGGTCTTGGTCCGCACGGCACACATGCCGAACTCATACACCATTATTCTCGCAAGTATGAAAGCGTTAATTAGCGTAGTAGTAGCAAGCGGCGACCCGCGACACGCAGCGTCGCACGCGGTGCACACCACACCACTACAGCCTCACCGCTGTACCTCATGCCGACGACCTACGAACCTACGATTACGATCTGGACTAGCCTCTCAGCCACCATCTAAACTAGAGCACGCTCGCATTCCTAAAACTACTAACAAAATAAAACTGTACTCACTTCGCCCATTATGGAACACTAAAATCCGACAATCCGTTTAGAATGATAGTAAAGTCCAACACTCACGAACTGTTAACACAGTTTAAACCATCACGGTACCGAAACCTGCCACGGTAGTAGTTCCAGTCGCAGACCGATACGTGCGTTACGGCGGGCGGTCGCGGGCTAACGTCCTCTACGCGAGTCCACCACGACGAGCGAAGCCTCCGTACCTCCGTATCACTCACCTGGCTGCCTAATTGATGTGTGAGCGAGACGACATTTCTAAAAAGTACAATAGAAAGAGAAAAGTATAACAACTTGAAACACCTGACACTGTTTTGCCGACTGTATTACTGCTTTATCCTAAGTGAGTTCGAAGGCGCGCGTTTGAAATTTGAGCGCGGATTTCCGCGCCATTGGCTATGGAGGGTCTGTTGACGGTCGCTCCCCTACTGTCAGACAGGAAGACAGTAATAATTAAAAACCTGTTCATTATGTCTTATACGGAACGTTCATTAAAATATCTTTTGATTCGTGAGAACAGCATAGTGCGATGTGCATTAGGTTAAACTATATAAATATTGTTGAAAATAAATTAAAAGGGGGAATTGACGTAAGCGTAATGAGTAGCTATACCTAATAATATACATCAAACATCTGAATAAATATGATACGCTATTACAATCAGAGATACTTATATTAAGTGTCTATTGTCCGTATCTCCTTTTGCCCGTAACGTGATGTTATAACAGCGTGAACAAAGTTTATCAGAAAAAGGGTTGAGGTGAGTTAACCTTTAAAGATGGACCTATTATTATGCTGTCACGGATTTTTTTTAGAACCTATAAATGGTAACAATTCTTTTATATATTATTTTACCATAACCGTTTACGCAGTGCACGCAATGGAAGATAACAAAAGATAACAGACTTCAAGAACTAGACTAAGTAAATTGGCACAGGAAGCATCAACTTTTAAATAAAAAGAATCATCAAAATCAGTTCACCAAGTAGAAAGTTCTGAGGTAACAAACATTAAAAGAAGTCAGTTAAAAAGGGATAATTTCCCCCCCGTTTTTGCAACATTTTGATTCATTCATTGATACTCCGCTCCTACTTGTCGTAGCGTGATGATAGTCTATAGCTTTCCTCGATAAATTCAATCTCGGCATTCGTTGATCTCCGGCTCCCTCAGAAGAGCCATGTCCACGGCGCGACGACCTTGGAAAAGTCGTCGTCTGAACAGATACAAGGACCGACAGGCCCGGTCGCAGTAGGTGGTGAAGGCAGTAGATGGGCGGAAGAATGCGATTGTTATTCTAGGTCTCCCCTTTCAAGAAACTAACTAATAAGATTTTGTTTACGAAAGCAACAGAACTCAAAATAAAAGTTTTAGAATTTTTGTCTGTGTGCTTGTGCACACTCATCTCAGAAGTGGCTTAACCGATTTGTATGCGATTTTCTCATATGTATAGTGGTAAACTTCACTTAATATCAGTTACAAAATCACATCCAAAACCGACGTATGACTTGCATTAAATAAAACGAAGGAGTAATGCTTTAAAAATGTTAATTTACTTCTTAAATGGTAATGACTAGTTCCAATATTAAAACAATCTTATTTTAGTTATTAGTATAGTGTAGTATTAATAGATCTACAGTTTTTCTCAATAGGTAGCTGAATTTCCTTCTGTGCCTGTTTCTGAAGAAATAATTATGAATTGTGAAAAATTGTATACATTTTCTTTTAGATTTCTTGTGTTTATAGTTCTTATGAATTTTGATGCTTTTACAATTTTTTTTTGCCTAATTGCCTATGGTTTCAATTAATAACATAATAATGATAAAATAATATTATACAACCCAGAAAATATACTCTATTCTTTATAGTAGGTACATCTAACAAAAATATTAATATAAAACTAATTTCATTAAACAGAGCAAATAGTTATTGCTACACCCAATCAGTTGTACATTTTACTTAAATGCTATAAGTTTTACACAAAATTCAACTGTAACAAGTAATTATCCAACTTCCCATGTAAATAATTAATAGTGTACACTAAGCCCTTTGGTACCATTTGGACCTGATAACTTCCAAGGCATAATTTACACAACAAGACCTTTCCCATGCACTTTGAGTGTCTCCATGTGACTCACTCTAAGGTGACGAGACAGGTCACTTGTCCGGAAAAAGCCCTTGGAGCAGTGATGACAAATGTACGGAGTACGATTTGTGTGGTGCTTTAACAAATGAAACTCTAACATCATAGCTGTAGGGAATGTTTTGGTACACTCCCCTATAGAACATTTGAATTTTGATGCATTCTCGTGTCTAAACACTATATGGTTGGACAAACTCCTCTTGCTTACAAATCCTTGGTCACACAACTTACACACAAACGGTTTCTCTCCTGTGTGCTTACGCATATGTGACACTAAATCTGGAAATATTTTTCGACACTCAGTGCACTCGCCAGACTTTTCAGAGTGTATTCTTTTTATATGTACTTGGAGATTACCCTTCAAGGAGAATGTCATTCCGCAATAACTACATATGTTGTGTTTCTCATTGGAATGAATCCGCATATGAGCTTTGAGTGCATTTTTGGTTTTAACGGACTTACTACACAGATGACAAGTGAAGTTCTTCTCGTTACTGTGGACGACCTGGTGCCTCATCATATGGCTTTTGTCTTTGAACTTTTTAAAACATGTAAGACATGTATAGGGGCATTCTCCTGTATGTGTACGCTTATGACGAATCATTGAAGCAATTTGTCTAAACGCTTTGGAGCAGAATGAACAAACATAGGGTCTCTCATCTGTGTGCACCCTCATATGTGTTATGATACTATTTTTGGTTAAAAAGCTATTACCGCAAGTTTCACAAATAAATTTCCTTTCTCTCTGTGTGTGATGTGTGAGTATGTGCCTTTTGAGTGAGCCCTTAAGGTTGAATCTAGCATTGCAATAATGGCAAGTGAAAGGTTTCTCTCCAGTGTGGGTTCTCATATGGTTCTCCATGGCAGAGCGGCTGGCCGCTACATAACCGCATACAACACATATAACAGGTCCCGATTTAGTCTTGTTTTTTCGTTTGTCTAATGCCTCTTGAAATTTTTTAGATTTCGTATATTTTTTTCTGGGTTTCTTAACATCATAGAGATACGAGCTTTTGTGCTCTTCTAATAAGAAACTCTCAAAGTGGTCATCAGTATCATCTTGAGACATTTCTTGCTTAATAATTTCCAATTTAAGTTCAGGTTTAGTTGGATCGTCATTTTGATCTGTAATATTAATGCATCGGAGTGCCTTATCCGATGCTTCGCACTTATTTACAAATTCGTATGCTATGCATAGTTCTGAGGCACAGCTTGTACATATTGCATCTGGTAAACCATCACCTTCCACAATCACCACACTGACACATCTCATTATCTTCGTACTATATTGCACATCTCCCTGTTCCTCAAATATGGAAATCGATGCGGTGTTGTTGAGACAAATGCGGCAAATTCTTGTTTCCATTTTTTATATTTCTTACAAGACTTTATTTGGTTTTACATTAACAAAATTATTAACGCCTGCCACCTGCCACAAGAAATGGACTGTGCATTCTTTCTTAAAATAACAAAAAGTCTAAAAATAATGATTTCAATACATACAATTGTTTGACAGTTTCCGACACGGAACGAATCGAACAAACACTTGTTATCAGCTATCGACTAGGGAATGGCGAAGGTGAGTCGTTTTAAATCCCGAACAGCAGAACAGAATGGAATCGAGTTAATTTCGTTAAATTCAGTATGATTTAAGGTGGTTGTTTTAATGATGATTAATGGCACTACGATTGATAACAGACGATTTAAATAGCAACTATCTAGTTTAACTACTACTAGTATTATCACAATATGATAAGATTTTGGTCTAGGATAGTTGATTTAATAATGACTGACGGGAGTGGAGATTATTTATTAAACTATTCTCAAATCCTTTTTACCCTTTTTAGGGTTTCGTAGTTCACGTCTCATCTCAGAAACTTTATAATTCGTTATATCCTTCTGATAAAAGAGATTAGGCATTTTATTTCTTAAAAAGAAACATCTACTTCTTTTGATGAAATGGCAACCAGCCGGATCACTCGGATCAGCTATTTCTGCCAATGTCAAGTATTTATAGTCTTTACACAACAGGATTTTTAATCCCTAAGGAGCTATTAATACTTCTCGGATTCTATGTCTGATGAAAAAGTTAAAGGAGTTAAGTAGACTTAGTATTTCATAACGCATAAAGTTCAATGCCTGGAGCAGGTACCGAACGAATAGACATTAATTAGTTTGGCCTTTTGGCTTTTGCTTTGTCAATTTTGACAAGACAAATGTCATAAAGATTTACATTTGCAATGTTTACTAACTGTGGGAAAATAGTTAGCATAAATATTATTTGGATTATTGACTGCAAGTAGGATTCCTGTAATGTTGGAAGCTATGGAAAATAAATTATGTAGGTTGTGTTGTAAAAATGAAGGCATTACACTTATTTTTCTCGAGGATTCCAGTGGTAAACCACTTAGCACAAAAATCATGTATTGTTGTTCAAACATTGCTATTAAAGACGGAGACGGATTATCTTCTTATGTTTGTGAAAGCTGTGAAAATGAACTTAATGCTTGCTACCAATTCGTGTTAAAATGTGAAGAATCCGACAAACAACTTCGTTCGCGGTCACTTTCTATAAATTCACAAGCTATAGGAAAATTTGAGAAATATGTATCGGATGTAAAAATAGAACTAAAAAGTCCAAGTGATGATGAGATTCCCTATGAAGATTGCCACAGTGATAATGTACCTCTCGAAGAACTACGTCGAGATACAGTTGCTGTGAAGGTTGAAAACAAAGTTCTGGAAAAACGAAAATCTTACAAAATGAAGAACAAATTTCGAAGTAGAGGAGTGGCAAAATGTGGTGTGTGTGGCAGACAATGCACCAACCAGTCAGCTTTAGATACTCATATGAGGTCTCACACTAATGTTTACTCCTTTCCATGTTCTTTATGTGATAAAAAATACAAAGACAGCGGAAACTTAAAGCGTCATGTTAATAGAAATCACTCGGAACATAGACAACGTAACTTCATATGTGAGAGTTGTGGTAAAGGTTTTTTCAGTAAGAGCGACGTTAAAGTCCATATGCGGACCCATACTGGCGAAACTCCGTATGCATGTACTGAGTGCTCAGCTAGATTTACTCAATTAGGAGCAATGCTAAGACATAAAAAACGGCACTCGGGTGAGAAGGACCATCTGTGTTCAACTTGCTCCAAAAGATTCTGTACTAAACAAGAACTTAAAATGCATAATGCGGTGCACTCAACTGAGAAAAAATTCATTTGCTTGTTTTGTAATACATCATTCAAGTATCAATCTAATCTAACAAAACACAAAAGACTGCACTCAGAGTCCCACAGCTTCATTTGTAACTACTGCGGACGCATTTTCAAGTTTAAAGGGAACTTAAAGTTACATATAAATAGACAACACTCGGAGAAATCAGGACACTGTGAATTGTGTTCAAGGCATGCGGCTAACCTAGAAGCCCATATGTGGAGACATACTGGTGAACGACCATTAAAGTGTGAGCTATGTACGAGTAGCTTTTTTGAACAGAAGGCACTCGCTCGCCATATAAATTTTAAGCACACAAAGACAGATAAATACAAGTGTGAAGTTGAAGGTTGTTCAATGGTGTTCCCTTCCCGGCCTATGCTTGATTTCCACATTGCTAAACTGCACGGTACACATGTACCATTCCCATGTGACCGTTGCACAAGAGCGTTTTACAGGAAGAATGATCTTGCTAGACATAAGATAGGCACTCATAAGGAGCGACTTGTGTGATCTTTTTTCATTGTTGTGTTAGTACTGTAATGATGTAACCAGACCAAATTTTGTACTTGTCATTAAACATCTAGTCTTGAAAATATTTTATTTAAACTTGTAGTTTCTTTTACCAGTTATGAGGCTGATATGTAACTGCACAGATGGTGCAGTAATTTAAAAGTTACCTTTCTACTTTACTCTTTTGTTGTTTGTTTTTTAATTTCATGTGTTTGTGACCCACGACATGGGAATATGCCTATGTTCTTTTTCTGTACAGAAATCCCATTATGCTTTTCAAAGTATAATGTCTCGTCCTATTTGCAAGTTTTAATTATTATTATTTTTTCAAAAAGAAACTCCTGCTTTATGAATACACACCTGACCATCACCACACCATCGCGGAGATTTAATAAACATACATGTAACGGACATAAAGATCACTCGCCCTACACAGAACAACAATTTGCGGATCTGTGTTGTGACGAGGCATTCGAACACAAGATACTTAGCGCGGTAGAAAGCAGCGTGGCGACCACTTAAACCACCAACGACTAGGCCGATCGTGCAATCTCTGAACTATGTTTTTAGACAGAGCAATTTTATAAATGTGTAATTCATTGTGTAACTATCGTATCCTGCTGCTGCACTGCACTTTAATTCAGTAAGAAATCAAAATTCTGTAGTTAGTATGAGGTAAACACAAAAAAATGCAATATAATGTAATATAATATTTATTTTTAGTGCTGATGAATATCTCAATTCATGATTCAAAAACAAACCGTATCACAGTCCGCTACAGATTAGTAACTAAAGCTTGTGAACACAGAAGTGAGAACATTAATAGAACAATATTTGAGGTAAGAAGGGAAACAATAAATATATTTCTATACAATTGGCTAACAAACAAGGAGGGGTGGTCTGCGATACCATCCGCACCCACCACACTCTCATAAACCAATATTCACCTCAACTTTAATATTCAAATTCATTTAATAATATATTATATCTGTCAACGACACATTTGTACAAAACAATAACCCTTATAAATACAATGCGTACTAGTCCATTTATTTACATGAATTCTAGGAGTTCATAATATAGATAAAATATTGCAAATATCAATAAATTGCACATATTACAATCAGATTTTTGATCCAGTCAAAACAATTACTGAATATAAAATATTCCATTAGACTAAAATAGTAATTAAAAAATAATAAAATAAACAGCTTGCGTATATTATAAATTATGCAAACATCAGTCAACAACTTTGTATTACTAATTCACGTTAACGTTACCGTAAGATAACAGGGACGCGTCAGTTTCTCACAGAATATAGTGTTACATAGTGTACATAGTCCACGAGTAAACCCTCGGTCGCCCCTCGCACAACACAACAGTTATATATCGACACAAGTACGCGACAATAACGAGACCTAACTAAACCTAGCTACACTATATGGCTAACTAGAAATAAAACTTGCACAAATTAGCACCTGAGAAATTTAGGATACAATTACATGTACGATACCGAGTCGATGTCATCGATTACACTACAACTATTCATATCGTATAGAGTCAGCGTCCGGCGGGGTGAACAGCACTGTTTGTGACAAATGCGGGTAGTTCGTTATAAAAGCTATACCTCGGCCCTATCTAGTAATAATTCGTTTACGGCGTCGACCGTCGACGGCCGTAGACGCGACCGGAATTTCTCTAGCTACTGCGCGACTATCGAACACTCACACCTCCCGTCTCTCGTCGTGGAGCGCCGACGACAGAGGGAGGTCCCTCACAGTCCAGAGGGTAGGCGGGAGACCGTCGGAATGACGGCGAGACATGGAAGCGACCGGGACCGGGGGGCGGGGAGGGAACGTCCGTCGGTTCGACGCGGGCCCGTCGAAGAGACGGGGGGTCGGCAGTCAGTCGATGGCGTGTTCCGTCATCTGCAGGCACAGCGCGTCCAGCGACGAGTAGTCGTCGGGGGCCGAGCGGGGCGCGCGCGGGCCGAGCGGGCCGGGGGGAGCGGGGCCTGCGGTCGGGGGGCGGGGGGGCGCGCCATGCGGCGGGTACGAGTGGCTCTTGCCCCGGGGGACGAGCGGACCCTTGCAGGGCCCGTTGCCCCACAGACGCTTCTGCATTTGCTTTTGATAACCGTTGTGCGGGTTCACGCGCCATCTGCAAAAAAACATTCATCAGTAACCACTGAGTTTTTGTTTTCTTTTTTATGTAATAGGGGCAAACGAGCAGACGTATGCCTGATGGTAAGCGATTACCGTCGCCCATAAACAACCGCAACACCAAAGGCGTCACAAGCACGTTGCCGGCCTTTGGGGATGGGGAGAGAGATGGGGGCAGGGGTCGGGGCATGCGTGCCAAAGTGTGGCTATCTCATGGTAAAAAACTGTGTACAAAACTTTCAAACTATTATGGGTGACAAAAAAAAGGTGTCGAGGCTGACCTGGGTTTGGGACAACGCCTGTTGAGGGGCATGTCGCTGACGTGGTGGAAGAACTGCCGCGGCGGCAGGCGGTGGCGCAGCTCGCGCAGCGCCTCGCGCAGGTCGTGGCGCGCGAAGGCCTCGTGGTGCAGCGCGCGCTCCACGAGCCAGCAGTGCAGCGACAGCGGCTCCACCGGCGCCTCGCGCTCCTCGTCCGAGGGCGGCGCGCCCGCGGGGGCGGAGGCCCCTAAGCACTCGGACGCCACTCGCAAGGCCCGCACCACGCCCGCGGGCAGGTTACTCGTGGGCGCCATGGGGCTGAGCAGCACGCTCCGGAGCCGCTCCAAGGCCCGCGCCGCCCCCGCGGCTCCCCCCGCGCGCAGTTCCGCTTCAACTCCCTCTAGTATCGCGCCGCGCTCGTTCAACTTCTTGATAGACAACAGTAGTTTGTGCCGGGCACCTTTCGTCACCCCTGGAATTGCGGATAACCTATATTATCAACTATAAGACATATTACGAGTAATTACTGAGGTAAAACTTTTGTGACATTTTTTTACACACCAAGGAGAGCTACTATGAGTTTATCTACACTAATATTATAAAGAGGAAAACTTTGTTTGTATGTTTGTTTGTAATGAATAGGCTCAAAAACTACTGGACCGATTTTAAAAATTCTTTCACCATTCGATAGCTACATTATCCACGAGTAATATAGGCTATATTTTATTTTGGAAAAAATAGGGTTCCGTAAGATATTTGCCGCAGAACCGATAACCGTTGGGGTAAACGGGTTCTTGACCGCGTCTCGGCAAACGTAGTGTAGGACGTGATGATTTGCGCAAGACGGCTGGCAGGAGCTGGATGCGAGAAGCCGAGGATCGAACTAAGTGGCGTGCAATTGGAGAGGCCTATGTCCAGCAGTGGACTGCGATAGGCTGATGATGATGATGATGAAGATATTTGGGTTTTTCGGACACAAGGTGTAAAAATCAACCAGAAAAGTTACTTATTTTGCAAAAATTTTCACGCTACGGGCTATATAAGACACAAACGAGGTGGCGTGGGTCAGCTGGGATTATTTTAAAGTAATGGTCAGCGACTCTCGGCGTTTTCTAATATTGCTTCAGGAAATACTAGTACGTTACACGTGCAAGTGTAAAGAAGCACAACTTCGTACGGCTGTCGTATAGTTCAAGAATTTGTTAATACAGATTTTCTGCGAGACGATTCTCGACCAGTCTAAACTATACTATAACATGGCTAAGTTTCAGACCATAATTTTTGCCCGAAACTTAACAGTATAAGAAAATCACAAATTTTAAGAACAAAAAAACCGACTTCAAGAACTGAACCAAGCTTTCAAATAAAAAAATAATCATTAAAATCGGTTCATCCAGTCGAAAGTTATGAGGTAACAAACATAAAAAAAACAGTGGAATTGAGAACCTCCTCCTTTGTTGAAGTCGGTTAAAAATATAGTTTCAGCACGCCTACATTTTTAAATATGGCGGGTTGCTTGTTTTTGACAAATTACCTACAAGACATGTAACGCTACTACTACTAAATAATGACTCACTAACCGAGATATACTTGAAAAACTTAATACAATGAAATAAATGACTACGTACTTACGTACTACGTACGTACATAGGGAGAGGAATCAGGGTTCATTGGACGAATCGAGTTATTCAAGATTGTTTCCTTTATATTAAAGAATGAGTCACCAACAAGGCGAACGAAGCACTGACACCATTTTATTTAAGACAGATCTAACTAGACTAATTGTAGAACCACAGCACGGTTCAACATTTCTTAACTGTCTGGTAGGTACATTATACACGATTTTCAATTTTCATCAAATTTCAGTTAGACTAGTTAGTGGGTAGTTAATATAAGTCCATAAATACAAATTTTCTGAAAAGGGAATAACATTTAAACTACGTGCTTAGCTCACTTAATACACTGACGTTGTCCTGGCGGACAGTAAATAGTCCGTTTTTAATCAGTTTGAGTCAGACATATCGGACTGTATCGTATCTGCTCGTATCCAAGCGGATTTCCCACCGACAAAACTATAAGCTAGAATCTTAGTGGGACTTTCGCTAGAGAAAAAAAGAATTAAAAATAATTACTGAGTTCAATGCTTTTAAATTATGAAAAGTTGTAATGAGCTGTATTCACCATGTATTAATTTTCTTTAATAAGAGTTAGAAACCTCAAAAAGCACCAAAAAAAACTTCCAAGTGAACCGACAACTTCCTGCTTTAATGTCAATTAAATGTAAATTGCAAATGACTATGACTCACCTAATTTCTCTAGATACTGTTCATCCATGTTCATCATCTGCTCATAAGTCATGTTCGTGAACAGCCACACATACTTGTGTAACCTCAAGCTCTTCAACCACTGTGCCACGGTCGACATGCCCGGATGTTCCACGAAATTGTGCGACCTCAAGTCATCTAACCGTGTCTCGCTCCCCGTCGTACCGTACATTATACTAATAGGCCTAATTTGACTCAAACTGTGTTCACTAGAGAGGGAGAAGCTTCTAGGCTTCTGCACAAATGGTTCATCGCTTAAATTCTCTGCAGATGAAGACATGTGGATGAGGTTGGTCGACGGAGGCGTTAAACTGTTCGATCTCTGGGACTTAGGTTGGGTTATCGCCGCCTCGAAATTCAATTTATCTCCTTCTATACTAATGTCTACGTCACGGCCGTTCTTGGAAAACGATTCCTGCAATAAATCTGTGCTGTTGATGTAATCAATTGTGTCCAAAATACCCCTGAAGTCGATATTCTTGCCGATGGTCCGTCTGAATGTGTTTGTACTTGTGTTTGTACTCCATATGTTGTTGTCTGGCATGAGACACGAGTCAATCCTTTGTTGCCAGATACTTTCAGGGTTCCTAATACCTGATAAGTGATTCTCTAAATATTTTAACCATTGTGCCAGTATTCTGAAATTCAAAATTGAATGTCACAATTTACACGATTCATTAGAGTACAGTAGATCAGGGAGGCCGAGTTCCCGGTGCACCCGTGTATCTATTACGTGGTTGTTGAGTCCATTAGGACGCGGATTGGTCATATTAAACGCTTTCTCATTACAACTTATTGCAACCTTAAACCAACTTTATTTTATAGCATTAAAATTAGAAAATTACTTTGAGAAACAGAAGAAACAGGTAGAAAATTGCTAGTCCATAGATATTTTTTTATGGTACACAGAAGGCACGGAAGTTAGCCACTACAGCCGCCCATGAAATCCCTGTAACTTTTCCTAGAGTTGTGATGACACCATGAGCGAAGAATTACTTGACAAGGTATTTTGTGAGGCCGTAGTACCAATCTACTATGTACTCTAAAAGTAGCTCTTTGAGGATAAATCTGCCGTGGTAATCGAGAGTGCAGCAAATCAATTAAGGTGGTTTCGAGAAAAGTACGCACTATTTTCCCATACTTACTGTTCTTTATTTAACAAGAAAAAGCATTCCTGATTCACGTACATGTATGTCAAATAACCAAAAAAGAAATTGGCTGCCTATTTTAAAATTTATTTCATAAGTAAATCTTTACAGATATTTTTACACGTCGGACTTTACAGCTAGAATAGGCCGGCGTTTTACTTAGACTCACTCTGGGAATAAATGCCGAAACAAACCACACAGGTGTATTTCTTTTAAGTCTCACAGACTTAAAAAAAACTGATTAATTACAAAATAATAAAAATCCATGCGAGCACAGTATAAGATCTCGGTTGGCCTTTTGAAGAAAGGACCATGGTATTGAATCGACCTGTCCATACTGACGGTATACGAGCAACAGTCATCGTGTTACCTAGCCGGTATAAGTCAAGAAGACCCGAAGCCCGACACTACCGCCAACAGGACATTTGGGAAGGCCGGGTAGGATTGGTAGGAAACACTCAAAACCACCAGAGAGATACTAAATATGAACTTATATTACAAGCCTAGACTATACTCACATTTACATACACAAAAGAATTCAGTTCGTATAACAAATTGAAAAACAATATACAAATATATAAAACAAAACAATAAAATTACTATCAGTTCCACACAAAATAACGTAGGTAGTTGAAACTGGAGTGAGCCTCATCAATCCCAAGCAAATTTGTCATCTAAATACTCCAAAACTGTGTAATAAGCCTTTTCACCTAGTTTCTGCTACTAAGGTCTTAAACATAGTACTTACTACACTTTCGTTTTGCTGCCCTCTCGATTACCAGGGCAGAAATAGTTAAACTCAATGTGTTAAGCGGAAATGTTTACCTTCGGTCTTGGTGCGTCAGGGCTGGATGCACCAGCAGATACGACAGTAACTGTCGGCAAAGGTCGGGCGAGCACGAAGACCGCCGAGGCGCGTCCACACAGCGCTGTACTAGCGCAGGAGCAGCTGTCACGTATAGGTCTTTGCCACGATCATTATCCATTCTTAGCAATGGCAGGAGAGACAGTAGGCGTCGCATACGTTCACCACCTGCAATAAATACATCAATGATATTAATAAGCTCTTATCTGTCAATCATTGGCAGTGTATACTAACGTTATGGTTACATAATACTTATACTCCGTTTATACTCCTGTAAATTGAAATCTTTCATCCATTGATAAATTACACTCATCACAGATCCATAACTGTTGTGGTCAAATTATATTCCGAATGGCCTAACTTAGTGATCAAGAACGCGAACCCCTAGATTAAGAGGTTAATGCTATAGAAGAATTAACAAAAACTAGCAGTAACATATGTTAGTGCCAATCTGTATAATTTTATTTCATTTGATTTCAATATTTCTGCATTAATAAAATTTATTAAGAATTATTCAAAATCATCTAACCATAATTATTATAATAAGCTAGCTGTTGCCCGCGGCTCCGCCAGCGTTTATGTCGGTTTTTTCGTGTTTTTTCGCGGTTGCGGATATGTGACTGATGCAAAAATTAGATAAAAATAATCCTTGATGCGTATTATATATCATTCAGCTCGATCGGTGGAGTTTTGAAGCGTACACAAACCAACATAACATTTTTATATATAGATATAACAGGTGGGTCAGAAAAGAGTAACATTCAGAATAGATAGAAAATGCTTTGTCAAATTTTAACCCTCTATAACTCAATAACATTTTTTTTTTTTTTTTACTTGTTATTGGGTAATTAAACCAAAATAAAAATACACGTGTTTCATAGTTTTTATTTATTGTAATTATTTTCCGAAAAAAATTGAAAAATAGGGAGCGTTGCCTAGGGGCAACACTGAGTTGTAATCTTAAAAACTATACATATAAAAGGAAGTTATGAGAGATGGAAGTTCCTGAAGCAGTTCTTGGTTTTGGTATAGCATAGAGCAACCCCGCATTTTTCGCATGTATTGTGAGTAAATCCAGTACACTTTGGAAACTTGCACCTAATTTTTTTGTCAGACCATTGGGGCCAGTGCCCAATCTGGTCTTGCCGTACTGCCATAGGAGGTGCATGCTGTGCAGGTCCTTTATGTTTTTTGGCTTGTATCTCGTTTTCCAGCGAACGGCGACTAGACATACTAGGCTTTGTACCCAATTTACAAAGAGTAACTGCAACATCTAGACGAAAATCTGCTGATGATAAACGACACGAAAGGCCGTTGTCTTTACAGACTCTTTTATAAAGCAACCATGCGTTTGCCATTGTGAGATCCAAGTAATGATAAAATAGACGAATTTGCCATCGTTTGCTACGCAACTGTATCTTGTATATCGCCATGATGCTGTCAATGAGGTCAACACCACCCATGTGGCGATTGTACTCTCCTACAACGTTCGGACGTTTTATGCTCACGTACCTAGAGTTCTGTTTGTCCCATCTGCGAACATCAGTTTCAGGCTGTATTCCAGCAAAAGTAGAAACCAGAGTGACAATTTTGTTATCTTTCCATGCCACATTAGAAATGTCGGTGCCATTGACGTCAGCTACATAATTCTTCTGAATGTCCTCTGGGTTTTTTCAATAGTATCTTTTCTGGTTGCAACTTACAGTCTGGGATTCTATTTCTTCTAATCGTACCAAGACTGTGCATGCCTTCTTTGGCCAAATATTCCAACAGACGAAGAGAGGTAAAGTAATTGTCAAAATACAATTGGTAATTTTGATGCCTTGGAATTAAACGCGCTAACCTCATGACGACGTTGGATGCTGCGCCCAAATCTGGCTCTTCTGGAAGAGTAATGTTTTCCTTACCAGTTTCAATTTCTGTTTTATAGGCATAACCAGAAACGCCACTCAACACATAAATTTTATAACCCCATTTATGTGGCTTTTGAGGGTTGTATCGCTTCAACACATTCCGTGCCTTAGTGGAACACATTTGCTCGTCAACACAGAGGTGTTCTTCCAAAGGAACCTTTTTGTAAGCTGCATTTAGAGATTCAACCACTGGTCTTATTTTGAAAATTCTATCATAACCAGGATCGTTTCTAGGTAGATTTTTACTATTGTCATTGAAGTGTAAAGTTTGGCGCATTTTCTCAAATTTATTCAATGGCATAGTATCCTGTATTATTGGGGTACCAAGTATTGGGTTCCAGTGGTTCGTAACTCTGGGTAATCGGATAAGAGACATTAGATAAACCACGCCCATAAATTGCCTGATATCCATTTCTGTCACACGAAAAGTGCTATTAGGATCATTCTGAACTTGGTAAAGATTGGTCTCTTCTGATATCATCTTGATAAGCTCTTGTGGAAAGAGGTAAAAGAAAAACTGGATAGGGGTATCTAGTTCTAAAAGTTCAGTGCCTAAGTTCATGTTACCCTTGAATCTAAGCTGCTCAGAATTTACCTGTAGGCTCTTCTTCTTCCAGCGTAAATTCAATTTAGTAGGTTTCGTTGCAGTTTTATTTGATTGATTGCTTTGAGCTGATGAAGGAAGAGGACCGTGTGATGCAGTTTCAGCGCTTGGAGGTGATGGAACTGAGCTTTCGTGGTTACTTTCTAAGGTTTCTATTATAGAATCAACGTCGATATCTAAGGTGGAAGTATTGTCTTCAAAAGTTTCTAATTCGGGGGAAAAATCTGGGTCGGCGAGGCTGTCATCGTCGAAATCCAAACCGTCCTCACTGTCATCATCATCCTGCAGCATCGAGGTAATATCCTCTTCTAAAAGGACTCGATGAGGACGCTTACGAGCTGCCCTGAAACATGATATCGAGTGATCATGATATAATCTATACACACACAAAATAATACCCCTATCCGTCAATATAGCTTACGGGCAACAACACAAATTCAAAAAAAAGATCAATATAATGAAAATAAATGTTATTGATAACGTCAAATATTAAATATTCAAACACTTACCTGTTCATGTTATTGAAAATAAAGCCTTAAAACTCTAAATAACTATATTTAAATAATTTTCAATTCGGAGCACGCGCGCACTTGTTCAAACCACTAACGACTTTGTAAAAAAACTTCAATTGGTGACAAGTAACGCCATCTAGTGATTAGTTTTTAAACTTGTTCGTTACTTCTGTTTGGAGACTACAGTATACAGTGCGATGTATTGTCAGAAAACGAATTGTATGGATGTAGTGATAGATCGGACGGTATGTTGCTTACAGTCTACATCATGATATAGAGGGTTAAACAAAGAAAAAGACTTGCATTGAACTATAATTATTTGTTCCCAATACTTGAAAATTATAAGAAAAAACCACAACAAATTTCCTGGCCTCTTTTTAAATTCACCGATACTTTAATATTTAAGTAGTGCATTGTTTAATATTGTTAAATTTGCACTATTATGTTATTAAGTTTATGAGTAAATATACCAAGGCTTAAACAATAAAGGAATTGAACAACATCCAAAAAAAATATTCATGTCAGTATCTTTAGGGTATTTACGTTAAAACAATATGTAGTGGGTAGATCTAATATTAAAAAATCAGCAAAACAAAACTGTAAATTGGCGCGATGCAACATTGTGCGGGAAGGTGTTATCCTTAAAATTACAGAATATGCGATGCAAATTAATTCGAGAGTCCTTACGATACGTCATAGTACCAGACTTTTACTATGCAACGTCATGTCATTGTTTTGAGTACAAGCCTTTAGAAACAGTAGACCTATCAAGAATTAGGTTATATTCAATTTCATGTCAACTCCTTCTCCATTTTAATTTTCTTACAAGATCTCTGTAGAATAATTATGACAATATTTGTTAATATCACTTTCATAATAAAAATGTTAGAATATTTTCTTTTACCTTCTAAGATGTTTATTTTGTTACAAAACTGTATTATGGTGATAATACTTATTTTACATCTTACGAACATTGCCAAAAAAAATGTTTTGCGGTCGTGTGTGAGTGGGTTAATTATTCAATAAATTTCAGAGCACAGCAATGCAATTAGAAGTATGTGACAGATTATATTCTGCTGTTACTCCAAACAGATTTCTGTATTCCATACTGTAGACATTGTGTGCTGAACTATGACTGGAATCTATGAGGACAGCATTAAATATTACAAAGAAAAACATGTACCAAATGCACTCACTATGCAATTATAGCGAGTAAATTTGGTTGTACTTTTACCATTCTACTAATCAACATGTACTCATCTTCTACCTTAGGGATAGAAAACTAACTTTTGTGCCAGCAATGCAGTGTGAAAAAACAAGATTCTTATGATAAATAATAGTTCATAGAATTACAAGTACAAAATACAACTATTTAGTAATCTACCACTAATCAAATGTGGAATATAGTGATTAATAATAAAATAATAATAAAACACTGTACAAAATTATTTGAGAGGAAGTCCTTTCAAGTAATCGTTAGTATTTAATAAGGAATACAGCCTTCGTGAACCAAGAAGAATAGCTAATAATATATGTGAAGATTGTCTGATTGCTATGAAAATGAATATTACCTATTTTAAAATTGAAATCCTTAATAACATATGAGTCACTTAATTGCAGGCGGTAATCACTTATCGACTACTATTATGCAATTAGAGTTGATAACAAAGAAATTTTATCCTTAATTATTTATTGTATATTTTATACAATTACCTTACTTAATTTTTTCTTCCAAAAATAAACTGAGAATGATTAATCAAACTGTAAATCACAGTATTATGAATATGTTTTAATTATCTCAGTAAAACATTTTTTATGGTCAATTCACTGAAGTTATTTTCAGCAAGTTATGTAAATAGACAAGTTATCCAAATTCCACTTCGAATAATAAAACAGAAAGAAGGGTAGTTTCCTCGACTTACCGTCCTCATCCTCGTCATCCCGTACGGTGAGCAGGCTAGTTAACAGCACCTCATCGTTGGCATCGCGCTCCAAGCGCTCGTCCTCGACGTGGCTGCGCAAGGCAGCTTCTACGGCCCGCTGCACCAGCTTCAAGCCCGGCCATGGCACCCGCCTAGCTAACGTACATGCGACCACTGTCTGTTCGCAGGCGCCCCACTGTTCAAACACTCCAGCTACACCTTCGAGCTGCTCGTTAAATATGCCGTTCATCGTGAAAACAGCATAGCAAACTCCAAATATCGGATTTGTTTGTATTCTACACGTCAGTAGTACGTGACAGCTGATCGTTGATCCACTATTCTATAAGTACGTCGATGTGCAGCGCACGAGGCGATGATGATGACCGAGGAGCGGTGATTTAGACACGTAACGAGAACGTTAATATAATAATAAAATTACAGGTAGACTGAAAAACATCGAAACTGTTTCGATAGTCGACCAGATTATCAAAATCCAAAATGGCCAACTACAGATAATAAAAGGTTTGTTTTTTAAGAGACAATTAGATGCTGCAAATCCTTTTTCGAAATTAATCGTTTATAATGGAGGATTATATTTATTGAAAATTACGTTATTAAATTTTAATATTAGTTTAAAGTAAATAATCAAAAAGATTAATCATTGCAAAAATGTAAATTACTGACATCTAGTCTCAATGAAAAAAATTACTGCATAATACAATTACCGCTAGATGGCAGGGTATGAAAATGTAAACCTTAACACTTTCAGCCTACGATTTCACTAAGGTTAATTTTGATTTGGACTGATGGATGAACTTTCTGTCAAACTAACAAAATGATACTAATAGTTTTTTTAAAAATGGTTTATATCTTACAATTAGATACACAATACAATACTGTAGATAGGTACCATTTTACCATTTATGATGACGCGATGACAGCGCCAACTTGCGGCTACAATAGGGTAGTTGACTGTACCGTAATTATATACGGATGACTCCTTCATTAAAACGAATATTACGATCTATTACACAACGCCATCTAGTCGATGGATAGATGGCGTTGTGTTGCTAAGGAGAGCATGTATATGGGTATTAGAGAACCGATATGAATACATATATAGGTACTTGTAAATACATACATATTATACATAGAAAATACCCAAACCCCTAAACAAATATTTGCAGATCACACAAACATTTGGTCGGAACCGGGAATCGAACCCGAGAACTCATGCACTGCAGTCCCGTATGTAACCACTACAGTTACCAACAAACTGCTTGAGAAAGTGCTCCAGTCGCGCTACACAAGTGGCTACATAGCAGTGTGACAGGGGCAGTCTAGGGAACTAGGAAGGTTTTCTACCCCTGCTGCCCTACCGCAGGGACAATCTAAAAAGTTGCTCCTGCTTGCCTCTACCCATTACAATTAAAGAGGCAATTAAGGGTCATCTCCACTCTTATACCCTAGATTGCCCCTGCGGCCGGCGTGTGAGTATCCCGCCTAATTAAACTTTCTTTGGAGCGCATTGTATTATTCACACATTATATTTAAAACCTGGTGAACCCGGTTATAGTCCACGGGCCCACGTACAAGGGATTTCAGTGATTAATAACAGGCTGAAAGTTTATACACAGCTTCGTTTTGACGAGACACCCAACTTTTATCATTGGACCAAATTCTGATAGTGGAAGGAAAAAGCGGGATAGGGAGCGAAACACGTCGATTTGATGAGTGTCCCAATTTAAATAATAACAGTTTCTAAAAATCAAAGCTTCGAGAAAATACGATGGAAAACTGAAAAAAACTAGTGGCATACAAAGTGAATGGTACCTTCCGAGTGACCCCCAGCTCTAACATGTCAGAATGGTGACTTGAAATTTTTTATTCATTTTCATTAATAACAAACTGATTTTTGTTTTGGGGCTTGCAAAATATATATTTTTCATAAAAAACGCATCGGCATACAAATTTAATGGTAATTTTTTTGAGACCTACACTCGAAAGTTGTCAAGATTATGTTAATATTTTTTCGAGTGCTATTAGTTCCGCTTGCGTCATTTAAAAGAAATTGGAGGTTTCCGCGGGTCGGTTCAAACGCATAACAATTAAGAAAAGCGTGTTTGGTATTAAGTTAGTCCGCCCAATGCTTTTTTTGCCAGGTATTATTAGTTTAAGTCACGTTACAAGGATCCATAGTCATTACCATGGGCGTACCCAGGGTAGGGCAGGGGAGGGCAGCTGCCCCCCCCTAGATGTTGACGTTGCTACTATCTTCTTCTCTCGATTATGTGTAAAGCACATTCAGACGCGTAAAAACGTGAATAAGATCGACTATGGACAAAGACAGATTTATTTTCTGTGTTGTTGTAAGATCGGCAATCGGCATCGGAATCGGAATCAGTCCTAGGGCTATGCGATGTTCGAGCGTAGGACGATTAGAGCGTGCTCTTTAGCGAGGAGAACTACTCATCATAGTCCTAAGATCTTCTGAGTCGGTTTATGTAGTTTTTTATGGACAGCTGACATGCCCATTCATTTGGAATGTATTTTAGTCACTACAAATAATTCTCGGAAGCAAAATATTAAAGTCTGATATATCAGAAATTTGTTGTCCAGTAATAATTTCTAGTTTCGTCCTAGCATCCAGTACAGGTTTTTGTGCCGCATAGATATATCATCTCATTTTGCTTTGGTATGGTTTTTCCACCGGTCTATATGTAAGCCCACATTGGGCTCGCACTCGAAGGCCGATGGGACACCATTTTCGAAATCTGATTCCCAAGCTGGCTCAGCGCGTGCTTGGCTCGGTTGCTGCCAAATATGAGGAGGCCCGATGACTCCTGCAGGAGACTATACGCGGGCGTTGTGCGGTCCCCAGTATGGGCGGAGGTCCTGAAGGCCAGCAATATCGGGCTATTGCGACGTCCGCAACGAGCTGACCTTCAGGTAGGAGTCCTAAGACTCGAAAAATCGAAGACCAGAAATTTCAATTCTCCAGGTTCTTGTGGAGGAATGGAAGGAACGACTTGGGCAACCGAGTGCTGGGGTACGCCGTTATTGCAAATCCGCAAGGAGCTAAGGGGTTCCAAGGATTTCCTTATTTCCTTCTGACGGTGCACCTAATTCCCCGGCTTCTAATATCCGTGACGGTGTGCGGTTTTCAGTCGGTTCGAGTCCGACATAACCATCAGATTGAGATATCCGAGGGAATTTTCGGCCAAAAAAAAAAAAATGTTCACACACTCACGTTGCGGTAAGATATTTTCTTCGACTTTCACTTGCGGACAGTACCCTTTTTTTCTGTACGGTAATCGCCCCAGATACCACTGACTGGTCCTGGACCACACGCCATCTCGGTTACTAGAAGTCGGAGAACCAGATGTACCCTGAAAAGGAAAACCCTCCAGCCTACGGTTTAAGATTGTTCCCTCCTGTGCAGAAAATGCTGCCACCTGCTTTGGGCTGATTTAGCGGCACTTGCTTTTTTTTAGCCTCCAGTCCTGTAGGCAATTGTGGACTTCAAGAAGCAAGTCTGAGACTCGCTTTGGATTTTTGTAGCTCACAAGTACCGCTGTGAATGGTGCTATACTGACACCAGACCAGGCAAATATAGAATAAAATGATTTTTTTTCTCAGTGTACATAGAACAATTTGTTAACGATAACGTTTATGTTTCATCTTAAACTGCTTTGCCGAAGACTTTTGAAAATTTCTTTTAAAATGTTATCGAACCAAGTGGCGTGCAATTAATTGGAGAAGCCTATGTCTAGTAGTGGACTGCGAAAAGGTTTTTAAAATAGCTGTTCTATTATGAAATAATTTATTTTAAAAAATGCCTTTTTATATCCATTTATTTGACGAGGTGCTTTTAAAAAAATCCGATTTGCCCCCCCCTGGCCCAGATCCTGGGTACGCCCATGGTCATTACTTTATTGTCATTTGGAAATTATGATTATTATGAATTGATCAGTAGGTAGGTACTTAACTATTTTCGAAATATACAAATTGTTACAGAGGAGTTATTAGAAGTATCTGCAGTATTTTGAGCTTTGTAATGTAATTAAAATAGTAATTTTCATTGTAAATCATTTATTGATTTACCCTCAATTCAGTAGGTATATACAATTTTTATAGGTTTTACAGAGTGTATGAGTTGTATTCTAGACGTTATTGTAACACTTCTTTGTAAACATTTTAGATTGATAGACACTAGTTAACGCAGTGTCAGATGATAAAGAGCTTATTAGGAGAAGAGTTTCCGTGTTGGAACTCTGGAATTACTTTGGGTCATTCTTCCTTCCCCAAGAGTCGGTCCCGGTTGTTATCATGGGATAATCAGTCGTTAAACTTAGTTGGAGGCCTTTTGGCGGCTTAAAAACATCCAATGGCAAAATGCGTAGCCACAAAGTTGTCTTGTTAGTCCTCAACTCGCACTCGGCTACCGTGGGGACTTATGGCTTTAAACCCTCTTCTAAGAGGAAACACGAACCCAGCAGCGAAACGTTATGGGTTGTTGATGTTTCTGCCTTCGTTCTTAACGAGGTGAGCGAACTACAATTTTATTTTGATACAACCTACTGATAATTTGGGTTAACAGATTTTGTATTCGAACGAGTTTCAATATCTTTAGGGATTATAAAAGAATGGCTCAGCTCAAGTGCAGAACTACTGAATGATCTGAGCAAAAGAAATTCCAGTGTTTAGAGTAAGTTAATTTCGCGTTTTAGCTGTCATAAGTTTGTTAAATTAGTTACTATTCAATATATTACATTACCTATATACTACTATACATTAAGAGTGTCTAGGACGAACCACTTAGGTAATTGAAGTTAATAAAAACATATAACATAATTTACCTAGCTAAGTTGTTTTCTTAAAGGCGTGACGGCTGCGATATCACGATATATGTTGTTACACATTCTTAAGAATTATACATGTACAATACATAAAATATATCTAGGTGTACAACATCAATCGACAAACACAAGATTCATGAAAAACATTCGGATTCAAACAAATGCAAGATAATAGGTATTATGATACAAACTTCATTAAAATTGGTAACCAGTTCACAGACATTAAATTTGGAAATAAACATATCATAAAAGGAGAACAGAGACAAATAGTCATTTATATAATTGTGTCTTAATTGAATTGGCCCACAGTTTATAAAACAAACATAATTAACACAGTTTAAATGAACTTGATACTAACTGCAGTTATTTCTGCCGTAAACTTGGCTTTTAAATTTATAAAGGCTAGTGCTAAGCATGGCGATTTGTTTATCGAACTTATTATAAAGTCTGCTCAGTCTTGGTATTGGAGAGTTGAAACCGAGGACTGTTTACGTGACTGTGGGTACAGTAGATGGACCAGCTTTCGGGGTACCAGTATTTACGAGGGACATTTAATTGTATACCAGACAATAATTGAGGGCAGCAGACGAAATGTTTTATTATTTTATACAGAAAAATCAGGTCCAGTAAGTCTCTTCGTGTTTCGAGCGATATTATCTTAAATGTTTGTAATCGTTATTGTAACTTCGCGTCGTTTTTGCAATGCCAGTGGAATAAGTTAGGTGACTCAGAAACCTTTTCTGAATGCGTTCTATTCTGAGAGTATGTGTAGCATAGTGTGGACGCCAGACAAGCGAGCAGTATTCAAGAATGCTTCGAACAAAACAGTTGTATAATTATGTTTTAGTTCTGGGATTGTGGAAGGGCTTAGTGTTGCGAATTACAAAACCAAGCGCTTTCGAAGCTTTTTTAATAATTGTATCAATGTGAGGTATTAAAGTTAGTTTTCTATCTAGAATAACTCCTTAATCCTTTATACTCTCATTTCTGCTCAAACAACAACCATTCATGTGATAAGTTTTATCTACTCATTGAATTGATCAAGATATAAATACTTCTAAATTGAAATATTACTTAATATTTAACTTTTTAAATACATATCATCTATGGAGACCAGTCTATACAACTTTAGTTGTCCATTTAAATCTCAAGTCACGTTGCGCGGAGGGTGCAACGATAATTGGATAGGGGTTCTACCCCTGCATTAAACGCAATATCCAATGAAAATCCTTGCGTGCCACGCCATTTATGTGTACTTGGATTTATCGATCCGCAAGTTTCGAAAAGGGTTTAATGTATTTTTTGTTTTATGGAATAGGGGCAAACAAGCGTTTCACGTATCACCTGATGGTAAGCGATTACCGCCGCCCATGGGATGTCTATTGAGGTGTCACAAGTGCGTTGCCGGCTTTCGGAGGATGGGGAGAGGGAGGGTGGGAGGTAGGTGGTAATTCGAAGGGAAGGTAAATCCTCGTAATATTAGTTTAATAACGATCAACTTTTGTTCTCGCTACGTTTTACTACTGCTTATTATTAAGACTATCAGAATACCAATTCACTTTTTGAATACAATACTAGGTATATAATCACGCAATTAAAGAATGCAACATTAAAATTATTTCAGAGTTTGATTGGCAAAGGCCAAGAAAATATATTTAATGACATCAATAAAATCGCAAAGTGTACCTATTGGTTTTGTAGTGACTCAGTACACTTATTTGTGTGTAATATTGTAAATATTATTAATTGTATTCTTTCAGTACTACCTACTTAACTCTAAACCACACAAAAAAGTGTACTGAGTCACTACAAAACCAATAGGTACACTTTGTGATTTTATTGTTGTCATTAAATACATATGTTTAATTAAGTTAAGTACTACTGAAAGAATACAATTAATAATATTTACAATATTACACACAAATAAGTGTACTGAGTCACTACAGTTTGTTTCGGTGTGATTTCGGCGTCTCTTTCCAGAGTGAGTCTTGGAAATGCCTGCACCTTCTAGCTGTAAGTTAACTTGTAAAAATATATAAAAATATGTACTTTTCAGATATTTTTAACCGACTCAAGTAAATTACGAGTCACACAACCCGGTGCCTTCTTTTCAACATTATACCAACCAGCCTTCAATCGTATACTAGCTTATATTACCTACATTATTGGGAGAAGTCGCCATTCCAAGAAAGCTGGTTTCACTTGAAGTCATCGTAACTCGTTCCGATATGCCTTCGCTCCCTGATTCGTAAAAGTATGAGTCCGAAACCCTCTCTGATAATTCTCAATAAGTGTCAGAAGTTTTAGGTGGCAGTTTTCAGGACCATGGCGGTGAAAAACTCTCTGCTAGGGAGCAGCAGGCAGCTCAAGAAAGAGATGATTACAGACCGTAGCGCAAAAAATAACAACATGGCGACAAAGTAAAGTCATGCATGACAATTAATGTTAATTTCGGGAAACCCGCCCTGCCGTCCAAGTAATGTTAGGATGTATAGGTAAAGTTTTATAACTGTTTTTGTGTGACATTACAATGAACTCAATAGTGTACATACTGTCAATGGTCTTTGCAAATGTATACAACCCTCTTTTAGATATAAGTTTAGTTCTAAATAGCATAGTAAGTATAGTTTTAATAGTAGTTAAAGTATTATACCTATTTAAGTTTTTTTATTTTGATGGAATTTTGAAAACATGCAATAAATAATATTTATATAAAAATATGATAAAATAATAAATATTCATCAGTCATCTTTTCTTTTCCTTATTTTTTAAGACAACCCCTGCATTAGGAATATGCTGGTACATCCTGTGTCGCGAGGGAAACATACATGAAACGGACACACAGAACACCCAGACTCGGGACAACAATTTGTGGATCACACAAAGTGTTGTCCAATATCGGATTTGAACCCACAACAGTTGATGCAGTAGAAAGCGGCGTGGCGACTACTTATACCAATTGGCCAACCGTGCACTCTAATCCCATACTGAGCAAAACTTGTATTATGGGTACTAGACAAGTGATATAAAACATACTTATATACTTTTATATTATAAAGAGAAAATACCCAAACTCCGAAGCAAATATTTGTAGATCATACAAACATTTGATCCGGGCATCGCACCCGAGACCTCAAGCACAGCAGTCGCACACGCTACCGCTGTGCTACCGATTATGTAGATATTACATACATAACTTTCGATTTTTTCATTTACAAGTACAACGCCTATAGTAATAACACACATGACACACACATGTATAAAGTAATATTACTTGATAAAAATTACTTAATAATTACAATATTTTGTAAATGCTTTAGTGGCGGACAGAGTGGATTAATAGCAGTTCTTGGCATTCTGGCAGGGGCGCGAAAGTTAAATAAGAGTACGTGAAGAGTCAATTTTATGATTCAGAGTTTTAATCCAAAACATTGCATCTAGCAATTTTCTGCGCTTTTCCAGGGTTAACATTTTAAAATGTCCTAATCCTTTACTATAAGCACGAATCTGTCTATACAAGCCGCTGGAATACACCATTTGGTGTATTCCAGCGGCTAAAAACGCTCCGAATCAGACTGTTATACAGAATTATTTTCGCCTTACTATTTCTGAGAGGTCTACAGTTCCTTATGACAAAACCCAATAATTGGGTACATATTTTGATTACATAATTATTATGTGGGGAGAATGTTAATTTTGAATCATATAATATTCCTAGATCACGAATAGTATCAACTTCGGCAAGTTTATATGTATTTATACAATAATGATATTGTAATACATTGCACTTTCTCGAACATCGATTCTTAACTAGCTTGTATCAAAAATGGAGTTAAGTTCCTTCAATGTTAAGAGAAGATGCTGAGACATCAGATGACGACATCATTTCGGGCGAGATTGGGAGGTCAAAATAATTATATTATTATTATGTAGTTATTTCGTGGCTTATGTCTTCGTTCGATGCTATCCTTCAACATGTAGTGTTGTTACACAGTATATTTATGCTTCCATAGCTTAGGTCACAAACAGACGCGTGTGTAAAGATAACACGAATCTTTGATTGTTGACTCAGGCGCCAAAGTGACACGCGAATATGTTTTTACAGCAGGATTCGCGTGAGAATATCGCGAAATTAGTAATAAATTACTTCAAGGGGAGTAGTGACAAGTTTGGTAATACAAGGTGTCTCAAAAGAAATTTCATATTTAGTGGATTGATTAAAAAAAAAGGAAGCGGTATATAGAAAAAATGTTTATTTATTGTTAAAATACACTTTTTGGGAATTCATTTCTTAAAAATAATATCGTCTAAATGTAAACCCTCACGTTGTTGGCACTCATTTAATCGAACAGTAAAATTACTTATGACTGCTCGACAGGTGGAGTGAGGGATGGCTGCCATTTCGTGACGGATATTTTCTTTCAAATGCGCCAGTGAAGTTGGTTTATTGGCGTAAACTTTAGATTTAAGATAACCCCATAGGAAAAAGTCCATAGGGGTTAAATCTGGGCTACGTGGAGGCCAATTTATGTCACCTCTCCGGGAGATCAATTTTCCTGAGAAAATTTCACGAACACGTGGCAGAGATATATTGGACGTGTGTGAAGTTGCTCCGTCCTGTTGAAACCATGTTCTTTGGTTATAGCCAGGAAAGTTTTGCAGTTCAGGTACCAAGAAGTTGTCTAACATCTCCACATAACGCTCTGAATTCACTGTAACTGTACGCCCCATTTTGTCTTCAAAAAAGTAAGGGCCGATAATTCCTCGCGCCGACATGGCAGCCCATACGGTCACTTTAGGCGAGTGTAGGGGTTTCTGATGTTTGCGTTTCGGATTGGCTGAACTCCAGTAGCGGCAGTTTTGCTTATTTACGTGGCCATTAAGATGAAAATGAGCTTCATCCGAAAACAAAATGTTGGTAAACGTTGAAAATCGCTCAATCATCTGATTTACGAAATTAAGCCTCTGACCGGCATCTTGGGGCTTTAATTCTTGCACCAATTGAATTTTGTAGGGGTGCAGCTTTAGATCTTTGTGCATAATGCGATGTAATGATGATCTATGCACATTTAAAGCACTCGCGCGCTTCCGAATTGAAAGGCTCGGGTCGTCACGTACAGATTGATTAACACTCCACGTTTTCTACCGTTCTTGATGACCTAGGTCGCCCGGATTTTGATTTATCCATGATTTATCGTTGATCCAGTCTCTTCAAACTTTTTAACCCAATGTCGTATGAGAGGAAGGCTTGGCGCATCATTTAAGTGGCGAAAACCTCGAATACTGCAGAATTTTCTACGCGCGACAGTTGTCGAATCACCGTTCTTGTAAAACTCTCGCACGCACAACGCGCGGTCTGCTCCCGAGAAACGCTCCATAGCGACTGAATCCCCAAGAGCCAAGCTACCAATTGACATAACCCCCGCACCCCTCAAGTACGCAGCGTTCACGCAGTAAGCTACACAAATATAAAATTTCTTTTGAGACATATAATTACACTTGTAATATTAACTGTATGCAGTGTCCAGTGTTATACGCGACGCGGCGGCGCGAATATTCAATCAGTTTCATTCTGAGGGCATGGTGATCGAAGCTGTCAGTATTCTAGGCGAAAAGTAATATAAAGGTAACGCAGCATACCCCACATCAAAAACACTGAATAAACTCACTAGTCTCCACGCGCTTTCTGTAGTAGTACTGTATTAGCTAGTATTTAGGGTGAAGTTACGGGACACAGCTAGTCCCTTGCAGAACCAGCCCCCGTTGATAACATCATCACCGAATATTTAGCTAGGAAATTGCACATAACTCTCAAACAATGGACACAGTTGACATCTGCTTACTGTTGCATCTGCGCACACCTTTATACAATTTTAACTTCAACAACCTACGAAATAGGAACTATATCACATATTAAATAAATATTCAATACTATTTGTAAAAGATTGTCGCGCGCCTGTCATTTGAGAACCCTTCCGCGTGGACATGGATTATGTCCCCGAGGATCGGTAAGGTTCACAAAAAAAGTTACAGGGCTTTGGGAAGTAACTGTACTGTTTGTTTTTGCCAATGTTTAAGTTAGCGATTACTGCTTAAAATTGACAGGTTCGCAATATTTGTTTGAATCTTGAAATGGTTTTAGGTTCTTGCAGTATCTTTTTTTTCTACATTTCACACATGAAGAAGTCGGTCGGAACTCTCCCTTAAACAACACTGAGGCGCCCTGATAGTTACTGCTATTAACTTGCGAGTGTATTTGGGGTGTAGGAACAATTTAATTCTTGCAGGGATTGTATTCGTACAATAAATACTGATTGATGTAAAATTTTACTATAGTTTAAATTCTCGGTCGATTCCCTATGTTTTATTTATTACAGAACTTTATTTTAAACAATAATTTTTAACATTTATATCCTAATTTTCATTTCAAATTTATCTGCAAACCGTACGCTATTCAAACTGTGAAGGGTTGCAGTGACTCAGCAATATAATTTTGACCGCAACTGCGAACAGATCCCGTAAGCTCGGCCATTCACACTTTCCCATTGTACGTGTATAGTCCGCTTGTCCGGCCGTGACTAGATATTTCTATTTATGGACACGATGTCTTTATCGATACCGAATCATTGCTTGACAATTGTAAGAATTGAACTCAAAAATTGACTTTGTATAACATCGTGCAATTGTATTTAACTTGTGACATATCTATTGCGAGAACGTTCCTATAAAGATCCCTCAATTTATTGTATAGGAGAGCTCGAAACTGATATATTTCAGAGCATATTTCCATTAAAATGTGGGTCTACTTTCTATAAAAATAATCAGTAAGACAAGGCGCCTGCTTTTAAACTCCAGAGTCCAATTTACTTATTATATGTATTTCATGAAATTTAAAAGTGTAAGTAATTGCAACCTTATATGCTATGAACTAATTTTTATTATTTTATTAGACAAAAAATTGATTTCCCTAACTTTAATATTTCTTTAGACCGTTTTCTAGCCTTTGTGTTTTGGTTGCCTTAACTTGCACATATAAGTATTGTTGTCAAAAACAAACAAACTTTGTATAAATTATTTGAAAAGATGGTGCACATGAGTTTCTCACCAGCTCTTCTCATGAATGCAATACCCATCGGAGCTGGTACTTGGATTGATTTCAATTTAAACCTTTGAGTTAAATCGAAATCAATCTAAGCTCCGGTAATTCAAATCATTGATTCCTTGAGTTACATCCTTTTATCACTGCTCAATTCAGTACTTGAGTTTTATTTTATATTTGTATTAATAATGTTTGATGTTTGTATTTTTGACGTGTTCAAGTGCCTTTTGGGGCCTATGGCAATAAATGATTTGACTTTGACTTTGACTTTGAAAAAGCTTTTAAAAAAGTGATAGTTTTATTAGAAAAAGTATCATTGTCATTTAGCTACCATCATATTGTTCTCCTTTGTTCGGACGTCCACTGGAGCACTGGTCTATGTACATATCGTTCAGTGTTTTATATAGTATCTAATCCATTTCTTAATTTGCGTATTCAATACTACGAAGAAACTTTAGTAAGTTTTATAACATTATTTCACTCTGCCTGTGTTTTACAATTGTTTTTTAAGTTTGTTAAATCAATGTTATTTTTACTTTTTAGAGACAACCATCGCTCAATTCGGTGATTTTGTAGGCGTAACGTAGGACCTCCCCGAGTGATAGAAAGTGTTCATCATTGTCTCCAAATGTCTTTTAGAGAGTCACTCTTGCAAATTAATTACTATTACTTATTACTAGCTGAACCCCGCGGTGCTACCCGCAGTACGACAATAACCGCGGGCAACGCCGCAGGGTTCAGCTAGTACCTTTATAAATTGTAGCTTATGTGTTATTCTGATGTATAAGCTATATTGTAAAGTTTAGTCAAAATCCATTCAGCAGTTTTTTCGTGAAAGAGCAACAAACATGCTCACAAACTTTCGCGTTTATCATATTAGTAGGATTAACGTAAGTTGCTACTTTCAATGTCTAATGATCTTGTAGTACATCATTGTAAGCTTGTTGTAATATGAACACTATGTAATAAAAGTTCAAGCTAAATTCACTTCAGTTTTTGCCAAAACTACATCTGGTCCTAAATTAAGACCTTGTGGTACACCATTGTGACTTAAATAACATTTTATCTGTTCTGCACTTTTGTCTCCAAATTTGAAAGACACGTAGCAACTCTTTATATTTTAAAATAATGGAAAATAAATGCACAATGCGAGGTAAATGCACAACAGAAGTAAAATCATAATAATTCCTTCTGAAAAAAATGAAATCTGCAAGGAACGGAGTCCTGCTGCCTCATAACTTAAGGATTATCGACCCGTGATACATTCCTGCTGTTTGTGATGTCTTTGTTGCATGAATGAAGGACAATTGCGAAAGTCTGTTGTGCTTTATCTGCTGTTAGGGCTGCATCTCACAATAAAATTGAATGAATTGGGACTACCTTCAGATTAACTTAAGAACGTAACAGCATTATGGTTTAAAATACAATTGGAATTTACTAGAAAATTTGTGACGAATTTTATTCTCCGTTATACTTAAAATGTAAGGAGGCCTTGCACATTTTGCCATTTCTAAGATTGTTATCTCTAAATATTAATGTTATTCTTACACAAATATGATATATGATTCTTCGAACGACGGTGCTGGCTAACTCTTGCCCATTGTGTGAGATATTTTTTTCCTTGGAACTAGAATCAGTTGTCAAAGAATCGATTAAATCCATGTGTCCGTCATCTGTGGACAATGCCTACTATTAGCGGATTATAATCCGCAAGAAGAGCAGGTACTGTCGTAGGTTGGTGGCTCAAGTTATAAGATTCTAGAATATTGTTGATTTAATGTATTTTAATATTTAGATTTTTATTAATTTCACTCACAAGTTGTCATACTCTTGGATCAAATCAATTGAAATTGATGTTTAGAATACATAATATATCTATTCTTTTTTTAAATATTGTTACTCTCTCTCTCTCTTTTAATATTGATAGTAGTAATTTCACCTTCGACAGGAAATAGTGTGTGCATTTCTTGCGTTGCTCTTCACCGAGTGAATGAGGTTACCACAGGCCCATGTGGGTTTCATTAGGCGGTGGTAGCTTCTCGCCATCACAAAACAAGAAACATTAGTTATATTATTATCTATATTAACAAATTCAATCACGAAACTCGAAAGTCGAAAAGCATAAATTAATCTGTAATTTTATTTTACGAACAAACTAAATTCTACAATTTCAATAAGTTACTCTCTCATCTCTTTTACCTTGCGACCTTATATTTGCTTGCATTAGCAGATGCAAGCTTGTCAATACCCATCATAGTCCCACGGGATGTGCAGACACCAAACAATAACAGGCCAGTGCCGTGGACTGACCATTTACGTGACCATCATCGTCGGTTGCAGTTGCGTTTGTTATTACAAGCTTACACAAATACTATCTAATTCAGATTCGCAGAAATTTAATTTTACACAATTGATGTAATACACTCTTTTGCAAAAAAAACGGGCGCTTAAGCAAAGAACTATTTTATAGTTACTATTAGTTTGTTTGACAATTTTAGGTATTGTTATTCTCAGAATTTCATAAATTAATTAGAAAGGAATAGGTTACATCAGTTTTATCATAACATTTTGATTAAATTATTGAGAAATAATGTTTAAGCTCAAAACACTATTATTGTTCCTGCTCGCTAAATTAAAATGAAACGCGTTAATTTCTTTGTTTTTCTTGAATACATTAAAAGCAGATAAAAGTTTAGTATTGAGTGTGACCCCCTCTTGCTGAAATCATGGCTTGCATTCGTCTGGGCATGCTAGCGAGTATTTCTTTTATGGTTTCTTGGGGAATACGTTCCCACTCCGCGGTAATCACATTCTTTAGCTCTCTGATGGTCTGCGGAGCCGGCTGCACTGATCTCACTCGTCGCTTCAGAACGTCCCAGACATGCTCTATGGGATTGAGGTCCGGACTTCTAGCTGGCCAGTCCAAACGACAAATTCCGACTTCTAGCATATACGCTTCCACATCGCCAGACCGGTGGGCGCGAGCGTTGTCGTCTATAAAAAATGAATTTTCGCCAAGAGCGGTTAAAGCGGGTTGTGCATAAGGACTTAGAACTTCTGTTATGTATCGGTGTCCAGTCAGTGTACCGTTTTCGATGAAGACTAACTCCGTACGATCCATGGAATTTATTCCTGCCCAAAACATAACAGAGCCCCCTCCATAAGGTGTGATTTCTTCAAAACATGCCTCTACAAAGCGTTCTCCTCGTCTATGTAGCATTTGCCGACGTCGGTCTTCACCATGCAAAGATATCCTGGCTTCATCGGAGAACAATATCCTATCCCAGTCTTCATGAGTCCATGACACACAATTTCGAGCGAAGCTAAGCTTGGCAACTCGATGTCCACGGAGTAATTTAGGGCCGCGTGCCGGGCGATGACTGTGTATATTAGCAGCGAGAAGCCTCCTCCTGACCGTCTATAGACTAATTTGCTCATTTCTTACTTCTTCGAGGCTGTTCTTGAGGTCCACAAAAGAAGATTTGCGATTTCTCAACGCTTGACTAACTAGAAAATGATCATCCCGTGGTTCGGTACATGTCTTTCTGCCAGAACCAGGCCTTCTCTTGACGGAACCGGTCTCTTGATAGCGCTGCCAGGTCCTTTGAACTGTCGACCGACTCACATTTAGCCTCTGAGCCACGAAGCATTGGCTGCAACCTTCTTCAAGCAGCGCAATAATTTTGCTCGCTTTTATCACTTTATCTACCATTTTCGAGATTGCTAAACAGCAATAACAATACTTTTAAATGTCAAGGACATCAGATAATTTAATAAAAATTGTCAAAAAGTTAATTAGAGTCGATATTAACTATAGGGAATTCGCGCCACAAAATGTAGTTAAAAGCTGTTTTCTTTGAAAACCAGGCTCAGTCAAAAATTTGAATTTGGAATGTACTCTTATAAACATTATGGCACTTTTATAACTGGCCAGTGACATGTTCAAATGATTAAAACCTTTTTGGTATTTTATTTTTTTCAGCCAGGAAGAAAATCGAAACCGCCCGTTTTTTTTGCAAATGAGTGTATAAGTAACAGATTACCAATACTTCTGTTTGTAATTCAGATCATTCTAAAAGAAGGCCCTATATGTCCTGTATAAGTAATGTATTGCGGTACTTAATATTTTCAGCTTTAAGTTAATGTAAGGGTGAAATTTAGTAGAGCTTTTTCATATAAACGGTAGTTTTAGTAATCATGGTGACAAGTACCTTTATGAATTAAAAAGTTATCTATGAAAGTTGCACACATAAACCTAACAGTTGAAAGTTACGAGTATGAATAATAACTTGATACACCTCACACACGGCTGTTTAATATGAACGTAGATTCTGTACAATGGTGACCATGGTGGTGTTGATATATTACACATAGGGTAAAACCGGGATAGATGCCGCAACGGGATAGATGCCTTACATCCAAGAAACCTATCTTCCCAAAATCGCAACTAAGAATTAATAGTATAAGTATGAGTCGCTGTCACCCTGCACCTAATTTATCCACGTGCTGTCGTGCTTTGAGGATATGTTTTGCTCATGTGTACATTTTTATCCGAAATGAGCTTCACTAACACGTAGAAATTTTTACTATTTTAACGTTGTATAACTTTATAAGTAGTAATAAATTATGTTATATCTTTTATTACGTTAATACACTGGTTCATTAAGAATGCATCTAAATGTAAATAGTTGCTTTTTTGTATTTAATTTATTTGAAAACATTGCTGGGCATCTATCCCTATCAAAAAGGATAGTTGCCCTGATTTTTTGGAGGGATAGATGCCCCTAAGAACTTCCATACACCATGTGTACCCATATATGTTCTTGCACAATTACAGCCAGCTTTCGATGAAATTAATAAAAAATCCTTGGGGATAAACGAAATATTCTGATGATTTGGTATTCCATCTAGAATCATGCGCAGGCGTTTTGTTGCTAAAAAAACACTCTTTTGCAAAAAAAACGGGCACTTAAGCAAAGAACTATTTTTTAGTTACTATTAGTTTGTTTGACAATTTTAGGTATTGTTATCCTCAGAATTTCATAAATTAATTAGGAAGGAATAGGTATCATCAGTTTAACATAACATTTTGATTAAATTATTGAGAAATAATGTTTAAGCTCAAAACACTATTATTGTACCTGCTCGCTAAATAAAAATGAAACGCGTTAATTTCTTTGTTTTTCTTGAATACATTAAAAGCAGATAAAAGTTTAGTATTGAGTGTGACCCCCTCTTGCTGAAATCACGGCTTGCATTCGTCTGGGCATTCTAGCGAGAATATCTTTTATGGTTTCTTGGGGAATACGTTCCCACTCCGCAGTAATCACATTCTTTAGCTCTCTGATGGTCTGCGGAGCCGGCTGCACTGATCTCACTCGTCGCTTCAGAACGTCCCAGACATGCTCTATGGGATTGAGGTCCGGACTTCTAGCTGGCCAGTCCAAACGACGAATTCCGACTTCTAGCATATACGCTTCCACATCGCCAGACCGGTGGGCGCGAGCGTTGTCGTCCATAAAAAATGAGTTTTCGCCAAGAGCGGTTAAAGCGGGTTGTGCATAAGGAATTAGAACTTCCGTTATGTATCGGAGTCCAGTCAGTGTACCGTTTTCGATGAAGACTAACTCCGTACGATCCATGGAATTTAATCCTGCGAGCGAAGCTAAGCCTGGCAACTCGATGTCCACGGAGTAATTTAGGGCCGCGTGCCGGGCGATGACTGTGTATATTAGCAGCGAGAAGCCTCCTCCTGACCGTCCATAGACTAATTTGCACATTTCTTACTTCTTCGAGGCTGTTCTTGAGGTCCACATAAGAAGATTTGCGATTTCTTAACGCTTGACTAACTAGAAAACGATCATCCCGTGGTTCGGTACATGTCTTTCTGCCAGAACCAGGCCTTCTCTTGACGGAACCGGTCTCTTGATAGCGCTGCCAGGTCCTTTGAACTGTCAACCGACTCACATTTAGCCTCTGAGCCACGAAGCATTGGCTGCAACCTTCTTCAAGCAGCGCAATAATTTTGCTCGCTTTTATCACTTTATCTACTATTTTCGAGATTGCTAAACAGCAATAACAATACTCTTAAATGTCAAGGACATCAGATAATTTAATAAAAATTGACAAAAAGTTAATTAGAGTCGATATTAACTATAGGGAATTCGCGCCACAAAATGTAGTTAAAAGTTGTTTTCTTTGAAAACCAGGCTCAGTCAAAAATTTTAATTTGGAATGAACTCTTATAAACATTATGGCACTTTTATAACTGGCCAGTAACATGTTCAAATGATTAAAACCTTTTTGGTATTTTATTTTTTTCAGCCAGGAAGAAAATCGAAACCACCCGTTTTTTTTGCAAATGAGTGTATAACGTCATTACGAAATACAGGATATTACGAGCTTTTATTTAGCTTATTAGGTATTTTTATTTAGGAAAACTTCACATTCTGGGACTGCCTATTTGATCTTGCGATTTGCGTAAGCGACTGCCGATCAAGTGGTCACGGGTGCGAATTTCGGGTCGGACTGCTGTTGGGTTTTTCTTATAAAAGTTCTTAATAGCAGCCCGGAATATGGAAGATGGCGGTGTTTCCCACCCATGCCTCGGAACACTTTAAGCCGTCGGTACCGGTTGTCGTGAACAGTGTCAGTTGTCAGTGCCCTCAAACATAATGCCTACTAGTTCGACCTTCGAATTCAGTTCACCCGCAGGATTGCGGAGGTCTGATGCCAACCACTCCATATAATAGCTGATATTTAGTTATTCCACGAAGAACTAGTAGCCGACCCCAATTATTCTTGGTGATAAATAATATTTCATTTAAAAAAAATATTAATATGTTTGTTGAAACTTAACAATTACTACTAAAAAGTAAGATTTAATACTTTTGTTGAACAAATAGTTTTAAAATTTATTTATGGTTGTTTGTGTCATATTAAAAATAAATGTATTTCGTAATTCAAACCATGTTTCTTGGAAAATCGCAGTTTTACACAGTATGAAGGGCATCTATCCCGCACTGCAGGCATCTATCCTCCTTGTTATTTTCATGGTGGGGCAACTATCCATACAGGTAGGCGTCTATCCCAAAAAAAAGCGTTTTACAGAAATTTACATTTTGCAAAATCTGTAATTGATAGGTCAACAAAAGCAAATAATAATCCACCTTAAATAACTAAGCTAGCTACATGCACAGAAATTATCCATTTAAAATTAATATTTTCAAAATTATGAAGGTTTTTCAAAAAGTGGGGCATCTATCCCGGTTTTACCCTAAACATTTCCAAGCACATACACATCATGGACAAATAACACGCACATGTAGTAGACAGGCCAACTGCTCGTGCTCATCACACAACTGTTAGTCGTGAATGAGAATAGAACTCGACCTCTGGTTAACCTAATACTTAGGATCACCACACACGAGAGTAAGAGGTACGTCAGTCAGACTAATACATCTGTAGTGGGATAGCCACACTTCGACATTGATGGGTCAGCTCGACCAAACTGATACCACGGCCTCATGAAAAACTAGTGTTAAGCAATTCCGTTACTTCCCGAAGTTTCAACCAAACATGTTGTTTGGTAATACAATGTTACAGTACATTTCTTATATTTCGTTCAACTGTATGGTTACGAAGAAACCACAAATTGGCCAGTGATATTGACACGTCAATCACAACCCGCTGCGCGTCCCACGCAAATTGTGGACTTATGCGAATCGAATCGCAAGCCCATACAATGTCCACAATAGATACAATGTGAATTACGGAAACGCCTTGCAACCTTTCCTCTAACTGTTTCATTTAGCCCTTTATCGATACTTCGAAATATATTTTATTTGTGTCTGTTATGTCGATAAGTTAAAGTTTATATTCTATCGATAGTTTAGTGATATGGTTTAATCCTGTGCTACAATATGTATTTAGCACCTGTCCTTTACAAACTGCAAAGTTGGGTGCATAACGGTAGGTAGGCAGAAGTTATGGGAATTTTTCTACAACGATGTGTAAGAATTATATTTAGACACAATTTATGTTATTAACATTTGTTTACATACCTTGCAAGTCGTACCTTGAATGCGTTTTCAATTAATTGCCACGTATACACTTCGTGTAGCTTTCGTACTCTCACAATGACACTGACAATAACACTTGCTTGAATATACGTAATTAAAATGAAAAAAAATGTATACCAAAGTAGTAACAGCACATTTATAAACCAGTTGCCTAAAGCCTAGTTTGGGAATCAATACTACACTAACTTAGTTATGTAAACGATGTTCCTACTATTAAAACATTATCCTGTAATTTAGAATTTAGAATCAAGTAAACTTTTTTTTATAAATCTTTAAAGTTTATAGTTATCTTATTGCCATTGATATGGAATAAAATATAGAATAGTCAACAAAGTTAGATTACTCTGTTAAAATAAGAACAATGACATAATTAGTCTTTAGAGACTTGAAGACTAGTACGGGGACCTCCTCACTGATTTTGTGTCAAGCAATAAAACGTAGCACGACGCTGATTTTCTTTACTAGGTACCCTATAATATCTTAGATACGCAAAACATATAAAAAAAACATTAAAGTCGGATAAATATTTTCGTTCCTCGTGAGCGAGAATCATACGTATATACATATAGGTACCTACTATTAGGAGTACAAATAAGTTTCCGCCGTTTTATTGTAAGTAGATGGTGTGGCATGGAGTTTCGGTTAGCTTTCGCAGATGATAACCGGCTTAAAAAATAGTTTGGACATTCAAGAAAAACATAACCTATTAATATCATTTATTTTATATTGGTAAAATATAATTTTTATAAGTTCAAAATGTCAAAATTTGAGCCAAGTAAGCGTCATTTGCGGGAAATATTAGTTTACTTTTTTAATTTAAAGAAAACTGCTGCTGAAGCGCATCAATTGCTCGTAGAAGCATATGGTGAGGGTGCTTTGAGTGAGAGAACGTGTCGAGAGTGGTGTCAAAAGTTTAAAAACGGTGATTTCGACGTAGAAGACAAAGATCGCAGTGGAAGGCCAAAAATTTACGAGGATGCAGAATTGGAGGAATTATTGGAGGAAGATTCATGTCAAACACAAAAAGAACTTGCTCGATGAGATTGAGCCGAGCTCTGAAGGAAAAACACCCTCAATACTATTCTAGACACGAAAAAATAATTCTTCTGCATGACAATGCTCGTCCACATGTTGCGGCTCCCGTGAAAAAGTACTTGGAAACACTTGATTGGGAAGTGTTACCCCACCCGCCGTATTCACCAGACATTGCACCGTCCGATTATCACCTGTTCCGGTCCATGGCACATGCTCTGACGGCGCAGCGGATCACATCTTATGAGGATACCAAAAATTGGGTTGATTCGTGGATAGCCTCAAAAGACAAGGAGTTCTTCAGACGTGGGATTCGAATGCTGCCTGAGAGATAGGAAAAAGTGGTTGCAAGTGATGGGCAATATTTTAAATAAATTCATATTACCGTTCTTCTATAATAAATATTTAATTTGTGTTAAAAAACGGCGAAAACTTATTTGTACTCCTGTATAGAATCTTTTAAATTTAATTTAGTGATTTTACATAGCCTACATCTAGCCTTTCCCACTAAATGTACCATTACAGATTTCGTTATTACAGAGTTTCTGATATTTGCGCTTTCAAAAAAACATATTATACAAGTTGAAGAACTTTGTAATCTAAATAAGTAAAATGACTATGATTTAAAAACTGAAATTTATAAAAAGAAGTTAATTTTAAACTTGAAATATATGTGAAATTCCGAAATTTAAATAATGTGAATTTGCTTAAGGAATGCGAATAAAATAGTGAACACTAAAAAAATATTTTATCATGCCTGTAGTGTATGTAGGTTCGTGAGGAATTGCCTGATACGTACATACATGAAGGTTCCATACCAGTCTCGGGCACATATGACGTAACACCACACCAGATACCTACTATATAGATGTCTATAACTTATCGGTGAAAAAGGCGGGAAAAGCATATTAAGACGCGTGCCTGTGTGTGGGCGAGCCAGGGTGAATGAATTAAATAAATACTACACAATGAATCCATAAAATGAAAATTTCGAATTTCTTTAAATGAAAGAACAAACTAAAATCAGGGTTTCGTCAACACTATATTTAGCTTATCAATTAATTAGATTTTAAAATTGCATAAAAATACCATTGATCTTTTAAACACAGACTAAACCTCGCGGTGTTACCCGCGGTACGAAATTAACCGCAGGCAACGCCGCGAGACGAACCAATATCTTTATAAGTTGTAGCCTATGTGTTATTTTGATGTATAGCTATATTATTGTACAGTTTCAATAAAATCCATTCAATAGTTTTTGCGTGAAAGAGTAACAAACATCCATCCGGGTCATTCAGTAACAGTATAAATGTAAGAAATAAAATTACTAAATATAAGTATTTTTAAACCTGTACAAGGATTATAATTATATAGAATTTAGAGGCACGCAAAAAATAATCGATTATGTTTATAATATTCTTCTTACGTACTGGCCACTTACAATTATCCATCAGCATTAGGTCATTTGAAAAAAGAAGCATTTTATTTGTTTTTTTTCCCGCGTGATAATTCCATTAATGTGTTTTGTAAAAAAGTTAACAGATTTTTGTTGTTTTTTGATAAATTCTAGTTTTTTATTGTTATTTCACAAAAACGCACTGTCGTGTTGTTACTTAGAATCATCACCACAACTGATGGATTTAGAAAGAAGGAAATAAACTCGGGTCAGTTACACCATTTGGGTATCTTTGGTTGAACATAAAGATTAATGAAGAGATTATTTATTTATCTCTTACACGTATACATAATGTCTTTCAAGATTGTTCTGTACTAATTATTAAATTATATGATTATTAAAGTTTTTTTAACTTCACAGTAGCGTTTTAATAGATATGGAAATGATTAAAAGTTTTAATTCGTTGTGATTCCATTTCATTTGGTTTGTATTTTTAGTAATTACAGGTTTTAGGTTCATTTAATTTGCAAATAACACAAATATTAGCTTGAACTCTTACTTTACTGTACTTTTGTACTTACTATGAAAGATCGTCGATTCTACAACATAATTTTTGGAGTTCAGAACACATAGGTATGTACCTACCTAATCATAAAAAAAAAAATCTTTCTGCGTAACGTCTACACATAAAAATTAAGTATTAAATTATAAATGTGCCTTTTACCATATACATTTTGAACAAAATATTTATTAAAAAAATAAAGTCAAAGTCGATTCTCAATATTCGTGAGGATATATATCTCTCATATAGCCAGTGTGGTGTTTTAATATGGTGAGTTTAACGACGCCCCTCAAAATACTTCTAGCTGTTTTTACTAATATATATATATTATTGTGTATGTATTTATTATATGTGTGTATGTATGTAACATTCTTCTGTATTGTGTGTTTATTTATATAGTATATCTAGCGGTAAATTTATGTATATAAATTATATTTAATGTAGGTTTATTTCTTAGTAACTAAACTCAATCTCTCTGCACCTACCAGCACTAATTTCTACATCACCTGAAGGTCGACTGGGAGAGAATGCCTCAAGGCATTAAGTCCGCCTCTGTACAACATGTGCAATAAGTTTAAATAAATAAATAAATAAATAAAGAGCCTGCTAAAGGAAAATATATACGCTTGAAAAATATAATCCAACTTCTGCCGCAGTCGGGTAAAACTGGTGAGTACAAAAAGTTTCTTATTAATACGTATCTAGATGTAAGTATTTATAGCAGCAAAACTATCAGTGTCTACATTTCTTTGGGATAATCTAGAATGAAACGTCAAATTTAAATCACTGTGATAATACCGCGAGGATGTCGGGAGTAGTTTTATCATCATCATCATCATCAGCCTATCGCAGTCCACTGCTGGACATAGGCCTCTCCAATTGCACGCCACTTAGTTCGATCCCCGGCTTCTCGCATCCAGCTCCTGCCAGTCGTCTTGCGCAAATCATCACTCCACCTAGCCTGTGGACGTCCTATGGTAGTTTTGTAATATTTCAGTTTTCATTGAATTAGTTATAATATCCTGTAGACTGCCATATAAAATTTTCAGTTTTTTGAGTATACAATACAAATATTACCGTTCGCACTGGTCAACGAAGGCTTATAGAACATATGTTGTGATAATACATTACAGAACATTCAGTGCAGTAGAAAACGGAGAGGTGACCGATGAAGCTACCTACTAACTGGAGAAGCGAGTAATAGGTAATAGGTACTATGTAAATGTAACTACTATACGATTGGACCTAGATAGACATACCTAGTGTCAAAGGAAGAGGGCACACTGAATTACATTGTTTGTACCCTGTCCATGGTAGTGCGCCGTCATAGATCACCTTCATTTGCACATCAAGCAATCAAGAGTCCGCTCTGGACTTGAGCAAAACTGCGATAAAAATTGAGAAGATCTCACCACATCTTCGTCCATCAGTTTGATGCGGTCAGCTAGGTCGTACCAACATTAACGTACCATATCGAGTAATGCTGGAGCAGTCGTCAAGTTAAGCCAGACTTGAAGTCTGTGAAGAACCAGTGAGTGAATCTGTATCGCTATAGTAGGTACTGTAGCGATACAGATTCGCTCTCTGGTGATGAGGTGTACCAGAGTGTCGAAAGAGAGTGTTTTGAGACAATGGCGGCGGCCGGCGAAGAATGGTGGGTGGGTGAGCTTGTCGCGGCCAAGCAAAGCCGCGACATGCGCAAGCTAAGGCAGGCCCGCCTTGCTATACCTACCTACCTACCGAAAACTTATTCGTTGAAGAAAGACGCTAAGCTGAAGGCGAGGTCAAATATCGAAAAAGTGCTTCTTGTAATTAGAATAGTTTAATGTGATTTTAAGTTTAGTTTTTAATTTAGGTTAAAAAGTTTTGTGAAAACATATTATTATTTTATTTGATTTACAGTGACAGTATTTATGTGTGAAGCTATAGAGATACATAAGATTCTTAAATAAAATATCAAGGTAGGTAAACATTATTTATTTATATCCTTTTAAAAAGGTACTTAAAATTTACACAAAACTTAAACATCAAATAATCAATGTAATATTTAACTTTAAATATAAAACATAGATTAATTTTAAACTAAACATTTTTAACATTCCAAATAATAGCCTAAATATAGCATTCACACAATAAAAAACAAAATAATAATGTGCCTATAATATAGGTACTCAAAAGACTACCTACTGATTGACATAGGTACTGTAATAAACATAAAGTTCTACTAATGAAACATTAACATTTTGTAAATCATTCGATCTCAGAACTTTCAGAAAAGTAAGCGTTCAATATTCTTTCCTTACGTTTTTATAACATAGGTACCTAACTTTCGCATTAATCCTCAGGCCCAACTCTTAAGATTCAATCCTTTACTACGGGACCACCGTGACACAATAGTCCTAAGAAAGAATTGCGCGTACGCACAATGCGACATACGGACGACAGTTGCGAAATTATTGTCGCATGGCCGAGTTCGCATGACGATTAGTAGTGGACATGCGGTTGAGTGGAGCAGAACTGAGATATCACGGAAACGAACGTTTTGCACAGATATTGTTATTAACATAATGCGTTTGACCAGCCACTCAATGTCCCTTGAAATTAATTTTGATGTACATATTAAAAATAATCTTTTATGATCCTTTTCTATGGAATTTTAGTTTTGTCTTCTTGAAACTATTTAAACTTAAGTTTAATTATCGACATTTCTGATGATTTTTATATAAGTATTAAAAAAATCTTCTGAAGCGAATCGGAAATTATTGCCAACGTCTGTGATTAAGTATAAATAGTACCTATGGTATTTAGCTCACCCCAACTATTCATGTGAAAAAACTAATTTTCTTCAGGAAGAGTAAGGTGGGTGGAGCATGGAAGGCCACTGTAACGAATAAACATTTTTATGAGTTCAATTACTGTATAAATGAATGAAGGAAATTATTAATTAACACTTTGATTTATTGTGTATAATATAAAAGAATATTCTAGGTATAATCACTATTTATTAAACTTAACTTTTATAAAACTCTTCCAAACGGCCTTGCAAGGAACAGGTCTCCATACAATGGCAATATTGTAAATCAGTCGTTCAACTTAAAACTAGAACTAGAATATACGCTTTTACTAAAGTAATAATAAAAGATCTTTCATTTAAACGAAACATTTAGTGCATAACATGATATAATCTTTAAAAAAAACTCAACGAATTTTCCCTGAAACTACCGTTTAACTAAGAATATATTAATGAAAATTATGAAAAAATAATGAATATTATATCGATAACAAATAAGTTGTTGATGCGTTTTAAAATAAAACTTAAAAAAACAACCCATAATGGCCTTCTTATAGGTCAGTTCTTTGTGAGGCCCGAATATTTCTCTATTATACACACTATGCATAGGTAGTTCTTTATGAAAAAGCTATTGTTAGAGATTATCGTGTAATGTTATAAACACAAAACATTGTTTCAACATTCCCGGTACGTCATTTAAAAATGAAGTGTCGGTACATATTTTGTAATTGTATTAGCAAGGCCCACCGTCAAAGGAATTCTACCGATATTTTCACTAAAATTTAAACAAAATTATCTTTTTTATTTAGTACCAAAGCCTTATATGACAATCTACAGTGAAAAAAAATTGATAATAATAGTTATTTTGCATATAAAACTAAATTTGCTGTGTGTGCGTATTGACTGAAGTCTACGAAACGAGGGCCCGCACTAACAGTAGGTATACTAACCTCACCGCCCCGCGGCTGTGCCCTTGAGTTTGATGAACCTAAGTCTGAGCGAAAGGAATTTGTCATCACATGACAATAATTATTACTTTTTCAAAGGAGCATGGCCTTCCATGGTCCATCCACCTTATTTATTAAACACTAAATTCTAAGTAGAACCTTAACACAAATATTAATAAATAACGGTTCCTATCAACTCGCATCGTTTACTGCACTGTGTGGTCAGTAGTAAGACGGAACTAAGTTCATCAATCTAACCAACACGCTGGCTCCCTGTGTCGGCAATGAATGGGTTGCATTGTCAGTGTTGGACAAGCGGTGATCGATCGCTTGCTGATAGTGAGAACTCCAACATATTTATAAATATGTTAGTTTCCTGTTACCTTTAGATTTATTAAATTGCCCGTGTGAAATACATGTGCCATTTATTTAACAATTCTATTTTGCAAAATAATTAGATACGCATGAAAATAAATACTGAAAGACAAACACAAGTTAAACTTACATTAAAGCAAGTCTAACACCAGTTATTTTGCAAAAGTTGAAAACGGTATAAACTTTAAAATAAGAGCCTAGATTTATTTGTAGCTTACAGAAATGTACTTACTACAACAAAAGATATGGAAAAAGAAATAGTAATAATACTAATAAAATTAACCGTTATTCGCGTGCAGTGGTTGAAACGGTGAACTCAGTCGCCCCTCCATCATCTCACACGTGCCCCATGTACACACGTAACACGTTATGTGCACAACCCCACGCCGGGCAACTAATAAAGGGTGTCGCAATCAGCGATGACGTCACAATCACATTATTGTAACAACAGATTGCTTGAAAACACACCTTCTTCAAAGAGGGGATGGTCGTGAATCGCGTGTGTGAAGCCCCATACGCCGATGCAGTATTGATTGGCGCTTGTGCCAAGAGGAGTCTGTTTGTATTTTCAAATTAACACTAAATGTTTTTTTTTATTTATTTAAGGAGTTCTAACCAACATGGTAATGCCACTTTATTGGGCCAGTTCACAATCATATGTTTCATTTAATCTAAATAAAATCTAAGTCTCTATACAATTGTTGACATAGGCTCTTCTTCGCATATACACAACACAACGACATTGCAATAAACAATTAATACATAATTTTATGGATTTAATGTTAAAAAACTAGGATATTCGTTCACAAAGTACAAGTTGTTATAAGTAAGGTTAAGTTCTAAGTCGAGTTCGTAGTAAATAAAAGTACCTATGGGCTTGTAAATATTTAAAAAAGTTATATAGCATTGGATGTTTATATTGGATATCTATAAATCCAGTTTAGCTTTAAGTCGTTTAAGTCTAGTCTTTAGTTAAGTCGACATGTGCTGTCGTTTTTTTTATTAAACTTAAATCATTTGCGCAGTGCACGCATTGGAATCTCTCCAAATGAATAATTTGCCCTAATTATTTTATGGATACCCTGCTTCTTTTAGTCGTACTTTGATTGTATACCTAGCATTCCTCAATAACTAAATTTTTCAGATCGGACTACTACTTTCTGACGTTAGCACCTTCAACCAACAAACAAACTTTTCAGTTAAATGATATAAATCTGGCTAAATATATAGCAACACGCTTAGGATATATACAAATTTAATAAGTCAAGAGCAACAAAGTGAAAAAAATATATAAACACTGATAAAATAAAGTATGACGGCTGTAGGGATAATATAAAGCGACGGTTATGTTGAGGATTCGTTTCGGCTTCTACTTTGGTACATAGAAATATGTTAATCACGCCCGCGCATTGGTTGCGCAAGCTGACGCAACCGCCTTTATGTTCGCCTATAAGGGAGTGTGTTGCACAATACCTACATGAGAATATGTAGGAGCCAAGAGTTCTCATTGGTTGGATATTATAGTAGGTAGGCTGTACTTAACAACAGGCTAAAGGGTAAGGAGTATTTGTTTGTTATCAGTTTTTGGTGTGGCAAGTTGCTGAGGAACACAACCGCCACATTGACCTCAATATGGTGGGTGTACTATAATTTATTATTAAATCAATATTTATGAAATAATTACAGTAAAATAATACCTAAAAAGTACCTCAAGTTAAAGTACCCATCCACTTGGTTAGTTGGTTAGTTTCCGGGAAATAAAACAAGCGTAATACCTAATAATTTTATTTATTTATTACTTGCTTACAATATTCTCACAGACTATATCCAATTCGATATGGTACCTACCGGCCAAATTAAAATAGATTTTAGTTTAGATACCTACCCAAAATCTGTTTGGTTACCTTAACCTTAACCACCTAACGGAGTAGACAGAAGCATAATAAATTAATTGGTTTTACCTATTAATAACTATTATATGTTTCGAGACCTGAAGATATATTTTTAATGAGAGAGAAAGAGTGAGAGAGAAGAGAGAGAATAGAGAAGAATGAGAGAAAATTAAATGAGATATAAAATTAGTAATTTTTGTATTATTATTTTTTGATAGCATCAGAATAGCACATACCTAATATATTATTACTGGCAAATGTAAAAGTTTTTAATATTGTGAGTACGACGTTGGACGTCTGTAGATGCAGAATAATATTGATCATTTATATAATATGTATCCCGCCTTATAAGGTTTATGAGAGAATGATTGATGACTCCGAAATTATGTTTAACGACCGAACAAGGGCGGTCAATTCTGCTGTCATTTGAAAGAATACGTTTTTTTCGTTGTTTGTAGATAAAACAACTAAGAAAATACACATATATATATATTGTTAAATTGTTCAACAGTCTTACCAGGTCTTATTAGTTTCAATCAGACATAAATTACCAGTTTAGTAGTTGAAACCTCAGATTCAACGTCATGTCGAGGCCGATCAACTTTGCTACGACATTTAGTTAGTTATTGAAGGTTCCGTTGTTTAAGAAAAGGTGTGTGTATGTAGTTTACTTACATCCTTTTACTAGGTATTATTAGTCTAAGTCATTACGTTACCAAATTGGCTTTCGAAGATCAATTGGTATTTTACTGTGGTTGTAAGTTGTTATAAATTATAATAACTATTAAGAAGTTATTTTTAAGGGTAGTTGTTACAAAGAATGTATTTCGAAATGGCCACAGAGACAGTTAAATAGATATTATTGTAATATTACATAGGTAATTATTAAAGTTAAATATTAAATAACTCTTTATAAACTATATTTAGTTCTAAGTTCTGACTGTTTATTATTAATGTTGTTCTACCTACTTAATATAATTGTTATCCCCTGTACAGGCTGCATCGTTTGTATTTAAAACGTTGATTAGGTACACAATAACATTTCAACATTTTTTCCAGGTTGGTAGAAACCAGCTAAGCTTATTAGGAGACGAGAGGTTAAGGAGTTATTAAGGCAGAGTTATTGTGTTTAGATACTTTGAAATCTTCTAAATTGAGCTCTAACGAAGTGAACGAGTTACACAACTGTTTTTATAGAAGCTAAGTACCTACTAATTAATTAGGGTTAAAATTAAATCTAGTTTATAATTCGTTCTGATAAATAAGTAAAAATAAATTGATGTCATTGAACATTCTAGAGTTTTACTAATGCTTACTAGTTCAGAAAGGATGCATTTACATTTAAAAGAAAGGTCCCTTTGATTAGGCGAGGATATCATTCCTGGTGAGACGCAAGCATCTCGTGGATTTAAAACTACCCACAATTAGCAGATACTTTGTTTCGTTAAGGCCCGTCTCTTGAAATTGTTGGTAATTTCAATATTTTCAACTGTTTGAACTCTTCAGAAAACTGCCAATTTTTGTTTCAACTGTGTCTACACCGAGTCGCCATCCAACTCGCCGATCAATTAACAACTCGATTCACTCGTTCGTCCACGTGTCAGGAATGTTTCTATAGTTAGATAGTAGATAGTATTAGAATGTTGTCCAATGTATGTAATATAGTGTGTTGAGTAGCGTGATACAGATACTACCTATAGCTGTTTCGGAAAACAAATAATTGAATCATCAGCCTATTGCAGTCCACTGAGCTGGATGCGAGAAGCCGAGGATCGAACTAAGTGGCGTGCAATTGGAGAGGCCTGTATAATATATCATCATCATTAGCCTATCGCAGTCCACTGCTGGACATGGCCTCTCCAATGCTATTGGTTCGCCACTTAGTTCGATCCTCGGCTTCTCGCATCCAGCTCCTGCCAGCCGTCTTGCGCAAATCATCACTCCACCTGGACTGTGGACGTCCTACACTACGTTTGCCGAGATGCGGTCTCCACTCAAGAACCCGTTTACCCCAACGGTTATCGGTTCTGCGGCAAATATGGCCAGCCCACTGCCACTTCAGCTTGTTAATCCTGTGGGCTATGTCGATCACCTTGGTTCTCTGTCGGATCACCTCGTTTCTAATACGGTCCCTTAGAGAAACGCCGAGCATAGCCCTTTCCATAGCACGCTGAGCGACTTTGAACTTGTGGACCAGCCGTACCGTAAGTGTCCACGTTTCGGCTCCGTATGTCATTACGGGTAGGACGCACTCATTGAAGACTTTTGTCTTTAGGCACTGTGGGATCGATGATGAGAAGACTCGACGAAGCTTCCCAAATGCTGCCCAACCCAGCCGGATTCTCCTGTTCACCTCGTCCTCAAAGTTGTTTCTCCCTAACTGCAAATTCTGCCCGAGGTACACGTATTTTTGAACAACTTCGAGAACGGCACCGTGTACCGCAACCGGTTCCGGTAGTACATGTTCATTGAACATGACCATTGAAGTATATAATATATACCTCTATTAAATTAGTGAAAATATTTCCAACAAATAGATACCCACAGTAATGTAGTCGAATTAATATATATCTGAATAGCTAATTATTTAACATATTATTATAACATACATTAAAATAAGTTACAAATATAATTAGACATGGATATATAAAAAAAATGTACATTCATCTTCGTAACTGGTTACGAAGCATCAATTTCTATGACGGCCCAAGTGGAGAAATAAGTTTTTGATAATCGTCATTTGATCTGTGTCTGAGTCAGTCCTTTACGAAACCAGATCCTGTTGATAAAATCATTATACATTGAACACAATGGACATCTGGAACGTGTTGCAGCTACACACATGTCCATGCGATTTTCACTTCCACTACCTATGAAATAGGAACCATATCTAATATTGGGTACAGTATACAATAATATTTGTGTAAGGTTGTCGCGCGCCTGTCATTTAAGAATCCTTCCGCGCGGACATGGGTAATGTTCCCAAGGATCAACTGGGTTAAAAAAGTACGATAATGTAACATTGGTTTTGGGAAGTAACTGTAGTTTGTTTTTGCCAATATTTGTGTTTGTTTAAGATAGCGATTACGGGTTAAAATTCGAAGTATAAAACGCAATGTTTGTTTGAATCTTAAAGTGGTTTAGGGTTACTTCTTGGACTACCTTACTTTTCTATCCGTCATATGTTTCACGAATGCTGTTAATTGATGAACTATCCATTTCATAATATGTTAATATTTTTATATATATGTATTTACATATTATATTTTAATGATAATATCCTTTCAAATATATCTGCAAGCCGTATGTTATTAAATCTTTGAGAGGTTGCAGTTACTCAGCAATATATTGACCGCAACTGCGAACAGTTCTCGTAAGCTCACCCATTGACACTTTCCCATTTACATATTTCTATTGATGCGCAAAAAAATTATGTCTTTATCGAATTTGTTCTGACTATTGTAAGTATTGTACTGAAAAGTTAACGTGTCCATTTTATACCTTATATGATGATATGGACCTTACGGTTTCATGACAAGGTTTAAGATGAGTCTCAGATTGTCATTTTAATTTACGTCTTTATGATACATTGAAAGTTCCCTGAACAAAGTGACACTTGGTAAAGGAAAGTAACACTGTCCTTTGACACTCCACCCCTACTACTGTCGGTAGAAAAGCTCTAATTTAAGCTTAAAAAACTATAGACACCAGTTTATGTGCTGATAAAAAACTGTAACCTTGGCTTCTCCTCACCGTGGGAGAGCTATGCTTCGGCATGAATGGGTCGGCTCGACTATATACCACTATATACCACGGCCTCACAGAAAACCGATGTGAAATAGCGTTTGCGCTGTGTTTCACCGAGTGAGTGAGGATACCAGAGGCCCATACCCCAACCCCTCCCCTCATCCTCGTTCCCATCCCCCAAAGGTCGGCAACGCACTTGTGACGCTTTTGGTGTTGCGGGTGTCCATGGGCGGCGGTAATCGCTTACCATCAGGTGATACGTCTGCTCGTTTGCCCACTATTCAATAAAAAAAAAATCGATACTTAAAGTAGTTATTTATTATCATTATTATTAAAGTGTACAACATCAGTGTTAAAACATCCATACGGGCACTGGCCTATGAACATGTGGCTCATTGTTTTACATATTATTGTATTTAAATTTATCCTTTTAGAGATAGTTTTTATAAGTATTTAATCCATTTCTTGAATTGCACAGTCAGGACAACGCCGTTACTTCAGTAATTTTCACAAAAACATTGTGTGTCTACAAATTACTCTTATTAAAACTTTTTTGCAATTTCTTTTAACTTTTTCGAGATGACTATTAATCACGTCGGTGATTTTGAAGGCGTACCGTGAGACCTCCCCACGTCTTACTTTCTCATAGAGAGTGTCCATCATTGTGTCCAATGTTTGGTGAACCACTCTTGCAAACATTTATCCTTTATCAACATTCTATCGGCAGTTGTCATCCTCAATGCCTAAGTGATCTTTTATGCAATAAAAGTTTATGCAAAAAATATTTATTTTTTTATTTAAAATATTAGATCTTATGCTTACCATTGAAATTTAATTATTATCTTAATTAACTCATTTCTATAATATGTTTTCTGTCCCGCATCAAATACCAATATTTGTCTGCTGTCATTTGAAAGATTCGAAACAGCGCTTTCTAATGAAATGAAAATATATAGTGTGAAATAACACGAGTAAAATTATAACAGTCCCTGCTGAGGAAAATATGAGATCTGTATAAAACAGGGTTATACTGCGTAATACCAAAATAATTGTTGACTATTTGTCATATCTTAGATAGTTAGATATAGAAATCAATCGCTAACTAAAGTCGAAATGGTTGCAGACGTCACACTAGATTCCATCGCACATTAAACTTAAAACGGGATGTTTTAAGTTTAAGGTGTTTCTGTTCTAAAGCAATCGTTAATTTAAATCCAAATTCAGATGATTAAGTGCATCGCAATTTAATATTACAAGACGAACAGATCTGAGAATTGACACGTGAATGGCGCACAGGCAGTATTGGTTTCTGTACCAATATCTTAAACCCATGAGCAAATGGGGAATTGTACATTTACAATAATACCTTGCAAGGACTGCAACTGCACATTTTGTCATTTCTAAGAATGTTTTTGCTAGGTAATAATGTAACTCTTACACAAATATGATTTACGATTCTACGAACGACAGCCTAACTCTTGCCCATTATGTAAGATATTGTTTTTCTATGCAACTAGAGTCAGTTGTCAAAGAATAGCTTTAAGCCTGTGTCCGTCATCTGTGGACAATGCCCACTATTAGCGGATTATAATCCGCAAGAAGAGCAGGTACTGCCGCAATTTTGTGGCCCAAGTCATGAGATTATAAAATATTGTTACTAGGTATTTGTATTTTAAAGTTTGATTTTATATTTAAGTTCCCAAATTTCTGGATAGAATCGATTGAAATTAATAATTACATTTAGTTTTGTTTCCTTTTAATGATTTACTTTTTTTTAGTTCCATGTATTTTCTTAATATTTCACGTTGTTCCAAATACTCATACTTATCCTACTAATATTATAAACACGAAGGTTTGTAAGTATGGATGGATGGATGGATGTTTGTTACTCTTTCACGCAAAAACTACTGAATGGAATTTGATGAAACTTTACATTAATATAGTTTATACATTAGAATAACATATAGGTTACAATTTATAAACCTTACCTTTGCCTCGCGGCGTTACCTGCGGTTATTGTCGTACCGCGGATAGCACCTCGGGGTTCAGCTTGTTAATAGATATGTAAATTTAAAAAAATACTACATTCTTCTGCCGACAAACTGTGTTACAGTTTGGCAGACTTGAGCATGTAAAATGTGTATATGATTTTAAATAAATAAATAAAAAAAAAAAATGTCAAGGTAATTATGTACATTGTCTGTTATTTCTATTGTTTGAGAGTCATGCTCCGGAACACGTAGTTAGGTTTTACTAGACTGATCCACCGTATCACAGAAAACAGTGTCAACAATTCCTTCATTCTTTTTCACAAAGTGGCTGAGGTTAGCAGAGACCCAATTAAAGATGTCCTCAGATGACGGTTGCTACTTACTATCCGATTAACAAAATTATACGGTAATATTTACAAAGTCATTATTACCGCAAGATTCCATTTTTAATTAGTTTACATTATCTCGTTATAATACTACCTCAAAATGCCAGTTGAAAAGTATATAATATGTAACTCGCTAGTTTCTTATACCTTGCGGCCCCATATTTGCTTGCATTAGCAGATGCAAGCTTGTCAATACCAATCATAGTCCCACGGGATGTGCAGACACCAAACAATAACAGGCCAGTGCCGTGGACTGACCACGTACGTGACTAACAGCGGCGGTGGCAGTTGCGTTTGTTATTACAAGCTTACACAAATACTACCTAATTCATATTCGCAAAATTAAACTTTTACACATATATAATGGATATAATATAGGGAACTAAATAGTACCAAAAAACTTCTGTCTCTATTTCAAATTGTTTTTATTTCGGGTCTTCGCTAAGTATTAAATAGACCTGCAGCTTCAGTACCAAGTGCACACACCGCTCCGCCTGCATCACGGAACACTTCCACCCGCACAGTTCCATCACCTCAGTACATTGTATCGTCGTATTTGTCCCATCTTTAATTAGTTAACTGCTATTGTAAATTACTGTTTTCTTGTAATGACGAAACGACGAGGTTACATCATACCTATATGTCGCATAAATCAGAGAATTGGTTAATATTATCTAGATCGTCAAAAGTAGTTTTTACAATTTGATTAAGAAATTTACATTTCATTAGTTTTTAATGTTCAATGGTGTAACATTCGTGTTTAGTTATCATGTGCATCTGGGCCCATTTTTTTTAATTTTTACAAAAAAGTTAAAATCTTAAAGCAAAGGGTCATACATTTCCCATGCCTAGATATTCAGGTGTACTGTTTCAAGTTTGAGGTACCTGAAGAAAACTACTACGATGTTATGTGTGTACGATGAAGGATGTTGATCCGCGGAGCAACAGCACGAAAGATAGAGGACAAGCTTAAAGCGACCATAAAGGAGCTTGGATCTTCTAAAACCCTCTGTAGGTAACTGCTAAAGGAAACAGTTGATAGTGACACTGAAGTCTAGAACATAGTTGATAAAACACCACTGTCAACAGTACCAACACCTGCAAGAAGAACTATGTTCTTTATATAATAATGCAGTGAAACACATAAACTAACTTTGAGTCATGTGTTTGAATTGGAGCATGAACTCAATAGGTTCCAATTTATTAGAGTCTATAATATCAGGGAACAAGAATCTAACACCAAATAACTGCTTGGCATTCAAACCTTGGTCGCATTGTTTATAACACACTTCTATATGGTGCAAAGTCATTCTTATATTCGCAGAAGTAACGCAAAAACGGTAATATGCAAATTGAATAAGGCTATTGTCAGAACAACCCTTTTATTATACGAGTATTATCAGACAATGTATTTAGTGCCATTTTACAAAATAGTTCATGCTCACTCCGTTCTAAGAAACATGTACATTCCGTTACTTTATTGTTTATTTATAGCTTCATGCACTATTGTGTATCGATTTAATGGCCAGAGCATTCTCTACAAGTCAATCTCTAGGTGATGTACAAATCTTGTGAGCCAGGCGTACATAGGTTACGAACTGAAACAACTAAAGAATACAAAGATTTATATACATAGGTTTATATATAAATAGAACAAATAAATAAACGCTGTATACAGATACGTAAAGGAGGATATGTAGGCACTTTCGTTTTACACACGAAACGGTTGGTGGACATCCTGATGTCAAGCGGTAATTTACTTCTTTTTAAAACAATTATAAAGGCTACCTTTAAGTTAACTAAAACTGCCCGACTATTGTCGAGATTAGGCGAGTACGTCTTTCTTGAAGGATCGCAAGCTTCTGTAAAGAAAACATATTTAGCAACTGTGTTTAATTCTTGTGTCCCATCTGACTCTTTGATTTTTGTAATTCCGAACCACGGCGATGAAAAATGAGGTCCCTCTACTATAGAGCAACAAGTAACGAGTATTTTAAATATCATTTTGTCTGATATTTTGATGATTTTTGTTCAATGTCAATCATTCCTATATTGAGTATAGTCTAGGCTTGTAATATAAGTTCATATTTAGTATCTTCTTCATATTTCGTCTTCTTTATATTTAGTACCGTTCTGGTGGTTTTGAGTGTTTCCCCGGTCTACCCAAATGTCTAGCTGGCGGTAGTGTCGTGCTTCGGGTCGTTAATCTTGACTTATAACGGTAAGGTAACACGATGGCTGGGGCTCGTATGCCGCCTGTATGGACAGGCCGACTCAATACTATGGTAATTTATGGAAAAAAAAGACACCACTATAGTTTGTTTCGGAATTTCTTCCCAGAAGTCTTAGGAAGTACCGGCATCTTATACTCGTAGCTGTAAAATTCGACGTGTCAAAATATCTGTAAAGATTTACTTACAAAAAAATTAAAATTTATCATTTACCTATATTAAGAATTATTTTCATCTGATCTGTGCCATAGTAACCAGACTACTGATAAGTAAACTTACTTCCTAACTTTCTAAAGGGATACATGCATATAAATATATTACACGCAGACACAGAACTAATGATAACGAACTCAGAACTCGGAAACTGTGCGCTTCTCAAGGCTATTGCCGGCCTCGCAACTAATCTGCGGAACAAATTGTAGTCCGGGGTATTACCGATACGACTTCAAACCGCCAAGTCAAGAGCATTCTTCTACCTCTCTACTGACTATTCTCTCCTATCTTATGAAGTCCGATAAGCGAGTTATAGGTGTTCATGTTCCACAAAATCTCTCCATCACATTTGTGTTTAAGAATAATGACAGGAATGTAACAACCTTTGTATCTTATGGTAGGGATTGTTTTTGTATTCATTTGTCTGATAATATCATCGACAATAACATTTCAAATTTATAAATTTTTGAACTTTACTCATACATAGATCACGAATGAGTTGTCATTGTTGTTAACAAGATGGCGTAGTACCATATTTTCGAAATCAAAATCATTCGTTCACGATTTTCTTGACGTCGACGATTTTCGTAACGTTAACGTCCATGAAATATTGCTCTGTTATTAAATACACTAGTAAAGTCATCAATCATAAATATCGGCTGATATATTTCCATCGTTTTTTATGCTATTCAAGTTTAATAACAATATAAAATTATTTTCAGCATCTGACAGACAACTCAATTTAGTTTTCAAACTTAGTAGAATTTAAGCAATCATGAATTTAGCTGTCGCAGTTGTAACAACTTTTTGCGAAGAATGCAAATTATTTCAGCAAAGTTCTAACAATATGGCCAATGCATGAAAATAGCTAGAATTGTTCACTTTACAAATAACATAAATGTCACAACCACCTATCATTTATTCCGGGCGGCACAGGATCTACTATTCTCCTTTACTTAGTACTGATAAATAGATAGATGTAAATCTAAGCTAAACTTTGATTCGATAAATATGACCACTGCATTTGGGGAACCAATTCTAAACCTACGGATCGATAAATCTAAAAGCGCACATAGATTATGCACTTCACACCAACGTAAGGTTACATTGCGCTTTATGCAGGGGTGGAACCCTTGCTAAATTATCATTGCACCCTCGGTTCTGAGGCTACACCCTCTGCGGAACGTGGCTTGAGTATTGAACGGTTAACTGAAGTGGATGTTGTTTAGATTTTTATTTCCATGGACGACACTTTGAAGTTTGATTGATACGACTTTCTAGTTTCTCGTTGTTTAACTTTATTATTCTGAAAGTTAAATAGGTTGTATTTTACATCCTAACTACAAGTTTCATTTTAAATTATGAAAATATAGTTTCAACTTATTAGGGACTTGCGAAGGTGGCAATACTTAAAAACACAAGAAGTTATAAGGTACTCAGGTATAAATTATTAATATACTTGTGAGTATACAACAAAAGCTTTAAAGCCCGTATTATAGAAGGCGTCTCAAGTATCATTTCAACTCTGATCAGCTGAAACTAGTTTCAAGTTCTCATCAAATTTCAAGCGTCGCTCTCATTTTAGAATGCGTTTTAAGTTCTACTCAGGTCAAACTAGTTTCAGTAAGTAATCTCAACTCACAAGTCTGTTTTTTAGTTACGTTTCTGCATGGTCGAAATTATTGTTCCGTATTACGCAGCAAATTATATTAAACAAATCTATCTAACATATATAATTTATTGTTATTAGTTTATATAAATAATGAGAAGCAGCTCCCCCTTAATTAAGTACTCTAAATATTAAAATGAAAATGACTAGCTACTACTTAAAACAGTACGTTCAAATTATTATCAGTACTTGTCATTTTGAGTTGTCAAACTCTGTTTTTATTTTGTAAGAAACCAAAAGTTTATCACTATTGCTTGAAGGAATATTACTTATTTATTACTATATAGGTATTACTTATTTATACTATTTATTACATATATTTATTTATATATTACTTATTTATTATTATTATTACTTGAAACAAACAGTGGAATGTGTATTTTAAGTGAATTGAATATCAATTAGTGTTAATTAAAGTGTATTGAAATGTGTATAATGAGCAATTCTTTTGTAAATAAAGCAAGTTAAAATTAATTTTTCGTTGGTATTCAGAAAAATAATCATAAAGTATGGTAATTCCCTTATAATCCCTTATAAGGCATTAGAAATTACCACTTGAGACTAGATTGAGCTTGTTTCAGTTGAACAGAGACCATATCCTCCAACGAGCGATTATAAATAGTTGAAATGGGAGATGCTAAGGATCTGGCACAACCTTTCCAGAATTTAGAAGGAATGCCATCGCATCCAGGACCCTTGTCAGTATTTATGGCACCAATAGCTCCCTCTACAGTACTGGCACTCACTCTAAATTTACATATGACATCGGAACAGATTTACATATGACACCAGTGTTAGAGCCGTTCTCAGAATAATCTTGAGAAGAATTAACTCCAAATACGCTATGAAAGAAACCGTTGAATGCTTCGCAAACATCCCGTCCATTAGAGTAAACTTCATTATTATGAGTTAACATTTTAGGGTAATTAGACCCACCGCGCATACGTTTTAAATAAGTCCAGAACCTGTTAGGTTCAGATTTGATGGTTTTTTCGATTGTTTGTAGATACTTATTGAAACATTCTTTTTGTACATTATTCTGATGAGTAGGTACGTAAAACTGCAAACTCATCGTAGTCTAGAAGGTTTCCATATTTTTTCCAACGCGAATGTACCTTGGTTTTTTGTTTTATAATTTTTATTAGAGAATTACTGTACCAGTCGGGATATCTACGAGTGCCTGATCTATTACATATTGGTACAAACTTATCAATACCTATTTGTGTCTGTGGCCTCATTAACGGATACAATGCCAATTAATTTCATTGTAGAAACTGTTTAATGCTACGAAATCAGCTTTACGGTAATTTGGCTTGGGAGAAGATAACTCCTTAAACAGTGAGACTGATAAATCGAGAACTTTAAAATTTATTACAGGATGAGCTCGGCTTCGATAGAGGTAGCAAACATTTATTGATCTTGAGGGGTAAACTACAGAAGACGAGATCTAATGTGTTATCTCTGTAGTTGAGAAGGGTGTTGTATTGTGTTAAGCCATGAAGGTACAACGTCTCAACTAATCGCCTACCAGCGAGTTAGACCTCTACAGCACCCTGTTTTTTAAATATGGGAGTATTGTGTTGCCAATCGATGCAAGGCTTGTTAAAATCACCCGCTAGCACGCAATTGTACTTTTTAGTTTTGTTAGTTATTAATGTCATGCATTCAAGCACACAATCAACGTCTGTAGGTATGCGATGCGCTCAGGTGGTATGTATACAACACTGACGTTTTGCTCTTATTATTCTAAATAACTATATTTTTTTCACCATTGCAAAATACACGCTCCTTTCAATATGCAAATTGTATAATTTCTATTGTCACAACAACCCTTTCAACATATTCTAAGAATATGTAGGGAATGTTGCCTTTTTGTTAACTTTGTGATGACTTTCATTCAAAAAACAAAATGGCACGGTTCCGTTATTTTCATTGTTTATTACTTTCTAAAAACGATAATGGGTACTTTCTGCGTTCACTGCAATGGTTTGAGTATTGTTTATTATTGAAACTTTAAATATTTTATTTTAATGGATCGGCCTTGGCTAAACCGGTTTAGGTTAGCGTCTAGCTTTGATGGACCATTTTAGATCTCCTGCCACCACGTTCAGACAGTAGATATAGAAATAAGATTTATAACAAGCGTTCGACAAAAAGGATGTTAAGTTCCTTCAATATACCTAAAGGAGGATCTTTAGTCCCTTGTCTTTGTTGGGGAGTCTGCGTCCTGTATTCTCCTCTAGTTACGGCACTCAGTCTGTACAACTTACAGTATAGGTGTGTAAATTACTGATTTACACACCTAAATTTACACACCTGCAGCCCAAACGAGTAATAACCTTTGAGGTATTTTAGCACTACTACTGCATGGCGGCATAGGTCGACCTATTTATATGTATACCAGATAGTAAAAACGCCTCTTTTAAATATACACTCACTACCAATCGCAGAAAGTTGAATATTACACCTACCTACTATATGAAGCCGAACTTGTACAGACGCTGATTAATATTGACCAATTACCTATAGTATCTTGTTCGTGGCTATCGTTCCATATAAGTATCTCTATCTATACTACAGCAAACGTTCTACTATAATGTCCGACCAATGAGAACTGTGGTTGCTCCATAGTCGCATGTCTTGTGCAACACATCACCGCTACGTAAATAGAGGCGGTCCCGTCAGCTTGCGCAACCAATGCGCGGGCGCAATAAACACAATGTGAGAACACGACCATGTCCTTAAATAAAAACCGGAACGAATCCCGAACATAACACTGTCTTTATATTCAAGAGCCGTTTTAAAAACATTTAAAATGTTTCGACTGAAGTCCTTCTTTACTTTTTATTTCAAATCGCAAAAAACATCTTACCTACCTATCACCTATTAGTACCTATTTATTTTGCTGCAAATGAACATCAAACCTAAAGAATAGGTAATAACTATTAGGTATGTTATTATAATATTATACACAATTTACTTTATTAGTCAAGGAAATTTATATAATTTTATTATACGAACTGTTATTATTACAATTACGACTAATCTAATGACAAATTTTAGACCAAAGTCGCAAATAGCACGTAGTGCAAATTAAAAATGCACTGGAAAAAGCTTCTGCCAAATATTTGTCCACATTGTGTTGCATACTTAATTAATAATTGTCACATTACTTCCAACTTCCTACCTTTATAAGTGCATTTCTAAATAGATATAAATTGTTATTAATGAGAAAATGCGGGGCACAATTAGCAGTATAATTTTAATAAAGTTGTAGATACGAGTATTTTCCCGAAAGCTTAGCAGCCGTTACTCGTTCACTGCTGGACAAAAGAAGCTCCTTGGAAGGAAGGTTTACGCATCACTTAACACAAGTGAAGAAAAAACTTATCAAATAAATAGCAAAACCATGGTGGTCTTTCACTTAGTGATTATGTAACCGACCAACGTCGTCTTGTCGTTTGATGTGACGTCTCGCCATACCGCCTGGCGCGTCGGTGCAGAACCAGCTGTACTTAACAGTGAACTTTATGTCTTAATGTTAAGACATAAATTGTCATATATGTATGATAATTGTCATATATAATTAATTGTCATATAATTATGATTAAGTGTATTGGCTTGTTACTGTTACGAGCTGGGTATTAGATAAATTAAAGTACTCGATTAATTACCAAAAATAACACACTATTTATTAAGAACACTTTTTACAATAAGAAATCACTAAATCACTCGTTAGTCGCACTAGAAGATCTCTTCGATGTTTATTCGCTGTATCTTAAACCAATCTGGTTATGGCGCAACACTGCCCCCTCCTAAGAAATGCTCGTCCCGAGCATTATCGGTTCCATAGTATCGCGCCAATCGATCTACATGAACTATCTTTGGGGCGCCTTTTGGACACTTCTGTATCCGGTAAGTAACATCATTGATTTTAGTGACTACTCGGTATGGCCCATCCCATTTGGCTTGTAGCTTCGGAGATTTCCCTTTACTGCGAACTGGATTATGTAGCCATACTAGCGAACACTCTTCAAAGCCCTTATTATTCACTTTCCGGTCATAACGGGTTTTCATCTTTTCAGACATTTGTTGGCCCGATTGTCTGACATGCTTATAAGTGTCATTCATCTTGTTCCGCAAGTCATTCGCGTACTCCGTTATACTTCGCGGGGTATCAGGGGGTATTCCAGTGATCAAGTCTGCAGGCAACCGTAGTTCTCTTCCGAAGTTTGCAAAAGCTGGTGTTACGGAAGTACATTCGTGGACTGCACTTCGGTATGACAGAAGAAACGGTTGAATGTGTTTGTCCCAATCTTTTTGCCTACTTTCAACTACCTTTGCCAGATACCTCTCTAGTGTTTGGTTAAATCGTTCCACCATTCCGTCCGATTGTGGGTGGTAAGAGGTGGTTCTGGTTTTGTGAGCACCCATCACTCGACACACTTCTTGAAATATTTGAGACTCAAAATTTCTTCCTTGGTCACTGTGGATTTCTAAAGGCACTCCAAAACGACAGAAGACTTCGTGCACTAATTTATCTGCAACTGTTGATGCCTCTTGGTTGGGAATGGCAAAGACTTCTGGCCACTTAGTGAAGTAATCCATTACGACCATGAAGTACTTGTTTCCGCTTTCACTTTCAGGAAACGGTCCCGCTACGTCTATTGCAATTCTTTCCCAGGGTGCACCAACATTGTACAATTTCAATGCGCCTCTGCTACGTGTATGAGGTCCCTTCACGGCCGCACAACTGGTACACTTGCGACACCAGTCCTCAACATCATCACGACAATGAATCCAGTAGAATCTTTCCCTTATCTTTAACAATGTCTTCTTAACTCCCATATGACCTCCTGAACATCCGTTATGGTAGAGCTGCAGGACCACCGGTATCTTAGCTTTAGGAACAACCATTTGCAGATGACAGCTGTCTCCTCGAGCGTTTTCCCATTTACGGCACAAGACTCCATCCTGGATGACTAAACTATCCCATTGAGCCCAATAACTCTTCGCGGTCGAACTCAGCGATGCAACTTCGCTCCAGTGTGGCTTAGGAGTCTCAGCTTTAATCCACTCGAGAATTGATTTGATGTCTGCATCATCTTGCTGTGCTTGCTGTAGGCTTTCCTTCCATTCGTTGCTAAGGTCCGTCTTTATCGTCCTTATAGAAACAGCTTCCTTTACTTCTTGCTTGGCACAGTGCTTGCAGTCTTCAGGGCAAGGTCTTCTTGATAGTGCGTCTGCGTTACCATGAGACTTTCCACTGCGATGTTCAATCATGAAGTCATATTCCTGTAGTAGCTCAATCCATCTCGCGACTTGTCCTTCAGGATTTTTAAATTGTAAGAGCCACTTTAATGCAGCGTGGTCAGTTCGGAGGTGGAATTTACGTCCAAGCAAATATTTGTTGAAATGTTGCAGTGTCTTCACTACGGCCAGTAGTTCCCTTCTTGTGACGCAGTAATTCCTTTCCGGCTTCGACAAAGATTTACTGAAATATGCAATAACAACCTCTTGATCACCTTTCCGCTGGGATAACACACCGCCAAGCCCAGTATCACTCGCATCTGTGTCAACTATGAATTCATTTTCGGTATCTGGATACCCTAAGATGGGTGTGTTGCATAGACGTCTTTTTAGCTCTCGAAATGCAATGTCACAACTTTCATCCCAGCAGAAATGCCTTTTCTCTTCAGTAAGTTTATGAAGGGGTTTGGCAATATCCGCAAAGTTTTTCACAAATCGCCGATAGTAGGAGCACAAGCCCAAAAATGCTCTTACTTGGGTCTTATCTCTTGGAACTGGCCAATCCTTGACGGCAGCGATCTTTTGCGGATCTGTTTGGACACCCTCTTCCGAAACCACATATCCTAAAAAGCTAACCTGTCGTTTGAAAAATGAACACTTCTTAGGACTTAACTTTAGGTTGGCACTTCGGATTTTCGATAATACGCGCTCCAGGTTTCGAATATGTTCTTCAAACGTACGGCCTACAATGACAATGTCATCCAAATAGACCAGGCAGGCATCTCCAGTTAATCCGGTGAGTACTGATTCCATTAGTCTTTCAAAAGTTGCTGGCGCGTTACATAATCCAAAGGGCATTACTTTGAACTGCCACAATCCTTTCCCTGTCGAAAATGCAGTCTTCTCTTTGTCCTTGGGATCAATTTCTACCTGCCAGTATCCACTTTTTAAATCCAAGGTGCTAAACCACTTAACCCCTGTTAGCATGTCCAGAGTGTCATCTATTCTAGGTAGTGGACAGCTGTCCTTCTTCGTAATGTCGTTTAGACGGCGGTAGTCAACACAAAAACGCATGCTGCCATCCTTTTTCTTTACAAGCACTACAGGTGAACACCATGGGCTGGATGAAGGCTCTATAACGCCATCCCTGACCATTCCATCAATCATGGTTTGCACTTCCTGTTCTCGTGCTACTGGTAGTCTTCTTGGTCGCTGACGAATAGGCAACTCACTCCCAGTGTTTATTTTGTGTTGAACCAAACCAGTCTTTCCAATATCAGCGTCATTAGTAGAGAAAATATCAGTGTACTTAACTAACATTCTCTTAGCCTTGTCAATTTCTTCCCTAGACAAGACATCTCGACAGTCTTCTAAAAGTGTTGACACGTTGACTCGTGCACCTGTGCTAATATTCGAAGTAGTCAAGTCTTGGCATCGACGCATCCAATCCACATCTTCGCAAGTGCCAATCAGTGTGCCCTTATGAATCACACGTTGCTTGTCACTAAGATTTAGCACACGTACTGCAGAGATGTTAGTGGTACTTACTAGAGTTCGTGCGATCTTCCATGGAAGATCATTATCTACCCTTTCAATAAGGACACACCGATGCATTCGTCCAGAATTCTGAGGGAGACTAACTGGCATGATTGTCTCTGATCTGGGAGGAAGAACAACGTTCTTTAAGCTGTACACTTTTCCTGATGATGCTCCTTCCATGAACAGTTCTTCTTGACTACATCTCATTACACCTTGGTTGATATGGATCTCACAACAATTGTTCTTCATGAAGTCTAGGCCAAGGATGCAATCGTCAACTATATCGGCCACGATGACGTTATGCAGGTAAACTTGGTTGCCCAACTTCAACTCCACCTTCTGTTCGCCTCGAACGGGTATGCGCTGACCAGTGGCTGTTACTAGGTTTATTTGCTCACGGTTACATGCAATGTCCCTCAGGAACCGATTTGCAAGTTGGGAACTGACAACTGTGCGAGAAGCTCCCGTATCAATCGTCAGCTTACATGACGTTCCGTTAATTTCGCCTCTGATGACCAGGCTGTTCCCATCATGAGTCTGCGAGATCGAAATCCTTGGGGCTCTTTGAACACCAGCCAGCACCCGCCCCGTAGTCCTGGCGTTTACTCGTTTCCCTGCTGTTGTCGGGCAGTACTATCAACCGCCCTATTCTCCTGAGACCACTCATATTCACTTCCTATGCTTCGCTTAGGGCAGCTGGACCGAAGGTGACCTTTTTCACCACAGGCGTAGCATCTAGGGCTGTACCCCTTAAATCGGTCCCGCGGAGGTGATGCCACAACCTCCCGGACCCGGTGAGACCGATGGTCTTGTCTCACAGCTTCCACCTCCAAAGCGTGGGCCAGGGCGTCCTTGAGAGTTTCATGGTGCCCAAGTCTCACAGTAGCTCTAACTTCGAGGTCACGAATGCCATCGATGAAAGCTTGCACCAGATTCCCGTCAACGAGCGCAGGTGCAGACTGGTAGGCCTTACGGACCAGTTTCTCAACTTCCAGAGCCCACTGTTGCAAGTTTTCACCAATGCGTTGGGCACGATCCTTCAGCTGTGCACGAAACACGTGCTCCTGATGAGCGTCACCATATCTTGCCTCCAATGCCTCCAACAGTTGCTCATAGGTTACCTTCTTACCGAGGGCTTCGAGGACGGTTAGAGCCTGGTCTCGGAGACCTAAGGTGAGCGCGGTCATAGCCTGTTCCTTAGTCCAGCCGTTCGCCGTCATAACAGCCTCAAACTGGATTTTGTAGGCTGACCACGAAGATGTTCCATCACACGGCGGTACTTTGAACCCCCGCACCGAAGGAGCAGCAGTTACTGTAGTCGCCGCTCCGTTTCCAACTTTTAGGTTTCCTAAGGTCTTCTTCACGTCAGCAATCTGAGTTTCGGCCTCAGTGATACGGTTCTCGTGTTGAAGAACCTGATCCTTCACTACCTTGATTTCTTTGCCGAAAGTCTCATGTATGCCTTTTAACAAAAGCATCTGTTCCTCCTGGCGGCGAGCCTGGTCTTCCTTGTCCCGCTGCAGCTGTTCTCCCAAGCGGTGGGCCCGCTCCTCCTGGCGGCGGGCCTGCTCCTCCTTGTCCCGCTGCAGCTGCTCTTCCAAGCGGCGGGCCTGCTCCTCCTGGCGGCGGGCCTGCTCCTCCTTGTCCCGCTTCAGCTGCTCTTCCAATCGGCGGGCCTGCTCCTCCTGACGGCGAGCCTGCTCCTCCTGGCGGCGGGCCTGCTCCTGGAGCATCGCTATTAGGGCCGCGATATCTGGAGCTGCTGCGGATGCCGATGTAGACGGCGTGGTTTCCATCGCTGTCTGCTGATCTTCCGATGTAGGCAGTTGGGCACTTCCAAATCTCCTCTGATCAGCCTCTTGCTGGCGCTGACTCCTAGTTCGGATACCTTCCGTGTCCTCCTTTGGTAATACCGGCATACTTTAATCCCACTTCTGACACCAAATTGTTACGAGCTGGGTATTAGATAAATTAAAGTACTCGATTAATTACCAAAAATAACACACTATTTATTAAGAACACTTTTTACAATAAGAAATCACTAAATCACTCGTTAGTCGCACTAGAAGATCTCTTCGATGTTTATTTATTTATTTATTTATTTATTTATTTTTGAAGAAGGCTAACAGACTAATAAACATAATTATGAATAATACAAATGTGTAATCAAGTTGCTAACAACAAGCCTCCATATATAGGTGAGAACATATTACACTGGTCAAAGTGCCAGGTCATGGACTTACATTTTCTTACACGTATATATATAATTTTACACATTATTTTATAAATACAGAAAAAAAAAAAAAAAAAAATGAAGTAACAAAAGAAAAAATAAAAATATAAACAAAATAAAGTGACAATGAACCCACAAACACATTCAGCACTAATCAAAGATAACAACAACAAAAAAAATATTATGACACATTAAATATTTCGAACCGATCTTAAACCAATCTGGTTATGGCGCAACATTACTAATGTATCCAGTGTTATAGATAATAGCATACGCAATAGTCAAAAGGATTCACGGAACTAGCCAGATACGTAAAACTTAAAGGCGCCGAAAAGTTTTAGGTTCAAGCATAGGGTAAAACCGGGATAGATGCCCTACTTTTTGAAATACCTTTATAATATTAAAAATATTAATTTTAAATGAATAATTTATGTGCATGTAGCTAGCTTAGTTATTTAAGTTGGGTCATTATTTTGTTTTTTGCTGACCTATCAATTACAGATTTTGCAAAATGTAGGTTTTTGTGAAATGTAGTTTTTTGGAATAGACGCCTACCTTTATGGATAGTTGCCCCACCATGAAAATAACAAGCAGGATAGATAGCGCTGTAGCGCGGGATAGATGCCCTTCATACTGTGTAAAACAGCAATTCTCCAAGAAACATGGTTTGAATTAGGTACGTTTTATTTAACAAAAATATAAAATCTTAGTTTTTAATATTAAAGATTAATTGTTAAGTTTCAACAAACATAATTATACTTTTTAAAATGAAATATTATTTATCACCAAGAATAATTGGGGTCGGCTACTAGTTTTACGTGGAAAAACTGAATATCAGTTATTTCATGGAGCGACTGCCATCAGATCTCCGCGATCCTGGCATTACCGAACTTGTCAATATTCCCATCGACGCCATTCATCCTTGACTATGGCGATGTAGACTATCTGGATCTCACTGAAGATCAACTGAATAAAATTGAGCGACTCCAAAAGCTCTTTATTAGATCCATAGTTGGGCGAAACTGAAAGTTTTGAGTAACTCATAAATAAAACAATTAATTTGTATAACTACACTAACATATATATTGCTTATCACAGTATTCTACGTTACTCTCACTTTATCGTTGATACAAAATCATCACCTAATTTACATTCTTATAGAACAAGATACCCGCATTGCATTTGTAATAACAAATAAAGAGGCGCTCATAGCCCAGTTGCACTCAGTGGATTGAAACAATAACTGAGGGTAAGCAACTGCGGGCGCGGTCATTACCTGGATGAGTGACCGCTGGTGACATAAGACCATGAACGTCTCCGTGATTCGGAGGTTAAGCAGTCGGTCCCGGTTGTAATCACAGGATAACAGTCGTGAAGCTTGGAGACCTTGGGCGGCTTAAAAACATTCAACGGAAAGATTACGTAGCCACAACGTTGGCTTGCTAGGGGCTGGAACCGCACTCGGCCAGCGTGGGGACGTATGCCCTAAACCCTCCCCCGAGAGGAGACCCGAGCCACATACAATCAAGTAGGAACCTAAATTGTGTACCTATGGACAATGAATTAATGCAGTAAGTGTATATTTTTTTACCGGTTTTTGAAAAGACTACTGCCGCATTATATATATAATACAACCTGTGTGTGTATGTGAATATACAACCTGTGTCGCGGAGGACTTTACAAACATGCGTGTAACGGACACAAAGAACACCAAGACTCGGATCAAAATTTAGTGGATCACATAAAATGATGTCCCACGTGGTATTTGAACCCACAACATTTAGCGCAGTAGCAAGGGACGTAGTGACCGCCTAAACCACTAGGCCAACCGTGCAGTATTATTGGTAGGTATGGGTTTACGGTCCATTTACAAAGTATGTATTACAAAAATTAAGAAGTAAGATTGTGTTAGGAGACATTATTTAGAAGCCTTAGAAGTAACAAGCCTATTGATATTCGCAACAACTATCTAATGCATTTGAGACACCTATTAAAATACCTTATGAATCATCTAAACAAACGACGTTCAATACTTTAACTACGTTCCTAGCTAAGGTCTGAACACGGACCTCTTCCTAGCAAGGAGGTTCGAGCCTTCTATAGCACGCTGCGCTGGCCATACAGGTTGGTACTAGGTACATGATTTGTTTCAATTTTCTCTCTTTGCAGTACTAATGTGTTTCGTGTTTGATAAATGATAAACGAGGGCTTAGTCACAAAGTGATTATGTCGCCCTGGGATGAATAGTTGTAATGACGCAACGTATTCTAAATCCGTTATCACACGAAATTCTTAATTTATGATAAATACAAATACAACAACAAACATAGTAGGTACCTAGGTGTTCAAAACCCATATAAAAAGTCGACAATAAATAATCGCTCGAAGTCCCGTTAGGGCGAGTACCTGCTCAACCCTGCCACTACTTGGGGCGGGAACGTACGTCCCGCCTCGTGGTATTTAAGGTCGCGCGACGACACAGACCTTCATTCGTCTTTTGAACGTCAAGTGATCAAGTACAATAAGAACCATGGCTCTCTGGACTCCATACCTTCAAGAAACCCCTCTTGATTTAAGCAAATCGGCTCCTACTAATGTGAGGATATCGTCACATTTGGAAATCAACGCTGGAGTCGCTCAACAACCTCAACTATATTACGGGTCGTACAACCCAGTGGTAGTGGTTCCAGTGGCACTTAACGCACAACGACCGCCTCAATTATACTCGTATTTGGACTCGTACGACCCGCTCCAGACTTGCCCTCAGCGTTCAACATCATCGTCCTCCTGTGAAAGCTGGCCTCAGTATAAAACAGAACCACCTCGACCCTGCATGCCCTCACCGCCGGATTCTTGCAACTATGAGACCGAATCCCTCTCAGACGATCCTGAGTATAAGGCGTTTGAAACGGAGTCTTTTAATATCATGGCGGCGAAGAATGGGGGCTCTATATTAGGGAGCAACCCAAGGATGAGGCGCAATATGCAGACAGCTGACTCTGCAACTAACGATTACAGACGGCAGCGCGAAAAAAATAATATAGCGGCCAAGCAGAGCCGCGACAAGCGCAAGCTGAATGAGGCTCGTCTTGCCATCCAGAAAACATTCCTCAAAAGAAAAGTGTCTGAGCTGAAGGCGAAATTAAAAAACTGTGTTTGTGATCGTTGAGTGACACTGTAAACCACAAAATTGCCTTAGATGTATGAAGGCAGCTGAATCTGCAACTAATGGCAGCAAAGCACAGCCGCGACAAGCGCAAGTTACGAGAGGCTCGCATTGCCGTCCAAAAGACATTTTTAAAAAGAAAAGTGAACTGAAGGCTCAGTTAAAAAAGTGATTGTGTTCGTTGAGTGACATTATCCAAATTGTCTTAGAACTTAACCTAACTGCCTACTATATTTAAGTAATTTATTTACAAAGTACAATTTGATATAAGTTAATTTAAGTTCTCAGTGTAGTTTGTAGTAGGTTAAAAATTTTAAAATATAAAACTTGTGTAGTGTTTTCGTGTTTCAGTTAAGTGTTATTGTGCAAAATATAAGTATGTAAATAGTCTTTCTAAATATTTGGCTAAGGTAAATATCTATGTATGTTTAGGATTAGATATAGGTACCTAATTGTAGTTCAGCTCTAAGTCGTGTAAACCTAGTCTGTAGTAAGTATGTCAATGTATTAGTTATTTATTATGGCAATATTAAAAGATGCAATAAATATAATGGTATGTGTATTAATATCTGCTATATATTTTATTTACACGAAGTGTACTAGGACCAACGCTCTTCCTTATATATATCAATGACCTGTGTACCAAAGTTATCCCAAATTGCAAAATAGTTGCATATGCGGATGATACGGCATTATTGGTTAACGGAAAGAGCTGGGACGAGACTCGTAAGAACGCTGAGAATGCACTGAGAAGCGTAATGGACTTTCTTAACTCCAATATATTAACACTCAATTTTACTAAAACCAAATACATCTAGTTTTCCCAGTGTCAAAACACAATACTTGATACAAATCACCTCATCGCACATTCATGTCGAACTAAATCTCAAAGATGCAGCTGTCAGACCATTGAACGCGTCAATGAAATTAAATATCTAGGCATCACATTGGATAGTGCACTATACTGGCAAACGCATAGGTATCAATAACACCATTAATTGCGTTAGAAAATTGATGCCAATATTTCGTGAATTGAGACAGTCTGCTGATCTTGAGACGCTAAAAACAGTATGCCCTAGCACAATCTATAATATCGTATGCGGTACGCACACACACGCACACATACACATACACTCATAGGTACACAAACACTTAATTTAGTTATAGTTTCTCTGCTTTTGTGAATGTTGAATTTGTTTTGTTCTTTTTTTGCTGCTTTTATTAACCTTTTCGAATTAATATCACTACTGTTTCTACATCACCACACTTGGAAGGCGCTGATGGCTGTCATACAGTTAATACTAGTACAGCTATCAACGTTCAATAAATCACAACTATTGTATTAACCATTAGTTAATCTTCAAATAGCATACGTGATATGTAAACTGTGCCATTCATTTGAAATCAATAAATATTATTATTATTACTAACTACATACACATTATGTAGATTGGAGAGGATAGATGCGCTTAGGGGCATATATGTTCATCACATAAAAATTACAGAACCTATGTTTCACATCAGTTTCATTCCTCACTATCAGACCCGTGCAACCTCATCTGCCTCGTTTACCATTTCTTTACCATAAGAGAGATTGTAGTGAGCCAACCTTTAGTGACAGACATACTGTCACGGACTTTATTTAGATTTTTAGTTGTAGCGTGATGATAGTGTTCCTCAATAACTGAGCTATCTAACATCGAAATAATTATAATTCATGTTTCATCTACCTAGGTACAGATTAAATAAGTTGTTTCAAAAAACTGATATGAAAATGAGCTCTCATTTATTGAACATTGAAGTAGGTATGCTGTACCTAACGACAAGTCTGTTAAGAGTGCTTGTGTGAGTGTTCTTGACATACTGACGGTCAATGAAGTGATCCTACAAGGGTTCCGTTTATTCCTTTTGTGGTACGGAACCATAAAAACTATTTTTTTAAACCATGTGTAGCTGTTACTTTAAATATGTTTAGTAGGTATAATACATTTCTTATACTAGGTATGGCACGAGTATAACTTTGACTTAATATCAAGAGAAAGTAGGTATTTTAGTTTTAGGTAAATCTAAGAGGACTCAATTATTGTTGATAGCTACGTCATAAGCGTTATATGTATGTTCCTAGTTATAACAAAAACTTGCATCTTATCTCATCTCATGTCTATGGGATAAATGTAAGTAATGGACGGCAGTAGATTATCATTTAAGGCAACCTTTCTAAGAACAAACACATTCTTGAACATAATTTTGCACTAAAGATTACGTGTCTCTCGCCTCTAAGGTCCCGTTCGTTCCTCTTGTAAAGCGTCTGTCAGACATGGTGTCTGTCAGACCTGACTGGTAGTACCGTTGCAATGTTGGGATGTCCTTGTATTTCATTTCTTTTCTATTGCACAGACGCTCCTTGCATTAATCCTTTGCAAATGTTTCTCAACGCTAAAATGAGTTTACCTGTACCTAGTGCAATAAATCAATGTTTTTACCGAGACTCTGGTCTGTTTCGGTCGATTGTTCGATTTAACGGTTTTGGTTTCGGCTTCTTGAAGTTACTTTAGTAGAAATAAATTACAACAATTTATTTTTGGTTTCTGATCCCGCCCACACGCCTACCACTGTAACTCCTGTACACCAGGATCAACAGCAGTGACCAACGAACACACCGAGTTATGACACTCGGGAAGTCCCAGGAAAAATTAAATTGTCTTGGAACCCGCAACGAAATTAATTAGAAGAAAACTGGAGGATTCAGTTACAACATAGTTAGCGCACAGATAAATCTATAAAGTATTTTATGACTCTTTATCATTTTACATCGGATGGTGACGGATCCCGTGCGAGCCAGATATTTTTATTTTTATATTTATTTGAAAATGTGGCCTAGCGCGCTATGCGCACTAAGCGCTAAACTACACGCTAAAACCCTTTGATGTGTCAAAAAAACCGACACTCGAGCTATCGCTTAAGGTTTAATGCCATTTGGAATCTTACTCGTTAAAACATTGGATACATCTACGTCACGCCTAACCAACTTAACATTTACAGATATGTATGTATTTAGAAATATTTACCTTCATAAGTCAAGGACTTAGATCATGCCATTCGCTATCTGTACATTATTCATATTGGAGACCTCCTTGCTCATTTCTCACCAATCGCATTTTAAATTAGGTCAGTTTCATTCCGAGGTGCAGTGATCGAAGTTGTCAGTACACACACATCACACACACATCTCCATGCGATTGTAACTACAACTGCCTACGGAATAGGAACTATGTTTATCATATATTATGTACATTAGTGTAAGGTTGTCGCGAGCCTGTCATTTGATAACCCTTCAGCGTGGAGACGTATTATGTTGCCAAGAATCGACAGGGTTAAAAATTGTGATAATGTAATATTGGTTTTCGGCAGTTACTGTAGTTTATATTTGCCAATGTTTAAGTTAGCGATTACGGGTTAAAATTAAGAAGCTTAAAACGCAATGTTCCTTTGAATCTTAGTAGTTTAGGCTTACTTCGTGGAGTACCTTCCTTTTCTACATATCGCATGTTCAAGTCTAGTTGCAGGCTTTACGAATGTTGTTACTTTATAACATGTGAATATTGACCTTTACTGCAATTCTAATGTATTGTAAACCTAAATGAAAAAATATAAGTATAAATACTCTGTCTGTGATCATGGCTCTTAAATGAATGAACCGTTATTGATTATGTAACTTTCGTTTGATAAAACCTTATTCTATTTTTTACTCATCTCGAAGAATGTTTAAGTTATTTTCTAATTAAATTGTAAAATTACTATTCATTTCATTTCGTTTATATGTAGTAACACAAGCTTCTAAGACTTCAAAAATCTTCCGAATTACTGATTTATCTATATAGATATATTTATCGTTAAATTCTTTATAAATAAAAATTTGAATATCTAAACCTTGGCTTTATTTTAAAGTCTGCAAACCGCATGTAACTAAAATTGGGGCCGGTTGCAGTGATTCTGCAATATAGGTAATTGTGATTGCAACTGCGAACAGTTCCCGTAAGCTCGACCATTCTCTCTTTCTCATTGTGCACGTGTCCGCTTGTCCGGGAATCACTAGATACATCTATTTATACGCATGATGTCTTTATAAATGCATAATCAAATTTGCTCTGATAATTGTAAGAATAATAAGCACTCAATAAGTTAACTTTGTATAATATCGTGCAATTTTATTTAACTTGTCATAGATTAATTAAATTAATTAAACGAAAGATTGTCTATTAAGACTAAGGCAAATCTGATATGAAAAAACTGATACGTTGGTAGTTCCAAGAACAAAAAAAAATACATTTGATTTGCCCGAGCCCATCACAAAATAATTTCTCCTCGATTAGAAAAATAATAAATATTTTCGACACCTAATACGCAACGCCATCTAGTTCCAAGCTAAGCAAAGCTTATGGTGTGGGATATAAATAAATATATACTTTTTTTGTAAAACATACATATTAAACATAGAAAACACCCAAACTCCGAAACACATATTTGCAGATCATTCAAACATTTGGTCCGACCCGGTACTCGAACCCGAGACCTCAAACACAGCAGCCGCATACGCCATACATATTACTGCGCCACCGAGGCAGTTGAACCTACTGCTATGAATGGAACCTACGACCTCCGATATAGCAGTTAGAATTATGGATGAATAATATATGACTTACCACTAAGATTAGGAAGACAGTAATAGTACATAAGAATCAGACTATAATGATACTATATTCATCAATGTAAACTGCTTTCATTAAAATATACGTTCACTTTTCAAAAGATCTCTTCCCGAAGTTTTGATTCCAACCATGCTTGTCATTAATACAATGTTACCGTACATTTCCTATATTCCTTCCAACTGCATTATTACAAAGAAACCACAAACTGGCCAATGATATTGACATGTCAATCACGCGTCCCACGCAAATAGTGGATTTATGCGAATCGAATTGCAAGCCCATACAATGCCCACAATTGATACAAAATGAATTACGGGAACGCCTTGCAACCTTTCCTCTAACTGTTTCATTTAGACCTTTATCGATACTTTAAACATATTTCTTCGACAGGGTTTAATCCCGTGCTACAACGTGTACTTACGAGTAGCACCTGTCGTTCACACAACGGTAGGGAAAGAATAATATTTTGAGAAATGGCACACGTCATAAATATTTCTTACCACACCTTATCTTTGGTGTTTCAAATAAAATCTACAAATAAGCTTCACAGAGCTTTAAAGTTGTTTTACGTTTTTGATTCATAAGAAAACTAATCACTATTGTTATTAATTAATTAATATTTTGGAAGTCAAAGGGAGTGACATTATACATGAAATAGGTTGCTTGAATCTTTAATTTATACGTAAACAAACCCGCCCTCCGTGGCACTTCCCGTACGGTCTTGAGATTATTACCAGCTACATCACACGTCAGATGATTCGGTATATTGCACAACTCTCTCACCGATTCAAAATGTCAGTATTCGTGCTGTCGTGAGTGAATGTGAGATCGGAGGGCCAAAGATAGAGAAGCATCTCAATAGGTGGCCATAGTGTGGGTCAGCACTCTTGGATTCATCTCATGCTTTCCATCAGGCAGAGTAGAGTCACTTCGTCAGGTTCATACATATAAATAAAATTACATAAGTTGCCTCTAAGTTGCAGGGTGTGGTATTAAAGACCCTAATCAAAAAGTCGAACTCTGCGAACGAAGTGTGTGCTCGTGCGCTTGTCCAACGGCAAAGAGATGGTCGTGTACGTGCCCGACATCGGACACAACCTGCAGGAGCACAATATCGTCCTCGTCAGGGTCGGCAGGTGCGTGCTCACTCACTAGCGTTTTTAGGTGCCAGAAATATTGTTCTTTGCTACCAGAAGACATTTACTGTGGCCTTCTAATCCATCTATGGCCACTATTTGACGCGATTTTTGTAAAGAGAAGTTTGATAGAAGCTACAAATGTGTATTTCGGGCGACAGTTTTGAATGAATACAATAGGAAAAACGTCTAAAATCAATATTTCACTATCAAGATTGCTCGTATGTTACACCCCTATGTGGTTTAATTCTACCAGACCCAGTATTTATTTTCGAATCCAATTTCAATAATATTTGTTATAGAGATGCTAGATACTGAACCAACGTAAACCAGGCGAAGCGCGGGCAATAGCTATTGTACTTATATTTTTCTAATTACACCTATTATATATTGCATGCAAGCAGACCATTGAGGAATCAGCCAATTGTAGACATATAAACAGTGAGACGTCATTGAGAGCTTTTTATTCATTTCCAGGTTAAAGGATTGTCCAGGAGTGAAGCAAGTACGACCTGCCCTAGGTTGTCAAATAAAAGGTTTGGTGTATTTCGTTGTTTAGTTTCATGCTCTTTGGTTACGCCAAATTGTTACTTAAATGAATTGTTTATGATAAGTTCCTTTCCACAAACCTACCTTTATACACACACTCTGCGCGCGCTATGACAGCGCCCCTAGCGGATACAGAGAGAGAATAAAATAAGTTTTTAGAAGGATTTTGAACGCCGCCATTCGCGAATGCACTAAGTCGCGGACCGTACTGATGTAAATTATTATAATTTACATAATTATCGTGTACTAATCCAACCGCCCGCGTGAACGTACTATGTCGCGTGTGTAATCAATATATTATAATCCGCTTAATATCGCTAAGTTTACGGCATTGCGCCTTAGTAATTAGTTTATGAGTCGCGCCACGCCGCGAATTACTGCAACGAAGCAGCGTCGGGAGTACCCTGGATGCCCTGGACCCTGTCGGTGGCGGACCGCTACTACAAACAAGAACCGCTGCGCAGCTGATGAGGTACGTGTGTGTTCCTTCCTATCCTGAACTGTCTTTGTTTGCTTTAAAATCATTATACAGTCCACTAAATTATCGAAACAATATTATAACGTATTTGGCGCGACCACCCTTACTACAATATATCAATAATTAAGATATAAATAGTTTTTATTTCTTACCTGACACCTGTGTATACACATGTATAATAAAGCTTACATTTTTCGATTATAATTTTAATCCTAGTTATACTAGTGACAAATACTGACACTCATCCGCTCATCACACAAACGCTTAAGTGAATTCTTTTGTGTATGTAAATGTGAGTATAGTCTAGGCTTTTTTTATTATATAGGGGGCAAACGAGCAGACACATCGCCTGATGGTAAGCGATTACCACCGCCCATGGACACCCGCAACATCATAGGCATCACAAGTGCGTTGCCGGCCATTCTAGAAGGAGTACGCTCTTTTCTTGAAGGTTTGAAGGTCGTATTGGTCCGGGAACACCGCAGGCGACAGCTCATTCCACGGTTTTGATGTGTGTGGCACAAAATTTCGGAAAAATCGCACAGTTGTGGACTGCCAACCATCTCGATGATGGGGATGAAATTTCTGTCGCGTAGGACGATGGCGGAAAGATGCGGCGGGGATCAATCCGAACAATTTCTCGGAGCACTCGCCATGGTAAATGCGGTAGAAGATGCACAGCGAAGCCACATCTCTACGCAGCGCCAGAGAGTCTAGCCTAGGAGCTGGTATTAGGGTGCCCCTGCCCAAAGATGAGGACAGTATTCTATGTGAGGCCGAACCTGCGCCTTATAATGCCGAAATGCGTGGGCCGGGGTGAAATACTGCCTCGATCTGTTGAGTACACTGAGCTTTTTCGAGGTCAATTTGGCCTTACCCTCCAAATGGCCACAGAACTGGACTTCGCTCGATATGTCGACACCAAGTATCCCAATATTAGCTGAGGCAGATAGGGGAGTGTCTTCAAAACGAGGACATACGACCCACGGTAGTTTTTTTGCGGTGAACGCGCAAATTTGTGTCTTTGTTGGGTTGAATTGGACCAAATTAAGTCTACCCCAATTTGAGACCTTTTCCAAAGCTGTCTCAACTTCAGACACAAGTATGTTTCGACTCTCAATGTTTTTAATATAAGTGAAGTTTAGTATATATGTGTTTTTTTTTTATCTATTTTTTTTTGTTGCGCTTCGGGTCGTTATTCTTGACTTATAGCGGTTAGGTAACACGATGGCTAGGGTTCGTATACCGTCTGTACGGATAGGTCGACTCAATACTGTGGTCCTTTCTTTAAAAGACCAACCCAGATCCTAAACTGCGCTCGCATATAATTTTATTATTTGAAAACTAATCAATATTCACGGACTTAAAAAAGAAATACCTCTGCGGTTTGTTTCGGCATTTCTTCCCAGACTGAGTCTTAGGTAATGTCGGCCTCTTTTAACTGTGAAGTCCGACGTGTAAAAATATCTGTAAAGATTTATTCACAAAAGAAATATCATTTAAGAATCGTACACTTGACCTCTGGATCAGCTAGATCACACACTGACACCACTAGATCCTCATTAAACGATCAATTTTCGTTTTTATTTTGTATTTCTTTTCCTTTATAAAATTAAAGTCCTAACTTATTCCATGTTACATAGAATTACAAGCACTATTTTAAATTAAATTCCTTTAAAATTTGAAGGTACTTGTTTGTAATTAATTATAATAAAAATATGTTTACCCATTTTACACTCGGCCGTGTGATCCACGTGATTTGAGATTACTCTTGCGTGTGCTGGGTTTATTAACCAGACCAGACTATTGATAAACATACTTGAACATAATTTACACCCAGACACATAATTTATTTATTTATTGATTACACAACAAGAAATACATAAAAATCTTAAAAACAAAATTTAAAGTTATATGTTGCCTCAATTACAGACCACATATTGCACGAGAAAGATCACACAAACATCAGTTCACCTTGACGGACAGATATATTCACAAATATGTAGATAGTAATAGTATAAAGATTAAAAATAAAGAAAAAATTAAAAAGATGTTAATAAACATAATGCTATATTACTATTAATAATAATGAAAGATGAAGTTCTCATAAATAATACTAATACTACACATGAACATTTTATAAATCGTTGATCTCAGAATTGTTAGAAAAGAAAGCGTTCAGGTTCTTTTCATTCATTTTTATAACAAAAAATATAAATGGACAGTTACTTATTATGTAACTGTCGCATTTATTCTCAAGTCTTAGCCTTGAAGATTCAATCCTTTTATATGAGACCACCGTGACACAATAGTCGTAAGAAAGAGTTGCGCGTACGCACAATGCGACATACGGACGACAGTTGCGACATTATCGTCGCATGGCCGAGTTTACATGACGATTAGTCGTGGACATGCGCTTGAGTGGAATAGGACTGAGATATCACGGAAACGGATGCCATGCACCTATATTGTTATTAACATAATAAGTTTGACCAGTCACTCAATGTCCGTTGAAATTAACTTCGGTAAATCTGATACAACTGTAACCTTTTATGATGCTTTTCTATACAAATCGAGTTTTGTCTCCCTGAGAGGGCGACCTTTTCAAGTTTAATTCGGTTATCGACATTTGTCAAGGTATATACATTTTTTAGGTATTTAATTCAAGTTCACAATGGTTTCCAACGTCCAAAATTAGGGAAATCTATGCTAATATTATAAAGCTGAAGAGTTTGTATGTTTGTTTGTTTGAACGCGCTAATCTCAGGAACCGCTGGTCCGATTTGAAAAATTCTTTCAGTGTTGGATAGTCCATTTATCGAGGAAGGCTATGGGCTTTATATATCATCACGCGACTACTGATAGGAGCGGGGCTCCAATGAAGAATGTTTCAAAAACAGGGGAAATTTTCACGCTACGGGCAATATAAGACGGAAACGAGGTTGCTTGGGTCAGCTAGTATACAATATTTTGATCACCTTTATTATTAGGTATTGTAAAAATATATTTATTTTGTTGAACAATATGCATAAAAAGGTTGTTTATTATAAATAGGTACACTTTAATCCTTACAAAAAACCTAACAGTGGTTAAAACTGCTATTAACTACTACTTATAACTTAAATAATCAATAACGGTTCCTATCAAGTCGCTACTTGTCCCGCGCTGTGTGGTCAGCGGTAGGACGGAGCTAAGTCTATCAATCTAACCAACACGCTGACTCCCTGTGTCGGCAATGAATGGGTTGCATTATCAGTGTTGGACAAGCGGTGATCGATCGCTTGTTGACAGTGGGAACTGTGAGTAGTCTGTGACACATTTATAATGTGTTTGTATCCTGCTACCTAAGGATTTGTTGAATGGCTTGCTTAATGGTGTGAGCCTGCCAAAGTGACTCTACTCTGCCTGATCAAAAGCAAAGCGTAATCCAAGAATAGCGGCTCTACTGCCTGGGTAATGTAAGTAATTTAAATTTTTAGAATTTTTGTTTCGTAAAATGTGGTTAGGTTAACCGTTAAATCTTAGCCCCTATGCTATATTGTGTCGTCATCGACATAGATATTTATTTGTTTCAGCAATATTAATCCATACGATTGTCTGTATAAACAATAACATCAGATCCTGTCTAACTACCTGAATGCTACACGATCTACTAGTGGAGCATAAAAGTGAGTCAAAAGTATTACAGGATCCACTCAGACTAATGAACAACATCACAGTGAACTTCATAGCGCTGTTCGCTTCACTGGTGGATATAGATAATGGATCCTAACGGAAAGAGGAATGTACTTATAATGATGTTCACAAATTACGTAATGAATATTAAAGCTATTTAAATATTAAATCGTCTGAATATTTGAAAGTGGACGATAAAAGTACTTGCACCAGATGAATAAAAACGTTGCCATTATACAACAAATTTCAAGGTGAACAAAGGACACCGATTAAGACGCGCCCAGGTGAAATGAGGTCACTCAAAGGTCTAATCTAAAACAAAGAAGTAAGAAAATAAAAAAGTAAGTACATTTATTAATTACTAGCTGACCCGTGCCCACTTCGTTGGGCATAATGTTAATAATATTTTTTTAGTACAGAGTGTTATGTTGTAATTTCTAACTGCCAAAAGGAGGGTTATACATAGGTTTAGTTTGTATTTGCATGCTAATACAAAATTCGAAAGTAACTCTGTCCGAAAGAAAAACCATTTTCTGTGGGATTTGCGATAAACGAATTCCATGAGGACCAAGTTGCGGGAAAAGTTAGTTTGGTTATGGTAATTTTAATTGTTCAAAACTTCTCTGTAAACTATATTGGATGTAATGTTATCATTTCGTAGCAAAATATATTGTCTATCAGGCGTTCCAACCCGAGATAAGCCAACATATAACTGCCCATGGGAAAAACACGGCTTTCTCAGGTCAATGCCCACCAGAGAGAATGTTTGACTATGGGGCTTGTTAATAGTGAGGGCAAAAGAGATCTTCACTGGAAACTGTAGCCTTTTAAACGGTATGGGTAAATCAGTGGGAATCATGGGTATCCGCGGATTATAAGCCAATTGTCCCACTGCTGGCCCTGTGAGAATGGTCGCCACGATTATATTGTCCCGTAACTCTTTTGTAAGCAGCCTTGTCCCATTACACATGTTGGGGGGGCTCAAGTTTCTTATGATAGCATGATAGGAATGCCAACTTTTAACATAAGGTCGTGAGGAGGTAAGCCAGAAGGGTTCAAAGAATTTAAAAATTCTTGGGGATAGTGCACTGTACCCTCAATATTACACACCGTATCAATAGACTTATAGTGTTTGACCTAACCGGGAATTTTCTCTAAAATGAGTTTATTTATTTCATTCACTGTATCGTTTCTGGGTGACACTATTGCCCTAGAACAAAGCCAATGATAATCTCTCTCCAATATTTATATAAATAAAATTGCCTCGCGTACATTATTATGTAGGTTTGAATTCGTTAATTTAAATTATCATCCAAAAAATATCTGTAAAAAAACTATTTCTTACTACTTATTTTTAAGTAGTTGTTTTGTACATGAATAAACCTGTTTATATTATAGAATAGAATAGAAGAATAGAATAGAATAGAAGAATAGAATAGAATAGAAGAATAGAATAGAATAGAAGAATAGAATAGAATAGAAGAATAGAATAGAATTATCATCCAATACATTACGATACGGTTACGATAATCTATATCGTATTATCTCTTTAACCATGCGTCCAAATCATATGCTGTTAATGGGAAAGGTCTTTTATTTTAAACACTTAAGACGATGAGTTTACTTATTTTCATAAAGATTCGCTGACTTTTTTGTAGGCATTTTCAAGCTCCACATCTTTTCTCTAGAACTTAAATATATATCTTTTATAGTTAAGGCAGCGTTCGTAAGAAACGCTTTCATTCGACCGTTTTTTCTCCGATTCACTTTGCAAAACCGACTACCACGTAAAATCCTTTCGATTTTTTATATAACCTATGACACTCAGCAATAATGTGGCTGTGGGGGAACGGGTATAATGTTCCACCCAACACAAAGGGAGGATCCTCCGACCAGGCGAGGTGATCATGCCTGGCGGGCTACTGCCCAACAGTTAATGTTGGGATGTTGTATATATGATAATCGGCGCGAGATCTATTAATTGCGCGATTCAGGATTGGTAGTTTCTTTGTATTGTAGGTTACTCCGTAGTTCAGTGTAACTTCGGTAGATGGCGCTATAGTATGTTATGTTGTATGTGGAGGTCGCCACATCACTCCCCTCCAAGACTGGAGGTCGATATATATTGCGTCAGCTGTCTGTGCTCTGTTGCGCAGCTTGCCAGTGCCAGGAGTGAGTAGTTCCAGTGAACGGAACTGAGTGCCGCAAGTTCCAGTGAGTCAGAACTGAATGCCGCTAGTCCCAGTGAGTCGGGGCTGAAGTCCGCTGATCCCAGTGAGTCGGGATCGCATGCGGTGCGCGGTGCTGCGGTGAGGTCCCCAGTGAGTCGGGGCGATTGCTGCGTAGTGGCTGGCTGCTGCGTAGACGGGAGAGATGTGCTCTGCTTACATGGACCGTAGGTGCAGTGTGCTGTGCCTAGACGCTGATGAGGCCGTAGGGGTTACCAGGCTGGAGTGGTCGCGTCCTGCGTGTGGTATATCCCAGATGAGGCCGAAGTTGCTGGCTGGCTTGAGACTTGCTGTGGGAGTGAACATGATGGTGGCGCGGCTTGAAGGCTGCTTCCAATCACGTCGAGGTCACCACTGTGGGGGAACGGGTATCATGTTCCACCCAACACAAAGGGAGGATCCTCCGACCAGGCGAGGTGATCATGCCTGGCGGGCTACTGCCCAACAGTTAATGTTGGGATGTTGTATATATGATAATCGGCGCGAGATCTATTAATTGCGCGATTCAGGATTGGTAGTTTCTTCGTATTGTAGATTACTCCGTAGTTCAGTGTAACTTCGGTAGATGGCGCTATAGTATGTTATGTTGTATGTGGAGGTCGCCACAGTGGCTATCTATTGGTGAAAGAATTTTTAAAAAAAGTTTAGTAGATCCCGAGATTACCCTTACAATTTAACAAATATACAAATACACAAACTTTACTTCTTTATAATATTAGTATAGATCAATAGAAATCTACCAAAACAAAAGCTATACAAAATCTACTATTGTACTTAATAGACCGTTATTCGCGTGCAGTGGTTCAAACGGTAAACTTAGTCGCCCCTACGTCATCTCACACGTGCCCCATGTACACACGTGACACGTTATGTACACAACCCCATGTCGCGCAACTGACGAAGGGTGTCGCAACCAGCGATGGCGTCACAATGATATTCAACGCAAATAAAATTACTTGAAAATATACCTTATTTCAAAACGTGAAAGGTCGAATATCGCGTGTAAGCAGCACACGCAGATGCAGTATTGATTATTTATTTCATTTCTAATTTTGAGTGAGTGTGTTATGTTTTGTCGTTATTGCCCGATATTTGGAAGAATTACTTCCGTTTCATGATATGAAAAATTCAGCAGCCATTCTGTGACCAGTCGCTTTGCTTCTCTCGCAGATAACTTAATACTATGTGTGTAACTGACAAACTTTGTTGTACACCTTAGGGCGGAGGTGGATGGGCTGACTTTTTATGAAGTTATTGTGAAATTTATTTTATATCTTTATTGAATACATACAAAATTACAAAACAAAACATAGGATGAGTTACAAAATATTGTTCTTTCAGACTATTTGTTCTCTTTTGTGTATTTTTTACACCATTTAATTGCACGAAACAGCATTTTATAAGTAAACTTAATTGCAAGCACAACAATTTGTACCATACAAACGAAAAGTAGCGTAGTTTGTTGCATGTGTGTGCGTTATCATGTGTAAGGAACAAAAGTCGTGCGTTATCTACCTTTTTTATTTGATCTGATATGATACATTATTTACACAGATAATTCTAGGTTTTTATTAGCTAGGAAGTTGTTTGTAGGATAAAAGAACAGAAATATTACTAGATAAGTTTGAGGATTCTCTGAGTAGGTTATGGCACCTACGCTTTCTTACAAACGCAGAAGTTTGAATACACTATCCAAATTTCATATTCTAAAGCCACTGCTATGTTTTGAATGCCATGAGGAATGTTTGCAACACTAAAAACTGACAGTAACAGACAAATGCTCTTTACGTACAAGATTGTTGTTAGAAGTACCAAAAAGTAAAAAGACGTCATTAAAAATAATTTAAATGGTTAACAGTTAAAACCTGGAACTCGCTACCAGCGCACTTAAGCTGGGCGTGAAAAAGCCTTTCACTAGGCCATCGTCGAGAGCTATCAGTTATTTGCAACCACAATGTGCTACGGTGAAGCGTGGCGCGGTATCTACAGCTAGTTTTTACTTAAGGACTCTTCCCTAGGTATTACTATACCTGGGTCTATAAGTTATATTTGCAACCACAATGTGCTACGGTGAAGCGTGGCTCGGTATCTACAGCTAGTTGTTACGTAGGGAAGTGATACCTGGAGCTATGTTACAGTTAGACTGTCATAAAACAAGACTTTATGTGTTTTACCGAAAGTTTACCAAAAGTTGTTATATACTTCGACAACTGTTAACTTCAACTATAGATTAATTATAAATATTAATCAGCGATGATGTTTCATTTTGACGTGACAACGTCTTATAAATTGGTTTGCCGGGTGACACTTCAAGAAACTGCGTTACGCTCCGCTCACGTTATGCGCTCACAATGAGAGCGAGTGAGAGGCACGCGTCCCTTCCACTCGGGCATGGTTAGCCCGCCTAAGAGCGAGAGGGACAGACATAAAAAGTGAAAGGCACGCGTCGAATTATATTTAAAACGTTAAAATTAATGTTTTAAATATAATTCTTTGTATAAATAAATGTTTTAAATTGTTACTATTATTTCATCCTTCTTCCTACTATACGAATGAATATTCACATTAAAATTATTTTACCACTCAAAGTCGTTGTCACGTAAAACTTTCGCCCGTATACCGACTTTACAGGCAACCAATTTTTTATCTGGCTTAGGCTTTCTACAAGTTGAATAAGTCAAGTTGTTGCAACAAAGTGAAAAAATATAAACACAGATAAAATAAAGTGTAATGGCTGTATAACATAAAGTGACATATTTAGTTCAGGCTCCTACATGGTTCCAAATCTTAACACATTGCATGCGCCCGCGCATGTTTGTTTAGTAATTCAACGGGACCGCCTTTATTTACCTAGAGGTAGAGTGTTGCACAATATATACGACTATGTAGGAACCGAGAGTTCTCATTGATTGGACATTACATTAGGTACGCAGTGCCTATAGATATAGTTATGTGGAACGGCAGGGTGTGGAACAAGTAATATAATACAGGTGATCAGTTTTATTTAGTACCTACGCTTTTGTATGTGAGTGTATTTTTTAAATGAAAACTTCTTTAGGCGCGTTGAGCACTGTTTGGGTGAACAAATATTATAAAACTCGCGAAATATGTACGTAGATATACCTACCTCCGTGTGTTTGTAATATATATTATATATACGTTTATACAAAGAGTTTCAAAGAAACTTGTGGCGGACATTTTAAATCTTAATATATATAAATCTCGTGTCACAATGTTTGTCCTCAATGGACTCCTAAACCACTTAACCGATTATAATAAAATTCGCACACCATGTGCAGTTCGATCCAACTTGAGAGATAGGATAGTTTATATCACAATTTACTAATTGGGAAAAAAATATTTCTTTTGAAGAGAAGCAGACGAAGTTGCATAAGTCAGCTAGTCTTTTATAAAATTTTACCATAGTGACGGAACGTGTGGCGTGTGCTACGGACATTGCCGACAAGATTGTTTTTTTGCTATCTGTACTTTTATACTGTGGATGACGTCACGCCGCTGTTATTGTGACAATGTTCCATCGCAATATCAACGTTATACCGTTCGGTGAATTTCAGTCCTCTTTGAAGGCGCTGTCAGTCACGTAGCCTGGTTGAGCTACCTACCGTTACGGTGTGACCTTGTACGGTGACCTTGCAATTTGTATTTCATTTCCTTAGCGCAAAAGCCATTTGTAAATGTTTCTTAGCTTTTTTGCATAAAGCATTGTATAGTGCAATAAACCAGTAGGTATTTTATTACGTCTCCGGCCTATTTCGGACGATTGTTCGGATGGATTCAAATTCAAAATTCATTTATTTCGTTAAAAAGGTACAATAATTTACAATTAAATTCTTAAATTTATAATAGGTATTTATAGTTTCGGCTTCTTTGTACTTTCGTTCAAAAGTACACTTCATTTTACGGTAGGTTTAGGGACGTACAGACATATTTATAATAGTTTTTATGACTCTCTCTAATTTTATCTCGTATTGAAAAAGTATTTTAGACTTGTCACCTATAAAATTTCTTTTTCGCATTTCGTTATATATGTCCACTTGTGTTATTTATTATGGGTGTTTCTTATATTCAAATAAAATAAAAAAGCCAGAGAATAACTAGATAGGTGCATTCCAAACTTTCATGAAACAGACTCAGAAGAGGCTACGTGACCGCTCAAACCACTCACACTAACGCCATCGGAGCAGTCAGAATTCGTAAACACATACACAGATATTCCAGCGCCATTATTGCACTTCAAATCATTAGGGTTATTTTAATAATGGCATTGTTATCGGTTTTTCCCCTCTTTGGTTTTGCATTTTTTATGTGTAAGTTAGTGTTAACCGATTCCAAAAAAGTTAAAAGTTCAGAATACATAAGGGTGTATGTTTTCTTACAATGATCTTAATCTCACAATTCCGTCGCTATAAACTGATGTAAAAACTTACATTTGTATTTAGTGACTGTTGTATATTTTACACACGAGAGACGTTAAGATACTTTTTGAGCTCAGCTGATGCCAAACGCGTTTAGGATCGGACTTGTTTACTCGTTTCCTTGCCCTTCCACAAAAACAAAAGGTAGGGATTTCAAGATCTGCAAAGTAATCCTTATGACATGTGCAATTTCTTTAAATATAATACTTTCTCTATCGTTGAGTAACAATCAACAAACTTCTGCGTACCTACCGTTATGCACCTGTTATGCACCTAACTTTGTGGTTTCTATAGGACAGGTACTGAATACATGTTTATAGCACTGTATTAAACCAAATAACTAAACTGTCAAAGAAATATAAACTTTAACTTATCGACATAAGAGACACAGATCATATATATATTGAAGTATCGATGAAAGGCTAGGCTAGGTTTCGAGACGTTCCAGTACAATTGTGGACATTGTGTGGGTTTGCAATTGGATTCGCAGAAGTTAAATGAAACATTTTTGAGATTAAAATAAATATTGCGTTTCGAATTTGCCAATTTTAACCCATTGACACTTTAAGTAACTTAAACAAAGGTAAAAACAAAGTACAGTTATTTCTCAAAACCAATGTAACACTATCGCAAAACTTTTTGTTCACGCAGCCGCATGCCGGTCCCCTGGGACATAACCCGTGTCCATGCGGAAGGGTTTCCAAATGACAGGCGCGCAACTATCCTTTACAGATATTGTTGTATAATTTATCTAATATGTAATGTAGTCCCTATTTCGTGGGCAGTTGCAGTTATAATCGGTTGAAGACGTATGCAGCTACAATAAAATGCAGATGGCGATTGAAGTGAAATTCAAAATCATTTAATAAATTAAGACACTAAGTGACATTTATGAACGTTAAATTGAAGCTACAGTTAAAACCATAGATCGACACAAACAGACGCCACAGCTTGTACTGGATAGTCAAGGCAAATTGGATGAAAACACCAAAATCTACTGTCTGTTTATGTTGATCTAAAATTAATTCGGTTTCATCGTTTCCAGCCCGTCCACGGTTTCCGAAGCGCGCGCAACTTTGTAGAAAAACTTACATAACTACTTACCTAATCGTAAAAACTGAAATCGAGAAAAAAAATATTAATACCAATAAAGTCATTACCAATCAGCTAAGAAGGAGCACTAGGTAAAGCCAAATGTTCGACTGCAGTATTGTATCATTCTAAGGGGTGCTCTAAAGGAGCTGTCAGGTTTGGGGTAATATTTTACTGTTTGTAGCAATTGATTTGTAGTCTGTTATCGTTTGTAACAGGCCGGAACCTTTTTTCCCAGAAGGTAGTGTCCGTACAAGGTCCTAAATATTTTTTTTTTATGAGCCTGTTGTGTCCTAAATATTTACGTAATTTATTTTACTACAATTCGAGGTAGCAGAACCAGTACAGCTTGTTCTGATATTTCATTCTCAACACAATTGTTTAATCAAATCAAATCAATCTTTATTTGTGATCATGATCTGTCAGTTATTGGTGTACAAATGTACTTTTTTTATTTAAATTAAATGTAATCAAGGTAATAAAATGTAATATAAATTACAAAATATCATTCAACTAGCTGACCCTCGCAACCTCGTTTACGTCTACTATTGCCCGTAGCGTAACAATTTGCCCCCGTTTTTTAAACATTCTTTATTGTAGCACCGCTCCTATTGGTCTGAGCGTGATATATATAGCCTATAACCTTCCTCGATAAATGGACTATCCAACACAACACAAATAATTTTCAAATCGGACCAGTGGTTCCTGAGATTAGCGCGTTCAAACAAACAAACAAAAAACAAACAAACAAACTACCAACCAAAGAATGAAACAAGTAAACAAATTAACAAACAAACAAACACCCAAACAAACAAATAAACAAACAACCAAACAAACAAATAAACACATTAACAAAAAACTCTTCAGCTTTATAATATTAGTAAATAATAGATAATTTATTATAGACTAGCTGAACCCCGCGGTGCTACCCGCGGTACGACAATAATCACAGGCAACGTCGCGAGGCGAAACTAGTATCTTTATAAATTATAGTCTACGAGTTATTCTGATGTATAAGCTATATTATTGTAAATCGTAAAATAAGTAACTTTTTTGGTTGTTTTCTTACACCTTGTTTCTTGAAAAACGCAAATATCTTACGGAACCCTATTTTTTTCCAAAATAAAATATAGCCTATGTTACTCGTGGATAACGTAGCTTTCGAATGGTGAAAGAATTTTTAAAATCGGTCCAGTACTTTTTGAGTTTATTCGTTACATACAAAAATACAAATCTTTCCTCTTTATAGTATTAGTGTAGATGTAGATTGTAGATAGTGTAGATTTTGGTGCCAAAGCGAAAGTAATGTTACGGTGTAAAACAGTTCGTACCTGTGTTTTATAACTTTCATATTTATATTCCACACCCGCACACCCTGTTCTGTTGGTATTACGAGTATTATAAAGGATCTGTAAGTGCCATAAACAACATTTTACTCTGGATGGATTTATTATTGATTTTTTTTGTTGTTTGTAAAGGTTGCACTTGTTTTTGTGTTGTACAGAAAAGTTGTTAAATGCGTCGGCAATTTCAAGAAGATGTGTTATATATATTACATGTTCCGTTTGAAGATTTTGTATTATTTATGCCTATTTTAGGCAAATTTATTTTTAGGCTTATTAATTATGTTACATGTAGCTTTCGATTTAGATTTTCCGCATTGTATCTCGTGATTGATCGTCTTTTTGATAAGTTTTTAAAACTTTTTCATAGCGTTCACTAAGCGCTATTCTACGGACTCATAAATCATTATAATATTTATTTATTTATGTATTACAACATCACCTTCACTATCATTACAGGTTGCCCTAATGTGATAGAGAGGCTAATTTACATTTTTATTATTATTACACACACACACAAAGGAACAAATACATTAACGGAATATAAATTCAATAAAAGTAACAATCTATCTTAAAATTAAAAATATGAAACAAAATATTGCAACTCTTTTAGTTTTTCTAACAAATAAAATGTACAAGACATTTTACGATATACCTAGGACTTAAAATGCCTTGGGTGTATCAAAACGAATTTTTTGTCCGCTTTTTTCGATTTTGCGATCTATCCAGTTTCAATAAATGTGTTTCGACTTCTTATCAAACTAATATATAACCTATGCATATGTTTTGTGTGCACACCCCATGTGCTGGCAGCTAGAACTTTTAAAATATTTAAATATTTGGAACACTTTTCAACACTATAATTAATGTACTTAGCCCATCTTAGACCTCTATCCAAATACATACCCAAGTATTTGGCACAATCTGTTAAAGAAAAGTCTTGCCCACTTAATTTCAATTTGGGAACTATCCTTTGTCGACCCCTGCTATAGGTACAGTAATTAGATTTAGTGGGAGACAATTTCAAACCAAGCTCACTCAAATATGTCACTTTGGACCCTATATTGAGTTTATCTAATATTATGTTGTCGCGGCTTCTATTGAGACATTGTTATATGCATCTAGAATATCCAAGAAGCATGCCAAAGTAGGGCAATTCTCTGTAAAATCTATTTGCATATATGTAACCAACTTAGTGATTGCATCTAGACAGGAATGTGCTTTCCGAAAGCCAACCGTGTTCGATAAAAAAATACTTTCTTTTCCGCAAACCACTCTATACCTTTTGTGTAACATTAGATGAAAGGTTTTACATACACAAGAAATGGATAAAAGGATAGATATAGGTCTATACTTAAGCTCACAGGAATTATTATCATATTTTGGAATAGGAATTACTTTAACCTTTCTCCATTGACGAGGAACAATACCCGAATAAAAGATATTATTGTATATTTTAAGCAAAAATGAGTTTCAAAGTTTTTTGTTTTATTGTTCTCAACAAATTAATTTACCATTATAAAGTACACGCTTCTTTCAACATGCCAATTGTAAACCTGTTATTGCTAGAACAACCCTTTTATTATATTCAAATACAGTGTAGAAGGTGTCACCATTTCGCGAAATTGATGACATTTTGTCCATTTCAATAAATTGCGTTGGTACCGTTCTCTTTATTGTTTACTCATTTTCTAAAAGTGATAAAGGTTACCTTTAGAATTTATTGAAATTGTCCAAGTAATGTTTCATTATTATAACTTCAAAAAACCAATTTTCATGAATCGATCTAGCTTCGACGGCCGACTAGTTTTGTTTTACCGTACTAGACTTCGTGCTAAGCATTACATTGGCAGATTGGTCAGGCAGGGTGGAAATCAGATTTTTAACTAGCTTGTATCGAAAATGGTGTTCGTTTCCTTCAACGTAAAGGAAGATCCTTGGATCAAGTGACGTCATTATTACTAACAGACCTTAGTAGTTCAAATAATTATAATATTCAAGAATTATCTTGTTAGATATGGAGACACTGTATTGTTGCTATTGACATGCTGTACATGTGGTGTGGTTTATTACCACAATGTACTTATATGCCCACATCATGTGCCAAAATTCAACGCGTGTGCAAAAATAACACGAATCCTTTCATTGATCAAACGTAATTGTTGACTCAGGCAACAAAGTGACACGTGAATATGTCTTTACAGCAAGAGTCGTGTGAGAATATCTATAAACTAACAATAAAAGGCGTCGGGGGGAGTATTGACAAGTTCGACAATATTATTGCACTTGTAATATGAACTGTATGCAGTGTCATACTGAACGCGGCGACGCCTCTATTTCATTCTGAGGTGACCGAAGCTGTTAGTATTCTAGACGAAAGACGGTATACCGGTAACGCAGTAAACCACACATATCAAAAACGCTGAACAAACTCATTAGTCACCACGCGGTTTCTGTAGTTCTACTGTATTAGCATATCTTATGGTGAAGTTACGGGACATAGCCAGTTGCTTACAAAACCAGCCGCTGTGGATAACATCATATTTAAATATATAGGAAATTGCAAATAATTTTTTATTGTTGAACACACTCGGCATCTGCTTCTTGTTGCATCTGCGCACATTTTCATACAATTTTAACTTTAACAACCTACAAAATAGGAATTATATTACATATTACATAAATTATTAAATACTATTTGTGAAAGATTGTCGCGCGCCTGTCATTTGAGAACCCTTCCGCGTGGACACGGATTATGTCCCCGAGGATCGGTAAGGTTCACAAAAAAAGGTTACAGGGTTTTGGGAAGTAACTGTCGGTACTTTGATTTTGCTAATGTTTAAGTTTGCGATTACGGGTTAAAATTTACAGGTTCAAAACGCAATGTTTGTTTGAATCTTGAAATGGGTTCTGGGAACTTCTTAGAGTATCTTCCTTTTTTATGTCATACTCAAATCAAATGTAAAAAGGTAGATAATGGAGCATAAAAAAAAGTAAAGCCATTTACACATATGTGTGTGAGGGTGATTGAAGTGGGACACTTAAAAAAAATGTTCTTTGAAATTGTTTTAAAATAGGTATTATGCTAAAATAAATCTGTGTGTTTTATATTCATTGTTCGAAATAAAGGAAGGTATATGTACAATGTAAGATAGGTACTAACCCTGCATTGTTCAGTTGAGCATTAACTAAAGAGAAGTAAAATCGTAACAAGTCTTTCTGAGAATAATATGAAATGTACATGGAACAGAGTCCTGCTGCCTAATGCCTCAAGGATTATCGGCCCCTGATACATTCCTGCTGTGTGTGACGTCTTTGTTGCATAAATGAATGACAATTGCGGAAGGCTGTTGTGCTTTATCTGCTGTTAGGACTGTGTCTTACAATAGCTTTGGTTTTGCATTGACTTCAAAATAGAATGGAATTGGCACTAGATTCTGGCTCAGATTATTTTAAAAACCTAACAGTAGGTATTTTGGTTTGAAACACAATTGAAAGTTATTAGAAAATATAATTTATGACGCACTTTATTCTCCAATTTTTTAATTTTTTTTCAACTCTAACCATACCAGAAAAATGTTCACTATAAGATACAACACCAGTTCGTTCTTTAACGTTACTTTTAATATTACCTAAGTTATGTCAGGGGCGTGGACCGGGCCCTTAATACAAGTTATCTCAATACTTAGCAAGGGCTTTGGTTACGACACCTGGTTAGACTCGTTAACATCTAAACGTGATCCAAATGCTCAGTTGTTTTTTATTTTTATTTTTAAGTTAACATTGTAACTATTGATGAATAAACTATTATTATTATTTTTTTTCATTGCGGAATTCGATTTCAAATGTTGAGATCTTGCTCATTTTGTCTTTTCTAAGATTGTCTCCAAATATTATTGTTGTTCTCACACAAATATGATTTACATTTTGCGAACTATAGCGCTGGCTAACTCTTGCCTATTGTCAGATATTTTTTATTGTAACTAGAGTCTGTTGTCAAATAATCGCTTTAAGCCTGTGTCCGACATCTGTGGACACTACTACTATTAACAAAAAGAGCAGGTACTGTCGTAGTTTGGTGGCCAACGTCGTGAGATTCTATAATATTGTTGATTTATTGTGTTTTAATACTTAGCTTTTTTATATATTTCATTTCCTAGTTCCCATATTCTTCAATCGATTGAAATTGATAGACAAAATACATAATATTTTCTTTTTTATTATTATTTGCCTTTATATTGTTTCTCCCTAGTATTGTATATGTGCAGTTGTGTGTTGTATTACTGTGTTATTTGATTGTCCAAAATACACATATATATGTAGTATATAAGTATTTTTTAAGTATATATATATACAGTACTATTTTAGTAGATGTAGGTATAGTTGGAAATAGTGTCTGCAGTTATTCCATTGTTCCATTGTTGTTCACCGAGTGAATAACGTTACCAGAGGCTCACCCTTAGGCGGTGTTTCCTCACTATCACAAAGTACCAAAATTAGCCTTTTCTAAACCTACATAAACATATTCAATAATACAATAAGATCTCTTTTATTAAATAGTATTTCGTATCTACTTACAAAATATTAATGCCCTCATGAAAAACTAGTGTTAAGCAATTCCTTCATTTCAAATTACTTCTGAAGTGGCGTTATGTCCTGAAGTTTCAATTAAATATGTTTTTCATTAATACAATGTTACCGTACATTTCTTATAACCCTTTCAATTGTATCATTACAAAGAAACCATAAACTGGCCAGTGATATTGACATGTCAGTCACACCTCGCTATGCGCCCCACGCAAATTGTGGATTTATGCGAATCGAATCTCAAGCCCATACAATGCCCACAATTGATACAATATGACTTACGGGAACGCCTTGCAACCTTTCCCGTAACTGTTCTATTTAGCCCTTTATCGATACTTGAAAATATATTTGATTTGTGTCTCTTAAGTTGTTGAGTTAAAGTTTATATTCCTTCGACAGTTTAGTGATATGGTTTAATCCCGTGTTACAATATGTATTTAGCACCTGTCCTTCACAAACTGCAAAGTTGGGTGCATAACGGTAGGTAGGCAGAAGTTGTCTGAATTTTAATAGGAAGAGAATTATTTATTTCGGTTTGTAAAACTAACAGCTTCAAAAAGAAGAATATGGTTAGTTTGATATGCAGTTTTTACGAATTGCAATATGATGAAATAACAAAAGTTCATGAACACTAACTAATATTACACTACACCATAACAATAAATAATCTATTCTATACTACGAGTAATAATAAAGCTGAAAAGTTTGTTCGTTTGTTTGTTTGAACGCGCTAATCTCAGAAACCACTGGTCCGCTTTGAAAAATTATTTCGGTGTTGGATAGTCCATTTATCGAGGAAGGCTATAAGCTATATATCATCCCGCTACTACTAATAGGAGCGGAGCACCTACAGGGTGTAAAAAGACTACTACCGAAAATTAGGGGGTTGCAATCAGACCATCATACTGAATAGATTTAGCGAAAAAAAAACTCAAAAAAAATGTTAATTTATCTAAGTCGTTTTATGTTTTTTTCTGCTTACATACACATAGTAAAACATAACAGGACCCAAACTACCTAATTATCTCATTTAAAAAACCAAAAAACAAGGAAAATCAATAAAACAGTAATGTATTTTAATATCAAAACAGCTGGCCGGGTGAGTGCAATGACCGCGACAGAGCGCGCGGGCGCGTTAAGTTGTACATTGCTGGCTTCTGAAATTAATAAAAATCTTGACACATTGTTTTTTCAAGCTACAATTTTTTTTGAAGACAACTGTTTGTTTTTTTTAATAAGTTTTGGGGTGCTGGATCAGCCCCTTTCGTTTTCGGTAGTCGTCTTTTTACACCCTGTATAAAGAATGTTTCAAAAACGGGAGAATATTTTCACGCTACGGGCAATATAAGACGCAAACGAGGTTGCGTGGGTCAGCTAGTAATAATATAAATTACAAAAATTGTGTACTCCTTACGTACTGGCCACTAACAATTGCCTATCTGCATTATGGGACTCGAAAAGAGAATACTTTATTTTTGGTTCATTTGTTTTTTTGCCGCGTGATACGAGTAATTATTGTGTTTTGTAAGAAAATTAATATATTTTTGTTATTGTTAAATTCTTGTGTTCATAAATATGGATATAGAAAGAAGTAAACGAACTCGGGTAAGTTGCACCTTTTAGATATCTTTGGTTGTAGAACATGAAAATGGACGAAGAGTTGGGACTAAAAACGCAGACTAAACTGCGGGGTAATCATAGCATTGTACACACGTACCTACCATATAAAAATAAAAACCATTACTTGTATAATGTTTTTCAATACTCTTCTGTACTAGTTTTATATAGTAGTGCAAATATAATGTAGTCACATGGTTATTAAAGAATTCTCTAATTTCATAGTGGCTTGTCCTTAGGCATGGCCATGATTGAAAGTTCTCATTTATTGCGATTTATTTTCGTTCCTTTGAAATTTTTAGTTTCATTTCATTTGTCAGCATAACTTGAACTATACTAACTACTTATATCTTATACTTTTGTACTATAAAAGATCATAACATACCTACACCTATTTTTTAAGTTCAGAACACATATATTCTCACAAAAAATATATCTTTCTCCGTTTCGTCTACAAATGAATATTAATGACGTTAGTTAAACAAACTATTTATTAATAAAACAAAACTGCAGTAAAAATTAAGAAAATCTCGCCACATTTTACGCGTTCTATTCCGTTCGGTCACACAAACATCGCACCACATCGAGTTCTGCTGGACCAGTGTCTCAAGTTAGTTCCAACTTGCCGTCGTCGCCAAACTACAGGGACTTCTGCGACACAGAGTCGCTCTGTGGTGGCGAGAAGTACCAGTTTCGAAAGAGAGTGGCTTCAAAACCATGGCTGTGAAGAATGGTGGGTGGGTGCGCTTGCTCGCCGCGACAAGAGCAAGCTAAGGGAGACTCTTCTTACTATTCAAGAAACTTATTTGCTGAAGAAAGTCGCTGAGCTGATGGCGAAGCCCAAATCTCAAAGAAGTGCTTGTGTTTGATGTGGACTTAGGACTCTGTAGGTTCTATTCTTGTTCCAATGTATTTTTGTTTATAGTCGTTCCAATAGTTTATTTAACTTTTGACAGCTCTAATACTTAATCAAATAGTGATACCCTGACCCGTTACCTATTCGATTTCTTTCATCGATCGATTTTATGCATTAAGAAGTTTTAATCGATTTAACAAACTCATTATTTTATAGATAATTTCGTACTTCATATTTCTATGTGTTTCAATGTGCGACCTCCTTTGTCAAAATAAAGAAGAAATGGATTAAAAGAATGTTGTTCAAATATGACGGTTCTATGTCATGAAAAAATACATAAAAGGAACTGAATTTTCTAAATGTATTATTGTATTGTGTTGTAATTCAGTGGTTAATATTGTATTTGTTAAACTATTGATGATCTTTATTAAATCTCTCTATGTCTATTTTAAAATAATCTACAGTATTTCAATGAGTAACCTTCAATATAGTTGAGTATTTATATTCCTCCGTATTGATTTATTTGTGAATTCTCACGTTTGGTTGAGTTGAGCGTATCGTTCCTGCCTTCGTTACTGTCAAAATGCCAAAAAAGAAAGTACTCAAAGGACAAACAAGAGAGTTTGTCTTGCGACTTCGTGAATACTTTGAAAAGGAAAGCCGTAATGGTGGGCCTCTTATACCAGTGACTCAAGTTAGAGACCGTGTTGCAGCAGCATTAGGTATTAGTGCTCCAACAGTGGCAAAAATAACAAAAGAAGGCTACGGCAGCAGTGGCATGGAACAGAATAAGCTATCTACACCTAAGAAAAAACGTCCGCCTAGTAAAGTTACAGCCGTTGACAATTTTGACGCTGATGCTATTCGTCGTCATATATACGACTATTACCAAAGAAAAGAGATTCCAACATTAAAAAAACTAACACAATCTCTTCGAAATAGTGGTTTGTTCCGTGGTCAAAAATCTTCTCTGACAAAGGTATTGAAAGACATTGGAATGTTATTCCAAAAATGTGACAAACGAAAAATTTTAATGGAACGCAATGATATTGCTTTGTATAGATGCGATTTTTTAAGACAAGCAAAAAAAATAGAAGATTGGTCGAATGTTGTTTTCACAGATGAAACTTGGCTCAATGCGAATCATACGCTGTCAAAAACTTGGACTGACAACACCGTTGGCTCCACTTCTACAGTACCAATGGGAAAAGGCGAACGACTGATTATTTGTCATGCAGGAACAGTAAAAGGATTTGTGCCAGGCGCTCTATTAGCTTTTAAATCCCAGAAAACAGGAGATTATCATGAGGAGATGAATTCGAACGTGTATGAAAAGTGGTTCAGAGAAATGCTTACATCACTCGAAGAGCCATCAATAATATTTATTGATAATGCACCTTATCACTCTCGTCAAATTAATAAAATACCAACACAGGCCAACAAAAAACATGAAATTATAAACTGGCTCCGTGACAATGGCGAAGAGGTGAATGAGTCCCTACTAAAAGTAGAGTTAGTAAAGATATTAAAAACAAAGAAGCTGCCAAAACGATACGTCATAGATGAAATGGCAGCAGAGCATGGGCATACCGTCCTCAGAATTCCCCCATATCACTGCCAATATAATGCAATTGAAATGATCTGGGCACAAGTTATAGGATATGCTGCGAGGAACAATACAACTCCTCCTTTCACCGCAAGAAAAATGCTGAATTTACTGAAAAATGCGTGTGAAAAAGTAACTCCAGAAAACTGGGCGAATGTTGTAGAAAAAACAAAGAAGGTGATAATGTCGGATTGGGATCGGGATGTTGCATTCGACAATTTATCTATCCAAGAAATGATAATCAATATTACTGAGAACTCAAGTGATGATGATTCCTGGTCATACGAAGAAGACGATTCTTTATAATTAAAATTAGTATTACAGTACCTCTTTTGGTTGTTTTATTTTTAATCCGTAAATTACTACGAATTTCAACATTTTGTACCTGTTCATTACAAGTAGGTACCGCAGGTAGTTTTTATTTGAACCAACTATAGTAAGTCTAAACAATTATTTTAGATTCATTAATTTGCGGCGAATACATTCGATCCCATTACTAGGTACGAGTACGATGGAACTGTTTTCATTACGCAAATTATTTATGCATTGAAACAGAGACATTTAGGGCATTTTAATGCAAAATAATAAAGCTTTTTACGTGATTTGATATAAAATATAATCACAATAATTTTATTGTATGTTTTATTAATATAATCGATAATCGATTTATTTCAAAACCGTTTTTATAGTCTGTGGTCATTAATTACGAATGACACATCCCTAAGTAGGCGGAGCCCGCCCATAAAGTACAGTATTATCTGTAGTACATTGTATCAAAAATTATTACAAAACTTTATGTGCGTGATCTGTCAAAAGTTAAATAAAGTATTGGAACGACTATAATTTTATTTTTTGGTAGTTTTGTATATGTATTGTATATGTATTTGGAATGTTAAGAAATGTTTTACTTTAATACCTAAAGGTTTAAGTTGAATATTTTATTGATTATTATTTATTAAAATTTCGTATTTTTTAAATAAATTATGTTTACCTATCTACCTAGACATTTTATTATAGCTGTACCCACACATAAGTAGGTAGGTACTGACACATCCTCATTTGGTTAAAGTTTTATAATTGTTTTATTTATATCCATAATTGGGCAAGCCAGCCAAACAGAAAGTAATAATATAAATTATAAATAAATATTTCGGACATCTAACACACAACGCCAGCAGCTCTGCTTAGCTTGGGACTAGAGTCCCAAGCTAAGCAGTGCTTGTGTTATGGTTACTAGACAACTGATATAAATATATACTTTTTTTTTGTTAATACATACATATTATACATAGAAAACAACCAAACTCCGAAACAAATATTTGTATTGCACACAAACACTTGGTTCGACCCAGGATTTGAACCCGAGACCTCAAGCACAGCAGTCGCATTCACTACCACTGCGCCACCGAGGCAGTCAAAATAATATTATGACGATATTATTTAAAAACATTAATCAGAAACTTTTTACTTTATTCTTCAGTAGATAATTAAAATTCAAATTAAAAATAAAATCATTAGTTTTGTAAATACCTAATTGTCTTTTAGATTAAATTTTGTAAGTTTGAGTCAACAATTTGCTTGTATGTACATAATAGCATAAATTAGTATAAATGTATAGCTTCAACGTATGAAGCAATGAAAATTCTCATACGTAGGTAATAAATCTAAACGTGCACAAAATTTCAGGACTGCAATTAATTTGTTAATAACATTATTAACTAGTACTATTTTATTATTATGTAATATGTTAATATCTTTATTACCAGCAATAAATAAAAATAATTGCTCATATACTCTCACTAATTTGGGAAAACAAAAATATGTGTTAATGGCAACATTGTATTTAAATTACAATTATTATTTTTAAATTCGATTCAAAATTCGAAGAAGTCATTTGAAACTTTTAAAAGGTCCAAATAAACATACGAATCTGCCAATTTTAGTCCGTAATAAACTAACTAACTTAAACAAAGGCAATAACGAAGTACAGTTATTTCTCAAAATCATTGAACACTAACGCAAAACTTCTTTGTTCACCCCTTATTTTTTGTTGTTTGTGAATGCTGCATGCTAGTCCCCTGGGACACAAACTGTGTCCACGCGGAAGGGTTTCCTTTACAAATATTGTTGTATAATTTCTCTAACATGTAATGTAGTTCTTATTTCGTGGGCGGTTGAAGTTAAAATTGATCGAAGACGTGAAGCTGCAACAAAATATCGATTGTCTTTAATATTTCACAGTTAAATGTAGGTGCTACACATAACTGCCAATTGCGTCCCCTTCACTGCAGGGAATTCTCAAACAAGTGAATCAGGAAATACCAGCTGTGTATCGTATCCAGGGAACATAAAATAATAAGTGTAAGTATGTAATAAAGTTACAAAATACACTCATGTTTTTGATAAATTGGTGGTGGAAAAGACATGGCGTGCCACAAGATCAGAATGCATTACTAGTCTGAGGCTTATCCAAGATCAAGGCTACTTCACTTGATGCCTCTAAACTCGCTTGTGTGTTTACAGCGTAGAACTACCCATAGAAAAGCATATTATACTTAAAAAGAGCACCAACACAATTAAAGACATACACCATTAATGGCATGGTTTTTATTTCAAAATGAAATAGTTCACGCTTAGTGCACTCTTACTGAGACACCATTGTATATATACCCAAATCAGAATAAGAGTCAACATTCTCTGAAAGCTGTAAACGTCATTTACAGTTCAATGCGCCTCGTCCCAACATGCCTTTGTCATATTAGATTCATACGAGTATGAAACCGAATAACTCTCAGACGATCTTGAATATCAGGAGTTTGAGACTCATCACAGACAATTGGCGCGAAACAAAGCAATATGCAAATAAACGTCCTAGAAATATAAATTGTCATCCAAAACACTATAATGCATTAAAATAAGTGAATCAAGAAATATCAGTTGTTTACCTTCATTACAATGTTTACCTTCATTACAAATATTATTGGTGTGGAAATGTCCACGGAAATAATTCATAAAAATACTCTTTAATGATAAATTCACGGTGCCAAGGCGCGAGAATAGTAGCATTACGAGTCTGGGGATTTAACCGTGGGAGAGCTATGCTTCGGCATGAATCGTCGGCTCGACCGGAGTGATACCACGGCCTCACAGAAGACCGGTGTGAAATAGCGTTTGCGCTGTGTTTCACCGAGTGAGTGAGGATACCGGAGGCCCATACCCCAACCCCTCCCCCCATCCCCTTTCCCATCCCCCAAAGGTCAGCAACGCACTTGTGACTCCTTTGGTGTTGCGGGTGTCCATGGGCGGCGGTAATCGCTTACCATCAAGTGATACGTCTGCTCGTTTGCAAACTATAAAAAAAAACCAGGCTTAAGGTTGCGTCACTTGCACCTTAAAATCACAAAGGAAGCACTAGTAGAAACAGCACTTAACACCAAAGCTAGGGTGCCACCAGACGAATGCGGTGTGCACGAGTTTTTCATATGATGACTTCACCGTATGAAAGTTAAATAAATAGTTTTTCAGCCCGCCTCCCTCACTACAAGTTTAATTTCAAATTATAAAATATATTTTTTAACTTAATAGGGGCTTCCACCTTCTAAACTTAAAAACACAAAAAGTTATAAGGTAGGTACTTATAAATATGTTAATAAACTTCAAAGAATACTTTAAAAGCATTATAATTATAACTTTGATGCACTGATTTGTTAATGATACCTAAAGGTAATGTGAGAAATAATATGTATTAATTAATTGAATGTATAATGAATCCAAACTATGGTAACAGAAAATATAGTTCACACATTTAGGTAGGTACCATGAACCATTAAACGACATTAGATAGACATTGAGATTCAAAAAACAAAATGGCTCGGTTCCGTTATATTTTTTTTGTTTATCACTTTCTAAATTATGGGTACTTTCTGAGTTTACTGAAATGGTCTGAGTACCTATTGTTTATTATTGAAACTTCAAATATTTTATGTTAATGAATCGCTGAACCGATTTAGATTGGCAGCTAGCTTTGTTTAACCATTTTAGATCTTCTGCCACCACGTACAGACAGTATAGAAATAAGATTTATAACAAGTTTTCGACAAAAAGAATGTTAAGTTCCTTCAATATACCTAAAGGAGGATCTTTTGTCCCTTGTCTTTGTTGGGGAGTGTGCGTCCTGTATTCTCCTCTAGTTACGGCACTCAGTCTGTACAACTTACAGTAGGTATAGGTGTGTAAGTCTGCTGGCTGCACTACTACTGCATGGCGGCATAGGCCGACTTATTTGTATGTATAGGTACCCGGTAGTAAAAATACATCTTTTAAATATACACTCAATACCAATCGCAGAAAGTTGAATATCGTGTACCTACTATATGAAGCCGAACATGTACAGATGCTGAATATTGTTATTAAAACTGATTATGTATTTGAATAACACTGAATAATATTGATCAATTACCTATAGTATCTTGTTCATGGCTATCGTAACATATAAGTATCTCTATCTATACTACAGCAAACCTACTACTATAATGTCCGACCAATGAGAACTGTGCTTGCTCCATAGTCGCATATATTGTGCAACACATCACCGCTACACCCGCTACGTAAATAAAGGCGGTCCCGTCAATTTGCGCAACCAATGCGCGGGCGCAATAAACACAAGAATGTCTCTGAATAAAAACCGGAACGAATCCCGAACATAACAGTAAGACACTGTTATGTTCGGGATTCGTTCGATTATATTCAAAAGCCGTTTTAAAAATACGTAAAATTCTTAGACTCAATTCCCTAACTATTCAATTTTCATAAATCGTTAGATAATATGATTCTTGATGTTTCACATGTGTTTGTAGTACCTATCTAACATAAATGCAAGCGAAACTGTCGTTCTGTCAACGGAGACCAGCCAACTACGCAGGAGATATTATAGTGCACAAACACAGGTGCACTCTCTGTTCCTTCTTTCTCATAATCCGATGGGACGGTTAACCGGCACGACCGGGGAGAGATCAGGCGCAGGACCGACAGCTTTTCGTGCTCTCCGAGGCGCTGGGGTTTCAAGTATATTATTGAGTATTTCTTATAATCAGAAAAACTCAATAACACTTTTGGCCCGACCCAGGATTAGAACCCGAGACCTCTTGAATGGCATTTGCATACTACAACCGCTAGACCAATGAGGCAGCTATAAGCAAGCGAAACTATGGAGATTACAAAAGTTTAATATTAATCATTCAAATATGAGTAGTTGCATGCTGTATAAACATACCTATAGAACTGTAACCCCCTTTATCTAAATATTAGGTCTTTACCTATGAAATTGCCGTTTTGTATGCAATAAGTGAAAGTACTTATTTTTTCAAACTTTTTTATTTCTGTTATTCGAAGTAATCACCCATGCAGTTGACGCATCTTTGCCAACGCATTGGCAGTTTATTGATGCCCTTCTTGTAAAAATCAGCTGGACGGGAGGCAACAAACTCTTCAAAGGCATTTTGTACTGCCTCTCGGGAATTGAATTTTTTACCCACTAAAAAGTTGTCTAAATTTTGGAAAAAGTAATAGTCGGTAGGTGCAAGGTCTGGTGAGTATGGCGGGTGAGAGAGAGCTTCCAACCCCAGCTCTTGCAGCTAGGAGACTGTCTGTTGCGCAGTATGGGGTCGCGCGTTGTCGTGAAGGAGCAGTGGGGACGACCGATTGACCCAAGCTGGTTGCAGATGTGCAAGCTTCTCCATCATTCTCTCCAGTTCTTCACAGTACACATCTGCATTAATGCTCATGCCGTTTTGTAAAAAGCTGTGGTGAATCACACCCGCACTAGACCACCAAACAGTGACCATCACCTTTTTAGGGGTCATTTTTGGTTTAGGGCATTGCTTTGGTGCTGAACCAGGGTCTAACCAACTTGCTGAGCGCTTTCGATTGTCGAACAGAATCCATTTTTCGTCGCACGTTACTATTCTTTTCAAAATTCCTTTATTTCTTTGCCTGTTGAGCAGCGAAAGGCAGGTCTCGACGCGTACGTTGCGCTGGCGATCGTTAAGGTCGTGGGGCACCCATCTATCAAGCTTTTTTACCTTGCCAATTTGTCGCAAATGGATCAATATTGTTTTGATGCTTACATTAAAAGCTGCTACTAGCTCAGCTGTAGATTGAGTTTCGTCAGCTTCCACAATCGCCTTTAATTCATTATTGTTAACCAAAGTCTCCGGACGACCTCGAGCTTCATTTTTCAAGTCAAAATTTCCAGAACGGAACCGGGAAAACCAATAAAGGGTTGTGCGTTCGTTTGTACAGTTCTCTCCGTAAACGTTTTTGATGTTACGTGCCGTTTGTGTCGCGTTGGTGCCACGATGGAACTCATATTCCATAATTACACGAATTTTTCACAGAGTCATTACAAACTTCTTTTTATTTGAAATGACCAGTACTGAAGAAACGCAATTTCATAGGTAAAGACCTATTACATTTTTGTTAATTCTTAAGTATTGATCACAGATCAGACAGAGGGGGTGTAAGGGGACGAACCACGATCTTTCGCTTCCAGCCAACCTCACCTGCACGCGGTGCACCCTGCTGAACGACAAACGAGGCTCTGGCGACCGATCGATGGCGGTATATCCACGCCTCTTGGCGTAACTAAATACAATAGGCCGGAGACGGGCAGCAGCGTCTTCGGTGCAACAAGTTACGCCCTGCGATCACCAACCCGCCTGCCCAGCGTGGTGATTATGGGCCAAAATCCTCCATGAGTAAGCAACAGAAGCCACGGCCCCCAGTTCCCGGCAGTCCCGCTATTCCTGGTCATGGTGGCGACCACGGTAACGGCGTGACAGGGGGTGCTAAGAATCACCGGGTTACGGAAGGCCACCGTAAACGAACTGACCCTGGCAACGTTTAACGGCCGCACGTTACGGCTGGACTCGCATCTGGCGCAGCTTGAGGTGGAACTTGGGAAGATTAGGTGGCATATCTTAGGGTTATGTGAAGTCCGAAGAGAGGGGGAGGACACCGTAACTCTCGACTAAGGCCACCTAATATACTTCCGCGAGGGAGACCAACAATCCCAAGGTGGCGTGGGGTTTCTGGTAAACAAGTCACTCTCTGATAACGTGGTAGAATTGTCCAGTGTGTCGAGCAGGGTAGCGTACCTCATTATCAAACTTACCGAGAGGTATAGCCTCAAGGTAGTACAAGTGTACGTACCGACCTCGGCTCACTCGGATGATGAGGTGGAGGATATGTTCGATGACATATCGAGGGCTCTCCACTTCACTACTAAAACACACTATACCGTTGTTATGGGTGACTTCAACGCCAAAGTGGGAGTACAAACTTGCAGCGAATCGGTAATAGGAACCCATGGATTTGGAAGCAGGAATCATAGTGGGCAAATGCTCGTCAATTTTCTCGAGCGGGAGGGGCTGTTCTTGATGAACTCTTTCTTCAAAAAGCGGCCCCAAAGGAAGTGGACGTGGCGAAGCCCCGACGCTATGACTAAAAATGAGATTGATTTCATCTTGACGGACAGGAAGCACATATTCAGAGACGTCTCAGTGATCAATAGGTTTAACACCGGTAGTGATCACCGTCTTGTCCGAGGCTCTCTGAATATCGACTTTAAGGCTGAACGTGTCCGTTTAATGAAATCCAGGCTCCGACCAACTCTGCTCCAAATCGCGATGGGATCTGAAAAATTCCAGTCAAATCTGGAAAACCGATTTGCTGCCATGGAAACCACAAGAGACGTAAACCAGAACCTTGAAAATGTGGTTCGGATTCTCAGGGACGAAGGTACGAGATTTTGTAAAATGCAGCGTAAAAGCGGGGAGTCGAAGCTTTCAGAGAGGACATTAGGGCTAATGAGGGAACGACGTGAGAACCCACCTGCCACTTCGTCGGCAAAGCGCGCTCTAAACCGAGAGATCACCAAACTTGTGCGACACGACCTCCGATGCTCCAATACTCTTTCGATTAAAAGAGCGATCGAGCAGAATCGGGGGTTAAAAGTGTTCGTACAATCTCTTGGAAGAAGCCACCTGACGAAGTTGACCACATCAAGAGGAGAAGTCGTTGCTTCCAAGCCGGCCGTCCTTTCGGAAGTCGAAAGCTTCTACGGTAGCTTATACGCTTCGCATACATCTCGACCTGATCCCGAAAATGAGGACCCTAGAGCTACATTAACACGCCACAACACCGAAGATCTGCCAGAAGTCAGCACTGATGAAATCGAAATGGCTCTTGGGCAGCTGAAAAATGGAAAAGCCCCTGGAGAGGATGGCGTTACAACAGAGCTGTTAAAGGCTGGAGGTACGTCCGTATTGAGGGAGCTCAAAAAGCTTTTTAACGCTGTCCTGTTCGAAGGGAGAACTCCAGAGGCGTGGAGTAGAAGTGTGGTCATCCTGTTCTTCAAGAAGGGTGACAAGACCATGTTGAAGAACTATCGGCCCATTTCCCTTCTAAGCCACGTCTACAAGCTGTTTTCGAGAGTCATTTCGAACCGTCTTGCGCGAAGACTCGACGAATTCCAACCACCGGAGCAAGCTGGGTTTCGGAGCGGATATGGCACCATAGACCACATTCACACAGTACGGCAAATTATACAGAAGACCGAAGAGTATAATCAGCCCCTGTGTCTAGCATTTGTGGACTATGAGAAGGCCTTTGACTTGATAGAGATCTGGTCTGTTCTGGAGTCTCTGCAGCGTTGCCAAGTAGATTGGCGATACATACAAGTATTGAGATGTCTCTACAAAGCCGCCACAATGTCCGTCCAAGTACAGAATCAGCATACAAGACCCGTACCATTGCATCGAGGAGTGAGACAAGGGGACGTTATATCCCCGAAATTGTTCACTAATGCAATGGAGGACTTCTTCAAGACGCTGCACTGGAAAGGACGCGGAATCAACATCAATGGCGAATACATCTCTCACTTGCGATTTGCAGACGATATTGTAATCATGGCAGAGACGCTGCACGACCTACAGCAGATGCTGAACGACCTTGCTGACTCTTCTGTACGCGTCGGCCTACGGATGAACTTGGACAAGACCAAGGTCATGTTCAATGAACATGTACTACCGGAACCGGTTGCGGTACACGGTGCCGTTCTCGAAATTGTTCAAAAATACGTGTACCTCGGGCAGACTTTGCAGTTAGGGAGAAACAACTTTGAGGACGAGGTGAACAGGAGAATCCGGCTGGGTTGGGCAGCGTTTGGGAAGCTTCGTCGAGTCTTCTCATCATCGATCCCACAGTGCCTAAAGACAAAAGTCTTCAATGAGTGCGTCCTACCCGTAATGACATACGGAGCCGAAACGTGGACACTTACGGTATGGCTGGTCCACAAGTTCAAAGTCGCTCAGCGTGCTATGGAAAGGGCTATGCTCGGCGTTTCTCTAACGGACCGTATTAGAAACGAGGTGATCCGACAGAGAACCAAGGTCATCGACATAGCCCACAGGATTAGCAAGCTGAAGTGGCAGTGGGCTGGCCATATTTGCCGCAGAACCGATAACCGTTGGGGTAAACGGGTTCTTGAGTGGAGACCGCGTCTCGGCAAACGTATTGTAGGACGTCCACAGGCCAGGTGGAGTGATGATTTGCGCAAGACGGCTGGCAGGAGCTGGATGCGAGAGGCCGAGAATCGAACTAAGTGGCGTGCTATTGGAGAGGCCTATGTCCAGCAGTGGACTGCGATAGGCTGATGATGATCACAGATCCCCGCAGTTTCACCTGCGTTTGTGGTCACTAGAGCTAAGGCTCCTAAGGCTCCTACCGTGCAATCCCATGTCTAGCAGTGGACTACCATTAAAGGCTGTTAAATATAGGTAGTGAGTAACGAATAATTTAGATTAGTTAGTGAGAATATCAGTCAGTTTGTTTCTACCGAGCGTTGTAAATAATAGGTCTGTCTTAATGAACTACAATCACTAGATCAGATATCTTTTAAACGCATTTATTACGATGTTTATGATAACTTGCTAATGAACAGCAAACCTAAAGAATAGGTAATAACTATTAGGTATGTCATTACAATATTATACACAATTTACTTTACTAGTCAAGGAATTTATATAATTTTATCATACGAACTGTTATTATTACAATTACGACTAATCTAACGACAAATTTTATCCCAAAATCGCAAATAGCACGTCGTGCAAATTTAAAATACACTGGAAGAAACTTCTGATAAATATTTGTCCACATTGCGTTACATATCTAATTAATAATTGTCATATGACTTTCAGCTTCCTACCTTTATAAGTGTACCTAATTCTAAATAGATATTAATCGTTATCAATGAGAAAATGCGGGGCACAATTAGCAGTTTATTATAATAAAGTTATAGATATTTTCCCGAAAGCTTAGCAGCCATTACTAGTTCACTGTTGGACAAAAGAAGCTCCTTGGAAGGAAGGTTTACGCATCACTAAACACAAGTGAAGAAAGACCTTGTCAAATAAAATGTAAATGTCGTCTTGTCGTTTGATGTGACGTCCCGCCATACCGCCTGGCGCGTCAGCGCAGAACCTGCTGTACTTAAAAGTGAGCTTTACGCCTTAATGTTAAGACATAAATTGCCATACATAATTAAGTGTATTGGCTTGTTACTAATGTATCCAGTGTTATAGATAATAGCATACGCAATAGTCAAAAGGATTCACGTAACTACGCAGATAGGTATGTAAGATTTAAAGGTGCCGAATTTTTGCTAGCAAATCTTTTTTAAATCAATCATATCTTATGAACGAACTACCTAAGAGGACAAGGTTGAACACTCGATGGTAGGCGCCTACCGCCATCCACTTACACCTGCACATTCAAGTGACATTTGACAAGGACTTTAATGCTGTTTTAATCCCATATTAGAAGGGGGGGAGAGTTAGGCCTCTGGTATGTGAGTGAGGTAAATACTCACGTGGTATAATTTTTCGAAATTGATTACGACGATTTAATCGCTTGATACATCCAATGATTTGGTGATAAAATGTAATCTTCTATACTACGAGAGCATTAACATTACTAAACTTGTCAATATTCTCATCGACGCCATTCATTTATAATTTCACGATATTCTCACGCGACTCCTGCTGCACAAACACATTCACGTCATGTGTGTTCAATAAAAGGATACGTGTTATCTTTGTACACGCGTCTATTTGTGACCCAATTGATGTGATGACGAGCCCTCAATGGGTGATTCCTATAAATAAGTTATATAAACTTGCAATAAAAAAACAACAGTCAATTAAAGTTGGCGTCTAATGTAGCCTTTCAGTCGTTATTTTAGAAAGGAAAAGGGATCAACAGCACCTTTTGTAAAATGGCAAACAAAAACTACGTTGTCTGCGAATATAATACAAGGGTTGTTCTGACTGTCTATTGACTTTATACAATTTGCATATTACCTTTTTCATGTTGCTTCTGCGAATGTTAATAATAATATATACCTTGCAGAGGTGAAAAAAAAAAGCTTGTTTATAAAAATGCGACCAAGCTTTGAATGGCAAACAGGTATTTGGCGCCAAATGTAACCAATAGATTATGTGAAAATACAGTCGATATATTGACACGTGATGTTTACCATTGAAATGCTACAAAAATGAAGTAAATATAAATCTACAAATTTGCAACGCAACTGCAAACTATTTACAGCTGTAGGATCTCTGCGAAGGCTACAGAATTTTCTTTACACTTTACAGGGTTTGTACTCCACAGTGGAATATAAAAAACAAACAAACTGACAATAATATTAACCTTCCCTTTCGCTTCGCAGTAGACCGCTAAAAAGGAAATTCGACAACACGTTTGGCCTATTGGTTAAGCGGTCGCCACGCCGCTCCCTACTTCGCCAAGTGCTGTGGGTTCAAATCCCTCATGGAACAACACTTTGTATTATCCACAAATCGTTGTTCAGGGTCTGAGTGTTTTTGGTGTCCGTTTCATGTAGAGTTTTAATAAAATGAAAATATGTAGGTAAGTAGAAAGATTGTCGTTCGCCTGTTATTTGAGAACCCTTCGTCGTCGACACAGATTATGTCCCCGTAGATCGACAAGGTTTACAAAATAGGTCCAAAGTTTTGTGGAAGTAACTGTACTTTGTTTTTGTCAATGTAAACATTAGTTAGCGATTACGGTATAAAATTGACAGGTACTTAAAGAACGCAATCTGGGAATGGTTTCAGATTGCTTCTTGTAGTATCTTCCTTTCCTACACTTTCGCTTTCGGTAAAACGGACGGCACTTTCGCTAAAACAAAACTGAAGCACCGTGATTGTGACGGCTCTTTATGTGCGAGTGGATTTCGGTCTGAACAAATAACTTTCTTACTTAGTAGAAGAGCCACGCTGATTTCAGCACGAAACGCAGCACTACGGCTCGACCGGGGCGGTCAACATTCTCGCACAGAAGACCAACATCAACTGACAGCGTTCGTGCTGTGCGTTTCGTTGGTGAGTGCGCGATCAGAGGCCTAATGATGCAGGAGCATCCCTATAGGAAGCCACGGTGTTGGTCACCTTGTTGCTTTGTTGCATTCTGCATTCCTAATGAGTGTGGTGACCACTACTCTCGAATTCCTCTCGAATGAACTTCCTACTTATGCTTTCCATCAGACCGAGTAGAGTCACTTGGGTAGACTCATATAAATACATATAAAAAAGATTTGATGTTTTTCAAAGTTATATACAATCAAGTAGGTACCTAAATTGTGTATGGACACTGAAATAATGCAGTAAATACTTTTTATCGATTTTTAAAAAGACAGCTCCCGCATTACGAATATACATCCTGTGTCGCGGGGGACTTTACTAACATACATGTAACGGACACAAAGAACACCCAGACTCGGAACAACATTTAGTGGATCACATAAAATGATGTCCCACATGGTATTTGAACCCACAACATTTGACGCAGTAGCAAGGGACGTAGTGACCGTCTAATCCACTAGGCCAACCGTGCAGTATTATAGGTAGGTATGGGTTCACGGTCCATTTACAAAGTATGTATTACAAAAATTAAGAAGTAAGTAAATACCTTATGAATCATCTATTCAAACGACGTTCAATACTTCAACTACGTTTCTAGCTAACGTCTGAATACGGACCTCTTCCTAGCAAGGAGGTTCGAGCCTTCTATAGCACGCTGCGCTGGCCATACAGGTTGGTACTAGGTACATGATTTGTTTCAATTTTCCCTCTTTGCAGTACTAATGTGTTTCGTGTTTGATAAATGATAAACGAGGGCTTAGTCACAAAGTGATTATGTCGCCCTGGGATGAATAGTTGTAATGACGCAACGTATTCTTAATCCGTCATCACACGTAATTCTTAAATTATGATAAATAAACAACAAACATAGTACCTAGGTGTTCAAAACCCATATAAATGTCAACAAAAAATAATCGCTCGAAGTCCCGTTAGGCCGAGTACCTGCTCAACCCTGCCACTACTTGGGGCGGGAACGTACGTCCCGCCTCTTGGTATTTAAGGTCGCGCGACGACACAGACCTTCATTCGTCTTTTGAACGTCAAGTGATCAAGTACAACAAGAACCATGGCTCTCAGGACTACATACCATCAAGAAACACCTCTTGATTTAAGTAAATCGGCTCCTAGTAATGTGAGGATATCGTCACATTTTGGAATCAACGCTGCAGTCGCTCAACAACCTCAACTCGCATATTACGGGTCGTACGATCCAGTGGTAGTGGTTCCAGTGGCACTTAACGCACAAGGACCGCCTCAATATTACTCGTATTTGGACTCGTACGACCCGCTCCGGACTTGCCCTCAGCCTTCGACATCATCGTCCTCCTGTGAAAGCTGGCCTCAGTATAATACAGAACCACCTCGACCCTGCATGCCCTCGCCGCCAGATTCTTGCGACTACGAAACCGAATCCGTCTCAGACGATCCTGAGTATAAGGCGTTTGAAACGGAGTCTCTTAATATCATGGCGGCGAAGAATGGGGGCTCTATAGTAGGGAGCAACCCAAGGATGAGGCGAAATATGCAGACTGCTGACTCTGCATCTAACGAGTACAGAAGGCAGCGCGAGAAAAATAATATAGCGGCTAAGCAGAGCCGCGACAAGCGCAAGAGGAATGAGGCTCGTCTTGCCATTCAAAAAACATTCCTGAAAAGAAAAGTGTCTGAGCTGAAGGCAAAATTAAAAAACTGCGTTTGTGGTCGTTGAGTGACACTGTAAACCACAAAATGGCCTAAGATGTATGCAGGCAGCTGAATCTGCAACTAATGGCGGTAAAGCATAGCCGCGACAAGCGCTAGTTCCGACAGGCTCGCCTTGCCGTCCAAAAGACATTTTTAAGAACAAAAGTGGTGGACCTGAAGTCTCAGTTAAAAAGTTATTGTGTTCGTTGAGTGACATTGTCAAAATTGTCTAGAACTTAACCTAACTGCCTAGTTCTATAGGTTTAATGTTAGTAAGTAAGTAATTTATTTACAAAGTACAATTTGATATAAGTTAGTTTAAGTTCTCAGTGTAGTTTGTAGTAGGTTAAATATTTAAAAATATAAAGCTTGTGTAGTGTTTTCGTGTTTCAGTTAAGTGTTATTGTGCAAAATATAAATATGTAAATAGTCTTTGTAAATATTTGGCTAAGTTAAATATCTATGTATGTTTAGTATTAGACACAAATGTAGTTTAGCTCTAAGTCGCATAAATCTAGTCTGTAGTCAGTATGTCAAAGTTTTAGTTTTTTATTATGGTAATATTAAAAATGGTATGTGTATAAATATCTCACATATATTTTATTTACCTACAGTAACTACATACACATTATGTAGATTGGAGACGGATAGGTCAGGTCAGGGGCATCTATCCTTCCAAAAAACCAGGGCAACTATTCTTTTGGATAGGGATAGATGCCCAGCTATTTTTTTAAATAAATTAAAAACGAAATAGCATCTATTCACATTTAGATGCACACTTAATGAACCAGTGTATTGACGTAATATAAAATTAACATAGCTTATTACTACTTATAAAGTTATACAACGTTAAAATAGTAACTTGGAACTATAGTAAGTTCGACGTGTTAGTGAAGTTCACTTCGGATGTAAATACAGATTTGAGCGAAACATCTTCAAAGCACAATGTAGCCCGTTTATAAATTAGATCTAGGGTGACAGCGGCTCCTACTTAACCTTAGTTCTTCGTTGCGAATTTGGGAAGTTAGGTTTTTTGAAAATGAGGCATTTGTCCCAAATGGGACATTACAAACATTTATGAAACAGACTCAAAAAAATATCCAACTCAGAACATCAATTTATGGATGACAAAAAGTGTTGTCCCATGTGGGGTTTAAACCCACAACATAATAGAAAGCAGCTACACTAGTTACAACAATAAGCGTCTTAAATTATTTTATGCATTTGTACAATTTAATCGATAAAGACTCAATAATTCGTTGCCCCGCATCACTAGCAGCCGAGCGATTCTGCTAATTATGCGATTGCAGGTTTGATTACAAAGGCACGGTTCTAATTGAAATAATTCTAAAAACTCAAAAGCTTTCGACCACTCCATTGTTGTTCTCATAAATAAAAAGTACGCACGTCGTTGCTGAGACCGCGCACTATACGGAATAAGACAGCGATAATTTAGTCAACATCAATAAGCGCACTGAGCGCTAAAGTACGCGCTAAAACCCTTTGATGTGTCCAAAAAAACCGACACTCGAGCTATCGCTTAACGTTCAATGCCATTTGGAATCTTACACGTTAAACATTGGATACATCTACGTCACGCCTAACCAACTTAACATTTACCTACAGATATGTAGGGTAAAACCGGGATAGATGCTCCACTTTCTGAAAATTAATAATTTTAAAAATATTAATTTTAAATGAATAATTTACGTGCATGTAGTTTTTTTAAGTTTGATTATTATTCATTTTTGCTGACTTATCAATTACAGATTTTGCAAAATGTAGGTTTCTGTGAAACGCTTTTTTTTGGGATAGACGCCTATCTGTATGGATAGTTGCCCCACCATGAAAATAACAAGGAGGATAGATGCTGCAGTGCGGGATAGATGCCCTTCATACTGTGTAAAACAGCAATTATCCAAGATACATGGTTTGAATTACGAAAATAATTTATTTTTAACATTACACAAACTAAAACTATAAATAAATTTTAGTTCTAGTTTTTTGTGGAATAACTGAGTTACTGCATGGAGCGGCTGGCATGAAATCTCCGTAATCCGGCGGGTAAACTGAATTAGAAGGTTGAACTAGTAGCCATTATATTTGAGGGCACTGACATCTCAATAACGATTGCAATAGGTGTTCATGACAACCGTTACCGATGGCTTAAAGTGTTCGCCGAGGCACGGGTGGGAAACACCGCCATCTTCCGTACTCTGGGCTGCTATTAAGAACTTTTTATAAGAATAACCCTACAGCAGTCCGACCCGAATTTTGCACCCGAGACCACTTGATCGGCAGTACGCTAACCGCTAGATCAACGAGGCAGTCCCAAAATGTGAAGTTTCCCTAAATAAAAATACCTAATAAGCTAAACAAAAGCTCTTAATGTCCTGTGTTTGGTAATGAAAGAAAGAAAGAAAAAACGTTTATTCTGACAATGATGTTATATTTTTAGTAACGAACGATTACCGGAACGCCTCGATACTTTTCCTATACCTAACTGTTTCATTTAGACCTTTATCGATACTTTAAACATATTTCTTCGACAGGGTTTAATCCCGTGCTACAACGTGTACTTACGAGTAGCACCTCTCGTTCACACAACGGTAGGGAAAGAATAATATTTTGAGAAATATTACACGTCATAAATATTTCTTACCACACCTTATTACTTTTGGTGTTTCAAATTAAATCTAAAAATAAGCTTCACAGAGCTTTGAAGTTATTTTACGTTTTTGTTTCATAAGAGATTACTAATGTTTAAAATAAAATGATTCTGTCTTTCATTCTTCATTAATTTTCTATAGTTTCCAGCCTGTTGTCAAGAGCCATGGTCTCGCTGAACAAAATGCTTAGACCAGCCCTCATATTATGTCTAGGAAATCGAGGAATCCCCTAAACGGCATTCAGCCAATTTTATAAATTGGGTCGTTTGAGCATGTTGCATGTTAATATTCATATCAACAACATTTAAGAGTCCACTGGAGGGCATAGGCCTCTACTGTACCACCCTGGCGAGGCGGGTTGGTCTAGGGTTTGTTTCGAGTTTTATTTCTATTCGCAGTGATGTTGCTCTGCGTAGATTGCTCTCGTAGTCTTATGCCACTCATGGTTTGAATAATCCCATATTGGTGACACTTGTTAGCGACACTAAGTAGGTATTCTTAATTCCATCACCATACGGAGTCATGTTTATGTTGCATACTTAACATTTTGGAAGTGAAAGGCAGTGACAAAATACATGAAAAAGATTGCTTGAATCTTCAATTTATACGAAAACAAACCCGCTCTCCTTAGTACTTCCCGTACGGTCTTGACGTTATTACCAGCTACATCACACGTCAGATGATTCGGTATATTGCAGTTTCTCCCACCTATCTAAAGTGATCTAAGTATCTCGATAGGTGGCCATAGTGTGGGTCAGCACTCTTGGATTCATCTCATGCTTTCCATCAGGCAGAGTAGAGTCACTTCGTCAGGTTCATACATATAAATAAAATTACATAAGTTGCCTCTAAATTGCAGGGTGTGGTATTAAAGACCCTAATCAAGAAGCCCAAGAAGCCGAACTCTGCGAACCGTAAGTGTGTGCTCGTGTTCTTGTCCAACGGCAAGGAGATGGTCGCATACGTGTCCGGCATCGGATACAACCTGCAGGAGCACAATATCGTCCTCGTCAGGGTCGGCAGGTGCGTGCTCACTCACTAGCTTTGTTAGGTGCCAGGAATATTGTTCTTTGCTACCAGGAGACATTGACTGACCTGTCTATCATCTATGGCCACTGTTGGGCGTTTATTGTAAAGAGAAGTTTGATTAAAGCTATAAATGTGCACTTCGGGCGACATTTTTAAATAAATTAATAGGAAAAACATCTCAAATCAATATTTCACTGTGAAGATTGCTCCTATGTTGTTTGTTTCTACCAGACCCAGTATTTATTTTCGAATCCAATTTCAATAATATTTGTTATAGAGATGTTAGATACTGAACCAACATAAGCCAGGCGAAGCGCGGGCAATAGCTATGATGCTTATATTTTTCTAAGTACTTGCCTACCTATGCGTGCGATTTACAAACTTAAGTTCGAGATTCTCTGAAAGAACGATTTAAGGAAATAGGTATTTTAACAGTAGCATCTCAATATATATTTGCTAGTATTATGTTTGTACGAAAAAACATAGATAAATATACTAGCAAAAGTGATCATTATTCACTAATGACAAGGAATAAGCCCAAATTAGTAGGCCAATATTATCGCCTGAACAAAGTCCACAATTCATTTGAAGGACTTGGTGTGCGTTTTTATAACAAAATTCCTGTCGAAATCTTGAACTTACCCCTACAAAAGTGCAAAATTACCGTTAAGAATCGTCTTAAGGAAAGGGGCTATTATACGATAAACGATTTCTTAACTGACACAATGCCTTGGATATGAATAAAAATCTAGCATTAGCTTATGTACTAATTGAAATAATTTATTTTTATACGCAATGTATTTATTTATTTACAATCCATAATATAATTTATTTGATTGTAATTAATTCTTGACATCTTATTCTGCATTTATTACCTGACATTTGAATTTTGTTAAGTTAAGGCGATCTGTGTTTACATTGTTGGAGCGTAAGTAATTAGTATTTATAATTTTATTACATTTTGAACGTTTTTTTTTCTGGGACCAGTATGTATGCACACATTGCTTTTACTCCTTGATGTGTAAGTGATTGCAACCTTATATGCTATGGACTAATTTTTATTATTTTATTAGACAAAAAATTGATTTTTCTAGCTTTAATATCTCATTAGATCGCTTTCTAGCCTTTGTGTTTTGGTTGCCTTAACTTGCACATAGAAATACTGTTGTCAAAAACAAACAAGCTTTGTATGAATTATTTGAAAAGATGGTGCACATGAGTTTCTCACCAGCTCTTCTCATGAATGCAATACCCATCGGAGCTGGTACTTGGATTGATTTCAATTTAAACCTTTGAGTTGAATCGAAATCAATCTAAGCTCCGGTAATTCAAATCATCTCAGTGCATTTAGTATTAGTACCTTTTATCACTGAATTGATTACTTGAGTTTTGTTTCATATTTTGATGTTTGTATTTTGACATGTTCAAGTGCCTTTTGGGGCCCATGGAAATAAATGATTTGAGTTTGAGTTTAAATAGATAAAATAGGCCCAGATTGAATAAATAAGTAAATATTTCGAACATCTAGCACACAACGCCTTCTAGTCCCACGCTAAGCAGCGCTTGTATTATGGGTAGTAGTAAACTTATATAAGTACATTCATACCTTTTTCTGTGAATATGTACATAAAACATAGAAAAGACCCAGACTCCGAAACAAATATTTGTAGATCACACAAACATTTGGTCCGATCCAGGATTTGAATCGTATCGCTTAGTTAGCAACTAGAAGGTATTGTGCGTTAAATGTCTTATCATTAAAGTGAATCTACTACCCTACCCAGCCGCGCTCATCACCGGCACTGAACGTAGTCCATAATGGCCGACTGGCGCTCGATGATCCGATCGCAATATTCTTTCATGCAGAGATATTTAATAGGGTTTTCATATTTCTTCTTGGGTGGAATACAACCCACAATATCTGGCTTAGCACATTAGTCATACATAGACCTGCAAATGCAAGCAGACCATTGAGGAATCAGCCAATTGTATACATATAAACAGTGAGACTTCGACCTTCGAATTCAGTTCACCCGCAGGATTGCGGAGGTCTGAGGGTTAAAAATAGTATAATTATGTTTGTTGAAACTTAACAATTAATATTAAAACTAAGATTTAATACTTTTGTTGAACAAATAGTTTTAAAATTTATTTATGCTTGATTGTGTCATATTAAAAATAAATGTTATTCGTAATTCAAACCATGTTTCTTGGAGAATTGCTGTTTTACACAGTATGAAGGTCTTGACGTTATCTATCCCGCACTGCATCTATCCTTCTTGTTATTTTCATGGTGGAGCAACTATCCATACAGGTAGGCGTCAATACCAAAAAAAAGCGTTTCACAGAAACCTAAATTTTGCTGATGGTGTGATCTGACATACAAAGATATCTCGGCCATGTGATCCACGTCATTTGAGATTACTCTTGCATACGCAAGCTGGGCTTATTAACCTGATCATTAATAAACATACTTTAACATAAATTTATTTATTGATGACACAACAATAAATACACAAAAAATCTTAAAAACCAAATTTAATAAGTTATATGTTTCCTCAATTACAGACCACATATTGCTCGAGAAAGATCACACAAACATCAGTTCATCTTAACAGACATATTATATATTCACAAATATGTAGATAGTAATAGTATAAAGAAAAGAAAAAAAAGAAAGTGAGAAAGCTTTTGATTCGATTGAAACATGGGCGGTGCTCCAGTCTCTCCAGCGGTGCCAAATCGACTACCGGTACATCGAAGTGTTGAAGTGTTTGTACGAAAACGCCACTATGTCAGTCCGTCTACAAAACCAGTACTCGAAGCCTATACAGCTGCAGCGAGGAGTGAGACAGGGAGACATAATATCTCCAAAACTATTTAATACGGCACTGGAAGACGTTTTTAGGCTTCTTGACTGGATCGGACTTGGCATCAACATTAACGGCGAGTACATCACCCACCTTCGATTTGCTGATGATATAGTGGTCATGGCTGAAACCATGGACGACCTTAGCATAATGCTTGATGGCCTCAGTAGTTTTTCTAAGCGGGTGGGTCTTAAAATGAATATGGACAAAACGAAAATTATGTCGAACGTCCATGTCGCACCCACTCCAGTGAGAATTGGAGACTCTACGCTCGAAGTTGTCGCGGATTATATATACCTAGGACAGATTATTCAGTTAGGTAAGTCCAACTTTGAGAAAGAGGTCAATCGTCGAATCCAACTCGGCTGGGCGGCGTTCGGAAAGATGCGTGACATTTTCTCGTCCCAATTACCGCAGTGTCTAAAGACGAAAGTTTTTGACCAGTGTGTGTTGCCAGTGATGACTTATGGTACAGAGACGTGGTCACTCACAATGGGCCTGATAAGAAGGCTCAAAGTTGTACAAAGAGCAATGGAGAGATCAATGCTCGGAGTTTCTCTGTGTGATCAAATCAGGAATGAGGAGATCCGCAGACGAACAAAGGTCACCGACATTGCCCGTAGAATTGCCAGGCTTAAGTGGCAGTGGGCAGGGCACATTGCTCGCAGACAAGACGGCCGATGGGGCAGAAAAGTTCTGGAGTGGCGACCACGTACTGGAAAACGGAGCGTGGGTAGGCCCCCTGCAAGATGGTCCGACGACCTGGTTAAGGTCGCAGGAGTCAGTTGGATGCGAGCAGCACCAGACCGGTTGTTGTGAGAAGCCTTGGGGGAGGCCTATGTCCAGCAGTGGACGTCTTTCGGCTGACATGATGATGATGATGAATAGTATAAAGATTAAAAATAAGAAGAAAATTAAAAAGATGTTAATAAACATACTGCTATATTACTATTAATAATAATGAAAGGTGAAGTTCACATAAATAATAAACTGTAGGTACATGAACATTTTATAAATCATTCAATCTCTAAATTGTCAGAAAAGAAAGCGTTCAGGTTCTTTTCATTCATCAAATATAAACGGACAGTTACTTATTATGTAACTGTCGCATTTATTCTCAAGTCTTAGCCTTGAAGATTCAATCCTTTTATATGAGACCACCGTGACACAATAGTCGTAAGAAAGAGTTGCGCGTACGCACAATGCGACATACGGACGACATTTGCGACATTATCGTTGCATGGCCGAGTTTACATGACGATTAGACGTGGACATGCGCTTGAGTGGAATAGGACTGAGATATCACGGAAACGGATGCTTTGCGCCTATACCTATTGTTATTAACATAATAAGTTTGACCAGCCACTCAATGTCCGTTGAAATTAATTTTGATAAATCTGATACAACTGAAACATTTTATGATGCTTTTGCTATACAAATCAAGTTTTGTCTGCCTGAGGGGGCGACCATTTCAAGTTTCATTGAGGTATCGATATTTGTCAAAGTATGTACATTATTTTATGTATTTAGTTCAAATTGACAATGGTTTTTAACGTCCAAAATGAAGAAAATATACAATATTTTGATCACCTTCACAGTGAAAAAATGGTTATTTCGTTGAACAATATCCATAAGAAGGCTAAATATTATAAATAGGTACTCCATAATCCTTACAAAAAACCTAACAGTGGTTAAAACTGCTATTAACTACAACATATAACTTAAATAATCAATAACGGTTCCTATCAATTCGCTACTTGTCCTGCGCTGTGTGGTCAGCGGTAGGACGGAACTAAGTCTATCAACCTAACCAACACGCTGACTCCCTGTGTCGGCAATGAATGGGTTGCATTATCAGTGTTGGACAAGCGGTGATCGATCGCTTGTTGACAGTGGGAACTGTGAGTAGTCTGTGACACATTTATAATGTGTTTGTATCCTGCTACCTAAGGATTTGTTGAATGGCTCGCTTAATGGTGTGAGCCTGCCAAAGTGACTCTACTCTGTCTGATCAAAAGCATAAGCGTAATCCAAGAATAGCGGCTCTACTGCCTGGGACGTGTGTGTGTAATTTATTTGCAATTCCTATTTCGTAAAATTTGGTTAGGTACGTATGTTCGAAATCTACACCGCTATAGTGTGTCGCCATCGACGTAGATATTTATTTGTTTCAGCAATATTAACCCATACGACTGGCTGTTTAGAGAATAACATCAGATCTTGTCTACTGTCATGTGTAAAGTCACTCAGACTAATGGTATATCACAGCGAACTTCAGTAACGGAAAGAGGTATGTACTTATAGCGATGTTCACAAATTACGTAATGAATATTAAAGCTATTTAAATATTAAATCGTCTGAATACTTGAAAGTGGACGATAAATGTACTCGCTGATGAATAAGAAAGTTGCCGTTATATGCTTGAGTGAATAAATTTCAAGGTGAACAAAGGACACCGATTAAGACGAATTATTCTTTGGTAAAATAATTCGTCTGGGGATACTCAATGGTCTTTTAAAGTAAAAAATAAAAAAGTAAGTACATTTATTAATTATCAATAGAAATCTACCAACCATAAATATCTACTCTTATAAACTTAAAGTGACGGTAGTTTTTATAAAAAAATATAACGTACATGTATTTCTAAAATTATTTAATTATCAATCCACATTCGATAACCAGATATCACAACAAATAATAACCTAAAACTATTACCACAAACTCAAGTTACTGCAAGTGATTTAATAAATTACCGATGACAAGATAATTATAATAACAATTACCAAATGACAATATGGAAGGTAGAGTAGAAATCACAGAGTACTAGTAGAAATGTTCAACCGTTGCCGACCGAGAATCGAATGACCCCGTTGCTAAGCGCGCGCCACGTTTTATAACGCACGGCTCGGTCCGGGTTTTGGAGAGAGGGTATTCGCTAAGACTACTATTACAATAGATTACGTTAGAATTACGTTATTCGCGTGCAGTGGTTACACACACACACATGCCCCATGTACACACGTAACACGTTATGTACACAACCCCATGCTGCGCAACTGACGAAGGGTGTCGCAACCAGCGATAGCGTCACAATCAGATTGTACATTACTTTTAACGAACCTAATCTATAGTTCTAAATTGTATTCAAGAATGTTTATCTTTAGAAGAGTTGCCTTAAATGATACAGTCTATTGACGTCCATCAATTGTATTTATACCGTTGACATACCTATATAGGTTCGCTTAAATTATAACTAGGAATAGATATCACTTTTGTCTACAATAATCGGGTAGCCTTAGATTAACCTAGAACTAAATATCTACTATTTTGCTTTTGAGATACAGAACCATTCCATACCTCAAAAGGAAAAAGCGGAACCCTTATAGGATCACTTTGTTGCCCGTTTCTCTGTCTATCAAGACTTTTTATCAGGAACGCTTGAAGGTATGAAGCTAAAATTCATCAAATCATCAATAAAGTATAAAAAATTTCAGGTCTACTGTCCCTTGGAGCTGTGAAAAAAATCAAACTTCTAAGTCCACGTAATCACAAGATACAGCCGTTAACGCTGCACATTTCGACACTCGCGAGGAAATTTTAAGAGCAAGTTTCTATCTAAATGCTATAAAACGAAGAAAATATATTTTTTATGCAATCAAACCCACCCTTTCATTAAATTATAAAACTTATATTGATGTAAATAAAAGTTTGTCGCGAAATTTCAAACAACGTCGTACCTATCTAAGTAATATTTAATTCTTACAAAAGACTTTGACGCGTTCTTATCAATTGCTTAGAATTCAAGTTAGTTTGTTCTTTTGAAAAAAAAAATGTTCGTGTTCTTTATTTCTTTTTAGAATTTTAGTTATATGTTAATCTCTGCATTTCTAATATTGCATCATTGCTCCACGGTATTTTTTTGTTTTTTTTTTATTGTATATGGAGCAAACGAGAAGATGGATCGCTGTTATCTGTAAAAAAGGTCTATTGAGTGTGTTATGTGTAAATAAATTATTATAATTATCTTTATAACATTTATGTTCCTACATATCAATTACATTTTTAAATAAAAAAGATAAACAATGAAATATATCTTAAAATATATTATTACTATTTACTTAGACGCTAGTTACTTAAAAATATACGAGTACTTGCTTCAAAAGGTAGAAGGTTGAATAGTAAACATGCCTCGGTGGCGCAGTGGTAGTGTAGACGACCGCTATGCTTGAGGTCTCGGGTTCGATTCCCGGGTCGGATCAAATGTTTGTATGATCTGCAAATATTTGTTTCGGAGTTTGAGTGTTTTCTAAGTATAATATGTATGTATTTAAAAAAAAGTATCTTTGTATTTATATCAGTTCTCTAGTTCTTATAGTAAATGCTCTAGTCTATACTACTGTTTTGGTTTGTTAAACTACAACTGTAGCCTCTTAATACAGTCACGAATTATTTTCAACAATAGATTTAACAACTGAATATAAGTAGATGCACCTTGAATGATTTCTATGTTTAGTGGTCTCGGGTCTTCCGACTGATTTGGTTTCCTTTTGTTGGTACATTATCTTTTGGAGCAAAATACTAAATTCAGGTGACAACAGCTACAGCAACAGTTTGCATAATGTTTACCATTCATGTAATATTAACACTATTGTACCCGAATATCTGACTTTTAAAAAGAGTGGCCATGAGTTTGTTTTGCCAGTATTCTTCTCATAACGCCCACGCACCTTGGAAACTGGAAGTTATAGATCGACACAAGGGGGTGGTGGATTTGGTGTTTTCACCATATTTACCTTGACAATGTAGCACATACTTGGGCGTCAGTTTGTGTCGATATATGATTTTTAACTGTACCTTAAATTTAACTTTCATAAATGTCACTTAGTGTCTTAATTGAATATATAATTTTGATTTGATTTAATACAAACTCTGCTGAGTTTGGAGTCAGGTGACGTTGTGTGTTGGATGTCACAAAAATAAATAGTATTTTTATATTCTAAAGTCAAACATTCGTAACCAACTTGAAACATCGACATGCGACAGTAACAAGCAAATACTCTTATTTCACAGGCTTTTTATTAAATGTACCAAAAAGTAAAATTGCACTTACTACCAAATGCAGAAGGTTAAAAATCGTGTACATGAAGTTGAACGTGACAGATGCTGAATAATATTGATCATTTATAATTCTGTGCCTGACGTTCCACATAATAATATGACGTACGTATACATACCTACTATAATGTCCAACCAATGAGAACTCTTGGTCCCTACATAGTTGCATGTATTGTGCAACACATACCTAACCTCTACGTAAATAAACGCGGCCCCATCAGCTTGTGTAACCAATGCGCATGCGCAATAAACACAATTCATATAGGTAAATGTACCCAAGTAGAACTGGAACGAATCCAGAATATAACCGTCACTGAACATTACATAGCCGTAATAATATATTTTTCTGAAATTTATCAATGTTTACATTTTTACGTTATCATTGTAATATGGTTTACAACAACGCGCATCTCGCGCGATTATTGGCTGAATAGCGTTTGTCCCGCGCCACCATATTTGCTTGTTAATTCGTTTGTTGCCAAATGCAAAGTGTTTTTATGATTGTAAATTAACAACATAACATATAGTCACGCCTTTTCCCAGAGAATACCTCACAGCTTTGGTATTTGTTATGTAAAATTGTTGTAGCAGTAATAAATCAGTCATTTAACGGTTTTCTTCTATACATTTAAATCCAACAAAAATAGTACCTACGTTAAATTGTAAGTATAGCCACTCAGAGAATGCGTTTCTGACACTTGTAAATTCGTCATGAGTAGTGATGTACCATGAATAACATTAATAAAATTTGGTAACAGTATTTATACTCGTAACATTCATTACCTATGCATAATAATTCAATTTATATATATTTTATTATATTTCAAACACAATATTAACAAAATTGTTGATGGATGAATTAAATTTAATCGTAATTTCTGAATGAAACAAAGGGAAAGAAAATAAAAATACTCTATTTATTGGAAAATATATATTATGAAATACATAGTTTTAAGATTTCAATAATGTCAAATCAAAATTTAATCCGACTCCGATTCGCTTGAGGACTCGCTGTCATCTTCACCAACATGTATTATTATGTTAATCTCAATCATAGTGTCGCATAGTGTGATACGCTCTTGTCTTTCCAACTCAAAGTAATTTTGAAGCTTGATTATTAGTTCACGAGTTTCACTTTTCAATGGATGACCGCTTTTCGACATTGTTGTTAAGCATCAAAAATACAAAACAGTAAAATTCTAAACAAATTAGCGCATAGGTACAAATAAACAACAATAACAATCACGAGAAAACCCCCACAACGAGAAAACTGGAAAACGTAGTCTATGCGCGCAAGACGACAAGAGACGACTGTTTGTGTATGTCACAAAATGACGGTCCTCACATCGCTATTTTGGGTTGCCAATTTTTTACTAGAAATATAAAGGGATAAAAATAGTTTTCCATTTATTTTTAATTCATCTCACTGATATCACGACAATTATTTTCTTAAGTTTGATTTGGTCGTACCTATATCGTATTATAAACTATATTAAATATGTATTAAGTACATTATACACACTCTCGAATAATTTCTTCGATGTCCCCAGGAACTTTAATGTCGTTCGTATAAATGCCCAAAGCATTTCGGCACATTTCCCTGAAATGGTGACAACATTCGACTGTACGACATCCTTACATACTTTGTAACTCATCTTGTTATACTGTTTTTTATGTATTCAATAAAGATAAATAAATAAAATTATATATTACAAAATTAGAACGTTTTATTTAACAATATATCGACCGACAGAATATTTTACGATTACAAAAATACTCAGTTACAATTACCTTTTATTTTTGTCTCATCACTACAAAAACAAACTGTTGACATAACCTTAAAACAGCGCAGTTTGACGTCGTTAGACTTTTAAAAATTATTGTTCTTAAATTAATTAATTGATTAATTGTTAATAACTTTAGCCCAAAATAAAACGTTTATTGTACATTGGCATGATTATTCAATTTTTAATGTTATTACTCATTATTAAGGTTAATAAAAGATATTTAAAATGTTGCCATAAATTGTACGCCAGTTCAAAGTTACATCGCCCATTGGATCACGACCTGTCAGAAACGCATTCTCTCAGTGGCCAGACTATAGTATGTCACAGTTGCCAATCTTTCGACAGTTTACAATCTCGCTACGTAGATTTTAATCTAACGTTGTTTACAATCTTACGGTGACATAGGTATACATACACCTTGTATTATTGGATTTTAATTAGATTTAGATTAATTCACTAATTGGATTGGCAAATAATCTGTTGCCTATTTCTTTCGATAATTCTCTAGCAATCGTGCTTTCATAACGCACTGGTCACAGTGTATATGATGTATAACTATATATATACCGATAGAATATTATATTCCAATGGTAATTATGTCCCTATGCCATGTTATTTCTTTTATAAAATAATAGAATTTAGGTAACAATATTTTGTTTAAATTGATTATTGTTATATTTTTCTATTTTCATGTGCGGATCTAGTTTGAGCGCGGCGATTATTTTTGTTCGACCATTAAAGACTTCCTTCAATATTAAAAGAAGATGCTGAGAGATCAGACGATGTCATCATTTCCAGCGAGCTTGGAAGGTCAAAATAATTATATTATGTAGTTAATTTGTGGCTTAAATTAATGAAGATATCATTTGACGTTATCTTTCAACATGTAGTATTGTTTGTTCTATGTGGTGTGGTTTGCTGAAACAGTATATTTATTCTTCCATAGCTTGGGTCACAAATAGAGGCGTGCACACACACACAACACGAGTCCTTTCATTGAACAAATGCGATTGTTGGCTCAGGCACTACAGTGACACGCGAATATGTTTATACAGCAGGAGTCGCGTGAGAATATCGCGAAATTAGTATGAAATGAGTTCAAGAGGAGTAGTGAAAAGTTCGGTAATATTATTGCACTTGTATTACTGGACGCGGCGGCACCTTTAGGCAATCAATTTCATTCTAAGGGTATGGTGATCGAAGCTGTCAGTATTCTAGGCGTAAGGTTAATATTTTTATATTAATTTATTAGATAGTACTTATTAGGGTGAAGTTACGGAATACAGCTAGTCTCTTGAAAAACCGACCCTCGTTAAAAACATCATCACCGAATATTTAGCTAGAAAATTGCACATAACTCTCAAACAATGAACACAGTTGACATCTGCTTCCTGTTGCATCTGTGCACACTTTCATGCAATTTTAACTTCAACAACCTACGAAATAGGAACTATATCACATATTAGATAAATATTCAATTCTATTTGTAAAATATTGTCGCGCGCCTGTCATTTGAGAACCCTTCCGCGTGGACATGGATTATGTCCCCGAGGATCGGTAAGGTTCACAAAAAAGTTACAGGGCTTTGGGAAGTAACTGTACTGTTTGTTTTTGGCAATGTTTAAGTTAACGATTACGGGTTCAAATCGACACTTTTAAAACGCAATGTTTGTTTGGATCTTGAAATGATTTTAGGTTCCTTCTTGCAGTATCTTCCTTTTCTACATGTCACATATGAACGTATTGAAAAAGTCGGTCGGAACTCTCGCTTAAACAAAACTGAGACGCCCTGATAGTGACTGCTATTAACTTGTGTGTTTGGGGTGTAGCAGCAATTGAATTCTTGCAGGGATTGTATTCGTACAATAAATACTGATTATTGTGAGATTTTACTAGAGTTTAAAATCTCGGTACATACTTTCAATTCCACAATAAATGAAAACGTTGAAAACTTAAGTTTCTTTTGAAATTTATCTGCTAACCGTATGTTATGAAAACGGTGAAGGGTTGCAGTGACGTAGCAATATTTTTCTGACCGCAACTGCGAACAGTTCCCGTAAGCTCGGCCATTCACACTTTCCCATTGTACATGTGTAGTCCGCTTGTCCGGCCGTGACTAGATATTTCTATTTATGGACACGATGTCTTTATCGATACCGAATCATTGCTTGGCAATTGTAAGAATTGCACACAAAAATTGACATTGTATAACATCGAGCAATTGTATTTAATTTGTCACATTCCTATTGTGGGAACGTTTCCATACAATTTATTGTTTGGTGAAGTCGAAAACGACGTATTTATGAGCATATTTCTATTAAAATATGAATGGTCTACTTTCTATAAATATAATCAGTAAAACGAGACGCCTGCTTTATGCCCATGGACACCCGCAACACCAGAGGTGTCACAAGTGCGTTGCCGGCCTTTGGGGGATCGGGGGAGGGAATGGGGAGAAATTAGGGTATGGACCTCCGGTATCCTCACTCACTCGGTAAAACACAGCACATGCGCTATTTCACACCGGTTTTCTGTGAGACATGTACTCTTTATGTAATAAAAGTGTAAGCTAAATTCACTTTGGTTTTTGCCAAAACTAGATATGGTCCGAATATAAGACCTTGTGGTACACCTTTGTGACTTAAATAACATTTTATATGTCCTGCACTTTTATCTCGAAATTTTTAAGACTCGTAACAACTCTTTGTAATTTAAAGTAATAGAAAGTAAATGCACAACGCGAGGTAAATGCATAACAAAAGTAAAATCATAACAAGGCGTCCTGAAAACAAAAATAAATGTGCATGGAACGGAGTCCTGCTGCCTAATACCACAAGGATTATCGACCCGTGATACATTCCTGCTGTTTGTGACGTCTTTGTTGCATGAATGAATGATAATTGCGGAAGGCTGTTGTGCTTTTTCTACTGTTAGGGCTGTATCTCATAATAGCTTTAGATTTGCATTTTCTTCAAAATTGAATTGGAACTAGTCTCAGATATATTAAGAACATTACAGCATTATGGATTAAATCACAATTCGAATTAACAAGAAAATAGAAGTATTTTATTCGCCGCTTTTTTCATTATGGTTTTCTTCTTAAAATTTTTGACGTGGTCTTGCACATTTTGTAATTTCTAAGATTGTTATCATCATCATCATCATCATCATCAGCCTATCGCAGTTCACTGCTGGACATAAGCCTCTCCCAATGCACGCCACTTAGTTCGATCCTCGGCTTCTCGCATCCAGCTCCTGCCTCCTGTTATCTCCAAATATGAATGTTATGCTTACACAAATATGATATATGATTCTGCGAGCGATGGTGCTGGCTAACTCTTGTCCATTGTGTGAGATATTTGTTTCATTGTAACTAGAGTCAGTTGTCAAAGAATCGATTTAAGTGCGTGTGTCCATCATCTGTGGACAATGCCTACTATTAGCGGATTATAATTTGCAAAAAGAGCAGGTACTGTCGTAGGTTGGTGGCTCAAGTTGTAAGATACTAGAACATTGTTGATATATTGTATTTTAATGTTTAGTTTTTATTTATTTCGCTAACAAGTTCCCATGCTCTTGGATCAAATCAACTGAAATTGATGTTTAGAATACATAATATACCTATTCTTATTTAAATATTTGTTACTTTTGTGGCGACACCTCCACGTACAACAAAACGTTCTACAGCGCCATCTACTGAAGTTACACTGAACTACGGAGTAACGTACAATACGAAAAAACTACCAATCCTGAATAGCGCAATATAAGTTCTCGCGCCGAGTGACGGGTTTCCACGTAAAGAAAAAGGCACAAACAAAGAACATTAACAATTTCTGTCCCTATATTAATGAATTCAATATCAAAACTCGAAAATCGAAAAGCATAAATAAATCAGTAATTTTATTTTAGCGAACAAACCAAATTCTACAATTTGACCAAGTTACTCTCTCGTCTCTTTTACCTTGCGGCTCCATATTTGCTTGCATTAACAGATGCAAGCTTGTCAATACCCATCATAGTCCCATGGGATGTGCAGACACCAAACAATAACAGGCTAGTGCCGTGGACTGACCACATACGTGACCAACAGAGGCGGTTGCAGTTAGTTTGTTATTATAAGCTTATACAAATACTATCTAAATCAGATTCACAGAAATTTCATTTTACACAATTAATGCAATTTAAGCAAAGATTAGCAATACAACTTCTGTTTGTAATTCAGATCATTTCAGAGCAATGTAATGCAATACTTAATATTTTCAGCCTTAAGTTAATGTAAGGAGATTCTTGAAACTTAAAATTTAGTAGAGCCTTTTCATACAAACGGTAGTTTTAGTAATCACGCTGACAAGTACCTTGTCGAACTAAAAGGTTATCTATAAAAGTTGCACACATAAACCTAACAGTTAAAAGTTACGAGTAGGTATGAATAATAACTTGATACACCTCACACGGCTGTTTGATATGAACGTAGATCTTGAACAATGGTGACCATGGTGGTATTGATATATATATATTGCACATAAATATGTGTGTGATGTGTATATATGTGTATGAAGTGCTTGGACATCACAGATAAATTACACATACAGTGGAGAGGCCAACCGCTCGTGCTTATCACACAACTGTTTGTTGTGGTATTTGAGGTTTGGTAATACAATGTTACCGTATATTTCCTACATTTCTTTCAACAGTATGGTTACAAAGAAACCACAAACTGGCTAGTGATATTGACACGTCAATCACAACCCGCTGCGCATCCTACGCAAATTGTGGACTTATGCGAATCGAATTGCAAGCCCATACAATGCCCACAATTGATACAATGTGAATTACGGAAACGCCTTGCAACCTTTCCTCTAACTGTTTCATTTAGCCCTTTATCGATACTTGAAAATATATTTGATTTGTGTCTTTTAAGTTGTGAAGTTAAAGTTTATATTCTATCGATAGTTTAGTGATATGGTTTAATCCTATGCTACAATATGTATTTAGCACCTGCCCTGTACAAACTGCAAAGTTGGGTGCATAACGGGAGGTAGGCAGAAGTTCGTGAATTCTTCTAATACGATAGGTACAATTATATTTTGAGACATACCTAGTACTTTTAATAAACAATAAAGTATAAAAATACTTATTAATTCAAATAAATAAGCGCTACGCTGAAGTCTACTCTAGTAGCTAGTAGCTCAATGCGTGCGGGCGCTACTCCTGGCCGTCACCGTCATAGATCACCATCTAGACTTGAGCAAAACTGATCTAAAACTGAGAAGATCTCACCACATTTTTGAGTCAGTTCGGTTCGGTCAGCTAGGTCGTAGCAACATTAACGTACCATATCGAATTATGCTGGAGCAGTCGTCAAGTTAAGCCTAACGTGCCGTCGCCGTCAGACTTGAAGGGCTTTAGCGATACAGAATCGCTCTCTGGTGGTGGAGTACCTACCAGTCTCAAAAGAGAGTAGAAAAATAGTGGGTGGGTGAGCTTGCTCACCCACCCACTATTTTTCTACTCTCTTTTTGCTTTTTTATTACCGCTGCTGCTACTGCTTTTTTATTAGCGTTTGCTTTTTTATTACCACCCACTATTTTTCTAAGCCGCGACATGCGCAAGCTCACGCAGGCCCGCCTTGCTATACCTACCTACCGAAAACTTACTCGTTGAAGAAAGTCGCTAAGCTGAAGGAGAGGTCAAATATCAAAGAAGTGCTTCTTGTATAGATTATTATTAGATAATTAGAATAGTTTAATGTGATTTTAAGTTTAGTTTTTAATTTTAGTTTAAGCAGTTTTGTAAAAACATATTATTTTGTTTTATATTGTGTGCATAAGCTGTCGTGATTTTTTTTTAGTCGTACCCGGCCTTTGGGGGATGGAAAGGGGGATGGAGGGAGGAGTTGGGGTATGGGCCTACGGTATCCTCACTCACTCGGTTTGAAATCAGACTTCTACTTCCTGACTTTAGCAAATGCAACCAAACAAACTTTGCAGCTAAATTATATAAATCTGGTTAAATACATAGTAACACGCTTAGTATTTATACAAACTTTAAAAGTCAAGTTGTAACAAAGTAAAAAAAAAAAAAACACTGATAAAATAAAGTATGATGGCTGTATAATATAGTGACGGTTATGTTCAGGATTCGTCTCGGCCTCTACTTGTGTACATAGAAATATGTTCATAGCGCCCGCGCATCGGTTGCGCAAGCTGACGCAACCGCCTTTATGTTCGCTTATACGGTAGTGTGTTGCACAACACATACGAATATGTAGGAGCCAAGAGTTCTCATTGGTTGGACATTATAGTAGGTAGGCTGTACTTAACAATAGGCTAAAGGATAAGGAGTATTTGTTTGTTATCAGTTTTTGGTGGGGCAAGTTGGTGAGGAATGTTTGCAGTAAAACACAGCATTGTGTAATGCTTGAGAAGGGGTTCAACAATGAAATACTTAGTTTAAACACACTGAGTCTATATTCAAAATCATCACGTACAATATTTTAAGTACTTATATTTTAGAATATTAAATAATTATGAGGATACATTACAATTATTAAAATTAGATATTATAAATAATTATGCGATGGTAATATAAGCTTGTCACATTGAAGAAATTGACGTAACATGTGGAAATGACATTTAATTTAGAAAAAAGTCGATTGTCACATCTTGAGGTCTCCGTTTGTTTATGTAGTCCGCGGACGAAGTTGAGAGCTTATGAATAAGTTTAGGTAGGGCTGTTAATGATTTCTGGATAATTAATCTACACGTCGCATCCACGCGTCACATTCGCGGGGTGACCTAATTAGTATTTGACATTTGTTAACAATTGACTTTAGGATATACATTGCATGTCAAGCCAAATTCGAGCTAACAAAACTGTCGAGCAGCACTGTGTGTAATATTACACGAACCATTAGTGCCACTTTTGCCACTTTCATAACTTAAAAACTATTTCACATAGACATGCCAAATTTGGCTCATATATTTAGACTTGCAAGATACGCATGTCCTCTAAGTTTCATAAGCACACCTCGAACGGCTATGTGGATTTTAACGTTCAAATATACTCATTTTTATTACTGACACACCTATACCTATACCCGGTTCCAGATCACCTTGAAAGTTCAGATTTAGCAACCAGATAGGTAATTGGTAAACTAGTTAATTTTACCACTTTATTATAATTTTTCTTGGGTACACTCGAGTACTTATAATGCCTGTAATCGACGTTACATTTGTCCCCCAGTCAACTCCTTTTAGTCACACTAAAGGGAGTTCAGATCCTTCAAAATAAAGAAGTAATGTATTTGGGAATGTATCTGGATAAAAGACTCACATGGAAAAAACACATTTTTACAAAACGGTTAGCAATGGGACAAGAGGTTAGAAAAATGTACTAGTTATTGAGCAAGGGGTCGCAGTTATCAAGTTCACACAAAATACTCATCTATATAGCCATAATCAACCCCATATAGTGCTACGGGCTGCAATTGTGGGGTACCGCAGCAAATTAGAATATTGAAATCCTGCAAAAAATCCATTTCAAAGTGCTGCGCATGATCGCAAATGCGCCGTGGTATATATTAAATGATAGATTGCATCATGATCTTAATATGAAAACGATCAAACAGGAAATAAGAGACAGAATGATAGCACACAAAACTAAAATCACACATCATCCAAATGTACTTGCTAGGGATCTTATGAGTGATATCCTAATACCACGTAGGTTTAAACGCAGAAACCCACAAGATTTATTGCTGTAAAGCCATGAACTAAAACCAAATAAGCGGTATTGTTACTGAACAACTGCTACTGCAAACACCAAAGTAATGCTGAATATCGTTAGATAGATTGCATTGAATAAAAAATATATAAATTATCATTAGAATATAAAACATTTACAATGTACAGATACTATCATACTATTTACATTTTCACTTCATATAAATATAATCTAAGTAAATTAAATAATATTTATTGATATTACATTCGACGTAACGAAACCTCACCTTTTCTTACGAGGCCTATTATATTCGGCCGGTGCAGGCGCATCGGTAATTTAGTATCGTACTGCCCTCGGTCACGCGAAAGCTAAAGAGTTGCATAGCTAATGTTTGATATTGTAAATATCATTGCATCAGTTTAATTTTATAGTCATCGTGCGTGTTTTTATATTTTGCAATTTTGTATATTTTGCTTGTGACTTCTGACACTGCGTAACTGATTCCTCTTAATCTGGAACGTATAGGTACAAATAAATATTATAGCAATGTTTGATAAATACAAATACAACCTATAAAACGTATACTAATTTCGATGGTAAATAGAGGGTAGAAATATATTGGTAAATAATTATAATTTCGGTAAACTGTACCTATCTATAAATGGTTAATTCATGCGAGAGATTTACATTGTCTATTTGCGCCATGTTAATATGTAACTATCTCAGTAACTATATACATTCCAAAAACCTAAAAATATTGCAGTTGCTTTTACTAACTATTCTTTCATAATATATAAATATAATATTTTGTTAAAGTATAATAACCAAAATAGCTAAAAATACTGTTCAACCAATAATTCTATTAATTATAACCACACACAGACAAGTAAATTATAATAGTTTTTTAAGTAGGTACCGACTACTAACCTGGAGACTTTAAAAATGCATAAGAAGAGTGTTGGTGGAGTAATTTTATAATACATATAATATATGCATTTTCTTATTTGTTGTCTTCAAACCACGGAGAAATCCAATATGTTTCCAATGGCAGCAGGATTGCCCGGCCTCGTCCGGTAGGCCAATAATGATATTGGAAATTCACCACTGCTATTGTAATCCTTATAATAACAATGCTGAGCTCCAAAACTCCACATACAGGCTCGACAGTAGGTACATGTTTCCTATTGCTTCAGGTATCACTTAGTGAGTTTTGTGAAATACGACGCATTCAGTGAGCGTTAATAATATATTGTAATCTATAGGACTATAACTATTATAAAGCTGAGGAGTTTATTTGTTCAGGAACAGCTGGTCCGATTTGAAAAATTATTTCAGTATTGGAAAGTCCATTTATCGAGAAAGGCTATGGGCTTTATAGTTCATCATGCGCGAACAATAGGAGCGGAGCACTAATGAAGAATGTTACAAAAACCGGTGGAAAATATTACACTACGGGCAATAAGAGACATAAATAAGGTTGCGTGGGTCAGCTAGTAAATTATAAAATGTAGGTAGGTCGATGGAAGAAATACAAATTTAACGAGCGATGTTCGAGTTTGTAATAAGGCCTATTTGCTCGAAAAATAGTTTTATTAAATTGAAACAAACATTTTGATAGTAGAGAAATAAAGTAAATTATATAGGCGAAAAAAATTTTAAGTTTCTAATCATAACTAAATTGTTTTCGGTGCTTTTTATCAAAAAGTATTAAAAACTTGTTTAATTGTATCAAATGTGACTAGGTATAGGTAGTGTTGCAGGATATCGTTCTGAAAATTTAGTACGTAAACCTAAGATCCTAAGTTTACTGAGGCTATTGAACGAAATCTCATATAATTCAAGTTTAAAGCTCTCTATGGGAAGCATTTAAATGACTTATCTCAGGGTAAGTATTAATTTTGTACATAATTTGCTGGTATTGTCTATTCTCAGATTGTGTAGTTTTTTTTCTCAGTTGTACTTCATAATGTAATAGACAGGCTGTACTAAGATCAACGGACATGCTAAACTAGCTATCACAAATAATAATAAAAAAATATTTACACAAAATACTCGTTACACCTTGTTTAACGAAACGAATTTAAAAAAAATCACAATTTCCTTGGTTCGTCAATAGAATGTTGCTTTGATCTGCTAAATACACTAGTAAGCACAGTTATAAATAAGTATCTATGTAAACATTTCATCGTTATTTTATGTAACTTTAAGTATTTTAATAATATAAAAAATTTTCGGTATACAACACCATCCAGTTTTCACCTCAGCAAAGTTTAAGCATGAGAAGTTAAAAAAATGGTACGCTATTTACAGCTGTAATAAGCCTTTGAGAAGAATGTAAATAATTTTAGCAAAGTTCTAAGTATGTGATAATTGCATAAAAAATTATGATTTACGTATGAACGGCAAATATCTCATAACAGTCTCATAGCAATATACAGGCGACATTTTGTAATGCCACCTGAAGCGAAAGTACTCCTAATATTGTAGATAGAAAATTTTAATCAAAGAAACCACTCCTTTATAAAGAAAGAAAACTGCATTAAAAGTTTTGCTATAAAATTATTTGGTTCCGCTCTTCCTCGGGGAAACCATTAAATTCATTTCTTAAGAAATCCAGTATTTCAACGAGTTGACCCTAACGATCGATGCAATAAAAATACAGGTTGTAATTTTTACAGATAAAATGTCAGTCAGCTCGATTCTCGGGTGAAAGCAGTTTTCTTTTTCAAAATAGTGTTTTTTTTTTAAACGAATACTGTCCCTTCAGGTGGTAGGTATTACAAAATGCCACCCAGTAAATTGCTAACGGTACAGGATCTGTCATTTTCTATAACTATTATCTATTGTTTATGCAAAAAGGCCTTGTTGCAAACTAATAATATAAAAAACGGCGGTGTCCATCGACCTACCTACATTTTGTAAAATAAAAATTATTTTTAACGTTCTCTGGAGCGCGTTGAATTTTTACACAATATTTTGGAAACTTAGTGAGCCCGGTCAGTTCTGTTCCATCATTTAGAAAAAGTTGGAGGTTAACGTAGATCGGACACATAACAACTAAAAAAACGTGTATAAATTAAATTAGTCCACCCGATACTCCTTTTTCCAGGTATAATTAGTTAATTAAAAAAAGATTTATTGTCATGTTACGTTAAAGAGAATTATTAGAAGTATCTGCATTATTTATACTTTGTAATATAATTAAAAAGTTATTCTAATTGTAATCATTAAAGTTGTGTTGATATTAAGTATTCATTTATTGTTTTACCCTCAATTCAGTAAATATAATTTTTTATATGTTTAACTGGCTTCATCAATTGTTTTTTAAACGTTATTAAGAATTATTTGTATACATTTTAGGTTGATAAACACCAGTTAATGCATTACCAGAGGGTAAGGAGTTTATTAGGAGACGTCTCAAGGGAAGGGTCACCGTGTTTTAGGACTATGTGAATACTTAGCTCATTCTTCCTTGATCCTCGCCGAGGTGAGCAACTACTTTCGTTAATAGATTTTGGATGATATTGAGTTTAAATCACATTAGGTGAATTGTTGTGAACAAGAGAGTGATTCAAATGTTTGAAGTAAAGTATTTTCACGTTTCAAAGTCAGTAGTTTGTAAAATTAGCGACTATTGAATTCATTCATGTAATCCTTTTCAAGTTGTTTACATATACAAACATTCTAAGTTAAATGAAGGTTTGTTGTTTACGGTGTTAGGTTGACAATTACAACATTTATGTATTTATTTCAATCCTAGATTTAACACACAACGCCATCTAATTTCAAGTTAAGCAGAGCTTGTGTTATAGGTTCTAGACAACTGAAATAAATACATTTATACTTTTTTTTGTAAATACATACATATTATATTTAGATAACACCCAAACTCCGAACGAAATAAATATTTGCAGATCACACAAACATTTGAACCAACCCGGGAGTCGAACCAGACATAAAAGCACTACAGTCGCATACGCTACCACTGCGCCACCGAGTTAGTTAAATAAGAGAATATTTAATGTACGCACGTTCTTTTCTTAAAAATTTGTCGATCGTGCCGGTCGGATTGATCAAGATATACCCTCTTCTTAAATTATAATAATTAATTATTAACTAACTTTTTAAATATCACAACTACACACCATATGAAGACAAGTCTAAACAGTTTTAGTTGTCCATTTAAATCTAAAGTCACGTTGCGCGAAGGGTGCAACGATAATTGGATAGGGGTTCTACCCCTGCATTAAACACAATATCCAGTGAAGTCTTGCGTGCCAATCATTCATGTGTACTTTTTAATTTATCGATCCGTATGTTTAATAGTTAATTATAACAATCATCTATATGTACACTTGACTTATGTACAGGTTGTCCATCCTCGTACAATGCTCGAACGAAAGTGATTTTTTAATTCTATTTTTCTCGCCAATACGAAACCAACGGATATGAAATCTTAATGGCGGTAGTCACGATTGCTAGTTTTGGATGATTGCATGACAGTATACCCGTCAGGAAATACTTCCCCATCGTGTACACTACTTAATAAGAATGTTATTGTTAGTGCATAAACATCAGCTGACCCACTTAATAAGAATAACTTAAATACATCTAATTTAGATCGCAATCCTCCAACGTTTTGGTAGAAAAATGTATACCTAACTTATAATATATATAACACTTGGTTTCGGTGGTTTGTTTTGTTTGCGCAATCCATTTTACCACTGTTTCACATGCACATCCTCAGATCTCATCTTGGGGGGACATGAAACTGTCTAAATAATACCTATATTTCGCTGGAACTCAATTTAAATGACGCATAATCTCTTTGGGCTTTCAGTACCTCAACAGTACAACGCGCACCTGATCAGATACGATTTAAGTATTCTAAGAGCCGGGAATACCCTCACAAGTATTACAAATATTTTTGTTTAAAGTCAATTTCCTCTAATATATTTTTAAATAAACTTATTTTGCTCTAATATAAGTGTTTTGAGCGCAGACACTTTGTTTTGTAGCACGATCATGGACTTATTAAGTTTGAGAATAGTAACTTCTACAGTTTTGTTAGACATTTTGAATTTTAATTATGTATAAATATGGAGACCAAAGAAAACGCAAGTTCGTTTCGTAAATGAGCTAGAAGGATATATTCCTTCTAACTGCATCACAAAGAAATCACAAACTGGCCAGTGATGTTGACATATCAATCACACCCCGCTGTGCGTCCCACGTAAATTGTGGTCTTATACAAATCAAATGGCAAGCTCACACAATATCCACAATTGACACAATATGAATTACGGGCACGCCTCGAAACCTTTCCTCTAAATATTGCATTTGGCCCTTTAGCGGTACTCGAAAATATGTTTATTTTGTGTCTCTTATGTTGATAAGTTAAAGTTTATATTCGTTGGACAGTTCAGTGATATTGTTTAATCCCGTGCTACAATATGTTTTCAGCACCTGTCCTTAACAAACTGCAAAAGTTGGATGCATAACGGCAGGTATGCAGAAGTTAAGTGGCAAAGTCCACACAACTACTGTATACCTACCGTTACAGCTTATACAACGATAGATAACAATTATATTTCGTGACGTAGCATATGTTATTATTATATATTTATTAACATCTGTAGGTACACTTTGCAAGTCTTTGTTCCTTGAATACGTTTCACCAATAAATTTCGGTTAGCTTTAAAGTCATCTTAATGGTACATATTGTACAAAATATAGAATAGCCAACAAAATCCTTAGAGATTTGAGACTATTACGGGGAACTTTTCACTGATTTCGCGACAAACAACGAAACGTAGTATTAGCACGATACTGATTTTCTGTTTAATTTTGAGTCAAGTTTGGCGGTCAGTATTCAAATTAGAGGTTTCAATCCCTATTAATTTTCTCTAAGTCTGGGAAGTCTAACCATCTCTTAATATTAGTTGACTTCAAAGATAAGTTCATACTTAGATCTATCTACACAAATAAATAATAGTGAAGTGTCTGTATTTAATGACAAATTGACATCATTTTACCAAATGTAAGTTTGTTTGTTATGTTGAGTCGTCATCTTCTTACTCCTACCATTCTAGATCATCCCAGAAGCTAAGCAGCCTTTCCAGGTCACTACAAATTTTTGTTTGACTATCTATCCATAAGTTTGTTCCCGGTAATTTCTAAAACGACTGGACCGATTTTGACGGACTTCCACTACTTTTACTAACGACGACTTTTACTAATGTTATAAGGAATAACTTAGGCTACTTTTATTTTAGACTAGCAACATCGTCTAAACCTGTGGGGCACAACTGGTTTATAATAAAAATGGCATTATCATTTTGTTAGGACGAAGTGATTTCATTTGAATGAAATAATTTATTTACATTTTTTAAAGTGTAATCTATTAGAGGTGGCTAGTTCGAAGTTTAACTTAAAGGAACTTGGTTTCAGATGCTGTGAGTTGTTACTTCCTGACTTAGACAGTATACGAAGCGAAGAGTACCTGCAGTACGGGAAGCTGTCAAGCGCGGTTCGCGATGGAGTGGTCACGCCCAAGGAAACTTCCAACTGGGGCACGCCATTAGTACCTACCTATGGTAAAGAAAGGTGACACATTGCGTATATAATTATGTATGTACTTGTTATTAATTTGGATCGTTTTTCAATAGTTAAAGATGTTCCTTTTAAATTGTATGGGAGTTTTCTATGTATAATATGTGTGTATTTACTAAAAAAAAGGTAAGGTATATATGTATTAATATCAGTTGTCTAGGACCCATAATACTAGCACTACTTAGCTTGGCACTAGATGGCGTTGTGTGTAAGATGTCCGAAATATTTATTTTCATTTATTTAAAATAACCTGTCCTAGGCGTACGTTCAAATAGAATTGAACGAGGCTAGGGAATGTGCAGTTTGCACTCGTATTAACAACCAACAGGGACTATTATTTTATACATGAGCCTACCAAAGTGACATGAAAAGCATGAGCCGAATCCAAGAGTAGTGTCTCCATATTCATTGCGAATGCAGACTATACAATAATGCACCACGACAAGCCACACTTTGGCGGTCTATTAAGGTGCTTCAGCATCATTGGGCCTACCGGGTATGTTGGCAGAAATCTACTTATCTGTTTACTAAAAGAAAGCGGTGCTCCGCTTTGGCGCGGGCAAACGAACAGACCTATCGCCTGATGGTGAGCGAGCATCGCCGTCCATGCAACACCAGAGGAGTCACAAGTGCGTGGAAGGCCTTCGGCATTGTTTTTGTTACCTTCTCAATTAAGTTTGAATTTTATTTAACTCCCTACGTTAAATCTAGAAGGACGGCCTAACGAGTCTATACTTACTACTTGTTAAAAAATACTTCTTTAATACTTACATCGTAATAGAACGTTTTATCAACGTGTTTTATCGAAGCTTAGCCCCTACTGGTGCCCGTACTTACTAGCCCATTTAACTAGCCCGTAGCCTTGCTCGATAAATGTGATACTCGACATTTACATATTTTATTTCCTTTCCCATAAGTCGTGATGTTTGCGAAGAAACAATGCGAAGAAAATAGGAAAAGCTAAATACTGGGATATATTTCGGATCTCCTTAAATAAAAGAAAATATTAAAATATGTGTTACAAATCAGCAAAAGGATTAATATTACAAAGCTTTAATATACTTGAAATTATGTAGAATCTTTGACGCTCAACAACCTCATCAACTTTATTAGGGTCGTACGAACCACTAGCACCACTTAACGCACTACGACCGCCTCAATTCTACTCGTATTTGGACTCGTACGACCCTTTTTTCCTTTATCTATGCTGTAAGACGCTGCTTCGTACCAAATTTCAAGATTCTGAGTACACTGGAAGTACCTTACAGGTTTTAATTCCCTTGCGAGTGTCGAAAATGTGCAGCATAAACAACCGTTCTTTTGATTGCGTTGGCTTAGAAATTTGATTTTTTAACAATTCCAAATAACAGTAGACCTGAGTATTATATGTGGTTTTCAGCTTGATATCTTTTCTGCTGCTGTGTTTCTAATAAAAATGTTCCCGACAGACAGATGGATAATAAAGTGACCCTACAAAGGTTTCGTTTTTTTTCTTTTAAGGTACGAAACCCTAAAAACTAACTTCTTCCATTTTTCTGGACTTGGTAAATTAAATAGGGCTATGTCTAGCTGTTACTTAAAAATGTTTAGTAGGTATGATGAATTAATTTTACTATGGTAAAACTTTTAGGTAAATCTAAGAGGACTCAATTATTGTTGATAGTTACGTCATAAGTGTAATATTCATCTACGGGATAAATGTAAGTAATGGACGGCAGTAGATTATCATTTAAGACGACCTTTCTAAGAACATCAATTTATGGATCACACAAAGCTGGTCCCACGTGAAGATTAAACCAACAACTTAATAGAAAGCACAGTAGTACACACTACACTAGTTGCAACAATGAGCGTCTTAAATTATTTTATACATTTATACAATTTAAACGAAAAAGACTCAGTAATTCGTTGTCCCGCATCACTAGCAGCCGAGCGATTCTGCTGATTATGCGATTGCAGCTTTGATTACAAAGGCACTTACCGTTATGTACTTACTAGCTATTACGCGCGACTCCGCCCGCGTGTTTGTTGGTTAATTATTGCAGCAAAGAGTAGCTTATGTTTTTTTTTAAATCAAAGTATTTCCATGCCAAATTTTATTGAAATCGGTGCAACGGTTAAGCCGTAAAAGCAGGACAGACAGACTGACAGAGTTACCTTCGCATCTATACTAATATAATAAAGCTGAAGAGTTTGTTTGTTTTAACGCGCTAATCTCAGGAACCTGGTCCGATTTGAAAAATTCCATGTCCATTCAAATATCCATTTATTGAGGAAGGCTATTATCACGCTACTACTAATAGGAGCGGAGCACCAATGAAGAATGTTTCAAAAACGAGGGAAAAATTTCACGCTACGGGCAATAGAAGACGCAAACGAGGTTGCGTGGGTCAGCTAGTTTATAATATACTTAGATAGGTATGGAGGCATGGATCTTTAGATAACATTTCTTCCCATTTTTTACCTGACGTCGAGTGATATAGAACAATTAAACTTAAAACGGGATGTTTTTAGATTTTGTTTTGTTTATTTTACAGCAATCGTCAATAAAAATCGATATCCAAATGCATCAGGTTTTAATACTACAGATCTAAAATAACTACTATTCACATTTAGTGTTGTTTTCTGTAGGTATATCTTAAACATATATGATTTAGAATTGTACATTTACAATAATACAGTCTCAAAGAAAACGTTAAGAGTTTTGCAGTCCTTGCACATTTTGTCATTTCTAAAAAAAACTCTCAAAACTCTAACAAAAATATGATTTATCATTCTGCGAACTACAGCGCTGATTAACTCTTTCCATTTGTGTTAGATATTGTTTTCATTGCAACTAGAGTCAGTTGTCAAAGAATAGCTTTATGTCTGTGTCCGTCATCTGTGGACAATGCCCACTATTAGCGGATTACAATCTGCAAACGAGCAGGTACTACCGCAAGTTGGTGGCCCAAGTCATAAGATTCTTAATTCATTGATTTTTATGCATTTTATTTCCAAAAGTTCCCAACTTCTTGGATTCAATTTTATTTTTATTTATTCCCTTTTTTATGCAGATTTTATTGTCTTTGGATGTAAGAAGAATAAATTTTACTACTTCCCTGTATTTCGTTAATTTTTATGATGTTCCTAAAACACACACATACATTGCTATAAAAATACTACATAGGTAGTTTTTCTGAAGTATGTTATGTACATAATCATCTTTCAGTTATTTCTATCGTTTGAAAGTCTTACTCCGGCATACAGTTTTTCTTGACCTGAGTGATATACCGCTTCAAAGAAATCAATGTTACCAATTTTATTTCTGTCTTTATTTTTTACAGAACCAGTTTAAAGTGTCCTCGGACATCGGCAGCCTCTTTTTATCGGGTAACTAAAACAATTATTATTGCTATATTTACACTGTTAATATTGTTGCGCCATAACCAGATGAATCTAGTGTCCACTAGAAGAATCGAGAACTGTCGAGGACAACGCCATCTAGTGTCGGAAAGCGCGCAACTGTGTGCATTATGACGATTACTCGACGCTAGATGGCGCTACAAGCAGCTCTAGAGTAATCTATTTAGCCTAGAAACATCGATCGAATGTTTTCGTAGTTTCGAGTAATTTCCACGGCCATATAAAAGCGGAACGTGTTGGCCGTAGGGACAGTATTGTTTCACGATACAGCGGGTAAACATCGAAGAGATCTTCTAGTGCGACTAACCAGAGATTTAGTGATTTCTTATTGTAAAAAGTGTTCTTAATAAATATTGTGTTATTTTTGGTAATTAATCGAGTACTTTAATTTATTTAATACCCAGCTCGTAACAATTTGGTGTCAGAAGTGGGATTAAAGTATGCCGGTATTACCAAAGGAGGACACGGAAGGTATCCGAACTAGGAGTCAGCGCCAGCAAGAGGCTGATCAGAGGAGATTTGGAAGTGCCCAACTGCCTACATCGGAGGATCAGCAGACAGCGATGGAAACCACGCCGTCTACATCGGCATCGGCAGCAGCTCCAGATATCACGGCCCTAATAGCGATGCTCCAGGAGCAGGCCCGCCGTCAGGAAGAGCAAGCCCGCCGTCAGGAGGAGCAAGCCCGCCGTCAGGAGGAGCAAGCCCGCCGTCAGGAGGAGCAGGCCCGCCGCTTGGAAGAGCAGCTGCAGCGGGACAAGGAAGAGCAGGGCCGCCGCCAGGAGGAGCAGGTCCGTCATCAGGAGGAGCAGGCCCGCCGCCAGGAGGAGCAGGCCCGCCGCTAGGAGGAGCAGGCCCGCCGCTTGGGAGAACAACTGCAGCGGGACAAGGAAGACCAGGCTCGCCGTCAGGAGGAACAGATGCTCTTGTTAAAAGGCATTCATGAGACTTTCGGCAAAGAACTCAAGGTAGTGAAGGATCAGGTTCTTCAACACGAGAATCGTATCACGGAGGCCGAAACTCAAATTGCTGACGTAACAGAAGGCCTTAGGAAACATTAAAGTTGGAGACGGAGCGACGACTACTGTAACTGCTGCCCCTTCGGTGCGGGGGTTCAAAGTACCGCCGTTTGATGGAACATCTTCGTGGTCAGCCTACAAGATTCAGTTTGAGGCTGTTATGAAGGTGAATGGCTGGACTAAGGATCAGGCTATGACCGCGCTCACCTTGGGTCTTCGAGACCAGGCTCTAACCGTCCTCGAAGCCCTCGATAAAGAGGTTACCTATGAGCAACTGCTGGAGGCATTGGAGGCAAGATATGGTGACGCTCATCTGGAGCACGTGTTTCGTGCACAGCTGAAGGATCGTGCCCAACGCATCGGTGAAAACTTGCAACATTGGGCTCTAGAAGTTGAGAAACTGGTCCGTAAGGCATACCAGTCTGCACCTGCGCTCGTTGGCGGGAATCTGGTGCAAGCTTTCATCGATGGCATTCGTGACCTCGAAGTTAGAGCTGCTGTGAGACTTGGACACCATGAAACTCTCAAGGACGCTCTGGCCCATGCTTTGGAGGTGGAAGCTGTGAGACAAGACCATCGGTCTCATCGGGTCCGGGAGGTTGTGGCATCACCTGTGCGAGACCGATTTAAGGGGTACAGCCCTAGATGCTACGCCTGTGGTGAAAAAGGTCACCTTCGGTCCAGCTGCCCTAAGCGAAGCATAGGAAGTGAGTACGAGCGGTCTCAGGAGAATAGGGCGGTTGATAGTACTGCCCGACAGCAGCAGGGCAGAGCTGCTGTGAGACTTGAGCACCATGAAACTCTCAAGGACGCTCTGGCCCCTGCTTTGGAGGTGGAAGCTGTGAGACAAGACCATCGGTCTCATCGGGTCCGGGAGGATGTGGCATCACCGGTGCGGGACCGATTTAAGACGTACAGCCCTAGATGCTACGCCTGTGGTGAAAAGGTCACCTTCGGTCCAGCTGCCCTAAGCGAAGCATAGGAAGAGAATACGAGCGGTTTCAGGAGAATAAGGCGGTTGATAGTACTGCCCGACATCGCAGTGGAAAGTCTCACGGTAACGCAGACGCATTATCAAGAAGACCTTGCCTTGAAGACTGCAAGCACTACGCCAAGCAAGAAGTAAAGGAAGCTGTTCCTATAAGGACGGTAAAGACGGACCTTAGCAACGAATGGAAGGAAAGCCTACAGCAAGCACAGCAAGAGGATGCAGATATCAAACCAATTCTCGAGTGGATTAAAGCTGAGACTCCTAAGCCACTCTGGAGCGAAGTTGCATCGCTGAGTTCGACCGCGAAGAGTTATTGGGCTCAATGGGATAGTCTAGTCATCCAGGATGGAGTCTTGTGCCGTAAATGGGAAAACACTCGAGGAGACAGCTGTCATCTGCAAATGGTTGTTCCTAAAGCTAAGATACCAGTGGTCCTGCAACTCTACCATAACGAATGTTCAGGAGGTCATATGGGAGTTAAAAAGACATTGTTAAAGATAAGGGAAAGATTCTACTGGATTCATTGTCGTGATGATGTTGAGGACTGGTGTCGCAAGTGTACCAGTTGCGCGGCCGTGAAGGGACCTCATACACGTAGCAGAGGCGCATTGAAATTGTATAATGTTGGTGCACCCTGGGAAAGAATTGCTATAGACGTAGCAGGACCGTTTCCTGAAAGTGAAAGCGGAAACAAGTACTTCATGGTCGTAATGGATTACTTCACTAAGTGGCCAGAAGTCTTTGCCATTCCCAACCAAGAGGCATCAACAGTTGCAGATAAATTAGCGCACGAAGTCTTCTGTCGTTTTGGAGTGCCTTTAGAAATCCACAGTGACCAAGGAAGAAATTTTGAGTCTCAAATATTTCAAGAAATGTGTCGAGTGATGGGTGCTCACAAAACCAGAACCACCTCTTACCACCCACAATCGGACGGAATGGTGGAACGATTTAACCAAACACTAGAGAGGTATCTGGCAAAAGTAGTTGAAAGTAAGCAAAAAGATTGGGACAAACACATCCAACCGTTTCTTCTGTCATACCGAAGTGCAGTCCACGAATGTACTTCCGTAACACCAGCTTTTGCAAACTTCGGAAGAGAACTACGGTTGCCTGCAGACTTGATCACTGGAATACCCCCTGATACCCCGCGAAGTATAACGGAGTACGCGAATGACTTGCGGAACAAGATGAATGACATTTATGAGCATGTCAGACAATCGGGCCAACAAATGTCTGAAAAGATGAAAACCCGTTATGACCGGAAAGCGAATAATAAGGGCTTCGAAGAGTGTTCGCTAGTATGGCTACATAATCCAGTTCGCAGTAAAGGGAGATCTCCGAAGCTACAAGCAAAATGGGATGGGCCATACCGGGTAGTCACTAAAATCAATGATGTTACCTACCGGATACAGAAGTGTCCAAGAGGCGCCCCAAAGATAGTTCATGTAGATCGACTGGCGCGATACTATGGAACCGATAATGCTCGGGACGAGCATGTCTTAGGAGGGGGCAGTGTTGCGCCATAACCAGATGAATCTAGTGTCCACTAGAAGAATCGAGAACTGTCGAGGACAACGCCATCTAGTGTCGGAAAGCGCGCAACTGTGTGCATTATGACGATTACTCGACGCTAGATGGCGCTACAAGCAGCTCTAGAGTAATCTATTTAGCCTAGAAACATCGATCGAATGTTTTCGTAGTTTCGAGTAATTTCCACGGCCATATAAAAGCGGAACGTGTTGGCCGTAGGGACAGTATTGTTTCACGATACAGCGGGTAAACATCGAAGAGATCTTCTAGTGCGACTAACCAGAGATTTAGTGATTTCTTATTGTAAAAGTGTTCTTAATAAATATTGTGTTATTTTTGGTAATTAATCGAGTACTTTAATTTATTTAATACCCAGCTCGTAACAATATTACAGCAATTTTCTTTTTTCTAAATTAGTTTACGGTGTTTTCTTATTATATATTATACTACCTCGAAATACCAGTTAAAGAATACCTAACTAAAAATTTTGTCGTGTTTATCCTAACGAACAAACTTAATTCTATCCTAATAATTTTGCCAAGTTACTCGCTCATTTCTTTCACCTTGCTGCCTCATATTTACTTGCATTAGCAGATTTTCTATACCCATCATAGTCCCACGGGATATCGAGACACCAAACCATAAAAGGGCAGTGTTGTGAACTGTCCACGTACGTGACCAGTAGTGGCGGTTGCAGTTGCGTTTGTTATTATATGCTTACAAAAATACTACCGAATTCAGCCTCGCAGAATAACAGAACAGAAGAGTGTCAACACAACTTCTGTTAGTAATTGAAAATTGCATTTGATGCGAAATAGATTCGGGCCTTCACTAAGTATTAAAATAGACCTGCAGCTTCGCTACTAAGTGCAACACCGTTTTAAATGCACGAATCATTTCTGTTCGTCCTGTACCACAAGCATAACTGTTATTGTAAAGATCATGTTGACGACACTAAGGGTCTCGTATGTAAGTTCTACTAACTGTATAAATCATCAGACCAAAGGGTGTTCTACTACTGTTTGTTGGATATATACATAAAAACATTAAATACAGTTCATACTGTGGATAATACTGCATCTCCCTTGTGAGTGTCTCTCCATCGTTAAGAGGTTTGGAATCTGAGTTAAAGATGGTTTGGTTTATCAGCGAGGATCACAAACCACTTGACTAAAAGGCTAGTTAATACTGTCAAACTAGTGATATAATATGATTGTACGATCACAAAGAAATGTCAATCACAGCCTGCTATGCGTCCCATGCAAATAGTGGACTTATGCGAACCGAATCGAAAGTCCACACAATACCCACAATTGATACAATACGCATGACTGCACACTACTATGGGCCATACGAGAAGACACCTACCCACAACACAAAACAATGTGAATTGTGAGAATGTTATGTATTATGTAACTTACTGTACGTAAAACATTAGTGTCACACACAACTTGGCTGTTTCGCCTCATCGTCACATCTGACACCCAGTTGGGCCACGGGCTACACACACGGAGTAACGTGATGTAATGATTTTTGTAGTAATCAAACGGCCAAGTTATGTAGGTTCATTATGTCGACAAAAGTCGAGCTCTTGTTAATTTATTTTGACAAATTGAATTTTATTAGTTTTTAACCGATTTCATAAGGTTCTCAATTCCACTATACTTTTTTAAATGTTTGTTTCCTTAGAACTTTCGACTGGGAGAACCGATTTAGATAATCCTTTTTTTATTTGGAACCGGGTGCTTCCCGCGTTATTATAATTTGGTCCAGTTCTTGAAGTCGTTTCTTTTGTTAAAATTTTACCTACAATCTTTACTTGGTGGGAAGATCCATGTTAAGATCCTAACTATTACGTACATTTACATCTACATTCCTAACTAGCCTACCACCTGATACCTGGACATTCATCTGTACTGTTTCAAGTTTTAGATACGTGAGAATACTACTACAAGGATGTTGACCTGTAAAACAGCAGCACGAGACATGCGAGACAAGCTTAGAGCGATCTTAAAGGAGTCTTCTAAAACCCTCTGTAGGCAGCTGCTACAGGAAAGACACGGTCGAGAACATAGTCGGTAAGAACAACACTGTAAAGAACTACATTGAACAACCGGCACCAGCACCTGCTAATAATAATAAATAAGTACTATCTTCTTTTTAACAGTGCAGTAAAACACATAGACTAGTTTTGAGTCGTGTATTCGGACTCAAGCATGAACTCTGGAGGTCTAATTACTTATCACAGTTAGTTAAAATCAGGCAGCAGGCCTCGAGAGCGTAAGTCTATGTGATAAATTGGTAAGTTACCCAGCTTTAGCTATTTGTCAGTCTGTAGTGACTATTGACCTTACCGGTAATGATTATATGATGCAAATGCTAATAAGTCACAACATAGTTAAGAAGTAGGTATATGTACTACATGTAATAAATTAGAAAGACACGTACCTATGGCATTTAAAAAGCTAAAGTATTCTGAACATCAATCAATCCATTTCAAAATTATCATAAAAAAACATTTACTTGGTCGCACAATTAAAATCATTTTATATATAACTTTGTATATCTAACTCTTTATCTGTATTTCACTAACAGCATACTAAATCAATATAATTTGGGGAGAATTTAATATCAATATTATTAGTGATTTCTTTGATAAATTACAATTATTATCCTTCTTCCAATTATTTAAATTATATTTTCCATGATAGCAATATAATAACTGCACACTGAGTAGATTAGTAGAGTATGTTTTCAAATCGTGAAGTGCTTAACTTTCAGTTAATACCTACTGTAAGATCTGATCATAGTAGGTATCTATGGGTCAAATGGTCCCAATTAAACTAGAACTAAATTTCCTTTAACTATAACCACTATACAGTTAGACCACTATCAAATAACAATTTAATATCGTTATTATAACTAATCCTAATATTCATTCTCGGGAGGTCCAAATGCGATCAGTCTGTTAGAATTCATTATAATTCTATTCGAAGGTGATTTTTTTTCTCGTAAGCCGTAAATGATTTAGGAAAACTGACTGCACGGTTGGCCTAGTGGTTTAAACGTTCACTACTGCGCCAAGTGCCGAGGGTTCAAATCCCACGTGGGAAATCACTTTGTGTGATCCACAAAGTGATGTCCTGAGTCTGGGTGTTATTTGTGTCCGTTACATATATGTTTGTAAAGTCCCCCGCGACATAGGATGTATATTCCTAATGCGGGAGAAGTCTTTTTTTTAAAAAAAAAACGTGTCCTCAAAAATACATTAAGATAAATTTTAAACGTAAATTTTATAAGTGGGTTACTAAAGGCATTAACATACGAGTAAGTTAGGGCAAAATGAACAGACTTTATCAGGAAAAAAACATTTAACATTGATCCAGAATTTCGTAAGTAGGTATGTGTTTATGTAATTTAAAAGCGGGTGTTTAGTGGCTAAATCAGGTCTTATCAACAGACGGATAGGTAATACCGATAATAAAATTAAGTCAATATTATTATTATAAGTATTATTGTGTGCAATATTATCCATTCTGAAACTGGGAATAATAAACAAAGAGGTACTTAATTGTCTTTAAAAATTAATAATAAACACTATCAGATCACTGAGAGACTGATTATGTTGGAAATAAAGTTGAAAGTTTTTTTTCATCAGACATACCTACCCTGATGGTAAGCGATTACCCCCGCGGTACAATTGCTTTGCCGGCTTTTAAGAAGGAGTGCGCTCTTTTCTTGAAGGTTTGAAGGTCATATTGGTCAGTTGCAAGATTAATACTAAGGTTATTGATACTATAAGGCTGGTCAGCTTGTGCAGATAGGTATATTCTATTAATGTTATTGATACGAAAATAAATATTTATATACTCGTACAATATACACTTGCCGAAATTGAATACAAAGTATAGTAGTATTGAGCACAAAGTTACATTATTTTAAATTCTGAAATAAACAGCTAACGTATACTTAAAAATTCATTATTTTTTTAAATACTAATTGATTTTATTCTATTATTTATTATTAATATTTAGTTTTTTGTCTTTTATAATTAGTTAAAAGCTTACAATATTGCCTTGGGAATCTAGCCTGTTATATTTTTTTAAAAGTTTCGAAATAAATAAATAAAAACGTTCTGTCGACTCTTTCACATATTTATATGTTTCAGTCTCTTAGAAGTTTCCATAGACAACACAACAATTACTATGAATAGTACCGTTAGGTACGCCAAATACGGGTTGCATTTGACGTAAAATATCTGAACGGCATTCAAACCTTGGTCGCATTGTTATAACACTTTTCTTTATTTTGCAAAGTCATTCGAATATTCGCAGAAGTAACCTAAAAACAGCAATATGCAAATTGAATAATCCCTATTGACAGAGCAACCCTTACATTATATTCGCAGACAATGTAGTTATTTGCCTTTTTGTAAAACTGTTTATGCTCTCTTCATTTCAAGAAATGTCTGAATGCCGTTATTATTTCGGTCTGCTACTTTCTAAAACTTTCGAGTTACATATAACTGTCCGACTATTGTTTTATTATTGCAAATTCAAATAACTTATTAATATGAATCATTCCAGTGAGTGTGCGCATTCAATCATTATACTTGCTGTTGTTATTATCTCAAAACAGAAAACGACTACATCAGAAGTAGACAAAAGCAAATAAATAGTAAACATTTGTTCAAACGGTAAACTCAGTGGTCCCTACGTCATCTCACACGTGCCCCATGTACACTATTGTACACACATTACACACACAACCCCATCTCACACGTGCCCCATGTACACTATTGTACACACATTACACACACAACCCCATCTCACACGTGTCCCATGTACACTATTGTACACACATTATACACACAACCCCATCTCACACGTGCCCCATGTACACTATTGTACACACATTACACACAACCCCATCTCACACGTGCCCCATGTACACTATTGTACACACATTACACACAACCCCATCTCACACGTGCCCCATGTACACTATTGTACACACATTACACACACAACCCCATCTCACACGCGCCCCATGTACACTATTGTACACACATCACACACACAACCCCATCTCACACGTGCCCCATGTACACTATTGTACACACATTACACACACAACCCCATGTCGCGCAGTGCAATAGGGGACTATTTGACTACTCTATGAACATTTAACAAACAAAATACGAGATTTTTTTAAATAAAATAGCTGTATTTGGTTGTATTTTATTCGTGTGGAAATGTCCACGGAAATAATTCATAAAAATACTCTTTAATGATAAATTAACGGTGCCAAGGCGCGAGAATAGCAGCATTACGAGTCTGGGGTTTTAACCAGACTTAAGGTTGCGTCACTTGCTCCTTAAAATCACAAAAGGAAGCACTAGTAGAAACAGCACTTAACACCAAAGGAAAGCTGGGCGAGGTTTCGCTAAGCGAAATGGCACCCAGGGTGCCACCAGACGAATGCGGTGTGCACGAGTTTTTCATATGATGACTTCACCGTATGAAAGTTAAATAAATAGTTTTTCAGCCCGCCTCCCTCACTACAAGTTTAATTTCAAATTATATATTTTTTTTACTTAATAGGGACTTCCACCTTCTAAACTTAAAAACACAGAAAGTTATAAGGTAGGTACTTATAAATATGTTAATAAACTTCAAAGAATACTTTAAAAGCATTATAATTATAACTTTGATGCACTGATTTGTTAATGATACCTAAAGGTAATGTGAGAAATAATATGTATTAATTAATTGAATGTCAAATCCAAACTATGGTAACAGAAAATATAGTTCTCCAAAACATTTAGGTAGGTACCATGAACCGTTAAACGACATATTATTGTGCAGTTTTCATTTAGCGCCAAGTAACTGTTCACATCTCTTTTCATATTATTCTAAACAACTATAATTTTTTCACTATTGCAAAGTACACGCTCCTTTCAATATGCAAATTGTATAAGTTCTATTGTCACAACAACCCTTTCAACATATTCTAAGAATATTTAGGGGACGTCGCCGCTTATTGCAAAATTTGTAATGTGAGATTCAAAACACAAAATGGCTCGGTTCCGTTATATTTTGTTTATTACTTTCTAAATAATGGGTACTTTCTGAGTTTACTGAAATGGTGTTTATTATTGATACTTCAAATATTTTATTTTAATGAATCGCTGAACCGATTTAGGTTGGCAGCTAGCTTTGTTTAACCATTTTAGATCTTCTGCCACCACGTTCAGACAGTATAGAAATAAGATTTATAACAAGCTTTCGACGAAAAGAATGTTAAGTTCCTTCAATATACCTAAAAGAGGATCTTTTGTCCCTGGTCTTTGTTGGGGAGTGTGCGTCCTGTATTCTCCTCTAGTTACGGCACTCAGCCTGTACAACTTACAAGTAGGTATAGGTGTGTAAGTCTGCTGGCTGCACTACTACTGCATGGCGGCATAGGCCGACTTATTTGTATGTATAGGTACCAGATAGTAAAAATACATCTTTTAAATATACACTCAATACCAATCGCAGAAAGTTGAATATCATGTACCTACTATATGAAGCCGAACATGTACAGATGCTGAATATTGTTATTAAAACTGATTATGTATTTGAATAACACTGAATATTATTGATCAATTACCTATAGTATCTTGTTCGTGGCTATCGTAACATATAAGTATCTCTATCTATACTCCAGCAAACCTACTACTATAATGTCCGACCAATGAGAACTGTGCTTGCTCCATAGTCGCATGTATTGTGCAATACATCACCGCTACACGGGACCGACTTTATTTACGTAGCGGTGATGATATAACCGCTACGTAAATAAAGGCGGTCCCGTCAACTTGCGCAACCAATGCGCGGGCGCAATAAACACAAGCATGTCCCTAAATAAAAACCGGAACGAATCCCGAACATAAGTGTCCTTATATTCAAAAGCCGTTTTAAAAATACGTAAAATGCTTTGACTCAATTCCCTACCTATTAAATTTTCATAAATCGTTACATAATATGATCCGTGATGTTTCGCATGTGTATTTCTTATAATCAGAAAAACTCAATAACACTTTTGGTCCGACCCAGGATTCGAACCCGAGATCTCTTGAATGACATTTGCATACTACAACCGCTAGACCATTGAGGCAGCTATAAGCAAGCGAAACTATGGAGATTACAAAAGTATATATTAATCATTCAAATATGAGTAGTTGCATGCTGTATAAACATACCTATAGAACTTTAATCCCCTGTATCTAAATACATTTTTGTTAATTCTTAAGTATTGATCACAGATCCCCGCAGTTTCACCTGCGTTTGTGGTCACTGGAGCTAAGGTTCCTAAGGCTCCTACCGTGCAATCCCATGTCCAGCAGTGGACTACCATTAAAGGCTGTTAACTATAGGTAGTGAGTAACGAATAATTTAGATTAGTTAGTGAGAAAATCAGTAAGTTTGTTTCTACCGAGCGTTGTAAATAATAGGTCTGTCTTAATGAACTACAATCACTAGATCAAATATCACTTAAACGCATTTATTACAACATCAAAATCTTGAACTTACCCCTACAAAAGTTCAAGTGTTCCATTAAGAATCGTCTTATGGAGAGGGCCTATTATACAAGACGAAGAACGAAGACCGGTGTGAAATAGCGTTCGCGCTGTGTTTCACCGAGTGAGTGAGGATACCGGAGGTCCATACCCTAACCCCTCCTCCCATCCCCTTTCCCATCCCCCAGAGGTCGGCAACGCACTTGTGACGCCTTTGGTGTTGCGGGTGTCCATGGTAATCGCTTACCATCAGGTGATACGTCTACTCGTTTGCCCACTATTCAATAAAAAAAAAAAAAACAATAAAAGATTTCTTGACCGACACAATGCCTTGGATATGATTGAAAATCTAGTATGGGCTTATTATGGACTAATTGAAATAATTTATATTTATACGCAATGTATTTATCTATTTATTTACAATCCTTAATATAATTTATTTGATTGTAATTAATTATTGACATCTTATTCTGTATTTATTACCTGACATTTGAATTTTGTTAAGTGAAGGCGATCTGTGTTTACATTGTTGGAGCGTAAATAATATAATTAGTATTTATTATTTTATTACATTTTGAACTTTTTTTTTCTGAAACCAGTATGTATGCACACATCGTTTTTACTCCTTGATGTAAGTGATTGCAACCTTATATGCTATAGACTAATTTTTATTATTTTATTAGACAAAAAATTGATTTTCCTAGCTTTAATATCTCTTTAGACCGCTTTCTAGCCTTTGTGTTTTGGTTGCCTTAACTTGCACATGGAAGTACTGTTGTCAAAAACAAACAAACTTTGTATGAATCATTTGAAAAGATGGTGCACATGAGTTTCTCACCAGCTCTTCTCATGAATGCAATACCCATCGGAGCTGGTACTTGCATTGATTTCGATTTAAACCTTTGAGTTGAATTGAAATCGATCTAAGCTCCGGTAATTCAAATCATTTCATTGCATTTAGTATTAGTACCTTTTATCACTGAATTTTGATTACTTGAGTTTTGTTTTATATTTTGATATTTGTATTTTTGACGTGTTCAAGTGCCTTTTGGGGCCTATGGAAATAAATGATTTGAGTTTGAGTTTGTAACATGTAAATGTCGTCTTGTCGTTTGATGTGACGTCCCGCCATACCGCCTGGCGCGTCAGCGCAGAACTTGCTGTACTTAACAGTGAGCTTTATGCCTTAATGTTAAGACATAAATTGCCATACACAATTAAGTGTATTGGCTTGTTACTAATGTATCCAGTGTTATAGATAATAGCATACGCAATAATCAAAAGGATTCACGTAACTACGCAGATAGGTATGTAAGATTTAAAGGCACCGAATTTTTGCTAGCAAATCTTTTTTAAATCAATCATATCTTATGAACGAACTACCTAAGACGACAAGGTGGAACACTCGATGGTAGGCGCCTACCGCCATCCACGTACACCTGCTCACTCAAGTGACATTTGACAAGGACTTTGACGCTGTTTGAATCCCATATTTGAAGGGGGTGGGGAGTTAGGTCTCTTGTATGTGAGTACCTCACGTGGTTAAATTTTTCGAAATTGATTACGATTTAATCGCTTGATACATTCAATGATTTAGTGACAAAATTTAATCTTCTATACTACGAGAGCAATAACATTACCAAACTTGTCAATATTCTCATCGACGCGATTCATTTATAATTTCACGATATTCTCACGCGACTCCTGCTGCAAAAACACATTCACATCATGTGTGTTCAATAAAAGGATACGTGTTATCTTTGTACACGCGTCTATTTGTGACCCAATTGATGTGATGACGAGCCCTCAATGGGTGATTCCTATAAATAAGTTACATAAACTTGCAATAAAAAAACAACAGTCGTTACTTTAGAAAGGAGAGCGCACCAACAGCACCTATTGTAAAATGGCAAACAATAACTACGTTTTCTGCGAATATAATACAAGGGTTGTTCTGACTGTCTATTGACTTTATGCAATTTGCATATTACCTTTTTCATGTTACTTCTACGAATGTTAATAGTAATATATACCTACCTTGCAGAGGTGAAACAAATTGCTTGTTTATAAAAATGCGACCAAGCTTTGAATGGCAAACAGGTATTTGGTGCCAAATGTAACCAATAGATTATGTGAAAATACAGTCGATATATTGACACGTGATGTTTACCATTGAAATGCTACAAAAATGAAGTAAATATAAATCTACAAATTTGCAACGCAACTGCAAACTATTTACAGCTGTAGGATCTCTGCGAAGGCTACAGAATTTTCTTTACACTTTACAGGGTTTGTACTTCACAGTGGAATATAAAAACAAACAAACTGACAATAATATTAACCTTCCCTTTCGCTTCGCAGTAGACCGCTAAAAAGGAAATTCGACAACACGTTTGGCCTATTGGTTAAGCGGTCGCCACGCCGCTCCCTACTTCGCCAAGTGTTGTGGGTTCAAATCCCACATGGAACAACACTTTGTATTATCCACAAATCGTTGTTCTGGGTCTGAGTGTTTTTGGTGTCCGTTTCATGCAGAGTTTTAATAAAATGAAAATATGTAGGTAAGTAGAAAGATTGTCGTTCGCCTGTTATTTGAGAACCCTTCGTCGTCGACACAGATTATGTCCCCGTAGATCGACAAGGCTTGTAAAATAGGTCCAAAGTTTTGTGGAAGTAACTGTACTTTGTTTTTGTCAATGTAAACATTAGTTAGCGATTACGGCATTAAATTGACAGGTACTTATAGAACGCAATCTGGGAATGGTTTCAGATTGCTTCTTGTAGTATCTTCCTTTCCTACACTTGGACGGCACTTTCGCTAAACCAAAACTGAAGCACCGTGATTATGACGGCTCTTTATGTGCGAGTGTATTTCGGGATGAACAAATAACTTACTTACTTAGTAGAAGAGCCACACTGATTTCAGCACGTAACGCACCACTACGGCTCGACCGGGGCGGTAACATCCTCGCACAGAAGACCAACATCAACTGACAGCGTTCGTGCTGTGCGTTTCGTTGGTGAGTGCGCGATCAGAGGCCTAATGATGCAGGAGCATCCCTATAGGAAGCCACGGTGTTGGTCACCTTGTTGCTTTGTTGCATTCTGCATTCCTAATGAGTGTGGTGACCACTACTCTCGAATTCCTCTCGAATGAACTACCTACTTATGCTTTCCATCAGACCGAGTAGAGTCACTTGGGTAGACTCATATAAATACACTAGCGACCCGCCCCGGCTTCGCACGGGTTCCATGCTGATACTAAATATACGTTGTATATAAAACATAGCTGACCCACGCAACCTCGTTTGCGTCTTATATAGCCCGTAGCATGAAAATTTTCGCAAAATAAGTAACTTTTCTGGTTGATTTTTACACCTTGTGTCCGAAAAACCCAAATATCTTATGGATCTCTATTTTTTCCAAAATAAAATATAGCCTATGTTACTCGTGGATAATGTAGCTTTCGAATGGTGAAAGAATTTTTAAAATCGGTCCAGTAGTTTTTGAGCCTATTCATTACAAACATACAAAAATAGGTACAAATCTTTCCTCTTTATAATATTAGTATAGATATAAAAAGATTTGATGTTTTTCAAAGTTGTATACAATCAAGTAGGTACCTAAATTGTGTATGGACACTGAAATAATGCAGTAAACACTTTTTATCGATTTTTAAAAAGACAGCTCCCGCCTTTGGAATATACATCCTGTGTCGCGGGGGACTTTACTAACATACATGTAACGGACACAAAGAACACCCAGACTCGGAACAACATTTAGTGGATCACATAAAATGATGTCCCACATGGTATTTGAACGCACAACATTTGACGCAGTAGCAAAGGACGTAGTGATCGCCTAATCCACTAGGCCAACCGTGCAGTATTATAGGTAGGTATGGGTTTACGGTCCATTTACAAAGTTTGTATTACAAAAATTAAGAAGTAAGATTGCGTTAGAAGACATTATTTAGAACCCTTAGAAGTAACTCGCCTATTGATATTCGCAGCAACTATCTAATGCATTTGAGACACCTATTAAAATACTTTATGAATCATATATTCAAACGACGTTCAATACTTGCAACTACGTTCCTAGCTAACGTCTTAACACGGACCTCTTCCTAGCAAGGAGGTTCGAGCCTTTTATAGCACGGCCATACAGGTTGGTACTAGGTATATGATTTGTTATCAATTTTCTCTCTTTGCAGTACTAATATGTTTCGTATTTGATAAATGATAAACGAGGGCTTAGTCACGAGGTGATAATGTCGCCCTGAGATGAATAGTTGTAAAGACGCAACATATTCTTCATTCGTCATCACACAGGATTCTTAATTTATGATAAATAAACAACAAACATAGTGCCCAAGTTCAAAACCCATATAAAATCAACAAAAAATAATCGCTCGAAGTCCCGTTAGGGCGAGTACCTGCTCAACCCTGCCACTACTTGGGGCGGGATCGTAAGTCCCGCCTAGTGGTATTTGAGGTCGCGCGACGACACAGACCTTCATTCGTATTTTGAACGTCAAGTGATCAAGTACAACAAGAACCATGGCTCTCAGGACTACATACCTTCAAGAAACCCCTCTTGATTTAAGCAAATCGACTTCTACCAATACTCCATACCTTCAAGACACCCCTCTTGACTTAAGTAAATCGGCTTCTACTAATGTGAAGATATCGTCACATTTGAATATCAACGCTGCAGTCGCTCAACAACCTCAACTATATTACGGGTCGTGCGAACCAGTGGTAGTGGTTCCAGTGGCACTTAATGCACAACCACCGCCTCAAATCTACTCGTATTTGCACTCGTACGACCCGCTCCGGACTTGCCCTCAGCCTTCAACATCATCGTCCTCCTATGAAAGCTGGCCTCAGTATAATACAGAACCACCTCGACCCTGCATGCCCTCGCCGCCAGATTCTTGCGACTATGAAACCAAATCCGTCTCAAACGATCCTGAGTATAAGGCGTTTGAAACGGAGTCTCTTAATATCATGGCGGCGAAGAATGGGGGCTATATAGTAGGGAGCAACCCAAGGATGAGGCGAAATATGCAGACAGCTGACCCTGCAACTATCGAGTACAGAAGGCAGCGCGAGAAAAATAATATAGCGGCTAAGCAGAGCCGCGACAAACGCAAGTGGAATGAGACTCGTCTTACCATTCAAAACACATTCCTGAAGAGAAAAGTGTCTGAGCTGAAGGCAAAATTAAAAAACTGCGTTTGTGATCGCTGAGTGACACATTAACTACAAAATTGCCTTACATGTAGGCAGACAGCTGACACGGCAACTAACGACTACAGACGGAAGCGTCAAAAAAATAATATAGCGGTCAAGCAAAGCCGCGACAAGCGCAAGATGAATGAGGCTCGTCTTGCCATCCAAAAAACGTTCCTCAAAAGAAAAGTGTCTGAGCTGAAGGCGAAATTAAAAAACTGTGTTTGTGGTCGTCGAGTGATATCATAAACTACAAAATTTCCTTACATGTAGGCAGACAGCTGACTCGGCAACTAACGACTACAGACGGCAGCGTCAAAAAATAATATAGCGGTCAAGCAAAGCAGCGATAAGCGCAAGATGAATGAGGCTCGTCTTGCCATCCAAAAAACGTTCCTCAAAAGAAAAGTGTCTGAGCTGAAGGCGAAATTAAAAAACTGTGTTTGTGGTCGTCGAGTGATATTATAAACTACAAAATTGCCTTACATGTAGGCAGACAGCTGACACGGCAACTAACGACTACAGACGGAAGCGTCAAAAAAATAATATAGCGGTCAAGCAAAGCCGCGACAAGCGCAAGATGAATGAGGCTCGTCTTGCCATCCAAAAAACGTTCCTCAAAAGAAAAGTGTCTGAGCTGAAGGCGAAATTAAAAAACTGCGTTTGTGATCGTTGAGTGACACATTAACTACATAATTGCCTTACATGTAGGCAGACAGCTGACTCTGCGACTAACGACTACAGACGGCAGCGTCAAAAATATAATATAGCGGCCAAGCAGAGCTGCGATAAACGCAAGATGAATGAGGCTCGTCTTGCCATCCAAAAAACGTTCCTCAAAAGAAAAGTGTCTGAGCTGAAGGCGAAATTAAAAAACTGTGTTTGTGGTCGTCGAGTGATATTATAAACTACAAAATTGCCTTACATGTAGGCAGACAGCTGACTCTGCGACTAACGACTACAGACGGCAGCGTCAAAAAAATAATATAGCGGTCAAGCAAAGCCGCGACAAGCGTAAGATGAATGAGGCTCGTCTTGCCATCCAAAAGACGTTCCTCAAAAGAAAAGTGTCTGAGCTGAAGGCGAAATTAAAAAACTGTGTTTGTGGTCGTCGAGTGATATTATAAACTACAAAATTGCCTTACATGTAAGCAGACAGCTGACTCGGCAACTAACGACTACAGACAGCAGCGTCAAAAAAAGAACATAGCGGTCAAGCAAAGCCGCGACAAGCCCAAGATGAATGAGGCTCGTCTTGCCATCTAAAAAACGTTCCTCGAAAGAAAAGTGTCTGAGCTGAAGGCGAAATTAAAAAACTGTGTTTGTGGTCGTCGAGTGATATTATAAACTACAAAATTGCCTTACATGTAGGCAGATAGCTGACTCGGCAACTAACGACTACAGACGGCAGCGTCAAAAAAATAATATAGCGGTCAAGCAAAGCCGCGACAAGCGCAAGATGAATGAGATTCGTCTTGCCATCCAAAAACGTTCCTCAAAAGAAAAGTGTCTGAGCCGAAGGCGAAATTAAAAAACTGTGTTTGTGGTCGTCGAGTGATATTATAAACTACAAAATTGCCTTACATGTAGGCAGACAGCTGACACGGCAACTAACGACTACAGACGGAAGCGTCAAAAAAATAATATAGCGGTCAAGCAAAGCCGCGACAAGCGCAAGATGAATGAGGCTCGTCTTGCCATCCAAAAAACGTTCCTCAAAAGAAAAGTGTCTGAGCTGAAGGCGAAATTAAAAAACTGCGTTTGTGATCGTTGAGTGACACATTAACTACATAATTGCCTTACATGTAGGCAGACAGCTGACTCTGCGACTAACGACTACAGACGGCAGCATCAAAAATATAATATAGCGGCCAAGCAGAGCTGCGATAAGCGCAAGATGAATGAGGCTCGTCTTGCCATCCAAAAAACGTTCCTCAAAAGAAAAGTGTCTGAGCTGAAGGCGAAATTAAAAAACTGTGTTTGTGGTCGTCGAGTGATATTATAAACTACAAAATTGCCTTACATGTAGGCAGACAGCTGACTCTGCGACTAACGACTACAGACGGCAGCGTCAAAAAAATAATATAGCGGTCAAGCAAAGCCGCGACAAGCGTAAGATGAATGAGGCTCGTCTTGCCATCCAAAAGACGTTCCTCAAAAGAAAAGTGTCTGAGCTGAAGGCGAAGTTAAAAAACTGAGTTTGTGATCGTTGAGTGACACATTAACTACATAATTGCCTTACATGTAGGCAGACAGCTGACTCTGCGACTAACGACTACAGACGGCAGCGTCAAAAAAATAATATAGCGGTCAAGCAAAGCCGCGACAAGCGTAAGATGAATGAGGCTCGTCTTGCCATCCAAAAGACGTTCCTCAAAAGAAAAGTGTCTGAGCTGAAGGCGAAATTAAAAAACTGTGTTTGTGGTCGTCGAGTGATATTATAAACTACAAAATTGCCTTACACGTAAGCAGACAGCTGACTCGGCAACTAACGACTACAGACAGCAGCGTCAAAAAAAGAACATAGCGGTCAAGCAAAGCCGCGACAAGCGCAAGATGAATGAGGCTCGTCTTGCCATCTAAAAAACGTTCCTCGAAAGAAAAGTGTCTGAGCTGAAGGCGAAATTAAAAAACTGTGTTTGTGGTCGTCGAGTGATATTATAAACTACAAAATTGCCTTACATGTAGGCAGACAGCTGACTCGGCAACTAACGACTACAGACGGCAGCGTCAAAAAAATAATATAGCGGTCAAGCAAAGCCGCGACAAGCGCAAGATGAATGAGATTCGTCTTGCCATCCAAAAACGTTCCTCAAAAGAAAAGTGTCTGAGCTGAAGGCGAAATTAAAAAACTGTGTTTGTGGTCGTCGAGTGATATTATAAACTACAAAATTGCCTTACATGTAGGCAGACAGCTGACTCGGCAACTAACGACTACAGACGGCAGCGTCAAAAAAATAATATAGCGGTCAAGCAAAGCCGCGACAAGCGCAAGATGAATGAGATTCGTCTTGCCATCCAAAAACGTTCCTCAAAAGAAAAGGGTCTGAGCTGAAGGCGAAATTAAAAAACTGTGTTTGTGGTCGTCGAGTGATATTATAAACTACAAAATTGCCTTACATGTAGGCAGACAGCTGACTCGGCAACTAACGACTACAGACGGCAGCGTCAAAAAAATAATATAGCGGCCAAGCAGAGCCGCGACAAGCGCAAGATGAATGAGGCTCGTCTTGCCATCCAAAAAACGTTTTTCAAAAGAAAAGTGTCTGAGCTGAAGGCGAAATTAAAAAACTGTGTTTGTGGTCGTCGAGTGATATTATAAACTACAAAATTGCCTTACATGTAGGCAGACAGCTGACTCGGCAACTAACGACTACAGACGGCAGCGTCAAAAAAATAATATAGCGGTCAAGCAAAGCCGTCTTGCCATCCAAACGACATTTTTAAGAACAAAAGTGTACCTGAAGTGACATTGTCAAAATTGTCTTAGAAGTTAACCTAACTGCCTAATTCTATAGGTTTAATGTTAGTAAATATGTAATTTATTTACAAAGTACAAGTTGATATATGTAAAAAAATACCATATTGTTTTTGAAAATAATCAATATTTATTTTATAAAATACCTATTACATCACAGGTTCGGCGAAAATAACAGCCACCCATTGGAAATAATAGTACCAATGTTATTGTGGAAGCTGTACTATCCCTGCGCTGGAAGGTCTATCTAACATTTGTGATTGTGATGAACCCGAGTACAATGTAAGTTAAACTAAATAATGAGCTTTTTAAATATTTTTGTTGGTGGTATATTATTTTTGTGTTTAATTGTGTTTATTAAAATATGTCATTATTATTGCAGTCATACAGTAGAATTCAGACAGTAACAACAAAAACTGGTGTGGCAAATTGGAGTCTGGTACAGACTGGTTGTGATGAACTGCAGAGTAGTGATGCTACACTTGTTAGTATCACAAAAGATAATAAGGTACATATACCTAATGATTATTTTTACATTTAATTCATATTTAACTAACTTTATATATTTCATTTTTACATTTTTTTCAAGAGAATCGGTATCAGCAAGACGATGACAAGGAAACTAGTACATCCAGAAGAAACAGATCTCGAAAACGACAAAGTATGTTTATTAAGAAAAAAAATCCGTTTAAATCCATTATTTGAATTTTTTGTTTGTTTCTAGTGTTATATGTGTTATTTTGCTCTTTCAGGAGTTATGGGAAAATGGACACCCAAAACTTTGAAAATACCTCTCGCTAAACCTCTGCGATCCAAAAAGGGCGTTGAGTGGATTAAACGGAGAAGGGCCAGACTGGTTTTTCCTCAGACGTTCCGATGAAGGAGAAAATAGAACTGGTAAAAATTTTAAAGAAAAATGCAGGTTAAGAAGGAACTTTCAGAGTTCTAATATTAAGAGAAAAGCTAAAACAGGAGGAAATGAAAACTGAAAAACTATTAAATAACCCCTTTGTTATAAATTATCTGTTTTATTTAGGTCACACAATTTTTTCTCTTTTAATTTAGCAAAATACAAGTAAATAACCAAAAATGTTACCAAAAATAAAGTATATTATCGTGATAAATTATTTATTTATTTTATTGTAATTACATAATAAAGGATATTAAGAAATATTTGAATTTTTATTGCTATTTATATCTCAACCTACATCTAACAAACATTAGTTTTGTTGAAGGCTTTGAAAATAATGATTAATTAGAGTTCGTCTCCTGGGATCAGCTTCCCCTTTATTTATAAATGGAGTGGCAATTTGCATTCGCTGTTGTCGTATTCTCCCTCTTTCAATAAGGTCTTCCCAAGGTGCTGGTAGTCTGGCTGGCAGGTCTGGGTCACCTGTTAGTATTCCTTCTCCTCCTATTTTAAAAGTTATGATGATTTTGTAAAATCCTATGTTTTCTCGTTATCGTTTCTAAATCGTCCAAATAGAAACATATCCAGATTGTATTCAACATTCATTATAAAATTAAAATCCATTATTTGTCACAGATAAGTAGGTACTTCGTTGATAGATCAAGCAATATAACCTACAACATTTCTGTCAAATTACTGTAACCAACGTTTAAACAACGTTTTGAAGCTCGGTTAAGATAATCATCCGGTTAACGCCAATAACCGACGCTTAGGCAGTGGTGGACAGGAAATATTGTTTAAACAACCGTTTTAATATTTAAACGGTCGGTTAAGTGTTGGTTAACACTGGCCAAGTCGCATGAATCTAGTCTGTAGTACATATGTCAAAGTATTAGTTAATAATTATGGTAATATTAAAAGATGCAATAAATGAAGAGGTATGTGTATATATATCTGACATACATTTTATTTACCGACAGTAACTACATATACATTATGTAGATAGGAGACGGATAGATGCGCTCAGGGACATCTATCCTTCCTAAAAACCAGGGCAACTATTCTTTTGGATGGGGATAGATGCTTAACTGTATGTATTCCTCGTAGTTACAGGCAAAACAGTACAGGTTGTAGGCGTAGGTACACATATCCGTTATGGTATACATCTGAAATTATTGGGTACATAGAATTGAAACACTCATTACACAAAAAATACAAATCCAGTAAATCTCGTATTGACTATGAAGCGTTTAGTAAAGCCAGGGCGAAAGTAAAAGGGGAGACTGCACGAGCGCATGACCGCTACAACGAACGCATTCAAAACCAACTAGCTAGTGATCCGCGAGCGTTTTGGCACTACATACGAAATAAAAAAGGAGCCACGAGTAAACATAAACTTATAAAAGATGGGCGCACTTTATCGGACTATGAGTGTGCGTGTGAATTTGCTCGATTTTTTCAGTCAATATATAATCAAGAGCCCGCAGATCTGAGCGTGGAGACAGCGAGCGCGGCGCGGTCTTGCGCGCCTGGTGCCTGGGTTTCCCTCAATCGTTTGAGCAGGTGCGAGGTTCTTGCCGCGTTGGCCCGTCTACCACCCAAGCACTCAATGGGTCCGGACGGTGTGCCTGCGTTTGTTTTCAGGGATGCTCGTATGGTGTTGGCTGACCCATTGGTACACTTATACAACAGATGTATCGACACAGCAAAGTTTCCGGAACGATGGAAACTAACTCGAGTCGTGCCTGTCCCTAAAGGTGGTGGAGGTTCTGATCCCAGTGACTACAGGCCTGTCGCAATTCTTAGTACGCCTGCCAAGGTGTTTGGAGCGGTCATTTATAATTGTCTCTATGCGCAAGTGAGTTCCCAGCTATCTGACACGCAGCACGGCTTTCGTGCTGGGCGAGGAACTACGGGAAACCTTCTTCATCTAATGACATGTTTGGTGCCCGCGATTGATGCTGGTGTGCAGGTGGATGTAGCCTACTTCGATTTCAGAAAAGCTTTTGATATGGTGGATAACGACATCCTTTTAACACGTTTGGCTGCAGTGGGCTGCACACCGCATGTGCTGGCATTCTTCGCATGCTATTTACGGGACAGATGTCAATATGTGAACTGTGGAGGATGCCTCTCTGAGCCATATTTTACGAGATCGGGGGTCAGTCAGGGGAGTAATTTGGTCCTATGCTTTTTATCTTAATGATAAATAGCTTGTCAGAAGTGGTTACTAACTCTACACCGCTTCTTCTTGCAGATGACCTAAAATTGGTTAAAAATATTTCACAGAATGCAAATCATGATGGGCTGCAAGAGGACATAAATAGGGTGGTTGGATGGAGCCATGAAAATAAACTTTATTTTAATGTTTCCAAGTGCTCTGTACTATCTTTCAGCCGATCGCGTAATCCTAGTCACTACCAGTACCAAATGGTGGGATCATCTTTGCAGCGGAGAAACGAGATCAGAGATTTAGGCGTTCATTTTAGTACAGACTTAAGATTTAATAAACACATTCAGGATGTATGTAAAAAAGCATATCGTACCTAATCTGGGTTTTCTATTGAGGCATGCAAATCGTTTCTCAAATATCACAGCTTTGAGAGTGTTATACGAAGCACTAGTGAAAAGCCACCTCGAATGCAATTCCGTTGTCTGGTCGCCATTCGAGAGTAAATATAAATTGACGTTAGAACGAATACAAAACAAATTTTTAAGATTTTTGTAATGTAAGCTGTATGGTGTATACCCAGGATACCCGTTGTTATATCCTACACTGTTTGTTCTGGGCATGATAGATAGATAGATAGATAGATAGATAGATAGATAGATAGATAGATAGATAGATAGATAGATAGATAAACGCTTTATTGTACACCTTTATATAAAGAAATAATATTACAATAATACAAAAACAGTGGTACATTGGGCGGCCTTATCGCAGGCTGCGATCTCTTCCAGGCAACCTTAAGATGGACCATACTAAGTAACTCGTAGTTTGTTGTGCACATTTACAAATAGCGTATAAAATTAATACTTCCTACATATATATATATTCACACTAACATACATATATAAATATGAACACATACATACATACATAAATATGAACACATACATACATACATAAATATGAACACATACATACATACATAAATATGAATACATACACACATACATACATAAATATAATACATACACATATACATGTCCATAAAGAATATAGATATTACATAGACAGATAGTGATCCTTGACGAGTTTCTTAAAGGTATTCACTGACTGTGCCTGCCTTACGGCTTCCGGTAAGGAGTTCCACAGGCCTGCAGCTTGCACTGCGAACGATTTATCAGCAAAAGTTGTGGAGTGTGTTGGTATTTCTAAGGTTCGATTTTCCGATGACCTTAAGCATCGTATATGTGTGTCATGAACAAAGGTAAAAGGTATTTCAAGTTGGAGGTTAGGAGAGAGGTGGCTATGGCCACGTACGAGTATATGTTTAAAGTGCTTTGTGGTCACATACATAACCCAGCCGTTCTGCGGGAGATCGGATTATGTGCACCAAGTGATTACACCTCACGGCGGCGGCGCCCGTGCCTGCTGGAGGTGGTGCCCGCGCGCACCAACCTGCTGCAGCGCGCCGGTGCGTGTGCGCCCCGCTCACGCGCGCGCTTTGTGCGCTCAACATGGTGGCAGATAAGATTGATTTGATTTTGTGTTCTCTGAATGAATTCTCACGGGTCGCTTACTGCGTTATAAGTAATGATTTAGGAAAAAGATGATTAATTTAATTGATTTATTTTTCTTTCAATTCGTTTTTTTTGCTGTATTGGTGTTGTTGTGTGTATAGTTTTTTATTTAATCTTTTTAGTTTTTATAGTACCTACCAATTGTTTTGTAATTTTTGCGTAGTGTTTTGCATGTGTTGTTAATTTTTATTCAGTTTATTGTAATGTATTGTACATTTTTATACGACACTATTGCATTGGATGTAATCCGTAATGATAGTGTATGTTATAGTAAAATAAATAAACGACAAAATAAATAACTATTATTTTAAATTAATTAAAAACAAAATAGCAACTCTTTACATTTATATTCACATTTATGAACCAGTGTATTGACGTAATATAAAAATAACATAATTTATTACTACTTATAAAGTTATACAACGTTAAAATAGTAACTTAGAAAATTTCGACGTGTTAGTGAAGTTCACTTTGGATATAAATACATATTTGAGCGAAATATATCCTCAAAGCATGACAGCCCGTGTACAAATTAAGTGCATGGTGACCTTCTTATACTATTATTCTTAGTTGCGAATTTGGGAAGTTCGGTTATTTGAAAATGAGGCATTTATTCCGGTTTTACCCTATTCATTACAATATTTTCAAATGTAATTTGTAATAACACAATGATGACACTGGATACGTGAATAGTGCATCACTTCTCAGTGACTTACACACACTGACGTCTAAAGTCCGCACTAGGCAGAGCCCGTACTCAGCTGGGTGCGTGGCCCGTACTGCCGATAGACATTAGACCTACCCGCATTCACCTACCTATACGTATTCACACAAAAATTACGGAACCTATGTTTCATATCAGTTTCATTCCTCACTATCAGACCCGTGCAACCTCGTCTACTTCGCCTGTGTTCTGAAGCGTGAACTAATTTGTTTACCGTAAGAGAGATTGTAGTGAGCCAACCTATAGTGACAGACATACTGTCACGGACTTTATTTAGAACTTTTGAAGGAGAACAATTCCTTAATACACTGTTCTTATAAAACATTACCGGTTACGCAATGCACGTAATGGAATCTCTCCAAGTATATTATTTTCCCCCTTTTTGTGATATTTTTTTTTACATTTTCACTCTACTCCTTTTAGTTGTAGCGTGATGATAGTGTTCCTCAAAAACTAAGCTATCCAACATCGAAATAATTGTACAAATCGGACCTGTACTTCTTGAGAATAGCAGACTCAGCCAAACTGACTTTTCAACGTAATGAAGTAAAGTACCTACATATAGTTTTACAACCACAATGTACAAGCGTGGCGCGGTAACTACAGCTAGTTGTTATGTAGGGAGGTAATACCTGGAGCTATCAGTTCGATTGAATTAAGTATTTGTGTTTGATCATAAGTTTATTGGAAGTTATTGTATGTACACTATCGAAAATGTGAAGATCAAAACATATAATTCATTTGCAATTAGTGTTTCATCTGTCTAGGTACAAATTAAATAAGTTGTTTTAAAAAAGTGAAAAAATAAATGAAAACTGATATGAAAATGTATAATGGCTGTATAACATGAAGCACGTTCTGGCTTCTGCTTGAAGACACATCTTCTCACATCGTCTTACAAATAGGTATGCTCAATATATATATATTAGAAATATATTTCGTCAGTGGTGTGCTGTACCTAACAACAAGTCTGTAGGTAAAGAGTGTTTGTTTGTTAAGTGCCATTAGTTTTTGGTGTGGCAAGTTGGTGAGGAATGTTTATCAAACGGTTATTAAGACTACTTCGCACTGGTAACAGTCTTGGTCGCGTGGGACATTACAGGCATTCATGAAACAATATCCAACTCAGAACATTAAAGTACAAAGAAGCCGAAACTGTAACTATTCAACCTAACAATCGTCCGAAATAGGCCGGAGACGTAATAAAATACTTACTGGTTTATTGCACTATACAATGCTCCATGCAAAATTTTATTTAACGCTATTAAACACTTGAGCATGTAGAATGTGTATATGAATTAAGAAAAAAAAAATTTAAAAAAACTTGCAAAGGGTCCACACAAGAAGCGTCTGTGCAAAAGGAATGAAATATAAGGTCATCCCAACAGCGCAACGGTAGGTAGCTCAACCAGACAACATTTTAATTTAGAACTACACAAGTTCTAAATTGTATTCAAGAATGGATATCTTTAGAAGAGTTGCCTTAAATTATTGAGAATCTACCGAAGTCCATCACTTATAGGTATTTATACCGTTGACATACATAGGTTCGCCTAAATTATAACTAGGAACCTTAGATTAACCTACAACTAAAATATCAACTTTTTGCTTTTGCGTTGCCCATCACGGGTCGGGGCTCCCGACCATCAGTATATTTTGTTACCTGAAAATACTCGTAATTTAACGTCAAATGTTGTTTATAGAGAAGCTCTACAATAATCGCTTTAGTTATCTATCCTAAAACAACGGGTTGCACTCGGGGACTGCCGGAAAAAGTGGAAACTTAGTATTAATTACATTTAAATATTTTCCTCATTAACAACTTTAACATCCAGAGAAAGACAATCTGTGCAGCCTGCGGATAATGACTGCGTCGTCGATGTTAGTGTCGGTGTCTGTGAATTGACCTGGGTCATTTTGCTGACCGTGCCTTTCCTGGGTAGGCTTTTTGCAGCGGTAACCGACATCAACGCGGGCGGAGCCGCGGGCGACCGCTAGTACGTATATAAATAGTAGAGAAACACTGATAATTTTAGGGGTTTCTAATGAGATGTTACAAATAAACACATTTTTTTGGGCTTACATTGCAAACGCTGGCACTGAAAACTAAGACATAGGTCAAAATAATGTACTACAATATTATACACCTTTAAGAGATCAATAAGAAGGCTCAAACTTGGTATATCTCTCTTTGGGATAACCCACAGTAACCATTTTTATTTCATTCTTTTTACGACAAATAATGTCTTATTACCAAAACGATTTTAAGCAATACAGCATTAATCCTTATTCAATTAAGTACCCTACATATATTACATTGTGAATTTAATATTGATCAAGATGGCCCGTTACACCCTACGGCCGGCAAAATATTTATTTTATTTTATTAAATATACTCAATAAATTATACAGAAATAAAAATAAAAATGCAGCTGCACTTCAGAAGACAAGAAAATATATACTCAAGTAGGTACTTAATTCCATACAAAATTATCATTGATTTATCAAAAAATTAACAGTACTTAAATGAGATCAAAATTCTAAGGTATTTAGGTTGTGTGTAGTAGTGTAGTGTGTGTATGTGTATGTGTGTGTGTGTGTGTGTGTGTGTGTGCCTCTGAATTGGACTATGCTATTGATAACATACGAGTATGCTATACATGTAGTCGGTATTATACTTTTTTGGAAAGTATTATTGAATGGAGAGAATATTAGCAATTAAACAAAAAGTTTCACCGCCCACGTTGTCTTTGAGAATAATGAAATGAAAGTTTGTAAATAGTCCTTTACAATTTAGATATTGAAAAAAACATTTATTAGGGTTATGGTTGAACAATTAAGCTTGTTTAGAATAATATAACAAAGATTTGAACAGGCATTTGCCTCCATATACAGCCCGAAAATAAATGGGGATAATAAAATAATATTATCAGTTTATAGCAAATGCTTTGTAGTCTATAGAAGCTTGTAACAACCGAAACCTTTTTTTGTTGAAGATGAGCATCAGTACAAGCTCCTGAACATTGACACTTTATTTTTTACACTTAGACGTAGTGTATAACCAGTAAAGATTTTTTTGATATTTCGTTCTAAACACAATCACCTTTTTGTTTTATTTTTTTTGTCCGTTTAATACTCATACTTCAGTTTGCGTATTTAAAATAAGGATATATATCGGAGATCGTTTTTTGTTTTTTTTGAAAATCGATCCTCATTTCATGTCATCCACATTTTATATATTTTTTTACATTAATTTCATCACGACGACGACTTGAAGACTCGAAGACTTAGAATTGAAGACTATAAATACTTGACATTGGCAGAAATAGCTGGTCCGAGAGATCCGGCTGGTTGCCATTTCACTTTTGTTACTTTCGTTTGTGTGTTTGGTAGACTAAAGAGAGAGTTATGTGTAACCTAAATAAAAAAACTCGTGAATCGAATTTGTGGGGTATATTTTTCAAGCAATATGAAATTTTATATTCAATTCTACGAGTACATATATTAAAGTATAATACAGGTACATGATTTTTTTTTATCTAAAATATGCTTGACACTAAAATAAAACTTGAGTCAAAGTAATAAACTAATAATAGTTTATTTCCAGACAAATTACAAATTAATTACACAAAAAAATAAAAATAAATTTAATAATAAATTTACTTCAAATAGTTACAGGACGCACATAAAGTACGTGCAAAGAGTACATAAGGTAATAAAACAAGTCAAACGTTTGAAAAAGAAAGGAAGGAAAAAGAAAAGGGTGTGTATATGATATAAGTTGGCTCTAACGACATCCACGGGAAGAATAGTCTTAATTCTATATTTATTTAATGAGGGCTTAGTCACGAAGTGATTATGTCGCCCTGGGATGAATAATTGTGACACACACATATGTGACACACACACATAGTGACATCTAGGGAACATTAAACTTACTATCAATCCGCGTATAGGTCTCTGGTAGTGCAATGTAAGTCTATTAGAAATATATTTCGTCAGTGGTACTAACAAAGGTATTTTTTTGGAATTGGTGCATCTGCTGGCAAAGTACGATCCTGTTCTCAGAGAGCATTTAGTAAGGATAAAAATGGGCCAAAATATATAAAGGTAATATTCCTTTTTAATGCCCGCAGTAATGCTGGGCTCGGCAGAATTTAACCTGTTTTTTTTCATGTGGAAGCCCCCTCGGGCCGTTACCCCGCCGGAGTTTGCGGCGGGGCAGTGTGTCGGAATCGAACCGACTAAAACCACACGGTTTGCCACTCTGCGCCTGAGAAGAGAGGGGTCCGGGAACTGCAGTTATTAACACTACTGGACCCGGCAGAACGTAACCTAGATCAAGCTCCGCGGGACATAAATACAGAAGAGTTCTAATATGAGCGCGCACGTCTACAGGCGTTCGTAGCTGCAATAAACCCAGACTGTACAATCTTTTGTACATATTTAAATAATTTCAAAGAATCTTTTGTACATAAATTGTAATAATTTCAAAGAGCCGGACTTAATAGCTCTTGCTTATTAACTTAATAAGCTCTTGCTTATTAAGTCCGGCTCTTTGAAATTATTAAAATATATTATTGACTCCAAACTAGAAGATGGCTTGCCAAACATTGCAGCAATGCCAGTAGCGAGAGAAGCTTCTCTAAACTAAAGCTAATAAAAAAATATCTCAGATCGACTATGTTCACGTCGAGGCTAACAAATCTAGCTATTCTGGCAATTGAAAATGATATACATTTTGATATTGACGATTGTGTAAAAGATTTTGCTTTGAAAAAAACACGAAGAGTACATTCTTAATCTTTTTTTTTACTAAGTATTAATACCAAAAATGTTTAATAATATTAGGCACCTTGTAACAGTCGTAATTATTTTATTCATTCAAGTTTAATGAGCACTATGTATAATTAAAGATACTATTGTACACTCAGTTGGCAAATAAATACTTTAATACTTGTTATTATTATTTATTGTTATATGTACATAACGTTACATAATAAAGTTGAGACATTTAAGAACAATAAAGCTCCTGCGCCATTGCTTCTCTTAGATGTATTTTCCTTCTGAAGCAGTGCGTGGTACTTTATTTTGACTTGCTATAAGTAAATCTTATTGCAAGGACCTAATCCATTCAATGCAATATTTAAACTAAGTTATAATTAAATTAGGGGGCGGCGGATTTTCGGTCGGCCCCGGGCGGCTTAAAGCCACGCTACGCCACTGCAATTCCTGCCTTGAACATTGTCTGTCACGTATGTTTATGTACCATACAAACAAAAAAGCGATACGGAGATAAGGATAAAAATACGAGTATGTATCTCTATCTTTCTCTACACACTGCCAAAATAATATAGGTATCTCATTCGCTGGTGGTAACGCTGTTTGCGTGTCTAGTCTAGTAATCAATTGTCTAAGCTTTTTCTTCTTATCCTGTTTTATTTTTGTTGTTAAGTGTTATTGAGGTTATCATACTTATTTGGTTAAAATATGTAAGAAAGAAATCAACAGCCGTGCTCGTGCTCGTGAAATGATGGACTGCACCGTGGGCCTAGTAGTTTAAGCAGTCACTACACCGCTTGCTACAGCGCTAAGTGCCGTGGGTTCAAATCCCACGTGGGACATCACTTTGTGTGATCCACAAAATGTTGTCCTGAGTCTGGATGTTATTTGCATTCGTTATATGTATGTTTGTAAAGTCCCCCGCGACACAGGATGTGTATTCCTAATGCGGAAGTCTTCATTGTACAAAAAAAAATCAAACGGTAATATGATTGGAATTGAGGAATAGTCTAGAATTATTACATTGTAGTAATAAATATCAATTTTGTTGTGAGGTTTATATCTAAATGCAAATCTATCAAAACTGTCTTTTATTGTTTGTATGTATGTATTTGTATTTGTACTTTTTGCTGTGGATGACGTCACGCAGCTGTTATTGTGACAAGGTTCCATCGCAATATCAAGATTAGATTAGTTGAATTTTTCAGTCCAACGTGGTAAAAGTTCCACGTTGGACTGAAAAATTGAAAGTACTAGGAATTAGGAATATACCATTCCATTTTGTAAAATGATTAAGTACCCATGAAAATAAATAGGTATATCAAATAAAAGAGCAAATTTTTAACTTTCCCTTAATAATAAAATCGGTGGATTAAACAGTCCTGCGTGTCCACGTTGACGAAAGTAGAGATTCATGCCTACAAGTGACTGTAAACAAAGGTAATAAACGCAAAAAACTAGTCAAAAATACTAGTACTTTTTCGAAACGAGATAAAATCATAAACTACTATTAAAGATTTTTTGTCTACGCTCCTGAGCCCTAAATGTTATTATTGCGGTCAACTAGAGGACAAAGCAGCCAACACTAGAACATCCCACAGAACAAACAACCGAATATCAGTAGAGTTGTAAAGTACTGATTTATTTTGCTTTACGCCCTGAATGCACCACAACTTGGGTACAATAAATAATAATTATAAATTCCTTTTTTTTTCATTCTATTCAGATGTCGTTAAAAGTTTGCGGTGTTAAATAATTATTGAACGACATTAAAATGATCATTATTAGTAATGTCAATGATCACTTGTCTTTTTTATTATTTTGTATTATATTGGTGGCAAACGAGCAGACGTATCGCCTGATGGTAAGTTATTACCGCCGCCCATGGACACCCGCAGCACCAGAGGCGCTACAAGTGCGTTGCCGGCCTTTTAGAAAGAAGTACGCTCTTTTCTTGAAGGTTTTACGGTCGTATTGGTCCAGGAACACCGCAGGTGACACCTCAAAAAGATTTGATATTATTATTACAACTCAGATCGATTACATTTAGACAGTGCAATATATACAATACAAAAGAGATGTATCTATAAATATAATAATAAATCACTGTTTTGTACTGAAATAAACACACGATTGTCCATGAAAAAATAATTATTATTTGTTTAAAATGGTTAAAACTGGTTAGAGTGTATCATTTCTAAGAGTAAAGTACGGCGAGCACATCTCCATTCAAACGTAGAAAACGTTAATAACAAGATAAATCTTATCCGCGTGCCAGAGTTCAATAATACTTGTACACCGAATGTTTGTTTGTTGTTTTATTTTTATGTGTAAGATGAAGTTGGTGTTATTAATTTTTTGTAATTAATTTGTCATTTGTTTGGAAATAAAATTGTTAATATATTATTATTTTTAAAGTAGTTTTCATCAAGTTTCTTTTTCTTTGTAGGTTGTTAGGGTAATATGTTGAAAGGGTTATCGTGACTATAGGAATTACATAATTTTCATGTCGACAGAAGTATCTTCTTTGCAACGGTAAAAAAGTTATGGTTGTTTAGAATAATGTGAGAAAAGGTGAGTTAATCCGGCTTAATATTAATAGTTAAACAATGTTCACCGCATAGTTTGTATTTTATAGTAAAATAGATAAGAGATATTATTTCTCATATTATTTTCATACGTAAATGAAAGTAATTTTAATGCCTTGCAGTATTCTAAAAAGTTTATTAACTATTTACAAGTACCTAATATTTATTGTGCTTTTTAATTGTAGAAGATGTCGGTCCCTAATAAGTTATACCTGTTATTTTAAAATTAAAATAAACCTAGTAATTTGAGTGGCGGGCTGTAAAATGCATTTTTTTTACTTTCAGAAAAATATAGTCAAACATCGAGAAACTAGAAAGTCGTATCAATCGAACTTCAAAGTGTCGTTTAATACTCAAGTCACGTTGCGCGGACGGTGTAGCCTCAGAACAGAGGGTGCAATGATAATTTAGCAAGAGTTCCACCCCTGCATAAAACGCAATGTAACTTAGCGTGGTGCGTGGCTTTTACATTTATCGATCCGTAGATTTTGGAAAGAGTTCTCCTAATGTGGTCATTGAGACAGTAAGTCTGTGCTTATATTTGTCGAATAAAATTTTAGATTTTATCAATTCAACTATACTAAAAAGATTTGGCACACGTGATGAAAAGATATTGTTGAATATGAAATGACAAACGCGTTGCCGGACTTTGAGCTAGAAGTATTATCTTTTCTTGAAAGTTTGAGGTCTTAGCGGTGCGGCAATACCGCGGTCCAAATTTTGTTTCATGGTTGCAAGGCGGGCTATAATATGAGGATAATAGTCTCATCATGTTCCAACAAACTGAAAACATTGTTTTACAAGATGTGCATTGACCATGTAGAATCCGCCAAATACACACGTCGTCTGCATTGTTATACATGAGATAAAAAAATCAAAATATCATACAAAATTTTAATTAAAATAAGTTACTTGTTGCTCTCTAATAGAGAGCCCCCATTAGCCGTCATCATGTTGGGGTTATTGTTTTTCGTTTCAAACTCCTGATATTCAAAATCGTTTGAGAGGGTTTCGGTTTCGTATTCATCCGTCGGCTAGGGCTTGTTGGGACGTGGCGCTAGCGACTTTAAATGTTTCTAGCTTTGACAGGATGGCGACTGCGACGATGTGGAAGACAACACGAAGAGAATACAAAAAACAAAGGTCTTGCATCGAGAAGAAATATTTTATCATTCAACCGGTCTGTCTTGCCAGCGTGGTATCAAAGGCTGCAAGAAATTCCACGCCCGCGTTCATAGTTTAAGTAAGTTTTACTTATTAATATGTATATTAAAACATTTGGTTTTAGCGCATTTTTTTTTATTTTATCCAATGGCGGAAGTTAGATGGATCTAAACTGCTATCACACTTGAATAATAGAATTACTTTATTATATTTCATCAGATTAAAAAACAAACCAGATACGACGCAAGAATTGAACACAGTTGCTAAATATCATTTACATAAATAGTTTGTACTAAATATCCCCATAAATCAGTTTTTTCTTTACATTTACGTTTTTAAAAGCTTTGAGTTTTAGAAAGCGGAAGACAGAAATTTGCCTTTTTGTAAAACTGTTTATGCTCTCTTCATTTAAAGAAATGTTTAAATGAAGAGAGCATAAACAGTTTTACAAAAAGGCAAATAACTACATTGTCTGCGAATATAATGTAAGGGTTGCTCTGTCAATAGGGATTATTCAATTTGCATATTGCTGTTTTTACGTTACTTCTGCGAATATTCGAATGACTTTGTAAAATAAAAAAAAATGTTATAACAATGCGACCTAGGTTTGAATGCCGTTCAGATATTTTGCGTCTCATGCAACCTGTATTAGGCATAACGGTACTATACATAGGTAGTAATTGTTGTGTAGTCTATGGACATTTCTAAGAGACTGATAAACATATAAATACGTGAAAGAGTCAACACAACGTTTTTATTTATTTATTTCGAAACTTTTAATATATTATAAAAGGATAGATTCCCAAGGCAATATTGTAAACTTATAACTAATCACAAAAGATAAAAAACTAAAATATTAATAACAAATAATATAATAAAACTAATTATTTTTAAAAAAATAATAAATAAGTAAGTATACGTTAAATGTTTATTCCAGTACCTACAGAGGGTTTTAGAAGACTCCGGGTCCTTTAAGATCGTTTTACCTGTTTTACAGGTCAACATCCTTGTAGTAGTATTCTCACGTATCTGTAACTTGAAACAGTACAGCTGAATGTCCAGGTATCAGGTGGTAGGCTAGTTAGGAATGTAGATGTAAATGTACGTAATAGTTAGGATCTTTACACGGATCTTCCCACCAAGTAAAGATTGTAGGTAAAATTTTAACAACAGATACGACTTCAAGAACTGGACCAAATTATAATGAACGCGGGAAGCACCGGGTTCCAAATAAAAAAATAATTATCTAAATCGGTTCTCTCAGCCGAAAGTTCTAAGGTAACAAACATTTATGAAAGTATAGTGGAACGATTTCAAAAAAAGAGGAGGTTCTCAACCTCCTCTTTTTTTGAAATCGGTTAAAAACTAATAAAATCGAATTTGTTAAAATAAATTAACAAGAGCTCGACTTTTGTCGACATAATGAACCTACATAACTTGGCCGTTTCATTACTACAAAAATCATTACATCACGCTACTCCGTGTATAGCCCGTGGTCCATCTGGGTGTCAGATGTGGCGATGAGGCGAAACAGCCAAGTTGTGTGTGACACTAATGTTCTACACACAGTAAGTTACATAATACATTACATTCTCACAATTCACATTGTTTTGTGGGTAGGTGTCTTCTTGTATGGCCTGTAGTAGTGTGCAGTTAGTCATTCGTATTGTATCAATTGTGGGTATTGTGTGGGCTCGCTGTGATTGACATTTCGTTGTGATCGACAATCATGTTATACTCGTATCACTAGTTTAACAGTATTAACTAGCCTTTTAGTCAAGTGGTTTGTGATCCTCGCTGATTAACCAAAAACCAATAATCTTTAACTCACATTCCAAACCTCTTATCGATGAAGAGACCCTCACAAAGGAGATGCAGTATTATCCACAGTATGAACTGTATTTAATATTTTTTATGTAGGTATATAACCAACAAACAGTAGTAGTACCTTTGGTCTGATGATTTATACAGTTAGTAGAACTTACATACGAGACCCTTAGTGTCGTCAACATGATCTTTACAATAACAGTTATGCTTGTGGTACAGGACGAACAGAAATGATCCGTGCATTTAAAACGGTGTTGCACTTAGTAGCGAAGCTGCAGGTCTATTTTAATACTTAGTGAAGGCCCGAATCTATTTCGCATCAAATGCAATTTTCAATTACTAACAGAAGTTGTGTTGACACTCTTTCTAGTTATATTATTTCAATTATGTAAAAATAAAATTTCTGCGAAGCTGAATTCGCTAGTATTTTTGTAAGCATGTAATAACAAACGCAACTGCAACCGACACTACTGGTCACGTACGTGGACAATCCACAACACTGCCCTTTTATGGTTTGGTGTCTCGATATCCCGTGGGACTATGATGGGTATAGAAAAGCTTGCATCTGCTAATGCAAGCAAATATGAGGCAGCAAGGTGAAAGAAATGAGCGAGTAACTTGGAAAAATTATTAGGATAGAATTAAATTTGTTTGTTAGGATAAACAGGACAAAATTTTTAGTTATATTCTTTAACTGGCATTTCGAGGTAGTATAATATAAAATAAGAAAACACCGTAAACAAATTTAGAAAAAGGAAAATTGCTGTAATATTAACAGTGTAATGTATCAATAATAATTGTTTTAGTTACTCGATAAAAAGAGGCTGCCGATGTCCGAGGACACTTTAAACTGGTTCTGTAAAAAAGAAGACAGAAATAAAAATGGTAACATTGATTTCCATAAAGCACAGTAGCAACAGTAAAGAAAACAAGAAAAAAAAGAAAGAAAAACGGCAGGAGCTTGTCGCTCAACTCGACCATGTAGGGGTAAGTTCAAGATTTCGACAGGAATTTTGTTAGAAAAACGCACACCAAGTCCTTCAAATGAATTGTGGACTTTGTTCAGGCGATAATATTGGCCTACTAATTTGTGCTTATTCCCTGTGTTTAGTGAACGATGATCACTTTTGTTAGTGTATTTATGTATGTTTTTTCGTACAAACATAATATTAGCAAATATATATTGAGGTGGTACTGTTAAAATAATTATTGCCTTAAATCGTTCTTTCAGAGAATCTCGAACGTTGAGTTTGTAAGGACTGCAAAACCTTAGCGTTTTCTTTGAGACTGTATTATTGTTAATGTGCAATTCTAAATCGTATATGTTTAAGATATACAGAAAACAACACTAAATGTGAATAGTGGTTATTTTAGATCTGTAGTATTAAAACCCGATGCACTTAGATATCGATTTTTATTAACGATTGCTGTAAAATAATCAAAAAAAAATCTAAAAACATCCCGTTTTCAGTTTAATTGTTCTATATCACTCGACGTCAGGTAAAAATGCAAAGAAATGTTATCTATATTATAAACTAGCTGACCCACGCAACCTCATTTGCGTCTTATATTGCCCGTAACGTGAAAATTTTCCCCCGTTTTTGAAACATTATTCATTGGTGCTCCGCTCCTATTAGTAGTAGCGTGATGATATATAGCCTTCCTCAATAAATGGACTATCTAACACCGAAATAATTTTTCAAATCGGACCAGCGGTTCCTGAGATTAGCGCGTTCAAACAAACAAACTCTTCAGCTTTATTATATTACTATAGATGCGAAGGTAGCTCTGTCAGTCTGTCTGTCCTGCTTTCACGGCTTAACCGCTGCACCGATTTCAATAAAATTTGGCGTGGAAATACTTTGATTTTTGAAAAAAAAAACATAAGCCACTCTTTACTGCGACAATTAACTAACAAACACGCGGGCGGGGTCGCGCTCAATAGCTAGGAAGTACATAACGGTAAGAGCTTTTGTAATCAAAGCTGCAATCTCATAATCAGCAGAATCGCTAGGCTGCTAGTGATGCGGGGCAACGTATTACATATTGAATCCTTATTGTTTAAATTGTACAAATAAATAAAATAAATTAAGACGCTCATTGTTGTAACTAGTGTAGCTGCTTTCTATTATGTTGTGGGTTTAAACCCCACTTGGGACAACACTTTGTATCATCCATAAATTGATGTTCTTATAAAGGTCGTCTTAAATGATAATCTATTGCCCTCCATTACTTACATTTATCCCATAGACATGAGATGAGATAAGATGCAAGTTATTGTTATAACTAGGAACAAACATATTACACTTATGACGTAGCTATCAACAATAATTGAGTCCTCTTAGATTTACCTAAAAGTTTTACCAAAGTAAAATAAATTCATCATACCTACTAAACATTTTTAAGTAACAGCTAGACATAGCCCTATTTAATTTACCAAGTACCAAGTATAATACTCAGGTCTACTGTCCTTTGGAATTGTTAAAAAATCAAATTTCTAAGCCAACGCAATCAAAACATACAACCGTTTATGCTGCAAATTTTTGACACTCGCAAGGGAATTAAAACCTGTAAGGTACCTCCCGTGTACTCAGAATCTTGAAATTTGGTACGAAGCAGCGTCTTCCAGCATAAATAAAGGAAAAATTGTGAAAACTATAAATTTTTAATACGTCATATATTATACCTGTGGGGGAACGGGTATCATGTTCCACCAACACAAAGGGAGGATCCTCCGACCAGGCGAGGTGATCATGCCTGGCTAGTATAAATGATAATCGGCGCGAGAGCTATTTATTTCGCGATTCAGGATTTGTAGTTACTCCGTGTAGTGCGTTACTTCGTAGTTCAGTGTATCTTCGGTGGATGGCGCTGTAGTAGGTTATTGTTGTGTTATATGTGGAAGTCGCCACATCACTCCCCTCCAAGACCGGAGGTCGATAAATTTTTATGTGCCAATACACGCATTTAGCACATTTTTCTAGGCATCATTCCGGATCCAATGAGCTACCGCACATAACTTTAAGAGCAGTATCTCTATTTTATACCATTTTCAACTTGTCGACTAGACTATACCTATACGTATATTTAGACGTTTATCATTGTATCAATTTATATTCGTGTCTTCGTATTTCTATTTCTCAAAATCTGTTATCGTCTACTCGTTTGCCCCCTATATAATAATTCTTTCTGCTATACGCCGCTAAGCTTATGTTGTCTTGTGTATGTGTCTAAACTCATACTCTCAAGTGTACTTGAACTTAAAACTCGCGGGCTGGGTCTCCGCAACTAGACGACTTCAATGCGCCTATTTTGCGTGGTGGGTTGGCATGAATAATACCAACCCAACCCACTACGCAAAATAGGCGCACTAAAGTCGTCGCTGAAGCCAGTTCCTCCAAGAAGCCTAGCAGACCTTTCACGTTGCCGACGATTTCTGGAAGTGACCACGGTGATCCGAGGTGTCTAGCCCGGTATTCTGCCAGGACATGTCTTGATAACATGGGCTGCCGTTTCTTCCTCCTCCATGCATGCCCTGCACAGAGGACCGTCAGTTACACCTAGAGTAAAAAGATATTTGTTTAGTAGTTCATGACCAGTTATTGCTCCAATTAGGAGTCGAAGCAGAAGCCTCTTGAGTTGCATCAGCTTCCGTGACAATCTGGGGTTGATCATCGGGAGGGCCTCCTTGGTCTGTCTGCAGGTACAAAGGTTGGACCAATATATTTGGTGTTCTACCTTGGTGTTTTGTTGCAGTAAAAATCTAAATAAAGTCCGTGACGGCATGTCTGTCACTAAAGGTTGGCTCACTATAATCTCTCTTATGGTAAACAAATTAGTTCACGCTTCGGAAAACAGGCGAGGCAGATGAGGTTGCACGGGTCTGATAGTGAGGAATGAAACTGATGAGAAACATAGGTTCTATAATTTTTGTGTGATGAATACGAATGGGTGGGTATGTCTAATGTCTATCGGCAGTTTCATTTTCAATTTCAACTTCACCAATTTCAATTTCAATCGGAGTGATACCACGGCCTCACAGAAAACCGGTATGAAATAGCACTTGCGCTGTATTTCACCGAGTGACTGAGGATACCGGAGGCCCACCCCCCTACTCTCCCCCATCTCCCAAAGGCCGGAGACGCACTTATGACGCTTCTGATGTTGCGAGTGTCCATGGGCGGTGGTAATCGCTTACCATCAGGCGATACGCTTGCTCGTTTGCCCCATATTCAATAAAAAACAAAAAAAAAGAACGGGCAACGCACCCAGCTGAGTACGGGCTCTGCCTGGTGCGGGCTTTAGACTTCAGTGTGTGTAAGTCACTGAGAAGAGATGCACTATTGACGTATCCAGTGTCATCATTGAGTTATTGGATCTTCAGTTAACTACAAATTACATTTGAAAATATTGTAACCAATATGTAAATACTATAACTTTGAGTAATTGACATGTTTCATGAAGTTGCTACTCATTATCGCCTTCATAAAATATTAAAAATAAAGCACTTCCTACATACTGTGTAGACGTGTCAATGTGTGTGTAGTGATTGTAGGTAAATAAAATAAATGTCAGTTTTTTATACGCAAACCTATATATTTGTTGCATTTTTCAATATTACCATAAAAAATACTTTGACTAGATTTATGTAACTTAAAACTAACTAGATGAAACATGAACTACATTTATATCTAATCTTAAACATACAATGTTATTACACTTAGTGAAATATTTACAAAGAATATTTACATATTTATATTTTGCACAATAACACTTAACTGAAACATTGCACTACACAAGCTTTATATATCTGAAATGTTTCCTTGCTACGAACTACAAGTACAGGAATTTAGAACTTAAAGTAACTTACCACAATCACTGTTTTTTTAATCTTCAGCTCACACTTTTCTTTTTAAAACAGACTTTTGGGCGGCAAGGCGAGCCTCCCGTAACTTTCGTTTATCACGGCTCTGTTGTCAATCGGTTGTCTGAATATAAATGACTCCCTTTCAAACGCCTGATACTCAGGATCATCTGAGAGGGATTCGGTCTCATAGTTACATGAATCTGGCGGCGAGGGCATGCAGGGTCGAGGTGCGTTTTATTGAAACTGATGCCAGCTTTCACAGGAGGACGATGATGTTGAAGGCTGAGGGCAAGTCCGGAGCGGTTCGTACGAGTCCCAATAAGAGTATAATTGACGCGATCGTTGTGCGTTAAGTGGTGCTAGTGGTTCGTACGACGCGTTATTCAGTTGAGGAGGTTGTTGAGGCGATAGTCTGTTGGTTTGCCCGCTCCACTTCGTGTTTTTAAACAAATAAGTAGATTTCTGCCAACATACCCGGTAGGCCCAATGATGCTGAAGCACCTTAATAGACCGCCAAAGTGTGGCTTGTCGTGGTGCATTATTGTATAGTCTGCATTCGCAATGAATATGGAGACACTACTCTTGGATTCGGCTCATGCTTTTCATGTCACTTTGGTAGGCTCATGTATATTTATTTATTTATTTATTTATATAAAGTACTACCACATCATACATATTATACTTATAACTAATTATACTAACATATGGGATTGTATCTGATATGTATGACAATTACGGTGTACATAGCATTTACTGCAATATGACAACATTATTCCAATCTACTTAAATCATCCACTTAAAAATAACAAACTAACTATATTATACTACTACAAATTTTTATATATATTTGACTGAACACGGAAGACTTTCACTATTTCAGTTTTAAATACATTAAACGACTGGCCAAAGATGTCAATGTCAGGATTATGAGTTTGGATATTATTATATTGATTAAGAATTCTATTTATGGGTGATTGTTGACCTAAATTAGTTCTGGACAACCGGGTGTAGAATATCTTAACTATTTGATGTCTGGGATAACAGTAGGGAATATTTAAACATATTTTTTCTAATAGACTATTACACTGGACACGATTATATTATTGACTACATTATGAAGAAAACATAATTCCAAAATACGTCTGCGATTTGAAAGAGTAGTCATATCAAATTTGGATAGCCGCTGGTCATAAGGACTCCTATGGGAAAAACCACTGCAAGAGTAGGCAAGATTCCTCGTGAAGGTTCGCTGAATGCCTTCTATTCTTTGAGAATGAACAGCATACAGTGGTGACCATACAATACCCGCAAATTCGAGAATGCTGCGGACAAGAGTATTGTATAAGAGTAATTTAGTGTCTAGTTTTTTAAAGTCTGTAGTGTTTCTTCTCAAGAAACCCAGCATTTGAGCTGACTTAGTTACAATTTTGTCAATATGCGATGTAAATGTCAGCCTCGTATCGATGATAACTCCCAAATCGCGAATTTCATTGACTTCTACCAAATTGACTCCATCAACCTCATACCTAGTACCAAGTGGCTTTATTTGCGTACTTAATATGAAAGCATTTTTTTACATTTATCTACATGCAGTTTATGTTGCACCAATTTAGAATTGCGTTAAGGTCATTTTGCATAAGTTGAGAATCATTGGTTGATTTAACCGGACTATAAATTTTAAGGTCATCTGCAAATAATGACATCTTGCAATGCTTAATATGATAACTTATATCGTTTACAAAAACAAGAAAGAGAACTGGTCCCAAGTGGGAACCCTGAGGCACCCCTGAAACCGCATAATAGGCTCGTGACTCGAATCCATTCACAACTACAGTCTGGGGCCTATGCCGTAAATACGATTCAAACCAGTTCAACAACGATCCCCCCACACCATAGGCATGCAGTTTATGCAACAGAATTTTGTGATTGACCTTATCAAAAGCACAGCTAAAGTCTGTGTATATTGCATCTACTTGTGACCCACTATCTACTTCCTGGGATATGTCGGAAATAAAGTTAACCAAATTTGTTAGAATGGAGCGACCACTTCTAAATCCATGTTGATGATCAGAAATACCAGCGTTTATTAAGTTAACTATTGAAGGATACAGAACAGATTCAAATAATTTCGAAAAACAAGAAAGTATGGATATTGGCCTGTAGTTAGCAACATTTGCGTGATCGCCTTTTTTAAAAACTGGAACTATACGAGCTTTCTTCCACTCGTCAGGAAATTTTCCTTCAGTCATTGAACGATTAAATATTAAGGAAAGTGGTAATGCAAGCAAACGACTACACTGCTTAACAAACATAGGTGGAATTTGATCAGCTCCTGCGCCCTTCAATGCGTCAAGTTTTTTTATTGCATTTTTAACATTCAGTTCCGTAAATATTACCCTAGCCAAATAATTATTGTTTTCATTTATTAACGTACAAGGGACTGTAGGAATGCTAGAAGAGTACACAGAACAAAACTGATCTGCAAATAAATTTGCGATGTCATAACCATTTTGTGCAACCGAGCTGTCCATATGCATTTTTGCTGGTAATGTTGAGCATCCACCGCGTCTGTTTTTTATGTAACTCCAAAAAAGTCTCGAGTTGTATGGTATATTTGATTCTATTGTAATTTTATAATTACTATAACATGTATCATAGAGTTTATGACAGCGATTTCTGAGTATGTGGTATTCAATTTTATCCCGCGGATTATCATATTTTTTGAACTTTTTACGAACTTTTTCCTTCTCGTTTAAAAGATTGATCAATGCTTTGCTAAACCATGGTGGGTAACGTGATTTAGCAGCCTTCCTGACTGGTACGTATTTAGAAATAAGCTGTTTTAATATTGTATAAAACTCATTCACCATGCCATTAACATCCTCACAATGGTGAAATATGTTATACCAGTTTACATTGTTCAAATTTCTATTAACACTCTCGTAATCAGTCTTATAAAAATTATATTTAGCTACAGGATTTGGAACAAGATATTTATTAACAATTTCGTCGTAAGGAATGTTCACCAACAGACAAGGATGTATTCGGTAAATCTTACTTAAGGAACACAAGGGTTCCGTTACATATGTCTTTGGCATGCTACATAGAACCAGATCCAAAAGTCGACCATCATTATTCTTAATACAATTAAACTGTAACAAGTTGTTTGACGACATAAAATCTGTAAGAGAGTATCCCAAACTTACATTACAATTATTAGGAATCATATGGGTGCACCCACTACCAGAGTGCCAGTCGATGAAACCCAGATTAAAGTCTCCAATTATAATTACGTCATTACTGTCGCTAATGACATTGCCGATAGAGTTCAATATATCTGACAATTGATTAAGTTTAACAGGTGGAGGTAGGTAAGCAGCACAGATTGATAGTTTTTTTGTAGTGTGGTTTAAAGGAGCTTCTACTGTTACCCACATGACCTCAGCATCATTAGTCTCCCAATTCTGAACCCTAACAGAGAATAACTCACGTGACACCGCAATTAAAACCCCACCACCATCCTTTTTAGTGTTTTGTGAACATATTCGATCCCTCCGATAGACAACATATCGATCATCAAACAGCTCGGCACTCGAAATACTCGCATTCAACCATGTCTCCGTGAAAACAATAATCTTATAATTAGAGCTAATAACATTTTTATACAAATCTTCAGTCTTTGTCCTTAGTCCTTGTACATTTTGATAATATATATCAAGCATTTTAAATAGAAATGTTTCAGAATAATTGTTAAAAGATTTAGCACTCAATTACTTCATTAGTCCCAGGCTATCGTAGCTTCGAACAAACAATGCCTGGGAGGACTCGTCTTTACGCGCGTAAATGCGGCCATTGCGAACCCAAACAAATTTGTAATTCAGTTCTTTCGCCTTCTTTCGAGTAGCTGCGTGCAAGGCCTTGTTGTTGGGTGTTAAATGTTCAGAAATGAAGATAGGGACGCGTGATCCGCCCACTCCTAAATGATGAGAGTGCAGCTTATTATTAGGATTTTTCCTGTTGAAGTTAGTTACAGCTGCAAGCACTGTGTCTCGCTGACGCGCGTTACGCAGCTTTACAATGACTGTACGTGGTCGGTCATTGTCTTTTGCTATTTTAGCAACCCGGGTTACATATGTCTTCCTCAAGAATTGAACAATCTATTGTTTTTGCCAATTGTGTTACGGTGCTAATCAAGTTCTCCGAACGATGTTCCGGAAGACCGTTAATTTCAAGATTGCTTTCACGCAAGTGTTGCTCAGTTACAGCAAGTCTGGAAGAAAGATCATTCACTGTTGACTTTAATGTCTCGTTGTCGACCTGCAATTTAGATATTATAGAAGACTTTTCCTCAATACAGGACCTCAGTTCTTCAAATTTAGCATTCATAAAAGACATTGACTCTTGGTAAGATGTTAACTGTTGCTTAATTGAATGTAGCTCCTCAGTAACCTGTCGCCTGACTATGACCGTCACCTCCTTCTGTATCAGTTCCCTAATGTTATCAAGAGTAAGCATCGGCTCATGACAAGTCGGCCGTTGACGTTCTCCGGGAGCGACATTTGAACAAGTTGTAGACTCGTTAATTAATGTACCCGTGTCGGGGTTGTCGCAACAGGGTGATGTTGCAGGGTTAGCACTTTGACGAACAGGTGTATTCGTATTTCCTCTTTTTGGCAGTTGACTAACACATTCAGGACATTTCCATGTACTTTTCTGTTCCTTATTCAACCGTCTTTCGGAAATGTTTATAACCTATAGCCTTCCTCGATAAATGTTCTATCCAACACTGAAAGAATCTTTCAAATCGGACCAGTCGGTTCCTGAGATTAACGCGTCCAAACAAACAAACTTTTCAGCTTTATGATATTAGTATATACATATTTATTATATAGATATAGAAAAAATTATTGAATTTTAACTTTGTATAGCGGTAATGAAGTGCAAATTGACTCATTGACGTTAGAAATACACCTACATTGCTTAGACAACAGTGAGTGCTTGTGATATATGTTATGAACTTTATACAATAGCAATAAAGCTCAAATTGAGTTTACGTTTTAGTTAGAAAACGTTTGTATGGGAAAAAGAAAAGGACTGTTTTTAGGGCTTTTCCGGTCATTATTCTATTTTTTAAAAACCATCCTTGAACTTCAACGAACATTTAAAAAAAGAATTGTCCAAATTGGTCCAGGCGTTGTTGAGTTATGCGCTTACCAACACATTGAGAGATTCATTTTTATTTATATGGAAGATAGATAGACTAGTTGTGCCCTACAGGCTTAGACGATGTTGCTAGTCTAAAATAAAAGTAGCCTAAGTTATTCATTATAACATTAGTAACCTGCCAGCGGAAATCCGTCAAAATGGGTCCAGTCGTTTTAGAAATTACCGGGAACAGTCAAACAAAAATTTGTAGTGACCTGAAAAGGCTGCTTAGCTTCTGGGATGATCTAGAATGGTTGGAGTCAGAAGATGACAACTCAGCAAAACAAACAAACTTAGATTTAGTAAAATGATGTCAATTTGTCATTAAATACAGACACTTCACTTTTATTAATTTGTGTAGATAGATCTAAGTATGAACTTATCTTTGAAGTCAACTAATATTTAGTGATTGCTAGACTTCCCAGACTTAGAGAAAATTAATACGAGTCTCTAAAGACATAAGTATGTCATTATTCTTATTTTAACAGAGTAATCTAACTTTGTTGGCTATTCTATATTTTGTACAATATGTATCAATAAGATGACTTTTAAGCTAAACGAAATTTATAGGTAAAACGCATTCAAGGAACAAGGACTTGCAAACTGTACAGATGTCAATAAATATATAATAATAACATATGCTACGACACAAAATATAATTGTTACCTATCGTTGTATAAGGTGTAACGGTAGGTAAACAGAAGTTGTGTGGACTTTTCCACTCAACTTCTGTATACCTGCCGTTATGCACCCAATTTTTGTAGTTTGTAAAGGACAGGTGCTGAAAACATATTATAGCACGGGATTAAACAATATCACTGAACTGTCGAAGAAATATAAACTTTAACTAACAACATACCTAAGAGACACAAAATAAATATATTTTCAAGTACCGCTAAAGGGCCAAATGCAACATTTAGAGGAAAGGTTTCGAGGCGTGCCCGTAATTCATATTGTGTCAATTGTGGTTATTGTGTGAGCTTGCCATTTGATTCGTATAAGATCACAATTTACGTGGGACGCACAGCGGGGTGTGATTGATATGTCAACATCACTGGCCAGTTTGTGATTTCTTTGTGATGCAGTTGAAAGAAATATATCCTTCTCGCTCATTCACAGAACGAACTTGCGTTTTCTTTGGTCTCCATATTTATACGTTATTAAAATTCAAAATGTCTAACAAAACTGTAGAAGTTACTATTCTCAAACTTAATAAGTCCGTGATCGTGACACTTTGTTTTGTGTCTGCGCTCGAAACGCTTATATTAGAGCAAAATAAGTTTATAAAAAAATATATTAGAGGAGAATAGACTCCTGCTGCCATTGGAAACATATTGGATTTCTCCGTGGTTTGAAGACACAACAAATAAGAAAATGCATATATTATATGTATTATAAAATTACACAACAACATTCTTATGCATTATTAAAGTCTCCAGGTTAGTAGTTGGTACCTACTTGAAAAACTATTATAATTTAATTTAGAATTATTGGTTGAACAGTGTTTTTAGCTATTTTGGTTATTATATTTTAACATAATATTATATTCATATATTATGAAAGAATAATTAGTAAAAGCAACTGCAATATTTTTAGGTTTTTGGAATGTATATAGTTACTGAGATAGTTACATAATATATTAACATGGCGCAAATAGACAATTTAAATCTCTAGCATGAATTAACCATTTATATACCTATACAGTTTATCGAAATTCTAATTATTTACCAATATATTTCAACCCTCTACTTACTATCGAAATTAGTATAGATACGTTTTATAGGTTGTATTTGTATTTATCAAACGTTGCTATAATATTTGTTTGTATACGTTCCAGATTAAGAGGAATCAGTTACGCAGTGTGAAAAGTCACACACAAAATACACAAATTAACACGCACGATGACTATAAGATTAAATTGATGCAGTGATATATGGTGTTTACAATATCAAACATTAGCATGCAACACTTTAGCTTTCGCGTGACCGAGGGCAGTACGATACTAAATTACCGATGTGCCTGCACCTACCGAATATAATAGGCCTCGTAAGAAAAGGTGTGGTTCCGTTACGTCGAATGTAATATCAATAAATATGATTTGATTTACTTAGATTATATTTATATGAAGTGAAAGTGTAAATAGTATGATAGTATCTGTAAATAGTAAATGTTTTATATTCTAATGATAATTTATATTTTTTTTATTCAATGCAATCTATCTAACGACATTCAGCATTACTTTGGTGTTTGCAGTAGCAGTTGTTCAGTAACAATACCGCTTACTTGGTTTTAGTTCATGGCTTTACAGCAATAAATCATGTGGGTTTCTGCGTTTAAACCTACGTGGTATTAGGATATCATTCATAAGATCCCTAGCAAGTACATTTGAATGATGTGTGATTTTAGTTTTGTGTGCTATCATTCTGTCTCTTATTTCCTGTTTGATCGTTTTCATATTAAGATCATGATGCAATCTATCATTTAATACATACCAGGACGCATTTGCGATCATGCGCAGCACTTTGGATTAGAATCTTTGCAGGATTTAAATATTCGAATTTACTACGGTACCCCACAATTGCAGCCCGTAGCACCATATGGGTTCGATTATGGCTTTATAGATGAGTATTTTGTGTGAAATTGACAACTGCGACCCCTTGCTCAATAACCAGTACATTTTTCTAACCTGTTGTCCCATTGCTAACCGTTTTGTAAAAATGTTTTTTCTCCATGTGAGTCTTTTATCCAGATACATTCCCAAATACCTTACTTCTTTATTTTGAAGAATCTGAACTCCCTTTAGTGTGACTGGGGGACAAATGTAACGTCGAGTTCTAACGGTTACTTAGACTGTGAAAAAAATAGAATGCTGACATTGCAGACACTAATACAGGCATTTTAAGTACCCGAATATTCCTAATAGAATCAATTAATAGAAAAATTATAATAAAGTGGTAAAATTAACTAGTTTCTGACTTATTTCTATGTATTCACCCCACCTACCTATCTGGTTGCCAAATTTGAACTTTCAAGGTCATCTGGAACCGGGCCGATATAGGTGTGTCAGTAATAAAAATGAGAATATTTGGACGTTAATATCCACATAGGCGTTCGAGGTGTGCTTATGAAACTTAGAGGAAATGCGTATCTTGCAAGTCTAAATATATGAGCCAAATTTGACATGTCTATGTGATATAGTTTTTGAGTTATGAAAGTAAGTGCTGATCGACAGTTTTGTTAGCTCGAACTTGGTTTGACACGCAATGTATATTCTTAAGTCAATTGTTAACAAGTACTAGCAATACTAATTAGGTCTACCCGCGAATATGACGCATGTCGTAGATTAATTATCCAGAAATCATTAACAGCCCTACCGAAAGTTATTCATAAGCTCTCAACGTCGTCAGCGGACTACATAAACAAACGGAGACCTCAAGATGTGACAATAGACTTTTTTCTAAATTAAATGTCATTTTCACATGTTACGTGAATTTCTTCAATGTGGCAAGCTTACCTATATTACCACCGCATAATTATTTAATATTCTAAAATATAAGTACTAAAAATATTGTACGTGATGATTTTGAATATAGACTCGGTGTGTGTTAAACTATGTATTTCATTGTTGAACCCCTTCTCAAGCATTACACAATGCTATTTTCCTGCAAAAATTCCTCACCAACTTGCCACAACAAAAACTGATAAAAAAAATACTCCTTACCCTTTAGCCTGTTGTTAAGTACAGCCTACCTACTATAATGTCCAACCAATGAGAACTCTTGGCTCCTACATATTCGTATGTATTGTGCAACACTACCCTTATAAGCGAACATAAAGGCGGTTGCGTCAGCTTGCGCAACCAATGCGCGGGCTCGATAAACATATTTATATGTACACAAGTAGAACCCGAGACGAATCCTGAACATAACCGTCACTTTATATTTTACAGGCATCATACTTTATTTTCTCAGTTTTTATTTTATTTTTTTACTTTGTTTCAACTTGACTTTTAAAATTTGTATAAATACTAAGCGTATTACTATATATTTAGGCAGATTTATATAATTTAGCTGTTTGGTTGCATGTGCTAAAGTCAGAAAGTAGAAGTCTGATTTCAAACCGAGTGAGTGAGGATACCGTAGGCCCATACCCCAACTCCTTCCTCCATCCCCCTCCCCATCCCCCAAAGGCCGGGTACGACTAAAAAAAACCACGACAGCATATGCACACAATATAAAACAAAATAATATGTTTTTACAAAACTGCTTAAACTAAAATTAAAAACTAAACTTAAAATCACATTAAACTATTCTAATTACAAGAAGCACTTCTTTATATTTGACCTCGCCTTCAGCTTAGCGACTTTCTTCAACGAGTAAGTTTTCGGTAGGTAGGTATAGCAAGGCGGGCCTACCTTAGCTTGCGCACAGGATTAAACCATATTACTATGCTGTCAAAGGAATATAAACTTTAACTTATCGATATAGACACACAAATCAAATATATTTTCAAGTATTGACAAAGGGCTAAATTAAACAGTTAGAGGAAAGGTTGCAAGGCGTTTCCGTAATTCACATTGTATCAATTGTGGACAATGTATGATCTTGCAATTCGATTGCATAAGTCCACAATTTGCGTGGGATGCGCAGCGGATTATGATTGACGTGTCAATATCACTAGCCAATTTGTGGTTTCTTTGTAACCATACAGTTGAAAGAAATGTAGGAAATATACGGTAACATTGTATTACCAAACCTCAAATACCACAACAAACAGTTGTGTCATAAGCACGAGCGGTTGGCCTCTCTACTGTATGTGTAATTTATCTATGATGTCCAAGCACATCATACACATATATTTATGTGCAATATAGTATACAGACCATGGTGGTATATATCAACACCACCATGGTCACCATTGTGCAGGATCTACGTTCATATTAAACAGCCGTGTGTGAGGTGGATCAAGTTATTATTCATACTCGTAACTTTCAACTGTTAGGTTTATGTGTGCAACTTTCATGGATAACTTTATAGGTAAAAAAGGTACTTGTCAGCATGATTTCTAAAACTACCGTTAATATGAAAAGGCTCTACTAAATTTAAAGTTTCAAGAATCTCCTTACATTAACTTAAGGCTGAAAAAAATAAGTACTGCATTACATTGCTCTGAAATGATTTGAATTACAAACAGAAGTTGTATTGCTAATCTTTTGCTGAAATTGCATTAATCGTGTAAAATTAAATTTCCGAATCTGAATTAGATAGTATTTGTATAAGCTTGTTATAACAAACCAACTGCAACCGCCTCTGTTGGTCATGTAAATGGTCAGTCCACGGCACTGGCCTTTTATTGTTTGGTGTCTGCACATCCCGTGGGACTATGATGGGTATTGACAAGCTTGCATCTGCTAATGCAAGCAAATATGAGGCCCCAAGGTATAAGAAACTAGAGAGTAATTTGGTGGTTTATTGGTTAGAAAAAACACAATGCGAGATTAATTTATGCTTTCCAAATGCAAGCAAGCAAGCAAATATGAAGCTGCAATGTAAAAGAGACAAGAGAGTAACTTGGTCAAATTGTAGAATTTGGTTTGTTCTGTTAAATAAAATTACAGATTAATTTATGCTTTTCGATTTTCGAGTTTTGATATTGAATTTGTTAATATAGGGACAGAAATGGCTAATGTTCCTTGTTTGTGCGTTTTTCTTCACGTGTGGAAACCCCCTCGGGCCATCACTCGACGCGAGAACTTATATTGCGCTATTCAGGATTGGTAGTTTCAACTCAACAATATTCTAGAATCTTATAACCTGAGCCACCAACCTACGACAGTACCTGCTCTTTTTGCAGAATATAATCCGCTAATAGTAGGCATTGTTCACAGATGATGGACACACGTACTTAAATCAATTCTTTGACAACTGATTCTAGTTACAATGAAACAAATATCTCACACAATGGGCAAGAGTTAGCCAGCACCATCGCTCGCAGAATCATGTATCATATTTGTGTAAGAATAACATTAATATTTGGAGATAACAGGAGGCAGGAGTCGGATGCGAGAAGCCGAGGATCGAACTAAGTGGCGTGCAATGGGAGAGGCCTATGTCCAGCAATAGACTGCGATAGGCTAATGATGATGATGATGATAGCAATCTTAGAAATTACAAAATGTGCAAGACCACGTCAAAATTTTAAGTACAAAACCATAATGAAAAAAGCGGCGAATAAAAACGTCACAAATTATAGTTTCTAGTTAATTCGAATTGTGATTTAATCCATAATGCTGTAACGTTCTTAACTTAATCTGAGGCTAGTTCCAATTCAGTTTTGAAGAAAATGCAAATCCACAGCTATTATGAGATACAGTCCTAACAGTAGAAAAAGCACAACAGCCTTCCGCAATTGTCATTCGTTTATGCAACAAAGACGTCACACACAGCAGGAATGTATCACGGGCCGATAATCCTTAAGTTATTAGGCAGCAGGACTCCGTTCCTTGCACATTTTTTTTTTTTCAGGAGGCCGTGTTATGATTTTACTTTTGTTATGCATTTACCTCGCATTGTGCATTTACTTTCTATTATTTTAAATTACAAAGAGTTGTTACGAGGCTTAAAAATTTCGACATAAAAGTGCAAGACAGATAAAATGTTAATTAAGTTACAAAGGTGTACCACAAGGTCTTATATTAGGACCAAATGCAGTTTTGGCAAAAACCGAAGTGAATTTACTCGTAGCTTACACTTTCATTACATAAAGTGTACATGCCTCACAGAAAACCGGTGTGAAATAGCGCATGTGCTGTGTTTTACCGAGTGAGTGAAGATACCGAAGGTCCATACCCTAACCCCTCCCCATTCCCTCCCCGATCCCCCCAAAGGCCGGCAACGCACTTGTGACACCTCTGGTGTTGCGGGTGTCCATGGGCATAAAGCAGGCGTCTTGTCTTACTGATTATATTTATAGAAAGTAGACCATTTTAATAGAAATATGCTCTGAAATACGTCGTTTTCGAACTCCCCCATACATTAAATTATATGGAAACGTTCCCATAATAGGAATGTGACAAGTTAAATACAATTGCTCGATGTTATACGATGTCAATTTTTGAGTGCAATTCTTACAATTGTCAAGCAATGATTCGGTATCGATAAAGACATCGTGCCCATAAATAGAAATATCTAGTCACGGCCGGACAAGCGGACTGCACATGTACAATGAGAAAGTGTGAATGGGCGAGCTTACGGGAACAGTTCGCAGTTGCGGTCAAAAAATATATTGCTGTCACTGCAACCCTTTACAGTTTTAATAACATACGGTTAGCATATAAATTTCAAAAGAAACTTAAGTTTTTGACGTTATAAATTATTGTGTAAAAGTACCGAAATTTTAAACTCTAGTAAAATTTCACAACAATAAGTATTTATTGTACGAATACAATCCCTGCAAGAATTCAATTGTTGCTACACCCCAAATACACAAGTTAATAACAGTCACTAGCAGGGCGCCTCAGTTTTATTTAAGTGAGAGTGCCGACCGACTTTTTTATACGTTCATATGTGTCATGTAGAAAAGGAAGATACTGCAAGAAGGAACCTAAAACCATTTTCAAAAGTGTCAATTTTAACCCGTAATCGTTAACCTAAACAGTGACAAAAACAAACAGTACAGTTACTTCCCAAAGCCATGTAACTTTTTTTGTGAACCTTACCGATTCTCGGGGACTTAATCCATGTCCACGCGGAAGGGTTCTCAAATGACAGGCGCGTGACAATCTTTTACAAATAGTATTGAATATTTATCTAATATGTGATATAGTTCCTATTTCGTAGGTTGTTGAAGTCAAAATTGCATGAAAGTGTGCGCAGATGCAACAGGAAGCAGATGTCAACTGTGTTCATTGTTTGAGAGTTATGTGCAATTTCCTAGCTAAATATTCGGTAATGATGTTTTTAACGAGGGCCGGTTTTTCAAGGGACTAGCTGTATTCCGTAACTTCACCCTAAATAGTATCTAACAAATTATAACTGCGTTACCTGTAGGTATATTAACCTTACGCCTAGAATACTGAAAGCTTCGATCACCATACCCTCAGAATGAAATTGATTGCCTAAAGGCGCCGCCGTGTCCAGTAATAAAAGTGCAATAATATCACCGATCTTGTCACTAGTCCTCTTGAAGTCATTTAATACTAATTTCGCGATATTTTCACACGACTGCTGCTGTAAAAACATATTCGCGTGTCACTGTAATGCCTGAGTCAACAATCGCGTTTGTTCAATGAAAGGACTCGTGTTATGTGTGTGTGCACGCCTCTGTTTGTGACCAAAGCTATGGAATAATAAATATACTGTTTCAGCAAACCTCACCACATAGAACGAACAATACTACATGTTGAAAGATAACGTCGAATGATGTCTTCATTAATTTAAGCAACAAAATAACTACATAATATAATTATTTTGACCTTCCAAGCTCGCTGGAAATGATGATATCGCCTGATCTCTCAGCATCTTCTCTTAATATTGAAAGAAGTCTATAATGGTCGAACTAAACTAGCCGCCGCGCCCAAACTGGATCCGCTCATGAAAATAGGAAAATATAACAAATATCGGTTTAAACAAAATATAGTTACTTAAATTCTATTATTTTATAAAGGAAATAACATGGCATGGAGACATAATTACCAATGGAATATAATATTCTATCAGTATATACATACATATATATATATATATATATATATATATATATAGTTATAGATCATATACGCTGTGACCAGTGTATTATGAAAGCACGATTGCTAGAGAATTATCGAAAGAAATAGGCAACAGATTATTTACCAATCCAATTTGTGAATTAATCTAAATCTAACAAAAATCGAATAATACTATGTTAACAATGGATATGTAAGATTGTAAAATATGTCGAAAATTGTCAACTGTGACATCTCTCTCAGCCTATTGCCGTCCACTGCTGAACGAAGGCCTCCCCCAAAGAGCGCCAACCATCCCGGTTCTGGGCAGTCCGCATCCATCCGCTGCCAGCCATTTTCTTCAAGTCGTCGGTCCATCGTGCCGCAGGGCGCCCTACATTGCCTTTGCCTAATCGTGGTCTCCACTCTAACACTTGTCGGCATGACCGGCCCACTTCCACTTCAGCGTGCTGATCCTGCGTGCGATATCGGTTACTCCAGTTCTCTTTCGGATTGTCTCGTTACGAATCTTATCTAGTAGAGAAACACCCAACATCGCACGCTTTATTGCACGCTGAGCGACCTTGAATTTATGGACCAGTCCAACGGTGAGTGTCCACGTCTCGGCTCCATACGTCATTACGGGCAGGACGCACTGGTCAAAAGCCTTGGCTTTCAGTGATTGCGGAATCGACGACTCGAAGATATGACGAAGCTTCCCATAAGCTGCCCAGCCTAAACAAATTCTTTTATCGGCCTCCCGATCAAAGTTGTGCCGGCCGTTTTTAAAAATTTGGCCAAGATAGACGTATTCTTGCATAACTCCGAGAATAACACCATTAACGGCCACGGGACTCGGAGGCACATGCATATTATGCATGACTTTGGTCTTATCAATGTTCATACGGAGTCCCACCCGTCTTGAAGAATCGTCTAAGCCATTCAGCATTTCCTCGATATCTTGCAAAGACTCTGCCAAGACCACAATATCATCTGCAAAACGCAAGTGTGAGATGTATTAACCGTTAATGTTGATTCCCCGTCCGTTCCAATCGAGTGTTTTGAAGACATCTTCTAATGCATTGGTAAACAGTTTCGGAGAAATAATGTCTCCTTGTCTAACCCCACGCTGCAAGGGAATTGGTCTTGTGCTCTGTTCTTGTACTTGGACGGTCATCGTAGCGGCTTCGTACAGACATCTCAACACTTGGACATATCGGTCGTCGACCAGGCACCTCTGCATGGATTGCAGAACAGCCCAGGTCTCGATGGTGTCGAAGGTTTTCTCGTTGTCCACATACGCTAGGCAGAGAGGTTGGTTGTATTCCTCAACTGTGACATACTGCTTACAATTTAACGTAGTTACAATTTTGATGGATTTAAATGTATCGAAGTAAAACCGTTAAATGACTGATTTATTTATTACTGCTACAACAATTTTACATACCTAACAAATACCAAAGCTGTGAGGTATTCTCTGGGAAAAAGGCGTAACTGTATGTTATGTTGTTAATTTACAATCATAAAAACACTTCGCATTTCGCAACAAACGAATTAACAAGCAAATATGGTGGCGCGGGACATATGCTATTGAGCTAATAAGCGCGCGAGATGCTCGTTGTTGTAAACCGTATTACAATGATAACGTAAAAATGTAAACATTGATAAATTTCAGAAAAATATATTATTACGGCTGTATAATGTTCGGCGACGGTTATGTTCAGGATTCGTTCCAGTTCTACTTGGGTACATTTATATGAATTGTGTTTATTGCGCCTGCGCATTGGTTACGCAAGCTGATGGGGCCGCCTTTATTTACGTAGAGGTTAGGTATGTGTTGCACAATACATGCAACTATGTAGAGACCAAGACTTCTCATTGGTTGGACATTATAGTAGGTATGTAGGATTGTAGGTATACGTACGTCATATTATTATGTGGAACGTCAGGCACAGAATTATAAATGATCAATATTATTCAGCATCTGTCACGTTCAACTTCATGTACCTACACGATATTCAACCTTCTGCATTTGGTGGTAAGTGCAATTTTACTTTTTGGTACATTTAATAACAAGCCTGTGAGATAAGAGTATTTTGTTTGTCGCATGTCGATGTTTCAAGTTGGTTACGAATGTTTGACTTTAGTACCTATATAAAAATAATGTTTATTTTTGTGACATCCAACACACAACGTCACCTGACTCCAAACTAAGCAGAGTTTGTATTAAATCAAATCAAAATCATTTATTCAATTGAGACACTAAGTGACATTTATGAAAATTAAATTGAAGCTACAGTTAAAAATCATATATCGACACAAACTGACGCCAAAATATGTGCTAGATTGTCAAGGTAAATATGGTGAAAACACCAAATCTACTGCCCGCTTGTGTCGATCTATAACTTCCAGTTTCCAAAGTGCGTGGGGCGTTATGAAAAGAATACTGGCAAAACAAACTCATGGCCACTCTTTTTAAAAGCCAGATATTCAGGTACAATAGTGTTAATATTACATGAATGGTAAACATTATGCAAATTATTGCTGTAGCTGTTGTCACCTGAATTTAGATTTTTGCTCCAAAAGATAATGTACCAACAAAAGGAAACCAAATCAGTCGCAAGACCCGAGACCACTAAACATAGAAACCATTCAAGGTGCACATCTACTAATATTTGTTGTTAAATCTACTGTTGAAAATATTATACTTAGTTAACACCCAAACTCCGAAACAAATATTTGCAGATCATACAAACATTTGATTCGACCCGGGAATCGAACCCGAGACATCAAACACAGTGGTCGCTTACACTACCACTGCGCCATCGAGGCAAGTTTACTATTTAACCTTCTGCCTTTCCAAGGAAGTATATTTTTAAGTAACTAGCGTCTAAGTAAATAGTAATAATATATTTTAAGATATATTTCATTGTTTATCTTTTTTATTTAAAAATGTAATTGATATGTAGGAACATAAATGTTATAAAGATAATTATAATAATTTATTTACACATAACACACTCAATAGACCTTGTTTACAGATAACAGCGATCCATCTTCTCGTTTGCCCCATATACAATAAAAAAAAAACAAAAAAAATACCGTGGAGCAATGATGCAATATTAGAAATGCAGAGATTAACATATAACTAAAATTCTAAAAAGAAATAAAGAACACGAACATTTTTTTTTTCAAAAGAACAAACTAACTTGAATTCTAAGCAATTGATAAGAACGCGTCAAAGTCTTTTGTTGGAATTAAATATTACTTAGTAGATAGGTACGATGTTGTTTGAAATTTCGCGACAAACTTTTATTTACATAATTATAAGTTTTATAATTTAATAAAATGGTGGGTTTGATTGCATAAAAAAAATATTTTCTTCGTTTTATAGCATTTAAATAGAAGCTTGCTTTTAAAATTCCCTCGCGAGTGTCAAAAATGTGCAGCGTTAACGGCTGTATCTTGTGATTACGTGGACTTCGAAGTTTTATATTTTTTTCACAGCTCCAAGGGACAGTAGACCTGAAATTTTTTATACTTTATTGATGATTTGATGAATTTTAGCTTCATACCATCAAGCGTTCCTGAGAAAAAGAGTCTTGACAGACAGACAAACGGGCAACAAAGTGATCCTATAAGGGTTCCGCTTTTTCCTTTTGAGGTATGGAAGGGTTCCGTATCTCAAAAGCAAAATAGTAGATATTTAGTTCTAGGTTAATCTAAGGCTACCCGGTTATTGTAGACAAAAATGATATCTATTCCTAGTTATAATTTAAGCGAACCTATATAGGTATGTCAACGGTATAAATATAATTGATGGACGTCAATAGACTGTATCATTTAAGGCAACTCTTCTAAAAATAAATATTCTTGAATACAATTTAGAACTATAGATTAGGTTCGTTCAAAGTAATGTACAATCTGATTGTGACGCCATTGCTGATTGCGACACCCTTCGTCAGTTGCGCGACATGGGGTTGTGTACATAACGTGTTACGTGTGTACATGGGGCATGTGTGTGTGTGTGTGTGAGAGATGCTGTTGGAGCGATTGAGATTATCGTTTGAACCACTGCACGCGAATAACGGTCTATTGTAATAGTAGATATTTATAGTTGGTAGATTTCTATTGATAATTAATAAATGTACTTACTTTTTTTTTATTTTTTACTTTAGAAGACATTCGAGTGTCCCCATTCCTGAAGTTCACTGTGATATACCATTAGTCTGAGTGACTTTACATAAGACAGTAGATAAGATCTGATGTTATTCTTTAAACAGCCAATCGTATGGATTAATATTGCTGAAACAAATAAATATCTATGTCGATGGCGACACACTACAGCGGCGTAGATTTCGAACATACGTACCTAACCAAATTTTACGAAATAGGAATTGCAAATAAATTATGTACACACGTCCCAGGCAGTAGAGCCGCTATTCTTGGATTACGCTTATGCTTTTGATCAGGCAGAGTAGAGTCACTTTGGCAGGCTCACACCATTAAGCGAGCCATTCAACAAATCCTTAGGTAGCAGGATACAAACACATTATAAATGTGTAACAGACTACTCACAGTTCCCACTGTCAACAAGCGATCGATCACCGCTTGTCCAACACTGATAATGCAACCCATTCATTGCCGACACAGGGAGTCAGCGTGTTGGTTAGATTGATAGACTTAGTTCCGTCCTACCGCTGACCACACAGCGCGGGACAAGTAGCGACTTGATAGGAACCGTTATTGATTATTTAAGTTATAAGTAGTAGTTAATAGCAATTTTAACCACTGTTAGGTTTTTTGTAAGGATTATGGTGTACCTATTTATAATATTTAGCCTTATTATGGATATTGTTCAACGAAAAAACAATTTTTTCACAGTGAACGTAATCAAAATATTGAATATTTTCATAATTTTGGACGTTGAAAGCCATTGTCAACTTGAACTAAATACTTAAAATAATGTACATACTTTGACAAATATCGATACCTCAATGAAACTTGAAATGGTCGCCACCTCAGGGAGACAAAACTCGATTTGTATAGCAAAAGCATCATAAAAGGTTACAGTTGTATCAGATTTATCAAAATTAATTTCAACGGACAATGAGTGACTGGTCAAACTTATTATGTTAATAACAATATAGGTGCATGGCATCCGTTTCCGTGATATCTCAGTCCTATTCCACTCAAGCGCATGTCCACGACTAATCGTTATGTGAACTCGGCCATGCGACGATAATGTCGCAACTGTCGTCCGTATGTCGCATTGTGCGTACGCGCAACTCTTTCTTACGACTATTGTGTCACGGTGGTCTCATATAAAAGGATTGAATCTTCAAGGCTAAGACTTGAGAATAAATAAGACAGTTACAAAATAAGTAACTGTCCGTTTATATTTGATGAATGAAAAAAACCTGAACGCTTTCTTTTCTGTAAATTTTGAGATTGAATGATTTATAAAATGTTCATGTACCTATAGTTTATTATTTATGTGAACTTCATCTTTCATTATTATTAATAGTGATATAGCATTATGTTTATTAACATCTTTTTAATTTCTTCTTATTTTTAATCTTTATACTATTACTATCTACATATTTGTGAATATATCTGTCTGTTAAGATGAACTGATGTTTGTGTGATCTTTCTCGTGCAATATATGGTCTGTAATTGAGGCACCATATAACTTTGTAAATTTGGTTTTTAAGATTTTTGTGTATTTATTGTAGTGTAATAAATAAATAAATTTATGTTAAAGTATGTTTATTAATGATCAGGTTGATAAGCCCAGCATACGCAAGAGTAATCTAATATCACGTGGATCACATGGCCGAGATATCTTTATTATGTTTAATTACAAACAATTACTTTCAAATTTTATAGGAATTTAATTAAAAAATAGTGCTTGTAATTCTATAATATAGAATAAGTTAAGACTTGAATTTTATATCCAAAAAAAAACACAAAGCAGTCTTGAGGACTGCCGACAGAAGTGAAAACTCAAAACTATAAACAAACAGTTGTTTAAGCTCTCCTGGAATGAATCTATTTACTCTTTAAATGAAATGCGCTATAAAAAAGCTTTGATGCTCCAATAGATGTCGCTGTTTTCAAAAAAATTGTAAACAATCTTTTTGATTTACAAAAGAAATCTAATATCACGTGGATCACATGGCCAAGATATCTTTATTATGTTTAATTACAAACAATTACTTTCAAATTTTAAAGGAATTTAATTAAAAAATAGTGCTTGTAATTCTATAATATAGAATAAGTTAAGACTTGAATTTTATATCCAAAAAAAAACACAAAGCAGTCTTGAGGACTGCCGACAGAAGTGAAAACTCAAAACTATAAACAAACAGTTGTTTAAGCTCTCCTGGAATGAATCTATTTACTCTTTAAATGAAATGCGCTATAAAAAAGCTTTGATGCTCCAATAGATGTCGCTGTTTTCAAAAAAATTGTAAACAATCTTTTTGATTTACAAAAGATTTTGTGTAAGTAGAAAATCGTTATTTTAATTTATTGTAAATCACTTTAAGATACTGAAATATTAACTTTAAGTATATAAAATCATATTGAGAAAGGACCACTATCTAGAAAAACGAATTCTACCAATTTTGTACGAATTGTTTTCATTATCAGTATAAAAGTACTATTATTTATGTGGTGGAATACAATATTCATTTATTGCGCTATCGTACACAAACATGACAATTTATATTACATACACACACGAAAATTCGCGCAAGCGCCCTGCGTAGTGACGTCAAGTCACGTGACCTGACGCGAGTTTATGGTCACGTGACCTGACGAGAGTTTATACATTTTTACCCATTCCAAAAAACTATACAGCGCCGCTAAAGAAGTTTTCACTTCAAAAAATAGCAAAATAAAAATGAAAATTGATCGTTTAATGAGGATCTAGTGGTGTCAGTGTGTGATCTAGCTGAACCAGAGTCAAGTGTACGATTCTTAAATTATATTTATTTTGTACCAGAGGCGTTACAAGTGCGTTGCCGGCCTTTTAGGAAGGAGTACGTTCTTTTCTTGAAGGTTTGAAGGTCGTATTGGTCCGGTAACACCGCAGGCGACGGCTCATTACACAGTTTATATTTTGTTATTATTTAATGCCCTTAGTAAAATATATCCTTATTCAACCTGTTCTTACAGACGGCACATTGAGCCCCAACCATCGTGTTACCTAACCGCAATAACTCAAGATTAACAACTCGTAGCGCGACACCACCGCCAGCAGGACATTTGGGTAGGCCGAAGAAACACTCAAAACCAACAGAAAGATACTAAATACTAACTTACATCACAAGCCTAGATTAAACTCACATTTACATACACAAAAGAACTCACTTAAGCATTTGTGTGATGAGCAGATGAGTATCAGTATTTGTCACTAGTCAACAAGGATTAAAATTATAATAGAAAAATGTAAGCTTTTATTATAGGTATATGTGTATGTGTCAGGTGAGAAATAAAAACTATTTAGGTATATCTTAACTGTGGATATATTTTACTAAGGGCATAAAATAATAATAAAATATAAACAACGAAATATACTAGACCTTCTGTTTGACGACCACGACAGCTCCATTCCTGGACCATCCTTTAACCTGGCAATGAATACAAAGCACTCGATGAAGTCTCACTGTTTATATGTCTACAATTGGCTGATTCCTAAATGGTCTGCTTGCATTTACAGGTCTATGTCTGACTAATGTGCTAAGCCAGATATTGTGGGTTGTATTCCACCCAAGAAGAAATATGAAAACCCCTATTAAATATCTCTGCATAAAAGAATATTGCGATCGGATCATCGAGCGCCAGTCGGCCATTATGGACTACGTTCGGTGCCGGTGATGAGCGCGACTGGCTATGGTAGTAGATTCACTTTAATGATAAGACATTTAACGCACAATACCTTCTAGTTGCTAACTAAGCGATACGATTCAAATCCTGGATCGGACCAAATGTTTGTGTGATCTACAAATATTTGTTTCGGAGTATGGGTCTTTTCTATGTTTTATGTACATATTCACAGAAAAAGGTATAAATGTACTTATATAAGTTTTCTACTACCCATAATACAAGCGCTGCTTAGCGTGGGACTAGAAGGCGGTGTGTGCTAGATGTTCCAAATATTTACTTATTTATTCAATCTGGGCCTATTTTATCTATTTAATATAGGTAGGCAGGTACTTAGAAAAATATAAGCATCATAGCTATTGCCCGCGCTTCGCCTGGCTTATGTTGGTTCAGTATCTAGCATCTCTATAACAAATATTATTGAAATTGGATTCGAAAATAAATACTGGGTCTGGTAGAAACAAACAACATAGGAGCAATCTTCACAGTGAAATATTGATTTGAAATGTTTTTCCTATTAATTTATTTAAAAATGTCGCTCGAAGTGCACATTTATAGCTTTAATCAAACTTCTCTTTACAATAAACGCCCAATAGTGGCCATAGCTGATACACAGGTCACAGTGAATGTCTCCTGGTAGCAAAGAACAGTATTCCTGGCACCTAACAAAGCTAGTGAGTGAGCACGCACCTGCCGACCCTGACGAGGACGATATTGCAGGTTGTGTCCGATGCCGGGCACGTATGCGACCATCTCCTTGCCGTTGGACAAGCGCACGAGCACACACTTGCGGTTCGCAGAGTTCGGCTTCTTTGGCTTTTTGATTAGGGTCTTTAATATCACAACCTGCAACTTAGAGACATCAGGCAGAGTAGAGGAACTCTACTCTACCTGATGTCTCTAAGTTGCGTCTGACGTCAAGAGAAAATTAAAGATTCAAGCGACCTGTGACGAAGTGGTGATGGAATTAAGAATACCTACTTAGTGTCGCTAACAAGTGTCACCAATATGGGATTATTCAAACCATGGGTGTCGTAAGACTAAGAGAGCAATCTACGAAGAACAACAATTACTGCGAATAGAAATAAAACTCGAAACAAACCCTGGACCAACCCGCCTCGCCAGGGTGGTACAGTAGAGGCCTATGCCCTCCAGTGGACTCTTAAATGTTGTTGATATGAATATGAACATGCATGCTCAAACGACCCAATTTTTTAAATTGGCTAAATGATTGCCGTTTTGGGGTTTCCTCGATTTCCTAGACATAATATGAGGGCTGGTCTAAGCATCTTGTTCAGCGAGACCATGGCTCTTGACAACAGGCCGGAAACTATAGAAAATTAATGAAGAATAAAAGACAGAAACATCTTATTTTAAACAATAATAATCTAAATTTAATGCGTAATCAAAAACGTAAAATAACTTCAAAGCTCTGTGAAGCTTATTTGTAGATTTAATTTGAAACACCAAATGTAAGGTGTGGTAAGACATATTTATGACGTGTGCCATTTCTCAAAATATTATTCTTTCCCTACCGTTGTGTGAACGAGAGGTGCTACTCGTAAGTACACATTGTAGCACGGGATTAAACCCTGTTGAAGAAATATGTTTAAATTATCGATAAAGGTCTAAATGAAACAGTTAGGTATAGGAAAAATTTCGAGGCGTTCCGGTAATCGTTCGTTGCTAAAAATATAACGTCATTACGAAACACAGGACATTAAGAGCTTTTGTTTAGCTTATTAGGTATTTTTATTTAGGGAAACTTCACATTTTGGGACTGCCTCGTTGATCTAGCGGTTTGCGTAAGCGACTGCCGATCAAGTAGTCTCGGGTGCAAAATTCGGGTCGGAGTACTGTAGGGTTTTGCATATAAAAAGTTCTTAATAGCAGCTCAGAGTACGAAAGATGGCGGTGTTTCCCACCCGTGCTTCGGAGAACACTTTAAGCCGTCGGAAACGGTTGTCATGAACACCTATGACAATCGTTATTGAGATGTCAGTGCCCTTAAATATAATGGCTACTAGTTCAACCTTCTAATTCAGTTTACCCGCCGGATTACGGAGGTGTCATGCCAGCCGCTGCATGCAGTAACTCAGTTATTCCACAAAAAACTAGAACTAAAATTTATTTATAGTTTTAGTTTGTGTAATGTTAAAAATAAATGATTTTCGTAATTCAAACCATGTGTCTTGGATAATTGCTGTTTTACACAGTATAAAGGGCACCTATCCCGCACTGCAGCATCTATCCTCCTTGTTATTTTCATGGTGGGGCAACTATCCATACAGATAGGCGTCTATCCCAAAAAAAAACATTTTGCAAAATCTGTAATTGATAGATCAGTAAAAACGAATAATAATCAAACTTAAAAAAACTACATGCACATAAATTATTCATTTAAAATTTTTTTTTTTAAATTATTAAGTTTCAGAAAGTGGAGCATCTATCCCGGTTTTACCCTACATATCTGTAAATGTTAAGTTGGTTAGGCGTGACGTAGATGTATCCAATGTTTAACGTGTAAGATTCCAAATGGCATTGAACGTTAAGCGATAGCTCGAGTGTCGGTTTTTTGGACACATCAAAGGGTTTTAGCGCGTACTTTAGCGCTCAGTGCGCTTATTGATGTTGACTAAATTATCGCTGTCTTATTCCGTACAGTGCGCGGTCTCAGCAACGACGTGCGTACTTTGTATTTATGAGAACAACAATGGAGAGGTCGAAAGCTATTGAGTTTTTAGAATTATTTTAATCAGAGCCGTGCCTTTGTAATCAAAGCTGCAATCGCATAATCAGCAGATTCGCTCGGCTGCTAGTGATGCGGGGCAACGAATTATTGAGTCTTTATCGTTTAAATTGTATAAATGCATAAAATAATTTAAGACGCTTATTGTTGTAACTAGTGTATCTGCTTTCTATTATGTTGTGGGTTTAAACCCCACATGGGACAACACTTTGTGTCAGCCATAAATTGATGTTCTGAGTTGGATATTTTTTTGAGTCTTGTTTCATAAATGTTTGTAATGTCCCATTTGGGACAAATGCCTCATTTTCAAAAAACCTAACTTCCCAAATTCGCAACGAAGAACTAATGTTAAGTAGGAGCCACTATTTTGTTTTTAATTCATTTAAAAAATAGCTGGGCATCTATCCCTATCCAAAAGAATAGTTGCCCTGGTTTTTTGGATAGATAGATGCCCCTGAGCGCACCTATCCGTCTCCAATCTACATAATGTGTATGTAGTTACTGTAGGTAAATAAAATATATGTCAGATATTTATACACATACCATTTTTAATATTACCATAATAAAAAACTAAAACTTTGACATACTGACTACAGACTAGATTTATGCGACTTAGAGCTAAACTACATTTGTGTCTAATACTAAACATACATAGATATTTAACTTAGCCAAATATTTACAAAGACTATTTACATATTTATATTTTGCACAATAACACTTAACTGAAACACGAAAACACTACACAAGCTTTATATTTTTAAAATTTTAACTTACTACAAACTACACTGAGAACTTAAACTAAGTTATATCAAATTGTACTTTGTAAATAAATTACCTATTTACTAACATTAAACCTATAGAACTAGGCAGTTAGGTTAAGTTCTAGACAATTTTGACAATGTCACTCAACGAACACAATAACTTTTTAACTGAGACTTCAGGTCGACCACTTTTGTTCTTAAAAATGTTTTTTGGACGGCAAGGCGAGCCTCTCGTAACTTGCGCTTGTGGCGCCTATGCTTTGCCGCCATTAGTTACAGATTCAGCTGCCTGCATACATCTTAGGCCATTTTGTGGTTTACAGTGTCACTCAACGACCACAAACGCAGTTTTTTAATTTTGCCTTCAGCTCAGACACTTTTCTTTTCAGGAATGTTTTTTGAATGGCAAGACGAGCCTCATTCCTCTTGCGCTTGTCGCGGCTCTGCTTAGCCGCTATATTATTTTTATCACGCTGCCTTCTGTACTCGTTAGATGCAGAGTCAGCTGTCTGCATATTTCGCCTCATCCTTGGGTTGCTCTCTACTATAGAGCCCCCATTCTTCGCCGCCATGATATTAAAAGACTCCGTTTCAAACGCCTTGTACTCAGGATCGTTTGAGACGGATTCGGTTTCATAGTCGCAAGAATCTGGCGGCGAGGGCATGCAGGGTCGAGGTGGTTCTGTTCTATACGGAGGCCAGCTTTCATAGGAGGACGATGATGTTGAAGGCTGAGGGCAAGTCCGGAGCGGGTCGTACGAGTCCAAATACGAGTAATATTGAGGCGGTCCTTGTGCGTTAAGTGCCCCTGGAACCACTACCACTGGTTCGTACGACCCGTAATATGCGAGTTGAGGTTGTGGAGCGACTGCTGCGTCGATTCCAAAATGTGACGATATCCTCACAGGAGCCGATTTGCTTAAATCAAGCGGTGTTTCTTGATGGTATGGAGTCCAGAGAGCCATGGTTCTGTTGTACTTAATCACTTGACGTTCAAAAGACGAATGAAGGTCTGTGTCGTCGCGCGACCTTAAATACCACGAGGCGGGACGTACGTTCCCGCCCCAAGTAGTGGCAGGGTTGAGCAGGTACTCGCCCTAACGGGACTTCGAGCGATTATTTTTTGTTGACTTTTATATGGGTTTTGAACACCTAGGTACTATGTTTGTTGTTGTATTTGTATTTATCATAAATTAAGAATTCCGTCTGATGACGGATTAAGAATACGTTGCGTCATTACAACTATTCATTCCAGGGCGACAAAATAATTTCGTGATTAAGCCCTCGTTTATCATTTATCAAACACGAAACACATAGTACTGCAAAGAGAGAAAATTGAAAACAAATCATATACCTAGTACCAACCTGTATGGCCGTGCTATAAAAGGCTCGAACCTCCTTGCTAGGAAGAGGTCCGTGTTCAGACGTTAGCTAGGAACGTAGTTGAAGTATTGAACGTCGTTTGTTTAGATGATTCATAAAGTATTTTAATAGATGTCTCAAATGCATTAGATAGTTGTTGCGAATATCAATAGGCTTGTTACTTCGAAGGCTTCTAAATAATGTCTCCTAACGCAATCTTACTTCTTAATTTTTGTAATACATACTTTGTAAATGGACCGTAAACCCATACCTACCTATAATACGGCACGGTTGGCCTAGTGTCAAATGTTGTGGGTTCAAATACCACGTGGGACATCATTTTATGTGATCCACTAAATGTTGTTCCGAGTCTGGGTGTTCTTTGGGTCCGTTACATGTATGTCAGTAAAGTCCCCCGCGACACAGGATGTATATTCCTATGGCGGGAGCTGTCTTTTCAAAAATCGATAAACAGTATCTACTACATTATTTCAGTGTCCATACACAATTTAGTTACCTACTTAATTGTATATAACTTTGAAAAACATCTTTTTTTTTTATATGTATTTATATGAGTCTACTAAGTAAGTAAGTTATTTGTTCATCCCGAAATCCACTCGCACATAAAGAGCCGTCACAATCACGGTGCTTCAGTTTTGTTTTAGCGAAAGTGCCGTCCAAGTGTAGGAAAGGAAGATACTACAAGAAGCAATCTGAAACCATTCCCAGATTGCGTTCTATAAGTACCTGTCAATTTTATACCGTAATCGCTAACTAATGTTTACATTGACAAAAACAAAGTACAGTTACTTCCACAAAACTTTGGACCTATTTTATAAACCTTGTCGATCTACGGGGACATAATCTGTGTCGACGACGAAGGGTTCTCAAATAACAGGCGAACGACAATCTTTCTAGTTACCTACATATTTTCATTTTATTAAAACTCTTAAAACTTAGACCCAGAACAACGATTTGTGGATAATATTAAGTGTTGTTCCATGTGGGATTTGAACCCACAACTAAAAAGTTATGTTAACAACCGGGATCGACTGCTTAACTTGACATCCGCGTCACGAAGACGCTATAAGAATAAGAAATAAGAAATAAGAAATAAGAAGAAGAAGAAGTAAGATGGTAACATGCCACCAGCGGTCACCCATCCAGGTACTGACCGCACCGACGTTACTACCTAGAGATACTGTTTCTATTCACCGAGTGCAACTGGGCTATGAGCGCCTCGTTATTTAAATTATGGTGACCATCACCGTTATATGACAGGGATTAATCAATGAATAAGTGCCAACGTTGTAAACTCTGTCTCTTAAACTAGGGCGACCTGTACTATAAGAGACAGTGTTCGTCCAAATTTTTTTTTTAAACTAAGTGGCCTGTTTCGTTCGACCAAATTGCAAGTAAACGCTATGTGTGTGGCTTCTATCTGTGAGTGTAAGAGGAAGTGTATGGGTGTGTGTGTGTGATGAGTGTGTAAGATGTTTGTGAATGAGTTGTGTATGTATGTGTTGTATTAAATAAATAAATACTAGGTTGAAGAAGATCAGGTTAAGTTTATTGTTATGCGATGTATGTTAGTAGGGACTCTGTCTGCGAGTAGTCTTGCTGAAGCAGCCATGTCGTTACCTTAGATTTAAGTTGAATACTGTTCAAATTTATTAGATTCATTTTCTTGTGTACCTGCTTGTAGAGCGTAAAGTGAATATGAGTGCTTAATATATAGTATTGATGACTAGCGAAGGTTGTTCTGTGCCGTTTGCCCACCGAAACGTTCATTCGGATATTGCGATTACTGGCCGAAATACTTGAGTGTCTCTGAAGTATGGACCGGAGGATGTAAAGTTGACGAACCGTGAGAACCCCGCAATCGCGGTATAGGCTGGTTGTTGAATAACGAAGAGGTTTCCGTGTCATGACTTTAAGTATTGCCCTTTGTGCTCTTTCTATGCTTAACAATTTCGTCTTCCCGGCACCGCCCCAAACGGGGATGCAATATCCTATTACTGATTGCCACAGTGATTTAAAGACCATCCTTAAAGTATCAGGATTAGCGGAACATCTAAGTGTCTTGAAGATATGGATAAGTCTCATAATTCTGGTAGTAAGATTGTTGAGATGCTTATTCCATCGTAATCCAGCATCAATTTGTACTCCCAGATACCTAACATAGGGACGGAGCATTGAGCTGTCTGTTGGGGGCACAAATGAGCTTCTATCGAGTAAGTGTGTTCTGGTAATGTATTTTCACGTAGTGCGAACGGCATATACGATGTTTTCTGCAAATTGAGGGTGAGTAGATTTTTATTGAGCCCTTTGACTACTTTATTTAGAGCTGTTTCCGCGTTATATTTAACGTCCTTCCAAGTTGAACCAGATACTGCTATAGCCGTGTCATCAGCATATGAAAATATTTTGGAGTTAGGTATTGTCATGTTGCACAGATCATTCACATATATCTGAAATAAAATAGGACACAATATACTGCCTTGTGGGACACCATATGATATTAATTCCTCATCACTTAGGAAGTTATCTATTTTAACCCTTAGCTTACGGTCACTAAGATAGCTTTCAAATATATTGAGGGTGATACCTCTAACTCCAATCCCATTTTAACTCAAGTAATAATATATTAAGTCAATATTATACTACCTCGAAATGCCAGTTAAAGAATATAACTAAAAATTTTGTCGTGTTTATCCTAACGAACAAACTTAATTCTATCCTAATAATTTTGCCAAGTTACTCGCTCATTTCTTTCACCTTGCTGCCTCATATTTGCTTGCGTTAGCAAATGCAAGCTTTTCCATACCCATCATAGTCCCATGGGATATCGAGACACCAAACCATAAAAGGGCAGTGTTGTGAACTGTCCACGTACGTGACCAGTAGTGGCGGTTGCAGTTGCGTTTGTTATTACATGCTTACAAAAATACTACCGAATTCAGCTTCGCACAAATTTTATTTTTACGTAATTAAAATAATATAACTAGAAAGAGAGTCAACACAACTTCTGTTAGTAATTGAAAATCGCATTTGAATGCCAAATAGATTCGGGCCTTCACTAAGTATTAAAATAGACCTTCAGCTTCGCTATTAAGTGCAATACCGTTTTAAATGCACGGATCATTTCTGTTCGTACTGTACCACAAGCATAACTGTTATTGTAAAGATCATGTTGACGACACTAAGGGTCTCGAATGTAAGTTCTACTAACTGTATAAATCATCAGACAGAAGGGTGTACCTACTACTACTGTTTGTAGGTTATGTACAAAAAATATTAAATACAGTTCATACTGTGGATAATACTGCATCTCCATCGTGAGTGTCTCTCTATCGTTAAGAGGTTTGGAATCTGAGTTAAAGATTATTGGTTTTTGGTTAATCAGCGAGGATCACAAACCACTTGACTAAAAGGCTAGTTAATACTGTCAAACTAGTGATATAACATGATTATACGATCACAAAGAAATGTCAATCACACCCTGCTATGCGTCTCACGCAAACAGTGGACTTATGCGAACCGAATCGTAAGCCCACACAATTCCCACAATTGCACTGCACACTACTTTAATTAATTCTTGACATCTTATTCTGCATTTATTACCTGACATTTGAATTTTGTTAAGTTAAGACGATCTGTGTTTACATTGTTGGAGCGTAAATAATTAGTATTTATTATTTTATTACATTTTGAACGTTTTTTTTCTGGGACCAGTATGTATGCACACATTGCTTTTACTCCTTGATGTGTAAGTGATTGCAACCTTATATGCTATGGACTAATTTTTATTATTTTATTAGACAAAAAATTGATTTCCCTAGCTTTAATATTTCTTTAGACCGCTTTCTAGCCTTTGTGTTTTGGTTGCCTTAACTTGCACATATAAGTATTGTTGTCAAAAACAAACAAACTTTGTATGGATTATTTGAAAATTCTTCTCATGAATGCAATACCCATCGGAGCTGGTACTTGGATTGATTTCAATTTAAACCTTTGAGTTGAATCGAAATCAATCTAAGCTCCGGTAATTCAAATCATTGATTACTTGAGTTACATCCTTTTATCACTGATCAATTCAGTACTTTTTTTTTTTTTTTTTTAATCTTAATTAATTTAGGGGCTTTTATTAAAAGGTAATATGTTAGCCCCATCGTGGCTTATTCCATGATACTAACTACCTTGGAGACGAGGAATTCGATGTTGTGCAAATATCTCAAATAGGTCTAACGCCGCATTTGTATTAGGGTTACTTAATATAGTGATGAAAAGTCCTACATCGTACATATTAAAGTTATATTTGCACATCAACGAGTTCCTCTGTTTTCGATATTATTCTCTTCAGACCCAGATAAGAAGGAGAGGGGTTTGAAAATCAAACTATGATAAATACTCATGGGAGGTATGTGAAATAAAATAATACATAAAATTAGAAAATATATATTTGAAGGGTGAAATAACATATATATACGTGCACCTCAGGCAAATAAGCCATAAAAAAAATCACTTTCGCTACTATGATATGTGGTGTTTTTCAAAGCAATTATTTTTTGATATGCACAAATACATGTTGCACTTTGTGCATATGGCACGGCATCAAGATTTGCATCCAGGGTACCTGCATTTGGATGCAAATTTGTCATCCTGGAAGCGAGGAAGATGACCAATCCCATCAAGCCGACTTTCGACACAAGGTTGTACCACAACTGGTCTTGGTCGCTTCTTCAGAGAAACATCAGCTTGCTCTTCGTCATCATCGTGTTTTCTCTTGGCAACTGCTCTAGTGCTTGGACTTGGTTGCATGAAGAGGGGGGTTGCAGGGGCGCCCTCGTAATTGGCCAACGCAGTACCAAGATTGATGCGATATTGTAACAATCCCAGCCTATCCTTCGATAGTACTGCCTCTTCCTTGCAGCAGCGAATGTACATAATCCAGCAATTGTCAATTACAAGGTCTACAAAGTGGGAAAAGTACTTGAGTTTTATTTTATATTTGTATTAATAATGTTTGATGTTTGTATTTTTGACGTGTTCAAGTGCCTTTTGGGGCCTATGGAAATAAATGATTTGACTTTGACTTTACTATGGGCCATACAAGAAGACACCTACCCACAACACAAAACAATGTGAATTGTGTGAATGTAATGTATTATGTAACTTACTGTATGTAAAACATTAGACACACAATTTGGCTGTTTTGCCTCATCGTCACATCTAACACCCAGATGGACCACGGGCTATACACGGAGTAACGTGATGTAATGATTTTTGTGGTAATGAAACGGTCAAGCCATGTAGGCTCATTATGTAGACAAAAGTCGAGCTCTTGTTAATTTATTTTGACAAATTCGATTTTATTAGTTTTTAACCGATTTCAAAAAAGAGGAGGTTCTCAATTCAACTATACTTTTATAAATGTTTGTTACCTTAGAACTTTCGGCTGGGAGAACCGATTTAGATAATTCTTTCTTTATTTGGAACCGGGTGCTTCGCGCGTTCATTATAATTTGGTCCAGTTCTTGAAGTCGTTTCTTTTTTTAAAATTTTACCTACAATCTTTACTTGGTGGGAAGATCCATGTAAAGATCCTAACTATTACGTACATTTACATCTACATTCCTAACTAGCCTACCACCTGATACCTGGACATTCAGCTGTACTGTTTCAAGTTTCAGATACGTGAGAATACTACTACAAGGATGTTGACTTTTTCTTTTTTTTTTTAAATACAACTCCTGCATTAGGAACATACGTCCTGTGTCGCAAGGGACTTTACAAACATATATGTAACGGCAACAAAGAACACCTAGACTCAGGGCAACATTTTGTGGATCACACAAAGTGATGTCCCACTTGGGATTTGAACCCACGGCACTTGGCGCAGTAGCAAGCGGCGTAGCGGCTGCTTAAACCACTAGGCCTACCGTGCTTAGAGCGATTTTAAAGGACCTTGAGTCTTCTAAAACCCTCTCTAGGTACTGAAATAAACAGTTAACGTATACTTACTTATTCATTATTTTTTTTAATACCACCTAATTGGTCTTATTATATTAATTGTTATTAATATTTTAGTTTTTTATCTTTTGTAATTATTTATAAGCTTGCAATATTGCCTTGGGAATCTAACCTGTTATAATATTTTAAAAGTCTCGAAATAAATAAATAAAAACGTTCTGTCGAACTATTTCACATATTTATATGTTTCAGTCTCTTAGAAATTTCCATAGACAACACAACAATTACTATGAATAGTACCGTTACGCCTTATACGGGTTGCATGTGACGCAAAATATCTGAACGGCATTCAAACCTAGGTCGCATTGTTTTTTTTATTTTACAAAGTCATTCGAATATTCGCAGAAGTAACGTAAAAACAGCAATATGCAAATTGAATAATCCCTATTGACAGAGCAACCCTTACATTATATTCGCAGACAATGTAGTTATTTGCCTTTTTGTAAAACTGTTTATGCTCTCTCCATTTCAAGAAATGTCTAAATGTTATTATTTATGACTTCTACTTTCTAAAACTTTGAGTTACACACAACTGACAAAAAAAAAACTTACCTTATAAATTAAGTATATTGGTTGTATATTTTTTTTTTGTTTTTTTTATTGAATAGTGGGCAAACGAGCTGGCGTATCACCTGATGGTAAGCGATTACCGCCGCCCATGGACACCCGCAACACCAAAGGCGTCACAAGTGCGTTGCCGACCTTTGGGGGGATGGGAAAGGGGATGGGGGGAGGGGTTGGGGTATGGGCCTCCGGTATCCTCACTCACTCGGTGAAACACAGCGCAAGCGCTATTTTACACCGGTTTTCTGTGAGGCCGTGGTATCACTCCGGTCGAGCAAACCCATTCACGCCGAAGCATAGCTCTCCCACGGTAAATATTTGACTATGTATGGTGACCTTTTTGGAATTTGTGTAATTTACTTATTACTTTCTAGTTTTAATTAAGTACTTTTATTTATTTTTGTAAGTTAAGGGATGCCTTATGCTCCCAACTATCTGTTTATACAATAATTATGCTTTTCGTGGCAACCTATAATTAAGGCAGCACCAATGATTGTGCATTAATGCTATGTGCCTCTTAGCTTTTAAGGTGTATGCTCTTGTTGGTTGTCCTAATAAAATAAAATAAAATAAACTGTCCGACTATTGTTTCATTATTGCAAATTCAAATAACTTATTAATATGAATAATTCCAGAGAGTGTACGCATTCAATCATTATACTTGCTGTTGTTATTATCTCAGAACTTTAAATTGACATTAATTTGTAAGGAGCTTGTGAAAAAAAGGAGTTTCCCTTCGAATCAAAGGAAAGATCGCGAGGTCATTATTGAACGATCGTGACTTTCTTGAGAAATTTAAAATATAACAACAATAATAACAATAGGTTAAAGTGGTTATTACAAAATAGTTTAAACAGATGCGATAGAAGTTTAGAATTATCAATTATTTGAGTAAATGACGTTATCAAAGCTTTTAAAAGCGTAAATGTAAAGAAAAAACTGATTTATGGGGACATTTAGTACAAACTACTTATGTAAACGATATTTAGCAACTGTGTTCAATTCTTGTGTCGTATCTGGTTTGTTTCTAAATCTGATGAAACATAATAAAATAATTCTATTACTCAAGTGTGATAGCAGTTTAGATCCATATAACTTCCGACATTGGATAAAATTTAAAAAAAAATGCTCTAAAACCAAATGTTTTAATATACATATTAATAAGTAAAACTTACTGAAACTATGAACGCGGGCGTGGAATTTCTTTCACCCTTTGATACCACCCTGGCAAGACCTGTTGGATATAAAATATAATATCTTCTCGTTGCAGGACCTTCGTTTATCGTATTCTCTTCGTGTTGTCTTCCACATCGTCGCAGTCGCCATCCTGTCAAAGCTAGATACATTTAAAGTCGAAAGCGTCACGTCCCAACAAGCCCTAGCCGACGGATGAATACGAAACCGAAACCCTCTCAAACGATTTTGAATATCAGGAGTTTGAAACGAAAAACAATAACCCCAACATGATGACGGCTAATGGGGGCTCTCTATTAGAGAGCAACAAGTAACTTATTTTAATTAAAATTTTGTATGATATTTTGATGTTTTGATCTCATGTATAACAATGCCGACGACGTGTGTATTTGGCGGATTCTACATGCTCAACGCACATCTTGTAAAACAATGTTTTCAGTTTGTTGGAACATGATGAGACTATTATCCTCATATTATAGCCCGCCTTGCAACCATGAAACAAAATTTTGACCGCGGTATTGCCGCACCGCTAAGACCTCAAACTTTCAAGAAAAGATAATACTTCTAGCTCAAAGTCCGGCAACGCGTTTGTCATTTCATATTCAACAATATCTTTTCATCACGTGTGCCAAATCTTTTTAGTATAGTTGAATTGATAAAATCTAAAATTTTATTCGACAAATATAAGCACAGACTTACTGTCTCAATGACCACATTAGGGGTCATCCATAAAGTACGTCACACGTAAAGGGGGAGGGAGGGGGTCGACAAAGTGTGACATCACATTTTAAAATCTAATATATATAGAGGTACTAATCGCGTAATTTGAAATATTAATTTAACTAAAAAATATTTCCAACTCTATCTTTAGGACAATACGGTTTAAATTGTTTTGTTGATAATCAGTATTTAATCTTTTTCATACAAGGTCTGATGTAGTTCTGATTTGTTGCGTATTCAGTATTCGATCCGATTAGAGCAAAATCAGACCTTAAACAGAGTAAAAGCAGAACAAATTTTTTGACTCGGGCGCTCTAGTGACACGCGCCGATCGCCTACGAGCCCTTTGACTAATGCCGCCAAACGCACCGTACCTCGCGTGATTTTATTGATTCTATTTCATTCGACAATTGACTTTCGCTGAGTGAACGACGTCGTTTTTTAAGTTGTGCTATTTTATGCCATGCCAGTTATAAATCATTTAAAGGAGTGGGTTCGAAGTCCATGGAGTAAAGATGATTGAGTTTCTTTCTTCTTCTTTTTCCTTATATTCAATAGTTTATTGCTTTGTTATAGTTTCAAATATTTGATGTTAATGTTGATTTCATAAAAAAAGTACTTAATTTAAATGGAAATAAAACTAATTTCGGAACTGCTGTTTTAATTTAATAATTTTTCGATGTGAAATTGCAAAACATGTGACGTCACACTAGGGAGGGGGGGGGGGTCTCAGAAATGTGACCACCTGTGACAAGGACGGGGGGGGGCTCAAAAAATCATGAAATCCGTTTGACGTACTTTATGGATGGCCCCTTAGGAGAACTCTTTCCAAAATCTACGGATCGATAAATATAAAAGCCACGCACCACGCTAAGTTACGTCATAACGTGGGAGAGCTATGCTTCGGCATGAATGGGTCGGCTCGACCGGAGTGATACCACGGCCTCACAGAAAACCGGTGTGAAATAGCGTTTGCGCTGTGTTTCACCGAGTGAATGAGGATACCGGAGGCCCATACCCCAACCCCTCCACCATCCCCTTTCCCATCCCCCAAAGGTCGGCAACGCACTTGTGACGCCTTTGGTGTTGCGGGTGTCCATGGGCGGCGGTAATCGCTTACCATCAGGTGATACGTCTGCTCGTTTGCCCACTATTCAATAAAAAAAAAAAACAAAAAAAAGTTACATTGCGTTTTATGCAGGGGTGGAACTCTTGCTAAATTATCATTGCACCCTCGGTTCTGAGGCCACACCGTCCGCGCAACGTGGCTTGAGATTTAAACGACACTTTGAAGTTCGATTGATACTACTTTCTAGTTTTTCGATGTTTGACTATATTTTTCTGAAAGTAAAAAAAATGCATTTTACAGCCCGCCAATCAAATTACTAGGTTCATTTTAATTTTAAAATTACAGATACAATTTATTAGGGACCGATATCTTCTACAATTGACTGCACGGTTAGCCGAGAGGTTTCAGCGGTCGCCATGCCGCTTGCTACTGCGCCAAGTGTCTTGGGTGATCCACGAATTGTTGTCCCGAGTCTGGATGTTTTTTGTGTCCGTTTCATGTATGTTTGTAAAGTCCCCCACGACACAGGATGTTTATTCCTAATGTGGGAGTTGTCTTTTTAAAGAAAGAGAAAGAGAAGAGAATTAAAAATCACAATAAATATTAGGTACTTATAAAAAAGTTAATAAACTTTGTAGAATACTGCAAAAGCATTAAGATTACTTTCATGCACGGATGAAGATAGTATGAGAAACTGAGAAACTTGATTGCACGGTTGGCCGAGTGGTTTCAGCGGTCGCCATGCCGCTTGCTACTGCGCCAAGTGTCGTGGGTTCAAATCCCACGCGGTACAACACTTTATGTGATCCACGAATTGTTGTCCCGAGTCTGGATGTTCTTTGTGTCCGTTTCATGTCTGTTTGTAAAGTCCCCCACGACACAGGATGTTTATTCCTAATGTGGGAGCTGTCTTTTAAAAAAGAAAAAAAAAGCAATATTTTACTATAAAATACAAACTATACGGTAAACGATAAGATATTTCTGAAAACATGAAAATTATATAACTCCTATAGTCACGATAAATCTTTCAACATATTCTAAGAAAGTGTAGGGGTGTCGACATTTTGCCAAAATTTGTGATGCTTTAGGTACATTCAATAAACAAAATAGGTTGGTTCCATTATTTTCATTGTTTATTGCTTTCTAAAAGCGATAAAGGCTGCCTTTTGAGTTCCATGAAACCATCGAGTATTGTTTACGAATGAAACTTCAAATCAGCAATCTTCAGGAACCGGCTTTGACTGAACCGATGTAATGCTAGTTTTGTTCAGACACTATAGAAGTAAGATTTATAACCAGTTTTTGACGAAAAGGACGTTAAATTACAAAGAAAAAGAAACTTGATGAAATATTAACCAAACTACTTTAAAAATAATAATATATTAACAATTTTATTTCCAATCCAATGACAAAATAATTACAATAAATTAAAAACAACAACTTTATCTTACACACATAAAAATAAAACAACAAACAAACATTCAGTGTACAGGTATAGTAGAACTCTGGCACCACTGATAAGATTTAACTTGTGTTATGAGTATCAGGGCTCTCACAAGTAAGGACATTGTCTGCGTAAATATTGAGATTAAGAAGATTGTTCACCTTCACTTATATAATTTTCCTTATCAGCAGAAAGTAATATTTTAAACCAAATTCGAAATAAAAAATTGAAGAATCAATAAAAAATCTATCGAATATTAAAAAAAATAACTTAATCAGAATCAACTCTAAAATCATGTTCTGGAACAAAATTAGGATCACCATCAAAAGTTACAATCAAAACAAATTAAAATTAAAGTAAAAATTAAAATATAAAATAAGAAATTATATTAAAAACCAACATACTCGTAACAATTATAGTCCGGGATCCCCGGAACCAATTTTATAAGTTCAAGTTAATTTTTCGTGAGTGGCTTCATTTTAATGAGATACTTAGTTTTACCTGTTTCAAAAATTCTCTATTGTGTAACGATTTCATAACAGGGGTAGATGTCCAGGTACTATGTCCTATAAAAAATAAATTGAGGAATGGTATTTACGACTCGTAGTCGGTTGTAAAAAATTTTTACACGATAACGATTCGTTAAATATAGGAACCGGGCATTAAGCAAGAATAAGCTTTAAGGCTGTAAATATCCGACGACGGTTGTCCGTAAGATTTAATTGAAAAGGTAAGGTACACTGTTTTATTACGGTTTAATGTTAGTAATTTAAATCGTAACCAATTTATAATGGTGCCAAGTGCTTGCTCAGCAGATGCATAAGCGCTTGGCCAGTCTTTTTCATGGATAACTAAAGCCTATCATTACCTATACTATACATTATTATCATCAAAAATTAAGCAATTTTGAATAGCGAGCTTGCAGAGGGAGTTAATATAAGTTAGAAAAAGAGTAGGTCCTAATATTGGGCCTTGGGCACACCGTAGGTCATGAAAACTTCCTCATTAATACACGAATTAACCTTGACACTCTGAGTTCGATCAGAAAGATAATCCCTTAATATTTGTAACCAACACCAATACCATCGCAAACTGTGGAATGAACTGTCGCCTGCGGTGTTCCCGGACCAATACGACCTTCAAACCTTCAAGAAAAGAGCGTACTCCTTCCTAAACGGCCGGTCACGCACTTGTAACGCCTCTGGTGTTGCGGGTGTCCATGGGCGGCGGTAATCGCTTACCATCAGGCGATACGTCTGCTCGTTTGCCCCCTATATAATAAAAAATAATTAAAAAGAAAAATAGAAGAATAAATAAATAAAATTACTATATTTGCAGAAAGTTGAAGTTCGTGTACTACATGGATCCGAAGGCGTACAGATGCTTAATAATACTGATCTATTAGATTATCTTGTCCGTGCCTAATTTTCCCCATAAATATCTATTCTTCAGCAAACCAAGAGTTCTCATTCGTCGGATATTATAGTAGATAGTTTTTGAAAAATTCTTCATAGTTCCACTCCTATTGGTCTTTGTGTGATGATACATAGCCTTCCTCGATGAATGGACTACCTATCTAACACTGAATTCTTCAAATCGAACCGGTTCCTGAGCTTAGCGCGTTCAAGCAAACAAACAAACAAATTCTTCGGTTTTGCGTATTAGTATAGATTACAAAATACACAATTTAAGGTAGTCAAAGTACTTTTTATCATTTACTAGGCATGGATGTACCTCTCCATAAAATAAGGATCAGAACGATGGTGGTCTTCGCTTTGTGATTGTGCAACCGACGAGTGTCGCCTTGTCTTTTGATGTGACGACACGCCGCATCGCCCGGCGCGTCAGCGCAGAACCCATTGTACTTAACAGTGAGCTTTTTACCGTACAGTTAAGGCATATATTGGCATACATCATTGAGTGCGTTGGTTTGGTATTAATGTGTTTATGGTAATAGATTATAACAGTACGCAATAGTCAAAAGGATTTCCACTTCACCACATGGATATGCAAGGTTTACAGAAGCCGAAAAGGTTTGTAACCTAATATTTTTTGATTGTGATCACAACTCATGAACACTGAGAGGATAAGCCATTCTATGGTAAACGCCTACCGCCACCCAGACACCGCCACCTAGACATCTGCAGCTGAAGTACGCGGTTATTGACGCATTTGAATGCTACCCTTTGCCTTTGGTATGTGAGTGAGGTATTTACACGGTGAGAAACAACGAAAGAAATGCTTCAAAGGCGTTTCCTGTGATGTTCCGATTCACTATTGGTAGTAAAGAACAAATTAAAAAAGTACCTTCGTGATAAAAAAATGATTACAAATATAAAAAAGCCTATATATAAATACATTTTTTTTATAAAATTGCAGTGTAGCATTAAATAGGCAAAGGATGCAATTAATTGATTAGGTTAACATGTACTCCATAGAGGTAAATAACATGTATTCACAATATTTTGACTACCTCTGTGTATAGCGTATGCGACTACTGTTCTTGTGGTCTCGGGTTCGATTCCCCGGTCGGACCAAATATTTGTATGATCTAGAAATATTTGTTTCGGAGTTTGGGTGTTTTCTATGTATAATAAGTATGTAATAATAAGTAATAATAAAAAAAAGTATTTATATCAGTTGTCTAGTACCTATAACACAAGCTCTCCTTAGCTTGGGAGTAGATGGCGTTGTGTGTAAAATGTCAGAAATATTTATTATTAGTTTGATGACACACGAGCTTTTCAAACTGAAATTAATAAAGTTGAGGAGCAACTGAGAACTATTAGTAGTAAATATGAGATGTCTCAAAAACAAAGTAGGGAACAAGTTAGGGTAGGCAATACGCAAATTTGTTAATTCATGCAATTGTAGTAGTTTATGCGACTTCTTACTTGGATTGATTTCAATTTAAACCTTTGAGTTGAATCGAAATCAATCTAAGCTCCGGTAATTGAAATCATTTCAGTGCATTTAGTATTAGTACCTTTTATCACTGAACTGATTACTTGAGTTTTGTTTTATATTTTGATTTTTGTATGTATTTTTGACGTGTTCAAGTGCCTTTTGCGGCCTATGGAAATAAATGATTTGAGTTTGAGTTTGTAGGAATGATTCATTGTTGTTTTCTGATTACCACAATGAAACCACTAGTTCTTTGGACAGTTCGCGTGCAGTATGTGATCCTAGGATGTTAACAAGAAATAACAATAATGTAATTAGTAAACAGAATAGTAATACAAATATTCAACGTGAATAATACTGTAGCATTACCAAATTGGTAAAGGTTTAGGTATATTAATGACAAAATCATCAATCATTATATTATATTTATTTCCTTAATATTTTGTTAATATATCATAAGCAAGACTATTGCTGAGATGAATACTAAGTTTAACACTCGCATGGCAGAATTCGAGTCCAGAGACAAGCTTCAGAAGGAATACACCTCATTCACCTCTGCTGTGCACCTCCAAGAAGAATTTATGTCTAAGTTTTGTGCTCCAAGCCCTTAATAATATCCAGCGCCAGGTTTGAATATTGAGTCAGTCGGCAGTCAACACGGAGAATCGGAGCAGACGTAAGATTCTACTGCTTCATGGTGTTCCCGAGGAGAATAATGAAGACATTGCATTAGTGGCAACTACAATCATCAACGAAAAGTGCAAGGTGAGCAACTTCAATATAAATAGTATTAAAAGGAGTCAAAAGATGGGACGAATTTTATCATCAAATAAGCCCAGACCGATATTTGTGAAGTTTGATCAAGTCGCTACCAGAGATACTATACGGTTCACCAAAACGAAATTGACGGGCACCGGGATAACAATCTCAGAATTTATGACGAATACAAGACACGATGTTTTCATGTCTGCACGTCAGATATTTTATTTTATTTATTGAAACATAGATACATGTTAGATCATAACTAGATACAATGTGTACACAAAATTTATGAACATGTAACCAACACTATTGTTCAGATATGATTCATAGATATATTATAGGTTATGTTACTCATTAAACAATTGATTTTTAATAGTGACAATATGTAACTAGAAAAATATCCCTGCAGTAAGGGAAGATCAATTAAATTAAATATGGTTAATTTTCAATTGGGATGCCAATAAAGGATGTGGACTCAAAACCGGGTCGTCCGCCGCTCCTTGTCTTTACCCAACATTGAGCGGCAATGGGCTGAGTGAATTTTAATTATTAAACTACAATCAATGCATAGATCGTAAAAATTCAATGGCCTGTTTTTTTAAATTGGCAGTGAGTAAACGCAAATATATCTTTAGTAGAAAAATGTCTATTATAACCATCCACAATGCGGCGAAGGGGTGCACGGACACCAGCGCTAGTCCTACATGTGCCCGTATGAAACATTTTGGGAACTCGGTTCTCTCGCTGATAGACAGTACGTGGTACTATGAAACACAATTTGCTAGTACTAACACTACAGTCAACTCTGTTATTACAAAATTCTTGAAGCGTCAGGACATCAAGCAACAAACGACTGGCTTCCAAAGTTAGCATGTTAAATTTATTTAAGCGCTCAGAGTAGTTGGCACGAGAACGACAACATTTGTAATATGCAGATCGAAGAAACTATTTTTGAACTATCTCTAGACTGTATATGTATTTATCGTAGTGTGGACTCCAGACTTACGGCATATTCTAATTGTGACCTTATTAGAGTTTTGTACAACATCAGAAGTGTAGAGGGTCGCACAAAGTCCCGTGAGTCTATCGTGACGAAGCCAAACATCTTGTTAGCTTTGTTAATTATGCTACGAGTATCAATATCTTTATCAAATGCAAAGAAGAGTCCAGTAAAACACCTAGATCCCGTACTAAATTTAAATTAGCTAGTGTGAAGATGTTAATTGAGAAATTACAATTAATTTTCTTTTTGTTTTTAGTGAAAGAAATTGTATGACATTTTGGGAGGCTAAGATAGTTCGTTTTCATTGCAATATTTGTATAATCTATTAAGATCCTCTTGTAAGGAGACACATCATTTTGGTATAACGCAGTATAACCCTGTTTCATACAGATTTCATATTTTCCTCAGCAGGGACTGTTATGAATTTACTCGTGTTTAATTTTAATCTTTCAAATGACAGCAGACAAATATTGATAAATGATACGGTACAGAAAAGAAATTATAGAAATGAATTAATTAAGATAATATATCAATTCCAATGGTAAGCATAAGATCTAATATTTTTGGATAAAAAATGAAATAATTTTTGCACAAACTTTTCACAAACATCCAAAGCAGCACCCGTTCAGGAGTATGACGCAAGAACCATCGTCTCCCTCGCCATATTAGAGGGAAAGAAACGACCAGCACGACGATAATACCGCAAGCAATGACATTTTATTGAGCATGACAATCCATAGTCGAGATACTGATAAAAATCACTCCTAATCAAATTACCATAATAATCATCACGCATTACTTTCAACCAACAATGGTTTGTTAATAATTCAGCTCAATTTGACTGCCTTGTTGGCGTAGTGGTAGTGTATGCGACTGCTGTGCTTAAGGTCTCGGGTTCGATACCCGGGTCGGACCAAATGTTTGTATGATTTGTAAATATTTGTTTCGGAGTTTGGGTGTTTTCTATGTATGTATTTACAAAAAAGTATAAATGTATTAATATCAGTTGTCTAGTACCCATAGTAAAAACTCTGCTTAGTTTGGGACTAGATAGCGTTGAGTGTTAAATGTCCGAAATATTTATTTATTTATTAAATACAAGACATAGACGTTTGTTAGTGTCTATATAATAACATCTTAAGACCATGGCTGTTTGTCGTTTATGTAATCGTTGATCGTAACAGTAAGCTTAAATTTGTCTACAGTAAGATCAATTACATCGGTGTGGCGGCGTTGGTAGCCCCGCTACGGTCACCCGACTGCGCATTTGCCCTTCTATACTATAAGCACAAAAGATGAATTCTAGTTTTAGATTATAAAATATAAAACTGTTTTACTTATTTGGTGATAGAACTGACAATTCGGTGATTGATGTTGTTATTCAGGTGAGTTATAGAAAAAGTGATCATGCAATTAACTTGGCGAGCTTTACACTTGAATAATATGGAATTAATTTAATAATCTCAATAAACTTATGACGTTAAGTTTACCAACATTTTGAAACAAAATCCTGCAACATTGACGTCGCATTTACAAATAAACAATTTAATACTCATTGACAAAAGATCTGAAAACAATTTAATTCTAATAATAAACATACCTCTTTATTTCTCCCTTATAACCTCCTATATTTCTCTTACTGTCAAAATTTAGCTTTATTTTAAAACACATTTTCGATCAAAAAAGCCTTGTTGCAAACTTGGTCATTGCTCGTTAAATTTGTTTTTTTTTCCTACCTACATTTTGTAATTTGTTACAATATATAAATTGAGCGCGTCGTATTTCTCAAAACGCACTAAAGTGATACCTGGAGCAATCCTAATCATGTACGTCGAGCCTTATGTGGAGTTTTGAAGCTAAATTACTCTGGTCAGCGTCGTTATTACAAGGATTACAAGAGATTTGGTGGATTTCATAAATCATGTTCAATTACCGGACGAGGGCGGTCAGTCATGCTGTTATTCAATTTCAAATTTCTTCATGGTTTGAAGAAGGAACAGCTAAGAAAATGTATATACGTTATGAAATTAGTTCGAAAAAACTCTTTTCAGGCATTATTTAAATCTGCAGGTTAGTATCTACATAAAAAACTATTGTCATTTTATGGTCTGTTTGTGGTTATAAATTTAATTAGATATCGGTTGAAGAGTGTTTTTAGCTATTTTTGTTATTATATGTATTGAACAAAATATCATATTATTACATATGCTTTAACAGCAAAACCAAGTGATGTGGGTTCAAATCCCACATAGAATAACACTTTGTGTGATCCACAAATTGTTGTTCTAAGTCTGGGTGTTCTTTGTGTCCGTGTCATGCATATTTGTAAAGTCCCTTGTGACACAGGAATTATTCCTAGTGCGGGAGTGGTCTTTTTAAAAAAAGAAAAGAAAAAAGAACTAGACGAAGCATCTGCATTATATTTTTAGCCTCATAAGAATAACTAAGATAGTCACGAATTAACTTGGCACAGAAAGTTTAGCATAAAATAACTATTTATATGTATAGTTTACTGTTAATTATAATTAACCAATATTTTTCTACCCCCTACTTGTTATCAAAATTCTTATTCATTCTATGGGGTGCATCGTTTGTATTTTAAACGTTGCTATACACATTTGTTCGTACACATTCCAGGTTGAGGCACCAGTTACGCAGTGCCAGTGGATCCTTATCCTGAGATTATTAGGAGACGAGGACGACGGCTTTCAAGGTAAGAGTCACCGTGTTTTGAAACTCTGTAAATAATAATACTAATAAAATTAATAAATATTTTCGGACATCTAACACACGCCATCTAGTCCCAAGATAAACAGAGCTTGTGTTATGAGTACTAAACAATTAATATAAATACATTTATACTTTTTTTTTGTAAATACATACATATTATACATAGAAAACACCCAAACTCCGAAACAAATATTTGTAGATCATACAAACATTTGGTCCGACACGGGAATCGAACCCAAGACCTCAAGCACAGCAGTTGCATACGCTTCTACTTGCGCCACCGAGGCAGTCGTAAAATACTTTGGAACTGACTGCACGGTTGGCCGAGTGGTTTCAGCGGTCGCCATGCCGCTTGCTACTGCGCCAAGTGTCGTGGGTTCAAATCCCACGCGGTACAACACTTTGTGTGATCCACGAATTGTTGTCCCGAGTCGGGATGTTCTTTGTGTCCGTTTCATGTATGTTTGTAAAGTCCCCCACGACACAGGATGTTTATTCCTAAAGTGGGAGTTGTCTTTTTAAAAAAAGGAAAAAAATTGATCATTCTTTCTCGAGTCCTACTGTGGTGAGCGAAAGTCCTATATGCTGAGGTATAATTATTGCAGAAAGGTAGTGGAGTTAAATCTTTTTATTAATAAAACCCTTGCTCAAGATCAAAAATTTTGTTGGCGATAATCTAAGTAAATCTTAGTGATACGTCTACACGTATTACACTACTCTAATTTTATTGAACTACCCACTACCTAGTTCGAACATACATGCAAGCACTCCTAGTTGTATGAAAGTTTGTTTTTAGGAAATCTTTTAAAGTCAAATAGGAAAAATCTTAACATACCTACGTTCTTCTCTTGAAGGTATGGCGGTAACAACGATCAAGAAATACTACTTAATAATTTAAGAAGTATCACTCATGGAAACTGGTCTAAACCGTCAATCAACCGTTCAATACTGAAGACACATTGCGCGGAGGGTGCAACGCTAATTGGATAGAGGCTCTACTCCTGGATGAAGCACAATGAAATATCTACCTCCCTACATACATTGGTATGAACTTCATCATCGCTACGTATTTTTAGATTTATGGAGCCGTACGTTTTAGAAAGTGTTTATTTGTTGTTTATTGTTGGCCTAGTTTTTCTACCCTTGTCCATGGTTAAAGCGTTTCGTTCGATCATAGGACGGCTTTTTTTACTCATTGTGATTCATGTGTTGTTATCGAACTAAAGATTTTCTTGATCTGTCAATATTATTTATTTATACAAAAGAGATAAGTGCTTGCAATATTGATGCAATAATAATCTAGTTTGAGACTTACTGTGCATCAAGATCATCTTTGCACTAAGCTGCAAATTAAATTTCAGTGCATATTAGGTACAGTAGGTTACATTACATAAGTGTATATCGTAGGTACATTTTAAGAGTTGGAACAACAAAGAACATTTTGTTGCCTTTTTGAGAATAATTCAAATTATTTGTTATGAGAATAATTATGATTAATGTAGATATTTCATACAAAATATCTGTCGGTTATTTAAACATCTGTATGTTTATTGCATGTTTTCAATGTTGCACCAAAACAACCAATATTTTAACTTACTACATTCACACCTATAAAAGTCGGTCACTTAATTACAAAGCCCAATTAAAATTTTAAAATTACACAAAACCACTTTACTTTATACGAGTAACATAACAAGCTATCAACACATATTTAAACTTACTACAAACTAGACTTGAAAATGAACAATCCCTACTTAAATTTATGCAATTAATATTAAAAACAGTTATTTTCTTATGTAATAGGCGACAAACCAGCAGACTGTCGCCTGATGGTAAACGATTACCGCCGCCCATGGACATCCACAACACCAGAGGCGTCAAAACACAAGTAGTTTATTTATTTACAAAAGCCATTTACAAGTATGTATGTACATGTTAAGTTCATTGTAATATCACTCAACGAGCCCAACGACATTTAGTATTTTCATTTAGGTACTTGAACTTCTAAAAGAGTTTCTTGGAGGTACGAAGTCCAGACAGTTGTCTATGTTAACTTGACAGTTTCAGATTGTTGTAATGTAGCTAAAAGCGAACGTGGTTGTGCTCACTGTGAGAACAACCATGTTCATTTATCTTAGCCCTTATCTTGACTACTTTTCTTTTTAATACGACACTTGCACGTCTAGGCGAACTTACCGTAATGGCCCCAAATTATTGCGTTCTTGGCGACGAGGTCGCAGACGCAATAAGGTGACGGTGACGGGTCTCATCGTATGAGAGACTCGTGCATACCGGGTTCTTCTGGTGACACCCTATCACCACACCAAACGTCGAATTTTGAAGATTACTTGCACGGTGCCTATTTGATGTGCCGGTGCAGCAGCCAACAGGTGCAAAGCCAAGTGAACGACTGCAGTATCCACATCTGGAGACTGGATGAAAGCACCGCAGCCACTGTGTCCTTTCTCGCTTGAAGTGCTCTAATAATACGTATAGATTTCAAAACTAATTATGCATAAAAGAAGTGCTTTCGGCTGTCGAGCACAATGAGCAAATAAGGGCGGACGTCTTCAGTAACCGCGGGTAGTTGGTGCAGGACACCATTTCGCTTAACGAAACTTCGCCCGCTGTTTCTTTGGTGTTAAGTGCTGTTTCTACTAGTGCTGCCTTAAACCTGGTTAAAGTCCCAGACTCTTAATGCTGCTATTCTCGCGGTGCGCCTTGTCACCGGGAATTTGTCATTAGACTATTTTTATTAATAATTTCAGTGGAAATTTTCAAACCAATCATATTTGTTTGTGAGGCAAACAACTGATATGCCCTGATTCACTTATTATTATGCATTGTAGTGTTTTGGATGATAATTAATATTTGTAGGACGTTTCTTTATTTGCAAATAGATTACTTTTGCTTTGTGCACGCTAATGTCCGTAATAAGTCTCAAACTTGATAGTTGCATTGAACTGTAAGTGACGTTTACGCTTAAGTTTTCCCGACCGATACGACCTTCAAACCTTCAAGAAAAGAGCGTACTCCCTCCTAAAAGGCCGGCAACGCACTTGTGACGCCTCTGGTGTTGCGGGTGTCTATGGGCGGCGGTAATCGCTTACCAACAGGTGATACGTCTGCTCGTTTGCCCCCTATACAATAAAAAAAAAAAAAAAAGTTTTCAGAGGATGATGACTCTTATTCTGATTTGGGTATATATACAAACGATTAGACTTAAAATTAATACTATACCTACTTAAATTTATGCAAATAATGCCAAAAATGCTTTTTTTATGTAATATGATATTAAGCGATTACCGCCGCCCATGGACACCCCGCAAAACCAGAGCTGTCACAATTAGTTGGCTTAAGGTGGTTGTTGAATATTCGCCTCATGCAACGGCGATATTTCTTGTTTTCTTTGGTCACTTATTCTCTATGGTTATATCTAAGAGTTTCTTGGAGGTACGAAGTCCAGACACCTAGTCTATGTTAAATAGACAATTTCAGATTGTGGTAATGTAGCTAAAAGCGAACGTGGTTGTGCTTATTGTGAGAACAACCAAATCTTAGCCCTTATCTTGGCGACTTGCCTTTTTAATGACACTTGCACGGCCAGGTGAACTTCCGCATTGCCGCCAAATTATTGTGACGATGTCGTAGACGCGAATACGGTGAGAGACTCTGCACACTTGATTCGTCTGGTGGCACCCCATCACTACACCAAACGTCGAATTTTGTAGTTTATTTACAAGGTGCCTATTTAATGCACCGATGCAGCCACGCTAATGGTCCGTAATAAGTCTCAAACTCCTGATATTCAAGATCGTCTGAGAGGAATTTAGTTTCACACTCGTATGAATCTAATATGACAAAGGCATGTTTTTATTTTTTTTATTTATTTATGATGATGAAATGGCAACCAGCCGGATCACTCGGATCAGCTATTTCTGCCAATGTCAAGTATTTATCGTCTTCAATTATCGAGTCTTCAAGTCTTCAAGTCTTCAAGTCGTCGTCGTGATGAAATTAATGATAAAAATATATAAAATGTGGATGACATAAAATGGGGACCGTCTTTCGAAAAAACAAAAAACGATCTCCCAAAGGCATGTTGGGACGAGGCGCATTGAACTGTAAGTGACGTTTACAACTTTCAAAGGATGTCGACTCTTATTCTTATTTAGGTATATATACAAAGGTGTCTCTGTAAGAGTGAGCTTGCTGTCTAACAGCTTCAATAGGTTAGGTATATAAGGGAGGCACATCTTCACCAACAGTAGCCAGTTGCTTTTTTTAGTATCGATACTGACCTGTTATTGTTTGGTGTCTGCACATCCCGTGCGACTATGGTGGGTTTTGAAAAGCTTGCGTCTGCTAATACAAGCAATTATGAGGCCCCAAAGTATAAGAAACTAATTTGGTGGTTCATGAGTTAGAAAAAACACAATGCGAGATTAATTTATGCTTTCCAAATTATATTAGGAAGTCGAAGAATAAAGAAATACTGTAAACTATTATAATTATAATGTATTTAGTAAAGTTTTTATTGAAAAGCGACCTTAGAAATATTGAAGTTGTTTTTTATAAAATATGTCGTTTCCAAGCCTATTAACAAATACATGTGACTAACGCCTAATAGCAAACATAATATTTAAGAAATACTTTTAAATGTATATCTTTTTTAACTTAATGAGTAATAAAACAAAATATAAGAACAATAAGGTATCTAATGAAAATCAAAAATAATTTTAATCTAAACAAAGAATATTTGCAGAGGTACCCGTTCTGGTTTCAAATAGAATCATCACTGCTCGATTTAAATCAAGATTAGAGATATCACGGTCGTACAATGCTACGCGCCTACGCATCATGGAGGTTAAAGAAGAGTTTAGAGAAATATCTAGACGATTCGATGTATCCAAGCTACAAAATACATATAATAAGCACCGGTTTGCCGCGCATAGGCATACCATGCAAAAACAAACAATAAATAAATACAAAAAATGTAAAACCAGAACTCTTGTAAGACAAGAGATATTCGCAACTGTCACTCATTCTCACAACACGTACGTATACAACAAGAATATACGCCTATCGTGTCGATAATCCTTGTGGTGTTAAACAGTAGGACTCCGTTCCATGCATATTTTATATTATTCTCAGAAAGACCTGTTATAATTGTGTTTCTGTTATTTCACTTTGTGCATGTCCCTTCCGTTATTTCGAATCACAATTTGTAATAGAGTGAAGGATATTCATTTTAACCGACTTTAAAAAAGGAGAAGGTTATCAATTCGTATTTTTTATTTATGTTTCTCATAACTTTCGACTGGGTGAACCGATTTTGATGATTAGTTTTTTATTTGAAAGCTGGTGCTTTCTGTGTCATCCCATTTTATTTTGGTCCAGTTCTTTTAACCACGAGTGGATGTGAATACTTTTTAAAGTATAGTTCTAAAAATCTTAGAAATTAAAGTGTTATTGTCGATGAAATTATCAGACAAATGAATCCAAAAACAATCCCTACCATGAGATACAAAGGTGGCTACATTCCTGCCATTATCCTTTAACACAAATGTGATGGAGAGATATTGTGGGATATGAACACCTGTAACTCAGAAGTGACAATCGTTTGTCGGACTTCATAAGATAGAAGAGAATAGTCAGTAGAGAGGTAGGAGTAGAGAAGAGGTATGCTCTTTACTTGGCGATTTGAGGTCGTATCGAAAATAGCGCGGGCTACAATTTGTTCCGCCGTTTCAATGTCCGTTTCAAACAAACAAATTAATAAACAAACAAGGCAAGCTAAATAAAACCGTTTATAATTAGTGGCACTGTGATATAATATAAAAAAATTGTATTGCAGAGAAAGAATTAAATTAGAGAGAGTCATAAAACTATTATAAATATATCTGTGCGTCCCTATACCTATCGTAAAATTAAATGTGAATTAAATGAACTAAAGTACAAAGAAGCCGAAACTATAACTATCCAACCGAACAATCGTCTTGTGGAACTTTGTAAAAGATTTAAAATGTCCGTCACAAGTTTCTTTGAAATTAACATGTCCTCACTGCCGATAGAAGTGAAAACTAAACTACAAACTAAATAATATGAACACACGGAGGTAGGTATATATATGTACATTTTTATGATATTTGTTCATCCAAACAGACAACCAAAAGCATAGAGTTGAATATTTTTTTTTTTTTTTTTAAAAAAGACAACTCCCACATTAGGCATAAACATCCTGTGTCGTGGGGAACTTTACAAACATACATGAAACGGATACAAAGAACATCCAGACTCGGGACAACAATTCGTGGATCACACAAAGTGTTGTAGGTACCGCGAGGGATTTGAACCCACGACACTTGGCGCAGTAGCAAGCGGCATGGCGACCGCTGACACCACTCGGCCAACCGTGCAGCCTATATAGCAGAATATAGCGTGCATGAAGCTGAACGCGTACTACCTACTGACCGAAACTGATCTTTTATATTTCATATATTATTCGTCCCTGACGTTCCACATAACTATCTCTATAGGTACCTCTGCCTACCTAATGTAATGTCCAACCAATGAGAACTCCGTCGAAGTGTACAATAACTTTTGGTAAACTTTCGGTTAAACACACAGAGGCTTGTTAAAATGTACCCGAAACTCCAGGCATAACTGCCCTACGTAAGAACTAGCTGTAGATACCGCGCCATCGACGAGTTAAGCTGAGTCTTCAGATCCGACACTTTAAAAAAAAGTATCGGACGCCAAGGCGAGCCTTCTGCAACTTTCGCTTATCGCGACTCGGCTTTGCCGTCTTATTGTTCCTTGCCCGCTGCCATCTGTAGTCGTCCATTGTCCATCCGTTGTCGTCCGTTGCTGTATCAGATGTCTGCATATTCCGCCTCATCCTCGTTTTGCTCCCTTGTATAGAACCTCCATTCTTCTTTTAAAGAGCAGTTTTACTTCATATTGTGACATAGATGTTTCGATATGCGTTGACTTGCATACTGCATGCAATAAATACAAATATATCCCTAATATATAGCATCCCTTTCATATTATATATTACTAGCTGACCCACGCAACCTCGTTTGCGTCTTATATTGCCCGAAGCGAGAAAATTTTCCCCCGTTTATGAAACAATTTTCTATTTGTGCTTGACTTCTATTGGTAGTAGCGTGATTATATATAGCCTATAGTCTTCCTGGACAAATTGACTATCCAACACCGAAAGAATTTTTCAAATCGGACCAGCGGATCCTGAGATTAGCGCTTTCAAACAAACAAACAAACTCTTCAGCTTTTTTATTACTTTAGATATATTAATGTATAATAAATACCTAGGTATACATAGCCGATTTGAACTGAGTAAGTTATTTTGCACTAAAATTTGTGAGTATTTTTAATCACTATTCTTCTTCTTCTTTTGATGAAATGCCAACCAGTCGGATCACTCGGATCAGCTATTTCTGCCAATATCAAGTATTTATCGTCTTCAATTCTAAGTCTTCGAGTCTTCAAGTCGTCGTTGTGATGAAATTAATGATAAAAAATATATAAAATCTGGATGACATGAAAAGAGGACCGTCTTCCTAAAAAACAAAAAACGATCTCCCATTTAGTCACTATCTTATGAACTAGAACATCATCTATCAATAATAAAAAATTGACAATCACATATTAGACGGTTATGTCGGTGTTGTTACGAGTATTTAGTAAATAAAAATCGATAAGACCTATAAATCAAAATAGAAATTCAACGATATCTAATTGTTATTTTTTAAAATAAAATCGATATCCGCCGCTTACTTTAAATTAAACTCGTTTTTAGTTAATTGAGACATCAATTAAATATATTATATACAATATGTTCACCCCAAGTTAGTATTTAACCTTTATATGGTTTTAAGAATAGTCAAATGTACCTATTTGAGAGGATAATTACGTTTTGAGAGAAAATGTTTTTCATCCTATTACAAAACTATATGATTTTAGTATTAATTGCTTTAGTAGACATTAATCTTGGTGTTTCGTTAAATTTGTCTAATTTTTAGTTTTCTTTGTCCTAGCCATTTCCTAATTTTTTAGTAGGTACTAAGCAAAACATCTGTTAATGGGTAATTGCTGAAGTGATTATCACAAAAAATCGTGATTGGATATCGAATTTTGACACGAGAGAATCGTGCATATATTGTTTTTGCCATCTTAAAAACAGTGTAGAATATTATAAAGGTCCGTTAAGTAACAGGGGTCGTTTAACGTTTTCTGCGTATGAATGGAGTTGTACTCGCCGTACTTTACTCTTAGAAATGATACACTCTATCCAATTTTAACCATTTTAAACAAATAATGAATATTATTTCATGGACATCGTGTGTTTATTTCAGTACAAAACAATGAATCATTATTATATGTATAGATACATCTCTTTTGTATTGTATATATTGCACTGTCTAAATGTAATCGATCTGAGCTGTAATAATAATATCAAATCGTTGTGAGGTGTCACCTGCGGTGTTCCTGGACCAATACGACCTTCAAACCTTCAAGAAAAGAGCGTACTCCTTTTTAAAAGGCCCGCAACACACTTGTAACGCCTCTGGTGTTGCGGGTATCCATGGGCAGCGGTAATCACTTGCCATCAGGCGATACGTCTGCTCGTTGGCCACCAATATAATAAAAAATAATAAAAAAAGACGTTACTAATAATGATTATTTTAATGTCGTTCAATTATTATTTAACACCGCAAACTTTTAACGATATCTGAATAGAACGAAAAAAAAGGAATTTAAAATTATTATTTATTGTACCCAATTTGTGGTGCATTCAGGGCGTAAAGCAAAATACATCAGTACTTTACAACTCTACTGATATTCGGTTGTTTGTTCTGTGGGATGTTCTAGTGTTGGCTGCTTTGTCCTTTAGTTGACCGCAATAATAACATTTAGGGCTCAGGAGCGTAGACAAAAAATCTTAATAGTTGTATGATTTTATCTCGTTTCGAAAAAGTATTTTTGACTAGTTTTTTGCGCTTATTACATTTGTTTACAGTCACTTATAGGCATAAATCTCTACTTTCGTCAACGTGGACACGCAGGACTGTTTAATCCACCGATTTTATTATTAAGGGAAAGTTAAAAATTAACTCTTTTATATTATAAACCTATTTATTTTCATGGGTATTTAATCATTTTAAAAAATGGAATGGTATATTCCTAATTCAATTTTGCGGTCCAACTTTGAACTTTACAATCTTAAAGTATATAAATATAGCACTTTGATATTGCGATGGAACCTTGGCACAATAACAGATGCGTGACGTCATAAACAGCAAAAAGTAGATACAAATAGCAAACATAGACAGTTTTGATAGATTTGCATTTATAAACCTCACAAGAAAATTATTATTTATTCTACAATGCAATAATATTCCTCAATTCCAATCATACTACCGTCTGTTTTTTTAATACAATGACAACTTCCGCATTAGGAATACACATCCTGTGTCGCGGAGGACTTTACAAACATACATATAACGAATAAAAATAACATCCAGACTCAGGACAACACTTTGTGGATCACACAAAGTGATGTCCCACGTGGGATTTGAATCCACGGCACTTAGCGCAGTAGCAAGCGGTGTAGTGACCGCTTAAAACACTAGGCCAACGGTGCAGTCAATCATTTCACGAGCCCGAGCACGGCTGTTGATTACTTTCTTACACATTTTAACAGAATAAGTATGATAACGTTAACAACACTTAACAACAAAAATAAAACAGAATAAGAAAAAAAACAGCTTAGACAATTGATTACTAGACTAGACACGCAAACAGCGTTACCACCAGCGAATGAGATACCTATATTATTTTGGCAGTGTGTAGAGAAAGATAGAGATATATACTCGTATTTTTATCCTTATCTCCGTATCGCTTTTTTGTTTGTATGGTACATAAACATACGTGACAGACAATGTTCAAGGCAGGAATTGCAGTGGCGTAGCGTGGCTTTAAGCCGCCCGGGGCCGACCGGAAATCCGCCGCCCCCTAATTTAATTATAACTTAGTTTAAATATTGTATTGAATGGATTAGGTCCTTGCAATAAGATTTACTTATAGCAAGTCAAAATAAAGTACCACGCACTGCTTCAGAAGGAAAATACATTTAAGAGAAGCAATGGCGCAGGAGCTTTATTGTTCTTAAATGTCTCAACTTTATTATGTAACGTTATGTACATATAACAATAAATAATAATTACAAGTATTAAAGTATTTATTTGCCAACTGAGTGTACAATAGTATCTTTAATTATACATAGTGCTCATTAAACTCAGAATGAATAAAATAATTACGACTACGTTAGGTGCCTAATATTATTAAACATTTTTGTTACTATTAGTAAAAAAAAAGATTAAAAATGTACTCTTCGTGTTTTTTTTTCAAAGCATAATCTTTTACACAATCGTCAATACCAAAATGTATCTCATTTTCAATTACCAGAATAACTAGATTTGTTAGCCTCGACGTGGACATAGTCGATCTGAGATATTTTTTTATTTGCTTTAGTTTAGAAAAGCTTCTTTCGCAACTGGCATTGCTGCAATGTTTGGCAAGCCATCTTCTAGTTTGGAGTCAAGTTATTCTAATAATTTCAAAGAGCCGGACTTAATAAGCTCATTTGTACAGTCTGGGTTTGTTGCAGCTACGAACGTCCGTAGACGTGCGCGGTCATATTAGAACTCTTCTGTATTTATGTCCCGCGGAGCTTGATCTAGGTTACGTTCTGCCCCCTCCCTTCTCAGGCGCAGAGTTGGCACACCGTGTGGTTTTTGTCGGTTCGATTCCGACACACTGCCCCGCCGCAAATTCCGGCGGAGTAACGGCCCGAGGGGGCTTCCACACGAAAAAAAAAGGTTAAATTCTGCCGAGCCCAGCATTACTGCGGGCATTAAAAAGGAATATTACCTTTATATATTTTGGGCCATTTTTATCCTTACTAAATGCTCTCTGAGAACAGGATCGTACTTTGCCAGCAGATGCACCAATTCCAAAAAGTTACCTTTGTTAGCACCACTGACGAAATATATTTCTAATAGACTTACATTGCACTACCAGAGAACTATACGCGGATTGGTAGTAAGTTTAATGTTCCCTAGATGTCCTTTCTACGAACTACACTTAGAACTTATATCTTATATAACTTATAATAAGAATAACTTATATCAACTTTTTTTTTTTTTTTTTTTTTTATTGTATAGTGGGCAAACGAGCAGACGTATCACCTGATGGTAAGCGATTACCGCCGCCCATGGACACCCGCAACACCAAAGGCGTCACAAGTGCGTTGCCGACCTTTGGGGGATGGGAAAGGGGATGGGGGAGGGGTTGGGGTATGGGCCTCCGGTATCCTCACTCACTCGATGAAACACAGCGCAAAGGCTATTTCACACCGGTTTTCTGTGAGGCCGTGGTATCACTCCGGTCGAGCCGACCCATTCATGCCGAAGCATAGCTCTCCCACGGATAAAACTTGTACTTTGTAACTGAATTCCCTATTTACTAACATTAAATAATTAGTCTCTCAGGGCGCGGACGTCCGCAGCGTCGGCACCGTCAGATGGCCTCATCTGTCACCTCCAGGGTTGCGCTTATGGTAAACGCCTGAGCCCCCATTGTTGGCAGCCATGGTCCTTAACCACTCTCTTTCAAACATCTGATACTCAGGATCGTCTGAGAGGGATTCGGTCTCGTAGTTGCGAGGGAAATATGGCGACAAAGACATGCTGGGTCGAGGTGCGTTTGACTTTATCTGATGTTGATGTTTAGGCTGAAGGCAAGTCCGTAGCGGGTCGTATGAGTCGCAATATAGTTGAGGCGGTCGTTGAACGCTAAGTGGTGGTAGTGGTTCATACAACCCGTAATACAGTTGAGGAGGTTGTTGAGCGACTCGAGCGTTCATTTCTAAATGTGAAGATATCCTCACATTATGTGGAGCCGATTTGCTTAAATCAAGAGGGATTTCTTGAAGATGTGGAGTCCAGAGACCCATGATTTTTGTTGTACTTATTCACTTGACGTGTAAAAGACGAATGAAGGTCTGTGTCTGTAGCCATTAGTTGCAGTCACCTGTCTGCATACATCTAAGGCAACTTTGTTGTTCACAATGTTACTCAACGACCACAAACACATTTTTTTAGTTTCGCCTTCAGCTAAGACACTTGTCTTTTTAGAAGTCTTTTGTATTCCAAGGCGAACCTCATTCAAATTGCGCTTATCGCGGCTCTGCTTTGCCGCTGTATTATTTCTTTGCCTTCTGTGGTCATTACTTGCAGAGTCAGCTATCTGCACATTGCGCCTCACTCGTGGATTGCTCCCTAATATAGACCCCCATTCTTCGCCGCCATGATCTTAAATGGCTCCCTTTCAAACGCCTTATACTCAGGATTGTCTGAAAGGGATTCGGTCTCATAGTTGCATGAATCTGACGGCGAGGGCATGCTGGACCGAGGTGCGTTTGATTGAAACTGATGCTAGCTTTCACAGGAGGACGATGATGTTGAAGGCTGAGGGCAAGTCCGGAGCGGGTCGTATGAGTACCAATATAATTGAGGCGGTCGTTGTGCGTTAAGTGCCACTGGAACCACTACCACTGGTTCGTACGACCCGTAATATAGTTGAGGTTGTTGAACGACTCCAGCGTTGATTTCTGAATGTGACGATATCTTCACATTAGTAGGAGCCGATTTGCTTAAATCAAGAGCGGTTTCTTGAAGGTAAGGAGTTCAGAGAGCCATGGTTCTTGTTGTACTTGTTCACTTGACGTTCAAAAGACGAATGAAGGTCTGTTTTTTTTTTTGAATGGACTATAGCTGTTGGCCTCAAATGGCTTCTACAGCTTTACGCGGGCTATTCGTTGAGCGCTGAGGGCTCTCAACCGGTTGCTCGTTAAGTAACATCGCCCAAGGGGTACGGACCTCGGCTTGGGGCGTTACTGACTAACTTGAGTGATCAAGACCCTGTGTCTATGAGATAGCGCGACGCGTATTTCGACCCCGGCGACGGGGTCGAAACCGTGGGGTGTTTGTGTAGGCGCGTGCCGCGGACGCTCTACGTTGAGCGACGGTGATATCGTCGTCCGGGTCCCTAAGTACGTGCTTGGGCCTACGTACATGAGAGATTGTGCTTGGTGTGTACCTACTAGCCGCAACCACTAGAGGGTTGGGGTGTATCGGAGCAGAGTCAAAATAGCTAAAGGAGCACTGTTCCATGAATTGCCTGATGGTCGGCAGTCGCAAGTCGATGTGAAGCTCGGCATTACGCACATACCACGGTGCTCCCGTAGCCCGGCGCATGAACCTATTCTGCATTGTCTGAAGCCTATGGATCGTGTGTTTCCTAGCGTGTGCGAATACAATGCTGCCGTACGTCATGATCGGTCGTACGCATGATGTGTGTAAAAGGACTTTGTTTTTTAACGATAGCTTGGAGCGTGCGTTCACCCAGCTATGAAGTTGACCTAGCACGAAGGCAGCCCGCTTTCGGACTGTCTCGATGTGGGGGCCGAAGGTTAAGCAATCGTCGAGTGTGATGCCTAGATACTTGGCCTGTCTGGCCCAAGGGATAGGCTTACCAAACATTTTGATCTGAGGGATCAAGGGAACCAGGTTGCGTCGTCTCTTTCGAAACAGCACAGCTTGGCTCTTCTCGGGGTTTACTTCTATTCTCCAGTTTTTGAACCATGTACTTAGCTTGTTGGCTTGGGTCTGGAGGTTTTTCGCTATTGCTGAAGTGCTAGTACCTGAGTAACAGACGGCTGTGTCGTCTGCGAAAAGTGCTGTCTGCACAGACCGATGTTTGGGGATGTCGCTGACGAACAGCGTGTACAGGAGAGGGTACAGCACTGATCCTTGCGAGACACCAGCGAGGATAGGGTGGGGGGAGGACAGTGTTCCTTCCACGCGGTAGCTAAAGCTACGGTTCGACAAGTAATCTAGTAAGATGACCACAAGTCTGTGGGGCACTCCCATAGTGAATAGCTTGTAAAGTAAGCCGTTGTGCCATACTTTGTCGAACGCCTTCGCTACGTCGAAGAAAAGGATTCCTGTGGTTAGGTTGCGTTGGAACCGATCGCTGATGTGCTCAACGATGCGGTGGACCTGTTGGATACACGAGTGTTTGGATCGAAACCCGAATTGCTCGTGAGGGATGAGGTGGTGTTCATCGGCGTATGCTTTCAGAATATTGCAAATTAAGCGCTCATAAATCTTACCTAAACCTTTAAGCAGACTTATCGGACGATAACTGGACGGCTCGGATTTTGGTTTGCCGGGCTTAGGTATCCCAATGACCACGGCTTCTTTCCATTGTTGTGGAAACATATTATTTGTTAGCGCTGCGTTAAATATGAATGTCAGAAGGACCAGAAGCCTATCAGAAAATAACCTAATGACTCTGTTTGTGATACCATCCGAGCCAGGTGCTTTACGGGCGTGTAGACTCTTGACGATCGTTTTAACCTCATCCGGGGTGATTGCCGGAATATCTTGCTCGTTTGTCATGGGTGGTAACGGGAGTGAAGCTCTTTGTTCAACTTCTGCATCAATTGCCGCGATGTGGTTGGTTTTGTAGTGTAAAGAGCTAGGCAGGGCTTCAATTTTTTTAGAGTTTCGTCCCACCTTTCTTGACGCATTTCAGTGATGCGTGTCTTAACCATTCTTTCTAGCGTGCGCAATCTGATACTACGATCCTCGCAAGAGTATGTGTCGTATGCACGCACAGCGGCGTTCTTCTGTCTCAGCAGTTCACGTATGTCATCGGGTAGTTTCCATCGACCATCCGAGGAAGGTCTGTGTCGTCGCGCGACCTTAAATACCACGAGGCGGGACGTACGTGCCCGCCCCAAGTAGTGGCAGGGTTGAGCAGTTACTCGCCCTAACGGGACTAAGAAGGATTAAGAATACGTTGCGTCATCACAATTATTCATCCCAGGGCGACATAATTACTTCGTGACTAAGCCCCCATTAAATAAATATAGAATCAACACTATTCTTCCCGTGGGTGTCGTAGGTTAGAGCCAACTTATATCACACACACGCTTTTCTTTTTCCTTCCTTTCTTTTTCAAACGTTTGACTTGTTTTATTACCTTATGTACTCTTTGCACGTACTTTATGTGCGTCCTGTACAAATACTTCTTGAAATAAATTTATTATTAAAGTTATTGTTATTTTTTTGGAATTATTATGTAATTTGTCTGGAAATAAACGTTTTATTACTTTGACTCAAGTTTTATTTTAGTGTCAAGAATATTTTAAATAAAAAAAAAGACAATCACGCACTTGTGACGCCTCTGGTGTTGCGGGTGTCCATGGGCGGCGGTAATCGCTTACCATCAGGTGATACGTCTGCTCGTTTGCCTTACATAAAAAAAATAAAAATAAATACTAGCTGAACCTCGCGGTGCTACCCGCGGTTCGACAATAATCACAGGCAACGTCGCAAGGCGAAGCTAGTATCTTTATAAATTATAGCCCACGTGTTATTCTGATGTATAAGCTACATTATTGTAAATCCTAAAATAAGAAACTTTTCTGGTTGATTTTTTACACCTTGTTTCTTGAAAAACGCAAATATCTTACGGAACCCTATTTTTTTCCAAAATAAAATATAGCCTATGTTACTCGTGGATAATGTAGCTTTCGAATGGTGAAAGAATTTTTAAAATCGGTCTAGTACTTTTTGAGTTTATTCGTTACATACAAAAATACAAATCTTTCCTCTTTATAATATTAGTGTAGATATGCAAACCGAAGTATGAGTATTAAACTGACAATAATAATAAAACAAAAAAGTGGTGATTGTGTTTACTCCTAGAACTAAATATCAAAAAAATCTTTACTGGTTAGACACTACGTCCAAGTGTAAAAAACTAAAGTGTCAATAGCTGAAATGTTCAAGAGCTTGTGCTGATGCTTATCTTCTACAAAAAAAAAGGTTTCGGTTGTTACAAGCTTCTATAGACTACAAAGCATTTGTTATAAACTGATAATATTATTTTATTATCCCCATTTATTTTCGGGCTGTATATGGAGGCAAATGCCTGTTCAAATCTTTGTTATATTATTCTAAACAAGCTTAATTGTTCAACCATGACCCTAATAAATGTTTTTTTTCAATATCTAAATTGTAAAGGACTGTTTACAAACTTCTTTTCATTATTCTCAAAGACAACGTGGGCGGTGAAACTTTTTGCCCAATTGCTAATATTCTCTCCATTCAATAATACTTTCCAAAAAAGTTAAATTACAGACTAGGTACATCATAATCATCATCATCGTCTTAGCGTTTATCCCGGTTGCTTCCATTCTGGAGCCCGAGGTCCGCTCTCCTGCTTTTTTTTCTCCACTTTGCCCGGTCTTCAGCATCCTTGGTAGCGAGACCATTTGCACGCATGTCACCCTTTACGACGTCAAGCCAGCACTTCTTGGGTCTACCCCTTCTACCGGGACCCGGCGGAGGCGGCATGGCCAGACATTTGTTGCCCACGTACGAAGACGGCTGCCGCTATCTTGCCGAACCAGCGTAGGCGACTCTCCTTGCAGTTTGTCTGCGATGTCACGGACACGCAGGCCGCCGCGAATGCGGGAGTTTCTCAAAGATCCCTAGATAATATATAATATGTTGTAATAAATAATATATTGAGATGCTACTGTTAAAATATCTATTTCCTTAAATCGTTCTTTCAGAGAATCTCGAACTTTGAGTTTGTAAATCGCACGAATTGCCCTTTTTTTAATTACAAAAATGGTTTGAATATCAGCTGCCTTGCCCCATAGTAGAATACCATATGACATGACACTGTAAAATAACTAAAATAAACTAGTCGCGCAGTTTCAATATTAGTTAACTGGCGAACTTTCCAAACAGCGAATGCTGCTCCGCGGGAGCTCAGTTTCCCTGCTAGATACGATATATGGGCGCCCCACTGAAGCTTATGATCCAAGGTTATTCCTAAAAACATAGTTGACTCTACGAGACCAATCATTTTGTTATTTATTATGATGTTCGTGTTGAGTTTCTTAACATTAGGCAAAGTGAACTTTATACATTTAGTTTTATTTGAGTTCAATAGTAAGTTGTTGCTTGTAAACCAATCTTGGACTAGTGTAAGTGACCTGTTATATATAATAATATATATTATCTTCCACAAAAATTGGCGTTTACATTTTCCTTTGTAACTCCTTTGCAAATGATGTTTAAGCATTGCAACGTTTACTACACAGACGGACAACAAAGTGATCCTATAAGGTTTCCGTTTTTTCTTTTTGAGGTACGGAAGGGTTCCGTATCTCAAAAGCAAAAAAGTAGATATTTTAGTTCTAGTTATAATTTAGGCGAACCTATATATGTCAACGGTATAAATACCAATAAGTGATGGACTTCAGTAAATTCTCAATAATTTAAGGCAACTCTTCTAAAGAACATCTTTAGAAGAGTTGCCTTAAATTATTGAGAATGATGATTCTTATGTAGTTCTAAATTAAAATGTTGTCTGGTTGAGCTACCTACCGTTGCGGTGTTGGGATGACCTTGCATTTCATTCCTTTTGCACAGACGCTTCTTGTGTGGACCCTTTGCAAGTTTTTTTTAGTTTTTTTTTCATAATTCATATACACATTCTACATGCTCAAGTGTTTTATAGCGTTAAATAAAATTTTGCATGGAGCATTGTATAGTGCAATAAACCAGTAGGTATTTTATTACGTCTCCGGCCTATTTCGGACGATTGTTAGGATTTCGGCTTCTTTGTACTTTAATGCTCTGAGTTGGAATTTTTTGAGTCTGTTTCATGAATGCCTGTAATGTCCCACGCGACCAAGACTGTTCCCAGTGCGAAGTAAGTAATTGTTAATTAATTAATTACCGTTTAATAAACATTCCTCACCAACTTGAATTAGTGCAAACTGTACCACTAGATGTCGTTTACAAATAACTAAATTAGTTATTTATGTAATATTTAATTTTATCGTCTGAGAGCTAAATCCATACACACGAAAAAAAATTTAAATGACTGTTTGTAATTTCAAATTAACAGCTTCTCAATAAATGCTTCTCGATAATACGGTAACTACATGATTTTTTTTTTTAATTTTTGTGTTAAACTTTTTATACATTCAATGGATTCACTTGAAACCTTTTACATGTAGGTTTCTCAATTGACATAAGTAAAGCCTGAGACAAGAAATTTAGAATTTCTATTTAGGGCGCAAAATAGGGGCTTGGAGTTTATATGCAATTTTTTTATTTTGTTAATGGTTTCAAAAAATAAATCAAAATCGATGAATTCATAAAATACAGTTGCATCTTGCAGTTGCAAATCCCGACCATAATGACACATATCTAAAAACTCGTTTTGGTCGTTTATAAATGACGTTGATCTTGAATGAAATACGTAAATAAAAAAATGGGATTACTGCAAGTTGATAAAGTCGAGAATTGCTTGCACCTATTGATTAAAATATTTATCATATGTAGATGACAAAAAGTACTTTTTATCGTTATAAATTTGCACAATAATGTTTTTTTTTGTATATTATTTCATATTGTAAATTCCCTTATGGTCGAAAATTGCTTGCAATTGTTTTTTATTTGTATGTCTTAACCACACCTAAATAGGTGATTTGATTTTTCACGATTTATTTCGTTTTATTTTGTGTCTTATAAATAATTATTAATAAAACAATCTCACGATATTTTTTTCTTTCTGCCTCGCACAACAAAACTGTGGAATAAATAATAATAATAATAAATATTCCGGACATCTAACTCACAACGCCATCTAGTCCCAAGCTAAGCAGAGCTTGTGTTATGGGTACTAGACAACTGATATAAATACTTATATACTTCTTTTTTTTGTAAATACATACATATTATACATAGAAAACACCCAAACTTCGAAACAAATATTTGCAGATCATACAAACATTTGGTCCGACCCGGGATCGAACCCGAGACCTCAAGCACAGCAATCGCTTACGCTACCACTCGCGCCACCGAGGCAGTTAAACCGAATGAACTGACGCCTGTGGTATTCCCGGACTAATACGACCTTCAATCAATCTTCAAGAAAAGAGCGTATTCCTTCTTAAAATCCCGGCAAGTAACAACGCCTCTGGTGTTGCGGTTGTCCATGGGCGGCGGTAATCACTTACCGTCCCGGAAAGATCTGCTTGTTTGTCCTCTATTACATAAAAATATATAATTAGACAAATGATAATAAACGATTGTATCGTTTAATTAATTACTTAAAAATAAACATTATTATTTTTTATTTGAATATGCGGCTCAAGCAAGGTTGCCATTCCGTATTAACTACTAGAGATATGAACGACTTTTGCAATGTTGCCGTTCATGAGTGCATTGTTTCGCTGATTCAAGAATCGGTTATATATTTTAAAATCGGACCGGTGAACTATTTTACATTTCCAGTGCTTATAAGATGGTTTTCGGGGAATAAAATTGTGTGGGTAACCAAATTAATCAACTCCTTTTACCTGAATTATAGTGTAATTATTGACGTATTGATGACTAACAATTATGATTTAGTATAAAAAAAAAATATATATGATAATTTAGGCCACATTAACTAGTAAAAGAGTACATGTTTGTTAGGATTTTTTTAAATACATGTATATCTAGTAACCCTAGACAGTTATGACATGACATTTACGTCACATGATACGACAACTAACTATTTGACATTTAAAAAGCCGACGTAATTGTAGCCCCTAGTATATGGAGGGTAGAGATAAGGAGTATCATCTCCGTACATGAAAAGTGTCCGTTGAAATGCATTAAATTAGGGTGGCGCCACATTAGCATCAGGGTAAACTTCTTAAAGTCAATACACACACTTTTTCATAAAATTGAATGATAAAAAATCAATAAACGTACTATTCACAGTTCAGAAAATAAAATATATTTACTACATTATTTTGTAATACACAAGTAGTGACAATAATGTTAAATTTTTTAACTCGCGTACTTCAATTCGTTCACAATTGCTACATTCATACCATAACCTATGTCTACACCAGCGCCATTCTGGAAGGTTTTTGAACTGTTATTTACAGCTTATGCTAGACACTTTTTTCAATTTTCTTCCATATAAGATAACACTCCTTGTCTCTACCCTCCATACCCTAGTAGGCGCGGTCATCGCGCGTCCAGCAAATATATTTTTTGTGTAAAATTAAAAACTTAAAAAAGTGACATCTAGCGAAGTTAAAATGTCATTAATTTCAAGTTTCGAATTGATTGCAACGACATCTCTTAAACATAGGTGATAACTTGTAGTTATGCAATTGAAAAATATTTTCTAAAAGCAAACATTAGAAAGCAAGTTTTATATTTGGAAAATAATAATAAAATTACTAGAATTGAAGCATAATATAGCAAATTTAAGCGACTTTGCCAGAAGTACAGTTTTAGCCAAAGGAAGAACGGTCTAATTTATACAATGTCATTGAGCATACCTATTTGTAAGACGATGTGAGAAGATGTGTCCCCAAGCAGAAGCCAGAACGTGCTTCATGTTATACTCATTTATTTTTTCACTTTTTTGAAACAACTTATTTAATTTGTACCTAGACAGATGAAACTGTGGTAATTATAGAGATATCTATTACTCACGGTTCCAGAAGGAAATAAAAGATGTTTTTGAGTTGAAGGTAGCACAATATAATAATGTTCCCACAAAATAGTTTCACTCGTTGTTATAAAAGTTCACAACATATTTTAGACAACAGTTCACATTTACACACGTTACGCACATACGATACACACAAATTAATCCTTAATAACATTCAACAGTTTGATATAAATATAGGCAATAAACCATATTTGGATTCCCGTAACGCCGGGTAGACAGATACCGAATGAATGATGCGCTTGCATCGGGCGAATGCAATCCGCCTCGTATGAAAGGTGTGGTTCCGTGACGGTAAATGTAATATGTAATAAATAAATATTATTTGATTTACTTAGATATATTTATATGAAGTAAGAGTGTAAATAGTAAGTGTAATTGTGAATGTTGTATATTCTAAGGATAATATATATTAATACGAAATAAGTTATAATATTGGTTAATAAGTATTTACATAGACAAGATATAAATAGAATAGAATATTATAAGTGTTGTTAGTTAGATACTATACATGTATGTAAATATGTGTGTGTATGTTGTTTGTACGTATATAGATATGTGTGTGCATGTAAGTTTGTATGTCCTCCTACATCACTCCCCCCCAGAGACCGTCACTACGGTCGATAAAAATCAGGAAATCGAACCCTGCGCCCAGAACGTGTGGTTCTGGAGCTCACACGATCAGAAGGTTTATCCTGGTTAGGACTGGGACTAGGAGTTGGATCTATGACGGGGTCATAATTAGTAGGGGATGGAAGGGGTAAGGAGTTAGTAGATGGGTCGACGAGTATGTAGGCTGGTTTAAGACGGTCTACAGATACTGTGACGCTCTTACCCTTGTTAAGTATTTTAAAAGTTTTGTCCCCGCGCTCGAGCACTTCGTATGGACCGGAGTAAGGTGGTTCTAAGGAACCTCGGGATGCACCGACCCTCAAAAATACGTGGCTGCAAGATTTTAAGTCTTTGTATATAAAAATTTTGTTGTTATTATGACGAGAAGCGGGGGACGGACGAAGCTTTTGTGAAAAATTACGCAAGCGGGATGTGAAATCCGTTAGATCCGTGGAATCAGGAATGCTTGCCTGAAAGAATTCTCCAGGAAGTCGTAAAGGTTCGCCATAAACTAATTCAGCCGACGAAGCCTTTAAGTCTTCTTTGTAGGATGCCCTAATGCCTAGTAGTACTAAGGGTAGGGTGTTTACCCAGTTGTAGTCTGAGTGACACATTATGGCCGCTTTAAGCTGACGGTGGAACCGTTCCACCAAGCCATTACATGCAGGATGATACGCAGTTGTTCGGCGATGTTTGAATCCTATCATTTTTCCAAGGTATTGGAAAAGTGTGGATTCAAATTGCCGGCCGCGGTCTGTGACAATATCCGTGGGACATCCAAATCTGGATATCCAGGATATCAGTGCCTTACCCACGGTTTCTGCGGTAATATCCGTCATTGGTGTGACTTCTGGCCAACGAGTGAAACGGTCCACCGCCGTTAAGCAGTAGCGGTAGCCTTGGGAAGGTGGTAGGGGGCCAATTATGTCTATGTGTACAAACGTAAATCGCGCGCGTGGTAGCTCGAACGTACCTAAAGGTGCTGAGACATGGCGATACACCTTAGCGCGTTGGCAAGACAGACATTTTCGACACCACTCTCGACAGTCTTTACGCATGCCAGGCCAGACAAACCGTTCTGCAACCAATTTTGTGGTGGCTATAGCGCCTGGATGGCTGAGGTTATGGATGGTGTCAAATACTAGCCTTCTGAGAGGCTTAGTTACAAAAGGGCGAGGTTGTGGTGTACTACTATCACAGTAAAGATATTTTGTACTACCAGGAAGCCTAAGTCTTTCGAGATGAAGTGCGAAATCACCACCGGTGTACTTCATGAGTTCTTCATCATCAGCTTGAGATTCTGCCAACTGATCGAGATTAATGGACATCTGAACTTCGTCAATTCGAGACAATGTGTCAGCAACAACATTGTCTTTGCCCGATATGTGACGGATATCGGTCGTGAATTGCGATATAAAGTCCAGATGTCGATATTGGCGAGGTGAACAATTAGCCTTCCTCTCATGAAAAGCATAAGTAATGGGCTTGTGATCTGTAAATACTACAAAGTGTCTAGCTTCCAGCATATGCCGAAAGTACTTGATGCTTTCGTAAATTGCCAAAAGCTCGCGGTCATACGGTGAATATTTCTTTTGACAGGGGCTAAACTTGCGAGAGAAAAATGCAAGTGGTTGCCAGTTGCCGTGCGTTAACTGTTGCAACACTGCACCCATTGCTAAGTCAGATGCATCAGTCACAAGTGCTAATTTAGCATCGCAATCTGGATGAGCAAGTAGTGCAGCGTTAGCAAGTGAACGCTTACATTGTTCAAAAGCAACTAGTGAATCACCGGATATGTCGACGGGATGTGAAGCTTTGACCGAGCCTGTCAGTAAGGCATTAAGAGGGGCTTGCATCACTGCTGCGTTAGACAAAAAACGCCTATAAAAATTGAGCATGCCCAAGAAACGTCTCAGCTGTCTGACGGTCTTAGGTACAGGAAAGTCGGTAATTGCCTGCACTTTTGCGTCTAGGGGCTTGGTACCTGCTTCTGAAATGTGGTAACCTAAGAAACTTACCTCACTGGCACCAAAAACGCATTTTGAGGTGTTGACGAGGATGCCGTATTGTTTCATGCGGTCGAAGAGCTGTTGCAGGTGCTGTTCATGCTGGTCCTGATCCTGAGAGAAGCAGAGGAAATCGTCGCAGTAGGGATACACGAAATCAAGGCCTCTAGTCAATTCATCGACGAATCTCTGAAAAGTCTGACCTGCATTCCTCAGACCAAAGGTCATACAAGGGAATTCGTACAAGCCAAAAGGGGTTGTGATGGCCGTCTTTTGGATATCCTCTTCGTAGACCGGAATTTGGTTGAAAGCCTTCACCAGATCGATGGTGCTGAAGACCTTACAGCCCGCTATGGCATGAGCGAAGTCGTGAATGTGCCTAATGGGATACCGATCAGGGATGGTTCGGGAATTGAGCATGCGATAGTCACCACAAGGACGCCAGCTATTGTCCTTCTTAGGAGCTAGGTGTAAGGGTGAAGCCCAAGCACTTTCTGAAGGACGTGCGGTACCATTGCTAAGCATTAACTCGAATTCTCGTTTAGCAATTTTAAGTTTGTCCGGAGCGAGTCTGCGAGGAGTGCATGATATAGGAGGGCCTGGTGTAGTGCGAATGTGGTGTACTGTCTTGTGTTTAGGGATCCACGGAGTGCCTGAAGGTCGTGTAATTTCGGGGTACTTACCCAACAGTACGTGAAACCTGGTGTTGCCTGATGCTACCTTAACAGAACATACATTAGTTTGAGCTACAGAAGCACTGGAATATAATGTAGTTGTATTATCAATTAATTTCTTATTGCGTACATCAACAACAAGGTTATAAAAGCTTAAAAAGTCTACACCAATAATTGCTTTTGTTACATTGGCCACTGTGAAACGCCAGGTAAAATTGCGTCTTAAACCTAAATTTAAATTTAAATCTAAGCTACCAAAAGTGTCTATGACAGTGCCATTGGCAGCACATAAGGTGTAGTCTGTCTTGGTGCGACGGTCCCGTAGTGCAGAACGCGGGAAAACACACAGGTCACTCCCAGTGTCAACCAGAAATTGGGTGTCCGTAGTCTTGTCGTACACAAATAGGCGACCTGAAGTTACCGGGCAGTCGTCAGTCGCCATTAGCGACTGCCGTTGTCTTTTCCCTGTTTGTTGTAGTCGCACGGCTTAACACAGTGTCGGGCACGTGAACCAAACTTATTGTGATAAAAACAAATAGGGTACTTGCGGTAGCTCGAGTTTGACCTGGACCTCTGACGGGAAGTGGAACGTCTATGATGTGCTCTTGACTGGTGATACCTATGTTCAGGAGAACGTGAACGCTGATCTAGCTTCAGTGCAAGCTTTTCGACCATTCCTCTCAGTTCGGCGATTTCAGCAGAGACGCTGGTACTTGGTCCTGGTCTGGAAGACTCTGCGACCTGACAGGGTGCTGTGATCTCCTGGATGCGATCCGCCAAGTCCGATAGCTGTTCCAGAGAATGGGTAGGCTGTGACGCTAAGATGGTCTGGATGTTATTAGGCAGACGGTTACTCCAGATGGTCTTTATGAATTCTTCCGGCACGGAGGGTCCAGCTAAGTCCAACAGGTGTCTGAGAAACTGTGAGGGTTTTCTATCACCTAAAACTTCGTAGGTGAGCAACTGCTTTACCCTGTTCTCCTGTGATGCAGATAACCGTCGAATAAGTTCTGTTTTTATTTTCAGATATCGGTTGTTGACTGGAGGGTTGACGATAATATCTTTAACCGCTTTTGCGTGGTGAATATCAAGGTGAGTGATGACATGGGTGAATTTTGTTGCATCATCCTCTATGCCTATGGCCTCGAATTGTCCTTCCAGCAATGCAAACCAGATTTCAGGGTCCTCGGGAGCGAATGCGGGTATTTTTATGCTCATTTTTCGTGAAACGGTAACGGGCTTAGCGCGGCGTACCGTTACGTGTCTTTTGCTCTCTGATGTTTTGGCAGTATTAGCTGTGTCACTACTATCACTCATTGTGTTCTTCTCGGGGTCACCAGTTGTGGTAATTATAGAGATATCTATTACTCACGGTTCCAGAAGGAAATAAAAGATGTTTTTGAGTTGAAGGTAGCACAATATAATAATGTTCCCACAAAATAGTTTCACTCGTTGTTATAAAAGTTCACAACATATTTTAGACAACAGTTCACATTTACACACGTTACGCACATACGATACACACAAATTAATCCTTAATAACATTCAACAGTTTGATATAAATATAGGCAATAAACCATATTTGGATTCCCGTAACGCCGGGTAGACAGATACCGAATGAATGATGCGCTTGCATCGGGCGAATGCAATCCGCCTCGTATGAAAGGTGTGGTTCCGTGACGGTAAATGTAATATGTAATAAATAAATATTATTTGATTTACTTAGATATATTTATATGAAGTAAGAGTGTAAATAGTAAGTGTAATTGTGAATGTTGTATATTCTAAGGATAATATATATTAATACGAAATAAGTTATAATATTGGTTAATAAGTATTTACATAGACAAGATATAAATAGAATAGAATATTATAAGTGTTGTTAGTTAGATACTATACATGTATGTAAATATGTGTGTGTATGTTGTTTGTACGTATATAGATATGTGTGTGCATGTAAGTTTGTATGTCCTCCTACAAAACATTAATTGCAAATGAATTATATGTTTTGATCTTCACAGTTTCGATAGTGTACATACAATAACTTCCAATAAACTTATGATCAAACACAAATACTTAATTCAATCGAACTGATAGCTCCAGGTATTACCTCCCTACATAACAATTAGCTGTAGTTACCGCGCCACGCTTGTACATTGTGGTTGTAAAACTATATGTACTTACTTCATTACGTTGAAAAGTCAGTTTGGTTGATTCTCAAGAAGTACAGGTCCGATTTGTACAATTATTTCGATGTTGGATAACTTAGTTTTAGAGGAACACCATCATGACGCTACAACTAAAAGGAGTAGAGTGAAAATGCAAAAAAAATATCACAAAAAGGGGGAAAATAATATATTTTGCCCTGGTTTTTAGGAAGGATAGATGTCCCTGAGCGCATCTATCCGTCTCCTATCTACATAATGTGTATGTAGTTACTGTAGGTAAATAAAATGTATGTCAGATATATATACACATAGCTCTTTATTTATTGCATCTTTTAATATTACCATAATTATTAACTGACACTTTGACATATGTACTACAGACTAGATTCATGCGACTTAGGCCGGTGTTAACCAACACTTAACCGACCGTTTAAATATTCAAACGGTTGTTTAAACAATGTTTCCTGTCCACCATTGCCTAAGCGTCGGTTATTGGCGTTAACCGGATGATTATCTTAACCGAGCTTCAAATCGTTGTTTAAACGTTGGTTACAGTAATTTGACGGAAATTTTGAAGGTTATATTGCTTGATCTATCAACGAAGTATCTATTTATCTGTGACAAATAATGGATTTTAACTTTATAATGAATGTTGAATACAATCTGGATATGTTTCTATTTAGACGATTTAGAAACGATAAAGAGAAAACCTACGATTTTACAAAATCATCATAACTTTTAAAATAGGAGGAGAAGGAATACTAACAGGTGACCCAGACCTGCAACTACCAGCACCTTGGGAAGACCTTATTGAAAGAGCGAGAATACGACAACAGCGAATGCTGAATGCCACTCCATTTATAAAGAAAGGGGATGGTGATCCCATGAGACGAGCTCTAATTAATCATTATTTTCAAAGCCTTCAACAAAACTAATATTTGTTAGATGTAGGTTGAGATATAAATAGCAATAAAAATTCAAATATTTCTTAATATCCTTTATTATGTAATTACAATAAAATAAACAAATAATTTATCATGATAATATACTTTATTTTTGGGAACATTTTTGGTTATTTATTTTGCTAAATTAGTCGATAAGTGAGTCGCGACTTTGCTTGACCGCTATATTATTTTTTTGGCGCTGCCGTCTGTAGTCGTTAGTTGCAGAGTAAGCTGTCTGCCTACATGTAAGGCAATTTTGTAGTTAATGTCACTCAACGACCACAAACACAGTTTTTTAATTTGGCCTGCAGCTTAGACACTTGTCTTTTTAGATATTTCTTTTGGATAGCAATTGTCGCGGCTCTGCTTAGCCGCTATATTATTTTTTTCGCGCTGCCGTCTGTACTCGTTAGTTGCAGAGTCAGCTGTCTGCATATCTCGCCTCATCCTTGGGTTGCTCCCTACTATATAGCCCCCATTCTTTGCCGCCATGATCTTAAATGACTCCCTTTCAAAGGCCTTTTACTCAGGATCGTCTGAGAGGGATCCGGTCTCATAGTCGCAAGATTCTGGCGGCAAGGGCATGCAGGGTCGAGGTGGTTCTGTTTCAAATGTGTGTGAGTGATGCCAGCTTTCACAGGAGGACGATGATGTTGAAGGCTGAGGGCAAGTCCGGAGTGGGTCGCACGAGTCCACATAGGACTAATATTGAGGCAGTCGTTGTGCATTCAGTGCCACTGGAACCACTACCACTGGTTCGTACAACCCGTAATGTAGTTAAGGTTGTTGAGCGACTCCAGCGTTGATTTCCAAATGTGACGATATCCTCACATTAGCAGGAGCTGATTGGCTTAAATCAAGAGGGGTTTCTTGAAGGTATGGAGTATTAGTAGGAGCCGATTTGCTTAAATCAAGAGCGGTTTCTTGAAGGTATGGAGTCCTGAGAGCCATGGTTCTTGTTGTACTTGTTCACTTGACGTTTGTATTATTTTTTTCGCGCTGCCGTCTGTATTCGTTGGTTGCAGTGTCAGCTGTCTGCATATTGCGCGTCATCCTTGGGTTGCTCCGTAATAAATAGCCCCCATTCTTCGCCGCCATGATATTAAGAGACTCCGTTTCAAATGCCTTATACTCAGGATCGTTTGAGACGGATTCGGTTTCATAGTCGCAAGAATCTGGCGGCGAGGGCATGCAGGGTCGAGGTGGTTCTGTATTATACTGAGGCCAGCTTTCATAGGAGGACGATGATGTCGAAGGCTGAGGGCAAGTCCGGAGCGGGTCGTACGAGTGTAAATACGAGTAGAATTGAGGCGGTCGTTGTGCGTTAAGTGCCACTGGAACCACTACCACTGGTTCGCACGACCCGTAATATAGTTGAGGTTGTTGAGCGACTGCAGCGTTGATATTCAAATTTGACGATATCTTCACATTAGTAGGAGCCGATTTGCTTAAGTCAAGAGGGGTTTCTTGAAGGTATGGAGTATTGGTAGAAGTCGATTTGCTTGAATCAAGAGAGGTTTCTTGAAGGTATGGAGTCCTGAGAGCCATGGTTCTTGTTGTACTTGTTCACTTGACGTTTGTATTATTATTTTCGCGCTGCCGTCTGTATTCGTTGGTTGCAGTGTCAGCTATCTGCATATTGCGCGTCATCCTTGGGTTGCTCCGTAATAAATAGCCCCCATTCTTCGCCACCATGATATTAAGAGACTCCGTTTCAAACGCCTTATACTCAGGATCGTTTGAGACGGATTCGGTTTCATAGTCGCAAGAATCTGGCGGCGAGGGCATGCAGGGTCGAGGTGGTTCTGTATTATACTGAGGCCAGCTTTCATAGGAGGACGATGATGTTGAAGGCTGAGGGCAAGTCCGGAGCGGGTCGTATGAGTGTAAATACGAGTAGAATTGAGGCGGTCGTTGTGCGTTAAGTGCCACTGGAACCACTACTACTGGTTCGCACGACCCGTAATATAGTTGAGGTTGTTGAGCGACTGCAGCGTTGATATTCAAATCTGACGATATCTTCACATTAGTAGGAGCCGATTTGCTTAAGTCAAGAGGGGTTTCTTGAAGGTATGGAGTATTAGTAGGAGCCGATTTGCTTAAATCAAGAGCGGTTTCTTGAAGGTATGGAGTCCTGAGAGCTATGGTTCTTGTTGTACTTGTTCACTTGACGTTTGTATTATTATTTTCGCGCTGCCGTCTGTATTCGTTGGTTGCAGTGTCAGCTGTCTGCATATTGCGCGTCATCCTTGTGTTGCTCCGTAATAAATAGCCCCCATTCTTCGCCGCCATGATATTAAGAGACTCCGTTTCAAACGCCTTATACTCAGGATCGTTTGAGACGGATTCGGTTTCATAGTCGCAAGAATCTGGCGGCGAGAGCATGTAGGGTCGAGGTGGTTCTGTATTATACTGAGGCCAGCTTTCATAGGAGGACGATGATGTCGAAGGCTGAGGGCAAGTCCGGAGCGGGTCGTACGAGTGTAAATACGAGTAGAATTGAGGCGGTCGTTGTGCGTTAAGTGCCACTGGAACCACTACCACTGGTTCGCACGACCCGTAATATAGTTGAGGTTGTTGAGCGACTGCAGCGTTGATATTCAAATTTGACGATATCTTCACATTAGTAGGAGCCGATTTGCTTAAGTCAAGAGGGGTTTCTTGAAGGTATGAAGTATTGGAAGAAGTCGATTTGCTTAAATCAAGAGGGGTTTCTTGAAGGTATGGAGTCCTGAGAGCCATGGTTCTTGTTGTACTTGTTCACTTGACGTTTGTATTATTATTTTCGCGCTGCCGTCTGTATTCGTTGGTTGCAGTGTCAGCTGTCTGCATATTGCGCGTCATCCTTGGGTTGCTCCGTAATAAATAGCCCCCATTCTTCGCCGCCATGATATTAAGAGACTCCGTTTCAAACGCCTTATACTCAGGATCGTTTGAGACGGATTCGGTTTCATAGTCGCAAGAATCTGGCGGCGAGGGCATGCAGGGTCGAGGTGGTTCTGTATTATACTGAGGCCAGCTTTCATAGGAGGACGATGATGTTGAAGGCTGAGGGCAAGTCCGGAGCGGGTCGTACGAGTGTAAATACGAGTAGAATTGAGGCGGTCGTTGTGCGTTAAGTGCCACTGGAACCACTACCACTGGTTCGCACGACCCGTAATATACTTGAGGTTGTTGAGCGACTGCAGCGTTGATATTCAAATCTGACGATATCTTCACATTAGTAGGAGCCGATTTGCTTAAGTCAAGAGGGGTTTCTTGAAGGTATGGAGTATTAGTAGGAGCCGATTTGCCTAAATCAAGAGCGGTTTCTTGAAGGTATGGAGTCCTGAGAGCCATGGTTCTTGTTGTACTTGTTCACTTGACGTTTGTATTATTTTTTTCGCGCTGCCGTCTGTATTCGTTGGTTGCAGTGTCAGCTGTCTGCATATTGCGCGTCATCCTTGGGTTGCTCCGTAATAAATAGCCCCCATTCTTCGCCGCCATGATATTAAGAGACTCCGTTTCAAACGCCTTATACTCAGGATCGTTTGAGACGGATTCGGTTTCATAGTCGCAAGAATCTGGCGGCGAGGGCATGCAGGGTCGAGGTGGTTCTGTATTATACTGAGGCCAGCTTTCATAAGAGGACGATGATGTCGAAGGCTGAGGGCAAGTCCGGAGCGGGTCGTACGAGTGTAAATACAAGTAGAATTGAGGCGGTCGTTGTGCGTTAAGTGCCACTGGAACCACTACCACTGGTTCGCACGACCCGTAATATAGTTGAGGTTGTTGAGCGACTGCAGCGTTGATATTCAAATTTGACGATATCCTCACATTAGTAGGAGCCAATTTGCTTAAATCAAGAGCGGTTTCTTGAAGGTATGGAGTATTAGTAGGAGCCGATTTGCTTAAATCCAGAGCGGTTTCTTGAAGGTATGGAGTCCTGAGAGCCATGGTTCTTGTTGTACTATTTCACTTGACGTTCAAAAGACGAATGAAGGTCTGTGTCGTCGCGCGACCTTAAATACCACGAGGCGGGACGTACGTTCCCGCCCCAAGGAGTGGCAGTGTTGAGCAGGTACTCGCCCTAACGGGACTTCAAGCGATTATTTTTTGTTGACTTTTATATGGGTTTAGAACACTTGGGTACTATGTTTGTTGTTTATTTATCATAATTTAAGAATTCCGTCTGATGAAGAACAACCCTTGTATTATATTCGCAGACAACGTAGTTATTGTTTGCCATTTTACAATAGGTGCTGTTTATGCGCTCTCCTTTCTAAAATAAAGACTGAAAGGCTACCTTAGACGCCAACTTTATTTTTATTTTTTCATTGCAAGTTTATGTAACTTATTTATAGGAATCACCCCATTGAGGGCTCGTCATCTCATCAATTATTTATTTAATGAGGGCTTAGTTATTGATTAATTGCCATTTTACAAAAAAGTTTATGCCCTGTCCTTTAAAAAAAATGGACCTATATTTTTATTGTTTAGGTACTCCTTTCTAAAATAACGACTCGTAGGCTACCGTGGACAACTTGTCCGACTGCTTTTTATTTTTGCAAGTTCCATGCATGCACCTATAGCATGCTGGTTCGACCCAAGATTCAATCGGGTTCGAATCTTCGTACAGGCCAAAAGTGTTATTGCGTTTTTCTAATTATAGAAATACTTAATAACAGCTCGGAGCTTGGAAGTTGGGGTTTGAACCCCCGTGCAGACGTGGAGAGCACGTGCCGGTTAAACAGCTCATCGGATTAAGAGAAAGAGAACAGAGAGTGCACCTGTGTTTGTGCACACACTTGTGCACTATAATATCTCCTGCGTAGTTGACTGGTCTCCGTTGACACTGGCCGCCGTAGCCGTAAACGGCTAGAAGAACATCAGTTTCGCTTGCATTTATGTTAGAAACCACAAACACAGGCGAAACATCACGGAACATATTATCTAACGCTTTATGAAAATTTAATATGTAGGGAATTAAGTCAAAGCATTTGAAATATTTTTAAAACGGCTCTTGAATATAAAGACACTGTTATGTTCGGGATTCGTTCCGGTTTTTATTTAGGGACATGCTTGTGTTTATTGCGCCCGCGCATTGGTTGCGCAAGTTGACGGGACCGCCTTTATTTACGTAGCGGTTATATCATCACCGCTACGTAAATAAAGTCGGTCCCGTGTAGCGGTAATGTGTTGCACAATACGTGCGACTATGGAGCTAGCACAGTTCTCATTGGTCGGACATTATAGTAGAACGTTTGCTGTAGTATAGATAGAGATACTTATATGGAACGATAGCCACGAACAAGATACTATAGGTAATTGATCAATATTAATCAGCGTCTGTACAAGCTCGGCTTCATATAGTAGGTACACGATATTCAACTTTCTGCGATTGGTATTGAGTATATATTTAAAAGATGTATTTTTACTATCTGGTTTTTTTTTTTACATACAGATAAGTCGGGTCGGCCTATGCCGCCATGCAGTAGTAGTGCAGCCCAAACGAGTAATAACCCAAAAATTACTGATCTACACACCTATACTGTAAGTTGTACAGACTGAGTGCCGTAACTAGAGGAGAATACATGACGCACACTCCCCAACAAAGACAAGGGACAAAAGATCCTCCTTAAGGTATATTGAAAGAACTTAACATCCTTTTTGTTGAAAACTTGTTATAAATCTTATTTCTATACTGTCTGAACGTGGTGGCAGGAGATCTAAAATGGTCAATCAAAGCTAGCTGTCAACCTAAACCGGTTCAGCCAAGGCCGATCCATTAAAATAAAATATTTGAAGTTTCAATAATAAACAATACTCAAAACATTTCAGTGAACGCAGAAGTACCCTTTATCGTTTTTAGAAAGTAATAAACACAGTTAGCAAAAAGGCAACATTCCCTACATATCGTGAAAAAAATAATGTGAGAAAAGATGTGAACAGTTACTTGGCGCTAAATGCAAACTGCATAGTAATATGGCGTTTAGTGGTTTTAACACCATATTATTTTGCAGTTTGCATTTAGCGCCTTAGGTATATGAACCATCATGGCACCTAACTAACTATTCTGGAGAACTATATTTTCTGTTACCATACTTTGGAGTTAATTATTTTTATTTATTTATTTATAGACACAGCTTTATTGAACACCACTTAAAAAATAAAAAGTTACAGACATAAAAAACTACAATGGGTAATAACAATAGGCGGTCTTATCACTCACGGCGATCTCTTCCAGACAACCTTTATACGGATATTGTGTAATTTTGATTATGGGTAGTCTAAGGTGTAGGTACCTAAGTTTGAAATAATCTGAGAAATAATTAATATATAAACGTAATATATGTGTCTAAAGTAAACATACCAGTAGGTATATAACATGAATACATACATACAAACGTGATAACATACATATATACGTATAAAAATACATATTATTTCTCACATTATCGTTATTATTAACAAATTAGTGCATGAAAGTTATACCTAATTATAATGCTTTTGAAGTTATCTTAGAAGTTTATTAACATATTTAAAAGTACCTTATGACTTGTTTGTGTTTTTAAGTTTAGAAGATGCAAGTCCCTACTAAGTTAAAACTTCATTTTTATTATTTGAAATTAAACTTGTAGTCAGGGTGGCGGGCTGAAAAACTATTTATTTAACTTTCCGAATAATAAAGTTAAACAACGAGAAACTTGGAAATCGTATCGAACAAACTTAAAAGTATCGTTCAAGGAAATAGAAATCTAAACAACAACCGTTCAATATTCAAGCCACGTTGCGCGGAGGGTGCAGCCTCAGAACTGAGGGTGCAATTATAACTGAGCAAGGGTGCCGTCTCTGCATAAATCGCAATAACCTCGCGTGGGTGTGAACTGCATCATCTATGTTCGTTTTTAGATTCTTGGTTCCGTAGGTCTAAAAATGGCTCCCATAATATTTATTGAATCACATTTTAACTTTTCTACTTATCAGTAGGTACTAAGTAAGGGAGAATGGACCTATATATATATATGTATAGATCCTGTGCCTCCCGGAATAACTATGTGATGGATGGTTCTGAGGTTTATATTCTTTGTAAAGTGAATAATTCTAGCTATACTAGCTACCATATTTATATTTTATATATTTATTTAAGTAAATATATGTATTTGGCTGTATGCATGCTCCGGAGTGATACCATTAACCGTGGGAGAGCTATGCTTCGGCATGATTGGGTCGGCTCGACCGGAGTGATACCACGGCCTCACAGAAAACCGGTGTGTAATAGCGTTTGCGCTGTGTTTCACCGAGTGAGTGAGGATACCGGAGGCCCATACCCTAACCTCTTCCCCCATCCCCTTTCCCATCCCCCAAAGGTCGGCAACGCACTTGTGACGCCTCTGGTGTTGCGGGTGTCCATGGGCGGCGGTAATCGCTTACCATCAGGTGATACGTCTGCTCGTTTGCCCAATATTCAATAAAAAAAAAAAAAATAAATGTATAGGTTTAAGTATATGATGTCTTTGTATGTATCTGTATTATTATATTTGTTCGATATATTATTCTCACAAACATAACAACCAAAATGCACCTACTTCCTGCCTTCTCTGCATCACCCATCGGTTGACTGGTAGAAAATGCCTTAGGCATTAAGTCAGCCAATGCACCAAATGTGCATGATGTATAAATAAATAAATATTTTTACAACTTTGCTGAAATAATTTGAATTCATCCCAAAAAGTTATTACGACTGCGATAGAAAATTCATAATTGCTAAGTTTGAAAATAAAATTGCGGTGCTTGTCAGATGCTGAAAATGTGTAAACATATTATAATGAACCTTAAATAACATAAAAAACGATGGAAATATTTCAGTCTATATTTATTAATAAGCTTACTAGTGTATTTAGTAACAGAGCAATATTTCATGGACGTATCAAGAAAATCGTAAACGAATGATTTTGATTTCGAAAATATGGTACTACGCCATCTGGTAAACAACGATAACAATTCATTCGTGATCTATGTACTATGTCATCGTAAACTAAATACTGGTATACTTTTAAAGTAAAGTTCTAAAAATCTTAGAATTTAAAATGTTATTGTCTGATAGACAAATGAATCCAAAAACAATCCCTACCACGACAAAGGTTGCTACATTCCTACCATTACCTATCCTTTAGCACAAATGTGATGGAGAGATATTGTGGGACATGAACACCTGTAACTCAGAAGTGACAATCGCTTGTCAGACTTCATAAGATAGGAGAGAATAGTCAGTAGAGAGGTAGAAGTGGAGGAAAAGTATGCTCTTGACTTGGCGGTCTGAGGTCGTATCGGAAATACTGCGGGCTACCATTTGTTCCGCCGTTTCAATATCCGTTTCAAACAAACAAATTAGTAAACAAACAAGGCAATGTACTCGTAAATAAAACCGTTTAATAACTAGTTTACAGAATATAAAAAATTTCATGTCCTTTCAGTAAATTTCATATCGTTTTATTTAGTGACAATAACTAAACGCAAACATATATTTGTTTTATTTTTATCACGTCAAAGAATCTAGTTATCGACACATTTTATTTTAAGACTACGTACAAGTTGGTTCTGAATTCATCTTAAAATTTTGCTGCATTGTAGTGTTTAGTTAGATTAATATTTGTTTTTAAAATGTCAAAAAGGTCGTGTAAAGTTCATCCTGACCGTTTTTGTTACGTTTGTGGTGAACTTATTATATCTAACAAAGGATATCCCATAACGATATCTCTAAAGGAAGCATATTTTCATTATTTCAAAATTTCGGTCTCTCACCAGGACAAAAAGTGGGCTCCTCATGTTTTTTGTGAAAGATGTAGAAAAACGCTAAGCTCCTGGGCTGCAGGTGCAAAAAGATATTTGAATTTTAATATGCCAATGATATGGAGGGAACCATCCAACCACGAAAATGACTGTTATTTCTGTCTTACTAAGACATTTGGTTTTAATCAGAAGAACAAAGATAAAATTATATATGCAGATGTTTCTTCGGTTACTAAACCTATCTACAGCTCAGACAAGCAACAAGTTCTAGAACCTCCCGGTTGTTCCAGCACAACATTGATGACTAACACTGAATCCGAAGAAGATCAAATTAAAAGTGACACAAGTTCAGATAATATAATAATTGCTGATTTATTACATAATTTTCAGCGAATGGGTGTCAGCATGTCTCTGAAAATTCATTTCCTTCATTCGCAACTTGATTTCTTCCCTGAAAACCTCGGAGAAATCAGCGACGAACATGGAGAAAGATTTCTTCAGGAGTTGAAATTGTATGAACAAAATTATCAAGGGTACTGGGACCAAGCCATGTTAGGTGATTATTGCTGGTCTGTTATAAGAGAAACAGAGTCAAATCAATACAAGAAAAAAGCTAAAGCAATCCATTTTTTATTTTTTTGAAATATTTTTATAGGCATTTTTTTGTAAATAAAAAATAATAAATATTTTGGAAACGTGACGTGTCGGATTTTTTTCATATATTTTTTTAAACTCGGTGCATCTCAAATGATAAGAAAAAACACTTTTCATTTCAAGGGCAAAAACCATGTAAACTAGTGTAATTAGTGACAGTGTGATATTATATTAAAAAAAAAATGCATTGCAGACAGAGTTATTCCCTGTCTGCAATGCATTTTTTTTTCAAATTAGAGAGAGTCATAAAAACTATTATAAATATATCTGTGCGTCCCTACCTATCGTAAAATTAAGTGTAACTGACTTTTGTACTAAAGTACAAAGAAGCCGAAACTATAACTATTCAACTGAACAATCGTCCGAAATAGGCCAGTGACGTAATAAAATACCTACTGGTTTATTGCACTGAACAAAAAAGCTATGAAACATTTGCAAAGGGTTCACGCGAGAAACGTCTGTGCTAAAGAAATGAAATGCAAAGTCATCCCAACACCTCTACGGTAGGTAGCTCAACCAGACAACATGACTGACAGAGAACCGAACTTTACCTAACGGTATAACGTTGATATTGCGATGGAACCTCGTCACAATAACAGATGCGTGACGTCATCCACAGCAATAAAGTACCTACAGGTAGCAAAGAAAGAAATGTTGTCGTAATTTTGTTATTGCATTTCTTTTAACATGTCCTCACTGTCGATAGAAGTGAAAACTCTTTGTATAAATGTATATTTAAAATATTACTAGCACACGGAGTTAGGTATATCTATATACATGGGCGTACCCAGGTTCGGGGCCAGGGGGGGGCAAATCGGGTTTTTTTAAAAGCACCTCGTCAAATAAATAGATATGAAAAAGGCATTGGCATGGAATCAGGTGCACCCTCGGAAGGAAATCCCTAGAACCCCGACGTACCTCGGGCCACCTATGGTTTGTAGATGGCCCCCTCCTGTGTAGGAACCCTGATGCTCCTTTTCTATTTTAAAAAGGGGCGCGAGCACTTTATTGAGGTTGCGCCGCTACCCCGGCTTGCTTCTGCTAGGGTGATCCTCACCTTTGGCCGGAACACCCCGGATGTGGAGGCGGAAGTGCTCGCCGAAGTTTATCGACGAGCGGCTGAATATCGGGCAGAGAACGGATTTCGTCGTCCGCCCGAAGAGATACGCGAGTGGCGTGAAGCCGCTCGTCGAGCCACCATGGCTAGTTGGTCGTCCCGACTGGAGGCTCCACGCACTGGTTTTGCCACCGTGGAGGCGCTCCAGCCGGTCATCCTCGAGTGGGCAGGGCGGCAGCACGGTACTCTTTCCTTCCGACTGACGCAGGTGCTTTCCGGGCACGGTTGTTCCGGGAAGTACCTGCACTCGGTCGCTAGGAGGGACTTGGGTCCCGCCTGCCACCACAGCAACTGCAGTGAGAACTCGGCCCAGCACACGCTGGCGATCTGCCCCGCTTGGGCGTCGCAGCGTCGGGCCCTCACTGCAGTCATAGGAGGAGATCTCTCGGCCATCATACGATCCATGGCCGGTAGCGATTGCAGTTTTCGCATCCTTCTGCGAAGACGTAATTTCGCAGAAGGAGGCGGCGGAGAATGCCCGAGAGGACGACGTTCACTCGGACCCGATCCGCCGCTGACGAACCGGGCGGCGGAGGCGCGCATACCAGCGCCTCATGCCACCCTGAGTGTGGCCGCGGATGGACGGGACGGGTTTTCCCCTCCATCCGCAATACAGGCCAAAAGCGAGGAGGCGACGTACGCGTGTGCCGTGCGTCGCCTAAATTGAGATTTGAACAGCAGACGGTGCCCGCTTCAATGCGGGCAGGCGCTGGGAGGGGTCCGGTCGTGTTAATAACTGCAATTCCCGGACCCCTCCCTTCTCAGGCGCAGAGTTGGCACACCGTGTGGTTTTAGTGGGTTCGATTCCAACACACCACCCCGCTGCAAACCCCGGTGGGGTGACGGCCCGAGGGGGTTTTCACACATTAAAATAAAAAAAAGTGTGATCCTCACCTGTCACCCCCAAGCTTGCGCTTGTGGAGGACGCAGATCGTTTGGCGATCTCCGGCGCCCGAGTCGTCTGCGGTACCTGGCCCGTTCCCGGGCCTGGCGCACGGTAAGAGTTGTAACCTCGCACGGTCCTGCTCCGCCATCTCTTTCGCAAGCATTACTTGCTCGCTGAAAAAGACGGCAGAGTTCTACGCGCTCTCGCTACGCAACATAGTCGCAATAATGTTACCAAGCGAGAGAACCCCCACTCCGATGGCCGCCTCGACTCGCCCTACTCCGGACATTCTGCCAGTGTGTGGAATGCCGTGTCTACGGTCTGGTCATCGTAGTGGTGGTACTCAGACGTTGGCTCCTTGCGGATCAGACACAGGTGCTCTCCGAAGCATCCTTTCCCAGTGATCACCTGTGTCAGCCGTGATGCCTCTCTAGCCAATCCTCCATAACGGGTCTTACCGTCGCAATAACATCGTGCCCAGCACTCGGTTGCCCAAGTCGTTTCTTCCATTCCTCCACAAGAACCTGGTGGAATTGAAATTTCTGGTCTCCGATTTCTCGAGTCTTAGGTCTCCTAACTGAAGGTCAGCAATCGTTGCGGACGTCGCAATAAACCGATATTTCTGGCAGGACCTCAGTCCATACTGGGGACCGCACAACGCCCGCGTATAGTCTCCTGCAGCAGTTATCGGGCCCCCATCATATTTGGCAGCAACCGAGCCAAGCACGCGCTGCGCCAGCTTGGGAATCAGACTTCGGAAATGGTGTCCCATCGGCCTTCGAGTGCGAGCCAATGTGGGCTTACATATAGACCGGTGGAAAAACCATATCAAAGCAAAGCAGCAAAAGAAATAAGGTATATCTAGGCGGCACAAAAACCTGTAGTGGATGCTAGGACGAAACTACAAATTATTACTGGACAACAAATTTCTGATATATCAGACGATAATATTTAGCTTCCGAGAATTATTTCTAGTGACTAAAATACATTCCAAATGAATGGGCATGTCAGCTGTCCATAAAAACTACATAAACCGACTCGGAAGATTTGATATCTTAGGACTATGATGAGTAGTTCTCCTCGCTAAAGAGCACGGTCTGATCGTCTCTACGCTCGAACATCGCATAGCCCTAGGACTGATTCCGATTCCGATGCCGATTGCCGATCTTACAACAGCACAGAAAATAAATCTGTCTTTGTCCATAGTCGATCTTAGTCACGTTTTTACGCGTCTGAGTGTGCTTTATTAGCTAATCGAGAGAAGAAAATAGTAGGAAAGTCAACATCTAGGGGGGGGCAGCTGCCCTCCCCTGCCCTACCCTGGGTACGCCCATGTCTATATACATATTTCGCGAGTTTTATGATATTTGTTCATCCAAACAGTACTCAACGCGCCTAAAGAAATTTTCATTGAAAAATACACTCACAGTCAAAAGCATAGGATTGAATATCGCATGCATGAAGCTGGATGTGTACAGGTACTGAACGAAATCGATCATTTGTATTATATTACTCGTCCCTGACGTTCCACATAACTATCTCTATAGGTAGGTACTAACTACAGCGTAGGTACCTAATGTATTGTCCAACCAATGAGAACTCCGTCGAAGGATACAACAACTTTTGGTAAACTTTCGGTTAAACACACAAAGCCTTGTTTAAATGTAACTGATAGCTCCAGGTATCACTGTCCTACGTAACAACTAGCTGTAGATACCGCGCCACACTTCACGAAGATAGTCAAAGGTACCTATTTAAGAGGATAATTACGTTTTGCGCGTGTTGTTTAAAGCAAAATAAATCAGTGCTTTACTACAACTCTACTGATATTCGATCGATTGTTCTGTGCGATGTTCCCGTGTCGGCTTCTTTGTACTTTAGTTGACCGCAATAATAACATTTAGGGCTCAGGGGCGCAGAGAATAAATCTTTATTAGAATTTTATGATTTTATCTCGTTTCGAAAAAGTGGTTTTGACCAGACCAGTGATCGACCACAGACAGTGACTTTGTAATACTTCGTAGTAGACTTGCAACGAATAGTATATTCGGCAGTGTACCGAATACCAAATATTCGGCGAGGCCCTTGACCGAATAGCCGAATATTAGGCAAAAGTATTCGGCTAGATTTTAGCGCCAAAAACTTGTACAGACGTGATTGTTTCGCGCTCCTTTGTTTTGTTCTAATGTACTCATTGCCCGCACGCCCGCTGTTGCTCTGCGCGGACGCTAACTAAATGGATCTTTTCTTAAATATTAGTAATATATCACGTCATGACAACCCGTATACATGGTGGCAAGCAAGGAAATTTGAATTTCCGTGTTTGATTAAGATTGCAGCAAAATATTTGTCGGCGTTAGGAAGTAGTGTTTATTCAGAGCACATTTTCTCTGAAGCTGGGATGGTCTACGAGAAAAAAAGAAGTAAACTACTTCCTAAAAATGCAGAAAAGTTAGTCTTTCTGCACCATAACCTTCCCCTTCTAAATTTGGTTATGAAAATAATTCAAATGCATAGAGAAATTCTTAACTTGTTTAATACAGAAAATGATTAAATTATGTACCTGTTTTATGTACCAATGACTACTTAATAAATGATTATAAAAGAAATGAGAACCTTGCCCTTCTAAATTTTGATTACCACAATAATTCAAATACATAGAATCCTCCATTTTTCCAATTCAGAAGATGATTATGTACCTGTGTTATGTACCAATGACTACTTAAATTATTATAACAGAAATGAAAATATGAATATATACGTAATCAATCGATTTAAATTTTTCATTTTACCAATTATTTCTCTATGACAAAATAAGTATATTATTTAAGTATTCGGTATTCGGCCGAATAATATGTAGATATTCGGTATTCGGCCGAATATAATAAAAGCAGCCGAATAGCCGAATAATAACCGAATATTCGTTGCAAGTCCACTTCGTAGTAACTATTTATAGAAAACTATTATATTTTTTTTTTCAAGCAGTAGAATAATTACATGCCATTTTTTTTGCCAAAATATCTACAGCTTTGGTAAGTTGTACTGCTACTTGTGTACCGCAGTTTTTCAACTATGATTATTAATAGCCTACCTACTACCTACTTATTTAGAAATATTTACAAAAGCAGAAGGTTTAAGGCCATGTGACGACAATTTATTAGGCATTTAACTAAACGTGCACATTGATTGCGCAAGTCATCGGGTCCGCCTTTATTTACGTAGCGGAGGTATGACGGCAACATACGACGAAATATATGCAACTATAGGAAACGTGCAGGCACATACATATGTAGGTGGCAGCACTATATTGACAAAAGCGACACTATGCGGACAGTAAAGGAACGTTATAAGACCTGTCATCGTACTTTCAAATGTATGAATAAAATTACCACTTGAATTACAATAGTATTTAATATGATAAAATTTATACAATATGGGTTTCGGTCTATCAACAATGTTAAAAGGTCAAAAGCTCTTCGAGGCCGGCCATGTATTGGAGGCTGAAGAGATAATAAATGAAGAAAATCTAGTCTGTGATTACTGGCAAAATTGTCGCACAAACTAAAATATCCAATGTTTACAACTTGAAAATAAATAATAATTAGTGGTGTATGTAAATTTTCCTGAATGCGGCAAATCGAAAAATTAGCATATACATACATACAAAAAATTAGCATATACTATACATATACATTGGAAGATTGGCAGTATTAATTAAGTACACACAGTTATTAATACTAAATTCAAGTTCTACAAACGTATACTTCTCTATGCATGCATTTATCCATATATTTTTGTGTTTTTCACATGACTATGGCATGAGAGTACCAACTATTCAAAGAAAGAAAGTAATATAATTTTACGCTATTAGTTTTTCTTTGTATGTATTGGTGCATCCAAAAATGCTACAAATTATTATTATTAATCTTAATTAATATAATTCTATCTGTTTATTATTTATAAATGTCAATGTCAGGTATTTAATAGAGTACAAGATTCGGATTGGCGACGCCAGTTGGCAGCACTTTCGTTGTGCACGTTCCCTGTGTAGGAACCTGGTTTTCTCATTGGTTAAACACTATAGTAGGTAGCTGGAATGATGACCTAGCCTGATCAGAAGATAGTAGATACTTTCTTTATGTTGAGGGATTCTAACACTTTTTGTCAAAAGCTCTAAAGTCTAAAATGGCCGAATAAAACCAGCCGCAGCACCAAATCGGTTCAGACAAGGTCGGTCGGAAAATGGGTTATTTTAAGTTACAACAGTGGTTGTAAGTAGAGGAGTAAGCGGACAATTTCAGTGAACTCAAAAGGTAGTCTTTATCGATTTTAGAAAGTATTTAACAGTAAAAATAACGGTAGGTACCTACCCAACTCAAATTGGGTTTTCAATAGAGATTGTAATAGAGATATTATAATACATATTTCTTAGAAAATAATGTAAGAATGGTCCTGACAAAAGTTATTATTTAATCAACACATTGAAAGAAGCGTCTACTTTGTAAAGGTGAAATATTTGTATTCTCAATAGAGTGGAAAATAAGAAATAGTTCAAACGTTCGAGCTTAAAAACCTGACTACGTAATACTTTTGACATTAAATTATAGTATTTTAACTTATTGTTATAGATATTGACTGCCTCGGTGGCGCGAGTGATAGCGTAAGCGACTGCTGTGCTTGAGGTCTCGGGTTCGATTCCCGGGTCGGACCAAATGTTTGTATGATCTGCAAATATTTGTTTCGAAGTTTGGGTGTTTTCTATGTATAATATGTATGTATTTACAAAAAAAAGTATATAAGTATTTCTATCAGTTGTTTAGTATCCCATAACACAAGCTCTGCTTAGCTTGGGACTAGACGGCGTTGTGTTTTTTTTTTTATTGAATAGTGGGCAAACGAGCATACGTATCACCTGATGGTAAGCGATTACCGCCGCCCATGGACACCCGCAACACCAAAGGCGTCACAAGTGCGTTGCCGACCTTTGGGGGATAGGAAAGGGGATGGGGGGAGGGGTTGGGGTATAGGCCTCCGGTATCCTCACTCACTCGGTGAAACACAGCGCAAGCGCTATTTCACACCGGTTTTCTGTGAGGCCGTGGTATCACTCCGGTCGAGCCGACCCATTCATGCCGAAGCATAGCTCTCCCACGTTACTGTTAATAAATTGTCCGAAATTGTCCGAAAAGATATTCGTGGTCTATTTTACATTTAATTTATTCAAAAGAAAGCAGAAATAAAGATAATGCATCTTACCTATTTTTCCTTTATCTGTGCTATATAAATCAGTATGTTACTACGACTCTGGTGTACGTGGGATAGGTTATAGGATAGTTTCGGCGTCTTTGTACTTTAGTTCAAAAGTCAATTACATTTAATTTTACAGTTTAGGGACGCACAAATAATTATATAATAGTTAATTTGTTTATGACCTTTTCTCTAATTTTATCTCGTTTGGAAAAAGTCAATCAATCAATCATTTATTTGCGGAAACATAGGTTAGTTACAAATCGTAGGCTTATTTTAGAAGTACACTATGTCCTACCACATAATGCGGTGTGCAAATATTGTTATAAACAATGTAATAAATCTAATTCTAAGACTGCACGGTTGGCCGAGTGGTGTCAGCGGTCGCCATGCCGCTTGCTACTGCGCCAAGTGTCGTGGGTTCAAATCCCACGCGGTACCTACAACACTTTGTGTGATCCACGAATTGTTGTCCCGAGTCTGGATGTTCTTTGTGTCCGTTTCAGGTATGTTTGTAAAGTCCCCCACGACACAGGATGTTTATTCCTAATGTGGGAGTTGTCTTTTTAAAGAAAAAAAAAAATACAATAACACAAAAAAAAGAAAATATCAAAATATGTCAATTATCATATAAAATAATAATTAAGTAAGTTAGATTAGAATTAAGTATTTAAGTAATTTAGACTTGTTTTGGATCTGGAACGTTTGTTGTTAGTTTGTAGGTGGGTACTTCTAAAAGATTTCTTAATTATTAACATTTTATTCAGAAGTGTCTGTGTGTGATACTGGTATATTGAACTTGTAAAACACTAAAGATTGGAATATATTATGTTGAACACTACCTGCAAGTTTAGTACAGTGACGTTGTTAAAATTAGAAATGAAATAATAATCAATACTGCATCTGCGTGTGCTGCTTACACTCGATATTCGACCTTTCATGTTTTGAAATAAGGTGTATTTTCAAACAATTTTATTTGCGTTGAATATAATTGTGACGCCGTCGCTGGTTGCGACACCCTTCGTCAGTTGCGCGACATGGGGTTGTGTACATAACGTGTCACGTGTGTACATGGGGCATGTGTGAGATGACGTAGGGGCGACTGAGTTTACCGTTTGAACCCCTGCACGCGAATAACGGTCTATTATAATAGTACATATTTATGAAGATAATTTTGTATACCTTTTGTTTTGGTAGATTTCTATTGATAATTAATAAATGTACCTACTTACTTTTTTATTTTTTACTTCTTTGTTTATACTTCATCACCTTCACCTGTCACCTGGGAAATATCACCCAGGTGAAATAATTCGACTTGATCGGTGTCCTTTGTTCACCTCGAAATTTATTCACCCAGGTGTATAATGGCAACTTTTTTATTCATCTAGTTCGCACCATATACAATACTTTTATCGTCCACTTTGAAATATTCAGACGATTTAATATTTAAATAGCTTTAATATTCATTACATAATTTGTGAACATTATTAGGTATAAGTACATTCCTCTTTCCGTTAGTATCCATTATCTATATCCACCAGTGAAGCGAACAGCGCTATGAAGTTCACTGTGATGTTGTTCATTAGTCTGAGTGGATCCTGTAATACTTTTGATTCACTTTTATGCTCCACTAGTAGATCGTGTAGCATTCAGGTAGTTAGACAAGATTTGATGTTATTGTTTATACAGTTGTATTGATTAATATTGCTGAAACAAATAAATATCTATGTCGATGACGACACACGATAGCGGCGTAGATTTCGTATTATGTATAAATCGTAAATTATGTTAAAGTGTGTTTATCAATAGTCTGGTTAATAAACCCAGCAGGCCGAGTGTAAAATGGGTAAAGTACCTTTAAATTTTAAAGGAATTTAATTTAAAATAATGCTTGTAATTCTATATAACATGGAATAACTTAGAACTTTAATTTTATAAAGGAAAAGAAATACTAAATAAAAACGAAAATTGATCGTTTAATGAGGATCTAGTGGTGTCAGTGTGTGATCTAGCTGATCCAGAGGTCAAGTGTACGATTCTTAAATGATATTTCTTTTGTAAGTAAATCTTTACAGATATTTTTACGTCGGACTTACAGTTAGAAAAGGCCGGCATTTCCTAAGACTCAGTCTGGGAAGAAATGCCAAAACAAAACGCAGAATTGTCTTATTTTTATGTCCGTGAACATTGACTAATTTTAAAATAATAAATTCTATGCGACTGCAGTATAGGATCTAGGTTGGCGTTTTGAAGAAAATACCATAGTATTGAGTCGGCCTGTCCATACAGACGGCATACGAGCCCCAGCCATCGTGTTACCTAACCGCTATAAGACAAGATTAACGACGCGATGCCCGACTCTACCGCCAGCAGGACATTTGGGTAGACCGGGGAAAGGCTCAAAACCACCAGAAACATACTAAATATGAACTTATATCACAAGTCTAGATTAGACTCACATTTACATACACAAAAGAATTCACATAAACATTTGTCTGGTGAGCAGATGAGTATCAGTAGGTATTTGTCACTAGTCAACAAGGATTAAAATTATAATAGAAAAATGTAAGCTTTTATTATAAATGTGTGTATGTGTCAGGTGAGAAATAAAAACTATTTATATCTTAACTATTGATATATTGTACTAAGGGCATTAAACTAAACAACGAAATACACTAGACCTTCTGTTTGACGACCTGGGGCAGGTCGTACTTGCCCCGCACGCACTTGAGCTTCACTCCTGGACAATCCTTTAACCTGGAAGTGAATAAAAAGCACTCAATGAAGTCTCATTGTTTATATGTCTACAATTGGCTGATTCCTCAACGGTCTGCTTGCATTTACAGGTCTAAGTCTGACTAATGTGCTAAGCCAGATGTTGTGGGTTGTATTCCACCCAAGAAAAATTATGAAAACTCCCCTATTAAATATCTCTGCGTGAAAGAATATAGTGATCGGCTCATCAAGCGCCAGTCGGCCATTATGGGCTAAGTTCGGTGCCGGTGATGAGTGCGGCTTGGATGGGTAGTAGATTCACTTTCATGATAAGACATTTAACGCTCAATACCTTCTAGTGGCTAACTAAGCGATATTTGTTTCGGAGTTTGGGTATTTTCCAATGATGAATGATATAAACGTTCGAAATATTGATTTATTTACATATTTATCCAATAAGGACCCATTTTAAATAAATATAGGTGTACTTAAAAAAAAATAAGTATTTAAGTAATAGCTATTGCCCGCGCTTCGCCTGGGTTATGTTGGTTCAGTATCTAGTATCTCTATAACAAATATCATTGAAATAAGATTCGAAAGTAAATACTGGGTCTGGTAGAATTAAACAACATAGGAGTTTAACATAGAAGCAATCTTAGGCCGAAAAACACATTTGTAGCTTCTATCAAACTTCTCTTTACCAAAAACGCGTTAAAAAGTGGCCATAGATGGATTATACAGGCCACAATAAATGTCTTCTGGTAGCAAAGAACAGTATTCCTGGCACCTAACAAAGCTAGTGAGTGAGCACGCACCTGCCGACCCTGACGAGGACGATATTGTGCTCCTGCAGGTTGTGTCCGATGCCGGGCACGTATGCGACCATCTCCTTGCCGTTGGACAAGCGCACGAGCACACACTTGCGGTTCGCAGAGTTCGGCTTCTTGGGCTTTTTGATTATAGTCTTTAATACCACACCCTGTAATTTAGAGGCAACTTATGTATTTTTTTTATGTATGAACCTAACGAAGTGACTCTTCTGCCTGATGGAAAGCATGAGAAGAATCCAAGAGTGCTGACCCACACTATGGCCACCTATTAAGATACTTCTCCATCTTTGGGCTTCCGATGCCACACTCACCAACGAAACACGACAACACGAATGCTGTTATTTTGGGTTGGTGAGAGAGATCTGCAATATACCGAATCATCTGACGTGTGATGTAGCTGGTAATAACGTCAAGACCGTACGGGAAGTACTAAGGAGAGCGGGTTTGTTTTCGTATAAATTAAAGATTCAAGCAATCTATTTCATGTATTTTGTCACTTCCTTTGACTTCCAAAATGTTAAGTATGCAACATAAACATGACTCCGTATGGTGATAGAATTTAGAATACTTAGTGTCGCTAACAAGTGTCACCAATATGGGATTATTCAAACCATGAGTGTCGTAAGACTAAGAGAGCAATCTACGCAGAACAACATCACTGCGAATAGAAATAAAACTCGAAACAAACCCTAGACCAACCCGCCTCCCCAGGGTGGTACAGTAGAGGCCTGTGCCCTCCAGTGGACTCTTAAATGCTGTTGATATGAATATGAACGTGCAACATGCTCAAACGACTCAGTTTTTAATACATACCTTGGCAAAAGGATTGCCGTTAAGGGGATTTCTCGATTTTCTAGTCTTAATATGAGGGCCGGTCCTATGCATTTGGTTCAGCGAGGCCATCGCTCTTGACAACAGGCCTATTGGGTTGAAGATTGGCGTTGTAGAAGCCCCGGGCATTGTTGTGGTGGTTATCGCTGGAACTGGATTAGGTGTACACAATTGACGCTTTTTTACAAGTGTATTGCCATACGTTAGGTAACTAATTCAAAATAATTGAGTATTGTTTACATTATGATTCGGGCCACCAAATTAAAACTGAAAACTATATAAATTTAATGAAGAATGAGTGAAGAAGTCCTTGAAATAAGCTTTAAATCGTTATCATTTTGTTTTAAGCATTAGTAACCTAAATTTAATGAGTAGGTAAGTATTCTATTCCTTATAAATCAAAAACGTAAAACGACTTGAAAGCTCTATGAAGCTTATTTGTAGATTTAATTTGAAACAACAAAGATAAGGTGTGGTAAGAAATATTTATGACGTGTGCCATTTCTCAAAATGTTATTCTTTCCCTATCGTTGTGTGAACAACAGGTGCTAAGTACACATTGTAGCACGGGATTAACCCTGTCGAAGAAATATGTTTAAAGTATCGATAAAGGGCTCAAATGAAACAGTTAGAGAAAGTTTTCGAGGCGTTCCCGTAACTCGTATTGTATCAATTGTGCGCATTGTGTGAGCTTGGGTTTTGATTCGCGTAAGTCCACTTTTTGCGTGGGATGCACAGCAGGGTGTGATTGACATATCAATATCATAATTAAGTTATTGAGTGCAACAATTGTCAGAGCAAATTTGATTGGGCATCTATAAAGACATCATGCGTATAAATATATGTATCTAGTGATTGCCGGACAAGCGGACACGAGTACAATGAGAAAGAGAGGCCGAGCTTTCGGGAACTGTTCGCAGTTGCGGTCACAAGTATAGTAGTTTGCCGCAATCACCCTTAAAATCTGCAACTAGACTTAATTTTATTTGATATAGGTTTATTATAGAAAAGGAAGGTAGATTTAAGTTAAAAAAAAACCATTGCACTACGAACCTATCCATTTTAACTCATAATCGCTGACTTGGATTGGCAAAAACAAAATACAGTTACTTCCTAAAACCAATGTTACACTGTCGCAAAACTTTTTTTGTTAATCCTGTCCGTCCCCATAATCCGTGTCCACGCGGAAGGGTTTTCAAATGACAGCCGGGGAACAACTTTGCACAAATATTATTGTATAATGTACCCAATATGTGTAATAGTTCCTATTTCGTGGGAAGTTGAAGTTACAATCGCATACAGATGAGTGCAGCTGCAACACGTTGCAGATGTCGATTGCGTTCAATATACAGTTATGTGCAAATTCCTATATATTTGGCAATAATATTATCAATGGGGACTGATTTTGTAAAAGGCTAGCTGTATCGCTGTGTCTCGTAATTTTTACCGTGCAGTAAACCCGAACCAAGAGTCTAGAAAACTCCAAACTATGCAGAGCTTGTACTATGGGTACTAGACAACTGATATAAATACATCTATACTTAATTTTAGGAATACATACATACATTCCATATATAGAAAACACTTAAACTCAAAAAAATAGTTGCAGGTCGTACGAACATCCAACATCCGACCTGGGAATCGAACCTCGACCTCAGCACAGCATTCGCATACGTTTGTACAACGCCACCTAGGCAGTCAATTGTTGAGCCTCTTTCGATTATCAACTCCAGAAATTGTACAACATTGTGAAACAGTTCTTTGCCAGCCGCCGAGGAGGATAGTGTTAGTGGCAAATTTGCCAATGGCCAGAAATTAAAAATAAAGATGGCAAAGGTTAATATTTGATATCATCATCAATAGCTAAATAAATTACATCTAGAATTATCCTCTTAGGCTTAAGGTAACTCGGGGGTTGATGGAGTGTCCGTGTGATAACGGGTTAAGAATACAGAATGTCACCAGGCCTACTCATCCCATGGGTGGCTTAAGAGTCGACTAAGGGAGTCAACGTAAGGTAAGACAACAGCACCAAAAAAAAACAATAGCTTAAAAAAAGAATAAAAAGATCCTTGTACTAAGAAAAAAAAACCTTTTAAAAAGCTTCACAAGCTTGGTAATAAATCAATTTTATAACTGTTATGGTTGCAATACATTATGAAGAAAGTAGATAACAATAAATGCCATTGAGAACTGAGGTTGATTATAATAATAATAATAAAAATAAAGTAAAATATTTGGATTTATCTCACGAGATAGTCGATATGTGGAATGTGGATTCGGTGATCATTGTTCCGATAGTCGTATCTGCTCACGGATTAATAGCCAAGAGCCTCGACCTACACCTTAAGAGGCTCACATTAGAAGGCTGGATTAAGGGTCTGATACAGAAGGCAGTCCTTCTTGACACGGCATAGTGAGAAGGTTCCTGTCTTTGGAGCCCTATCCACTGGTTTCTTGGTCCCTGTACCCAAAATCGGTGGTCTACTAGTTTTTATATTTTTAAAAATGTAATTTATATGTATATACAAATGGAATGAAGAGAATAATAATAATGCCACTATAGTCTGGCCACTGAGAGAATGCGTTTCTGACAGGTCGTGATACAATGGGCGATGTAACTTTGAACTGGCGTACAATTTATGGCAAAATTTTAAATATCTTTTATTAACCTTAATAATGAGTAATAACGTTAAAAAATGAATAATCATGCCAATGTACAATAAACGTTTTATTTTGGGCTAAAGTTATTAACAATTAATCAATTAATTAATTTAACAACAATAATTTTTAAAAGTCTAACGACGTCAAACTGCGCTGTTTCAAGGTTATGTCAATAGTTTGTTTTTGTAGTGATGAGACAAAATAATACTGAATTGTAACTGAGTATTTTTGGAATCGTAATAGGTATATTCTGTCGGTCGATATATTGTTAAATAAAACGTTCTAATTTTATAATATATAATTTTATTATTTTTTCTTTACTGAATACACAAAAAACAGTAGAACAAGATGAGTTACAAAGTATGTAAGGATGTCGTACAGTCGAATGTTGTCACCATTTCAGGTAAATGTGCCGAAATGCTTTGGACATTTATACGAACGACATTAAAGTTCCTGGGGACATCGGAGAAATTATTCGAGAGTGTGTATAATGTACTTAATACATATCTAATATAGTTTATAATACGATATAGATACATGAAAATAATTGTCGTATCAGTCAGCTGAATTAAAAATAAATGAAAAACTATTTTAATCCCTTTATATTTCTGGTAAAAAGAATTACTTTTCTAAGAGAAGCAAAAAAAAAATTATAATTGGGACAATGTCGTTTTCATTGACGAGACATGGCTGAACACCAATCACCAGCTTTCTCGTTCTTAGACAGATGGCACTCAAGCGTCGACGTCGACAGTGCCATTGGTAAAGGAGCGCGTCTCATAATATTCCACGCTGGTTGTGCGAAGTATGGTTTCGTGGAAAATGGTTTATAGCATTTGAGTCAAAAACTACTACTGACTACCACGAAGAAATGAATGCGGCTGTATTCAAGGAGTGGTTCCAGGATGTGTTGCTACCTGGCCTTCCAGAGCGTTCAGTTATAATAATGGATAACGCCCCTTATCATTCGGTGCAAATAAATAAAGCACCTACTCAATCTAATAGAAAAGAGGAATTGGTGGCTTGGCTGCAAAGAAGTGGCATTGACGCAAATATGTCAATGCTAAAAGCTGAGCTGATGAAATTAGTCAACGACCATAAGCTATCAAATATTCGATACGAAATAGATGAGCTGGCTCTGGAGTACGGTCATCGCGTTCTCCGAATTCCTCCATATCACTGCCAGTACAATGCCATAGAGCTAATCTGGGCTCAAATTAAAGGTTATGCAGCCCGCCGTAATACTTCTCCACCATATGGCATAAAAAGATGAAGACGCTTTTAAAAGAAGCATGCGAAAAAGTCACAAGAGATGACTGGATGAAGGTGGTTGAAAAAACTAAAAAAATGATATTTGATGACTTTGACCGCGATATTCGTATAGACACTATGATTGATAATAACATGATAATACATGTTGGTGAAGATGACAGCGAGTCCTCAAGCGAATCGGAGTCGGATTAAATTTTGATTTGACATTATTGAAATCTTAAAACTATGTATTTCATAATATATATTTTTCAATAAATACAGTATTTTTATTTTCTTTCCCTTGGTTTCATTCAGAAATTACGATTAAATTTAATTCATCCATCAACAATTTTGTTAATATTGTGTTTGAAATATAAAATATATCTAAATTGAATAATTATGCATAATGAATGCTATAAATACTGTTACCAAATATTATTAATGATATTCATGGTACATCACTACTCATGACGAATTTACAAGTGTCAGAAACGCATTCTCTGAGTGGCCGGACTATAACTAGTGCCAGTTTCCGCACTTAGGAACAGCAGTTAGGAATTAACTACCTTTAACAACTATAACTACTTTTGTTGTAGTAACAATATCCAAAATAAATCCATATTCTTTATCCATTTCATTACTAATATTTTAAATTCGAAAGTGCCTCTGTCTGTCTGTCTGCTTTTACAGCTAAACTTCAGAACCAGTTTGGATTAATTTACGTATGAGATAGATTGGTATATAGGTTATTTTCGTCACAATATCCAACATACAAACGATAGAGCCACGGGCAAAAGCTAGTAAACAAATATATATAATTAAACTTAGCAATTTTTTAAATTATACTATTAATTCAATAAGTATGCATATAACTACTTTAAAAAGTAAGAATAATAAATATAAAGAACTCCAACTCTAAAAACTGTCCAACAATTAGAAAAGAATTATCTTTGTAAACTACTTTAACAGTTCAGCAAACCGATAAGGTTAATCTTATATTACTTTTTATTTATGTGTCAGATTTAAAGGTTCCAAAGTGAAATCATTATTTTTGAGACTCTTATTTAAAGTATTATTTTTATACATTAAAGATATTGAAGAAAAAGCAATGATAGGATCTTAATTAAAGTGCAGAAGTCACAACAGTTTTTAGAATTTTAGTCTGTGTGTTTGTGCTTGGTAATCTCAGAAGTGATTTAACCAATTTGAATCTGATTTTCTATATATTGAGGTAAACTTCTTCTATCATTTTGTTTTCTTTCAATTTCATAACAAATAAAACTGTTTAAATAAGTTTAAAGAATCACTGCGATAACTAATATATATTTGGGAGGCGTAGTGGTAGCGTATGTGACTGCTAAGCTTGAGGTCTCGGGTTCGATTCCCAGGTCGGACTAAATGTTTGTATGATCTGCAAATATTTGTTTCGGAGTTTGGGTGTTTCCTATGTATGTATTTACAAAAAAAAAGTATATAAGTATTTATATCAGTTGTCTAGTACCCATAACACAAGCTCTGCTTAGCTTGGGACTAGATGATGTTGTGTGTTAGATGTCCGGAATATTTATTATTTAGAAAAGCTAATGTTTAAATAATTATAACTTTACACATATCTCAGACAGCCATCTGATTCAAGGTGGGCAGAGTATGTACGGCTAACCGGCCTGGTTATTAACATGACTGCTGGATCAGCTGTTAGTCACTAAAAACTATACCAATGTGATACTTGATAGCCTTCATGGAGCAGTAGCAGCAAATAAATGATGTGTAAAGTTCAATTCCCAGGTTGGAATTTATGTCTATGACCTACAATTTTTTTTTTTAATTTGTGTGATTTCTATGTCCAATATATCCAAAAAAATATTTAAGTATTCTATCAAACTGGCCGGTTTTTAGAAAAGATGGCCAATGATGCAAGGAGTGTTATACATAATAAGATAAAATTTTAGTATAACATATTCTTCTAGTAAATGTTAATATTACTGAATGATCTTCATGCATTGGTTAAATTTGAATCTTGTTTAAAGCCTAATAACATTTGAAATTAAAATATTATGAAAAGTATGAAGATGGCATATCTTCTTACTTATCTTATAAGGTTTTTCATATAGTCAGGCCAAAATACTGACCTGAAACTTGATGCCTATAACCTATAATTTTATCAAACTTTTTGAAGTTAATTTAAAATTATGTTTATTATAGCATGTTTCTAGTATATTCTTACCCTTATTTTGAATGCATTGAGCCCTGATACCAGAAGAAAGGAGTGTTAATCCTCTTCGTAAGTAGTTCATCTAAAACAATAACAATACATTTTTTTTTTGTTCTTTACACACTTTAAACTCTTAAATAGTGACAGTTACCTCAGTAATAATACAGTTTGACTACAATTGCTGAAAACTGAAATTTAATTCACCTACAATTTTAAAATTGCATTGACAACAATAAAATTTTTTAACCTTACTTTCGTGACATAATTTTTGACATCTGATGTTTGAATGTTGCAATTTGCTATATGATTTTTTTTTGAGGTGAGCAACCAAACGTAATGTTACAAAATAAATGAGATCTATTAAATAAAAGTGGTAAATATAGGTGATGCTACTATTTAATAATTCTTAAATGTTTGTTACTTAGTAGAGACTTCACTAGTAAAGCACATACATTACACTGTCAATCTTCAGAGAGCTCTCTAACAGTAAAAATACGTTACTGAACCATGTTGCGAAGTGTATAGAAACTACACGGTTCGTTGAATAAACAATAGATGGCAGTATACAGAGGTTTTATCTTTTCTTGTTAGTACCTCCTTTTACCCGACCGCGAAAGAAGGAAGGTTAAAATTTTCGACTGGATGTATGTATGTAGGTATATTTCTTTGGCACGCCCTAGTGCCTAAACGGCTTGTCGCATTTTTATGTGAGTAGTGTCAATAGATTCGTCTTAGTAGTGCGAGGGACAATAATTACTTTTAATAAGTAACTTAAAATAGCATATCAGTCGGAGGCATCTGCTCACTCCGAGATTTTGTTGCTCTACATATATATCACCAACTAAATTATCAGAAGTGAGCATGTTATGCCGCCGACAGCGTTTGTGTATGTACATAGTCTACTAAGAATATTCAAAACCAAAGTAAAATATTCAAATTCAAATCTTGTTTCTATCTTTTTAGTTTTTAATGAATTTAAATAAAATGGCAGATATTGACGCAGTCGGTTTTTTTTAATTTTTATTGTATTTTCTTAACTGGCGAGGAAGGGGTATGTTTTTTCGAATGTTTACTAGTGGTTTAAAATAAAAGAATTGAACCAAACCATTGAGTGTATAAAGGTAAGCAGTTAAATGTTTACTTATATTTTATCACAAGTACTTATTATAACTGTAAGTTTTACAAGTCGATATAAGCAGCTTTTATTTAGTACTTCCTTAAATGTGTTCTTGTTCTCAGACCTAATTTATTTTGACGACCTTTGATAATTACATTGTGTGAGAAATATGAGGGTCTCGTTTTGAATTTCTTGCGTCCCTGTCATTTATTAACACCTGTAACAGTTAATCAGCGTCCCTGTCATTAATATTAGTATCAGTTTATCACCATATTGGCACATGGAGTAATAGACCCTATTTCTATTTACGGAGCCATTAAGAGAGAGAGGTTCAAGAAGTTGCGGATACTTTTTTTAATTGGTAACACTGCTTAAAGATTCTCATTGTTTATATATATATAGTACTGTTTAGTTAAATTAGATCAAATGTCAATTCAGTAGGTAGGCTTAGCTTTTTATGAATACAATACGTAAGTACAAAGTAATATTGACAAAAACAAAAACTGAACAATTAGAAATGACTTGAAAAACTGGACCAAATTAAAATGGGTGCACCGGAGAAGCGCCAGCTGCCAATTAAAAAAAAGAACCATCAAAATCGGTAAATCCACTCGGCAAGTTCTGAGGTAACAAACATTATAAATACAATCGAAATAAGAACATCCTCCTTTTTTTTAAGTCGGTTAAAAATAAGAAATATTGCAAGATTAAGACAAAATGTTTATTACAAATTGAAACTAGCTATTCTTATAAACTGGAGATCATTAGATAGCGCCAAGACATTATACAAGCTTGTATGCAAATATTTATTTCGGAGTTTGACTGTTTTCTATATACGAAATGTATGTATGTATTTACAAAAATTCAAGTATTTATGTATTTATATTAGTTGTCTAGCAAAACATTAATTGAAAACTATTCTCTGAACTCTTCTAGACTGATTTCTCGCAGACGTAAGGCTGTGGCAGGTGGCACCACCAGTCCCTAAGGCCAGGGTTCGCAGCGTCCATTCCTACGCAGTGGGGTTCGTCCGGACAATCACTGTTGACACAAAATTGCAATTTTAAATGTGTTGCAGATATTTTTAAGTAAAACGATGTTCTCGTAGCTGACGGCCAGTCTCACCGGAGACCAGTCAACTACGCAGGAGATATTATAGTGCACAAGTGTGTCCACAAATACAGGTGCACTCTCTGTTCCCTCTCTCTAGACAAACGAGGCAGTTAAATATAAAGTATAATAGGTAGCAGACAAATTCGTTATCAGATTTTACAGAGGACCTAGTGTCTGTAAAATATTGGTTAACTGAGCTTTATTTAAAGTAATTACTGGTGAATATTTTACAATGAATAAATACATTTAAAATGAAAAGATTTGTCACTTCGGAAATTCTATGAAAACTAAATTTTGCCAATTACTGAATTTAATTTGATAATGTATTAATAGTTGAGTTGAGAAGATTGATATATCTGCTTACCCAATTTTTTTTTTCGGACATCGTACACACAACGCCATCTAGTCCCAAGCTAAGCAGTGCTTGTATTATGGGTACTAGACAACTGATATTAATACATAAATACTTTTTTTTGTAAATACATACATTTTATACATAGAAAACACCTAAACTCCGAAACAAATATTTGTAGATCATACAAACATTTGGTCCGACCCGGGAATCGAACCCGAGATCTCAAGAACAGTAGTCGCATACGCTACCACTGCGCCCCAGAGGGAGTTAAACCAATGGACATTAAAATTCTGAAGAAAGATATTGTAGTATGGGACTAATCCCGCCCACCACTGTAAGTAACTCCTGTAGACGGAACAGGACCTACGAACACACCAAGTTATGACATTCGGGAAGTCCCAGGAAAATTTAAACTGTCTTGGAACCCACAACGAAATTATTAGAAGAAAAACGGAAGGAGTTGGAAGTATAACAAGGTTTTTTTGTTTTTTTTTATTGAATAGGGGGCACACGAGCATACGCATCACCTGATGGTAAGCGATTACCGCCGCCCATGAACACCCGCAACACCAAAGCGTCATAAGTGCGTTGCCGACCTTTGGGGTATGGGGAGAGGGAATAAGTGGAGGGGTTGGCGTATGGGCCTCCGGTATCCTGACTCACTTGGTGAAACACAGCGCAAGCGCTATTTCACACCGGTTTTCTGTGAGGCCGTGGTATCACTCCAGTCAAGCCGGCCCATTCATGCCGAAGCGAGGCTCTCCCACGGACAGTAGTAGTATATCGCCTAATTATAATGATTACGAATATTAAATTTTAGTTAAGAAATTACAACACATTGTAACCACGTTAGTAAACATTGCACCCATTGTAGCCGGGGCAGGTCGTAGTATAAAATATTGAGGGTATACTAAACCTGTAACCATTGCCGTTTTTTCCAGACCACGTGTGGAAACCAGTATCTTCTATATTTTCTCCTGTAAATAAAAATAATATAATTACTTCAGTATAATAGTGAACAACAATAACAGTCGCCGTGTAACAAGAATAACAGTCCAGGGCTACAAGAATTTCAATTGAGGTAGTGGACTACACTTGGGCGATCATTTCATAAATAGTTTTTTGAATTATGTTCTCGAATGTGCAATCATCAGCAGCCTCTAACAGCCCACTGCTGGACATAGGTCTCTAAAGGCAGAATCTAATATATGAAATATATAAAGCTTCAGTACGTTTAGTGCTATACGGTGCTCTCCGCGTGCGCACTCAATCACTCTCCGCGCTACTCCTCCGCGCGCGTCGCGACGACGCCTCTTGCTCGTAATATTGTTGTTTAGTGCTCGACGGACGGTCGGAGCCAATGTGAAGTACCTACTGTAGTCGTCGTCATAATTTTTTTTATCCATGACTACACAACTTCATATTGGACCATATTGCACGCAGGAACACCAGAAATTTAGAGCGTCTAATGGTGACTGGTAAGATCGAAGGGGGAAGAAAAGTAGAAGTCCCAAACGATGGTTGGACCAAACATCGGAGGGACTAAAAGAGCCTGTCAGCGACGCACTCCACCGAGCTGCAGAACGGAACCGATGGAGACAAATGGTTAACGAAATTTAACAGAGTCACGATTCTCAGCAGTGACTCTGTTAAACTGATCCGCACGCGGACGGTCCACGACGTACTGAATTGCGCCTTAGTATTTGGAAGTGCATGAGGGTATAGACCTTTAGTCCCGTATAAAAACCAAAAATAAATGCTTATATTCGGCACTCTGAGGAAAAGATAAAATAGAAGAATTCCGGCGATTTTCAACAAAAACAACACACACAAATAAATTCTAAATACTAACATCATAAATGCATGCACATAGAAGAAAGTTATGCTACAATAAATATATATTTGCGTGTCGGTACAATTAAAAAGTTAGTTCATAACGTTCCCGCCATCTCGACTCGGCGATTAATCACAATTATGTTACGCGTACGTGTTTCAATTACGTATTTTTTGCACAGGTAACACAAAGCTGAGCTTTTTGACTTTAAACATTTTACATCAACATCATCAAAGCATTTAGATGTATTTTTATGTTTATCAGTAAATATAACATTACTTACAATGTAAAACCTAAACTACTGAGGCTAGTACAAACTTAAAATGTATATGTTTTCTTAAGTTTTGAGCACCCCTTAAGAATTTTTAGACTTAGAGGTAAAATAAGAAATACAACATTGTATCAAAATCACCATTTTCAAAATTAGAAACAATAAAAAAAACGCAAGTGAATCTTGTGGCAATGGAAAGTCTCTGAATAATTTCAAAAGAGTCTACTCCCTACTACAACAGCGAGTTAAATCTGGTTTCTTAATGCTCTTATTTCATTATCATCTCTCTCTAATCACATTGCAGTCACATTTCTCAAAATTCGTTTTTGTTATATTAGCTCGTTTCTCGAGTCTGTTCTAGAAATGATTATCCTCTCAAAGATTGTAAGTGCTAGTCAGGGAAGCGGCTTGAAAGTAATTGAAATATTCCATGCATAATCCAATCCATTTTTTTTTTCTGAGGTTTACCCCAAATTATGTTGAATAAAGAGTAGAAAGGCGAAAAAATATAGGTAAAGAATCTTGTCTCTCATAACTTACCATCTACGTTTTTCCAGACCTTGTAGTTTTCTAAATTATTAATACCAACAAAGGCTAGCAATTTGTATGAAGTGCCTGTGATATCTGGATAATGCATGCCATGGATTAGCTTCTGTATGAATTCAAATTCATCCTGAAAATAGAAAAGAAAATAGAATGAACGCTGAAGGTATGTTTTAAAGAGATTATAGTTGTCTTGATTCGAATGAGCCTGTGTGCGCTGTGTTTCTCCGAGTGAGTGAGAGTACCGGAGGCCAATACTCCAACCCCTCTCCCATCCTCCAAAGGCCGGCAACGAACTTGTTATGCCTCTGGTGTTGCGGGTGTCCATGGGCGGCGGTAATCACTTACCATCAGGTGATACGTCTGCTCGTTTGCCTAGGTGGCAAATTTCCATAAAAATAAAAAAGTCATTGGAGGTTTACTTGAAATCCTTAGTTTTATATGTGACAATGGTTTATGCATAAAGTTGGCTATATGTCATAATGGTTAAGTTAAAGAGTTTATAAGGCCACCTAGCGTAGACAATCCGGTGTGAGGAAATCATCATATATAATTCGTATGTAAATCTAATTTAATTTAGTATTGAATTTTGAGTTATTTTAAATTTTAATTTTGCTTATAACGATACGCACTTCTGTGAGTGAAGAGGGTTCGGTATTTGAACGACCGACGGACGATCGTCGATAGCAGGTATACAAAATAAATTGTAGAACGGTATCAACGACTCGTATTCGGTTGTAGAAAAACGGATAGTAATTTTTACACGATGACGATTCGATAAATATAGGAACCGGGCAATAGTCAGTAAATGACCAAATAACAATGACTTACCGGAGAAGAAATAGACTTTGTGAAACGACACACACTTATTTTATATGAAAGGCTTTTTGTATACTGGGTACAACAAATGGTTGCCTGTAAGAGATTGCCTCCGGGCGATAAGGCCGCCAATTGTACTTCCCTAATTTTAAGATTATCTTGTAATGCATCTGGTGTACAATAAAGTGATATATTATTATTATTATTATTATCACATTTGTTTATAAGAAGGTAAACATTATTGACCCTCTTAATAAAACAGAATGCAAGTTTAAAGGTACTGATTGGCTTCAAAGTTTGGTATATATTAAAAGGAAACTGAGAAGGTTCTAGCAGTGTTATCCTTGTCATGTTTAACTAAGTATATATTGTTTATAACTAATTTTAACGTTTCATTACTCTGCTATGAATTCTCTTGCCTCTAACAGATACACATCCTCTCAAACACACACGTGTACACTCAATGCCACATGCACACTCATTGCTACATGCACACTTATTGCCACATGCACACTCATTACCACATGCACACTCACTGCCACGTACACATACACCCACATACACAGAAAGAGAGGTTCACTATACTCTTTTTAATTAGTTTTTTTTTTCAATTATTATACTTTATTATATATTATACTATCTTATAAATTTGTTAAACGGTGTACAAATAAAGAGTTTTCTATTCTATTCTATTCTATTCTATTCTATTCTATTCTATTCTTTATTTTATATTAAAACTAGTTAAGTTGAAATACCGTACGAATAGCCGAAATACAGGTTTGTACCTAGTTTGGCAACGGAGGCTATCTCTTATTCGATTTATAACTCAAACTAGTTATTACTTTAACATATTGTATGTTTTTGTTTTCGTACAATAAATGTTATTATTATTATTAAATAGGGAGTACTGAGAAAGGGCCTCGTTTAAAGCACTTGTAGCCAGCGAGAGTGAATGAAAGGGCTATCAAATGTGTAGGTGGATTGAATTGTACATCAAAATCACTTGAGCGTTTTGATTTCTGTAGATACTTATCTTCCTATTAATATACAGATGTAGACGAAGACACAGTAATAAATAATCACCAGTCATGAGAATAAACACTAAATAAATCAATTACAATCTGAGTTTGTATCACCTGTGTTTTGGGAACAGCCAGTTTGCCCTCCTCGTGTTCACAGAATTCCTTTGCCTCGGTCCAAGCCTTGGATTCATACACCAGTTTGTAGGCCTTACCAGAGCCTTCTTTCACTATGTACTCTGTAAGTTAAACATTTTCGCAGATTTAAAACATGGAGAATCACCATGGCTATTCATTAATTGGAAGCTGTAAGTCCCGAATAAGGGTACAAAATATGAAGATCCACTTGCCGTGGGAGAGCCACGCTTCGGCATGAATGGGCCGGCTCGACGGGTGTGATACCACGGCCTCACAGAAAACCGGTGTGAAATAGCGCTTGCGCTGTGTTTCACCGAGTGAGTGAGGATATCGGAGGCCCATACCCCAACCCCTACCCCCATTCCTTTCCCCATCCCCCAAAGGTCGGCAACGCACTTGTGACGCTTTTGGTGTTGCGGGTGTCCATGGGCGGCGGTAATCGCTTACCATCAGGTGATGCGTCTGCTCGTTTGCCCCCTATTCAATAAAAAAAGAAGAGAGGAATCTTGACCCAAACCCGTCACGCCAGGGTTGTGTGGTGGGCCAAATCTTCCTATCCAAGAGCCCAAATGCTTAGTCATAAACATTCGAGTCAAACGCTTGCTTGTTTGCCCCTCATACCATTATAAAGCACAGTTTCCTGGGATCAGCTACTTACATACTTTTACCAGCATCACTCACACATTACTTCTTTTAAATGCAACATTTAATAAAATTTCTTTAAGCAACGTCTATAACACTCTCTGTCTTTGTTCCACAGTGTTTAAAAACATCAAAGTACATGCAAAACACTGTCACAAAAGTCAATTAAAATACTATAAATTATACGCACCATCAGTTGGTTTCCCCTGTATGTAGGCTATGGCTATCACCAATATCAATAATGTCCAAACTCTGTAAACAATAAAGAAAAACATCAACACATTAATAAATTTTACTGTCGAAATGCCACGCGTCGCCATGCATGGGCCGGCTCGACCGGGGTCATACCACGGCCTCACAGAAAACCGATGTGAAACAGCACTTGCACTGTGTTTCACCGAGTGAGTGAGGATTCTGGAGGCCCATACCCCAATCCCTCCCCCATACCCTTCTCCATCCCCCAAAGGCCGGCAACGCACCTGTGACGCCTCTGATGTGGCGGGTGTTCATGGGTGGCGGTAATCGCTTACCATCAGGAGATACGTCTGCTCGTTTGCCTCTATTCCATAAAAAAAATATATATCATTCATAGAAACTAAAAATCTAGTCTTACCTCATTTTGTTATTTTTATCTGTACGATTTGACATTCACTTCTACTCTTCGACTTCAAATTCTGAAATAAACAGCAGACAGTTTTACTCTTTATCATTTACTTTTTAACCGACTTCAAAAAAGGAGGAGGTTGTCAATTCGACTGTATTTTTTATGTTTGTTACCTCATAATTTGTTTTATTTGAAAGCTGGTGCTTCCCGTGTGGTTTCATTTTCATGTGGTCCAGTTCTTGAAGACGGTTGTTTTTTGTTAAAATTTGTGATTACATATTTAAAGAAGTATAGATATTTTTCTAACATTTCTTTCTCATCTGAAAATAGCCCATCTGCAGAAATAACGAAAGGCCTAGGCAGTAACTCCACGAAAAAAACTTTTATTCAAAAATTCATTCTTGTCTTAGCAAAATAAAAGTCGACCCCAACTAAGTTTGGGAATGAGAATGAGATACGCTTAACAAATACCTAACTAAATAATTAAAACTGTCAAAATTACCAAAAGATTAATAGACAAGTGTTTTCTTACCCGAAGCCACGCACAGAATGATTCTAGTAAGTATAGTAATTCACACACTAAAAGAATATATCGCTTATCGCGTTGTTAATAAACAATATTCACTAGAAACCAGTCAATAACAATCATTAATCATTTCTACGTAATATCATTTGCAAAAACATATTGTGTGAACTTAACCCCGCACTGAAACGGTTATAAATGTGTTTATAATTGATTGTAATTGGTTGTTACTAAGTGTTTAAAACGAATTTAAAATTCATGTATTACTTTTATTTAATTTTCGAGAAACATAGTTGCATTAAAAAGTATATAATATTGTATTTATAAAACTCAACTCACATTCTTTCTGCTTTTTACTTTTAAATTACTGTGTATACTGAATTATGCGTCAGATTTCCTCAATTATTAATGAATCATTAATTATATTATTTTTGGGCCTTCAAGCCGTGCACAGTTAAGTTTAATTTTGGCAATACACACACAAAAACTAGTACTTAATTAATTTTTAATACGTGCTAAGCCAAAGGATACACCCAGATACACACAAAGAAAGGTTCACTTTACACTTTTCATTTTGTTTTTCTTACTTTAAAAATATTCAACTTACTTTTAACTAAGGAGTCTGTCAATACTAGTTAAGTTGAAATTCCCGTGGGGAATGTCGCCGTAAGCCGACATACAGGTTTCTATCTAGTTTGACAACGGAAGCTCATGTTCGATATGTAACTTGAAAGTATTATTGTAAAGTTGAACGTATTATATTTATTTTGTTTCCGTGCAATAAATTATAGTATTATCATACTTCATTAAATTTATCTTAAAAATACTACTAGGTACTACTACTCAACATTTTAAATATGTCAGACAGTGTTATCGTACTTTATGACAAGACACAATGCAATGCGTATAAGTCTAATTTTATGAGTATTCGGTTCGTAAAAAATGTGTTAATAGACAAGGAATTTCTCAGTTATAAAAATAAAAAGTTATGAGTTGTACTATAGAGATTGTTTTTATATACATTTTAAAATGTCACATATTTTTTCCGATACTTGTTTTATTACTATATCAATAGGGACAACACTTAGCTGCATACACAAATCGTTATACCGAGCCCAGGTATCTTTTTTGCGACCATTTTCATGTGGTCCGTAAAGTTCTCTCCTTAACCGAATATATTGATAGAGCGGCAGTAGCTTTTATTTAAAAAAATATCATAGAAATTCGGTACCAATTAGGCAAAGCTGAAGAAGCATCTCAATAAATAAATAAATATTCCGGACATCTAACAAACAATGTCATCTAGTCAGCTAAGTAGAGCTTGTGTTATGGATACTAGACAACGGATATAAATACTTATATACTTCTTTTTTTTTGTAAATACATACCTATTATACATATTATGCAGATCAGTCTCCGTGGCAACCACTCTCTAACCACCCCGAACATCCGACCTAGTGCTGGCTGACGGGCGCTCCTAAGGGTTTAAACCTCAAAGAGCTCGACCTCGCTAAGCACAGGTTATCACACTGAACAAGACCCGGCGTTACTAGCAAGTCCCTGTTAGTGACGCTCCTCCCACTGGACCAACACCCCGGGACTACCAAAGGCCCATCGGGCTCAACCCCGTGACCCACCTGTAGTTGCAGGTGGCGCGGATAATTACTTCAACAGGCCGTAAACCTGGATTAGTTACCCCGAGACCCTACGGGGTCTACGAGCAGAACCACGAGAGATTTGGTCCGACCCGGGAATCGAACCCGAGACCTCAAGCTTAGCAGTCGCATACGCTACCACTGTCAATAGTCCAGCATAGTGTAGGTCATCATACTGCATTGTCTGTATTCACAATGAGTTTAATCTTGGATTCTGCTCATGCTTCCATCAGGCAGAGTAGGGTTTGCAGGCCCGGCCCATATACGTATAAAAAAACCTACAATTCAAGTTAAAGTACTATAAATGTTAAACAAAACCGTCACATATTTGAGGATCTAATTCTCGACAGACGAATGAATAAACCAACAGGCGCTGTTACTAAGCTTTTATTTCTCATGCATTTCCAATTAAGAGAAAAAACTCGTGACGTAATCCCGGGAAGTTTTATTGGCTCACTTGGCGAATGTTTGACTTTTAACATTTATATTGAAATTTTAACATAATCCAAAGGAAAGTCAAGATATGATCATATCTTGACTTTCTTCTTTTGGGATATATGTTCTACCTACATAATGATATAACATTTTCTATCCGAGTATTATTTACGTAGTAGTATAAGTAGTCTGCCTACCTCATTGATCTAGCGGTTGACGTATGCGATCACGACGTCAATCAAGAGGTCTCGGGTTCAAAACCCGGGTCTGGCTAAAAGTGTTATTGAGTTTTTCTGATCATAGATATACTTAATAACAGCTCGGTGTTTGGGAGTTGGGGTCCTCCGTCTGATCTCTCCCCGGTCGTGTCGGTTAACCGTCACATCGGACTATGAGACAGAGGGAAAAGAGAATGCACCTGTGTTTGCGCACTCATTTGTACACTATAATATCTCCTGCGTAGTTGGCTGACCTCTGTTGAGACTGGCCGCCGTGGCCGTAATCGGCTAGGAGGACAACAGTATAATTTCCAGTAATATTTTTTAAAAAAGTGGCAACACTTCTTCCCTCATACATTTAAAAAAAAATGTCTTCACTTTCTTATTCTACGTGCCTTATCTACTTTTTTTATTTGATCTGGGGTCTGGCCGAACTCTCGCTCGTTTGCCCCCTATATAATATATATATATATATATATATATATATATATTATAACACTGAAGAGTATGTTTGTTTACAGCTTTTAAAAGAGGCTTAAAATTAAAACGAAGATCAAAACTAGGATTTTTTTTATTTAAATTACTTAAATATAGATACATGTTTAACTAAATCTAAATGTACGTGAAGAATACAATTACACTAAGTTACAATTAAACAGTTTTATTGATTAATTTCTCACAAACATACGGTTGCTGCTGATGGCACCACCAATCTCTCAGACCTGGGTTGGCGGGGTCAATACCAACGCAATGTGGCTCAGAAAGGTTGTCACTGTCGAAGGTAAGTAGGCATTATAATATTTTTTTTGAAGTTATTATTATATATAAATATATGACACCCAGCGCCATCTAGTGTCAAACTAAGCAGAGCTTGTACCATGGAAGCTAGATTGATTGATAGACTTGACACTTAAATCGTTTTTTGAGAAATAAATAAGATATATTATACATAGAACATTATATTAACTGTGGAATAAGCTGTCGCCTGCGGTGTTCCCGGACCAATACAACCTTCAAACCTTCAAAAAAAGAGCGTACTCCTTCCTAAAAGGCCAGCCACGCACTTGTAACGCCGTAAACGAACAGCGTCACGGTCGAGCCGACCCATTCATGCCGGAGGCCCATACGCCAACCCCTCCCCACATTCCCTCTCCCCATCCGCCAAAGGTCGGCAACGCAGTTGTGACGCTTTTGGTGTTGCGGGTGTCCATGGGCGACGATAATCGCTTACCATCAGGTGATGCGTCTGTTCGTTTGCCCACTATTCAATAAAAAAAAAAGTAACCTGGACGACCGGTTTCTTTTGGTTAACTATCTAAAACTGAATCCTAGCTAGATCAATTAATCGCTCCCGAAACCCTATAAATGTCATGAAAACCGCTGGAGCCGTTTCCGAGATTGAGATCACATATTTGTATAAATACAAGAATTGCTTGTTTAAAGGTCCCACGTGGGACATCACTTTGTGTGATCCACAAAATGTTGTCCTGAGTCTGGGTGTTCATTGTGTACGTTACATGTATGTTTGTAAAGTCGCCCGCGACACAGGATGTATTTTCCTAAAAAAAAAGGTTTTAGATAAATAGATACTTTACCTGTAACCTTTGCCATTGTCACCAGAAAATGTGTGATAACCAGAATTTTCTATATTCTCTCCTGCAAAGTGAAAACCTGCGATAAAGCTATCACAAACATACAAACAAGAGAAAATGTAAAATATATATTGGAAAACAGTTAGATAGTCTTTATTTTTAACAACAGTCTGTAAATAAAACACACTTGAGAGTGTTTTCTCAGTGTATTTATATACAAAAGAAAGAGCCACATAAACTATTATAATTTATTTTTCGAACATTTGACATACAACGCCATCTAGTATCAAACTAAGCAGAGCTTGTACCGTGGAAGCTAGATTGATTGATAAAGCACTTAAATCCCTTTTCGTAAATAAATAAGATATATTATACATAGAAAATTATGTTAACTGTGGAATGAGCTGTCGCCTGCGGTGTTCCGGACCAATACGACCTTCAAACCTTCAAGTAAAGAGCGTACTCCTTCCTAAAAAGCCGGCAACGCACTTGTAACGCCTCTGGTGTTGCAGTTGTCCATGGGCGGCGATAACCGCTTACCATCAGGCGATAAGTCGGCTCATTTGTCCCCTATATAATAAAAAAAACAAAACATCGTAGAACTTGTCTGCTAGCAGTTAAAACTCATTGTACAGATAGAAATACACCTCGGGCTTTTCAAACATCTAACACACAACGCCATCTAGCCACAAACTAAACAGATCCTATGGGTACTATACAACTTTTTTTTTCCGCTCCCCCCCTCAGATACCATATCCCGGCGGCATGTCGGACTCGATCCGACTAAAAACGAAACTAATATTTGTAGATTAACAAACATATGGTCCGATCCAGGAAATGAACCCGAGACCTCAAGCACATTCACTACCACTGCGCCACCGAGGCAGTAAACAACTAAGACAATATACCAACAGCATGTGACGCCTCTGGTGTCACGCGTGGCCATGGGCGACGGTAATCGTTTACTATCAGGCGATACGGCTGCTCGTTGTTTATCTGGCTGAGATGATGATGAGGAAAACATACAATTCCAGTACTTATCAGTAAAGATTACATACCCTCGACATTCTTCCAAACTTTATAGTTCTCCAGGTTATTGATACCAACCCAGACCACGAACTTGTACGAAGTGCCAGTTATCGCTGGATAATACAAGCCACGGACAAGCTTCTGAATAAACTCGAATTCTTCCTAAAATGATAACACATACATACATGTATAAAAATTTAGTTCAGCGCCATCTAGTGAAAATAAACTAAAACGAGTAGCCAATAGGTTAGCCAACCATACGTTATATAAAGTTAACTTTTTGAACAACTTTGAGATTTTAATTTGATACAGCTAATATTTGAACCGGCTGGATGGATTTTGATGGGACGTTCACTGGCAGATAGCTGATGATATTAGGAGTTACTTGGACTTTTCCTAGACTAGCGGTTGTTGTGGTTTTAAAGGTTCAATGACAACCGCAGGTTACACCATGGTATACAATTAGTTTACAACATTAATGTATAAGATCAGGCATAAAATGCTATAATTACCTTTGTTTTTGGGACTGCTAGCTTGGCGCCATCACGCTCGCAGGTTGCCTTCGCCGAGCTCCAGGTTTGTGACTGGTACACCAATCTGTACTCCTTGCCAGCAGCTTCATTTACCGTGTACCCTGTAGGTAAACATATTTTGTACTATTTACTCAACTATAATCAAGTAGAAATAAGATAGATGTCTTACCGTCGGTAGGTATCCCATGTATGCAGACAGCTGACAAAAGCATAGCCAATGTGACAAATCTGTAAATAGGAAATGTATGAAATTGTATGTCACCTGTGGTTAAAAACTACCAAAAATTCTTTTTAATGGATTATTTCTCACCTCATGTTGAAAAATTTCTATTTCAGATTGTTTTTAAATTTAACTTTTTATGCATCTGATATTCGTTACTGAAACAAAAAATATAGTAAAATATTTTTAAACAACTACATATTCAAATGTGTACGGTGTACAGAAGAACTGCTTGATATAGTCCTTAGTTGACTGCCTGATGGTTGGATTGGTTCGTGATTGTTACCGTTGTGGCCAAACGCCGTGGGTTTTATTTCCTCCAAGACAAATGAAACGGCTAACTCGATTTTGAATGGTATGGATTAAGATAAGTATATGTTACAATGTTTACCAATTTATTATGGAACCGATTTCTCGAATAATAATATAATTATTCGGTATCACAACATGCCTAGTTTTAAGGTGACATAATCATTTCGTGACTAAGTCCTCATTAAATAAATAAAAAAAAAATGCCTAGTTAGAAAAAAAAAACATTTAAAATTGTCTTAACTTACATTTTAGGTTTTCTTAAAAGTAAGACAGAAACCTTTATGTGATTACTTCGTTGTCGATCTGTTTGTCTAGCAAACTAGTTGAAGTTACACAATTTTTTTTTGTTTTTTATTATAGAGTAGAGGGCAAACGAGCAGACGTATCACCTGATGGTAAGCGATTAGCACCGCCCATGGACAACCGCAATACCAGAGGCATCACAAGTGCGTTGCCGGCCTTTGGGGGAGGGCCTCTGGTATCCTCATTTACTCGATGAACGCAAGCGCAGTTTCACACCGGTTTTCTATGAGGCCGTAGTAGTATCGTATTACTCCGGCCGAGCCGGCTCATTCATGCCAAAGTCAAGCTTTCTTACTAATAAGCTGTGTTCGATCCTTAGATTTTAACAAAAAACATTATCACCTGTTGGCATTTAGGAAACAGTCTACTATTAGACATGGCCTCTCCTCAGATTTTTTTCGAATGGGCCGGCTCGACCGTTGTGATACCACGGCCTCACAGAAAACCAGTGTGAAATAGCGCTTGCGCTGTGTTTCACCGAGTGAGTGAGGATACCGGAGGCCTATACCTCAAACCCCTTTCCCCATCCTCCAAAGGTAGGCAACGCACTTGTGACGCTTTTGGTGTTGCGGGTGTCCATAGGCGGTGGAAATCGCTTACCATCAGGTGATGCGTCTGCTCGTTTGCCCCCAATTTAATAAAAAAGAAAAAGAAATGAGATTTTGGCCTACTATTCCACGCTGGCAAGACGTGCTAGTATAGATATTGTTGAGTTTTCCTTGTCTTTGTTATGTTGTTGTCCTACGTAGTTCGTCCCTTAGTCGGCTCTTACGACACCCATGGAATGAATAGGGGTGGTAACATTATATTCTTAATACGTCCCGACACAGATATAACCGGCAAGTAATGCGGATAGTTATCTATCAACTTATAGACTAACGTTCTTCTTCATGAGTTTAAAGTCTGCGAAAGAAATTATGCCCACGATATTTCGGACCGACACGATCTTCAAGTTTTTATTAAAACTACGTACTCTCACCTCAACGGTCTGAATTATGATGATTCTTTTTTTAACTCTAGATAAACCATCTGCTGGTAACTTACTCATACCATAGACGAATAGATTAGACCTACAAACCCTAAGTAAAAGTGTTCGCCTAAAAAATCACGAAGTTTTGTGCTGTAGTGTAGGTTATATTTTTGCACCCAGACGGTAGTAAATAAACAAAAGTTGATTATTGAGTTATTTTTCACTTATGTTATGTGTACAAATAATTTTGTCTTTAAGATGATGAGTCCGTTAAGAGATTACTTATTTAAGCGGGTCGTACACCGTTGCACTTACTTTATATAGGAATCCAGATAATTTTGATAAAATTCTAGATTTGCTACACTTAGCGACATCTAGTGAACATTTCGCATACCCATAAAAAATAAATCACCTATTTAATGCAATTTACAGGGTTTTTGAAGTGAAAACTTCTTTAGCGGCGCTGTGTACTTTTTGGAATAGGTAAAAATGTATAAACTCGCGTCAGGTCACGTGACCATAAACTCGCGTCAGGGTCACGTGTCCTGATCGAAAAAATTCGTAAGACGGATGTTTACTGTTAACAGCGCCATCTATTCTACTTACACAAAACCTTTTGTAAATCAAAAAGATAGTTTACAATTTTTTTGAAAACAGCGACATCTATTGGAGTATCAAAGGTTTACTTCCATTTACTACTTACAATCATAATAATTGGTACTTTATTGAAGTGAAAACTTCTTTAGCGGCGCTGTGTACTTTAAAATATAGTGTAACTAATAATGTATACTTATATTGTAACTTTCTATTGTCAAATGACTTTTAAAAATCTGTTTAGTGGTTTAGGGCCTTAAAATATAGGGAAAAACGAAATAAACTAATATTCATAATATTATTAAGAATTTTGACTTGGCTAGTCATGAAAATATATAATTAAATATTTCATGATCTATTTACAAAATGTATTCTGTGAAAAAATTACAATCACTCTCTTTTTATTGCACACTATTAAAAAAAGCATAGGTGTTCATTTCAGATAAGTTAAAACAACCGTTTGTTTATAGTTATGAGTTTTCACTTCTGTCGGCAGTGCTTATGACTGCTTTGTGTTTTTTTTAAGTGGCAACACTCACCGATATTTACTATAAAAAATGTCTTCTCTTTCTTATTCTACATGCGTTATCTACCTTTTTTATTTCATCTAAGATAGCTGTATTCAATTCATGCTTACAGACCTCTCTGAGAAGGCGTCAGACTCAAACTTGTCCGATATTTTCTCTTTATACAGCCTGTTGCTTTCAATCCCTCTAAGTAATTGGAATGTGGTTGATTCTGTGGCACACTGACCTATTTCTTCACCATTCATCTTGCACATATATATATTCGTTTTCACTCGAGTTAAATCGTGCGGTACAAACGACTGTACTCTTGAACGCATTCAAATTATACGAGACGACTCACTTGATGGTACTAGATACAGATAGTCTTTTTCAGAAGGAAAAGGGGAGAGGAAGATATTTATGCCCAGTAATTACTTATGTCTATTTTACATAGAGTACAATTTAATAACTTTGCAACTGAGAAAAAGACAAGAAAGTACAAGTAACTCCATCTATAATTTTTTTTAAGAACTACGATATTTTTAATCTTTGAATCAGAGCCCTATCTGAAGATTTTAAGTAAAACAATACGTACGTGGTAGAGCTACGCTTCGGCATGAAAGGGCCGGCTCGACCGGAGTAATACCACGGCCTCACAGAAAACCGGTGTGAAATAGCACTTGCGCTGTTTTTCACCGAGTGAGTGAGGATACCGGAGGCTCATACCCCAACCCCTCCCCCATTCCCTCTCCCCATCCCCCAAAGGTCGGCAACGCACTTGTGACGCTTTTGGTGTTGCCGGTGTCCATGGGCAGCGGTAATCACTTACCATCAGGTGTTACGTCTGCTCGTTTGCCCCCTATTCAATAAAAATAAATAAATAAATAATAATATCAGCATTGACCTAGAATACATGAATACCTATTTCCACTGGCCAAGGCATCACGCGTAAACTGCTGGATCAGTTTCGATAATTTTTTTTTAAATTGTAGCCGGTAAGATGTGTTTCTTGAGAGATGCAGAGGAAATTGCGCAGGTGAGCTAGTTACTGATAGCTAATAAAGGCGAAAATAGAAGTATTTGAATATAATGTTTCTTACTTTTTGTACAAAACCAGCTGAACGAATATAAATAAAATTGGGTACAGCAATAGATTGAGCAATATATAGACTACATATTTTTATAACGAAAAATTGCAGGGTAACCCCGCGAAACGCAGTTAGTGTGTAGGTACATTAGGTATATATAAATTTATTTTACCTAACATACGAGATAGAATCTTTTTAGGTTTCAAGTACAATTGAATTGTGTTCTGTTTTCTTTATTTCGTTTTGTGCTTTATGGTGACGTAAAATGGGGAAAGTTTGTATTACATTCCTCGTCTACGTCATACACAGTTTTATAGCTTTGCAAAGCCATAAAACTGTAGACGTAGATAGGTGAAGAATCGTGAAATATATTGATATGAGTAAACTTTATAAAATATCCAGCATTGCATTTTAAAAAGTACATAATTTGTCCTCTGTTATTTATTTATTTATTTAAATCTTTATGCACAATAGTGGCCGCTTTATACACGACTGCACGGTTGGCCTAGTGGTTTAAGCGGTCATTACGCCGCTTGCTACTGCGCCAAGTGCCGTGGGTTCAAATCCCACGTGGGACATCACTTTGTGTGATCCACAAAATGTAGTCCTGAGTCTGGGTGTTCTTTGTGTCCGTTACATGTATGTTTGCAAAGTCCCCCGCGACACAGGATGTATATTCCTAATGCGGGAGTTGTCTTTTTATAAAAGAAAAAAAAAAGTGGCAAAGGCGGACTTAATGCCAAAGGCATTTTCTGCCAGTCGACCTGAGGGTGATGTGTGTGCTTATGTCTGTGTCCGTCTCTCTCTCTCTCTCTCTCTCTCTGTGTGTCTGTGTGTGCTTATGTCTGTGTCCGTCTGTCTCTCTCTGTGTGTGTGTGTGTATGTGTGTGTTATATAATACAAACTATATTTAGTTTAATGGTAAGAATATGTCCTACCCACTTATAAATATGCGTTATATTAACGGATAATGTTAAATAAATAAAAAAGCCTTATATTTCTTTAAAATAATGTTAAACATATTTGATATTAAAGAAAAAATAAATATAAAAAATGGTCATGTGACAGTCTACGTTTTATTATTTTGATTATTTCATCTGCATTTTCTATCAACATTTTCATAACTTTATTTCAAAGTAGTTTACCATTTATTTATTATTATTTTTTGTTACGTATAATCATCTTCCTAGTCTTTATTATTCCCAATATTTGGGGTCGGCTACCAGTTCAACAGGTTTTACCTGAATATCAGTTTTTACACAGAGCGACTGGCATCTGACCTCCGCAACCCTGAGGGCGAACTGAATTCGAAGGTTGAACTAGTTGTCAGTATATTTATCGGGCGGAGAACGGGTATCGTCCTCCGCCCGAAGAGGTACGCGATTGGCGTGAAGCCGCTCGCCGAGCCACGATGGCTCGTTGGTCGTCCCGGCTGGAGGCTCCACGCGCTGGCTTTGCCACCGTGGAGGCGCTCCAGCCGGTCATCCTCGAGTGGGCAGGGCGGCAGCACGGGACCCTTTCCTTCCGGCTGACGCAGGTGCTTTCCGGGCATGGTTGCTTCGGAAAGTACCTGCACTCGGTCGCTAGGAGGGAATTGAGTCCCGCCTGCCACCACTGCGACTGCAGTGAGGACTCGGCCCAGCATACGCTGGAGTTCTGCCCCGCTTGGGCGGAGCAGCGCCGGGCCCTCACTGCAGTCATCGGAGGAGATCTGTCGCTACCGGCCATCATACGCTCCATGGCCGGTGGCGACAGCAGTTTTACCGCGGTCGCATCCTTCTGCGAAGACGTAATTTCGCAGAAGGAGGCGGCGGAGAAGGCCCGGGAGGATGATCTCCACTCGGACCCGATCCGCCGCCGGCGAACCGGGCGGCGGAGGCGCGCCCATCTGCGCCTCATGCCGCCCTGAGTGTGGCCGCGGATGGACGGGATGGGTTTTCCCGTCCATCCGCTTTAGTGGCCAGCCGCGAAGGGGCGACGTACGCGTGTGCCGTGCGTCGCCTAATTTGAGAGTTTTTACCAGCAGACGGTGCCCGCTTCAGTGCGGGCAGGCGCTGGGAGGGGTCCGGTCGTATAATATCTGCGATTCCCGGACCCCTCCCTTCTCAGGCGCAGAGTTGGCACACCGTGTGGTTTTAGTCGGTTCGATTCCGACACACCGCCCCGCCGCAAACCCCGGCGGGGTGACGGCCCGAGGGGGTTTCCACACGTAAAAAAAAAAAAAAAAAAAAAAAAGTTGTCAGTATATTTGAGGGCACTGACTTCCCAATAACGATTGCCATAGATGTTCATGACAACCGGGACCGACGGCTTAACGTGCTCTCCGAAGCACGGGCAGGAAACACCGCCATCTTCCATACTCCGGGCTGCTATTAGGAATTTCTTGTAGGAAAAACCCAACAGCAGTCCGACCCGGGAATTGAACCCGAGACCTCTTGATTTGCAGTCGCTTACGCTAACCACTAGACCAACGAGGCAGTCTTTGTTACGTATAATAAGTGTAATTAAACAATTAAAACGCCAATATATTTTTGTATGTTGTGTGTAATTATTTTATTCTAAAATTCAGTAGGTAATAAAGTAGATAACAACTTACCAGATGAAGTAAGAACTACAAACGAAATCAGTTAAAAGTCTTATAATATTATTATAACTAGTACGTATAGAGGTACTTCCAATTATTACTCTATTAACTATTTTATTTGTAAATAGGTATGAACCCAACCTTTATATGTAAACTAAACGCGATTCTTACACGGAGTGTGTAATTTTTATTTATTATGCCGCTTTTATACAAAATATATTACTCGTATTATTAGTAACTGTTAGAGTAGGCTTATTAAGTGTTTATTTTCTTTATTAATGTTAAGCTGCCTACTCACGGTACATACTGGATGTGTCTGACTTTGAAATATGCGGATGTTATAAATACATTGTGAGGTGCCAAGGGCTTCAATGGAACTGAAAATACATAATTATATGTTTACTAGTACTCTGGTTATATTTATAGACTAGCTGACCCACGCAGGTTCGTTAGCGTCTTATACTGCCCGTAGCGTGAAAATTTTCCCCCGTTTTTGAAACATTCTTCATTGGTGCTCCGCTTCTATTAGTAGTAGCGTGATGATATATAGCCTAGCATTCCTCGATAAATGGACTATCCAACACCGAAAGAATTTTTCAAATCGGACCCGTGGTTCCGGAGATTAGCCGGAACAAACAGACATACAAAATTTTTAAAAATATAAATTTTGGTATGTGTACCGTATATACATTCATATGCATGTAGTAGAAAGCGGTTATTTTAATATTACAAACAGACACTCTAATTTTATTTATTTGTATAGATAATTTGACTGCACGTTTGACCTAGTGGATAAGCGGTCGCCACGCCGTTTCCTATTTCGCCAAGTGTAGTGGGTTCAAATCCCACATGGAACAACACTTTGTGTGATCCACATATTGTTGTTCTGGGTCTGGTGCCCGTTTCATGTATATTTATAAAGTCCTAGTCTTAAGAAAATAATAAAATAAAAATATTGAACATCGCACCCGGTTCGAGTCTGACATGCCATCAAGAGGTGGGAACCGCAGGGATATCCGCATAGAAAAAAAAGGGTATGCAGAGGCAATTGATCTCCAAGTGGAGATCAATTGCATATACACTCTTTTGCAAAAAAAACGGGCACTTAAGCAAAGAACTATTTTATAGTTACTATTAGTTTGTTTGACAATTTTAGGTATTGTTATCCTCAGAATTTCATAAATTAATTAGGAAGGAATAGGTATCATCAGTTTTATCATAACATTTTGATTAAATTAGTGAGAAATAATGTTTAAGCTCAAAACACTATTATTGTACCTGCTCGCTAAATTAAAATGAAACGCGTTAATTTCTTTGTTTTTCTTGAATACATTAAAAGCAGATAAAAGTTTAGTATTGAGTGTGACCCCCTCTTGCTGAAATCACGTCTTGCATTCGTCTGGGCATGCTAGCGAGTATATCTTTTATGGTTTCTTGGGGAATACGTTCCCACTCCGCGGTAATCACATTCTTTAGCTCTCTGATGGTCTGCGGAGCCGGCTGCACTGATCTCACTCGTCGCTTCAGAACGTCCCAGACATGCTCTATGGGATTGAGGTCCGGACTTCTAGCTGGCCAGTCCAAACCCCGAATTCCGACTTCTAGCATATACGCTTCCACATCGCCTGACCGGTGGGCGCGAGCGTTGTCGTCCATAAAAAATGAGTTTTCGCCAAGAGCGGTTAAAGCGGGTTGTGCATAAGGAATTAGAACTTCCGTTATGTATCGGTGTCCAGTCAGTGTACCATTTTCGATGAAGACTAACTCCGTACGATCCATGGAATTTATTCCTGCCCAAAACATAACAGAGCCCCCTACATAAGGTGTGATTTCTTCAAAACATGAACTCGATGTCCACGGAGTAATTTAGGGCCGCGTGCCGGGCGATGACTGTGTATATTAGCAGCGAGAAGCCTCCTCCTGACCGTCCATAGACTAATTTGCACATTTCTTACTTCTTCGAGGCTGTTCTTGAGATCCACATAAGAAGATTTGCGATTTCTCAACGCTTGACTAACTAGAAAACGATCATCCCGTGGTTCGGTACATGTCTTTCTGCCAGAACCAGGCCTTCTCTTGACGGAACCGGTCTCTTGATAGCGCTGCCAGGTCCTTTGAACTGTCGACCGACTCACATTTAGCCTCTGAGCCATGAAGCATTGGCTGCAACCTTCTTCAAGCAGCGCAATAATTTTGCTCGCTTTTATCACTTTATCTACCATTTTCGAAATTGCTAAACAGCAATAACAATACTTTTAAATGTCAAGGACATCAGATAATTTAATAAAAATTGACAAAAAGTTAATTAGAGTCGATATTAACTATAGGGAATTCGCGCCACAAAATGTAGTTAAAAGTTGTTTTCTTTGAAAACCAGGCTCAGTCCAAAATTTGAATTTGGAATGTACTCTTATAAACATTATGGCACTTTTATAACTGGCCAGTAACATGTTCAAATGATTAAAACCTTTTTGGTATTTTATTTTTTTCAGCCAGGAAGAAAATCGAAACCGCCCGTTTTTTTTGCAAATGAGTGTATATAGTAAGTACTACGTTCCTGACACACCCCTTTTGCTTCGTCCACATTCATCAATCATTAATCACAAAAATGTTAAAACATTTATGTATTCAAGGGGTCATTGACATATCACAGACAGATCAATGACCGTATACGTTTATATTAATATTTTATGATATTCCGCCATAATCTTTCTAAATAATGCTTACATTAATTAATATTACTAATAGCTAATATTATATTACTAATAGAAGTCAATGAAAGCATCATTAATTCAAACTATTAGTCACTTAATAAGACAGATACAAAAATAGGTGCACTCTTACCTGTAGTCACACACAGATTGATTTTCATTTAGCATTTTGTCTCATATTAATATTCAAATAGCTGTTAATATAAAATATACCTTATACATAAAAAATACGATATCAAATTAAAAACTCACATTTGCTACACTAAAAAGATTCATTTGTATACTGGACATTCCTAGCGAATTTCGCTCGAAATATTTTGACACTGATTTCCAACAAAACTATAAATAATTTTGACAAATAAAAGGTGTTATAGAAATAAACGGTTTTGCCATTAATGAAGCTGAACTTGACACTTGACCGCGACGCGGGTTTTTTATTTATTAACAAGCCGAACTTGTGGTTCAGACCGATATGTCACGTCGGAGTTGAACCGTTGACTGGGTATAGTGAAAGCTGTAACTGTCGAATGAATGTGCTATATGTTAAGAATGTTAATAATGTGTTTATATTAAGTCTCTCAAAAGGATTTTTTGCTGTTTTTGCAACATTTTTTGTTGATTCTCGGCTTCATTTGGTGCTAGCTTGATGTTATATAGGTTTTCTTACCATATGAGCTATCCAACACTGGCAGATTTTTGCCATTTGAAACAGTGCTTGTTCATGAGACTAGCTCGTTCAATCATACATATAACATTTTTAACTTTATAATTATTAATCTAGATCAAAGAGAATCAAGAATCAATCTATAAGAGATGTAGTAATGACACAGTTTCTGACATAAACATTTAACATCAATTCGGGAACTGCCTCTTAGTTGATTCACAATTATTAACAATTTGGTCTACATCTGGAAATAGGCTTCTTTTTTGAAAGGAGATTTTGTCTTACGACATATAATAATGATGGCCAGACGGATAGGTACAGAGTTGTTGTTGAGTGACCAGACTTCCTTCTCTTTGTACCACTGTTGTCATCGTTGTTAAGGCACTCATAGCCCGTTGCACTATGTGGTTAGAAACAATCACCGAATAAATAAAGCTTAGTTGGAGGCCTTTGGGCGGCTCAAGAACATCCAACTGCTACTAGCATTTACGTAGCCACAACGTAGCAACAGCCAGTCCCCAACCCGCATTTGGCCAGCGTGGGGATGTATGGCCTTAACCTGAGAGGAGGCCCGAGTCCAGCAGTGGGACGTTATGGGTTGTTGTCGATTCTAAATCCGTCATCCCGTGTCTGTAAATGTACGTGTATTGGAAACAATAAAAAAAATGTATTATAATCTAAAATAAAACCTCAATACCTTTAAATAAATAATTTATTAAAAATAAAGTTAATCCAAAAATATGCTACCCAAAAATATGAAAGCCATGGCCGGCCCCTTGGCCTCCGAAATACAACCCCGTTCCAAAACCACCATAAATACTTCTTACAATATTGACTGGTTCTTCATTCATGGTTTCATCTTTGTTTTCCATGAGCCTGTAATGACCTGTCTTGGGGTCAATCTTGTGTACAGTATGCAATGACTTCTGTAGGGGTATCACGGATAAGTCATGAAGAGGTACAAGGTTATGCGTATACGGAATCAGTATCGGAATCGACGGCGTCGGGTGGGTTATATTTGAACTGGTGTGGGAAACTGTTTGGGAAATGACGGGAATTTTGATGTTATCATTAGTGATGATGTGTTTTACATCTGTGTGGATTGAACTGTGATGAACGTTGGACTGGGATAATGGGATCACGTGAAGTTTTGGAACTATTATTTGGGATAGTGGGATTGAGATGATGTTTGGGCTTTTCTTGACTCGTGGTGGTGTGATTATAATGTGGGTGGCTGATGTATCTGAGGGCTGGTGGGGTATGAGTAGTGGGAGTACGTGGGCTGCTTTTGGTTCCCTGAACTGTCGTAACGGTGTGTTGTAGGCTCGATGCAGGTGAGCGATGACCATCAGGATTGTTAGTTTTGTCACCATCTGAAATTGAATTAGAATAACTTGAATTTTGTTGTTTCTTTAGGTATAACTAGTGCATGGGGAACTTAAAAATACTAAAAAGAACATAGTTCGGCCACATTGAAAACTAGTTTCTAAAATAGAATGATTTCTTTTGTTGTAAACCTGGATTCCAATAAATATTTCGGACATTTTGGACATCTAACACACAACGGCATTTAGTCCCAAGCTAAGCAGAGCTTGTGTTATGGATACTAGACAACTGATATGAATACATATATGTATATATGTCTACTTTTTTTTGTAAATATGTACAAAAAAAAACATAAAAAAGTAAAAAAAAGTACATAGAAAACACCCAAACTCCGAAACAAATATTTGTAAATTACACAAACATTTGGTCCGACCCAGGATTTAAGCCCGAGACCTCAAGCACAGCAGTTGCATTCACTACCACTGCGCCACCGAGGCAGTCAAATGAAGAAAAACAATTTTTATTTTAATCTTCATTTTCAACTAGCACATAAACTGAATCATATGAGATATCTGATGTTGACTGACTGAGTTGGATGCTGTTTTTCCATTGTAAGAAGCCAGAAACCAGGTTTTTTAAAAGAAATATCATTCTGTTTGGGAAACCAGTTTGCTATCATTGACTGTCAATGTGGCTGGAGGGGAAAATTCTAAATCTTTCGTTATTTTTTATACAGGTCTACTAAATCCTGACCCCTTGCCCTTAACTGGATTCGTCTTTGCCGTCAAAGATGTTATAGTAAGTCATAAGTTGTATTATGCCATGTTTCGCTGTGGAACTTTGTGGTTGCAAGAAATTGATAAAAAAACTATTTATAAAGCGTTTTGTTTATCGTGTTTATATTTGAGATCAATTAGTGTATTTTTATTTTATTTGTTACACAAATCAACTTGATATTTACACATGTAAATTACGTTAAACTACGGTTTCTGAACATGCAAGAAAATAGTTTTTATATACTTTCATTATAAAAATTTCAGAAAAAGTATGTATAACTGACTATATTTAGCGATTTGGTATGACATCCAATCCAGTCTATACTTCGATTGATTATCATATATGGTCCTTAAAACAAGATATTAGACAAGACATTATGTAACTTCTAGTGGGTATATTATTATCTGTACTACACTAATATATGAATACACTAGCTGAACCCCGCGGTGCTACCCGCGGTACGATGATAACTGCGGGCAACGCCGCGAGGCGAAGCTATATCTTTATAAATAGTAGCCTATGTGTTATTCTGGTGTATAAGCTATATTGTGGTAAAGTTTCATTCAAATCCATTCAGTAGTTTTTACGTGAAAGAGTAACAAACATCCATACATACATACATCCATACTTACAAACTTTCGCCTTTATAATAGTAGTAGGATACGCCTGTCTGTAACGCCTTAACACCTAAATAGATAATCTGATTTTAATGAAATTTCGCAGTGAGATACTTTGATACCTGAGGAAGGTATCCACATGTGGGCGGAGCAGCGGACAAATGTTAGTTGTCTTATTTATTGAGAAAGCCTATTTGTAGAATAGAATTAGTTAAACGATTTTGTTACGTTTTTTTAATGGAATATGGGAGCAAAGGAGCAGGATTAACACGTTATGTCAGGTAATGTAAGCGATTACCGCCGCCCACGGACACCCATAACACCAGAGGCGTCTCAATGCGTTGCCGGCCTTTGGGGGATGGGGAGCCTAATGTTACTCCTATTTTGCATTAGTCATAGTTACGTAGGTACAAATATTCACATTATAAAAGTGGTGTTTAACAACAGATATGAACATAAAACATCTATATATATAAAAATGTTATGTTGGTTTGTTTACGCTTCAAAAACTCAAAAAGTTCTGCACAGATCGAGCTGAAATTTTAGAATGATATACAAGGTGTCTCAAAAGAAATTTCATATTTAGTGGATTGATTAAAAAAAAAGGAAGCGGTATATAGAAAAAATGTTTATTTATTGTTAAAATACACTTTTTGGGAATTCATTTCTTAAAAATAATATCGTCTAAATGTAAACCCTCACGTTGTTGGCACTCATTTAATCGAACAGTAAAATTACTTATGACTGCTCGACAGGTGGAGTGAGGGATGGCTGCCATTTCGTGACGGATATTTTCTTTCAAATGCGCCAGTGAAGTTGGTTTATTGGCGTAAACTTTAGATTTAAGATAACCCCATAGGAAAAAGTCCATAGGGGTTAAATCTGGGCTACGTGGAGGCCAATTTATGTCACCTCTCCGGGAGATCAATTTTCCTGAGAAAATTTCACGAACACGTGGCAGAGATATATTGGTGTGTGAAGTTGCTCCGTCCTGTTGAAACCATGTTCTTTGGTTATAGCCAGGAAAGTTTTGCAGTTCAGGTACCAAGAAGTTGTCTAACATCTCCACATAACGCTCTGAATTCACTGTAACTGTACGCCCCATTTCGTCTTCAAAAAAGTAAGGGCCGATAATTCCTCGCGCCGACATGGCAGCCCATACGGTCACTTTAGGCGAGTGTAGGGGTTTCTGATGTTTGCGTTTCGGATTGGCTGAACTCCAGTAGTGGCAGTTTTGCTTATTTACGTGGCCATTAAGATGAAAATGAGCTTCATCCGAAAACAAAATGTTGGTAAACGTTGAAAATCGCTCAATCATCTGATTTACGAAATTAAGCCTCTGACCGGCATCTTGGGGCTTTAATTCTTGCACCAATTGAATTTTGTAGGGGTGCAGCTTTAGATCTTTGTGCATAATGCGATGTAATGATGATCTATGCACATTTAAAGCACTCGCGCGCTTCCGAATTGAAAGGCTCGGGTCGTCACGTACAGATTGATTAACACTCTCCACGTTTTTTACCGTTCTTGATGACCTAGGTCGCCCGGATTTTGATTTATCCAGCGTTGATCCAGTCTCTTCAAACTTTTTAACCCAATGTCGAATGAGAGGAAGGCTTGGCGCATCATTTAAGTGGCGAAAACCTCGAATACTGCAGAATTTTCTACGCGCGACAGTTGTCGAATCACCGTTCTTGTAAAACTCTCGCACGCACAACGCGCGGTCTGCTCCCGAGAAACGCTCCATAGCGACTGAATCCCCAAGAGCCAAGCTACCAATTGACATAACCCCCGCACCCCTCAAGTACGCAGCGTTCACGCAGTAAGCTAAACAAATATAAAATTTATTTTGAGACACCCTGTATAATCCGCATCAAGGATTGTTTTTATCTAATTTTTGCATATGTCACATATCCGCGACCGCGAAAGAACACGAAAAAACCGACATAAACGCGGGCGGAGCCGCGGGCAACAGCTAGTATTTAATAACATATTAAATTTAAGTACACAAAAAGGCTTTTACAGCGTTAACTGCACAAAAGAGGTTTAAACTTTTCCAATATAGTGAAACTGCATTGTAATTGATGCACGGTCTGTGAACTGGAGTAGCTAAATTGAATATTAGACTTTATGATTTTAATCTGAACGACGAAATTACTTTGTAGACATAGCTTTAGTATGTATTTATTACAATGTTGGGTAATATAATTTACATTCACTGTTACAATCCCTGATGATCCTTAAATTCATATTTTGTTTTTAAAAAATTCAATAATACTAACATATCTACAGCATATGATAATATTGTGTGTCAACGTCATCTAACGAAGACAACAACGAACTACGAAGTAACTGTCAATTCTGCATCGCACAATGAAAGTACACTCCCCAATTACTTATATATTATCTGCGTGCCACTACTACTGCCTCATTAATGTTAGTTAATGCGACTGCTTTTTTCTGACCAAGTGTTTGTGTGACCTACAAATATTTGTTTCGAAGTTTGTGTGTTTTCTATGTATACTATGTATGTATTTACAAAATAAGTATATATGTATTCATATCAGTTGTCTAGTACCCATAACACAAGCTCTGCTTAGCTTGGGACTAGATAGCGTTACAGTATGAGAATATTATATTTGTTTAGAATTTGTGTGAATATAAATACATAATAAATATTTCGGACATCTAACATAAAACGCCATCTAGTCCTATGCTAAGCAAAGCTTGTATTATTATTTTTTTTTATTATATAGGGGCAAACGAGCAGACGTATCGCCTGGTGGTAAGCGATTACCGCCGCCCATGGACACCCGCAACACCGGAGGCGTTACAAGTGCGTTGCCGGCCTTTTAGGAAGGAGTACGCTCTTTTCTTGAAGGTTTGAAGGTATTTGTACTATGGGTACTAGATAACTGATGTAAATACATATATACTTACATGTGTATTTACATCTGTTATTTTTTTGTAAGTAGATTAGTTGTTAGATTGACTAGGAGAGAATACTGAAGTGCATTAAAGCCGCCTTTGTGCGCTTAATAAAGAAATAAATAATTAATATGATTTGGCACTATTAGCATAGACTTGTTTCTCCTGATATTCAATTAATTTTTATAAGCTTGGTGGCTAATCTGGGACATTTTTCGCCATTCTTCGCAAGCATCACGGACACTGTTGATTGATTTCACTCATAATGTGTTCGTTTAAATATAATTTATTGGACAACTTTCGATACCCGTGCTATGTAATTTATGAGACGTGTATAATAACATTTATCATTAATTTAATTATTCGCTTTTCTGTTTGATGGATATTAATCTACTTCTAAAGTAGGTTTCAGCTTTGTCAAAAAATATATAAATTAATTTTCTAGTTTTATTTAATTCCTTTTCTAACTCTCACAGTTCTTTAATGTCTAGAACTGACATGTTATTTTTCATCTGTCATCTTATGATAATAAATCTTCTTATCTACCAGTTTAACATTTTTTTAAATTGATTTTAAGAGGCGTCCAATGTAAGGTTAACATCTGTTTTCTATGAGGTCGTGATATCATTCCTTTGAGCCTATTTTTGCTGAAATAGGGCTCTAAATAGCGACCTATGTCCCGCAGTGGGCTATTAAAAGATTGATCATGAATGCTGCCCAACGGTTGCTTATGGCCAGGAAACACTGTACAAGGTTTTCTTTCAACCGTCAATTTTATAGAATAGATAGAAAATATGTTACCTGTGTCTATAAACGTATGCAACATAGCTTTCACGCAACATTAAAATAATTAAATTAAAAGAAGTTATAACATATATCCCATATGTTATTTTGTTTTATTATCATTTGACAGTTTTGAATTAGGGATAGTGTTGTTTTGTTTTGATTGTAATCTATACAACAAATTAAATTGGAGTGTCTGTTTGTAATATTAAAATAACCGCTTTTTACTAAATGCATAATATGTATGTATACACAGTACATGCTTATATAATTATTGACTGTCTGTTTGTGCCGGATAATCTCTAAACCGATTTTGACGGAACTTTCACTGATAGGTAGCTGATGATATAAGAGATAACTTAGGCTACTTTTTGTAGACTAGCTTCACCCTTCGGAGTTGCTCGCGGTTCGACAATAACCAGGGGTAACACCGCTACCCGTCAGACCAGACAGACAGAGTTGTATACGCTAGCCGCCAAACCAACGAAGTAGTCTTACATACATACATATAAATTGCCGAAACTATTCCGTTCTTTTTGACTTTGCCGTAATCAAGTAAAAAACGTTTCTAGTGGCCGCACCAGAAGCAGTAGCCATATACTAGACGCCGGTAAGATTGCATAACTTGACAAATAATTAAAATAATTGTACAAATAAACAGGTTTTGGTCAGCTGCGATCTATTCAGTACCAATTGTGTGTCAATGACGCAAGGGCAACAAGTGCAGTAAGTGTATGTAGATCAGATAATACGGCTTCAGTTACATTCCGAGTTATTAAGCAAGATTAATATTGTTATGTCTGGGTATAATTCAATACTGCTATGTAGAAAGAGAGAGATCGTGGGAGAGACACGCTTCGGCATAAATGGGCCGGCTCGACCGGAGTGATATCACGGCCTCACAGAAAACCGGTGTGAAATAGCGCTTGCGCTGTGTTCCACCGAGTGAGTGAGGATACCGGAGGCCCATACCCCAACCCCTCCTCCCATTCCCTCTCTCCATCCCCCAAAGGTCGGCAACGCACTTGTGACGCTTTTGGTGTTGCGGGTGTCGATGGGCGGCGGTAATCACTTACCATCAGGTGATGCATCTGCTCGTTTGCCCCCTATTCAATATAAAAAAAAAGAACGGTGGAGAGCGAGCAAGCGTCTTCTAGCAATTTTGCCTGACGATTATCACTGTCCTTTGAGGAAGAGATCCCGAAGGTAATGTTCTTCGGGTGGAGCTTGTCTTTGGGATTTCTCCTATTACAGTGCACAGTGGCACACCGTGTAGTTTTGGTCAGTTTGCCTTAAACACATCGCCCCGCCGCAAAACCTCAGTGGGGTGACGACCTTCGATCTTTGGACCTCGGGTTCTCCATATTAAAGAAAAAGGTACTTCGGTTAACGGATGTTGGTCGTCCGGTAATTAATTCAATCACAGAGCAGTAATAGAATTGCTTAAAATCAGTTTTATCTACGAGAAACTGGATATTTTCTAAAACTATTTTTCGATCATTTTCTCGACCTAGAGTGTAAAGTGTAACAAATAATGATGATGATAAAATTATTAAGTCCGCCAGTCCTTTTTTGTGTTCTTATACTTAAAGTATGTTCGGTCGTGAGAAACTCGTGCTTCGGTAATTAAGGACCCTTTCGACAGGAGTGATAGAAGTGATACTCTCAGTTAATTCCTTTATATTCTAACTAGCTGACCCACGCAACCTCGTTTGCGTCTTATATTGCCCGTAGCGTGAAAATTTTACCCGTTTTTTAAACATTCTTCATTCGTGCTCCACTCCTATTAATAGTAGCGTGATGATATGTAGCCTATAGCCTTTCTCGATAAATGGACTATCTAACACTGAAAGAATTTTTCAAATCGGACCAGCGGATCCTGAGATTTAGCGCGTTCAAACAAACAAACTCTTCAGCTTTATTATTAGTATTGATAAAGAACATATATTACGTGAAATATCAGTGACAATTGACCTTCTAGCGAGGTGATAAAATATTATATGTACATACTTTGACATAGTAAAACGTATCACAAAGGTCGTTGGCGTCTATGTTGTTCCACTTCCGCGCCACCAAGAGTGATGTAATTATTCATCTTAGCTTCAGGCCGTATCGACAACCACTTAATTATCACAATTGAGCTATTAAATTGCATTCCTATGCGTGTCTTGTTCAGTTTAATTAATTTTATACGGTCTTATATTACAGTGTTCAAAACATGTTTACAGAGAGAAACATACCTATTCTCACATCTTTATCCCCGAAGGATTTGAATTAAAACACCTACCATTTACCGATTGTAATATATAATAATAAAAATAATATTCTTACACATTCACACATTGCCATCTATCCCCAAACTAAAGAGGACTTGTATTATTATTACTAAATTACTGATATTAATGAATACCTTTTTTGTAAATACATACATACTCGTATTATATATCAACAAAACTGCCAATATTTGAAGATGATACATGTTTGACCCGAGGCGGGCTTCGATCCCGAGACCTTAAACACAACAATCGCATACGCTACCGTTACACTACCGAGGTAATCGAATGTCAATCCCACTTTGACAATAGGAAGCAAGCATGAGTGATCAGTGATCTTGCTCATCATTGATCATCATCACACAATATTCATCATGGGTTAGAATCCAAACCACAATCTTTAGCTTAACAATCAGCATCGTTAACCCTAAGCTAGTCTCCAGAAAGTATGTCCAAGAGACTTGAACACAAAGAGCAAATAAGCCTATCTTTTCGAGAACTACGTATGACCAACGATCCCGTAGATTGTTATGGTATTAAGTGCGCTCCCCTTGTCCACTGCCTCAAAATGAACCTCTTTGTATCCGTGTAGAAAGCAGATACATTCCCAGAAAGCAAAGAGGTGCTGTTGCTTTGATTGTATTGTTTATCAACATAGCAAAAAACCATATTTTCGAAAATCAGTATTAACAACTACCGCGTAAATTGTTTTGGTTTTTAGGGCGGTTGTCTATGTTCTTGCTTATTACATCGATATGAACTAACAGGCCACAATACCGCGCTTTGTATCCTCATAGCAGATAAATTTCCACATAGCAAAATAAAAATTTATCCAACTACGTACATCAACCTACATAACCTTATACACTAAGCACGCTTATCGTGGAGCTAGCCGTCAAAACAAAATTAAAAGTAAATTAATAAGTTCTTTCAAAAAGGAATGTACAAAATTTATATTTTTAATAATGAACATAATTATTCAATGACCAGTATTTGTCAGAAGATAATATATTTTATAAATTTTTGTCTGTTAATCTATTGGTAAAATGAATTATTCATGGGATGAGTAGTTGGAATAAAAGATGACAATCGGAATTATAAATTTTACGAAACGGTCTCTGCAAAAACGAAAGTTTACTTTTTTAATACATTCGTGTTATTTAAGCATATTGTGTTTTTAGTATAATATTTGTAAAAGGTGGCTTATTGTTCTATATAAGTTATATTTATATTAGACATCTGAATTAGAAAGAAATGGGAAGGATACGAATAACTATCGCAAGTCTTATGCATGCAAGTTTTAAATGGCTTTAAAAATAGAACGGCAAAAAGATGATTTATAGATTTGTTGATGATTTCGCATCGGCACTGAGCTGATGACGGTAGTTGCGTCTGAGAACTTCAAAAAAATATGTAGGGGACTATCTGTCACCCTGGTAGAAGCAAGCTGGGGTGGTAACGCTACGCGCTATTGATTCCCACTGAAAAGGGAGTCATCAGCAAGAGTCGATGGCTTGAGATACGTCGAACTTCTATAGTTTTCCTTTCTAGGGTACATATGATTCCCTAGCTACTAGTATCTGAGGCGACGTGCGGTTTTAAACGGTTCAAGTGCGACATAAACACTACTGGTGAGGTGGTATTCAGTATCTAGGGGGATTCCCCCAAAAACTAGAAAGGTGTGTGTGTATGTTACTTACTCTTTCATGTTTTTTATGAGGATCAAAACCTTGCCAAATCTGTGTCGAGGGAAATAGAAAGAAGATGCAACAGCTGTATAATTTAAAAAAGATAAACGTTTGTAAATATTGTGTGTGTATTATATTACAGACTTGCCTACAAATAATTAGAATGAACCAAATTTTGCACTGCGTATATTTGCCAACCCTTTTACTCATGTTTGTGTTGGCATGCTGCCCAATGAGTTTGTTGTCCAAATATTCCAAGTATTGTTTGAAAAAAATTTTTTTGTCTTGTATTAAGTTCATTTTATATTTTATAAATAACTGAATATAGACACTACAATATATATGTATATTTATAAAAACGTGAAGTTGGTTTGTTTATGCTTCCAAAACCAATAAAGTTCAGCACCGATTGAGTTCTTTTTTTTAACCGATAAGCAACTCGTTTGAGATATTATTTTTTATCTATTTTTGGGATCAGTTTTGTTTTATATTTCTCGTAAATGTAATACTGAAAAGAAGCAAGGTACAAGTAATTAAGCGCTCAAATTTAATATATCTGCTCTCCTATCCAAGTTGTCATTCTACTAACGTAAACGATAATAGAAAACTAACAAATGTAATTGTAGAAAGAGATTCGAAGCGAAACACTTGTAACTTGGCTAAGGTTGCTGTTCTGAATATATTAATATGCTAAACATAATCTCTGAAAATTTCAATAACATAGATTATTCTTTGAAGAAGAGTATGGAATCAAAATATCGAAAGTAGAAGCAGTTGAAGAAGTAAGAATATAATTATAATAATTAGCGCTGTTAATTGCTTGAAACAAAACAATTTCACCAATCAGCTCAGAAAGCTGAATATCATGTTACATTTTATTTGACCCAGATGTTGGTCAGGAGTGTCAGGACTGACCAATCCCATTAGAAAAGAATAAAAAATGAAGCCAATGTATTCTAATGTGGATAAATTAAGAGAAACTATAGAAAAATTATTATTTATTATACTTTAAGAAACAATGTTAATGTTCCTTGTGGTTCTTTAATTAACTGGCATCTAGAAGGTTTGGGTTTCGATTGCATTTAAGTATTAGAAACTTCGAAAGGCACTGCACTTCTGACAAAAGCATTATTATGCATACCACCAACTCATAATATAATTATATTTAACAAAATATCAATTATTCTAAATTAAACAATGATAACTAGAATTTCACATTTTTGTTCGTGTATTAAGAATAAGCTTACCTTCAAACGAACTCCAATGTACAATGTACAATGCACTTACAAAACTCGAAAAAAAAATGGCAAATAGTGCATTGAACACAATTACTTAATAATATCGGAGGCCTGCGACATGGCCAGCCGGAGTTTGTACACTGTAGATTTAGCGGCTTTCGTCGGACCAGCTTTATTGAAGCCATTAAACTAGCGATTTAATTATCTCGATAAGCGATTCGCTTTGATAAGAATTCGTGAACTGATGCGGAAATCTGAGTACTAATTTTTCCGTCATAAGCTTTTTATTAGTATTTTGTGTGAGTTTCGATATCGAATAATTGAGTGGTACTGCCAGTAGCTGGATAATCTATATTTTATTAATTTCAGTGTTAGGTTGTGTTTCCGAATTATTAGCTATTGTTAATACAAATATTGTTGGATTAGCATTAAACATGTTAATTTATTTATAAATCAAAGTTAATTTAAATAAATAAAATTGAAGTAAATGTTTGTATTTTCAAACTAATAGCTATTTACTAAATTAACATTTAAGAAAGTATATACTGGTACTTACATCAGAAAACATTTTTTAAATGTTTTTTTTCTGTATCTCTGTGTCTTTTTTATGGGATAAGGGGGCAAGCAAGCAGACGTATCGCCTGATGGTAAGCGGTTACCGCCGCTCATGAACACTTGCAACACTAGGCGTCACAAGTGCGGTGGTGGCCTTATATTTCTGCTAATATCTGGAACAGCTGGATCAACTTTGACAGAAGATGGCTGATGATAAAGGACGTATTTTAGATAACTTTTATTTTAGACTTGTTTCGCCCCGCGGTTGTTGCTGAGGTACAACAGTGACTTAGAGTAACACCGCGGGGCTCAACAAAGCCTTAATATGTTCTTACCTAACTTACCTTTCCTTCTTTAACTGCCTTTGTGGCGAACACTATCTGTGGGAAGCCGAGGTGAGTATAATTACCAAAAAAAGATTTCCAGAAATGTAGAATATTTCAACGAAGAAAAATGTGTCATCATTCGATCTCATCAATATGACTGCCTCATTGGCGCAGTGGTAGCAAATGCGACTGCTGTACTTAAGGTCTCGGGTTCGATTCCCAGGCCGGACCAAATCTTTGTATGACCTCCAAATATTTGTTTCGGAGTTTGGGTGTTTTCTTTGTATAATATGTATGTATTTATTAAAAAAAGTATATATGTATTTATGTCAGTTGTCTAGTACCCATAACACAACCCTGCTTAGCTTGGGACTAGATGACGTCGACGTGTTAGATGTCCAAAATATTCATTATTATTATCTCTATATTAATTTCTAGTTCTTATTTTACAGTTACAGACTGTCGACCATTGTCCTATATTGTATAACAGCTACTAAATAATTTCATATTTCTATGCATACTTAGTAATCAAATTTCAATATAAACTAGCTGGTTTTAAGGCTCCAATAGCTTATAGCGGTTTGATACTGGATGCGTAACGCGAAAGGAAACCATCACACCTCCTTAAAATGACAGCCATTTTGAACATTTAAATACCTACCTCCTACAAGGGTAGTGTACCCTTGTAGGAGCCATTTATAGCGGAAACGTTTCAAGAGCACAATTAAAGTGCTTTGTCGTTTAGAGAAATAATAGTCTGAGAGAGGAATTTTATGTTCAGTTGTAATGTGTCTTTGTTTTCTTTAGACACGAGTCGAGTGTTTTCGTGTTATTTTTACTCGTTCACTCAATGCTCGTGGGGAAATTAAAAACTTACTACTCGTACTTTTTAACTTGTAAAGTGCAGTTTTATTTGAAACTAGCTGAAGTCGTTTTTGTACTGCGGGTTTTTCCGCTGGTCTAAAAAAGGAACTCATCTAAGTTACTAATTATGTCATCAGCTTTCTGCCAGCGAAAATTCGTTAAAATCGGTCTAGTGTATGTATTTATCTGTAGATTCTATACAGATAAATACGTATGAAGTATCTGTTTGTTAGTTAAGAGCTTTCCATAGAATGCATATAAACCTATATGTGGTAAAATATAACTTTTTTTTTTTATTTATGTCTGTCCATTTGTTCCGGTTAACCCCCGGAAAGGCTGGATCGATTTTAATGGGACTTTCAGAGGCAGATGATGATATAAGGAGTCACTAGGACTATTTGTTTTAGACTAGTTTCGCCCCGCAACGTTACCCGTCGTTGTTGTTGTAACACCGTAAGGCTGAGCTAGTAATAGTAAGCGCTCTGTCCAGTTAGGAGTTACTTACTTGATATTTCCCTTTCCAGGTCATAATTTCTCAAGAATTTGGGGAAATAAAATGTTGTAATAAAAACTAAAAGATCACATACCATCGGTACCCTGCTGGCAGTCGGCGAGCGTTATTTAGCATTCAGTTGAAGCGTTCATGATTGATGTTGCTGTCGGCTACTCGCCGCCCGATCCACCTGGGTGTACCCGGGAAATGCATTAGACTTAATTTTTTCCCTTTTTTGCCCTTTTTTTGCGCACGGATTTTATCTTAAACTAGTTTAGTTAATGTTGAGAGGTTTCGTTCTGTTATCAGTTTATTTTACACCGTGGAATATAAATGTTTTTGCTTATAAAATGTTTACCAGAAAACGTTTTTGAGTTACATTTTAGATAACCTAATTTGTTTTAATTTGGCTGTTGAAATGTTTGCAAATTTTGTTGGTTTACAAATTCTTCTTACATTGGATTTAAGTATTTATATGAATACTAGCTTTTGCCCATGGTTCCACCCACTTGTATGTCGGATATCATTTTTGTTAATAAAATATATATATATATATATCCTACTACTATTATAAAGGCGAAAGTTTGTAAGTATGGATGTATGTATGTATGGATGTTTGTTACTCTTTCACGTAAAAACTACTGAATGGATTTGAATGAAACTTTACCACAATATGGCTTATACATCAGAATAACACATAGGCTACTATTTATAAAGATATAGCTTCGCCTCGCGGCGTTGCCCGCAGTTATCATCGTACCGCGGGTAGCACCGCGGGGTTCAGCTAGTATATTTATAAAAGCGAATTACCACTCACTGAATAATCATGAAATCTTAGAAATTATTGAACGGTTTTTTTTATTGAATTGGCGGCAAACTAACAGATCTATCGCCTGATGGTAAGCGATTACCACCGCCCATGGACACCCGTAACACCAGAGGCGTCACAAATGCGTTGCCGACCTTTGGGGATCGGGGAGCGGGATGGGGGCAGGGGCTGGGGTATAGGCCTCTATCGCCTTTACCATGGAGAGTGTTCTGAAGAACTGTTCCAACTGGTCCCCCCTTCTCCCTTCCTCTACAGGACAACTCGTGCTGGCCTCAGAAGTCACCGCTTCAGAGTGGAAGACATACACTCTCGCACTCATCGATTCGGCTCTTCCTTCCTCTGCCGAGCGGTCAAAGCCTGGAACTCACTGCCAGCGCACGTGTTTCCGTCCCACTATGATCCCGGGTCCTTTAAGCGGGGCGTAAAAAAGCATCTCACTAGGCCGCCATAGTTCTGGTCACCATGCTGCACTGTCCTTGTTTGCATTGAGGATGGTGACCACCACTCTTGGATTCTGCTGGTGCTTTCCATCAGGCAGGGCAGAGTCATTTTGGTAGCTCATGTATAAAAAAAAAAAAAAAAAAAAAGGCCTCCGGTATCCTCCCATTCATGCCGTAGTGTGGCTCTTTCACGGTAATTTAGAGGTTTATATCTTTCTATAGAAATTACTTTTGCGTACAGTAAGTAAACAGTTACACATAGGTATTATAGATTTTTTTATTTATTTAGGTATTAACTAGTTTCATAAAATTACTTGAAGAGAAACCGGCGTGGGTTCTAGCAGAACCTCCTTAGCACTTCGTCTTCCAATTTATTTTTCGCTTCGGCGATCTTCATCCTGTGGACACTCGACATACATAGACCGTTCAGACGATTTTCACTCACGGTGGAGCGAAGCCACGTATTGACGCGTACGCTGTAATATACTGAAAGACCTCTATAGTAGATCGCACACGGTTGGGCCTGCAAAATGGCAAACGCAGGTTTTATGCTCGGATAAACATTTCAGAATCCTTTATCAGTTTTGCCAGTTTTGGCAAATATTTATTTATTTACTTATATTACAGCCTTTTATTTAATTAGGAAATCAAGAATTGAATACTTAAATTCTCAACATGTGAGATTCAAATCGCGATCCCATCGCCTTCAGACAAGTTAAGCACGCCCCGACAAGTTCAAATTACACCTGCATAGATTAAGGCCGACTACTACCACAATGTTTTAGCCACAAAACAAATACGTACGACCCGTTGAAATATCTACGAACCTGGCTTAAGGACGTCATGCCAACTAGAGAGTTAAATTTCACTGAACAGATAAAAAACAAACAAGAATAAAATTACGAGAGCAAGAACAATACACGTGCGTCGGCGCTTGCGTTGGTAACGTTACTAGAAAGGCGAAGGCGGGATGAGGCGTGGGGAAGCGAGAGGTGAAGCGCATTACAGCCGGGTGCGCAGACATTTCCGGCGGGTTATAATGACCTCGTATGCATATTTTTGACTGCCTCTGTGGCGCAGTGGTAGCGTGTGCGACTACTGTTCTTGAGGTCTCGGGTTCGATTCCCGGGTTGGACCAAATGTTTGTATGATCTACAAATATTTGTTTCGGAGTTTGGGTGTTTTTTATGTATAATATGTATGTATTTACAAAAAAAAAAGTATATAAGTATTTATATCAGTTGTCTAGTACCCATAACACAAGCTCTGCTTAGCTTGGGACTAGATGGCGTTGTGTGTAAGATGTCCGAAATATTTATTTATTATTATTATTTATTTTAGACTCCAATTGTCACAACAACAGCCTTAAATAGTTTGCTGCTAGATTTATGCCTCTACTTAGGAAGGAGGTTTTGGTGTAAGTACTGTACCAAGCTGGCCAGACGTGGTGGAATAGGTAAGTATATTCCACAGGTAAATAAAAAAAAGTAAGTATATTTCAAGCTGAAACAAAGTCCCTTCTATTTGCAGTGATGTTGTCCTGCTTGGTTTGCCCCCTCAGTCGCCTCTAACGATACCTATGGGATGAATAGTATGAGGAATAATGCTTAAAGTATGTTTGTACAAACGCAGGCGACACAAGAATCTACAATAAAACGTAGCGCGGCTGTTGTTTTTAAAATAATACCAAAGCTTTAACATTAATTTAACATAATGGGTGTATTTAACATGTCAAGTACTTACCGTTTCACCATCCACATTTAAAAGTCATATTTTCAGTATGTAAAACAGTACCACAATCCAATCATAACGAAAAATATACGCTAACCAAAAATATGAGGAGATTACATCTGTGTTCGATTTTTACATAATCATGTAGCCGGCCGGTGGGGGAAGGCCGTTTTATTTGAGCAAACGGTAAAATTGGGATTACACATGCCACGATTTGTGTGAAATTTAGGGCGATCGCCGAACCTATATATTAACAATACGAAGTTGTAGCTTTTGTTGAACTGTTGATTTTTTCTTCTAAACACTTTTATATAATACTAGCTGACCCACGCAACCTTGTTTGCGTCTTATATTGCCCGTAGCGTGAAAATTAACCCCGTTTTTGAAACATTCTTCATTGGTGCTCCGCTCCTATCAGTAGTAGCGTGATGATATATAGCCTATAATCTTCCTCGATAAATGGACTATCGGACCAGCGGTTCCCGAGATTAGCGCGTTCAAACAAACAAATAAATAAACAAATGAACTCTTCAGCTTTGTTATTAGTATAGATTGCGTGTTTCAGATCACATTACCTCAACAGTCTTTAACTGTCCACTGCTGGACATAGGCCTATCCTTAGCAAGGTGGTTTTGGCCTAATATACCACGGACACTTTGCAGACGTAAGAATACGTAAAAAAATCCTATAAAAATATCATGCAAATTCGAAGGTAGCAACTAAAACACATAAATCCTCGAATAACAAACATTTAATAGTTATAATATGTAAATTATTTTCGCATATGCTAATCCCGCGGCCTCCCCCAAGGGTCCAAGTGACCTTAATCCTTTGTTTCTGAGCAAAGGCCGGCTGTGACTTTCTTTACCTTTGGTTTAGATAAGGTCGTTTGGAGATCTCGATATCAGAGCGAGGCTCTATCGCATATTAGACAAACTAGATTTATTTGAAGGTAGACGGTTTTAGTAGTGACCTTGAATGTTTGAGTATTTTATATGTGATCTTGCTGCTCACCGCAGTGACACGTATTTCTTACTTACGTATTACTTTTCTGCTTCGATGAAATTTATTTCTTTATTTGTGTAATAAATCATGCACTGAAGGTACATTGGCGGACTTAATGACTGAAGATATTTAATACCAGTCAACCTTTGGGTGATGCAGAGAAAATAGGAAGTTGGTAGGTTTGGGTTATTTGTAATGTATCAAATACATCTATACAAATAAATAAAATTGGAGTGTCTATTTGTAATATTAAAATAACCGCTTTCTACTACATGCACATGAATGTATAAACATTCTTATAATATACATCTTGAATGTATTACATAAATTTTTGTCTGTCTGTCTGTTTGGATTTGAAAAATTCTTTCGGTGTTGGTTAGTCCATTTATCGAGGAAGGCTATATATCATCACGCTACTACTAATAGGAGCGGATCACCAATGAAGAATGTTTCAAAAACGGGGTAAAATTTTCACGCCACGAGCAATATAAGACGCAAACGAGGTTGCGTGGGTCAGCTATGGTATGGTAAGTTTAGATATATAAACTTACCCCAACCGTCCACCAGCAACCGCCCAACCCTCCAGTCTTACTCCTCTAACACCAGTTTTCTTTGAACCTGTGGTATCACTTCGGTCGACTAATCACTTGTACCAAGGTATGGCTCTCGAGAGGATTTACTCTCTCTCTTTGAAAAAAAAACTCGTAGTTTATTAATATCAGTGACTACAAATTCCTGTACATAATGTTTGTTCAAACTAATATTATATATTCTAAAGTAACGTTGTCTGTCTGTCAATTACGCTTTCACAGCTAAACCACTGCATCGATTTAGCCTGAAGATACTTTGATTATTCAGAAAGAACATAGGCTTCTCTTTATCGCAATAACTGACATACACATATCATAATAACATTTTTTTTGTCTATCTGTCAGTGTGTCTGTCTGTTTGTGTCGTCTAAACTCTGGAACGGCTAGACTGATTTTGAAGGGACATTCCCTGGCAGACAGCTGATTTAATAAGGAGTAACTTAGACTACTTTCTTTTAGACTAGCTTCGCCCCGCGGTATTACTCGCGGTTGTAAAGGTACGTCAATATCCGCGACTGACACTGAGCGCCTCAGTAAATATACAGTCCTAAACGGTTTAAACAAATGTTTAAAATTGTTATCCAATTTCAGAGTTTTCATGTGATTGTTTGCAAAATTGGCATTCAGTGACCCACGTAATGGATTTAACGGTTGAGTGGGGCATCATTGGAATCGATTCGGTTCTGGTTCACTACACCGATACATTTTTGTTTATCGTGATGTATTTGGTACTTAGCTGTAGTGGACATGTGCACTTTATAAAACTGCTGACACATGACAGACATATACACTTATTGACTTCGCAAAATAATAATTACTTCAATAACTCTCACATACGACTGTCTCAATCTAAATTAGGCAGACCCTGTACTGTACTGTACTATTCATATTAATATTCATACACAAAAGGAGAATCCTCCGACCAGGCGAGTTGATCATGCCTGGCGAGCCACGGCCTAACATTTGAAGTTGGAATGTTGTATATATGATAATCGGCGCAAGAACTTTTATATCGTGATTCAGGATTAGTAGTTTTTTCTTAATTCACCTTACTCCGTAGTTCAGTGTAACTTCGGTAGATGGCGCTGTAGCATGTTATGTTGTTGTTGCGCTGTATTTTAACTACTTTGACTGCCTCGTTGGCGCAGTGATATCATAAACTTCTGTGCATGAGGTCTTGGGTTCGATTCCTGGGTCGTACGAAATGTTTATATGCTCTGTAAATATTTGTTTTAGAGTTTGGGTGTTTTTTTATCTACAATATATATAAATTGTCAAAAAAAGTATTCATATATGTATTTATAGCTGTTGCTTAGTATCCATGACACAAGCTGTGCTTAGTTTGGAATTAGATGGCGTTGTGTGTTACATGTCCGAAAATATTTATTTATGATTTAGTCTGTATCTTAACCTGTCACGGCTAAACGCTACACTAATTTCAACAAACTTTGTTATCGAGATAGTTTGATTCTTGTGGAACGACATATATACTACTTTTTACTGCGATATGCGAAATACACATTGGCAGAGCCGCTGACTAAAGCTAGTAGTACATAATTATAACATTACTTGGCCTAACGGATTTATCAACGATGATCTCAGACCACTGAGGTCACATTTAAGCATTTTGGCAGCTCATTTATTTTATGCCTTGACCATTTATTCTCTAGCGTTTCGGCTAGATTGTATTGGCTGTGGTCACATGCTGTCAGTTACGATAAGCGGTTTTATCCCAAACGTGAAAAGAGAAAACAAGTTGGTAGTGATTTAGTGCTGCGCTAGTCTAGCGGTGAGCGTATGCGACTGACAATCAAGAGGTCTCGGGTTCGATTCCCGTGTTGCATCAAGTGTTGTTAAGTTTTTCTTACAGGAAATTCTTAATAAGAGCCCGGAGTATCGAAGTTTCTCGGTATTTTACGCCCGTGATCCGTAGAGCATGTTTAGCTATCGATCCTGGTTGTCATGAACATCTATAACAATTGTCATTGGGCAGTCGATGCCCTCAAATATACCAACAACTAGTTCAACCGTCAAACTCAGTGCACTCTCAGGGTTGCGAATGTCCGATGCTAGTCGCTCCGTGGAAGAACTGATATTTAGGTAAAACCGGTTCCGACTAGTAGCCGTCTCTAGTAGTAGTAGTCGACCCCAAATAATCTTGGGAATATTAAAGACCAGGAAGATGAAGTTGCTAGTGATTTTATATCGTCTTCAATTATATTATTAAATTATACTTCACACGATTCTCTACTTACTACAGTATTTTAAATAAAAAAAAATATCAAATTATGAAATTACTTAATCATAAGCTTTTTAATAAACTCAAAGAAATGCAAAATAGGCATCTACATTAATTCATTAATTAATTATCAGCCCGTTACAGTCCAGTCCCGGACATAGACCTCTCCCAAGGAACACCACAGAGCGATACGATCGCCAACCCGCTTGCCCAGCGAGGCGATTAGGGCATTACCTCCCATAAGAGACACACTATCATCATTATCATCAGCCCATCCCAGTCCACTGCTGGATATAGGCCTCTCCAATTGCACGACACTTAGTTTGATCTTTGGCTTCTCGCATCCAGCTCATGCCAGCCGTCTTGCGCAGATCATCACTCCACCTATATAAAAATAGACACACTAGAGACACATAAATTTAGAAAAAAGCGTACTCCTTCTTAAAAGGCCTGCAACGCACTTGTGATACCTTTAGTATTGCGATACATCTGCTCGTTTATCCCCTATTCCATAAAACGAAAAATATGAATATAAATTACCGTGGGAGAGCTATGCTTCGGCGTGAATGGGCCGGCTCGACCGGAGTGATACCACGGCCTCACAGAAAACCGGTGTGAAATAGCGCTTGCGCTGTGTTTCACCGAGTGAGTGAGGATACCGGAGGCCCATACCCCAACCCCTCATTCCCCCTCCCCATCCCCCAAAGGTCGGTAACGCACTTGTGACACCTCTGGTGCTGCGGGTGTCCATGGGCGGCGGTAATTGCTTACCATCAGGTGATACGCCTGCTCGTACGTGCCACCTATTACATAAAAAAAAAAGAAACGAAAAATATTAATATAAATTAATATAATTTTATACACATTTTTACATTTACGAGACACAGATTAAGTAGGTACTCAGTAAAAATGTAATTTCATCTCGAGAGCTACTCAAAGCATTAACCAGTAAGAGGCCAAAACTCTTAACAGCGCCTTTTGTCTCCTACAATAATGGGTTCGAATCCCAATAACCGATAGGGATTTGTATCTTAATATCTGTAAAGATAAGCTGCTTGATTGAAACTTTTGTCGAAGCAATCTCAAGGGGCTCACTTTGTCTTTTTTGCATTAACTTCTGAACGTATGAACTATGTTTGGTACTTTTACGAAAACGTAGATTCCTTTAATAATAATCATATAATTTTGCCTGTGGCGCCGCTTGTGTATATATATAAAGTATGCCTATGTCCTTCCCCAAGAATATAGTATGGACTAGACTCATTAACATACATGACAGATAATTTACCGAATTATTTGTAAAAAGTGTTTCTTCTGTCCACTTTTAAAGTTGTAATGATATATGGTCCTTCGAGCCGACTGCGGTAATAATTTTATAACAGTTTCTGAAAATTCTCTAATATAATTCTTTTAAAATATATTAGTGATTTACGGTTGATTTCTGTTATAAATTTTATAATTGCTTAAAAATATTTTTTTTTGCAAATTTTAAATAAGTATTGAATTACATTATGATTTTGGTTCGTTTTCTGTTAGTCTCAAATTAAAATAACATCAAATACATTTAAATAAAAAATAAAGAGTTCGAATATCACTTAGGCACCTGAGTTCGTCCCACGCTTAAATAAATAACCCACCAGTTTCCAACCCAATGTAATCCTTTCCTCAATTCAAACGTACTTCAATACAATTTCGATTCTGCGAGAATTCGGTTCCCCGTCCGAAGTACATGGGGCCACGTCGGGTACATTAAAGGGCCTCCAATGGTGCTCTGAGTTAAAACGTTGCCAAAGGTACTATTGGGTATATTGGACCTGTAGGAATTTATTTGACGCATAACGATTTGAAACTACATATTAATGTGGTTTTGTTATATTGGAATTTTGTTTTTTGACTACCTTATTTTTTATGAAACTACTAGATTTTGTCCGTATCTCTGCTCGCGTGTAATTCAGTCATTAAAAGTAGCCTGTTTTTGTAAAGGTACAAATACGTTTTATGTAACAACCGCGATTTTCGCCGCGGAGCGAAGCTAGTCGTAAAGTCGTCTAAAGTAGCCTAAAGTTACTATTTATATCATAAACAATCTGCCAGTGAAAGTACCGTCTAAATCGGTCTAGCCATTCCAGAGATTCACCGAAACAAACAGAAAAATAAGTGCATTTAGTGAAAAGCTGTTAATTTGAAATTACAAACAGACACATTTATTGTATGTATTTGTATCTTGGCGGTTTGTGCTGCACTGAGTGTTTGTGGCTTCTATTCTATGGGACAACACCATGTGTGACATACAAATCATAGTACTGAGTATAGGTATTCCTTGCGTTCGTTTTATCATCAATAACCCATAATGTCCCATTGCTAAGTCGGGTCCCCTCTCAGGGGAGGCCATACGTTTTATGTATTGTTATGTTTATAGTGAACTATAAGTATGGGTTTTAGAAATTATTAAGTTAACGCTAGCCTCCATAATTTATCTTATCTACTCCTTTCAGCGCCTTTTATTTCAAAATGGCAATAACACACATGAATGCGAGCTATATCTTCTTCTAGATTTGCGATAAATTATGATGTCGTCTTTAAGTATTTTTTAAATGAATGTACTTAAGCTTCTGATTAGTTCTGAAACCTAGATTACATGTTCATTTAGAGTCACGCAAAATAGGATGGAGGAAAATGGGGCAAAAATATAAACTTTTATTTACGTGTTTTCAGAAAGTGTCATTAATTTTTTGATTGAGACTCTTATTCAAGGAATTGTGGTGGTGTCAGGTGGTAGTGTCCCACGTAACTAAAACTGTTTATATTTAAATGTATGTAATGTAGATACGAAGGGGAAGGAAAACTTGAAACAAACCCTGTACCAATCAGTCTGAACACCATGACACCATGATAATAGACCAAATCCTCCTTACTAAAAAGAAGGCTGTTGATGAATGATGAATAGAAATAGGTTTTAGTTAGCCTATGAATTGAAACTTTTTATTCTATCCAAGTTTATAAACAAAGCTTGTTGGGCGTTATCACACGCTGATAGCCCAGTTGCCGCGGTGATTAGAAACAATCACCCAGGGTTACCATCGATGGCGCGGTTAATACCTGAATTGGTGACCGCTGGTGCTGGATACTGTGAGCGTCTCCATGATTCTGAGGTCACGTTAAGAACACGAATATCATAGGATAAACTTGTAAAGCTTAGTCGGAAGCCTTTGAGTGGGTTAAAAACATCTAACGGCAAGATATATAGGCACAACGTTGGCTTGCCAGTTACACATTCATATTTGGCGGCGTGGGGACGAGGGACGAGACCCGAGCCCAGCACATGAGACACTATGGCTTGTTGTTGGCCGGATACGAAAATTTAAATCAAGTTGCACTATTTTATGAAAAGATAAATTATAATCCATCATTTTAAATAGGTAATAGAAACCTTAGAGATATAATCTTTGGTTTAGACGCTGATAACGTGTTGATGTAGCCATTACTTTTTATATTTGCTTATCTTTATATTTTTCGCTTACGAGAGCGCCGTTGTGTAAAAGTTATTGGATATTTTCGTATGTGCTTTGTGAGTGTTCGTAGGTAATAGGAAAAATAAAATCTAGTAGAGGAAAATGTAGCATTACATGTTTAACACTAGCGTTTATCGTCACAGCTTCACTCCTTAACGCTACAGCGTGATGTTTTATAGCCTGTAAAGTTCTCGAACGAATACTCTATTTCCTCACTACATATTCGTCGGTGGTCGCTCTACTAATAACCTATACTAATATTATAAAGAGGAAAGATTTGTACCTATTTTTGTATGTTTGTATGTTTGTAATGAATAGGCTCAAAAAGTACTGGACCGATTTAAAAATTCTTTCACCATTCGAAAGCTACATTATCCACGAGTAACATAGGCTATATTTTATTTTGGAAAAAAATAAGGTTCCGTAAGATATTTGGGTTTTTCGGACACAAGGTGTAAAAACAACCAGAAAAGTTACTTATTTTGCGAAAATTTTCATGCTACGGGCTATATAAGACGCAAACGAGGTTGCGTGGGTCAGCTATGTTTTATATACAGAATGTTGTGTGTACCTGTAATAGGCATGCATACTAGAAAATAATATTGTATATTTTTTTTAAAAGTGTATCGTATGTGTGCTGTTGGTATACCTAAATAAATAAATAAATAAATAAAAAAATAAAAAATATATATACAACGTGTATTTAGTATCAGCATTGCACCCGTGCGAAGCCGGGGCGGGTCGCTAGTAATAAATAAAAGTATTTTATTTCTAACTTAGATTATATTATTTTAGTAGGTAGGTATTCATAGATATGATTAATTTTGTTAATAATTAAGTTGGTTCCTAAATTTAGTTTGTTAGTTTTGATGTTACATAAATATTAAGTCAATTCTATATTGTAATTATATTGTTCATAGTCTGGAAGTACCCCTCCTCAGGTGAAGGCCTCCTCCAAAGATTTTTACTATAAATCCTACACCATATAAGCCAGGCGAGTGTTCCGTGTAGCATAATATAGAATTCTTATGCTTCTTTCCATTCTGTCTCCCATACGCATGGGTCAGTAAGACCATTTAGTTTTTTTAGTTTTTTTTTAAATCTTTTGTTGTTTGGGGGTTTTTATCCTTTCGGATATGACAACCCCATTGTAATTTCATTTAGTTCTATCAATCGTTTATTGAGAGTGTTTAACATTGTATGTAGTTTTGGTTGTGGTAGTAGTGTGGTAGTTGGGGTAGATATTTGTTGCTAGTTACGTTTGATCCTTTGGAGGGTTGTGATCATAATCTTCCTCTGTGACCAGCTTGGCTTGGAAGATTTAGGTATTTATTTACAATTGATTTTTTCATGTTATCCGCTCTACTAAAATGTGTATTAATAACTGTGGGGGAACGGATATCATGTTCCACCCAACACAAAGGGAGGATCCTCCGACCAGGCTAGGTGATCATGCCTGGCGGGCTACTGCCCAACAGTTGATGTTGGGATGTTGTATATATGATAATCGGCGCGGGAACTTTATTTGCGCGATTCAGGATTGGTAGTTACTCCGTGTAGTGTAGTTTGTAGGTACAGTGCGTTACTTCGTAGTTCAGTGTATCTTCGGTAGATGGCGCTGTATGTGGAGGTCGCCACATCACTCCCCTCCAAGACTGGAGGTCGATATATATTGCGTCAGCTGTCTGTGCTCTGTTGTGGAGCTTGCCAGTGCCAGGAGTGAGTAGTTCCAGTGAGTCGAAACTGAGTGCCGCAAGTTCCAGTGAGTCGGAACTGAATGCCGCTAGTCCCAGTGAGTCGGGGCTGAAGTCCGCTGATCCCAGTGAGTCGGGATCGCATGCGGTGCGCGGTGCTGCGGTGAGGTCCCCAGTGAGTCGGGGCGATTGCTGCGTAGTGGCTGGCTGCTGCGTAGACGGGAGAGATGTGCTCTGCTTACATGGACCGTAGGTGCAGTGTGCTGTGCCTAATCGCTGTAGAGGCCGTAGGGGTTACCAGGCTGGAGCGCCCAATGTCAGATGAAATGGGACCGCGACTAGGGTTTCGCTTGTGCGTATGTCTTGTTTGAGATTTTTGTGCGTGTTTTGGATGTAGGTATATGCATATATGTTTTATGTGTATGTTTGAATATCGTGGTTGTATTATATGTGAAAGTATCTGAAAGTTGACAGTGAAACGGGACATAATAATTATATTATTATCTATTAATACATTATTTGTTCTAAATAATATGAAAAAACTAGTTATGTAATATTTCCAATATGTGTTGACATTACTTTGAATGTCACCTTGGCCTCGAGCCGTGCTGATGTGACAACGTCAGAAGTAAATTAGAATTGAGTCAAGATCAAAAGTTTTGTTGCTTTGTAATAAAATGAAGGCTTATTATTTTTGATTCGGTGTGAAGAGCAAAGGAAATTGCGAAGATGTTAAGTAGAGGGAACACAATGATTGAACAACAAGGCGAGCACATAATTGTTTGTTTTTTCGTTTCTGTCATTTTTTAGAAATGAAAATGTGTTTTATTTTAATAAGGTTGGAGTTCTTTTTATGTTGTTCTGTGTTTTTTGGAGCACGTATTTCGTAAGGCGTTTGTTTGAAAAACATTAAATTTAAATGAATAATGAAAATATATTATTTACCTTGTCATCACATAGATGGCGTTACAGATTTTTCATTGACTTATCATCTTTTTATATTTATATAGTTATTTTTATTTATTTAGTATGTTTACAAAAAAAAGTACGTCAATATTTGAAGTCCCTGACTCCTGACCTCATGCTAAGCTCATGTTCTGTTTTACAGAAGTCAGTATCTTCTTCCATTATAAGAAATAGATAAATCTTGAGCAAATTGGTGAAGTTATATGTGATAAAAGTGCGTAGTGTTGTGTGCGGTGTGAGTTTGTGATATTGTGTATGTATGACTATGTATATGTTATGTTAGTAGATATATGGATGTATGTGTAAATATTTGTATGAAATTGTATATACTATGAATCTTTAGTCTTTTATAATAATAGTTTTTTAGTTTGATCGTAATCTATACGAGTTTCGAAATTAGTTAAGGCATAAATGTTGGTTTATTTATGTATTCCATTATATTAAAAGTGAACAGATATACATTTTGCCGCCATGTGTGTATATTGTATTAAAATTCACAAAATTGTTGTATTATTTCAGTATTCTAACTATTATTTATTAGCAAACTTAACGCAGAGCTTGTTGTTACTTATTTTATTTTATTTTAAAACTTCATGCACACATGTACAACGGCGGACTTAATGCCCAAGGCATTCTCTACCAGCCAACCTTTGGGAGATGTGGAAATTTTGTGAGGCAGGTGCATTGTGGTGGAAGTAAGAGGTTGTAATTGCAATCGTTATATGAACTAACATAGACTAACATAATTCATAATACACAAATACATATACATAAAATATCTATATGTGGATATACATACACACTAATACATAAACCTTACATATGTACACTGTGAGTAGGTACTAAATTTTGTCTTAATTATGGTTTTCCTGCCATTTCGTCAAGAGATGGTTTTTGACGTTCGTTTTGAATGTAACACGACTTGTTGACATCCTGATTTCGAGTGGGAGCGTGTTCCATAGCAGTACAGCTTGTACAAAGAAAGAGGAGTTCATGATGTCGGAATTGTGAGAGGGACACAAGAGAAGCAAATTATTGGATGAGCGAAGATTTCTATCGTGATTCGAAGATAAGAAACGGAGGTAGGGTTCAAGGTAAGTAGGTGAAGATGGGGACATGAGGAACGAAAAGAGATAGGTCAACGCTCGCTGACTGCGGCGCTACCGAATAGGCAACCATTTCAATTGAGAACGGAAAGTAGACACGTGGTCATACTTGCGGAGATTGAATATGAATCGAATGCAGTTATTAAGAAGACGGTCAAGTTTATTAAGGAGATCTGCATTCAGGTCGAAATAACACACATCACCATAGTCGATTAAGGGGATAATGAGGGACTGTGTGAGTGAGAGTTTCGTTTTAGGAGGCAAGAACTTCTTAAGACGGTAGAGTGTTCGTAGGTTACCTGTTACTTTCTGGCTCACATGAGTAATCTGGGCCCGCCAATCAAGAGTTGAATCGATGAACAGGCTAAGGTCCTTGACTACGTGGCTCCAAGGTATAACTAAGCCGTTGAAGACGACCGGCGAGATTGACGTAGTATCCAGTCGATTTGTCATGTTCTTGCTGCCTATTACTATTGATACTTATCATTCATCCATTATAAATTAATACTGTAGCTATACTATAAACACAAATTTAACTATTCAAGAAATTGTTAAATTTTAGTAATATTTTTAGAAGAATACCTTATAATATTTCCTTCCCGTAGCTTTACCTACCTACCTAACTTAGTAACGTCGGACCATGAAAGTGGTCTGCAAAATGTTTAGATTCGGAGTTTGTGTTATTTTTTTTAATCGTTATTTACGAAGCTTAGCCACAATTACGACTATGTCGCTCTAACATAACATATATTTTTTATTTTACATTAGTTTTATATATTCAGCATACAAATCATATAAGGCCTTAGCTGTATCTGTCAAAAGACTGGCCAGGATGCTGTTACATCTTCCAACATCCATCAATTTATCACTAGGCAAGCTTTTTATATGTTTGTGTGATTTTATATTTATAATATGTAAGTGTTTACATAAAAGTGTACAAGTTATTATTATAGTAACTCTACTTGGTTTAAAGCTAGATGGTGTTCGGTATCTGATATCCTCTTTTGTGAAGTTTGTGAGTATGTTTGTTGCTCTTTTACGCAAAAACTACTGAATGGATTTTGATGAAACTTGACAATAGTTACACATAGGCTATAATTTATAAAAGTACAAGCTTCGCCTCGCGGCATTAGCGGGTAGCACCGCGGGGTTCAGCTAGAAAGTAATAATTCAAAACTACAACCATTTCTCGTGACCATAACGGCTACCTATATTATGAATGTTTCAATGCCTCTGTCAAAAATATTCAAGGTGGTTTAAGTTTCATTACATTAGTATAATTACATTTAAAGGAAAATAACCGCTAAAGTGTGGATCATCATGCTGCACTTATGCATTGTGTGCATTTACAATGAGTATGGTGATCTATGCTTTCCATCACACAGAGTAGAGTCACCTTAGAAGGCTCATATATATGGGAAAAAAACACATTCACATTTCAATTATTTACTTAAAAGAAGCATTTACATAGTGTTATGGCATCACAGTTCAACACGCACCATATTATCAGCACATCATTAAAATAAACATTAGGGACTACTTACATCTAAAATACTATATACTATTTCTAGTTTTTGTCCTAGCCTGAGAGATAAGCTATATTTATAAGATACAGGGCCAGTTTCACCAGTGCCTGATAAAGTTTCAGATAGTTATCTGCCATATAACATTACAAGCTTTTGCCTGCGGCTCCGATATCTTGACTATCACGTATCAGTAGTCTATGGTCCTTCCTCAAGACCCAAAGTATCTCCGTGCAATAATTTATTGGAATCGGTGTAGTACTTTAGCCGTACAAGCGTAACAGACACACAGACAGTTACTTTGAATTGATCATATTATAGCAAAGATTTAACAGATTTTTAATGATATAGGGGGTAAACGAACAAACGCATCGCCTTATGGTAAGCGATTATCGCCGACAATAGACACCCGCAACACGAGTTGCGTTGTGTGGCCGGCCTTTAAAAAAGTATTACGTTCTTTTCTTGAAGGTTTGAATGTCGTATTGGTCCGGGAATACCGTAGGCGACAGTTTATTCCACAGTTTTGTTGTGCGAGGCAGAAAGTTTCTGGAGAAGCGCACAGTTGTGAACTGCCAACCATCTAGATGATGGGGATGAAAATCCTATTGGGTAGGACGATGGCGGAAAAGGGTGGCAGGGATCAGTCCGAACAATCTCTCGAAGCACTCCCCATAGTAGATGTGGTAGAAGTACATAGCGAGGCCACATCTCTACGAAGCGCCAGAGGATCCAGCCGATTAGAAACAACTTGGCAATCGACAATTCAATTCGCTCTCCGTTGGATACGGTCTAGAGGGAGGAGCTGGTACTGGGGTGCCCCTGCCCAAAGATGAGAACAGTATTCCACGTGCGGCGGCCGAACCTGCACCTTATAAAGTAGAAGGCGGTGAACCGGAGTGAAATACCGTCTCGATCTATTGAGCACGCCAAGCTTTTACGAGGCCAATTTAGCTTTCAAAAGTTACTAATATCTACCTGTGAATCCAAAATTTGTAGTTTTCTGGCAAATAAATCTACAAGGTGTAATGGGGTCTTTATCAGCAAGTTGAAAACTGTAATTTAATTTATTGAGTATTTATTAATATTAAGTAAAAATTACTACTTTCTAAATATTTGCATTAAGTTTGTATTACCGTTTGAGTATTACGATTTTATTATGAATTTCCACTATTTTTATTACTTTTTCTGTTAAACGTAACACGCTTTGTTCTTTTTACCGCAATCAAATGTTACCGAATATAGATTGAGCATACTTTCCAAAGTATTGTACCGGGGGAAAACTAGATGTTTGTTGAAAATGCGGCTGTAACACCAATTCTTGGACATTGGAAAAATCTCGAGGCTGAACAAAAGGTTGAATTGTTGCTAGAGACTGACCAAGGAAAAGAGAATTAGGATCATGGTAGTTTATATTCTGGTATGAAGGAGGTTCTCCAAAAGATTGGATCGGTACAACGTAAGGTCCCCTTTCTAAGATAAATGTGTTGTTTAGTGAATAGGGTTGTTGACCTTGCTGGTCGTGGTTTTCTACTAAGTCATTTGCTGCATGTGTTGTTGTTATCGGTCGAATATCTTTAGGAAGTTGATTATGGTCAATGTGGGATGCAATTTCTATTTCGTAGTCTGGGCTAGATGTCTCGGTAGACTGTGGCGTGGTTGATTGATATTCGGGTGTAGTTGGAAAAGATTGGTGTTTTTCTTGAGATACTCGTAAATTTTCTAAATGTTGGGAATTATCTTGCCTTTCAGGTGCTAGTTCTGAATGTATTTCTTGAAAGTTCTGCTGTTGAATTTGAACTTGGTGATGTGGTGATGCTTGAGCGTGTGTTTGTTGAGCACGTGTTAGTATTTCTGTTCCTGGTGTTGAAGATGGGTAATTTTCAGGTGTTGCATAAGATATAGGCTGTAAAGTTACAGGTGATACAAGAAAGGGTTGTAACGTTGGTGAATTAAAAGAAATAGACTCTTGAGATAAATGTTTTGGTTCTGCTTTAATATCTTTTGGCGCAACGCTTAAGGTTTCTGGTTGTGTGGTTGTAGGCTGTAAAACTTGGTCAATAGACAGCGGATATTTAGGTGTGTTCTGAACTTGTGGTTGTATAGTAGCTGGTGCAGTGTTTAAAGGCACGACGGATTGATAGTGTGTTACTGTAGCAGGTGATGTTGTGTAATGACGTAGCAAGTGAGCCGAGTTTTGAGGATTCGGTTGAGGAGTAAATCCTGATTGAGTAGGTATTAATAATTGTGTCAAAGGAGTTCCTGGTGCATCTCTGGTGGCAGAATTATTTGTAACTTGATGTAAAGGTTCTAACGTAGCTACTATATTTGGTAACGCTTTTAGTGGAGGTTGTTGATTTTCTAAAGATGGTAAAGCAAAACTTGGTTGAAGGTGATTGTAAGGCTTTTTTATCGGATGTAAATAATAAATGGGACGTCGCGGACCTTGTTGGATAGCAAATTTCGGATCGGATAATTTTTCGAGATGAAATCCGCTTTGGAAAGGTGCTTGTTGAGTAGGTGTTAGGTGAAACTGGTGCTGTGATTGCAAAACTGGCACATACTGTTGAGGAACAGAGCCATCTTTAGCATTGGTGCTCGATGGCAGTTTAGGAACATTCATGTTCTCTTTGAATTTGAATTTCTCGTTGAAATCTGGCGTGAAGGTTTGTTGCCCTGTTTTAGTAGGTACATGATATAAAATTTGAGAATCAGGTTGTGCATCTAAAATAGCTTGATCATGAATAAAACGAGAGTAACTTATGGCTCCATCTGGATGAGCGTGGTATCCCTGAAAATAAAAATATATACATTATAAAAATTTATCTACATTGTATTTGTACTTATATAGTATCGTGGTTGAAGGTTTAAACTTAATTGTTTTGTATTAATAAATGGATGGTGATGTTTACACTTCTAATAGAAGACATTCTTATAATCAACTAGCTGACCCGGCAAACGCTGTTTTGCCATAAAAGTTAATATTTAGGGCCCTTATCATTTAAGGGTATGAAAAATAGATGTTGGCCGATTCTCAGACCTACCCAATATGCCCACAAAATTTCATTAAGATCGGTTCAGTCGTTTCGAAGGAGTTTGGTAACGAACATCGCGACACGATAAATGTATATATTAGATTAAAATAATTATCACACCTTTGATACTACAATTTAAAAAATAATTATTAATAGTAAACGCATTGTACCTTTGCCTCAATATATGGGTTGCTAGGCTTTTCAGGTCGATAAGCTGTTGCAACTTTCTCTAATCCCTGCGTTTTATCTTCTCGGCTGCCTTCTTGATTTCCATAATCAAAACCTAATTCTTCAGGTTTAGCTTTAACTGGTGGATGTTGCTGGTTGTAGGCTATAGGTATAAATGGACCGAAGTTAAATTGCTCTTTGTATACGTAAAGTTGAGGTGCAGGGATTGAAGTAAGAGGTTTTGGTCGTAGTTCTCGGTATTTTGACTCTTGAGTGTGGAACTCAGAACCTAAAATGCCTGGTAAATGGAAATTTGGTTTGCGGCTGAGAATCTTCTTGGGTCGAATTTCTTCTACATAGTAAGGACCGCTTTTCGGTTTAAGATTTTCTGGTTTGGAATGATGAAAATCGAAGTTAGTAGTCATTGTTGATGTCTCATCTAGTGAAGCCAGTTTCTGAAGTTGAAACAAAGAATCGTTAAAATTTCTAGATTTCTATCACTATATGGGTATCAAATGAAAGGTTTTGACTAGTAAATAAATAATAATAAATAAATAAATAAATATTCCGGACATCTAACACAGGTACTAGACAACTGGTATAAATACTCATATACTTTTTTTTGTAAATATATACATATTATACATAGATAATACCCAAACTCCGAAACAAATATTTGCCGATCATACAAAGACTTGGTCCGACCCGGGAATCGAATCCGAGACCTTAAGCTTAGCAGTCGCATCCGCTACGCCACCGAGGCAGTCACAGAACACAGTTCACGATTTGTTATATAAATACACACATGTGTACTACAAAATTTAGGTATCAGCATTATCTTTCTAGAGAAATAAAACATTATCGTTATTACCGTCCTTTGGCACATAAAAGTCGATTTAAGAATATTGATTTTAATACAAATCTGATAACTATTACATTGAGACAGTGAGAGAGATTTATGGTCGATAGTGGACTGTTATATGCTTTTGATGATTCCACTGAGTGAATGATGAAATAGAATTTATTTAATTGTATTGTCATACTAGATTTGACCGAAACAAACAGGGCAAGCTAAATAAAACCGTTTAATAAACCCTTACCTTAGTATTATAGACAGAAACTGGAGAATAAAGGTGATTAGCGAGAGCAATATCAAAAGGTGGGCCTTGTCCTGTCAAAAGGTCCGATATCTTCGTGATGGGAAATATCCTGGATCCAAAGATTTGCTGTAAACAAAATATAAAACATCAATGATTAAATGAAAGTACAATTATTATTGTGTTTTAAATAGACTTTAATGAATTATTTATTACATTCTAGAATCAAACTCACTTGTACTTGTTCCACTACTTTAATAAAGTTTACACCTGACCGGTTTCGCCTTATTCCTTCATCCTTACTTCCAAACTTAACTAAAGTAGTGGAATAAGTACCTACAGCTCATAGTTGATATTTTTAGTACAATCACTGTCAATTTTCTCTATTTATGAAACAAATATTAACTGTTTAACACACTACAATAAACAAATCACAAGTATCTGCTGCTATTTCATACAGCAGTAGAGAGAGACGTACAGAGAGTAGATAGACCAAAAAGAAGATGGGCAGATGAGATTTCAGAAATATCAGGAAGCCAATAGTTAACCATTGACAAAGATAGCGACCACTGGAAAGAACTGGAGGAGGCCTTCACCCAAGGAGAGGTTCATATCCAAAATAACGTCCTTCTAACACGCACGAACTAACACTACAAGAAATCTAAATAGCTAATTATTAACTTTTACTAACTATAAAAGCGTACTATGGGTATGAAAACAAAAGCTTTTTTTTGTTATTTATTATCTACTGCTGTAGGTATGCAGTATGAGTTTTTTTATTATCTGACAAAACATTTAAAATCTTTAACCTCTTTATAGACTTCATTAAGAAAACTTCCTAAAGGGACTCACCTTAGGGGTGGTTCTTTAGGCAATCGTTACTTTTTTGGTAATCATTGTTCTTTATTTAAAATGATTTTAGAAATTTCGTGTACGGTCGACAAGTATTCGCTTGAAAATTTCTTTTTGATAAATCTTTCAGACAGATAAGTTTCAGAATAGTCTAGACCTTGAATCTACCTCTGGTTGGATATGACAATAGTTTTAATTACGTAAAGAGGTTATTCTCATACGAAGTATTAACTTTTCAAATTCAACTGAGCTCGCATTATCATCAACAGCTTTTAACAGTCACCTGTAATATATCCTGGGTCATGAAGGATTTCACAAATATTGGCATAATGGATACAAAGCACACCCAAACTCGGTACAGCAATTTCAGAATCTCACAGAATGTTGATCCATGTCGAGATTGAACCCACAACACTGAACGCAGTAGGAAGCGGCGAGATTGCCTCAGAAATTACTATCACATCCTGGTAGTTAAAAACTGTCGAGCTATTTATGTAGGTACAAATTGCAGTCATTTAAAGAAACGATGATTGCATCTCGTTAAGTTCTTAATGAGGGCTGAGCAAACCACTTGGGTTTTGTACTAATTTTTTACAGCTAAGCGTTTTGTTGATTTAATATTTTTAAATTGAGGTGTAAAGGGAAATATAATTAAGAGGGGATGTAAATAATAACAACGAAAGACATAATATATTATTTTTTAATTAAGAATAATGTATTATAATTTATTATTGATGTACAATCTACAATATACCGTGGGAGAGCCACGCTTCTCGCTTCGGCTCGACCGGAGTGATACCACGGCCTCACAGAAAACCGGTGTGAAACAGCGCCTGCGCTGTATATCACCGAGTGAGTGAGGATACCGGAGGCCCTATTCCAACCCCCTCATTCCCTTCCTCATCCCCAAAGGCCGGCAAGGCACTTGTAACGCCTCTGGTGTTGCGGGTGTCCATGGGTGACGGTAATCGCTTACAATCTGGTGATACGTTTGCTCGTTTGCCCCAATTCCATAAAAAAAAAACATCAATCACAAACACGAGTCTGATTGACATCTAGTAGATGTGATGAACTCTGCAAGATAAGATATTGTTAATTCATACTATTCTATCAAAACAATACATACATAACTAATATACATAAAACACAACTATGTATGTTACACATAATCCAGCTTACTGTGCTAAATAATGAAACAAGAGTTCATACCTAGATCAATCAACTTTTCTTAAACCACACGAAAGGTAATTAATAAAAGTTTTCAGCGGCATCATATGAATTAACAAAATAAATTTTTTTTTTCAGCCAACCACGGCCCTATGTCTCTTGTCGTCCCTAAGTGGAAAGTCACTTTTACGCAATTGGCACACAAATCACGAAGCAACGAAGTAAAAGCACTCATGAGTAGTCGCGACATTTTGAGTAATGGGTCTCATACTTTTTAACATTTGTGTTTGTAAAAATGTTTTATTATACACTTTGCTTAAATCTTTTGATAAATATAAAACTAAAAAATCATCAGCCACCATTCATCCTACTTTTATATGATATTTCTTTTATTATTTATTAATTGTTTAAATGGAATCCACACGCGTACTGATCTAGCGTCATGGTTTTTGTATAAGATAGGAAAACTTGTTTTGTAAATTTTTCTAAAGGTTCTACGTCCATTTATGAAGTAATTTTTGTACGACCGTTACAGTAATTATTTATAAAAGAGATTATGTAGAAGAAGTTCTAACCTTGCTATAAATATGCTTGCAATAACTTTATTGAAGTGAAAACTCACAGAAAACCGGTGTGAAATAGCGCTTGCGCTGTGTTTCACCGAATGAGTGAGAATACCGGAGGCCCATAACCCAACCCCTCCCCCTATTCTCTCTCCCCATCCCCCAAAGGTCGCCAACGCACTTATGACGCTTTTGGTGTTGCGGGTGTCCATGGGCGGCGGTAATCACTTACCATCAGGTGATGCGTCTGCTAGTTTGCCCCTTATTCAATAAAAAATATAAAAAAACTTATTCAGACGCGTTGAGCACTTTTTTGTGGGCGAAAATCTTATGGGTTCGCGTCACCGACATGCTAAGTTTTTATGTTGATAATTTTAAAACATTAATTTCACAAATAACATGCTAAGTTCTAAGTTTTCACTTCTATCTTAGTACTTATTACTGCCAACTTTTTTAAACTTTTACTTCACTTAGTATATTAAGATAAAAGACTTGATACTCTCGATTAACCACAGTTGGAAGAATTTTTTAAAATACATTCATGATAAACGGACTTGATAATGTCATAGAGCGAAACCGGTCATGTTAATTTTAATTAAAAAAATAAAATAAAATTAGTAAATAGTACATTTTTTTAATAGTTTTAGGTTGTACCTTTACAATACCAATCGCGAGTAACACCACGTGGCTAGCTAAAATAAAAGTTAACCGGCACAAACAGATAGACAGACAAAAATTTAAGACCGTTGAATTTGAAATTGTAAATATACATTTAATTTGATTTATTTGTATGGATGTAAATGAAAACACACACAAAGTTCAGTTATATGTAGAGGTTTTTCTTTAGTCCGCACTACAGATACGACCCCAAACGCGACTGAACCGAGTCGGCAGAAAGATTTCCCGCCGGAAAATAAATAGAAGGGCACACTTAATATACGGCAGATGTAAAGAGCCCTGTACATTTACATTTAACTTGATAAGAATGAAACATAAAATTCATTAATTAATGCGTATTTGAGCACATCGGTTGCGAACACACTTGCCATTTAAAAAAGATGGAATTAAACATGCAACTTTGTAAATTTTTCTTCTTTTATTAAAATTTTATTACTTAGCTTTTACCTAACCACTGAGAAGCGAAGAAAAGGACATTGCCCTTCGTTTTCGCAGTCTCTCTGTGTGTATGTTCCACCGTTGCGCCTAAACTACTGAGCCGATTTTAATGAGTGTCAACAGATTCGTAATAATAACCCAAGTTTCAAAGGCTATTTAAATTTTATTAAAGTTTTTACGGAGTCGGGTTACAGTGTATTAAAGTTTTTCTTATTCTTGTGTACAGCTGAATATGTAGTCTGGTACTTGCTTTATTATGTTTACTGCGATGTAAACAGAAAAGTATGCCCAGTTACATTTCAGCTTACAGTCATCTTTATATTCTTGATTTTTTAGAATTTCTCGACTTCCCACGAAAATTCAAAAGAGTTTAGGAGGCTTGTCTTAAAGTTATCGCAAAAAGCTTGACAAGGTTCCAAAAACTATATGCGGGCTGTTAGGTTTCGAGAATTTGTCATTCATCATTTTAGACATCATCATTCATCTTTCTTGTGTTTTGCTCTGCATTTTGTAGTTATTGGCAGGTATAATTTTCATCACTGTCCCGTTAACGCAGTGATAGTGTACGCAACTGCTGTACATGAGGTCTTGAGTTCGATACCCGGGTCAAACCAAATGTTTGTATGATCTGCAAATACTTGTTTCGGCATTTGGGTGTCCTCTATATATAATATATTGCATTTACGAAAATAAAAACGTTTATATGTATATATATCAGTTATCTAGTACCCATTATACAAGCTCTGCTTAGTTTGGGACTAGATGGCGTTGTGTGTTAAATGTCCGAAATATTTATGACAGCAGACCGCGAGGCGGAGAGGTGTCGTGGTAGGGCGTGTCTGTCCGACGGTCGCCGATGGTAGAACGTGAGCTCTCTCAGGCGGGCTTGCGAACAATCGGTCCGCTTGAACAAGTTTGAACTCAGGTGTTAGAGGAGAGAACTGCTCAGAGGAGAACCCGAAACCATGTTATTTCAGGTGACGCCGCGCCTATCCAGACCTTATCCTTGGGGAATTCTGTATAGTTTACAGCTTTCGAAACAGACATTATTTACCATTTTAATGGTTTTATTGTTGTTTTTCCGTAACTCTTATTTAACTAAAATGAAAGTAGACATAATAATGTATTTATTGTACACCAGGTAAATTATAAAGGTCTTAATGTAAAATAAGTAGGTACAATTGGCGGCCTTATCGCCCGGAGGCAATCTCTTACAGGCAACCTTAGGATGGAGACAAAACAGAATAGGGAAAGTAAAAGATGGTGTCTGGTGCATTAATATTATATTTAAAGGAAAAATTAAAGCAATGTACACGATATATAGGGTGGAAGTTAGATAAAATGAGGATTATTAAATAAATAAAGACATAGTTACACCTTAGAACAGGTTAAGTTATCTGCCAGTGTAAGTACTGTATATACATTCACAAGTATTTAGTGAAAAGCTTGTAATTTGAAATTACAAACAGACACTTCAATGTTATTTATTTGTAGAAATAAAATAATATTTCAACAATGAATTTACGCTACATAAAATATACTAAATGGCAATCATTTTGTTTCGACAACTTTTGAAAGACAATTTTCTGGAATTCAAAATGAATTATGGTTGATTTAAAATTTCGCATCAGTAGACCAAAAACAAAGGCTCTCTTAGCATTTCATTCTGGACAAAGCCTGTTTTGGAAATGGAATAATATTGAAGTACACTCATTTCCTTTGTAACTTTGTAACGTTTTGTAAATAATACACTCGAGAGCAATGAATCAGAGTCACATTGAAATACCTGCAAAAAGACGGAAGTCTTATTTTAGTTACTTTGACTTCTGATACGTATAAGCTTAAAAAAATTTTTCACCTTACTTGCTATCTTACTATACACACATATACATACATACTATGCATATTGTAAATGCATGCGTAAAATATCAAACATATTTCAGGAAAAACTACTAAACGGATTAAGATAAAACTTCACAGTAATATAGCTTATACATAATAATAACACATAGGCTATTTACCACGATAACTGATATATACACAAGCGAAACCGCTGGCAAAAACTAGTAATATATATACACTAGTTGACCCACGCAACTGTTCAATTATGCTCGGCTACTATTGGTTTAAGTGTAATGTTAACTATCATATATTAAACACGCCAAGGGAACAAGGTGTAGGGGAGACCCTCATTTTTTTCTTAATTTTATTTGCTGCCTCGGTGGCACAGTGGTAGTGAATGCGACTGCTGTGCTTGAGGTATCGGGTTCAAATCCTGGGTCAGACCAAATGTTTGTGTGATCTAAAAATATTTGTTTCGGAGTTTGAATGTTTTCTGTGTATAAAATGTACTCGTATGTGTTTAAAAAAAATTTAGTATGTATGTATTTATATAAGTTTGTTTTTTTTTTATTGAATTGGGGCAAACGAGCAGACGTATCGCCTGATGGTAAGCGATTACCGCCGCCCATAGACACCCGCAACACCAGAGGCGTCACGAGTGCATTGCCGGCCCTTAGGGGAAGGGGAGGGGGATAAGGTTAAGGAGTTAGGGTGTGGACCTCCGGTATCCTCACTCAATAGGTGAAACACAGCGCAAGCGCTATTTCACACCGGTTTTCTATGAGGCCGTGGTATTACTCCGGTCGAGCCGGCCCATTCATGCCGAAGCATGGCTCTCCCACGGTAGAAAGTTGTCTAGTACCCATAACACAAGTAGGGATGCAAACGATACATCGATTTTTTTCAAACATCGATGTTTCGTTCATAAACATCGATGTTTTAACATCGATGTTGAAACCTAAAACATCGACGATACATCGTTCTACATGAGCGATGTTTTATGAACGATATTTTATCATAGCGCCATCTTCCGTCCCAGCTGTGATCTACAGCTACACACCTAACTGACACTTCTCTCACCCCTCGGTCCGAAATGCGCTAAAAGTGATAGTCGGATTAGTCGGGTTGGAGATATTATCGCTTTTAGCGCATTTGGGACCGCGGCATCAGTCACAAGCGTTGATTATCAAATTGGTAAAAGTTAAAAAGTGCAAAAACAAAAACTTTCTAAAATAATACAAATATGTTCGATTATTGTACTTGCTTGTTTTATTTCTATTAAAAAAAAATATTTATTCGATATATATATATAAAAAAACATCGAAAAAAATCGATATATCGTTCATAAACATCGATGTTTTCGACATCGATGTTTCACTTTTGAAAATATCGATGTTCTGATATAGATGTTTTTTAAGAACGATGTTGCATCCCTAAACACAAGCTCTGCTTAGCTTGGAACTAGATGGCGTTGTATGTTAGATGTCCGGAATATTTATTTATTAGTTTAGCACTTCATATTGTTTGAAACTATAAAGGTTCCGAGACGTGATCTACGGAACCTTAAAAAGAAACATTAAAATCAGTTAGTTTTGGAGTTCATAGTAAACAACAACGTGACACAATAACTAGGTATATGAATTTAATACAAACATGTATTCGGAAACTAACGCGCTCACAATGGACTAATGAAAGTTCACAGATATTGTGATACTTTTCGTAAGTATTGCGTCAGGTTATGAAGTTAATCTTATTAGGAGCAAGTGTCTGAAGTGGAGAGCTTCGGGACGTCATCGGTGAGGGGGGCGGGTCTCTGACGAGATAAGACGATTACTGTCATAATATTGTACTTGGGTCTCGGGCAGTGTGGCATGAACAAGGATTTATCTACATTATATAATATATATGTTAGTGTGCAATGGATATATAACACGAAATATTAATTCTGTATATTACGTACACAAACGAAATAGTAGATAATATGATTTAGAACAAATCAGGAAGTAGTGAGAACAGTAACTGCCTCGGTGGCGCATCGGTAGTGTACGTGACTGCTTCTTAAGGTCTCGGGTTCGATTCCCGACTCGAATCAAATGTTTGTATGATCTGAAAATATTTGTCTCGGAGTTTAGCTGTTATGTGTAATATGTATGTATTTACACAAAAATAGTATATATGTATTTGTATCAGTTATCTAACATGACACAAGCTCTGCTTAGCTTGGTACAAGAAGGCGTTGTGTATACAATCGGTTCACTACTTTAGGAGATACGGTGGAAGTTTCGTGCCTATAAAGACTGCCAAAAATATTCCGATTAGCTTTACCGTAATGCGAGTGAGGATACCGGAGGCCCATATCCCAACCCCTCCCCCTATATCTCTCCCCATTCCCCAAAGGCCGGCAACGCACCTCTGACGCACCTGGTATTGCGGGTGTCGCTTACCATCAGGCGATTGTTGTCTGCTGGTTTGCCACTTACTCCATAAAAAAAAAATATAAGATAGTTTTGATTTTCTAACAATAACATTACCACTTAAGGACTTACGTAAATTGTAACATAAGGAGTGAAATATCCTATTCATAAACCTTAACAGGTTACTTTGTGAATAATAAGAAGCAATGTACCCCAGCCGCAATATTCTCTTCCTTGTCAACCTTCCAAGGAACTATTTCAATGGTTTAAATTAATTAACTTCTCACTCATCAGGAGTGGTCTTGGAACAGTAAATAAGTTGATATAACTGGCGTGAATGCTATCTTTGAAAACCATTTAAGGTTTGAACGCGAGCTACTTTAACATAATTTCTGTTAATTGATCAGAGAAGTTCATTTGTGTTTTGTTTGTAAGTAGCTTTAAAATTATAGGTACTTAGTTTATTGACAGTACAGATTATAAAATTCATTAAAATTAACATATGTAAACTAGTTTTTTTTTGCTCTTACGAAACATTGTACATTACGATACGAAAAACTCCCAGTCTTTCACTATGGTCCCGTCCTTTAAGCGGGGCGTGAGAAAGCATCTCATTAGTCCGCCATTAATGTGGAACGCCATACTGGCGTAAGTATGGTGAGCTGCACTGTTGCATTCTACTCAAGCTTTGGAAACTGGAAGTTATAGATCGACACAATCGGGCAGTAGATTTTAGTATTTTCACCATATTTACCTTGACAATCCAGTACATACGAGTACTGTGGCGTCTGTTTGTGTCGATCTATGGTTTATAACTGTAGCCTCAGTCTAACGTTTATAAATGTCACTTGGTGTTTAATTGAATAAACGATTTTGATTTGATTTGCTTTCCATCAGGCTGGCAGAGTCACTTTGGCAGGCTGTCAAAATTAAAAAAAGACCACTAACTACAAAATCCTGATTTGCCACTGAAACAGGAGCTGAGTTAAAAATCGTGATGAGAATAAAGACTTATTGGTAAGGAAAGAAACACATACAAAAATACGCGCACTATTTCTAACAGACTTTATAAAAGAAGAGGTTATGTTTATTTTTTTCTAAAAGTTTTACTTACGTAACTCTTCGACGTAGTAGGTTAAGCGGTCACCACTCCGTTTTTAACTGCGCTGGGGGTTCAAACTTCACAGGGATAACTTTGTATGATCTACAACTAATTGTTCTGTGTCGGCGTCTTTTTTGTTTTCGTTATGTTTTTCTTTTTTTTTATTGAGTAGTGGGCAAACGAGCAGACGTATCACCTGATGGTAAGCGATTACCGCCGCCCATGGACACCCGCAACACCAAAGGCGTCACAAGTGCGTTGCCGACCTTTGGGGGATGGGAAGAGGGAATGGGGGGAGGGGTTGGGGTATGGGCCTCCGGTATCCTCACTCACTCGGTGAAACACAGCACAAACGCTATTTCACACCGGTTTTCTGTGAGGCCGTGGTATCATGTACATTTGTAAAGTCCCACGCGATACAGGATTTATTTCTAATGCGAGTGTCGTCTTATTTATTTTTTTTTTTTTTTTTTATTGAATTGGAGGCAAACGAGCAGACGCATCACCTGATGGTAAGCGATTACCGCCGCCCATGGACACCTGCAACACCAAAAGCGTCACAAGTGCGTTGCCGACCTTTGGGGGATGGGGGGAGGGAATGGGGGAGGGGTTGGGGTATGGGCCTCCGGTATCCTCACTCACTCGGTGAAACACAGCGCAAGCGCTATTTCACACCGGTTTTCTGTGAGGCCGTGGTATCACTCCGGTCGAGCCGGCCCATTTATGCCGAAGCGCGGCTCTCCCACGGTGAAACCTTTAAAAGATAGAAAGACAAACAAGAACCCATAAATATGTTATATTGCATTTTTGTTGCGAAATATTATTGTTATCTGCTTAAATAAAAACTTAACGAAGTTTCAAGTCAAGCATAAAGTTGCAGTGATAAATTATCAGACAGGTAGACAGGGAACGTAATAACCGACTTTGCAAACATAACGTAATAAAAACATAATGCATTTCTGGTCACATATTGAAGTTTTACTAAAAAAAGATGTTCACGTCCTCCCAAACATGTAACGAGTTTCCGGCCTCGTTCGACTTTTATAAGAGACATGGCCTGATACATTTTCCTTATATTATTTATCTTTGAGGAAAACATAAAATCCTTATAACATAGATACTGTGAGATACATTTACTTAGTAAACATCAATTGAGTATAATTCGGGAAGTAAAATAGGAGGGAGTGAATTATTTATATGAAACATTTCTTTTAATGTAAAGCTCGCTGTACACATTGCATTTAGAATTACAGGTCATATTTATACAATTAATTTTAAATTTATTTTCATTATGTGTTATTAACCTTTTTGAGTGATGAAACGGGAAAACTTAATTAAACCTACATTATTTTAATATTTATTATTACAAATACGATATGACAGTTAGGATAGGATGGTTTCATATTCGTTAATCACTTACACCAGAACATATGAACGGATTTGGATGAAATTTAACAAAGAGATTTATTTATTTTATTTATTTATTTATTTATTTATTCTAAGGAACATCAACAATATACATATATAAGAACGGTTAACATTAGGAGCTTGGAATAATACCTTATATCTATATCTATTAAAGATGTATACAACATTGTTTATACAGAACAATAAAAAAAAAAAAAACAATTTCAACACAAATATAACGCCAAAAATTAAGAACTAAATAAAAGCACAGTAAAAATAAAATAAAAATAAAATAAAGTTTCACAAAGGGTAATCAGATCTAGCACTGCATTATCTTTTGCTTAAATGCCTTGAAAGAATCGGGAAAAATGTCAAGATCATCTGAGCGTCCACACAAAGTATTATACTCAAGACACATACGCACGAGTGGTGAGTGTTTGCCAGTGTTCGTTGTGCAGAACGGAATGTGAAAAGTTTTAGTGATAGGGTGTCGCGGGATTTTGTATGGTACCGTTAACTTGATGTTACTTAGCAGTTGACTGCAGTCAACTCCTCCGTTGAGAAGTTTGTGGAGGAATAAAAGATCCTGGATTGTACGCCGATGGTTAAGGCTGTTCATTCTGAGGAATTCAAGTCTGTCAGTGTAGGGAGCTCGATGGGAGATACCTGACGATATGTATGCCAAGTGTCTCGTAAATGCTCTTTGGATGCCTTCAATTCGTTGCGATTGTATAACATACGATATTTGAACGAGATTTGAAAAAGGATAAGCACATAGGCTTTATTTGAAAAGCATATAACTTGTTTTTATACACTTTTCTACTATTTACTATTATTATAGTAGTATTACTAATTTTAATTTTTATTTATTGTGACTGTAGTTTCAGAGAATACGGGTGGCTGTACGAGGGGGTTACCAAAATAAATAGTTGGTCCTTTTTGTATAGATTGAAAATACGTCGACGTTGATCTTCAATCATGAGATAAATATATAAAACTAACAAAGTCCCTCAAGAGGAGGAAGGTATAAAATGATTAATATTCCTTTTGTTGATTAATATTCCTTGAGTTTACTCCTTCACTTTTGAAATTAAACTCATTTACTAATAAAAATAGAATAAATAGAGACTATCTGAAAACAAAAGTTGAAGCAAGTGGTAAGAATGTGGTTGTTTTAATATCCTTATCTACCCCTTTTGGGATACGGTTTGTATATCACTAGCTAAATCACACAACTTTGTATGGGTCCCTTAAAAGAAATGAATTTTCCAAACCTATGCAAAGTTTTTTTTAATTATATTCGTCGAATACTTGTCGTACCGTAATGTTATATTACCTATGGACCTGCTCGACAAGTTCACTATTCAACACTAAAATATATTGAAACCTACAGTGCCTAAGCTTAGCATGTTCAACCCATAGAGCAACATAGACCTACGGACCAGAGTTGAATAGGCATAGCGTCTTTTTCCGATACAAAACAGTCTGTCATTTTTTGATGGGGGAAATCTTCTCATAGCTCCAGTACCAGTACTGGGCCGTTTTGAGTATATTTATCGTTTGCACCAAACATTCGCCGACGACCCGATTAGTGTTGGTCTTTCGTGCACAAATCAAAGCATTCTGGCGCAAACAGCAAACAGGGTTCACACTTTGGCCGAGTGTTCACATCATGTGTTCGTGTCGCGATTTATTATTTCACGATCATGGCGACATGGAGTAATGAGGAAATATTTTGGTTCATTGATTGTTATCCGACTGAATTAGTTATATGAAACCCTAAACACGAGCAATATAAAAATAAAACCAAAGTAAGTAACTTGCTTAGCTACTTACAATAAGTAATACATGTTTAGTTGCTCCTTCAGAATAATGATAACCAGACTAATTTAATAAAGAGGTCTAGGAGATTTTTAAGTTTAGAGAAGCAGTTACAGTAGTAATTGAAAGAAAATGGAAAGCGCTGTACAAATATATTGCAGCGGTCGCGATCGCGATCGCCTCGACGTCAATTTTATCTAACGACCAACGCAGAACGAAACACGCCAACGTGTGGACAGTACCACCAAAAACCTACCGAGTGCACTCATCTAACGCATTCGGCCAACGTGTACTGGAGCTATCAAATACAAAATTTAGGCTTACGTACAAAAACAATCGCCTGTTACTACGAACTGTAACAATTAAAACAAAATATTCACAATTTCAATTACACGTGAATACATTCTGTGTCATAACAGTGTAATGCATAAATCCATTTAGGCGATATATTTTATATATATCCAGCGGTACATATATATCCATCCATTAATATATCAACTTAACACAGAGGAACGCCTTCCTACCGTATTGCTCTACGGTTCAAATCAAACAAACTTTTTATCTTTACAATATTAGAAAGTTTACATGTGACCTAATAGATCTCAATATTTAAACTATCTTTTCCCATTTAAGCAGCTTAACTTGATCGACCGTTTGCATCACATCGCTAAATATAGCTTACAGCCAAGTCTACCCTACTACTCGTATGTCACACGAGCGTGAAGCTATTTCCACGCTGTAGGCGTTAATTGAGGGAAATAACGTGTGGCAACAATGTTTAATTACTAAAGTATGGTAATGCCCTATTTGCTGTCGACGTGTAATGTAAGAAAGTCGCTGGTATTAGAATGCTTAGGAATCGGTATGTTTAGTCTACTTTAGTTCGTGTAGGTATTAAATATGAATGGTAATTGTAACATTTTCCCCCGTTTTTGAAACATTCTTCATTGGTGCTCCGCCTATATTAGTAGTAGCGTGATGATATATAGCCTATAGCCTTCCTCGATAAATGGACTATCCAACACTGAAAAAAATTATCAAATCAGACCAGCGGTTCCTGAGATTAGCGCGTTCAAACAAACAAACAAACAAACTCTTCAGCTTTATTATTAGTATAGATTAGTTTGGGTTTTCTGTTCTTGATTGGCAGAAGTAGGAAGACTGAAAACGGACTCGTAAAATCCCATTTTCGAAAAGTCTAGACTAGTTAAACTAGATATATTTTTTATTAGTTTCTTAGTAAATCCAGACTGTCATTAAATAAACTTATATAATACTAAATAGACTTAGGTAGATTACACCTACATACAGAACAAATATCTACTGCATACACGGAGATAATAATAGTCAAAATTCAACTATTTAAACAGAATAATCATGGCTTAAGTAATCGTAATACCTACGGTAATATGGAAAAAGCAAACGTTCTATCTTCTATACAAATTACCAAAGCAATTCCGAAGGTACACAAACAGACACGCAACTTTTCGAACAACTTGGAATTCAATTGTAGAACAGTTTGGTAGTAAAGAAATCTAAATAAAAGTTGGTTAAGGTTGTTAATAAACTCTTTGTTTTGAAAGTTTGGAGTTGTGAGTTAGTTCAAGCTGACATGTTTACTCACGAGACGACGAACGTGTCTTTAGGATGAAACAAAATGTGATTATTTTTACCCTACAAAAAACGTTTGAAATAGTCAAATCATATTTACTTTTACCCATAACTCACTACTAATTTTATGATGTTGTAATATCTGTTTACTTTGAAAAAATACACTACAATGTTTGATGTATATAGGTTGGATAATACCTATCTTTACTAAAATTATAAAGCTGAAGAGTTTGGTTGTCTGTTTTTGTTTAACGCGCTAATCTCAGAAGCCGATAATCCGATTGCAAAAATTCTTTCGGTGTTGGATAGTCCATTTATCGAGGCTATAGGCATCATCACGCTAATACTAATAGGAGCGGAGTACCAATGAAGAATGTTTGAAAAACGGCGTAAAATTTTCACGCTACAGGCAATAGAAGACGCAAACGAAGTTGCGTGGGTCAGCTAGTGATTTAATAAAAAGTTTAATCCAAGATTTAAAAAATTAGTTACAATAGATTTGGTTATAATACATATAAAATGATAAATGCTATTTATAAAATGTAATAGTACTGTTCGACTTCAACGAAATAATTGATCGTCTTAACTGATGGAAATATGTGTACGACTGCATAAATAAAATAATAAGTATGTAAGTAAACTATTAAAGCAGTGAAGTAAGAATAAAAGGTTTAAATACAATATCAAAACACAAACCAGTCAAAGAGAGAAAATATACGCGCTATTTACAACATAGACATACAAAATTCTATTCATTTATTCACCATGTGTTAGCAAATTTATTAAAGTGGTAGAATTGGATGATTATGAAAAAAAAACAACGACACGCGATTCGAATCGGGCCGAATCGGCGTCAATCGCTCGTACGTAAGTCTACAACGAGGCGTTAAATCGCTGTCGTTGTCCGTTCTACGAATAGATCCTCACCAGGCTACACAATACAAGCAAAATGTAGAAATTCCACTTTTAAAGAACTGGCAAAAATATTGTAATTCAGTACGCATTTAACTAATTCTCTCAATTGAAAATGATTGTGGTATTACTGAGAATGAATTATTGCTGATCAGCTACTGATGGTGTACCAATCAAAACGATATACACAAAGCAAAATATAGACAAACAAATTATATGAAATAATAACTACCTATAAATCTATACTTATACTTTCAGTGTTGAGTTCATTTATTGAGGGCTATAGGCTATATATCATCACGCTAATACTAAATATATATATATATTATAATAGTATCATACAAGTTGGGTTTTAGTTTTTACTTTTTTATATTTAAAATGGTGCCGTTATCAATATACATTTATTTGCAAAGTATATTTTTATTAACAAACCAAACCAAATAATAAATTGGCTGTCTCAGATATTAAGAGGATTATCGAATAAATACGGACAAATTCACGAGCAAATACTAATAATATATAAATATATATATTTGAAATGTACAAGTAAAGGCCTTTCCATTGATACGAGTACAAAACATGGCATATTTACCCATTATATTAACACAGTATTTTATGCCCGTTAGATTGCGTTACATTAGATTCAGTAACATGTCATATAGCCTATAACCAACGGACAATCAAAACGCTTCTGACTGTACCTCATTTGTACAGTTCTAAAAAGTTGTAAGTAAAAGCTAGAGGGAACAGATGAAGAACATATATATATATAGCCAGTCAAAATCATAAGCCTCCTTTGGCTTTGCCGTAGTCGGGTATTAATTGGAAGCATAATTCGTTCGTTATAAAATGTTTAGTTAAATATTGTTTAAATGATAAAACCTCTGCGAGAAATAGATTTCCAGTACTTATTTAAATAACAGTGTGCATTTTTCAAAAACAGGGATCACTTAACTTACTGTTTTTTTCTACACAGTGTAAACGGTGAGGACAGTTGAGTGTATGGTGAGGTCGTAGGCAATAAACCCGTTGAGATACCGTCATGGTTGATAATGCCTGGATTACTGCCGCCATTTGGGGACTGGTCGGCTATTCGCGGGAAATTTGCTACACGAACATTACGCCTTTTCAGTAGACTCTTGAAAGCTAAGAAAATAGTTTAAGTGAAGATAAGTTTGTATGTTAAATAAACATTTATATTTCCCTTTTATAGAAGAGGAGGGTAGTTGGTAAATCATGGCAAGTGGCTATCGCTGGATGGTAAGTGTCTCCTAGTATTAGGGAAAGGGGCTGGGATTCCAATATCCTCAGAGAGTCATTGAGAAGTAACGAAAAGTTTGTGGTGTCTTTCACATACAGCGCAACAGCGACATACTATAGCGCCACCTACCGCAGATACACTGAACTACGGAGCAACGTACAACATGAAGAAACTAACAATTCTGAATCGCGCAGTAGAAATTTTCGCGCCGATTATCATATATACAACATCCCAACATCAACTGTAGGGCAGTGGCCCACCAGGCATGATCACCTCGCTTGGTCGGAGGCACTCTAGTGAGATGACTTTTCACGCTACGCTTTTTTTTATTATTATTATATAGGGGGCAAACGAGTAGACGTATCGCCTGATGGTAAACGATTACCGACGCCCATGGACACCCGCAACACCAGAGGCGTCACAAGTGCGTTGCCGGCCTTTTAGGAAGGAGTACACTCTTTTCTTGAAGGTTTGAAGGCTGGCTTAAACAGCCAGTTGTAAACAAAACATAAATAAACAAATAAATATTATTGGACATTAACACAACGCTATCTATTCCTATACTGTTTTTTGTAAATACGTTCACAATATACATAGTAAACAGCCAAACTCCGAAACAAATATTTGCATACAAACATTTGGTCCGACCCGGGAATCGGACCTGGAACGAACCTCATGCAAGGCAGTAATGATGGCCCTAGACAATCTAGTTACCCGAGATACTACTTTGAGGTTTCCTTGAACACATTTGTTGTCATACCTATACCATCATATTCTTCTATTATATAATAACACAGATCCATTTAAAAAATAAGGGTAGACTTTCAAAAGATATTGTGGGTAAAATTGCCTGCAGCGACAATGTTTCACTGTTACTCTACACGCTGCGATTTTAATTAAATATTGTGATGTGTGGGAACATATTTTAGGAGATTATTGAGATTTATGTTTGTATAGTTTTTGTGGCGAAATAAAACACAGTTACTTTTTAAAACTTGTGCTATTTTTAAAAGTTTGCTATGTTATTTAAGTAATACAGATAATTTTCTTAAATCACATTGCCTGGGTTTTGTAAAATTGTATTAATCCTTAGAGTATTTTCCTGATTTAGGTTGGGGTCGGCTTTTCTATTGCGATAGTGAGTGTAAAGTGTACGTTGATTTTTAAGTTGATCAACAGCCATCAGACCTCCACTATCACTATTTTTTTTATGTAATAGAGGGCAAACGGGCAGATGTATCACCTGAGAGTAAGCGATTACCGCCGCCCATGCGTCACTCGCAACACCAGATGCGTCACAAGTAGGTTTCCGGCTTTTGGGGGATGGGGAGAGGGGTGAGGGTGGGATTGGTGTATGGGCCTCCGATATCCTCGCTCACTTAGTGAAACACAGCGCAAGCGTTGTTTCACACTGGTTTTCTGTGAGGCCATGCCGAAGCGTGGCTCTCCCACGATAATGAGCACGTGGAGTGACAAGGAGTGACTTATAGACGACATTGAGGTTCTGTAGATGGACTATTGTCGATCTTTTTACGGCTACAGTGAAACACATATGTACGTAACTGTATACGTTTCGTTAAGAAACGTATGTTACAAAAATGTACGTATCTTAACTGGGACTGATGGCTTAACGTACCTATTCTCCGAAGCACGAAATCGAATGGATCTCAATGTGTGCATCCATATACTGATCTGGTTAGGATAACCAGGAAGACCATTTTCATGAAGATTCGAATCGGTTCGGAAATTCCTAATGTTACTGAAGTTGCTTTACAGATCGGTTGAATTTAACTTGAACAAATAACTAGTTTACGATTTTAATTCTAACATCTTTTAGTTACAGTTCAGTATTATTATAAACTACCAAAGATATAACAATTAAAATACTTCTAAAGAACCAATAAACATAGTTTCAAACTTTTAATGGCCGTTTACCCGGTTTTATCCGCAAAGCAATAGCTGAACCAACTTATTAAACTTTAAAATCACGAAAATTTACAACCACAGTAGTTTGTATAAGTTAATTTAAGTTACTAATAACAGTATTTATGAGCCTGCAGGTTGTAAAGAATGCAGCTGGTTTAATAAATCGTTGTATAACTTACTTTATGAAGTCATAAAGTACACTTTATGTGAGGTACAATGTTTACTGGAATGGAGAGCCATGCTGAGTTACATGGCCGGCTCGACTGTAGTGATAACATGCGTAACAGAAAATCGACGTTTAACAATTCGTCTGTGGCAGTTGAGTGTCATTTAAGAATTTTGGAGGAACCTTCATAATTTTCTAAGATTTTTGTTTGTATCTGCTGTTAGGTAAATGCATATATTTGTTTTTTAGTACTGTATGCTTTTTACATATATCGACAGCTTAAAGAAAATATTGAACCCTAGCTGAACCCCGCGGAGCTATCCTCGGTACGACAATAACCGCAGGCAACGCCGAGAGGCGAAGTACAGTATCTTTATAAATTGTAGCCTATGTGTTATTCTGATAGGTGCTATATTATTATAAAGTTTCATCAAAATCCACTCAGTAATTTTTGCGTGAAAGATCAACAAATATACTCTCTTAAAAACAAATTTTCGCGTTTATAATATTAGTAGGATTTAAAAATATCGTGAATCTCTATTTGATAAGGGTAACTTACCTAGTTTCTTGCCGGTGCTTCTTCATAGGACTAACATATAGGATACCTCACGGATAACAGTGTGCATGAAAACAGTTACCATGAAAGCATATTGTGAAATCAATTAGTTGTAATTTTATGGTCCCCTATTGTAATTGTTTGCAGACTTTATCTCTGCGCGCATTTCAATACTAAAGTAAGAATATTTGTGAACGCTACCACAGTTCAGAGAGTTCATATTTGAGTTCTTTGGGTCGATGAGGGCTGTTTACTTGGTTTGCAACGCTATTTAGTCAACACCTACGTCAAGTATATAATTCTTAAAACCTTATGGTTTATTACACTAGCACAAGTATGCAAAAGGTTTTATTAATATCTTCAATATACTGCCGCTCAATACTGAATGAAGGCCTGCTTTAAAAAGTTTTCTTACTTACTCCTTACTGTCGCAAGAAATTCTGATGATTTTTTGCTATTGACCTACTTTAAAACCATATTTATTTTTAAAGCTGTTCAACATCAATCCTCCATTTCAATCTGTGATCTCCATAAACCATATGGTAGATTTGGTGATGAATTGTACTTTCAAGTCTTATAGAAACATTAAATAAAAATTCATAATATTTAATAATGGAAAGGCCAAGGCCTGGCGCTTATCGTTTTGTATAAATATTTTCTTATACATTTATCAACCAAATAACATTTTGCAAAAGTAATAAAACAAATGATTATTTGGATGATAAATGCAAATGTCTATATATGTAAAGAAAGTTCTAAAACAACCTATAAATAAGACGTTACCGACAAATATTATAGATTGATTAAAAACAGACAAGATGGCGTCACAGCCGTGACGTTTGACAATTAATCGCGTCGGCATTAAAATGGGTAACGACTAGAGCCGGGACCGGCATAAATAGTACCAGTGAAGAGAACTCACAGCGACCGATAGCAGACCACAGTTCACTAACACTCACCATACAATTAAAGCATAAAAGGAAAATTTTAGAAAACTTTTATGTTCCATTATTGTTGTTATTTTGTATATTATTAATTTGCACAGTGCAATTGCAGTTGCAGTGCATGCGGTGAGTGTTAAGGATTCGAACCTCACATGGAAAAATACTTTGTGATCTACAAACTGTTATTCTGAGTCTGGGTGTTCTTTGTGTCAGTTTTATTATGTTTATAAAGTCCTCCGCGACAGAGGAGTTATATTTCTATTAAGACACGAATGCTGGCATTTTAGGTTGTGGGTCTTTCGTGAGAGGGTAGATTTATTTCAAATGATATTTTAAATATGAGAGAATAAAATCTCGGCACAAATGGGGAATTCACTACCAGAGCGAAACTGGAACCTAAAAAAAGGGGACTCTTATGAATACATTTTTGTTACAAAAATGATTTTTTATTTTTTATGACTCTTTAGGAACATGTGTTCATGGCGTTCGGCTTTCGTGCAGCAATGTACAAGTAAAGGCCATGAATCCCAAAACATTCCACTTCCTATTCTATCCTTCCACCTATTTTCAATGAAATTTGGCATGAATATACTTTGAATTTTAAGGAAGGACAGTTACTATTTACCGATATACACGCAGGCGGAACCAAAAGATCCAAAAGTTGAAAATATCAAAAATGCGAAAGTTTGTGAGGATTAATGTTTGGATGTTTGTTACTCTTACACGAAAAAATGGTTTATCGGATCTGGATAAAATTTAGCACAAAGATATATTAAAGTCTAGTACAGAACGTAAGATACTTTTTACTCCAAAAAATTATAGTATTGCCCTAGGGTGAGCAAGGAACAGCAATAAGTGCGAGTAACAATGGGGGGCGCAGCTATTAAATAAAAAATATGTCATAGCTCATTATCTATATGAGAAAATTAAACTTCTGACCAGCGATTAGAGTTTATCTACATTCGCCATTATTAATTTAAATTGTCTTCAATTGCAATCGCAAAAAATTGATGCTGCTCATATCTGGTTATTGTAAACAAATTTTAAGACACGTAGGTACGTACATGTGAGTATTCTTTCTCTTTGCGGTGGTGTTTCACTACGAATCCCTTTGTCGGCTCTTAAGTTGTCACTACTCGGGATGGTAACACTCAGTATTCTTAATACATCACCACAGGGCTGCACAAAACATAACAATGTCTACAAAAACTTACAAAGCAATTATTGTGGACGATAGGAAAACTATTTATGTGTTAGTTTAGTACCCATTTGATTGAAACAATATACTTTTATGAGTATCGTAAGACACGGATTTATACAACCTCCATATATTTGGTAAAAATATAGCCGAGGCCCAACATTTTGGCATTTTTATGACTTATGTAACTATAAGAGCCGATGGACCGACCAGTTTGGAATTATTAACAATAATATGTTGGTATATTTTGAGATAAATCAAACTTGTCGAAAATGATTGAAGTCTATTACGTTATAATGATATTGCATCAACAACAATTTAGGCTGAATAAATGGCCTCGACGCTTTCTACTAGTTCCTACTGCTTTGAACATCTAACGACATGATGGGACTTTACTGCGTAACTAACAAATTGTTGGTCTAAGTCTGGGTGGTCTTATATGTTTATGATTTTTTCCGCGAAACAGAATTTAAGCGCGGTAGGTGTCTTTAAAATAATATAAGTTTGATTTCATTCGAAACGATTAATAGTGCAGAACCATAAAATTTTCAAATACTTTTTAAATAATTTGTTTGTTCTTTGAGAAGGTAATTCAACAAATTTACAGTTATTCTACCGTTAATTTGTTGAATTAGTTTCTCAGTATTAGTAAAGCCAATATTGTTAAAATGTTCCTGATAGTAACCTAATATTTGTTTCATTATTGCTATTGACAGGACCACAATTGTTGCGATGACTTTTCATACCGTGATATAGGATCTAATGAAGACACATTGAACTACATCGTAAATGCAAATCCTATTTTGTTATATAAAAAGTTCTCATGTTGATTAGTCGGAAAGAGGTATATACGCGCATACCACTTACTAACATAAAATTTTCTCCTTAATTGTTTAGGGAGCGAGGATCTACCCTGAATGTTTTAGCCGCATATCGCACATGCTGCCACATTCCCATAAAAGAAAAAGCATAGTTTCACATGCTTGAAGCCTTTCAGATCATCTTCTTTTTCTTCAAACGCTCAGATTAGGTAGTCAAAAGTCGGACAGGCCAAACACTTTACAGGACCGATAACAGATGCTGAACGACCTGGCTGACTCTGACGGTCGCAGTACATGGTGCCGTTCTCGAAGTTGTTCAAAAATATGTGGTGTGTGTGTTTAAAGTCGCTCAGCAGGGTATGCTCGGCGTTACTTTGAGGAATCGCTTCAGGAATGACGTGATCTGGCAGAGAACCAAGATCATAGACATAGCCCAAAGAAATTTTAATAAAACAAGCCGATGTTTCTTGAATTTGTCACTTAACCACTCAATGACAGATAACCACAACACAAAATAGTGTTTACCATTGTGTTATATAACTCTATAGAAATCCACATAGAACTTTGACACTGATAAAACTAGTTGTAGCCTATAGAATGTTTTAAGTATTTATTGAAGTGTACGTTAAACCAGGTTAGGAGGTTATGGTGATGAGAGGAATAGTCACGAGAGTTATTTGTTTCTTTTTAACTATAAGAATTGATAATTCAATCAATAACATTGTTTTCACTTTCGTAGCTATTTAAGTGCGATTAGAAATTTTTGTAACATAGATAATTGAATCAACATTTTATGATGATTATTTGATTGATGTCTATCAAAATAATAACTTTTAATTTCAATAACTAAATGAGATAGATGTTCTAGTTATAATTTTATCTATATCATTAAAAATGATAATGTACAATTTACTCCCCCTTTTTTTTTACCTCGTGCAGAAATCCCCTCGGGTACAACCTCCTGGTGTTATGTCAGACTCGAACCGACTAAAACCGCACGCCGTCTCGGGTACTAGATGCCGGGGAACCAGGTGCACCCTAGAAAGGTAAACCCTGGAATGCCGACGTACCTCGGGCCACCTACAGTTTGTACCTGGCCCCCTACTGTGTGGGAACCCCGATGTTCCCATTATTGTCAACCGGGGCGTGCACGCTCCACAGCGTCCGCGCCTCCACCTTACCTGCTTCTGCCAGAGTGCGTCTAACGCCGCCCTGCTCCCGCTGATTTCGTGTCCGCGGCCTAACAGTCTACTGTTTTACATAGAACTCTCCTTGTTAAGGGGGTTTGGGCTTACTATCTATCTATAAACTATCCCTCTTTTAGATGTTCTCATTAATGGAACCTTAACTTAGAAGGCCAATACGCTGATTTCAGCACGAACCGGCCGGGGCTTTACTACCTTCTCACAGAAGACTAACCTAAAATGACAGCATTGGTGATTGCTCCCCAAAACAGAATGCTATACCTTAATTTTGACTTGACTAAAGCAAAGTAAACCATTCTTAAGTGCTCAGCACTAACTTCGTTCCTAATCTCCTGAGTATATGGCAGGACGAACTAATGCGGGACAGCATTCAATATTTTTGCATTGTCTGGTATGAGTATAAGTATGAGTATGGTAAACACAGCTCTTGAATTCAGCTCATGCTATCCATTAGGCAGAGTAGAGTCACATGGGCATCAATAAATAATTGCAATAGGTAATTATAAAAGCATACATGCTAAAACTACACTTAAATGTAATTATTACCACAATTATGAGCTTCCTACATAAAAAAATATCTAAACAATTTGTGGGCATAAAACGGCCCTTCTGAGAGATGCTCAACGTATTTGTGTGAATTTGTTAGAGTGAAATTCGCGTACTAAGCCTTCCAAATTAACGCCTCGACCCTTTCCGAGCCCTGGGCGCCGACACTTTCGTTATTTTTATATTCCCTTTGGCCTACGAGATGTTTCCGTAATTATTTTGGAGTTATAAGTCTTTGTAATCTAAATAATGAATATTTATAAACATTATCGTTTAAATCTTGGTACAGTTATTTAAGAACATTTTTACATGGAAACGTGATTTATGATAAGATAGGATTACATTAAGAGATTTACATTTTACAATAATACGGGTTTATCAGTAAATTAAAAACAACTTGAGACAATTTACACGCGATCGTCTGATTTTAAATTAGGTAAAGCTTAGCTATTTACAAGCTCCTCCACTTTTCTGCTGATTAATTTCATGGCCGGTTTCAAGACAATTTAATTTTTCCTGGGTCTTCACGAGTCATATTCATCACTCGGTGTGTTCGTGGGACACTGCTGATTCTGGTGTACAGGAGTTATAGTGATGGGCGAGGATGTGAGATTATTTCCATTACCTAGTAACACTGCTGTGGTAACCAAATTGTTAGTAAGTACACTTAAATATTGATGGTGGATGAATAATATTAATAAAACAATCTGTTGCTAATCCCATGGGAATATTACGTTTTTGGGTTGACAATTTTTTTACAAATTTAACCAAAATTACTCCAATCGACTAAGCGTGAAGATGTAAAATATACCTACACATAAAAATTAACATGTACAGTATTCAAGTTATTACACGTGTGACTTAAAGATCGTATTAATAACACAAGAAATTGACAGTGACTGCACGGTAGTGGTTCCAGCGGTCACCTCGCGGCCTCGTACTGCGCCAAGTGTTATAGGTTTCAATTCCATATGGGACAACACTTTGTGTGTTTTCTTCTGTTTTCTGAGTTTGAGCGTTTTTGTGTCCATTTCCTGTATGTTTGTAAAGTCCTCCACTACACAAGATTTGTTCCTAGTGCGAGAGTTGCCTTTACAAAAATATATACTTATCTGTTACCGTACCGCTGATTCTGATAATCGAAATCAAAACCCCTAGCTCGACAGTCAGGCTCACTAACTACTAGATAAACAATCTTTTGAATCTGATGAACTCGAAATCTAATACTGTTACGTAATAATATCGATCATGATAAACTGGACAGTTGTTGAATAAATCACAGCGGTAATAGGTGTGCCGTACGTTGGTTATCTAAACTGTGTGTACAAGTACTGGTCGTTACGTGGCTATTACGACACATGTGGGGCAGCACTCACCAGCATAGTGCAGGATTGTAGGTAGGAAGGTACTTCGTCTGACTGATTGATTTATCAACGTGGAGCCTAAACCACTGGACTTAGGTTGTACTTTTGGTAGCTAATAAATGCTTTTTATGTTGTTAGTACCCACTAAAAAGGGTGTTGAAAATTTCATCCCTAAGGTAGTGAAATTAGGAATGAATGAATGTTATTGAAAGTTTGTCACTTTTAAACTTTGACACTCATCCTTTGACATCCATACTCAACGTTATTATTACAATTGTGATAGTAACTTTGTCAGTCTGTCTGTAACAATTTCATGGCTAAACCGTTGCACCGATTACAAATAAATTTGGCATGCATAAACTTTGATTGTTAAGGAAGGATCATGCACTGTTACTCTTTACTGCGGTAACCGAAATACATCTAAGGCCAGAAGGTATAATTTAACAAAATGACGTTAACTAAACTACACATTAACTAAACTAAGTGGCGTGCAATTGGAGAGGCCTATGTCCAGCAGTGGACTGCGATAGGCTGATGATGATGATGATGAACTAAACTATAACTTACGAGTATGTTGCATGTGGGTGGCGCAGTGGTTTGACCGCCACCCCTCGCCACTTTCTATTGCGCTGAGTGGAGTAAGTTTCTTCCCAATATGGGGAATCCTTCCGATTTGGTCGCAATCCACAATTTTTTTAAGGGTACTTATTTTCCTTTTCATATTCTTATTTTTTTTGTGCATTCATGTTTATCACGCACATAACACTTAACGCACATTCGAGTGTAACTGACTGGTTGCGTACTCAAAAAGGGAACCAAGGTACGAGTATGCAGCGAAGTAAAGTAAAAAGTTACCCGACTGTAAATGATTTTCAATAAAGTTTTTAAATAAAACGTACCTGTGAAATTTCAACAAACTCGTATTATAGAAATTAATAAAGTTGTTCTTTTAATTAATTTCCTTGGAGTGTTCTCTTTTTTTGCGCTCTGACGAGTCTCCGGGAAATTGGGTTCGTTTCGAAATTATCCGAACGGAAGGCAATAAGGATTTGAAAGTTCGTGAAATTTGTTAATGAACTAATTATGTTTTTAGGGTCGCCGCGCACAGATACCGTCCACTTTAAGTCAATATTTGTCACATTTTTTTTTATTTAATTTAAAATACTAATACCTACTATTTTAATGATTTGGTTTAATATTACGTTTTTATATTACGGCTCGACCGGAGTGATACCACGGACTCACAGAAAACCGGTGTGAAATACAGTTTGCGCTGTGTTTCACCAAGTTTGTGAGGATACCGTAGGCCCATACCCCAACCCCTCTCCCCATCCCCTTTCCCATCCCCCAAAGGTCGGCAACGCACTTGTGACGCCTTTGGTGTTGCGGGTGTCCATGGGCGGCGGTAATCGCTTACCATCGGTGATACGTCTGCTCGTTTGCCCACTATTCAATAAAAAAAAATAAAAACTATTAATAAGCATTTCTATAATCATACGGTATAAGGAAAAAACGAGCAAAAGGATCAACTGATGGTAAGTGCCTACCGGCATGGGCGATGTTTGACTTGCAACTGAAGGCTAATAAGTGCATTGTCATCCATGAGATAAACTGCGGTCGTGATTTCACTAAAATCGATCGCCAGCTCTTTGCCGTTTGTTTGTTTTCAAAAATACTTACATGAGATTATATTAAAGACAAGTGCATTCAACCAGCGCGTAGGTACAACCCATAACCACATACGGAGCTTCATTGGCGTGGTTCAAAAGTTAAAAGTATCTCAGTGTGCGATAGAGTGTGAGACGAAGAGTGTGTGTCTGTCTGATAAATTCGTAAAGGTACAAATTCGACGGAGAACTAAAGGAACGAACATTGGATGGAGAATCAGTATGTGAAGTAGAAGTGGCTATAATATCCCCAGATGAAACGATGGTTGCCAGAGGCGAAATGTGTTAGAATGGATTTCGCGATCAGTCAAACTAAAGCGGCGTTCCCACGAAAGCAAACTTACTTTCGTGAGGGCGTTCACACAGAAGTGTATTTCACGAAAGCGTGGTTCACTGTCGTGATTAACGCCTCGTGGGAACGCCGCTATAGAGTGGGGCGCCAGGCGGCACTTTTGGACCGACGCCGATTACAAGAAAGTGGCTGGTAACGGATAGATGCGGACTGCAAAGACTGGTATGTTAGACACTCCTTGAGAGTCTTCGTTTAGCAGTGTACGGTCATAGATTGATTTTACCTATATGAATTCTCACCTATTTTTATTATTATTATTATCATGGGATGCCAACTTCTAAATAAAGTTTTCCTATTTTTATAGGGATTCGAATATAGATCTTTTTGTCATTATGCTTGAAAAACTTACTTAAACTATAGAAGTATTTCACTATATCATATGAAAGAAATCCCCGAGAAAAGAAGATCCTCTAGAGAAAGATATAGTCCCCCTTTTTTTTCTCCATGCAGGAATCCCCTTGTGTTCTCCATGCAGGAAGTCCCTACTAGTGGCATGTCGGACTCGAACCGACTAAAACCGCACGCCGTCTTGTGTAATAGGAGCCAGGGAACCAGGAGCACGCTAGTAAGAAAAACCCTGGAACCCCGACGTACCTCGGGCTACCTACCAGTTTGTAGGTGGCCTCCGACTGTGTGGGAACCCCGATACATAATACATACATATTTCGGACATATAACACACAACGTGTATAGTCCCAAGCTAAGCAGAGCTTGTGTTATAGGTACTAGACAACTGATATGAATACAAATATACTTTTTTTTTGTAAACACATACATATTATACATAGAAAACACCCAAAATCCGAAACAAATATTTGTAGATTACACAAACATTTGGTTCGACCCAGGGCTTGAACCCGAGACCTCAAGCACAGCAATCGCATTCACTACTACTGCACCACCGAGGCAGTCATATTCCCTTTACGGTCCCCAGATATAGTCCCTTAGAAAATTTTTTGTTAATTGGAGGAGGAGTCCTATGAAGAGGCCTGTGTATGTTTCCCCTTATTGTCCGAATAGAAAGGTGCAATTACTGAAATTTATTGTGTTTAATTATTGTGAGATTGTCGTTCTAACTTTTATTATAGAGATTGACGAGAATAAAAGATTCTTGAAATTTTTTCAACTATATAATAGAATTTATATAAGAAAAATATACCTTTTTAAAAACATTTCAAGTGTGTGTAAGACCAAATTCTAGTGTAGCTATTACTGAGTAAGATTCATTCATCAACTAAGACATGACACCATTATTTTCCCACATTATAGCTAAGAACTCTCAATACCGTCAGTTTTTAAATCATTATAATCGCATCATAATAGATGTGATGCCACATACAGGCCAGTTTTTTAACCTCTATCTACCCCACAAGTATAAATTTTCCAAGAAGCCTTTTCAGTCCACTGCTGGACATAGGCTCCTCCTTAGTGCGGAGTGAAGGTCACAGAAAGCCGTTGGATGAGGGCAGCACAGTACCGAGACGGTGACCCATGTCGTGCGGCGTTCCTTTGAGACTGACGGCCGTAGCAGTAATTGGCTTAGGAGAACTTCATCATCACCACTCAACGGCAAAAAGAATAATAAAACTGTGACTACGATGGAACTATGATGAAAAAAAGAAATGAAAATTGTAATCCGCAAATAGAATTTTATGGTTCTCGTAAAAGAATGTTCATTCGTTTTGAAACTAAATTTTTATCGGTGTTAAAATTTTATCGCTTTTCAATTTGCGCTTATATATGAGTTATTATTCTTGTGTATCTAGTGATCAATCCGAAATAATTGTAGGAGAGCCATGCTCTTCGGTAAATATGAGCACGCTCTACGAAAAATATTGTTTAGTTACGTTTACTAAGTGAGTAAAGTTACCCAAGAACCTTATTCTTCCGTCTTCCTGAGCCTAGAAGCAGTAGTCAAAAGCCATCAACGTACTTGCGACTCTTTTAGTTGTACGTGTCATCAGGTGAATTATTTGCAAGTTTGGCTCTAAAACTCTACCAGAAGAAACATCACACAACACAATAGCCTTTAATAGTCTACTGCTGGACAATAGGGTCTTCTTAAAAAGGAGTTTTCTTTTCCTACTGTACCACGCCGGTCAGATGGGTTGCTGTACCAACCCGTCTGACCTGCGGGCTTTATTTCAGGCTTCCCTTCTCATTGAAGTGATGTTGCCCTGCGTAGTTTGCTGACTCAGTCGTCTCATACGACACCCATGAAATAAGTAAAGGGTCCCATTAATAGTGCACATAACTCACAAGTTACTTTATCCCCCTATAATTCTACCCCTTCAGAAATAAAAATATATGTTCAGTATATTTGTCTTGTTATTACTGCCTCGTTGGTCTAGTGGTTAGCGTAAGCGACTGCAGATAAAGAGGTCTCGGGTTCAATTCCCGGGTCGGACTGCTGTTGGGTTTGTTGCCATATTTGATTGCCATAGCTGTTCATGACAACCGGGACCGACGGCTTAACGTGCTCTCCAAAGCACGGGCGGGAAACACCGCCATCTTCCATACTCCGGGCTGCTATTAAGAATTTCTTGTAGGAAAAACCCAACAGCAGTCCGACCCGGGAATTGAACCCGAGACCTCTTGATTTGCAGTCGCTTACGCTAACCACTAGACCAACGAGGCAGCTCTGTGTAAAAACTGATATTCAGGTAAAATCGGTTGAACTGGTAGCCGACCCCAAATAATATTGGGAATAATAAAGGCTAGGAAGAAGAAGATATTTGTTATTATTAGAAAAACCATTCACTCTTATTATTTAATAATTATGTCCCGCATTAAGAATAAATCCTGTATAGCGGAGGACTTTACAAACATACACGCAACAAATTCAAAGAACACCCAGATTCAGAACAACAATTTGTGGATTACACAAAGTGTTGTCGTATGTGAGGTTTGAACTCACTAAGTGCAGTATATAACAACTGATGAACTTTTACGCCATTCATACAATCGAAATCTAACGTTTTAACAACACTTTCAGCAAATTGAAAAGCAAACAAATCAGTTTCTTTTTAAATTGATTCACTGTCGTTGTTTCATTGTTGTATCTGTCAAGCTATTATTACCTTTGTAATGGTAAATTAATATTTCTACTATACTGATTTCAACCACCTTCCTTTATTAACATTGTTAAAATAATTGCCTAAACCTTTTCATAAATCTATTGTATAACAATCACGTTCCTCAATAATGCTAATCAGAGATACAGGTGTCACATTTAAATTAGTTATAGAGGTATCAAGTTAATCTTTTGAGGTCAGTAACGTACTACAATAGAAAGTATCCAACAATATTATCTATCTTAAATTGACAGAAACAATAAGATTGATTGAATTTAGTTAAACGGTTATTTTGACAATCATTGTAATTGTGATTCCAGCTGATAAAAATATCAAATGTCCTTTTGGTACAGTTAGAAAAAACTTGCAAAGTTAAATTCGCGCGAAGAGAGGCTACGATAAATTGCAAAAAGGTTTTACGTAAAAACAATTAAAAGATTTGTTTTTGAAACATTGTTTAAATGAAGTCTTTTTTTAGATTAAAGAGTTCGTAATAATTCGTAAAAAAATCGTAAATAAGATTGGCAAGAATGGTGAACTTACACTCGTTTTTTTATATAACTGAGTATTTTTGAAACGCTTAGAACAAATATTTTCATCTATTCTAAAATTATAAAGCTGAAGAGATTTTTTGTGTGTTTGTTTGGTTAAACGCATTAATCTCAGGTAATCGGGCAATATAGAGTACACGACGGCGACATTACGTGGTTCAGCTAGTATATTGTAAAAAATATTTGTATCAGTTGTATAATAGTCATAGCATAAGCTCTGCTTAGTAGGAGAGCCACACTTCGGCATGAATGGGCCGGCTCGACCGGAGTTATACCACGACCTCACAGAAAACAGGTTTGAAATAGCGCTTGCGCTGTGTTTCACCGAGTGAGTGAGGATACCGGAGGCCCACACTCTGCTTTCATCTCCCTTCCCATCCAAATATCACTTACCATCAGGCGATACGCCCGCTGGTTTGCCCCCTATTCCATAAAAAAAAGTTTGCGAATAGATGGTGTTGTGTCAATGTATTGAAAATAGTTACATCGTCAACTGAGTCAAATCGTAAACTACTGACAAGTTCCAAAATTAGTGTGACCTGCTGTTCGTTTTGGAAACTTAATAGGTTCTGAAGTATAAGCAGGAGTCTACTAATTAAGAGTTTTACCGTTAAGGCTTGGGGATCCAGTAATATTACTTACTGGTTGAAAAGCCGCGAAAGAATTGCATAATAGTGGTTTTCACAGAAGTCATAGTATCAATTAGTATCAATTCAATCGAGATGGCCTATTTCTACTAACCATAGTCTTCAACGATGTTTTAGGACTTCCACGAGGCAAATAGTAAAAATATGATTTAAGTAATTTAGTACAATATTGTCTCCAACATTTCCAAGATATTTTTATTACTTAGTATTGTCTGAGAAACAATTAGGTTAAATTTTACTAAACCATCAATGTAAAGAAGATATAATAAATAGTTAGAATTACTAGTTCACTTCGGCTCTAATGAGAGAGATGTACTAATGTACAGTCCCCGGTATAAATTGCCATTCTTTACAAATGCATAGTAATTTTTATAACCCTACACACAATAGCTACTCTGGCCTAGTTCGCACAGTTGCCAAACACATTATTGTGTTGGCTAGTATCTCATTCTGCAATTTCAACGAGCATGATCTAATATTTCATCTTGATAACCTTTGCTAGGAGACGTAATGAGTTTTTTTAGATAGCTCTTGCTATGTTGGCTAAGCTGATTAGCCAATGTTAGTACTAACACTGATTGGTCACACTGTCTTAAGTATATATTGATTAGTTTTAGTAAGAAATGTTTTTGTTTTTCATTTGATATTGTAATAATTTATAATCATCTTATAAAGCTACCTATAATCCACTTATAATTATTTGAATTTAAATGTGTCTTAAGTGTGATATGACTTAAGAATATTGAGTCCTTCTCGAATTAAGAATCATACCTGATCGTAATGATGATGTTACGAGTATCATCATATCATAAGATATATTGATGATGTTGTATTTAATGGTAAGACGAGTTCTGTCTGATACAAGTTAATACAACTAATTGTCAAAATACATTTAATTTAAAATGCGAAATATGCGATATTATTTTATTACCAGTACATACATAATATACTTAATTCATAGTTAAAATTTTTATTGAAGTGAAAACTTCTTTAGCGGCGCTGTGTGCAATGAAAGCAATTCGTACAAAATTATTCTCTAACCATTCCAAAATATCAAAAATGCACAACGTTAATATTCAAGTTTTCACTTCTGCCGGCACTGCCGGAGTGCAACCCGTCGATTTTTTTTTATTTAAGAAAACGTTCTAAGTCAAAACGTAAGGTGTAAAGGTTTCTTTATTTAATTTCCATAATAATTCAGTCACAAACTGTTGCGTTTAAGAAAGTTTAAAAGGCGACACATCAGGGCAAACTATTGATATCCAAACTTTTAAATTCTTTACAGAGCCGTACAGCGCTGCGGCCTTTTTATACGCGATCGAACTTTGCTCAAAGTTTATATTAAATTTCTTGGTAAAGTTGCTGCGAAGAAAACCGGACGCATGGGGGAGAAGTGATGCATGAGGTTGTATGTCACTCACGCTCTTGCAAACATGCTTTTTAGGATTAAGGACACATTTGTAACTTTTAGACATTGAAGGAAAAACTGGACAATGCTTGAATTAAACATACAAATCGTTAATACTTTTAGTGTAATATTTTGTTGGACTATTTAAAGGTGGTGTAAATTTTAAGTTAGAACCCGAGACCTCAAGATTAGCAGTCGCATACGCTACCACTACGCCACCGAGGCAGAAATATATCTATAAATATATAAATGAAATATTGACAGTGGTTTTACGATTGTTGCTATTTTTATTAGTGCTATTTAATAATTCACTATGAAACAGTTTATTGTTATTAATATCTAGCTATCAAAAATGTTAGAGATATTTACTAAGGTACAGTTAGAATTAGAAATGTTGTCCAATGTGTAAGCCGTGTTCATTGATAATATATCGAGTAGAAAGTATTTGTCCGCAGTCAATTAGCACGTAATATGTGTTGTAATTACGCGCTCGGCGACACAAACCGCACTGTTGTTGGACTTTTATTTGCTTAACACAGAAATTATTTTTGGTAATTTTCTCTCATTTACTTTGACGACTTTTTTATTTTCTTTTTTAATATACACACGTACGTTTAACATTCAACGGTACGCGGAGGAATATTAAATCATTATATTCTTGACGATTGTAGTTTTAGTCCCCGGTTATGTAATTATTCTGTTACGTAATTGGGACTAAATTAGTCTAGTGTCAGGAATTTAAGCAATTATAATACAAAATATTTGAGTATTTCGAAGAGTATACCTATTCTATACTATACTAGACACTAGTATACTAGTACTAAAACTTACCTCTACTGCAGACTGTTGGTGAAGATCCTGCTTGAGGTTTTCTGTATACTGGATCCCAGGAGTGATGTTTGGCGGTTCTGTAAATAACCATAGAAGTTTATATAATTTATCTACTAATTAAATAAAATTTTAATGGTAATTCTAAAATGGGATTTCTGATGATAGTGGTTTAAGCTATCAACTCGCCAGTGTTGTGGAATGAAAATTTACGTGTTGCACAAAGATTTTTCTCCTCGTGCTCTTTTGATTCCGTCGCTAGCCTTCAGGATTCTAATTTTAGTTTTAGTATCCTTCACTTGATAGGTCATCAAAATTGAGTACGCGGTTAAAAAGCAACTTTACACTCTTGTATAACAAATAACTATTGTATTTTTCTTAAAATGTTTACTTGTGATTATTAAGTTTAGTGTTGCATGATTATTTCTTTGCCTAAGACTGATGTGGCGGGTCCGTTGGCTCCTTGGAACAAAACCCCTCTATGGTTAACTCAAATTTCTCATGAGTGTGAGAGTAATTTAAAATTATTTTCTGAATCAGAAAAACATTTTACTGCTACAAATTTGTTTCAATACTGTGTTGATTGAATGTAATTGTTCGCTTCCGAGCTTTATAAATACTGTTATTCATATTCGTAATTGTGCTTAATAATATATTATATTGACAGAATTCAAACAGAAATTCAATAGTAGAATTGTTAAATAAAACTGTTTTATAACTATTTTGATATTTTAAAACCAGTTTTAAGCCTTAGCTTGCAATGTCTACATACGTCTTAACGTATGTAGACATTAATTGTGTTACTCGTATGTTGTTTTTTGTTTTATTTTAAAGTGAAAGCCTAAAGTATCCTATTTATAATATTATGTTGGTATGTTACATCACAAACTTTTCCGCAGTAAAAATGATTGACAATAAATCTTTTCTTGAGTTACTAAGACCAAGTTTATGTGCGTTTGGTATGATTTATAGTTATTGAGATAGCTAGTGGTGTGAGAAATGGAATGTATCTAAATATCACGAAGATTCTTGGGTTTTTGTAACTGATAATACGATTAATTTAATATTGGAAGGTTTCGCTTACAATTGGTTTTTGATCTTGCCAAATCCCGAATTAACCGAGACTGTACTACGGTAATCAGACAGTTGATCAGTACACTGATATATATTATTTGCATATGATTATACACGAGATACAATACGAGCCACAATAGTTTTCACATACTTGTATTTTGTGATACATAATCAAACTTACCACCTCTGACATATTAACCAAACTAAGAGTTTAAGTAAGATATATAGCTTAGAAATTCGTTAGACAATGTATTTGGAGATTGGATTTGGTTGACTAAAATACGCTCACTTTTTTTCTACACCAGAAGTAATGCTTCCCGGTTCACTTTACCGCATGCCTTGACTGCGTAACTTACGATTTACGGAATAAACGTACGACTGTACTTACAAAACACACTTAATGGGATTCGAAATTAGACACAATGTTTTTTCTGAGTACGTTATACACAAATTTTATAATAATGCTGTAGTTTTTATTCAAAAGCTTTAAATCAGCTCACACTTGAAGACTTGATGCTCTTTTGAATTTAACTAAGTCAATTGATAACTTGGAAGTCAAAGTTTTTAAAGTATTAAAAAACTTACCGTATTTATTCAAGAATGCAGTCCTTACTCCAAAGTTTCCTTCAAGAAGCTCACGTTTGGTAGTCTGGCCGGACACAGGACTCTTCTCAGTGGTCAATTTGGATAGAGTTCCACCAACCGCTATTAGCAGCAGCAGTAACATCTGTGAAATTTTGTTAGGAAGCAGTTATGATACTGATTATATAAATGTAAAAAAACGAGATTCTTTTAGAAGCACCAATAAATACTAAACATATACATACATATAAATAATAAATAAATAAAAATTTCGGACATCTTACACACAACGCTATTTACACCCAAGCTAAGCAGAGCTTGTGTTATGGGTACTAGACAACTGATATAAGAACATAAATACTTTTTTTTGTAAATACGTACAAATTAAACATAGGAATAGAAACATATGTTAAACTGATAACAAGATATTTGCACCGGTTGTTGAAAGAATATATCATCATCGCATATAGTGAACTTCTGTAAATAGACCTCTCCTTAAAAAAATATTCAGGTCTACTATACTACGCTGGCCAAATGCGTTGGTATAGAATTTTTCCTTTCTTTTCCTTCTCTTAGGGTCAGCGCTTACGGACGGAGTACCGGCAAAAAGACTTGTTTTTGGTGTAGTGAAGTGAAATGACAAAACGCGACGACTCCCATAGCTGTCAGCGCGACACATCTGCTCTTTGTCGCCACTCCATCACTTAGCAGTGACCCATAGTAGGCGCTTGTGAAATTCTAAATACTTATTTAGTATCCGTCCGAATAATACTTATCCGTCATCACGTGAACGATTATTGCACTTTACTAATAACTTATGTTCCCTTCAAATTATATAATGATCTTAGAAATTGCACACGGTGATGTTGAAACCTGTCAATGACATTGCTTAATCCATATCTTAAATGCGCATAAGTCTATCCTTATGAGACGGTAGGTACATCGACTTATATAACAATATATAAAAGCTTTGATTCATGGCCCTCTTGCATCATTCGCGGTAATATAAAACTTGAGAGGTGTCAAGGGACACCCGGATGGAACGAAGTTCGAAATAGAAAGACGAAACGAAAATATCTATGTGTGTCGTCGTCGTGTCGTGACAACAAATTGTGTCGTGACAACAAATTGTGTCGTGTCAACAAATTGTGTCGTGACAATTTTTCCGTCTAGCCCCCTTACACAACGCGCCATAAGGAACTTCGTTCCAATTATATAATACATGGAAAATTATGTTTTACTACCACACGTCGCGTATTTTTTTTTATATATGAGCCTGTCAAAGTGTTTCTACTATGCCTGATGGAAAGTATAAGCAGAATCTAAGAGTAATGGCCACCATACTTATTGTGAATGCAGACATTGCATTCAGCATGGTGATCCATACTATGGTGGTCTTTAAAGATTTGTGGCGACATCCACATTCATGTAACATAACAGTAAACTACTACAGTGCCACCTACCTAAGATACACTGAACTACGAAGTAACGCACTACACGGAGTAACTACAAATCCTGAATCACGCAATAAAAGTTCTCGCGCCGATTATCATATCACCTCGCCTGGTCGGAGAATCCTCCCTTTGTGTAGGAGGGACATGATATTCTTTCATCCAAAGATTCTTCTACATCATTGGGCCGCCAGTCTCGCACTTTTCAACGAAACGCGACAGCACGAATACTGTCATTTAGGTTGATCGTCAGTAAGAGTAGATAGTAGCGACCAGGTCAAGCCGGCCCGTTCGTGATGAGATCAGCTTGGCTCTACTACCTTTTAGCGTACTTTGATATATATACATATTTTCTATCTATCAATGATTCATGTATGCTGACGAATCTTAGAAGCTATAATATATATACTGTAACCTAACATGATGCTGATATTGTACTTCTAGCCAGTACTGCACAAGTGTGTGCTCTTACACAAGTGTTTAAATTATTATTAGTCTTGAGTTCAAATAACCGCAGACAGTTAATATGTAGTTTACCGTGGGAGAGCCACTCTTCGGCATGAATGGGCCGGCTCGACCAGAGACCGCGACCACGGCGTCACAGAAAACCGGTGTGAAACAGCTCTTGCACTGTGTTTCAGCGAGTGAGTGAGGATACCGGAGGCCCACAACTAAACCCCTCCCCCATCCCCCTGCCCATGCCTCAAAGGCCGGTAACGCACTTATGAAGCCTCTGGTGTTGCGAGTGTCGCTTACCATCAGGTGATACGTCTGCTAGATTGTCCCCTATTCCATAAAAAAGAGTCATAATTATACCTAGTTTTATTCCATAAAATATTGTTTATAGGTGTAACAAACAGAATTATATGCAACGGCGAACAACGCAAACAATAAAATTATTTCATTAATGTACGTACCTCATTAAAACAATAAGTTCCCAGATCATTAATCGGATAATAAATATTGTTTGTTGATTGTTAAATGTTCACACAATATTACGACAGTATTCTTTAGTGGGATATGCACACAAGTATTGTTGTTATAGATTACTTACATGCTGTTGGTCTAGTGGTTTATGTTCTCATTGCTAAAAGAGGTAGTCAATTCGACTCGTTTTAAAGACGAATGATTTTTATACACACAATAATTTGTTATCTATCTGTGTGTGATCTGTTTATAGTAGTTAATGTTTCATTGATTTAAAATAATATGTTTGTAAACGTTATCAGCAGCCAGGTCAACATGGACCATATGAAAAGCTCTGCCTGCTGTGGGATCAAACGGCCATGTATGGGGTGATGAGAGGTGTGTTATTATTATCAGTGGATAGTTCTTGTTGCAATTGCACGAAAGAAACAGTAAAAATGCTGATCAGTGCTGACTAAGCACGATTTTATATACCACTCAAGAAAACTAATATTCAACTCACCTAGTTGTTAACACTTTAGTAAATTTAGTTATCATAGTCAAATAAAGTTTTAGGTTTATAATTATCGCACAAACGGGCTTAAGTATTTTCCTAATTACGCTTTGTAGGGCTCCGGCTTATCTCTGAAACGGCTGGGCCGATTTTGACAGAAATTTCACTGATAAGTAGCTGATGATATAGGGACATTTTTTAGACAAACTTCGCCCCGCGGCTTTATCCGCGATACGACAATAACCGCGGGTAACACCGCGGGGTTCGGCTAGTCGTACATATATTTGGTCAAACTCGGGAATCGAGCCCAAGACCTGAGCTCAAAAGTCGCACACGCGGTAGCATAGGTAACTATACCACCGCGGCTTTATCAAAATCTACTAAGTAAAAGCCGAAAGTTCAAAGAAACTTATACTCAACCTGACAAATCACTTAATAAAAATTTAAATAAATACCCACAAATAACTTTAAAATACATAGTAATCTAAATCGAAATAAAAAAATTATAGATATTCACTTGTTTTCCAGACAATTACACAAAAAACATTCACATAAACGTACCGGCAACTTCATATTCGTCAGTTTACACTGCGCGTGCGTTTGGCGTAGACTTAGAACCAACACTGCGCATGCGCTCCTTTCTTATATGCTCTTGCGCAGAATCTGTTATGCAGTGGTCAACTAGTCATAGATATGAATGTAATCACTAAGATTACTAAGATGTGTTTATTTTATTTTGTTCATGAGAATGAAATTGTTGTCTTTGTTGAGATGTTTTATTGATTCGGTTCCATAAACTAAAGCTTGTTTAGCTTGGAATATGAAAAAGATACATTTGATTTGTGATACTTTATAATAATAATAACTTAACATAATTAAATATCCTGAAAGCACGAAGTGTAGAAGTTTATATAATGACCCTATGAAAACATTCGTTAATCAATGTCGGTACTTGACTGATCAGTATTCATGTGCTGTTACCGAAAAAAAACTTAAAAACTTTGCTTTAATTAGTAAAAATCGAAGGATCGAATTAAAAATCATGAATTCTAATTTTACAATTTAATTAAGGAAGTAAGGTTTTTTGATTATAATTCTGATTTCAGTAGGGTTTACGTGGCCGTCGAGGCGTGGTTCAGGTCCTCTGGTCCGAAGCAACGCAATGGGCTAAGAGAATCTGTTCTGTGTTAAGTTTACTTTAGTTTTTTTATTGCTATTTACTATGTAAATGTCGGAGATCGAATCTTCTAGTCATCAAGTCTAGAAGATGGCGTAAAGGTGGTCTCTAAGAAATTGCTTTAAGAGATAAGGCCGCCATTGAGGAAGTAGAGTCTCTGGTTTTATGTTATTACTAACTGACCCACGCAACTTCGTTTGCGTCTTATATTGCAAGTAGCGTGAAAATTTTCTCCGTTTTTAAAACATTCTTCATTGGTGCTCCGCTCCTATTAGTAGTAGCGTGGTGATATATAGCCTATAGCCTTCCTCGATAAATGGACTATCCAACACTTAATTTTTTTTTTCAAATCGGACCAGCGGTGCCTGAGTTTAGCGCGTTCAAACAAACAAACAAACTATTCAGCTTTGTTATTAGTATACAAGTCACCGTGGAAGAGTCACGCATCGGTATGAATGGACTGGCCCGACCGGAGTGATACCAGGGCAAATAATTGTGAGCATTAATAATTGAGAGCACGCACAATAATTTATTATTTAACTTCGTTGAATTAATTTTGAGCTAGCTGACCCGGCGAACTTCGCACCGCGTAACTCCTTCCGTGAATATTTTCTAAATTTGCGGATTTTTTTTAATGTTCTTGTGTACAAACCTTGTCCTGACAATTACAAACATATAAAAGAAAGTATTATCCAATATGGTGCAGTCGGTCGGAAGTTATGCGCGTACATACATTTCGGTGATTCATTTTTATTTATATAAACGTTTTATCTAAAAATGTATTTAAAAGTAGTCTCGTTGCTTAGTTTTCGGTTACTATCTTTGGATATTTTAGCTTATTTTGATGTTTATATATATATATATACAGGGTCTGTCGTAAATAATGGATAAGTCGTAAACTGGAGTTGGTCCGGCTATGAGACTATTAGAAAATCGTATCTTTTTGCCAGGGTTTCTAACCGTATGGAAATGGCGTAGACTTTTATGTTTTTTTATAAATTTCGCTACTCTTTGCATTCATTCCGTTGCCATTTCGTTAAATTTAGGTATTTCTGTGTCACTTTTTTTGTATTATAGTCTTGAAGATGTGTATTATTTAGTTTTAGTACTGTTTTAGGCGTTTTTAACGTTGGTCATTTTCAAAATTGTCATTTTAAGATTTTTTATGTTTTTGTTTTACTTAGGGTCAACTTTTGATCATTTACTGTGTAAAAAAAAAGTACGGCGCTATAGCTGCCCATGATCTTAATAAATTATCTAGTATGTGTAGATTCTAAAAAGGTATAACAATGCATACTTCACAAGTAATATTAAGCTACATGAGCGAGATCAATATCAAGGTGAGAAAATATTTTTTTCATGTAATGTTATAAATGGTTATAAAACTTCGTCATAATGATTTATTTCTGCCAAGATTCTTTACACAAACACTATGGGGTCACTATTAAGGATATTCAAAAGAAAACTAGGTTGTTTTAGTACGTAAAAATATTTATTCAACAACTTAAACTAAATGTTCGAAGTGTCCTCCGCCGGCAGCTATGCACGCTCTACATCGCCTAATAAACGATCGCTTAATCCGGCGCACATAACCGGCTTCTTCAATTTTTCTCGCTGCTACTTGAATGCGCGCACGCAACTCTTCTACAGAACTTATTGTTTCACTGTATACTTTTTCTTTTATACAGCCCCAGTAAAAGAAGTCCAAGGGGTTCAGGTCTGGCGAACGTGGAGGCCATAAAATTGGCCCCAATCGCCCTATCCATCTATCTGGATAAGTATTATTTAAATGTTCCCTGACACGAACAGCGTAATGTGCTGGACACCCATCATTTTGTAGCCACATCTCATTTCTTATCTCTTGTGGGACGTCTTGCAGTAAACTAGGTAAAGTATTTGCTAAAAATAACACGTGCAATCGATAGCACAACACGATGCCCATAAATGAGAGCTGAGTTGTCAATATCACCAGGTTAACAAGTCCAAATCACAAAGAAAATCTAAGTCCGATATTAGAAAGCAGTAACAAATTGACGACAGTAATGAAAACGAGAGCACATGCGATGGTCAAAATCACACTGAGAGATGTATCAGGAGTGCGCCCTAGCTAAACGCATGCTAACCTTTTCACACATCGTGAGTGTGAAAGGGACGGTGCATCATGCAGTGTGCCTAGTAACAATGTCCTTTTCACGCGGGGAGACCCTTTGTATTGCTGTCTTTGTTCATTTTTTTACCTGATGATCCTTTTTACGAATAAACTTGTAACATGTTTGTCGCATGTAACTATTAGAGCACATCAATTTTAAAATTAAACACCTTTATGAAATGAGGAGGCATGAAATTTTTTTGACAAAAAACTACCTAGTTTTCTTTGAATATCCTTAATAGTGACCCCATAGTGTTTGTGTAAAGAATCTTGGCAGAAATAAATCATTCTGACGAAGTTTTATAACCATTTACAACATTACATGAAAAAAATATTTTCTCACCTTGATATTGATCTCGCTCATGTAGCTTAATATTACTTGTGAAGTATGCATTGTTATACTTTTTTAGAATCTACACATACTAGATAATTTATTAAGATCATGGGCAGCTATAGCGCCGTACTTTTTTTTTACACAGTAAATGATCAAAAGTTGACCCTAAGTAAAACAAAAACATAAAAAATCTTAAAATGACAATTTTGAAAATGACCAACGTTAAAAACGCCTAAAACAGTACTAAAACTAAATAATACACATCTTCAAGACTATAATACAAAAAAAATGACACAGAAATACCTAAATTTAACGAAATGGCAACGGAATGAATGCAAAGAGTAGCGAAATTTATAAAAAAACATAAAAGTCTACGCCATTTCCATACGGTTAGAAACCCTGGCAAAAAGATACGATTTTCTAATAGTCTCATAGCCGGACCAACTCCAGTTTACGACTTATCCATTATTTACGACAGACCCTGTATATGCGATAAATAATGCGAAAGTAACTCTGTCTGTCTGTCTGTCTGTCTGTCTGTTACTCTTTCACGCCTAAACGGCTGAACGGATTTTGATGAAATTTGGTATGATGATAGATGATAACCTAGAAATGGTCATAGGATATAAATAATCACGCCATCGTTCTTAGGGGGTAGGCAGTAGGCAGATAACTAAATTGAGTTAGTGATTTTTAGTCGTTTTTGTTGGGACTTTTGCTCTTTCACGTCTAAACGGCTGAACAGATTTTGATGAAATTTAGTAAGGTAATAGATGGTTACCTAAAAACGGATATAAGATCAAAATGATCACGTCATCGTACTTAGGGGGTAGGAAGTAGGCAGAAAACTGAATTGAGTTAGTGATTTTTTTATGGTTTTTGCTGGGAGTTTTGCTCTATCATGCCTAAACGGCTGAACGGATTTTGATGAAATTTAGTTAGGTGATAGATAGTAACCTAGAAAAGGATATGAGCTATTAATATTCATGCTATCGTACTTAAGGCGTAGGCAGTAGGCAGAAAACTAATTAAGTTAGTGATTTTTAATCGTTTGTTTTAAAAGTTTACCTCATTCACGCCTTAACGTCAGAACGGATTTTTATAAGACTTGGTTAATATGAAGATAGGATCCTAGGCACGGACACAGGCTACTTTTTACGGCGGGAAAATACCTCATTCCCGCGGAAATCTAGCGTGATCGTGTCAAGAAGCGCATGACGCCAGTAGCTATCTACTGAAATGATTTTGATGTTTTTCTTTTTAACTGAGTGTTACTATAATATAATTTAGTATTTGATCACTTTTCTAACTTAGAGGGTCGGTAGGCGCCATAATTTAGGGAATTTATGATAAAATTTTGATGCAACTGTCTTTATTTAACAGTTTTACTTGATGATTACATTGGATCGTGATGGATACTGAACAAGTAACATCATACCCTGTAGAATTTATTAATTCTTTAGAACTGTCGGGAGTACATTCACACAAACTGAGGCTGAAAGTAGGCGTTCCTGTCCTTTTGATGCGGAATTTAGATGCACCAAGACTGTGTAATGGCACACGGTTGCAAGTAACACACCTCGGTCGCAATATTGTAAAAGCAATCATTATGACTGGAATGGCAAAAGGAGAGAACGTTTTAATCCCCCGTATACCTATAATTCCGACAGATTTGCCACTTAAGTTAAAGAGATTACAGTTTCCGCTGAAAATCGCATTCGCTATGACGATAAATAAAGCTCAGGGGCAAACATTAAAAGTAGCCGGCATTAATTTAGAAAAGAGTTGTTTTTCTCACGGACAATTATACGTGGCTTGCTCACGTGTTTCAAGTCCACAGAATCTCCATGTGTTGGCCAGAGAGGGAAAAACAAAGAACATAGTTTACAAAAATGTACTACAGTAATAAGGCCTCTTATTTTTAGCTTCCTACATTATTATACTACTTACATTAAGTTAGTACTTCCTACGCAGACGATGTTGCGGATGTCACACTGTCTAACATCGGGGGTTGGCAGGTAGGTAGTTAGTAGTATTTTAAACCGATTTACATTATTTACTTTTTATATTTACTAAGGAAACATTCGGAGCTATCCATTATGTAGCTTAGGTTGCTTTTGAACAAATTTTGATGTGAAGTTGAGGACTGGAACACGATAGTGGGACATAGTTGCAGGGGGACTTACAGCCGGGAGAAAACAAAAAAACTTATGCGGACGAAGTCGCGGGTAAAAGCTATCAATCTATATATATATAAATGTTATGTTGGTTTGTGTACGCTTCAAAAACTCAAAAAGTTCTGCACCGATCGAGCTGAAATTTTAGAATGATATATAATCCGCATCAAGGATTGTTTTTATCTAATTTTTGCATCAGTCACATATCCGCGACCGCGAAAAAATACGAAAAAAACGACATAAACGCGGGCGGAGCCGCGGGCAACAGCTAGTATATATTTATATATACATATTAGTACCCATGGACACCAGCAACACCAGAGGCGTCACAAGTAAGTTGCTTGCCTTTGGGGGATTGGGGAGAGGGATGGAGGGAGTTTGGGCTATGGGCCTCCGGTATCCTCACCGACTGAGTCAAACACAGCGCAAGCGCTGTTTCACACCGGTATTCTGTGAGGCCGTGGTATCACTCCGGTCGAGCCGGCCCATTCATGCCGAAGCGTGGCTCTCCCCCGGTGATATAATATTGAATTAAAAAATGTATTTTTCTTTTCCATGAGTCAGATTTCTGGAATTCTCATCTGCAGCTTTCAACTTTCTTCTCTAATACCTTTTGCTTTTATGAACTACTTTAAAACCGTTAAAACCTTTTTATACAGGTATATTTTTAGCACGAAGAAATTGACGATGTTAGTTTACTAGCTGAACCCCGCGGTGTTACCCGCGGTTATTGTCGTATCGTGGGTAACGCCGCGGGGCGAAGCTAGTCTAAAAAATAAAAAAAATAAAAGCCTAAGTGAAAGTCCTTAGCCGGAACAAACAGACAGACAGACACACAAATTAGAACATTTTATGGTTCTATCTTTTATCGTTTAGGCAGCGTACGCAAAATAAGTAACTTTTCTGGTTGATTTTTTACACCTTGTGTCCGAAAAACCCAAATATCTTACGGAACTCTATTTTTTTCTAAAATAAAATATAGCCTATGTTACTCGTGGATAATGTAGCTTTCGAATGGTGAAAGAATTATTAAAATCAGTCCAGTACTTTTTGAGTTTATTCGTTACATACAAAAATACAAATCTTTCCTCGTTATAATATTAGTGTAGATAACGAGTAAAATTAAAACGTTTATGACTATACGGTTATAATCTAGAAAGATTATTAAATATCATAATATTTTACTAGCTATGTTCATCTGCTGCATATTTTAATAAGACAACTATGAGCTGTATGAAGTATTCTGTTGTATTTGCGATAAAAACTACTTACTCGGTAAGGTGTTTTTTTATAGTATGGGGAGATAATCCAACATGGAACTATTAATTTTAACGATTATATAACAAATTTTGGGTTGGAAAAATATAACATGTTTTTTTATAATCAGAATTTTTATATTTATGAGTTAAATGGAAACGAAGAATCTTCAAGAAAATGGCGTATTCTTAAAAAAAGGCTCACACACTTATAACGCCTTTGTTGTTGCGGGTGTCCATAGACGGTGGTTATAGCTTACCATCAGGTGATACTGCCTGTCTGACTACTACTGACCGTTTTCATTGTCATTGTGATGGTGAATTAATATAGAATTTTACCGCCTGTATGATAGTTCATCCCGTGGGTATCGTAAGAATTGATTTAGGAATGTTAGCGGTAATCCTAATTATATACTACAGTTGTGATTGCGTAATCGACTTCCGGAATATCTGTCAATTGAATATTAGGTGGGAGTAACCGAGCTGTAATAATAATGCAGATAATTCCGAAAGTCAAAGATATAAGTAATTAAATTATTAAAACATCACACACACAAAATAAATGCATTGAAATCGGTGGTATGATAATTATGTCTTTAATTTTGTACAGTTTCTAAATCTAATGTCAATTAGAATACATCAAAACATTATTTGTAAACCCAATGCACTTTTTAATGCAGTGCGTTGCGAAAAAGTAATCTAGATTACGTAATCATGACCACGAATTCACAATGATTACCAGACAGCTTCTTAGCACATCCTGTCTGTAATAACAAATAAATTCATTTAAGATAATAATGATTATTTTAACTAAATTTGATATTGCATGCACTTGGTATAATACTATCTATCTAGATCATCTGAATTGTCTATAAGTCATATTTACAGCCAATGAGCCAAGATTTAACTAGGAGATGATTGTGCAATCTAAAAAGTTATGAAAGAAATGATTAGCCTTGCAATCATTAAAACTAAAAGAAATAAATGTACAAAAGACCCACTAGATAAAAAAAATAATGATTCAAGGTAACGTTCAACGCAAGTAATTTAAAGTGAATACGAATGAATGCGATCTGTTTCCCTGGCCAAGTTCATATTACACAAAGCTTTAAATTCAAATCCAAAATAATTTATTCAATTTAGACACTCAGTGACATTTATGAACGTTAAATTGAAGCTACAGTTAAAAATCATGGATCAACACAAACAGACGCCACAGCATGTACTGGATTGCCAAGGTAAATTAGGTGAAAACACAAAAATCTACATCCCACTTATGTCGATCCATATTTATTTATTTATTAAAACTTCCTGCAAACATGTTGCACAAGGCGGACTTAATGCCACAGGCATTTTCTTCCAGACAAACCTTTGGGTGTTGCGAAGTTATTTTTTATATCTTCCAGTTTTTAAAATGAATAGTCTTATATAAAAAATACTGACAAAGAAACTCCTGGCCACTCTTTTTGAAAGTCAGACCTTCTTCTTTGTTAGTAGATAAGTCACAAATTTATTAGAACGACGTCATATCAACGTTAAATCACGTGGTTAAACAAAACATTAAACAATAATGCAAGAGAATAGAGGCGTTAACCATTATAGAAAGAGAATCGAGTTGAAACACATTCTTATTTTGACAAAGGGAGTTGATAGTAAAATAACTTTCGGCGGCCCTGTGCCCTAATTAAGACAATTTTGTGCCACTTCAGTTACTATCAGTTCAATAGTATTAGTATTATAATTTGCCGGTTACACTCTAGTTACTAGTTAGATATGTTTAAAAAACAAGCCGCCGATGACCAGACCTCCATAGTAATCACTTCGGAGTAACAAAACCTACATTAATTTAAAGAAAGCCGAAAAAAAATTGAAATTGTATTCAACTCAAAAATCAAATAAGTGCACAGTAGGGCTCTTTGTAAACGGCTGCCGTATTGGACGAATGCAAATAACACCAGTTTGTAGGGCTCTCTGGCTGTTTGCCAGAAACGTAGTCTTTCTAATTTATATGTATTAATATAAAACCATATTGGATCATATCTTTTACTATTGTACTAGCCATAGGTACCAGTAATGATTGGTCATGAAAAAATTGAATTAAGAAAATGATTGAGATCAGACTGATGATTTGATATTTAATTACGTGAATTATTTTATATATAAAGATGTGATGTGCGTTAGACTTATTAAGACTTGGGAACACTTGGGCTGTCTTAGCTATTTTCGGTATCTTTGGAAAATTAAATAAAGTTTAAATATGTGAATTTTTTTAAATAAAATCTTGAATAACCAAATATCGCACAACGTAGCGAGCAACTTGCGGACAAATGACAATCAGAGACCGAAAAAACAATCACGATTATCACACAATTCTGTACGAGAATCGAATCAACAAACCGTGTTGGGTTGAGTGCTTTATTTAGAAATAATGTTTACCGATGAATGGCCATAGGATTTCCTCGTATGTATCTATTTACTTCTTCAAGGATAAAAACATAAGTGTTGTCATTTATTTAAAAAAAAAACACCTACCGTGCACCATTTTGGTTAAAATTGAGAGAGATACTAAGAAGAACAATAATAATAATTAAATTGTACAAGAAATAATTAAATAATTACAATTTTTAACAAAAAAAAATCGACTTTAAGAACTAGACCAAATTGAAATGAGACCACACGGGAAGCATCAGCTTTCAAATGAAAAAATAATCATACAAATACATCAGTAACAAACATAAAAATAAAACAATCGAATAAACGAAAAAAAGAACCTTCTCCTTTTTTGAAGTCGAGTAAAAAACCTATATTTATACTAATAATAAAGCTGAAGAGTTTGTTTGTTTGTTTGAACGCGCTAATCTCAGGAACCGCTGGTCCGATTTCAAAAGTTCTTTCGGTGTCGGATAGTCCATTTATGGAGGAAGGCTATAGGCTATATATCATTACGCTACTACTAATAGGAGCGGAGCACCAATGAAAAATGTTTCAAAAACGGGGGAAATTTTGCACGTTACGGGCAATATAAGACGCAAACGAGGTTACGTGGGTCAGCTAGTCTATACTAATATTATAAAGAAGTAAAGTTTGTGTGTTTGTTAAATTGTAGGGGGTAATCTCGGGATCTACTAAACCGATTTTAAAAATTCTTTCAGTGTTGGATAGTCCATTTATCGAGGAAGGCTATAGGCTATATATCATCACGGTAATACTAATAGGAGCGGAGCACCAATGAAGAATGTTTCAAAAACGGGGAAAATTTTCACGCTACGGGCAATTGAAGACGCAAACGAGGTTGCGTGGGTCAGCTAGTAACTTATAAATGGGTATGTAGGTACAAGTGGCGGCTATATCGCTCGGAGGAAGTTTCTTGAATAAGAAATCCTTCACGTAGTTTACAAAATATGCAGCACTTAGTATGTAGTATATACATACATACATCCTCTAAGTATGGGGCAATCCTACAGCTCTGTTTTAAAATATGTAATTGACTAAGTTCCACCATTAACAAGCAATTTTGTGAAACATTTTAATCGTCCGTTATTTACGCTGCCACCATAACTTTTCTGTGGCTGTGAAATAATTAAGGCTCTGAAGTATTTTGTTTTAATATTTAATTAGCTTTTGCGTCCAAGTTTTGTGGTTAATTGAGTTTTTTTGTTCAAAGAACTTCTAGTTATTACTTGTTTACGATTGGAAAATAGTTATGTGAACCGGATAAGAGTGAGAATGACTTGTGAGTCGAAGGTTCCGTAAGTAAAAGACATATGTAGTAGTGGACCTAAAGTTTACAGGTGGAAAAAAAGTTACTTAAAAGTTTGCAATTATAAAGTTTAACTTTATAATCGCAAACATTATCTGTTATAATAATTTTCGTGTCACGTTATTGTTGACAATGATTTAAGAAACTATGTAATCGATTAACACGTTATGATAACTATTCTAGAATTGGATAGTTATCGTAACGCTTAGACTAGCTGGAGGTGAAAATGAGTGAAAAAATATGCAGATGATGTTGTTGATGTGAAACGCAAATGCGTGGGTCAGCTGGTATTATTATATAGAAAGACGTTAGACCAGTTGTAGTGGCAAGACTTGGGGGAACCCTATGTAGATGACGTTTTCGACGGGTCTGATTAATAGCAAGCATCGTATCACCCATGGTGGCTGGTAGGAGAGAGAGAGATGAGAGATACCCGTGTACAGCTGTTAATTCCTGCAGTAGTAATTTCTGTGATGTTTTCCTTCCTAGACTTAGAAGTGTTCTGTAATCCTCTACTAGTAGTGATTACTCAATTCATTTTCACTTTCAAATATTATCGGTATTCCAGTTCCAAAGTTTCAAATGGTTTGGAACATCGTATTAATGATGACGCAGTGCGACGTCACTTCCTCGCAGCATTTGTAAAATAAAAACAAACACGCTTTATGTGTACACATTAATGTATGTGTGAGTGCCCACGTATTGGAATATACACCAATAGTACCATCATTAAATTGGTACGTATTTCAACATGTGCAAGAAAGAGTTGTATGGACTTGCTCAATATTTTTTTTTGGTATTTAGAGGACTTTGTAGATTATGCAGAAAATTCTGTATCTCCAGTTGGTTAATTGTGTTCTTTTCCTACTCCTCTCAAAATGTTTAGGTATTGCTTCGCATTATAAACCTTATTTTTAGCCGTATAAAGCTTAACCGATGTTATTGCAAAAGTATAAAGAAACTTGTGTCTTGAACTGTAACTAATTCAATACTAGCCAGTTCCTCTTTAAATTCTTCTTAGCATCTTTTCTAGTCTTATCATAAATAATAATAGCTTTAACATTAACAAATTATAACTTTTTTTTCACGAAACTAAAGTGTCTACTGAAGCTCTGACTAATAAACTATTGGATTATCATAAAGAATATAAGAATTTCAGTTTCTAAATATAACTATTAGCAGCGAAAGTTTTATTTAAAATAGAAGAATGTGAAAACAAAGTCAATGACCGTATTATTGTAAGTCTAATAGTTATTACTACGGTTAAATGCTTTCTTGTTCAGAATAACCCACAGTTAAGCAGTTAAATACTACATTATATTTATACTACTTGGTGTTTGTACGGCAAAGGATCTAATTACTGGATTCAAATTAACAAATTTTTTGTAAAAGCTTTAGTCGTGACCAAGGAACTCGTGGCTAAGTGGTTTATAGGCAAAAGCTCTATATATGGATGAGTGATCATTTGTAACATGTGGAGTCCTCTCCGTTCCTCGGAGAGTACGTTAAGCAATCGGTGCCGAAGGCTATATGAAAACTTGTGACAATCTTAATGTGTAGTTTTATCCTCAAAACGTCCGACAATAATCAGTCTACGGAACTTATATAAGTATCGCTTATAATTTGGGCTGTCGAGATCTAATGAAAACCGAACCTAATCTGATTAGGGAAAACGTTTGGTGGATGATGAGCTTTTTTAGTGACCACCACGGCACTAGTACCAGCAAGGAACGCAAGTGTGTTGTCGGTTTTTTAAGTTGAACTACGCTATAAACAACAATATTTTTACAGATTAGATCAGCGTAGTCTTTGAAGTCCTCGTAGAAAGCTCTCTACTTTGTAAAAGTCCGAGTAGTATGAGTCTTCGACCCTGCTGGGATGTTACCAGAAATTATATATATTAAACTTCTCGAAAACCTGAACTATTAAAACGTGGTCTGCATCCATTAAAGCAGTTAATGAAAATATTTCATGCAGGCATTAGGTTTAAATCCTAAGTAAAGCTGAGGCCAGATGCTGAGCTAGTAATGAACGCTGCTGAGATAATATCTTTTAGCTTCCTATTAAAATTAAATTGTTTACACTCAGTTCATAATAGACTTTAACTACTTTCGATTTTCATAGCTTCTGTTTATGTTACTTATTCTACTTATTTCTGACATAAAACATTTCTCGTCTTGGTTTCTATAATTTTTTGGTAATAATTATGTTTAAGAACACTGAAATCTGTGGTGTATAACCATGATAGTGAGTTTTAAGATTATGGTAATGAGTAGGGTAGACTTAAATGCCGTATCTTACATATCGAATGCGACTTCTGAAAAAATTGATAGTTTACCCAACGACATATTAATGTTATCACATTAGCAAATGTGTGACAAATTCATATTTATCTTAACAAATGAATTGCTGTTCGTTAGTTTCGCTAAAACTCGAGAAGGGCCTGGCCGATTTAGCTGATTTTGATTTTGAAAATATTTGTCGTAGTCCAAGGAAGATGTAAAGGTGAATATACAGGGTGTAAAAAGACTACTACCGAAAACTTGGGGGTTGCAATCAGACCATGATACTGAACAGGTTTAGCAAAATAAAAAGGCAAAAAAAAATATAATTTATCAAAGTCCTTTTATGTTTTTTTCTGCTTACATACACATAGTACAACATAATAGGACCCAAATTACCTAATTATCTCATTTAGAAAACCAAAAACCAAATAAAATCAATAAAACAGCAATGTATTTTGATAAACAAAACAGCTGGTCGGGTGAGTGCAATGACCTTGGCCGGGCACATAGGTATTCAAGTAGCTACGAGGTGCACGCAATAATACATTACTGGCTTGTGAAATTATTAAAAATCTTGACACATTGTTTTTTCCGGCTACAATTTTTTTTAAGGACAACGGTTTGTTTTTTTTTATAAGTTTTGGGGTGCTGGATCAGCCCCTTTCGTTTTCGGTAGTCGTCTTTTTACACCCTGTATAAAAAAAACTTTTTCGAGCGGAGCATCAGTGAAGAATATAAAAAAAACGGGGGAAAGTTATTGCGCTACGGGCAATAGGATGCGTAAACGAGGTTGCGTGGGTCGGCTAGTACTGGACCACCAGGACGTACTTTAGGCGCACAACAATCTGTAATTTATCTATAATACTCGTATGTATGTATTTAGAAATATATAAGTATTTTAATCAGCAGACTGATTATCATTGTACAAACTCTACCTAAACTGCATGCCGTGTGTGAGATGTGTGCGATAAACATAATCATAACGCTTTTGGAAATATAGACCATCATATTTATCTATTAAACTTATATTTTAAACGCAAAATGTGAGTATATGAAGTATTACCAATTACATTATTCATTCATGAATATTTCATAAAGGGATGTATCAACAATCTCTGACCGAACCACACTTACACTGGTTTTACATAAAGATCTGAATAAACGAATAAAACAGTATTCTTAGCGTAAAACCCGCAAACGGATTTGAAAATCCGGTTATACATGTTCGGTAATCCGGACCCGGTGGTAAATTCCTTAGCACCCATTGAGAAGGGCTTCCGAAAGGGTCAAACCCGTTAATATATTTTTGTCCTTTTTGTCCATCGCTTTAATTTAATAATGTATTAGTCGTATCCCTGCTAATCTAACGGTATCCTACATCGCAATTTAAAAGATTTTCAAATAATTTATTTTCTACTTCTTGAATACCTTTGAATGTATTTTTATACTTCGGAACGTGACAATGTGTTCCACATTAGAAATATATAAATATAATGAAGTTTTATATAATTCTTTTGTTGTACTGTTGTATATATCTTTAATAAATATTTCGGACATAACACCATATAGTGTCAAGCTAAGCTGAGCTTGTGTTACTACACTACTAATATAAATACATTTTTACTTTTGTAAGTACGTACATATTATACATAGATAACACCTAAGTTCAAACTTTGAATCCGGGCCGGGACCCAAGATCTCATGCTACCACTGCGCCACCGAGGCTGTCGACATTATCAGATAATGTTTATTCAGAATACAACAATATTAGCGCCAGTTAAGGGTTGGGTATGGCATATGTTTTTTATTAACTCTAAATATTATCCAAGCTTTAACCTTCTATTACCCCAGTACCGTGGGAGAGCTATGCTTCGGCATGAATGGGTCGGATCGACCGGAGTGATACCACGGCCTCACAGAAAACCGGTGTGAAATAGCGTTTGCGCTGTGTTTCACCGAGTGAGTGAGGATACCGGAGACCCATACCCCAACCCCTCCCCCAATCCCCATTCCCATCCCCCAAAGGTCGGCAACGCACTTCTGACGCCTTTGGTGTTGCGGGTGTCCATGGGCGGCGGTAATCGCTTACCATCAGGTGATACGTCTGCTCGTTTGCCCACTATTAAATAAAAAAAAAAAAAAAAGTATCGAACTAAGGGGTACGCAATTGGAAGACTAATATCCAACACCAGATTTCAATAGACAGACGCTACAGTATTTTCCAAAGTATGTATTTACCGTAAGAGAGCACGTAATAGCGTAGTTCGTAACATACTCCCCTGTATCATAAGAAACATGGTTGTGACTGTTTATATGTGTAAATATTGTACGCTGAAAATAAATAAAAAAACACTCGTATAACACTTTGTGTGTTTTAAAAACTTAAGTACTATTAGGTCAATCTGCAATTTTCATGACTACCAAAATAACAATTCGCCAATCTTAGCCAGAACCAAGACCAAAGCACATCTATACCCCACCTAATCACCTAAATCTATGTCCCTTTATAAATAATAAGGTCGCCGATTACACGACCAACAAAATTAGCAAGACCCTCATAATAATTATTAAAGTTTAATTTGCTTGATGACTACATAATTTATTCTTGACCGACGTTGACGGGTTCAAACGTTGAGCATAATTTCAAAATATCACAAACTAAAGAAGATGAGTCTGTTTTAGAAGTTGTTTAAATTATTTATTTAGGTAAATTAGAAGCAGCAATTTACCGCGGCAGAGCCACGATTCGGCATACAAGGGCCAGCTCGATCGGAGTGATACCACGGCCACACAGAAAACCGATATGCAACAGCATCTGCGCAGTGTTTTACTGAGTGAGTGAGGATACTGGAAGCCCATAAACCAATCCCTACTTTCATCCCCCAAAGGTCGGCAACGCACTTGTGACGCCTCTGGTGTTACGGGTGTCCATGGCCAGCAGTAATCGCGTACCATCAGGCGATACGTCTGTTCGTTTGCCCCCTATTCCTTAAAAGGAAAAGGGAAAAAGGGTGCAAGCGAGACCGTGAAACTAGCGATAGATAATACCGACACATAATACAACATTGTGTAGGAGTAAAATAACAATTCCAAAAAAAAGTTTGGTAAAGTATCTGTATCGCATATTGGCTGACTCTTGAATCGTACGACGTCGCTACTAACTCATTATCTGGCCTGATCTCGTTTGTCCCTATAAATAAAAATACTTCCTTTTAACTCAAGTTTTTAACTTGCCAACCGTATAAATACAGATGCCTCTCAAACATTGCAAAGTAAATACATAAATCCTCACCATACAAAGGCATATTTGTTACTTGCTGTCGCAGGCAACGCGTAATGTGGATGACAAATATTTGAACTGAAATCCAATTCGGTCCCTAAGATGTAAGTGGAGGAAAAAAGACTATATTACATAACATGTCGATTCTGGGATACTCTTGATAATTATATTAAAAGTATTCTAGAATATCCTGTTATCAGCTAGGAGAACATTTGTTTGAAAAACTTAGTAACACTTTTGTCCGTACCCGGGATTTAAACCCGAGACCTCATCAACCGCAAGACCAACGAGTCAGTTAAATAATGAAATATTAGTACTGTGACTAATTAGAAAGAACAAATTTTGATTACAGCAGCAGTATTTGTAGTTCATTTGTAACTTACACGTCAGTAATTACACTTTTTTGTTCTGTGTTATGAAGAGGGTGTCTTTAAACCTGGAGATTTTTTCCTTTTATAAGTATGTAAGATCATCGATTGAGGATTTGACAAAACATAGAATAGCCCTCTGGCTGGCTTTTTTTCGCTTCACAGATTTCCTATGAAGCCCTGTGTCACTCCTGTAGAGAAAGTTGGCAAAGTATAGTTTACTCTTAGCTAAGTACCAACCAAGACCAGTCCAAAATGGGTTTCAGTAAAACAAAAACGAGGTCGTTCAATCCTCAATTGACCTAACAAGTTAGAATCGATGTAAAGATATATTCCAGACCTTCCTAAAGTCCTAAACGTATAAAGATTTTCTTTTGTCTTTTGTAACTTATTTTAAGATATAAAATCTTACATTAAACAGAACACTCAAGTTCAGCAAAAACATTTAGGTACTGCAAGCTGCAACTTATTATTTTGCTATCTCTTATAGATGGTTAGTGTGGGGAAAAAATATTTTATCCATTGTATAACTTATAGTGAAGTTTATACGAGTAGGTATTAACTCTTAAATATATTTTAAGTTAGTGGGTTAATCTTGTTTTAGTGAATTTACGATCTTTTTAGTATCGTAATAAAGCATAATTTTGAGATAAATTTAGTGTTGGTATGAGTACGCATTCTTAATTTATACATTTTCTCTTAAACATATTTTTAACGACTTGAATTCGCTTGAATCATGATTTTTACTTTAAGAGGTGTGGACTTTTTTCAAATTTAAATAAAACCTTGAGTACAACATAGGAATTTAAGTAGAATTACTGAAAGACGACGTAGAAATCTACAACAGAATTCGATGTAATTTACATTAAGTATGATTCTTAGTACTCAACATTAGACTGGCTGTTGATGATATTTCTTAAAATTCCTCAAACACAGCGCAGGCGCTGTTTTACACCGGTTTTCTGTGACGTCACTCTGGTCGAGCCGACCCATGCATGCCGAAGCGTGGCTTGCCCACGATAGTGTTTTAATTAAAAAGATTTGATAAATTTGACATTACAAACAGATACTTCAATTTTATTTAATGGTATGTATCAAACAAGATGACTTTATTTGTACATAGCATGTTTTAAGCTTCATCATATTTGTTTAGGAATTTTCTTCCTACTGATGCATAAGAATATACAACTTCTTGAATTTCTAAACAACGATCGTTCGTATAAGTTATTTTATCAACAACTGTTATTGATAACAAACAATGTAAGTGACGTGTGATAAAAGACGTACCCTGAGCGGAGACAGCCATTCCTCTAAACGCCTTTTCTACTTTAACTTCTCGACTGTAAGATGGTTTAATACTACAGCGTTTCTGTATTTTTTTCGGAATATAGATCTCAAATGATCTGAATAATAGAAAAAGGAGAAAGAGAGTTTTATGAGCACAATCATTTGTTCACTTTCTGTAATTTATCTATTAAACTAGCTGACCCACACAACCTTGATTGCGTCTTCTATTGCCCGTAGCGTGAAAATACAAAATAATAGCGTGATGATATATAGTCTATAGCTTTCGTCTATAAATGGACTATACAACACTGAATTTTTCAAATCGGACCAGCGTTACCTGAAATTAGCGCGTTCAAACAAACAAACTCTTTTTTTTTTTTTTTATTGAATAGTGGGCAAACGAGCAGACGTATCACCTGATGGTAAGCGATTACCGCCGCCCATGGACACCCGCCACACCAAAGGCGTCACAAGTGCGTTGCCGACCTTTGGGGGATGGGAAAAGGGATGGGGGGACGGGTTGGGGTATGGGCCTCCGGTATCCTCACTCACTCGGTGAAACACAGCGCAAACGCTATTTCACACCGGTTTTCTGTGAGGCCGTGGTATCACTCCGGTCGAGCCGACCCATTCATGCCGAAGCATAGCTCTCCCACGGTAAGATTTAGTATATAAAATCTTTAAAAAACTGTTTATGTTATGCTTTCACTTAGCTTTCACTCGATACTCAACTGCTCATGAATGCAGTATGTGTGCTTACTGCATTTATCTGCAGTTTCTTATACTTGCGACACATATATTGGGTGATTCAACATAATGGTAAAACTTTCAACATAATAAATGCGCCGTTATTTTACAGGTTTACTACTGGTTACTGCATTTATGTGTAGGAACATGAAAATAAATAATTATAACCCATAAAAACTTTTACTGCACAGTAACATTACAATTGTACTGCGTTTATCTTATGTCAATACTGCTTTTACGTTGAACTTTGCCAAATGAGCAATGAGTAAATAAAACAAAGATTGCAAATAATTGTGATTTTATTTTATTAACTAATTCACAGGGTTATTTTAATTGCCTCGTTACACAATATAATAATCGTTTATTTTCTTCTCTCACACAAATATTACAAAAATGGGTAAAATAAAAATATACACAAAAAATCCAAAAACAAAAGATCAGTGTTAGAGACTGGTTTCCGTACTAGGTAGAACCTGTATGAAAGAATAACCAGTTAAGTAGGTACAGGGGATCCTTGGTATGTAACATTCACAATGGGATCACCCATCTCAGATAAATTAATCCTATTAATATAAACGCGAAAGTTTAGTTTGTGAGTATGTATATGAGGATGTTTGTTGGTCTTTCACGCAAAAACTATTGAATGGATTTTGATTAAACTTTACAATAATATAGCTTATACATCAGAACACATAGGGTAATTTATAAAGATACTAGCTTCCCGTGGTTTTTGGTCGTACCAAGGGTAGCACTGCGAGTTTCAGCTATTTGGTTATAATTACTTTAGCAAAAATGTCATCTCAAAGAAATCAAAAATAAATAATAGTTAAATATTTAAAAATAACGAATTGGAGGCCTTTGGGCGGCATAAAAACCTCACGGCAACGGCAAGATTAATTAAACCCTCTTCTGAGAGGAGTCCCGAGCCCAGCAGTGGGAGATTATGGGTTGTTGTTGACGATGATGATATATGTATTAAGATTAACATATATACTCGTATACATATATATATATGTATATGTATACGAGTATATATGTAGGTATATATCAGCAGTTTGATTAAGATCCCCGGTGAGATCCCCTCCTAAGAGGACACACAGCATTATTATGCTGTGAACGATGAATCCCCGAAAAATTTCTAATCTATAATTCTATTAATATGGACACGTGGTGTTACTTGTAAATACTCACTTAAGGATCGACATTAATGTTGTATTACTAGCACATGTTGTGTAGTCAATTCAGTGCCCGGGCTGGTCATATTTGTTGTTTACGTGACCAGAAAGGCGATCAATACGAGTAATTTTATCAATTACTTTCCTTGCAATCGTTCCCCGTGATTAGGGCGAAGTAGTTCACTTAATTAGCGGTAATTAAAAACTAATAAATAAAGTGGATTGCCGTAGTGGTCAGTGATTTAAATTGTTGAACAAACCCCTTGTTCGATTTGCAACCCAGACATTACATTTATTTACGTTTCGGTGTGTATTTAGAAATATCTTATGTGTGTTTATCAGCAATCTGATAAGCTCAACCTAGTTTGGGATCAGATATCCTTGTGTGAGATATCTAGGTTATTAAGGAATTATTTTCATCTATTTGCATACATATTTATATTTGAACTTATAGGCTACATAGATTTCCACAACACCTGGTGGTAACATTTTACTGGCCTTTTATACACATTCTCACAAAATAATTTCTTCCCTTTTTGTAATAGTACTTTACACGGGTAACGCTGCGAGGCGAAGCTCAGCATGGTGACCCACACAGTGGTGGCCTTGTGAGGGCCTCCGGTCTCGCACTCACGCGGTCATTTCACGTTGATCTTCTGTACGAGGGAAGTACCGCCCTGGTCGAGTCGGTCCGTTCGTACTGAAATCAGCGTGGCTCTACTACCTTGAGTCTATTATTACTGTAAAATCTGTAGAAGAATGTCCACTATAGGTTCTTGTCAGTTATGATCTAAAATTCCGCGATATTTAAACAAACAGAAAGGCTAGTAAATAACATAACGTACTAAACTACAGGACAGTTGTGTATATAATAACTTTGTATAAATATAAAATAGGGCTTATAGTAATATTACTATGAGCAAATACAGAAAATTAATTATGGAACAAAATGAATGAAGTTAAAAATATGTAAAAGACATTCAGCAATTTTAAGAAGGAAGTAAGGTGAAATCAATGAATTAGTCATATCACTTTAATGTGTAAGAAGTTTAAAAGCGTTTGATAAAGGTGACTACTATGGATGTGAGATAGATGGAGAATACACTATAATAATATACACTAGGACACTTGATCCTGTATGTAAATACAAACTTCTTGAATATCTTACTTTGTAGCGGTAAAAATATACTTAAATTAGATATTTTAGAGTATTAGGAGGTGCAACTCTGTTGATAGAATATTAAGAAAACTAAATAATATCCAATGTCAAAAACAACAAAACAATTACAATATTATAACAGACTTTTTGTTTCATAAATATACGGTGTGGACTCTTCCGCTAAGGGGATTCAGACGCTAAAGAATGATTTATAACAAAATGCGAGTAAATCTGACAAAGAATACAATCTGCCCATCTCTCGTTATTTCCTGACAGACGTGACGCCTCTCGCACCAGTCTCTTGAATCCTGTTTTCATTGGATCGTGTGTAAATGATATGGTCATTTTTAAAATTTAAGTTTATGAGGCATGAAATCATCCATCACATTTTTGTTATTAAATAGTGCATTAGTAAAGACTTTATAATTATATATTTGTAATATAAGTTAACGTAAATGAAATTATTGTATGTCATATGATGCACATTAAAGATTTATTGAATTGAATCGAATTGAATAATGTTTCATTGATAAATAATTTGTGACCTTCAAACCTTCAACAAAAGAGCGTACTCCTTCCTAAAAGGCCGGCAACGCACTTTAACGCCTCTGGTTTTGTTGTCTGGTGGTGGTTGGTTGCAGGTGACCATGGGCGGCAGTAATCGCATACCATCAGGCGATACGTCTGCTCGTTTGCCCCCCATATAATAAAAAAAATGAGGTCTTATATTGGTCAATCCCTAAAAATAAAAAACTGATTTGATTACACTTAAATGTAGTTTTTGCATACCAGAACGATGGCATAATATAAACTGCTGCTCAGAAGTCAGTCGCCAGTCATCACTATTTATATCACGGATTGTTTCAAAATTCAGTGACGTAGACTTAAATATTTAAATTTTAAGTTTTTAAAATTTTTAGTTGCGCTCTGAGTGATATTTTTAAATTATGATTCCTTTAGGTAATCTGTCATCTGTCTAGAAGCAGGTTAATAAGTTTAGATTGAATAATAATACATCGTCTTTGAGCGTTAATAAAAATAAATTGAATATTTATTAAACATTAATAACTACAATTTATAAATACTACTTTCATTTATATATGAAATCTTATTGGATTTGAACATCCCTTATTATTACATTCATACTTCTTTGGCGTAAAGAAAGTCTCTCAAGCTGTATAATTAAATTAGGATTCGGTGTTCATTGTCATCAGTCTCTATATAACATATAAATATGAAGATATTATGAGAGGTTTGTGGCTAAGTGATAAACGAGCAGGTTTGGACATAGCAACACGTGTAACAGTACATACAGTTATGCCACCATGTCTAGATCTGTCTAGGGAAATATGATTGTGGGGGAACGGGTATCATGTTCCACCCAACACAAAGGGAGGATCCTCCGACCAGGCGAGGTGATCATGCCTGGCGGGCTACTGCCCAACAGTTGATGATGATATTGTATATATGATAATCGGTGCGAGAACTATTAATTTCGCGATTCAGGATTTGTAGTTACTCCGTGTAGTGCGTTACTTCGTAGTTCAGTGTATCTTCGGTTGATGGCACTGTAGTAGGTTATTGTTGTGTTATATGTGGAAGTCGCCACATGATCATTGCTTACATATTTAAACCATTTTTAGCACGTTAAGTTGTCGATCCCGGTTATCATACTGGTATACATAATGGTAGTCGCTGCACCTCCTCAACTCCTCCAGCTTTATTCTGATCAATATCGTTGCGAGTTCCAAGACAGTTTAATTTTCTTTGGGACTTCTTGACGTTCATAACCCAGTGTGTTCGTAGGTTATGAATGAATATAATACAGTATTGTAGCAGTTACAGAATTATAGCACAGTTTATTATTAAATACAGTATTATTTTAAGTTTATAAAAATAAAAAATGTTTAAAATATCTATGTATTCTCAATGCACATCATACAAATATTCGCAGTTCAGTTGCGTCGTCATGTACATTAAAAAATTATGTTGTTTAGTTTACTGCTGCACCACTTACAGCGCTGATTCATCAATACCTTGATAATGATGTGGGCGTAGGGGAGGGATTAACCAAATAAAAAAGCAGTACTACTCAGCTTTAGCTCGTACTACGCACTTGGATGACTGACATTTGCTCGGTATTTTTTTAGGGGATTTTTAAAAAATGAATCCTAGCTAGATCAATTTATTGATCCTAAAACCTCCTACGTACTAAATTTCATGAAAATCGTTAGAGGTGTTTACGAGATTCAGATTGTAATATACAAGAATTATTTCTTTAAAGGTAGTAGATAGATAGATAGATAGATTAAACTTAAAGCTGATCACAAACTAGTTTAGATGAAAGGATCACAGGAAGATTATGTAGATATTGTAATCTATACTTCTACACTTACTAATAATAAAGCTGAATAGTTTGTTTGTTTGAACGCGCTAATCTCAGGAACCGCTGGTCCGATTTGAAAAATTCTTTCAGTGTTGGATAGTCCATTTATCGAGGAAGGCTAGAGGGTATATATTACTACTACTAATAGAGAATTAAAATATATTGTGTTGGCTAAAGGAAGAATAAATTAACATACATTTGGCAGAGGTGGAAAAGGTTCTTATGCCGCTGGGAGTTTTAGTGTAATTAATATATTTACGGAGTAGAAACAAAGCAGAGATTTTTAGTGTTAATATTTTTCTGTTAGTAGAATTTTCTGTTATTTTTTTGTATAGCTTAAGACAAAGGCTATATATCATCACGCTAATACTAATAGGAGCGGAGCACCACTGAAGAATGTTTCAAAAACGGGGGAAATTTTCACGCTACGGGCAATATAAGACGCAAACGAGGTTGCGTGGGTCAGCTAGTTAGTAATAAAACGCACCGTTTCTTAGTAATATCGGTAAAATTATACAAAACAGACAATATAATATATACATTCAATATACTCGTGCTTACACAAACCAACTAGCAGCTAGGGAAATAACACTGTGGCCCGACCACAAACAATAAAAGCACGGGTTTATTTCCTTTGGTTTTAGGATGCCTTTACTAGCATAATGTACAAAATGTTCATTGTGTCTTACATCGGACATTATACTCGTAGTTACTAATATGATCACATCTTTTTATTTTAAGATTATTGTTTATTGTTATTGAGGAAAACCAGAGCAGACATGACATGAGAAACAAGGACATCAATGGATAGTAACGACCACCCTTCAACAACAGGAGTCAAGAGTAAGTAAATTCTCATGAAGTCATTAATTTATCTAATGACTAGCTGACCCACGCAACCCCGTTTGCGTCTTCTATTGCCCGTAGCGTGAAAATTTTCCCCCGTTTTTGAAACATTTTTCATTAGTGCTCCGCTCCTATTAGTATTAGCGTGATGATATATATAGCCTATAGCCTTCCTCGATAAATGAACTATCCAACACCGAAATAACTTTTCAAATCAGACCAGCGATTCCTGAGATTAGCGCGTTCAAACAAACAAGCAAACTCTTTAGCTTTAGATTTAAGATACAAATACAGTGAAGGTGGATAAGGTACTACCTTATAGACATACTGCTTGTAATCTTACTAACTAACATTATCTAAAATTTGTTAATCCCAACAAATTATCTAAATTTTAATTTTTGATATAATCAGACTCATAGTCTTACATCGACACACGTAATAGCAAAAATCTGTTTAGACAAACATATAGCCAATATAATATTTACATCCCGTTTCACCGGCTATACGTAAGTTCCGGATAGCTTAAATGATAGATAGACACAATTTATATGGAAAATGCATCAAATTATCTGTAAATCTGTGTAAAATATAAGTTGTCCGACTTAAATGTTACCGGTGAAACAGTTTAATCAATATAAATTAAAGCCGTCAAGTACCCGTACCGATCTGTAACCACCCGTGTATTAATGTAAAAATTAATAAGATAGTCAAAAACGTTTGGGCTCGTCCGGGATTTGAACCCGGGACCTCTCGCACCCTAAGCGAAAATCATACCCCTAGACCAACGAGCCAGTTGGTGTTTCTCTTCAAATAACGATTTTGTAACCTAAAGATATAAAATACCTTTCTCTATAAAAAAAAGTTGCATAACGTGAATACGGTATCTGAATACGTCGCATCGCATTATAATAATACAGCAGTGATTACTGAGACAGCAAGTTTAGTGCCAAATAGTGTAGAACCGTCTTCTTGTAAATAATGTTCAACTTAACGAGCTTTATTAGCATCGAGATATGAGAGACGTCATCTTACAAAGACCTTAATGGATTTATGTTGCAAGTGCAAACTGCATGGCTTTGCATAATTTTATCTATGATGTTGTTTAAGTATGGTTTTTAAATTGCCTTTAACAAGGACAAATTTTTCCTATGCCTTATGCTATTTTCAAAGAAATTTAAATAGTTCTTCACTCATTCAGATCGGTTGTGTCCAAAGTTTATTCATTGTATTTAGATTTGAATAATGTTCCATTCCTATTGTTTAGAAATGTACTGATGAAGAATAACTCATTATTTAATTAGTATTAAAAGTTAAAGTATCTGCTGTTGCTGTAATATTGATAGCAAATGACAATCATACGACATCATGGACAACTAAAATCAGTCCAGCAGTTTAAACGTCGTCTTACATCATCAACATCACTTTAAGGATCCTCGATAATAATACAAAACATCAATCCCAAAGGTACACTTATAGATTACAGCCAGTTAGGATTTCAAACAAGATTTTGCAGTAAATTGTATACAATTCAAGCAGTATCTGTCGACTGCACTCACTCTTAACTCGGGAACTAGTTATCCGGTCAACGTCAGGCAAATTCTTGACCAAACCTCGTAAGTTTCGTAACTGAGTTAAACGGTCATGACAGATGCTGTACAGTTAGTGACCTGCGTGTTCGTTTAGGTAATCACTTGACTAACTACAGCTCTAAAGTTTGACTGAGTAAAGTAAAGCATTTGTACTATATTCAGCGATGTTTTGACATTTTGAACTTTTTTAAGGATACTTGAAAATATTGTGCTAAAATACAAGAAGTTTCATTATTTGTCTATAATTTCTTTCAGAGATTTAGATATCCGATTCAGGCTCACTGTCTGTAACAAATGATAAATTGCTTTCGAATGTAGTAGGAACCAGAAATTTGGCTATGGTCCTAGGACCCAAATAAAATCAGCGGGTACTTACCATAATTGAGGATAAACTGTATATCACCATCGTCGAGAGAACGACTAGGTGGAGGTGGAAACTGCAGTGGAGATTCCTGATATGCCACAAACCTGGAGACGAAGGCAGTGTTGTAGTATCTTACCCATATCTTTACCGATAAATAGAAAAACCCGTAAGCGATTTACATTGCTGGTGAAGATACCGAACATGATGATGCCGGTGATGGTGGTGGTACACTCGCTGTTATGAGTGATGGTGACGAAGGTGGTGAAGGCGGTGCTTCTGACGTCAATGCTGTTGCGGGATTTGATCTAGATAGACATTTTGAAATAAAAGTTACAGAATCTTTACAAAGGACACACTCCAGCACACCTACTTACGGTTGCCATATGCGCTTCCACTAAGGACGCAGAGCGGTCTAGAGACCCCGGCCGACATCTCGTGGAAATCGCATATTACTAGTCTAAAATACAAAACGAATTTAAATAGTAAAAAAACAATTTAGATATTATCCCCTTGGCTGTGGATCGCGCTCCTAGAGCGCGACGTCAAAATACACGCATCTGTGTACCCCGCTCCTAGAGATCGCATTCCATCGAAGCTTATTTCGATAATTATATGACGTTTACTATGTTTTTCCTACTCTAAGTTGCACAAATTATGGAAGAGGAAGAACGAAGAAAGGAATTTAGTCACATTCCAAGTGTTTAAAACATATTGGCGCCAAATAATTAACGTTTAAAAAAAATTGTCATTGCGTGCCCAAGCTCTCGTTTGTGTTGTAATTTTTTTTATATTTTGTGTGTGATATTGACTCTAATTGGTATCTTCAACTGCATTGAAACATGAGTGGGTAAGTAATAAACACTTTATGATATATAGATTATATATTTGATAAAGTTTGTTTGTTGAAATAATTATTTCAACAAACATTCATTGCAATTTAGCGCGCCATGGCGGCGGAAAGCTTGTACGTTTCTACATATTACGAATAATAAAAACCCTTATCATGACTAACTGTTGTTATTTTGTATATTGTTATTTATCTTTTTAATGTTACGGAGTATTAAATATAAAAAATAGTGCAAAGTTTTTGTGTAACATATATATGAAAAAATACAGACAGTAAACCGCCATTTTTTTGACGTTTTGGGGCAGTGATCGAATTAGTATGGATGAGACTAGTCACTTCTCTGTTTTGGTGGTAGTTTTTTTTTCATTGTTTTTATTTAAATTATTTATTGTTTATTTTGTATTTATTTGCGTATTTATTACTATTTTCTAAAATTTGCGTATTTCATCTGCATTTTATTTTTGTGCTTTTTAAGTAAGATCAGACACCCTGGCATGCGCGATATGCGACGCGGAAGGGTTTCAGGTGTGTGGACCACCACGACTGGTAACTACTATTACCAGTCGTGGTGGTCCTGCCAGCAGGCGTGGCAGAGGTCGTGAAGGCCGCGGAAATGCCCCAAGGGTCTGAAAGACCAGAACCTTCTACTATTGACGAGTTAGTCTTTCTGTTTACCGCATTCTACTTTTCAATTGAATTATTTGTTTTTTTACTATTTAAATTCGTTTTGTATTTTAGACTAGTAATATGCGATTTCCACGAGATGTCGGCCGGGGTCTCTAGACCGCTCTGCGTCCTTAGTGGAAGCGCATATGGCAACCGTAAGTAGGTGTGCTGGAGTGTGTCCTTTGTAAAGATTCTGTAACTTTTATTTCAAAATGTCTATCTAGATCAAATCCCGCAACAGCATTGACGTCAGAAGCACCGCCTTCACCACCTTCGTCACCATCACTCATAACAGCGAGTGTACCACCACCATCACCGGCATCATCATGTTCGGTATCTTCACCAGCAATGTAAATCGCTTACGGGTTTTTCTATTTATCGGTAAAGATATGGGTAAGATACTACAACACTGCCTTCGTCTCCAGGTTTGTGGCATATCAGGAATCTCCACTGCAGTTTCCACCTCCACCTAGTCGTTCTCTCGACGATGGTGATATACAGTTTATCCTCAATTATGGTAAGTACCCGCTGATTTTATTTGGGTCCTAGGACCATAGCCAAATTTCTGGTTCCTACTACATTCGAAAGCAATTTATCATTTGTTACAGACAGTGAGCCTGAATCGGATGAGAGCAACGATGAGGAGGATGTTGAAAACATATCTTTGATACCAAGAGTCTTTAGGAGCATGATGGAAACACCCTCGTACCAAGATATTGTTGATGAGGATGCTGAAGGAGACTACACTGATACAGCTCCTGCCGGTGAACTTGAGCCCGTCGAAATCCCCCTGATGATGACGGAGCAGCTCTCTTTGAATTTAGACTTTGATTGGAGAACGTTTCCAAACCCTCCGATTCCGCCTGAAGCGAGGCGATCATACAAATATTTGGTACGACTCAGGATTCAAAGTCGAGACCTCAAACACAGCAGTCGCGTACGCCGCCACTGCGCTAACGAGGCAGTCAAGTATGATTTTTAAATAGTACATACTTGTTTGCCACCTTATTAGTATAAAAAATATTTTTTTTATCATGGAATAAGAGGCAATCGACCAGATGTATCGCCTGATGGTAACTGATTATCGAAGCCCATGGACACTTGCAACACCAGAGGCGTCACGAGTGCGTTGCCGGGCTTTGAAGGATAGGGAGGGGGGAAGGGGTAGGGATATGGGCCTCCGGTATCCTCACTCACTGAGTGAAACACAGTGCAAGCGCTATTTTACACCGGTATTCTGTGAGGCCGTGGTATCACTCCGGTCGAGCCGGCCCATTCATGCCGAAGCATGGCTCTCTCACGGTAAAAATTCTTCTTTTTCTTATTACAGTAAGATTTATTTCATTACGAAATTTCTAATTCCATTTGTTCAGGTGTAACAGTATTGGTCGTATCCATACTATGTTATACGTTTACTCTTGTGCCTATCGTATTTTTTCCTAGAAATTGGACACATTCTTCGTTGATTTATAAAATATTTTTGTACGGCTACGTGGCTTTTTTTGTATTTATCGATTTATGGAATTCGTCTAATTTTATAATAATAATTCGTTATTAAAAAAAAAGGCAACTGAATTTACCCGGTGATTCAAAGTTTGAGAGTACCTTTTTTAAGCCTATTTTCAAGTGCTTAGTTTATTGTCCATTTTTTTATCAACTAAACCCTTGTAGCAGCTGAAACTCTGTATACGATAAGTATATAGACCATACTTAAGTATGAAATAATAGTCCAAGCCATTTCAATTGCAGTATTTTTGGAATTCAAGTATGAACATAACCTATTTATTTTCACTAAGATTTCGGATCGCGTCAAAGGGGCTGTTTTGTAATACATGTGGTGTAAAAAAAATGTATGACGAGATGTGTTTTTTCAATTAATAAATGGAAAATAAGATATATTTTAGTAGATAAAATAAAAACTTTTTGAAATATCGATGTAATTTTTTTATTTTAACAACTTTTGTACAAAAAACAGGATAATAATCTCAAATCCTGATTTCAAATAAGAATTAATAATGTATGACTAGGCAATACTGCCCTAATTCATAATTTATAAATTAGCTTGTTTCATAACAATTCCAGAGACATAAGTATCATATAAAGCTACTATACAAAACTTTAGAGATATCGTCATTTTAATCACATGAAATTAAATTTCGCGAGACCACCCAGAATTGATGACACAGACGTGTCAATTAGACACTGGAAGGGCGCCACACACCAGTGGTTATAAGTCTACCATTGTGAGAATTCTCCAAGTTGAAGCACAAATATTCCAATGACCACATTGGGGTAAGTTGAAGCACAAATATAAATGGGGTAAAAGCACCAAGGAGGTAAACATGCTTTCCATCAGGCACACTACGGTCACATAAAAAACTGGCCTGTGAGTGTTTCTGCCAAAATAAGGAGAGGTGTGGTCACCGGAACTCTCCTTCAATGAAATAATAAAATTGTTAATGCTGCGAGTTCAACAGGTTTGGCAATATTTTCAATTAAAAATCAAAATAATCAACAACCGCTACTCATAAGTTTCTCTGTCATTTCATATACTGAAATTTATTTTTCATTAATTGAAAATTTTATATTATAACACCATTATCAGCTACTCGCTATCAGTGAGCAAATTGCCTTAACTAGGTCTCGCTTGGGAAAGATCAATGTTAATTATGTACGTCTCTTAAAATTACCGTCCATTATCATCTAGTACGCTCTCATTAAATCAAGCAGATGACATATATAATTGGTTAATTGTGCAGTTTTAAATTTAATTTTAGCCGTCTATTTTATAGTCAGCAATACCTGGTGCCCAACGTCTTTGAGCATGTAATCACTTTAAGACGGGCGATAGGTAAAAGGTAAAAACTGCTGCCCCCCCTAGATGTTGACGTTCCTGGTATCTTCGTCGATTAAAAGCACACTCAGACGCATAAAAACGTGACTAGGATTGACTATGGACAAAGATTTATTTTTATGTTGTTGTAAGATCGGCAATCAGTCCTAGGACTATGAGCAGATGTGATGTTCGAGCGTAGGGACGTTCAGAGCGTGGTCTCCAGCGAGAAGAAATACTTGTGCAGTTCGAACTGTATCAAATCTTTTGAGCCGGTTTGTGTAGCCTTTTATGGTCAACTGACATGCCAATTTATATGGAATGTATTTTTGTCACTACATATAATTCTCGAAGGTATGTCGTATTTCCTTACTCACTGTTTTGACTGAGAGCTGTTGATGCAGTTCCGCATTGGTAACAAACCATGATATATTTGCTATCGACCTTAGGATCTTGTTCTGAGCTCTCTGTACGATATTTATATTATAGTCCTTTGCGGAGTTCAGAAGTATGTTGTCCAGTGATAATTTGGTGTTTCGTCCTAGCATCTAGTACAGGTTTTTGTGCAGCATAGATATACGAGTATCATCTCATTTGCTTTGATATGATTTTTCCACCGGTCCATATGTAAGCCCATATTAGGCTCATACCCGACGGCCGATGAGACTTTGGACATCATTTCCGAAGTCTGGTTCCCAAGCTGGTTGGCACAGCGTTATGAAGGATTGGATCAAGAGGCATCACGGGAGCCTCTAATGCCGACTGACACAGGTGATCACTGGGAAAGGATGCTTCGGAAAGCACCTGTGTCTGATCCGCAAGGAGCCATCGCCTGAGTGCCACCACTGCAATGGCCAAGCCGTGGCCCCGGCATTCCACACGCTGGCAGAATATTCAGCATGGGGCGAGCCCAAGCTCACCCCATACTGAAAATTCTGACAGTCGCGTGCCGCGTGATCTGGTGGCGGCCATCGGAGTGGAGGTTCTCTCGCTTGGTAACATGATTGCGGAGCGAGTCCCACCGTCTCTTTCTGCGAGCAAGTTATGCTTGTGAAGGAGATGTCGGAGCGGGACCGGTAAAGGTTTAGAACTCTCCCTGTCCGCCAGGCCCAGGAACGGGCTACGTACCGCAGACGACTCAGGCGCCGGAGACCGCCGAACGATCTCCGAAGCCGACGATGTCCGGGTGTGACAGGTGAGGCCACCAGTCACCCTAGCAGAAGAAAGCCGGGCCGGTGGCGCGAGTTCTAAAAAATGCTCTCACCTCTTTTCTAAATAGAACAAGAGCATCAGGGTTCTTGGAGAGCGCCACCTACAAACCGTAGGTGGCCCGAGGTACGTCGGGGTTCTAGGTATTTCCTGTCGAGTGTGCACCTAATTCCCCGGCTTCTAGTACGCCAGACGGTGTGCGGTTTTTAATGGGTTCAAGTCCGAAATAACCACTAATTGTTGGTATCCAACAGAATCCCCAGAAAAAAAGATGCTTCACACACTCACGTTGCGGCAAGATATTTTCTCCGAGTTTTACTTGAGGACAGTTAAAATTCTGTTCTGGACCGCACGCCGTCTAGGGTACTAGAAGTCGGAGAACTAGATGCACCCTCGAAAGGAAAACCTACGGTTTAAGATGGCCCTCTCCTGTACAGAAATCGCGGTGTTCCTTTTCTGCGCAGAAATAGGCGCTTATGCTGCCACCTCAGCCTGTTTGCAGACAAACTCCCTGACGAAGAGTAAATGTTATTTGGATTTAGCGGCACTTGCTTTTATCCTCTAGTCCTGTAGCCAATTGTGGACTTCAAGAAGCAAGTGTGAGACTCGCTTTGGATTTTTGTAGCACAAGTACTGCTGTGAATGTTGCTATACTGACACCAGACCAGAAAAAGATAGAATAAATGGACTTTTTTGCTCAGTGTACATAGAACAATTCGTTAACGATAACGTTTATGTTTCATCTTAAACTATTTTGCCGAAGAATTTTGAAAATTTCTTTTAAAATGTGATCGAACCAAGTGACGTGCAATTGGAGAGACCTATGTCCAGTGGTGGACTGCGATAGGGTTTTTAAAATAGCTATTCTATAATTAAATAATTAAAAAAAAAACGATTTGCCCCCCCCCCCTTGGCCCAGAACCTGGGTACTGTTACGATGTCGCAACCCCGGCATTCCATATAAAACAAAACTGCATCGTTTGCATTGACGTAAGCGACGCAATTCATTATAAACGATATTTTAATATATGACATCAGACTTATTTCCGATTTCGTTGAGGGCACTAGGTATTTATGTAATTCTATTGATTTTTAATTAAATAATGTTTCAGTCTCAATTAAAATTGTTTCTTTTTAAAGAACTTCTAGACCCACCCCGTAACAGTGGTGTCAGAAGTGGGATATTTGGGTAAAATTTGCGTGAAAATAAACGTGTGCCCGATATTCCGATTAAGATAACCAGTGCCCATTTTTAAACCGTATCACAATTCTATTAGCTTTCCTGACAAAACAATCGTTGTGATACATCTCCGACTCAAGAATCCATCAAATATCTCGCCGTATCTCGCTGCTCCTGTACCACACAACATCAGAAGACTCGTCCCACTGTATCCCGCAGTGCCCTACTGCACTTCGTCTTATTCCGCTGCATCCAGTCGCGATTGCCTGCGACAGAAAGTCTTGCGCCACTTGCAAGGCAGTCCCGTCGCTGAAAACGAGCTGCCATTCGTACCGCCGCCAACGACATCTCTACCGACGCCGTTCCTGTGAAGAATCCTGTCAACCAACGATGCTCGTCCAGTACGCAATTTTTACTGTGAGTAAAATATTTTTATCCCTAGTTATTGCCATATCCGCGTTCTACATTAAATCTGTTTCTTATTATTGAATTTTAGATTCTAAATTTAGCCAAAAATACTTTTGTCATATCTAAATATTGTAAAAATTGCAATAAAATGGGTCATGTAGAATCGGAATGCTACAGCAAATTGAAACGTGATATGCAACGCTCGCAACTTCGAGTTCATTCACAGCCACATACTAATTATTTTCATTATAAGTCTCAAAATGCTAACACAACAATTACGTGTAGATATTGCAAAAACATAGGCCATGATATTTCACAATGCAGGAAACGACAGTATAATAATTCACGACCATTCAATAATAACTATCCTAATGGTTCAAGAGCATATCGACAAAATTGTAAAGAATCGGCTTCCGAGACATCATTGCCTCCACAAGTACAAGAAATAGAAAATGGTGATTGTTTAAACTAAATGTTGGGTTTGCGCATCGGTACCAACGCAAATCCCATACCTTAGGTACCAGCCCTACTACTTCAATATCTAAATCCACTGTTTCTAAATCAAATAAGCCAATTTCTAAGTCCAGTCTACGAAATGCTAAATCTAATTCTATTTCCACTGAATCTACGTCATCGTTATCTTCTATTTCGGCTAAAGTGCCCATTGTTAACGGTGACAACGTGACATTGTCTTCTATTTCGGATAAAAATCCCATTGGCAATGAACGTCTTCTATGTCATCGTTATCTTCTATTTCGGCTAAAGTGCCCATTGTTAACGGTGACAACGTGACATTGTCTTCTATTTCGGATAAAAATCCCATTGGCAATGAACGTCTTATTCCTTCTACATCAGAATTGAAAAATAGTTTTAATACTGTTTCATCACCCAAATACCAAAATACTATTTCCAAGGACCACACGGGTAACCAGCCCCAAACAAGTGTCCATCGTTCTAAATCCAAGGACCACACGGGTAACCAGCCCCAAACAAGTGTCCATCCTTCTAAATCCAAGGACCACACGGGTAACCAGCCCCAAACAAGTGTCCATCCTTCTAAATCCAAGGACCACACGGGTAACCAGCCCCAAACAAGTGTCCATCCTTCTAAATCCAAGGACCACACGGGTAACCAGCCCCAAACAAGTGTCCATCCTTCTAAATCCAAGGACCACACGGGTAACCAGCCCCAAACAAGTGTCCATCCTTCTAAATCCAAGGACCACACGGGTAACCAGCCCCAAACAAGTGTCCATCCTTCTAAATCCAAGGACCACACGGGTAACCAGCCCCAAACAAGTGTCCATCCTTCTAAATCCAAGGTCCACACGGGTAACCAGCCCCAAACAAGTGTCCATCCTTCTAAATCCAAGGTCCACACGGGTAACCAGCCCCAAACAAGTGTCCATCCTTCTAAATCCAAGGACCACACGGGTAACCAGCCCCAAACAAGTGTCCATCCTTCTAAATCCAAGGACCACACGGGTAACCAGCCCCAAACAAGTGTCCATCCTTCTAAATCCAAGGACCACACGGGTAACCAGCCCCAAACAAGTGTCCATCCTTTTAACTCCCAGGACCACACGGGTAACCAGCCCCAAACAAGTGTCCATTCTTTTACATCCAAGGGTCACACGGGTAGCCAGCCCCAAACAAGAGCCCAGAGTCATGCAACTTTCTAAGTTCGATGACAACTCGCCCGACATAATGACCTTAGAACGAGAACTTTATACATTCCAAAGTACTTCCAATGACTAACATATCTACACACATTTGTATTTACGTATCCATCATTATGACGAAATTAAACCCACCTCCGTCTAGTGTAAACATGTCTCCATTCTATTGGTTACAGGTTAATGTCAGCAGTTTCCCGGTTATATTTCGATAAGTTACTAGATTTAAAGTTTACAAATGATTACTGGAACGTTATCACCTATATAGATTTGAGCTATTTCTTTATATTCAACCACATATAGAAAATGTCGAATTTTTGTTAGAAAGAGTTTCAAAAATTGCGATTCAACACAGTCTCCTAAAGTAAAAGATGATTGCTTAAATTCCTTAAATGCATTAAGGACTCAACATAGCAATAATATTAAAAAGTTCTCTTCTATCTCCTATTTAGTAAATGTAAAAGAAACAAAACGCTCAAAACGCGGGCTATTTGACGCCGGTGGCTCCCTATTAAAAACGTTCTTCGGCACTTTAGATTCTGATGATGCAAACAAGTTCACGGACGCTATTAATAAAGTACAGTCGGACGAAAAACAGTTAACAGTACTTATGCGCGATAACATTCACGTTATTAAGTCTACTATTTCTACTTTTAACAATACTATGTCAAAGGTCAAAGAAAATGAGTATCGTCTAAATCAAAATATGGTTGTTATTGAAAAAACCTTTGAAAAATTGATAAACACCAACGACAAGCTTGAAATAAGATCTCATTTGTCTCTTATGTTAACTTCAATAGAAAGCATTGTCATAACGCTGTCCTTTGATATAGACGATATAAACAATGCCATATTGTTTAGTAAAATAAACGTACTGCACCCGACAGTACTCAGTCCCATACAGTTATACAAGGAGCTCGAGTTACACGTCAACTATTTGCCTAAGCATTCCGAACTACCTATTCGTTTATCATTACATAACATAAATGATCTAATTAATATATGTGACATTGTATGTTATTACCACGACAGTAAGCTTGTTATAGTTGTAAAAATACCGCTGGTTCTTCCTCAGATTTATAACCTTTACCATAACATCCCGTTTCCTGTCCCATTCGACGTTTCTGCACCAGACACTTATCTTCTTGTCGCACCGAGTAAACAATATTTGGCAATAACTTCGGATAGGCTGTTTTACTCACAACTCGATAGTGTGAGTGAGTGCAAAATCATAAAAGACCAGTGCTATGTGTGTGTTCTCGGTAACGTTTACTCGACTATCGCAAATCCTACGTGCGAAACTACGTTGCTTACAGAAGTTATCTCTAAGTTACCAAAGTCTTGCGAAACAAGAGTTCTTCGGGGTTCAGTGGATTTGTTCCAAAAAATTACCAACAATCGATGGATATTCGTGCAATCTGAACCAGGAAAATGTCATTTCGTATGTGACAAAGCCACCAGTAACACCGACGAAATCTTGTTTGGTTCAGGAATAATGCATGTACCAAAATCATGTTCTGCTTTTTATAAGACTTTAACTTTTACTCCAGCCGACAGTTTCACTTCAAATACTACCAGTTCAATCTCGAATTTTAATATTGTAACCGATTGTTGCGATACCAGACATTTAAATAAAACCATCAATCAGGTTCCTCTAATAAAATTAAATGAATTTAATAATCTGGATTCCTTAGTTAAAGCCAGTACACAATTAGATGAATTTGAAAACCAGATAAGGAAAATTGAAGGGCCTTCTCATTTAGAAAGATATTCTACTCATTATTTATCATTAACTTATGTTATCACTACAGTCGTTCTATTATACATTTTATTTAAAAGTAGACGATATGTCTGTAGTAAACATTCAGGCTGCTGCGTCACTATATACAACAAAAATTATAATAATAAAACAAAGAGTCAAAAAACTCAGGACATAGTAGTCCGACAGTCACAACATCATACATCCGACTCCTCAGAGGAAGATGATCTTCGCTCATCTGTAAAATCTTTACCTAATTTGAAAAGGAATACAATTATGTAATGTTAAATAATGTTATGTGAAACATCGACTTACTGCTAGTTAAACGGTCCATGATATGAATACTTTTAATATGTATTGTTTTAATTGTAATATCTTTTAAACGCCTTAAAGTTAAGTAGATAAGTATAAAATTAAGTTGTAGTGATTATCCATTTCTGTAGCCCACGGCGATCTCTGTTTTAAGTAAATACATTGATCTTTACTTAATCTGTAATGATCAATCTTAACGGGGGGGATGTTACGATGTCGCAACCCCGGCATTCCATATAAAACAAAACTGCATCGTTTGCATTGACGTAAGCGACGCAATTCATTATAAACGATATTTTAATATATGACATCAGACTTATTTCCGATTTCGTTGAGGGCACTAGGTATTTATGTAATTCTATTGATTTTTAATTAAATAATGTTTCAGTCTCAATTAAAATTGTTTCTTTTTAAAGAACTTCTAGACCCACCCCGTAACAGTACGCCCATGATTGCGAATGCAAATAATGCGGCATGGTGACCCACACTCTGGCGGCTGGTTGAGATGCTTCTGCTTCATTGGGCCTCTCACTAACCAAACACGAAAGCGTGAATGCTGTCATTTTAGGTAAGTCATCTGTTAGAGGGTAGTGCCGCTCCGGTCGAGCCAACCCGTTCGTGCTGAAATCAACGTGGCTCTACTACCTTTCTAAGGAGATGTCCAGTAGAGGACTGTTGTAGGCTGTTCTATATAGGATTTGATAATGTGATATTTCTATAAATCCTACTAGTATTATAAATGCGAAAGTTCATGAGTATGTAAGTGAATATGTTTATTGCTCTTTTACGCAAAAACTACTCAATGATTTGATGAAACTTTACAATAATATAGCTTTTACATCAGAATAACAAAAAGGCTACAATTTATAAAGATACTAGTTTCACCTCGCGGCGTTGTTTGCGGTTATTGTCGTACCTCGGGTATCAGCGAGGGGTTCAGCTAGGCATTCATATTTTAACGTACTGTGTTTAAAAATATATAACGCTGTATGCCATTATAACTTTTAACCCAATCAAGATTTAGAAGCACTCAAAATGTTACCAACATTGGCTGTCCTTGACAGGTGACGTTAAGTCGTGCTTACACTTCAAGAGAAAGTTGTAAAGTTTGAGCGTGTACAGGAGTTCACTCCTACTTACAAACTCTAATGGCTGTTACGTACATTGCTGGTTTGCATTACAACAAATTTTACTCTTTATCACAAAAGCAAAAGTGATTTCTCAGGGGCAGATGTTGCATGTCTCTACAGGGGATAAGTCATGCTTCAGTATATAGTGCATGAGCACCGTTATACAAACCGATGTTGTTAATTCCTTTGTCGTATTTTAAGTTTTTCAACGCGGGCGTGAGGTAACCAGAATGCGATGTAGATAGCAAACAGTGAATTAACTATTTATTGAAAATCAAGAAAATAAGTCACATGTACAGTATACATAGTTACATATAGTTTTGACATAAAATATTCTTTACTTACGATATTACATAAGATATTTTATACTATGATGAAATTCTACCAGGGTATTCAGGAGATTCAAGCCAGGGTGGCGAGAGCGCACGCGCCCTTTTGGTAACAGAAAGTCCACGTCGTTCGGGGTAACTGCACTGGAGGCTCCTATCTATAAACTGAAGGTGGCCCGAGGTACGTACGGGTTCCAGGGTAAACCTGGTTCCTCGGCTACTGGTTTCCTGAAACTTGGTGCGGATTTAGACCGTTCGAGTTCGACATAATCATCAGTAGGTGGTATTCGGGGGTTTCCCACACAATAAAGGGTATTCAAAGTGTAAATTTGAAATAAATAAATATTATTATCCCATTATATTTATTAAAACAGTAAAGAATACCATAACCCACTCGACAGTCTCAAATTTAATATTTAGTGGCATATGTGACAATATATAGTTTGCAAAACCAATATTGCCATTTGTATGTGTGGCGACTTCCACTTATAACGCAACAATAACCGTAGTAACGCCATCTACCGAAGATTCACTGAACTACGAAGTAACGCACTACACGGAGTAACTTCAAATCCTGAATCGCGCAATAAATAATTCTCGCGCCGATTATCATATATACAACATCCCAACATCAACTGTGGGGCAGTGGCCCGCCAGGCATGATCACCTCGCCTGGTCGGAGGATCCTCCCCTTGTGTTGGAGGAACATGATACCCGTTCCCCACATATGTATCTTGGATATCTTAATTTGTTTATGTATTAAAATAAATAAAAATAAATACAAATATATCTTTATTTCGTTTACCTGTATCGGCTTACTTTGTTCAAAGGTTATTTACCCCACGTTTTTAATTCCGCTGGGTAACACGAACAAGGGGAGCACGTTAATTAGTTCCGATCCTTTTTTAAATACAATTCCCATGCTGATCCGGTTCATTTGGCGAAAGAGGTAATTAGCAAGGGATTTGACTGCGCGCTCGTTTATGCAAAGTCGTAATATAAAGACAAGTTGTTTATTTACATGGCCTACAGCATACGTTACGAAAATATTATTTTTGTTTTCACGATGCCGAAATAACATAATCGAGAATTAACATGGTACTAACATTGTGATACATAAAGTGCCTCGGTGGCGTAGTGGTAGCGTATGCGACTGCTAAGCTTGAGGTCTCGGGTTCGATTCCCGGGTCGGACCAAATGTTTGTATGATCTGCAAAATTAAATATTTGTTTCGGAGTTTGGGTGTTTTCTATGTATAATATGTATGTATTTACAAAAAAAAAGTATATAAGTATTTATATCAGTTTTCTAGGACCCATAACACAAGCTCTGCTTAGCTTGGGACTAGATGGCGTTGTGTGTTAGATGTCCGGAATATTTATTTATTCATTTGTAAAGTTAGCTGTATCTCGATCACAGTAATACGTGATGAAATTAAGGTAAAATGTATGACGGTTGTTCTTGGGTTTTTGGATTTGATTCCCGGGTTGGACCAAACGTTTGTATGATCTGAAAGTTTTTGTTTTGGAGTTTGGGGTTTTCATCTATCTATAATATATATGTATTTACAAAAAAAGTATATAGTATTTATATCAGATGTTAGTACTCATAGCACAAGTTCTGCTACTCTGGACTAGATGGCGAGTTCTTTGATGTTATAGCTGCGTTCTTTTAATAAAAACCCACACATGGGACGGCGGTGCGGTCAAAGCGACCGTATCTAAGCAAATGGTCTATATATGAATCGGTTAAGCTGTTGCGTAAAGTGTTGTTATTATATACACATTAACATTACATATAAACCGTTAAGCTCGATTTATTTTACTAACCGTAAACATATGACAAACATGCGGTGCATTTCCTGTACACACGGCCTTTGCTGTTACTTTGCTACAGTTTATCAGTAGGTACATCTAAATTCTAAGTGAATGTGAGTACGTATGACGCAATTGAGGCAGTAACCCTATGTCCAGTTAGATATGTCTATGTTTCATAGCAATAGCGAGAGTTTGTTCAAAATAATTTATGTTACCTAAGTTCCTGTGAACTAGGTATGAATTAACGTGTAGGTATCCTATTTAGGATCTACCATTTTACAATATAAACTTGCAGTACTTTATTTCGTTCTTCATTTCATTATATTCCCTGCTCTCTGATTGATTTGAATCGTGTGCTCGCATCCAGCTCTTGCTAACTATCTTACGCAGGTCGTTACTCTACCTGCCTTGTGGGCGTCCTAGACTACGTTTGCCGAGATTCGGTGTGCACTCCAGAATTCTTCTACCCCAACAGTAGTCGGCCTCTGTCCAGCAGTGAACTGCAATAGACCGCTGATGATGATTTTATTAATAAATTAATAAATATTTCGGACATTTTATCACACAACGCCGTCTAGTCCCAACCTAAGCAGAGCTTGTGTTATGGGTACTAGACCACTGATATAAATACATATATATACATACAATACATACATATTATACATAGAAAATACTCAAACATCGAAATATTTTTTTGCAGATCATACAAACATTTGATCCGACCCGGGAATTGATACGAATATAAGTTAATAGTTTATTTATAAATGTACGTTATATTACGAAACTCATCGAAATATCATTCCTACTTATAAAAGACATACGATTTTTTTTATACTGTGCTAAACTTAATTTATTAATTTAATTAAACTAAAAAACTTTCAAAGCGTTAAATTACCTTAGAAAAGTGTTTTAGAACGTAAGTTATAGCGAACAAAATAAAATATATTCGTAGCAACGATGGTTTTAATGATATTTTCGCAACGAAGACACTTTTAAATGTAGTTAAACCCAGTTAAAGTTAGTCCACGTTTTTCGTTTTTTGACTTGAGTTTGATACAACAAATGCTGAATAGGGTTCTGTGAATGTTTTGTTAAAGTTAAATCCTTTCACAACATATTGAGACCTTTTATTTCGTGCTTCGGCGCTGCGTTTTTCAGATACGCGTAAAAGCAAAGTTTTATGTTTTTCTACTTTATTGAGGTTTTGTTTTTTTTTGGCAAATTATTTAAAAAATGTAATGTTTAAAGTCAGAAAAATATGCTGGCAATATACATGACATAACAGATTCATGTGAGCGTTTAGCCATTTTATAAAATAATTAAAAAAAATATGATAAATGATAAACTGACATATGAAGATGCTCAGGTGGGCAGGTGGTGTGACTAGGCTGGATCATGTCAGAAATACACATATAAGAGGCACCTTCAAAGTAAGACCTATCCCAGACAAACTACAGGAGAGCTGTCTGCGGTGGTACGGACACGTTATGAGGCGGCCATCCGACCATATGACCAGAAAAGTACTGGACATCAAAACAAGACCCCGAGGACGAGGAAGACCCCGAATCACATGGATGTCCGTAGTAAATAGGAACCTCAAAGAGGCCCAAGTCATTAAAGAGATGACCCAGGACCGAGCTGCCTGGAGACGCATGATACGGAGGGCCGACCCCAAATAAAATGGGAAAGGGCCAGGCAAAGAAAGAAGAAGATAAAGTGACATATATAATATTAGCTGTTGCCCGCGGCTCCGCACGCGTTTATGTCGGTTTTTTCGCGGTCGCGGATATGTGACTGATGCAATAAAACAATCCTTGATGCGGATTTCAGCTCGATTGGTGCAGAACTTTTTGAGTTTTTGAAGCGTACACAAACCAACATAACATTTATATATATATATATATATATATATATATATATATATATATATATATATATATATATATATAGAGATGTGTATGTGTATATATATTTTTTAAATAACGCAAACTGTTTTGTACGAACATTTAGCATAGGGTTATGAATTTATGCATTTTGTCTTGCAGGGCAGTCAGTCCAGCGACAAACGCCGTTTATATTTAATAATCCCTATAAATCTCTAGGGGACTTTCTTTTAGCCTCTTAAATGTCGAAGCAATTTTCGTCAAGTGCACAGTCAGTATGTTTGTATATATATACATATATAATGACAAATTTATAACTGTTATAAATTGTATCTCATACATAAGAGTTTTTTTGAACTCAACAAGGGGGATGTCGAGAAGTCCGAGAAGTCGCATCCCTACATTACCAATCATAATTACTATGTTATAGAACGACACTACAATCGTCATGTAAGCCACTCACTGAATAGTCAATGTCGAGACCCGTTTGTGATCTGCAATTGTCTAACAATAAACTAAATCTGTCCTGAAGACCTACACACATTCAAAAAAGGATATCGACGTCTTTGGCTTAGGAAGAGTTGAAGAGAGTTGTAATAGTTACACGTTGATAAATAGTTACATGTCATGTATCAATTGCAACATTTCTTCAATAATCGTTCACACTTGTGAAAAAATTCTTCCACAATCGTTCTCACTTGAACTACGGTGTTGTAATGATCACTTTACTTAAATACTTGAATATAGAATATGTTGCGATACTCTCGCTGTTGTAGTTCTCTCTAACACGGGAATACCAAGATCTATAGTTGTTCGTTCCATAAAAATATTGAAGGATTCCTATTTAAGAACATGGTAATCTTCTATTGTTTATAAATATTGTTCATGAAAACCATGGCTACGGCAGCAACATACTGCTGCTCGCAATAGACGCAGTTTAGGTCAGCAAACTTGAAACTGGTACTGGTCACAACAAAAAAGTTTGAGTACTTTATTGTAACTAAATAGCACTATACTACGGAACCCGCTTACTTCAGTGCAACTCGAAGAGATGTCTTGGTACATTAGCATAAATTAAGCGAAAGGAAATTTCAGTGTCGACGCAAAAAATGTGTAACTTAAAAAATATGGCAATTTAGCTTAGCTTTAATTGCTTTGGGACTGAATTAATTGTGAGCGAGTTTCCTCTGTTTTGTTTTTCTTTTTATGTCTCACGCCGTGAAGATTTTGAGTCTAGAATGCGTTAACATTTTAGATTCTTTACGGCGTTTTAGCTCTGTAATCTAATTTTGGGGTCATTTTGGGTTAATTTGTGGCAAAAATGCAGATATTGTCATAATTAAGGATAGAAAATAAACGTAAGTATTATTTAGGTCATATTCAAGGTTGCGGAGGTCCGATGTCAGTGACTCTTTGGAAAAACACCACGCTAACCGATTGAACTAGTAAACGATCCTAAATAATCTTGGCAAAGCCTAGGAAGAAGATTAAAGTACGTGTCATATCGTTATTAGAATTTGCTGATAAAAGTGTATTTTATACTCTTGTATCAGCAAATTACAGAATATAACAGAGTATAACAGAATACATATATGGCCACATAAAGAAAAAATGCCATGGTCACGTATACAACTTAAGGAAAGTTGAAGTACCTAAGCTGAACTAGGATATGGGAAAGCTATATTGAGAGACAGAAAAACGATAACATAAGAGGTTATAAGAAACAATATATTCTAGAACTGTCTGAATAAGAAACAACGTATTCTAGAACTGAGTTTGAAAGGATAATACTAGACTCGTCGAATATAGGCTTACTGGCACTGTAATGTATGCTCTTCATTATTAGACTTAGGTGGTTGAAGGTTTTTAATCTACCTTGTACTGAATTAAATAAACTAACTAATCAACAACCTACTCAATACACCAGACAACTGAAAAGTTTGAAAATATCTTTTTTTTATATATTTTGGACATCTAACACACAACGGGTACTAGAAAACTCATATTAATACAAATATATTTTATTTTTTTGTAAATACGTACATAATTATACATAGGAAACACCCTAACTCCAAAACAAATATTTGCAGTTCAAACAAACATTTGGTATAAAAGCTTGCCAAAGTGACTCTAGTCTGTATGCAAGCCCGCCTGATAGAAAGAATAAGCGATATAGATAATGCAACAATCTAGTATGGTGACTCCGACCATGGTGGCCTATAAAGACGTTTCTGCATCATTGGGCTTCCAGTCTCGCACTCACCGACGAAATACGGCAGCACAAATACTGCCCTTTTGGGTTGGTCCATGAGATGGTTCTATCGCTCTGGTCGAGTCAACTCGTTCGTAAAGTATGCTAAATTCTCGCACTCTTAGAAGTGGTACTACTGGTACGAAGCATAATACCAAACGCGTCGTGAAGATAAACTTTTCTTGTTGTCAATACATTATTCAAGTAAAAATTTTAGTACCCGGATGACCGAGCTGGCTCGGTATATATTTTCGGGAATTTTTCTAAAAAATAATTCTAAATAGATCAATTTATAACCCCCGAAACCCTCTGTATACTAAATCGTTGGAGCCGTTTTTGAGATTTAGATTATATATATATATATTATACGCGGCGGCGGGCTTCAGCGCGCTCAGGTGCCGAAGTTTGTAACCAAACAGACCGTCCGGCCGTGATGCAAGCTTGTCACCAAAGTGAATAATTTTTAATAACAAACAAGCTTTGTATGAATTATTTGAAAAGATGGTGATCTCTTCTAATAATGCAATACCCATCGGAGTTGGTACTTGGATTGATTTCAATTTAAACCTTTGAGTTGAATCGAAATCAATCTAAGCTCCGGTAATTCAAATCATCTCAGTGCATTTAGTATTAGGAGTTTTATTTTATATTTTTATGTTTGTATTTTTGACGTGTTCAAGTGCCTTTTGGGGCCTATGGAAATAAATGATTTGAGTTTGAGTTTGAGTTTGAGTTTGAGTTTAAGTGCGTTAAAAGTGGTTATTTATTTGGTCTATTATTATAGTTGAATGAAATAACCTTTTATTCTGAACTTGACAAAAATTTACATAACAATTTATAGAACCGTTTTGGTTTCTTCTATAAAATATCTCGCAGTTCAGTGTGCCTGTTGGCATAGGCCTCCTCTAACATTTTCCACTGTGTTCTGTCTAGTGCCACTCTTCTTCAGTTGTGTCCTACTGTGAGTTTTAGGTCGTCCTCCCATCGCATCTGTTTGCGTCCTCTGTTGAGTTTTCCATCTCTGGGGTACCAGTATGTAGCAATTGTGCTCCATTTATTTTGCGGATCTCTCATCTCCATTTTCTCTCTATATTATATATATATATATATATAATCTAAATCTCAAAAACGGCTCCAACGATTTATCTATATATATATATATATATAAATAGATATATATTTGTTCGTTTAAAGATATTATTATTTTAGTTTTTATTGAATGGGGGGCAATCGAGCAGACGTACACCTGGTTGGACACTCCAAGGTTGGCGGTAATCACTTACCACCAGACAGGCAACACCAGAGACGTCATAAGTGCTTTGCCGACCTTTGAGGTATGGGCCTCCGGTGTCCTCACTCACTCGGTGAAACAGTTAGCACTCCGGTCGAGCCGGCCCATTCATGCCGAATCGTTGTTCTCCCACGGTATTAGATTTATTAATAAGTAGGTTTTACAGAATTTGATGACGAATAAGGATACAATTTAATTGATTTTCAAATCTGAATATATACAAACAGTTCTATTTTTTGGTGTGTAAATATATAAGGTTAAAATATATTGTGTTGGCTAGAGGAAGAATAAATTAACATACATTTTGGCAGCGGTGGAAAAGGTTCTTATGCCGCTGGGAGTTTTAGTGTAATTAATATATTTACGGAGTAGAAACAAAGCAAAGATTTTTAGTGTTAATATTTATCTGTTAGTAGAATTTTCTGTTATTTTTTATAAAGCTTAAGGCAAATGCTATAGGCTTTATATCATCACGCTAATAAAAATAGGAACGGAGCACCAATGATGAATGTTTCAAAAACGGGGGAAAATTTTCACGCTACGGGCAATAGAAGACACAAACGAGGTTGCGTGGATCAGCTAGTTAACGTATAAAATAAAAGCAATGAGTTTATCTCGCGAAATTTAATACCATATAATATTATGTCATCTTCAATGAACATTTTTATAAGCAGCCTAAGGAACCAAGATCTTTTATTGTATACCTCTACAGCAAAATTAATTCGAATAAGCTTGAAAACCGATAGGATTCTAACGTTAGGGAGATTTAAAAGAGCAAAGGAAAAACAAACAAAGAGCCTTAGGGAAGAAAAAAAGGCGTTTTTAACATTACTGACTTATGGTTTCAGTTTACCACTGACTGATAAATTCCCAAACAGGGTAGATAACTAAAGATTTCGGTTCCACAACGGTTTCTCGGTAAAACCGTTCCATTAAATGGTGTTAATTGACACATCTAAAACTTTATCAGGAAGGTGATGAAATTGTCTTTATTTTTATGTATTATATGGTTGCGAGATTAATCGGTTGTATTTGATTAGTCCACAAATTTAACATGCAAGATGTCTAAGAGACGAAAACCTCTTAAGTTAGTTAATTATGACTATTATCCCGCCGTTCCCCCGAGATGTTGCCATAAGTTAGTGTTATAATTAGTTCGGTAATGTGTTAGGCCAGGTTACTCCTAAACATAATATTAGTGATTAGTTACATCAAGTTACGCAAGGACACTGTCGGGAAGCAGACAGAAATCACTTCTATACTAAAACTATCTTATTTATGAGTAACCGCATCAGAGTGATAGAAATAGGCTTTCGAATTAAATGGTTCGGCTTTTCTTTCTTGTACTGAGCAACCAAAAACTGGAACACTCTATCTGCGCATCTATTTTTACCTAACATGATCCAAGGTCCTTTAAGCGGGTCGTGAAAAAGCAAAAGAGTAGGCCGCCATAGTGTGAGTCATCATGCTGCGTTGTTTGCATTCGCAGTGAGTATGGTGGCCGTGTGGGCTTACTATACACTCTTGACTCTAGACATGCTTCAAAATAGGTAGAGCAGAATCACTTTAGAAGATTTTAAAAATAATAATATATGTTTGATAGTTAAGAGCATCAGAGGTGGTGAATAGATTTAATGAAGCGTGGAAAAACTATTCTTTAGTACAGATGGACTAGCATCATCACATCTCTTTCGGTATTTTCCGTAGAGTACGAGAAACTTCCAATCCCTTTGATTCTGAGGCAGTGGAGACTCAAAAAGCAGTAATGCATTTATGGCTCTTCGTTCTTCCTTAGAGACAACTCATGAGCTATAAATATATATACTACGCGGTGGGAGCCTTTAAAAATATATATATGACTTACTTAAGGAACACCCAGATTCAGAATAACAAAATTTATGGATCACAGAAACTATTGCTCCACACAAATTGTTGTGCCATTCGGGAACGAAACCACGTATATAGTTGATGAATTCCCAGAATTTCATCATCATTTCCTAGAATCGAATACGATTGTGATAAACTAGTAATTTACCCCTAATAAACTACTAGACCTATAGCTTGATCTCTATGATAAATAGCTAAAACCCCGTAAGACCTTTGAATAAGCGATTTTATTTTGTATCACCTATATTTTCATTATTTCATTATTTATTTAAAACATGCCCTTATGATGCATTCGCGGATTTAATGCCTAAGGCATTCTCTACCAGTCAACCATAGGGCGGTACAGAGAAAACATGACATGAAGTTTTTGGTTAAAAAATTATTAAAATAAACTGATCAAGTAACATTTCACAAATACATAATCCTACTAATATTATAAACACGAAAGTTTGTGAGTATGTTTGTTGCTCTTTGACGCAAAAACTATTGAATGGATTTTGATGAAACTTTACAATAAAATAGCTTATACATCGGAATAACACATAGGCTAAAATTTATAGAGATACTAGCTTGGCCTCGGTTATTGTCGTACCGCGGGGTTCAGCTAGTATTTCATATAAAGGATTACAGGAACGTACATATGCGTTCCTGTAATCCATTTAACAAAAGCTTCAGTATTGTAACAGTAAATAGCATTAACGAGCCGGCAATTAGTGAACAAAAATACCAAGTACAAAGCAGCCTATCTGTTATGCAGATTGCTCCGTGCATTTTTAAGCGAGCACGGACTTTGTTCTGGTGCAGTGGATAAGTGGAGGTACGTGAATTGATAGCCTTTTTGGAAATAAAATCATTCGATAGTCCTTTTTGATGGATTGATCTCTATTTTTTTTCTTTCTTTAGTTGGTGTGCGTCATGTATAGACTACCTTTATGGCGGAGTAGGTAGCGTAGGTAGCGTATGCGACTGCTGTTATGCTGATGTAAAAATGTCAGCATGCTAAAATGAGCTTAATGTAATTATTTCTGACATTTGCTCGTCTCAAATATTCATTGCTCATAATGGATTTTAAGAGAAGACTCAAAGTCTCCCAAAAAGTAACGAGGATTATAGGATTATCAAACTTAAATGGCAGTGGACGGGCCACTGTGCTCGATGACAAGATAACCAATTGGGCCAAAAAGTTCTGGTGTTTTTTTTTTTTTTTTATTGAATAGTGGGCAAACGAGCAGACGTATCACCTGATGATAAGCGATTACTGCCGCCCATGGACACCCGCAACACCAAAGGCGTTACAAGTGCGTTGCCGACCTTTGGGGGATGGGAAAGGGGATGGGGGGATGGGTTGGGGTATGGGCCTCCGGTATCCTCACTCACTCGGTGAAACACAGCGCAAACGCTATTTCACACCGGTTTTCTGTGAGGCCGTGGTATCACTCCGGTCGAGCCGACCCATTCATGCCGAAGCATAGCTCTCCCACGGTGAGTGGGAGGTGTATCACGTACCGGAAGATGGTTCTATAAGGCGGCTGACAATCTCTTGAAGGTCACAGGAAACTGTTAGATGAGGGCAGAACAGGCCCGGCCCATTGTAGATTCTTGGGGAAGGAACTGTGGAGGTCTTCGGCTTAAGATGATAATACTTCAATAATGCTCTATCAAATAGTGCAGCAACCTGTTGCTTCAGTATCTTTTAACACGTTATTACTTTATAGTAGCGTCCTCAAATTAACCACACAATCTGGGGGAGATAGGTAATGAGTATCACTTGTGTTGGAATTGAAATAATTCAAAATCGAATTATCGATTACTTGTTGTTATGATCCTATAACAAACTTTACTAATTTAATTTTCAATTGAAATCAATTTTGATAAGTTAGGCTTATACATTTAAGACACTTAGAAATAAAAAAAAGTTGCTTCGTTCACCATTGTCAACAGTAGTTGGCAATAGTGATGAGTATGTCGAGAATGGTGATCAGACCTACTTGTAACTTTTGCTTTTTAAGTTATTTTATTAAAAGGGTACTAGTATTTCATTCTCGATTTTATAAATAAAGCGAAAAGTATCAAAATAAATATACAAGATCTCACATTTGCAAGTTTAAACAAACCACCTCTGTGGTTTACATTTCATTTGATTTACATTTTATGCAAATATGTATGCATTAATTACACAAAATAAAAGAACGTCATTGAAAATAGCTTAAAAACTATTCAGGCTAATTTTAATTACTTCTGTCATCGTTATTTATCTTTGCTAGTTAAACGCCTGTGAAATTAAATGAAGCAATTATACGGATACCGTATGATGAAGGTTGTTTGCTTCTGGCTTCATCACTAATGAGCGTTTCAGTGAAAATTAAAAAAGCCTATTAAATATATTCTCATCAATCCATGAATTATTTTTATACAACTAAGTATTTTATTGATATTAAGGTAACGAATTTTCTACATTATATTATTTTCGTTCGTTTTAATTCGAAAAGAAAATTCAACGATTCGCAAATACGGGTATACGAATACATCTGTTAAATAAATAAATAAATAAATATTTCGGACATCTAACACACAACGCCATCTAGTCCCAAGCTAAGCAGAGCTTGTGTTATGGGTACTAGACAACTGATATAAATACTTATATACCTTTTTTTTTGTAAATACATAGGTATCTACATATTATACATAGAAAACACCCAAACTCCGAAACAAATATTTGCAGGTCATACAAACATTAGGTCCGACCCGGGAATCGAACCCGAGACCTCAAGCTTAGCAGTCGCATACGCTACCACTACGCCACCGAGGCAGTGTTACAAGTAATAAGAATTTCAAATACTAAAAACACGATACATCACTTTGACCCGACTCGGGCATCGAAACCGAAACTTCTTGATTGGCAGTCGCATACGCTTGCCGCCAGACCAATGAAGCAGTCTTACAGACAAACGCATAATACGTTTACTTAAAATGGAATACTACTATTTAATCCAAGAAATAGAAGTAGATAGTACAAAGTCAAATATTTACCTGGAAGGAGGAAATACCTGAAATGTTTGGAATGATTATCATGGAGGGTGAAGCTCCAAATATCTTAAATATTTCAATTACGGTTTACCTACCAAATTGTTTTAAGATTAAGGGGGAAATCAACTCAAATATTCTCTATTTTTTGGTTTTTCTTTTTATTAAATAGGGGGAAAATTAGTGGACCCATCGTCTAATGGTAAGCCACCCAACAAGAGAGGCGTCACAAGTGCGTTGCCAATCCTTTAAGAAGGAGTACGCTCTTTTCTAAGGTTTCTTTTTGAAGGTTTGAAGGTCGTATTGGCCCGCGAAAACCACAGGCGACAGTTTTGGTGCGCGAGGCAGAAAGTTCCTAGAAAACCGCACAGTTATGGACTACCAGCCATCTATGTGATGGGAAGTCTTCGAAAACGTGTGATAATTGTAAGTACCGTCTTTATGGCATTTTCATTTAAGTTAGTTGTAATGACTTTCAGGCCGGGTAATAAATGTTTGAGAATTGAGGTAAGTTTAGATAATGGGTACTTATCAATAAATTTTGTTAGGGAAGCGTCAATACGCCTTTGGCTAGATAGTTCTGTCTTGAACGAGATAATTCAAAATAATGTTTCCAAAATGTTTGAGAAGATAATAATATGTAGTTTAGAGTACGAAAAATTACTTAATTTAGGGCTAAGTCATGCTTTGTCACAAATGGGTAAGCTCGACCAGAGTGTTGCAATAAAAGAGAACCTAAATATGTCCCATAAGCATATCAAATCACCGCTTTTAACAGTCCACTGCTGGACTTAGACCTCTCTTTTGCAAAGAGGTTTGGGCTTATTATACAACGATAAATATAATGTAATTTCCACATTGTTCTAGCGGTTAACGTATGCGACTGCCAATCAAGAGGTCTCGGGTTCGAATCCCGGGTCGGGCCAAAACTGTAATTGAGTTTTTCTGATTATAGAAATACTTAATAACAATTCGGAGTTTGGAAGTTGGGGTCTGAACCCCCGTGCCTCGGAGAGCGCGTAATGCCGTCGGTCCTGCATCTGATCTTTACCCGGTCGTCTCGGTTAACCGTCCTATCGGATTATGAGAGAGAGGGAACAGAGAGTTCACCTGTGTTTGCGCACACACTTGTGCACTATGCTATCTCCTGCATAGTTGGCTGGTCTCCGTTGAGACTGGTCGCCGTGGCCGTAATCGGCTAGGAGAATATCACAATGATAACCATGTGAGTAGGCATTATGTATAGGGTTTGTTTCAAGTTCTTCTTTTCTTAATAGTAATGTTGTCCTCCGTAGTATCTCCCCTTGGTCGCACTTTACGACACTCATGGGTGAATAGTACAGTGATACTTACTATTCTTAATTCATTGCCACACGTAAAATCCCACAACTAAATTGAGTAAATTAAAAAGAAAAATTAATAGACTAAAAAATAATAGCAACGTACCTAGTTTCTTGCCGGTTCTTCTCCATTGGAATAACATTTTGGAACCGCGCAACTAGAGTAGGTAATCTAACATTTTAAAGTACCTGAAAGGGCCTACTTGAAACAAAATTTATTTGATTTTGGTTTTAAGGCTATATAGGTACTTCGTACGTTAACTCGAATCAACTTTTGCCGGAAAATTGTAGCCCTCTAACCTTACCAAAATGAAGTACAAACATAATGTTATAATAATGTTTAAACCATACTAATAATATAATGTTATCCTGTGTTTAGTGTAAGCTCTTTGCCTGACATATTTCACATATTATCATCGCTATGCTATACAGTCGTAACCACCACCCGGGATGGGTCTCACAAATATGTAAAACTCGTCCTGTATACGATGTTAGTGTAGATGTACATGGAAACGTTATATTACTGTTCAAAATGATCAACCGTAAGAGAGCCACGCACCATAGTGATACCACGGCCTTACAGAAAACCGATGTGAAACCTCTGATGTTGCGGGTGTCCATGGGCGGCGGTAATCGCTTACCATCAAGTGATACGCCTGCTCGTTTGCCACCTATTCTAAAAAAAACTCAAATATTTTGACGATTTATTTTGATAAATATAAATTAAGTATTACGTGTCAAGAATAGGGATGGTGGCACTCCGTATTTTGAATCTGACTGCTTCAGTGATGCGGGTTCGATTCCCGGGTCGAACCAAATGTTTGTATGACCTGAAAATATTTATTTCCGAGTTTGGATGTTTTCTATGTACGTATTGTAAATACATATATATCAAAAAAGAGTATTAGTATTCTATCAGTCAAAGTATCAGCTGTCGTACTACAAGCTCTGCTTAATTTGAAGCTAGATGGCGTTGTGTATGAAATATCCGAAATATTTGATCTCTCAACATACGGATGACAAGCGAATAAGGGGGCAAACTACGAAGGATTAAGTCACTGAAAAGAGAAAAAAGGAATTAAAAAACCCTTAAACAACCCGTTTGCCTCGTATGATATAGTGGGTTAATATCTCCTTCCTAGGTATACGATGTCTTTTTTTAAACAAGAATAAGTGAATGCAAACTTTCGTTTATTCTCAGCGCCATGTAAACCAGCATTAATATCTTCCATACAGCAGATAGTACACCACACCGGTAATGTACGCAACGCGTCTGAATAATCAAGTGTTATTCGAAGCCATCGATCTGCTTCCATTCTGCTTAATTATATATGTCATTAATATGTAAAGAAATTGTATATTTTGCGCGCTTGTAAACCTCAACGCCTTTATCCAAAATACAAGTTAAATAGTACTTACATACTGATCTGTAAAATTTATAACTGATCTGGCGAACTTTGAACCGCCATATTTTTCGTTTGTAATTTGTTTTTTAATGTCTGCAAAACTATTTTAGTAATTATGCCTACCTCAGCTTCCCACAGGTAGTTTACTTAATTTTCTTCTATTAAAGCCTTGTTCTCACAATAACGAAGACATAAACAAATGAATCATCCAATTTGGTGCAGACAACCGGTAGTTATGCGAGTACATACATTTCGACGATTTATTATTATTTATTTAGTTTTAATTATTTATTTATTTTTGAAGAAGGCTTACAGACTAATAAACAAAATTATGAATAATACAAATATGTAATCAAGTTGCTAACAACAAGCCTCCATATATAGGTGAGAACATATTACACTGGTCAAAGTGTCAGGTCATGGACTTACGTTTTCTGACACATTATACATAATTTTACACATTATTTTATAAATACAGAAAAAAAAGAACCAAAAATACCAATAAAATAAAGTGATAATGAACCCACAAACACATTCAACACTACTCAAAGATAACAAGAATAAATAAATAATTATTATGACACATTAAATATTTCAAACCGATCTATCTAGATTGTTTTATAGTATATGTAAACAAAACTTATTACATACAATTTACCTAACAGTTTGAGCACCGCATTCAACGCCTACATTAAAAAATGGCCTCGATAAAAGTCGTATTACCGTGATCGGGTTAGTACAGAGCAAGTCATACCGTAAAGAGCCATGAAGTTCATTGAAGCTGCGTGCACCTCGCAGGAGGAACGAATTGCTCCTGTAATTAGTGGTCACAAAAGCAAAGGTCGTTGTCTCAGACCGATTTGGTTGGTACGCAAACCCAACATAGACAAGAGCTCAGGGGAGTCGATCGTGCCATTTGCGATGCTGGTCAAATAGCAAATATCATTTATAAAGCGTCTATATTCCAGTGGAAGGAAATGGTATCGTCTGCAAAGATGAGTGTAATCATGTGAACATTGCTGTGCTCTAAAGTCCAAATATCGTAAAATTATTTAGATAAAAAATATATAGAAGATATAGCGACTAGTCCAGTCTAATTTGGCTAACTAGCTTTCTACATAGGTAATTCTAACACGTTAAATGTAAGCACAAAAAGCTTAACACAAACATTTTACTTTTGAAATATATTTGAAAATACATTAAAGCCTTGAACATCCAAAAAATTATTTCTTGTTTTAACTTTGCCTTACTTCTCGATTGAGAGCAAAACAAAATTTATCAGTAGTTTGTGTAATAAAAAGTTGTGAATGAATTTAACAGAAAATGTCGTCAGGGCACAAACACATTAAGTTGCGGGTCATTTTATGTTGGGTGGTTTTAGGGCGTCTATTGTTTACAATGTAATATTAAACATCGAACGTAATTTTTTTCAATTGAAAAATAAAATTCTTTTATGTTTAAAGAATACATCAATCAATACATCGTTATATATTTGTAGCTATTAACAGGTGAATTAACGAGATCACAACAAACTTGTATGGTCAAAACTTTAGACAAAGGTACTTCAAAGAAACAGTATCTACTAGCTTTACCCTGCGGCTCCGACCGTATCAATAATGGTTATCGCACAGATTCTTTGAACTGGTACAACCTTTTTATTTGTCATCTGATTGGCATTAAACAATCATTAAATGTTAAGTGAAGTTTACTACAATACAAAAGAAAAAATCGCATCATAATTGGTTAAGACACAGTCACAAAAAAATCTAGTTCTGTTACTTTAATAAAGAATCTCTTCATTAGTTTTTTTTAAATATCTTTAATATACAGACATCAGACCAATATATATATACAATTTCATTAGAGGTGTAGATTACCATCTTTTATAATATGCTTATTAAATATAGAAGCGCTAACAGGACGAGCCAGCAAGCCAACTGATAGATTCGTGCAGAATGATATATAACATGGGCTATCAGAAAACCATTGATAAGCAATTACTTCGTGGCATTGCCGTTATACTCGTACTATTTCATTATAATGGAAACAATCGCATCAACAGCCTTTGACGATCCACTACTACACCTAGGACTCTCCTTACAAAGGAAGTTTTTGGCCTACCATACACCACCACACCTGCCAGACGGGTTGGTATTAGACTTGCAACGAATAGTATATTCGGCAGTATACCGAATACCGAATATTCGGCGAGGCCCCTGACCGAATGGCCGAATATTAAGTCAAAGTATTCGGCTGGATTTTAGCGCCAAAAACTTGTACAGACGTGATTACATTATGTACCAGTGTACAGTGTTTATGTATCAATGACTACTTAATAAATGATTATAAAAGAAATGAGAACCTTACCCTTCCAAATTTTGATTACAACAATAATTCAAATAAATAAAAAATAATTCAAAGAAAAATGGAGGATTGTATGAATCCTCCATTTTTCCAATTCAGAAGATGATTATGTACCTGTGTTATGTACCAATGACTACTTAAATGATTATAACAGAAATGAAAATATGAATATAATAGGTCTTTACCTATGAAATTGCGTTTCTTCAGTACTGGTCATTTCAAATAAAAAAAAGTTTGTAATGGCTCTGTATTCTAAATTCAAATTAATTTTGTTTTAAAACCATGACATTCTATTTACAAACTCAGTCTTTTGTTTTTTGATTAGCGTTGTATTTTCATTACATTTGAACATTTTTCGTCATAATGGATACTTTAAAAATTCGTGTAATTATGGAATATGAGTTCCGTCGTGGCACCAACGCGACACAAACGGCACGTAACATCAAAAACGTTTACGGAGAGAACTGTACAAACGAACGCACAACCCTTTATTGGTTTTCCCGGTTCCGTTCTGGAAATTTTGACTTGAAAAATGAAGCTCGTGGTCGTCCGGAGACTTTGGTTAACAATAATAAATTAAAGGCGATTGTGGAAGCTGACGAAACTCAATCTACAGCTGAGCTAGCAGCAGCTTTTAATGTAAGCATCAAAACAATATTGATCCATTTGCGACAAATTGGCAAGGTAAAAAAGCTTGATAGATGGGTGCCCCACGACCTTAACGATCGCCAGCGCAACGTACGCGTCGAGACCTGCCTTTCGCTGCTCAACAGGCAAAGAAATGAAGGAATTTTGAAACGAATAGTTACGTGCGACGAAAAATGGATTCTGTTCGACAATCGATAGCGCTCAGCAAGTTGGTTAGACCCTGGTTCAGCACCAAAGCAATGGCCTAAACCAAAATGACCCCTAAAAAGGTGATGGTCACTGTTTGGTGGTCTAGTGCGGGTGTGATTCACCACAGCTTTTTACAAAACGGCAAGAGCATTAATGCAGATGTGTACTGTGAAGAACTGGAGAGAATGATGGAGAAGCTTGCACATCTGCAACCAGCTTTGGTCAATCGGTCGTCCCCACTGCTCCTTCACGACAACGCGCGACCCCATACTGCGCAACAGACAGTCTCCAAGCTGCAAGAGCTGGGGTTGGAAGCTCTCCCTCATCCGCCATACTCACCAGACCTTGCACCTACCGACTATTACTTTTTCCAAAATTTAGACAACTTTTTAGTGGGTAAAAAATTCAATTCCCGAGAGGCAGTACAAAATGCCTTTGAAGAGTTTGTTGCCTCCCGTCCAGCTGATTTTTACAAGAAGGGCATCAATAAACTGCCAATGCGTTGGCAAAGATGCGTCGATTGCATGGGTGATTACTTCTGTGATACGAGGTCGGCTCCATGTAATTTAAACTTACAAATAATGGTTGCCTTGTTAGATTGAAACAATAGTCTAAATACAATAACTACACTCAAAAGGTCTCCTCATAAGGGTCTGACATTGCTGATAAACTATTTTAAGTTATAGATCGTAAATTAGAAACGTTATTTCCTTTTAAACGCAATTGTAAGAATCTTTCAACATCTGGTGGCGATAAAATAGAAATTCTACTTAGAATTGTGACTCACTTGAACGTAGTAAAAAAAGGTCTATACCTGCTCTATCGGAGATTTTGTGGGAAAATACGAAACGGGCATGAGGCAGTTGGTTTAAAACCACGGAGGCAGACAGTTTAGGGGAGTTGGGTTTTAGAATCGGAGGAGAGAGGAGTGATTTTTAGAAGCTTAGAAGGGAAAGTAAAAGGGCGTTAATCTATCTAAATCTTGGGTACACAATGGGAGAAAGCGTGATCAGAACAAACCAATTGTAATGTGTTTAATTGTCCATAATCTTTCCCTTTGTTCCGCGTGAGGTGTTTAATCCAGTAGAGAATCTACGAGTCTGGAGACGAGGTTCATAGAACTGCGCGGTGGCGTGGGCGCCGTTCCAACTCTTCAAAATAAGAGTTGCTGGTGATGTTTTAACGATAACGCCTTGTCCGATAGCCGATCTATTACGTACTCAGACTAGGGCGCTAAGAGGCATCACCTCATATGGTCCCGTGACAGGATCTTTAGGTTAGCACGCTAGGAGGCATCATCACACTTCGAATAACAGAAATAAAAAAGTTTGAAAAAATAAGTACTTTCACTTATTGCATACAAAACGGCAATTTCATAGGTAAAGACCTAATATACATAATCAATCGATTTTAAATTTTTAATTTTACCAATTATTATTCTATGACAAAATATATTATTTAAGTATTCGGTGTTCGGCCGAATAATATGTAGATATTCGGTATTCGGCAGAATATAATAAAAGCAGCTGAATAGGTCGAATACCGAATAGTAACCGAATATTCGTTGCAAGTCTAGTTGGTATAGGTTTCAAGATCTCCTTCTCTTTATAGTACTGTTGTCTTGCGTAGTTAGCTTCCTCAGTTGCTTCTTGTAACACCCGTGCGATGAATATGGGTGGTAAGTCGTCACCATATGAACAAAATGAATCTTCTACCGCATTTACTATGGTCTCCGAGGAATTGTTCGGACTGATCCCTGCCGCCTCTTTCCGCCATCGCTCTACGCGACAGAAATTTCATCTCCATCATATAGATAGTTGACATTCCACAACTGTGCGCTTTTCCCGAAACTATCTGGCTCGCACAATAAAACTGTGAAATGAGCTGTCACCTGCGGTGTTCCCGGACCAATACGACCTTCAAACCTTCAAGAAAAGAGCGTACTCCTTCTTAAAAGGCCGGCAACGCACTTGTAACGCCTCTGGTGTTGAGGGTGTCCATGGGCGGCGGTAATCGCTTACCATAAGGCGATACGTCTGCTCGTATGCCCCCTAAACAATAAAAAAACACACATTTCATGGTGTTCAGTATGTTGCATAAATCTTAACTTCTCGATACTTTTCAATACCAATCAATAGGAGGTACCTACTGTTATTAAACAGTTCATTCTTCTAAAGTAATTTAGTAAATAAGCTGTATATATTTTTTATTGGATATTAGAATGATATTATTACTCGTATTATTGAAGTGACCGCTCACAACAACGGTGACCCTTACAGAGTTTTATACCTCACGTATTTCACGGAGTTCTTAGACTACCTCTTTGTGGATAAAAGTAAAACTTTAGTCGTGTTTACACTCGACTCGCACACGACTATAGCATTTATATTGGTGTAATAAAACCACTTTTACTGTAAAATCCACTTTCGTCGTACTTACATTTCAATTTAAACTTTGTGTAAGAGGTTTAAGGTTAATATTCCTATAAGATGATGACTTTTCTAACATTAAGGGTATTATAATGCTGTCCGTTACCGTGGATTCGTTTTAATTCGGACGGTTAATCTGCTAAGAGATTTGATAATCAGACTTTTATCTCTTTTTGTGGCCATTTCTTAATTGTCGAGTAGCACTATATCCCCCGTGGCTTGAAGAGTAGGATAGAGAATAAAGGAATGGTTTCGTGTTTCACGATTTATCTTCTTTATTACGAGTATTAAGAAGAGTCTTATATATTCATTTATTATAGACAAATATTCATAGGGCAAATTATAAACACCTTTAGCGATGTTGTAAAATATGAGACAGACATGGTAAAATATGAGATATTATTTAGAGTTGAGAATTTATGGAAATATTATTCGAAAAAAATTTCGACCAATTTGCTATTGATTGTTGCCAAGGTAAATTTTAGGGGATAATTTTTGTATTTTTAATGTACAGCATTTGTAATAACACTGGCACGTAAATAATGAAAATATTGGTCATTTGTGTTTACTCGGTCGAACTCGTAGTCATATTTTAAGAAATCACGATGTATTAAAGGAACTATAGTAAATAATGCCCTGCACATTAAGTCAACTTTAAAACATGTGTGTATGAAGTGTGAAATAAATAAATATATAGCTAAGTTCGACCCAAAAGAATTAGCATAAACATAGCATAAAATATGACTCAATAAAACCCAATCCGTTAATAAAAAAAAGGAAATATTCAATCGTAAACGCCCTTTGCATGTACCCTAGAGGGCCAGTCGGAGTAATTTAGCGGCACTCTCGAACGTACCGAGTTGTTTAGCCCTCTCTAGAGGGTTCTTTATAGCCTCGTCTAATGTAATTAATAATTAAATGGAAACTATATATAATTGCGTGTTTCTAGCCGCCTGGGACCCACAAATGACCAAATACACGCATTTAAATTTAAGATAAAAGCGACTATTTGAAGAGTTTCATTATAGAATCCTGACATAGCAGAATGTATAATGACAGCCTTTTTTTGTATAGTAGGTATTAATTCTTAATGTGATGTCATAAGTCGGATTTCCACTCCGAACATATAGTTTGTCATGAGCATAATAGATTTGACTGTGTCTCTTTCTTTATAAATATAATTAAGTGCCCGTTGTACGACAATAAGCTTCCGTTTGTCATGGAAATGTGCAAGTTGTCGCTGTCTATCTAGTTAAAGATTAGTAAATGAATGAAATGAATAAATGAAACTATTTATATGTTATTGAAATTGTTATTAAGTTAGAAAGTTGCTGAAAAATGGTAACAGATAGCTAAAAGGTGAGTTCATGCTTATTATTGAGATATTAAAATTAACGTTTAGTTACCTCTGTCAATACATGTGTGGTGATGGATTGAGATAATAATACAAAGTATCCTAATATGGTGTCGTCATAGGCGACTAAGGGAGCATACTACGCAGAACAACATCACTATAAAAAGAAGGATGAGTTGAAACTAATACTACACCAATCCGTTTGGTAAGCGTGGTATAGTAAGCTAAAGGCTAAGTAAGTAGAAGACCCTGTCCATCAGTGTACTATTAAAGGCGATCGGTGGATAAGTTAATGATCGTTGATTTAAAAAAAAAACAAGAAGCAGAGTAAGAAATCTAAAATTTACGTTTACGAAAAGGGCGTTTACCATTGAATATTTCCTTTTTTTATAAACGGATTGGGTTTTATTGAGATTTTAGATAAACTATTTTGTGATTATTCTTTTTAAATAAGATAACAAATTAAATGCTAAACAAACTTTTTAATAAGTAGTGTTGTAAAAACATTGATAAAAACAAAAAGAAAAATGTTATATTTAAAGTCTAAAACACGAAAACACACAATTCTTTAAAATTATTTAAACAAAAAATCTGTTAGTTTCGTAGATGATAGTAAACAGTTCCTCTCTACGGTGTACGGCCCATCTGTAAAATATGAAAATTATATTAATATTTTCTATAAACCGCTGTATTCTTAATAGAAAAGAAGACTCGGAGAGCACCCCCGTGACTCGGAGAGCACGTAAAGCTGTCGGTCCTACGCCTGATCTCTCCCGAGTCGTATCGGTTAATCGTCCCATCGGACTATGAGAGACATGGAGCAGAGAGTGCACCTGTGTTTACGAACACACTTGTGCACAATAATATCTCCTGCGTAGTTGACTGGTCTCTGTTGAGACTGGCTGCCGTGGCCGCAATCAGCTTGGAGAACATCATTTATTTTGATCGACTATTCATTCGATATCCATTAAGAATAAGGGCAGTTAACCATTAATTTCTTGGTATCACAGCAAATATAATTATATCAGTAAAAATATTATATTACCTTCTTGATACCACTCTGTAGTCGGAATACCACTGTCAAGTCGAGCTGCAACTATGGCTTCTCTCAAAGCCAATGCTATTACTACTGCCATACATATTGGTGGTTCACCGATACCTATAAAACGTTGAAGTAACAATAATGACTTTTCTAAAAGACCCAAAAAATAATCAATTAAAGTGTTAATGATCTTACATTTAGCTCCGAAGATTGCATCTTCACTGTATGAGTTTTTCTTCAGAGATACCCTCCAGTCCTGAGGAATATCTCTAGCAAGTGGAACATGATAGTTCCAAGTACGATCCGTAAGCAATTCTCCCGTAGGTGCATATACTAGATTTTCACATGTCCAATAACCTAAACCCATCATAAACGCTCCCTCTACCTGTCCTACATCAATTTGAGGGTTAATACTTTGTCCAGCATCTTGACACGTGTCAACTCTTATGATTTGAAACTGTCCCGTGATCACATCTAATTCCACTTCCGCTAACGTTACTCCAAATACATTTAACATGTGCTCTTCATCAGTTCTAGTAAATCCTTGTGTTTGTAATTCTACATTGTCGGTATGTGCTTGTTTTATCAACTCTTCCCAAGTTGGATTATTCATTTTGTCTCTTATTGGTTGCAGTCTCCTTAAAAGTTCTTCACAAGCTCGTTTTACTCCAACACAGGTATTAATTGAAGTGATACTACCACCAGATAGACTGACATTTGGAGCTATGACCGTGTTGTTCTCCTTAACAATTATTTTTTCAACAGGAATCTTAAGAATGTAAGCTGCTACTTGAACAGCTCTCGTGTTTATGCCTTGTCCCATTTCAATACTGCCATGGGTTAAAGCTACAGTGCCATCACCACGGTACACAGACAAATTGACATAGACATTAATTCCTCCTACTGGTGTCCACCTTAGCAAAGAAAACCTCAAACCTCGCTTTTTCCATCTGTTATTTATATTATATTGAGTTACAAATTCTCTTCTTTTCTTATAATCGGAACTTATCAAAATATTATTGACCATGTCCTTGAGTTCTCCATACTGCTCAGCGTCTAAGTTTGCCAACCTAATATCCAACGGATCCTTAGATAGTTTATACGAAATCTGTTCCATAACCAATTCAGTCATAGCAATGTGTTCCAGTGTCCCTGGTATGAATAAAAAATATTAGATACTTATTTAAAAAATAAATAAGAAGTAAGGTATATGCTTCAGACCGAAGTAATGATAGTATCTTACCGGGTGCCCTAGCCCAGGTATTTTTAGCGGTATCAGTAAGAGAGTCGAAACTTTTATAATTCCATCGATCTTTCTTGTAAGCGTTATTATATATGCCTTTGCCAAGTATAGTGAATGTTTCATTTGTTTTGTACCCATTGTCTTCATAAATATTGTAATTTAGGTATTGTATCACTCCACTATCGTTTACACCAGCCTTAAATATTACAAGATTATTTAAATATACTGAATATTTTGGATTCAATCATATAATGATACAAAATTAGGTAATGTATACCTCAAAATCCATAGCACAAGGAAGCCTCTTGCCGAGAGCTCTCGTGTTTATCGGCAGTGACTGAATGAATCGGCATGGTCTATTTAGTTTAGTTACAGCTAGAGCACTTGCGATCGCTCCTTGTATACATCTGGACATCTTGAAGCCGTATGCTCCTCCACATCGTCGGTTATGCACATCAATCCTAATTTAGATGAAATTTGTACTTATTTATATAATTCTTACAAAATCTTTAAGTCAATCATATAACTGTATGAACAAAAAAAAACAAAAGCAAGCAAAGTAATTTTGAAAATATTAGATTTTCATATGCGTGGTACTCGCATTGTCTCCACATTGTTTTTATTAACAAAATTTATCGACCTGTCTGTTTTGATGTGAATTTAAACTAAATATATTTTTTAATGAACGTGTAACGCTAAAGCTCCATGGTAAATTAAAAATTGAAAATAAATCTTTATAGATATTTTTACACGTCGGACTTTACAGCTAGAAGAGGCCGGTATTTCCTAAAACCTATAAACAATAAATATTTATTATCAAGAAATATCATGAAAAGAAGCCGAAAGCTTTTCCTTACCTATTTTGGTTAATTTTTAAAGCTCTAGATATCATCAACTGTACACCCTCCAACCACTGGGTTGCACAATATACGTCCAATCCTTCTTCAGACGGCCTTATTACACAAGTCAATGTCTCCATAACGAAGTGATACTGTCCGTAAATTGAATTTTCACCCGTGACGGTAAGAGTAACGTCATTACCTTTATCCGTTGCATTTTCTTCTGAATTAGGTATAGTTCTTGCGGAATCACCTATGGTACTCCTAACGTCTAGTACTGGAGTTTGGACGTTTGTATAAGTTGCTGTAACCAACTTTGCAGCCTTGTCAGCTATATGACGTTCTTCAGCTACTACTATTGCTATTGGTTGATTAAAATATTGCACATGCCCACTGCTCAACACTTCTTCATTAGCGGAATAAAGAAAAGAATCCGGGGGAGTGAAGGAATTCTCTCCCGGTATATCTTTTGCGACGTAGACATCAATGACGCCTGGATGCGCCTGTTAATATACATATGTTATTATAATTATTATAGTTCATGTCATAAAGTACTTATAATACAATTTTATTGTCCTTACCAAAGCTTTAGTAATGTCAATATTTACTATGTCTCCCACGGCGACAGTGCTTAAAGCAAAAGCACAAAATACTTCATCAACAAACCTCGGCAGATCTTCAGTGTAAAATGCTTCTCCCGCACATTGGACCTAAATAATACTCAGTCGAAATTATATTTATACCTTTTACAAAAAAATATAATTTTATGATGTAAAATGTCATTTTGCAGGTAAAATATTAATTTATATCCTAAGATTATGGATACGTTTATATAAAATGTATTTAAGTAACAATTTTTTTGTACAAAAATGGTTCTTTAATAATAAATCTTTATTCAGTACATCATCCTTGAATTGGTACCATTTTGCAATTTAGTCATCTATTTGCGACATACTTACACACTACTATGTTATGTATATCCAAAATACACTAGTGCCTTGAATAATTAAAAAAAAAAAATCAGGATTACAGCATTAAGATCGCATTATGTAACAAAGGAAAAAGTATCACTGCGAAGTTACATCCCAAAGCTTTAAAATTTGGCTCATTAAAAAAATTCAAGCAGAATATAAAATCTTTGAAAGCAATTATTTCGAAAAAGGTGCTGTTTGTTTACTTAGAAATAATTGAACTAAGAGTCATAGCACTATGTTTGCTGCAATACGTACTCAGATGGTTTTTATTACTGATCAAAATTTTACTGCATGTTTAGTATTTACCAAAGCTTCCACTTTTGTGATGGGCTCGTTCAATGGCCATTCCGAAGGTTTGGTATCGAAGACTTGATGAGCTCTAGACACTGGGCGATCTTCGTCCAGATTTTTGGCTCCAGAACGATAATAAGAACTTATACATGGAGCTAACTGGAGTAGACCCTGTAAAACAATTTAGCTTTGAACAAAGTTGGAAAGTTAAATATTCGTTGAGTAATTCACTAACTTCAAAAAAAGTACGGTCTATTTCAATACCTTTCCATCATACTAATTGTAATAAACAGCATTTTACTATTCTTAATTCTTGTAGAGTAAATTTTTTATAACTAGAAATCAATAGGTGTTATTTCTAAATAGAAAATCTAAATTAGTATATAAGTAACGGAGTGGGGTAACGGTAGTTTGTGAAGCCATGGTACGTACCGAAACATAAATCTCCCAGGGCAATAATAACTATTTTATAATTACTATGATCAGGCTGCAGACTTATCAGAAAAATATTTTTTTATCAAAGTGCACAGCTACGTTCTACATATTCTACACAATGTTTACCTTATAGAACAGTCCCAAAGCAGCTTTTTTTCTGTAATCTATTGAAGGTTCAGGTGGATTATCGACCACCACAAGCTCTTGTTCCATAATTTTTAACGCTGCTTGGAGTGTTTCATTGGTAAAAAGTTTTTTCCCCTCTAAATATTTTTCAGTGGCACTTGCTCGGATGAAGGAAGGTGAAAGACCACCGATGACTATTCTTGCTTCTTGTACTGTGTTGTTAGAACTGCGTATTTTGTACAAAAATCCAGCATTTACCAACGCATGTGCGTTTTGAGAACGTGGCATAATCTGAAATTACATTATTTTGGGAAAGCATAAAATCTAGGAGGATCTAAGTGTTTTTATATAAAATGAATCAGCAATTGTTTAGGAGTGGTGCTTAAATAAATATAGTCTGCTCTTATAATTTAGTTAAGGTCTTGTTTCAGTTAAAAGACTCAAAAGAATTAAAAACTACTTTTAATTGAATAATGATAAACATTCGTCATTTTGTACGAGTATCAATAAATTTTCGTTCAGTTGTTTTTTACACTTTCAAATTTTCAATTGAATTAACAATTGGACAAATAATAAAAGACAGGTAAAATAAAATGTATTTCATATCATTTACCAAATTATTATGCTTTGGAACTGCTGAGCTGTTACATATGATTTATTAATAATACTAATTAGTTTATATACAAGGTGTCTCAAAAGAAATTTCATATTTAGTGGATTGATTAAAAAAAAAGGAAGCGGTAGGTATATAGAAAAAATGTTTATTTATTGTTAAAATACACTTTTTGGGAATTCATTTCTTAAAAATAATATTGTCTAAATGTAAACCCTCACGTTGTTGGCACTCATTTAATCGAACAGTAAAATTACTTATGACTGCTCGACAGGTGGAGTGAGGGATGGCTGCCATTTCGTGACGGATATTTTCTTTCAAATGCGCCAGTGAAGTTGGTTTATTGGCGTAAACTTTAGATTTAAGATAACCCCATAGGAAAAAGTCCATAGGGGTTAAATCTGGGCTACGTGGAGGCCAATTTATGTCACCTCTCCGGGAGATCAATTTTCCTGAGAAAATTTCACGAACACGTGGCAGAGATATATTGGACGTGTGTGAAGTTGCTCCGTCCTGTTGAAACCATGTTCTTTGGTTATAGCCAGGAAAGTTTTGCAGTTCAGGTACCAAGAAGTTGTCTAACATCTCCACATAACGCTCTGAATTCACTGTAACTGTACGCCCCATTTCGTCTTCAAAAAAGTAAGGGCCGATAATTCCTCGCGCCGACATGGCAGCCCATACGGTCACTTTAGGCGAGTGTAGGGGTTTCTGATGTTTGCGTTTCGGATTGGCTGAACTCCAGTAGTGGCAGTTTTGCTTATTTACGTGGCCATTAAGATGAAAATGAGCTTCATCCGAAAACAAAATGTTGGTAAACGTTGAAAATCGCTCAATCATCTGATTTACGAAATTAAGCCTCTGACCGGCATCTTGGGGCTTTAATTCTTGCACCAATTGAATTTTGTAGGGGTGCAGCTTTAGATCTTTGTGCATAATGCGATGTAATGATGATCTATGCACATTTAAAGCACTCGCGCGCTTCCGAATTGAAAGGCTCGGGTCGTCACGTACAGATTGATTAACACTCTCCACGTTTTCTACCGTTCTTGATGACCTAGGTCGCCCGGATTTTGATTTATCCAGCGTTGATCCAGTCTCTTCAAACTTTTTAACCCAATGTCGAATGAGAGGAAGGCTTGGCGCATCATTTAAGTGGCGAAAACCTCGAATACTGCAGAATTTTCTACGCGCGACAGTTGTCGAATCACCGTTCTTGTAAAACTCTCGCACGCACAACGCGCGGTCTGCTCCCGAGAAACGCTCCATAGCGACTGAATCCCCAAGAGCCAAGCTACCAATTGACATAACCCCCGCACCCCTCAAGTACGCAGCGTTCACGCAGTAAGCTAAACAAATATAAAATTTCTTTTGAGACACCCTGTATTTAATACATGGCTGGATGGAAGCGGACTGCCGGAATAGCTGGCACTCTTTGGGGGAGACCTTCGTTCAGCAGTAGACGTCGATAGGTTATGTCGATATAATGATCATGCATATTTGGTGCATTAGGGTGCAGTGCAATACCTATGAAATTAGTCCAGTTGCCAGTCAACCGTTGAGTGATGCAGATAAAAAAGGAAGTAGGTGTGTTGAAATTTGTATTAGAATAAATCAACCAAATAATACATCAAATGTAATAGACATAGATAAAACTAACCTTAAATGTTACCAGTTTATAGTCATTGGTAAGTGGCGGTAACAAAATATTACGTATGATGTAACCTCTCATGTCTTGCTTGAGAAACTGTTGCATTGTCAGAGTACGTTTGAAACTGAAACTATTCTCTGAAAGTAGATAAAGTCACAAGAGTTGGTTGATTTGAGTTAGGAGAAGTTTTATAAAAAGTTTTTTAAATATTTGTTTCTAAGTTTGTTTTATTTTATTCAATATGAACAAAAAAAAAACATGTTACATCTAGATGGTTGACAGTCCACAACTGTGCGATTTTTCTGAAACTTTCTGCCGCGCACAGCAAAACTGCGGAATGAGCTGTCGCCTGCGGTGTTCCCGGACCAATACGACCTTCAAGAAAAGAGCGTACTCCTTCCTAAAAAGCCGGCAACGCACTTGTAACGCTTCTGGTGTTGCGGGTGTCCATGGGCGGCGGTAATCGCTTACCATCAGGTTATAACGTCTGCTCGTTTGCCCCCTATATAATAAAAAAAAATGTAAAATAAGTAATAATAAATCTTGAGTTCCTGAACTATTAACTAGTTACATGTAATCCAAAACTATTATTATTACTAAAACAGACACAAAGAAAATAATCAGATTATGGTTACGAGATACTAAGAGTTATAATTAAAAAATATGAGAGTGAAACTTAATTAATAATAATAACTCAAGATTAGTTTAAAATTCCAAAATAAGATTATTAAATTGTTGGTTAGATAGAGCATATTTTTTAAATGGTTTTTTATAAGAAATCCTTTTATAAGAAAAAATATTGCAGTAATACGTACGTATTGTTACTTGACCACCAACCGTTTCTAACAGCAGAAAAATGTCTGATGAAAAAAAATTATGTTGATGCTTAATCATCAAATTGCCAGCTATTGATCCAATCTGAAAGAAAATTAAAACTTGTTTAAACTGGTTCTGTCCGATTAAATATTGATCTACTTATTGATTATAGGCATTATCATTTATGGCACAACAAACGAAATTAAAGTAAAAGAGTTCTACATTAATTAAGAAGTTGTAACAAAAAAATAGATATAATGATCGAAACAAATAACAATGGAAAATAAACAAATAAAATAAGAAACATATAAATAACGCAAAGCTTCTTACATTTCTCACTGGAATATGCGCCACGTATTGAATATGTTCATATAATTTTATCAAATAATCAAAGAATTCCGCTTTGGCCACTTTTTGAAGTATATTCAGAAAATCCGTAAGCGTGGTATTTGCGTTTACTATTAGGTTCTGGTCCACGCTATAGCCTTTCAGTTCTTGAACTCCGGTTATATCTATGAGCACACGAGGATATTCGTCTATAGGGTATACTCCTGAAATTATTTAAATAATGTATTTAAAATCTAAATCATGAGTATATATTTCCATAGTAGAAATAGATCGTAAAAGTGTATTAACCCCTTTTCAAATTGACAAAAGCAATTTATAACGATGCATTAAAATACTTGACAGACCTTGTTAATTACTCAGTTTTTTTTTGCTTTGTGTAGGAAGTTTCACATTTTAATAGTAAATATTTGACGTCTATAGTTGCTCTTTATCATATAATTAGTCATGCGACAGGTTGCATATTATTATATCGATAAATCTATACGACGTATACATTCTGAATATTTACAAGACCGAAACTTGAAAATGTAGACGAAAATTTAAAATATCATCTTAATTTGTACAAGTGTATAGAAAAAGGTAAACACTATTTACATTATATTCATATACGAGTATATATCAAATGTATAATATTTGTCATATATGAATACCTACAGTGAGTTGGCAATATTTTCATAATAGGTCAAGAAATATACTGCTACAGCCGGTTGATGTGATAGATAAGTACTCGAGAAGATGAGCCATCTGACTACGTAATCATAACTTAAGTATACGGTCGTTATCCATGTGGTGATGTATTAAGAATACTGACTATCACCATATTAACCCATTTCAAAGATGTCGTAAGAGGCGAATAATAAGGGAAACAATACATTTACACGGGGCATGGTACCACTCCGATCGAAAAAGCACATTCATTTATTGCAAAAACAATCCATAGAAAATTTTGTCGTATAATATAAATACTAAACTCAAACAACGCGCCGTTACGACTACAAAAAGTGATAATAAATAAAGTTTATTACCTCCACTGTCTGGAAAGTAACGTAAAATGAATGTTATTTTACAGTATTTAAATCATTAAATCGTCACGAATCGTCAGAATTAAGAAAATACTCAATACCATCATTATTCTCGAAGGGATAAATGCTCATGATTTTGCCGAACTATAGTTTTAGCGTTAACCATATTATTCATCAGGCAATCACAAACGTCAACTTTCATGTATTTTAGAAACAAATATAGTTATTTTTTTCAAAATATATGTATTTCGTATCTATACTATTATTATGAAGACGTAAAGTTTGTGAGATTGTAGAGGTAATCTATAGATCTACTAAAACGATTTTGTAATACCTATATTACGTATTACAAAATCGTTTTAGTAGATCTATCGTTGTTATAAGCCACATTATCAGTACATGTCACAAGCAATATACTAAACTCAGGTTCAAACCCGATAAATGATTATCGCAATATCTGAAATACAAACAGGCTGAGCCTCGGGCAAAATCTAGTTATAGATCATTTATACGAAGGCACAGAGCAAATGATCTTGCCAAACTCACAATAATTTGTCTTGCGTGAGAATAAATGGTCGCTGGCTGCTGATAGTTCGGGCACAAATTATTAGACTACCAGAACTATCAAACTGGAATTTATTTGAATTAGAAAAAAATGAAAAAATACCTTTAGCTGTGTTTCCGCATACCAACATATAAGAATCAGTTCCTTGTTTCATTAAGATTCTAAATATATCCGTAACGGTATTGACTCGGAACCAAAATTTATCATCCTTCAATCTTATCTCTATTACATTAGCTTCAACATCTTCTTCATTCAAAAAGCACCAATCCATTTCATCACAATTACTCTTGTTGCATGATTCTCCAGTCTTTTTGCAAATTTGTAAGTCTTCAATATCGGCTAGCTGAATTTTTTTTGGCGCGTCTTTGGCAAATTTTTTAAACGCTTCTAATATTGGCCTATAGCCTGTACATCGGCAAACGTTACTGGCTAAAGACTTTTCTATTTCCAGCATTGTTATATCTGGCTTACTTTGTAGGAGGCTGCAAACAAAAGTTACCATTAACGAAAATAAAGCCAAGCAGACCTTGTAGTTCAATCAGTGTTAAATAGAAACTTTACCAACAAATACTCCTTATTTTTTTGTAATACAAACGTTAACAAAAGACAGACCTATATTTAACCAATTAAATATTAAAGGCCAAACCTGTACATAGACATAACCCACGACGGTGAGCAATATCCACACTGCGAGCCGTTTTCTTCGGCCAGGGTTTCCTGCAGTGGATGGTAGCCTTTCACCCTGTTGCCCACCTTTTCAATTGTCGTGACCTCCCACCCATGACAAGACGTAATTGACACCATGCACTATAAAGAAGAAAGTATATTTAAGGAATGTAAAGAATGTAAGCATACTGACGGATTAATAATAATAGTTGAAGTATCGTCATTCCGTGGGACGAGACAACGTAGGACAACAGCACTGCAAGTAAAAGGAGAATTTGATAAAAACCGTGTACCAATACGTTTGGTCTTTAAAACCTACTGTTAAAGAAGAATGTCTATGTCCAGCATTGGACTGTTAAAGCTGTTGATGAAAAAAGAAAAAGATATTATATATTATTTGGGATCGGTTACTAGTCCAATCGGTTTTACCTGAATATTTATACACAGAGCGACTGGCATCTGACCTACGCAACCCTGGCGGTGAACTTAATTCGACGTTGAATAAGTTGTCTGTGTATTTCATCGAGGCGCTTGGCTTACGGGTGGCCCTTGACAAGACGGAGGCCCTGCTTTTTCACGGGCCCCGTTGTGGTCCACCCCCCGGCGCCTCTATCGAAGTCAACTCGGTCCTCGTACCAGTTCGGGCCCAGATGAGGTATCTGGGCCTGAGACGGTAGGTGGCTCTTCGACGAGCACTTCCGACAGCTATCTCCGAAGCTGGTCGACGCTGCCTCCGCCCTTGGGCGTCTATTGCCCAATTTGGGTGGAGCCAGCGTCGCAACGAGACACCTCTACACGGGGGTGGTCCGGTCGATGGCCCTGTATGGGTCACCGGTGTGGGTGGCGGCTCTGACCGCCCAGAATAAGGCGCGCCTTTGGCGCCCTCAGCGGGTATTGGCGGTCAGAGCCATACGCGGATACCGCACCGTGTCCACCGAGGCGGCGTGCGCCTTGGCCGGAACACCCCCGTGGGACTTGGAGGCGGAAGTGCTCGCCGAAGTTTATCGGCGAGCGGCTGAATACCGGGCGGAGAACGGCTATCGTCCTCCGCCCGAGGAGGTACGCGAATGGCGTGAAGCCGCTTGCCGAGCCACGATGGCTCGTTGGACTTCCCGGCTGGAGGCTCCACGTGCTGGCTTTGCCACCGTGGAGGTGCTCCAGCCGGTCATCCTCAAGTGGGCAGGGCGGCAGCACGGGACCCTTTCCTTCCGGCTGACGCAGGTGCTTTCCGGGCACGGTGGCTTCGGGAAGTACCTGCACTCGGTCGCTAGGAGGGAATTGAGTCCCGCCTGCCACCACTGCGACTGCAGTGAGGACTCGGCCCAGCATACGCTGGAGATCTGCCCCGCCTGGGCAGCGCAGCGCCAGGCCCTCACTGCAGTCATCGGAGGAGATCTGTCGCTGCCGGCCGTCATACTCTCTATGGCCGGTAGCGACAGCAGTTTTACCGCGGTCGCGACCTTCTGCAAAGACGTAATTTCGCAGAAGGAGGCGGCGGAGAAGGCCCGGGAAGACGACGTTCACTCGGACCCGATCCGCCGCCGGCGAACCGGGTGGCGGAGGCGGGCCTATCTGCGCCTCATGCCGCCCTGAGTGTGGCCGCGGATGGTGGGGACGGGTTTTCCCCTCCATACGCTTTACAGGCCAACCGCGAGGAGGCGACGTACGCGTGTGCCGTGCGTCGCCTAAATTGAGATTTTTACCAGCAGACGGTGCCCGCTTCAGTGTGGGCAGGCGCTGGGAGGGGTCCGGTCGTGTTAATAACTGCAGTTTCCGGACCCCTCCCTTCTCAGGCGCAGAGTTGGCACACCGTGTGGTTTTAGTCGGTTCGATTCTGACACACCACCCCACCGCAAACCCCGGTCAGGTGACGGCCCGAGGGGGTTACCACACGTTAAAAAAAAAAAAAGTTGTCTGTGTATTTGAGGCCACTGACTTCCATATAACGATTGCCATAAATATTCATGATAACCGTGAACAACGGCTTAACGTGCTCTCCGAGGCACGGGCGGAAAACACGGCCATCTTAATCATACTCCGGGCTGCGATTAAGAATTTCTTGTAAGAAGAATCCAACAGCAATTCGACCCGGGAACCGAACTTGAGACCTCTTGATCTACATTCGCTTACGCTGACCATTAGACCAAAGATAAAGAATAATAGTGTGTAAGAAGTAGTTTCATGAATACCGAGTTGACAGCATAACTTTCTCCTGATGGATTCTTGACGTTAACGATACATCCTCCGCAGCCAGCTTCGCGACACATGTACTTGGTGCCTTTGAGGTCAAGATCATTTCTTATGTAGTCCAGAAGAGTTACGTGGGAGCTCACTTCTCCTCCAACTGGAAAATATCTTGTATTATATTCAAGCTATTTGAAGTGAAATATAAATCTGTGTGTACTCTACGTTACAAGTGTCAGGGTGAAGTACTTACTTCAGAGATATATCTGACATCTTTTACATGTAATAAACCATTTATTTAATCCATAACTATATTTCCTTTAAAAAAATAATTATGTCCATTTAACTTTGAAATTATGTCATACTTTGTGTTAAAGAAATTTAAATTGCAATAATGGCAATTGAGCTGAAGAGGTATATGTCCAGCGTTGGACTATTTATGACCGTTGATGAAACGAGAAGCGTAAATTTAGCCATTCCCGTTCAAATTAAAGAGAGATTTCTTAAATTCAAAAAAATACTGCATAATTTTTTTATATTAACACGCTTTTAAGAACTCACACAAATCCATCAGTTTATTCATAATACAGAAAAAACACAATACCTTTATAATTTGCTCCGTTAACTTTCAAATTAATTTGGTTCATTTTTTAATGAAGACCACAATGACCCTACGTCAACAAAAGAAACGTTATTACAGTAAACACCTTTACTTTTGAGAAAAGAAACAATTAAACTCATACATAATGAATGTATTCTTACAAGTCATGAAAACTGTGCAGATAAGATAATGGCAGTGGTTAAACTATAAAACAAGACCAGTTACGAACAACGCGATGTTGTGTATGTTCGTTTCGAAATTCGGCAACTGTATTTTAATGATAACACACTGTTGACATTAATTTGTTTTTAAGATTCCGTAGTGTAGTGGTAAAGAAAAAAAAGTTCAAGTTCAAAGACACGTGTCTTTGAACTTTAAATAATGTTGGCCCTGATTTTCGTTAGAGGCAAGTGTTTTCCGTTCTATTTACACAGTTGGTTTAAAAATCTATAAAATTTTATAACATACTTAGGATTAAACAGTATAATGTACCCACTACGATTTATTTGGCTTTATAAGTTTAAAGGGAATAGTCGGTTAACTTCTTCTGAAGTTTGTTTGAAAAGAGAAGTAAAAATTCTTCAGTATAGTAGATACTAAACTACGGAACCATAAACTAGTCATCACTTATTACGCATTTGAAGGTTTGTTTTAACTAAATAGATGTACAATAAAGATAACCTAGAAATCTTTATAGTTGGGCCTCAATGAAGTTAAACAAAAGTCTAGGCATATTATTATTGAGGACCACTATAGACACGGCTAGATGAAGTAATCGGTATCAAAATTCACTTGGCCGTAAAGGCTCGAAGACTACGTTAAATATATATCATCATTTCAACAGCCTTTAATAGCCCATTGCTCGACATTGGTCTCTACTTACAGAGTAGGCTTAGGCCTACTAACACGCTGGCCAGACGGGTATCGGGTATGTTTTTCTTTGCAGTGAGTTTGTTTCCTTAATTGGCTCTTACGACACTCATGGAATGAAGACATGTTATGTACCCCTAAACATTTAACACGGCACTTGAGGTCCATTGAATGTGTTGTGGAACGTGCATCGATAAGGATGACGACATTGGACCTCCACCGGATATCAGAAATATATTTTAAGTTCATTCCTGTTTCACACTTTATCACTTCTTATTAGTTTTAGTTTTAATTTAATAAAATTATATACAAGGAGATTTCTGTTTCACACTTCGAAGCAGAATCACCTCCAACTAGCTGAAGTTATAATTTTGTAAAATTAGTAATTAACTTTTATTTGGATCCTCCGGCTCCGGCTCCGGCAATAGCCTATTGCAATCGACATCCTGTATTTTTAATCCGTCATCATATCGAGGACGTTTGTCTTTTTCATGCGACTGAAGTTGCGACAACGAGTGGTCTTAAACGTTTTTATATTTCGAAAGTAGACTAAGTCTTTTTCCTTCATCACGATATGTAACTGAACCTAACTATAATTTGTAGGTTAACGAAAAATACGATAATATGTTAAAAATATACAAGTTAATAAAAATAACTTGACAAACTACTCGTAACTTTTATCAGTGTTGAGCCTCCTTGACTGAAACTTGTTTTGTGTATTATGTCAAACCGTTTATAAGGACTTGTTGATATGAGACCAGTTTGCGTCAACTCGACTGACATGTTTGTTACAGTAAAATAGATTTTATTTCTGTTGGCTATGTTTTAAATTAGACAAGTGCACTGCATATTTGTTTTTATTTAAGGATCTCACAACGAGGAATACACAAAAAACAAAAAAATAATTAACAGAATATACAAGTTATGTGCTTCCTCATTTACAGGAGACCACATCATGTACAAGAAAATTTACACGAATATTAAGTCCTTACACATCAAATCACGCACTGCAAAACTGTGGAATGAGCTGTCGCCTGCGGTATTCCCGGACCAATACGACCTTCAATCCTTCAAGAAAAGAGCGTACTCCTTCCTAAAAGGCCGGCAACGCACTTGTGACGCCCCTGGTGTTGCGGGTGTCCATGGGCGGCGGTAATCGCTTACCATCAGGCGATACGTCTGCTCGTTTGCCCCCCCATATAATAAAAAAAAAAAAAAATTGGCGATTAATCGCACTCGCTACTTTGATCTATTTTTTTTATATGGAATAGGAGGCAAACGAGCAGTACTTATCCTGGTACGCCAGAGGCGTTACTAGTGTAATGCCGGCCTTCGGGGGATGGCGAGAGGGATGGCGTATGTATTTAGAATTATTTGTATTAACATGCTTATCAGCAGTCTGGTTACTAAGTACAGAACTAATTTGAGATCTTAAATCTTAATCATTTCAGTATTAGGAAAAGTGTAACGGACTGATGAACTAACAAGAATAATAATAATATATTTCTTAATAAAAACTGAACAGGTTATCAGTCTGTGTGTCTGTCTGTATGAATTTGAGTGATATCTGATAAATTTCAGATGTCAGGGAACTTTTATCTTAAGGTTTCGGGTGTTTCCTTTCTAGGGTGCACCTGATTCCCGGATTCTAGTACTCGAGACGGCGTGCGGCTTTTAGTCGGTTCGAGTCTTACATAGCCACCAGCAGGTGGTACCCCGGGGGAATTTCCGCACAGAAAAAAAAGAAAGACTTTTATCATGTTATCATTCTAGAGATTAAGGGTAGCTCGACTAATAGCTACTGTCAAGGTTGTATTCATACAATTATTGGTCTCACAAACGATGGTCCGACAATTAACGATGGAAATCTCAGAAAATAAACAATAAAAGACTTTTAATTTAGTTCAACAAAGTTTTAGCGTGTAAGTATTATTATACATACAATATATTTTTAAATTAAAATTAATAATCTATAAAAATCTTTTCATTTAATCATTCAATCAAGCGTCCTGATCGCATGCGTATCGGTTAAGTCCAGAACGCTATGCTATGTCTGTATAATGGTCCCTTAGAATACAATTAGAAGGGTTAATTACTTATTAAACTTAAAATCAGTTATTCTCGTTGCTGACAGTAAACAGTTTCTTTCAACTGTATGTGGGCCATCTGGAATACATTGAAAACATTAATTTTGCAGAAAATTATTTGTTTTTAGGTGTGTTTCAGTAAGTTTTTATGTACCTCTTATGTATCTCAATGGGTCGAAATTTACCCCTAAAGTCATTAATAATACCACCTCTTTAATTTGTTTGCAATATTAAATAATACTTTATAGTTATATCAGGATACATGGAGTTCTACGTAAATAATTAATTTAATATTGAAAAGTTATTTAAGCGATACGAAAAGTTGAACATTTTATGAGACTGATACCGTTTCTCACAGGAATATTTAATGTTGTGAATTTTTTAATAGTGATTGTTTAATTTTATTTACAAAGACTACGATTTATAGTAATCTAAGCTATAATTATAAAAACATGGTAATGACCTTCTGGATACCATTGAGTGGCAGGTATACCAGTGTCAAGTCGAGCTGCAACAATAGATTCCCTTAAAGCCAATGCTATTACCACTGCCATACATATAGGAGGTTCGCCAATAGCTGTAAAAATAAGAGTAAAATTATTATTCCTATTCATTTTTATAATGTTATTTTGTACTAAAATACATGGTCTTACATTTGGCCCCAAAAACAATATCGTCACTATAAGAATTTTTCCTTAGGTATACTCTCCAATCTTGAGGTATGTCTCTAGCTAGTGGTACATAATAGTGCCAAGTACGATCTGTGAGGTTCTCTCCTGTAGATGCATACACCAAACGTTCAGATGTCCAATAACCCAAACCCATCATGAAAGCTCCTTCTATTTGTCCAATGTCAAGTTCAGGATTGACACTCTGCCCAGCATCTTCACATAAATCAACTCTTATGGTCTGAAACTGACCAGTGATCACATCTAATTCTACTTCTGCAAGCGTCACACCAAATACTGGAAAACTATGCACTTCGTCAGTTCTGGTAAATCCATGCGTTTGTAAATCAACATTGTCTGTGTGTGCTTTCTTTATTAAATCCTCCCAAGTTGGATTATCCATCTGGTCTCTTGTTGGCTGTAGTCTTCTTAAAAGTTCTTCACAAGCTCGTCTTACACCGACAGTTGCATTGATAGAAGTGATACTGCCATGGGTCACGCTCACATTCGGTCCTATTACGGTGTTATTTTCCTTAACAATAATTTTTTCAACAGGAATATTAAGTAAGTGTGCAGCTACTTGAATAGCTCTCGTGTTTATGCCTTGCCCCAATTCAATACCTCCGTGAGTTAAAGCAACAGTACCATCCCCAGAGTAAACTGACAAGTTGATGCATAAGTTTATTCCTCCCTCGTGGGACCATCTTAACACAGAAAATCTCAAGCCTCTCTTTTTCCAACGATTATCACGATTATATTGGTTTACAAAAGCCCTTCTTTTATTGTATTGAGAAATTGAAATTAGATGTTTGATCATTTTGATAAGGTCTCCATATTGTTCAGTGTCCATGTTGGCTAGCCTGACATCTAGCGGGTCTAAAGATAGTTGATAAGCTATCTGTTCCATTACTAATTCAGCCATTGCGATGTGTTCTAGTGAACCTGGTGATGAAAATGCATAAGTTTAGGAAAAACAATAAATCTTTTTTTTTTATATTCTAAAATAATTTTCATTGAAGTCATCTATATTAACATAATAAATTATAATTTTCACAATAACCATTACAAAATAAAATAGCATCTAAGGAAACTTAGTCTAGTCTATTTAGTAATAAAGGAGAATTACATGGTGCTCTAGCCCAAGTGTTTTTGGCAGTGTCGGTGGTAGAATCGTAAATTTTATAGTTCCAACGTTCCCTCTTATAAGCATTGCTGTATGAAAATCTACCAAGCGCAGAAAATGTTTCGTTTATTTTGTAGCCATTGTCTTCGTAAATATTATGATTAATGTACTGTATCTCTCCACGTTTATCTACGCCAGCCTATAAAAGAAAATTAGATTTAGATAACATATTTAACTATTAACAAAATAAATTTACAAGATTACCTCGAAATTCATAGCAACAGGAAGCCGCTTGCCAACAGCTCTCATATTAGTACGCAAAGACTGAATGAACCGACACGGCCTATTTAACTTAGTAACGACAAGAGCACTTGCGACTGCCCCTTGAATACATCTTGATTCTTTATAACCGTATGCACCTCCACAGCGACGATTATGTACGTCAATTCTGAAACATATCGCTTATTATGAAATATTGGGAACAGATTATTTCAAACTGGTTTTCCTTGAATTACATTACTGTAAGTCAAAATCATGTGAATCTCACATATTAAAATTTTTATGACGAAGTATAACGATCTGAGTTTTTAAAAATAATATTACAGAGATCCAAGTTTTATTACTATGTTAAAATTTTTTATACCAATTTAGTTTAATTTGGACCAAATGTTTGTATGATCTGAAAATATTGGTTTTGGAGTTTGAATGTTTTCTATGTATAATATGTGCGTATTTACAAAAAAAAATGTATTTATATTAGTAGTCTAGTACAAGCTCTGCATCTGCTAATTCTGTTAGATGTCTGAAATATTATTATATAGTCTACTTATAAAATATTTGCTTACCTATTTTGGTCCATTTTTAAAGCTCTAGATATCATCAACTGAATGCCATGTAACCACTGTGATGCACAATAAACATCTAATCCTTCTTCTGAGGGTTTTGTCACACAAGTCAAAGTTTCCATAACAAAATGGTACTGTCCATATATTGTGTTGTTGCCCTGAATTATATCAGTAACATCATGGCCTATCTCTGTGGCATTTATTTCATTAAAGAGTGTAGATCTTGCTGGATTGCCTTGCGTATATTTCACATCTAATAATGGATCTTTAACATTTGTGTATGTGGCTGTAACTAACTTAGCTGCTCTGTCAGCGATATGTCGTGATTCAGCTACGACTATTGCTATAGCTTGATTAAAGTATTCTACACGTCTACTACAAAGTATTTCTTCATCGGAAGAAAAAAACGGAGCATCAGAAGGACTAAAGGAATTTAAACCAGGTATATCGTTTGCTGTGTAGACGTCTATGACTCCTGGACAAGCCTGAATAATAATATTGTTATGTTTTAGTTATGTTTACAATGAAAAATGATATCTGCATATGCTGGTACTTACCAAAGCTTCAGAGACATCAATATTTACTATATCTCCCACAGCAATAGTGCTTAAAGCAAATGCACAAAACACTTCGTCACAGAAACGTGGTAAGTCTTCAGTGAAAAATGCTTCTCCTGCACATTGTATCTGAAAGAAATATTTTTTACATTTGAATTGCCCTTATTTCTTATAAGAAAAGATAGCATTGTTGATATTTACCAAAGCTTCAACTTTCGGAATGGGTTGATTTAAGGGCCACTTTGATGGTATTGTATCAAAGACTTGATTTGCTCGAGATACAGGACGGGTGTCATCCAGATTTATTGCTCCAGAATAGTAATAAGGGATTACCGCATTCTGTGGAATTATCTTAAGGAGTCCCTGAAAGACGACACTCTAAGATATAGCTATTTTTCTCCAATAAATACTGTTACAAGTCAGTAAATAGTGTCTGATTTAAAGTAATATGGGTCCAGAAGATTGCTTACCTTATAGAAGAGTCCCAAAGCAGTTATTCTTCTGTAACACACCGACGGTTCAGGTGGATTGTCAACCACCACAAGCTCTTGCTCCATAATTCTCAAAGCAGCTTGAAGAGTCTCATCCGTAAAAAGTTTCTTTCCTACTAAAAATGTTTCAGTACTAGTAGCTCTGGTAAAAGATGGTGCAAGAGCTCCATAAACTATTCTTGCTTCTTTTACTATTTTCAAAGGGCTATATAGTTTATAGAGAAATCCAGCGTTGATTAGAGCATGAGCATTTTGAGATCGTGGCATAACCTAAGAAAATACATAAAACATTAGAAAAATGCCTGTTTAATCTTTCCAGATATTTTTTTGTAAATTGACTTGGATTGAAATGGGCTGGTAGAAATGGCCATGCATCTCTACTTAATAAAACTTTTATTCTGAAACATTATTTCAAAATCTAACAACGAAACTAATGTTAGACTATTGCGATACATGTATTGATATGTTCAAGAATCTATGCGATTAGATCGAGAAATGGTCACACCATTTCTCGATCGAACATTACTTTTTTTTTTTTTTTTTTTTTATTACTTATTAAACAATCAATATTATTATCATGTATTTACGTTCATTACACTTTCTATATAACATGCATAAAGAATTAAACCTTGAGCCAATTGAAAACCAATTATTAAAATGACTTCAAAATAAAATATTGAAAGGCTTCTAAACGATAGAAAAGCACGCACTCGTTTACTTAATACGCACTCAGTTCACCAAAACACAATCATGCACTCGTATTGACAACAACAGACACCACTGATACTGACTCACCCATTTTATTTTATTGTTCAAAAATATGTATGTGTGTCTCATGACAAGATATTATGAACTCCCAGCTTTCTAGAATAAGTTCAAGATTTATGTCAGTTGGCTCTAATAAGCTCGGACAGCTTACTGCTTTTAATCACTCACGACACTTTTTTGTCTGCTATAACGAACTAAGCAAGCGAGACCCAGAGAGAAGTTAATACTCACTTTAAAGGTTACTAATTGATAGTCGTTAGTAAGTGGCGGTAACATAATATTCCATATGATGTAACCTCTCATATCTTGTCTCAAAAACTGTTGCATTGTCAAATATTGCTTGAAACTGAGACTACTCTCTGCAAAATAATGAAACAAATGACAATTTAATGGAAAAATTAAGGATTTTTATAGCCGTATGTTTTAAAAGAAAATTCCATACATACGTATTGTTACTTGAGCACCAACTGTTTCCAATAGTAAAAAAATGTCCGAAGCAAAGAAATTGTGTCGATGTTTGATCATTAGGTTTCCAGCTATTGATCCTACCTAGAAGCACACTCATACTAAAAAAATGCAGTTACGAAATTAATGTTTTAAATATATCTTTACAAAAACACATAGAAAGAGACATGTGTAATACCGGTAACTAATAACAATGAGCTGGTTCCACCGGAATTATACGACTGCCTCACGACTGCCTCACGACTGCCAAACTGGTACTTAGTAATTATTTTCTAGAATTTCAACAAATGAGTTAATACATTAAGAATTATATGGTAACCAGTTTGAAGCTCTATCACGATAAGCGCCACAGGGCGATAATAAAAACGGCTCCGTTCACCAGGATCCCCTGTTTAAATCCCATGGGAGAAATATCTGGAATTTTTGAAGTGAAACTTCTTTATCGGGGTTGTCATAAAATTTAGTGTATCATTTTTTTCGTTACGCGTAACATTTATCCGTTACGTTACGCGTCACATTTATCCGTTGCGCTATCTTTTTGAAGTGAAACTTCTTTATCGGGGTTAAAATAAAATGTTTTATCATTATTGAGAGTAGTTATATACAATCCTTCAAAAAAAAATTATAAAATAAAACAAAAAACATTTTCAAACACAAACAGGACCAAATTAATACTACAATGAAATATCACATTACAAACAATATTATTTTATTTAGTCCACAATGTAAATAACTACACACATCACATTCCACAAACTTACTTCATTCACACCACAGATCGCGAAATATTTACTCAGGTCTCGCTCCTTAACTTTTATTGCACTTGAAATAAGAATTGTCACGAATATTGCTGGTTTATAAGTCTTTTGTCGTTATACCTTACGTCGACATATGATATTTATTTTTTGAAAAATAACGATATAAAGAAGTTTCACTTCTTACGAGTGTACGCTAGTACACGCAACTTTTTTTTGGATTTAAGGGATCCTAGCGACGGAATCCTTGGACGGTGGCAAAAAACTGTCATATTTTTGTCCTTTGAATGTTTGTATTCATGTAATGCGATTATTTTATTACAATATTTATTTCTATAGGTTTCCACTGAATTCACTAAAAATATTTTAAGTTTACTAGAAACAAAGTTATTTCTGTGTATTTACATATTATTCGTTTGGCGATGGATTCAGAATACGAAGTTTAATCACTTGTATTCATCCCTTAGATCAAAGTAGATCAAACTCTGCAGGATAAAAGCACTGCATAGATAAGGAAAACTTGAAATTAACCTTTCCAACCCGATTGGTCAGCGTGAGGTAGTAGCTCAAATATCCTTTACAACTTTGATGTTGTAATTTCATATTTATGATTTATGTAATAATTTATTTACAAACTATTTGAATTAAAGTTATTGCATCTCTTCAAAAATATCTACTTACATTTCTCACTGCCTCATGTGCGACTTTCTTAACATGATCATGCAATTTCAATAAGTAACCAAAATATTCTTCATCGGCTACTTTTTGTAATATATCCAAAAACTCAGTAAGTGTAGTATTTCCATTGACTATCAGATTCTGATCCATTGTATAGCCTTTTAGTTCTTGAACGCCGCTAATGTCGATTAGGACACGAGGGTAGTCCAATATAGGATATACTCCTGAAAGATTTAATAGGCCCAGTAAGTAAGTAGATTAGATATCCCCTGATCATGAGTGACTAACACCGACTATGGATATGATTTAAGTGTTATTACGTTCGAAGATAGTTCAAGTTTATATGGTATATTTGTTGAATAATATGAAAAATATCAAGATACTTCGCGTTTTTTGGGATAGGCTTTCATTTTACAGTGGGTGACAATAGGTTAAAGTATTTTTAATAATTACCTTTAGCGGTGTTTCCACAAACCAACATATAGGAATCAGTGCCTTCTCTAATAAATATTTGAAATATATCTTGTACAGTATTAACTCTAAACCAAAGCTTGTTGTCTTTCAATTTTATCTTTATTATATTCCCTGGAATATCTTCATTATTTAGAAAACACCAGTCGCTTTCCTCACAATTACTTTTGTCGCAATTTCCCCCAGTTTTTTTACAGATTCGCAAATCTTCAATATCAGGTAACTGAATTTGATGTGGTGCATCGCTTGCAAATTTTTTGAAAGCTTCTAATATTGGCCTATAGCCTGTGCATCGACATATATTGCTGGATAATGACTTTTCTATTTCCAACATTGTTATATCTGGATTTGACTGTAAAAGACTGAAACCGAAAATCAAAATACAATGATGTTATTTCACCGAGTAAGTGAGGATACCGGAGGCTCATACCTCAACCCCTTCCCCATCCCCCAAAGGCCGGCAACGCAACTATGACGCCTCTGGTGTTGCGGGTGTCCATAGACGGCGGTAATCACTTACCATAAGGCGAAACGTCGGCTCGTTTGCCCTCTATTCCAAAAAAGAAAAAACACAGATTTTGTGTTGTGACTTGTGTCATTCATGCTTTGTTTGCTGCTTTTTGATGTTGTTTTTTGTTGATGCTTTCTAATGCACTGTATTATTTTATTAAATGCTATCAAATACAAAAAATATAAGTAACATCTAGTGTGGATGATAAGATAAGTACGTAGAAATATTAATTAAGAGATATTCCATAGATACAGTGGATTTGAGACCCAATTCAGAGCAAGGTCGGTTACGAGTCTCTAAGGTCTCCCAGGTAATATGCCTTCACCAGTCTCTTGAACGCAGTTAATGTCTGCGCACGTCTTATTGTTACTGGTAAGGCGTTCCACAACCGAACTGCTTGGACAGTGAAGGAGTGGTCGAGGAATTTGGTACTACGAGTATGTCCAGGCATTTTGAATTTCAGGTTCTCTAACGATCTCAACGATTTGGAGTGTGTGTCATGCAGAATGGTGAATCGGGATTGAAGGTTACGGGGAGTAAGAGGATTGAATAGAATGTTATAAAGAAGAGAAAAAAAAAGAGCATTCCGGCGAAGGCAAATGGGTAACTACTGAAGCTGTTTTCGATAATCGGAGATTTGATCATATTTGTGTAATTCAAATATGAATTTTATACAGAGATTTTGGAGTCTCTCTCTATAATGTATATTGTGTGTAGTACGAGATAATAATATTTGATTTGATTGAATATTTTGCTAGACAATTAAATTTTTAAACAATGTGAAGGTTTCAAAGAAACTTTAAAGTGATAATAGGATAGATAATGGTTATGGAGAGTTCCCAACTGATGTCACTTTTGTCGATATCGCTACAAGAAGGGGAAGATGCTACAGCTCTTGAAATAAGACACTATTTATTTTTGAAACTAGTGAAAGCATAATAACAATGGTAACTGATTGTATATTTACCTGTACATGGACATGACCCAGGCTGGAGAACAATAACCACACTGCGAGCCATTTTCTCTGGCCAGAGTGGTCTGCAGTGGATGGTAGCCCTTCTTCCTATTTCCTACCTCCTCAATAGTTGTGATATCCCACCCATGACAAGATGTGATTGATGTCATGCACTGTAAACAAATGTCTATTTATAGAATCATAGGATAGAATATGACCTAAATCAATAAGTTTTACACAATTTGAATAGACTGAAGTTCCAATGAGGTGGATGTAGATAGGTTGATCTCGATTTAATTCCTGAATGAATAATTCAATGTGGATCTAGAATCCTAAAAGATTAAAAGCTATCCATCCTAATGAACCTAAATTAATGATAGAATGATCAAATTTATTAAATGTTTCATTTTCCGTAGGGAAATCTTGACACACACATTTTAGACTTGCATACAAAAACATTCGCCTGTCACTATGAACTCAAACATTTTCCCGCACGCATTAATACATTTGGGATTACATTTTGACAGATTGAAAGCCTGCGTATGGCTCCTCCCTATCACCACCGTATTGCAGTTTTAACTAGAGAGGAAACGGTCTGAATTAACCTTAGAAAAAGTTTTTTCCTTTCTTTTTACAACTAAAATTTGCCAAAGTCAAAAAATCAACAAAGGCTCTCTCCGTATTTAATTGGAGATAGGAAATTAAAAACGGTAGTAATAGCCAAAGAAGCCTAAAAAGCCGAAGATTTGAAAGGATTTTACGACTCGTCAGCAAAAAAAAGGGTTATTAAACTGTAAATAGTAAATACCGAGTTGACGGCGTAGGAACGTGTTTTAGGATACTTGACGTTGACGATGCAGGCTCCGCAGCCAGCTTCACGACACATGTATTTGGTCCCCTTGAGGTTCAGGTGATTCCTGATGTAGTCCAGAAGTGTCACATAGGAGCTGATCTCACATCCAACTGAAATAAGTCATGTAATTCAAGAAAAATGAGACCTCCTAAATAGTTTTTCATTTGTTTTTCGATTCCTTGTTCGAGTCAAAAAGTGTTATTGGATTTTTCTTACAAGGAATTCTTTATAACAGCTCGGAGTATGAAAGTTAGTGGTGTTTTACGCCTGTGCGATGATGAGCATGTCATGAACATCTACGGCTATGGCAATCGTTATAAGGCAGTCATTGTCAACAAATATACTGACACTAGGTAAACATTTGAATTCAGCTCACTCTCAGAGTTCTCATGATGTCAGTTGCTCCATGAAAAAACTGATATTCAATAAACTGGTTGACATGCACGCCATTATTGTGGTGGTAAGACTAATTTTAGACAGTTGACCCTCTTATAATGGCTGAAACAGGTAATCACTGAGAAAGGATGGTTTTGGAGATCACTTGAGTCTGATCCCAAAAACGTCAAAGCCTGAGTGCCTTCAATACTTCTAATTTTTAGTAACCTTTTCTTGTCATAGTTTTTCCCATTCTAAATACCTATTTTGACTAAAAGCAAAAGTTGAGCTTCCACCATATGAGTTTGACAAATTTATAGTAGGCAAAGTATAGATGTTTGGTATGCCCGGCTTTTCGGAGATATAGGCTTGAACGTACATGTTGTGTATTTGCAACACTAGACGATGTAATTCTAATATAATTAGATATTTCCAAAGAACTTTTACTGAACAATGAAACATAATTGCCCGTAATTGCTAAAGTTTATAGTTTTTATTGCGTTTAAACAAATTTACATATTAACTAAGAATTTCCTTACATACTTAATTTTAATTCTTGCCTTTTCAATTAAGGACATAATTAATAATTATATCGCAATTCAGGTTACTAATTGTTTCTTACGGTGATGATATTGGTATTAAATTAGTTTTTTTTTATCAAAAAGGACACAAACGATTATGAGAACCACAGTTGTTTTAATAAACTATTTCTATGAGTGTTAATGCAAGTTTTACTTCCCTGAAGGCAATTATTATTTTGAGCCGTTATCATCATCATACTAAAAGCTTTCAATTACCGATTCTTGATAGGTAAAAGGAAATATTCATTAATTTAAAGTTAGTAGACCTGAACGAACCGACCGGAACGGTACTACCCACTCACAGAAGACCAACCTATATAGACATCATTCGTGCTGTCGTGTTTCGTTGGTGAGTGTAAGATCAGAGGCCCAATAATAAATAATAAATAAATAAATATTTCGGATATCTAACACACAACGCCATCTAGTCCCAAGCTAAGCAGAGCTTGTGTTATGGGTACCTACTAGACAACTGATATAAATATTTATATACTTTTTTTTTTGTAAATACATACATATTATACATAGAAAACATCCAAACTTCGAAACAAATATTTGCAGATCATACAAACATTTGGTCCGACCCGGGAATCGAACCCGAGACCTCATGCTTAGCAGTCGCATACGCTACCACTACGCCACCGAGGCAGGTAGTCAATAAAGGAGAAGTATATCAACAGGCGGCCATAGTGTGGGTCTCCACACTGCCATACTTTCGCAATGAGTATGGTGACCGCTACTCTTGGATTCTGCTCATGTTTTTTTTTAAGTTACGAACACATTAGAATGAAAAACGGGCTTTCTGTCATGAATGAAAAACAAGTAATCAACACTAATCAGTTAATGTAGAAACAAAAGTGTTTTCATTGTCCGCCCTTTTTATATTTAAGTAGGTGTATGGACGTTGGGACCGCTATCCATCATAAATAGTTTTGACCCTCTCTTTCTATTCTAGGTCAAAGACTTGTATGTTTGTGTGATGGTAAGTCGTATTAAGTATTATGTATTAAGTATTAAAAAGAGTAACGGCCCAATCAAGAGGCTAAGTGCAGTAAAACAATCAAACAAACAAACAAGTCGTATTAAGAACAGTACCTGAATGCACGGTTTTTTTCTTAAACTGAATCCTAGCTAGATCGGTTTATCGCCCTTGAAACCCTTTGGAATCCGAAAATCGTTGGAATCGTGTCCGTTGATAGATAACTATAGTCGTTCCAATCGTTTATTTAACTTTTAACAGATCACGCACATAAAGTTTTGTAATAATTTTTGATACAATGTACTACAGGGAATACTGTACTTCATTGGACGGGCTCCGCCCACTTTGAGATGTGTCATTCGTAATGAATGACCACAGACTATGAAAATGGTTTTGAAATAAATCGATTATTGATTATATTAATAAAATATATTATTATACTTTATTTTTTGGCATTTTGACAGTAACGAAGGTAGGCACTATACGCTGAACTCAACTAAACGTGAGAATTCACAAATAAATCAATACGGAGGAATATAAATACTCAACTTGACGTATGAAAATGTGGATTAGCACTGACAACAAAATGTCGTCGCGCGCCTGTCCGCGTCCGATGTTGCCGTTTAATAATCAATAAAAGTACGAAATTATCTATAAAATAATGAGTGTTGAGAGAGAGAGAGAGAGAGAGTGAATTAAGTGTTACGATCGCCATAAGTTGGTTGGTTAAATATCCATATTAATATTTTAATTTGAAAATAATTTTCTGTCTGTCGCCAGTCTACTTTTTGTCTCGATACGTGGGCGGACCCGTGAGCAGAAGCTAACATAGAATAAATAAATAAAACTGCTAAAACCTTGCCTGATGGAAAGCATGACTTGAATCCAAGAGCGGTGGCCACCATCTTGATTTTGAAAGAAGATAATGTAGCACACACACTTCTGGTATTCTATGTTAAAATTTTACAATAAAATATGATATGAACTAAAAAATTATGAAAAAGGGGCTCTGCGTCGAGAGATCTGAATTTAACTGCCAACAATCTCTAGTATAAATGTATTTTTAGATTTATTTTAATATTATTAATATAAATGAATCCTGGCCTAAACTACAAATGCAATATTAAACTACGCACGCAACTATTTACTGACGCTTCAATCAATTTATATTTTTTGACAAACAGTTCGCGTTCAATTAAAAATTTACAATATCGTCGTTTATTTTTTGTATTAATTATAATATTGCTTTTTTATGCAGTAAGTGGCAAACGAGCAGACGTATTGCCTGATGGTAAGCGATTACCGCCGCCCATGGATACCCGCAATATCGGGGGCGTCACAGGTGCGTTGCCGGCCTTTGGGGGATGGGAAGAGGGATAGGGGGAGGGATTGGGATATGGGCCTCCGGTATCCTCACTCACTTGGTACAACATTTCACACCGGGGTTCTGTGAGGCCGTGGTATCACTCCGGTCGAGCCGGCCCATTCATGCCGAAGCGTGGCTCTCCCACGTTAAGGTACCTTTACTAATTGTATTTTATGAAAGGATTATTCTAAACAGTAACATTACTAAATATTAATTTCAAATATTTTAATATTAAAAGTAATTATTCAACTTATAAATAAATAGTGATATTAAATAATGAATTATTCAAAAACATTACCTGAATGCTCTATTCCATTGATTTTAAATTTAATTCGATCCATGTTTGTGTACGAACTGTTCTGCCAAGTTCTTAACATGCACTGGTATAATTACCAATACGCGTTTAACTGATAAACACATGTAAATCATATATGTACATACCTACTTTCCTATACAAACATTTGTTTGTGTCATCACTATTTGTTTGATCTTTATAATAACTTGCATAATAAATTTTTAAACTAGGATTTACGTTGATTTGAAAAACTTTTCCAAAATACTGTTGCTACATGTTTTTAAGTTTCAGAATATGTTGGTATTATTTTTTATAAAAGATTGTTGTAGTATACATTTTATTGATTATAATATACTTATATTGGCATTTTCTACCAGTCGACCGATTGGGCGATACAGAGAAAAGATGAAGTAGGTGCACTTAATGGTTATGTATTAAATTATAAACTATTTGACATTCAATAAATATATACAATAATACACATACATACATAAATACATACATACATACACACTCACAGAGACACATTATAAATATATCCACGCATACATATACCGCTGTGGGTACTAAGAGATGATCTAAAAGCTCGCCAGTTTCGCCAAATCACCCAATAAGAGCTCCTTCACCCTCATCTTGAATGAGAAACGACTTCCGGTCATCCTGACCTCGACAGACAGCGCATTCCACAAAAGGATAGCCAGGCTTTCCCAAAGTGGGCGATAACGCCCCCTTGTGGGCGCTGCAAGCCTAAAGGGGGGCGGTTAAGAGACCCAGAAAAAAATAGCAGCGTTGGGTAGAGGCTTGGGGGGTGATTTGTAATTTAATTTAGCTAGGAGGCCTAAACACCGACTGCATGAGCTCTCGACTCTCAACTACAAGTTGTGAACATCAATTAATATTAGTTAAGAGATTGCTCAAACTCAGTTCGATATTTCTCTCTGCGTAGTTCATATATCTGTCCTGTTTTATTGAATATACAAAATAAAAATCATGTCAATCGGTCGCTCTGTTTCGAAATGAAAGTAGACACAAACAAACAAATAAAAAGGCAACAGTCATATTTTTGCATTTTATAGTATTTCGCATAGTAGACCGCGGGCAATCATGTTTTAACAAGTTTTTGTTAAATAGCCCGAATTGTGCAGTCTTGTATTAATCGGCTGGTTCATATACTCGTAATACTTGATCTTACTTGTTGAGTACGACTGAGCGTCGAATGAGATAAACGAGTTTATGCATGTTTGTTTTATTCCTGTCGGTGCGTGCTGCTTATGCAAACCTATATAAACAACGTAATATTTATTTTATTCCCATTTGCGGTTTCGCGCATAATAGATAAGCAGTACCTACTTAAGTTAAACACTAACTTACGTATTTCTTAAAACAAAACAATGTCGGAAGTAAAAAAGAAGAGACGGCAATACTGTGCGAAATATATTAAATTCGGATTCATTGAAAATGCCACAAACCCATCGTTGCCTTTGTGCCTTCTATGTCTAAAAACATTTTCGAATGAAGCAATGAAGCCTTCAAGATTGCAAGATCATTTGAATAAAATGCATCCAAGTAAGAAAGACAAGAATGTAGCATATTTTCAAGACCTAGAGAAGAAGCATAATACTCAGCTAAGTGTAGCAAAACTACTTTCGACGGCTGCTAAACAAGATGACGACGGACTTCGAGTTTCGTACAATATCTCTTTGTTAATTGCTCAAAAAGGCAAACCACATAACATCGGAGAAGAGTTAATTTTGCCAGCAATAAAGGAAGTAATAACTACTGTGCTTCATACGCCGGCCGCAGATATTATCAGAAAAATTCCTTTGAGTAATAATTCTGTGCAAAGACGAATTGATGAAATGGCTAAAGATATTGAAGGATCATTGTGCGATCACCTGAGGAAAAGCCAATTCTCAATTCCGCTCGATGAGTCCACTTTACCAACTAATGAAGCATTGTTGCTGTCTTACGTGAGGTTTATTAAAGATGAGAAAATATGTGAAGAACTATTGTTTGCTAGAAATTTAGAGACCGATACAAAAGGCGAAAGCATATTCAATATATTGGAAAAGTTTTGTGATGAGAAAGAGATTCCCTTGAAAAATATTATATCAGTTGCTACGGATGGCGCTCCGGCTATGACAGGGTACCATAAAGGCTTCGTAGCGTACTTAAAAAATAAAATTCCAGGTGTCCTTGCTGTGCATTGCGTTATTCATAGACGATATTTGGTTGCTAGAAACTTAAGTGAACGACTATTTCAATCACTGCAATATGTCATCAAAGCAGTCAATAAAATCCGCAACAGCTCTTTGAATGATAGATTATTTCATCAGCTTTGTGTTACTAACGACGAGGATTTTAACCGTTTGTTGTTTCATACTGAAGTTCGTTGGCTATCAAGAGGCAATTGTCTGACTCGATTTTACAACCTGTTTAACTCTGTGATAGAGTTCTTGGAAACTAAAGATACAGAATTGCACAACAAGCTCATTACATCTAAGAATGATATAGCTTACATGACAGACCTGTATAAATTGTTCAGCGTCATGAATCTTCAACTGCAAGGCGATGAACTAAATTTAATTAAAACAAAAAACGTCGTAGCAGCTTTCGCAGCCAAACTGCTTCTACACAAAAAGAATATGGGCAGACGCGAGTTTCACAATTTTCCGAATTTATCAGTATCCTGCAGTAACGACGATTTATTTGTCTACTGCCAACATTTGGAAAACCTCCACATTGACTTCACCGAACGATACCAGGACATTTTGAACTTGGAAATACCAGTCTGGGTGTTGGATCCGTTTTCAAATGTCAACACAGCAATGTCACCTCAGCTGGAAGAAGAACTTATAGAATTGACAACAAACGAGGAAATAAAAATCAAGTTCAAAAACGGTTACCAAAAAATTTTGGCTACAAAAACCGATCCCGCAATTGTACCCTGGATTGTGGTCAATCGTTCAACGATTCTTGATAGCATTCCCATCGTCATATTTGTGTGAACGTGGATTTAGTGCTGTGGCACCACTGCTTAAGAGAAATCGTTTGCATGTTACCGAACGTGGCGACTTGCGACTGTTCTTGAGTAAATTGGAACCTGATATCAACAAACTTATTAAACAGCATCAGGTTCATCCTTCACATTAGTTTTTATATAAGAATCGATTATGTTTGTTTTATTTTGAATAAAAGATACTATGTTTGAATACTATAAAGTTGCGTTTCAATAATCATTCTCATTTGCAGGTGTAAGACTTAACTTGAGACCTGAGAGCCGTTGTGTATTACCTACTGCGCTCAGGTTTCAAGTTAACTCTTGCGAGTTATAGTAAAAGTCTCGTTTAGAATTAATATTTAATCTCCGCTAATATAGCTCACAATAATTGATTTATAAAATTTGAAGTTATAGTGGTTTTTAAGTAGGTGAAAAAATGGGGGCGCTAAAAAATAATTTATTCACAAAGTGGGCAGTAGACAAAATAAGTTTGGGAAACCCTGGGATAGACTGTGCGATTAAAGAAGAGCCCACAAACGCAGTGGTTTGAGAGGGACAAAGTAGAAGTAGATTGTTAGAAGAACGAAGGTCTCTGTTGTGGTTACTGCATAAGAGTTGAATTTATGACGTTAAATAAGTAGGACGGGATGGGGAGTTAAGGATAGTATATAGGCAAGTGAGAGCGCGCAATTTCCTGCGTTGACGAATAGGTAACCATTTGAGCTCGGAACGAAAACTTGACTGATGAATGATGAACATGATGATTAAAAATGAATCGAATGCAGTTATTGAGAAGACGATCTAACTTGTTGAGGAGATCTGCATTCAAGTCATAGTAGCACACATCACCATAGTCGATTAAAGGGATGACTGCACAAGCGCTGCCTTAGTTTTCACAGGGAGGAAGTTTTTTAGACGATATAATGTCCTCAGGATGTTGGTAACCCTCTGACATACATATGTAACTTGACCACGCCAGGTCATACTGTAGTCGAGTTGTAAGTCTAGGTCTTTCACTGTTGAACAAATAGGGATAGTGGTACCATTTAAGATTATCTTCGGCAACGTCTCGAGACCGACTCTGTTCATCAAATGGTGGCTGCCGATTATTGTAGTTTGGCACTTTGTCGGATTAACCTCCCCGACCAGCTTTCAATAGCCTTAAGATCTATGTTAATCTTGTCGATTGCTGTTGCTATATCTTCAACGTTGGCATGAGCGTACAGTTGCAGGTCGTCAGCATACAGATGATACGCACTGCGAAGTTCAGGAGTTAATAGATTAATAAACAAAGAGAAAAGCAAAGGTGAGAGTATACCGCCTTGAGGGACACCAGCTCGAGGAGAGGTCATCAACCCGTACGGACTGCTGGCATCCCTGAAGATAAGACGAGAACCATTCCAGTGCTTCAGGTAAGATCATGAGATAGGAAAGGATGGACAGGAGAATATCGTGATTGACGGTGTTAAATGCATTTGAAAAGTCCACCAGAACTAAGACTTTTACTTTTGTATCTTCCAAAGCCACCCTGATGTCACCAGTCACTTTGAGGAGAGCAGTAGTAGTGCTATAGCCGGGCCTAAAACCAGATTGATAAGGGCTTAATAAGTCTTTTTTGTAAACAAAACCAGAGAGCTGCTTATGGACACAGGCTTCAAGAATTTTGGAAAGGAATGGAAGGATGGATATAGGTCGAAAGTGCATAGGAAGAGTGGGGTTTGTGATTTCACGTAAAGGAATAATATAGGCTTTACGCCAAAGTGAAGGGAACGTTCTGGAGTATAAGGAATAGTTTATGATGTGGGAGATGGCAGGTAAAAGTTGATCAAGTATGGTTATGATCATGCGTCTGCTGATCTGATCAAAGCCCACAGCGTTGGATTTAATAGAGAGGATTATCTTTTTGATCTCACAATGGTCAACTGGAACAAATTGAAAGAAAGTTACATTAGGAGAATGTCGATCCATCAAGTAATTGACAGTAAGATGTTTGGTTTGGGGGTTCAAATAGGTGCACGTGGAGAAATAACGGTTAATGTTATCCAACCCAACCGTCTCGTGTGATTAGGTGTCTGTTTACCAATACCCAGACTTCCAAGAAATTTCCAGGTATCGGCAGGGGAGGAACAAGTAAGGTTGTCAAGAATATAACGGCGTTTGGCATTGCGTATCACCTGGTTACATCGATTCCTTGCACTTTTGTACAGATTCCATTTTTCATCTGTACAATCCCCCTTGTGTCTGGCGAAAGCCCTATCTCTTCGGCTCATAGCCAAAAGAATCTCCCTTGTCATCCAAGGTGCGGGTAGTCTCTTCAGTTTGATCTTCTTGACAGGAGCATGTGTGTCGTATAAGCTGTTAACCGCATTATTAAAAGCTACAACTTTATCGTACAGGCTAGAAGCCGCAGTTACTATCTATATCACAGTTTAGTTTAGATGCGTCATCACGTAGCCTATCCAAATCCAGGCGGCCAAAGCAACGCCTGTGCAGTACTCTGGGAGGATGTTTAGGAGGTTTCAGGATGTACGAAAGGAAAATGAGGTCGTGGTTGGAAAAGCCGGGGGCAAGGAGTTGACCGTGATTACGGGCTAGTGTTGGGTCAGACGTAATGATCAAATCAAGCCACGTGTCGTTCCCCGGATTATTGTGGTGAGTCGGTAGAAGAGGTAAGACTTGCATACCGGCCGATTCGATCATGTGTAGGAGTTTACAGGAACGTGAGGACTGGTGGGTAAGATTAGTATTAAAATCTCCCATAATGACATGATGCGCATATTCTGACCCTAAAGATTCCAGTACCGTTTCCAGACTGGAGTTTTTTTGTTTCTCCTTAGAATATATATATATTACAAATACTATGATGCTTAAGAATATTTTATTACTGATAAAACTATTAAAACCTCAGTAAGTTTTCTCTGCACCACCCACCAGCTAACACTACATATAAAAATAATAGTGGTAAACACATATGAACACAAATCAAAATCAACATAACAAATAAAAATGAGTAAACGTGTTGAGAAACGTGCGAGTAAGTGCTTTAACATAAACAAGTGTGTTGCCGAACGCAGCTCGCCCAACCACATGTCACCTTGGCAATGTCAAACTTGTTTACAAGTATGACACCGCCAAACAACAAATTGACAAAAAGATGTGAAACTAATTAAACTGTTCGTTTTAGTAAATTACTATTAGCGAAATTTTGACAAAACAACCGTAGACAACACGTAAAGTAATTACCTCAAATCTAGTGACCATCGTCCGGCGGGCTGCGCGAATGCGATTTTCGATCTTGTTTGATGACACAGGTTTTATGGCGCCGAACAATCAGACCTTGGCCGCAATGTTCTTATATGGGCCTGGCGAGGCAGTCTTCTTCGCCCCACCTCCAGCCTGGAACGCTGTCACATGTGGAGCACCTGGATACTTCGCTGTTGAAGTTGGTAGTTCATCTAGAGAGCTAATTTTGTAGCGATCTCCGTCAGGTGTTTTAACTATTATAGCGCCGTCCTGCGTCCAGCATGCACGAGCGCCAAAGTGGACCCTGGCCTTGGCGAACGTCGACTGTCTAGTCTTCGTTAAAAACTCGCGTAAGGAGACCGTTGAGCCTTTGAGTGCAGTCTTCTTTTTCCATACATTGGTCTTAAGCTCCGTACTACGGAACCTCACTAGGATGGGTCGGTGATGTTCATTGTTGGAAGTACCCAGCCTGTGGCAGATGGTAATAGATTCCGAAGAGTGGTGCCTCAATTCCAGTTTTTTTTCAAAAATATTGGGTACAACTGATTTACAATCCTCACCTTGAGACTCGGGAATACACATAAAGAGAAGAGCCTTGCGTCGATGTCTGGTTTCCATAGTATCAACGGCCTTGGTGCACTCATTGAAGGAGCCCAAGCATGCTGTACATCAGCTCTCTAAATGTACTGAACTCATCCGCTACCTTGGCAACTGTGTCCTTAGCGTTTCCTGCTGACTGTAGCTGTGCCTCTAGTTCCTCCATCCTCCGGGCAAAACACTCCTCCAGGTTCTTTTGTGCGGCCTCAATACTCAATATAATAGTGGCCCGCCAGGCATGATCACCTCGCCTGGTCGGAGGATCCTCCCTTTGTGTCGGAGAGACATGACACCCTGTCCTCCACATTGGCCAGTAAATAATAACTTGGTAAAAATACTACGAAATACAGACTTGACTGCACGTTAACCTAGTGGTATAAGCGGTCGAGTGTTGTGATTTTAAGCCCACACGGGAAAACACTTTGTGTGATCCACAAATTGTTGTTCATAGTCTGGATGTTCTTTGTGTCCGTTTAATATATATTTGTAAAGACACAGGATTTATTCATAAAGCGAGAGTTGTCTTTTTTAAAAAGTCAGTATTAATATGATCGTAAACAATAGGCTAATCAGTTTTTTTTTTTTCATTTCTTAAACTTTTCAGGCCAATAGCCTTCCCGATTTAAGTAGCTCTTACTTTAACATATTATTATACTTACTTGCATAAACACTACCTCCGTACCGGTGAGGCAAATGTTTCCCTCTAGTTAATGAATATCTTGCAACAAATAATTATTATAAATACCTTAATAATAGTTACGTAGTAAACTGGTGTAAAACAATTAAACCAGTCATCATGCTTGACGAGAAGCCGTCTCAATTATATATATGAATACGTTCAAGTGTTTATCGCCGAAGAGGAAACCAGAGGTGTATTTAAAGACTAACATTTTGACACCGATAATTTGAGACAATATTTTCATGTGAAGAGATAAAAAGCTTGTTCTTGAAACTGTTCTAATGTTTTCATGGTACATATATGTGTGTGAATTGCAATTATTATTTCGATTTCATCCTTATTTGCCTTAAAATCAATACATAAATAATTCTGCTTGATTTACAATAGTTGCGTATTCTTCAATCGCATTCTTCCACTACGAATTTATCCATTTTGAATGAGTTTGTGTGTATTGTAGAGTTATATTATATCACACAATCACTATAAACATAAAGTTTCATACTACACACCTTTTTGAGTTCGTCTTATTTTATTTTACATTCTCATTAAACGTTTATAGGTAACTATTATTATGTTTAAAAATGTTCTAAAATTAGATAAAATTAGTTATTAAAGAAAGAGCGTCAATGGTACATTTACTCTATTACACACATTTACTCATTTACAGCACAGATCTATTTACTCTATCTCAAATTATTCATGTATAATTTAAATTGTATAACATTGGTCTATGGTAATGTTCACGATAAGGATTGAAAATATTGTATTCCTGATGTTGATTAATAAAGAATTATTATTCGTCATATGTTACAGTAGTATAATACTAGACTAGACTGCCTCGGTGGCGCAGTGGTAGTGAATGGGACTGCTGTGCTTGAGGTCTCGGGTTCAAATCCTGGGTCGGACCAAATGTTTGTGTAATCTACAAATATTTGTTTCGGAGTTTGGGTGTTTTCTATGTATAATATGTATGTATTTACAAAAAAAAGGTATATATGTATTCATATCAGTTGTCTAGTACCCATAACACAAGCTCTGCTTAGCTTGGGACTAGATGGCGTTGTGTATTAGATGTCCGAAATATTTATTACTGTTTTATTCTGTCTTTTGTCATTTGACAACTCTCGCACTAGGAAAATTCGCCCTCCCCATACCCCAAAGGCCGGCAACGCGCTTGTCACGCCCCTGGTATTGCGGGTGTCCATGGGCGCTGGTAATCGCTTACCATCAGGTAGATACGTCTGCTCGTTTGCCCACAATTCCCAAAAAAAAAAACAAGTGTTTCACGAAAAAAAACTGATGTAACACATTTTTAAAGAATCTAACAGAAATACTGTATACATGAGCACGATTAAAAATAGACTCTTGAGTGTATCCTAAGTACATTGATATATCATCATTTTATAACCTTCCTTAGCGACCTTTAAAAGCCTCTTAAGCTGGAAAGCATCCCACATGAAGCACATAGCTACACAGGTGAGGCTCATAACATGAGACTCGCTCCACCTCTTATATTTACTGAATAAAATGACCGAAGTAATTCATCAAGGGAACCCTTCGTACCCTTTTAGTCCCTGTCCCCGCCACCCGCATGACAGAATATAAAATTTTAATTAAAAAATATCTCGCAAGTGCATTATAAGATGGAGACTCAATTATGTGAAGTATGTGAGGGTTTGAGGAGCTTTTGAAATGTTTCTGTGCATATATGGATGTATCTACTATAGAACAGAATACGGTACAGACAGACAAATATTGACTACATGAATAGCATAATGGTTTCAGCGGTCACCTAGTCTCAGCACAGTGCGTTGAGTATTGCGGATGCAAATCGCACATGGCACAGGTGTTGTTCTCAGCCTGGGGGACTTTGTGTCTGTTTCATGTAAATTTGTAAAGTTGTTAAAATACAAGATAAATTCCTAGTGCAGGAATTGTTAACCGACTTCAAAGGAGGTTTTCAATTCGACTGTATTTTTATTATTGTTACCTCAGAACTTCGACTGGGTGAACCGATTTTAATGATTCTATTTTATTTGAAAGCTGGTGCTTCCCGTGTGGTCCCATTTCAGTTTGCTTCAGTTTTGAAGTCGGTTTTTTCTTGTTATTTTCTTAACAATATAGTTAAAAGCTTTTTTACTGACGGAGATAAAGAAACATAGTTTTATTCAGAAGGGATAACTGAAATGAACTCTACCTTTTAGAACATAGCAAAGCAAGCTATATGTTTTAGACCACTGCATGGCAGAAAAAAATGTTAAATTATCAGAAGCATAAGCGTAACTTAAGGAATGTGAAATGTAGACAAGGGTTAGATAAAGTGTCGTGCAGAAGAAAAGCCTATGTGAATAATATTACTTACCTTAATTTTTTTACTAATTTTTCGGTTAAGCCAGGTACCATTGGTTTATTCAATAACAATACGTACTTACCTATTCAACTTTAAATGAAAATATAAAAATCACTCACTCGTGACAGATCAAATTTGGATAGTAGTCAGAATACTAACTAATTTTATTTTCAAAATATATTCTTTATAAAGTACTAGCGACCCGCCCCGGCTACGCACGGGTGCAATGCTGATACTAAATTAAATACACTACAGAAAAACTATGAACGTTGTAATATAAAAACATAGCGGCCCGCTCCGACTTTGCACGGGCATAAAATAGAAACCTCTAAAATTAGCAATGTTGCCTTAGTATATGATGCATGTATTATACATATAAACCTTCCTCTTGAATCACTCTATCTTTTGGAAAAAACCGCATCAAAATCCGTTGCGTAGTTTTAAAGATTTAAGCGCACATAGGGATATAGGGACAGAAAAGGCGACTTTGTTTTATACTATGTAGTGACAATAAAATTACACTATAAAAGAAAAGACCAACGTTGCTCAACTAAACTAAAACCGATTATATAAAGCGTGAGAGCTCACGGCGTATAATTCCTACTTATAGTTGGATTGCGAGAGAAGTATTAATTGTGCTCGAGTGAACGCAAGATGGTGCGTCCAGAAAAGGCTGTTTTCACGCTGAATAGGCGATATGAACGCTGGCTTTAGTGCAGAGTTACTTCATAAGATGCTGGGCAGCTGCATAGTTTGTGAACTTTAATCTGCCATTTTACTAAGAAGAGAAGTGACTTTATATTTTTATTTATATTATCTTTAAGACAAAAAATGTTTTTAGCTTTCTTGTATGATCTTCAATGCAAATATTGCGATTAAGAACTCTGACGCTTTTCCATAAGCCATTTTGTGTTGCAAGTATGTATTTCGGTCGTATGCCAGTTCGAATACCTATTATTTAAACCAGGCCATACGAAATTTAATTTACCAAGCGTTGTCATTGTTTTTTATCCATGTTTTCCATCCCATATTATTAATTGATGACTATAGTTTTGGCTTCTGTTACGTAGATGCACGACTGCACAGTTGGCCGAGTGGTGTCAGCGGTCGCCATGCCGCTTGCTACTGCGCCAAGTGTCGTGGGTTCAAATCCCACGCGGTACCTACAACACTTTGTGTGATCCACGAATTGTTGTCCCGAGTCTGGATGTTCTTTGTGTCCGTTTCATGTATGTCTGTAAAGTCCCCCACGACACAGGATGTTTATTCCTAATGTGGGAGTTGTCTTTTTTGAAAAAGAAAAAAAAAAAAAAAGAAAAAAAAGATGCACTGAAATTTTATTACAATCGGCTAAATACAGACGTCTTGATACGCATTTGCTTAAGTCTTCGAGCTGGCGTAAGAAAATGTTGAAGCAATAAAAGGATCTACTACATTTCAACACTTCAAACTTGAATTTATTTGTTATATTCAAACTTCAAACAAATCATAATATTTAAAAAATCCCCTACGCAAGTACTTAGTCAAGTAGATAATCATACGGTAAAAATAAGACATTTTTCACACATCATATTGAAAAAGATGTGATACTCTTATACTGCTGGACCGATGTTAACCAAACAGCCTGTAAACAAAGATTAATAAATAATACCATAAATTTTGAATCAGATTCAAGCTTAAAGTATAGATTAACTTTTAAACCATATTATAGCAGCTAGCTTAACGGTATGTACATATATAGTGCCTAAACCGTGTCGCTTTAATTTCATTAATTTACTCGTATGGCTACTTTTGTATTTCATTAACCCAATTTCAGCAAAACGCAACAAACCAGGGTTCTGAGAAGGGTAAATAAATATTCTATTACTATGTACTTATAAATCTTCCGAGCTGACTTTTCCGCAGAAATGTATTCGCAAAATTTATTTTTATCTACTATTAAATAAAACCGTAATTTTTGCAATCATAGAGATAAGTAAAGGAAGGTGACTGAGTGCTGAGGGTTAGGGTACACTTGAACATCCAACCAACAAATGAAAAACGTTTTCTGAATATATTAAACGTGCATTATACGATAAAAAAGTCTGTGAAAATAAGATGAAGTATATTTTGGCACCCAAACCTACAAAATTGACCTCTTCACTCGATAATGGGCACGGCTCGGAGGGCTGAGGAGTATTCATAAATAATATAGCCCTCTAGTTGGAATTCATAATGGAGCTGAGAGTGGACCTCTTCAAAGTATTAATATATAGCTTTTAAATTTTCTTCGGTGCTTGGTTGGAATAATATGAAGAGTTCTCTAGCTTTTGAAGTTTAATAAACAACCATCGATACAGGGAATTATAGTATTCAAAGTAAATTTTAATCGTTTAATTTAAATATTTGAGACTCCTCAATTTATTAATAACAAGTATTGTTTTTTAATAAATTCGTTAAATAAATAAGATGTAGGGTATTTAAAATAATTGAGTGTATTAATTGTCAGAACCAAAGTTCTGACAATTAAAAGACACTGAAACGCGAAAGCGTTACAGTTTCTTTTGTACTGTTACAATCCCTAGTGCAATATGTCGCATAGCGAAGCTTTAACGCTAGTATAGAAATAAATAGCCTTTGTAATATGTATCACAATCAAATATAAAATATATGGTTTATCATATAATTACTTATTCCAATTTGAACCCTAACTTAGGCGTCAGCATTTTAAAATAAACGAGAACTAACCCAACAGGCAATTTAAAAATGGAACAATAATAAAAGGGCCGTCTGAGCCCGACGTCAGCGTGATTTTTACTGAAAATACCACAAACTTTTAGTTCCAGCATTGCCGTGATTATTTCTGGTGTCAGGCACTTGAAGTCTATCAAGTATGGTAAGAAAAATTAACTTAAGGCCATAGCCAAATCATGTTTATCCGACCAAAGCATATCGAAATCAACAGAAGCGATCAAAGTAAAAGATATAACGATATTGGGTGGACGATGATAAACATCATTAAAAAGTTATGTACCTGATTAACTTCCCCTTTGAAATTCTCTTTTAGGGCTCAATTAAATAGATTTTAAACAAATTTATCGCAAAATACCAAAATGAAACCATTCGTCCCTTAGAACATTATGTGTACTCAAAATGTTGTTAGTTCAGAATTAAACGCATTGGACCAAAAACTTTATAAAACTTGTGTATTTGATGGAGCGTTTAACTTTGATTTGGACGCAAAGTGGTCTTTAATAGATATAGGTCTCATTACACATTCATGGACATATTCCCTTCAAATGGGATTTTTGTTTTGGAAGCAAGGGTAACATTTTCCTGTATTTTTGTTTAACGATATCGTTTTGAATGTTGTTACAGTTGGAAGCTTTTTAGGTTGAGTGGTTTACAGTTTTGTCTTACACATAGGATATTTCATGTAAAAAAACTTTGGTTTAAGGTTGACAATATTTAATTTACTGTGTACTAAGCTGATTTTCGTATAAATAGTGCAGAGCAAAATGTGGTCTGTAGTAGACGTTATCATCCACTGAAATCTAACTACCTAATTTCTTAAAACTGCAGCTATGTATTTAAAAAATAATAATACTAAAAAACAATTCACTTTGTTTCAATACTGACTTTTTCATAATATATGAAAGTTTAGCAAATGAAATCCAACAAAAGATTTCGATAAAGCAAAACGACAAGTACTTAGCTATTGATTTGAACAAAATTGTTTGAATCGTGTCTGACAATTTTGTTGACTGACTCAGTGTGTGACAGAAATGAAATTGTTTAGTGAAAGGATTTAGATTAATCCAATATGATGCTATATAAGAGTTAAATTACGTGCTGGAATTTTATTGATGAATATTTTTTTATCCATAAAAAAATAGGTTTTAATTTGACTTTGAATGTTAATTAACTTTCGAGACTCATAGACGTAAGTGGCAAAAATTGGCTCAGATTATTATTAAACGAGGTTCTTTTAGTTTTATTTCAGATAAGCTTAATATCCTTTTTCTATTAGCAGATGGAGTACTTCAAGACATATCTTTTTCAACTTCTATCATCATATCTGTCTCTCTATTAATAGTAACCCCGTCCTACATTTGTTCTAAGTAAAACCTCTAAAATACAGTTAATTTTACAATTTAAATGTACAAAATTACTAACTAGTAGTATTTACTTTAGTATTCCCTTCGGTAAGTAGAATAACAAACGGAGACAACAAAAAATTGCGTGGGATGCTAAAGAATGAAATGAAAAGAATTTTCAAACGATCATATCAAATTCCATAAAGATTTGATAGCAAGAGTGTTGATCTGTACTTAAAAACTACTTAGTGAATTTGAATGCGAATTTTACGGTAAAAGAAAGATCAAAATAAAATATTTCCAGCTATAGAGCTTGTAGTTATCGAGAAATAAAACGGTTTTAAAAAGCTGGATTTGTGTACACGATACAGTGTAGGATAATTTTGTTTTTGAAGTGGTAAAAGACTTCCGTCCAGAAGAAGAATTCGTAGAAAAGGCATGAGGCTGGCAAAGCTTGATTGAAATCCATATATGGATTCTGGTAACTAATAACAATTTTACTGATTGAATGATTATTTGCAAATTTTATGGTTTCTTTACTAATATTTGCAATCAAATTATATTTGAGGTTGCTTTTGTCATTTTTCGTCACCAACTATTCAGTCAATTATCATGAAAATTACTATGTCGGTCAGAAAATATTTTAAAGTAATAATCTAAAGACATAAGGGTGACTGATGTTGTTACTGTTAAGAAAACTGGTTTGTGTGTACAAATGAAGACGAGATTTAAATAGCTGTTTGATTTAGGTTATTATACAATTTAAAATAACATATGAAAACCGGCAAAGGGTGACACGTTTTTTAATGTAAATTTTTCCTTTATGATAGGGAAAATCTATGAGTTCTCAACACTGGTACTAATTATTCCCGTTTAAAAGGTACATGAATTTAGTTTATTTATTCGATGGATAGATGACGTATTTCACAATTTCTGAATCGCGATATGGTTCGGTTCACATGGTGGCTTAAATAGACCAAACACGTGCACACTAGGCACATGTATTGGTTCTATAATTGTGTAGAAATATACAGTACAGTGCGATACGAGAGTTTTATTCAAAACAACCCAAGTGACGCGACAGTGGTTTCAAGTGCGGCCTACCTACAACTGTAGAAAAAATATTTAACAATAAGCATCGGAAGTCAACCACCAACGTTCTGGGCGCTGACAGCATATAGCGTAGTACGCAAAATCGAAACCGCCGGTACGACTACGCAATCGTTTACGGGGCATGGTCGGTTCTCCGAATACTTGACGCGATTCAAGTGTAAGGAGAACCCATCATGCATCTGTGACTCAAATGTCGCAGAATACGTCCCCCATCTAATAACAGAATGCCCAATTTTTGACAAGCAACGATACAAAATTGAACAAAAGATAGACACTAAAATTAATGTAATAAATGTGAGGAGAATAATTAGTAGTAGAAACAGAAATATGTTTTTAGAATATTGTGTAAAAATAGTTAAGTTAGCAAATAAGAAAAATAAAGTGTATTAGGCTTATGATTAAGCCGCAATTAGAATATAATATAAACAGTAAGTTGCACAATATCGCTTTAAGAAAATGTAGAAATAATTTATTGGCAGTAATTTAGATGTAAGATCAGGTAAAGCAAGTAAGATATAGAGGAGTGTAAATAAAAAGTTGCGTTGGATTTATTACCCCCTTGTTAATAAGAAATAAAGATAAAATAATAGAGTAGAAGGAATCCCACCTGGACAGAGTGAAAGGATGAATGAAAGAAAGATATAGTATGAAGAATAAAAGTACGAGCAGTAGCACAAGATAGAACTGGAGTGAAAGGAATAGAATAGGAATAGGCTCCAAATAGACATTGGAGGTGATAAAGAAAAAAAAAAACACCCAACGTTTCCTAAATTCTATTTGCAGTTGTGATTTGGAAATTACCTTTTTTGGCATCGTTTAGGGTTGGCAAAGACCAAGATAAGATTCTTACCTACAATTTCACAGAATCAGATTAGCATTGTACTTCTGTGCCAACTTCAAATTGGATTGAAACGTTTTGTTAAAGTTCTGCAACGTCGTAGAAACTTTAAAGTACCCTAAAGCAAGCTAAATTGATGGCGTCTGTTATATATGCTGACCTGTCTTGATACGAGAGACCATACCATACAATACATTATACTAAACTAGCAACCAGGTTTTGCACGGGTTCATTGCGGAAAATTTAATATAGGCTCTGTCACTATGTGTGCCTTAATTTTTTTAAACAAATAATACACAAAATTTTACAAATTAATACGTAATTGTTCTTCAAGAAAGTATAGTATAAGTAAAAATCGTTATCTTTAGCGTTGCGAGATAATGGATTAAGTGACCGCATAGTGCTGAATGTTATTGTTTTATGCCCCTGTATCTTTCTAAAATAGTCTCCTGGTGGTTCAGATGACCCATCAATTTTCGATACGGGCCCGTAGTCTAGTAGTGATAGCATACCATACAACTCTATCTCTGAATTTTAAATTTTGTTATGTCACACACTTTTACATAATATCAAGTGAGATATTGTGTTGTCGTTTTTTTCGACATACTAGTCAGCCGGCTCGTTGGTCTAGGTCTAGGGGTATGATTTTCGCTTAGGGTGCGAGAGGTCCCGGGTTCAAATCCCGGACGAGCCCAATTTTTGTTATTGTACCTACATTATAACTATAAGTTGGAAGTCATTTCCTTTTGATTTAAAATACCATATGTTACATCAATAGAATCTTTATAAACGAAAACTAATAAAAATGGAGTGTGTGCTTGTTTAAACTATTTCAGTCCACTGCTAGACGTAGGCCTGTCCAATTGATTAACTTTTAACGTTATTGTAAAATTGTTTCAAAAGGTTGCAAAAAAAGGTTGCACTTTTTGCTGTCAGAAATTCACTTTATATAATCCTGCCATTATCAGGACGAACAGTCGTCGATAAAGGTGAAAAGCTGGCACCTAGTACACTTAAGCCTAATGAATTTTTCGCATAATACCGTATTCATCGCTTCTCGGATGGATCTATTTATCACGTATTACAACAGGTGACTGACTCCAGCTAGTAATGGAATCAGTTCCTAGATAAGCTGCGAATATTTTCGTTATCCCAACAGATTGTAATTTGTTTGAGAAACCTGTTTCCAGCAATATATTCTAATTAACATCAGAAATATAAGGCTACCCACAAGTGTAAAGTGCATTTTCAGTACCATGGGTCACTTTTTACCGCGATAAGTGACAAGCACTAGCTTTCAAATAAAAAAGAATCATCAAAATTGGTTCCCCGAGTCGAAACTTCTGAGTTCTAAAATTTCATTCCCATCATCTAGCTAGATGGTTGGCAGTCCACAACTGTGCGATTTTCCCGAAATTTTCATACGCACAACAAAACTGTGGAATGAGCTGTCGCCTACGGTGTTCCCGGACTAATACGAAACCTTCAAACCTTCATGAAAAGAGCGTACTCCTTCCTAAAAGGCCGGCAACGCACTTGTAACGCCTCTGGTGTTGCGGGTGTCCATGGGTGGCGGTAATTACTTACCATCAGGCGATAAGTCTGCTCGTTTGCCCCTATATAATAATAATAAAAATGTATAAACCTGCATAACTATCTATTGAGCCCCCTAGAAATAGGAAAAGGGAACAAGGTGGACTTTGAGTAACCTGAAATGATGAAGACTGACTAGGTTTTCGTGAAGTCATCACTGCAGTTGCGTCGTCTCTTACGTGAATAAGTATAACTCTCCCACAGTTTAATAAATCACTGTCATGGAATCTTAAACCTCACGAATGTCTAACAAAATTGGAAGTATTTAACGTTATTTTATTATGTCCATACAAGAACTGATAGTATAAAATAGAGTCAGCGCCTGTTAAAGAACAAAGGGCAATATTTCACGGCGAGGGATTTTCTCAGCGCGGTACGTCACACGAGAGTGATATATCCTATGACTGCAATCTAACCTTTATTTTATTATTTTAAACAGATTTACGTATCTTTACGACTTCATTTATTTAGTAAATCGCTATTAAGTTATACGTGAAAAACTAGTATAGAAAAATAAAAGTGTTATAAAGTGACTTTACGTGTGGTTGAGGTCTCGGGTTCGATTCCCGGTTCGGACCAAATGTTTGTACCTTCTGTATTTGCTTCGGATTTTGGGTGTTTTCAATGTATAAAAAAAAGTATATTTGTACTACTTATATCAGTTGACTAGTTCCTATAGCTCTGTATAGTTTAGGACTAGATGGCGTTGTGTGTTAGATGTCCGAAAATGTTTATTTATTATTATAATATTTAAAAAAGTTATCAATGTGATGCCCGATTAGAAATTAGGAGTACCACCACTCCTTTTCATCCTCTAGGTGTTGTAATAAGCGACTAAGGGAGCAAACTACGCAGGACGACATCACTGCGAAGAGAAGAATAACTTACCAAAACCTTTTGTTTTTTTTTACCCTTCATGGTGAGACGAAGGGCCGGAAGATCGGTCTACACACTAAACCCCGCGGCGGCCTACCTCGGCAGTCAAGGGGAGCTCCAGGTACACATCGGCGGCTTCTGGAGTCCCCTCTGCCGTACCCCATGACTGAGGTACATCCCAGGGTGACCAGAGCCACCCCCAGGGCGGTACGCTGTCACGCCTCACACCGTTTTAGACAGTTAGAGGTGGAACAATGACCTGACCTGACACTGGAGGACTCCCACGCAGGGCAGTCCTCCAGTGTGTACTGGGCGGAGTCCCGTTCGGACCCGCAGTGGTGGCATTTTGGTGTGGCCTCCCGGCACATTCGATTCAGATACTCACCGAAGCAACCGTGCCCGGTGAGTATCTGAGTCAATCGGTAGGTGACACAGTCGGTCCTTCCTAACCAAGCTTCGAAGCTCGGCAGAACGGCCCCGACAGCGCGTTTGCTAGCACAGCCCTGTATGTCGAGCCATGCCTGCCAAGCCCGTAGAGCTTGCGCATGTGCGTTCCGCCGTAGCATTCCGACCGGCAGAACGAATTTGGTCATAGACCATTGTGTCCATGTCGGCCAGAATGTCGAAGGGTGGATATCGCGCCAGGACCGTCGCTGCCTCGTTTGATATCGTACGGTAGCCCCGTACGACCCGTATGGCCATCAGCCGCTGCAGACTCCCTATTTGAGTCTTACAGCGAGGGAACCCGCCAGATCCTTAGACCAGACGGGCGCCCCATAGAGGACCGTGGATCAACTTACCAAAACCTACATTCTAAAGAAAGACCTATGTCGAGCACTGGACAATTGAAAGCTATTGTAACGATGATGATAAAGGGCAAAGACGGGACACTTGGTGGCACGTTAGTACCGCCGAAACTGCAATACAAGGTACACAATCAATACCAAACTATATTTTATGTGGCGGCCTCCACATACAACATAACATACTCCAGTGACATCTACCGAAGTTACACTGAACTACGGAGCAACGTACAACACGGAGTAACTATCAATCCTGAATCGCGCAATAGAAGTTCTCGCGCCGTTTATCATATATACAATATCCCAACATCAACTGTAGGGCAGTGGCCCGCCAGGCATGATCACCTCGCCTGGTCGAAGGATCCTCCATTTGTGTTGGAGGGACGTGATACCTAGCTAGCACAGCCTTCCTCTCCTTCCTCCACACTTTATTCTGTAAGTGCTTCTATACTATATTATTTTCTAATGTCTTACTAATATATATATTATTTGTGTTGTGTTGTAATGGCGTTAAAATATTAAAGCTTTCTTTCCTTAAAGTGGCTGTGAGCACACATTCATTGAAGTCTTAAAATTGAATGTCATATAAAAAGTTACAAGAATCCTATTAATATTATGAATGCGAAAGTTTGTTACTCATTCACGCAAATACTAGTAAACGAATTTTCATGAAACTTTGCAGTAATATAGCTTAGACATCGTAGAATAATATATTAAGTTTAAATTAATAGAGATTTTTTATTAATTTGGTCATAATATAACGATAACTGTCAAGTGAGTTGGAAAAAATCAGCGTTTTGAGAGTTATCTTGCGCTGCCTAAAGCATTGGAGTTACACGAAGATAATTGCTGCATATATGTACCTTTTTTGTGGACATCATTAAGACCAGTGAACCATGAATACAATTAAACTGAATATTTTTTAACAATGCACATTTTAGAATATTTGTCGAACTCTTATCAAAATTGATACATTCGTCACTTTAAGCACAGAATAAAGATAAAGTTTGTCTTTTACACTAAGTAATTTGGTGGAATAGTTTAAAAGTTATCACGATAAGATTAAACTCAATGAAGCGTCATTAAGCGCCTTAGTAGGGCGATGGTAAATGCATTGCAAATGTTTAATGTTAGTATAGATGCGAAAGTAATTAGGTCTCTTTGTTACACTTTTACGACTATACGGCTGCACCTGCATATACGTGGGCGGAGCTAGCCCAATATATTTTTTTAATCTTCTACACATACAAATTAATCGAACCTTTCTCGTATCTCCATAAACATAAGTAAACCCAGTAAACATAGACGTAGATAATAATCCTTACTGATAAATAAGGGATTACACCTACAGGTGAAAACAATCCGCCGACCGGACAGGCGTTCATTAGTAGTAAATCAATGGAAACACCCGAAACTATTACCTTTCGCCTTTCACCCCCGACCATAGACTAACCAACTCAATTGAGATGAGATATCTGTTTACAGGAATAATGAATTATAGTTCGAAACAGTAATTACTCTGTTAATTATTTTAGAAGCTTATGCTGAAGAATGCGAAAGATGGTGTATGGAAGGATAAGTTTTAGTAAGAAGATAACTATTTAAGATTGCCTCGGTGGCACAGTGGTAGGGAGTGCGGTTGCTGTGCTTGGGGCCTCGGGTTTGAAACCTGGGTCGGACTAAATGTTTGTGTGATCTGCAAATATTTGTTACGGAGTTTGGATGTTTTCTATGTATATGTATGTATTTACAAAAAAAACAGTATATAATATATACTGTTTTTTTTACATATTATGTATTTATATTAGTTGTCTAGTACCCATAACTCAGGCTCTTCTTAGCTTGGGTCTGGATGGCGTTGTGTGTTAGATGACCGGATTATTTATTTATTTGTTTTCGAAACAGCAATGTAAGTGGGGTATTAATAAAAAAATATTTATTTACAGCTTTTCAAAATAATTGTAATGCACTTATGCATTGAACAACTTTTCAAAACATTTAAAATACGTGTCTTGCGGAAGGTCAAAACATAACAACCGAAATTCTTTGACTGCCTGCTTGTCTGCAGTGTTAAATTTTCGCCCACGAAGCATTTTTTCCGTGGGAATTTTTTAAATTTTATTTTGTACGGACTGATTACTGCCGCCTGTTACCGCCGTCGTCATACACGAAGTAATTTCATCCCCATCACTTAGATGGCTGGCAGTCCACAAACCTTCAAAAAAAGAGCGTACTCTTTCCTAAAAGGCCGGTAATGGGCGGCGGTAATCGCTTACCAGCTATACGAGCAATACAAACGAGCAGACGTATCGCCTGATGCTAAGCGCTTACGCCGCCCATGGACACCCGCAACACCAGAGGTGTCACACGTGCGTAGCCGACCTTTTAAGAAGGAGTAGGCGACAGTTCATTCCACAGATTTGTTGAGCGAGGCAGAATATACCCCTATTCAATAAAAATAAATATAAATACTTGAACAACCGAATATCTGTTTTCAAAAAATCACGTTATAACACAAAGTCAACGAAATTCAAAAGTCCTTTCTTCGATATAACTTAAAAGCTCACTGCAAAACGTTTTATAGAGATTATTATCTGCATAGCAAAAGAATATGCTCAATTCAAGGGCGCGTCGCGTCGATTCAAATCAAGCGCGAAGGAGGACGCCTTTTCATCTTCTTTCAAAAGCGTATTGTTGTGAAGCGACGAATGGAATATTGAGGAGATTTTGTGTTTTGCCTAAAGTCGCGTGACCTCTGTAAGAATTGAATTACTTTTTGTAAAATCTATGAATAATATGATGTTTGAAGATATTTTTAGGTTTGTTGTGACTAGGTTGAAGTACTTGAAGTTACCTTAAAAATTACTGTGGTAACAAGAAAACACAGAGTTCTTTCCTTTTTTTTTAAGAGACTTGGCAGTTTTTTTACACAGACACTACGGCTCATCCCTCTCCCCATCCCCCAAAGATCGGAAACGCATCTATGACGCCCCCGGTGTTACGGGTATCCATGGGCGGCGGTAATCGCTTACCATCAGACGATACGTCTGCTCGTTTGCCACCTATTTCATAAAAAAGCAGACAATGCAGCATGGTGATCCACACTATAACAGCCTAGTGATAATTCTGCATCATTGGGTCTCCTGTCTCGCACTTGCCAACGAAACACGACAGTACGAACGCTGTCATTTTAGGTCAATCTTCTGTGCCAGGGGAGAACCGCCCAGGTCATGCCGGCCCATTCGTGCTGAATGATTAACGTGGTTCTAGTACTATCGACCAACTTGAAAGGTGACCCACTTTGACAATTATTCCTTTGTAATCATAAATGTAGTTAGGTTTTCTTCGCTATTTGCACATAGTACGTTTTAGATATAAACATAAAAGCGTCATTACGGGTTAAATGTCAATGCAATTTAAACCTTTGTCACCACTGAACAAGATATATTTTTGATACAGCAGTCTTATTTGAATTTCAAATAATATAATCGTTTATAATCCAAACTCTTTTCATTGCGAAGAAAAAGTATTATAATTTGTAAAATGAAATGACATTATGTGTAAGATGTCAAGTAGTAGTCAATCTGAAAATATTAAAATAAAAATCTAAGAATATATTTATATCTATAAACGAATCGTATAATGGCCAATTTGGTAGAACAAAGAACTCGGATTGTAGTGCTCAGTGAGCAAGGTTGCGGCGTTAGAGAAATATCACGTGAGTTAAATATAAGTCGTAACACGGTCAGAACCTGGATCAGACGGCACGCTGAAGAGGGTATCCTTGAAGACCGACGACGACATAATCATGGGGTTCGTCGAATCACAAACCAACAGAGAATGGAAATGCAACACCATTACGAAGAACATCCTTTTACTCGTACCCGCTATTTTGCAGCACGTTACGACGTTTGTCTAGAAACAATTAGAAATAATTTGCACCGCACTGGGCTGCATTACAGACATCATGCTAAGAAAGTTCATTTAATGGATGCACACAGAACTGTGAGATTGAATTTTGCATGTAATTATTTAGATTTCGACTGGACAAACACCATCTTTACAGACGAAAAATCATTTCGCTCTTCTCAACATGGTCGCTTAACTTTGTGGCGTTACAATAACACGCGATACACAGAAGACCACGTAGTGCCTAACCAATCATCTGGCCGTATTTCAGCTAACATGTGGGCATGGATGGATGCTGGAAACATAGGCGAACTTGATCCTATTTCTCCTCTTCATAACGCTATCAACTATGTCGATTTATTGGAAGAATCAATGCTACCGACTTTGCGAACAGTTTACCCCCGTGAAGATGTGCCAGTATTCTCCTATGTTCATGATAACTGTCGAGTGCATACTGCCAGAATTGTCTCAAATTGGTTTACGGAGCATGAATATGAATTTACTCTCATTCCATGGCCGTCTAGGTCACCAGATCTTAACCCAATAGAACATTTATGGGGTTTGATGGTTCAAATGTGGGATAACAGGAACGAGAGGACTAAAGAAGCAATCGAGCTGCATTGTAACGAAATCTGGGATTTCATGAGGGGAAGTGACATTTGCAGTCGTCTAATCGGGTCTATGCGTAATCGATTATTAGACGTTATTGAAAACCATGGCGCTTACACTCGGTTTTAGGTTTAACCAGTAATCCTACAGACCCAAACAATTGGAACCATTATAACCCAAAAATTAACTATTGAGAAGTTTTCTTTTTTATTCGCTTTACGAAGTGAATGCCATAATTTTTAATTTAATAATATGAAATAAACAAAGGTCTCTAATTTTACTGTTTTATTTTACTAATATGTATGACTAGCTGTCTCGACAGACTTCGTTCTGTTAAATAAATGCTTATCTATTTTTGTTCTACAGTACCCTATGCTACCTTTACGGTACCTCTACCCTCCTACCTCAAGTCTACCCATTATCTACACTATCTACACTAATATTATAAAGAGGAAAGATTTGTATTTTTGTATGTAACGAATAAACTCAAAAAGTACTGGACCGATTTTATTTTTACCGACCGATTAAATAGGGTTCCGTAAGATATTTGCGTTTTTCGTTTATATAATAGGAGCGGAGCACCAATGAAGAATGTTTAAAAAACGGGGGAAATTTTTTACGCTACGGGCAATAGAAGACGCAAACGAGGTTGCGGGGGTCAGCTAGTTCGAAATAAAGTCAATCCTATGTCTCAAACAAATATACAATTAAATCTTTCCTAATATACCTATAGATAAGGACGTTCACTGGCTAACAAACTTTTTCGTGCAATACTTATCATAGTATACGTCTATGTCTATGTCATGGCTTTGTCAGTGTCTAGTAGAATGATAATGGTTCGTCACTTATGAAATGTATGTTCAAGCTAATTTCAACCTAATGGTATAGAATAATTGTAGGAAAATGACTCTAAGGGGGGTCATGAATCACTTTGGTCCACTGTACCTTTCATATTTTCTTTTGAAATTCATTTTAGAATACCCATCTATCAGCAGCAAAAAGACATCAGGAAATAACATATATCCTGACATGGCTTGTAAATATTTGAATCTATGAAAAGTAACCTTGAGTTAAAAAAAAAAGAGAGTAAAACATTGTTGATATTTTTAACTGCTCATGCAATTGTACATACTCTTGGAATGATAAAACCAAAATGTTACTTAATCTGTGGAACCCCAGCTTCATATCTACTTGCTGTAAAACTAGCAATTTCTTTCATTTTATTAATAGCTTGAGATTTTTTATTGCATCAGAGTAGGTTTCGATAGTTTTGTATTTTCTAGTGAAAGTAAAGAGTACACGTTGAATAAGCACTTTTAACTTTATTCGGAGGAAGAAAAGGTCACGTTCAGTAGAGCTATTGAAGACTGTCGATAATAACAATAAATAATCAAAGGACAATGGTAGGTTTGTTGGGAATTCTGTACCGCCTGGCGTATCTCATGAAAGGGATTGTTTTTGTATTTATTTTGCTGCTAATATCATCGACAATAACATTTTAAATGCCCAGATTTTTACAACATTGCGTTAAAAAGTTAATTTAGGTTTTAGATTACAATGAAATGAGTTGTCATTATTGTCAATAAGATGGCGTATTAAAATATTTTTGAAATCAAAATCATTCGTGTAAGATTTTCTTGTCGCATTAATAAATGTTGCTCTTTTACTAAATTCGCCAGTTAACTCATTAATAAACATCAATTCAAATAATTAATATTTTTTATATAATATATCCTACTAATGTTATAAATGCGAAAGTTTGTAAGGATGTGTGGTGTGTGTATGTTTGTTACTCTTTCACGCAAAAACTACTTAACAGATTATCATAAACAGTACAGTATAGTAATATAGCTTACACATCGAAATAACATAATAAGTTAAAATTTATAGAGTTTTTTTATAACTTGGGCATAATATAACGATAACTGTCGAATAAGTCGGTAAAACATCAGCCCACTGAGAGCTATCTTGGCGTGCTCTGCCCATACCGTTGGAGTTACATTACATTACATACATATATGTATATATATATATATGTATTACATAGTTACATTTTGTAAGTAAATCTTAACAGATTTTTTCGGGCTAATCTCTGGAGTGGATGGACTTATTTCGGCGGGGCTTTCATTGAAACATCGCTGATGACACAAGAAGTAACTTGGGCTACTGTTATTTTAGACTAGATACAGTTCACGGTGTCCCACTGTTGTTATAACTTTAAAAAAACAACCGCGAGTAAAACCGCGGTATGCTCCTACTTCATAGTGAAAGTTATCGAAACTAAGTCTAAATTTACTCACGAAACTATTAAAAGTTTTACACCAGAAATCATAACTCAATATAATCCCTTTTAAAAGCCCATTTATGTCTACAATTCAGGGTTATCAAATAAGTAAAGGAATAACCAGTTGAAGACATTTTCTAGTAAAATAGTCTAAAAGTACATTTAACGGGAGTCCCGGGAGATGTGATCCCTTTCTACCCGGACAATATGCCGGGAATTGACTTCGGGATTCGAGACAACTCGACCATTATCCGAGTGTGGTATGACTCAAGAAATGAGCAGAAGCGAATTTCAAATGCACTCTCGCATTTATCCCCTAACATATGGGCAATCCTTACACCCTACTACCGCTACTATTTTAATTTTAGTCGAACTTACGTGATAGCCACGAGGTCTATCCGAGGTTTGCCGATAACCTAGCCTTTGGTCGAAGATTAAAAATTGTGAGTCTGATGCATCAGGAAAAGCAACTGAGAAAATAAAGCTGGGATAGGAATTTGAAAACATTATAGGAATTAAATACTGCATACAATAATATAGGTATTTAAGCTAATAAGCTAATATTCATATGGTCAGGCAGATCATAGTTAATTTATTTCTTGGACCAATCTACGAGTATCTTGACATTAACTCAGTACAATGACATTCATTTAAATGATTAGCTCATTACAGATACTCGTGATATATGTGTATATTAATTATACAATTGACTAGTGTAGTGCTTAATTAATGAATTCAATTATTTCATATTAAGAGGAGGAAATATTGTGTTATTCAATTGTTTCTGTATTGATAAAAATAAATATATAGGACTGAGCTGTCTTGAATAATTTGAACTTAATAGTACGGTATCCGGCTACAGAATTAGTACATTCATTGAGTGTTTGCTAAAAACCAATGTTTAACGCATATTATGATTAGGAGAATGTATATCTACCATTTTGCCTATCAAAATGTGGCCACTAATATTTTAAATTAAATTATTGCTAATTGATTTTTCGGAAAATATTTCATTCATTTGTTTTTTAAATAAAATATCGTCCATTTCACGGCAATATACATAAAGACTCTGAAAAATCACGGTTGCCGTTGCGCACTTGGCCGCACCTCTTCGCAGCCAGGTGTAAACAGGTATGATTTTGTTAATTTATACGTTCATAAATATCAAATTAAAGCTATTTTTTCTCTTGATTATGATATACGGTTGCTTAATTAAATCTGGCCGCAAATAAGGATTTTTTAGCAAACACTCGATGAATGTACTAATTCTGCAGCCGGATCCCGTACTATTAAATTCAAATGATTCAAGACAGCTCAGTCCTGGCAACTTTGAAGATATACATTCTCCTAATCTTAAATATGCGTAAAAATTTGGTTTTTAGCAAACACTTGATGAATGTACTAATTCTGCAGGCGGATCTTTCTATAAATAATATTTATATATTTTAAAATAGTCGTACTAGTATTAATAAAACCTATATCTCCTTTGCTAGCCAATTACTTCAACCAATAAATAATCACCAGCCTTCTGTGAGATCGTTCATATAAGAATGGAAAGATACAAGTACCTACCACAAGAACAATATGCTCTCAAACATAAAGGTAAGTTCCTCCGAAAAGGCGAGGTGATCATGCCCGTTGGACCACAATATTGTGGTTATATGTTCGCTAATACGCGCGGGAACTTCTATATCGAGATTTAGAATTAGTAGTTACAATATAGTTCGGTACTCCATAGTTCGATATATCTTCTGTAGTGTGTTTGGATGGTGCGCCGTATGTGGAAGTCGCTACGAAATATTTCGCAAAGTTCAAAAACTTGTCTACTCTTGAATCCAAAAGAGGCTTGTCCTTTGAAACGCCATTTCTCACAATTGGAGCCGCACTCAAATAGAAAAGTAGACCGCGTTGTGCTTGGTCGCTTTGTGATGTCTACAATAGTGGTGCAGTATTAGCTCGGCGATATAAGGCTCACAATGCTCAGCGCGATTATATCATTGTGTGGTTATACCTGAGCATCGGTTATTTATTGGTAGCCGTCGTTCCTGCTTTTGTGTGGCTAAATAGGGGAATAACTAGAAGCCGCTTCGTTTCGCTTATCACGATATTCTTCGGGTAGATGAAAATAACGGTTGTTCAGATGTTAGTGGATTTATTAGATTGGATTTGTAATTACGTAAAACACAGTGAGATTTTATTGTAGAAATATTTATATATGTAAATGACGGTATAGTAATCATTATGAACATAATAAAAGCACTCGAGAATTACGGTATAGTAAGAAATTGTGGCGATAACATACTACAGCGCCATCTACCGAATTTACACTGAACTACGGAGTAACGTACAATAAGAAGAAACTACCAATCCTGAATCGCGCAATAAAAGTTCTCGCGCCGATTATCATATATACAACATCCCAATATCAACTGTTGGGCAGTGGCACGCCAGGCATGATCACCTTGCCTGGGCGGAGGATCCTCCCTTTGTGTTGGTGGGACATGACATCCGTTCCCCCACAATTCAAAATAAAATAAAATTATAATATTATTTCACTTAGGAATCCGAATGTTTAAATAACGCCAATCTAAGAAAATCAACTAATCTAAAACTGAGTAGAAGTTGTCGGTGGATCTTTCTTTGAAATTGTATAGTCACCATCATAACAATGGGAAGAACAAATCTTGATATATTTTGTTGGAGCACAGTCTCGTCTATGATTTTTTTTTCGTTCGTGATATTATTTACGTTATTATTAAAGTTTTTGTAATATATGTCAAGATGGTTTATAAAATGGAACTTGAAAAAGCTACGCCCTGGTAAGAAAATTCTCAGTACGTGCCTTATATCCTACACTCAGTGTCAGATAGCTAAACTACATATGAACATCAATATAACGATGCAAGTTGTTTTGCTTTTGTTTGGTAAATAGAAAAGAGTTAATTAGCACCCCCTCACCCCCGCAAATTTTCAAATATTGCTTCATACATAAATCTCATTAGGGTATCTCCTCTTTGTATTTGCTCTGTGGGGCGAACGCCCTGTTTTAACAAAAAAAAAACCTCTATAAAGTTGAATTGCCCGCAAGCGCATATTTCAATCAAATAATCATCTTGGAAAGCCAGTTACAACGAAACGTTCAGGTAAAGCTTATAAAAGTACCAATAATTTCGCAGAGGTCAATAACACTTCATTTTCCTTAAGATTTCGTTGTGTTTGTGTGTGTGTATTTTCCGACTTCAAAGAAGATTTAAGTTCTAAATTCGATTCTTATATTTATGTATGACACCAATTTCTCGTCAGCCTTTGAAATATTTTTGTACATATTACGTTCTGTATGATCGTATGTGAACCACATGAATTTCGAGGTATTTCGATCTGGAGTCGCTTTATGTTTTCGTTTATTTATTGTAAGTGCGATGTAGGACATCGACATTTTGTATGAGACTTTAAACTATTGGCAGAAATTTAATTTAAATCGAATAGCTTACATTTCAAATAGGCCTTTTTAGGCATTTTCGGAACGTTACATTAATGACTCTAGTTGCTCGGTTCCAAAATGTCATTCCTATGGCGAAGAACCGGCAAGTAATTCCTAAAACATCGTGTACAACAGTTTTTCACTAAATGCACAGTTTTCATTGGATGCATATGAAAGTATAGGCAGTAATTGCATCAAAAAGGCCTTCCTTAAAATTGATATCTGTCTGTCTGTTTGTTCCGAGTAATCTCTGGAAGGACTGGACCGATTTTGACGGGACTTTCATTGGCAGGTATCTGATAATATAAGGGTACTTAGGGTACTTTTTAGACTGTAAAGGTGCAACCACAACCGCGGAACTCATCTAATCCTCAATATAGCAACAAAAGTACGTCACTTATAGTTGGCTTTAATCAAAGCACCTAAATGCTTTACCCTGAACCAATAATTAAACATTAACGCAATTACTTACGAAACTGTCTATAATTTACTTACAATCAAAGACACGCCCACGATACGACACGAAACCCTGATGCATTAAATGAAAACCTATTTAGGAAATTGTAACCTATCTAAAAGAAAAACTGGTAACAAATGGATTTGCTATCATCAACGCAAAGAGACTACCATTAAAGGAATTAGCAGAAGCTAAAGATATGGTGCGTTGGGCGTTAATCGAGCGCTTTTCTTCGACTTGTTACAAAAAAACTATTATTATGGAATTAAATGTTTTTTTTTGTTTTTTTGATGGCCTATGATAATCCTAACGAGTGTCGCTTTGTTAATGAAAGAAATTTAAGGATCATATCCGTACTTCCGAATATTACCCCCTACAATCATACAAACAAAGTTAAAAACTTTACCTCTTTATAATATTAGTGTGGCGACTTCCACATATAACACAACAATAACCTACTACAGCGCCATCTACCGAAGATACACTGAACTACGAAGTTACGCACTACACGGAGTAACTACAAATCCTGAATCGCGCAATAAATAGTTCTCGCGCCGATTATCATATATACAACATCCCAACATCAACTGTTGGGCAGTAGCACGCCAGGCATGATCACCTCGCCTGGTCGGAGGATCCTCCCTTTGTGTTGGGTGGAACATGATACAGGTTCCCCCACATATATATACATATGTGTACATACTATATCGTATGTACCTCGTATCCTAATTATGTTCATTAATAAATCAAATATGGTGACAGAGTACTTACTTCAACATAATTAAAAGAGAAAAAGTGGTTTTTATTCTGCCAGCAGGCAGTTTAAAAGCTCATTAGTGTGTTGAATAATGTACTCTAATTATATTAAATTATGTATTTAATTTAAATATGGTGGCTCGTTAGTTACCGCGTTGAAATTTCTTTCTAAGATCTAAAATTCATTTTGAGAGATTGTTATGAAAAATATTTCATAATATGTTAATTGAATAAAATCAACCGACTTGAAATCACTTTGAAATTTAATCTTCAAGAATAAAGGTAAGATTTCCAGGCATCATCATCACCCCTTAATCGAACAATTACTGTAAATATATGTATTTATATAACCTGAATCACGGAAACAGCTCCAACGATATTCATGAAATCTAGTATGCAAGTGGTTTCGGGGCGACAAATTTAGGATTGATTTTTATAAAATTTACCGCTAAAACAAATATCGAGCTAAGCTCGGATATTCCGGTAATTTAAAATAAATATATTTTTACTTTATTATGTAAGTAAAGCATTTAAAAAAAATAAGAAATGCAGAATAGAACTACATTCTTTTAATTTTTAACTCAAAAAGTTTTTTTAATTTTTTTTTATTATATAGGAGCAAACGAGCAGACGTATCGCCTGATGGAAATCGATTACCGCCACACAAGGCCACCCGCAACACCAGAGGCGTTACAAGTGCGTTGCCGGCCTTTTAGGAAGGACTACGCTCTTTTCTTGAAGGTTTGAAGGTTTTGGTCGTATTGGTGCGATAAAAGAAATGAATTTGATTAAAACAATTTCATTCCATGACAATTTTAATTAAACAAGATAATTGATATAGACCTTAATTCAAAAACGCAACTAAGATATAATTACATTCAATACATTAAACTTGAAGATGTAAGTTTAATGTAAGTTAACTAAACTGCCTCCATACGTAAACAAGCAATCTAGAGAATACCGGGATAGAAGTTACTAAGTCTTCAGCTCTTATAGTTTCCGTGTGAAATACTCGTAGTTTAAATCAATTTAAATCTGCTGAGTTCCACTTTAATAAATCCGATGGCATGATATGATATAATATTTTCTTTTAAATATGTACATTTTATTTTATGTGTTTAACGCAATCAATAATTATTTTTTCTGACATCTGACACAGCGCTATCTAGTTTCAAACTAAGCAGAACTTGTACATATTATAAAGTCTGGATGAACTAATACGATATTTACGATACTTTAGGCTCGACCTAGGATTCGAGTACGAAACCTCTTGATCTGCAGTTGCATACGTCAACCGCAAGAATAAGGAGGCAGTCGAAGTAGTAAGAAGTAATCAAATAACCTATAATATTGTTCTAACGTATGTATTAGCTTCATAGTATAAAGCCAATACTTTGGGACCTTCATACATAATATATAGATTATCCTACCAGGAATACATTTTCCGTCTACTTTTAGGTGTAGGTAATTGGAAACTAACGCCTGTTTGAAAAGGATCACCCAAAAACAACCCAAATATATTATTTTGTTCTAATACGAGTATTTGTTATTACATTCCAATTCAGCACAAAGTTTTTAAATAATTTGTAAATGAAAATGGTTACTAGACATCAATATTATCTATGAAACGAAAGCTTAGTCAACATGATACGAGTATAACTTAGATAACAATTTCATACATACGAATGTACGTAACGACAAAACATACTATATATATATATATATATAAAAGGTACTTTAACGAATACTAATAACTATGACCTAACTAACTGTTGACTCTACATCGCGTAATTAAAGTTCTTACACCGATTAGTATTCGCCACGCTGTTTTTTACTGCGCTAAGTGTTGTGGGTTCAAGTCCTACATGGGACAACACTTAGTGTGATCCGCAAATTGTTTATCTGAGTCTGGGTGTTCGTTGTGTCCGTTTTATGTATATTTGTAAAGTCCCCCACGACACAGGATGTATGTTCCTATTGCGGGTGTAGTCTTTTTATAAGCAAAAGAAAACGAAAAAAACACACATATACATTAATTGATAAATATCATCTTTTTAAGAATCTTTCTTTAACAAATTTTGTAATTTTCTTCTACAAAACGGGTCTGAACACACCACACTGATAATATGCGCACCGTTACTGAATAATCAAGTGTTTATTGAGGACTTCGATCTTGTACCATCTCGTTTCTACCTTTACGAGAGGTGGGAGGTTAAGGAGGAACCACAATACAGAAATGGAAATGAATATAAAATAAAATAGGTCTGAAATAATTTTATTATTCAATTTATTACACTGAATAATTGAACAATGAGATATTGTTTTTATCAATTTATTTTTTACAAGCTTTCATTTGTTATTCAGAACCATTAAGTTGAACTTTGCACTAAAGCAAAAACGGTCAACTAGTACGTAGGACAAATACATTCCAGATCTAAATTCACTTGTACATATACCTGACCGGTTTCGCCCTATGGCATTATCAAACTGTTTATTATTTTTAATCGACTACAAAAAGGAGGAGATTCTCAACTTGATAAGTATTTTTATATAATTCATTAGTAATTAAAATAGTGGAATAACTGAAAGAAGTAAGTTTAATTCTAGAATGCATTTAAAAATGTTCTTTTCGCATCTTATTGATTTAACTTACTACTTACAGTAATTAATTTTTATTCTTTTTAAATTCCTACTAAATTTGAGTGACTAAAACCCCCATGATCACTGCATATTATAAAATAAAGTCCTCCGCTGTGTCTGTCTGTTTGTTTGCGATGAAGTCAAAAGCTACTGCATGGATTTAGATGCGGTTTTTACGAATAGATAGAGTAATTCTTGAGGAAGGTTATCGTATATAAAATGTTAAATTTTATGTCTATTGGTTAAAATACAATGATATTTGTTGAAGACGTCGAAAAACATTAAGACGCACATGTTCTCAGGGGGACATGATTAGGTTAAATTATATTTTCCGTAAAGAGCCCGTGCGAAGCCGGGGCAGGTTGCTAGTAAATAATACAGATACGTATTTCTATTTTACCTGACTAAAAATAACCTCTAAAATAAGGCTATTCAACTGAATACGTAAATGGTTGTGCATTTTGGTGTCAGTGATGAAATACTCGAAGCTTTCAAAGCGCTACGAGATTCCTCTCGAATAAATAGATTTATTCAGCTTAAATTTAGCAATTTAATCACATTGCAAAATGGCCAACATTACTTATGATCCTATTTGATGTTATATATATTTAAGTATCTTATTTGTATATATAAGGTATACTAGCTAGCATACCTGCTTAAGTATTTTTTGTTCCCACCAGTTTTGTTTTCGGGGTATTTCGATGCATTTGCTTCGCTTTCGCTTAGAGCGGTTACACTGTCGGATCGACTACTTGTTGCATGGCTACATGATCTCTTTGATTTTATTTTGCCAGTTGCAACATACGTTATACGTATTATATGATACAGTAGATTCAGAGATCGCCCCGTACAACCTTACAAACTTTTCATCTTTGTAATATTAATACATATAATCTAAGTATTTAAAGTTGTGCTTATGATATAAAATCACATACGTTGATAGATATATACTTATTCTTTCTACATAACAATACATACCTCTACATACCAAAACTTTCCACTGTTTTAATTTCACTAAAAAGTATTATATATATTATATAACTATCCCGTCTCACTCACTATTATACACATTATTCAAATACTCCACCGAAATTTTAGCTCCCTTCACGAAGGTTACAAGCTCTCAGGTAACCCAACCCCTCTGGATCTGAATATTCATTTGAAAACTAAACAAATTCCATATATTAATGAAATGGGCACTCCTCGACCCGGGCAGCGCTTACATCTCGGACAAGCTGAGCCATTTGCATTCCTGTTAAATACTTAACATTCACTTTGCAGTTTAGATGTTAGATCTTAGTGATATTTACCTTATTTGAGCATCGTTTGTGACTTTGAATGTTATTGTAAATAGTTGCAGGGACAAGACCCTTGCCCATCTAACTTACTTTAACAATTACAATAAAATATTATAACTGTTTAAGTAGGTTGTATTGAAAAGTTACGAAGAATGGTTAGGTGAATAAAATTTATATTATAGTATCTATCTTCTTCTTAGCTTTTATAATTCTCAAATTTATTGACTGTCTCGGTGCGCATTGGTAGTGAAGGCGATTGCTGTACTTGAGGTCTTGGGTTTAAATCCTGGATCGGACCAAGTATTTGTGTGATCTACAAATATTTGTTTCGAAGTTTGGGTATTTTCTATGTATAATATGTATGTATTTACAAAAATAAAGTATATATGTATTCATATCACTTGTCTAGTACCAATAACACAAGCTCTGCTTAGCTTGGGACTAGATGGCGTTGTGTGTTAGATGTCTGAAATATTTATATTTATTTAGGGTCGGCTACTAGTTCAACCGGTTTTACTTATCTTTTTCCACAGAGTAACTGGCATTGGACCTCCACGACCCCGAGGGCAAACTTAACTCGAAGGTTGAAGTAGATATCAGTATATTTGAAGGCACCGACTTCAAAATAACGATTACCCTATAACGTTCATAAAACAGGGACCAACGGCTTAACATGCACTTCGAGACACGGGCGTGTAACACTGCCAGCTATGGTACTCCGTCCGTGCTGTTTCTGGGAATTTATTGTATGGAAAACTCAATAACACTTTTTGGCACGACCAGAGAAATGAACCTGAGACCTCGTGATCGGCAGTCGCATGCGCTAACCGTTAGATCAACGAGGTATATCAACCATTTGTTTTGGATGTAATTTCTGTACCTCAAAAAAATAAATTGAAGATTTAGATTAATTTTCTGATGGAGCATCAAAAGAAAGTCGTTTTGTGCTTATTTACCTTTTTTAAAACCTCTTGGAAAAGGGGGCAAACGAGCAGACGTATCACTTGACGGTAAGCGATTACCGTCGCCCATGGACATCCGCAACACCAGCGATGTCAAAAGTGTGTTGCCGGCCTTTGGGGGATGGGTGTAGGGTTTGGTGTATGGGCCTCCAGTTTCCACACAATCTCAATAAACCAATAACCTCGATAATATCTACTGTCGATGTCTACATATGAATGTAGATTTCATACTATTTATATATAGATACTACATTTTGCCCGCGTCTCCACCTGTGTACATGTAATTGCGGTAAAGATAGCTTTTGTCGTTCCTTAAGAAGTAAATTATGGATTGAACTAGAAGTAATGGTATTATCTTGTACAGAGAATTAGTATTAATCGTAGAAATATTGCAATGCAGCATGAATGTATAATAGTGTATAATTATTTAGTTTTTTTCTGCACAATGGGCACTAAAACCCCAAATTCGCCAGCTACTCTGCTGCTTATCTAGGTTATGGATAGGAGAGTAATGTTTTAGAAATAGTTATTTTAATTATTTTGCTTTTCTAGTTTTTGCCATAAAACTTAACTTTAATACAAACTCTAGTTCTCTAAATTTTGAACAAAAAACGTAATGTATGTCGCCCACAAGCTAAATGGAGTGATTATTTGCTTAATATGGCTGCTAGGGCCTGTAGCAAGAGCCCGAGGACGAATCCAAGTTTCGTAAAATTATAGGAGCCAGCAGTGGACTGCGATAGGCTGCTGATGATGATGAAAAATAAAAACATTATTGTAAGCTTGTGCCTGTCGTGTCGTGCTTGTCCATTGTAAGTATTAATTGACAGCGGCTGTCACTTTCCATCAATTGTTCAATTTGATCGTTTGAACTCTTGACCATAAGATAATCGGTTAAAGGTATGTATCCAATAAAACAATGAAATGTAAAAACAGAATATATTTGAATCAGCATCAAAAATTTCGCATAGAAAGTCAAACACTACTCAAAGTGATCGATCTCATGATAAATGTTATTTCAAGAAGAATCAATAACAACACTTCAAACATTTTTAACTTTAACATTAAATATCACCTGCATTACGGTAATTAAACCTCTCTAGGGACCAGGGGGCGTATTCAAGATATAACTGTTTTACGTCAAACCTCTTTCTACCATCGCTAACGCCTTTTTTTTCTATTATTATTATTTTTCCACGTGAATAAAGTTGAGATGACGTCAATCCCATATATTTGAATAGTTTTCGTTAAAGTTTACGTTTGTTGACTATTGCAATGTTTATAGTTAGTTAAAATATCTGAGCACTGCAGTCGACATGCCCTTGTCTGAGATCTTGCTACATTACATGTATTTCATCTTACTATAATAAAGTTAGTTAACTAGTATCGTTTTGGTAAGTTAACGAAAGCGAGTTCAACTATTAAAAATAAGGTTACCTAATTTATTAGTATATGAGATATGCTTGGATAGTTTGTGAAAATATTCTTATGATGCGTCTTGTAAATTTTAACACGTTACCCGAACACGACGATCTCAAAAAGAAAGGTAACAGTTATAGAAGTCTATATACGTTTGTAGGTTCCGCCGTAGCGTATAATAATTTAGTGTAGTCGATAGTAAGGCAATTGAAACCTTTATCCCTATGATCGCGGTTGAGATTTTTAATCTGAGTTTGTTTGATATACTTTCAGGCCTAACTTCCCAAAATCGACTTTGAAAATTATTTTGCTAATGGAAAGCTGCATTATTATTGAGTAAATTACTCTAATTTTACTACCATAGCCGACAGACAGGTGAGCTAATCGTAGACGAAAGCTATAGATTAATATACGTAATTCACACTTGATGTGTTGTCATTGAGCCTTCCCGTAAATGCTATTGAAATGAGATAACCAAACAAAATATCATATATCAAGTTTGCTAAACTTATCAAGATATGTACAGTACCAACATTATTATAGTCTTCATAATATACAGAAGTTTATAAAACAAACATTTCTTTGGAACATTGGCTAACCAGCAAATACTAAAACATTTCAAGCCGGATAGTGAATAACATCTCATAATAATTATAAATATTTATTTTCTATCTATTTTACAGATAGATAGACAAAACGTCTAATTTATTATATATTTATATTAAGAGTAACTAACAGTACTATGATAAAACGGTTAAACGGATTCTTACAAGGAACCCTGTTATAATTTTTTATATGTACATATTAATCTTATATAATATACAACAACAGATACATAAGACAGATTTCTAATTTTATTGTTTCGTTAATATCAGTATTGCTTAAATAAATTTACATTGAGCCAAATGACACAAGTTGAGCAAATAAAATTATATACTTTACTTATTAACTAAATAATCGACAGGCAGTCGACGTTACAAAACGCATTTCTAAAAATTGTTTGTGTAACCAACTAGATTATTTACATAGTATTTTATTATAAGCATAATAGTCTGTATTGATTTTTGATATGGCTAATAGGACTGTAGCGTGTAGGCGAGTTGTAAAGGTCGTCTAAACGCTCCTTAGTATCGTAGGATACACGGCGCCTGCGCAACAGAGAGGGATGTCGCGCGGCTATATTCGCACTTATGAACTGCGTCCCTTTACCGTTATAATAGTCTCGGGTGCAAAATATTTTATTATAAATACCGCCGTCATAAGATAATAAAAACTCTTTTAATTCATAACTTGTTGTTGTCGTTTTATTGTAAAACTATATATTAGTACCTCGCTGCTCAAACCCATCGCATCCTCAATAAGACAGTGGTCTAAGGTTGTTTGACCTTTTAGGCTACTTCACTGGTGACCCCGACGTTGGAAAATGACAGACCAACCACAAGAAGCCCTGCTCGGCGAGACCTTCCGTGTTGGTGTGAGAACACCACCCTTCAACCCCAATGACCCAGAGCTGTGGTTCGCCCAATTAGAGGGACAGTTTGTGCTATCCAACATCAGCGCCGACGCTACGAAATTTTATTATGTGCTGGCACAGCTAGAACCGCAACATGCAGCAGAGGTTCGGGACCTGGTGGTATCACCGCCTCCTTCCGCTAAATTCGAAACCCTGAAGGCTGAGCTGATACGGCGTCTTTCGGCATCACAGGAGCGCAAGATCAAGCAACTGCTGATGCATGAAGAGATGGGAGACAGGAAGCCTACGCAATTCCTTCGGCACCTGCAACACCTGGCTGGAGAAAACGTCCCTGCGGATTTTATCAGGACCATCTGGTCCAGCCGCTTGCCAACTCACCTACAGACTTGCATTGCTGCACAGCAGGCAAAAATGGCGCTTGAAGACCTAGCAGAGTTGGCAGACCGCGTCAACGACGTCGTTCCAGTAACCATGCCAGTAGTTAGTCAAGTAGCAAGTACTTCAGACCCTGCCGTACATCGCACCAATGCGGAGAGCACAATTGAGGCATTGACTCGGACGGTGGCTGAACTCAACCGGAAAGTGGAAGCCTTGACTATGAACCAGCACAGACGTCCTCGCTCGCGGTCTAGAATGGGAACTTCTCGTAATCGTTCCCGTTCACGCTCTCGTCCAAACGACCACTCACACTGTTGGTATCACTACCGGTTTGGTGAAAGAGCACACAAATGTGCGCAGCCCTGCTCATATAAAAAAGCGGAAAACTTCCCAGGCAGCCATTAGTGGCGGCAACCGACTGCCTTCAAGTGACGAGCCGCCTGTTCATCACGGACCGGAAATCAAAAATACAATATCTTGTAGATACGGGTTCAGACCTGTGTGTCTTTCCAAGGTCCGCTGTTCGGGAGCCGCGCATCAAGACAAAGTACGAGCTGTTCGCGGCAAACGGAACAGTCATAGCCACGTATGGTGATCTGCCATTGACGCTGGATTTGGGACTCCGCAGAGCTTTCACATGGCGCTTCATCGTAGCCGAAGTATCAAAGCCCATAATAGGCGTCGACTTTTTAGGCTATTACAACCTATTAGTTGATTGCCGAAATCAGCGTTTAATTGATGGTGTCACTTCGCTAGTAGTTGCCGCACCAAAGCAAAATTCAACGGAATCAATTTCATCCATTCGCACTACCAACAATGACACCATTTATCATCGCCTGCTACGAGAGTATCCTGACGTCACCCGACCCGCTGGTAAACCTGCCCCTGTCAAGCACACGACGGTACATTATATTCGTACCACACCGGGCCCACCTGTATCTAGTCGTCCACGTCGCTTAGACCCTGAGCGCCTCAAGATTGCAAAGCAGGAGTTTGAGGATATGCTGCAAAATGGAACTGCCCGTAGATCTGACAGTCCATGGTCCTCACCGCTTCATATGGTCAAGAAGAAAAGCGATGGCTGGCGTCCATGTGGAGATTACAGAGCATTAAACTCACGCACAATCCCAGATCGGTATCCTGTCAAGAACTTACAGGATTTTACTCACCAACTAGCTGGCAGCACTGTCTTCTCCACAGTTGATTTAATTAAAGCTTTCCATCAGGTACCGGTTTTCAAAGGAGATATATCCAAAACAGCAATCACCACACCATTTGGACTTTACGAATTCCCGTTCATGACGTTCGGACTTCGTAACGCAGCTCAAACGTTCCAACGTTTCATGGACGAGGTTCTGCGAGGATTGGACTTCTGTTTTGGGTACTTGGACGACATATTAGTCCATAGTTCTGGGAGCAGCCTTCATCAGGAACACCTGAAAATACTGTTCCAAAGACTCGCAGAATATGGCGTCGTGATCAACACAAACAAGTGTGTTTTTGGCCAATACGAGGTGGATTTCCTTGGGTTTAAAGTATCTGCCGCAGGAATTCAGCCTTTAGACAAGAAAGTCCAGGCTATCCTGGGGTATCCACCCCCGAAGACCATCAAGGAACTCAGGCGTTTCCTCGGCATGCTTAATTTTTACCGCCGACTAATGCCGAAAACAGCTGATATTCAAGCTCCACTGAACGAGTTACTCGCTGGCCCTAAGAAGAAAGGCTCACAAGCTATAACAATGACACCCACTCTAATGGAAGCCTTCAATCGCTGCCAGAAAAGTCTTTCTCAGGCTACACTTCTGGTCCATCCTGATCCTCGAGCCGATTTAACCATCTATACAGACGCCTCGGATTCCGCAATTGGAGCAGTTCTGCAACAACGACAAGACGGAGAGTGGAAACCACTGGCTTTTTTCTCAAGGAAATTAAGTCCTAGCCAGAAGAAGTATAGCCCTTACGACCGAGAACTCTTAGCCATCTACGAAGCGATTAAATACTTCCGCTTTATGGTTGAAGCACGAACTTTTACGGTCATGACGGATCACAAACCGCTTTCGTTTGCTTTCGTCGGTAATCGTGAGAACTGTTCACCACGCCAGTTCCGATATCTCGACTACATCAGCCAGTTTACTACAGACATCAAATATGTAGCTGGATCCGAAAACGTCGTCGCTGACGCTCTCTCACGCGTTGATAGAATTTCTACGCCACTAAATTATAAGTTGTTATCCGATGAACAAAATACGGACTCAGAACTTCAACAACTGCTAACGTCTGGTTCCAGTCTGAAATTGGAGAAGAGGAAAACTGCAGGCTCAGATTTTCAGATCTACTGTGATGTCTCAACTTCAAATCTGCGTCCATACGTAACCCTATCATTCCGCAAGCAAGTTTTTAATACCCTACATAATCTGAGTCATCCAGGAGTGAAGGGCACGATCAAATTAATTACTGAAAGATTCGTATGGCCAGGTATCAGACGGGACTGCAGACAATGGACTAAGGAATGTCAGCATTGCCAACGTTCTAAAATAACAAGGCACACCACAGCACCTTTGACTCCATTCCAACCACCATCAGCTAGATTCCGACACATACACTTGGACCTGATCGGCCCACTACCTCTGTGTTCTGGAAACAGATATTGCCTCACGATAGTCGAACGTTTCACTCGTTGGCCTGAGGTTATTCCTCTCCCAGACATCACAGCAGAGACCTGCGTAACTGCCCTCGTTCAAGGCTGGGTATCACGATTTGGATGTCCAGAACATATCACCACGGACCGTGGCAGGCAATCCGGCTCGAAGGACCACAAAATGGACCGTAATCCCAAAAATCGCCTTTAGAAACGTGGTAGGAAATGAAACACACGTCCAAGCGAGGATATTTTTTATTGATGTAGATGGCATTTATATAATAGTCCGTAGACCTTAACATCGCGACACAGAAAAACGGCATAACGCCATCTATCGAGCTCAAACATAAACATTGTACTTATTTATATTGAACATACCGCCCACCATGGCCAGAATGGCCATCACAAAATAAATGTATCTCAGCAGCTAACAAACTACAACTAAGAAACATATGAATACAAAATCACAAATATTTGATGGGCATGTTTAGAACGAATGGACTGTATAATTTTTACATAATTCAACTTAACATTATTATGTTTCTATAAACTTCATCTTACATGACCAAACACAACACAAAACATAATACAAAACACAATAACAATCAAGATTGCAAGCAATGACTTATTGTACGACTGGTAACACAATCAGTTTTAAAATAGGTCTCATTTTTATTTATCTCCTACAGCGCAAGGAAACAACTCGAGTGACTTTGTCCGAGCCAGTGTGTTTCTCAACAATGTGATGACCGAAAAACCATCGTGCCGGAGGTAGATCATTTTCCATCACCAAGACAACGCTTCCTACTGTTGGTTCCGATACCTGGCGAGACCATTTGTATCTTTGGTAGAACTGAGCAAGGTAATCATTAGACCACCGATGCCAAAAGTCCTGCACCATACGCTGTGTTAGATGCCACCTCTTTAACACACAAATGGTTGACAAACTAACATTTACAACATACATACACGTAATGACCTCTCAACCAAGCAAGGACGACTGAAGAGTTAGTCCAAGCATGTACTTTCTCTTTGTTTATACCCAAGGTGCCCGAGACTTCTAATAGAAGTCTTGAGAGCAGCACTGCGCCGCATAATTCCAAGCGTGAATGAAACCACCTTGGCTGGAGCAACCTTGGGTATGGAGGCCACCAAACTAACGTGAACATTACCTTCAGAATCTCCAGACATGTACACCACAGCAGCGCAAACGACATTGGATGCATCACAAAAGCCCTGCAACACTGTCTGTTCGGCTGGTTTTAAACAATAACGTTCTAGGATGGCGGTGCCTTCGCATAATAATTTGGCGTAAATAAGGTTGTAAGGTAGGGCCAACCATCAAGTCGTCATTCAACGAAACTTCATTGCATCCCGAACAAGAAGCGTCGAAGACCACCCTTACCTTTGATGTGCTTTTATCGTGTCTGAGTACTGCATGATGCGGCAAATATACAGCATCTCTTCCCCTTTCTATATGAGGAACAATTTCAGCGTGCCCTAGCTGAAGGTACTCACTGATGACATCGCTATACTGCTTTCCATATTCAGGATCTTTCGCAAATCTTCTTTCCAGCATGTGAAATCGTTTACGAGCTATGATTTCTGTCTGACCATACCTAGACTTTGGGTTAGAGGATGTAAATGGCAATTTGACAATATACCTACCAGTTGAATCTCTCTGAGTAGTTGCAGTATAAAACTCTTCGCATTGCCGCTCTTCTTCAGTCAACGTAACCTTGGTGTTTGAAGGTGAATAAGACTCTAACTCCCAAAATCTACGTAATAGCTCGTTAACATCTGTGCCAACTGTAGCATGGCAACATACTGGCCTCGAAGCCAACGGTGAATTCTGGATTTCACCTGATAAAATCCAGCCCAGTTTGGTATTTTGAGCGACGGGCGTGCCCGGCGGGCCCTTAACCAAACCTTCCAACAAAACTTCGGCAACCACACCAGTACCCAAAAGTAAGTCTATCTTACCTGGAGAAGCAAAGGTTGGGTCAGCTAGTTTGAAGGATGATAACGTTGACCACACTCGAGTGATCCTTCGTTCAGGCAAACGCGATGTTAGTTTGCTGAGGACATAAGCATCGACATCTAAAACAAAAGTGGGATCTAGGCGTGATTGCAATTTCATTGTGACCATCCACCTAGAGGGCCTTGGCGAGCCCTCATCATCGCCTAGTCGAAATACGTCGGTGCGGGCAGGTGTTTTTCTAAGGCCAAGTAACTGTACTGCGGACTCCGTAATAAAGGAGACCTGCGAACCCTGATCCAATAGAGCTCGTAAAAACACAGCAGTACCATTCCTTGACTCGACCTTCACCAAGGCTGTGGCTAACAGACTTTGGTTGTGAACATCTGTGAAACAACAAATGTTTGTGATACACTCGCTTTGAGTCGAAGACGTAGTTGCGGTAGCAACCACGACATTCTGATCTGCTGAACCGTCACTAGGTTCAGAAGATTTTGCGATTATTTTGGGATGAATTAGTGTGTGATGTCTTTTCTTACACAATTGACATTTTGTGGATTGGCGGCAATGATAAACAGTATGATTTTTACCTAAGCAATTGAAACACAGGTTGTTGGCTCGGACAAATTCACGGCGAGCATCATAATCTTTCTTTGCGAATTGCTTACAATGACATAGCTTGTGGTCTTCAGAACATAAAACACAGGGTTGTGAAGCGACATGGAATGATTTGGCGGGGTAACCACGATTACCATTACTTGTTACATTTTGTTTGAAAGGCGTATCTATATTCTCAAGAGATCGAAACCTTGATTCTAAAAATTCCTTAAACCCTTTAAAAGTAGGCAAGTTATCACATGAACTAATTTCTCTTTCCCACAATTTACGTGATTCAACGTCCAATTTTGTACTAATCAAAAATATTACTATAACGTCCCAAGAATCTACATCAACCCCGAGCGAGCGTAAAGCATGTAAACAGTCGACCGTGGTGTCCAAAACATTTTTAATAGACAGTGATGTTTCCTTCACAGGCGGTTGATTTACAAATCTTTTTAAAATACAGGTAGATAAATATTTTTTATTATCATACCGCCTCGTAAGGATAGACCAACATTCCTTATAATTGGAAGCTGTGACAGGAGTGTGTCGCAATAATTGCTCCGCTTCGCCCGTAAGATGCGATTTCAAATAATGAAGTTTTTGGACGTCATCGATACCTTCGTTACTGTCGATAAGCGACAAAAACAAATCGCGGAATGTATTCCATTCAGTGTATTGTCCCGAAAACGTGGGTAGAGAAATTTTAGGTAGTTTAATATTATACATTTTTGTTTCTGTCTGTCTACTAGTGCTAGGTTCAGTTTTAAGTTCCCTTAACTCACTTTTGTATATAATGTAAACATCTTCTGTGTTGTCGTACATCTCGTTTGTAAAATATGTGTTTTTCATATCTGTCGAAGTTGCAGTTTCAATAATTCTACGATGTGTTTGTATAAACTGTTGCCATTGATTTTCTAGTGTTTCCAATCTTGTATCAATAAATGACTGAGTTAATCTATCTTTTGGAGATTTTTTAAAATTAATTCTACCTTTTTCAATAATCCTTTGAGTATCCACTTGCAATTTTACTAAAGACTCCATTATAAATTCAAAATGACACAACTACAGGCTAAATATTACAAGGTGAAACTGTTAATTTATAAGGTACTACTAAACGAAACCAAAACACAAATTACTCTAAGTCTTATACAAAAAGCTAAAAATTTTACAAGTGTTTGAGATAAATACGAACTCAAAATAAAATCGGGCATAGATTCCCCGTCATACTACTTTTTACTTAAATATTCTAAGTCTACAAACTACTTACTACTAAATTATACTATGTTCAAAAGTTATTCTAATATTTTTTAAGTCCAAAACACTTAACAAATTTACTTTAAATTGTTCAAAGTCAAACTACTGCTATACTTGATGTCTTCTACTGCGAAACGTAACGTTAAAATAGTTCAAAAGTACTCACGATTTATAGTTGCCAAACCTCAAATAAACACGTCACTTGTCACTTCACTGATCCGTTAGCACCAGTGGCGCCCTCTTGCGTCTCCCAAAGACTTCGGTGGCGACCTCTTCCGTCTATCACGAATTTCAAAGCCCGGTACTTGTTTGAGCTTGAATTTTCCTTATTCGTCGGTGCTCACGCAGCGCCCTCTGTCGGATGTCACTGCTACTACTGAATTCTTTGCAAATCACCCTAGTCGTGATGCCAACTGATCGTGTTACCCACACGATGCCTTTTCCAATACACACACTCACAACGGAGTCGTAACACAAATCGGTGTTAACGTACTGGTATATCCGGCTCGGATAGGACCAAAATGGACCGTAATCCCAAAAATCGCCTTTAGAAACGTGGTAGGAAATGAAACACACGTCCAAGCGAGGATATTTTTTATTGATGTAGATGGCATTTATATAATAGTCCGTAGACCTTAACATCGCGACACAGAAAAACGGCATAACGCCATCTATCGAGCTCAAACATAAACATTGTACTTATTTATATTGAACACATACCTTTAAGGAAATCGCCACCTTAATCAGTGCGAATCACCACACCACCACTTCATACCATCCAGCAGCAAATGGCCTCGTAGAGAGAATGCATCGGCAACTAAAGTCGGCCATTACCTGCCATGCATCAAATAACTGGGTCGAGGTCTTACCTTGGGTGCTACTTGGGATTCGCAGCGCATGGAAAGACGACCTTGAGACGTCCGTAGCAGAACTTGTCTACGGTGAACCACTCCGTTTGCCTGGACAGTTCTTTTCACCGCTTCGTGATGAGGAAATGGACATGACTTCCATTGCCTCAAGACTCCGGGCTCACGTCAGCAGACTGAAACCACTACCGACATGTTGGCATGGAGGTGCCAACAGAACATTTTACATCCCTAAGGACTTGGCGACAACGACTCATGTCTATGTCAGGCAAGGTCCTCACAAGAAACCTCTTGAAGCACCATATTTGGGGCCTTTTAAGGTACTGCACCGTGCCCAGAAGACCTATGACGTCGACATCCAAGGCAAAGTGCAGAGAGTCACAGTCGACCGCCTGAAACCAGCCTACGTTATCAGAGAGACTCCAGGAGTGATTTCACACTCAGACCCCATACAAGAGGACAGCCCCATCAAGAAAACGAGAAGTGGGCGCACAGTTACATTCCCAAATTACTATCGCCCGTAGTTACGGTCTCACAGGGGGAGTAGTGTAGCGTGTAGGCGAGTTGTAAAGGTCGTCTAAACGCTCCTTAGTATCGTAGGATACACGGCGCCTGCGCAACAGAGAGGGATGTCGCGCGGCTATATTCGCACTTATGAACTGCGTCCCTTTACCGTTATAATAGTCTCGGGTGCAAAATATTTTATTATAAATACCGCCGTCATAAGATAATAAAAACTCTTTTAATTCATAACTTGTTGTTGTCGTTTTATTGTAAAACTATATATTAGTACCTCGCTGCTCAAACCCATCGCATCCTCAATAAGACAGTGGTCTAAGGTTGTTTGACCTTTTAGGCTACTTCAGGACAACGAAGAAATCAAATTTATTTATATATTTCGCGTTGAAAAGAGTGACATTTCATTCAAGTCTTGCACCAATCAGGTTCCAAGATTTCGAACGAAACGATAATATCTTAAACCTGATTGGTCGGAGAGTGCGATTTAATCTTTCACGTCAATATTTTTTAGACACGAATGAAATTTAATTTGATTGAAGAAGAATATTAATGCTATTAACAGTGTCACTATTGAGCAAGAAATTTGAATAATATTCAACTGGAAGATCATTGATTGCAACGTCTATGTCTACTCTTTTATTATTTATTCTACAAATTAAAACTAGTCATATTGACTAGTTTTAATACCTAAGAAAAACTATTTGATATGATATATATATTGTGTTTTATTAATATTGATAGCAACACTTTAATTAAGGATAGATTTCTTGAGATTGAAAGCACTTTAGATTTAGATTTGGTTATTCGTAACTTTATTCGTGTTAAATTGAGTTTCCGGTTTTAAGTATATTAAAATTCATTTATCGTCTTAGATTTTTGTATGTTTGTATTAGGAATAAGTAAAGTTTCTATTATTTTATGATTCAAAATATACTTAATAACCCTTTGAGCTACTTAATTGTTTCACATTTTATGTGAAAGTGGTGCTACCAATTCAATAAGTAATTTGGCAAGTTATTAGAAACTATCTTGTCAAATCTCGCAGTGCATTGTCTTCCGTCGACATATCCATTTATTAACATTGCTAATTTATCTATTATTTATTTTTTAATTAATCTACAACTATGACTAGAGAGAGGCGGGTGAAATAACGCACGAATGGGAAACATGACTAAGAGATAAAACGAAGCTGAGAAAGAAGTATTTTGGTAGACCGATTGATATTTGAAAGCACCGTTTTGTTTTCATGTATATGTGTATTTATATTTGAAATATCAATTACACATTGTGTTCCGTTATTTAAATGGAACAAATTCTCCTCCTCCTCCAAACAGTTCTTAGATAGAGCCAAATGTAGCCAGGCATTTATAAAATTTGAAATCTGTTTTTAGAATATTTTTATTTATTTCAAGTTCACTCACTACTACGATTTAAGTTATTTCAGATATTAACTGTGAAACTTTATATGAAAAGCTTGTTACAGAGAAATAATTTTGAAGGTGTGAGTTAGAAAGGGTTTTCTATAATTATAAGAGGCATAAAATAACTTTCTTTGGTATTATATTTATAGCTAACTTAATCAGGAAGTTCAATATGTATAATATTTATGTTTAGATTATTTTTTATATGAAAAATTAATAGAGATTGGAAAATTTGTACAGTAAGATATCATTGTAGTTATTACACTAACAGCTGTAAATAAATTGTTATTCTGTAAAAACTTAATTATTTCACTACAGTGTCTTTGTGCTATAATTTACAATTTACAGCTAATACTTTTATAGTTGAATGTACATTTACGCATTATGTACATACATTGTACAGTTGAAAGGAAAAGCTTTAATGATCAATTGAAAATTTAAAATAATCACAACCTTAAAAATAACTAAAACTTAGAATTATCGCTCCTAAATTCTTTGGCATTTAATACTGATGACTAGACTATTGAGGCTAAAAGCAAGCAATTCGAAGCCTTTTTACACTAACTTAAAGTATAAATTACAATTTCATTCTTAAATACCTTTGATATGCTATGAGACTACGGCTAATACACGACATCAAATTATTGATTTATCACATGAAATATAAACATTTGAGTATTATACAATTTGGCCGTCAAGTAGATCTCTTGGAATTAAAAAAAACATTCGTTGTAGATTTTTTTCATACATATTATTTCTTTGACATTTTAGCACTTAATGCCACGTGGGTACTGCAATAATAACCACACTTTCTAAAACACGTTTAAAGTGTTTCAATGCAGCAAACCGGGCTCTGTGGTGTGCCTATATCCAAAAGTGTTCTGGGCTGATCATGCTGATACTGAAGTGCTCCAGTGGTTTCTTTAACAATATATATGATAAAAATGTATCCAAATAAATACATAGTGAGATCTACTGGGTGAAGACGACCAAATAATCTACGGGCTAGGTGCCGCAGTGGAGTATTTTTCTAAAGGCCTTCCGGAACTCAGGATTGAAGATGGTGTAGATAACAGGATTGAGGAACGAGTTGATGTAACCCAACCACGTTGTAAGGATAAATACAGTCACTCCTGGATCGAAGGAGAGGCCAATTTTGTCACAGATGGCTCCAAGGACTGAACACGTGAAGAATGGGGCCCAGCAAAATAGGAAAACACCTGAAAAAGAGATTTTAATTAATTTCTATAAAAGCTGAAATATCAAGATACTTTTGTTTACTTTAAAGCTAATAAATACAATCCTGACTTTATGTTGTTGTTTTCGCAGACAAAGTTCTCTAATGCTGTAAAAAACTTCTCTACTGTGAATGTGGGGATTGCTTTTGTTTCTTGCTAGTTAAGCTGCTCGTTAGTTAGGTGTGACCTCAGCTCTGTCTAGATACTTAAGCATACTTAGGGATATTTTCCATGTAATTTTAATTCATTAATTAGGTAAACATTTTTACAATATTATTTTCAACTGGTGACCTGACCTGGCTTCGCCCGGAATTATTTGAAATTCTTGGATTTCTTCGACTATAATATGCATATAAAACTTTTTGAATCACTATCTTTTGCTGAAAATCGAAATTCGTTGAGAAGTTTTTGTGACTTTAATTTACACTATGTAAAAATACCTAGCTTTACCTATAATACGGCTTCATTTTACTTACTAATCTTCAATGTAATCCACAAGATCAATTTTGTATTAAGATGACAATAGCAGTAAAGTAGCTCTCAAAGAAGCACTTATAAAAAGCTAATAATGATCTACTGATTTAGCGAACTCACCTAAAACTATCGCTAATGTTTTTGTAGCCTTCCTTTCTTTTTTTGCACTAGACTTTTCTCGTTTCTTCTTACTAGCTTTATTAGCTTTGTATATTGTAAAGCGCGCAGTGGCTGCACTTGCTTTTCTTTCCTTCTTTGAGCTAGACCCGTCTCTGAGGTCAAACGTACTGCCTGTCACTTGGTCGTCTTCTGAACGGATTTGCAAGGAAACATTTCTGTAATGAATTATTGTTGAAATTAGTACACAATGGCAAAGAATATTCTATAGTGGGCGAACAAAAGTTATTTTTTCTTACTGAAAATATTGAATTTAGATCAAAATACTGGATCTCACTGATGAATTGCAAGCGGTTAATTATATTTCCCTTATATTTTGAAATTAATTATAGATAGAAATCAATCTATATTTAATTAAAAACCCTAGAACTAGAGATTGCAGTTATGAAAAAAAAAAATGTTTTTATAGAATTATCAGGACAAAATTTGTTGCACTGGGTATATCGAGTTTTCCTGCTTAATGAGCTAATAGTAATTCGCAGAATAGCTTCAAATTCAAAACACTGAGGGTCGTGACCCCTTCACGACCCTCAGTGTTGAGGACAATGACACGAGGTGCGGAAAGACAGGAATTAAGTCCAAAGATTTTTGTAACAATTTGGGAGCAGGCCAACTAACAATCAAAAAGATGAAGCTTTAAGTGGCCTAGAGTTGCAATACCTGGAATCCGTTGAAGATTTTGCCTTTCCATTCTTCTTCCACTTGCTATGATCACAGGCCATGTTCTTTAATACTGTGGCGTCTTTTAATCCAGGTGAGCCAGGAGGGGAGACATGTTCTCTGATGGTGTCTTCAAGGTTAGATGGCGCATAGCCTGAATCATTGTTCCCGTTTGGGTCAGGAACTGGTTGCTTGATGATTCTTTTTGGCGTACTGTTCATAAAATTTAGATCAATAAAATGTAAGCACAGAGTTACAAAAAAATAGGCCCTAAAACTTCTGTTAAATTGTTTATTTATTTTTTACTCAAAGTAAAAAAAAATATTTCAAAAGTAGATATTTATAACAGAGAATGGAAATAATACGTAGACTAGTGTCCGATCTCAATTTTCCTTTCAGCTGAGCTTGAAATATTAGAAAGGAGGAATTGCTGTAGTAAGAACCATTAATTATAATTAGTAAAATAGACAAGACAAATGGCTAGACTATTACTTAAGTGTAAGTTCTGGATAAACCCTTTCAAACCACGTAACAGCCCAATTTGCCTGTTTATGATCGTGATATTGCCTCCAGAAAATAACAATATTGGTACTAAGTATTTATGTTTAATTACACCAAACTATGTTCATTGAGAAAAGGCAATAGAAAAGGAGATTCTATATACACTGTATAGTACACTGCTGATCCATTTATAGTACACCAAACACCTTTCAAAGGCCAGATAAGAAAACTATTTTATTGAGTAGCATTGTATACCACGTTAGTTGAATTGTATATAGATTTTTATCAATTTTTCTTTCTCTTTGCAGTACCGTTGTCTTATATAGTTAGCTCCTTTAGTCGGGCAGTACTTTCAGAGAATTGTGTAAATGTAAAACTTACATGGTTGTTTCCTCAGCTACAGTGGCGAGCATAAACTCTGTAGATTTGTCATTGGGAATGACGTGACACTCATCAGCGTCGGCTTCTAGGTCTGCTGATCGTTTGTCAAAACTAAACAAAATAAAAATAATGATATTTATTTGAGATACTAGCTTAGACCTATTCTGTCTAGGGTAGCATCGCCTCGGGTGCCTAAACTAAATAATTATTCAGTTTAGTGTTATTACAGAAGAGATGTATCTGAGTTATAGTTTTTTAGTTGGGGTTAAAAATTACTCTATAGACTATAATACAACTATTTTAAATGTTGTGTATTTCTGTGAATACGCACATACATGTAAAACAGGTAATATATGAAAGCAAATAGTATTATTCTTTTTTAAAAATGTGTATTGAATAGAATTATAATTAACACCTCCTATAACGACATAAGTCATCATAAAAAGAAAATAATAATTTGTTCGTGTACCTGTGAACTATTGAGATTAATTATGACCAAATAAATATTACTCTTTAGCCGTAGGAGAGCTACGCTTCGGCATGAATGGGCCGTCTCGACCGGAGTGATACCATGGCCTTACGGAAAACCGGTATGAAATAGCGCTTGCACTGTGTTTCATCGAGTGAGTGAGGATACCGGAGGAGCATACCCCATCCCCTCCCCCCATCCAGCTCCTCATCCCCCAAAGGCTGGCAACGCACTTGTGGCGCCTCTGCCATCAGGCGATACATCGACTTGTTTGCCCCTAATCCATAAAAATAAAACTAAGCTAAGACGACGTTACAAGTGTCCTACCGCGCCTCTGTCAGACCAGAAAAAACAAAAGTTAATCTCATTTAATTAAATATTTGCACTAGCACGAAAAAAAATACGAGTATCATTGTTAACTCTATTACATTCTGCAAGCATTTCCCTCAGAATATTTTAGTTTTTTGGGTTATAATATTTCCTTTCATGACACAAACTCAGTTCGATACAAATTACTATTAGAATAATGAAATCAAAATACTTTTAGTTTGGTTAGACAGTGTGCTCTATTCGCCGTGAAAATTATGAACCGACAGAAAATTAATTACTCATTGTTTACAGCCACACAATAACATAAATACTGTCTAATTAAGATGGTAAATATCATAGCGAAACACATATTTAGTCCTTTACGCAATGATTGTAGGTATGTCATAAGGTTAATTACAAGAATGAATTAATCTGCTACGAATGAATCTAGGGTGGAATATTCCGCGTCGAGAACTGTGATTTCGATTAACACTTAGCGCCAATATTTTGAAGCAATCGCTTAGCTCTCATTAGTATCGGTGTTTGCACTACGTTTTGTTTCTGAGTATTTTTCAATTCAATGATAATGGTTTAGGTTTTCAAACTATAAACAGGTACTTATCTTAATTGTGCAATTTGTTCTGAATGTTATTAAATTACCCCACTTTCCCTATAGTATCTAGTTTGAATTATAAATAAACTATTATGAACTATTAGTCTAAGTTATCCCCTATCTATCAGCGAAGTGAAGTCCCGTGAAAATATGACCCGCCATTCCGTAGCCAGAACAAAGTGAAAGACAGGCAGACAAAAAATGCCTTTTTGTAAAGCTGATAATTTTATATTAAAACAGACATTTCAGTTTTATTTATTTGTATAAATACTATTCAACATTGCAAAGTAAGAAATTCAGAATATAATCATCAATAGAAATGTATTTAAACCCAAAATTGTAACAATAACAATTCTCGGTGAACTTAGCTTAACATGTATTCGACGCGCTTGTTCTGTATCGTAAGCAATTTAAGTTAATATCATCACATTTGTTTAGAGTTACTCTCACATTCAAGTTTGTATTTGGAAAAGGTAAAAGTCCGGCTGCAGTTGTTCTGACTGTGCACCAAATTTTACTGTATTTCATTATGAAGCGAAATTCTGAAGATCATAGATTCAATTTTCACAGACAGTACAGGATCTGTTTTTTTTATTGACCGTTTTCTCGGGGACTGAGGAGTCAGATATGTGGAAATTCCACTAAAAACACCTCGGCGGCCGGTTTTAGCCGCCCAGTACTGAGGAGGACCCGGACTATGTTATTTCAAATAACACTACGACGCCGCGTCTAGCCAGACTTTATACCGGTGGAAGCCTAGGCTTCCCTCTGCTTGTCGGCCTAATCGTATTATGTTGCGGTCTGACCGCAGCTTTGTGACCAGGCCGGCCCCTTATCGGTGAACGCATCAATTAATCAGCTACCGGAGGTCCTCACTCTCTGTCAGCTTGCGGCTCTGTCAGCTGGTGTCGCGGGTGATCACCTACAATCAGGATCGGCCCTCTCCCGATCCCGTTCAATGGTCTCTTTCTGGTGTATTACAGCTTCACAGACAGTACAGGCTCTGCCTAATTTAGGATCACAAAGAGAACCGGCCATGTGTGAGATAAGAGAGCAACATTTCTATTTTTACTTACCTATCCTCATGATCATCTTCGTTGCTTCCAGACCCAGTATTCGTAGGTCTATCATCATGAAGTGCTGTTTCCGCAAGTCTTCTAGTTTGAGCCACATTCTCTATTACTACGGCAGTTGTAGCACCAGTTGTAGGGTCCCCAGAAACTGGAGGCTTCTTGGCTGCTCTCTGTTTTTTTGCACGATTTCTTAAAGCCTGAGCGTAAGCAAAATTAAAGTCAATATTATGTTCAAATACAAATATTTTTATTTTATTTACCTATAGTGTTTAGTGTCTGAAGTAAATGTAATTTTTGCTTTATTGAAGTTCCTTAAAGACTTTGTTTTAAAATATTTTTCAACCAAATAATGAATAAAATTCTAAAACAAAAAATGTTTTGATAATCTGATATTTCTAGCTACAAACAAAGGAAGGACTGTTCAGTGCAATATATTTATCTAAAGTTAAAACATCACCGGCAGATACTCTGGTATAAAATACAAACTACTCTGTCACTTGACCTAAATTTGAAGAAGGAAAATTATGATACCAATTTTCCAAGTACTGGATAGACTACATGGGTACTAAATATGTCTAGCAAACGTTTTTAACTTCCATTGTGTCGCTGTATTCGTAATAAAGTAGCGCTTATAAATGTTAACGGTATTTGAATGTTTGATGGTTTTCGTTTGTTGGTTATCTTTTAAAGTATTTTAAATTAGAATAATTATTTTCAAAGCAAGAATATCATGATTATAGGACATAAACATTCATCTAATTAGCAAGTTTCATGGATTAGGAGTTCTATTATATTTCTTATAAACATTTCAAATTCGACCGGCTTCGAACTAATATTCAACAAAAGCCTTCAAAAGTCCACACCTGAACATAGCCAGAAAGTGACAAGGAAGTGAGTAAAAAACAAGGAAGTTTAAACAAATAATAAAAATATTATTATTATAAACTAATTGCATTTTTTTCTGATCTTATAGATTTTTATTATTCTTATAAATATGGAACTAACTTACACACAATTTAATAAAAAAGATCTACTGAAATATACGAGTATGTTTCGAATTTCCTATTTTTGTTGTATAATCTGAAAGCTATTAACTAATAACGTCATAATACTCAAGCACTTAATAAATATTAGCCTAACTCTCGCACAAGCAAGTTCTAAATCAATACATCTAGAGGGAACTTACTCCATTAGTCGGTATTATGCTTAAGCCTTCACAAACAATCTACATGGCCACTTGTTCATGTTACCACGTAATCGATCCTGGTATTCTAATCCAGTTATTGGCAATCAGAATGGACACTGTAGGCCAATTGAAGAGCATATATCTACTTGTTTGTCTAGTCGGTAGTTGTATCAATGTTTTGTTACCTTAGAACCTTTTGCAATTAGTACGTTACAATTGTGATGTAGATGATGTTATGCCATTCAGATTTTTAAAAAGTTTATAAAATCTTTACATTTTCTGATAAATCATATTTAGGTATTGTTTGTTCTTACTTCGACAAAATATGTAGTTACTGCTGTAGCCAGACAGACAGCAATTTCATCCCCATCACTTAGATGGCTGACAGTCCACAACCCTGCAGTTTTCTAGGAACTTTACCGGACTAATACGACCTTCAAACCTTCAAGAAAAGAGCGCACTTCTTCTTAAAAGATCGGCAACTAACTGCTTATCTAATGTATTATAGATCAATGACTGTAGCAGATAAATCAATCCATTATAAGTATGCTCAAAGTTACTACTTTTTAAACTATCTTTGGCGATAGGTTATTTATTATACAATAATAATATTATTTTTAAATACTTATATCACTATCATCTAGATTCTAGATCAACAATTTAAGTTAATATTTAAAATTATTACACCAATTAAGCCTATAGTACGAAAATTATGTACAACATTCAACGAATGACATTTTAATGACTTCTGTCCCCTCTAAACGTTTTGTTTAAATACGACAAAATAAGTGAAATAAACATGATTGTTTATGTAACTACAAATAAATTGCATCAATTGAAAACAGTAGGTCATAAAAAAAATCCTTGTAACCGACTTCACCGACTTAAAACCGACTTCACAGAAGTCGGTTTACGGACGATAGTTTAACGTGACAACGTCATAATAAAACATTGATGAAATGATTGCATACTTTTGTGAATAAAATTGAATCATTTGCGCAAGCGTACAATGAGCGTAACGGGACAACGAGTCATCCTTTTTCGGGTGTGCAACGGCATTTACGTTGTCACGTCAATAAATAAATCATAATTTAAATAAAGAGCAGCTTTTATGCATTTCATGAAAGATAAAAAAAGGGATAACTACCAACCTTAAAAATATTATAATATAAGAACATCATCATGATGCAAGGTATGTAGAAGGATCCGAGCGATGAGTAGATAACATAGTTTTGACTATTGAAGAGACACTCGTCAAAGTTTCTATCTGGAGTGTCATTCAAGCCCAGGACGATGGGCGCGCCGATTGCCGCTGAGATCAGCCACACCAGCACTATGGTGAACCATACTCGTCGGTTATTCTTGTGTTTTGCGTATTTAATAGGCTGTGTTACTGCGATGTACCTGGAGCAAAAAAACTTATAAGAAACAAATTGAAAATACAGTAATCGGATAGCATTACGATTCTCAAATATTCGAAAAAACCATAAGGCCGCAAGTTAGTGTTTATAAGATTAATAAAGATTTTGTCATAGTTCATCTATTAACGTTTAATAAAAAAAAAGATTGAAATTCGAATCGGTTATGATGAAAATTATAATCGATTCGAATTTAGTGAGGATTCCTATGATTTTCATTGTAGAAATATAAATATATAAAATGCTTACTAAGTTTTATTTTAGTAAAATCTAGCTACCATTTCAATTTTCTTATTACGAATTTCTGGTCAAATATTTTATTGATAGTTAACAGAGTGAAAACTTAGTTGCCACCTGAAGAACTTACCTATCAACGGAAATGGCAACGAGGTTGAATATGCTTGAGGTAGATGATGTGACGTCCATGGCGATGTACACGTCGCACACGAAGGCAGGGAGACCCCAGGATCCATTTACCTGGAACAATTCAAACAAATATTTATCATCTGATCTTGATTAAAACATACTTGTAGATAGGTTTATTCTGTATGTGTATATTAGAATCCAATTACGAGTAATATATTATTAATAACCTATTTTTATTTCCAAAGACAATTTCCGCATTAGGAACATCCATCCTGTGTCGCGGGTGAGGTTGGAAGCGTGCATGAAACGGGAACAAAGAACACCCAGATTCTAAACAATAATTTGTGAATCACAAAGTGTTGTTCTATGTGAGATTTGAACCGACAACCGTAACAAATAAATCGTGCAAGTACACATACTTGCACGATTTATTTCCAAATATTTCCTAAAGTAGTCTGACCCCATTGTATATTAGACTACACCAAGTTGAATCCTTAAGCACGTCATGATGTACGATATCCTCAAGCCAAATACGTGATGGAGTGTCAGTGGCTCTGAATACTTGACACTATGCTAGATGTGTCCACGTTGCGCACATAAATCACCGCGACGTGACGCTGGCTACAGTTTATTTTCCTATTCCCATGGTGATAATCCATACAAAAATGAATGTCCTCCCAAATGGGCAAAGTGATCGACAGCACAGATGATAGTGCTTTCAAATTGTTTGCCATAAATCTATTAAATGGGTTTTTAGGGGTGTTTTAGTGAAAACATGATATTTTATGTTGCCTGTTCTTTTTAACTTGAGTTTGGAGTTGTCAGGTACGATAAGAAACTTAGCTCATGTGAGTTCAATGCCTGGAAAAAACTTCTAGTAAAGGTTGTGCCACCTAAGTTATTATTGTTTTTATTTATGTAAGGTAAATAATTTTTGATAAGTGAGTGTGATAATTCTTACATATTTATAATTCCAGGGTCGCCAGCCTTGAAGAAAAATTCTAGTCTCGGGGTTAAATGTTTTGTTCGTATTGAAGGGTTTCAAGCACAAGGTTCGTCATTACAATTTAAAGAATTCAGTTTGCAAATTACGGCAGAAATTACGGAATTAAGAATACAGTGCTTCAAATTATAATTAATATTATTTCTTGCACTAAAATTACATCAAAGAGACATATATTCGAATTAATAATAATAAATAGTATTTCATCTCCATATTCTTGTATAGTTTTGTCTTCCTGTATAGTTCTTTGATCTTTAATTTTACAAATACCTGCATACTATCGTTATTTCGGCTCGTAAATTATCTGGAATCCGACAACATACCACGCCCAATTCCACTTCGGTTTTGCGGCCGTATGAGAAATGCTTTTAGGCTACGTGTGTAAGTACACTGCCTGTTATTATTCTTATGTATTAAAATGTGAGTATAACACTTATACTACTTTAAAATAAAATAAATATTTAATGTCCTTTAGATATATTCCATCAAAATGACAAGTGTATGTCCGCGTTACATCTCAATGTTTTGCGTGCTGATTGTGTGCTTCTGTTATATATATGCAACAGGCAATATAAAAATATTATCTCCAAACATCGTTATAATTATTTTCGATATCTCAAACGTACTAGAGTGTATTCTTATTTCAAAAGACTTGAGAAAACGTATAAGTGAATATTGCAGAACCTATCATACAACTATTAGAGCACATTTTACTTTTCAAATATTCTCCTATCTCTGTCTTGTTTTCGTTTGGGTGATATTTTAAAAAAGATAAGAGTTTGTAATACTTACTCAAACCAAATTGATTTGACCAATGAGAGTGCCAGGCCTGATTTTCATGATAAACCAACGTTTTCCTTTTCAAAAATCTCTAGACCTCGATTTTCACTCGCGTTTTCTTTTCTTTCTGCTTTGAATTTACAATAATATCATTTCTAATGAAAGAGATGTGTTTTAGCTTGGCACATATTGGCTACATTGATAGGAGCTTAATCTATTCTTTCGAAGACTAAGTGAATTTGCCAGATCTCAAAAATATATTTATTGAAACGCATAATAATTATAACGCTGTTTTTGATAATTTGTTTAATATTAAAGAATTACGTTTCATAAATACCTCAGGTACAACCGTATTAAGCAGACAGATCATAAACATTTCAGATACAAAAGACTGGTACCTATTTTTGAAATTGTAAATATTTTTTCTCCTAATTTTATAGGATCATCGAACTTAAAATCGTCATTTTTTAAAATTTTATCGCGTCTTTTTTAAAATATACGTTTTAGATAACTTTCTATTTATAGTATGTAAATAGCAACCCAGGATTTGTTGTCGGTGCCTGTGCTTGAATATTCATGATATTAGAAATGTGCCGCATAATCTATATGCGGGGGAACGATTTGACAAAATTGGTACACTTATAATTGTGTTCGAAATTTTTGAATAGGCATGATGACAGTAACCAAGAACCACTTTACCATAGAGCATAAAAATCGTACTTATTTTCATACTTAGAGCAAGATTAATAGTTATTTACCAAAAACAAAACTACAAAATAAAGCAAAACGCTATCAGTTGAAAACCAATCAGAGCAAGTGACGTCACATGTATGTTAACGTCAGTTTTTTTGTATAAAGTCAACGATTTTGTGTTAGCTGACGATCAATTGTCTTATTTTGTGATATAATGGTCTGCCGTGGGAGACCCACGCTTTGGCATTAATGGGCCGGCTCAACCGGAGTGATACCAGGGCATCACAGAAAACCGGTGTGAAATAGCACTTGCGCTGTGTTTCACCGAGTGAGTGAGGATACCGGAGGCCCATACCCCGTCCCCTCCCGACTGAGCGTTTTGGAGTGAATTTTAAACTTAAAATTTAAATCGCATTTATTTATTTTTAAATAAATTTTGTAGAAATATTATTGTTTTTGACAATAGGCAACAGTCGAGGAAACAAAACAGTCGAATTGAGAACCTCCTCCTCTTTGAAGTCGGTTAAAAACAGGGGGGAAAAAGAAATGCATACTACACGGATTTTTTACTATTAATATACGAGTACGTTAACCACCAACACAGTGACAAATAAGTTCTTTCATATTTTGGTAATTAAATATCAAATGTCTAAAATAAAGCATAACATCTCCTGAATCAAACTTAAATAAATCATCAACATATAAAAATATTAACGAATAATAGTCGTTCAAGATATACCAATAAGTGAAGGAAAGGATAAGGGCATTTACAAACCTTACTTTTTCCTCTAATAACCGCAGATGGGGCAAATAAAATCCAATACATTATTACTAAGTAAGTGCACACTTATATTTTACCCAAACCTGAATTCTCAGGGCATCATAAACAAATTTACCTAAAATATTCATACCGTTTTCGGCAATTGCAATATGTGTAGATGAATTATATTGTGTCATAAATAATATCCAGAATGCCGCAATAGTATAAATGCCGAGAGATAAAACGACAGAACCTGAATTGGAATAAATTATTATAGCATTATTATTATTGGAATAAATATTTAAACATTGATGTTGTTCTGTGTTTGGCCCCACATGAAGTAAATATAAACATTAAACTAGTAAAAGCTTTCAGGTTCTAAGTAATTGTAAGTTTATCTTGTTCGTATTGGGCGGTAACGGGAGGTGGAAGTTTGGAAGGAAACACATTAAATAGTTGCCGTCCCTTTATAATGTGCCGCGACAGACGGTACAGCTGATGTGCGCTTATTAAAAATTTATACTATACGACTTTTAAGGGTTTGGGAATAAAGTATATTTTTGCTTGTTGATGGTATCTGGATTTCGCATTTAGTAATTGTTTTTCGGAATTGATAAATTAATACCTTACTTTCTTAATACATATTTATTCATTTTGTTACATATCATTATTTTCCTCCCACTATGATCCTAGTTTTTTAAGCGGGATATAAAAAAGTATCATTACTAGTTGGCCACAGTGTGGATCAACATGCTGTATTGTCTATATTAGCAATAAATATTGTGCTACCACTCTTGTATATTACGTCTCCATACATCACCCAGTTGGAGAAACTAGTTGCAACATGGATCTATCCCCGTACCACAATATATGGACAGCCATAAATCGGAAATAATTCATAAAACAAAATAGCTCAGCGATTATAATGCATTTTGATTTCATCTTTGAAATGTGCTAACCGAATCTTCAAAATGTAGTCGTAATCGTATCGTATCTTATAAAATAACACACCCACCTTAGGAAGCACAAACTAATAAAACGGAGGACAAGACGCCACCCCTTACAATGGACGCACGTAATGTCAACCAGATGGCCTCCAACCGGTAGGTCGATGTGACGTCATGGATTGCACAAATATACAGTTTGATTTAATAAAATTATTGAAGAGGAGTGTGTTTAAGCTGTATAGATGCTAGTTTTTTCATTTAGCCATTACTATTATAGTTCGGTTGAATGAGGAAGGAAAACTTGCAACAACTCCTATATCAATTTTAAAAGCTATTTATGATGATGATTATGGTGGAATGAATCTATACTAATATTATGAAGCTGAAGAGTTTGTTTGTTTGTTTGAACGCGCTAATCTCAGGAACCTTCGGGCCGATTTGAAAAATTATTCCAGTGTTGGATAGTCCATTTATCGAAGGAGGCTATAGGCTATATTGATATACTTATAGCCTATAGTCACACTTATGTTTGCTTGTTTGGATGTTTGGAGTGAATCCCCAATGAAGTATGTTTAAAAAACGGGGAGCTATAGTAGCTACGAGCAATAGTTGACGTAAATGAGGTTTCGAGGGTCAACTAGTTCATTTATACAGTTCAAAAATAAGGAGGTAATTTTAAAAGAAAAGTTGATAAATGTTAAAGAAGTTATTGGATTTAGTTAACATATTATTATACTAACTAGACTGATTGGTCTAACATGATTTACATAAATATTTCTGGATTCATAATTTATTAACATGAAATTCGTAGAAACTATTCCCTATTTAACTCTCCTCTCCATCTGACATTAATTAGATTCTGGTAGCCACACTCGCTATTTAAAATCTACCTGAATTGTCCTTGACTCCCAATCCAGATATTCCCTCAACAAAATACTGAGTCAAGTATTATTTATCAAGCTATTTACTCCATGAACGATCGCAATTTAAGTACATTATTGTGCTTTCGTCCATAGCACTGAAAGAGCGATTAAAATTATCTAAACGGCTCATCAGTAGCACAGTGGTGATTACAATGTTTTACGTAGCTTTATTGCCTCGAAATTCTTTACTGCCCGGTACTTTGATGTCCTCCACAATACGTTTAATATCAACGAGCTATTTGATAATGATGAAATATGGTATTTTATCTCTTATTAAAGGTATTTTTAAGAATTTAAAAATGATTTCCAAGCGAGTTGTTTTATGGTTATCCGTCTTAAATAAGTAAAATTTTCACCTGAGTCGTTATTTTGCAACGATTGTGTATTCAGTGAAATTTTCTCGAGGCGTAGGAATTGACAGCAGCATGCTTGACCCTATAGCCATAGCCCAGAGACACATGTAGCAAGAAATACACGTGCATTGTATTTGAGTGGAGGGTTGAAATTGGGCAGAAGGTTGACTCTCCAGGACAGTTCTCAGTTTTTTTGTAAAAATACTAATATACAATTACAAATATAATACAAATTGATATTATGTATTAAGGTTATGAATCATATAACACGACTATAGACTCAACAAAGGCAAAACTGATTCCATGTCTTAACCAAGATTACGCTGCCATCATCTTTATGTAAGAAAAAATCTAAGATCGATAATTGGCAAGAGATCGAAGATTAATTTAGAAAATACGTTATTTTTTTAACATTAACGGGCTAAGCAAATCTGATTATATCCATGTAGGTATATACCTGTATTATATAACATTACCTGGTATCCAATTCTAAAGAATATCTCATGGATTATTCCAACTGTAAGGTCAAAATCTAACAAAATGAAAATACGTTCAATTTTGCTTCAGCTATTTGAGACTCTAAAGTCATGGATCAATATTTAGCCAAATAAATATTTATATATACCTATAGAAATTCCACAAGGAGAACTTTAATAGATGAAACTGTCCCTTAAATTTATTTTAGGGCCAGTTTCACATATTTAAGTCTTAGACTTATTGACTGTTTAATACTGATATCAGCAATATTACACTATTTAATAGATAAAAATTACTGAAAAATGTGTATGAAAAAGGCACAAGATAAAGTCTATAAAGCACAAAGAAAAGCAAAGTGTCAATCAATTGTACTAACAGTACTGCTTCTAGTCCACGGGCCAACATATAAGGTATTTCTATGATTAATAACAGGCTGAAAAATTAAGCACAGCTTCGTTTTGACGAGACACCCAACTTTTATCATTGGACCAAGTTCTGATAGTGGCAGGAAAAAGCGCGATAGGGAGCGAAACACGTCGATTTGATGAGTGTCCCAATATTTATTTTATTTATTTAAATAATAACAGTTTCTAAAAATCAATACTTCGAGAAAATACGATGGGATACTAAGAAAAACTTGTGGCATACAAAGTAATTGGTATCTTCCGAGAGACCCCCCGCTCTAACATGTCAGAATGGTGACTTGAAAAAAATCATTAATAACAAGCTGATTTTTGTTTTGGGGCTTGCAAAATATATATTTTTCATAAAAAATGCATCGGCATATTGCAAATTTGTATGCCTGTGTAACTGTTATTATTTAATATGGGACACTCATCAAATCGACGTGTTTCGCTCCCTATCGCGCTTTTTCCTGCCACTATCAGAATTTGGTCCAATGATAAAAGTTGGGTGTCTCGTCAAAAAGAAGCTGTGTTTAAACTTTCAGCCTGTTATTAATCACTGAAATCCCTTATATGTGGGCCCGTGGACTATTCCCTGTATATCGCTATCCGAGACCTGTGTAACCTTGAAATTTGTAAATATTTGACAGATAATTTGACATTAGTCTGCCATGGATGTTATCAGCAAGTGGTAAAACTGGTAACACAAGTGGTAAACTTACGGCTTATACGGCAATTATACACGTCTATTAAATGATCGAGTAAATAAAATACATGATAACCAATATATTAGGCGTCACAATGAGTTCTTAAACATTTAAACAGAAATATTCAACGCAATAATCTTATAAGATCTAAAGTAAAAAATAACAGAAGAATTTATTGCCTGGTCTGTTCTGGGCAGGTGGGTTAAAAGTAAAATACAACTCATCATTTCTTTGCGGGTTATAGAATGGCGTGGGTATCATTTCAAAACGCACTGACACAACCGGTAGTACAAACAGGGAATAAAATCGCCTTGAGAATATTGAATACAGCTCGTCAGCTTAGGATTGCCGACTATCATCGAGGTTCGCCTTTGTACAGATTCCAAAGGGATATAGCTGGTATGTAACCGCAAACTTGTCTACAAAATAACTATCATACTGGACGTCGTTTAAGATCTCGTCACCAAGAAAGTTTATGTATTTTGAGATAGTATGTGACACATTCTATAAATTTGGAACCCCAGTCAAAGGTTGAGTCGCTGTGACCACTTACATTAGTTTTAGGAATTACTTTTTTATTATTTTAGAGTAAGGCAACTGTATATTATTACGCAATGTGGAGTTAAACAAATGACTAGTTTCTAATGTTGCAATTGAATATGCTTAAAAGGCAATAAGTTGGACATGAAAGTTACACAGAAATTATTATAAATATGGACATAATCGAAACCTTATGCCTAATCATATTTTTGAAACTGATTAATAACAACCTTATTACAAATTATTTGAATCCCTATTGTTCCTTAAGACTCAGAAATAAATTAAAAAGTCTGTTATTAGAGAAAGCGTGTTACGGTATTAATGAATTTTTAACAGTAAATACTAATTTTGGACATATAAAAGAAGACATCTATTTTTTATTTATATTGTACACAATAAAGAACTGCTGATAATGATAAATGACATAAACACATATATACATTTATACATTTTTAAATTGTTGAATAACTTGACCGAATGAATGAGCTATGATTATATAATATTTGTACGCCAAAAAGGTAAAACATGATTGTTCAACAACTTATTCTAACATCTTGCATGCTTTGTGTATATGTACTCATGTTTTGGACAAATAAACGATCTTGAATCTTCTTCTTCTTTTGATGAAATGGCAACCAGCTGGATCACTCGGATCAGCTATTTCTGCCAATGTCAAGTATTTATAGTCTACAATTGGGAATTTGAAAAAAAAAAAACTAATGATTTTTTTTATGTATTTTAAAACTTTATTATTAATTATATTGATAAATGATGCAAGAAACTAAAAAAAATATTTTTTTCAATAAATTATAAGCAATTAAAATTTCAATAAAAATCACGTGACTATAAACGCATCAGAATTGGTCACCGTCCTTGTGACGTCATAATGTTAAAGCGTTGCCGGAAAATAACAAGATCCGTAAGTTCATCAATCTACTAGGAAATTTATAAACTTTCGTAGGATTCTAAACAGGAGATAAATTGTAATATTTTACGTCCACATTTTCGTAAATTGATAAACTTACTGAACTCACTCGTAAAATAATAAATGCTAGAACATTTGTTGAAGAAGTAAAATTTACCACAGAGCTACGAAAGTTTTATAGTTAGTTTTATAGTAAACTAAATCACCTTTTTTTTTTTAACGTGTTGAACCCTCGGGCTGTCTCCTCGCCGGGGTTTGCGGCGGGGCGGTGTGTCGGAATCGAACCGACTAAAACCACACGGTGTGCCAAACTCTGCGCCTGAGAAGGGAGGGGTCCGGGTACTGCAGATATTACACGACCGGACCCCTCCCAGAAACTAAATAAAATAACCTAAGTTTATAAACTTCCTAGTAGATTGATAAAGTTACGGATCTTGTTATTTTCCAATGACATAGCGACTGTATTTTAGGACGTCACACGCGCTCGGGTTTATTCGGGAGCTATCGGCGCGTCTTCGGTACTGGATTCAAAACTTAATTTTTATTTTGAAATAACTTTTGAATTATAGCGAAAAAAAAAATAAAAAAATAGTTTTGTTATAAAACTTATATATGATCTTTCCATTTATCACAAAAAAATTTTTTATTCAAATACCCAATTATAAGTTTAAGTAATGATAAAAAATATTTGAAATGTGGATGACATGAAAAGGGGGTTCGGGGGTCTTTCGAAAAAACAAAAGGTAGGTAAGGTAAGGTTTCGTAGGTAATTTGTTTTGTGTTATTAATATTCCTAAAACATAGAAGGTCAAATATATAGGATCACTGACCGCCTATAACTGCACGTATGGTCTAAGTGGTCCACGCCGCTTTCTGCTCTGGCCAAGAGTTGTGAGTTCAAATCCTACATGGGACAACCCTTTGTGTGATGAATAAATTGTTGTTCTGAGTCTGAGTGTTCTTTGTGTCCATTATATGTATGTTTGTAAAGTCTCCCGCGACACAGAATTTATTTCTAGTGCGGGAGTCGTAATAAAAAGCAATAAACATCGACCACAAAGGTCAGCTTGATGACTCTAACAGAGTTTATCAAAACATAGCAAATGCGTAAATATAATAAAGTCACAGTCATTCAACTTAACAAGCCGAAAACGTCGCCACAACAAAATCCCGTCCATATCTGATAACAACCGCTTACAACCAATGATAATATTAAAATGTACCCAAACACTGATACCTACTGTGTTTATGTTGTATAAACGAGTCTTGTGGGAAAATATGTAATGGCAAAAATAGAAAAATGTTTGTGTTATGATACTTTGTGTCACAAGACCTTAAGCTACAGTGATTACTTATCATGAGTAGAAATACCGATATCGTAAATATAGGTATTGTAAATAACTTCATAATTGAATGAACAAGTATGAAAAACTAAACCTTCACTTAATTTTTTATGCAATAAGGTAGAAACAAGTATACATAATTATGTCTACCACAATTTTACAACGACATAGTTAAGGGCCTTCCTAGTACCTAAATTATCCTATATTGTGAAAACAAGTCAATATAAATGATATCAGGACAGATAAAAAATTATATCATTAATTAAGATGGTTGGGTGCATACAGTTTATTATGAATTGTACATGTGTCTGGTCGTGATAAACAGTTAACCGTTATTTTATAATTGTAATTGTTTATCGTGATTAACAATGTTTACAGACTTAGAATTTGATTACAAAAAAACTACTGAAACTATGGATAAATTTTGCCAAAAAGACATCGAAAAATTACGTGTTTGGACCCAAAATTTGGACAAAACCAAATATGTGCCAAAGGATTTAACTGATAAACAATTAGTGCTATTTTATAATGCGTGTTATGGTGATATTCTGAATACAAAACTCTGTGTAGAAAAATACTACCAGTGCAGGAAGGAATCTCCAGAATTTTTCAGTAATCGTATGTTTAATACAAATTTAAAGGCAACTAGTGAAGTTTTCGAGTTCTCCGTTTTGCCCGCATATTCAAGTGAAGGATACGATATTATATTTAACCGCCTACATGATAATAACGTCTGGAAATTTAATCTTGTAAATGAGTTGAAGTTGCTACTTATGACAGTAGATCTGTGTTTAACAAAGCGAGGTCCACGGCAAGGGCTTATTTTTGTTTTCGATATGCAAATAAAATTTGGACACTTAATGAAAATTAATCCATTAACAGTTCGAAAGTTGATTCTATATCTTCAAGATGCTCTACCTGTGCGTATGCATGCCATACATATACTCAATGCAGAACCTATTCTAGATAAATTGATGGGACTTCTAAAACCGTTCATGGATAAAATATTCTTTGAAAAAGTTATATTTTATAACAAGAATGAGAGTCTGGAAAAGTTTTATGATGCTGTACCAAGATCTTCTCTGCCTCCAATCTATGGAGGAACTCTTCCAAGCACTGAAATACTTCATAAAAAGTGTTTAGAACAGCTTCATTCACTAGACACGTACTTTAAGTCTGAAGAGGAACAGAGACTTGCAGCATTGTCTTCTTGAGTCGAAGAAATGAATTAGAGTATGCTGCCAAGTTATCAGTTTTTTCTTTACAATGTAACTGTTTTATATAATAAATATTAAATGTTTTGTGCACTTGTAAATATATTCTATCTGTTATTAAAAAGTCAAGCAGAAACAAATCACTATTACTATATTTTTTTCATAATTACTTTAAAAATAAGTTTTATCAATCTTTATTTAATGTTTCTGACATATAAATGTATCGATATCATAATACATCGATTTACTAACTTAACCACTTATCACCGTCTTAACTTTGTGCTGAGCAATATTCGATTTAGTGCCGTTTCTGTGGCATGGAGTATTGATGTCAATAAATATTGGAGTTATAAATCGTCGATATTACAAATTTTGGCATCATAGCCACGGTATCAAAGTCACCTTTCGCAGTGAACAGATGTTTTTAACGTGAAATTTTGTTCATAAATAATAATCTCCACAACCGATCTCTTAAATAAATATGTATTATATGCCAAACACTGTAAATAATAGAATTCTTTAAATGTTACTGAGATCCTGACTATGTTTGAGATTTCCCTACTGAATTTCAAAAAATCTTTGGGAAACATCAAAAGCAAATAAGGCGGAACCAGGAACTGCTTTTTATTTGTATACGAGTAGGTCAATAGGTTTACTCAGTTTACATAGGTTTTGTTCACGACCAAGATCATAATCGAAGGGATATATACTTTTTGGGTTAAGTAAAGATAGGAGGGTCATATGACAGTTGTTTGAGTTTTAGTGGATAAGAAAAAGTGGACTTCAGTAAAAATGTAATCGATGGCCATGCTTTGGCATGTCTTTATTTATAGCATTATGCTATTAGGGTTGCTTTCCCAAGCTTTTGCATATCCAGTAACAATAAATCCACGTTTACTCCATGAATATTTTTCGTATTCAACTATCCCAGAGATCTGACAACCCTATAAATTTGGACATTGTGTTATATCTCGGAGCGTTAAACCGCTATTGCCACGTCATAGGACGAGGGTTTACGTACATAGTCAACCACTGTAGGCTGGATTATCGCTGACAGTGTGAGCATAGTGTATCGCGGTGTTTATTTTATATAGGCACTGGGAAAGAGTAAAGTTTTAGGAAGTATTTTTTATGAACAAGTGAGTTTTATTAAAGTTGAATTTAAATTTTCTTGCCCTAATACATGTTATATCTATTGTCATGCTTTTAAAGTTACTAATTTAACGTCAAATGAATGAAATAAATCTGTCAATTATAAGATTAAGAAATATAAAATATCTACATAGTTAATTTCGTATCATCAGTGTGGTTATCATCAGCATCCATTTCAGTCGAGAGATATTGTTCAAAACAACTTTATTCTGTTGGACTTAAACTTATGAACTTATATATTGAAACGCTTATTCATACACTTTTATACTAATTTAGTTAGAATGAAATTTAGCTTTTGATCCAACTTCACAGATCTAATTAAAATATACTCGTATTTGGCTGCATTCCCTAGCAACTGTTGAGCCAACTTGGAATACTAAATAGAACTTTTATTCAACCTTAAAATATCGAGGAGGAAGTCAAAACTTTCAAGTCCCGACACAGCTATATTACTTAAGATTTCTTTCATATTCAACTGCCGTAACTCCCAAAGTAAGCATAACAAACTTACCTTGAAGTTACATTAAACAAAAAGACATTTTAAGCCCTTGACTTAAAGTTCAGCGGAGGCGGACTGAAATGTTTGCAGAACCGTTCCCTGTGTGACAGCCAATCGTGTTGAAGTAGAAATGCTCTATATCAAGTTTCCACTACAAGAGGTCTATCGCTTTTAATACCGTCGATTTTTACCCTTTGAATTTCGAGTTATGTAATCACGTGGGGACCACGTGATCGGAATTTGACAGTCAGGGTTACCACTTAGCAGATGGTATTAAAATATGAATTGTGTTTAATTAGGCAATTTTACTTTGTATTATATTCAAACAGATTTAATTACTTTTTAACAAGCACCGAGCATATTTTAATCTCGAAACATGGTGCATCCTCTGGTGGTCCTCGGTCACTTACTTACATTATTCGTGTCAAAATAAGAAGCGTTACTAACGAAGAATTTAGTTTCATTTACTTTAGATTATAACTGAATATAATTTGTATTATTAAAATGTTATAATACGAGTAAATATAGAGTGAAGACAAATAGACAGTAAATGTGGCTGTTTAATTGACATGTTATATAATTTTACATATTGAATAGACAAAATACGCATTGGAATTATTTTTTCTTTTCTTTCATCTTTCTGTTGTTCTTATTTTATATACATATATTATTATGAGTCTGCTCAAGCCTAATAGAAACATGAGTAGAAGCCAATAGTAGTGATCATCAAACTCATTGAGTATGGTGGTCACTCTCTAGAGAATCCAGACAATGCATCATAGCAGCATATTGATCTCAATGTAACATTATAAATGTTGAATAAAATAATCAATACTAAATCATTATTATAATTAATATTTTGAATTCAAATATAATTTCTTTGGTACGTTTTTTGTACCATTTTACCTACATACATTTACGTCGTTATTCCTGAACGGGTTTTGAGTTTATTTGAGAAGCGCATTAAACTGACGACGATTAGATGCCGATACATTATCATTCTAGTCTATTAATGATTTGTAAAACTGTTTAAGTGAGAATTCAAGTTACAATGGTCAATAAAATAAAACAACCATCTTCAAACGCCATAAAATTCCTAGTGTTTGTTAAATAAAATATTTGTTAGGAATCCTAATTTGCGAAAATATTCATATCAGAATGTTTTTGATAACCCTCCATTGGTAACTAATGTATTAGAAGGAGGGACATTTTGTGGAATTTTTATCGTGTAATATGATTTAAGTGGGCCTCTGCGTAAATCTCGGGCCCTAAAATTCGTTCCTTGCCCAAGGAATTTAAGGGCCCTTTTGAAGCTTTACCGTTTTATTTCAACATTGAGGATAGACTAGTAATACTTTTCTACTTTTAATTTATTTATTCACAAACTTTCATACATACGATACACAAGAAAATCTTCATTTTGAAATGTTAATGAACAAGTCAATTGCTAATGTTCAAAAAGCCTTCTGTTTTTACAGTTATGGTTGTCAAAATGTGAATAAATAATTACTGTATGTACTGAAATGCTCTCATTTAAATATGAACTTTTTTAAATCGATCTACTATGTACATAGTACAACTTTGAGAAGCTAGAAAAATCAAAGGAAAACTTAATATGAAAGTAAAAAATTAAAACAATAAAGTATTTTTAATTTCCATGTAAAAGCGAATGTACTACGGCAAGATGGTAGAAAAACTTTTATGAATATTTTCGAAAGAAGCTAAGGTATTTTGAAGGAAAAAGTTGGCCATGTTTAAGAATAAAATTACAATTAGGAAAGCCAAGAGGTCAATTCGATTATAGATGTGAACAAAAATAAAACTTCCCCCAGCCTTTGTACGACGTTTAAAGACGGTTTTATTTATCTGAAACAAATTTTGTTAAGTCGATTTAACTTTGGTTGGTTTGCTAAAATTCGAAATATTTTTCTCTTTACTCACCGAAATCTGATACAACGTATATTTTTATACAAATATTTGATCATATCTTAAACAGAATTCAGACTACAGCAGGCTCAGTTTAGCGTGAAGAGTGAGCATGACATTGAATGAATCTAAGAGTAAAGTTTCAAACTTGAAAGAACAAAACTGGTCCTCTTCAGGCCATAGGCAGGTGGTCTATGATGTTTAGGGGTTCCAGGGATCGAGATTTCCTGGTTACTTCAACGTGACTTACATTTAATTTTTGAAGTGAAACTTCTTTATCGGGATTGTCAAAAAATTTAGTGTTTCGTTACGCGTCACATTTATCCGTTACGCGCCATCTTTTTTTTATCCCTACCACGCGTGATTCGAAGTATACTTTCTCCAGCGGAGTAGGGATTGGTAAATGTCTCCAATGTATTTCGCGGCCCGTTTTGAGTAGTTACGTTTGAGTTTTTTTCCTGTTATTTATAAACTGAAACAATTATTCATTTATAGTCTCTACTTTATTCAGAGACAATCGTTTAAATTCTGCTTGTAAATCGATGGTGGACGTTGACGTTTTTCGGCCATGATAAAATGTTTTATCATTATTGAGAGTAGTTATATACAATCCTTCAAAAAAAATTTATAAAATAAAACAAAAACATTTTCAAACACAAACAGGACCAAATTAATACTACAATGAAATATCACATTACAAACAATATTATTTTATTTAGTCCACAATGTAAATAACTACACACATCACATTCCACAAACTTACTTCATTCACACCACAGATCGCGAAATATTTACTCAGGTCTCGCTCCCTAACTTTTATTGCACTTGAAATAAGAATTGTCACGAATATTGCTGGTTTATAAGTCTTTTGTCGTTATACCTTACGTCGACATATGATATTTATTTTTTGAAAAATAATGTCATAAAGAAGTTTCACTTCTTACGAGTGTACGCTAGTACACGCAACTTTGTTTCTCGTGTTGTGAGCTGAATGCTTTGGAGAATGTTTCTTTTTTTATACCATTATCTCTAAGTCTCAAGGCTTCTAAAGTGTTTTAGGAAAACAAAAGTTGCAGTAGTTAGTAAATAAACTTTCAAGAACTACGTCAATGAACACAAGTTTCTTAGGAAGTATTTGTAAACAAACCCTACTATTAGCAATTAACTAAGCCAATGAGCTGTTGCGATTGCCAACCCTAAAATATCAAGTCATCAATATAGAGGGAACTTATAGATATGTGAAAAATTTTATCCTCAAAACTATAGACACAAAATATATAATTCCTACTTAAGCTTCAACATATTTCTAGCAAATAAATAAAGTTCCTTGCCGAAGACGAGCTTGACGAAGCAGTTTCAAATAGGTGAACCAAGTTTGTAGGTAATCCATCCAAAGACTAAAAGTGGAAACCATACCTACTGGCTATAATAGTGCATGTACTATGTCATTTAACCCTACTTACCACTGGACAAAGTTGGTAATCAAAACCAAGGATGCAATCAACCAACATGTAATTGTCTACCACCTTCTAATGATTGATTCGCTCTGATTGATGGTATTATACCGTCTTGGGTTTTAGGGCGGCTTCACACTACAATGCGCAAAAATTGAGCTTAGGTAAGGGTCGAATCACTCAATCGCAAATCGCATCTCAATATTTTTGTTGACAACATTTTTATTAATAAATGAACAGTCACAGATGTACCCATAAGATGTTTTTATATAAAAGTTCATCTACGACTGCTTATTTATTAATTATATTATTATTATTAAGAAAGATCTTTTATTTTGAAAGCTGTTCCATTAAGGTACGAGTAAATAAAAATACAATTTCACAAAATATTTCATTTATTTTTTTCGCATTTACCTTTGATGTACACTATTTGTATTCGACTTTCAGATCACCTAGAACTGAGTTGAAGTTATGAATAATGAGCCAGTCGAGGAGAGAAAAAATAAGAGGTCAAATCTTAGCGATTGTTTTTGCTGTCTTTGTAAAACTGGAGTTCTAAATATTTTTTGATGTAAATATTTGAATCGAATAAACAAAATACATAATTGTTTATATTACAAAGGTGAGTAACTAAAAAACACTAAATACCTATAGGAATGCAAGAAGAATATCCAATCCTCTACGTTAGTTTTATACAGATTTTATGAAGCATTATACCAAAATTCCATTACTCTTCAAAACATTAGTAATCAATACTTGAATATTACTTAAATTTTATAGAAAAGTAAAGGCTGACTTTATTTGCTTTCGTCCTTTCCCATGAAGAACTCTAAGAAAACACATAATATATACTAAACAAACATTTACTGACAACACGTTCAGAACACGGAATTCAAATAAGACTGAATTACATTACGACGCAAGCTGTGCCCAGACCAAGTCCGTTTGGACGTCTTCCTACTGCTTACAGTTCGTCCCAAATTCGGCAGTTTCTGTTCAGGTCGATGTCGGTTGAGCGCAGTACGAATCATCCTTTATTCGGCCCACGTCCGCCGCGCAAGGGCTACGGATATTACGTATCCGAACGCGCGGTCATTCGTACCCGGGGTGTTATTGCACGGGTTATTGAGTTATCTTGCTTACACATTGTTAGTAATTTCGGACGATTTATTTTCTTTGGAGAGGATAATGAAGAATTAGGCTGATATGTTACAAGTACACGATACGTTTGTGGAATATTTTTCGTACTACATACTGTTACAGATTGATGGGACCCTTAATAAACTTGTTAGGAAATCGTTCGTACTCTGTATCGTTAACAGTCTTGATGTATTGCTGACCATGTATAGGTGTTAATACCCTAAAAACAACAATTAAGTTAATTTTAGCTACAATCATTCCGTGGGAGAACCACGCTTCGGCATGCATGGTAAGTGAGGATACCGGAGCTCCATACCCCTCCTCCATTCCCCAAAGGCCAGTAACGCACTTGTGACGCCTCTGGTGCCATCAGGCATAACGTATGCTCGTTTGTCCCTTATGAAAAAAATCGTCTCGTGTTGGGTAAAGATCAACTGCCTTTTTGTTAAATAATCATCATCATCAGGATATAGCAGTCCACTGCTGGACATAGGCCTCTCAAATTGAACACCACTCCCTTCGATTATTAGTTAGTTTGTTAAATGCGCTATGGAAATGGTTGCAATTATGTAATTAGTGATGAGTAAGGTCAATGAACGCCGATTGTTGTCTATTATCATCAAATTTCAGACTTAGCCGGCGCATAGATACCGCAGTTTTCTTCGACATGCGTCGCTAACTATCGAGGATATAATTAAAAAAAACAGAAGTAACAGTGCTTTAACCTAATCCATCTCATAATGATTTTTGCATGGTACACAATTGAGTACTTGTACTAGCCGTGAAAACGTCATATTTGAAGCAGAGCGTTCTACACTACGTTTCACTACTTTCCTTCGACCTCAGGTGATGCGTTCTCGGGTTCAATTCCCGGATCGTACCAATTGTTTATATGATCTGCAAATATTTGTTTCGGAGTTTAGGTGTTTTCTTTGTATAAAATGTATATATTTACAAAAAAGTATGTAAGTATTCTATGTTATAATACAATATCTGCTTAGTTTGAAGCTAGACGGCGTTGTGACTCCGATATCAGGTATATGTCATAAAAATATTGTGATCTATTTCACATTTCGGCTCCAGTAAACACTGGATCGTCTGGAGATATGAACTGTCCACTCATTCTTTAGTATTGTTCAAAAAGCACAAAAAGTATATTAATAATACGCTATACATTTTTTTGTTTTTAATCTATATTAAATTTAAATTAATAGTTACTTAAATAGTTTTAGACATATTTATCAATATTTTATAGGAATTAACACCTTTGTATTTAAAATTTATAATAATGTTCAATGATTTAAGAATCTACAAAAAGTAATTTAACTTAAAATGGTTTTGAACAAAGAAACTTTAAGAATTTTTTCTTCTGTATGTTGAGAACTCAATTCAGAAGTAGTCTTTGCATTGAATGTTCCTTTTATTAAAATTTCTGATACATAGAAGAAGCAAAATTTGTCCACAGAAAAGAAAAGAAAAAAGACTCGGAATTTAGTCTTAATTTTATATTATACTAGCTGGCGCAACCTCATTTGCGTCTTATATTGCCCGTAGCGTGAAAATTTTCCCCCGTTTTGAAACATTCTTCATTGGTGCTCCGCTCCTATTAGTAGTAGCGTGATGAAATATAGCTTATAGCCTTCCTCAATAAATGGACTATCTAACACTGAAAGAATTTTTCAAATCGGACCAGAGGTTCCTGAGATTAGCGCGTTCAAATAAACAAACTAACTCTTCAGCTTAATTATTAGTATGGATGCGAACACGATGCTGATATTATCACTTGTTGAATGCACTAATGTATAAATTTTATTTACATCGGAATTATTAAATCAAGTTTAGGGTATTTTAATGTCATTCTAGCAGAAGCAGGCCCAGCTGACGGCGCGGAGGCTGCGGATCGTGCGCGCCCTCGGGGAGAGTAAAGAGAACATCGGGGTTCCCACACAGTCGGGGGCCACCTACAAACCTGTAAGTGGCCCGAGGTACGTCGGGGTTCCAGAGTTTTCCTTACTAGGGTGCACCTGGTTCCCCGGCTCCTAGTACCCAAGACTGCGTGCGGTTTTAGTCGGTTCGAGTCCGACATGCTACCAGTAGGACTATCTGAGGGGATTTCCGCACGGAGAAAAAAAAGAAAAAAAAAGGGTATTTTAACAAATTATTTATACGACATTATTCTTAAACACCATTTTACAATGAAATACGATACCTGCAATTTTTATTTCATCTTTTTTTTATTCATATATTTACTACTTGTTATTTTTAACACAATTTAACTGTTTTTTTTTCTTTGGCACGAGAGTATTATTTCAGTTTGTCCAGTATAAGGCAGTGTTAGATCAGATTGATATTTACTTTTTTTGGAACATCTTGCAAAGTTTAAACTTCTCGAAAACTGTTAATCTCTTAGAAGCTCAAATTTATCGCATCATCTCGGCCTCTAGTCAATTCATTGATTAAGGACTTCTGTTCTGCTGACATTGAACTCCTGAGGCTGGCCACGCTAGTTTTGCTCCTTCTCAAAGGTGGTCTTCCCCTAATTCTTCCTTCATATTTGTGCCTTTTATGATTTAATGGACTCTCAGAATCTGAAAGCTCGTCGCATTTGCGTTTCGAAGACGATGATGAAGAGTTCAGTGATGTGGATCTGTGAGGTGTGGGAGTTGCTGAAAGTTGAGGTACATTGTTAGTTTTTATTATGACTATCTATACCAAAATGAATACAAACTTACGAAACATGGAATAAAGAGGTTTTAAGCCCACACAATTTATTGAAACTAATAAAATGGGAACAAACTTGCTTGATCGAAAAAATTTCATATAAACTTCTCCGTTACTTATAAATACTTCAGAACTACAAGTTCGATCTATGTACATTTTATTAACTTATACATTTCAAGGACCTGAGTTAAGTGATACTTTTTCTTTAAATTTCGTAAATTACAGTAAAGAGATTTGTAAGAAATATTTTTGTCATTATTAGATGAAGTTGTATATTCTTAATTGTTTACTATAAATTAATAAATAATTTATAATTATCTTTTACAAAGCTACGAGTATGACTAACACTTGCAATGAAATGCATTATATAATAAGTAGTTATTATTTTCAAAAAGAAAGTAATAAATCCTTTTTTAAATAAATAAAACAAATTATCCAAGTTGATTGATGAATGACGGTGATTTGAATTATTCTCTTTTTATCTTAAATCATCTAAAAAATTGAATAACACCCATTTTATTTCTATTCCAGGTTGACCTAATAAAACAAAGTTAGAAATACGTTTTATTAAAATGTCAAACCCGATACAAAAACATCGCTATGCGAAAGAGATAGCCACCCTTCGCCGGCGTAACAAAAGCATAAGTCTGGAAAGTAATAAATTTTAAAGAAAAAAAGATTTGCAAAAAAGCGGTAGAGCGTGGTGCCTCGGAAAATGATTGAAACGAGCCTTCTCATGAATAGAAAAATGCAATATTGTCAGATACTTGACACGGAACGGAATTATGAGCGGTTTTAAAATTTACAATTTGAATTTTACTTATAAAGACCCATGTACATTGACTAGCATTGATACATTTAACATATTTGATTATATCTTACTGAATGGAAAGTTGAGATCCACCTTTTGTCTTCAACTATATAGGTAGAACAAAACGTAGCAAAATTAGACAGGACATCCAACGTCGAACATCCAATTATACTTAATTTAGATATGATGTGAATATCGACTACAAACTAAAATATTTCTACACTTTTGAGTGTACAAAAGTAAAATATATTTCTAAGATATATTGTTCCATCATTTGTACATGGCTCATTCTTTAAATATTACGCTACTTAGAAATACTCTGTGGAGTAAACTACCCGTGAAGAAAATACGTTGGTCAAAGCTTACTGCGACCGAGACGAACATTTTAAAATAATGTTATAACTAATTAGGTTCATTATTCTTGAGCTTCAGCGCCAGTCTTCGTTTGTTTTATTTGGACAAAAATCAAAATAATATACGGCCAGGAAACGCTAACATTTCACCTGGTAATATTCCAGGTCACTCGACATCCAATATCAAAAGTTTTAAACGATATCCATCCAAGTTTTGGTCGTTTCGGATGGTCATAAAGCTGCTTTGAAAAACTTGTCAAGTTCTTTATAAGTTTCGATTGTGAAGTTCCCAACAGGGGAGGTTGGGCGTGACGAATTATAATTTTATGGAACGGTGGTTTTTTTCTCTTGTACAACGCAAGGGAATTCATTTGACGAATTTAGTGCTTTGGCATTGGTATTGCAGTTTTCGCTAGTCATGATTGCTTGATTTATAAATGATTGAGTAGTTAGTTAGTAGTTAGTTAACGTCCTTCACAATTCTGACTAAAGATTTTGTAGCCTTCATATTGTGTAGATTTTGCAACAGTTAAAAATAAAATAAGAATGTACTCATATTTTTAAATATACTTATTTTTAAAGATGGTTCACTAAAATTACCATTTCTCAACACTGCCAAAACTTTGGCAAGAGATTCCCCTCCAACATCATTCCGCACTTTCCCATAGTAAGCTGAATTCGATACAAGCCTAAAGTACTCTCATTTTGCTAAAAGCCACGTAAACACCTCCCATTCGTTGAGATTTAAAACTCACTTCTATTTTTATGAGCAAAAGGTCTATTTTTGAACAGAAAATTTTGTGAAGAAGTTCTGATCGCTAAACATGATGAGGTTGTCAATATTTGGCCGAAGTGTTTACCTTTTGCCTGGGGCGAGTTAATGCGTTGATTTAAAGTGTAATTATATGAAAATTGTCGAAGCCGAATTATTATTGGAAAATTGCTTGATCGTTTAGAAATAGCTTTTGAAAGGCATAACTTAAACGGCCAATGTAAATGAATTGAATTACTCAATATCAAGACGGCAAGGTTATGATATTATTTTTTCACATTGTACATAGAAGTCAGACCTAGGTTACACTATGTCTGGTTAGATTAAGTCGAATTAAGGCATGAAGATAAAAACAACGTTATGTACTATATAGGTCATAGAAACGATACACTCGTGGTTATATCCGTATAGAAGTAGGCAGAGGCAAATAAGACACTATGGTTAGAGGACCAAGATTTTCTTCCAAATGCCTATAACCAAGAATAATGTATAAACAATCCTCATCCTTTCCCCATCTGTTTTGCCTATAATCACAAATTGTAACAAAAAAAAACCGACTTCAAGAACAAGAACAAGACCAAATTCAAATGGGCCTACAAGGAAAGCACCAGTTTTTAAATAAAAAAAGAATAATTAAAATCGGTTCACCCAGTCGAAAGTTATGAGGTAACATCCTTCTCCCCATTCCCCAAAAGGCTAACAACGCACTTGTGACGCCTCTGGTGTTGCGAGTGTCCTTGGGCGGCGGTAATCGCTTACCATCAGCTGATACGTCTACTCGTTTGCCCACTATTCCACAAAAAAAACCAAAAAAAATAATACAGACGAATTGAGAACTTCCTCCTATTTTGAAGTCGGTAAAAAATAAAAAGTTATTTTCTGCAAAATGTAGATATTAGTACAATTTCGCATTCGCTCAAGAACCATTACCAAAACAACATTTCATTGAGATGAATGGCATTCAACTAAATATTATTAAAGATGTGGATGTAATTATTCCAGTATCTTTGAAAGTCTGCATTGCCAGCACTAAAATATGAAATTAAGATTTAATTGGTCCTTTACGACCAGTGATGAATTGGCAATTACGTTGTTTGGGTTATCCGTTTATAACAATTGACTGAAAAAGGTCCACAAGGATTATGACCCACATCAATTGACTTGTCAACTATGAAGTTATTACAGAACAAAATAACAGTAAATATTTGACAACCGTGAAAATTAATATACTTTCAGGGAATTATTGCTAAGAAAAACACTTCCCGGATAAAAATAAACAAGTTAAAGTGACACCATTACCAAGCAAGGAATCCAATAAAACCTACTTACCGAAATTAGCAGCGTTTTCACCCCAAAACACATTTCTCACGGCCCTCGCCACGCTCGACCAGATGTTCTCCTTATTCGATTCCTGATTTCTGTCGATTACACTCAATTTCTCATTTAGCCCCTCACATTCTTCCGCAAGCCTCTTGACGCTAACTTTCCTTTTTGTTATAACGAACTTGAACTGTATTTCTGTTTCTTCTTCTATGTTCATTAAGACAGAAGACAGACAGTTTTGTAGGCCTCCGACAATGTTAGATGTTAATACTGACATCGCGTTTGGTTCAGGTACATCAATGCAAGTTCTGAATAACTCACTCTCTTCTCTCGGGCTCTCTGATTCGACTATTGGGCTGTCGTCCTTGAAGTTAATTGCTCTAGCTGCAATAGTCGAAGGTTCTCCTACAGGCGGAGTATTTTCCTGATCGATTATATTCTTGTCTCTCGTTGTAGGGGTTCTAGCCATAGTGATACCTTGGTTTTCAAACCGATTTATAAGAGCTTGGAATCGTGGATTATAACAGAACTGTGGCCTTTGTGGGCCAGGTGTGAGCATTCTTCTAGGTTTTCTCATCACTGAAAAATGTGTGAAAAAATATCGCTATGAAATAAATTACACTTATAACTTGGGACACCTCAAACATTGTTGTATGGTCCCGCAACACTATGGTACTGAGACTGCTAATAAGTATAGGTACTTATTTATTTCTAAATACATATATAGTATAGGTAAATTGCACCAAGATATTTCATCTTTGGCTCGAGAATCAAAAACAGTAGATCAATATTAATGTAAATAAATATCCATTCTTAAATACTGCAATTATGAATGTTATTCTCGTGTAAAATTAAACTTTCCAAGAATTTTAATACTAATGTACAGTATCGTTGTAAAGGCGTCCGTAAATTGATTAATAAAACGCTTCGCGTGGGAGATATTTGATTAAATAAAAATGCTCTTATTACCTTAATGTAATGGATATGACAAGGAGATTACATTATACGGTAGCTGTCGGTACGGTTTTATTCCTTTGACAAAGTTCGTAATATACTAGATACATTTTTATTCTTAATTTTTATCCACTTATGCAGATTAATGTTTGTATTACTACTTAGACCGGTTTTAAAGAATTATTTTATCTTTTCTTAAATATCATCATATGAACAACGTAATTACAGTATTATAATCTTCTTACATTATTTTTTCAAAGCTAGTAGGCAATGTTTTTTTAGAAAATAAGATTGTATCATATCACAAGTAAATGTTTCAAGAATTATTATAGTTAGGATTTTGATGATAGTAATAACAATTACTAGACAATTTGGTATCTTCAGTAGACCACATTAAACTGACGATCTGTAGGGAATACCTCAATTAGATTTGAAACTTCAAACTGAATGATGCTGTTCGATAATGTTGCAAAAAAAAAAAAAAAACAATCAAAATTTTGTCACTTCACTGACTGTGATTTCCAGGTAAAATAAGGATCATCCTAATAGCTTAGTTTAACAAATCTATTCATATAAAGTACATATTTTAATAGAATATAATTATTACACAAATAGTAGTTACAAAAATAGTTCTTAAGAAGATGTAAAAGAGAACGAAGGAAAGAATTGTATCAAGTATGTCTATTAATGAATCAAATAATATGAATTCAGTAGATAGCATAACAGTTATTATTCTAAGAAAAATATTGTATCGCAATTTAATTAGGTATGACTATAACTAATTAAATTGCGATACAATATTTTTGATTGTTAATTAGAAAAAAGAAATCAAATTTATTTTAAGTTTCCTATACGTAACTTAATTTTCAATTCACGAAAATGAATGTAGATCGAGAATATAGAATGCGATAAGTACAAATTTATTACCTTAACTATTACAAACCTAGATTTTAGTTTGTCATTAAACTACTAACTAAAAGTAATATTATATTAATTTTCACAAAACTATAAAAATTACGTACTAATTCCTTAGTTCGTTTTATTTTTATCATTTGAAAATCCTTTAGTTTGAACTAAGTATGTCAATACCTCGCTTAACCTCGGCTTGCTCAAAAACAGTGTCTTCGGCAAACTTCACCTTCTTCTTTATAGAAACCTCGTTAGAATCTTGGAAGGTTAATTGTTTCTCTGAACTATCCTGACTCAATATTCGAGTTTTGCTGCCGGTTGCTATAATGCTCTTCAATTTTAGTGGCACAACATCTTGTTCGCTCTTGGATGTCTAAAAAAAAATCATTTCGTCACACTGTATGTAAAAATGATCGTGGTAACCGAGAAGTTTAATGGGCTTATAAAACTTTTAGTTCTTATTATATCAATTTATAGTAACACTTAGTGTTAGTACTTTGCAAAGTTCAGTAATCCTAAACATGTCAGTGTATGGACCGGTGACCATTCTAAAAATTGATATAGGTATTGCGACCCTTCCGTGCCTTCGAGAGGACATTAAGCTCTGAAATATTAAGCGACTGAAAATCGATTTAAAAGTAGTCATTTAGGAAATAGAAAGAATCCGGAGAATGACGATAGTATTGTACAAAGAATAATTAATTAATATGATAGTAAACTGATAACAATATGGATCGGTAAAAGTAAATCCTAAGAATAGTAAAATTAAACATTAGTATACCTCTATATTTATACTTTGAGCAGGGCTTTCCGCATTTTCGATTTCTGATAGCGGAGAGTCTGCTCCCTGGTCAGAAAACAATGGCCAGCCAACCACGGCAGAGTGGGTTGGAGTACTTGTGGTCACTGCTTGGGCTAATTTCATGAGGTGTGGTAAATGAGAGGTTGGTGTGGTCATCTGTTTTTGTTGTTCTAAAATTAGTAAAAATAAAAATAATCACTTGTTTAGTTACTGTATCTAACTGCCTCGTTGGTCTTGCGTTTGACGTATGCGACTGCCGATCAAGAGGTCACGGGGTCGGGCTTAAAGGGTTATTGACTTTTTCTGATTTAGAAATACTTAATAACAGCTCGGAGTTTGGAAGTTGGGGTCTAAGACCTCGTGCCTCGGAGAGCATATAAAGCTGTCAGTTAACCGTCCCATCGGATTATGAAAGAGAGGGAACAGAGAGGGCACCTGTATTTGCGCATACACTTGTGCACTATAATATATAGACTGGCCGCCGTGGCCGTTATCGGCTAGGAGAACATTATTATTAGTTGAATGATTTAAAATATTGATATTTCATTATCCTAGTTTTTAAACCTAAAGGTAGACTCATAGGTATTAGAAAAAAATAGTTTCGTTTTTTTATTCTGGTCCTCGTATATAGTTTTCATTTCTAGTAATAAGATTTTTTTTTATATTTCTTATACGAGATTATACTTTAAATATTTATAGATAGCTCTATTCTTATATATATTATCTAAATATTTAAACTACTGTAGTTTGAAATACGTTATTTCTTACCTAAGTCATTTTCTGTTCTTGATGGAGTAGTGTTATCAATAGGAGATCCTCCAAACTTATCTTCTCCAATCGTATCCTCATACTCTTCTACAACTTTCTGTCTCATTAAGCTCAGTAATTTCTTTGTATGAGGAGTACCAGCTCTCTGTTTCTTCAGCTTGGGAGTTTTTGGAACTAATCTTGGATAAGGAGTCGTATTTCTTAATTTAGTTTCATTTTCACTGTCACTGGATTCGTAATCTACTAAATATTGTTTCCTTACTATAGGAGTGATAACAGCAGTTTTATTATTCTTATTAACAGATATTATGCCTTCGAAATCCTCTAAACCGGTATTTTTAACTTTTTCATACAAAGATTCAAATTTCTCATCAACTTCTTTAAGTTGAGGTGTATTTATTTCAATTTCTTTCCCCATTAATTCAGAAATACTTGTACATTTATTTACATCAGAAAAATCCTCCATTGTGTTAAATATTTTCTTACACTTTTTACAATACAGCGGAATATGTTCAGTGACAAGGTGTTCAATAAATTCTTGATTGAGTTTTTCTGGGTTGCAAAGGAACTTGAAGCCTCGACAGATTGGGCAGTCGTAAGTGAGCCCGTGGGTCGTCTTCTCGTGTCTACGGCGACAGTCGGCACAGCAATAAACTAATTGACACACAATGCATCGAGTCTGGAAACGATAAGTCAACAAACATGTTTATCATATGTCTCTTGTAAGTATGTATACATACAATAAATAGTTTACAAAACTTCAAAGAAAAGGGTTTTCGGGACGTAAAGCTGTTACTTTTTAAATTAGTTACTTGTCGAAGCGTATTTTGTAAGTGTCATCTATTCTTTTTTTTTTGAAGTGAGTGTTAGATTGATGTTGGAGATGTAAGGTGTTTAGTTTGATTAATAAGTGTGCGATTCATTAAAATACGAAGTATACGATTTTTTACTTTAGTTACAATACTAAATACAATACATGAACACAATTTAGGTACAATAATAAATGTGATTAGAAATCTAATACTAAATTGAGAAATAAACTGAAGGAATGAAAATGAATCCTGTTCTTTTTTGACGTACCGTAATGGAGTCACGCGGCCAGTGCGTCTATCGATAAAGGCCAGGCCATTAGGTGCATTTTGAGAATAGGACTTTATGATATGATATGACAGTTAGAATGTTTTAACCCTTAGTCTGGTGACTTGGGGTTAAGTGTGTACTCACATTGTTTTGACAGTGTTTTGTAGTATCTTAATAAATATTTATTAAGATACTACAAAACACTAATAATAATAAAAAAGAAGCAATAATAATATTAATTTAGAAGCATCAAAATTTCCTCCACGTCATCGCTTAAAAAATAAGTTTAACAATAATAATTAGTTTTATAGTCAAAAAAGTTCTTGTTATTTTCAAAAGATTTTAATTTTCTCATGTTATACAATATTAATTTAAAATAATTTATTCTTCGTCAAAAATAAGTATATATGACGAAGTGTCTAAAGAAATCGCACATGATAATAAGTGATTTATATATTTGTTACTTATTATTTCAAAATAACTATTTATTTAAAACAAATACCTACCTACGAAAATAGAGAACTAAAAGGATTAATATTGTCTATTTTAGTTAAGGCTGTAAAAATTGCATAAAACAAAGTCGATAAAATTCACGACGTCATCCAATTAATGACAAGTACGAACAACCTAAGATACTAGAATAATCTCTTTTTTGCAATTTCATTAACCATTCTCAATTCCCGAGCGCCGTGAATGAATATATCGCGTTTATTAAATTATGTTAAGTGGAAGCTTCACTTAGAGTAATTTAATAAACGTTCAGATTCGTAAGACTCGTATACGAACAAGAAATTCTGATAACACTCAATGAACATTTGATGTCACCGGTTGAGAAGATGTATAGGAACGTCAATTTGACAGAGTATTAAAATGATGTAGTCATTTATTAGCCTGATAGCATATTTTAATATTCCAGCTAAAATATGAACTGATGTCTAATATAGTAAACAGGCAAGTGGCCTTTTTAGGACACATACAAAGGGCTGCTCAACATGAATTCCTGATGCTTCTTTTAGAGGGAAATATACCTGGCAGGAAGACACCAGGTCGACAAAGAAGGAAGTGGATAGATGACATCAGGTCCTGGACTGGACTAAAAAAATATCACCAATTGATAGAGGCCGCTCATTAACGCGAGGGATACCATCTGCTGACCTCTAAACTTCATTTATAAGATGGCACCCTATGATGAAGAACTAAAATATGCCATATTAATTATGAATTTTAATCAGATTCCTTCTTCATCACATCTTCATTTTTAAGATTGCATCTCTAAAGTTTATATTTAGATGCTCAGTGGAAGTAGTTGCGAGTCTTGAGACGTTTAGAAGTGGGTTGTTTTCAATAGATATATCAAGGTGTTTTAAAATAAATTCCGTCAAATTTAAGTCTAAAAATGTGGGCTTCAGCTATCTGCCAGTGAAAGTCCCTTCAAAATCGGTTCTTCCGTTTCAAAGATTATCCGTAACAAATGTTTATACAACAGACAGACAAAAATTTTCAAAATAGTTTTTTATTTATGTACCGTTATATACGTACTTTCATATGCATTTAGTAAAAGTCTATTATTTAAAAATTACAAATAAACTTCAATTTCATTTATTTGTATAGATGACACCTTCCAAGCTATAATTTAACAAGCTGTTTAGACAATAGAGTATGTCAGAGTACATACTACTATTACCGACGCTGTCGGCTAAATACATACCTAGTAATATAAATATCAAATGTAGGTAATTTATGAAGGTATCAACAGCTGTTGCTAAGTTATATGATAATAATTCAGGTCACAGCAATTAGCGTTGAAACCCGTGCAGCCTCCAATTACTGATAGTGATAAGGAAATCGTAGGGGTAGTTACTGCAAATTGTATGGGGCAGATAAGGGGCGAAATAGATGAACGGTGGAAATGGGTCATTTGATACAATATATTCGCTATTAACAACGATTAAGAGGATGAATTGAGGGTAAATTTATGTTTTGATGCTATTATTAAAACTATTTTGTTTAACCGGTATTAAGTTTGATATATACTGATTATGTATTATTTATGATTTAGTTTTGTCGGATTTATTTAATACTTTGACTATGAGAGTCAAAGTTCTGATTAATTGTCTTTGAAAATAACTTGCTGGACCTGTACCATGATAAATAGTTAATCTATACTAATATTATAAAGAAGTAAAGTTTGTGTGTTTGTTAAATTGTAGGGGGTAATCTCGGGATCTACTGAACCGATTTTAAAAACTCTTTCAGTGTTGGATAGTCCATTTATCGAGGAAGGCTATAGGCTATATATCATCACGGTAATACTAATAGGAGCGGAGCACCAATGAAGAATGTTTCAAAAACGGGGAAAATTTTCACGCTACGGGCAATTGAAGACGCAAACGAGGTTGCGTGGGTCAGCTAGTAATGAATAAATGAACTATATTTTTGGTAGTCAACAAGATGGCGTAATAATAATTTTTAAAATCAAAATCATTCGTCTACAATTTTCTTGATCCGTCTATAAAATGTTGCTCTATTACTAAATACATCAGTAAATATCGTTTCAAATATTTTGCTGTTTTCTAATTTTCTTTCTTTAAATTTAAATGGAAGTTAACGGAAAATATATCCTCTCAAATAAAATAAAATATTTTTCAATCGGTTTCAAAATTCGAGATTCTGAATTGAAAACTTTTTTAAAGTACAAAAATAGTAAAAGCTTTTAAACTCTTAAAATTATCAAAAGATAATCTAATTAACATAAAGGAAGATACTATACTCACATTGGAAATAAAGATGGATCTTAACAAGAATCAACTCAAGTATCTGACAGAAGACAAGGAATAATATTAATAATGAACATACTTTTGAAACATACATTTCTTAATTAATTCTTTCTTTTATTTGCTTATCTTTATTGTACACACATAACAGACATAAAAAAAGAGAATTACAATATACAAACGTGACAAATGGCGGTCTTATCGCTCATGGCGATCTCTTATAGACAACCTTTATTATTATTTATATTATATTATCCGTATATAATAAAGCAAATGAAAATAGTTAAGGTAATTAGTAGAAGAAGGGTACACAGATTTAATTTTACTATAGGAATAGTAAACAAAAAAAAACACTTAAGTTCAAAATTGTTACATTCACACACAAATAAACATACATACGATTACATACATACACATACATAGACTAAAATATATACTTTAGTTAACAAGTTATTGTAATAACAGATAATAATCCTACACTAGCTTTTTAAATACAGGCAAATGGTTCCAGAGTCTTATTGCTTGCACAGCAAAGGTTTTATCTGTAAACAGAGTGGGATGTTTTGGCATTTCAAGTTTCAAATTCTCTGATGAACTCAGATCACAACAATGAATGTTGTGAATGAACTTAGAGCATCTTTAAGATAAAAAGGAGTGTGAGGAAGAAACAAAATACTGTATAGAAGATAAAGAATATGAACATTCTGGCGAAAGCGTATTGGCAGCCACTTGAGTTTAGAAAGAAACTCGGAGATGTGGTCATACTTGCGGAATCCAAATATGAATCTAATGTGGAGGTTTTGGTGCCGCTTATTTAGTTGGTCTTCGGTGGAATCTAAAAAGCTGATATCACCATTGTCTGCTTTTGACTTTCCCAATGTGGGTATGATAAGTATAAGGATCTATCCATATGCATCCCCAAGTTATTGCCCAAATTAGCTATCTTCTAGAAATAGTCCCGTTAAAGTCAGTCAAACCATTCCAGAGACCAGAACTAGAACAAATATTCATAGTGACAAAATGTTAAAAATAGATTTTTCATGTAATCGCCTTATAAACTTTCATATGCATTTAGTGAATAGCTATTAATTTAAAAATACGAACAGACACTTCAATTTCATTTATTTATATAGATACAGAAACCTAACACATTCACATATTAAATCAAGAACACAAACAAAACACACTCGATTTTCGTAGGAAGTCAAACAGTTTGGTTGAGTTTCTGGAGGCTGTAGTCGTGAGACCGGCTTACCAAAAAGGGAAAACGTGTACCTGTGAACCACATTACCGAATGGACTCGTACACTTGAGGACAACCTTATGTACTCCCTTATATTTATTTAAGGTGAAATTTAAAAAGTATAGTCTTATTTTTACTAGGTATGTATGCTCCTTCGTAGTGTCGAAACTATTAAACCGATTTTGATGAATGAGGTGTCAATAGATTTGTAATAATAGTCCGTGTGACATAGGCGGTGATAATTTAATCAAGAATTTGTATATGAAATGTAGTCAGGTGATAGTTTTAAACTTTTTATTTGTTTATTTATATTCAGTTCGGATATTCGGCAGTTTCTCCTATTGTCGAAAATATTTTTTTTCCTACTTAAATCATATTTCTACAAAAATAAAGTTTTAGTAGGAAAAACATTTTGGTCGCTCGCTCGGTGGTGTCATGGCGTCTGTAGACGTGACGTCACCATTTGTCAACCAGTGTCAATTATAGCACTTAAAAACAGTAAAGTTATCATCGATTAATTCCAAAGTAAATGACGTTTACAGAAACTTGGAGTAACTCGTTCTGACTGGAATACGATTTTTATACCCTGTGGGGGAGCGAGTATCATGTTCCACCCAACACAAAGGGAGGATCCTCCGACTAGGCGAGGTGATCATGCCTGGCAGGCTACTGCCCAACAGTTGATGTTGGGATGTTGTATATATGATAATCGACGCGAGAACTATTTATTGCGCGATTCAGGTTTTGTAGTTACTCCGTGTAGTGCGTTACTTCGTAGTTCAGCGTATCTTCGGTAGATGGCGCTGTAGTAGGTTATTGTTGTGTTATATGTGGAAGTTGCATCATGAACCCTACTTCAGCAGATAAATATGTTGTGTCATCATGTCTATTCAGATAAATTATGTTAACTAGCTGACAAATTTCTTTGCATTTCAAAACGAATACCGTATTTATTCTTAGCAATTTAAATAACATAAAAAAGGTATACGCATTAACTTAGCTAAATTTGCTGAAATGAGGTAAGTTGCGAGTTTTAAATAAAATATTAACGAAACGACTCTTTCAACATTTTGGGCTTTTTACGAATTATGCCTTAGCGACGTGCTTATACTGGAAATGTGTTATTTATACATTAGAGTAAGTTAATTTCGTGTTTTAAATTTTAATATGAATACCTAAATGACTCTTAAATATAAATCAGAAACTATTTTAGACGTAATGGTGGAGAATGCGCAATAGTGATTAGCCAAAGTCAAAAGTTAAATTAGACTTGATACAAACTTATGAAACTTAAAATTTCCTAAACTTTATTTTTTTCATCATTATCATCAGCCCATTGGAGTCCACTGTTGGATGTAGGCTTCTCCAATTGCACGCAACTCTGATCGGTTTTGAGCTACTGGCGTTCAGTTCCTGCTAGCCACCTTACGCAAGTTATCACTCCACCTGGCCTGTAAGTGTCCTACATTACTTTTATCGAGGCACGGTCTCTACTCCAGAACTAACTCTTCTACCCCTGTGGTTGTCAGTTCTTCTATTAATATATATTTCTGAATACTATATAACAGGCAATATTATTATGTTTATTACTAATATTCATTACTAGCTGACTCACGCAACCTCGTTTACATCTCTCATTGCCTGTAGTGAAATATTTTTCCCCGGTTTTTGTAACATTCTTCATTAGTGCTCCGCTTTTATTGGTCTTAGCGTCTTTATATAGCTTATAGCCTTTCTCGATAAATGGACTACCCAACACGTAAATAATTTTTCAACTCGGTCCAGCGGTTCCTGAGATTAGCGCGTTCAAAAAAACAAACAAAGTCTTCAGCTTTATAATATTAGTATAGATAACAAAAAAAATAACTATAATAAAACTACACTGTCAGTATAATTATTACCTTACAATTTCATCTTGCTTGGATGTTTTTTTAATCACGCGCTTACTAGTTTCATATGTATGTATATTTGAAACCGAGTTCTATATGTGTATTTACCTATAAATATTTTTTTAGACTAGTTCTCTAAATAATATTGTATTCAAAGTTCAGACTAATAAAAAGGTACCCTAGTTTTATGGCCCCCAGTGTACTTTGGCCAACACGTAAGCCTAGAATGTTTTGACACCTTGTCACCAGACTCCTGGAAAGGGATCAACCCGTTAATAATATTGAACATTTTACGTTGTAATATATTATGTGTTTTAGTCTACTTGTATTGATGTATGTTATTGCAAAAGTAGGAGTCATCACAATGTATCAGTTACTTCTAGTAAATGATAATAATTAGTGATATATATTTTTGTAGGTAAATCTTTTACATATATGTTTACATGCTGGACTTCAGCTAGAAGGTGCCGGCATTTCCTAAGATTAATAACCAACGCCATCTAGTCTCAAGCTAAGCAGAGCTTGTGTTGTGTGTACTAGACAACTGATATAAATACTTATATATTTTTCTTTTGTAAATACATACATATTATACATAGAAAACACCCAAACTCCAAATGAGCATTAATCATAATTATCATCATGCATAATTAAATGGGCATTAATCGCTTACCATCAGGTACAGACGTATCACCTGATGGTAAGCGATTAATGCCGCCAATGGACACCCGCAACACCAGAGGCGTTACAAGTGTGTTGCCGGCCTTTTAGGAAGGAGTACGCTTCATTAAATAAATAACAAACAAGACGACATAAAAAAAAACCGTAAAAAAAAAAAATTGTTTGTCAAAATGTTATACTTACAATGTTCTGAGCAATACAAAAAACAGGTTAGTTTAGAAAAATATATAGCTTTCACATTTCATATTCAACATTCTCGGGAAGTTGACAATAATAATGATTTACGATAACTTATAAAATACACATATTAATACGTTTGGACACTGAGTAAGACAAGGTAACAATAATATTGAATTTTCACTTACCTCAATTGCAGCTTTCATTTTTACTCCATTTTATTACACGTATGATAACGAATACACAATTTTTAACGAAAAAATTAAACACAAAAGCTCACAGTTTCAATATTTTAAACGTGAAATCTGCAACACGAAATTATATTCATTCAATATTAATTCTTACTACCCACATTTTGATATTTAAACACATAATTTATCGCCTTCGCTATCACACCCGGAAACACGCTTTAGTTAATGTACTCGTATTATTTGTTGTACGAGTATCTATACTAATAGTAAAGCTGAAGAGTTTGTTAGTTTGAACGCGCTAATCTCAAGAACCGCTGGTCCGATCTGAAAAATTATTTCGGTGTTGGATATTCCATTTATCGAGGAAGGCTATAGGCTATATATAATCAGGCTACTATTAATAGGAGCGGAGCACCAATGAAGAATGTTTCTAAAACGGGGGAAAATATTCACGCTACGGGCAATATAAGACGCAAACGAGGTTGCGTGGGTCAGCTAGTTATTTAATATAACGTGACTGTAATATTTAACGATAATTAATTATTTTAAACTAAACTATTTCAAAAATGGTACTTAAAAAAGTATACTGCCCTTTGAAATGCTTGATGAAAAGTGTGAATATATTGACTCCCATATTTACCCGACTACAATTTAAATGTCACTTACAAGGGCTTTGTAGTCACTTACAAGGTAGCAATTTTGGAATCAGGGTGAAATATGAAGTTCAATATGTAAGGATAAGTAAGTAAGAAGAAAAGTTAAATAAGTAAGCCGTAGATCGAGTTGGTTTTCATCGAACACTTGATAACCTGAGACACTGATACCTGACAGTATCTTCTTTTTCAAGTCCAGGATGGGTTCAGGCGATAACAAGAGAATGAGGGAACACTTTATTATGATCTTGTTAAACAGTTTATATCTCTTTCACGCTCATTAGATTTTTCTTGCATTTTCACTGGAAGACACCTATTTGCACCTATTAACACACCCATAGAAGCCTAATTTTATAATATTATCCAGAACTTAAACTTATATTAAAGAAGTTCCAAGAATAAACTGCTTATCACGCTATGATAATAACCGTTTTAATAGCGTTATAAGGTTTTACGTTTATCACGACGCTGAGAAGTTGACTAAGTTTTACTAAGTTGAGATTTTCTAACAGAAAACTTATGCACATTAATCAAGAATTTGTAGAAGTAAGATAGGCCCTACTTATACGTAGAATAAATTTAGGTATTTTGTACCTATTCATCCAATAATCACATTAGAAAATATGCTTTAGAAATCTCCATCATCTAGATGGTTGACAGTCCACAACTGTGCGATTTTCCCGAAACAAAACTGTGGAATGAGCTGTCGCCTGCGGTGTTCCCGGACCAATACGACCTTCAAACCTTCAAGAAAATAGCGTACTCCTTCCTAAAAGTCCGGCTAACGCCTCTGGTGTTGCGGGTGTCCATGGGCGGCGGTAATCGCTGACCATCAGGCGATACGTCTGCTCGTTTGCCCGCTAAATAATAAAAAAAGAAAATTCTAGTCTACCATACGACGTTGGCTAGACGGGTTGGTACAGAGTTAGTGTCAAGTTTTCCTTCTCTTGCAGTGATCTTGTCCGGTGTAGTTTGCTCCCTTAGTCACGACACCCATAGGATGCATAGGGATTGTTACACTCCGTATTCTAAATCCTTTACCACGCGGACAATATCCAATAATGGTGAGCGAGTATCTCCTCCCATATGAACTACTGACTCGACTGGACATCTATAGTAATTATATCACATGTTTGTTTTGTTATTATTTACATATGTGGATCAATTTTAAATCAAAACTTTTAGTATATTTGAAATACCACGATCTCCGTCCTCCATAAGCGCTAGTCTGAGGGAGACAGGTGCGGCAACCAGTTACACTAGCAGAAGCAGGCCGGGGTGGCGCCCTTTTCTGAATAGGGGGTGAGAATGTTAGGGTTCTGTTACGATGTCGCAACCCCGGCATTCCATATAAAACAAAACTGCATCGTTTGCATTGACGTAAGCGACGCAATTCATTATAAACGATATTTTAATATATGACATCAGACTTATTTCCGATTTCGTTGAGGGCACTAGGTATTTATGTAATTCTATTGATTTTTAATTAAATAATGTTTCAGTCTCAATTAAAATTGTTTCTTTTTAAAGAACTTCTAGACCCACCCCGTAACAGTGGTGTCAGAAGTGGGATATTTGGGTAAGATTTGCATGAAACTAAACGTGTGCCCAAAATTCCGATTAAGATAACCAGTGCCCATTTTCTAAACCGTATCTCAATTCTATTTGCTTTCCTGACACAAACAATCGTTGTAATACATCTCCGACTCAAGAATCCATCAAATATCTCGCCGTATCTCGCTGCTCCTGTACCACACAACATCAGAAGACTCGTCCCACTGTATCCCGCAGTGCCCTACTGCACTTCGTCGTATTCCGCTGCATCCAGTCGCAATTGCCTGCGACAGAAAGTCTTGCGCCACTTGCAAGGCAGTCCCGTCGCTGAAAACGAGCTGCCATTCGTACCGCCGCCAACGACATCTCTACCGACGCCGTTCCTGTGAAGAATCCTGTCAACCAACGATGCTCGTCCAGTACGCGATTTTACTGTGAGTAAAATATTTTTATCCCTAGTTATTGCCATATCCGCGATCTACATTAAATCTGTTTCTTATTATTGAATTTTAGATCCTAAATTTAGCCAAAAATACTTCTGTCATATCTAAATATTGTAAAAATTGCAATAAAATGGGTCATGTAGAATCGGAATGCTACAGCAAATTGAAACGTGATATGCAACGCTCGCAACTTCGAGTTCATTCACAGCCACATACTAATAATTTTCATTACAAGTCTCAAAATGCTAACACAACAATTACGTGTAGATATTGCAAAAACATAGGCCATGATATTTCACAATGCAGGAAACGACAGTATAATAATTCACGACCATTCAATAATAACTATCCTAGTGGTTCAAGAGCATATCGACAAAATTGTAAAGAATCGGCTTCCGAGACATCATTGCCTCCACAAGTACAAGAAATAGAAAATGGTGATTGTTTAAACTAAATGTTGGGTTTGCGCATCGGTACCAACGCAAATCCCATACCTTAGGTACCAGCCCTACTACTTCAATATCTAAATCCACTGTTTCTAAATCAAATAAGCCAATTTCTAAGTCCAGTCTACGAAATGCTAAATCTAATTCTATTTCCACTGAATCTACGTCATCGTTATCTTCTATTTCGGCGAAAGTGCCCATTGACTGCCTCTGTGGCGCAGTGGTAGCGTATGCGACTGCTGTTCTTGAGGTCTCGGGTTCGATTGCCGGGTCGGACCAAATGTTTGTGTGATCTACAAATATTTGTTTCGGAGTTTGGGTGTTTTCTATGTATAATGTGTATGTATTTACAAAAAAAAACAAAAAAGTATATATGTATTTATATCAGTTGTCTAGTACCCATAACACAAGCTCTGCTTAGCTTGGGACTAGATGGCATTGGCAATGAACCTTTTATTCCTTCTACATCAGAATCGAAAAATGGTTTTAACACTGTTTCATCACCCAAATACCAAAATACTATTTCCAAGGACCACACGGGTAACCAGCCCCAAACAAGTGTCCATCCTTCTAAATCCAAGGACCACACGGGTAACCAGCCCCAAACAAGTGTCTATCCTTCTAAATCCAAGGACCACACGGGTAACCAGCCCCAAACAAGTGTCCATCCTTCTAAATCCAAGGACCACACGGGTAACCAGCCCCAAACAAGTGTCCATCCTTCTAAATCCAAGGACCACACGGGTAACCAGCCCCAAACAAGTGTCCATTCTTTTACATCCAAGGGTCACACGGGTAGCCAGCCCCAAACAAGAGCCCAGAGTCATGCAACTTTCTAAGTTCGATGACAACTCGCCCGACATAATGACCTTAGAACGAGAACTTTATATGTACATTACAAAGTACTTCCAATGACAAACATATCTACACACATTTGTATTTACGTATCCATCATTATGACGAAATTAAACCCGCCTCCGTCTAGTGTAAACATGTCTCCATTCTATTGGTTACAGGTTAATGTCAGCAGTTTCCCGGTTATATTTCGATAAGTTACTAGATTTAAAGTTTACAAATGATTACTGGAACGTTATCACCTATATAGATTTGAGCTATTTCTTTATATTCAACCACATATAGAAAATGTCGAATTTTTGTTAGAAAGAGTTTCTAAAAATTGCGATTCAACACAGTCTCCTAAAGTAAAAGATGATTGCTTAAATTCCTTAAATGCATTAAGGACTCAACATAGCAATAATATTAAAAAGTTCTCTTCTATCTCCTATTTAGTAAATGTAAAAGAAACAAAACGCTCAAAACGCGGGCTATTTGACGCCGGTGGCTCCCTATTAAAAACGTTCTTCGGCACTTTAGATTCTGATGATGCAAACAAGTTCACGGACGCTATTAATAAAGTACAGTCGGACGAAAAACAGTTAACAGTACTTATGCGCTATAACATTCACGTTATTAAGTCTACTATTTCTACTTTTAACAATACTATGTCAAAGGTCAAAGAAAATGAGTATCGTCTAAATCAAAATATGTTTGTTATTGAAAAAAAAAAAAAACCTTTGAAAAATTAATAAACACCAACGACAAGCTTGAAATAATTGAAATCTCATTTGTCTCTTATGTTAACTTCAATAGAAAGCATTGTCATAACGCTGTCCTTTGATATAGACGATATAAACAATGCCATATTGTTTAGTAAAATAAACGTACTGCACCCGACAGTACTCAGTCCCATACAGTTATACAAGGAGCTCGAGTTACACGTCAACTATTTGCCTAAGCATTCCGAACTACCTATTCGTTTATCATTACATAACATAAATGATATAATTAATATATGTGACATTGTATGTTATTACCATGACAGTAAGCTTGTTATAGTTGTAAAAATACCGCTGGTTCTTCCTCAGATTTATAACCTTTACCATAACATCCCGTTTCCTGTCCCATTCGACGTTTCTGCACCAGACACCTATCTTCTTGTCGCACCGAGTAAACAATATTTGGCAATAACTTCGGATACGCTGTTTTACTCACAACTCGATAGTGTGAGTGAGTGCAAAATCATAAAAGACCAGTGCTATGTGTGTGTTCTCGGTAACGTTTACTCGACTATCGCAAATCCTACGTGCGAAACTACGTTGCTTACAGAAGTTATCTCTAAGTTACCAAAGTCTTGCGAAACAAGAGTTCTTCGGGGTTCAGTGGATTTGTTCCAAAAAATTACCAACAATCGATGGATATTCGTGCAATCTGAACCAGGAAAATGTCATTTCGTATGTGACAAAGCCACCAGTAACACCGACGAAATCTTGTTTGGTTCAGGAATAATGCATGTACCAAAATCATGTTCTGCTTTTTATAAGACTTTAACTTTTACTCCAGCCGACAGTTTCACTTCAAATACTACCAGTTCAATCTCGAATTTTAATATTGTAACCGATTGTTGCGATACCAGACATTTAAATAAAACCATCAATCAGGTTCCTCTAATAAAATTAAATGAATTTAATAATCTGGATTCCTTAGTTAAAGCCAGTACACAATTAGATGAATTTGAAAACCAGATAAGGAAAATTGAAGAGCCTTCTCATTTAGAAAGATATTCTACTCATTATTTATCATTAACTTATGTTATCACTACAGTCGTTCTATTATACATTTTATTTAAAAGTAGACGATATGTCTGTAGTAAACATTCAGGCTGCTGCGTCACTATATACAACAAAAATTATAATAATAAAACAAAGAGTCAAAAAACTCAGGACATAGTAGTCCGACAGTCACAACATCATACATCCGACTCCTCAGAGGAAGATGATCTTCGCTCATCTGTAAAATCCTTACCTAATTTGAAAAGAAATACAATTATGTAATGTTAAATAATGTTATGTGAAACATCGACTTACTGCTAGTTAAACGGTCTATGATATGAATACTTTTAATATATATTTTTTTTTTAATTGTAAAATCTTTTAAACGTTTTAAAGTTAAGTAGATAAGTATAAAATTAAGTTGTAGTGATTATCCATTTCTGTAGCCCACGGCGATCTCTGTTTTAAGTCAATACATTGATCTTTACTTAATCTGTAATGATCAATCTTAACGGGGGGGATGTTACGATGTCGCAACCCCGGCATTCCATATAAAACAAAACTGCATCGTTTGCATTGACGTAAGCGACGCAATTCATTATAAACGATATTTTAATATATGACATCAGACTTATTTCCGATTTCGTTGAGGGCACTAGGTATTTATGTAATTCTATTGATTTTTAATTAAATAATGTTTCAGTCTCAATTAAAATTGTTTCTTTTTAAAGAACTTCTAGACCCACCCCGTAACAGTTCCTACGCAGGAGTGGGCCACCTACAAACAGTGGTGGGCTGACACACATACAAACGTCGGGGTTCCAGGGATTTCCTTCCGAGGGTGCACCTGGTTCCTCGGCTTCTAGTACTCGAGACAGTGTGCGGTTTTTAGTCGGTTCGAGTCCGACATAACAACCAGTGGGGATTTTCGCACAAAAAAAAAGTATATTTGAAATACCACCAGAACACTATGAATGCACATATTAAAAAGTATAAAGCTAGTGCGATAATTTATGTTGTTTTATTTATTTTTATAATGTATGCCCATTATGGGCTCAAAATAAAACTGCATATATTTAAATTTTTAGATAAAATAAACGGACTTAATGATCTAGGGATTAGTGTATGTGATCTTGGTCTCAAGACGATTCCCAGGTCGGAAAGAAGGCGTTGTAAGGTGTTTATTTTAATAAAGTTTTTCTTTGAAATTCTTAATAATAGGCCGTAGTACGGAAGTTTTGCAGTGTTTTACGCCCGTATGTCAAAGAGAACGTGAAGTCGTCGAACTGTCGGTCCCGGTTGTCATAAACATATTTCTTTGGCAATCGTTATTGGGAAGTCAGTGCCCTTACAACTGTTAACTATTTTAATTTTTTAATTCACTTTGTTACCATAGTTACGGAGATGCCAGTTGTTGTTCCGTGGAAAATCTAATACACATTCAGGTAAAACAGATTGACCTAGTAACTAAATCCAAATAGTTTTGGCAATAATAAAGACTAGAAAGATATGTACAAGATATGTATAAATTCAAAGTTAAAAATCCCTTTGTTGATAAAATATGCACACGCCTTGTGGAGGAACGGGTATCATGTTCCACCGACACAAAGGGAGGATCCTCCGACCAGGCGAGGTGATCATGCCTGGCGGGCTACTGCCCAACAGTTGATGTTGGGATGTTGTTGTATATATGATAATCAGCGCGAGAACTATTTATTGCGCGATTCAGGATTTATAGTTACTCCGTGTAGTGCTTTACTTCGTAGTTCAATATATCTTCGGTAGATGGCGCTGTAGTAGGTTATTGTTGTATTATATGTGGAAGTCGCCACACGCCTGAATATCAAAGTCGATGGGTAACACACTGTACACTTACAACCAATTCTTTTGGCGCCAGTCTAGAAGACAAGCTCCCGGGGCTAACAATATGACTGTAAAAATAAAATAAGCTTAGTATATCAGTGATATTACCAACACTTTTCAACAAGTGGGAAAGTGCTCCAATGCGGGAACGTCGGGAGCGCAATTTCCTGTGGTCCATTGTTGTCCGCCCCACGTTGTGTTAAGGAAGTGTGGTTTCATTTTCAGCTGTGGTATTTGGTATACGGGTATTGTGTCGGTATTTATGTGGTGATCCCAAAACTATTAAATATTTTTCTGATAGTTTCTACTGGCAACGATTGCAAGTTAATGTAGGTTTGCCGGATGATCGGATACGACGATGATGATTTTTGAAGTGATAACTTCTTTAGCTGTTGAGTTCAGAACTTTTTGGGTAAACGTTGTCACCGCAGGTTAATAGGTCGACGATACTATTCACAAGTCCCTTAGTTTTCACTTTTATCAGCAATCCTCAAAGACTGTCCCATTAATACACACTTTGTTTTAGAAAGATGTGTGTGAAATTACTTAAAGCTTCGTATTTTTAGTTTTGACTGCCTCAGTGGCGCAGTAGTAGTGTATACGACTGCTGTGCTTAACATACCCGAATTTCCGGGTCAGACCAAATGTTTGTATGATCTGCAAATATTTGTTTCGGAGTTTAAGTGTTTTTTATATATCTTATACTAGCTGACCCACGCAACCTCGTTTGCGTTTTATATTTTCCTCCGTTTTTGAAACATTCTTCATTGGTGCTCCGCTCCTATTAGTATTAGCCTGATGATATATAGCCCATAGCATTTCTCTATAAATGGACTATCCAACACTGAAATAATTTTTCAAATCGGACCAGTGGTTCCAGAGATTAGCGCGTTCAAACAAACAAACAAATTCTTCAGCTTTATTATTAGTATAGATTATTATTTACAAAAAAGTGTGTTGTTACAAAACAAATTGTGTGTTAGATGTCCGATAATGTTTATTTATTTATTTTTAGTACCAAAAACTTGATTTCAATAATGATTTCAAAATTATATCTTACCTATAAATTGAAACACCAGTTTCCAATGTAAAGTATAAATATTCTATAGAAATAGTTTCGACAGCCCTAGCAGTGTTGCTCCATTCAGTCGAATTTACTTTCTTGATAACGAAGTTTACTCACAATCAGCAACATATACCAAAGAAAGCTATTTTTGCATTCAGAAATCATTCATATTTAATAAATAATATTAGGAGTGCTTAATTAATACTTGTAGTTTCTTCACTTTGTTAATCAGTGTAGTGTTTTAGGGCAATAAAATATTTTTGGCCTTCTTTAAAAAAAGGAGGCGGTTCTGAGGTAACTAACAAAAAAAACAGTCGAATTGATAACTGATAACTTCCTCCTTTTTTGAAGACGAAGAAATACTTTATAAATTATCAAGAAAATGTCGCTAATGTAAACTTATTTCAATAATACATAAACTTGTGTTATTCTTGCTACTGTAACTGACTGTAATTTTCTTTAATTTATATCAAAGAATATATAATAAAGCCCAACATCTTGTTTTGTAATATTATTTAACCGACTTCAAAACATTTTTTTATTTTCATCTCTTTTTCTTTTTTTCTTTTAAAAAGACAAATCGCTCATTAGGAATATACATTCCGTGTCGCGGGGGACTTTACAAACATACATGTAATGGACACACAAAGAACACCCAGACTCGGAATGGAACCCACGATACTTGGCGCAGTAGCAACCGGCGTAGTGACCGCTTAAACCACTAGGCCAACCGTGCAGTCTGGTTATCAAGTAAATATTGGCGATACGAAATAGTAAATAAAGCTGCAATAACTATGAGAGACTATACGCTAAGATATATAATACAGAATAAATACAAATATTCTATAACTTTTGTAACTTATTTTTACTCCTACTAAAATTATAAACGCGAAAGTTTGTGAGTATGTATGTGAGGATATTTGTTGCTCTTTCACGCAAAAACTACTGAATGGATTATGATGAAACTTTACAATAATACAGTTTATACATCAGAATAATACAAAGGGTACAATTTATTAAGATACTACCTTCGCTTCGCGGCATTGCCTGCGGTTATTTTCGTACCGCGGGGTTCATTTGGTATTAAAATAAAGACATCAAGCGTAATATAATTACAAAAAATAATACACAAAATATAACTGCCCAAATAATAATATCATTCAGGTCTCATAACCGTCAGTAGCACAAAACCTTACCTTTTGCATAATACATTAAAACAAGCAAGCTACCTCACCCAAAAACTTTCACATCGTTTGACTGTAATTTTAAATGAGCGGTCAACAGGTGGACTACAGGTGTTTTAATTGTATACTACGTACTTCTTCCTTCGAGGATTAATCACAAACTATGTTTTACCTTAAGCCTTCTACGATACGTACGTATTTACGATTTGACTGCCATCAGACTACAACAAAACTCAAGTTAGTACTATGCGAAATTTAAGTTTTTATTTTTTTTTTTTTTAAATAAAATAAAATCTTCAATTTCGCATAGTAAAAAAAACAGATACATGTTAAATTATAACTGGATAAAATGTGTACACAAAATTTATAAACATATAAGCAACACCATTGTTCACAGATTACCAAAAAGATAATAGGTCATGTTACTCAGTAAACAAATGATTTTTAACAGTAGCAATATGCAGTAGCAATAAGTTCTATACAAAAACTGTTGCTATTTCATACAAAAAGGAACCGCGTAAACGATATATGTACCTACTATTATTTTGTACATTCCTTATGGATTCTTGTTAGTGTTATATTTTTCTTTTATGCATACAATTGTCTTAACATAAACAATGGGAGTAAGGCTACTAATGAACATGTTTATGTATCTTTAAAATATATGTCATAAATAAATTACACCCAGGCACAAACGATTCGACTGCCTCTGTGACTGCGCAGTGGTAGCGTATACGACTGCTGTTCTTGAGGTCTCGGATTCGATTCCCAGGTCGGACTAAATGTTTGTATAATCTACAAATATTTGTTTCGAAGTTTGGGTGTTTTCTATGTATAACGTGGATGTATTTACAAAAAAAAGTACATATTTATTTATATCAGTTGTCTAGTATCCATAACACAAGCTCTGCTGAGCTTGGGACTAGATGGCGTTGTGTGTAAGATGTCCGAAATATTTATTTCTTATCGTATTTATCACACGAGTTTTGAATGAAAATAAAGCCACTACATCTAACATATTAGTCAGACTTCTAACCACAAGACAAACAAGCGAACGATTAATGATGTTAATGTGGCCACGTGGTAAGGAATTCTGCCAGAATTAAAATATTACCATGTAAATTCAAGTTGAAATAAAGGAGGCCTCCGCTCTAAGCCTCCCTGAACTCCCAAATATCGGTTGTCATGTTTAATTAATACGCCTTGTAAATATGTATATTCGTCAATTGAGAAACATAATAGCAACCAGCTACTAATTATCTCGTTTCGTTCTCGAGCCTCCAAATTCTCTTAATTCATCTTGCTTTTGACGTCACCGTAATTTTACAACGTTTATTGTTTTTATTTATTGGAAGGAGATATGTACTCGTATATGATTAAGACGGCAGTATAATGGATAAGGTTTACGATCCAATTTGTTTTAAAATTTTTAGAAAGTTCTTATCTACACTATCTACACTAATATTATAAAGAGGAAAGATTTGTATTTTTGTATGTAACGAATAAACTCAAAAACTACTGGACCGATTTTAAAAATTCTTTCACCATTCGAAAGCTACATTATCCACGAGTAACATAGGCTATATATTTATTTTGGATAAATGGAGGGTTCCGTAAGATATTTGCGTTTTTCAAGAAACAAGGTGTAAAAAATCAACCAGAAAAGTTACTTATTTTCCGATTTATAGCTTATACATCAGAATAACACGTAGGCTATAGTTTATAAAGATACTAGCTTCGCCTCGCGACGTTGCCTGTGATTATTGTCGTACCGCGGGTAGCACCGCGGGGTTCAGCTAGTTTAAAATAAAATATCAAGATTTGTAGTACTAGATACGCATCTTAAATAAATACCTACTCAACTAAATCCAATTGTCTGCACATTTGGATTAGTGGTTAAGCGGTCGCCAAGCCGTTCCGTCCCGTACTTTGCCAAGTGTTGTAGGTTCAAATCCCACATCGAATAACACTTAGTGTGTTCTAAAAATTGTTGTTCTGAGTCTGGGTGATCTTTGTGTCCGTTTTATATATATTTGTAATGTCCCCCGTGACATAGGAATCATTCCAAGTTCGGTAGATGTCTTAAAAAAAACGGTAAAATTAGTGTCGGCGTATAGGTTAGTTTAGCGTATGATTTAACTTTTTTTTTATTAATTTAGCCATCGTGGTATGGCCAGGAGTAGACTGTTAAAGGCAACTGCTGATGACGATTGACGACTCCTATAAAAACAATGAACTTTCTTCCGAAATGACAATGAAATTGATTCAAATAAATATCCAAATTTATTTGTAAAGTAAAATATATTTTTTGTTATTTCACATATGAATATACTTACTGCCTCGGTGGCGTAGTGGTAGCGTATGCGATTGCTAAACTTGAGGTCTCGGGTTCGATTACCGGTTCGGACCAAATATTTGTATGATCTGCAAATATTTGTTTCGGAGTTTGGGTGTTTTCTATGTATAATATGTACCTATGTATTTACAAAAAAAGTATATAAGTATTTATATCAGTTGTCTAGTACCTATAACATAAGCTCAGCTTAGCTTGGAACTAGATGGCGTTGTGTGTTAGATGTCCGGAATATTTATTTATATCACGGGAAATTAAGATAGCACCTAGAACCATGGCCCTTAAACAATCCTTACGATTCGCAGTGAATAATTTTCCCATAGAAAGAGTGCGTCCTGCTACTCGTATTTATAACTGGCCTCAACGTTTAAAGAAATGTTTTGCAGCCAATGGAGATACTCCGAAAAAACAAACTTTATATATTTTTAACAGTTTTATATTAATGTATTAAACTAACACATTGAATGAATAAGTTTTTTTTTTTTTTATTGAATTGTGGGCAAACGAGCAGACGTACCACCTGATGGTAAGCGATTACCGCCGCCCATGGACACCCGCAACACCGAAGGCGTCACAAGTGCGTTGCCGACCTTTGGGGGGTGGGAAAGGGGATGGGGGGAGAGGTTGGGCCCCCGGTATCCTCACTCACTCGGTGAAACACAGCGCAAACGCTATTTCACACCGGTTTTCTGTGAGGCCGTGATATCGCTCCGGCCCATTCATGCCGAAGCATAGCTCTTCCACGGTAAGTACAATGTTAAGTACAATGCAAAAAAAAAGATTTTCTTTGTTACAATATTTATGGTAAGACTAAGTAATACACAGCAATGGCCTGTCTGTTTTACTAAATTGGGACAATAAATCTGTCTTCATATTCAACTAAATATAAATGGGAGGGTAATTCGAAGGGATTGTATAATACCCACATTAAATTACGAAATTTCGGGACGAATCAGCAGCATCATAACTATTATAACCCCCAATTAAAATAATATATTGGCCAATGTCTGGTTCTGATGATAAAGGTTTCACTCTGAAACCTGTTTATTACTTTTAAATGATATCTGATTTTTTTTCTTTAAAATAAGCGTCTTAATTGCCATTACTAACCTATTTACTGTGACTAATTTCAATTTTAAATATTCCTATAGTGGAAAATGGACTTGCTCTTGAAAACCAGCATTTGTTCGGATTAATTTTATCATAAAATCACCTAAATCTATTATCTACACAAATAAATAAAATTGGAGTGTCTGTTTGTAATATTAAAATAACCGTTTTCTACTATATGCATATGAATGTATATACGGTACACATACCAAAATTTATATTTTTAAAATTTTTGTCTGTCTGTCTGTCTGTTGGTTCCGGCTAATCTCACGAACCACTGGTCCGATTTGAAAAATTCTTTCCGTGTTGGATAGTCCATTTATCGAGGAAGGCTATAGGCTATATATCATCACGCTACTACTAAGAGGAGCGGAGCACCAATGAAGAATGTTTCAAAAACGGGGGAAAATTTTCACGCCACGGGCAATATAAGACGCAAACTAGGTTGCGTGGGTCAGCTAGTAATTATATAAAAATTATTCCTTGGATCCCTTATTATTTAATTTAACATTACACATGACCAATTTCGCATTTTCTTTTGTATTAGATAACCGATTGCAGAGAAGGTTATAGATTATAAAACATCAAGCTTAGAGTAAACGGAGACAAGCATCAATGACAAGGGATTGCGTGTATTAACTAGTTATTATATATTCTTTCTTACTGGTTGATAAACAGGATTTTGATTAGAAAAGTACCGTGAGGGCTTTGCTAGCACCAGTGACTTATATAATATAATGAAGAAAGAAATCCTTGAAAAAAACAATTTTGTTGTCTGTGATTTTGTTTCATTATTGAACGACCAAGTGAATGTAAAGAAATCATATTCTTTAAACGAGAACCTGAAATACAATGATACCATTCTTATTACAATAGGGTCTATGCGGATATAGATAGAACGGAACTGGGTGTAGGATAGATAAGGATTAACGTAGTTGAGACTTTATGTAGTTAGCAAGGTTAGTATTGTATGGAACTTTGGTTAGATTGGGTTTGCATTGGTAGAAGCTGAATAGATTGATTTCGTGAGAGGTGTACAGTACATATATGAATAGAACAACGGGATGTTACCCGGAAATGAAGAATCAGATGACCGGATTGTGTAGTTGTTTGCGTAACGGACTACTGCACCAAAGGTTGCGGGTTCGATTTCAATGTACATATAACATTTGATGCTTGATTTAGTCTGAATCTGTATAAATCTATATAAATCATACGCATAAAATATTTGTATTTATACCAGTTGTCTAGCAACCATAGTACAAGTTCTGCTAAGTTTGGGACTAAATGGCGTTATGTGTTATGTTATCTGCATTCGCAATGAGTATGGTGACCACCACTCTTGGTTTCTCCTTATGCTTTCCATTAGGCAGAGCTGGCAGAGTATAGTTATTTTGGCAGGCCCATATATAAAAAAAAATGTCCGGTGGAATATAATTATAATATTTAAGATTTAATAAAAGAAGGGCATTAATAAATATCTAGTTTTGATAGTATGAGAAGGTCTTGCAAATACGTAATTTTGAAGAAGAAGATGACAATTTATCATAAGTTTTTTTTAAATTATTGTATAGGGGGCAAACGAGCAGACGTATCGCTTGATGACACCCGCAACACCAGAGGCGTCACAAGTGCATTGCCGGCCTTTTAGGAAGGAGTACGCTCTTTATACGCTTATATAAGAAAAACCTACTTACTCTTCTCTCGATTATTCCAGGATTATAAATATCTGGATAAGTAGACTCAGGCAATTTATTCCAGACCTCAGCAAGTCGAAATGAGGTATCGGCACATTTAGTTCAACTTTTTGTTGTTACGACGATGAAAGGGTAGAACCTCTCTTTGCGTGTGATATTTGCTAATGTATTTCTTGTGGCCAGTTTTCGGGTTATAAATAGTAACGTCTTCCATTTAAATTACAAAGTTTTTTGCAAAATTTACGGTCAATAAGAACATTTATTTCTTCGAATTTAAATGGGACTCATTAAACATTATTGAATGAAGGCCGTTTAAGTCCCATTTTCAAATTGAATCATAGATAAAAAAGCAAAATATAAACTTACAATAAAGAAAACGCTAACCGAATTGAAAACCTCAACAAATTTGTGAAATTTAGTTGAACTATACAGAAAAGGTATTAAATAACATAGAAGCGAAATAGTGTATAGCTGTGTTGAATACATAGATAGTATTTATAATACGACCAAATTGATTACGTTTATTTATCAATAATCTTCTTCAAGTATGCAAGCCAATGCTGATATTTTTTCTCTTTTCGTAGAACAGTGGACTTTACCCGTGTGAATATTATCGCCGTAAAAGGTACAAGAAGCCTGTGTACTTTATAATAATAATAATAATCTCTTTATTGTACACCAGATTACTTATAAAGGTAACACAAAACTACGAGGTACAATTGGCGGCCTTATCGCCCAAAGGCAATCCCTTCCAGGCAACCATGAAGAAGCAAAGTAACTTCATGCAAAATTTTAAAGCGTAACAGAGAGAGAGTTAGACAGACAAGTTAAGTAAATAAAGACATTCGTTTGTTAAATTGTATAGTTTCCCTTAAGTTAAATCCATATAATCTTTATCCGTTATAATAATATAAGTTTGAAAGGAACTCTGTCTATCTTGATGGCTAAACTGCTGCACCGATTTCAATGAATGTAAATTAATTGAAATCGGTAAATCAATTTGACTGCCTCTGTGGCCCAGTGGTAGCGTATGTGACTGCTGTGCTTGAAGTCTCGGGTTCAAATCCTGGGTCGAACCAAATGTTTGTATGATCTACAAATGATCTACCACTACGCCACCGAGGCAGTCAATCAAGAAGTTTCGGTTTCGATGCCCGAGTCGGGTCAAAGTGTCGTGTTTTTAGTATTTGAAATTCTTATTACTCGTAACACTGCCTCGGTGGCGTAGTGGTAGCGTATGCAACTGCTAAGCTTGAGGTCTCGGGTTCGATTCCCGGGTCGGACCTAATGTTTGTATGATCTGCAAATATTTGTTTCGGAGTTTGGGTGTTTTCTATGTATAATATGTATGTATTTACAAAAAAAAAACAGTATATATTTATTTATCAGTTAACTAGTACCCATAACACAAGCTCTGCTTAGCTTGGGACTAGATGGCGTTGTGTGTTAGATGTCCGAAATATTTATTTATTTATTTTATTTAATTAAAGAACAAACATGATCGGCGCTATTGTAGGCTTTTTTAAAATAAATTATTTTACACTCAGGAGGAGCAATATCAGCTAAGAATTGACATCCATTAATACTCGTAGATGTTTTACCCAAATAAAGATAAAAGTTTAGTTCAGGATTGGCAGTTTTATCATGAGATACTCTTTATTTACCAAATGTTCCTGACGTTGTAATCGAATCGTTCCGGGAAAGTCACGGTTAGTTAACCGCACAAGCCGTTCGTTACAATTCTCTGTTCCTTTGTTTTTAATTTTGAAGTAAGTTTTAGGAACATGCCCACATTTGTTCTCAGAATTAATTTTGGATCCAGAATTTCAAAGGCTTTGGATTTTTCTCTCAATGGGAACGAACCGATTCGGAATTTTCTTGTAATTTCGACAGTTGTAGTTTTCGCTGTATGCCAATACGACCTTCAAACCTTCAAGAAAAGAGCGGGATCCTTCCTAAAAGTCCGGCAACGCACTTGTAGCGCCTCTGGTGTTGCGGGTGTCCATGGGCGGCGGTAATCGCTTACCATCAGGCGATAAGTCTGCTCCTTTGCCCCCTATATAATAAAAAAAAACTCCTCTTACAACTCGAAACCAAGCAATGAAAATTAAGTTAAATTTAGAGTTACTTTGAATCGCGGTATAGTCTCATTAAATTCAATTAATTTTAAAAACTATCTAATGAACCTTAGGTTCGATCAGATAGTTTAGTGAGTTTGTATGTACATCTGTACATCTCAGCAAAAGAAATTGTCGGTCAGCAGTCATCATTCAGGTTCTTCTCGTAGACCCCAACTAGGAGTCTCGGGGTAACTTCTCCAGGTCTACGGCCTGTCACAGTGGGTTTCCGCGCCACCTGCAACAGCAGACGGGTCACTGGATTGGGCCCAGTTGGGCCTATTGAAAGTTCCGGAGGTGTCAGTCCGATGGGGAGGGCGTAACCAACGAGGTCAATTGATATGACCAACTTGCTTGGTCAGCAGTCTATGTATACATATTTGTATGTTTCTCAATAGATTCGTAATAATGACCCGTGTGTCATGATATATAGTTGTAGTCTTGTAATCTTTTTTTTGTTTTTCTTCGTTGGTCTGTTTTATTTTCTTCTGTGGTTAGTAAATTGTATTATTATTCTGTCGTAGTTCTGCATCATTGACACAACTTACTACCATTCGACTCGATTACACAACATTCGGGAAAAATTGGGAAAAATACGTACTACGCGAGTAATGTGTAGAGAATTATAAGTAGGTTATATGGTAAAAAAATTGTTGCTGTTATTTCTTTGACAATAACTTTTCTGTTTTACACGAGTTATTTTATTTTGTACTAAAAATGTGTATTACAAAGAGGTATATTTTGAGAAACTTATGAGTACGGACTTACTAAATGTCAGGTTGCCTATATTCAACTTTATTTCGATTTTGAATCAGTTTTCATATTTGCTTATAATAGTTTCATTTGAGTAGTGTGATGGTCGCTGGAGCCGACAAGTGTTATAGTGGAGACCACGATTAGATAATCGCAATGTAGGGCGCCCTGCGGCAAGATGGTCCGACGACTTGAAGAAAATGGCTGGCAACGGATGGATGCGGACTGCCCAAGACCGGAATGGTTGGCGCTCTTTGGGGGAGGTCTTCGTTCAGCAGTGCGTCGCCTAAATTGAGATTTTTACTTGGAGAAGGTGCCCGCTTCAGTGCGGGCAGGCGCTGGGAGGGGTCCGGCGTATTAATATCTGCGATTCCCGGACCCCTCCCTTCTCAGGCGCAGAGTTCGCACACCGTGTGGTTTTAGTCGGTTCGATTCCGACACACCGCCCCGCCGCAAACCCCGGCGGGGTGACGGCCCGAGGGGGTTTCCACACGTTAAAAAAAAAAATAAAAAAAAAAGGTCTTCGTTCAGCAGTGGACGGCAATAGGCTGAGAGAGAGTAATGTAATTTTATTGGAATTGCCATTGTATACTTCTCTTACGTACTACGACATATTAATAGGCATACTGGAAGAATGTCGCTTGGTGCATATTTTTCATTTAATATAAAAAATAAAATAAACATTTATTCAGGTTTAAGATCGTTTATTAACGAATAAAATACAAATTCACTTACATGAGAAAATACAAATATAGAACACTTTAATTACTGCGATACAGAAAAAAAAGAACTCACGTTATTTACAAAAAAAAACATTTCAAAAACATAGTGAGGGTACATTAAAATCATACATGCATTCTGAATATTTCTAAAACCATGCCAGCAGTAAATACAAAGACTTAGTGATCCCAGAAGCGACAGAATGGTTTGCACACATAACAACTTACAATTACATATTCTGGTACTTGAAAACTATTAGTATAAGTGTTGATTAATGTATTCATTACAATATATGAATACATAACCTAAATTCATACAAGTGATGTTAGAAAAATGAATTTATGCTTATATTATTTATAATGTGACCTTTTATTTATTTTTTAATTTATCATATTTTTGTATCTTTTATCACATTAGGTAGCTGATTATAGATTTTTGCACCTTCGTACATAATGCATCTCTTGCCATAATTCGTTCGTGATTTTAACAGAAATATATCATTCCTACTTCTGAGACCAATGCTATGCACCTCTTTTTTTTTAGTTTAGTTTTATCTGTGTATGTATATTATTAGTTGGTATTTTTCTTATAAGTAAACAATTATAATATTTGTATGTTTGTACAATAGCCATGATTTTGGTCTTCCTGTAAATTTTTTGAGTTGACAATTATTAAAATAAGTATCCTCCAAAATTCCTTCTATGCATATTTGCGTATTGTAAATTTCATATTTTTCAATGTGCAAAATGTTATTAAAATAATATCCAATCTTTGTCTGCATTTGCACTTATTACTGTGCAGATTCGTTCACACATCATAACACGCCAACGCACGTCGATGCCATATCACATGTGACGTCACAATCATGACACATGTCACATTGACAAGTACATGTCGTAATTCAATGAAATCACGCAACAAGGAATAATTAGGAACAGCCTGATTTGTCTCGGATATGACACGTCGAATGTGCTTGTACTGTATGATGTGCCTATAAAATCATATTTGAAATGAAGAAATGTTGCAAATATTACCGTGGTACAGTCATACTTGGTTGAAGTAGTAACTAGTAATGTTTTACAAAAAACTGATGCCAATCAAATCTTTTGCTGCTTTCCAATGAGTAAATGAGATTATCAGAGCTCAAATTCAGCCCCTAATTCTGGGTCTGAACGACCGTGTGATTTTGGAATTGCAGGTAATCATGAGCGGCAATTTTCTCGTACTAAGTGAGGCGATTCAACCAAACATCTTCTGAATTGCTCACCTTGTCATACAACACTATGCTACCCTCCCCTTTTCTAGCTACTGAAGTCCCTTTTTTACTAAGATTTCGGTAGTCCTTTCGACAGCTCGTTCTCCCCGATCCCGATTTGATTTTTTAAAGCTGATTACAATCTCAAAAATAATGGTAAGTTATCTTGGCCCCGGTAATTTAAATTTAAATAGAAGCATCAAAAGTATTAATTGCTGAAGTCATATCTAGTTTCATTATTATTCAAACAATTATAACTTACCATTATAACCGATAGTTGGTTTAATTAAATAAACTGTTAAGGGAGACATGGAAATCCAATTAAATCTATTCAGTATAGATTTGTAATCGTCATCAGAGGTTGAGGTTATATTAGTTTTGGGAGATAATTTTGAGGCGACAGAGCACTTAGACGATTAAGATTTATCGGAAATTTAATAGTATTAGTTATTTTGTACTGTTTAAATCGATCCATCAAGTTGCAAGTATGTGATTCTAGTCTTTTCAAATAATGAACTGAGGATTTCACGGATGACGTAGTGGTTTAAGCGGTCGTCTCGAGGGTTCCTACTATGACGAAGTATTCTGGGGACACATTGGACAGCGACCCAAGGTTTATTCCTAGTACAGGAGTTGTCTTCAAACAAATGAATGGAACTTGCATGTAATCGGCTTACACTCTATGATCTACCTGTATTAGCAATATCCCAAACCTGTTATTTATTTAACTACTTACTTTCATTTCGATTTTTTTCAACGACAATTCCCGCTCTAAGAATATATCAACAGGCATAAATCGAACACAAACAACATCCAGACTCAGACTAACAATATGTGAATTACAAAACATGCCAAATAAAAATCGCCAAAGTTAACCGAAGTTAGAGGACAATATAAATAAAAGTAGGGTTTATTAATATAGCGATATATTTAAATATATAGTAATAACAGTGTACCCAAAGAAATTGTAAAATAACTGTTCAGTAAAGAAGATGTTTTAAATTACAACACATTTTGATCTTGCAATAAGTAGGACCAAGACTTGAACCATAGCTAGTATGTAGTTTGATAAAAAAACTTGCCTAAAATGATGACTAAAACTCTCAGTATATAGGAAATTGTGCTATTAATTCTTTAACGGTAATATCCTGGAATCTCCTCAAGATTCAGGAGAATATCTAAACCACACGGTGACCCCGAACGATATAATAATACCGTCATAAAATTTGAAACCATAGTCTTCCTTTCTTAGTGGGTCCAACGTAATTTCCATAACAAAGCACTCGGCAACCCGACCAAAAGGGAAGGTCGCTAATTGCACCATATTTTATTCACACGGCTGACATCACAATTTTGCAGGGTTAATTGGAATATACGGTAAGCTCTTTATTTTACAGTCTTAGTGTTGAAGGACTGTTTATACCGTAATTAATGGCTGCCACACTTTATTATTGTCCTATTTCTTTTCTTAATTTGAGAAATTAAGTAAAACTGTGTGTTTTACTTTTAAATTTATAAGAAAACCATTTAATATTTCTAATACAGCAAAAAAGCCAGTTCATCAGTACATTGAAGAGGAAGTAGTTCGGTCATGTCTCCAAATGGACTGATAGTCGCTGTAGCTGAAAAATGCTAGAGTGAAGACCATGATTAGGCAAACGTAATGTACGGCGTCACACAGTTTCCTGTATCACGTTGGACCAACAAATTGCAGAAAGTGGGTTTAATGGCTGTGGTAAATCCAAGACTGGGATAGTTGGCACTCCTAGAAGCCGTCGTTGGTTCAATAGTAGACGGCGATAGGTTGATTGATAAGAGAGGCATATTTGGATAAGTATAGGCCAGTTATCATTCAGCAATAATGCGAATTTAAACTGAATTCTAAGTCTATCGCATTGAATCGAATCTAAGATTTATAAAAATATCATGCGTGTAGAGTACGTTTAAATGTGAGGCTAAATAAGGGGGCGGATACCTCTCATTTAGACTCACATTTAAAAAGTCGTTAGTTCTAGTAGCGCTGTTAGTTCAGACTCCGTTCGTAGATTAATTTACCAGACATTGATAGGGAATTCTCAGTTTCATTTCATTATGAGCTCATTTGAAAGCCATTAATAATTTATTGATAAAACAGTTTAAAAAAACTTATTAATACTATTCCTTAAGTTTGGTATTGATACATATTGCAACTGTAGATAACCACGCATATTGGAAAGATTGCGCTTAACTATCTTCAACTGGCTGTAACTGATTCAATTTGTAATGACCCATTCGTTGTTCATATTACTATACGGATACAAGTCTGAACCCTTGCTCTGTTGTTTCACCACTATACATTATTTTGGCTGGAATTAAATGATGAAGTTTCAGCGTGAAAATAACACCATTTATAGATAAACTTCTAACTAATTATTATCATTTATTACCATACTTTATCGTTCAAGACATTAAAATTCCAAGGCGCTTTATTTTAATTAACAGAACAATGTTGACATCCAGCTAATGACGTCACATTTGTCATTTCAAACTGTCATGGCGGCGACCAAAATATATTATTACCTACCTGTTGAGTTAAAATTTAGTCAAATTTAGTTTGATTTAGTAGACACGTTTGTTTACGGTTGTCACCCACAAATGAAACTATTCTATTTATCGTCGTCAAAATGGTTTTGTTATTACAGCAATAGACGTAAAGATAGAAGTCGTATTCTAGCATGATACCTTATGCTTTGACCCACATAATAGGGAATATGCATGTACTTTTTTATTTCTTAATCTGAACATTTGCGTCTGTATAACATAGCAAAAATATAAATACTAAAACTAATTTTCAAGGTGAAATTTAAAGCACTGACTAAATTTGAGTGATTCAAATGCAGCCATTTTGCGCACACTTTTGACACGGCCAATGACGTCATTGTCATTTCGAGTTTATTTACTATTCACTGTTGCTTTTACTTTATACTTATTAACAGTTTTAATTCTATATTTAAAACAATACCAACAATTAGTAGAAATTTTTGGGTTATTTTTTCGGTGACGGAGTGGATAAAATCTCTACAGAGCTCCGCCTTCTTGGAGACACAGAAGCGAAGAATATAATGGCTTGCCACTATAAACCACTCCAATGACCAGCCGTAAGAGATTGCAGCGGACCAGGACCGTCTAATCTAAGATTCCTCTCAAAGTGTGCCCTAGAAAATTATTCTCTCCTCCATAAGATATATGCCAACAAACACTAAATTTACGAAAGCTTTTAGTAAGTATTGCAATACGTAATGTAATTTCCCAAATATATCGTATAACTTTCAGGACTCAAAACATGTTTACTAAAGGTCCTAGGTTAAGAGAAAGGGTTAATCTAATAGACCTGAATTCTGGGATAAGATGGTTCGTATAATCCAATTATTCTCACCTTTTATTAGCAGGGAATAAATGGATTTATGAGCTCCTAACAAATTTGACTCTCTTACAAAGAGACGCCTCTTGAAGGAGCGACTTTTTATATTTATTAAAATACGGTTATAATTTTATTTTTATTTAATGTAATGTTAGCTTTAATGACGGCTCTATATCGCATGTATGTCGGTTGTCGTGATAAAAAGAAGGCTTTTTTCTTCTTCGCCAAAATATCTGCATTCTAAATTTCATTGAAATCGGTGCAACGGTTCAGCCGTGCTAGACATAGAGGTGTGCAGAGTTACTTTTGGATAATAGTGTATATTTATATGTTTAGTATATTATATGTAACGTATATAAGTTATAATACGATAAATTCAGAAACAATGAATGTTTTTTCGCGACGTGCAAATTATAACAAAGGGTTTAAATAGATACATAATTGGCAGTAGCTACTCGTAGCTAAATAGCAAATTAATAATTAGATTGTTCGACCATTGTTACATAACACAGGCTCTGCCTGGTTCAAGATCAGACGGCTGTGTAACACATTATTGATTCACGACCAACACCTTATCAAAAACATACACTTAAAACATTTAAATTAGGTAACATACATATTATGCATATGTAGATGTAATAGATCAAAGAATGGAAATCGATTCAGTTTTGAATTAAGTCAACCGCACACATATCGCAACCCTGTTCAAAATTAGCACAAGACAAAAACAAAACCTCAACAACGTACACAATATGAATACCCTAAACAAGTTATTGTCAATATCACAATGCGCTATGAATAATGTAACATCGGGCGTGTCGCACGTCTCAATCGCACGAGCTGTAAGCAACCCAGTAGTACCGTCCATGTCTACCTTTAGTTGACGTAATTAATTCGATTACTCCAAAGCATTATGTGTGTGACAGGGGCCACGTGATGAGGGTCCACTTTTCACGAACTTATTCATCGTTTGTTTATTACACCTACACCTATTTGTCGATAATCCTGTAAATATATTTTAAGGGGACCTTTAGGCAATTAAAGTGAATGATGTCGGCATATATTTTAGGGAATAATGTGTCCTATATTTAGACACGTTTAAATTTATCCTTCTTATATGGAATAAGGGCATACGTATAAAATATATTGCATTTTTACCCAGCACTTTTTTGGTCTGAAAACTCCTCTTGCACTACCGTGAAGGCATCCTCGGGACACGAAAACCCAAAAGAATTTCATCACTTTTACGTTACCAATGACGTCTTAAAATTTTCAGAACTAAAGTTTAGTTGAAAGAAAAGATCTAGTTAAATACTTACGAATTCTTAAAAGGTTTGTTAAAACTACTAATTGTTTTTGACAAAAACTATTACTCTGGATTAGAATTTGGGCTTCTGACAATTTTACTCAGAATTGTCAGAGATAGTTTGCCAGAGAATCAACCTTTCCTCCATGTTTTATACAAAGAAAGACTCAATTCCATAACAGACCCTATACTATGTCTATAAAAGAAGATTTCTTTCCAGCATTCGTAAGTAACAACCCTTACTTACTTCTAGTTACAGTATCATTAAATTAAATGAAATTCAAGGAAGAATTCACATATTTCAGGAGCAAGACACATATATTAAACCTAGTCACAGCAAACAGAAAATAATTAAAGACAAACAACTTAATGTGTCATTTATTTTGCGAAGACGTTTCAATTCTGAATTCTCCTGTTTACCCCTTTAAGCACTCGCTACAATTTATTACGTATTTAAATTAAATTATTTGTACTCAGACTGGTGTTTGCTGTCTGGAATCCACGAAATTTAATCTCATATTAGTGGAAAAATTTATTTAGGACATATTTACTTCACTTTAGACTTTTAAGTACCTAATTTGAATTTATAGTACATGTTTTTATGATATATTAGGTAGATATTTACTGAATATACTGTTTTGTAATTTAATGTAATGTAGTAGGTGGTCCGACTTCCTGGTGAAGGTCGCGGGAATACCTTGAATACGGGCACCACAGGACCAGCTGTTGTGGAAAACCTTAGGGGAGGCCAGCAGTAGACGTCTTTTGGCTGAGATAATGATGACGATGATGGTGCAGGTAAAGGAGTAGGTAGGCGATAGTAAGCGACGGAGTGTCTTGAGTGATGTTCGGTTACAGACTTCAACAACTAGTGATTTCATTTTGTATCATCAATATTTTCATTCTTTATGTGCTTGTTTAATCACAAAAAACAAATGAAGGCTATTATTACAAATCTATTGACATCTCATTAATTAAAATCGGTTCAGTTGTTTAGGCGCTAAGGTGGAATATACAAACACAGGATAGACAGTAATCCCTGCGCTGCCAGTTTATTATCTATACTAATATTATAAGAAGGAAAGATTTGTACCTATTTTTGTATGTTTGTATGTTTGTAATAAATAGGCTCAAAAACTACTGGACCGATTTTAAAATTTCTTTCACCATTCGAAAGCTACATTATCCACGAGTAACATAGGCTATATTTTATTTTGGAAAAAAATAGGGTTCCGTAAGATATTTGGGTTTTTCGGACACAAGGTGTAAAAATCAACCAGAAAAGTTACTTATTTTGCGAAAATTTTCATGCTACGGGCTATATAAGACGCAAACGAGGTTGCGTGGGTCAGCTAGTACATCATAAATTTGATAAAAAGTCCCAAAATGTACACCGTACCTTTTAAAATGATATTTGTGACAATTGACATGACATACACATACTAAGATCAAGCTATATTTTAAGGACTATGTTAATGCTGACTCGTTGAACCGTGGGAGAGACATATTTCGGCATGCATGGGCCTCGACCGAAGTGATACCACGGCCTCACAGAAAACCGGTGTGAAATAGCACTTAGCTGTGTTTCACCGAGTGAGTAAGGATACCATACCCCATCCCCTCCCCCTCCCCTACCCTCCCCCTTTCCACCCCTCCCCCTCTCCAACGCTCCCCCTCCCCTCCCCTCTTCCCTTTCGGGCGATACGTCTGCTCGTTTGCCACTATTCAATAAAAAAAAGCGATTACCAATCAAGAGGTTTCCATTCTAAGGTTAGGTCAAAACTTTCTAGTTTTTTTCTTACAAAAAAATCTGAATTCGAAAATAGTGCAGAGTATAGAACTATGGGTTTTAGCGATGTTACACTCCCGAACTTAGGAGTGCACGTTAAACCGTTGGACGCGGTTGTATTTATACACTGACAACTAGTTCAGCCACTGAATTCAGATCAAAACGTCCTATAGTCCACTTCGTGGAAAGTCTAGCATTCACTAAAAGTCAACCCCAAATACTCTTGGGAATAATAAAGGTATTCAAATTAAATGATAATTTAATTTAAGTACTAAGATGATAATACGAGTATATTGACCCTGACTCCTAAACCAGAGGTCATGAATTAGATGTCGACTCAGGACTAAAGTTACGTGATGGCATATCATGATATTTTTTTCTGTATCTTAGATTAATTTATCAGTTATAAATGTGTATTTCATTATAATATAAGTATGTATATATATCAGCATTCTGGTTATCCTAGTACAGGTTCTGCCTAATTTGAGATCAGACAGCCTTGTATGAGATGTGTTATTTTATTTTTTTTAGTAATGGGCCATTACTAAATCTGCTGACCAAGTCTGCCAATAAGGTAATTTGATGTCACTCGTAAATTTTCTAATTTACATCTACTCTCCATTTATTTGAAAAAAAAAATTTAAAATAAATGTAATTTTTTTTTTGCACATAAAATTTGAGCCTTGTATTTTACCAGAATGTCACATTTTTATTCTAAAGATACGGTTACGGTAGGCAAACAGTTTATAACTGACTTTTGACTATTGCCAAAAATCAGCAACAAACTGTTTACTTGCATCGAACAGCGAACTTTGTCTTACTGAGTTATTGACTTAATTTAATTTTTTAAATTGCATTCAAATCATATTTTTCTTTGTTTAATTGATATAAAATTATTTTCTTTTTATTTAATTATACAGTGGCTGACCGATTTTCAAAAAAATAAGAAATTTCTGTACTAAGATATTTTTTTAAATATTTTTTGTCTCAGACCTTTATTAATGATCTTGCAGAGTACTCTATTGAAATTTGATGAAAAAATAATATATCAACTCTAGGGGTGGATAATTATATAATGAAAAATATCGTTTTCCATCGGGGCGTGATCTCGTGGCAGTCATCGGGGTAGGGGTCCTCTTGTTCGGTAACATAACTGCGCCCATGTTGCGGAGAGAGCGCGTGGACCTTCACCGTTTCTATCTGCGAGCAAGTTATGCTTGCCAAGGATATAGAGGAGCGGGACTGGGAGAGGCACCTCAGGCGCCGGCAAATGATCTCCGTCCTCCGTAAGCGCAAACCTGATGACAGATGAGGCCATTTGTCACCCTAGCAGAAGCAGGCCCGGGTATGGGGCACGCGCGGTCTACAGTACTCGCACCTCAACTTTTTCGGGACAGCAACGCGAGCATCGGGGTTTTCACACAAGAAGGGGCCATCTATGAATGGTAGGTGGCCCGAGGTACGTCGGGGTTTCAGTGTTTTCCTTTCTAGGGTACCCACTAAAGTGTATCCGGTATCCGAGGGGATTTCCAGTGATACTTTTTTTGAATATATATTTTTTTTTGATATATTGCCTGAAAGTAATTTTGTAGGTACTATTTTTTTCGAAGTTAGGCTGTACCTTAGTAAAAATATACATAAAGACAATGTCGACTCAAAATGGCTGCTTTTTATTGCTTATTTATTTAAATTAGCTTTAATTAGAACGGCCGATTTGTTTTCACGAGTTATTTATTGGTCGTACGCGATTATTTGAGTATAACGACATTTTTATGCAGAATTACTAATTAGTTATTAACCTTTCTGCATAACAAAAAACAAAAACTCAAATTTTCTTAGATCTTTGCTTTGTTTTTTTTATATTACAAAGGAAATCGAGATTTTATAAAAAAAAATATAATTAATTTTTACATTTCATACTTGTAATTCCTGAGATTAGAACTTTAAACCTTGAACAAACAAACATTTTTTTTTAAACAGGTGTAGGCGGTATCAGTCCACGGGCACTGAAGTTAAATGATAACGAAAGTATATGTATTAATGTTCGTATAATTACACACTTAACAATTATTATAAACACGGTAGATACACGGAAGAGTAGAAGTTAAACACGCACACAAGTCAATAGAATTTAGTAAAGATATAGTAGAAAGATATAGTTGAATAGGAATGAAAATTAGAAATTACAATATATAAATTATGATAGCGTTAAGCGTCAAGCAACAATATGGTAGCGGGAGCCCGAGAAAACTAGCGCGGAATGTGCGTCGTATGCAAGCAGACAATGCACTAGCTGGTGAGAATTGGCTCACAACGAAGCGGCGCGCGCGGCGCCGAGTTTACACGACGGTTGCCGATGGCCACACCTCCGCTAAACAGCTGTTCCGCTACACAGGCTCCTTCATTACGTGATTTTAATTTTAATATCGATTCAATATTTTAAATTTAATTTTATATGTTTTAATATTATCTAATCTAATTTAATTTGTAACTATGTATATGTATGCTTCAAATATGGACATAATATTTGTCTGAAATAAAAGAATATTATTACTATTTAGCATCAAATCTTACTTACTTGAAACGGATATAAAGAGCACCTAGACTCAGAACAATAATTATTGAAATTCTCCAATACAGGGTTCGAACCTACAATACTTTAGCACAGTAGAAAGCGATGAGACGACCGCTTTAACCACTACAGTCGATAACTAGTACGACGACCTTTATTTTTGTTTTTTTGTTGTTGACGTGGTGGAAAATCTATTTGGATCTCTAGCTCTGGACTGAGAAGCCACGTACCTGCTGATCCAAAAAATCACCCCGACAGCCGGCTCTGAGGGGGACCCAGAGCATATTATCTCAGGTCAGCCGTTCGACGACCTAGCATAACATTGAGGGGTCTATTGATGTAGAGGTTAGTGACCCTGGCTGCTAAACCAGATGTCGTGGGTTCGATTCCTACTCAAGGCGAATTATTATCCTGTGCTTTGGTTTAATTTATCTTTGTATCTCGCCTTGTAGTGTTAGAATAAGAATACAGAATGTTGTCACTCTTATTCATACCGTGGTTGTCGTAAGACGCGACCAAGAGAACAAACTACGCCCGACAACGTCGTACCCGACAGGCTAGCTTGATACAGTAAGCCAAAAACTCCATGCCAAAGAAAGGCCTATATTCAGTAGATGGCTATAGATGATAGCATATATATTTAGAAATTTATAAGTACACTATTGACCCGGCCCGGCTTTGCACTTATAATATAGGTACACTTCCACATTTATCACTATCTATTGCTGAAAACTACATTAAAATGCGTTCAGTAGCTTATTAGATCTTAGCGAACAGAGTGCTGATGCGACTTCATTCTGTACTATTTAAAAATTTGACAGGAGTTCCGATGAATGATATAGGTTCTGTTTAGTTTAATATATCTGATACCCCTGGTTGATATAAATAACTGTTATGATCATCATGTCTAGATAATAAGAAAAATCAGAATAAACTGTAATTGTGTCCTATCCCAATAAAATATTATGACAAACATTTAATAATCTTGGTCATAAATCAAACAATATTTAATATACTCGCATGAAACGGCAAGGTCTGTGAACATATTTCATCCCAGCAATAAGCAACATAAAATATGATATCGCGAGATTTTCGCTGCCTAATAGTACTTTTAATTAAAATATAATCAACAAAAGAAGGTCCAAAACTATGTCACGTGCAGAGATTTAAGAAGACGAAAGATAAAAGATAAAGGATCTTCCAGTAGCTGAAAAGGAATTTCAACAAAGGAATGAATGAGGGACGCTCTTGATATCAGGGCTGGTCACGTACGAAATTTTCGAAGGTTGGATATGGAATTTATAACTTTCATCGTATATAAAAATATTATGAACGTATTGGTTTTGTAATATAACTTACTGCACTTTAAAGATTTAATAAAGAAAACGAGAAACAAACACTACACCACCCGATCTGGCCAGCATTGTATTGTAGGAGAAAACTTTCTTTTTTTAAGGATTAGGGGGCAAACAGGCAAACGCATCGCCTGATGATAAACGATAACCGTCGCCCATGCACGAAACCCGCAACACCAGATGTGTCGCAAGTGCGTTGTCGGCCTTTTAAGAGGGAGTACGCTCTTTCCTTGAAGCTTTGAAAGTCGTATTGGTACGAAAATACAGCAGGCTATCGCAGGCGATAGTTTATTCTACAGTTTTGTTATGCGGGGCAGAAAATTTCTATCTGTTTTTCTAATTATCTAGATGATGGGGAATGGGGAAGAATGAGAAAAAATCCTGTCGCGTAGGACGATGGAGGTGAAAAGAGGTGGCAGGGCTCAGTCCTAACAATTCCTCGGAGCATTCCCCATAGTATATGCTGTAGAAGATGCATAACGATGGCACATCTTTACGCAGCGCCAGAGGATCCAGCCTTTTAGAAACATCTTGACAATCGACAATTCGAATCACTCTCCTCCTTTCGAAGGAGAAGTCGTTGTTCAGCTGTGGGCAGTCAAAAGCTGTTGATAATATTTAAAGTCATAGTTCCACACAAATGAATTGGATCAGAGTAATACCACGGCCTTTCAAAAAATCAATCAAAAATTAATAAATATTTTATTTATCTACCTTGGTAATGAAAAAAATACTTTGGATAAAAGTGCACTTTATCCTTCTCAGTTCTTTCGCGTCTTGATAATCAATTGAGTAAATAATGCGAGAAAGACTAACAAACGAAACCAATAAATTTTCAGCTGACAGCCCTGTGGGTCGTGCAATCAAACCACGCATCCGATCGGAAGAAGCCGTTTAAGATATTTTACGTGATTATCACACAATGGACTAGTTTTAACTTTGATCTAAAGTGCACACCACTTCAGAACCACCACTTGCCTTTGAACATTCTACTTAGAGTAATGCTTTAGGACGAAATGATTTTATAAATCTTTGTTCTCCTAGTACTCTCTAGATATTTCAGGTTAAATCTAGCTGTAAAAAATAAACTAAATTTTTAATCAGTTATTACAGGGTAATTTGAAAAATATCATGTAAATATTATACAGTACTCATGGAGTGTTAGTTTTAGCAGTCCTGAGTCTGCTATGTAAAGTTTTTATATCATATCTAGGTTTAGTTAATGCCACGCGCAAACAAAATTTATTTTTAGCTAGCTTAACCGATAAATTTCAGTCACAGTTATTAACCTGGTTTCGCTTCAAATCTCCTTCATTTCAAACAATCCCCCCAAAAATGTAATCGATACCGTTGTACAACAAAAGAAGTATTTTTCCTCAACCCTTATGTCAGACGGTTCTCTGATTACCTTTTCTTGTTGCTCCAGGGGCTTCCGAAAATCCTTGAAGATAATATCCGCTAAAAAGGTCTTAGTGTAATTAACACGGAATTTTATTGGGTGAATTAAAAAGAAATAAATTCTTCTTTTTGTCGAGATTCTGAAGATATTGGTTGGTTGAAATTTATGGGGAGTTGTAATGATTCAGAGAAAAAATAAAGTTTTGACACGCTCGCCTGTTTTAGCTACAAATTTATACAGCTATGGTTGTAGACGTCTTTCGGTATCTCATTTCATTTATAATTTGTATAATCATCAGCATGATCTCAAATAATGATGATGATTATACAAATTATAAATATAATACAAAAAGTATATAATTGTTATACATACGGACATAAACGGATGCTTATCTTTTCAAAGAGATTATTACAGAAGCGTTTAGCCTTTGTGAGAAATTAAATGCTAATATTAGTAATCAATATGAAGAGTAAAATAATTAGGATAGGAAAATAATATTTACAGACACACTTCTAAAAAGTTAACAGTAAGTGAATTAGTGTAAAAAATTCAAAATGTAATCACGGTTTATTACAATATATGGCTGATCAGATCAAGATCATGAAATAACTGAAATCTAACTTAAAGTAGGATTTCGGTGATTTCTTAATCACCAATGCATGAATTCTGCAGACGGCAAAAAATTTAATGGTCGGCTATGAAAAAACAAATCCACATAAATTATGATTTCAATGTTTTTTAAATATATCACTCTTGGGACTTCAGAAGGAAAGATTAATGGTGTTTTAAACATCATTCATTTCGCCTCCCCCATAAACGTCAGGACGCCAGGTGGGGTATTAATAACGCGATATTTGCCCCGACACACCATGGAATGTCACAGCGTCAGTGTTATATAATGAGAATTCTCATGGAGTCACTAATAACTGGTATTGTCTCGGTTTGGAGAACAAACAGAAAGTCTATTAAACCTTTAAATTAAACGATTAACTTTCCTAAAAATCTACATCGTTATGTAGAACAATTAAAAAACAGTGTTGTATTTTAAATGATTTTTTTTTGTATTGTATAGCGGGCAAACGAGCAGACGTATCGCCTGATGATAAGCGATTACCGCCGCCCAAGGACACCCGCAACACCAGAGGCGTCACGGATGCGTTGCCGGCCTTTGGGGGATGGAGGAATATCATCATCATCATTACGATATAATGCATAAAGATGAATACGTTTATGTTGACCTAACTATTTAGAACTAATAACCATGTAGCAAAAGACGATATGTAGGAATATGTAGCTGTTAATTCTTCAGATTATTCTGCATTATACTCGTACCTAGCACATCTGCCTCGGTGGCGCGAGTGGTAGCGTAAGCGACTGCTGTTCTTGAGGTCTCGGGTTCGATTCCCGGGTCGGACCAAATGTTTGTATGATCGAAGTTTGGGTGTTTTCTATGTACATATAATATGTATGTATTTACAAAAAAAGTGTATATGTATTTATATCAGTTGTCTAGTACCCATAACACAAGCTCTGCTTAGCTTGGGACTAGATGGCGTTGTGTGTTAAATTGTCCGAAATATTTATGTATATCATCATTCTTTTCGATCGATCATCTGATACTATTTCAAGTACCAAAAGAAGTTTAAGTACAGTTTAAAGTTTCAAGTGTAGTTTAATTTCATGAACTTTATCGCATGGTCTACGAGAATGGAAAATTTTGAAGTAAGTTTTCTCCACAATCTTCCGTTTAGTTAGCAATTCCAAAGCTTTAACAATGATTGCAAAAAGAAAATTACTTCGAGCGGCTGTGCCAAAGTGCTGGTGTTCTTACAACTGGCTTGCATTGAGATAATGACTCTGAAGTGCCGGATTTCGTGCTTGTTGAGAGTTTATTTACTAAAGGTATTATCTGTTCTCTCGTTTATGTTCTTATTGACAAGTTGAAATGCAAGTAGATATTTAATGACGCTTGTTATTTGTCAAGTTTAGATTAAACTCATACTCAGATACAGTAAGATGTAATGCCGAACTGCCAAAATCGCGAGGACTATGCAACAGCAATATTTTTGATGTTAATTATTTACATAAACAATATAAGAAGAAGTAGAGAGGTTATGGGGCCCTGGTAAACGTACTCACTCGATTAAATACACTGAAAGAATAGCAGTCCAGCAGTGGTCTGTTAAAGGCTGTTGTTGATGATAACGAGTTTGCTATCAAAATTTACATATATACAAACGTGATATTTTATATAGATGTTTTGTTCCAAAACGTCATTCAGCTTTTGAATATTTTACTATATTAGAGCATGAACCAATAATACAATACAATAATCTTTCAATGCAGTAAATATTGTACAATTTCCTATAACGGCTCGCTGCTTTACTCTGCTCTATTTGTAGTAAAGAAGGCGATAATTTCACTCTAGCTATAACATTCAAAGCCTGGTTTAAAAAGATATCATTTGTAAGCTCGTTGGAACAGTTCCAACTGCTTGCGATTATCGTTTCTGAATTCGATTCCGGTCGAAGAAAGGCATGAAATCGGGCTAGAGCTATTTATAAATATTTAAAGCCTGATTTAAAAATTGTTCGTTCGTGGAACTGGGTAAATCTAAACCCTAGAAAAATCTATGTATTTTTAAACTCTGTGAAATATTCCCAATCTCACAAAGAAAAGACTTCTATTGAAGACAGAACAAACTTAAAAATAATACATTGGAAGAAAAGATTATAAAACATAGAGAGCAGAAATGTTGAATGAAATTACATGAAAAATTGACTAGTAATTGTTAGAGTGGGACAAAACATTTTTTTTACCGTGGGAGAACCACGCTTTGGCATGAATTGGCCGGTTCGACCAGAGTGATTCTACGGCCTAACAGAAAGCCAGTGTGAAACAGACCTTGTGCTGACTTTCACAGAGAGAGTGAGGTTAACAGAGGCTCAATTTCCCAAAGGCCGGCAATACCCTTGTGACTTCTCTGGTGTTGCGGGTGTCCATGGGCAGCAGTAATCGCTTATCATCAGGTGATATAGGTATAGGTGTCTGCTCGTTTGCCCACTATTCCATGAATAATAATAATAAGGCCAAGGACAGACAATCGAAAAAAACAGCAGTGTTATTCGTAAGTTCTGAAATCTAAACAATTTAACTGCACCTTATTGAACGAGATGGTTTTTTAACATAGGTATTTTAAAAAACAAACAATTGTATTGATCAACAACAGACCATTCAACTGTTCATGCAACAAAAATAAAGAAAGTCAAATTTATAAAAGGCTTAATACCAAATTCAAGTTCGGCTCAAAGGTATCGTTTACAAAGTCACGTTACAAATACCGTAGACACAATACTTCTACACAGAGGGATTATAATTTGAATCGTAAACCTCAACGCTCAGACCAATGTGGCATCCATATCTTATTTACCTTTGGCGTGGGTTAACTTTAATGAATTTAATCTTGAGGCTTCAATTAGAAATATCTTGTGTACCTCGAACCGAAACTGCTTTATGATTGATCTTTAAAACCTTACAATTTATACTTATAAAGTAATACTAAACGTTCAATGAACTGTAGTGCATTGATGTCTGTTTGGAGATGGTTACTACCAATTACAGTATGCCATTATCTAAATTTGTTGCATTTTTTTTTGTATTTATGTATAATATCTACGTGATTATAAAGTAGGAAAGTGTGATATTAGTTATGAAATTATTATTATCAAGATCTAACTATACGAGCCACCTTTGAATACTCTATGTGCAATTCAAATATTTATATATATATATATATATATTATCCCCTTTACTAAACGTGCCATGAGTATTAAAAAAATAAAAATGATTTTTCTGTCACTAACAAAATACATTACAAACTGTTGATTTCTATTTAATTGCACATCATAATAGCTACTATTAGGCATATTTAAGAACAGAAAGCACACGATACATTACGTTAGTTTCACTTTCGCAACATCAGTTACTCCCGCTCATGCGATATATTGTAAATAACTTTCCGTTTATATACTCCCTATACTTATTAATGCTACTCCTCAAAGATGTCACAAACAATGCTTAATATCGTTCTATATTTGTATGTCAATGGCACCAAATTTATCTGTCGTAAAAGCGATATGACCGCTTTATGGAGTGGGCTTCAAAAGATCTGTTATCTCACTCTGTCAGAAACGTAAATTTTCTTTTATGTGTTATGAGCAAGTAATTGTATAGCTAGGTTGTTTTTGATATGGTTTATTTTATTTCCTATGATATCATTTTCGCGGTGACACAGTGAAGTTTTATTTTTATCTTGTAGATGTTTTATAACTATACATTAACCTGTTGATTGCTTTGCAACACTTCGATAATTACGATGTCTTCAACTTCGCAACATCTACTATCTTTCAGATCAGCACAGTCTTACACCAATGACTTATAATCTGTAGATTTAAATAAATCTAAATATTTTGCTGAGACTCATCATCATATCAAATCTGAAGACAGTATTGTGAACTATTTTCAGTTTTGATAGTGACGTCTTTTAAGATATCTCTGCCTTCAAGAATAGATAAGACATTAAGACTTGACAGACCTAAACCCCTACAATTAAATGATCATCGAACTATTTATACTAGATTCATCTACTGCTATTGATATTTTATACAAAGTAGCAAGTCTCACGTGTATTACGATTAAGAATATATAGTATTTATGCTAGGACAGGACTCCTGGAAACAAGTAATTCTAATCCTCGTGAGAGAGCCACGTTTCGGCATGAATGAACCGGCTCGGCAGAAAACCGGTGCGAAATAGCCATTGCACTATGTTTCACTGAGTGAGGATACCGGAGGCCCATACCCCAACCCCTTCTCCTCTTCCCTTCCCCATCCCCCAAAGGCCGGCAACGCACTTGTGACGCCTCTGGTGTTGCGAGTATTCATGGGGGGCGGTAATCGCTTACCATCAGACGATTCGACAGTTCGTTTGCCCCCTATTCCAAAAAAAAAATCTCCAATTAGATGTCGCGATCATGATCATTTGCAGATACAACAACAGTGTGGCTATTGTTGTTTCGGCAAATTTTGCAATTTTAAATTAAAACCAAAATTCACCAAAAAACACGTGAGCAATTACTGTTATTACATGAATCTTTTTTAAAGAAGTGCAACTGTCATCTTCATTACAGTTTAGTATAATGTGTAATATTCATATTTATTTAGTAGATTTTGCAATATACAGTTTACAACTTTCTGTAAACTTTAAATTTGTAGTGTTCAGACGAGTATAGGCATAGTATAAGTATCTAAAATATAAATGTACAGTAAATTACATGCGTGATTTAAAATTACCAAATATATATTGGAGTGGACATGAAAAAAGGGAGTGTTGCTAAAAATATTCATAGAATTCTTTTGAAATCTACAACCGCCTATTAACTATAATCGTAAAGTGAATTGAGAAAATAAAAATAAGGACATGAGAAACACATTATTAGTTAAATGAATTTTTGTTCAAAATAATTTACACTTTAGTGCGCTTTTTTCAAGAATCATTCAATTTTTTAATAGTTCTTTACTACTATGCCAATGGCAACAGAATCCTCATTTTCTTCAAACTCTTTTCGTGTTGCTTATTTATCATCCTACATTTTCTTTAACATTTTGCAATAACTTATAAAGTCCAGAAAAACGGTCGGATATGAACATTTCACGAATTCACCAAGCTCGTTAAGCCATCGGCTCCTTTTTACTGGTCCGACAGCTGTGCTTGTCGTTATGAAACTGGGAAATTACAACTAAGTAAACCTTTATACGTTTCTACTGTGATCATCTCTTGATTCAATGAAGTTATGATTTCAACTACTTAGCATTTTATTTTCTTTTTTTGTATGTACAATAACACTTTTTCTTTTCGATAATTGTGTAACAGTTCAATAATATTTATATAAAAGTATTTTTAATTTTTGTTTAGATATAAATAGAATTGCACTTTTTATTATTATTTGTTAAATAAATAAATATTCCGGACATCGAACACACAACTCCATCTAGTCCCAAGCTAAGCAGAGCTTGTCTTATGGATACTAGACAACTGATATATACATATTATACATAGAAAACACCCAAACTCCGAAACAAATATTTTCAGATCATACAAACATTTGGTCCGACCCGGTAATCGAACCCGAGACCTCAAGCTTAGCAGTTACATACGCTACCACTACGCCACCAAGGCAGTTAAGTAGCAAACAAGCAAACGTATTGCCCGATGGCAATACCAGAGGCGTCACAAGTGCATTGCCGGTCTTTTAAGAAGGAGTACGATTTTTTCTTGAAGAAGAAAAAATGTAGGTTTTCAATATTTTTTAAAACAAATATAGAAATGATGTTCTAGTTTTAAATTTTAAATGCCAATTTTTAACCGCGTTAATCTTTATTTACAACATTAACAACTCTAGGTACTTCAAATACTAATCGCACTGTCCTAAGACTCATTTTTCAACTAAAATTCCCCAAAACACAATTAGAAATAATATTATACACTATGCCAGAAGAAAGTACTCGTAAAAAACTAAAAATACTGTTTAAAATGAACTAAATAATAAAATGAACTGGAATATTCTTGGCCTCGTACAAAGGACGGTCCTGCTTTTATCTACACCCACATAAAACCACATACTCAAGTCTACTACCCCTCAAGTTACGAGTACTTTGCAAGGAAGACGCTTAAACGACGCAGTATTTTTAAAGATTTTTTTATTGTCAACTCTCTACAACATTTAATGTTGTATATTCTGTGACCTAAACACTTAATGATACACTTTTAAAGAAATGATAGTTAAGCATTAAAAATATATTAGTATAATTAAACTAAATTGTGCCTGACGGGCTACTGCCCAATAGTTGATGTTGGGATGTTGTATATATGATAATCGGCGCGAGAACTATTTATTGCGTGATTCAGGATTTGTAGTTACTCCGTTTAGTGCGTTACTTCGTTGTTCAGTGTATCTTCGGTAGATGGCGCTGTAGTAGGTTATTGTTGTGTTATACGTGGAAGACGCCACATAGGCACAAACATTGACAACAAAATTGTTCCTCTAAAACAAAAACCATATTATGACGATATTTCCTTGTAACTGAATTTGATTTCGTACATTTCGCACATCTAACACACAACGGTATCTACTCTCAAACTAAGCAGAGCTTTTATTATGGGTACTAGATTAGTGATATAAATACATAAATATGTTTTTTTTTTGTAAATGCATACATTTTATACACAAAAAACACCCAAACTCTGAAACAAATATTTGCATTATATTTGCCTTTTCTGAAAAGAAAGAACAAATAGTCACATATATAATATATAGGGTGTTTTTTTAAGCTAGATAGAACTTTAAATTGTAAAAAGTAACACAAAAAATTAAATTTTGATGAAACTTTTTTTTTTATTTGTTTCAGTATACTCTGACAAATCATCATGAATAGACTCACGCTTGAACAACGCTACGAAATTATCCAAATTTACTTTGAAAATCAGCTCATTTTTGAAGAAATAAGGTCCGATGATGCCACCAGCGTGAAAACCGCACCATACGGTGCATTTTTCTGGATGTAATGGAGTCTGTAGGGTCTGTTGTGGATTGGTCTCACTCCATATGCGGCAATTTTGCTTATTAACAAACCCGTTAAGCCAAAAATGCGCCTCATCGCTGAACACAATTTTGCGATAAAACAGTCGTCTATAAGTTGCGCGAATCGACGACTGATTTTCAAAGTAAATTTGGATAATTTCGTAGCGTTGTTCAAGCGTGAATCTATTCATGATGATTTGTCAGAGTATACTGAAACAAATAAAAAAAAAAGTTTCATCAAAATTTAATTTTTTGTGTTACTTTTTACAATTTAAAGTTCTATCTAGCTTAAAAAAACACCCGTTATGACAGCTAAACCACATATTCACATGTTCAGAATACTAAGGAACAAGCAATACATAACTTAGGAAACAGAGTTTTCTTACAGGTAGCGAATGAAATATGATATTGGTACATAAGAAAGTTACGCTAATGGTATTTTGTATTGATCTTGAAGGAGAACGAAAATTGTGTTGAGTATAGTTCCTAAAGTTTGAAGTAAAACTGAGCTCAAACGTAGATTGTTAGTGATAACTTTTGTAATAATAGAGCTTAGTGGTATTCTGAAATGTTATATTCCACCAACTAAAAGTAACGATTCAATTTTGATTGATTCAAAAACTCAATTTGGATCTCTAATGTAAGTCTAAACTTATCTTTTCAATTCTTCTCTTTCTTTCTCTCTTAACTTTAAGTACTTATATTAACTACAAAAAATAAGAGGAACATTAAACATCGAACGCATAATTTATATACACACGAGAAAGATTTCACCGTAAAATGTTGTTTCGAAATTTGCATCAACCTCGCGTTTGGCATAAATCATTCTGTTGATAGAGCATTACACAGTAATATACTCGTACATATTACAGAACCATCGAAAAATGGATTAAGAAGCAGCGGATACTTTTTTACTGCGACGAACACGATTTTGTTCATGATTTTATAAAAAAAGATATTCAATACCAAACATTTATAATAATATGTTTAATCAAGATTTGATTACAATTAAAACTGTTACGACTATTTAGAAAGAAAAATATAACTGCCTAAATAATAACAGCTCCTATTATGTGTATGTAATTAGCGGATGCATAATGAGTAATCTAAGAAGATATCACACAAATACCTGTAAACTATCATGGTCGTAACCAATATTAAATGCTTTAGTAAACTTATTTGTTAAATTAAAAGTTACCCATAGATACAGAATATACTCAAATACATTCTGCACACCTCTTGGCAAATTTCAAAATGGGCTAGATAAAGCCAGTCTTTCATATGCAATCAACATCCCTCTTCTTTCATTATAATATAAAAATAGGGACAGTCATGTTGGAAGTTGATTCAAAATATGTCAACTAAATTCGTTCGATTCAATCGATTTTAGAAAATGAGAGAATCTAGAATCAAAATCTATTACTTAATTTAATAACTCATCAGAAATTCATTAGTAATGTAATAAACCCATTCTGGATTCCATGGTTTCATCAAAAACAACCTTTGTGATCAAAGTTCCCGACACCTTTATTTTCGTAATTTTCATCTTCCAAAAGCAGTAATATTTGTTTCCGTTTCACCATTCCTATCTACTCACAATTCAACCTTTACCTCAAATAATTACGGAATTTATTGAAGGGTTTCAGATGTCAAAATATCAAAGTAAGTCATGGACCTTTCAAGGTTTTATTTTACCCAGCATTCTTGGTGAAAACATCTTGATTTTTGGCAAAGATTGTGATACCTACACAGGATAGGTAAAATTACGATAAAATGTAAATTATGTATGTAATCATAGAAGGTATTTTATAAAGATCCCATATCTTAACGAATATAATAAACGTACCGGAATTTGTCCCTCAGCGGAAATACCTCATCAAATCAGTATTCAGAAAAAAGTTTAGTAGTAGGATTTTTACAATAGAAACTACGTAATGGTTTATCATAATATGTCTATTCAAAATTATATAGATTACTTAATAGATGTAGTACTAGTAACTAAAAAATATGGTCAATTATAGTAATACGTATATATATATATATATATATATATATATATAATACGACCTTCAAACCTTCAAGAAAAGAGCGTACTCCTTCTTAAAAAGTCGGCAACGCACTTGTGACGCCTCTGGTGTTGCGGGTGGGTGTCTATGGGCGGCGGTAATCGCTAACCATCAGGCGGTAAGACAGCTCTTTTGCCACCCTATACAATAAAATAAAAGAAAAAAGATTTTCTACTTATTTTTTAAAAATAATTTTTACTTTTTTATGGATCTTTTAGTCTAACTAAATAACCATTACCAGATAAAGTTCAAAGAATTTAGTAATATAAACGGGACACTTATTAGTAACTGGTATCATTATTTAATTATATACACGAACTAATGATATCATGATATAGATATTACCTTTGAATATTTGTAAACCTGGAAAGATGTCAATATTGGGACGGGACGGTTTTTTTTGGAAAATTTTCTAGTAATAAATTTTAGCTAAATCAAATTATCGCCACCGAAACACTTGCATACTAAATTTCATGAAAATTATTAGAGCCGTTGCCGAAATTCAGATTATATACACAAGATTTGCTCGTTCAAAGGTATTGGATATAGAATAGAATATAATAGAATTGAAAACTCTTTATTTGTACACCGTTTTACAATTTATGAAAGGGTTATAGAGTGGATATATATAATAAGTACAACACTTCAAAGATTTCATATAAATTAAACTAAATCAAGTCTAGTTGGCTACATTTCTAAAACCATTATGAACTTTATTTTGCGTATTTCTTCTGAAAACTTTAAGACTAATATTATACTTTACTGTTATTCGATACTGCAGGAGGCATAATCACCAAATCGCATTTAATTTATTTCAAGTACCTTTATCCTGTGAAGTCTTCTAAATTGTACATACGAATACAATTACACAAATAAAAATGTCGACTTCCCAGTTAAAAGCTGACTCGCATTCATTTTCAATCCAATATGAACAAAATATATGTCTGATGCCGTAAACCCCCTTTCAAATCTTTTGTTTCGTCTGTCAGTACATTATCGTTTGACTGATAAAGCTTTCTGCCAACCCCGGTAAAGTAAAGCGAGCGTAAAGATAAACCAGATACATCCCCTTTCCATTCGTATCACGTAAAAGCCATTGAAGTGAAATAATGTCGGATTTGTTTTATTGCCATGCTTCGATATTGATGTTCTATCTTTATGTAAACTGAGCAAGTGGATCTCGAGAAGTAATGCCTTGAATGGTTTTGTTCATTACGGTATTTATAAGTAAACTTCTTATAATAATGTTTGATTTATAACCACTTTGGTTGTTAAGTTATTTACTATCACCAATACGGACACTCATCCTACTACTATTATAAAGGCGAAAGTTTGTAAGTATGGATACATCCATACTTACAATGTATGTATGGATGTTTGTTACTCTTTCACGTAAAAACTACTGAATGGATTTGAATGAAACTTTACCACAATATAGCTTATACATCAGAATAACACATAGGCTACTATTTATAAAGATATAGCTTCGCCTCGCGGCGTTGCCCGCAGTTATCATCGTACCGCGGGTAGCACCGCGGGGTTCAGCTAGTAATCTCATAAAATCTAATAATTTAGATTATTGTCATTAGCGTACATTTGATAAGGAGACCATGTTTACATGGAAAACATTTATTAAGGCAAATAATTACGCAATATAATTACGCCTACTTCACGAATCAAGAATAGTAACATATATTATGATTTAAATATATTTCTAAAAGAGACAATTCCCGCATAGGAATATACCTACATCTTGTGTCACCGGGGAGTTAACAAACATACATGAAACGTACACAAGGATCACCCAGACTCAGAACAAAAATATTTGAATTACACAAAGTGTTGTCTCGTGTGGAATTTGAACCTACAACACTTGGTGAAATAGAAAGCGGCGTAGCGACCGCTTAAACAGTCAATATATAATACACATGTCTTCGAATGGGAAAACAAGATAGTCCAAGTTCTTGAAGAATTCATTCTTGGGATATATTCCGGGATTAATAACAATCCCACCTACTACAGAACATCGCATGCATACTAGTACCTACTAGCTTAAGCGGTTGCCACGCCGCTTTCAACTGCGCTGAGTGTTGTTGGGTCAAACCCCATATGGGACAACACTTTGTGCAATCTACAAATTGTTTTTTGAGTTCGGATGTTCTTTGCTTCCATTTCATGTATGTTTCTAAAGTCCCTCACGTCACGAGATTTATATTCCTGATTGCGGGAGTTTCCTTACATTAAAATTAAATCCAACATTGAATGTACTTTTTTTTTTTTTTTTTTTTTTTTTTTTAATTTTTTTTTTTTTTTTTTATAAAAAGACAACTCCCACATTAGGAATAAACATCCTGTGTCGTGGGGGACTTTACAAACATACATGAAACGGACACAAAGAACATCCAGACTCGGGACAACAATTCGTGGATCACACAAAGTGTTGTAGGTACCGCGTGGGATTTGAACCCACGACACTTGGCGCAGTAGCAAGCGGCATGGCGACCGCTGACACCACTCGGCCAACCGTGCAGTTAAAACTAACTTCAATCCCAATGATGTTAAAAACCTGTAGGAGTTTGAGACGCCGACGGATAAAGCCACGACTACACCAAGATATAATTTCCATACCCAAGTCAGCTATAAGCTCGTATCTATAAGCCACTTTATGAAAGGCACTTAAATCCTCAAACCACTACCATCAATATCAACATAGGATGCCAATCAAACTTATATGTATTTACCGATCGTAATAGCAAGCGTGAATTTACGGCATATGCCGTTGGTAAACATGTGACATAACTGGCGGCGTGTTTATTGACTCCACTAAACGTCGATACTTGATATAATTTATTGAGATTCGTCCGCAATTCGTTTCAGACTTCCAATTTCGTTACGTTCTGTTTACTTTTGTAGGTGTATACATTCGAATTTAGGTTCATGATCTTGTTAATTTTCTTTACTTTTATTAAGCAGTCTTTATGAAACCATAAAGACTAAAGTTTATAGACATAAACAATACATTATGTGTCTATTCTTAGTTGTTTTTGAAATATTACTTTTGTCTTTTACAACCAAATTGTAGAATTAATTTTCCCGTGCAGGATTTCCAGTTTAAAACATACGAAGGCTTAGAAACAAAAGCTTTCCATTCAATCAGAAAATATATATATATATATTTGTGTGTCAATTTGGATACGATATAAAACAACACCTTTTCTGACCGTTTGGTTTCTGTACTGCCGTTAATATGCAATACTTTTATGGGCTCTTTTGTAAAGCAAATTGGTTTTGCTGAGTAATTTGGAAATAGTAAATTGAATTTGGAAATTTTATCGTAAATTATGAGATATAAACTTTATGGTTACCGTTAGGCAATACCTTAATTGAAAGTGTAAAAAGTTTTATGTTTAATCCAGTGATAAAATAAAGTAAAGTAGCCGGAATTTTAGTGCTCTGCTCTCATTGTAGTATTATATAAGTGTTTAGTTATAGGGCGGATAATTAATTAACAAGTTAACCTAATTTTAAATATCGAAATTAAAAAATATAAAACAGAGAGAGAGATTTTTATTCCCCACTCGCAACTTAGTGCACATTGCTGATCGATTAACGTATCATTGCCATTAAACATTAAACTTCTAACATATTATTATGTTGAGGGATACCAGACTTGGGTAATTTCAGAATAAGATTAGTGTTAGAGATAAAATAAATAAATATTTCGGACATCTGACACATAACGCCATTTAGTTCCAAGCTAAGCAGAGCTTGTGTTATGGGTACTAGACAACCGATATAAATACATATATACTTTTTTTGTAAAAACATACTTATTATACATTGAAAACACCCAAACTCCGAAACAAACCTTTGTAGATCATACAAACATTTGGTCCGACCCGGGCATTGAACCCGAGACCTCAAGCACAGCGGTGGCATACGCTACCACTGCGCCACAGAAGCAGTCGAAATAGTAGTAGTCGCAGATAGCTAAATTAATTAACAAAATATGTATATGTTATAGCAAGCTAAGCTGTAGCTTATAGTTGGTAATAATTTGGACCAATACACATATAATCACTATTCTGATACATTCATATTTATTTTTTTTGGATCGTGAATACAAGTATATATACAATACAAAGTCTAGCAATCTAATTCCTGGATTGTTATCGATTTCTCGTAGTTTCTTAGTCCTCATACTCTGTAAACTTGCAGTATAACAGATGACAACGATTTCGGATATTTTTTACCACGTCCCACGCTATATCTACAACTGTATTTAAAATCCTAGCACGACTTGGTGTCACCCGTCACTGTAATGTTATAAAGCGGAGCACTCAATGTTGAGGCTTAGTGGTGGTCGCATGTGTAGTACGGTCGTGACATCGGGCTCTAAGATATTCAGCACGTGGTCTGAATAGATCATCAAATAACCAAAATTGTTCTTACTACATGTGGATGACGTCATTCATTCACTGAAGGAGCTACTTACGTTTTTTTATGGAATAGATAGCAAACGAACAAATGTATCACCTGATGGTAAGCGATTACCGCCTTCCATGGACACCCGCTACACCAAAAGCGTCACAAGTGCGTTGCCGGCCTTTGGAGGATAGGGCCCCGATGGGGATGAAACATAAACATAGCGCAAGCAGGTTTTCTGTGGTCGAGCCGGCCCATTCATGCCGAAGCGTGTCTCTTCCACGTCTTGGCGATTTGATTTACATAAGGTTCAGAAATAGTCTTAACCACTAAGGTTATTTCCGAACCTTGGGAGACCCATGTACAGTGTTCACAACGGTACCTCGATCGGAGTAATTTTAGACACACAAAGGAAAATAATTATACATTAAATATCTAAAACAGTGTTATAATTTCTCTCCTGAAAGAAGAAAAGTAGTTTCATACTTATATATAAACTTCAAATTTGATGGCCATTCAATAGTGTAGGTACTAGTGTAGCGATCTCACTTACTGAAGGTACTAAGGAAAAGACGTGAAGAGCGCGTCGGAGATAAATATTCTAACTAAAGCGTTTTATTTAATAGTGGGCAAACGAGCAGACGTATCACCTGATGGTAAACGATTACCGCCGACCATGGACACTCGCAACACCAGAGGCGTCACAAGTACGTTGCCGACCTTTGGGGGATAGGAAGAGGGATGGTAGGAGGGGTTGGGATATGGGCCTCCGGTATCCTCACTCACTCGATGAAACACAGTGCAAGCGCTATTTCACACCGGTTTTCTGTGAGGCTGTGGTATCACTCCGGTCGAGCCGGCCCATTCATGCCGAAGCGTGGCTCTTCCACGAAAAATGCTTAATGGTATCTAAAACCACAGACATTTGGCCGCGTGAACACAACTTTGTGGAACTGACAGATTTCACGCCGGTTAACTGATGCGAGTTTTTTTTAATCGCTTTTTGTTTTTGGCTACGGCTAGCTTCGGCTGAATTTATTTATGGTTGAACAAGTACACATATATTTGTGCACGATTTATCTCCTCCCTTTTTGCGGTTTAAGGAAAACATCCCGTATTTTCCATCGCTACAGATAACCCTTAAATTTCTGTTTGGAGAAAATCTTTCTTTGAGATGATTTATAAGTTACGATAAATTTTTGGTATTGAAAACTATATTTTACTAGCTGACCCACGCATCCTCGTTTGCGTCTTATATTGCCCGTAGCGTGAAAATTTCCCCGTTTTTAAACATTCTTCATTGGTTCTCCGCTGCTATTAGTAGTAGCGTGGGCCTATATATCTATCCCCGTATCTGCTGTATTCAGCCAGCTGGCAAAGTGAGGACCGGGTCAGTACACAACCCCACGGGTCAGCAAGCCTCTCAGCTGTCCCGAAATTACAAACAGACATTTCAATTTTATTTATATGTAGGTATAAATAATTGAAAGTTGTTTTTTTATTTCCTGTTGCTTTTATAGGCTCTATAACTAACTGTTTATCAATTCGACATAGGAAATCCATAGTACTTAACTGAAAATGGAAATAAATAAAACAAATGAGAAAATCAACATTGTGAGACTACCGCATAGCAACTTGTATGATTCACGATATCGTACTGTCAGAATAACAGCTTTTTGAAAATAAAATATTTTTTCTCATATGGGTGCAAAAATATATGCAAATTTACAACTCATCCATTTACGTGGCACCCCAACGAGAAAATGTTCCCATAAAACTTGATGACTTGTGAAAACGGCGATAAAAAAATTCAATTTTTGACCACACGATGACAATATCAACACACGACACGACGTTAAAACTGCAACGTTGCGTGTTCAGTTAAATGTCTTCATTCAAATACACGTTTACGAAATAATTAATGATATTGTTACAACGACCTAGTTCATTATGTTTACCTGTGCACGAACCCAATACTTGCAAGAACTCTAGTAATTAATTCAGTTTGTAAAACTATATTTTTCGTAGAATTCTCCAACAAATAGTTTCTTTACGAAAACTGGTCTTCGCATTTAACAATTTTAACCTGATATTTTACTGACATTTAGAACAGGCATCTCATATCACACACAACGATAATCCTGATGATTAGAATCATCGTTAGATAGTACTACTAGTCTAAAGACATAAGTACTGCACGATTTATTTTATGATTTAAACTAATTAGGTACACAAAAATTTAAAATACCTACATGAACAATAATATATGCTTTATTATTTGTCTTAACTGCAAATTTTAACAGCATAAACCTTGAGTACAAACTATTTACTGAAGAAAGACAGATAATTTGTGAAGTAAATTGATTTTGCTCAATTAAAGTATTAAACTGAATCCTTCATGAATACAATTTAAAATGAACACTTATCTTAGTATTCTTATCAGTTATTTTAGGCTTTAGACCTTTTTTAAATCTTATAAGTAACAACTATTAAACGAGCCAAATATATCTGACTGTCATTTTCACTATACAAAAAGATCTTGAAATAGAAACAGAAAAAGAAGACAAATTGTAAACAGTTCTGTATTTTATTGCAGCATTCTTCAAAAGTAACCCTCTCGATGCGACATATGGATCTAGAATGGCCTCATAATACAGTAATTGTGCCCAAGACACACGTTATCAGATTTTGTGAGCACAACGATCGGTTGTGCCGTTTTATATTGAGTTATGGGATACACTTTTCGATTTGTCGCGAGTCCCCGAATGTGATCTGTGCAAAACAAATTCAATTTGGCCGTAAATAATAAAGTTAGCTTACCTAAATCTGTTACCGGTTTTCTTTTTTCACTTACCTGAAATACAGAAAAAAAAGGTTATTTTAGACAGTAAGGAATGGCCAATAAAGTTTTTCATTATTTTATAGATTTTAAGAAAACCGAAACAAGCAAAATAAATGCCGAACTACAATCACGCGTTTAAAACACACAAATTATTTTCATTATATGTATATATATAACTAATGCATTGAAACGATAATAATCTTTTTTTTTGTGTTATTGGTCTTCGAAAATTAAAAACACAACTTAAAATATTTAATTATGTACTGAACGCAAACATATGCTGTTAATAGAAGAGCTGGAAAACATGACAGGCCAATCCGATCCGTTAGTTAGTTAGCCGTGATCGACATCGTTCGATAGAATATTGGCACGAAAGGATGAAATATTGACACGAAAGGGATTATCGGAATGTACCAGTAAGAGGAAAATCCTCGATTTCAAATGACAGATATTTTTTATTTCACTTTTCGTGTCCATCTGAAATAATGACGATGAGGACATATTGTGTCAATAAAATAGTGTTAAGTAAACTTTTTTTTTTAATTCTTTCTACTAAAGATTAGTTGTTATTTTAATTCAAACTCTTAAGACATTTTTTGATTTAGATTTAGATTAAAAACTCTCTGTAAATATATATGCATAGAAGTACAAATATTCAAACAAAAAATATTACATCATATTTATACTTACTTATTAAGTTTCTTTGAGCTGAATTACATTGCGTATTATAAGATAAATAAATAAATTAAAGAATTGTATTGCGTCGACAATATTTAGACTACGAATTACTTCTATCTAAGAAATATATTATGTTATTGAAAGTGTTATTGCTTTTTACATGTGTAATAAATGTTCTTTCTAACTTATACAATATATTAATCCTTACATATTGCGAATTGTTATTATAGTACTTACAAGGAAATCTTCATGAAAACCCGATGGTTTAATCTTCTCAAGAATTCTCTATTACTATTTCTTTTAGACACTTATACTTGCGTATGTCGTTCCGAGACACAAAATCAGAATAAAAGCTCCTGTCCTGTCTGGTACACAGACAGGAGATTTTTTTTTTGGAGTATCATACATGTGGTGTTAGGTGTTAAACTTCATTCTTCATCCCCGTATCTATCTGTTTATTTATTAATTTGTAAGTACATAAACAAATTACAGGTTTGAACTTATCGACGGTTTTCATACTAAGCACGAGGCTTGTGTCGCGGCAACCAAAACTAGATTTTATATTATTCGTTGGTGCTAATTCTGTCGTTTTAAACTAAATTAGAGTATAGTCAAGTCAAACGATGTTCAAAAGATTGGCTAAACAAATATAATTACGGTCTTAGCTTTTCTTAGCGACGCAACAACAGAAATTAGCACCATATCATTACTTTTAGAAAAACAGCGGTTCTAGTTTATAAAATAGTAGCTGACACACGCAACCTCGTTTGGGACTTCTATTGACCGTAGCGTCAAAATTTTCCCCGTTTTTTAATCATTATTCATTGGTGCTCTGCTCCTATTAGTACTAGCGTAATGATATATAATCTATAGCCTTTTTTGATAAATGGACTATTCAACACTGAAAGAATTTTTCAAATCGGACTAGCGGTTTCTGAGATTAACGCGTTCAAACAAATAAACAAACTCTTCAGTTTTATATATCAGTATAGATTTATGCATTTAGGTTTCATGTTTGAGATAAGTCTAGACTTGTTAGTTCATACATTTTAGTTCATTCTTATGAGTGAAATCAAACAAAAGCGTAACGTTAAGCTTATAGTTCCAAGAAGGACGGTAACTTTACCGTACGTACCGTAGATTATTACTCAATAATCTAGCTATATAAAAATTATTACAACTGCCGTCATAATATACATCACTATTCGAATATTACTATGTCCAATACTATTAATTAAAATAACTAAATATAGCATGCAAGCCTTTTCTATCTCAATTCCAAATTAATGGGTTAGGTACACAAACAGATTTACCTATTGGTTGGGGAAAGCAAAGCTACATAAGTTGTCGACACTTTCGCACAGAATACAATATGAGAAAGTTTACTAACCGTGCACCCCAAAGTGAATAGCGTTGACCTCAAACACGGTACAAGGTGTTATTTATTTCGGTTCGTTTCCGACGTAAACATTTTTTACACCAAGGGTTTTTCACTCACAAAAAAGGTCGCTCCCACGCGTGTATCATTAGTACAGCCTCATTAAAATCTATTTTTACCCAACCAAACGAGCCAACGACATTCAACCGCAAACAATGTCGCTTCAGAAGTGACCTTGGTTTATTAAACCCAATTAATTGGTTTCTAGAAACAATTAAATTGGATGTGAGCGTTGTAGGGTTGATCTTAATTTGTGTGATTGTAAAGGGGTCACTTCACGAACGCCATATGAAGGGTTAAGTAGACGCTGATGTACTTGTTGAGGTGAATAATGTTTACTGAGTCTGAAGTAATTCAATGCTCTGAATTAATTATACCTGGTAATAAAGATAATAATAACTTTGCGGGGAGTTGGGTCTGAATGCTCATTAACAAGGTGCAGTTAACTGTCATGGGAGGAAGATGAGAGGGAGTCATTATTAACCCTTGTGTTGCTGTTGCAAGGAACGTTTTTATTAATATTACTGGCTATAAAGCATTTGTTTCTTATCTATTATGCATACGACTCCTTGGTAGATTTTCCAGCCTGTTCTTTAAATGTGTGATTGTAACTTCTGCTATAAGGTCTGTGAATTTTACTTGCGTGTGAATACCAAAAAATGTCAATTTTTGTTTTTTAATTTTAGTGTAAATCCTCCCTTTGTAGCATCATGGAAAATAAATATGTACGTATATAGAATGTATATTTTTGAATCAAATATAAAAATAAAGACATTATTATCATTAATGAGTAATTTACTATTAATGAACTTACAACAAAAATATTCACTAAGTTTACCATTATGTAAGGAATCTTCATAAGGTAATTCGAACAAAAAACCTACCCGTAATGTAACCTAAAATTATTACAACATTTCTGCCTACTCCGTTTACTAACAGCTCATTTACAAAATTAACTCCATTACACAATAACTGTACAATTTAATAATCCCATTATATTTCCCTTTCACAAAATGAAACCTTTTACTTTACACAACATTGCGCACCACGAAAAACAAAGTTATGCCAACAAATTATAACAATATTATTCCTATTTACTATTATGGGTATTCATAAAAAATAATAGGCATACGCATTGAAGAGTTATAAAAGAAAATATGTTAATAGACTGTGTTGCATAGAGGTATACTCGCATAAACTCATAATAAAGTCACATTTTCATATATATAAAGTCAATTTGGCACTTTATTACTCATTTGACAGTAAAATTTTGAGCGTGCATGAAATATTAGGGGTGATACGGGAGGTAATGAATGAGTCTACGTCTGAAAATGGATAAGTGGCAAAAATTTACGAGAATTTCGTCCGCCATTATCGTGCGGGCCTAAGGTATCTGGACAATGTTTGTAAGTACTTTCCAAGTATAGCGGTCGATGATTTATGTCCCCTTTAATATATTGAGATCTTGCTTCTGTTATCTAAAATATATTTTTCGTTATATTAAATTACTTGCTTTTGCCCGCGGTTTTTAATGGTAAAGGCGTAAAAGCGTAACAAATAAACGAACTCACTTTCGCATTTATAATATTATTAAGTGTAACATCCTCCATTTGGGGATCTACAGGAGGTTCTTGCAATACTTCAGTGGTGCGTACGAGACTGTACGTCTGTGTATATGAGTGAGTGAGTGAGTGCATGAATGAGTAGCCTAGTGATGTGACTGAATAGACGCATAAATTACAGGTAGGATGTAATGTTTCTTTTTAGCATGCGTTTAGCGAGGATTTAATTTCTTTTACGGATTACTAAATTCATTGCTATTATCTTTTGTGATAGCAGAAACGTTGTTTTGATACTACTAACATCCTTTTTTCCATTTCATCTAAATTGAACGCTTATATGAGGAGTGTATTTTTATTACTGCTCTTTTATACAAGTGACATACAACCAATAAAATGGCAAAATAGTCACAACATTTAACAAATAAAAATCCGACTTCAAGAACTGGACCAAATTGTAATGGAACCACATGGAAAGCACCAGTTTTCAAGTAAAAAATAATCATCAAAATCGGTTCACCCAGTCGAAATATGAGGTAACAAAGATAAAAAAATATAGTCGAATTGAGAACCTCCTCCTTATTTGAAGTTGGTTAATAAATCTCTTTTTTTTTATTTTATTTTTTTATTTAATAGGAGGCAAACGAGTAGACGCATCACCTGATGGTAAGCGATTACCGCCGCCCATGGACACCTGCAACACCAAAAGCGTCACAAGTGCGTTGCCGACCTTTGGGGGATGGAGAGAGGGAATGGGGGAGGGGTTGGGATATGGGCCTCCGGTATCCTCACTCACTCGGTGAAACACAGCGCAAGCGCTATTTCACACCGGTTTTCTGTGAGGCCGTGGTATCACTCCGGTCGAGCCGGCCCATTCATGCCGAAGCGCGGCTCTCCCACGGAACTTTCACTTACCATTTAACCCCGTACTTGTCTTTCAAACTTAGCACAAACACGCAGTTAAAACGTATCGCAATTTGCCAAAAGATAAAAGTTGAACAGTTTCAGAAATAATACGAGGAGACCTATTAAAGTATGACGAACCACAACTTTATGACAGGATTAATCTCAAATGTACTCTACAAATATAGTAATAAGACTTGTCTTGATATTTTTTCTGACTGATGACTGTGTAATATATTCTATATCTATACTAATATTATAAATCTAAAGAGTTCGTTTGTTTGAAGGCGCTAATCTCAGGAAACGATGGTCCGATTTAAAAAAAAAATTCAGTGTTGGATAGTCCATTTATCGAGGAAGGCTATAGGCTATATATCATTATGCTAAGACCAATAGGAGCGGAGCCCCAATAAAGAATGTTATTACGCTACGGGCAATAGTAGACGTAGACGAGGTTGCGAGGGTCAGCTAGTCTTCTATACACAGATTGTTCCAGAGAGGTCATATTATAGGGTTGTATAGTAAATAAGCGAGGTAGGTGACGTAATTTTGAATCAGATATTTGATATTGAAAGCATAAATTGAATAGAATAAGTAAAGTTTGAAAATTAACTGATAAAAAATTTCAAATAAGATAGGGTTTGTCCTCATCGAAACTATGTTTTATACACCAAAGATCCAAAAATATTTTTTGAGTATTCGGGTTTTATAAAAATATTTTGAAATTGACACATTTTTATATGCCAAGGATTTTATTGTTAATCCAAATCAATAATTATTTAATCAATATATACATTTTGACCACATCTTACATTTTATATAAAACCAAAAAACACATTTTCTAACTGTAATATTATTAGCCAATTGTTATACATCCTTACATACTTTGTAACTCATTTTGTTATACTGTTTTATTTTGTGTATACAATAAAGATAAATTAATTTAAAAAAAATTTATAAAAGTTATATTTCATATGTTCGTTTATTTTTCATGCCGTAATTGCTATAGCGGTTATCTCAAATATAATAATACTGTTTACGTAATACGTAAATGGCTACAAAGTTTAAACTGTGACGCAGCCATTAGCGCTCACATCCGTGGTTATCAAGAAAATCAAGAAACTAAACACAAAAAAAATATAAAAAAGAAAACGAACAAAATGCACTGATTCCAGTGTTAAATAGCTTACTATTTAACACTGTAATCAGTGCATTTTGTGTGTATGTGTTTGCGTTTAGGAGTATGTGTGTGTTGGTGTGTGTTTGTTTGTGTGTGCATACACATGCATGATGAAGAAGGCAGTATCACTCAAAGTTACGTAGCCTTAGTAATAAACGTATGTATATAATATATATAAGTCAATATTGTGTTAGTTGCATGATAATATATATATATATATATATATGGACAGGATGAATGCATTCACGTTATGAATATGAATACGTTAATATTTTTTTAAAGTAATGAATGAAATGAACGTGTTAAAGTGATAAATGCACAGCAATTTTACTCTTTTATATTTCCATTCTGCAAGTTCCTTCGTTACAAAGAGGAAGAAATTAACACTCATTTTAATTTAATCGACGTTTAAATAGAAACTTCCTTTATTAAAGTGGTAACAGATACTTTTATATTATCGCTGAGGAATTAACAATAATAGTCTTGAGTTAATTATGCATTTTCTAGATTGCAACGCTCTAAACAAACAATCAAAGACTATCTTTGTATGCAAGTACACAAAATATGGAGTCAAATAGCTCACAGCGGACAGATGCAGTTGGGGCTCGTTGCGAGAGGCCTTCGTTCAGAATTGAACAACAAAAAGCCGAAGAAGTAGATTAACATTATTTGTAGTCGAGTAAAGACTAAAAGTACTGTGAACTGCTTTATCTCAGACATGATTACTGTTAGGAAAAAAATACTAAAATCCAATCCAGAAAAATCTTAAAATAATGACTGTGAACTGTAAATTATACATCGTTTTTCTACATTAAAATATATGCTTGTATATACGTACATGTATATGCTTTTATTATATAATAAACCCAAACGATGAAAGGTATCTGTGTGTATTGAACCCCTTCTCTCAACACTCTCATTTTGATATAACGTCTCCCACGTTTAAAAATTTAGTCTTCTGTGTAATAAATATTTGTAAAACCTATTAAACATCCATTTATGGAATAAATAGTCAATAATCCCTATGCTATATAACATAATCGAATACCAAATCCTACATTTTATATAAATACAGTCAAAATGGCATGAACATAAAAACGCTACAGATTCAAATATTCACAACATAATCCAATAAAAAGCATGTAATAAACCTTTTCCTAAATATAAACGAATGTGAGTATGAAGGTGGCACACAGGTAATCAAAAACTAAATAAAAACCTTTTATGTCTCATCAAAGTTTATCGCAAATTAAGACCCAGTACAGATACTGTGAGGGCGTTTGATGAGCCAACGCTGATGGTGCTACTTGAAATTTATGGGTTTATTACACGAGAATGGCTCCATGAACGTATAGATAATATTTATTTACATTAAACAAAGAAAATTTAATTATAAATGCAGGAGACAATATCATTGTCTAGTACCCATAACACAAGCTCTGCTTAGCTTGGGACTAGATTGTGTTGTGTGTTAGATGTCCGGAATATTTATTATTTATTGTTAATATTTTTACAGGAATTAAAAACAAAAATTTAAATGAATTATTCAAAAATACCAAAAAGAACAACCCATAAAACTATTAATATTAAAAAGAGATTTTTGTGAATGTCTTAGAAGTAATCTCAGGATCTATTGAATTAATTTTCATTTTCTTTTTCCATCACAAAGCCACATTTTTTGTGAATGTCATATATATAATACTATAAGGCTATACTATAATTCAATAAATGATTACTGCGACGTTTGTTTATTATACGTGCGTGCTAAGCCTCAAACAAAAAGCTAGCTTTAAAATACATAAAAATTACACATCTAATAAAAGTTAAAAACACGAAAATTGTGATCATTTGTCATATTTTATTAAGATGTTCCATGCAGAACTTTTACCAATGATGTCTAGAAATTTAAAAAATCTTTTACAAAAGATTGAAAATTTCATTCATATCGGTATTACTTGAATAATTATGAGAGAAGGTAAAGCCCGATATCCGAGTTCAAAACTTGGTGCTCGAACTTACATGTGCGTGTAATGAATGTTAAATAATTAAAAGTTGTTTTTGACGTGGTACACATAATATTTGATGAAGACTGATACATTTACGCCTCTCATTTTAACTTACGCGATGTTCTTCAAGAACAATCTTCTTTTGGTTGGTTGGTTCTAATACTGGAATATTATAATGCGTAACATTTTCCTACAATATCTTGGAGTAATATATTAAGAGGGACGAGAGTGTGTTACAGGAAGCTGAGAAAGTATGTGCGTTTGTTAACTGCCTCGTTGGCGCAGTGGTAGCATCCGTGACTGCTGTGCATGAGGTCTCGGGCTCGATTCCTGGGTCAGACCAAATGCTTGAATGATATGCAAATATATATTTTTGAGTTTGGGTGTTTTCTATTTTTTTTATTTTTTTTTATTGAATAGTGGGCAAACGAGCAGACGTATCACCTGATGGTAAGCGATTACCGCCGCCCATGGACACCCGCAACACCAAAGGCGCCACAAGTGCGTTGCCGACCTTTGGGGGATGGGAAAGGGGATTGGAGGAGGGGTTGGGGTATGGGCCTCCGGTATCCTCACTCAGTCGGTAAAACACAGCGCAAACGCTATTTCACACCGGTTTTCTGTGAGGCCGTGGTATCACTCCGGTCGAGCCGACGCATTCATGCCGAAGCATAGCTCTCCCACGGTAAGTGTATAATATGGGAAATGTATTTACAAAAAAAGTTAATTTGTACTTATATCAGTTGTCTAGTACCACTCATAATAGAAGCTTTGTTTAGTTTGGGACTAAATGGCGTTCTGTGTTAAACGTCTGAAAGCGCAAGTGGCAATGAGAAGATATTGGGAGATAACAGACTATTTATGTAATCATACTTTGACGCATACACGAATTGAACTGACTGTTAATAAGACTATAACTCAAAAAACGTTTTATTCTAATATTACAACATTAGCTGCTGAAATGACAATTTAAGCTTTATAAAAACTGTATTAGAATCTGCTTTGAGATAATAAATTTCAACAGGGCAGCAAATATGGCTCGTACTTGGCATTTGAAACACGTACAGCTACAAGATAAGTTCATTAAATGTCCCAAAATTTTCTGTGCTCGTCTTGAGGTGTGACGAAGATTGTTAAGCTTTACCATATTCTTCTTATCCTCTTAGATACATTTTGTGAATATTTACTTTAAAGACAAAGTTTATGCAAAGTTCAAACTAGTAATAGTACTGGGATGATCGAGATTTGCTCGGTATTCTTTTTGGTAAATTGACAAAAATGAATCCTAGCTAAATCGATTTATGGCCCCCGAAACTTTGCATACTAAATTTCATGAATTTCTTTGGAGTCGTAACCGAGATTTAGATTATATATTAATTTATATTCAAGAATCCATCATCATCATCAGCCTATCGCAGTCCACTGCTGGACATAGGCCTCTCCAATTGCACGCCACTTAGTAACGGCACCATGCACCTTATAGAGTATTATAATGGCTTATAATTCTCATTGTAACAAAACCGAAATTTCGATGTATTTTCGAGCTCCATCATTTTCATCCAACACCAACAGAAATAAATAGCTGTTGTCTTTTATGGTAGCTTTATTTTATTAATACTGATGATGAATCGTCGTTTATCTATAAAAGTGATTGAAAGTCTACTTCAATAACACTCGTGTTTACGAACTTAGATGGCAAAAAGGTATACATACATCTACCGTTATATGATTTTTAACGTATTTTGGGTATCTATATTTATTCTGTCTTGTGTATTCTTCCTCTTAATAGTCAAAAATGGCTGTGGTTAATTTATACGCGGTAGAAGTAGGAGCGAGAGGTATACCAGCTAAATCTCTCTATAACCTTCTGAAAGACCTTGGCCTGTCGAGATCTGCAGTAAGTTCTATTTTAGAACGAGTATCCAAGGCTGCACTAACAGGCTCCTACCAAATTTGGCTAGGTAGGGCGGGAAACTCGAGCAGTGAAGGTGAGCGTTGATGCGCATCTCAAAGGGGGCCTCCTTAAACCTACACCTAGGTCGCAAGTCCTGGGAACTGCTCTGAGTTTCTCCCTCTGCCACACGATGGACCCGGCACCCGCACGGTGAATCCATGGAGTGCTAAGAAGTTTGTCTCACATCCATCTATCATCATATGATTTTTAACGTATTTTTGGTGTCTATATTTATTCTGTCTTGTGTATACTTCCTTTTACTATTTTTACCAACATTATACTAGACTTTACGGTTAACCTTGTGGTTTAAATGGCTTTTTTCTGCGCCAAGTATTCAAATCCTAACTATCACGAGTCATGAGATACAGCCTGGTGATAGAAGAACAGTGGTTTCTTAGTAATGAGGTCCCATTTTACCCTTTGGGTACTTACTGAACCTTAAAAAACAGTCAATGTCAACTTCAGTATAAAATCTAACAATCTTTAGACATCTAACGTTACTCACATCTCATCACTTATTTCAGCAAATAAAAAGAAAAAACAATTGTTTGTTTTGGACATGAAAGTACGAGCACTGAGCCATTCAGCCGTCAAATTGTTCAAAGATGTTTTGGGCATCATTTGGAGTCTATATCTTTGAAACATATTATTGCTGAAAATAAATATGTTAAGGAGCCCTGTATATACTAATATACTTTATTTTTACTTTATAAAATACATTAATTTAATATTAATTTGCTTTTTATAATCAGTCAGATTGTTGTTGTTGTTGCCAACAATTACTTTCATATTTCTTAATTAATATAACTATAATATTAATCAACTTATCCACGTCTAATATAAACAAATCATTAACTTAAATAATAACATCTTTGTGTGGAAGTTTGCTTCGCTCATAACACGTATTTTGGGACGTTGAATTAATTTTATTGTTGAACTTTACTTGTTTTGGCCGCGTTATTGCTCAAGAACTGTACGTTTTCGGTGGCTTTTGTTTTATTAGTCCCAAAGTACTTGTGAACTGATTTAAATTGTGACTTTAGGAGCATATTCTTTAGGCTTTTCTCTTGATTTAACATAACATAACTATAAAAGACTTTGAGAATTATAATTACTTTAGAGAAATATACATTCTTAATCACGCTATAAAAATTCCATACAATATATAACTACCCGTTGAAAACTGCCGTCAGACTACACTGCCTAGTTCCTATATTTAAAAAACGATCCGTTCTAGGTACGAATAGTAGTATATTATACGGGGCGTAAGCTAAAAACGTTCCTAAAAAAATAAATTGAGGAACGGTATTTACGACTCGTAGTCGGTTGTAGAAAATTTTTACACGATGACGATTCGTTAAATATAGGAACCGGGCATAAGTATGAGTAACTGGTCATTTTCCAAACATGTATAATACTCAGACGAGGTAGTGTACAGACTTTTGTTTTGTTCTTCCATTTAAAAGACATCAATCAAAAATTCAAACAGCTTTAACACTGTAGGTGCTCAAACTATCTCATACATTTAACAACTGTAGTCAACACTGAATCAGTAGAAAAGAAAAAACTTGAGAGGTGTCAAGGGACACCCGGATGGAACGAAGTTCGAAATAGAAAGACGAAACGAAAATATCTGTGTGTGTCGTCGTCGTGTCGTGACAACAAATTGTGTCGTGACAACAAATTGTGTCGTGTCAACAAATTGTGTCGTGACAATTTTTCCGTCTAGCCCCCTTACACAACGCGCCATAAGGAACTTCGTTCCAAAATTTTAAATAACATGCAGTGTCATCTTCATATAAATTAGAAGGAAATATGTGACTGAATTCTGTCGCCCAAAATATGGGCCATTTGGAAATCAGTAGTATTTATTCACAATCAAACTGTAAAGTGTTTCTTGTGCATTGTATGACTTTAAATGTATACGATTTTGTTTTATTCATTTTTTATTGATACAGCTTGATTGAATACCACTAAAAAAATGAAATTACACACATAACTACGTGAAAAACTACAATTGGTGTAACAATTTTTTTTTTTTTTAAAGACAACTCCCGCATTAGGAATATACATCCTGTGTCGCGGGGGACTTTGCATACATACATGTAATGGACACTAATAACACTCAGACTCAGGACAATATTTTGTGGATCACACAATGTGATGTTCCACGTGGGATTTGAACCCACGGCACTTGGCGCAGTAGTGAACGTTTAAACCGCTAGGCCAACCGTGCAATCAAATAGGTGGTTTTATCGCCCACGGCGATCTCTTCTAGACAACCATTGTAGGTGTATTGTGTAATTTGATTTTGGGTAGTCTGTGTGTACCTAAGTTTGAAATAATCTAAGTAATAATTAATATATAAACATACCAGTATATAACATGATTTTTATGTAGAATAGACATAATGAAAGATAAACGTAAATAAACTCAATCTCATCTGTCTGTAAATTATCAGAAATATTACATTTTATAGGGATCCCGTAAAAATGTTACCTATTTTTCTCTTTGAGGGCTTTTGATAAGTGGTTATTTAAAAGTTGAAGAAAGCAAAGCCAATATACGTACATACTAAAAAAATATATTACTTTTTTGCTGTCAAATAATTTTTTGTCTGAAATAGAAAGCGTACATCAAAATCAAATAATACTATGCCTATTTGTCACTTGGAAGTAGATCAAAAGCCGATGTCTACAGAAGAAATAAGTGGAAGCAAACAATAGCTAAGCTGGATTCATAAGCTTTGCTGGTCCACTTCTAGGCCAGATAAGTCACGCGTGCACTGGCTAGCTAGGGCTGTTTTCTATTGTAAACCGTTGTACAATATTGTACTCGTATACTATTGACAGTGCAAAATATTATGGGTACCGTATGACCATTTATAATATTTTCTGCAAAATTAACAAATCAACTGATTTTAATATATAAAAGACAGTGTCGTATATTTTTTAGTGAATGGTGCACAAAATAAATACATTTTTAATTTTATAATGTCTAAAGAAATATTATTTTGAATAAAATCGATTTCACACAGAAAATTACAACTCAGTAGTAAATTTGTACGAACAAAACCTTAACATTGTTTTCATTTAACTGTCAAATAAATAATACTAAGTTATACAGTGCTCATACACGATTTATTGGTGGCAAACGAGCAGACGTATCACCTGAAGCGTCACGATTGCGTTGCCGGCCTTCGGGGGATCGACGAGGGACGGGTTGGAGTATGGGCAAACGAGCAGACGTATCACCTGAAGCGTCACGATTGCGTTGCCGGCCTTCGGGGGATCGACGAGGGACGGGTTGGAGTATGGGCCTCCTGTATCCTAACTCACTCGGTGATAAACAGCGCAACTGCTGTTTCACACTGCTGGTTTTCTGTGAGGCCGTGTTCTGTGAGGCCGTGTTCTGTGAGGCCGTGGTATCATTCCGGTTGAGTCGGCCCATTCATGCCGAAGCGTGGCTCTCCCACGGTATTAAAACCAATAATTTATTACACAAAAATTGTAAGCGTTAAAGATAAAATTATTTACTTAAAAACTAATACGAACATTCTCTTGTAGGCAACCCTAAATCTCGCCATTCACAATGACACACTCGCTGCTTACAAATCCAGTTTAACTTTGTATACGATGTATTCTTGTATTGTAACTCGATGTTTGTTGAAATTTTTATGTAAGAAGTTCTGTATAGCAGGAGATTTAAAATTATTGTTATTTTTATAACTCAATAGTATGCATAATATATTAATAAGAGCTAACCTACTAAGTAAAAATTCTAAACGTCTCATAGTCTTCAAAAAAAGTTATTCAGTTTGCACACTGGAATTGCCGTAGCAGAGCCATGCATTGGGTAAAGTGGGCACTGAAGGCTGGGCCACAGTCATAATCAAATTCAAATATCTTTTATTTTCAATAGAACTTTTCAGGCACTTTCGAAACACTCTAATTACGCGATTTCAAAATGATTACGACGGAGAAAGCAAAGAGTAATAACTCAGTCCTATCTTTTGATCAACAACTGTTGTTAATTCTCTATGAAGATCAGTGCTCAGCAATTTAATCGATACTTTTCCATGTGTGAGAGGAGTCGAGGTTAACGGAGCTAAACTTCCCTGTCACCTTTATGCTATAATTGATGATTGCATGAGCGAGGTTTTTGTATTGGGAGGCAGGAAATATTTTTAACGGAGTTCGCAAATGTCCTGTAACTTTTTAACTCACATCATGAGTCACTTGAGCTCTCAAATCGAGCGTTGAGTTGATGAGCAGTCCTAGGTCTTTGATTACAGGGCTTCATGGTATAATTGTGCCGTGGAGGACGACTGGATTGAGTGAAGTTGTATCTACTCTGCGCATCATGTTTCTGCTGCCTACTACGATTGCCTGACAGGGGTTTATTAACGTTCCGAACCTTATCGACAACGAGTTTGTGCAGTTTAGGTCCATGTTGATATTGTTGATGGCTCGTGATATGTCCTCCACTCTTTTCTGCGAATAAATATGCAGGTCGTCGGTATAAGGGTGATACGAATACAGATGTTTAGTTATGAGGTTGATAAATAGAGAGAATAATAGGAGAGATAGAATATCGTACTGAGGGACGTCAATGCTAAGATCCCGCCAGTTCGAAGTAAAGTCTTGAATACGAACACACTGCTGACGTCCTTGAAGATATGTGGATAACCATTCCAGTGCGTCTGGGGTAATCTTACGATACCTAAGGATAGATAGTAGAATTTTGTGACTGCAGTCAGTCAGTATTGAAGGTATTGGAGAAATCAATCAGGACTAAAACTGTTGCTTTGGTGTCTTCCATGCCTTTATCACCGGTCACTTTAAGGAGGTCAGTAATAGTGCTGTAACCAGGCCAGAAACCGGACTGTAAAATAAATACGATCACCGCAAGGTCTTCCAGGTACTTATATGCGGCTTATTTTGAACCTTGATTAGACTTTTTCAATTCACATATTTTACTTTCTTTGTTGGTGACGCAAAATTTAGTTTTACATATCATTCTGCTAGAAGAAAATTTTACATATCACCACTTCTGTTTGCCAATCCTTGTTGCGAACATAGACGCACAATAAAATATACGGGATGAAATTTTGCCAGTAGAAGACAGTTTGCTTTTAGTAGCACGTTGACTAAGGTGACTTGATTTGTTTTAATATTATGTATTTGTATTCTCATTTTGTTTCCCAAATTCATATATGTTGTGTCATTAATGTTCAACTTAATACTAGGTAAAGTTACAAATCGAACATGAGATAGCATCCGTTGTCGAACTAGATAGAAACCTGTATGTCTGCTTACGGCGCCATTACCAACGGGAATTTAAATTTAAATAGAATTGACAGACTACTTTATTCAAGAAAGTTAGTAAAATAATAGTAAAATATGAAGAAGAAAATTAAAATTGTGAAGTGAACCTCTCTTTGTAAGTATTTGGGTGTACGTATACGTGTTTGTGAGCGTGCACGTGTGTGTTTGAGAGGATGTGTATCTGTTAGAAGTGAGAGGTATTCATTATAATATTTGTAAAGGAATGACGCGAAGTATTATTTTATTACACTTAAATAACAAAAGAAACTCTAAAAACAGTAGATACGCTGAAAATGGATATGTATTATTTTATTAATAAATATTTAGTTATAATTTAATTACATTTACACTATGAGTAATGGTTTTACTTCAGTTTTATTTAATTACATATGTACCTTATTTTATAGTTTTAATCTTATATTATAAAGATGAATTAGATTTTTTTATCAACATAAATTCAGTTTTACTATTAAAATGCATCGTACAAATCAAAACCGCAGCTTGTCTGCTACAACTTTTCGATCGTATATTTCTTTTTCCCCAGCTGTGGTGTGGGTAATGGATCCAAGATCGATCGACAGTAATATCCATTTAAGTCTTGAGCATTCCCGATCATCACTATGTACATCGCAATACGCCTCGGGGGCAAAATTTTGTTTACGAATAGTACATTTCTTATGCAAAGCGGTGTAAGACGTCCTCTATTTCGGCAAGATCTATTTTGTTCTACTTACTAGGAAATTTTCTTATGGTTTCTTGTGAATGGGGTGCTGAGGCAAACTCGATAGTTTTAGATGGGGGTTGATGCAAATTTCATTGTATTGAGAGGAAGTTTTCACACTTTGGTTTGGATTTTTGAAAATCTCAGGCGTTATTTTACAACTTAAGCATATTTCAACTTACTTTATTAATAATATCATTTGTCGAACAAGTTATCTGTATGATAAACCAAATCGAAGTAAACAATAAATTGACATATGGAAATTCACAACTGAACAACTCAAACAAATGCTGAAATAATTAACAATTCAAATTTGTGGAGCGGTACGTTTACCATTGTAATCTGTCTTGTTGAGCAATATCAATTAAGGGAGGTTTATTTCGCTATTGGTCTTTACTGAAGATTCAATTACTACAACATCTCCTGGAGAGATTAACATTATAACTTTATTTTTCTGGTACGTATGACTACATAATGGTGTGAATGAATGGGATGATTATATCGCTCCTCCCACCGAATAATATCGTTATCAATAAATTCAATTTTTACAGGAAAAATAAAACAATGTTTTTTGAAGATTATGTAAAGTATTGTCGAACCTAAGATAATGATTTATACATCAAATGAAAGCTATTTTTTTATAGAATAATTTTAAATAAACCTATTTATTTTTTATTTTATTAAAATCAAGTAATTAAATAAAATATATTTTACTGGAAAAGCTAGGCAAAACACTATTTCGCAAAACAACATTACCATATTATTCGCGTAAAAAGAAAAAGATACCGTGCACAATAATTGAATACTACACTGTTATTCTTTAAACAAAGACAACTCCACATAAGCGGTAATAGACTATAGCTGGAATTTTCGTCATTATAATTCATAATACATATTAAAGTAATGTTTTAATACGATTTTATATTCTTCCATTGCCTATAAAGTAAAATAAATTATTAGGAAAACAAATCTCAAAAAACTATGGTTTCTTGATTAAAGGAAACTGTTTATTATTAAAATGAAAATAAATAATGAATTGTTTTGAAAAAAAATAATAAAATCAACTAATAAAAGGTTAGGTACATCTGTCATTAACATCTCAGTGGTAGAACTTAGTCTTGGTCATCATCTTCATCCCCATCAGAATCCGAAGCTGGTTGGGGATTGTCATTACAGCTTCGGATCGAATTATAAAACGAGTGATGCAGCAGCAGGTATGGTTTCAGTTCTGCATAAGCTCAACAGACCTTTACTCACAAAAACTGGTTCAGACTACACTTGCTTTAAAGTGGTCATTTCAACATTACCTGTTCTGTTGACTCTTCTTCACCTGTTGATGAAACTTTCCGTGTTAAACGCAGAGTACTAATCATCATAATTATACGTAATCTGAACTATATTAGGATTAGAATTTGAGATCCTTACTTCTACGATTTTAGTCCATGCGATTTTACTGCCTTAAGTATCCGTAGTCCAGTTTTAATCAGCGATAAGGTCTTTCACATTGTAAAAATCTCTTTGTTCCATTTCTATTCTTACGCTAAAATTACTGCAGATAAATATAATTATATATTTATCTAGACCATATACTTGATCAGGTGTATATAAAACTTTATTTTTCATAGCTCGTTCAATCATCGAATGCATGCTATCGCCTTAATTTTGACTGTGACCCGTTTAAAAAAATCGGTGGGTAATTGTTTCTATATAACCTTTTTTATAGCATATAGGTAAAATGTAAAAACATGTTGGTTTTTATTTCGGCCGGCGCAACCATCCGAATAAAATGCTATGTATTGATTCATCGTTGTCTTTCCATATTTATGAACTTTAGTAAACAGCTCTCTATTTCAATACAGCCTCTTATAGCAACAGAAAGGTGCCACACATGCCCAGATTTATTGAAAGCATTATAGACGGTTATATTGTTAACAGGGCATTTTCGTTTGTGATGAAAATTCCTACTTCTGTTTGAGGCACATTGAGCACTTTCTCTAAAATAAAAATAGCTACTGTTGTATCATCCTAGTCTACTGTTCGTACTCTAGTCTTTCGTAGTAAATGCTGTTAATATTTTTTTCCAATGTAGCTTTTTTCGTTTCATCAGCTTGTTTATACAAAGAACATGAACCGCACAAGTCTTTCTTAGGTTTAAAAGATGAGTAATAATATAGTAAGTATTTCAGTATCAATTTATTCATATTGGCGTTGTGGTGCTTGTGCGTATTCTTGATTTGGAAACCATAGAGTGTAAAGTCGATATATTTTGGAAATGTTTAGTTGTTTAGATAAATAAAGTCCTTTGGATATCTTGCGTTTATAATGAAATTCAACAGACGTAAGTAATTAAAGTAAAGTAAAGTAATAAATGTAAGTAGTTAAAAATATGTCATTATATTGTTTTTTATAGCATCGGACATCCTGTGAGGCCTGTTGTAAAGAGTCCCTCTGTTATCTATTAAGCTTTCGTCTTGCCTAGTTTTCTCTGAAGCTGTAAAAACTACCTGTTCTGAAATTCACAGAGTACTAAAAAAGAATACCTTACAAACTTGAATAGAAGTCTGGTCCTAGCTAAAATAATGTTTATTTGTGTCCTGTTATTTTTTCATTTTAAGATAATATGTTTGGTTGTGCTTGAACATATCTTACGATATATTGCCATTGAAGTTCATAATCATTCAATCTTTAAAAAGTGTCGAATATCTCCTGCCGTTGTACCGTAGAAAATACTATGCCACAACCCTTTTAGTACAAACATGAAGGGCCAATGGTCTTAGCAGCATTCCGCTTTTTTGAACGTGCACCTTCACGAGATTTACCGCTATTTTTGAGTCTTTTGTTTTTATTGTCAGGTCATTATTTTTTATTACAACATCGTTTCCTAGTTCTTCGTTTATGGCTAGAAATTAAAATGTCTTCAGAGTTTGTATCAGCACCCGTGTCTTGCGTAGTGGTAATCACAGGATAATCGAGCAATTGTACAGTATCCGTAGCATTATGCTGTATTTCTGTTGGTGAATTATTAGTGCTGGTTTTAATTGTAAATGAATTCATTTCATTTAATAACATGATACGTGTGTTATCATTGTTCTTTTTATTTTCTTCTTCATAAGGAATAATTTAAATTCTTCATTTTCTTCTAATATTTCCTCTAATATACCTACTCCAACATAATTTTGTGAAAATATATCTTTCTTTGCTGGATTTCATACATATTTGTTTATTTTTTCAGTCCTGTAGATAGGTAATCGTCTGACATACGCTGTCACACAGCACACAGACACACACACATCAATCTTAATAGTAATAAGAACAGTTTTCATATATAATTGAATTTGTTGCTATTTATTTATTGCTTATGTACATACAACGTAAATTATCAAAGGATTTGTTATTTTCATTACCAAGCGGATTGATTGGCTCAATCAGTAATCACGACATCCTAAAGTAGTAGATAGTTGGTTGTCCGAAAAAAATAATTAAGTAACAGTATCTGTCAGTACAAACTAGGTATTAACTGGTTTTGTTTTTTTAATTCTCAAAAGGAAAATAGATATTTGTATCGAAATTGCACGACAAATTAAGAGCCTAGATTGGGATTACCTATTCTATTATGTACAAACTAAAATTACATCCACATAATACCTTGTATGTTCAATCTTCTGACTCTTCTAGCGTTACTGCGAGAGGAGAAGGTTTCAAAGGTTGCGTATTGCTTGTAGCACGCGGTTATAAATAATACAGTAATCGTACCTTGAGTGTAAACAACGCCTAGGTAAACTATTGCAAAAGTTATTACTATTTCTTTTCTTAGAATATTAAACGGCAACCATCATTACCATATTTTTCAGATAAAATGACTACAGGAATAGTATTGTTAGAATACTTTGCTACAAGACGAGTTTGCTGTTCTTACTCGAATAATATCGTTATCGTAACATACTGAAAATCTTGTTTGTAGTGCTACTCGTAATCACAAGTAGCGATGTTATTCACGTAAATAAGTATACTAAAACTGTAACGGAATAATAACGCCATGGTTATTAAAAAATGCTAGTTTCTAAAATACTTACAAAAAAAAATTAAAAAAAATTGACAAGGTGTAAAATAATGTCTACATGACGAATATGCAATAAAACGCAAAGTATCGTTATATGACATTACGATATTATTCGGTGGGGGTAGCGATATGAATGTCAGTTGGTGGTTAATGTTGAGTTAGTGGCACAGTATGTGTAAAGTGTAAAAAAACTGCCTCATTGTTCTAACAGTGGACGTATGCGACTGCCAATCAAGAGTTTTCAGTTCGAAACCCGGGTCGGGTCAAAAGAGTTATTGAGTTTTTCTGATTATAAAAATACTTTGGTTGGCCGAGTGGTTTCAGCGGTCGCCATGCCGCTTGCTACTGCGCCAAGTGTCGTGGGTTCAAATCCCACGCGGTACCTACAACACTTTGTGTGATCCACGAATTGTTGTCCCGAGTCTGGATGTTCTTTGTGTCCGTTTCATGTATGTCTGTAAAGTCCCCCACGACACAGGATGTTTATTCCTAATGTGGGAGTTGTCTTTTAATAAAAAAAAAAAAAAAACTTAATAACAGCTCGGAATTTGGAAGTTGGGGTCTGAACCCCCGTGCTTTGGAGAGCACGTAAAGCTGTCGGTCCTGAGCCTGATCTCCCCTGGTCGTGTCGGTTAACCGTCCCATCTGATTACGAGAGAGAGGGAAGAGAGAGTGCACCTGTGTTAGCGCACACACTTGTGCACTATAATATTTCCCGCGTAGTTAGCTGGTCTCTGTTGAGACTGGCCGCCGTGGCCGTAGTCGGCTATGAGATCATAAACATCATCATGTGTAAAGACAGTAGCTCTGTTAAAGAGTGTACCAACACCACAAAGGGGAACGTGGCTTATACTTATTTATTTACCGCATTTAAGAAATGTGATATCCCTCATCCTAACTGTCTAATTGTCTTGTCTTATTTATTTCCCTTACATTCCCTTATTTAGGTACATTCGGCTCTTGTATTATCTGAAAATTAAATAAAATATAATTACTACATTTCTTTTTTACAATGACATGGTGGTGGTGAAATAGTAATAACATATTTATTATGGCACAAAATAAAATTATATATGGCCAGGGCCTGACTGAGTCTCTTGAGGCTTCTTCTCAGCCATTTGCCAATTAGCAGCTTTAGTAGAAGCACATAAATAAAAATCTATGAATGATAAAAGTCGTTAAACTTTAATGGTGATAAAAATATTTAATTTTTTATTTTCAGAGAAAGTTAGCTTCAAGCAGTTGTCGAAAGTATCGGCTACAGAACTGTGGAGGAACGGGTATCATGTTCCACCCAACACAAAGGGAGGATCCTCCGACCAGGCGAGGTGATCATGCCTGGCGGGCTACTGCCCAACAGTTGATGTTGGGATGTTGTATATATGATAATCGGTGCGGGAACTTTATTTGCGCGATTCAGGATTGGTAGTTACTCCGTGTAGTGTAGTTTGTAGGTACAGTGCGTTACTTCGTAGTTCAGTGTATCTTCGGTAGATGGCGCTGTATGTGGAGGTCGCCACATCACTCCCCTCCAAGACTGGAGGTCGATATATGTTGAGTCAGATGTCTGTGCTCTGATGCGGAGCTTGCCAGTGCCAGGAGTGAGTAGTTCCAGTGAGTCGGAACTGAATGCCGCTAGTTCCAGTGAGTCGGAACTGAATGCCCCTAGTCCCAGTGAGTCGGGGCTGAAGTCCGCTGATCCCAGTGAGTCGGGATCGCATGCGGTGCGCGGTGCTGCGGTGAGGTTCCCAGTGAGTCGGGGCGGTTGATGCGTAGTGGCTGGCTGCTGCATAGACGGGAGAAATGTGCTCTGCTTACATGGACCGTAGGTGCAGTGTGCTGTGCCTAGACGCTGACGAGGCCGTAGGGGTAACCAGGCTGGAGCGGTAGCATCCTGCGTGTGGTGTATCCCTGTTGAGGCCGAAGTTGCTGGCTGGCTGAGACTTGCTGTGGGAGTGAACATGATGGTGGCGCTGATCTTCTTCCTTGAAGGCTGCTTTCAATCACGTCGGGGTCACCACTGTGGAGGAACGGGTATCATGTTCCACCCAATACAAAGGGAGGATCCTCCGACCAGGCGAGGTGATCATGCCTGGCGGGCTACTGCCCAACAGTTGATGTTGGGATGTTGTATATATGATAATCGGCGCGGGAACTTTATTTGCGCGATTCAGGATTGGTAGTTACTCCGTGTAGTGTAGTTTGTAGGTACAGTGCGTTACTTCGTAGTTCAGTGTATCTTCGGTAGATGGCGCTGTATGTGGAGGTCGCCACAGAACTAAACTGTGAACATTAAATTTAAAGCTTTTAAGTGCTCCTAATTCTGTATTAACTGTTTAGAAATGTTGCCATTACATATCTATAAACAGCTACTAACCAACATTGCATCTACTCCGGTCAACTGAGTTCCCTAATACACTTTAAACCAAATTTGTCAAACTTTGGAACTGGGGTTTATAGTATGTAGTATTGAATTTAAACAGACTTGGAGGGAAATTGACACGGCTTAACAGCCGTGCTGTCAGTGCCATACTGAAAACTCCTCTTACAAGTTGGTAGTGTTTTGCGATCATTTATTTCCATCGATAACATAACTAATGTTTAGAATAAGTGCATTGAAATTGCTCGTAGAAAGATTATAGATACGATGAAGCCTTGTTCAGAATCTGACCTATTCCATGATGAACTAAGAAACAAATACAACTCAAAATATTATTTTTACCCGACGAAACTGAAGTCAAAAAGAAGGATAATTGTTTTTACCAGTCTATGTATGTTTATATGTTCCCGTAGTGCCTAAACTACAGAATTAATTATAATGAATAATGTATCAATAGATTCCTCAAATGACATTGACTTTATGAAATTTATCAATATTATTTATGTAGTCGGGTTATAATTTTAAACTTTAACAAATTGATACTATTTATAGTTTTGTTTACTTTAAAATCAATATTAGTAACTTAGTAAATATAGTTGAAAGCTATTAGTTGTTTAATCAGATTGACTGCTGAAGAGAACATCCACTGTTTAAATTTAAAAATAACTCCATCTGTTATCTTTCACGGCTAAACGCTGCATTGATTTAAATGAAAATTAGACATTAGATACTTTGATTGTTTGAGAAATGATATACGAGTAGACTATTCTTGATAGTTTTAACCGACATATGCGAGGTCGGAAAAGCAGACAAAATAAATTAAAAATAGAAATTAACCGTTTCGCAATATTTATATAAATGTATTTTTTTTGTAAGTACCCACTTTTATCGGGATAATAGTTTTGTTGAATATTTTTGTTCTCATGTAAGTGATTCAGTCTTTTTGAGAAATAAAGATCTTTAAACCGAACTCGTCATCACAGTAGCAATGTATTAGGACTATGTTCAAATGTCTACCATACTAAGTTAAATAAATAAATATTTCGGACATCTAACACACAACCTCATCTAGTCCCAAACTAAGCAGAGCTTGTGTTATGGGTACTAGACAACTGATATAAATACATATATACTTTATTTTTAAATACATACATATAATACATAGAAAACACCCAAACTCCGAAACAAATATTTGCAGATCATACAAACATTTGGTCCGACAAAATAGTACAAGGACGTATCTTAGTTCGACAAATTAAGATATTATCTTTAGAACGATGTCTGTTTACAAACTACCGACGAAGTTTTGATTGATTGATAACATTAATAATTTCTATTAGTTGGGTAATTCCACTCATAAACAGTAATTATTAATGGGATTTATTACCCGACAGTATATTTATATATGACATCAAAAATATAAGTTGTAAAAAATAAGCCTCACTCAATTCTTCAAAAAGTTGTAAGATCCATGTAATACCAAGTCTAATAAAGAGATTGACTTGACCATCGAGTTAAAAAAGAACGTATCTCACAAATGATACATAATATTATCTATACTAATATAATAAAGCTGAAGAGTTTGTTTGTTTGTTTGAACGCGCTAATCTCAGGAACCACTGGTCCAATTTAAAAAAATATTTCAGTGTTGGATAGTCCATTTATCGAGGAAGGCTCTAGGCTATATATCATCACGCTAATACTAATAGGAGCGGAGTACCAATGAAGAATGTTTCAAAAACGGGGGAAAATTTTCACGCTTTTAGCAAATACGAGTATAAGACGCAAACGAGGTTGCGTGGGTCAGCTAGTATTAAATAAGATTCGTAAAATAAGACGAAAATTCGTAAGACGGATGTTTATTGTTAACAGCGCCATCTACCGATATACTTTGGTAGCATTCGTTTTTCTAGATAGTGGTCCTTTCTCAATATGATTTTATATACTTAAAGTTAATATTTCAGTATCTTAAAGTGATTTACAATAAATTAAAATAACGATTTTCTACTTTCACAAAACCTTTTGTAAATCAAAAATATTGTTTACAATTTTTTTGAAAACAACGACATCTATTGGAGTATCAAAGCTTTACTTCCATTTACTACTTACAATCATAATAGTTTTTAGTTCTTTTTATTGCACACTATTAAAAAAAGCATAGGTATTCATTTCAGGTGAGTTAAAACAACCGTTTGTTTATAGTTATGAGTTTTCATTTCTGTCGGCAGTGCTTATGACTGCTTTGTGTTTTTTTTTTTAAGTTTTATCTGTCAAAATAGTTCTACTCTTCCGGATGGAAAGTATAAGCAGAAACCAAGAACGGTGGTCACCATACTTCCTGCGAATGCACACCATGGCCTAATGATGCAGAAGCATCATTGACTACATAACCAGACAGCACATACGCTGTCATTTTACGGTTATTTTCTGTGCGAGCGTAGTACCTATGCCTATATTTTTTATCAGTTATTTAATAATAAGATATCTTCAAGTATAAATGTGTTACGTAAGTAGAACTCTAGAATAAAAAAATGTAGTAGGTATATAGCAATATGAGCAACTTTAATTTTTTCGTTCGAAATAATTTCACTTTTAACAGAAAACACACCCTAGGAAATCTTCAGTTATTTCATGATATGCCCCTTATTTATATTTTGCAACCCTTTAGTAGAGTACTTAGACTCCTTTTCCCAACTCATAAAGATAAATTACTATCATTTACGTAACAAACAGTAATAATAAATAACAAAAATACCTTTAGATGTTCCTATTAATCTAAATTAAATTTATTTCTAAAGCGATTCTTACTATAAAAACAATGAGGGGTGGTAATATGGCCTATTTCTGTGTCGAGTATAATCAAGCAAATTGCGGCGGTGACGATGCCTTATATTGAGCCTTTCACAGAATTCCCGTGAGCAAACAAAATAAAATTAAGCACGAGTTTTTTATATGAGGAGGGTCGTTCTGTGGTATGTAACTGTGACATTTGAAAATTAATTTGTTGTATTGTGTAGTCGAATTCCACTAGGGTAATAGAGTGTCAGGAGTATGTCCGAATTTAAATTAATAAGATACCTATGTTATAAAGTAATATTTGTACCCAACCTTTTGTTCGTTGTTGTTAATGTAAAATAAAAGTAGGGAAAATCACGTCGAAATCAGTCCGACGGAAGAATATCGTGGAAATCAAAATTGAAAATATTATAAATTCTGTACTCCTCGGCCAACGTAGAATAGGACGCCCATGATGAAGATGGCTGTCAGAAGCTGGATGCGAGCAGTTACTATTTCTTCTCTAGAAATTAGACTGAAAATTCTTAAGATGAAACTTTCAAGACTCACACAAACCTTAAATAGAAGTAAATAGTCGTTTTGCCGAAATAAAAATACATAGCACTGTCTTCTATTACAAACAAATTACCTTTGTCTGGATAGCAAACCGATGAGTCTCTTGTACTAAATACGACTAATTTTGTTTGGAACAATCTTACAAATGAGCCATGAGAAATGTTTACTGTTTTATCTAGAATACTGTAGGTAACTGCTACTTCTGTAAATTGTACCCAATTATTTCTAGGATCCACTTTATCCTAGATAGGATGGTACCTTAGAATTTGGGACGGAATCGAAAGATATTCAAATTAATGGAGATAGAATTTTAATATCTACGTCAGAAATTATAAAGCACTATTATTATTTTTATTGCTATTATCAATTAAGGCTAAGGTTTACTGCAAAATCCAACGCATATGTTGATTACATCGAATATTAAACTTAACAAGAACTTCAAGAAATTGTGAACAAAATAGAATATTATGTTAAAAGCGTTTATGCCCAACATTGTGTAGTTGACTTTATCGAAGACTCTATCGAGTAAATCGATACAATTTGATCCAATTCGCTGTTAAAATCTACAATTATTAGAAGATTTTATAAGATTTAAGCGATTACCGCCACCCATGGAAACCCGCAACACCTAAAGCATCACAAGTGCGTTGCCGACCTTTGAAGGATGGGGAGAGGGAATGGGGGGAGGGGTTGGGGTATGGGCCTCCGGTATCCTCACTCACTCGGTAAAACACAGCGCAAGCGCTATTTCACACTGGTTTTCTTTGAGGCCGTGGTATCACTCCGGTCGAGCTGGCCCATTCATGCCGAAGCGTGGCACACCCACGGAAAAAATGATTTTTGATTTTTGATTCATTAAAAGTTCATTATCAATATAATTAGAAATTATTAGAGTTGAGTAAATTTTTATATGATAATATGTAAAAATAAAAAAATACTGTCAGTGCTTGTACGTTTTATGAGACTACCAACAACAAAACGACCGGAGGCCGCCATAGCCACCATGCTGCATTATTGTATTATCTGCATTCGCACTGAGTATGGGGACCACTACTTTGTAATTTTGCTGATGCTTTCCATCAAGCAGAGTAGAATCACTTAGGCAAATCTATATTTAAAAAGAAACAAGTTTTAAAACAAAACATGCAGATTTCCCGTACAGCATAGTTTTCAGTTAATTGATTTTAAAGAGCTCTGGTTTCAAAGTTACACAGTACGAGTATCTCTAAATAACTAAGCCCTGTCATAATTGCCGAATAGAACATAAACTATTGCGTGTTTATACATCACAACTACCTATCTAATATTTGTGCACCATTAAATATGCGAATTTATTGCGAATCTCTAGGGTTGGATGGCATTATAAGGTGTTTGTGTAAGAAATTTACATACATGTTATTTGAACTTCATAGAATAGGGACGTACCTAATGAATAATTTTGAGTTAATTTTGTTAGTTCAGAAAAACATTCTGATTTACTAAGTTTCTTGGCTGCAAAATGTTTTTTGAATAAACTTTCAACTTTATGTAAATCTCTGTAAAGTACTAAACTGGGCACCAAGTTTTACGTTCATATGCATTTCATCAAGTGTTTCAAAGAAACGCACGAAAATTTTTATCATAGGGCGTTACCTAATGCACTTGTACTTCTTGAGATACTATTGTCCATAAACGGCTATAGCATATTCTCATTCCCTATGTCGTCAGTCTGTTTGTTTCCCCATAACAATTGTTCTTTCTTTGAGATGTTTTTATTATTTAAGTTTTTAAATTTATTTTACTATTGGAGACTCATGCTTCAGCACAAACTTATATTATCGCTAGTTACGTAGACTAAAAATTTTCTCTGCTTATTTTTGGGCGATGACCAAAATCTGTTTAAGTTATCGGTTTTGGTAGGCATTTATCTTTATGTAACCAATTTGCTCTTATGCTTATAACGTCATCCCTTTTTTTTGTTTTTTTACTCGTGCTGAAATCCCCTCGGAAACCACCTCCTGGTGACATGTCAGATTCGAATTGACTAAAACCACACGCCATCTCGGGTACTAGATGCCGAGGAACCAGGTGAACCCTAGAAAGGAAATCTCTGGAACCCCGGCGTACCTCGGGCCACTTACGGTTTGTAGATGGCCCCCTACTGTGTGGGAATCCTGATGTACATAATGTCATACCTAACAAAAATAATTCTAGCCAAAAAGTCGAGTACATTAACAATATATTATATCAAGTAGCTACCTACCTCACCGCCGCCAGGGTTGGTGTGAAGATTGAATTGTTTTGTTTAACGCTACCGAAAGGGGGAGAGTGCCCAAATACTCGGCATGTGCCGCTTTGAACGAAAATACATATTTATGTATGAAGTTCTACTGATGCGGGGAATAAGAGGAAACTGAAAGGAAGTGTCACTAAGAGTTGAGTTGAATTTGCTTTAATGTATTTTTCTATGTTTATACATACTTACTTTTATATTCATTTATTGTTCCTGTTGTTTTTTTAGGTGGTGACGGATTAACAATACAATATTCACCAATCCTTATTATAAAGTAAGAGGCAACACGTTAGGTAAGTACGAGACAACAGACAGCGCAAAACATTTCCAATCAGTTGGGTAGGCCAACTAATAAACAAGCGTTCTAGAAATAACGACAATATATAATAATATGACATTAATGACTAAGATTTAGTTTCAGATTAACTGTTTACTGCCTCGGTGGCGTAGTGGTAGCTTATGCGACTGTTAAGCTTAAGGTCTCGGGTTTAATTCCCGGGTCGGACCAAATGTTTGTATGATCTGAAAATATTTGTTTCGAAGTTTAGGTGTTTTCTATGTATAATATGTATGTATTTACAAGTATATAAGTATTTATATCAGTTGTCTAGTACCCATAACACAAGCTCTGCTTAGCTTGGGACTAGATGGTGTCGTGTGTTAGATGTCTGGAATATTTATTTATTTAACCTTTTTATGCAGTTTCTATTTTATTGATATTTATTACCATATTAAAATTATTATTTATTCCGGCAATTAGTATTCTCAATTGGTTCTTTAAATTTGAAATCCAATTAGGTTTATACGGATTCGGCTATTAAAATCAATTAATAAAATAATTTCCTTAATTGACAAACTCATTAAAATGGTTCACCCCAATTAATATTGGTAGCCTGTGATTAAAACTGTTTGAAGTTACGATTTTAGCAAACAACTTTTAAGCACGCTATATATGTATTGTGTGGATGCATACAAAAAACTTAATTCTGTCATATCAATCAAGTCTCGTGTCACAATGTTAGTTCCCATATTCCTCCAACACGGCTGGACCGATTTTCATGAAATTTTGTGAACATTTTAGGTAGGTCTGAGAATCGGCCAACGTCTATTTTTCATCCCCTTAAATGTTAAGGGTAGTCCACCCCTGATTTTTTTTTTTATTTATAGATGTTTCTTTTTTTTTCTTTTTTTATGATACAACATTAGAAAATACAGACAACCCTGAATTTTCAACCCTCTACGATCAACCCCTATTTTTGCATCGTGATTTTTATTGACCCACCTCTACAACATAATATTCCTTTTCATGGCAAAGCAACGTTTGTCAGGTCAGCTAGTATTATAAATAAATAAATAAATAAATAAATAAATATGCCGGACATCTAACACACAACGCCATCTAGTCCCAAGCTAAGCAGAGCTTGTGTTATGGGTACTAGACAACTGATATAAATACTTATATACTTTTTTTTTGTAAATACTTACATATTATACATAGAAAACACCCAAACTCCGAATCCAATCCAATCCAAATATTTGCAGATCATACAAACATTTGGTCCGACCTGGGAATCGAACCCGAGACCTCAAGCTTAGCAGTCGCATACGCTACCACTACGCCACGGAGGCATTATCTAATAAAATGTGTTAAAAGAGTAAAAAAAAATCTTTAAGTAATCTAAGTAATGCCCAAGATTGTTCTGTAGCAATGAATAAGCAAGTTTAAATAACAACAAACTGCTAAGCCTCAGTAAATTTTAAGATTAACCAGAACAACATAAGATTTACAAACTTTTATTGGTAAAAGTTTTAAATGTTTTGCGCTGATCATTCATTTCGAACTTTAGCCACCGCTGACTCAGTAAATGTTAAAAATAGACGAGAATACTTTGTAATTTTTAAACTTTTCAAGCAACTCTAAAACACAAAATATTTTTTTTTAACTCGTACAATTTCAAATTAGACTTGCGTATCATGTATCAAAATCAATAGTCTAAAATGGAAGGCTGAGGATTTTTTAAAAGTAATTTTAGTGCCTATACCTTTGTAAACTACACTAGTACCTTATGTATGTATGCTATTATCTTAAAGTTCTTTCATTCCTAAGTTTATAGTTTAATTTAGACTCTATAAACTGACCGACTGCACGTTAGGCCTAGTGGTTAAGCGGTCGCCACGCCCTTCCGTACCTCGCCAAGTGTTGTGGGTTCAAATCTCACATGAAACAACACTTTGTGTGATCCACAAATTGTTGTTCTGAGTCTGGGTGTTCTTTAGGACCGTTTCATGTATGTTTGTAAAGTCCCCCGCGACACAGGAATCATTCGTAGTGCGGGAGTTGTAAAAAAATGCTCGGAAGTACATCAAACCTGTTTTTAACATTGTTTCTAGGCCTAAGTCATATATTATCCTGAAAAAAACTGAGTGCTATAAATATCTATTGTCTAGGATTATAGACACTCAACTTTTCATCAAAATGACTAACCAACATTATTTGACTACAGATTACGTTACCATTAATCCTTACGGGTAATTTGTCTTGCTATCTCTTTCAGTTCTATGCACTTAAGTTTATCAGCTCATTGCTCACATTCACAGCTCATTTGTCGCATGAACGATATGATATTATGAACCACATGAGAATCTCGAAACTCTGTTGTAATGTGTATAAAAGTAGTGTAGTAGTAGTGTAGTAAGTGGGTTAACTTTCCTTTGTACTTTCTTCATCAGCTCGTAGGGAAGACTTTAGTAGGCAGACTATCAGAGATAATGACTAGAAAGACTTCGATAAACACGTAGCTACACAACGACGTTTGAAAATTATGATACAATTTTGTATGCTAGCCTGGAGTTCTGGCCGTTATATCAGACTTTATCGAGCCCCAGTTACAACTCCTGAACTCCTGCTGAAGCTGATTCCAAACCAGACAAAACCCAGGTAGCCTATTTAAACAGCTTAACTAAATCTTAACTGGTTTACTTAAATCATCCAAACACAAAACGTTGATCGTACATACCCTACATCTATTATAATAATTCTTGTGTGATGTTCTCATGATAAACTCCGAAGCTAACTAACCGTGGTTCACCTTTCTTTTTTTAATGTGTGTTTTGATGGCGTGCTTAATATAAGACAGTTAACATAACGCTTATAATAATGATAGAAGTAGAATATGATTGAAAAGAGACAGAAGAAGTTGCAGTTATTAGCTAGTACCTTATAGTTTCTGGGTAGGTATCGAATCCACGATCCTCAGCCAATTAGGATCACAAACTAGAATAAACAGATTCCTAAAATCATTGACACTGAATATAGTGTAGGTATTCATATATGATTTAAGTCATTATTCAAGACATGCTAATAAATTATATTGCAATAAAGAATAAGATACTACAAAAACTAATAGGGCTCGTCCGGGATTTGAACCCGGGACCTCTCGCACCCGAAGCGAAAATCATACCCCTAGACCAACGAGCCGATTACTTCTTGTTCTGAATTACCAAATGGTACTCAATAACTCATCATTAAGTGTATACAAATGACTATGCAATATTATTTATATGTAAAGGACTCGTATAAATAACACTTAGTAGAGGCATTAATCTTATTGATACCACTGAAAACCAGCTTATCCCTGTTAGAGATTTATTGCAAGAATATATACATGGCGTAAATTATGCTTTTTGCATTTCGACTTTAGTATCATTTTACTTTGTGAGTATATAATGATCTGGTGCGTAAAAATCGTTTCTACAAACGCAATTGTTTCATTTATAAAGTTATTTTTTGTTATAGAGTGGTAATCAAGAGAATGGGTCACCTGATGTTAAGTGACTACCACCGTCCATGAACACTAAGAGTCTAACCTAGTTTAAAGTCAGAAATGCGTTGTAGATCCTTGTGCTAGAATCAACCGAGTGTAATATTATCATATTCTATTACAAAATAGTTAAAAATACACATGGGATCTAGGAGTTACATATGAGTTCAAAATATATTATAATATATATATCAATTATATCCAACATGTCCACAAGCATTTAACTTAGCACTTAATAAAAGTACGTATCAATGTATGACATTGTTTTCAAAAGTTCGTTCTTATATTTTTAAGTAAAAATCAAAATAAACAATGATTTATTAAACAGTTAATAATGTAGTGTGTGAATCACGTTACAATTCGATCTCTGTGTGACAAATGGAAGTAATAATTCTCTTCTACATGAATTGACTACCAGTTGCCTAATTAATCACTATTCAGCGTACAATAAATCATTCATTTCATTGTATTCGGATAATTATGATCGATTGTGATGTTGCGAAAACTGGAATAAACTTTTGTTTTCCTTATTACGCATTATAATAAGATGAAGAAGAGTACCTGGATGACCAAGCTTCCGCTTCTGCATACTAAATTTCATCGTTTAAAGGTATTAGATAGTTAAACAGATAGATAATTGGGTAGTATGTTTAGAACCTTTAATACTTTACTAGTTAGGGAAAATCATAAGATGAACTTTATTCTTATCCTTTCTACGAACGCTGGAGGTAGCTGATAGACCTCTGTCCTCAATAAGCGAGACCGTGAGAGTGGCAGGTGAGGCCATAATCTGTCCAGATACAAAACAGAACGGCGGCGAGACGTGCACTGTAGTACAAACGCCCTTTTCTGAGTCAGTTAAAATATACCGATTTAATTTAACAGCCATCCATCCTAATGAACATGTTAATTTAAACAAATAGGGTATCAATAATAAAAGAGGCATGGAATGTATAGAAGAGCTACTTTGACTGTCTTCTTTCAAAATAACGAACATCAATTTTTATTAACCCTACTTAAAACTTTATTATAACACCGGTATATTTTGTTATAAAGTTCAAAACGTCCAGGCGTGCACAAACAATTAGCAAACCCCTAAACTACTCGTACCTAACCTGGAATTGATTCACAAAGTTTGTCTAACTAGATTGTTAATTATCTATACATAATAGGTTCAGGGGAAGAGAGGGTCATCTACAAAACGTAGATGGCCCGAGGTACGTCGGGGTTCCAGGGATTTCCTTTCGAGGGTGCACCTGTTTCCCCGGCTTCTAGTACCTGAGACGGTGTGCGTTTTTTACTCGGTTCGAGTCCGACATAGCCACCAGTCGGAGGCATACAAGGGGATTTCAGCACAAAAAAAAAGTTTAAACTTCAGAGAATCGTGAGAATAGATCCATAGTTACTTTTAAAAGCAGAGAAATCCTGTGAAACAAAAAAAAGGTAAAAGTTTGTTATTTGTTTCAGGAACAACAAATTTTAATATTTTAATATAAAAAACATTTAAGATAAAATTATTAATGATTCGTTAATTCTTATTCCGTATTACTTCGATAATAACAAAATGATTAAAACTGTTAGTGCCTTTTTTTAGTCTCATTTTTTCTGTTCAGAAATTCTCACGGATTCCATCGTCTAAAATTCCTCCGGTGGGTATATCACAGTCGAAGCGACCAAAATCCGCATGCCGTGCCGTCATAAATACTATTAGCCGAGGAACCAGGTATACACTAGAAAGGAAAATCCTTGAATTGACGTACCTTGAGCCATCTACAGCTCGCAGGTGATCCTCTTCTGAGTGGGAACCCTGATGATTAAAGGGCACAAGTGCTTCTATAACCTTGGATTTAGCTATCAGGATTAATACCTCCTAAAGTAACGCATACATTATTTAAAAAGCGGTAAGAGATAAAATTATTCAGCCACAAACAATAATAATTGACCTAACTCGTAGAAACATTAATTTGTTATATTTATCAGAATCAACTAGAGTTTACACTAGACTCCTTTGGTATGTAGTGAATCGAAAATTATATTAGAACTCCTTGGAGGATTATGCTAGAGGAAGTTTGAAACTAGAGCTATTCTGAATATTATTCGATAATTAATGATGATCACGATAATTAAATTATTCTTCTGTCTTAGTGTAATTAGTTTATAACTAGCTTTTACTTGCGGCTCCGCCTGCGTGTATGTCGGCTATCGAGGTATAGAGTATCGTATATTGTTCCTCAAGAATCGAAGTATATGCCTGCCAAAAAAAGAATGAGAAATCCGTACAGGATCTGTCATTCGCTGGCAATATACTATGAACGGTTTTAAGATTTATACCATTTATTAAGAGAATCATTATTTCTAAGTGATAAAGATATATAATTAAATGCTACTGTCTAGACCTAAAATCAGAAATGGTAGAATATAAGGTATTACAATGTGATAAAATCTTTTGTACTATAAAAGTATAGTTGTTAGAGAAAAAATAAATCATTTTTCTTTCTTTCATCGTTATATTTTTTGAACTGTTCTAAAAGAATTATAACAGACAGACAGAGCTACTTTTCAAATTATAATATTAGTATGGATAATGTATGTCTTTATAAATATAGGAGTTACTATTGTAACATACTTCAAAAAAGGAGGAGGTTCTCATTCGACTGTATGTTTATAAAATCACAGGAATGCGAAACACTCGTAATAAAACATGGATATGTATATATGACTATATCCAGCTGTGGACTGCAATATATTGATTATGGTGATGGGAAAAATATATAGTTGTAAGTTTTTTGACTGTTTTATGTAAATGCCAGTTGCATAACTACGTCATCGTTTACCTACTATTTGATTTGATTTCAAGAGGAACAGTCAACGATAATTTCTCCTGTGTTCTGTGTGCTGGAGTTTTAAACTCACATCCATTTGATAAGATCCACACCATAGTCTTATTGCTACATTTGCTTACAACCGTTCTTAAATTAAGAGTACTATTGGAATAATGCTAAGCTATTGTTGTTCCGATAGTGATGGTGTGACAGTCATTGATGGTTACAAACTCCAATAAGACAATTTATCAAATTTGTAGTTAATAGTTTGGCAATAATTCGAGAGATTCGCACAATGTATGGCAGAAATTAGAACGGCTAGAGGCCGGGTGACCTTAACTCCCTAAAACAGATTTGTAGTTAATAGAAGATTGACCTAGTTACGCACCCATCTGCCATTATAAGTGAAGGTCTGATACAAATCGAGTAATAATACTCCCAATTGAGAAATAGATACTTTGGTTTTACTTTTATTTATAGATATAGATTATCTATACAAACAAATATAATTGTTTTTACAGTATTTAGGTAAAAAAGCAATTTTAAAATTTTTGTCCGATTCTTTAATCTTATGAACTGTTGGTCCGATTTTGATAGCACTTCCACTGGTTAATAACTGATGATTCAATGGAGTTGCTTAGGGTTCTTTTTTAATACGCTATATCATCACATGATATAATCGATTATTATAAGAATAAAATTTGATTATCGATTCTAGTTATCCCTAATTAATAATTATTTTTATTGTTTTCAATACACATACATTCACAGTCACAGTGATAAAAACTGCACCACGAAGACCTCGTGGGGTCTATCTGGGCAGTGAGTCGCTAAAAACTATGTAATACACATAAATTAACACTCACAGACTTAATCCATGCAACACAATCTCATTTACCTTCGACAGATGGTGGTTTTTTAATTTATATTGGAAGGCATGTTTTTATTTCTTTACATACGAGTACAAAGATTGTATCGCCTCAGGCATTTTACTTGGAAGAGTAGGGATTAAGTGCTCTTCTACTCTTTCCCCGTACAAGTTATTTGTTTTCGGCAGTAGGTATTTGTTTTTAGGTATAATTTTCCTTAGGTTATTTGGTCTGGTCCTTTCAATCAACAATTCAGATTTACAGTTTAATGATGTTGTGGTAAATTCATATCTTTTGAAAACATTCATAACATTACAATATTTATAAAAGCTCATTATCTGTAAACTTCTATTTAACATGTTATTTAAATGGGATGGTAACTCTTTATATTTCGTCTTTACGGCTAAACCTAGCGGTTTTTAGTAAAATTTATCTTTGAATTACTCAAATTAGGAATTCTGGAAAGAAACTACGTATTACCTCGGTTATTGCATACACTCAAGTGGAGCCATAGACAAAAGCTAGTATTTATATGCACTAAAATTCAAAGTTTATTGCTAGTACTCATTGCGTATTTTAGACAATAAAACCTGTTTCCACAATTTACGACATGCACTTTACGTCGTAAATGCTGGACGTAAATAGTTGATAGTCTGTTGTTAGATATGGGCATTGAATAAAATAAACGCATTAAGTTTACTACTTACCGCATTTTTATATAATGTTCTACAAATACAAATATTCACAAATTTTAACAAAAGGACCATCGACTTCAAGAACGGCACCACACGGGAAGTACCAGCTTTCAAATTTTAAAAATTTCGTTAAAATTGGTTAACCCAATCGAAAGTTATGAGGTAACAAACATAAAAAAATACAGTCGACTACATAACCTCCTCCTTTTTTGAAGTCAGTTAAAAAATAAGTATTTTGATTAAACCCTTAATACTAATGACTGCCTTGGTGGCGTAGTGGTAACGTACGCGACTGCTAAGCTTGAGGTCTCGGGTTCGATTCCCGGGTCGAACCAAATGTTGGTATGATCTGCAAATATTTGTTTCGGAGTTTGAGTGTTTTCTATGTGTAATAGAAAAAAAAGTATATAAGTAGTTATATCAGTTGTCTAGTGCCCATAACACAAGCTCTGCTTAACTTGGGGCTAGATGGCGTTGTGTGTTAGATGTCCGGAATATTTATTATGTATTATTATTATAATCCAGCTGTTTTTTAAAGATCAGGAGTTATATCTTATTGCGTCCTGTTCCATAAAAGGTGCAATAATAAACGATTAAATATTTTAACATTTTGTAAACTACAAAGAAGAAATAAAGTGACAGTTTATTGCATAACGCAATGGGTTTCATATAATTCAACAATATTGCATTTAAGTTGAGAGGTGGCTTCTCCGTATCCGTAATTGGTGCTTCAGTGCAATTCAATCTCTTAAGTAAACACAATTGAACATTATATTAACATGGATAGAATATGGAATCAATATTGGAAGTTTTGTTAGTCGTTTTGTATTTTTTTATTATTAGCAAGTAAGCCTCGGTGGCGTAGTGGTAGTATATGTGACTGGTGTGCTTGAGGTCCGGGATTCAATTCCCGGGTTGGACCGAACCGGGTTTGTATCGTCTAAAACTGTTTGTTACGATGTGGATGTTGCCTATGTATTAAATATATGTATTTACTAGGGCGACGTAAGTGTGTATAAATGAAGGTAATTGGTTTATCAATCTCAGTATCAGTATTGTTGCATGGTCTGCATTCACAATGCAACAAAACTGTGGAATGAGCTGTCGCCTGCGGTGTTCCCGGACCAATACGACATTCAAACCTTCAAGAAAAGAGCGTACTCCTTATTAAAAAGCCGGCAACGCACTTGTAACGCCTGTGGTGTTGCGGGTGTCCATGGGCGGCGGCAATCCCTTACCATTAGACGATACGTCTGCTCTTTTGCCCCTATACAATAAAAAAAAACAATGAATATTGTGAAGAGTAGTTCTCTTAGATTCTGCTCAGACTTTCCACCAGGCGGTTACTTTTGCAAGCTCATATATTTAAAAAAAAACTACCCTTTTTTAGATCCATTTGTTCATCTATCTATATTTATGTATATGGCATATTACATATGTTAAGTGTTCATAATAATTCCCGTATATGGAAATAATAATATAACATGCAAGGCGAAAGTTGAAAAGTTAGGCAATACAAATAACTTTTGCTCAAAGTTTATTTCGTGTAGATCTTGGTTTCCGCATACATTAATCCTTGATACATTTTATCTGTGTTCCAACTTTGATACAAAGCCGTTGAGGATAAAGCTAATAAGAATATAATTGAATAACAAACATATGGGGAAACAGTTATTTATGGTATTAGGGGGGAAAAGAAAATCAGGATCGATGCATACCTCAACAGTTATAAGTACGTTATCGACTAACGATCGAGCCGTTTTCAATAACCTATCTTTAGTTATATCTAGAGATAGATTATTGACCACGGTCACCTCCCGACCATTCCTATCCCCCACATCTGTGTTATACCAATTTGCAAAGTGATGAAGCACTAAAATAACACACATTGCTTCCCTATCGAGCCGAAATTACTAGTAAAAAACGTAAAGATATTGTTTGTCCCTCACAATAAATAAATAAATATGCCGGACATCTAACACACAACTCCATCTAGTCCCAGGCTAAGCAGAGCTTGTGTTATAGGTACTAGACAACTGATATAAATACTTACATACTTTTTTTTCTGTAAATACATACATATTTTACATAGAATACACCGAACTCCGAAACAAATATTTGCAGATCATACAAACATTTGGTGCGACCAAAAATAGACAAATTTCTAGCTTTTGCTCACGCGTTACGGAGAATATAGGCTACTCTTTATCGCGGTAAAGAGTCAGCATGTGTCCATTCTCAAGAATCAAAGTATCTCTATGCCGAATTTTATTTAAATTCACCTAGTGGTTTAGTCATTGCAACTTACAGCATCGAAAGAGTTGATCGTATCAGATTTCTTTGAAGCCGTGGGTGGTATCTTGTTCTTATTAAAATTGTAAACAAATTATTACTATAAAAAAATATTGCATACATTTATAAATGTCGCCTTGTTGTTTGTGATGAAATGTTTTTCTCAACTTATAATTTTTGAGGTGAAGAAGTTATCACTGTAATTTGATTGATCTTCATTTGCTTATTTTATCTTGATGTATCATCTCTTCAAAGTTAATTTTCATTCTTCCACAAAGTATACGCTTTCATAATAATATAAATTTACACCTTATCTGAGCATAGACAAGGTAGAGTCAATATAACGCTATCAGTCACGATGTTCATATAAATCACGTATTTCACGCTATTTCCATATACATCAAACTTTACATACACCCTCGCCGGTTAGAGGCACTTTGAACAACATAAACCCTTCCTCAGTATACTGTCAATCTAAGGCATAAATCAGAGCCTAGCTAAGATACAAATGTTCTTATTTAATCTCTTTCTAAAATCGTAAACGCTTTAATTGTTTTATATCTAATATTTTATTTTTATTTCGTTATTTAAAATTGAGATGACGTCATTTCCATAACTTCGATTAGATTTCTAATTCATTTACGTTTATAAAATGTTCCTAAAATTCTTTAATCAGCATACGTCTACACGACCTTTGACAGGACCCTGATAAACTCCCTTATTAGTTCGAATTTAAACTATGCTTTTAATTCCAGTATCTTCTTGTTTTATTAACTTATCAATTGGCACTCTATCAGTTAAACTTACATTTCACTATACATTTTAGTGATAATATACATTATTTATATTTTCCTAAAAAATCACAAAATTAAATCAAAAATCTATAAAAAAATAATGATAAAATAAAACATGAAAGCACTCTAAAAAATATTAAATTCACAAAACCAAAACCTTCAAAGGTACTAGACACCATACAGGAACTCTTAAACTTATAATGTCATAATTTGGATGTCAAATATCTAATCCCTACTTTGTTTCTTACAAAATATCTCTACTCATCGTCCCACCCCCTCTATTACGCCACATATTGCGTCCAATTTACCCTAAAAACATAGCAAACAACCCCTTAAAATAAATTGGGGCTGTAAGTACGTGCATGGCTGATTCATTTTTAATAGCAGCCTCTGTTGTTAAAGGGACCTCTTTTGAGTGGGGGCAGGGGGGTAACTTTAAAGAGAATAATGTTGGAAGGCTTAGAGGGGTAAACATTAGGATCATAACATCAGTTTGAAGTAAAAGAAGGTTTAGTTGGTGTGGGTCACAAAAGAAGAGGTCATTCTTTGAGGCAGTAATTTATATTCCACTACTTATTTCGTTAATGCTGATATTTTAGTTTCGTGTTCTCGATTTCACATATACTTATACTGTGTGGTTAGTCGGATCATTTGGTATGTGTTTAGATGTAATTTGTAATTAAAACTTATTTTGTGATTTTAACTTTGTAAACGACGATCTTCTATTCATCCCTTCATTTTACTTGTTGGGAGTGCACTGTCCGAAAATACTTTTAAGCATATCCATTATCAGACATAAACCTCTCGCCAGTACAATCGACTTTGGGTTTCTTAAATTCGGATTCTACTAGCCACATCGCGCAAAAAGTTTCATCTACAATAATTTTGAGTTTATAGTCCCAGTGGCTTAGGGTCTGCGTTGATGTATCAGTAAGTTAGTTAAGACAAACGGTTTTATTTGTATAATTTCCTCTTTTATATGGTTAGAGCTTCATGTATCGATAATAGTAGGCTTTCACTTCTTCTATTTATGTTGTTAATGGTTTGCAATGTATCTGACGTGTTCATCGCGTTGCTCGTTAAGCGGTACACGCCCTGACCACTGTCTTTTACCTACCTCTTAATATCAGATCGTTACGGATACCAAACAACCGCTGGGGATGTGAAACACTCGATAGATTACCCTGACATTCGTTCCACTAGATGAAAAAAGCTCTATGTCTAACTATAGATGACTTATCAACGATGATGTTGATAAATTAAATTTTACACATCGTTGTCCCTTTTCTATGTTTAAGAGAATCATTTTTAGCCTATAAAGTCTCGATACTGTTTATGTTAGTTTAAACATTTTTAAAGTCCTTCAAAACGAGGCTCATGCGTAAAGCAAGAGCTTTGCGTCTTTTGAAGGATTTAATATGTGATTAATCAAAGGGACTATAAACAGACAGTACATTGGGTCTTTTCAAGCAATTTATTTTATTTGGCACCAAAAGCAATTTTCTTGGGGAGTTTGAATGCCCGTTGTAAATATTTTCCAGTAAGTTTTTTAGCTTTTCGAGCAATTTTTTTTTTTGAAAATTGTTATTTAAAATTTTCAACAAATTTCTTTCACATTTCATTAAATAATAATCAAAACTATGATCCTTAATATGAGCTTATGCATAAAGTCTCAGTTATAAATATATCGATATAGATATTCACATCCCTATATGATCTACCACAAGAACGTCCGTCGGTCTACGATAATGTTAACGTTAATAACGGGATACCTGCCTTAATGAAGTTTCTTGTGAACTTTACACAACCTCTTGCATGCTTATGTTGGCTATTTCCCTGGTAATTGACCAGCTGTCTCGTACGTCCAACATGTTGTCTTAATTAGTATATTGTTACGAGGAAAGATTATTCGCGAACAATGCTTGAGACGTCTACAAACACAGAAAGTTCTCGCCGATCTCTTGAGGTATGGAATAATGAACCTTACATCGATAAACATAGCATCAAATATCTATTGATTGTTGCTTCCAGCAATCTCACCGGCGGGCGCGTCTTTGGCACAGTGAATGACCCCGTATGTACGAGTCATTTCCATAATGTAATAATAGAAATAAAATGACTAATATCTTATGAAAACAATCAGGACTGACTGCTTAACGTGACCTGCGAATCACGGAGAGGCTCATGGTAACACGCCACCACTGGTCACCCATCCAGGTGCTGACCGGGCCGTCGTTGCTTACCCTCAGAAATTGTTTGTAATCACCAAGCGGAACTGGGCTATGTGCGCTACCTTGTAATTTTTGAGTTGCTGATTTACAGTTATAGGTGTTCCGTCAGACCGTGTGGCTCTAGGGAGCCACAAAGGCTAGGGCTAATCCAACAAATATAATAAATACGAAAGTTTGTGAAGACAGGTGTATGAATATCTGCGGCGGTGTGCCCCGGCCGTGCTTCGAAGAGCACTTTAAGAAGTCAGTCCCGGTTGTCATGAACATCTATGGCAATCGTTATTGGGAAGTCAGTGCCCTCAAATATACTGACAACAAGTTCAACCTTGGAATCCAGTACACCCTGAGGGTTGCAGGGGTCATATGCCAGTTGCTTTACGTAAAAACTGATATTCAGGTAAAACTGGTTGAACTAGTAGCCGATCCTAAATAATATTAGAAATAATAACGGCTAGGAAGATGATGAGATAGTTATATAAAATTATTCTATAATAAGTAATTTATCTCTTATATTAATTTATTTAAAAAGTTAATGAATTGATATTACAGAAAAATTACAATCAGACTACAAACAAAAATAGTTGTGCTAATCACAAAACTATTTAAATCGAAAACAAGACGGCTTAGAAGTCATATTCACTAAGAGCTAGAATAAGAGTCCAGTCGAAGTGCTGACATAAAAATGAAGTATATAAATAAGTTTCTTTCACTTTTCCTGAACATATATATTACATTACCGGCAACAGAGACATGTCTCTACAACACACATTCCATGGCAATTTATATGAATACTCTCCATTAATTGTGACGCGTCGCACAAAAAATGTTTTCTTGTTCCGGCTATGTAAAAACTTGTTAGAATTGCCTACGTCTCGCCGAGACTCGTAGTAAAGAAACGGTGACATACTTTAGGGTATACAACTAAAAACGAGAGAGTCTTCACCATATTTCATTTGAATTTCTTTTTACCCGACTGCGTCAGAAGGGTAACCTTGTGTGTATATATTTTTTTGACACTTCCTGCAGTCTAAAAAGCTTAATGAATTTTAGCTGGTGAGGTTTAGTAGTTTTATTTTTTATTTTTATACCGTTTTTTTGTCTCTATTACAAATGACTACATTAATACTCTTAAAAAAGCAATTCTTGTATATATATATATATACACTCTGAATCTCGGAAACGGCTCCAATAATTTTCATGTTATTGAAACTCAATATATTTTTCAAATTATATTGAGTTTCGGGGGCGATAAATCGGTATAGCTTCTAGCCAAAATGGGTCTACTCTGCCTGATGGGAAGCATAAGTAGAATCCAAGAGTGGTGGTCACCATATTCATTGTGAATACAGCATGGTGACCCACGCTATGGTGGCCTAGTGACTAACCAACGAAACATGATAGCACAAACGATGTCATTTTACGTTGATTTTCTGTAAGAGGGCAGTACCGCCCCAGTCGAGCCTACCCGTTCGTGCTGAAATCAGCGTGGCTCTACTAGCTTTAGTAGGGTTCATTCAAAAACAAAGTCATCTATGGTCCTGCATTTACTATACTAGCTTTTGCCCGTGGCCCCCCCTCCCTATCCTTAGGGTTTACAAGTAGGGAAAGTGAGTAGAGCTTATGAAATTAATATTATATTGCAGAGTTCCTTAACGGAATAAGTGTATTTATTATTTTCTAAAATGAAAGTAGCTTAAGTCCTTATAACATCAGCTATATGCCAGTGAAAGTTCAGCCGTTCCACAGCTTAGCCGGAGCTAACAGATAGCCAAAATTTAGAAAATAGTTTTTTTTTTAATTAAGTCAAAAAGAAAATCTGTTAATTTAACATGACGAACATACATCTTAAGTTGATTTATGTGTATAGATTGAGTGAGTGCTCACATCAGGACCTGACTGCTCAGCATTAAAAGAATTAACATAAGTTATAACTCATTTAAATTGGAAACTAGATAAGCAAACTCTTATAAAAATATTACAATTTTCATTCCCAGTGCAATAATAGCAGTCTCCGTAGCGTATCCATTTTCTCAGTTGTCTTAGCATAAACTCGTACAGTTGCGACGGTTTTCACTGTAATATTTTCTTATTTAATTGTACTGCTTTAAATTTAAAATTGTGAGAAATGTATTTTCAGCGCCTTAGAGAAACATTATGAAATGTTATTGTACATTTCGTGTGATGAACACGACCATCTGTTCTGTGTCTGAGTGTACTTTATCTATAATAATGTATGTATTTAGAAATACATAAGATTTTGCCTAGTTTGGGAGTTACACGGTCAGTAGAGAGAGTCGTGTGTGAGATGATTTTCGAAGGACCATGCTTCGGCGCAAAGAGCGGACTTGCTTATATTACTAGCACGGTTATTCTACAAACCCCGTTCCCTTCCTATCCCTGTCCTGTTCTTCTCAAGAACGGGGTTTCAGCGGTTGGCAATTTCCTTTTGATTTTCTATGGTAGGATTTCATGGGCGATGGTGGTCACTTACCATTAAGTGACCTGACTGTTAAATCCTATGCCATAAAAAAGTATTAGAATTGAAGATTAAAACAAAAACTCATCTGCGTGTACAGTCTTGTGTTCAACGCTATAAACTAATTTCTACAAACTTTAGTCTGTGTCTTAGACCTTATACCCGCATAGCTGTCTGGTTCGGTCGACTGAACATGTAGATTGTGTTAATTTGATCTAACTGTTTCACGTTTCTGACACCCAATAATAAACCAGTGACTCTAATACTATGACGCTATTGACTTATACATTGATATTAGGAAATAGTGGAACATAACTATTTATTTTATGGAATAAGCAGCGAACGAGCAGACGCATCTGAGGTGCCGCAGGTGCGTTGCCGGCCTTTGGGTGATGGGGAGGGTATGGGGAATGGGTTGGGGTATGGTCCTTCTGTATCCTCACTCACTCGTTGAAACACAGCGCAACGCTGTTTCACACCGGTTTACTGTGAGGCCGTGGTATCATTCCGATCAAACCCATGCATGCCGAAGCGTGGCTCTTCTACGGAAATCTCATGGTGTTTCTAAGGAAAAGCTGCTCACAAAACTGATTCTCATTTAATAACAATAATACTATTCCGGGCATCCAATTTGAAATGCAGAATATGCAAATGTAAAAAAAAACAAATTTAGTCAAGCGAAGAACCTTTTACCACACAGATTCGAAAACAGTGGGTAAGGACCACTGATGTGATCTTTGTGCACCACCTAACTTACTAGATTTCTACTCCACCCTAAGGTTGACTGGAAGAGAATGCTTTGGGCAGTAAGTTCGCGAATATACAAATGTGCATATAGTTTTAATAATAATAAATATATATGACCAATATAGTCTGTTCGAAATACCAAACGATTAAAAGGTAGATAACAAAAATAAAATAAAAATGTTTAATTGATTCTAAAAATTACAAGATAATATTTTAATAGTATGACATCGTTTACGTAACTATATTAATGTAGGTACGAGTACTAGAACTGATGCCCAAACTAGGCCTTAGCCTGTATCTTGGAAAACAGTGTTCAGTTGCGCTGAGGATGACAAAATAGCTTATTTACAGTTTTGGTGTTAGTATTTATATAGATGTACCTGTAAATATTATTTGTAGAATAGCATTCTATAGCATTGGTATTAATATTAGCCTATACTTATTTACTTTACAAATTTTGCAGACCATGCATATATACAATAACATTATTAACAGTTATGGAATTCCTTACGAATTTTCTCCATTTGAATGACATTTTGACTGCCTCGGTGGCGTAGTGGTAGAGTATGCGACTGCTGAGCTTAAGGTCTCGGGTTCGATTCCCTTGTCGGACCAAATGTTTGTATGATCTGCAAATATTTGTTTCGGAGTTTGGGTGTTTTCTATGTATAATATGTATGTATTTACAAAAAAAAAGTATATAAGTATTTATATCAGTTGTCTAGTACCCATAACACAAGCTCTGCTTAGCTTGGGACTAGATGGCGTTGTGTGTTAGATGTCCGAAATATTTATTTATTATTTATTTTGTAATCGCACACCTAAAAGGCCTACCTTAAATAAAAGCCTTTTGAACTTGAACATGTCACAAAAATTTATGTTAAGTTACTAAAATCCCCATTATTATTAGGTTACACACATCTATTAAACAATTACAACACATAACTTTACACCCGCAGAAGGCCGAGGGACGAAAATTCGTAAGTGCAATAACGTTCCACATATTGTGACACTCCGTGGCCTGACGTAAACTAATCCTGTAAGTTTAACATTGTCTCATGTGATTCAAGATAGTTTAGAAGATTTGGGTTTCTAAGGGGTGATAATGCATGTTTGGGAGAAGGAACATTTTCGTCACGTCAATGATTTGTACTCAAATATTTGTGTACATATTTGTAAGGTCGAGATTTAAGGAGTTTGAATTTGGCTCTTAAGACACTATTAGCTTCGTCGCAAGATACGGCCCGACTATACGAGAAGGACTAGTTTCAACAATTTTCTACTTTGTTTGTTTATAATTATAGTCGATGATTGTTTGGCAGTGTATTTTATTGTCTATGTACAGCAAACGGGTTAATGATTATAACAAGGTAAGTTACTAACACCGCTCATAAATACTTACAAGTGATATATTATGGGTTTTCTATAGTAATATAGTTTTAGTAATATTGTTTTAGTAGTAGACTGCACGGTTGGCCGAGTGGTGTCAGCGGTCGCCATGCCGCTTGCTACTGCGCCAAGTGTCGTGGGTTCAAATCCCACGCGGTACCTACAACACTTTGTGTGATCTACGAATTGTTGTCCCGAGTCTGGATGTTCTTTGTGTCCGTTTCATGTATGTCTGTAAAGTCCCCCACGACACAGGATGTTTATTCCTAATGTGGGAGTTGTCTTTTTAAAGAAAAAAAAAAAAAAAAAGTACTCCTGAGAAGAAAAAAAACGACTAAGTGAGAGTCGGACTCGTGTACTGAGGGTTCCGTACAAACCTGTAGGCAACTAAAAATTTATGTTTTTTGTAATTTTTCCTTTATCTGTGCTATAACACGGTGCTACGTATCGAATTTCAAGATTTTGAGTTCACGAGAAGTTCCCGGTAGGTTTTGATTCCCTTGAGAGTATCGAAAATTTGCAGCATAAACAGTTGTATCTTTTGATTGCATAGCTTAGAAGTTTAATTTTTTACAAGGGACATTAGACCTGAGTATTTCAAATGAATTTCAGTTTGATACCTTTACGCGTTCCTGAGAAAAAAAGGCCTTGACATACAGACGGACAACAAAGTGATCGTATAAGGGGTTCCGTTTTATTCCTTTTGCGATACGGAACCCTAAGAATACGTAGAATCTACTAATAGCGGTGGCTTTCGATTGCGTGATTTAGAATTTGGTGATGATAATATACCTAAAAATAATATACGGTCCATTAAATTTAACATCCCAAAGTCCTAATACACGCTATAAAATTTAACGAAATAAAAGCATTCAATAAAAACAATTTCCACCCACTTCAGTACCTGTGGGTGTAAAAAAGTGAACAGAGAAATGAAAAATATATAAAAGGGTTTGAATATTAACTCTGGGCTGGAGGTAAGTTTCAAATTTATGATCTACCTATCAATATCAACTTTTGATATTTAGGACCGGAATCCAGTCTAACGATACTATATTCTCGTATATCTAATCTAAACTAATATTACAAAGAGAAAAGATTAGATTTTTTTGGAAGGGGTGTTAGGTATGAGTTTTACGTGTCTGTGTGTACATCTCTCTGTGGGTTCTTGCTGTATTATAGCTCCCAAATGGATGATTTTGATTATTTAGCTTGGAAAGTTTACTAAGAGCGTGTTATACCACTTAAATTCATGGTTAAATGCCTGTGTTTGCACGGTAGGCAAAGCCGGGGTCGGCTACTTATAAAATGAGTTTAAGTTGTAAAAACATATATCTTGTTTTTTTTATTTTTTTTCGTTAGGAACACTCGTTAATTACTTACGTATTGTAATGTAATTACCAACCTATATATGTACCACCAGCTTGTCTCTACTTAGGGTTCTCTAGGATTGTTGCATGTGATCTTGATATTCTAAAAACATGATCCTTTGACTATATTAAAGAATTCCGGTAGGAAGTTTTGGTACTTTAAATACATTCTAGTTAATTTAAATAAGAAAATTCAATGAAAATAAGAAATCAAATAGTACAGTAGAATTTCGCTAGATGGCGCTATTCTAAATTTCTGATAAATTATCTTTAAAAAAATATATGTTAAATATAACTCTAAACTTTATTAAAAATTCCTAATACACCGAAATAGGAACCTAAATATAAATTGTTTTATTGAAAAATGTGTTAAAATTAATTTATATTCCAATGTGATAAAAAATGTACAAGGAGTCGTATGTTAGTGTGTATATCTAATTGAAGACACAAAATCAGTATATAAATGGAGTGTGTGACTTACTGGCAGTTTGTTACAAACCATTAAGCACGAAATGATGTGTAAGAGCTTACACTCTAATGTGACAGATGCTTACGAAAGTCTGGTAGAAAGAAATACTTTTAGTTTACGATGTTAGAAAGTTTACGCCTCAAAATAAATTCGCCTTAATTCCTTAACTCATATTGATAAGGCCAGATTGTCAAAGTCTCAAAATTGTCTATTGTCGGATTGCTTAGTGGTTGAAATAGTCGCTTGGCCCCTTTCAATCCTCGCACATGACAATATTTTGTGGATCACATAAAATATTATCCAGTGCGAGGATTAAATTCAATTATGATTCTAATTGTTATTTGTATACGTCTTTATATTTATTACTAGTACAAAAATTGCCTTACATAGAAAAACAAAAGAAAAGAAAAATAGAAACCACTTTTCATCGTCGTGTTTCATTGGTGACTGCGAGACCGAAGGCCCAATGATTTAGAAGCATTTCAACCGGTCGTCTCAATGTGGGTCACCACGCTGCATTGTGACCACTATTCTCGAATTCTGCTCATGCCTTCCATCAGAAGAGTAGGGACACTTCGACAGGCTCATATCATATAAAAACATATTTCAGGACACTTCACAGATAACACGATAATTTATATTGATCTCAAATCCGAATTCTCGATTGTATTTCAAATATAACTTTGTTTCACTCTGTAAACTGTTTGAGAGTCGAGAACACGAGCGCAAATTAAACACCTACCTATCTGCAAATAAAGAAATATTAAATGCTCGCTCTTAAGTACCGCTTCCCCGGTATAAATTAAACCAGTTTTTTCCGAGCTGTTTTAAAATTAATAAAAGTTGGAATATAATTTAGGAAAGGTATTTCTTCTTGTTTGAATTTGTTTTTACGAGAATGCTTCATATAGATACACTACATCTATACTAATATAAAAAGCTGGAGAGTTTGTTTGTCTGCTTGAATTAATCTCAAGAATTACCGATTTGAACAATTCTTTCAGTGTAATCTAACACTGGGCTATCTAGCCCATGTATCGAGTCAGGCTATAGGCTAAATATCATAACGTTAAGGCCAATAAGAGCGGAGCAACAAGGAATAATGTTACAAAGTCGGGCAAAAATATTACGCTACGGGCAATAGGAATCGTAAACGAGGTAGCGTGGGTCAGCTAGTGTGCATATAAAGTTGAACGTGTAGATAAATATTGATAAAAACCCATGGGAGAGCCATACCTTGGCATACCCGGTGTTAAGCGAGCAAGTTCTTCCGAAGGTTTTTTTGAGTAAGTGGGTTTATTGGAACATGCGGGGAGATACTCATAGGACGACTCTTGTACACAAGCGCCATAGTACTAGGCGTTAGTTACTAATCATGCCATGACCGTATGTATGGCATAGTGGTTTTAAGTAGTCACCACTCCGATCACTACTATTCCAAGTGTTGTGGTTTCAAATCCTACATGGGACAACACTTTATGTGTTCCACAAATTATTGTTCTGAGAGTCGGTGTTCTTTGTGCACGTTTCTTCTATGTTTGTAAAGTCTTCCGCAACACATGGACCAGCAGCCAGCAACCAGCAGAATCCAAGAGTGGTGGTCACCATTATCAATGCGAACAAGGACAGTGCAGCATGGTGACTAGCACTTTGGTGGCCTAGTGAGATGCTTTTTCACGCCCCACTTAAGGGACCCGGGATCATAGTGGGACGGACTTGTCTTATAAAAAAAGATATGTACGATATATATATATACTATCCCAGAATTAATTTTGAAAAGTAGTTAGAAATATACATATATTTCTAACTATTTTTTCAAAATTAATTTTTCAATTCTTCTCTTAAATATATAATATGAATACTATAAATTTAAACGCTACGCATTTATTGAATACCGACCGCATTATTTTGTAATTAAACTCAAGATTTATCGCTATCTTTAAATATTTCGCATACCATAGTTTGTGAAGGAACCATGTTGCGCTTAGTTTATGAGTACAATGTCTAACTTAATCCTAACTTTACGCAATATAAACACAAGTGTTGGTGCTTGTAATACGTTCATAATTAGTTCAAACAGTTGATCACCTTAATCGTTGAACGATATCGGGGTAGAAGTTATTCATAGCAATAGATGTACATTAAAGAGAACTGATAAAACATTGTAATATATATAAATATAACTTGTTTGTACCTGTTTTCATTTATTCATTCGTGAATAAAGCACAAAAATACCCAAACTCCTAAAGTGTTGTATCATTAGAAGATCAAACCTTCAACAATGGCTGTAGAAGGAAGCGGAAAGATTACCGTTTAAAACGCAACCGTCGGTGTAGTTTTACTAATTAACATGTAAAATTAAAAAACAAAAAAAAATATTTCGCTTATAACTACAAAAACTTATGCCTTTAATGAATTGATTGAAAATAAATAGTTATTCTACAATCGATTAAACAGTTACCTATTGTCATATTTAAGTACTTGTTGTATAGAAACCCACACAACAAAAGCTTTGGTAAAAGTCAAGATACAAATTTGTAAGGGATTATTTTGAACACATTCAGTTGATTACAGTTGAACGCGAGTTTTCGTAATACGCATTGACGATTCTGTTCAAATCAAGTACAAGAACACACATTTTGTTCAAGTCAATCACATGCTAAACTGTAATTTAGTCTGACATGCGCTTGACGCAGGACCAACGAATACAGCGTTGACACTCGCTTTGAGATAGATTTGCTAAACGTTCAAATTGTGAATGGCATCTAGGATTGATATTTAATAAATCTTTTGTGACACATTATTTCCGAATTCTGTAAAATTTGATCAAAAGACAGTACTTGAACAAAGAAAAAGCAGTCGATGACAGTTCTTAGTTTTGTGAAAATATCTAAATAAATAACTTCATGTTCGAATAAAGTAACAAAAACTAATGCTGTTCGTGGTACTTTATTCTGAAGAGATCCTTATGTTCTCAACAGACCAATTTCAATTTTTCCTTGGAAAACTACAGTCATGGATCGCTTAGCCAAATATAAACTAGAAGCTTTCGAGTTTATTAATGAAGTAAGCAGTAAGCTCACAAACGGAATATTAAATTGATCATCTTAAGCATTATTGTAAAGTCAAAAGTTAATCGAGTTTTATGGGATTCACATTAGAGAGTATGCGAGAGCTATCTTAAGTTAAATCGAATATTAATTTCTATATTAGATTATCAGACGTAGAATAAAGTCCATCCTGCCTTTGTTAATACATCGCAAAATCAATACAAGAAGCCAACAGCTGGTGAGAATTGTCTTCTTTTATTAATGACCCAGAATTTAGTTATTTCGGTTACTTTTTGTTTTTATTAGGTAAATAAACAACAATACAATACAAGGGTATGAATACAATTTCACAAAAGTGTTGATAACTGTACTATCAGCGACCATTTACCACATAGTAGTAAGAAAATACAAGGTGTCTCAAAAGAAATTTCATATTTAGTGGATTGATTAAAAAAAAAGGAAGCGGTATATAGAAAAAATGTTTATTTATTGTTAAAATACACTTTTTGGGAATTCATTTCTTAAAAATAATATCGTCTAAATGTAAACCCTCACGTTGTTGGCACTCATTTAATCGAACAGTAAAATTACTTATGACTGCTCGACAGGTGGAGTGAGGGATGGCTGCCATTTCGTGACGGATATTTTCTTTCAAATGCGCCAGTGAAGTTGGTTTATTGGCGTAAACTTTAGATTTAAGATAACCCCATAGGAAAAAGTCCGTAGGGGTTAAATCTGGGCTACGTGGAGGCCAATTTATGTCACCTCTCCGGGAGATCAATTTTCCTGAGAAAATTTCACGAACACGTGGCAGAGATATATTGGACGTGTGTGAAGTTGCTCCGTCCTGTTGAAACCATGTTCTTTGGTTATAGCCAGGAAAGTTTTGCAGTTCAGGTACCAAGAAGTTGTATAACATCTCCACATAACGCTCTGAATTCACTGTAACTGTACGCCCCATTTCGTCTTCAAAAAAGTAAGGGCCGATAATTCCTCGCGCCGACATGGCAGCCCATACGGTCACTTTAGGCGAGTGTAGGGGTTTCTGATGTTTGCGTTTCGGATTGGCTGAACTCCAGTAGCGGCAGTTTTGCTTATTTACGTGGCCATTAAGATGAAAATGAGCTTCATCCGAAAACAAAATGTTGGTAAACGTTGAAAATCGCTCAATCATCTGATTTACGAAATTAAGCCTCTGACCGGCATCTTGGGGCTTTAATTCTTGCACCAATTGAATTTTGTAGGGGTGCAGCTTTAGATCTTTGTGCATAATGCGATGTAATGATGATCTATGCACATTTAAAGCACTCGCGCGCTTCCGAATTGAAAGGCTCGGGTCGTCACGTACAGATTGATTAACACTCTCCACGTTTTCTACCGTTCTTGATGACCTAGGTCGCCCGGATTTTGATTTATCCAGCGTTGATCCAGTCTCTTCAAACTTTTTAACCCAATGTCGAATGAGAGGAAGGCTTGGCGCATCATTTAAGTGGCGAAAACCTCGAATACTGCAGAATTTTCTACGCGCGACAGTTGTCGACCGTTCTTGTAAAACTCTCGCACGCACAACGCGCGGTCTGCTCCCGAGAAACGCTCCATAGCGACTGAATCCCCAAGAGCCAAGCTACCAATTGACATAACCCCCGCACCCCTCAAGTACGCAGCGTTCACGCAGTAAGCTAAACAAATATAAAATTTCTTTTGAGACACCCTGTATTAACAGGATTTCTTTCTCTGAGAATATTAGATACTAGCTGACTCACGCAACCTCGTTTACGTCTTATTTTTTTTTTTTTTATTTATTAATACTTCCTGCATTACATTTGAGGCGGACTTAATGCCGAATGGCATTTTCTACCAGTCAACCTTTGTATGGTTTAGTAAGGGACGTGGCAGATGCACTTGTCTTATGAAGAGAAGTTATGAGCAATATATATATATAAAAGATACTTTTGCATAGATACATGTAACAATAAATATTTATATAATATACATACAGAATAAAATATATAAAATATAAAGATATATTTGAGGTAATAAAATTATGAAGCTATATCTGATAGTTGTCTCCTGTAAAGTTCACTAACTTTGGCCTTAAATGTACAACGGTTTGTTAATTTCCTGATCTCAAGTGGGAGCGCATTCCATAAAAGAATAGACTGGACAGCAAAAGCAGAATGGATAAGAGTAGAAGTGTGTGTTGGACATAAGCCATAGCCAAGCCATATATAGCCCGTAGCATGAAAATTTTCGCAAAATAAGTAACTTTTCTGGTTGATTTTTACACCCTGTGTCCGAAAAACCCAAATATCTAACCCTATTTTTTCCAAAATAAAATATAGCCTATGTTAGTCGTGGATAATGTAGCTTTCGAATGGAGAAAGAATTTTTAAAATCGGTCCAGTAGTTTTTGAGCCTATTCATTACAAACAAACATACAAACAAAGTTTTCCTCTTTATAATATTAATATAGATAACATACATTAGCGATATTATGCGTTGGCTAGTGAATAAAAATTAGATATGTATGTATTGTAGGCTTATACTTGAATTAATTTGAATAAAATTTAAGGTTTTGAAGTGATAGCTTTTTAAAAGAGCTAGGACGCATTGCCATTAGATCAATAGTACGTACTATTGATCTAATGACTGTACATAAATATTTGTTATAACTATCAACCATTCTGTGCATCGGCGATCTTTTTCCTGCATTAGTTCGACATCGAGTAATGCTACACATATTACGGCAATGAGTTCTAGTGGGTACAACATAACAAAGTATATTAGTGAGTGTAGTACAATCATAGTTACTATAGGACAGGTCATACGGTAGCATTGCTTCTAAATATAAGTGCCTGTGTTCTAGCGTAATACAGTTATAATTTATTAGAAAATCTTTGTATGTGAATGAATTATGATAGCAATTATAATGAATACTGCGCAAAAAAAATCTCGGGACTATTTCCATAGCAGTTACATATTTATCATAAAATGGATTCCAGACTGGCACGGCGTATTCAAGTAATGAGCGAACTAAAGAATTATACAAGTAAAGATAAGTTGAGGGCTGAATAAAACACGTACTGGAACGTACAACGAAACCATACATCTTGAAAGTATGACTAACAATAGCATTAACGTGGTCATCAAGATGAGGCTTACTATCCAATAAGACTCCTAGATCTCGTATTAATTTATATATATATATATATATATATATATATATATATATATATATATATAGATGTATATAATTCCTTTTCAAGTTGTGTGCCATTTAAAATATAATTGGATTAATGTGATAAATAATGATGTGACCACGTTTGTTTTCATACCTAAAACGGAAGATAGTATAGTAGACCTATTCTAAATGCCAATAATAACAAATTTGACTGGTACTGTATGCGACTGCTGTGCTTTAAAAAAAAAAAAGGAGGTCTAACGATCCTCATAAGTTAATGAAATGCCTTAGTTATTTATACTAGACACCTAAAATTTGGTCATGAAGTAGATAAGAGACATCGTTAAGATTTTACGGCAGGCATGTATTCAGGAGCGCTAAGGGCTTTCGGAACTTTATATGAATCCAATATAGGTGACCCGGTGATATTCGTAGATCACCGGGTCACCAAGTCAATTTACAAAGTTCAAGATTTAATGCCTGTCCAAGACTACTGAAGAAAATTTTTAAATAAAATCTGTGTAAAAACACATTATTATTAACTTTATTTATATTTTTTCCCTCTTGAAGTTACAATCAAATATGAAATAACTTTTATATTTGAACTGCATATTAAATTATCTTGTTTAAAATTGAAATTGATAACAAACATTCCAGTTATCTACTTTTGAATTGAACTAGTTGTCAATGAACGTGAGTTGTGAAAACTCGTGCAGTTGTATGTCTTTCCTTTCGTCGAAACCACGGTTGGTATCCTGGTTTCACCATACCCCTTTCTTCCGCGCTAAGTGTTATAGGTTCGATCCCTACACCCACATGAAACACTGTATGATCCACAAAGTTATTTTGAGTCAGTTTGTTCTTTATGTACGTTTCATGAATACCCTTTCGTTACAAGATACATTACTAGAACAGGATATATATAATTTGAAGAAAATGCCGATTTGTTCCATTCTACTCTAAAATTAAAGTCATCATAATCATCATTTTTATCACCGATTCTGCATTGATCAATGATCATTTCAACTACATAACACACAATTGATAACATAAGCTTTTCTCGAAGACTTCCAAGAAGCTATTATTAAGCTTCATTCTACGCCCATTTATTTTATTTATGTCTGAAACATGTACTGTAATTCGAGCAAAATTTATTCAAGAAACTTTTCCTACGAAACTTGTATGGGGTGCTGTAGAATATAGAGGCCAATGTCAGCGGTCAAGTACAGCCGTGCAATCAAGTGTTGCTGGCAGATTTATAGTTACAACTTTCTTCCTTAGACCTTGGAGGTTCATAATTTATTGCTGGGCGATCGATATTAAAATGCTTTTGAATTTATGGCCACTTTTTGTACTGGATAGCTTAATCAGACTTTATAGCATCGTTGAAAACATAATTTATTGGTGATTTGGGAGAATAAAAGGAATTTAAAAATAATTTATGGCGTGAACGAGATGTTTTGATTTTAATAGTGTCGTTATGCAAGTTTTCCATCTGCCTAAAATTTACTTTATGCCTTTTGCTTTGTTCTTGATAACATGTACATATATTGAATTCGAAAATGTTTAGATTGCATAAAGGAAGAATGAAAGAAAAAAAATTGTTTACTCTGAAATTTGTTAAAATTATAGTATCCTGTGATGTTCCAGAAAAAAAGCGAGAAATATAAGAAGGTTCTAACACTGATTTGATGCGATCTCTGCATTACTTCTTTATCTTAACGTATCGCCTGGGTTTTATTTACAAGTACAGCAAGAATCACCATTCTCACTGACATTGGCCTTTCCCTGGGAGAGCCATGATTCGGCATGAATGGGCCGGCTCGACCGGAGTGATACCACGGCCTCACAGAAAACCGGTGTGAAATAGCGCTTGCACTGTGTTTCACCGAGTGAGTGAAGATACTGGAGGCCCACACCCAACCTCCCCCCCTCCCCCCGTTCCCTCTCCCAATCCCCCAAAGGTCAGCAACGCACTTGTGATGATTTTGGTGTAGCGGGTGTCCATGGGCGGCGGTAATCGTTTACCATCAGGTGATGCGTCTGCTCGTTTGCCATATGTATTCAATAAAAAAAAAATAAAAAAAAATCGACGGTCAATTTAGTGAAATATAACAATTAACTCGCTGTGATATTGGTGATTCGTTCCTTACTAAATAATACTTGTCAAAATATTTTGCTCATGAAACTGGTGCATCAAAAGATATCTAGTAGGAAGATATATGAAAGTGCACAACTAAAGCACGAGAACTCCTTACATAAACCAAATTTTAATTAATTTGAAATAGCATCTAACCTCAGGTGCTTAAACGCAAGAGGCTATTAGTTAGAACGTGCCAAGTTGCCGCCAAGCTTGGTGCGAGGTGTGGTTTTGCAGACACTTGGCAATTGTGTGCATGGTCAAAGTGTATTAGCATAAAATTACTGACTCACACAAATAATGTATAGGGCGGGATTTAATTAATATGATATTTATTTAATTAGCTTTTACAAAATAACACCAACACGTAAAATTATTAAGCATTTAGCGCCATCATCATCATTATCCTCGGAACTTCTTAAATTAGATTAGATTTGACTATTAATCTATTGACTTGGTTGAGCTTCATGATTTTTAAGTGGAGCAACTACTGTCAGACGTCCATAGCCTAAGAGTAGCAGGCGATTTCGAAGTTTTGTACATAGATTTTTAGCTCATCTCTTTCCCACTTTTTATTATTTCCAAGATTATACCTCGAGTTTATCTCAATATCAGTTTCTCTACGGAGTAAACGGCGTGAAACCTTGACAACCAATTTAATTCGATGGTTATAGAACTAGTCTCAATTTATTTGAGGGCACTGACTTCCCAATAGTTCATGACAACCGAAACCGACAGCTTAACTTGCTCTCCGAAGTACGGGCGTAGTACTCGTATACTGCCAACTTCCATCCTACTACTATTATAAAGGCGAAAGTTTGTAAGTATGGATGTATGTATGTATGGATGTTTGTTACTCTTTCACGTAAAAACTACTGAATGGATTAGAATGAAACTTTACCACAATATAGCTTATACATCAGAATAACACATAGGCTACTATTTATAAAGATATAGCTTCGCCTCGCGGCGTTGCCCGCAGTTATCATCGTACCGCGGGTAGCACCGCGGGGGTCAGCTAGTATTAAATATTCTTGTAAGAAAAATCCTATGACACTTTAGGCCCAACCTGAGAATCGATTCTGAGATCTCTTCATCGGCAATCGCATACGGTAAGACCAACGTGACAGTTCGGGTAAATGAATAGCTCTACCGATATAAGTTAAATTAACGAAGATAACGCGATAAATATATAATAAAACAGATATAAAGAGTAAGTTTATTTATTGACATCTATAATTTTACGAGTAGTTATAAATGATAATGAAGACGATAACTGTATTCTGTAACGTCAATATTTAATACATGAATTTGTCCAAATGAATGAAATTTATGAAATAAATGTAAATTACTTTAGAACTAACGGATTCAATCATACTAATATTATACAGGTGAAAGTAAGTTTGTTTGTTACGTTTTCACGCGAAAACTACTTAACGGATCATCATGACACTTTATACATATATTCTTGGAGGTATTACAAGTAACAAAGGATAATTTCTACTAAAAGCGGCGAGCGAAAGCTTTTGAGTAATAAATACAACAATGAAAAATCTAAAAAAATAAACCCTTTATCAGTGTACTAGAAAACCGTATAAATAAATAACAATAATAAATATTTTGGACATTTAACCGTGGGAGAGCCACGCTTCGGCATGAAGGGTCGGCTTGACCGGAGTGATACCACGGCCTCACAGAAAGCCGGTGTGAAACAGCGCTTGCGCTGTGATTTATCGAGTGAGTGAGGATAAAGGGGGCCCATACCCCAAAATATTCAAAGGAACAGTGTAACTGAATTTCAACCCAAATATAACTAATTTGTAAAAGGCAATTTGTTTCTACTTTATCTAGAAGCGTCAAATTAAATGTTTGCAAGAAAGTTGTGCTTCAGGGCAGAATATGTGGGCCACAGAAAAACTTACAGATTTATTCGTACTGTAATATTATTTTAATGTTTTATATTGTTGGACATTCTATTACATTATTTGAGTTTATTTTTGACTTTTCGTAATTCATAATACATATTTATGGGATAGTAATTCAAAGTGACAAATCAATTTATTAATAAGAAAACTATAAAAGGATTTGTTTTATTTTGATTGGAACAATTTATGTTATATAATATTAGATATAAAAAAGTTCAGTTAAGATAACGGGTCCCAATGAATAAGTCTCGTGGATTGCCGATTGGATTCTGAAAATTCTTTCACTATTAAAAAAAAAAAATATAAAATATATTACTTATTATTATTTTTTTATTCTTTATTATTAGGTAGTGTTTAAAATTGCAAAGTTATGAACAAAGATTAGATTAGAGACTAAAATATCAACGTATCAGATTAATATTATTTCCCTTGTCGATAAAATGAACAGATTTGCTGAATTTCGTAGGACTGATGCTATTTTAGTAACGTAAACCTGTCTAAGTACTACTTAATGTGATAATTCTGTGAATAGAAGAATATAAATAGTTGAAATATCCCGTGATAGTATATCCAAGATTCAATCAGAACATCACATGAACTAATCGTGACAATTCACTGGTTCTAATTACAACGCGAAGTAATTAATGGGTAATGTCAGCGTGAGAAAACGGTTACTTTATATAAGACGATACGATATCGACGATCTACAGTTTCCCGCGGTTATAGTCGTATTGCGGGTAGCACCGCGGGGTTCAGCTAGTAGTTCATGAAATATCTCATGTAATGGACATTTTTTTTTTTCAGTTTTCATTATTCTGAATATTGAAATCTGTGTAATTTTAAAAATAACTTGGATTTCAGAATTCAGAACAATGAATACTGGAATCTGTGTAAATGAGGCAACAATTTTTGTGGAAGAGCCACGTTTCGGCATGAATGGGCCGGCTCGACTGGAGTGATAGCCTCACAGAAAACCGCGCTGTGTTTCACTGAGTGAATGAGGATAACAGAAGCCCATACCCAAACCCCCCCATCCCCCTTCCCATCCCCCAAAGGTCGGCAACGCACTTGTGTCGCCTCTGGTGTTGCGGGTGTCCATGGGCGGCGCTAATCGCTTACCATCAGGTGATACGTCTGCTCGTTTGCCCACTATTTAATAAAAAAAGCAATATAGGTAAAGAGGCTTGCAGCTAATGGAACATGGAACTTAAAGAGGAGCTAAGCACTATTATGGTAACCATATTAGATGGCTATAACGTAGGTCACGTTATTGACGGAGACTGCTATAGCAAAATAATCCATGCAAATTTACACTTTTCCTATTAAAACACTATTGGTGTGAATTATACATCACTAATAGAATTTTCAATTCAAACTGGTAGTTTCTAAGATTCAACCAAACAAACATCGGCTTTATTATATAAAATTAATATAGATATGATTTAATCACAAACTTCACATATGCCTATTTTCCGATATGTGTCGTGTCGTACAATCTGAATAGTATCAAAACGAGAGACGTCTTGCAATTAGATTTTAATCAAGTTTAACATAATTACTGGGCTACCTCTATCGCTCGTATGCAAGTTGCTTCTCAATTTATTGGCATACTTTTGGTTAGATTGTTATTTTTGTGAACTACTAGTTAAAACTTAAGAGTTCTATTGTTAATTATGATCTTCGTTACTAATTATACATACCTATCTTAGCTACCACACCACTGTGATGCCGGGTCCTTTAAGGGGGGAGGGAGACAAAGCATCTCACCACGCCGCCATAGTGTGGGTCAACATGGTTCTTTGTTCACGTCACACATGCTTTCCATCAGGCGGAGTTGTCATTTTGGCAGCTAATAATTAGAAAATAAACTCTCAACCTGTCGTCTTAGAAGTTTTTGTACTGGAAATGTACGTTCCAGAGCTGAATGATAAAGAATATAAAATGTTTAAATACAAAAAAATTGGGCTCGTCCGGGATTTGAACCCGGGACCTCTCGCACCCTAAGCGAAAATCATACCCCTAGACCAACGAGCCGGTTATCTACACATGCAAAAGAAACAAGCACTAAGAAAGTGCTTCGTACGCAAGATTACGTAAGTAAAACTTACGTACACATTCCTTTTACTTAACACCGGTATTGACTGCATAAATGGTGTAGTTGTATAAGCGGTCATTACCACTTTATATTGCTTCGAGTGTTATGGGTTCAATCAGCACATGAAACAACGGTTTATGTTATATACAAATTATTGTTCAAACACTAGGTGTTCTTTGTGTCAGTTTCCTGTATGTTTGTAAAGTCTCCTTCAATCCAGGATACATTCCTAGCGTGTTTCTTTTAATTGTTTGCACGGTTGGCCTAGTGGTTTAAGCTGTCTGTCTAGTATAGGTATTACCTAATCAGCATATTTACATACTGTACACAAAGTAAATTGATTTCTCAAATTAACTACAAACTCTTGTAATTTTATAACGTATTAATCAAAACGTAGTTTGGGAATAGCTTTTGGAGTATGTTCAAATCCATTTAGACCACCAGTCGAGCCACCAGGGCCATAAAACCTATTATTTTGCATACAAACATAACATTTAGTATCGATCTAGTATTCTCGTGACCACATCGTAAACTATAGGTCTAATTAACCGAAAGATCAAATCCCATTCTATTAAATCAATCCATGCTAATTTTATAAACTAGCTGACCCACGCAACCTCGTTTGCGTCTTATATTGCCCGTAGCGTGAAAATTCTCCCCCGTTTTTGATACATTCTGCCTCTGCCTGTGGCGTAGTGGTAGCGTATGCGACTGCTAAGCTGGAGGTCTCGGGTTCGATTCCCGGGTCGGACCAAATGTTTGTATGATCTGCAAATATTTGTTTCGGAGTTTGGGTGTTTTCTATGTATAATATGTATGTATTTACAAAAAAAAAAAAAGTATATAAGTATTTATATCAGTTGTCTAGTACCCATAACACAGGCTCTGCTTAGCTTGGGACTAGATTGCGTTGTGTGTAAGATGTAAAAAAAAAAAAAAAAAATCTTCATTGGTGCTCCGCTTCTATTAATATTAGCGTGATGATATATAGCCTATAGCATTTCTAGATAAATGGACTATCCAACACTGAAATAATTTTTCAAATCGGACCAGCGGTTCCTGAGATTAGCACGTTCAAACAAACAAACTCTTCAGCTTTATATATTAAGTATAGAAGTATGGATAAACTGTCTATCTGTTACGCTTCCACGACTAAACCGCAAAGAGAAGGAAAACTTGAAAGAAAACTTATACCAAACTATTTGACCAGTGCGTCGTATATTAGGTCAAAACTTACTTCCAAATAGAGTCTCATGTTCAGCAGTGAATTGGTATAGTACTGAAGATGATCAAATGAGTTAAATTATTAACAGGTGATTAATATATTTAAAACTAGCGATCCGGTCCTTCTACTACAACATGCATGTATTACACATATAAACATTACTCTTGCTCTATCTATTGCTAAAAATTGCATTAAAATTTGTTGAGTAGTTTCTAAGGAATAAGCAAATAGACAACAGAAACAGCTTCATTTTATACAATTCTGATACAAAGTGGATCCTTATGGAAGTTAAAAAACTATACGAATCGTGGGAGAGCCATGTTTCGGCATGAATGGGCCGGCTGACCGGTGTGAAATAGCGCTTGCGCTGTGTTTCACAGAGTGAGTGAGGATACCAGAGGCCCATACCCCAACCCGTTCCCCCATCCCCCTATCCTTCCCAAAGGTCGGCAACGCACTTGTGACGCCTCTGGTGTTGCAGGTGTCTATGCTATGGTGCTCGTTTGTTGCCTATGCAATAAAAAAAAAATAGTAACAAAAATAATAAATCTATACTAATATTATAAAGAAGTAAAGTTTGTGTGTTTGTTAAATTGTAGGGGGTAATCTCGGGATCTACTAAACCGATTTTAAAAATTCTTTCAGTGTTGGATAGTCCATTTATCGAGGAAGGCTATAGGCTATATATCATCACGGTAATACTAATAGGAGCGGAGCACCAATGAAGAATGTTTCAAAAACGGGGAAAATTTTCACGCTACGGGCAATTGAAGACGCAAACGAGGTTGCGTGGGTCAGCTAGTCGTTACATATTTTTAATGTCACTCATACATATTAAGTTTCATAAGACAAAAGTTATGTTCATTTACTGTTTTACTTTTTTGAATGAATTTGACAATTATATGAAAATACCGTCGCTGTTCCGGATAATATGACATCATATTAAAAAATATTGGGCTCGTCCGGGATTTGAACCCGGGACCTCTCGCACCCTAAGCGAAAATCATACCCCTAGACCAACGAGCCAGATACACTTACATTCAAAACTAATAATCATAAGTTAGCGAACAACGTCATATTGCGTACGTGCCTTTCACCAAAACGAAAGTTGTGCCACAACTTAACACTTGTCTTACAACAGATGACCTTAATATCTGCGATAGAAAACAAACATTGACACTGTAAGTTTGACCTAAAATGACAACATTTGTGCTGACCTGTTTCGTTCGTGAGTGAGACTTGAGTCCTGGTGATGTAGAAACATCTCGACAAGCTGCCATAGTGTTGGTCACCATGCTGCGTTCTTGCTTCCGCAATTCTCATTGCGACCGTCATGGTGACCACCTTGTTTGGATTTTGCTCATGCTTTCCATCAGGCAGAGTAGAATCACTTTGCCAGACTCAAACATAAAAAGAAACAATATATACACATAAGAATTTCATTTTAGGAAAGCCATTCTTCGGCACGAAAGAGTTGGACGAATTGATATCACGATGTCACAAAACCTGTTACTAAGCAATTATTATCACCACGTAAATTAATTTAACGAAACCTTGTATGAAGAAATTGCTGAGCATTTCTTAAACATCTTAGTTACTTCACAAAATACAATAAAAGATAAAAAGCACAGATAACCAATTTTAGAATTCAAATTTGTCATTGTCATAATATTTATATAATTGTCAAAATCGTATTAAATTTCCTAATTTCCTACAAATATTTGAGCCTAACGTGATTTGATGATGATATTAATTATAACTTCGATAAAAAAATCCCCTTTAAAGTAATAACTTCAGTGTTACGCTACCACAATAAAATTCCAACAACTATATTCAACCCCTATAAACCTTCAACGAGTTAGTAAACCGTCCATCTTATCACCGATATATTGCAAAAGACAGGCAACCTTCATTCAGGATTTTTACCCTGACGTGGTCATCAATCCATCAACCCTCACATAAATAAGAGCCTCGAGGGAGCTGAGCATCGAGCTGTGAAAATTGATGACAACACTCAATCTTTGACCTTGACCATGGACACGTTTATCTAATTAATAGCCTTCCCTTGACCTTCAGTTTGATCTAGGAAAATACCCAATCAAGTAGAAGACAGATTACTTTGTGCCATCACTAAAGCTCTAGAGAACAGAGCATGATACGAAATCGGGTAAAAAACATTGCGACAGAGAACTAAGATCTATAATAATGAAATTGAAACTCATTGGGGAATCTTTATTGAGATAAATATTGTCGTTTCTTTGGGCAGTGTCGGCAGAGGTCTAAAATGACAGCAGCGATAATTCATAAAACTGAGAGCAAGCTGCATGGATATTCGTTTCAGTCATAAATTTACATAAAGATTAGGCAGCTAAAAGATAAGAAATATGGTTGATCTTGATCGATGTCGTTATTGTAGTCAAATGAAATATAAGCTGATGGACTAGGGTTTAATGGAGATATTTTAAAATGAGTGTATATACTCGTATATAATTATAAATTAGCTGCAAAGTGCGCTACGGCAATTAGACTGCTTATTTCAAACCAAACAGCTTGAACTAAAAGTAGGCATTTTCAGGCACTTGCCAAACATTATTTTAGTAACTCCAGTTGCACGTTCAAGAATGACATTCTTATGGCGAAGAACTAGCAAGAAAATACTAACATACTTATGTGTTTCTAAATATATCAAATTCTCTCTCTCTCTCTCTCTTTTAAAAGTTCCAACCAACTCCCGCATTAGGAATAGATTACTGTTTCGCGGGAGACGTTACAAACATACATAAAATAGTGGATCACACAGTGTTTTTAAATTGCTTTATCATGATAAACATTGGTTAAAAATTGTATAACCATGTATTTATCTTATATGATTCAAGATTATTTATTATTATTGCTGATAATCATCTTTATCATAGCCAATAGTGCTGACAATAGGTGCGGTGAATATTATTATACTTAGTCAGGCAACGGGTAAAATGATGAACAGCTTGTAAAGTTTAGTAATATATAAGAAGTTGACGTCACATTGTCCACGTGACGTTCCGCAATTGACGTATACGCAGAGTTCCAATCAGTGTCTGCCTCAATTTATATTGTGTTGTATTTTTATAGGTGAAATATTGTTAAAAGTAAACCTAAACTGTATTTTAAACGTATTTATAATTTTTTTTGTTTAATTTGATTATCATATTAAAAAATAAAAAACTTGGGCTCGTCCGGGATTTGAACCCGGGACCTCTCGCACCCTAAGCGAAAATCATACCCCTAGACCAACGAGCCGACTACCTTTGGTGTATAAAATACTAAGTAGTTCTTTAGAAGCGGTAGTGAAAGTGCGTTTTAAATACGTCTAAGCATAGCATTCTAATCAGCAGTTATGTAATCATAATAAGTGACGATTCAGCGTTAAAATTGTGTTCGTATAATGTTCTGTTTGATTTTGTGCATATAACATAGAAGTTTGGAACCAAGTTCTTTCATTTCCGAAAGTAGAAATTGAATCCATTATTTGACCAGCTCACTTTAAAACGCGCCGCCACTTCGTTATTGAAGTGATTGGCAGGGAGAAGTTTGTAGTTTCTCCAGGACAGCGTCTAGTTAGGTGAGATCTTGATTTGGGGATGACCTGAAATCACATGGATCGGATCCTCCTCAGAGTAAAGTCAGAGGCCGGTCGTCGGGTTAGTTTCAAGACCTTGCCGTGGGAGAACCACGCTTTGGCATGCATGGGCCGGCTTGACCGGAGTGATACCACGGTCTCATAGAAAACCGGTGTGAAACAGCGCCTGCTGCCTGTGTTTCACCGAGTGAGTGAAGATATCGGAGGCCCTACCCCAACCGTTTCTCCCATCTCCTTCCTCATCCCCCAAAGGCCGACAAAACACTTGTAACGCCTCTGGTGTTGCGGGTATCCATGGGCGGCGGTAGGTAATCGCTTACCATCAGGCGATACGTAAGCTCGTTTGGCCCTATTCCATAAAAAAAAATTTAAAAAACACTAAACCACATCTGAGTCCTGCGTACTCAAAGAGCCAATAACTCGAAGGGATTTTTCACGACATCGTCAAAAAAGGCTGTCTAGTGGTCCTACTTTTAGGTAAATGTGAACTGAACACAACCTCTTCAATTAGAGAATAGGTATAGATAGGCAGCGATTGTATGCAAAAATCAGCAGATTGGACTCAAGCAAAATTTCAAAAAACTTGGCTGTTTTCACTACCAGGCACATTATTACACACGTCCTATTTAATCTGATCATGGGTTTTGCTTCGTAAGCGTAGCATTCTTTGGTAGCTGTTGTAACAATGTATGATCCGTGACAATAACATTTATAGTTTCTAATCAGCAATTTTTTTACAGTTTTACAATTATGGTCGACATCATACTTAAGCATTAAAATTATAATCAAATTAAATTAATTATTATATTTTTATAATCATTAAAATTGTATTTCATTGTGATTGGAATTTTATTTAAATCGAAGAAGTTTAAGGGTTTGATAAAACTAACTTAAGTTTAGTTTCAATTCAACTAAGTTAAAGTTATTTCAAGTGAAGTTATGTTGTTAAAACTGATTATAATTAATGGCAGAGGTATCACGTCTATATCATTTGTGCTACTTGAATTAATCCGTGAAGAGATTTTTACTAAAGTCAGCTTTGTTCAAAAGTAATTTGCAACCACTGACACATGAAATTTTAATACAAAAAACTGTAAATTGCGAAGAGTATGTTCCATAAATTAATAAATAATATTTTCGGACATCTATTTAACACACAACGCCATCTAGTCCCAAGCTAAGCAGTGCTTGTGTTATGGGTACTAAGACAACTGATATAAATACTTATATATACTTTTTTTTTTTTGTAAATACATACATACTATACATAGAAAACACCCAAACTCCGAAACAAATATTTGTAGATTCCACAAACATTTGGTCCGACCCAGGATTTGAACCCGAGACCTCAAGCTTAGCAGTCGCATACGCGTACCACTACGCCACCGAGGCAGTCATTATATATCAATTAAAATCTGTTAAAGCCATTTGAAACAAGCGACACGTCATATCCAGAATAGAAACAAAACAAGAAGAACTATTACAGTTTTCAACTTTTTACAATGACAGGTTAATTTATTAATGATTAATGAAATAATTCATAAGGTAATTTGGTCAGTATTCGGAATCCTGAGCTAAGTATAGTAGTCAGAAAAATTTGGATAAAATTATACCTAAGAAGGGAAACCTCCTAATCATTTAAAACGGTAATAAAACTTGGAGAGGCATGCCAGATGCCAAAAAGATTTCCTAGTGGAGAAAAACCAAACCATATTTTTTAAAAAAACTAAAAGTATAAAATGTTTGATGAAGCTGGATTTCTTTATATCGTATCCTATTGTTGAAAAATTGCTGAATGAAAACCTTCATCAACAATCGCCAACTATCCCGTTCTTGAGCAGACCGCACCCATTTACTGTCGGCTAATTTCCCCAAATTGTCGGTCTATCATACTGCAGAGGGCCATATATTACGTTTTGAGATTGTATAAGATAGCCAGATATACTAAATAATGGGTTATCACCATATCAGAGATCGTAGTAAAATGGTATGGCGAAACCGAACTGACTATGACCATGTAGTATTCTCTCACTTGTGAGTCACAGGGGAATCAGGAAGTATTAGGATTATAGTCATTGAGAACTTCACCAGACCTTGGCCACCATCGTCAGTTACATCATTCCATACAAAGAGATTTGTGCTTTGCCCAGTACAGGGAAAAACAGGAAGCATTACCATCAGACCAGTGCTAACTATTAAGATCAGCTGACAGATAACATATATGTACTTCTGACCATAAAAATATTTATTCTCTTGAATAGACTTACATAAAAGTAATTTTAAAATTGTCGCAAGTGACTGATTGAAATGTAAGCATTACTGTATATTATGTCATGCTCAGTGAAAGGTTATAATAATAAACAATATTTCGATGTCAATGTACGTTTTGTTGTACTAGTCAGCTGGCTCGTTGGTCTAGGTGCGAGAGGTCCCGGGTTCAAATCCCGGACGAGCCCAAACCTTTTGTCACTATTTTAAGGCTTCACTGTGTTTGTAGAATTTATAATCTTTATTCATGTCATTGTAAAACATACTTGAATTACAAAATAAAGTTGTAAAATCTACTTAATTTTACACGCGAATTTAAATGATGAAACGGTCGCGTTCTGGCGACTAAAATAACCACGGATAGGAATTATTAGCAGTATAGGTAGCAGTTATAGTATGGTTCAAAGCCATTTTCAATAACATAAATATGTCAAACGGTGATTTGAAAAAGATCCGCCAACGAAATTGTCCATGTGAGATATTGACGTGATTTATCATTTTATCAACCGTGTAGTTGGTTATCGCTGTAAATAATGCCGAGGATACCGGAGGCCCATACTCCAACCCCTCTCCCATCCTTCTCCCCATCCCCCAAAGGTCGGCAACGCATGACGCCTCTGGAGTTGCGGGTGTCCATGGGCGGCGGTAATCGCTTACCATCAGGTGATACGTCTGTTCGTTTGCCCACTATACAATAATAAAAAATAATAAGAATTAGCCTGTAGGTTTTCAAGAACCAAAGTATCTTAAAATAAAGACAGACACAGTTATTTTTTAATGTAAAACACACACACTTACACTTTATAAAATTGTTCGTATACTTCGTATATAGTATAAATATCTGACAGAATAACTAATGACAGAAGAGTACTCATATCAAACTAGATATAATCGAAAATATTGTGACCAAATGTGATCACGTTACTCTAGTCTCTTCGTTCTATGTTGGTATCTGTCTGAGACTTGGATTGATTAGAACTAAAGCTCTCAGGATGCGTAGGGGTGGATGTTTTTGATTATGGGGATAAACCAGCTTACGTTGTACAATATGATAGAAATCTTTTTATTATTTGGAATGAATCAGCAAAATCTTGTAATCTAGGTGATTTAAAGTACTATATTGATAGAGGTATTTTACCGTAGGAGAGCCATGCTTCGGCATAAATGGGAAGGCTCTACCAGAGTGATACCACGGCCTCACAGAAAACTGGTGTGAAATAGCGCTTGCTCTGTGTTTCACCAAGTGATAGAGGATACCTGAGGCCCCCCATCCCTCAAAGGTCGTCACCGCTCTTGTAACGTCTCTGGTGTTGCGGGTGTCCATGGGCGGCAGCAATCGCTTACCGTCAGGTGATACATCCGCTTGTTTACGCACTATTCCATAAAATAAAGGTATATCTAGAGAGTATAGATATATACCAATATTAACGAAATTTGTCATGGAGATACTTTGTTTCTTGAGAAAGGACAGGCTTTTTACCGCGATAATCGAAATACACGCGGACGGAGTCGCGTGTAAAAGCTAATACAATATAAGCTTTACCTTAAACAGGATAATATTGTATGCAAACATAAATGAATCAATAAAAAACTTGGGCTCGTCCGGGATTTGAACCCGGGACCTCTCGCACCCAAAGCGAAAATCATACCCCTAGACCAACGAGCCTGCTGCTTTTAGTCTACAAATATAACACAACATAATAAAATCTTATCTTATATCACTTTGTTATCATTAAGATATTCATAGAAAGGCACATATATGCTTCCGTTACGTAAAACAGATAATATCTAAGGATTTAAAAACAGAAATTTTGACTTCATATGAGCTGCCCGACATTTGTAACCTAACTGAAATAGTAAGAATGATACTAATCAGGATCCAATCAGGTCAGTACTCAAACCAGTCTGTTTTGCTACCTGAGTACCTCGTTCTTGATGAAAACCGCAGGAGAGCTATGCTTTGTGTCATAAACGGATTAGTTCAATCGAACCGATACCCGTTATTCCCCTGAATCTGAGGAAAATTAACAACGATTTTCATGAAATATAGTAAACAGGGTGTTTCGGGGACGACACATCAATCTTACTAGAATTCATTTTTAGAAAAAAATCACAAAAAACCACCTAAGTGCGAGTCAGACTCACGCACCGAGGGTTCCAAACAAACATGTAGGTATTTTACATATAATGTAACTTAAAATTCATGGTTTTTGCAATTTTCCTTTATCTGTGCTATAAAATTCTAAGTTCACGGGACCCTGTAGGTTTTGATATCCTTGCGAGTGTCGAAAATTTGCTGCATAAACGACTGTATCTTTTGATTGCGTTAGCTTAGAAGTTGAATTTTATTCACAACTCCAAGGGACAGGGACAACCTGAGTATTAGATAATAATGTAAATTTCAGCTTGATACCTCCACATGGTTCTGAGAAAAGGGTCTTGACAGACAGATGGACAACAAAGTGATCCTAAGGGTTCCGTTATTTCTCTGAGGTAAGGAACTATAAAAAATACCATAAAACAAAGATCGGTCATTCAGGTACTGATATATTATTGCTGACATATCAAATTTCCTCTATTAAAGTATAGAAATATACATTTATTATAAAGTACCACAATCACTAATATAGAACTAAAAGTTCTGTCATATTAGTTTATCTCGTGTCAAGTTGCAACTAACGCGATAACGCACGCAAATGTCCCGAAGTGCTTACTGCACTAGTAATATTTCGTCTGGCAACTTTGGCAGTTTTTGTTAAGGGAATATCAACACCTGATGCTACAGTGCTGCCACTATTATATTTGTTTTAGTGATATTGCTAAACTTACTCTGAGAAGTGTTGTAATCTCTCTAGTATTACAAATGCGAAAGTTTAGATGGATTAATGTTAGGTGCTCAATTACGTCAGTACAGTTGAACAAACTTAGATCTAATTTGGCACTCAGATTGTTATAAACAAGCTATATAGTATAATACTAATAGACATTAAAACAAGCAAAGTGCTGTACTAGAACTTGTATATATGGGCCTCCGGTGTCCTTACTCACTCAGTGAAATACAGCGCAAGCACTATTTCAAACCGGTTTTCAATGAGGCCGTGGTATCACTCTGGTCGAGCCGGCTCATTCATGCCGAAGCGTAGCTCTGCCACACAAGACTATAATACTTTATCGCTAATTATAATGAAATTATCGGGGATACTGAAAAAACACCGTTATTTGTGAAAAAGTTCTATTCTAAATATTAGACAGTATCAATTAGGTGTTTGTATTTTGTTATAATGATACATGTGATAAATTATTATCTACTAAAACAAAACCAAGAATAATCGACTATACCCGTCATAAATGCATTCATAAAAGAAAATACTTTATAATATATTTAATGAGTTTAGTTTCTCAAGTTTACAAATATTAGAAGCAAAAATCTAAAGACTGGACAAAAGGTCGGTACTTAACTTTCAGAAAAAGTGTTAACATATGGTTATACAACTATATCTACATTGTACAAATTGTATTGTCGGAACGCCCACGCAAAATTACTAAAGTTCTGTTCTCATACTCAAGCATAACAAGTTCGAAACAGATGCCGCATGGCGGTGTATATACGGATGTGCTAATTTCTGTACTTACTTTACAATATATACATACTTCTAGACACATACTATGTATTAAGAGGGCTTAGTAATTACTTTCTAATTGAAATAGTGACACATGATATTACTACTATTTTCGACTGTTTCATTGATCTATCGGTTATCGTATGCGACTACCGTTCAAGAGGTCGCAGGTTAACTTTCCGCGTCGGGCAATTGAGTGTCATTGAGTTTTTCTGATTAGAGAAATGTTTAATAACAGCTAGGAATTTGAAAGTTGAGATTTTAAACTCACTCAGGGCACTCCTGCGTAGTTGACTGGTCTGGACTGGTTACAGTCCCTTGAGACTATCCGACTAGCAGTACGTATCGCCGTAAGCCGAAATCTAGGTTCGTACCTAGTTTGGCAACGGAGGCTATCTCATATTCGATTTATAACTGAAACTAGTTTTAAGTTGAACATATTGTATTTTTTTTCGTACAATATATATTATGTTATTAGTATTAGTACATCACTCTTATCTTATGTTATCTTTAATCTGAATTTTATGTATTTAACATTATTTTTTTTTTTTTCTTTTTCTTAAAAAAGACAACTCCCGCATTAGGAATATACATCCTGTGTGGCGGGGGACATTACATACATACATGTAACGGACACAAATAACACCCAGACTCAGTACAACATGTTGTGCATCACACAAAGTGATGTCCCACGTGGGATTTGAACCCACGGCACTTGGCGCAGTATGAACGTTTGAACCACTAGGCCAACCGTGCAGTCAATAGTAGATATTGAGTGATAATAATTTATTATCCTTCAAATTATAAAAAAGTAACACTGTTAAGCTGTGTATATACCAGATTGTTGGAAAACAAACTCAACTTTGTTAATAAAAACTAGTAAATGTAGTTGACTTAATTGTGTATCTTAGTATTTTGCTTGGTGCATCGCTGGGAGAAGTTTGTAGAGCTGAAGGAGATTATGTAGAAAAAAAGTCTTGTTTGATGGTTATTTCGATAAAAACGAATCATGTACTACGCTATACTATTTATAAAACCTTTCATTTACTAGGGATAACATTTTGTTGAGATTTTAAGATTTACAAAAACTGGTTAGATGTATTTTTATAGAATGAAGGACAAACACGTTGATTGTTCACTTTATGGTACATAGGTTACCACCGCTGCCTATTTTATGGCATGAGGAAGCATACGAGCAGTAGGGTCACCTAACACCTGCAACTCAAGGCAAACTGCAACTGCACCAGAACCATTCTCTCTACCCATTCTCTCTTAATTAGAGGAAGAAGTTGGCTTGGGCTTTGGATAACTCACTTACTCTGTGAAAATTTTACTATTTATTCTTATAAAAACATACATCTATCATCGTCATCATCATCTTCTTAACCAAAAGTATACGTATACTGTCGGACACAGACCTCCTTCAAGTTTCTCCAAAACAACCAGTTCTGTGTGCTCGCATTCAATGCTTCCCACGATCTTTACCAGGTCGTCGAATCACCTTGTATCATTCATCCCTATTCAGATGAAATTGTATCAACTACTGCTATCAAAATACTCATTGCGACAAATAGATTGTCAAATAAAAAAGGTATTTGCATATTTATACCTCCACATTTGAATAAAGTACTATGTGACAACCACGCAGAACCAACCTTGTTCAAGAGAAACAAACGTTCCCGACCGTCCAATATCATATATTTCGATACTTTTTGTGTTGTTGACTAAGTGCCACACCTGACACCCATGCGGTGCCGTGTCGGTATGAGTTACGACGCTTCGTCCTTTGTCATTGAGATTTTCACTGAGCGACACATTATTCACTGGGTCATTATTATATACTTCGTAACCTTTACGGGTGACAGTTTCAAATAACATTGAATTGGGGTTAAAGTTGAAGGCGGAAAGTTGTTAACGACATCAGTCAAATATCATTAAAATTATCAGGTATCAATATGAAAGCCGTAACACCAGAAGTACCTATATATTTTCACTCATGAATGGTTAAGATTTTGAGTTTAGTTAACTCTTAAAATTTAAGTCACGCCTAGATAAAACTGAGTAGGTATTCATAGGTCTTAAAGTAAATTTATGTAGGATATTTAAGACACACTTCAATAAACTATGCACGTTTACATAAAATATAATTAACATATTATATAAGACTTTGTAAGTAACAGTAGAATTACTTAATCATCAAAATAATTACATTACTTTAAAACTGAATGACTGACATAGTGCAGCTTTTACGGCGCAACCGTACCGCCATTTTCCTTCTGTCACTCACACCTTGAAAGCACTGCTGTTTAAGTAGGTGATTCTACTCACGACCTAAAGCTGTTTCTACACAATAGAAAAAATTCAAAGCCTAACTGATTGCTATGAAGTGCGTTAGTCTAGCTACCTTTATAATTTGAGCCCCTTTCATCATACGATCTACTGAAGAAGTACTACAAAGGTTCTCAAATTTTATGAGATCTCGAGACACTATTATTTAGGTGTAGTTAGTTTCTTAGAAGGAAAGCAACACAAAAGAATTGAAAAAATATATGTGATTTTCAGAACTTTAACAAATCTAATAATAATGTTTATTAAATTACCAATTTTACATCATCTATACTAATCTAAACTAATAATAAAGCTGAAGAGTTTGTTTGTTGGTTTGAAGGCGCTAAACTCGGGAACCGCTGGTCCGATTTGAAAATTTCTTACAATGTTGGATAATCCATTTATCGAGGAAGGCTACAGGCTATATATCATCACGCTACTACTAATAGGAGCGGAGCACCAATGAAAGATGTTTCAAAAACTAGAGAAAATATTCACGCTACGGGCAATATAAGACGCAAACGAGGTTGCGTGGGTCAGCTAGTTATAAATAAATATCAATGAAAGCTGCACTAGGCGAAGCCTGTAACGCAGCTTTCGAGCAAAGGCGAATTTCAGGAGGACTAGTTTTAACAATAAAAAATCGGCTAAGTGCGAGTCGGACTTACGCACCGAGAGTTCCGTACAAACCTGTAGATATATTATATAAAGTAACTAAAAATTTATGCTTTTCTCAATTTTTTACCTATAAATGTGATATAAGACGTTGCTTCGTACCAAATTTCAAGGTTTTGAGTTCACAGGAAGTACCCTGTAGGTTTTGATTCCCCGACGAGTTTCGAAAATTTACAGCATAAACGGATACATCTTTCGATTGAGTTGGCTTAGAAATTAGGTTTTTTTTCACAGCTCTGACGGACAGTAGATCTTAAGTCATGAATGAATGTATCTAATGCGTGCTAGTGTAATATATGTATGTTCCAGGATTTTCCTTTCTAGGGTGCATCCCCTCGTATATCACCTCCTGGTGGCATGTCGGACACGAACAGATTAAAACCGCTCGCCGCATTTCTCGCCAACCAAGATCCCTGTTAAGGATATAATATTAAATGAATTCAAAATTAGCATACTCCTAAGATTAGCTAAATATTTCACCAGTAAACTTAGCTGCAGCATCTCTGTATATAAGACGTGAACTGTTTTGAATTGCAAATGTATCCATTTCGCTATAAACCCTGCGGCCTGCACTTGAAAATGTTACTTAGATTGAGCTTCAAGAATCTCAAACGAGTATATACGTTGACATCCATTTGAGATTTACGAGATATTATTAATAATTCGGCACCTGAAGCAAATAGTTTGTTGGTAACTTTAATTGAGTTGCAATGTTAATTCCTAAAATTTATTAAGTTCATTAAAACCAGAATTGAACAGTAAAAATCGTATATAACCGATATTATGCTAATAAAAATATATCTATCTAATAGTTCTCTCAGAAAAAACAAGTTTAAGAGGTCACCTTCCAGTTTTCTGCTTCGTTGAGTGTTGTCGATTCAATCCATTTATCGAGGAAGGCTACAGGCTATATATCATCACGCTACTACTAATAGGAGCGGAGCACCAATGAAGGATGTTTCAAAAACTAGGGAAAATTTTCACGCTACGGGCAATATAAGACGCAAACGAGGTTGCGTGGGTCAGCTAGTTACGTGATGTGTCTGTTTGATGTCTGGATGTTTTATATTCATTAATGTTTCTTTTTGTCCGCGACAAAGAATATATTCCTAGTGTTGAAATTATCTTATAAAAGAAAAGTGAAAATAACTATAGTTAACCTGAATTTATACCATCAAAAAAAACTATACTTAAAATGACAAATGTATCAATTTTGATAAGATTTCGGTAAACATTCTTAAATGTGTTTATGGTTCATTCCAATTTAATTGTATCTATGGTCATAGTGACTTCTACATAAGAGGTCGCGGACTTTTATTTAGAACTATTTAAGGCGTACAATACTATATTATATTATTATCATGCAACTCCAACGGTTTGGGCAGCACCAACATAGCTCTCAAAGGGTTGATTTTTTTTCGACTTACTTATCAGTTATCGTTATATTATGACCAAATTATAAAAAAATCTCTATAAATTTTAACTTATTATGTTATTCCAATGTCTAAGCTATATTACTGCAAAATTTAATGAAAATCCGTCAAGAACTTTTAGCGTTAAAGAGTAACAAACACACACACTTCCTTACAAACTTTCGTATTTAATATATTAGTAGGATTATACATTATTAATGAGTGCGACATCACTCAAAGTATTTACATCGATATTATGAAGCCACATTTTATATTTCCCGAAATCCGCCACAAAATAGAAGCGAGTAGAATTAATGTTTGTTAAGCAGTGTAGTCGTTTGCTTGCATTACCACTTTCCTTAATATTTAATCATTCAATGACTGAAGGAAAATTTCCTGACGAGTGGAAGAAAGCTCGTATAGTTCCAGTTTTTAAAAAAGGCGATCACGCAAATGTTGCTAACTACAGGCCAATATCCATACTTTCTTGTTTTTCGAAATTATTTGAATCTGTTCTGTATCCTTCAATAGTAAACTTAATAAATGCTGGTATTTCTGATCATCAACATGGATTTAGAAGTGGTCGCTCCATTCTAACAAATTTGGTTGACTTTATTTCCGACATATCCCAGGAAGTAGATAGTGGGTCACAAGTAGATGCAATATACACAGACTTTAGCTGTGCTTTTGATAAGGTCAATCACAAAATTCTGTTGCATAAACTGCATGCCTATGGTGTGGGGGGATCGTTGTTGAACTGGTTTGAATCGTATTTACGGCATAGGCCCCAGACTGTAGTTGTGAATGGATTCGAGTCACGAGCCTATTATGCGGTTTCAGGGGTGCCTCAGGGTTCCCACTTGGGACCAGTTCTCTTTCTTGTTTTTGTAAACGATATAAGTTATCATATTAAGCATTGCAAGATGTCATTATTTGCAGATGACCTTAAAATTTATAGTCCGGTTAAATCAACCAATGATTCTCAACTTATGCAAAATGACCTTAACGCAATTCTAAATTGGTGCAACATAAACTGCATGAAGCTAAATGTAAAAAAATGCTTTCATATTAAGTACACCCGCAAAATAAAGCCACTTGGTACTAGGTATGAGGTTGATGGAGTCAATTTGGTAGAAGTCAATGAAATTCGCGATTTGGGAGTTATCATCGATACGAGGCTGACATTTACATCGCATATTGACAAAATTGTAACTAAGTCAGCTCAAATGCTGGGTTTCTTGAGAAGAAACACTACAGACTTTAAAAAACTAGACACTAAATTACTCTTATACAATACTCTTGTCCGCAGCATTCTCGAATTTGCGGGTATTGTATGGTCACCACTGTATGCTGTTCATTCTCAAAGAATAGAAGGCATTCAGCGAACCTTCACGAGGAATCTTGCCTACTCTTGCAGTGGTTTTTCCCATAGGAGTCCTTATGACCAGCGGCTATCCAAATTTGATATGACTACTCTTTCAAATCGCAGACGTATTTTGGAATTATGTTTTCTTCATAATGTAGTCAATAATCGTGTCCAGTGTAATAGTCTATTAGAAAAAATATGTTTAAATATTCCCTACTGTTATCCCAGACATCAAATAGTTAAGATATTCTACACCCGGTTGTCCAGAACTAATTTAGGTCAACAATCACCCATAAATAGAATTCTTAATCAATATAATAATATCCAAACTCATAATCCTGACATTGACATCTTTGGCCAGTCGTTTAATGTATTTAAAACTGAAATAGTGAAAGTCTTCCGTGTGCAGTCAAATATATATAAAAATTTGTAGTAGTATAATATAGTTAGTTTGTTATTTTTAAGTGGATGATTTAAGTAGATTGGAATAATGTTGTCATATTGCAGTAAATGCTATGTACACCGTAATTGTCATACATATCAGATACAATCCCATATGTTAGTATAATTAGTTATAAGTATAATATGTATGATGTGGTAGTACTTTATATAAATAAATAAATAAATAAATAAAAAAAAATAAATAAATAATCGCCCACTCGCTTCCGTAAACCGATGAGATAAAACAATACAGAGTGGCTGAATAAATCATTTTTTATTGAAACGAGAACAGTGCGCCTATGGGAAATATCAGCGCCCGATATAAAACATTAGTAGCATCAAACTTATCATTTTATTTAACATTTAAATGCCCGTATAGTGATAAGGTTTTAATATCACATAACGATACATCGATGAAATAACGCTTGCATTTATTAACTAACATAAATTTACAGTGCCTATTGGTCCAGTGGTGAGTAACTGCTAAGTCGAAGGTAAGGGGTACAATTTCCACATAGGGCCACAATAATCGTGTGATGAGAACGATCGTTTGTGCTGTCTGGATGTAATTTATCTGTAATATTAATGTATTTGGAAACACTTTTTGAAGAATCGTAAAGTGGCTATCCATAATTAAGTAAAATATTTTTCCCTTTGAAAAGTCCTTTAATTAGCGCTTTCAACTAAATAATAAACATTTTGGACATCTAACACACAACGCCATCTAATCCTAACGCTAAGCAGAGCTTGTGCTATGAATATTAGACAACTGATATTAATACATTTATACTTTTTTTTTGTAAATTCATACATATTATTTATAGAAAACACCTAAACTCCAAAACAAATATTTGCCGATCATACAAACATTTTATCCGACTCGGGAATCGAACCCGAGACTTCAAGCACGGCAGTCGCATACGATACCACTGCGCCACCGTGGCAGTCAAATTCATAATTAGGATAGAAGAACGATCTCGAACGCAACGTATCGGTTCTTCCTTTCTGTGCCGAACCCTGGAGCTTACGACTACCGCAAGTGTTTTCCCAATTATGATCCTGGGTCTTTCAAGAGGGGCGTGAAAAAACCATCTCACTAGGCCGCCACTAGTGTGGGTCACCATGCTCCACTGTCTACTTTCGCATTAAGGAGGGTGACCACCACTCATGGATTCTACTCATGCTTTCCATCAGGCAGAGAAGAGTCACTTTGGAAGCTATTAGATAAAAAAAAGTTGGTAATAAACAAATACACTCTTAACCTTTATAAAATAATTTGCGATTAACTGTGCTTATAATGTAACTTTGTTAGTACGAAATGTATTCATAAGAGTACTTTATTTGTTTGATTGGTTTATGTAATCATAAAACAAATACTATCATCAAAATAAATAAAGTTTCGAGTACAGAAAATCAAATGAATACCCTTTTCAACCCATATTTACGTTCAAGTTCCGACATTAATGTCACAGGACATTAACAAACATTCCTTGTTCTTTTATGTTCAGTCCGTCAAGAAATGTATACAGGCTGTTATCACTCTTACAATTTTAGTGCTCGGTCATGTAAAAAATTCGCTGGCCGACCACTATGTTTTCTTCCAACAATAATAATTTTTAGCGACATCGTAAAAACTCCATTTCGCCACAATGTGTACTGGAGCATTCATGCGCATGATGTGTTGTGGGAGGCTGTGACGTGTTGCATGGACACAGGTCAATAAAACATCTTTACACATTACAATCTTTATAACCTGTAGTTGTGCTATAATTATTACTTTTTCTGTCTGTCTACGCTTACTTAGGATAGTTTTTTTAACTAGTGAATAGCGTCGGTTATTTCTAAACTGCAGGTGATGAATCCGGTCTTACATACCTACGACAATCTGATCTTAAATTAATGAGCACCGGTGGTATGGTAATCCAACTCTTGAGAGACTTAGATAAAGGTGTATTGAAATGCATAGCTGAAAACTGGAAGAACTCATAATAGAAAAAGTTTTGCAATTTCTGCATTATCAACTGAGACAAACTTTTAATAGAATTCAGTACCTTCGAAACCATATAATATTTTCTTAGTAAATATATCATCTATACATACAAATAAATAAAATTGGAGTGTCTGTTTGTAATTTTAAAATAACCGCTTTCTACTACATGCATATGAATGTAATACGGTACACATACGAAAATATATATTTTTTAAATTTTAGTCCGTCTGTCTGTTTGTTTCGGCTAATCTCTGGAATGGCTAGACCGATTTGGACGGGACTTTCACTGGTAGGTAGCTGATGGTACAAGGAGTAACTTAGGCTTACATTTTTTAGACTAACTTCGCCCCGCGGCGTTACCCACGATATGACAATAACCGCTAGTGTATAATAAAGCCGTAATCTATGAAAACAAACAGATAATACTAATAAAACTGTTGCCAGTAAACATAAAACAAAATATTTAAAACCAAATAAAACCTCAAAAATGTATGTTAACGGCAAACAAGCCGCTCACCTAAGTAAAACTGATGAATCGTGAAAATTTTATACACTTTAATCAATTCTCTAATGGATTAAGATTCGATGGTTGCTTTCACTAAATTTATGAAAATCTATAATCGTAAATTAAACTTTAGTAATACTAAAATCGAAGCCGTTCAAAGATTAATTTTCTCAATGGTACGTAAAATAAATCAAGAAAACCGTCTGATCCTAAACCAAGAAAAGTTTGTCTCGTGGTTATTAGATTCGAGAGAAATATACCTATAACTGTATTTATAGAAATAAGTAAATACATATTAATACAAATATTAATGTTATGGTTATAATGGACGATAAAAAATAATAATATTATGTATGTGATTGCGTATGTGTGTGTGTGCGTGTATGTATGTGTGTGTAGTAAGTGTTTCCCCGTCTATCTTGGCGAACTACAAAAGGCTCTCTGTGTCGTGATAATGTGTGAGTGATTGTAACCATTGTTCAATATTAAGTTTAATTTTGAACTTTATCTGGGATTGAAGGTTCAGGATCTTATGTAGGTTGTTATAGATATTTGCACTTTGATACTCTATGTTTCTCCTACCAAAAACTGTTCTGAAGTTCACAATACTGCACGGGGGTTTGGGTCTTCTTACAATATTTGTTGAAACTAAATCCTAAAGTTTTGTGTCGGTGGAACAGATTCGTAACATGTACCTATAATTGCCTAACGGTGAGACATGCCGCGTCCTTATAGAGTTCATTGGTAGGGTATCTGTAGGGTTTCCCTGTAATTTACCTGTAAGATATGCATCTTACAGGTAAATTATACTTATAGAACAAATGATAGTGCACATAACTTTCATACATGAACACCAGGAATTAAATAGTCACAAAATTTTTTCGGTTTAGTTGGCAAGCCATTATAAAGTTCTTAATTTTTTCTAAGTATTATGTAGTACCATCCCACCCATCATCATCATTATTATCAACTCATCGCAGACTACTGCTCGATGTCCAACCGCACGGCACTTCGTTCGGGCCTCGGCTTCTCGCATACAGTTCCTGTTAGCCTCCTTGTGGACATTATCACTCTATCACACCTATGGGTAATTATTTTTCATAATACCGCTCTTATGCTCCTTCACGATCCCAAAAATAGATTTCAATATATTAATCCAAACCTTTTAGTACCTTATTCAGAAGTTTCATTTAAATATTATGTTCAATTTTCTTTTAGTAAAATATGGGATCTGTAATGGTTGATACAGATTTCTATTGAAATAATTACTCATTTTACGGGTATTAACTCTACATTCTCCAGAATAAAAGTCTGTACGGTGAAGCATTTTTACTTTTATGACATTTGCTATAAAAAATGTGAAACGCGTCGCATTATTATTGTTGTTTTGTCCTTGTAGAATGTTAGATATCTTTGAGAAAGGGAAAAAAATTGGTATTACATCGGAACATATCTGCAAGCACTTTAGTTTTGGTACGAAATTGGAAAACGTGATCGTATTTGAGTAAGCCAAAAATGAATCTTATACAGATATTCTGAAGTCGTTCTAATTTCTCAAGGCAGTCCTTATTAAGATCGAGATAGAAGACATCGACGTAGCGGAGCATAGGTTGAATAACGGATTGCGCGATCTCAATTTTAGTAATAGATTAGTTCAGTATAAAATCACGTAAACTCCTTAAAGATGCTGCAGATGTATTTTTGGTAAAGAGTAAATGTGAATGATTTCAGCTATGTTTCGGTATGTGCTTGATATACATCGGGGGACTTAATGCCCAAGGCATTCTCTACCAGCCTCTATAGTTCTAAAGGTTGGCTGGTAGAGAAAGTGATGCAGAATTTTTGTAAGGTAGGTGCACTATGGTTGAAGTCAGAGGTTATAATTTCGTCGATATATAGACGTGGTATGAACTACACATGAAATGAGAGAAATATGTACATCACTTCAGTCTTATACAAAACTGATGATTTTTTGTTGTTTTCACCAAGTGGGTAAGAATACCAAAGCCCAACCCGTTTTCTGACTGTAGAATGGGGAGGACGGGCTAGCTTACAACATCAGGTAATCGGTCTGCTCGCTTGCCCTACAATGCAATAAAAAAAGTTTCAGTACGCTCTTTTCTTTATGATCCGGAAAATACGCAGGCGACAATTAGTTCCAGAGGTTGATTATGTGGGGAAACAAGATGATGAATCGTGAACAGCCAAATCTAAGTGGTAGGGATGAAAATTTTGTCTCATGTAACATGGGTGTAAATCTGCAGCTAATTTAATTCTGAAAACCTAAAAAACACTCTTCATAACTGTGTTAAAATAAAATACTAACAGGTCCCAGCGACGATGTGCTGTGCACATTCTGGTAGTATTGATGAAACGAGAAACAAAATTGTCACTAAACATAAATAATAATAATTTTTGAAGCGTATATTATATCAATATTTGAGCGCAATCGCATTGTAAGTACACAAACTAACTTAAAATGTTATGTATGAATGATAAACTACTTTCTTTTAGATGTGATTTTTAATTCCAGAAGGTATAAAAAATGGTATAAACAAACCTTTATCTACGCCAATATTATAACTACATTTTGGTCAAATATTTTTGATCCGATAAAAGAGTAAAACCGACAGTGTAAGGATGAGAAACGAATTTATAAAATTCACGGGATAAGGCTTTGGGACGTCCTTTGATCCCCTTGAATAAATATCTGTGTTCAGAAACTGTTAAATATATCATGTACGTAAGTAACTGTCCCAAGACCATATACTGAAAATACTCGGTGAGGATAGCTGTAATCGACTCTATTTATAGACGCTTTTAAGTTCTTCTTACATTAATTCGAGTATTTATTTCAACATAATTGTACCTATGTGTAATGCGTACACGTAATTCTCGGAAATAACACATCATTATAATGTGTAAAATAAAATCAGGAATTGTAATAATAATAATATTTCGAATATCTGATATACAACGCCATCTAGGCCCAAACTAAACAGAGCTTGTACTATGGGTACTATACAACTGATATAAATACATATATATATATATATAATTTTGAATATACAATCGCATTATAAATAGAGAACACTCAAATTCCTAATCAAACATTTGCAGATCATGCAAACATTTGGTTCAATCAATCGAAACCGAGATCTCGAGCACTGTAGTCACATAATATACTATGCGCCATCAAGGCAGTCACGGTATTATAAACAGATAAAAACTGTAAATGATTGATTTCCTTCTGGAGTTGTCTAGTGGTTAGGGACTCAGAATTCTATACTGGGAGGCGTTGGTTTGCTGTCACCCAGGATAAATTTTATGTAGTGAATGGGAATCACTTACAGTCAAACTATTCGTTTTTTGTTTTAAACTACCCAAAAAATATGACATAGTCGCAATGTAATACTACTAAAGGCGTATGGTTTTTACAAATATAATGGGTATTTTACAGGCGATTTCATTATTCTGCCTGCCTTTTGTTATTGACCAAGAATATTTGGGATCGACTATCAGTTCCACTGATTTTACCTGTTTATATCAGTTTTTCTACGTAGCTACTGGCATCAAACCTCCGCAACCCTGAGGGTGAACTGAATTCGAAGTTTGAACTAGTTGTCAGTATATTCGAGGGCACTGACTTGCCGAACGATTTTCATAGGTTTCCATGACAACCTAATAATTTACAGATATTTTCAGTGTGCACTAATTTTCCCTGTTATGCTAACAAAGTCTCAAGTTGCGCAATAACTGCGCAAAGAGCTTTATTAATTAGTTATATCATCAAAAAACTTAATTTCCTCTCTACAACTTAGTCTACAAAATTAAAACTTTAGTTAGTATTCACAAAGTTTCGTATTTATGACATAAACAAATTTTAAGTACAAAATAGTAGTGCCCCGGGACTGAATGATAAGCATTCATTAAATAGTTCAGAAACTTGCCACTTAAGCTTCTCTTTGACAGTCAAAAGAATTTGTTTTTGACTTTTCGTGATACTGTTAGAAAGTATAATTTGAATAAGACATTGTTTAAGAGAAATGTCTGCGTCAGCTTAAACTATGATCACTTGGCGTGGCAGTGAAATATTTGAAATCGGGGAATATGAATCGATTAGAAAAGGTATTAAAAATCGAATAGAACAAAAAAATATTAATCTTGATGATAATATATTTTTCTGCCTAAATACAAGCATAAAATTGTAAAGAAACTGAAACAGTAGATAGAAAAATACTGTAGGCGAGCAGACCTACCGCGTGTTTACATACGGTGGGTAGTACTTAATTTAAAAACAGGCCCGACTGAATAAATACTGTACCAATAATAATACCATGACAACGCCATGTAGACAATTACTGAATTGATTTTGCTTGAAAATCTGTAGTTAATTAAATGCCACAGATAATGAACAATCAAACCACATTGTCTGAGTAATTAAATCTGTCATTTGCAATAAGTGCTAAGTAGAGACGGCATATTCCTGGTAAGTTATAGAATATTGACTTATCTATACTATTTCTTTTAGAATTTTGCGTATATATTATATAGAGGTTTAAAACTATTGATTATGTTGAAGTCATTACCGACGCCCTGAAAAAAAAACATTTTTTTGAAGTGCAAACACATTCTTTTCTGAAGTCAAGATTTTCTTCCAAAATCATCTTCGATGATTTTAAACGATCAGGAAAAACTACCGAAAGATTTACCTAACACCAGTTTCCCACTAAGCCTTAGTACAGGTTCGATCGAATCAGCCTACATGTATAATTAAGCACAATGCAGCGATACTATTTGATAAAATGCTAAGGAATAAAACATGTTACTATAAATAATACAAAACATAATTATAGTTGTTACAATATCAACCATAATTAAATCCTCAAGCTACATAAACCAAAAATAATGAGAAGACGACTTGTTTTAACGAAGTCTATATTGAGTACTGTGATTTCAGTAAAAAGTAAGCTAATTAGATGCAAAAAAGAACTGTATGCAGCCACTGCTTTATGACAAGCGTACTTGCTTTCGTAAACAAAAACTGAATAAGCAATCCAAAGTTGAAAGGAAAGCTTTTTCTGTCATTAAAACAAAGAGATGCTCGAAAATCCTGCAAAAAAACTTTTAAGAACCAGTTACAAGTTCGAAAATGTGGTTTGTTGCAAGCGCCATTAATAAGTAAATATTATTTGTAATATTGAACGGAGCTTGATAGATAACTTAGCTCACCCTTTTTTACATATATGAGCCTGCCAAAATGACTCTATTACTATACAATATTAGTGGCATTGCAAGTGCTGATAACACAACAATACAGTATGGTGAACCCTTACTATGGCGGCCTACTGAAATACTTAATATTGCATTTCTTTGGTCACCGTTCTCGCACTCACCAACGAGCACGACAGCACCAATGCTGTCATTTTAGATTGGCTTAGAGGCGACCTCCACTCGGACCCGATCCGTCGCCGGCGAAGCAGGTGGCGGAGGCGCGCCTGCCAGCGCCTCATGCCGCCCTGAGTATTGGCGCAGATGGTGGGGACGGGTTTTCCCCTTCATCCGCTTTAGTGGCCAGTCGCGACGGGGCGACGTACGCGTGTGCCGTGCGTCGCCTAAATTGAGAGTTTACCAGCAGACGGTGCCCGCTCCAGTGAGGGCAGGCGCTGGGAGGGGTCCGGTCGTGTTAATAACTGCAGTTCCTGGACCCCTCCCTTCTCAGGCGCAGAGTGGCACAACGTGTGGTTTTAGTCGGTAACTCTAAATTCATTATCTCAGAATAAGAATAACTGTTTAAAACATCATCAATACGCTGTGGAAATTGTATATCTTAATAACTTTTTCGAAAACTCTCTTCTTGTATTACGAGTAAATTTTTAACAAAATATAAATAATATCCAATTTGGAAAGTTTCAAAAGAGAAATTGATATTCAAAGTAACGAAATATGGGCAGGTGTTTGCTCAATGTTATTACTTTTAAATATTTCGTTTCAACTTTGTTTAGTAGCTTGTGATGCATTCTTAATTTGGAAGTTGGTATCTCGGTTGGGTATTGTTCATACAACTTTACGTTATGAAAAATGTAAAACATAGTTGACGACATTGATTGTTGTAATCCCGTTAAGACTAGACGACTTATCTTCGCATCTTAGAATCAAGATTGAGTTTTTGACACTTCATCTTTCTTTTGCAGCTGCCCCAGTAAAACACGAAATTGACTACACAAATTAATCATAGGATATCAATGTTAGTAAAATAGAATAATTTTTTTAAATACAAAAAATCAAAGAAAAATAACTTTAACTTTGGAATAATTCTCATTATTGAGAAACTAGACATGATCAGGTCGGTTATTTCATTAATTTGCTATTTTCTAATATCAAAATTTATTATATTTTTATAATCTCAAAATTGATTAAAAATGTAATGACATTACGGAGGAGGGTGTGATGTCCCTCCAACACAAGGGGACCTCCGACCAGGCGAGGTGATCATGCCTGGCGAACTACGGTCCAACGGTTGATATCGGACTGTTGTATATGTGCTAATCGGTGCTTGAGCTTCTACTGCGCGATTCAGGATTGATAGTTTCTTTATATAGTACGTTAGATGGCATCCGGTAGATGGCAGTGTGGTATGTTTTCTTGTTGCATTGTATGTGGAACTCGCCAAATCATCAATATATAGGTATGATCTAATAATCTATTTTACTTATTATATAATTTTATACAGATATTATTTCTCTTGACTTAATAATATAACACCAAGTTATTGTCAGTACTAATATAATACTAAAACTATTCCTCTGTAATAATAAATTAATATAGCGTCCAATGAAATCGGTTATTGAGTATAGGTTCGGGTCGAACTAGTCCATTAACGTCTTAATGAAATTAAACCCTGCGAGCAAATGATAAAGTGTTTGGCACTGCGGTACTTACATGATATTACAGAAGTGGCAAGTGCTGGCATTCCGAGCTCTGACTAAGAGATCCTAATTGTATTAGAACAATTTACTGCAGTAGTATCAGGAAAGAATTATGACAAAGTCTGGACAATCATCAATTCAAGTAGACATGCCATAGTTGGTCCATAGTTCCACACTGCCTCGGTGGCGTAGTGGTAGAGTATGTGACTGCTAAGCTCGAGGTCTCGGGTTCGATTCCCGGGTCGGACCAAATGTTTGTATGATCTGCAAATATTTGTTTCGGAGTTTGGGTGTTTTCTATGTATAATATGTATCTATTTACAAAAAAAGTATGTAAGTATTTATATCAGTTGTCTAGTACTCATAACACAAGCTCTGCTTAGCTTGGGACTAGATGGCGTTGTGAGTTAGATGTCCGGAATATTTATTATTATTTATTATTATCATTATAGTTGGTTTTACTAGATTCCTTACAACCAAGACGATTTGTAAATTAGCTCGGATTTGTAAATCGGCCTTTGTCTAGAAGCTTAAACAAGTTGACTTGAAATACACACATAAATATACCAAAATTAATTTGAGATATTTGGGCTGCCGTTATTATTATAGTACTCTACTTCAATTACGAAACTCTCCATTTCATTTTAATTAAGTTTCTAATAACAGAACTGAAATTGTAATTAAACTACCTAACGAAAAGTCAAACTATAAACTCAGGTTAAGCTTTGGTTAATTTAAGCAGTAACGCATTCTAAAGCTGGCCACAAACTAACCATAACAATAAACAATTCCAGATTGGGCTGTGCCATAGAAACCACACGTCCGAAAATCCGGTTTCGCCTAATCAGATTTCAATTTATGGAATGACATAATATTTCTAGCCAAATTGTTGCCTTAGAGTTACGGGAATAGAGTCGAAATTTCCAGGACATTGCGACGCATGGTTGGAATAATTTTCAATTAAAATTAGACTTTAAATTTAAATTATAGTGTGGGTGTTGGAACGATGTGTTTTCTTAGATAACTTGGCTCATAAAACATGACATGTCTATTGGTACATTAGCGGATGAAATTAATTCTATTGAGATTTACTTGTACGTTGTAAGTCTCAATAATGTGTTAATCAGAATTATTACTTGCGTCAATGATATATTCATAGGTAGTTTCTAAATTGTGATGGATGTTATCTCGTAACATAATGTAGTTTGTAGTTCATTAATTGATGTGATTATCATCGTAGGTAGCATTTGGAAGAATTTTTGTAACTCAGTATAGTTTGTAGTTCATCTATTGATGTAATAATTATCATAGGTACGAGTAGCATCTGGGAAGAACTTTTGGTTAAATAATTCTAATGAAGGAAAGGCAGCATGGCTGAAAAAAGTTTCTTACAAAGGAAGATTGTTTTTTCTTCCTCAGGATCAGTAGACTGTGTTCCTATAATCTCACTCACCTCGTGAAAATTAAAGCGAAAATGGTTGATATTGGTTTGTTGTAAGGCCGTGCTATCATATGTGGTCAAGTCACATTCAGTTTCACTACTTCTGCTAATTGAGATACAACCAGATAGTCTATTCGCATTTGAGAATGTAATATGTACATTGTAGAAATGCGTAATAATTGTCATTGTAGCTTGCGGTGGGGCATTAGTTGCAGGGCACTGCCGCGGAATGCACTTCGAATATTAAACAGTTGTACATTGTGGATAGTACCGATAATGGTGTATATATTCCACATTCCATACGCCCGTTATGATCGCGAGTGGTTAACAAAGTCATATTTAAGGAAGAGATACTCAAACCCTATCTAGTATTGAAGGTGTTGCTGGCGTTTCATTACTTTCATATACTATATCAAAAATACGGCAGAGAAGCTTGTTCCTTCCTCCGTAAAGTGGTACAAGTACCCTAATGATAATGAAAAAAATATATAACAACCCTGGCAACATTATAAGGCCATTAAAAAAGGAAAAGTGTGAAAAGATTGATGAGCCTAACCATAAATATTTTGCAACGTCTATTTTCATGACGACTTTTATTAGGTACTTCATTTTGTACCTTTTACCGATGTATCCTTTATTTTTAACGTATAATGCCGAATATATTCACAGCTCTTTTACATCAATGATTAATGGTGTTGCGGTCCCCTACCTGGTGTTAAATGGACCGCAAGCTCACTGATATAATCCTCCAAGGATTGATACGACGTGGGTTATATCGCTGTAGACAAAAAAAATGTTTTTGAATTGGAATACAAGTATTAACACAAGCCCAACGATGCATAAGCATCACTAGACCGCCATTGTGTGGATCACCATGCTGCGTTGAAGCATTGTCTGCATTCGCAATGAGTATGGTGACCACCACTCTTGGATTCTGCTTATGCTTTATCAGGCAGAGTAGAGTCATTTTAGCAGGGCTATAAATAAAAAATGTCTATTGAAATGCTTCTGAATTATTGGGCCTCCGGTTTTGTACTCACTAACCGAATACATGACAGTACAAATGTTGTCACGTTAGGTTTGTCTTCTCTGGGAGGGTAGTACCGTCCCGATGGAGCCGGCCCATTCGTGGTGAAACTTAAAAAGTAGTGTGTTGTGTAAAGTTGTTATATGATTGGGGTTTATGAATGCATATTTTTCCTCTCCTCGATAATTAAAGGTCAGCAATTCACTTAAAGTACGTTACCGACGTTGTGCGATTTCAATGAACGACGACGCTGTATTTTTTATTTTTGATAAACATTTTAGTGGTTTTTCTACAAAAAATAATTCATAGGTATATACCGTGGGAGAGCCACGCTTCGGCATGAATGGGCTGGTTTGACTGGAGTGATACCACGGCCTCACAAAAAACCGGTGTGAAATAGTGCTTGCGCTGTGTTTCACCGCGTGAGTGGAGTGTTCATATTCCAACTCCTCCTCCGTCCTACTCCCTATTCCCAAAGGCCGGCAACGCACTTGTGACGCCTCTGGTGTTGCGGGTGTCCATGGACGGCGGTAATCGCTTACCATCAGGCGATACGTCTGCTCGTATGCCCCTTATACCATAAAAAAAATCGTAAGTTTATTCACTTATAAATGAATAATATTGGAAACACACTCAGTTATATCAATCATTGATCGTGTATTAAGTACGAGTATATACACATTGAAACATTACTTATTCAATAAAGAAAAAGTTTTCTTACAACCTACTCCATTCCTTTACAATCACACAAAGGGAATCTCATGTATGTTGAATGGTATACACCTGTATTTTATTTAACACATTTCATATTTTCCCAATAGATTTGAATTCATACATTATTTTTCAAAGTTGTATGGATGGGAAATATTTACTTTGTTTTAGTTATCATACAATGTTAATGAAATTGTAATTGGTTCCGGACGTGTGATTGTATTTGGAAAATACTGAGCCTCAATTAGGCAATATTGTGTAATATCCTGCCAAACTTCTTAACTGAGATTACAGTTATAATAGTTACAGAGCAGGTCGCTTGAGCTCTTGAAAAAGGCTGGCTCGCGACCGAAACTATTTGGGGATACAAATATTTAAAAAAAATTGCTTATTTTTTGGTTTTTAGTAACTTTTGTACTATAACGAATTATGAGAACTTTAAAATTATGCGTGATCAATGAAAGAATTTTTTCGTAATCTGTTATACTCTGAATGAAAGTAATTACTTTGACCGGCCGGGCGGGGAGGTACTACTCTCACAGGAGACCAGTCTAAAATGTGCGATGTCTGCATTCAAAATGAGTATAGTGAACACTACTCTTGGATTCTGCTCATGCTTTCCATCAAGCAGAGTAGAGTCACCTTGGCAGGCTCATAATTAAAAAATAAAATAAACAACTTTTTTTTTAAATTTTGATATAATTGACACCACTCACATAAAAATACGATAAGCCTTTTAGAATCTAGGGCGTGCCAAACATACACTCGAAAAACATAACCCTCTTTCTTTAGCAGTCGGGTAAAAAAAGTTAAAGGCAAGATAAATAAAAATACTGTTCAACCAACTGTGAAATTTAACATTCTAACTGACTTACGCCTGTAAAGTCGTAAAACTTACAGATACTATTTTTTTTAAGGCAAATACGTTTGCCCCAAACGAGTAGACGTATCGCCTGATGGTAAGCGATTACCGCCATCCATGGACACCCGTAACATCACAGGCGTCAAGTGCGCTGCCGGTCTTTTGGGGATGGAAAGGGGGATGGGGGATGGGTTGGGTATGGGCCTCCGGTATCCACACTCGGTGAAACACAGCGCAGGCGCTGTTTCACATCGGTTTTCTCCGAGGCCGTAGTATCACTCCGGTCGAGCCGGCCCATGCATAGTGTTGAATATTATAGAATATTTCGACAAAGTGTAACATGAAATTGGAATACCATTTGTTAAAGGCAATACCAGTAAGAGAGCACAGGATAGAGATTGCGGTTATTTACTGAGGAAGCTGCCTTTTACAACATCCGAACGGTCATTACAAGTTATCTCGACCTGAGAATTGAACTGAGCATTTTACAATCGCACGCTAGTTTCTATTAGCTATATATTACAGTGGACAAAGAGAATACTGGTCACGTACTATCGCTCTGCCTGTAGCTCAGGAATCACAAGTGCAATAACGGCGTTTGAATTCGGAGTGTGACTATTAACTGCCCCATTGGTGTAGCAGTTGACGTATGCGACTGCCATTCAAGAGGTCTCGGGTTCGAAACCCGGATGGAGCCAATAGTTTTATTGAGTTTTTCTGATTATAGAAATACTTAACAACAGCACGGAGTTTGGAAGTATGGGTTTGAACCCCCGTGCCTCTGAGAGCACGTAAAGCTGTTGGTCCTGCTAATGATCTCTCCCCGGTTGTGTCAGTTAACCGTCCCACCGGATTGTGAGAGAGAGGGAACAGAGAGTGAACCTGTGTTTGCGCACACACCTGTGCACTGTAATATCTACTGCGTAGTTAGCTGGTCTTTGTTGAGACCGGCCGCTGTAGCCGTAATCGGCTAGAAGAACATCATGACTATTCTGGTACACTTGCAGGTTGTATTTAAATGCTTAATTAAGACTAGTCAGCTAAATATGGCTTTAAAATTTAAGTAACCAAACAAATCTTATACTATGGTTTGCAGAATTTAAATAGATAACAATTCATCCCATTTAAACCGTGGGAGAGTCACGCTTCGGCATGAATGGGCCGGCTCGACTGGAGTGATACCACGGCCTGACACAAAACCGGTGTGAAATAGTGCTTTCGCTGTGTTTCACAGAGTGAGTTAGGATACCGGAGGCCCTTCCCCATCCCTCTCCCCATCCCCCTAAGGCCGGTTTACGTAACGTACTAGTGACGCCTCTGGTGTTGCGGGTGTTCATGGGCGGCGGTAATCGCTTACCATCGGGCGATACGTCTGCTCGTTTGCCCCCTATTCCATAAAAAAATAAAAAAAAAACATAACACAACTCACACTAGGATAGATAAAGTAAATAAATAACATATAGCGAGACAATAAATAGTATTTTTAGAGGTATTTGTTACAAACAGTAATAGGAAAAATTATGTTTCATAAAAACAGGTTTTGAAAGTGTAAAACACAAAATAAGTATCCAACTATGCTGAAAGGAACATTGGTATTAGTACAAAAGTAAATGGTTTAATACTAATCGCGAAATGTCTGGCTAGCAAAATCATATCATATCACACAGTTTTTTTTCGTATTTTTAAACCTTATGATTAATCCGTTACCCTTAAAGACCAGTGAGCATGTTTGTATTAAGACAAAGTGCTCAACTAATTGAAGTTCTAAATTAACATTTCCACACAATTACATCACACATTTAATAGATATTTAATCATTTTAAAATGAACCCAAAGACATCGTAAATATAACAGAATCAATATCATCCTATAAATATACGAACAAGTATTATCATTCTGTCGGAAGAGATTTGTAGTAGGTAAATACACTTGATCCGGGAGTCGTAATGCTCTGGTTGTTTGTAGAAGAGTATGGAAATGTAGTATATGAGATATTTGTGGGAATCTTGAGAGACGTGTATACCTATGCAAAATATTATTGATTCTATTTTTATAAATGGTAGCTTGTATATATAGTAAGTATACTATTGCACACTGAACCGTAGAAAAATTGCCTAAACCATTATGCAATGACGTAAAGAATAATAAATAGAAACTAAAACCAGGCTCCACGTTGAAATGAATTTTGGGACAACCTGGCTTTGTTTGAATATATCCTCCAAATATAAAATAAATATATGTACTCGTATGTATGAACTTTGAGTTAATGTAGAATAATACAAAGAACTTGACTGTAACGGTGACGCAGTGGGTACGATTCTCGGGTCGGATTAAATATTTGTATGATCTGCAAATATTTGTTTCGGAGTTTGGGTGTTTTATATGTATAATATGTGTGTATTTACAAATATATATATATATATGTATTTATATCAGTTATCTAGTACCCATAACATAAGCTCTGCTTAGCTTCGGACTAGAAAACGTTGTGTGTTAGACGTTCGAAATATTTATTTAACTTCACAAGTCCTTTAATTCAAAGCGCATTTGGAAAGATATATGATATGTAAAAATGACAAAAAGTAGGCAACAGGATATAAAGCATTGATCAGTCACTACGTTAACACAGATACACAATTCTTCCTGCAAGAAATTGAACCTCTCATTTACTTTCACCCTTCACATTTATCCGACTTCCTCTTTCTTCATTAGACCTTTCGTCCGGTCTGTTTCCTACTAGATATCAACAGACAATATCCCTAAATTATTCTCAATATTGCAGGAATTGACTTGATATTTTTATGCCTTTAGACATAGAACAGGTTTGGAATCATTTTTGCCTCATTCCTTTCATAACATCAACTCAAATCTATTACTAAGCGATCGTTGACCAAGGGCTATCACTAAAAACTCAATCGTAATATCATATATATTTTTATTATATTTTTATGACGAAATGTAATTCGTGTAGAACTCTAAAAATTTTATGTCTTTTTCTGTATCGGAGGGTATTTCACATAAAATGTTTTACACGTAAGCGAACTATAAAAGTATGAACTAAAAGTTTGTGTACGCATCTTACATTTGAGCGGCCACGTTAATGTCTGTCTACATAATTATGTATATAGTCCATTCGCTTAGATACGGTCACCTTGATTTCGCCGCGGTCCAACGTGCGGCAAGCCGACACAAAATCAAAGGATCCACCTTCGGCGTACATGGGTACATGGTGACAAATATACAAGCAAGTATGATTTGTCAGTTTACGCCGATATGTATGAATTAATATATTCGTATTTCACAACACATATATATAACATTCATATTTATTTATTTAAACTTTGTGCATAGGCATTTTCTGCCAGACAACCTTATAGCAATGCAGAGTTAAACTTGGTAAATGATATTATTAATGATGTATTTATTTAATATTTTATATATACAGAATGTAATACATAATATTAATAAACACTAAAATAAAATATGTGTATATATATTTTTTTTTAAGGGAAGAGGCTAAGATTCTGGTGGATCCGAAGATGTTTCCACAAAATGTTTCTTGATAATGAAATTTATTTAACCATCTTTACGCCCTAATTCCGTTATGATGTGGGTTGTGATGGTATATCAAAAGTTATTCTATGTTGTTACTGTTTTTTTGAAGATACATAGTATCTGTATAATTTACGAAGGTAATTCATTTTACATAGAAAAATATAAATATAGTTTTAACAGACAAGACAAGAGAAGTAGAAATACACAGTTAGTATTATAATGATATAATTATTGTAGACTATTCTACAATTACTTGTATGTAATGTCTGAAGAAATAATTATTTATCATTCCGGTAAATCCAAAAGTAACAAAGCATGTAATATAGATTTGAATGTCTTATTAAATACTAAGCAATAAAACTGTTCTCATAAACACGTAATAGAAGCTATTTTCTTCGAAACTTCGTAGACAAATAACAGTACAGTTATGTACAAACGTTTTCTACAAATATTTACTGCAGTTGGTTCAATTCCATTTAATCTAGTCTTTGTTTAGTAGTTAGCATCGCAACTGCCAACTCGGCCACTGCTGTCTATGTTGGAATTCTCGAGGATTCCAACTTGCTACTTTGTGTGTTGGAAGTCGTAAGTGTTTTATAGAACACAGTTAGGTAACTCGTCCGGTACGTTTCGGTAACAGAAGTTACTTTGTTTGTAGACTAAAATGGTTTGAGATTTTACAGCGTGTTTCCTAGTTTATAAGATACTAGACTATACTACATAACCGCGGGCAACGTCGCTAGGCGAAACTAGAATCTTTATAAATTGTAGTCTATGAGTTATTCTGATGTATAGGCTATATTATTGTAAAGTTTCATCAGAATTCATTACGTAGTTTTTGAGGGAAAGAGTAACAAACATCCATCCCTCCATCCATCCATCTATACTTACAAACTTTCGCGTTTATAATATTTGTAGGATATCTACAATTTATTATTCGTTTACTAATGTAAGTTTGATTTATAAATATCATTCGCTTTTATATATTACTTTCACTTCTCTTGGTGTCATAATATCCATTTGGTAATTGACACGATTGATAAGATTTTGTTTGATATCGACTGCACGGTTGGCCGAGTGGTTTCAGCGGTCGCCATGCCGCTAGCTACTGCGCCATGTGTCTTGGGTTCAAATCCCACGCGGTACAACACTTTGTGTGATCCACGAATTGTTGTCCCGAGTCTGGATGTTCTTTGTGTCCGTTTCATGTATGTTTGTAAAGTCCCCCACGACACAGGATGTTTATTCCTAATGTGGGAGTTGTCTTATAAAAAAAAAAAAAAAAAAAAAAAAGATATAAATCCATAAAAAAATATTGATAAAGATTTCAGAAAGGTGATCTAACAGCTATTGTTTACAAGTAATAAAGTGAAAAATTACTTTTCAAAATAGGTAGGTAACCTAACATTATATTTCAAATTAGTATAATTTTTCAAACAAAACATTTTCGATTTTCAGATGGAATTACCTACTTATAAAACGTGATAAATTTAAATTGGAATAGTGTTAAATACTGAAATATAATAACATTCATTACTTATTTTTTTATTCTTAAACTTATTCTAACACTCACCAAGTAATATACTCCAAATGGCATCACCACGACTGCCACAAGGAGATCAGCAACCGCCAAACTCACTATAAAATAATTCGTCACTGTCTGAAGCGTCCTCTCTCTCACCACACTCATTATCACTAACACGTTCCCGAACAGCGTAAAGAAAGGAAATATTAACAGCAACAGTGCCCAAAGGTTCTGTTCAGAATCATCAACTTGTCTATTAAAACAGGAGACGTTAAAAGTTCCATTGTAACTACAATTTGTATATCCGTAAACATCGACTAAATCTACACTGGTATTTGTAAAATCTTGAGATGTGTTACTGTAAAAATAGTCACTGAAATCATCTACTAGTTTCATGAAGTCACTTGAGTTCGTCTCTTTGACTTCGAATTTGATGGTGCTGTTCCTAAAGTCGGGTGGTCGTTTTGATGGGTAGAGGTATGTTGTGTAATGTATACCGTTGTGAGGAGTTAGTGTTGGGATCATAGTTGCATCAGTCTTTTGAATTCTGTGATAAGTCGGTAGTGTCATATTCGTTTGTTTCGGGCTCCATTGAAATAAAGAGTTGTGTTGAATCTGGAACAAAAGAAAATAGTTTGTTAGCTAATGTTCTATTTCACACAAGCTGAACCCCGCGGCGCTACCGGCGGTACGGCAATAACTGCAAGCAACGCCGCGAGGCGAAGCTATATCTTTATAAATTATAGCTTATGTGTGGTTCTGATATATAAGCTACATTATTGTAATCATGTTTCATCAAAATCCATTCCGTAGTTTTTGCGTGAAAGCGTAACAAACATTCATCCATCCATATTTACAAACTATCGCATTTATAATATAGTAGGATCTACTAAATTCCCCCGGTGCGGCCGGGGGGTGTCTTCTAAGGCGAATGAGGTACATCCCGGGGGTTACTCTGGTTACCCCGGGATGTACCTCATTTGTAAGGTACGGCATGGGGGACTCCAGAAGCCGCTGATGCTTCCTAGGCCACCGCGGGGTTTAGTGTGTAGACCGATTCATCAGGAGTCCCACACACGCCCTTCGTGTGCCCCCCACCAACGGAGGGAATAGTGCAAAAAGCATTCCCCGCTTAAAAAAAATAAAAAAATGATCTGCCAAATTGATGTTTGATAACATTGAAAAATGTATAACATGAATTACATGCGACCTAAAGATTTGCTGCAGTAAATAATCGTCTTTACAGCCATGAACAATAAATTCAAAATTACTTATTGGAACGAATTAATTTAGTCATAGAAAACGCCTTCGTGACGTGACGCTCTCTCTCTCTCTCTCTTACATTAAAATAATAATATTACAGTAAATAATAGTTTAATAAAAAATAAATTTCCTTTCTTTTAAGAAAGATGAGACAAATAATAAGACGTGTCGCCAGATCCAAGTGGTTACCGCCGAAGAGTCACTGCGTTGCCGAAACCGTAAGACAGTTTTTAAACGGTTTTATTTAGCTCACCCCGTTTGTTTTTTTCTTTCTTGGGTCAAATTTAGAAATTCAAATTTCACCCTCTTCCTGTCAACCGATTAATCTGAAATTTTGTATACACTTTGGATTTTGGTGACAATACAATTATGTTTATTCATTATCATTATAAATTCAAGATGGCCGCCGCTACAAAATGGCGGATAATTTATGTTTTATTAATCTCATCAATATGGGTATCAAATGAAAGGGCTCAACAAGCAAAATACAATATACTATAAAAAATTGAAATCCAAGATGGCGGCCGCTACAAAATGGCGGATAACGTAGGTTTTATCAATCCCATCAATATGGGTATCAAATGAAAGATCTTTGCAGGGACTACGTATAGAGGAGTTGGACTGCAATAAACTAACGGGCAAGAAACCTTGCAATAATGAAGCACTAAATGAATTAAACAGAATGCGAAATAAAAACTAAAAAATAGAAAATAAAAATAGGTAAAAAAACTTTTTAAGTTAAACGGTTTTATGTTAAATAAATGTACTAAAAACCAAAAAATAATAAAATAGATACAGTCGTGGGAATTATAAACATATGCATAGACTAGACTAAAATAAAACCGTGGGACACGTCAATTGTCTACAAATTATAGACTTAATGTGCGATAGAAGAATCGTTTAATTCGTCGCTAGGCAGTTGGCCCGCAGACGGTGAGGAAATTACTTACTATTTTCTTGCTCATGGAAATTCCAATAGTTATACACTTCATGTTAACCCCACGGTTTTATTTTAGTCTAGTCTATGCATATGTTTATAATTCCCACGACTGTATCTATTTTATTATTTTTTGGTTTTTAGTACATTTATTTAACATAAAACCGTTTAACTTAAAAAGTTTTTTTACCTATTTTTTGTTTAATACTAGTCTAGAGTGATATACATTCTTACATACCTTTATTACTAACTAAAATACACACATATATCATTATGGATAAATTACACCGTAACACAAAATTAATGAGTATGTTCATCACACAATCATTTGTGCTGTCAAGATGGATCACGGTCGCCGCCCTAAGAGCTGTGTCCAGGAAATTATACAATATTCATACGAAGTTACTTATTGTTTAGAGTATTGTCTTATTTTTTCTTAATACTGATAAGTTAAGAAACTATAGAAGGCTACATCTGTCATATATTATTATTCTAATATCGTTATCCAAAAAAATCAGACAAGATTTATCGTAATTGGTTTTGCCGACTGCGATATTCGTATCTTGCGGAATGTAATTCACAATCTTGTCTTTAGGTTACATCAAACCGGAGCTTACAGAAAATTTACTGGAGGGAATAAAGTCGATAAACTTAAAGCCGTCAAATCAACGAATACTTAAGTTGTGTTCAATCAGTGAATTGACCTCATCAATCAAATCAAGAGCGTAGATCGAAGCGCTACTTATCGATAGCTTTTTTGATAATCCTCAAAGTCAAATTAAAATGATTGATTTGAGAAAAATCAACCTTTGCTATCGGGATGATAGATTATCCTCAAGTTTCCTTCATTAGATGTTGTATTTTAATTGCTGGTTCATTAGGGATAAAGGATGAAGGATTTATTGGATTAGTGTTAGGGGCGTTGCGGTAGCATGGAAGGAAAGTCAGAAAGGTACAAAACTGTACTAAGGATTTGTATGTACATACACAAATTAGCTTTATTTACACTTAAAATTTCTATAAATTTTTGGTGCTTGAGTAATATTTTGTTAGACAAAACGAACTCTTTGAACTGTCTTGTCCTAAAATACATAATTATGTCAACATTATATTTCAACGGTATACGGCAAGAAAGTTATCATTTCGAAGATGTGTGGTTAGATAAAGAAACTCTTGTAGACTCGCAGGCGGAGGAACCAGTCAGAAGCTGACCACGATCAGTGCAACCTGGTCGAAACATTTGGTCATTTAACACACACACACACCTTTAGACCACTTCAATTTTGATAATTATTACTGTTTTAAAATATATATATATATTGTTTTTTTTTTCAAGGCTCTAACATTTTCTACTATGAAAGTATCAAAATACCAGCTTAAAAATTGACTTTGCTTCAAGTTTTGACTGGTGTAAGTAGCTTATATTGATGATTTTATTCATTTTCTTTTTTTTTTTTCTTTTTTTTTTTTTTTAAAAAGACAACTCCCACATTAGGAACAAACATCCTGTGTCGTGGGGGACTTTACAAACATACATGAAACGGACACAAAGAACATCCAGACTCGGGACAACAATTCGTGGATCACACAAAGTGTTATACCGCCTGGGATTTGAACCCAAGACACTTGGCGTAGTAACAAGCGGCATGGCGACCGCTGAAACCACTCGGCCAACCGTGCAGTCAATTTCCAATGAAACAATATTGCTCCAGCTAAGTGCAAGTTTATCTTGGGATCATTTTAGTTGTTGAGGTTGCTGAGATTGCTACTATCATTTAGGAATGCATCCTCTCTTTGCACTACATACCTTACTCTGTTAAGTAATCTACTACTTCTTGTTGAAACAATGACGCCAAGACAGACTATAAATATATGTAATGATAATGTAATTTAGGCAAATATTTGTATGAATTAACACATATATATTTATATATATAAAAAACTGTCTACATTTGTGTGTCAGACCTTTTGGGACTTTGGTTTATGTGTTCATAGTTTTAAATGGTTAAATTTAAGCTGCATTACATCATTCTCAATTCACGATTCAATCACAAGAGGGAACAATGACCCAAATTAAGAATATACATAGTTCACGAGAAATTTCAGATGCGAGAAAAGAATGAAATAAAAAATGTACTAAGCGAGATATTTGGGCTAAAAGAAATACATTATACACATATGCACAATGGAAATATCTCAAGTAAATCAACTTTTATACGGTGAGCATTCCATCTCATGACAAATAAGTGTAACCTATTATAAAGAGTAATATCAACTAACATGCAATTAGTGTGCTTAAGTACTTTCCAAACTTTCCTAATATCTTACTAACTAGTCTTGATTATTTTATAATAATTAAGATTATATTCAAATAGTGTGTAATCTCATCATTTTAATGACTTTCTAACCAATTTATTACAACATTTATTCGTGTAAATCATTATTTTTTTACCCCTTTCCCAAGTTTCTTCGCTGTTGGTGCAGTGGGGTTATTTTATTCCTAGTGTTCACGGGATATTCTAGGTTAATGGGATAAATAATAGTAGGAAGTACATCAACGAAAGATTTTTTAGTTCAAAAATATCTGTAAGGTCGACGGAGACTCTTAACACTGCGATTCAGGTACTAATTATTGCATCGCCATCTATCGACATAACTGTGAACTTAATTTACTAACAACATATTATTTCATACATCTGGATATGTCTTTTGCGTTCCATTTGTATTTTCTTTGGTTATCTTCCACTCTAAAGTCCACCAACTCTCATATTAAAGACTAATTTTTTTAAATCGTAATAATATTTCATCAATTATGCTGCATTAATTTACTAGAATTTCGTGATGCTTTGTCCACGAATGTCACAATAAGCTATAAATTGTCCGGGAGAGGCCGGGATCCGTCAAATCCCGGGACGAGCCACATTAACATAATGCCGCCATCATGGCACTGCCGACTCAATTTACAGGGCTATTGATTTTTTTTATGATTATAACAATGGATGGTTAATGGACTGGAGACTTAGAAATTGTCTGAATGATTTGCTAATGTGTTTGATTAATATTTGATAACATCATAAAAGTTGAGTGTCTTCAATATTTATCAAGACAAAAAGTATTTTCATCTAAACATAAAAGTAAAAGTCGGAGGATCCTCCCTTTGTGTTGGAAGCACATGACACTCGTTCATATAAGGATGGGCATTACCTTCCCGATGCTAACGCTATCATCATATATATTTCGACGCGCTAATTTGATAATTGTCCTTACCAAACCAAGAAAATCTTGTAGCTTTCTGTCAAAAACTAAATGTAGCTAATGTTTAGAATCTTAAAGCTCAAACTGAATATAGCAACTAAAGTTATATTTTTCTAACAAGAGTCAAGTCCTGCTTCACTATGGATGATGGATTACACTATTAAGGGCTAAGCAGAGCTAATTTATCTTGAACAATTTATACAGTGACACGTTAACGCTTAGTTCTCTCGTTCATTAGTTTCGAGGTTATAAATGGGTTAAGTCTTAAAAGTTCGAGTAAGTTAAACTTCTTTGCTAAGTCGTTCATCGAGTAATAACAGTATTTGGAAAGCTAATCTGTATATTTTTCCTTTATATGTCTTGAATATATTTTGGTACAGAAGCATCTTCTATGTATTATTTTAATACAATTTAATAGAATTCAATTTAAAACAAACTGCCTCGGTCGCGTAATTATAGCGTATGTGACTACTATGCTTGAGTTCTCGGATTCGTTTCCCGGGTTGGACCAAATGTTTGTATAATCTGCAAATATTTGTTTCAAAGTTTGGGTGTCTTCTATATATTTATATCAATTGTCTAGTACCCGTAACACAATCTTTACAATTGAAAATACTTTTGTATCTATATTTTTATTTGTAAAGCCTCTGATACTTTTATTCTGGGTAGCTCTTATAATAGTAATTTTCAATCCCTTTGGTCTTTCTGTAATGTTAAATGCATGGTTATACCGATGATTATTAATTGACATTGCAGTTTAAAACGTCAACGGTTTTGAGACCGTGAATGGAGTTGAAACAATCAAACGTCAGACACACGTCACTCTTGCTGATGACATTTGATATGATTGATGATTTAAAGCGACTGACACTATTGATGCAATCTTTGATTCAAAATGTATAAAATCTGAAATGATGAGAGTTGTGTATGACTGATAAAAATGTGATAGCCCCTTTTCATTATCCATTAACCCAAATCATCTAATAAAGAAAAGTAAGTACAAGAACAAACATATATTTAGAGTAAAAATGTATTCTTATATTATTGGATACTAAGTAAAAAATATTAACAAATATTTCGGACATTTCACACACATCGCCATCTAGCTTCAAACTAAGCAGAGCTTGTACTATGTCTATGGTACTAGACAACTGATATACCTAAATACACATATGTATTTATTTTCTTGTAAATACATACATATTATACATAGAAAAGACCCAAACTCTGAAACAAATTATGATAAGCACTATAAAATCCCAGAGGATGTTGGTGTTTCGTCATCCAGACCGGACATATTCCTTTTCTCTAGACAAATTAAACACATAATATTAGTAGAGCTTACTGTTCCGTGGGAAACTAATATTCCTAAAGACCATAGAATAAAATTAAATAAATATTACGATCTAACAACTGAACTTAACAAAAATGGCTATGTGGTTAATTTATACGCGGTAGAAGTAGGAGCGAGAGGTATACCAGCTAAATCTCTCTATAACCTTCTAAAAGACCTTGGCCTGTCGAGATCTGCAGTAAGTTCTATTTTAGAACGAGTATCCAAGGCTGCACTAACAGGTTCCTACCAAATTTGGCTAGGTAGGGCGGGAAACTCGAGCAGTGAAGGTGAGCGTTGATGCGCATCTTAAAGGGGGCCTCCTTAAACCTACATCCAGGTCGTAAGTCCTGGGAACTGCTTTGAGTTTCTCCCTCTGCCACACGATGGACCCGGCACCCGCACGGTGAATCCATGGAGTGCTAAGAAGTTTGTCTCTCTAGATTGTAGAAATATTTGGTACGACCTAGGAATCGAACCCGAAACCTCAAGCACAGCAGTCACATACGCTACTACAGCGCCACCGAGAGAGTTAAATGCATGCATACTTTCTTATTATTTCAGTCATTGCATTAAACTAACCCAAAATTAACTCTGCAATTGTTTTAATTTATGTTATGTTTTTGTTTGTAGCTTTGAGTATTGTTGTTAAGAACAGTAAACTGTATAAGTGTTTATAAAGGAACATATCATGGGATCACATAGATAGTAGCATCTCTTGACAAATATTTATTGTTTGAATTAATCTGTAAGTAGAAATGGCGACAGATGGAACCTCTGATGGTGGCGGTGCCTGTCGGCGTCAAATTGACTGCTGCGGTGGGCGCTGAAAATCAGTACTGGGATGGGCTGTGCCCATCGCAGAGTATGCTGAGAGTCCACCTTTTTGTTAAGCGCGGCGTACAACCACTTGTCATGGTTAGTCAGTTTAGGAGGCTTGTTTTGTTGTGTACATTTTGTGTGGATGAATTTATTGTTGGTCGCCTAAACTTTTAATGTAAAATCCATCATTTATTGAATGTTTGAGAGAGTGCACATTATTATGCGTCATCAATGCCACGTAATCTGCCTTTGATTGACGTTTGAAATGTTGCAGTCTCAAAAAAAAAAAAAGTATTTGTTAAAATCTTATTTTAATATTTTTTAATGTGTTTGAAAATCTGTATTTTGGTTGTGTGTTGTGTTTTTCAAATAAAGTTTTTATTATTATTATTATATATAAGATAACGCGTATTGTCATAAGGTCATCCACTATACTGCTTTAAAACATGTTATTAGAATGTAAAATACTTAAAATAAATAATAAAAAGGATATATTTCTTATTATTTCCTTCTGATTCCGGTCTTCTTAAATTTTATTGATATTTTTAGGAATGTCTCTAACACATTTTTTCGGAGAATCATAGAAATGTATCAAAAAATGAAAGGTTGATTTGATATTCAATAAGAAATCCTCATTTGTGGATTTCAGAACCCAATGGCAGTCCGTCCGAGGAAACAATCATTTCCTCCGTATTCGACTGATTGAATACTATTTGACCTTCTGGGTATTTTGCTCTCCTCGAGTACCTTATGTATATAAAACCTTCGTGATGGATGTTAGATGATATTTCAGTAGAATTCACGAAATAAATTATTACTGAATTTTCAAAATACATATAGATAAATAATCGACCTCACCGAAATTCATTGCGCAGTAAAATTTGCAGGAAATCATGAATTTTATTTTTCCAAGAACATGTTATCCATTGCTGGACTTATTTAAATATTTTTCCTTTTAAAATTGTATAATTCTCCAGAAATAGCAGTTAAAGGCTCAATGATAATGAATCGCTTAACCATTTTGGCGTTTACAAAGATTCATTCTAAGTACTGACTGAATCTAATCCTTTCCGTTATTCTATAAACGTTGATATATATAGAAATACGTCACAAATTGCATCTTAATACTTGGTCCATACGCACGAAACGTTAACCATTGTTCGTTCGTGTGGTGATGTACCAAGATTACGGAGTAGCACGATTCCTATTAATCTCATGGATGTCGTAAAAGGTGACTAAGGGAATTAACTACGTAGGACGACATTACTACAAAGAGAAGCAAAACTTAAAAGAAATCCTAAACCAACCCTCCCTTCTTAGGCCTAAGCACAGCAGCGGACTGTTAATGAGTCTTAAACAAGCAAAGATTTCAACTCTCAGATAAATTACCTTTAAATATGTTAAATCCCAATTTATGAGCGAACCAGTCGAATATAAATCTATCTCCCGCTATACCGATATCAATCACTGATTGTCTGCAAGGTCATCGGAAATCTATACAAATAAAGCTTCATCTTCCTCGCTACGTATTTAGAGAGCCTGTATTTATGGCTCTTATTTTTATGTGCGGGAAATATTAATACTGATTTATGACGTGTCGCATTTGGTAGGAGTATAAGGTATGATGTGCTTACAGTAAAAAGAAAACGTACGTTTTTAGTTGAAATGATAAATTAAGAAATTGACGAATTCTCCTGAAATCTATTTAAAGTAAACATAATTATTCACATCTAACTTTTTTGCATTTACGAACGCGAATAGCGCTCCTGATGCGGCGAGTGCGAGACAGCTCCTCCTACGCGGAAATGGTCTGGTGGCTAAATAAATAAATAAATATTAAGAAAATATTTCGGACATCTAACACACAACGCCATCTAGTCCCAAGTTAAGCAGAGCTTGTGTTATGGGTAGTAGACAACTGACAGGAATACATATATACTTATTTTGTAAATACTTATATATTATACATAGAAAACACCCAAACTTCGAAACAAATATTTGTAGATATTCCAAACACTTGGTCCGACTCAGGATTTGAACGAGAGACCTCAAGTACAGCAGTCGCATTCACTACCGCTGCGCCACCGAGGCAGTAGGCTACTGTAGCCAATAAGATAGGCAGAAGAAGTGGCACTGGATGCCGACCCACAGGACGTCATTGAAATATATTGAGTACTATTTAGTATATACTAATTGTAATTTGTACGTATCTATAATGATTTACGTAAGAGTTTTCTATGGACTATGTGTTTGATAATAAAATTTTATTATAATTATTTTAATTCTAGAACGCCTTTCAACCGAAAATCTTTTTATTGTATCTTGTTATGTACTACAAAATACTCTTTACTATAATGGAGGTTAAAAAGAACATTACTTTTACAGTCGTGTAAATATAAACTAAAATTAACGTTTGACATAAATCATTAAGACAAAACGAGGACATCATACATAATTGGGACTGATTTAGATTACATTACATGTAACATACATTGTACGTACGTACGTATGAATAAACCTCCTTTCCTCGTGTATCTGGGGAACGACCATTGGCTTTTCTTACCTGAATTAGACAAATTTATTGTTGACGCAATTTGTATGTTCTGTGGTCAGATACAGGTTGGTCAAACGATGTTAAAAAACTACATGCGCCCGTTGACATCTAACTCAATCAACAAAAGCGACATGTACGTTACCTCTTTTGAGACTACGCCGAGGGATCTCATAAACTAACTAATTGAAAAATAACGAAAATGTTGCTTAATACCAATTTTCTTTGTCACCAGGGCCGTTTATTTATGTTTAAATTATGGTACGAATTAACTAAAATGATAAAAAATTTGAAACTTAATAGAGCCAAGCTGATTTCAACAAGAACGGGTCGGTAAGTGAGTGCGGGACCAGAGGCCCAATGATTCAGATGCATCACTAGGCCGTCATGCTTGTTGCTATGTTGCGTTGTTTCATTGTTTGCATTAGCAATGAGTATTGAGACCACCACTCTTGGATTCTGCTTATGCTTTTCATCACGCAGAGTAGAGTTACTATTACATAAAAAACTTAATTGTGGTAACAAAAGTATGTGCATATGAAAACAATCAGTACTTACCTACAGTATATTATTTTGTATGTTACGAACTACATAACTTTTTAACCTTTTTCAGATGGATTAAGTTACTGTAATATAATATAGATGTACTGATGAGTCCGAAATAAGTAATTTGAATAACTTTAAATATGGAAGCTGTAATCTACTATCGTTTCGTATTTCCATTCTTCACGATTCTCTTTGAGTAAAAGCCAGTTTCGAGGTTAAATTTCAAATTAATTGTCTGTACAAAAGAGAGACCCGTTTTCCTTCCTTTTCCCGCGGGGGACGTTACAAACATACATGGATTTAGTTATCATATTGTTGCTAATGTCAGCTGGCGCTGAAACTGTAAAAAACAAAACAACATACATGGAACAGACACAAAGGACACCTAGACTCAGAACAGCAGTTTGTGAATCGCACAAAGTGTTGTCCTGTGTGAGATTTGAACCCACAATACTTGGCGTAGTAGAAAGCGGCGTGGTGATCTCTTAAACCACCAAGCTCACAGTGCAGACGGTCGCGGCGGTCCGCTTTCCATTGTCGAAAATCATAGATAATATTTTACTACACAATCCAATACAAGAAAGTAAGCATTCAACCCACTTAAACTTGTGGATTACCAATCAGTTTCAAGAATTTCAATTTTTTAATAAATAAATTCGGTTAGCCAATTATCGCAAGCATATCACAAATAAGTCTTGCTAGCAATACCTCAGAGCTTTGGACATCGTTGAAAGGAAAAAAGAAGCTTTAAGAAACCTGGTTTGATAAAATAATTTAATAGTAAACATGATATCCCAACATCGGAAAATCTGATAAATCTTTTCTAGTTATTTAAAAATTACTCTGTCGCGTAATCCAATCAGATTACCTCTTTGCAATGTTCGTAAATATAAAGAATTGTTTAGTATTTTATACAACTTACTTTGGTAGGAGCAACGAAGACGAGCGAAACCCTTACAACATTCCAGAATGTTTTGGTTACCTTATATTTCGAACAACTAGCACATAACGCCATCTAGTCCCAAGCTAAGCAGAGCTTGTGTTATGGGTACTAGACGACTGATATAAATACATAGTATACTTTTTTTGTAAATACATACATATTATACATAGAAAACACCCAAACTTCGAAACAAATATTTGCAGAGCATACAATCATTTGGTCCGACCCGGGAATCGAACCCGAGACCTCAAGCACAGCAGTCGCAACCACTACTGCCAGTGAAACTGCAATGCGAGTCACGTGGTGGGCACAACGCCCTCTATAGAGATTTAAACTAACCAATAACCTCTTGAAACTTTGAAGTTATGTATACTAATATTGCAAAGTTTATTTATTTATTTGATTGGTTGAAAGCGATAATTTTAGGAACTACGGGGGCGATTTGAAATAATACTTCACTGTTAGATAGCCTAGTTATCGAGGGAGGCTATATATTACTAATCTACGACCAAAAGAAGTGGAATGTTAAGGAAATAAACTGCGAAAACGGGTGAAAATTATTCGTTTTGAGAGCTTCCATTAAGTGCACTGCGTAAGCGGTTAAAGTTTCACAAAAACTAAAATTGTTTCCTTTTTAAAAATCTAACAAAATATATACACCGCAACCATTTTTATGGTTACTAAATTTGTTCACACTTCATAGCAACTGAAAATATGGGTATTAGAAGACGCAGACGAGGGGTTAGCTAGTGTTAAAATAAATTGTTATTACTGTTAATTGTTGTAAATACATGTTAAAATAAATTGTTATTACTGTTAATTGTTGTAAATACATGTTAAAATAAATTGTTATTACTGTTAATTGTTGTAAATACATGCATATTATACATAGAAAACACCCAAACTTCGAAACAAATATTTGCAGAGCATACAATCATTTGGTCCGACCCGGGAATCGAACCCGAGACCTCAAGCACAGCAGTCGCAACCACTACTGCCAGTGAAACTGCAATGCGAGTCACGTGGTGGGCACAACGCCCTCTATAGAGATTTAAACTAACCAATAACCTCTTGAAACTTTGAAGTTATGTATACTAATATTGCAAAGTTTATTTATTTATTTGATTGGTTGAAAGCGATAATTTTAGGAACTACGGGGGCGATTTGAAATAATACTTCACTGTTAGATAGCCTAGTTATCGAGGGAGGCTATATATTACTAATCTACGACCAAAAGAAGTGGAATGTTAAGGAAATAAACTGCGAAAACGGGTGAAAATTATTCGTTTTGAGAGCTTCCATTAAGTGCACTGCGTAAGCGGTTAAAGTTTCACAAAAACTAAAATTGTTTCCTTTTTAAAAATCTAACAAAATATATACACCGCAACCATTTTTATGGTTACTAAATTTGTTCACACTTCATAGCAACTGAAAATATGGGTATTAGAAGACGCAGACGAGGGGTTAGCTAGTGTTAAAATAAATTGTTATTACTGTTAATTGTTGTAAATACATGTTAAAATAAATTGTTATTACTGTTAATTGTTGTAAATACATGTTAAAATAAATTGTTATTACTGTTAATTGTTGTAAATACATGTTAAAATAAATTTTCCAATTAAATATTTCAAGAGTACTAGAGTGAGAATCAGGTGCTAAAAAAGCCACAAATAAGGGAGAAAAATGTAGCCTGATAACAACATCCAACAGTCTCTACTCTTGCTGGTTTTAATTTTGAATGTGGTAATCCAAACTTTGAAATATTGATTCAGTGCAACTTACTCTTAGCAAAACACAGTATCATAAATTATCGTTAACAGTGAAACAAGAACATTACGCAACTTGGTTAGTCAAAGCCTGTTGACGAAAACTTGCCATGCAAAAACACATAATTCGTAGTTTAGAGAAATTTGCGAACATAAGTTTTGAACTGGTGACACATAATTTGCCTTAACTAATTTCAAAATAGGAATATCAAATCACCAATTACATGAGATACTGATCTGGTATTTGCAATTCAGTGTTTATATTATAAAACTTCTGCATTTCTCGTGACTCCCCCTCGAATACCACCTCTTGGTCGCATGTCAAACTTGAACCGACTAAAACCGCACGCTGTCTCGGGAGGGAGCCACTTACGCTTTGTTGATGGTCCCCTCATGTGTGAGAACCCCAATGTTCCCACTACTGTCCCCCAGGGTGCGCACGCTCCGTAGCGTCCGGGCCGTCACCCGGGCCTGCTTCTGCTAGGGTGACAGATGGCCTCATCTGTCAGGCTTGCGCTTATGGAGGACGGAGATCATTCTGCGATCTCCGGCGCCTGAGTCGCCTGCGGTGCCTGGCACGTCCCCGGGCCCGACGCGTCGGGAGACTTCTAAACCTCTCCCGGACCCGATCCGCCGTCTCTTTGGCAAGCATAACTTGCTCACAGAAAGAAACGGCGGAATTCCACGCGCTTGCACTCCGCAACATGGCCGCAATCATGTTACCAAGTGAGAGAACCCCCACCCCGATGGCCGCCACGAGATCCCGCCTCGGTTCCCCCAAGGCCGGACATTCTGCCAGCGTGTGGAGACTTACAATCACACCTGAAGAAATAATATCCTCACACATCTTACACGGCTGTCTAATCTCAAACTAGGCAAAGCCTATACCATTATACTATACTTGACTTGATTAATACACACATAGTATAGATAATCTACACCCACACAAATGTCCGGGTTCGTCACACAAAGATATGTCTAGGGTGGGAATAATCAACCCTTGTAAGCTAAAGGTCTTGGATTGGATTTGTCGTGTGCAGGATCACTAATTTCTACAGCTACAGGCCAGCCTAAGAAAGAAAAAAGTTCAGGAATGGATCTGAAATGACCTGGTATTATTACTTCAAAAAAAATAGAATATACTTTATTCCACACCAATACCAACAGTTTAGTTGAATAGTACCCTTTTTGCTAAAAGTAATTTATTACATGTACAATAGTAGATTTATTGCAAATATCAACCTCTTTCAGATTCAACCTATAGATAAATAAGTCCACAGGAGATAAAAATAAACAAAACGTACTTTAGGTGATTTGAAGCTTGTAAATATACATCCTATATAGACACAAATACAATATTTTAATTAAAATCAAACAGAAGTTTTCACTTTCCAACATTTTTCTCTGTGTGCTAAGTATTTTTCTCTGTCAGTGTTCAATTTGTTTTCTTTTTAAAATATATCTCCATCCCAGACGCAGAGAAATAAGTTTCCATTCAAGTTATAATTTCTTTACCCGTCAGCTTCCAACTCCATATAGACCGGCAAAGTCATCCGAACAAACTCCTAAAACAAAAGTTCGTCACGTTCCTAAAAACCATTATTTAAATTCAAAATGTGTTCCAACCGCACGGTTAACATGTGCTAGTCACGTCTGACAATGAAAGGTAGTAATTTCAACATGTCGCGAGATCTGTTTTATACGTTCTGCGGTTGAAAGAGCTGGCTAAGCGTGGCTTTAGGACATACGTTACAAATTAAAAGGGTGAATATTATTCAATGACTTAAAGGCCAACTAAGTATATTCCTTTGTTTGATAAAGACTATTGGGTTTGTTTGTTTTTACTTTTAGCCACATAGATATTTCTTGGGTCTGTATCTTTAATATACTTTTTTTTTGTACCAATTGTAAAAATAAGTAGGACATTAGTGTCCGTTTCATGTATGTTTGTAAAGTCCCCCACGACACAGGATGTTTATTCCTAATGTGGGAGTTGTCTTTTTTAAAGAAAAAAACAAAAAAAAAACAAAGATTGTGACTACTCTGTACTGTTCTAGAAGAATGCTTAGTAACGTGCTTGTTGTACAGGTAATATAATTTTTCGACCTACGTAACTACTATTTGTGTATAATGAGAATTTCATACTGGCAGCAAACGCACAAGGACACACTTATCAAAGTTAAGGTATACATTCAAGAAATATAATAACACTTCCAGCAGGAGAGCTATGCTTACCGTGGGAGAGCTATGCTTCAGCGTGAATGGGTCGGCTCGACCGGAGTGATACCACGGCCTCACAGAAAACCGGTGTGAAATAGTGCTTGCGCTGTGTTTCATCGAGTGAGTGAGGATACCGGAGGCCCATATCCCAACCCCTCCTCCCATCCCCTTTCCCATCCCCCCAAAGGTCGGCAACGCACTTGTGACGCCTTTGGTGTTGCGGGTGTCCATGGGCGGCGTTAATCGCTTACCATCAGGTGATGCTTCTGCTCGTTTGCCCACTATTCAATAAAAAAAAAAAAAAAGAAACATCATCCTACCAGCTTTATATCATTTAACCTGTATCAATGAAAATCCTTGCACCTTGTACAATGTCCCAACATAAACATAAAATGATGCCATCTTACTTGAAATTGCAGGACATTTAAGCTCCCACAATAATACACATTCAATAGTGTTACTTGAAGAAGGAATAGTTCCTTTAAGTAAATTCTCCTTAAAGACATTTCCTAGTCGCAGAGGCACTATAGCTTCAGAGGTCAGCTCAGTCAGAATGAGTTGCATTTTACGTACGAAATAGTCAATGTCACTTGTACTATTTGTACGTTAAGAGAAAAAAATGAGAACGTGCGGTCAAGCTATGTGAGCATTTAATAATTGTAATTTGTTTTACCTTGATTCATTTACAATTATTTAAAGTATTAACTTTATATCAGCCTACCAAAAATTAATATTGTAATAGGAATGTACAAGTTTTTATCCATCTGTTTATAACTTAATGGCTTATATAAATATAATTATGTTATTTTCAGTTCTATTTAAAAATATACGTCTCAACTAACGGCAAAATGATGGAAGAACTCAGTCTTTCGATGTATTACTAACTGCAGTATATATGTAACAATGCTAACTCAAATGGATTTCCCAAATAAATTTAAATAACGTTATATTAACTCTCAGGTTCTAGTTAGCCAAACTTGGTCTCAAATGCAAAACAATAAACATCGATTTCCTTTCATGAACAGTGAAACAATCGAATCCCTTTGGTACATAAAACTGTGCACTAATACTTAAGCCATTAGATGTTTGCAAACAAATAATCCAATCAGTTTAACTTAAATATTATCCAATCAGTTAAAATTTCGTAACTTCCTCAATATACATTGAAATTTTACACGAGTTGAATGAGTTTCAAACGAAATATACTCTATTAAATATACTTTCATGCGTTATTGTATAACTGCAGACCCAGTTTTATTACATGTTGGAACGGCAGGTACTTCTAGCACACATAATTATTATTAATCGTTTCAAAATAAAATAGGCAAAAGATTTATATGTGTATAGAGGAATGAGCTTTATGTCTCTTGAACACAAAAGGAGGAACTCTGATCAAAGGAGCTGTTTATGCATTTGGCCTTGCACAGCCCAGCAGTGGATATTTAATAGATGAATTGTATGCTCATCAGGGTGAGAACTTTTCACATCGTCATACAAAATTAATAGTGACTCCGTAATTTGGTGTTGCCATAGAGCTTCAACCTTTCAATTGTCATGTAATTGAATTAAATTTGTTGATTCAATCCGAACGAAGTTTGAAAATCGTATTATTTATACTGTTCTTCGTAGAAGGATCCAATGAAACAACAAAAGGAAGATTAGTCCAAATACAACGATTGAATACAATGCTACAGATGCGTCTGAACACGGAATCGTCATTTGCAATCCATCAAGAGTTTTTTCAGTTTCATTTAATATCTGACTTGTTGTTGATGGATGTTCTCTAACGAATGCTTCGGTGAACCTACTAATTTATCATTAATATTTTTTATTGCAAATGAATTATGTTTTTAATCACAGTTATACAATGCGAAATTTTAAAGGATGTATGTAAGGTATAGTAACCAGTAAAACCGTCAAATACCTCAGTATTTTTCGACGTATCGCCTTATGATAAGCGATTACCGCCGCCCATGGACATCCGTAAGACCAGAGTCAATTCAAGTGCGTTCCGGCCTTTGGGGGATTGGGAAGGGGTTGGAGTATGGGCCCCCGGTATCCTTACTCACTCGGTGAATCACAGCGCAGGCGCTGTTTCACACTGGTTTTCTGTGAGACCGTGGTATCACTCCGGTCGTGCCGGCCCATTTATACCGAAGCGTGGCTCTCGTTTTGTGTGTAATTAAAAAAAAAATCGAGCTAGCCTATCAATTTATCTCCCCCTGCTTACTAAATTTTATGAACATCGTTAGAGCGGTTACCGAGAATCAGGTTATACAAAAATTGTTCGTTTATATTTCGTTTATTTTATCTACTGTAAAGTATATTCTATTCAAAACTTTATAAGATAATATTAACACTACTTAAAACTATTTCCACTTCTAAAAACTTACATTATTATACATTTGAAAATCTGTAGATAGTTCATACACCACAAAAACTGCAACAATATTACAAAACAAAAGTAGAGATATCATTGCAATATTTAAATTCATGCAAGTTTTAAAAACCTATCCCCAAATTTATAGGTTACAGCAAATCAACAGCTATAGAATAGTTTGAAAAGCCCCTAAAACCAAACATTCGGCCACACCAAAACTGGCCGCTCTGCAGGTACTCTAAAAGCTATAAAGTAATATCCGATAACAGATTATTGACACTCCACACCGACCAGAAAATGGTTTAAAATCTAGATTTACAGCATTTACTCGTGGCGCAGAAGTCGAAACCCAATAGTCAGGTTTTAAAACTTCGCACATTGTTTCATGAAACTTTTCGCTATTCGCACTTAAAGTCGTTTTATTGCTCACTGTTCAAAGTTCGATAACTACCTATTATACATAATCGGTTTATTGCACAATTTATGTCTTTGTCTGTGTATGGTACTAGCTTTCTTTACAATTCTAGTAATGTAAATTTAAACTAATATGAATACCATGCGGAGCATTTATGAAGTTTAATTTATTTGTACTGTTTTTACCTACATGAGAAGAACTACGAGTATCATGAGCATTCATGATGTTATCTATAAACTTTTTTTAAACTTAGCTCTAATCTAATTTCAGTTGTTTTTTTTTTATTGAATAGGGGGCAAACGAGCAGACGTATCGCCTGATGGTAAGCGATTACCGCCGCCCATGGACACCCGCAATACCAGAGACGTCATAAGTACGTTGCCGGCCTTTGAAGGAAGGGAGGGGGATGGAGGGACGGATTGGGGTATGGGTCTCCGGTATCCTCACTCACTCAGTGAAACACAGTGCAAACGCTATTTCACACCGGTTTTCTATGAGGCCGTGATATTACTCCGGTCGAGCCGGCCCATTCATGCCGAAGCGTGGCTCTTCCACTTGTCAGAGTTGTGGTCTACAGGTTTCTAGTACCCGTGTGTAATAACATATTATTGAAATGCTCAGCTCCCTATTTCGTTGCTGTGTATTGGATGTATTTTCATAAGATTATTTATTAATAAGTATTGTTGTCTTTCAGCATATAATGTTAGTAAAGTATTATCTGTTATGAGTAGTTTCTGTTTTATTCATAGCAAGTATCTTGCTAGCAATTGTTTGTTTTTGTACATTTAATTTTTGTTATATTTATTCTCCCTACTCGTGGCCTCATATTATGTTATCTATTGCTTTTGTTTTGGTTTGTACACTATGATCTATAAATTTTAGTTTACATTTGGGATGACCTAGATTTCTTTGTTATAAGTAATAAATTGTTACACAAAACAGTAATAAATACATTACATAAATACCTAAAACTGTTGTCTAAAATAACTAATTTAACTCGGTATGAATACACAAATTTTATATTTTTAACTTTGTTATATCCAATAATATGCGTTATTCCATTAATATGCCATAGAATATAACGAATGAACTGGTCAAGTTAATAAAATATTCACTTATGCCATTAAACTTATAATAAAATAATATACAATTTAATGTTACCATAAAACATTTAAAATATAAGTAATCGTAATAGTTTACTAACGCTTCGATAGATGGCGTACCAATCGAATTAAATCACACTATGGTTTCGTTACCGCCGCTAGTATATATACTAAGGACAGCGTTGGTCAAGTTGCCATCAGGAGGGTCTTAACTGACTCGACTGAACAGCGAATGATGAAATGGGAAATGATCTCAATGATTACAACCCACTCGCTCGTGTCTCAACTATCGCAGAGGCACGTGTCGATTAACTGACGCTGTTTTGGCCTTTTATTTAATTAAACTATTATTGAATCTGTAGAACTACGTGTTGTATGTCGTGCTCATTAATAGAATTTCTAAATATAGTTAATCGGGGCAGGGCAGTGGGCACATGATAAACTTGTAAACGATTTTGAATATCAATGTATTTTCGACGTGTTCTAGTAACTGCTTTAGTTAACTACAGCGCGCCATAGCCAATAAAAGGTATGTGATTCACGGTAGCAGCTTATTAAGTGAACTGATTTAAAGAATGACTGTTAATAGATTTATAATAGTCCTGTTGACATGGTTATGTTCATTTTATTCAAAAAAAAGTAAAAATAGGTGATGAAATCTACCGGATGAATTCTAACCTCAAAAAAAAGAAAACAGATAATTATCACGTGTTTGTTATCAACATAATGGTTATTAACAAACAGTCATAACAAATTTTATGTACAAGATATTGTTTACTTGTTTTAATTGCTTATTTTATCAGTCAGTGCTCACTGTTACGGCTAACGTAAGTAATGGTTTTTTTTTCAGCAGTTTTAGAGACCTGACTTGTAAATTGCGGTTTCTTGGCAAACTTAGTACAAAAATAAATAAGTAAGTTTTAATAAATACTACTCCGCCTTCTAAATCCACGTGTTATTACGAGTTACTACGGAACTTTATTCTATGCGTGGACCAATACGCACTTGGTCAGTTTTTTCATTCTTATTTTTTTGATATTGATTTTGATTGATATTGATAAAAAAGACAACTCTTACATTAGGAATGAACATCGTGTCGCTGGAGAGTTTACAAACATACATCAAACGGACACAAAGGACACCCAGACTCGAGACAACAATTTGTAAATCACGCAAAGTGTTGTACCACGTGGGATTTGAGCCCGACACTTGGCGCAGTTGCAAGCGGCGTGGCGCTGAAACCACTAGGTCAACCGTGCTGTCACACACACACACACACACAACGCCATCTAGTCCCAAACTAAGCAAAACTTGTACCATGGATACTAGACTACGGATAATTATTGTAAATACATATTAATACGATAGATCGATGTATAATTTGTTTTATATTAAATAGAAATAAGACGTAGATAAACGTACCCACTTCTGAGAACATTTTAAATAATAATAATGGCTTTATTGTACACCAGGTAAATTATAAAAGGTATGAATTTAAGATAAGTAGGTACTATTGGCGGCCTTATCGCCCGGAGGCAATCTCTTACAGGCAACCTTAGGATGGAGACAAAACAGAATAGGGAAAGTAGAGGGTGGTGTCTGGTGTATTAATCTATACTAATAATAAAGTTAAAGAGTTTGTTTGTTTAAACGCGCTAATCTCAGGAACCGCTGGTCCGATTTCTTTCAGTGTTGGATAGTCCATTTATCGAGGAAGGCTTTAGAGTTTAGGCTATACATGATCACGCTAATAGGAGTACTAATAGGAGCGGAGCACCAATGAAGAATGTTTCAAAAACGGGAGAAAATTTTCACGCTACGGGCAATATAAGACGCAAACGAGGTTGCGTGGATCAGCTAGTATTATATATGAAGGAAAACTTAAAGCCAATATACACGATATCTAGAGTAGAAGTTAGATAAAATGAGGATTATTAAATTAAAACTTAGAAGAGTGTCAGTGAAATGCCTATAAAATAGTACGAGTATTAACATACTTCTATGGGATAAGGTGATCTAATGACTACGCGAGAGAAATACATAGGTTATGGAATCTAGATGACTCCCAGGTAATGCTATTTTACTAGTCTCTTGAAAGCGGTTATTGTTAGTGCACGTCTTATTGCGACTGGTAGGGCGTTCCACAGTCGAGTTGCTTGGACAGAAAAAGAGTGGACTGAAACGGTATTTTTAATTTGAAACTCTCAGACGATCTCAGTAATTTGTAAAAACAACTTATTATTGCAGTAATGTCATACATTTAATCATTTTCGAATGTTAGAAAAAAACCTATGAGAAATTTCTAGCTTTTAGCCATTTATAGAACCTTTTAACTGTTCTTAATAACGTCGTGAGCTTGTAACTACCAACGAGACCAATTAGAGTACTTTACACTTTCCGTCCACACGAAAGTCCGATAAAGGCGCCTGTTATAATTGTTTCTAATGTGTTAACTTTTTTAATTATAAGGAAGGCTGAAAATACATTCTCTGTTATACTTTGTCTGGTCATTTATGAGTATCTTCTCATACTATGAATATCAAAACTCGGGACGATATATGACAAAACTATCTATATTATACTATAATAACTAGCAAACCGCTTCGTACGGATTCTTCACGGATAATGTAATATAGCCTATGTTACTCTGAGAAGATGTGTGGCTTAATTTTATACGTCTCCAACAATTTAATTTTTTTGTTTTTTTATATGGAATTTGAGGCCAGCGAGCAGGCGTATCGCCTGATGGTAAGCGCCGCCTATGGACAATTGCAACACTAGAGGCGTCACAAGTGCGTTGCCGGCCTTTGAGGAAATGGAAAGAGGGATGGGGGAAGGGTTGGGAAGGAATATCGTTATATTTCAGCCAATATATTCATAAATTAAACAACGAAAACGACTGCACGGTTGGCCTAGTGATTTATGCGGTCACTACGCCGCTTGGTACTGCGCCAAGTGCCGTGGGTTCAAATCCCACGTGGGACAACACTTTGTGTGATCCACAAAATGTTGTCCTGAGTCTGGGTGTTCTTTGTCTACGTTATATGTATGTTTGTAAAGTCCGCCGCGAAGCAAGTTTTTTTTTATAATAAATATTTCGGACATCTAACACACAACGCCATCTAGCCCCAAGCTCAGCAGAGCAGAACTAAACTTACAAGGTATTTCCCGTGAATTCAAAATCTTGTAATTTAGTACGAAGCAACGTCATATAGTAGGTACATATATACATACTAGCTGAACCCCGCGGTGCTACCCGCGGTACGATGATAACTGCGGGCAACGCCGCGAGGCGAAGCTATATCTTTATAAATAGTAGCCTATGTGTTATTCTGATGTATAAGCTATATTGTGGTAAAGTTTCATTCAAATCCATTCAGTAGTTTTTACGTGAAAGAGTAACAAACATCCATACACACATACATCCATACTTACAAACTTTCGCCTTTATAATAGTAGTAGGATAAAGGTAAAATTGGATAAACATTTTTTTTTGTTACATCATATTTGTACGGAACACTTGGCCGGTTTGTTTTTAACTTTATTTGTAGTTATTTGTGATGAGGTAGAACCAGCATGCTCATGTAAATATCTTGTATAAATATGAAATGAAATCTACACTAATATTATAAAGCTGAAAAGTTTGTTTGTTTGAACGCGCTAATCTCAGGAACCGCAGGTCCGATTTGAAAAATTCCAATAAATCATCACGCTAATACTAATAGGAGCGGGGTACCAATGAAGAATATTTCGTAAACGGGGAAAAATTTTCGCGCTACGGGGAATAGAAGATGCAAATAAGGGTGCGTGGGTCAGCTAGTTTTAATATGCTCGTATATTAATATATCTACCATGAAAGTTTTATGTCTCAAGTTACTGTCTACTTACTCGGAGATTAACACTTATGCTAAGCCTATAGCCTTCCTCGATAAATAAACTATGCAGCAACACTAAAATAATTTTTCAAATCGTACCAGCGATTCCTGAGTTTAGCGCGTTCAAAAAAACCAACGCTTCAGCATTATAATCTACTAGCTGAACCCCGCGGTGCTACCCGCGGTACGATGATAACTGCGGGCAACGCCGCGAGGCGAAGCTATATCTTTATAAATAGTAGCCTATGTGTTATTCTGATGTATAAGCCATATTGTGGTAAAGTTTCATTCAAATCCATTCAGTAGTTTTTACGTGAAAGAGTAACAAACATCCATACATACATACATCCATACTTACAAACTTTCGCCTTTATAATAGTAGTAGGATTATATAAAATTCTCGTGTCGTGTTGGTGCGTAATCGAACTCCTCCGAAACGGCTCGACCGATTTTGATGAAATTTTTTGTGATTATCCGGTATCTATGAGAATCGGTTCTTATCTATTTTTCATCCCCCTAAATGTTAGGGGTAGTCCACCCCAAAAATTTTTTTTTTTTTTTGTCAAAATTTTTAATTTTTATTTTTTTATGATGCAGCATTAGAAAATACATACAACCCTAGATTTTCAACCCTCTACGATCAACCCCTATTTTTTTATATTCCCTTTTATGGCAAAGCAACGTTTGCCGGGACAGCTAGTATTGGTATCGATATACCGCTATGGAGCCATGTTTCCGGTAAATATGACCGAGAACCAGTGCTATCATATATATCTGTCATTGCTTAAAAAAACCTAAATAAAATTTAAACACAGGCATTTAACATATTTATATTTGCTTTAATTGTTTACTATCGTAACGATAGATGGCGTATCAGTCGAATTAGATCACACTATGGTTTCGTTACCGCTGCTAGTATAAAAGTCTAGTAACGGGGTGTTTAAGTTGCCATCAGGAGGGTCATAACTGACTCGACTGAACAGCGAGTGATGACATAGGAAATGATCTTAGTGATTACAATCCGCTCGCTCGTGTCTCAACTATCGCAGAGACATGTGTCGATTATCTGACGCTGTTTTGGCCAACCTTGACCAATATCGATTCAACTGTTTAATTCGCTGATCCGAAACTGTTTAATGTCTATTAGCGATGAGACATACTTGCAAAATAGAATACCAGGGCTTATAAGTACGAGTACGAAAAAATACCAGGGTCTACCTCTAATATGGCCAATGGCCATCCATCCCGTTCTAATCACCGATTTAATGTTTAGAAATTTTTATACACTTTTTAACATATTATTATATACATTTACAGTTTATACAGATTTATTTCACTCACACATGTATTCGTCGATCGCGTCTTGCCATGATAAGAGTATCACGAGTTTAGTTAATTTAAAAAGTGCCCTAAGATCCACAAGTTAAGGTTGATTTTCAATTATCTTTTGTAAGCACCTCATTCACACATGTTTGTTGGACGCGTCTCGGCATGTAGAAGTATTATAATTTACAAGGTTAGTGAATTTAAAAAGTATCCTAACGATCTCTGCTTAAGATTGATTTTCATTTGACTTTGCAAGCACTTCACTCACACCGCTGTTCGTCGAACGCGTATGCGAACGCGTCTTGGTTTGGTAGTGATGCATTATGTGAATGTTACAAGCTTCAAAACGTTTTGTTGTATTGGTGACTGGTGACTATTGGTACTTTTAAATACTCGAAACGCGTTTGTACACAAAATTGAAACTCAGCCCTTCATACATCTTTGATAAATCCTAGTTTTAAAACCTGTTATAGTATACTAGCTGACACACACAACCTCGTTTGCCTCTTCTATTGCCTGTAGCGTGACAATTTTCCTCCGTTTATGAAACACTCTTCGTTGGTGCTCCGCTCCTGATAATATTAGCGTGATGATATATAGCCTTTAGCCTTCCTCGATAAATAGATTATCCAATATTGAAATAATTTTTCAAATCTAACCAGCGGCTCCTGAGATTAGCCCAAACAAACAAACAAACTCTTCAACGTTATAATATTATAGTCCGGCCGCTCAGAGAATGCGTTTCTGACACTTGTAAATTGGTCATGAGTAGTGATGTACCATAAACATTAATAATATTTGGTAACAGTATTCATAGCATTCATTATGCATAATTATTCAATTCATATTATATATATTTAATTACATTTCAAACACAATGTTAACAAAATTGTTGATGGATGAATTAAATTTAATCATAATTTCTGAATGAAACGGAGGGAAAGAAAAGACCGCCATTTGTTATACATCCTTACATACCTTGTAACTCATTTTGTTATACTATTTTATTTATGTATACAATTAAGATAAATAAACAAAATTGTGTATTATAAAATTAGACCGCTTTATTTAACAATATACCGACCGACAGAATACATTACGATTACAAAAATATTCAGTTACAATTGCCTCGATATTTTGTCTCATGACTACATAAACAAACGGTTGACATAACTTTGAAACAGCGCAGTTTGACGTCGTTAGACTTATAAAAATTATTGTTTTTAAATTTGTTAATTAATTTATTGTTAATAACTTTAGCCCAAAATAAAACGTTTATTGTAAGTTGGCATGATTATTCAATTTTTAATGTTATTACTCATTATTAAGGTTAATAAAAGATATTTAGTTTTATAATTTAATTAATTATTAATATAATTTAAAATTTTACCATAAATTGTACGCCAGTTCAAAGTTACATCGCCCATTCGATCACGACGAGTTGTTTGTCTCGTCTTGCCTTATATTTTCACTTTAACAAAATTCGAATGGTACCGAAAGCAGTAAATAAGTAGTTTCCAAATGATAATATTATTTGTATGCCAATAAAATGAGTATCTACCAATTTCATTACGAAAGTCATAATAATATTTTTTTTATTTATGAACTTTATTGCACACTACTTCAGTAACCATTTGTACAGAGATACATATACGGACATCGACATAAGGTGTTACAATTATAAATGTTTAAAATTTCATAAAAATGAACTTTAAAGGTTAAAATATTTTTCATATTATATTGGCCAAAAACAGCGTCAGCTAATTGACAAGCGCCTCAGCATTGAGACACGAGCGAACAGGTTGTAATCACGGAGATGAGAGATCATTACCCGTATCATCACTCGCTATTCAGTCGAGTCAGTTAAGACTCTGCTGCTGGCACCTTGTTCAACGCTTTCCCCGGCATTTACACTAGCGGTGGTAACAGAACGATAGTGGTATCTAATTCGAATAGTGCGCCATCTGTCGATGAGGCAGTAAACTATTAAAATGAATATTAGTTAAATGATTTACTTGGTTATGATTGCACATTTACGTGGCTATGATTATATATTGAACTTCAATATAAAATTATCATTGTTGAAAATGTCATAAAATGAACTTTAAGGGTTAAAATATTTTTTCATATTATATTGGCCAAAAACAGCGTCAGCTTATCGACAAGTGCCTCAGCATTGAGACACGAGCGAACAGGTTGTAATCACGGAGATGAGAGATCATTACCCGTATCATCACTCGCTATTCAGTCGAGTCAGTTAAGACCCTGCTGCTGGCACCTTGTTCAACGCTTTCCTTGGCATTTACACTAGCGGTGGTAACAGAACGATAGTGGTATCTAATTCGAATAGTGCGCCATCTGTCGATGTGGCAGTAAACTATTAAAATGAATATTAGTTAAATGATTTACTTGGTTATGATTGCACATTTACGTGGCTATGATTATATATTGAACTTCAATATAAAATTATCATTGTTGAAAATGTCATAAAATGAACTTTAAGGGTTAAAATATTTTTTCATATTATATTGGCCAAAAACAGCGTCAGCTTATCGACAAGTGCCTCAGCATTGAGACACGAGCGAACAGGTTGTAATCACGGAGATGAGAGATCATTACCCGTATCATCACTCGCTATTCAGTCGAGTCAGTTAAGACCCTGCTGCTGGCACCTTGTTCAACGCTTTCCTTGGCATTTACACTAGCGGTGGTAACAGAACGATAGTGGTATCTAATTCGAATAGTGCGCCATCTGTCGATGTGGCAGTAAACTATTAAAATGAATATTAGTTAAATGATTTACTTGGTTATGATTGCATATTTACGTGTCTATGATTATACATTGAACTTCAATATAAAAGGAATAATAAAATTTTGTTATTTTATCAATACTAATATTATAAAGCGGAAAGATTTGTATGTAAGTATGTTTGTAACGAATGGGCTCAAAAAGTATTGGCCGGATTTTAAAAATTCTTTCACCAATTCAATGCTACATTATCACGGATATTATTATAGGCTATTTTATTTATTTATAAACTTTACTACACACCACTTCAGTAAACATTTGTACAGACATACATATACGGACATCGACATAAGGTGTTACAATTATCATTGTTGAAAATGTCATAAAAATTAACTTTAAGGGTTAAAATATTTTTTCATATTATATTGGCCAAAAACAGCGTCAGTTTATCGACAAGTGCCTCAGCATTGAGACACGAGCGAACAGGTTGTAATCACGGAGATGAGAGATCATTACCCGTATCATCACTCGCTATTCAGTCGAGTCAGTTAAGACCCTGCTGCTGGCACCTTGTTCAACGCTTTCCTCGGCATTTACACTAGCGGTGGTAACAGAACGATAGTGGTATCTAATTCGAATAGTGCGCCATCTGTCGATGAGGCAGTAAACTATTAAAATGAATATTAGTTAAATGATTTACTTGGTTATGATTGCACATTTACGTGGCTATGATTATATATTGAACTTCAATATAAAATTATCATTGTTGAAAATGTCATAAAATGAACTTTAAGGGTTAAAATATTTTTTCATATTATATTGGCCAAAAACAGCGTCAGCTTATCGACAAGTGCCTCAGCATTGAGACACGAGGGAACAGGTTGTAATCACGGGGATGAGAGATCATTACCCGACTACACGTATCATCACTCGCTATTCAGTCGAGTCAGTTAAGACCCTGCTGCTGGCACCTTGTTCAACGCTTTCCTCGGCATTTACACTAGCGGTGGTAACAGAACGATAGTGGTATCTAATTCGAATAGTGCGCCATCAGTCGATGTGAATTGTGTGTGAAAGTGAAAATGAATATTAGTTAAATGATTTTCACGTGGCTATGATTATAGTTCATTTCAGTTTTATTGACTTACATAATTAACTTCAGTAATTTAATTACTTATTTTTTTATATAAAAAAGCTGAAGAGTTTGTTTGTTTGAACGCGCTAATATCAGGAACCACTGGTCCGATTTGAAAAATTGTTTTATTGTTGGATAGTTCACTTATCGAAGAAGGCTATATTTTATATATCATCACACTGCTACTAATAGAAGCGGAGAACCAGTGAAGAATGTTTAAAAAACGGGGGAATATTTTCACGCTACGGACAATGTAAGACGCAAACGAGGTTGCGTGGGTCGGCTAGTTTTTTTATAAAGCTACTAGCTGACCCACGTAACTTCGCCTATAGCTTTCCTCGATAAATGGACTATCCAATACTGAAATAATTTTTCAAATCGGACCAGCGGTTCCTGAGATTAGCGCGTTCAAACAAACAAACAAACTGTTCAGCTTTATAATATTAGTATAGATAAACAAAGTATGAAACTCAAATAGTCGCATTGAAATACATTTAAACGTATTCTAATTTGTAAATATAATTTATTAAATTCACAATTAAGGTACACATAAAAGATTAAACTAAAAACCTAACAATTTTTTGCTGCATTGAACTTGAGGTTTCAGCACACCCACCCACAGGTTTTCTTTTTAATCATAAAAGCCAAATAAATAATCATTTAAATAAATATTTCGAAGATATTGCGGCAATACTTAGAATGTTGAAAGAAATACCACTAGAATACTCAAAAAAACTTGAGAGGTGTCAAGGGACACCCGGATGGAACGAAGTTCGAAATAGGAAGACGAAACCAAAATATCTGGCTTGCTTTCTATAAGAGAGAGAGAGAGAGAAAGACAGATAAACATGATCACGCCGCACGGCTTACAATAGCTTACTATGGCAAAAAGTGTCGTTACAACTTTTCGTCTTAATTTTTTCCGTCTACCCCCTTTCGCAATGCGCAATAAGGAACTTCGTTCCAATATAGATTTCCAATTCAAATATACCACTTGTAACATTTAACTTACAAGGTTAAAAAAATAATTATAAAATACAAATCAGAACATACATTGATTATGATTAGACAAAAACTTATGATGTGAGCGTAGATGAAAATACGGAACTAACAGTCTGACGTAGGTATAACCAAAACTCACATGTGAGCGATGACGACAGAACCACTATAGTCTGGCCACTGAGAGAATGCGTTTCTGACAGGTCGTGATCCAATGGGCGATGTAACTTTGAACTGGCGTACAATTTATGGCAAAATTTTAAATATCTTTTATTAACCTTAATAATGAGTAATAACATTAAAAATTGAATAATCATGCCAATGTACAATAAACGTTTTATTTTGGGCTAAAGTTATTAACAATTAATCAATTAATTAATTTAAAAACAATAATTTTTAAAAGTCTAACGACGTCAAACTGCGCTGTTTCAAGGTTATGTCAATAGTTTGTTTTTGTAGTGATGAGACAAAATAATACTGAATGGAAACTGAGTATTTTTGGAATTCTAATATATTCTGTCGGTCGATATATTGTTAAATAAAACGTTCTAATTTTATAATATATCATTTTATTTATTTATCTTTATTGAATACACAAAAAACAGTAGAACAAGATGAGTTACAAAGTATGTAAGGATGTCGTACAGTCGAATGTTGTCACCATTTCAGGGAAATGTGCCGAAATGCTTTGGGCATTTATACGAACGACATTAAAGTTCCTGGGGACATCGGAGAAATTATTCGAGAGTGTGTATAATGTACTTAATACATATTTGATATAGTTTATAATGCGATATAGGTACGACCAAACCAAACTTATGAAAATAATTGTCGTGATATCAGTCAGCTAAATTAAAAAAAAATTAAAAACTATTTTTATCCCTTTATATTACTGGTAAAAAGAATTACTTTTCTAAGAGAAGCAAAAAAAAATTGATAATTTGGACAATGTCGTTTTCATTGACAAGACATGGCTGAACACCAATCACGAGCTTTCTCGTTATTGGACAGATGACACTCAAGCGTCGACGTCGAAAGTGCCAATCGGTAAAGGAGCACGTCTCATAATATGCCACGCTGGTTGTGCGAAGTATGGTTTTGTGGAAAATGGTTTATTAGCATTTGAGTCAAAAACTACTACTGACTACCACGAAGAAATGAATGCGGCTGTATTCAAGGAGTGGTTCTAGGATGTGTTGCTACCTGGCCTTCCAGAGCCTTCAGTTATAATAATAGATAACGCCCCTTATCATTCGGTGCAAATAAATAAAGCACCTACTCAAGCTAATAGAAAAGAGGAATTGGTGGCTTGGCTGCAAAGAAGTGGCATTGACGCAAATATGTCAATGCTAAAAGCTGAGCTGATGAAATTAGTCAACGACCATAAGCTATCAAATATTCGATACGAAATAGATGAGCTGGCTCTGGAGTACGGTCATCGCGTTCTCCAAATTCCTCCATATCACTGCCAGTACAATGCCATAGAGCTAATCTGGGCTCAAATTAAAGGTTATGCAGCCCGCCATAATACTTCTCCACCATATGGCATAAAAAAGATGAAGACGCTTTTAAAGAAGCATGCGAAAAAGTCACAAGAGATGACTGGATGATGGTGGTTGAAAAAACTAAAAAAATGATATTTGATGACTTTGACCGCGATATTCGTATAGACACTATGATTGATAATAACATGATAATACATGTTGGTGAAGATGACAGCGAGTCCTCAAGCGAATAGGAGTCGCATTAAATTTTGATTTGACATTATTGAAATCTTAAAACTATGTATTTCATAATATTTTTCAATAAATACAGTATTTTCATTTTCTTTCCCTTGGCTTCATTCAGAAATTACGATTAAACAAAAAAAACCGAAACTCATACATAAAACAAAGCGGGAAAGCCACGCTTCGGTATGCATGGGCCGTCTCGGCCGGAGTGATACCACGGCCTCACAGAAAACTGCGCTGTTTCACCGAGTGAGTGGAGTGAGAGGATAACGGAGGCCCTTTTTTTACCTGTGGAAACCCCCTCGGGCCGTCACCCCGCCGGCGTCTGCGGCGAGGCGGTGTGTCGGAATCGAAACAACTAAAACCACATGGTGTGCCACTCTGCGCCTGAAAAGAGAGGGGTCCGGGAACTACTGTTATTAACACGTCGGACCCCTCCCGGCGAGGATAACGGAGGCCCTATTCCAACCCCTTTCCCCATCCCCTTCCTTATCCCCCAAAGGCCGGCAACGCACTTGTAACGCCTAGGGTGTTGCAATCGCAATCCGTAGGTGGCGGTAATCGGTTACCATCAGGCGATACATCAGCTCGTTTGCCCCCAATTCCATAAAAAAATAAAGCATTACAGCCGAAACATAGCTATAACGCAGTAAAATTATACATATAAATCAATCTATAATCCTAATATTAGGATATTAGTCATAAAATTTCATTCCTACTAAGATATTCACACATCGAAACAGTAAAACTAAGTGTACTATCAATAAAGTGTGACACAATACACCTAATATTGTCAACCAACATCCATCTACCATCAAAGTTTTATGTCTCAAGTTACAGTCTACTTACTCGGAGATTTAGTACTTGTACTTTCTTTTTGTTCTAAACTCTTATTTCTAATGTACTTTTTGTATGGTTCAAAGTACCACTTACGATCGATGTGTACTTTAAGTGATAAATTTGTTTTTCACCAGATTAAGTGTAGTAGAACTTCACATTAAGTTCAAACTTAAGTAAAACTTACATCTTGTTTACAAATTGTAGTACATGTGTGGAGGAACGGGTATCATGTTCCACCCAACACAAAGGGAGGATCCTCCGACCAGGCGAGGTGATCATGCCTGGCGAGCTACTGCCCAACAGTTGATGTTGGGATGTTGTATATATGATAATCGGCGCGGGAACTTTATTTGCGCGATTCAGGATTTGTAGTTACTCCGTGTAGTGTAGTTTGTAGGTACAGTGCGTTACTTCGTAGTTCAGTGTATCTTCGGTAGATGGCGCTGTATGTGGAGGTCGCCACACATGTTTATTATGGTTAAAAGTTTAAATAACTATTCAGCGGTAAATAATCACTTTTAATATAGAAGACACCTATAACTGAGTATACTAGTTCTATCTGATCACATATAACCGATCTAGTCTATTTTTAGGTTCCCTAGTGTTTATATCAGTATTTAGACAACTGATCAATATCCAGGTGGCTTCGTATTAGCGTGATAACAATTGAACCGCGTGAGAACAATTGAACCGACTCAACAACTCGACGTCTCTTACTTGCGCCTCCTTATTCCGGTCCCAACAAACACTTTTTTTTTACGTGTGGAATCTCCCTCGGGCCGTCAACCCACCGGGGTTTGCGTCGGGGCACATGGCGGTGTGTCGGAATCAAAACGACTAAAACCACACGGTGTGCCACCCTGCGCCTGAGAAGGGAGGGGTCCGGGAAATATTGTTATTAACACGACCGGACCCCACCCAGGTCCAAACGCACCCGTCCCAACCTTCTCTAATCCAATGAGCGTTCTTCAGTTAAATTTCAATCCAATTTCTCAACAAAGCGCAAGCTTATCTAAAATCTTCGACTTAAAATCTTCTTTTACTTTACTGATCACAGACATTGCAATTAATCCAAAATGATCAAATAATGAAATTTTTACACTGATAAAGGTGAAATAAATCAGTGGTCTTTATAATCTCTAGCCGGTAACAATTTAATAGTTTTGAAAATTCATTACTGAAAGTCGTTTGAAGTTAACGACGTTTGAAGGTACAAAGGTGACGTGATTCAAGCCGATTTGATCAATTACCAACTGTAGGGCCAGGTAAAGCGATTAAAAATATTTGAATGCCATTTCAAAGTTGCTAAATCTGTGCATTTGTGCTTGTGCGGCATGAATGGGCCGGCTCGACCGAAGTAATACCACGGCCTCACAGAAAACCGGTGTGAAATAGCGCTTGCGGTGTGTTTCACCGAGTGAGTGAGGATACCGGAGGCTCATACCCATGTTTTTTAATATTCTTCATTGGGGCGTTTAGCCTTCCCCGATTTTTTTTTTAATAAGACAACTCCTGCATTAGGAATATACATCCTGTGTCGCAGGGGACTTTACAAACATACATGTAACGATCACAAAGAACACCCAGACTCAGGACAACATTTTGTGGATCACACAAAGTGATGTCCTACGTGGGATTTGAACCCCCGGCACTTGGCGCAGTATTAAGCGGCGTAGTGACCGCTTAAACCACTAGGCCAACCGTGCAGTCTCTAAATGGACTATCCAACACTGAAAGAATTTTTCAAATCGGACCAGCTGTTCCTGAGATTAGTGCGTTTAAACAAACAAACTTCAGCTTTAAATTATTAGTATAGATAATCATCCTTACAGAAAAGAAACATCACTCCTATTTCATCTGCTTTGATAAACTAGTCTTGTTTTATCCATCAGTTTCCATCTCCTAAGATAAACACAGCAAAAAGAAACATTTTTCTATCGTTCAAAGTAAAGTATTACACGTGGATGTTGAAGAGAGAGTATCGGAATTGATTCGGATGGATTCCAACGTTTAGTGTCGGGCTTAGTGATTGAGCTCAGAGTTTCCGGTTTACCTGATCTGAGTAAAGTGTTTGTTTAGTTTTTACTTTATTTGGTTAGATTGAAGTCTATCTAGCAAACAGATACAGCGTATTTTCTTTCGATTTTCGGAATGACTGTATGTTAAAAGGTTTTATTCTTGAAACTTTATCGCTTACCTGAGATCTTTTTAGGATTCCGGACCCACTAGGTAACAACGGAATCCAATCACAAAGACTACGTTCACCGTCAATCTGTCGCCAAGCTGTCTCTCATGAACCAAGATAGTTGGATAGTTAACATTCTCACAAATGATGTATTTCTGTAGCCAATATTACTATATTAGCTACAGAAATACATCATCTAGTTTATTTGTTTTTAAACTAAATATTTAAAAAAGTCACATTTGATTTTTGGGCACCTAAAAATAAACGAGACATTTATGCCGTTTTTTACACGATGTTAATTGATAACGGGAACAGGTAGACGTTTAAATTGTGAAGATAATTGTACGGAACCTTTTGGGCGCGAGTTCGACTCACACTTGTCCGACTTTTTAATCAATCAATCAATAAAATTAAAAAAACAAAAATGTTTGATAAAATTTTGAATTATAAGATTAAAATCCACATTTTCATCGTGATGATTGTTTTAAGAATGTCTTACTTTTCAAATAAGATATATAAACATATCTGTTTACGCGCGCTCCGTCGTCGATAGGGGAGAGGGTCTGTACAATGGGTGGCCCGAGGTACGTCGGGGTTTCAGGGATTTCCTTCCGAGGGTGCACCTGGTTCCCCGGCTTCTAGTACCCCAGACGGTGTGCGGTTTTTGGTCAGTTCGAGTCCGACATAACCACAAGTGGTATCCGAGGGGAATTCCGCACAAAAAAAAAAAAAAATAAGGGGAGAGGGTCTGCGGGGCGCACGGGACGCACTGAGCGCGTTCGCGAAGGCTCGCCGCTGCGACTGGGCATACCCACTTTTTAATATTTTTCACACTTTTCATGTCGTTGAAATTAAACGGTTTCTACGCAATCATAAATAGATTTTATTCTACTAGTAGTAGATATTAGGTCTTTACCTATGAAATTGCCGTTTTGTATGCAATAAGTGAAAGTACTTATTTTTTCAAACTTTTTTATTTTTGTTATTCGAAGTAATCACCCATGCAATCGACGCATCTTTGCCAACGCATTGGCAGTTTATTGATGCCCTTCTTGTAAAAATCAGCTGGACGGGAGGCAACAAACTCTTCAAAGGCATTTTGTACTGCCTCTCGGGAATTGAATTTTTTACCCACTAAAAAGTTGTCTAAATTTTGGAAAAAGTAATAGTCGGTAGGTGCAAGGTCTGGTGAGTATGGCGGATGAGGAAGAGCTTCCAACCCCAGCTCTTGCAGCTTGGAGACTGTCTGTTGCGCAGTATGGGGTCGCGCGTTGTCGTGAAGGAGCAGTGGGGACGACCGATTGACCAAAGCTGGTTGCAGATGTGCAAGCTTCTCCATCATTGTCTCCAGTTCTTCACAGTACACATCTGCATTAATGCTCATGCCGTTTTGTAAAAAGCTGTGGCGAATCACACCCGCACTAGACCACCAAACAGTGACCATCACCTTTTTAGGGGTCATTTTTGGTTTAGGGCATTGCTTTGGTGCTGAACCAGGGTCTAACCAACTTGCTGAGCGCTTTCGATTGTCGAACAGAATCCATTTTTCGTCGCACGTAACTATTCGTTTCAAAATTCCTTCAGTTTTTTGCCTGTTGAGCAGCGAAAGGCAGGTCTCGACGCGTACGTTGCGCTGGCAATCGTTAAGGTCGTGGGGCACCCATCTATCAAGATTTTTTACCTTGCCAATTTGTCGCAAATGGATCAATATTGTTTTGATACTTACATTAAAAGCTGCTGCTAGCTCAGCTGTAGATTGAGTTTCGTCAGCTTCCACAATCGCCTTTAATTCATTATTGTTAACCAAAGTCTCCGGACGACCACGAGCTTCATTTTTCAAGTCAAAATTTCCAGAACGGAACCGGGAAAACCAATAAAGGGTTGTGCGTTCGTTTGTACAGTTCTCTCCGTAAACGTTTTTGATGGTAAGTGCCGTTTGTGTCGCGTTGGTGCCACGACGGAACTCATATTCCATAATTACACGAATTTTTAAAGTATCCATTATGACGAAAAATGTTCAAATGTAATGAAAATACAACGCTAATCAAAAAACAAAAGACTGAGTTTGTAAATAGAATGTCATGGTTTTAAAACAAAATTAATTTGAATTTAGAATACAGAGCCATTACAAACTTTTTTTTATTTGAAATGACCAGTACTGAAGAAACGCAATTTCATAGGTAAAGACCTATTACTTAGATAAGAACCGCATCAACATATCTCTTACTAAAAATTATAGTAACCATCCTTGTCAATGTACAAAAATATATCCCCACACTAGCGTTACGCCACACTGATATTCCTGCGTTTGACATTAGACGTATTGCCGAGTCACTGAGAGCGTTTACTACCATTTGGCAGGGTTTAGCTCCGTTTGTTGGTAAAATATTGCTAATAGACTCAAACTTTGACGGCCACGTAGAACAATAGGTAGGTCAAACTCGGGTTAATCATTTATAGTTTGGAATATTGCATGATTTTGTTCATCACGTACCTATATTGCAAAAGCTTAAAACATTATCATTTTTTTTTGGAATTGGGGAAAAACGAGCAGACGTATCACCTGATAGTAAACGATTACCGCCGTCCATAGACCCCCGCAATACCATAGGCGTAACAAGTGCGTTGTCGGCCTTTGGGGGATGGATCTGCGATATCCTCACTCACTCGCAAGCAAGATTTTTAACTTTTAATCTTACTTTACTTAGTAAAAAGGTTTAGTCGTTTTATAGCAACCTGTTTTAATTAAATTCTTGTTGGGAATATAACAATTAAATTTATTTTTCTTACACCTCTCTGAAAACAATTAATTGTTTTAGTATCGGCAGATAATTTGAATACCTACTACATATATGTATATTCTTAATAAAAAAAAAGAAACTTTAAAGTTTCAAAAAGACAATTTCAATAAAAAGATTAATCGTTATACGATTTCGGGATATCACCTCAGATGGTTAACTGGTCTAGACTGGAGAACTGAAAATAAATTGGAGACTTCAGTAGCTTAAAGATCTTACAGCTGTGTACTAGTATGACCATCCTATGGATCAGACAGATAATTAAAAACAGGTAAATAAACCAGCCAATGTCAACTGTTTTTTTCTGATGTAATCACTCAAATCTACAAAAACTCATTATACCTTTTTTTTTTTTAAAACGACAAATCCCGCATTAAGAATATACATCCTGTGTCGCGGGGGACTTTACAAACATACATGTAACGGACACAAAGAACACCCAGACTCAGGACAACATTTTGTGGATCACACAAAGTGATGTCCCACGTGGGATTTGAACCCACGGCACTTGGCGCATAGCAAGCGTTGTAGTAAACGCTTAAACCACTAGGCCAACCGTGCAGTCGAATTTGGAAAAAAAATAGAAATCGAAGTTGAAATAAATGTTTCCAGTAAAATTTCAGCGTAAACCACTTCCAATAACGATCGATCGTTCCAAAAAACACAAAAGACAGAAGTTAGAACCGCTTCTATATTTCCTCGCGTATTGAGCGCGCGAAGTTGGCACGTAAATCACGACGCTTGAGATTTATATGTCAACTTTGTTTGCACCTGTTGGGCCGATGTGTTCTATTTGTACAATTGTCTTTTTGAAACTTTGGTGATTTCTTTTTTTTAATGTAGAATTTGTAGTAGGTATTCAATTTACCTGCCAATACTAATTACGTGTGGTGACGGATTAATAATACGGAGTACACCATTCTTACTTATCCAGAGGCGACTGAGGGAGAACAATTACACAATGCAACATCACTGCGAAAATTAAGTAGTAAGAAGTAGTGGTATAATAGGTTTTGGCCTACCATACTAAGTACCATACCAACCTCTAATGAAAGTCTGTTAAAATATGTTGATGTGATGCGAATGCGAATTATGAAAACAAAGAAATGAGTTTTTTTACTGAAGTATTGTATGGTCATGTAAATATCATAATGCCTATTACACTATTTACAATGTCGAGAAATTGGTGTGTGGCATCAAGATTTAAGGATATTGAAGGCGTAGAACCTCAAAAATATTAATTAAATGAGAGATCCTGGAAGAATAAGCTCCTGCTACCTTAGTCTTGACATTTACTTAGTAACCTTAAAAAAGTATTGCCTAACACCGACCTAAAAACATATTATTATGTTACGATGACACGAGGAACAATAATAAATAAATCAATTTTAGATATTGAATAAATAAATATTTCCAAATTTCAGAAATTTGGTAAGACGTTATAAAGATTTATTAATAGCAAATATTTTTTGAAGGTTCGAATCAAATTGGGAACAGGAAGTTTTTGTTTTGCAAGTTGCCAGCTGTGATAAAACTGTATTATTGAATTTTGCTAATCTCTTTTCAAAGTTCCGTCTGTAGTACTTAGAGGCGGGCTCAGCGCCCCTAACTTATCTATCCGACATTTTTGGATCCGCTCTGTCGGAATAAATTATTTTTCATCACTTCTTAGTTCAAAATAAGAAGGAACAAAATACTTTTAGTCCTATTTTAGTAATACCTTTAGAAATAAATTATCATGAAAATTTTAAGATTCGTTGTTTGAACTTGAATGCTTGAAAACAAAAGTAATGCGCTGCGTTCATAACAAGTCATAGATTAATCATATTATCTCTATTAATTTTCATAAAAAAAATAAGTTTACTGATTACTGTTACTGAGCAGTCGGTCCCGGTTATTATCATAAGATAACAGTCGTGAAGCTTAGTTGGAGGCCTTTGGACGGCTTCAAAACATCAAACAGCAAAGATTACGTAACCACAACGTTGTGTTGCCAGTCCTCAACCCGCACTTGGCCAGCATGGGGACGTATGGCCTTAACCCTCTCCTGAGAGGAGACCCGAGCCCAGCAGTGGGACATTATGGGTTGTTTATTACAAGATTATTAGTTGATTTAAATTCAAAGACATCATTACCAAAACCCTAAAGTAAATCAAGATAAGAAGATGAGAGACCCATAAAATGATAGTGCTGATATTGAACTCTTGTAAATAGAGTGGAGTTACTTCTTTGCCCCTCCCGGTTTTCACGTCACTCGTTTTCCACATAATAGTTTCGATATGCTACATTTTTTCCTTCATAAATAATAACTTAGGGGAGTCTGTTGGACCCTAATCCTTTTAGTTTTATGAGATATTCTGATACTTACTTCGAGGTATTTGTACGTAACAAACTATGCTTTTAAATGTAACAAAAGTGGAAAACCTATTAAAGGCTTTGGTGCTGATCAAAACTTAAAGAAGAAAAACCTTTGAATCGATTTTAATCTATACTAATATTATAAAGCTGAAGAGTTTGTTTGTTTGAACGCGCTAATCTCAGAAACCGCTGGTCCGATTTGAAAAGTTCTTTCAGTATTGGACAGTCCATCATCACGCTAAAACCACTGAAGAATGTTTAAAAAACGGGGGAAAATTTTTAAGCTACGTTCATTAGTTGACGTAGTGTTTAAATATAACAACACTAAAAAGTTCTATACATGTAAATTAAAAAAAAAAAAAAAAACAAATTTAAAGTATATATTTAAATTGCCCTAATTGTTTTATTGTATCCAAATAATATTACTCACTAACATAGGCAGGTTTTATTATGACGCCTAAATTTTTTCGGTAGATCGTAAATTTTTTATTTTGTCGACACAGACGAAGAGGCCCCAGATTAACCAGAAGCATCGCTGTTATGCTAATGAATGTGCTGATGAAAAAATAAACTTCTTACCGAACGCCCAGATACTCTCAAAATGGAGTTGTTAAGAAATATATTGGATGTAAAAGAAATTTTTAACTTCAATCCCTTGGCTTTTTGTTTAAGCTTTAGATCTTTTGAGTATTTTAAATAGATTTATATTTAGTTATTTATGATAAAAGTCGTAATTTAAACTAAAGTCAGATAATATATTTAAATAATAATTAAATGTGAATCCAGTCCCCAACCCGCACTTGGCCAGCGAAGGGACGTATGGCCTTAACCCTCTCCTGAGAGGAGACACGAGCCCAGCAGTGAAACGATATGGGTTGTTGATGAAATGTAAAGTCTATTTTAGTAATGTACCAATTGACTTCCATAGATCTTGACTACTAAGCTAGACATAACCTTGTTCAATTTTCAACGACAAGCACGGTTACATGTTTTATGTGTGGGTACATATTACTCGTATTACCATACGACAGACTCTGCCAAGTTTAGGTTGCTAAATCTGGTCCAAATTTCCACTCTGATAATCTAATCGTATGTTTCTGACCCTTAGAATATTTTTGAAAGCATGAACTCAATTTCTGCGTTATTTTAAAAATGGATATGAAATTTGTCGGGTGTCCTCATATGCATATTTAAAAATGTACAGCGGTGTAGTTTAATTCCTGTTTAAAATTCAGTAACAATTAAACGAAAGCAATGGCATTCGAGCAAACCCATAAAATTACACTTATTGTGCTACGGAATCAATGAGGTAGTTAAGAATCAAGTGCTGGTATAATAAAGAAAATGGTACCACTCACAGAGCAAGCTGTCTTTGTCTTTCTTGCATTTTATCGACGATGTCGTAACTCCCAAGCAGTTACTTCTCACATTCAGTTTAGCATCTTAATTTTGAGTATTTGAATGGCATGTTTGTTCTTAAGGGTTACGATCCATCTTTCATTGCATACATAAACATCAGAGTTATAAGTCTTGTAATAAAATCCTTAACTTTAACAGAAGCGTAAGGCAAATTAATATTGGCCATTTTATTCACACTGGTTTTGTTTTTTCAACCGCTTTCATAAAAGTATGAAGTTACTCGTATCAATTCGACTGCATTTTTATGTTTGTTACCTCATAACTTTTGAGTGGGTGAACCGATTTTGATGATTCTTTTCTGGTGATTCCCGTGTAGTCCCATTTCAATAGACACCTAACCCTGCTCTGGTCGCGTGGACTACATATTACTCTACTATCTACTAATACGAAACCTATAATTTCTCTAAAACAATAAGTGTTAGACTAGTTTACCGCTAAGGACTTTCAAATGAACAATCAGGAGACAGGAACACAGGTAGTCGGTGCGACTACATAAGTAATATTTTAATATATATTTGATTTGCTTATTTATTTTAGGTTAAAACTGATATAAATACAAATTGACATTACTTAATATTTCTGCAAAAAAATAGACCCTCGACAAGTGGTCAGATTGAGGCGTGGTTGAATTATTAAAGTGTTTGCCGTCGTGACTTCCTCATCGACTTGTCTCACTTGAGTAAAAATCGTTGCCGCAGCCGTAAAAGTCCCTAACAATAAAAGACAAAAAGACCTTCTTGGTACTATGGACGCGGAAAGAACACTTCAAACCTTGGAGGCTACGTCGGGTAACGTATTACGCCTCCAAGAACACCGCCCCCGGGCCGGACGGGGTACCACCCCGAGTGATGGCCCGAGCCCTCGACCATATGTCGGACCGCCTCAGGGAGGTTTTGGATGCCAGCCTGGCGTCCGGACGCTTCCCTGAGTGCTGGAAATGCGGGAAGCTGGTCCTACTGCAGAAGCCGGGACGGCCAGCCGATTCGGTCGCGGCCTATAGGCCCATCGTGTTGCTGGACGAGGCGGGCAAATTGTTCGAGAGGATTCTCTCTGCCCGCATCGTCCAGCATCTCAGCGAGGTGGGGCCCGACCTGTCGGACGCCCAATTCGGGTTCCGAGAGGGGCGTTCGACGGTTGATGCCGTGATGCGCCTTAGGGCCGTGACCGAAGAGGCGGTTGGCTGTGGCGGCGTGGTGTTGGCGGTGTCCTTGGACATCGCCAACGCCTTCAATAGTCTGCCATTCAGCTGCATCAGGGAAGCACTCCACTACCACGGGGTGCCAGAGTACCTGAGGCGGCTGGTGGCAGACTATTTAGAGGAGCGTACCGTCGTGTACGAGGACCGAGATGGCGTCTTGAGACGGCGACCCATGTCGTGCGGCGTTCCACAGGGGTCTGTCCTCGGACCACTCCTGTGGAACGTGGGGTACGACTGGGTCCTTCGGAGTCGTCTGCCCCCCGGGCTGGGCGTAATTTGTTACGCCGATGACACATTGGTCACAGCTCGGGGGGCCAATTTCCAAGAGGCGGCGCGCCTGGCCACCAGGGGTGTTTCTCTGGTGGTTGGGCGCATCGAGGCGCTGGGCTTGCGGGTGGCCCTGGATAAGACGGAGGCCCTGTTATTTCACGGGCCCCGTCGTGGTCCACCCCCCGGCGCCTCCATCGAAGTCATCTCGGTCCTCGTACCGGTTCGGGCCCAGATGAGGTATCTGGGCCTGATCCTCGACGGTAGGTGGCTCTTCGACGAGCACTTCCGACAGCTTGGCCCTAAGCTGGTCGGCGCTGCCTCCGCCCTTGGGCGTCTTTTGCCCAACTTGGGTGGAGCCAGCGTCGAAACAAGACACCTCTACACGGGGGTGGTCCGGTCGATGGCCCTTTACGGGTCACCGGTGTGGGTCCCGGCTCTGACCGCCCAGAATAAGGCACGCCTCTGGCGGCCTCAGAGGGTATTGGCGGTCAGAGCCATACGCGGATACCGCACCGTGTCGACGGAGGCGGCGTGCGCCTTGGCCGGAACACCCCCGTGGGATTTGGAGGCGGAAGTGTTCGCCGAAGTTTATCGGCGAGCGGCTGAATATCGGGCGGAGAACGGGTATCGTCCTCCGCCCGAAGAGGTACGCGATTGGCGTGAAGCCGCTCGCCGAGCCACGATGGCTCGTTGGTCTTCCCGGTTGGAGGCTCCACGCGCTGGCTTTGCCACCGTGGAGGCGCTCCAGCCGGTCATCCTCGAGTGGGCAGGGCGGCAGCACGGGACTCTTTCCTTCCGACTGACGCAGGTGCTTTCCGGGCACGGTTGCTTCGGGAAGTACCTGCACTCGGTCGCTAGGAGGGAATTGAGTCCCGCCTGCCACCACTGCGACTGCAGTGAGGACTCGGCCCAGCATACGCTGGAGTTCTGCCCCGCTTGGGCGGAGCAGCGCCGGGCCCTCACTGCAGTCATCGGAGGAGATCTGTCGCTACCGGCCGTCGTACTGTCCATGGCCGGTAGCGACAGCAGTTTTACCGCGGTCGCGACCTTCTGCGAAGACGTAATTTCGCAGAAGGAGGCGGCGGAGAAGGCCCGAGAGGACGATATCCACTCGGACCCGATCCGCCGCCGGCGCACGGGGCGGCGGAGGCGCGCCTATCAGCGCCTCATGCCGCCCTGAGTGTGGCCGCGGATGGACGGGATGGGTTTTCCCCTCCATCCGCAATACAGGCCAACCGCGAGGGGGCGACGTACGCGTGTGCCGTGCGTCGCCTAAATTGAGATTTTATTTTGAAGAAGGTGCCCGCTTCAGTGCGGGCAGGCGCTGGGAGGGGTCCGGTAGTGTAATATCTGCAATTCCCGGACCCCTCCCTTCTCAGGGGCAGAGTTGACACACCGTGTGGTTTTAGTCGGTTCGATTCCGACACACCGCCCCGCCGCAAACCCCGGCGGGGTGACGGCCCGAGGGGGTTTCCACACGTAAAAAAAAAAAAAAAAAAAAAAGGGTAACGTATTACGCCACACACATAAACACAGTGCAAGAAATATGCACAGCGTGCAAAAAATTAATTAATGGGGATCATTCATTGTGTGTGTTACTAAACAACTGACATATATTTATAATATACTTTGTTTTTTGTAAATACATTCATATTAAACTATTAAACATCTGCTTTACTAGCTTTTAAATACCCCCAAAATAATTAGAATATTGTCATATTTTAATCTGACGTGCTTATTTTGCTCAGTGTGTCACTACCACCGATTTTGAATGTTGCTTAGAATCTTCTGTGGTCTTCAAAATCTGCAAATACCCTTCATAAATTATGCTTCATGCAAAGGATGAATAATAAATGAATGACTACGACTCTGAATCTAACTCTTGTGCAAATACGTAACATCCCCGACCTGACAGCGTCTCAACTCAAATAAATATTTCAGTTATTTTTATCTTGGAACGTTCAACGCGGGTGATGTAATAAGCTATATGTCTAGGCGTAAAAAAAGTATAAAATTAATTCTAAACTGAGACATCAATAACAAGTTATAAATTATTTATTTTAAAAAACCGACTGCGTTATCTGCATCTTTATTAAATTCATGTTTGTTTTTTTTTTAATTTTGATGTGTCACTCTCACCACTAAGACGAAACTATTGACACCACTTACATTAAAATTCGACAAGCTCTTTAGGCTCTAAGGCGATTCAAAGAAATATATACAAACACTCGATAAACACAAATCTCCTTTTTTCGCAGTAGAGTAAAAAAACGAACCCGAGACCTCAAGCACAGCAGTCGCTTACGCTACCACTCGCGCCATCGAGACAGTTGTCACAGCAAGGTGAATCATAACAGTTTATTACTTTTAATTTGTATGTGTATGTGTGTGTGTACGATATACCCACCGTTTTTATTTCAGGATAGAATAAAATAAGGTGTTTAATTTTAATGATTTCATTATGTAACTCAATGAATTTTTTGTTGTATGCATATTTAAAAAGTAAAACGTTTACGAGGTACGCTTTACGTCGTAATATACTTAGTATGTATTTGATGCTTAAACAAGTTGTAAGATAAACATCTTTTATAGCAGATATAGGCTACCTACTACACTTACTATATTTACTCACTATATTTCACTATATAATTATAAAATAATCTCAAAATAAACTTAAATCTAAATCTTATAACTATACACACATATATTTACACTTATATATATATATATTTATACATGCTATATTATTATAATTAACCTACTACCTATATTTACATATTTACTTTTGTCATATAGATATCGATTACATCGACACCTGGGCTGCACTATACCGGGACGCGCAACGCACGACCGAAGGGTGTGCGCGTGCGCCGACGAGACAGTCGTAACTTGTTATTGACGCGAAACGCATGCTTGTTTACCTCAGTTTATATACTTGTATGATTGCATATATATCGCTTATGTATTGTATGTTATTTTGTATACTATTCTATGACTATCCATCTTCTTGCCTTAAGCTGTTTATTGCGCTGTACTTGTGCTTATATCTTTCCTTTACCGCACCTTCTATTGTTTACTTGAACCTTTTATTATACCTGCTACACACGCTCATGTGGTTACTACCCAGTACCACACAGACTTCGGCGAAGCCAAAAAGAGGGGTAATGTTTTTGCCAGTCTATGTATGTTTAACTGTGACAAAGCTACTGAACTAAAGAAAATATTTAAACCCTGTGGTCGTTTATAAGGTTGAATGAGCTTTCGCCTGCGGTGTTCCCGGACCAATATGATCTTCAAACCTTCAAGAAAAGAGCGTACTCCTTCCTAAAAGGTCGGCAACGTACTTGTAAGGCCTCTGGTGTTGCGGGTGTCCATGGGCGGCGGGAATCGCTTACCATCAGGCGATACGTCTGCTCGTTTGCCCCCTATATAATAAAAAAAACTAATTTTGAAATTATATTTAAATTCTGAAGTATTGATATAAACATGTACCAAAGTTTCATAGAATCTCATTCAAAGGAAATTAATAAGTAATCTACCAGATGGGAAAAATAAAAAACATAAATTCAAATCAATAGAAACGATTCAATATTAGAATGAATGCCTGAGAAGTATTTGTCAATGTCTTTATTAAAGGCAGCTGTGATAAATAGGATGTCGTCAATTTTGGTGCCCTTTCGAATGTGTATCCACCGGACTGTGAAAATCATATTTCTGTAACTGCTGTGACTTGCCCTGAGACATTTTCCTTGGCTTAAATTATTTTAGAACTCGAATTTCTTTAAGTGAAATAATATCTGTGAAAGCGTTCATGACGGGGATTCAAATAAAATGAACGGACTTCAAAGAAAGTCTAAGCAAGCTAAAATGTTTTGAATTTAGCTCACGCATGAACAAAATTTGATCAAAATATTAGGTACTCTTTTTCCTTTCAAGTATATGGATTGAAAATGGAAATTCAGGTAAAAGGAGTGTGCCCTAAATTATCTTTGTTTATGTACAGGGAGGAAAGAATCAGTATTTATTTTGAGAGGAGGGTCAGTTTTAACTTGGTCATTTAAAGTTAGTTGCGAACGCAAAAATACCTATTTTAATATTAAAAAAATGTGCATTGTCTAAGTACTTCACGATGGATCAATGATTTGAGAAAAGGGTTTTTGTTGGCGAATAGATGCGGATTGCCCAAGACCAGTATAGTTGTGGAGGACCGGGGACTGCCTGTCGCCGTCTCTACGACGGTGTGGTACGCTCCAAGGCGCTCTACGGAGCGCCCATCTGGGCGGAGGCCCTCTGCCCGGCGAATAGTCGCCCTGCTGCGTCGTCAATAGCGCGCCATCGCGCAGAGGGCTGCACGGGCGTATCACACCGTCTCTTACGAGGCGGCGTGTGTCCTAGCGGGCAGTCTCCCTTGGGATCTCGAGGCCGGCGTCCTCAAGCGAGTGTACGAGGAGGGCGCCCTGATTCGGCGAGTTGGTGAATGCCCGCCTCCGAAGGAGATCGAGCGCTGGAGACAGGAGGCTCGCGTCGATGGAGGGGGCTCATGGGGACTCCCACATACCACCTCACCCAACTTCTCACGGGTCACGGCTGCTTCGCCAAGTACCTGTGGGAGGTGGTGGGTGTGGAATCGGAGCCCCGGTGCCGTAACTGCACCAGCGGCGACCCTGACACGGCCCAACACGCGGTGCTGGGCCGCCATCGCCTCGTTTGCTAACGAGGTGATGACGGCCAAGAGAGAGGCCTTGCGGGAACGCGAGCAAGCTGGGCTCACTCTCCCGCCCCGCAGGCCCCCAGCGAGGGGTCGCCGGTGACAGATGTTCGCTCGCGGCCCCGAATGAGAGTAGCCAAGGACGGCGGGTCGGGGGACCTGCCGCCCCTTAGCCATTAGGCGGAATGCGCCCCTCTTGTTCCGGGGGCGCATACCAACTAAGGACAGGCGGGCCCCAACGATTTGGCCCCCCGAGGCGAGCCCGAAAGGGCGTCCCTAGCCGAGTCGCGGTGAGCATTCTATCCCGTGGCTCGGTCTTAGGTGATTAGGAACAACGTGGGGTAGTCTGGCCTCCTCTCTTGGAGGCCAGGAGTCTCACACGAAGCGAACCCACCGCGCTGGTCTAGCGAAGTGCGTAAATGCATTTCCCACGGGAAAAAAAAGAAAAATAACAGTATAGTTGGCGCTCTATGGAGGAGACCTTTTGAGTTGATAGTTTAGTGCATAATGAGAAATTAGAGCGTAGGGAAATTCCTTGTCTGAATTTTTTTTTGATCTCTCTTTTATCTGCGTCTTCTTATAATTGTGTAATGTTGTCTTAAGTAGACGTTTCGACTTAATACTCGCAATGAAATGAAATCACAGAACACGCATGTTAAAACTTTTTTAAGCAGATGAGTTCGACTCTTCCTAACTAGACTAGTCCTGAGAAGAAACGACGAAACAAACTCAGGGATCATCGTTCCCTTTAAAGTTCAGTCAAAGCTATAATAGTCAGTATTTTTAGAAGTAACTGTGTTACTATGTGTTGTATTCTATGTACATATATAGTATATGAGCATAAAAGTCGCTCGCGTCATTTCAAAGCGGGATCGGAACCCCAACATACTCTGCTAAGTATGGAAACAACATAAATTATAGAGCAGTGTAATAAAATAGAGACTTAAACGGTTCTTCTCACTCCGCTTCGCTTTCATCGTGAACCGACGATTAGGGTTGTCACATTGCGTATTTAATTTTGTGCTTGAATATTTTTAATAAATTGTAAATCCGACGACTCGATGTGGAGTTATTAAATTTAACGCCCGAATTTACGGCTTTCATTTTATGAATATCGTTTTTTGCATCACTGGGCTTAGTGTTTTATTTTTTGTGAAGTGGTTTTATTAAAAGTTATGAACAGATTTTTTACTATTTGATAGCAGTTAGGGTACAAACCACATTATTCTATTTGTAAAAGTTATTGATTTATTTATTTATTTTGATACATTATGGACATATAGTGCATTAGCAGACTCAACGCCGACGTCATTCTTTACCAGTTAAACATTGGGCGATGCAGAGAAAACAGGAAATAAGTGATTTTTTGGTAAAAAATTGTGTTCGAATAAACATATCAAGTAACATATCAAATTTACAATTTATACATTTATACCTTAAGTATACACAAAAACTAATACATATTATACATACAACTAAATACATATAAACTTATAAAAGTACATACAATACACACATACACAAATAGGTATAATAAAAAGAAGTGGATGATAATATGAGGATAATGATTCTGCCAGTTGTTTAAAAAAATATTGCTTTACTTTCAAAGTCTTATAGGAAAAAGTATTGGTGGCCATTTCGAGAGGAAGCTCATTCTAGAGAAGAACGAACTGTATAAATAAATAAATATAAATATTCCGGACATCTAACACACAACGCCATCTAGTCCCAAGCTAAGCAGAGCTTGTGTTATGGGTACTAGACAACTGATATAAATACTTATATACTTTTTTTTTTGTAAATACATACATATTATACATAGAAAACACCCAAACTCCGAAACAAATATTTGCAGATCATACAAACATTTGGTCCGACCCGGGAATCGAACCCGAGGTTATTAGTGGACCAAAAGTTTCTGTTGTAATTGCTAGATACTTCTGATGTTCTTTGTGTCCGTTTCATGTATGTTTGTAAAGTCCCCCACGACACAGGATGTTTATTCCTAATGTGGGAGTTGTCTTTTTAAAAAAGAAAGAAAAGAAAAAGAAAGTTGGAAGTAGGAGGTTAAATATGTTGGTGAAGATTGGTTATTTAAAATTGAGTATAAGACTATAGCTATGACTATAGCTTGCTATACTACTATAGCTCGTAGTTCTCATCTTAAACGTGTTGATAACCAATTGAGTTGCGAGCGGAAAGAAATGTAAATCCGGAGATTATAAATGAATCAAATGCAGTTATTAATAAGACGGTCTAGTTTATCGAGAAGATCTGCAGTTAGGTCGTAACAGCACTCGTCACCATAGTCTATTATGGGAAAGATAAGGGTTTTTACAAGCATAGTCTTGGTTTTTTTGGGGTAGAAATTTTCTATCTCTTTCAAATCAGTTTAGTGATTTAGCCGTGAAAGCTTAACAGACGAACAGAGTTATTTTAGAATTTCTCTTGACGGTATTTCTGTAAAAGTGTTCATGCCATAGATTCAAATAAATGAACGAAGTTCATAGTAAGAGTGAACAAAACACTATGTTTTGAGTATCGCTCAAACTTGATCAAAATATTATTTAATACTTTACTTACAATTGAATTGATTGAAAATAAAAAACCCAGTAATTTGGCCTATTGATGTATAATATGATATTTATCCGTGTAGATGTAAAATATTATCTATTAAAACATTTTCATATTTTTACTACCTACTCAAAGCAATAATGCTTTGAGTAGGTATCCAAAATTTAGAATAATAGTGACGATGGAATTGCAATGATCCTGGTAACATCTGCTTAACAAACACGCAATAACCAGCACAAAACAAACCGTATATTTTCTCCCACATCCAATTACAGCTTCAACGCAATTTCCCAGACAGAAACAAAACAGTTTGCAAGTTGGCAACCCTGTTAGATCAGTGCGACACCCCGCACAGTTTTATTTACGTAACACACGGTCCGTAGTAGACAACGTAACTAGCCCTCGTCGCTGCAACATGCGAGGTTCCAACAACAACTATTTTCTAGGTATATGTGATGTCACTTGTTCAGCGTCGTGAATACAACCCAGCATCTTTAGCAGAACATGATTTTATCTTACTTTTATAGATTTATCGAGACGTACTATTTTTAATATTGACTGCACGGTTGGCCTAGTGGTTTAAGCGGTCACTACGCCGCTTGCTACTGCGCCAAGTACCGTGGGTTCAAATCCCACGTGGGACATCACTTTATGTAATCCACAAAATGTTGACCTGAGTCTGGGTGTTCTTTGTGTCCGTTACATGTATGTTTGTAAAGTCCTACGTGACACAGGATGTATATTCCTAATGCGTGAGTTGTATTAAAAAAAATATATAAAGAAGAAAATAAGGAGATTTTTATAAATTATAAATGTACTATATTAATGGATAAAGCATGTATTTACTTAAGTCATTAGTTTAGCGACGTGGAAAAACTAGATGAAAGTGTGTAAAAAAAGCTGAAGAAACGTTTGCGATTGGATTTTTAACCGACTTCAAAAAAAGAAGGTCGAGTTTATCTAAAAACACACAGTCTAGTTCCAACACTTACACTATCATTTAAATTCTGAATATAATATAATCTATACAAATAAATAAAATTGGAGTGTCTGTTTGTAATATTAAAAAAACGAAAAGAACTTTCTACTACATGCATATGAATGTATATACCTACTTTTAATTTTTCTTTGCCATGACATACTATTACACTTATTTATTGTACCAAAACCAAATACATTTACGAATAGTTTATTATTTTGATACGAAATTTTAGCTTTAAGTGCATTTTTCAAATAAAAGGCCACAATTCAGTAAGTAAAGTTTTGAAGGCAGTAGCGTTCTAAAATCTCGGTCAATATGGCAATTTAGATGAAATGTTGTCAACACTATGAAGTGAATTCAAAATTTATGTAAATAAATCATAAGCAGCATTAAAAGTTATCTTAAAAACAAACATATTTTATCCTGTCTTGAATATTATTTGGTGTTTGTAATAAGCTTTATGAAAAACAAGGACTAAATCCTTTTGTATTCTCATTTCATCCCCATAATACGAAAGACGTTTTTCTAATGCTTATGATAAAATAAAATTAGGATAAGTAAAATATAATTTAAATAATAAGAGTGTAAGAGACAGGGGACTGACGTTCAACAAAACATTTTGTTAATAAGGTTCTCTGTTTCTGATTACGATTTAAGAAATTAATTCTGATGTTTTCATCCTTTAAGGAAAAGTAATCTCTCTGGATTAAAGCGTAACGTTTTGAATGCAACAATTTCAGGAAGACTTAGGAAGAAATTCAGTATCAATTTATTTGGTATCATTTATATTCTGAATTATAAATATTGTAAAGAAGTTATTTGACTTCAAGAAAGAAACTGTCTATGACATAAAAAGAAGTTTCTTCAAAGAAAAAGTTTTTAATGTTTTACATGGTAGCCCATTTAGAATATCAAAAATGCTATCCGAGCCGTTCACATAAAATTTGAAATTTGATACCTCTAATTTACATATTAATGTTACACATACTCGTAATCGTTTACCATTAAAATAGTCTGAACAAATGAAAAAATCACAATCCTTTAAATTTTTCGCGGTTGTAGGATGAAGTTTCAATGATAATGCAATAAATTGCTAATTTTAAAGTGATCTGTATCATACAGTGAGTGATGCGAAGTACTACAATTTATGTGTTTATTTCCATTTTAGTAACACGTCAAATTCTTCGATAAATTTCAGAATTCTAGTACAGAATACTATGGAAATTTTAAATAATCCGAGTGTCTTAACACATATTTAATCTATCTCAATCATTTACAACATTAACAACAGTTTTTTTCCCACTATGAGAAAACAAAGACTTTTATACTCTCTTTAATTTTCGGATCTCGATAATTCGGCAACGTGCAAAATGTGTCCTCAGTCGACGTATTTTAAAATGCGTCGTTCCCAAATTTCAGGTCACTAGCAGAAAAAATTAAGATCTATAAAATGAGTCGAGTCACATTGAATTTTTTGAGTGTATTTTGGACATATAATATTTTGAATGTTAAAAAATATAGGTAAGTATTTGGAGGTAGGTGAGATGTTTGTGTACTTTTTGAATGTATTATCTGCCAAAATGACTATGTCCTACCTGGTCACCATCCTCAATGCGATTAAGGACAATGCAGCAAGGTGATCCAGACTATGTCGGCCTGGTGAGGTGCTTTTTCACGTCCCACTTAAAGGACCATAGGAAGAATACACGTGCGTAGTAGATTTACGCCAATGTTGACAAAGTCAGCTGTGCTTGGAACGTACCATGTGGTGCATCTTACACTGAAGATCTAGTTACAAATTTACAATATAATATTACCAGCCATAATATATATTTATTTGCAAGTTTTTACCTACAGCGCCGTCTGCGTCTGTATGTCGGTTATTGTGGTAAACAGTTATATATCTTTTTCCTCAAAAATCAAAGTATCTTCATGGAAAATTTTGATTAAAATCAGTGCAACGGTTTATCCTTGAAAATGTTACAGACAGACAAACGGAGTTACTGTTAAATTTAAACTAGTATAAACTCCAGCAATATTGTAATATTAAGATACTAAATTAATACTAATCAATATCGACATCAACCGTCTCCACTTGAACTGAATCACATAAAAGAGAGCTTTACAACACACAATGCATAAAGTTTGCTAAGGAACATGTTTGATTCCTTGCAATAAAGCCAAAGTTATTGTAGACAATAACACAGCTGTCCAACACGAATGCTCACAGTAACGCAAGTTTACGATTGGGAACAAAGATATCGAAGTAATAGGGGAGGTAACAATATAGACATACATTCATTATGACATAGATGATCAATACTGATTGTATCCGATGGTTGACATAAACAACATGGCTGAAGGTAGAGAAATTCAATTATAAGAGCAATTTTAAGATCTATAGTCGTTCCAATAGTTTATTTAACTTTTGACAGCTCTAATACTTAATCAAATAGTGATACCCTGACCCGTTACCGATTCGATTTCTTTATAGATCGATTTTATGCATGAAGAAGTTTTAATCGATTTAACACATTCATTATTTTATCGACAATTTCGTACTTATATCGATTATTAAACAGCAACACCGGACGCGGAGCCGACGCGCGTCGCCATTTTGTTGTTAGTGTTAATCCACATTTTCATACGTCGAGTTGAGTATTTATATTCCTCCGTATTGATTTATTTGTGAATTCTCAAGTTTGGTTGAGTTGAGCGTATCGTTCCTCCCTTCGTTACTGTCAAAATAACAAAAAATAAAGTACTAAAAGAACATACAAGAATAATTTTATTGTATGTGTTATAAATATAATCGATAATCGATTTATTTCAAAACCGTTTTTATAGTCTGTGGTCATTAATTACGAATGACACATCACTAAGTGGGCGGAGCCCGTCCATGAAGTACAATATTCCCTGTAGTACATTGTATCAAAAATTATTACAAAACTTTATGTGCGTAATCTGTCAAAAGTTAAATAAACGATTGGAACGACTATAGAGGAAATAATATTAATCTCATACGAGTCACACGACAGTCCGAAACTGTCAAATTGGAGCGAGTCTTTGACATTTTGAGAAAGAGTTATTTATATTATTAATACCCAAATAGAGAACTAATAATCCTACTCATCACACAATTATTTGGCATGGGTAGTCAGTCAGATCCATAATCGCTGATTTAACATCATTAACACTTGTACCAACAGGCCAGTCATGGTATTTTCCATCCGTTGTCTTCATCCGAGCTCTTACTAAGCGTATTCAATCAGGTTGCGGTCCGGTCTACATGGTAATGATAACACACACGTCTTATCATCTCTTAAACATGTTCACAACCCGTCTTGAATTAAATGCATACACTGTATTTTATTCTCAACGTCAAGTACTGAAAACACAGTTCACTTATGAAAGTAACATATTACTTTCCATTAGCGTTACTGTACAAATTTAGCTTTGAGCTCTATGTAATAGATCACTTTGAACAAATTGATTGTTTCATACTCAATCACTAGATTTGTTTTCTTGAAAGCCATTTATATAAGTTTTATTTTTCTTGTGATATATTTTATACATTTACCAATTGGTAGCTAGCATCTAGTGAATTGACGTACATTTTATCTCACTTGAGTACCATTTAATGCATTTTGAACTCAATGGTGCATCAATCTTAAATAAAACAGAGGTCATTGTTATTGGTTTAAAAAATCTGTAGCAATCACTTATCATTAGGTAATTCGTGTGTTTCTTTAATTCTACTAATACTATAATGCAAAATTTTCTGAAGATTAATTTATGAATATTTGTTACTCTTTCACACCAAAACTATTTAACAGATTGAGATGCAACTTAACAGTAATACAGCTTATCCATCAGAATAAAACATATGATACTATTTACTATGATAATTAACTTACATGGAAAAAGCTGAAGAAAAAACCTAGTCATACATAAAAACAACTGGTTTGTATGATAACTTTTAAAAGAATAATAATAATAAATAAATATTTCGGACATTTTAACACACAACGCCGTCTAGTCCCAAGCTAAGCAGAGCTTGTGTTATGGGTACTAGACAAGTGATATGAATACATATATACTTTTTTTTTAGTAAATTCATACATATTATACATAGAAAACACCCAAACTTCGAAACAAATATTTGCAGATCATACAAACATTTGGTCCGACCCGGTAATCGAACCCGAGACCTCAAGTACAGCAGTCCCTTACGCTACCACTCGAGCCACAGAGGCAGTCTGTATCATGTATCTTGTAGCATACAAAGTTACATAGATATGTCGAGAAGACCCTAACTCGAAGTAACATTTCGCAGCACACGCTGTTTGCATCACAATGAAAGGAAAACAATCTGTTAAGTTGGACTTGTCGAACTGACGCAGGCTGCGGTGCAAATTACGGTGTAATGGTAGATTTTATGTGTATCGTGGCATTTATAGTTCGAAGGACCAATGTAATTTCGGGCACATATGAATTTTTGTTGAATAAACACATCTGGTAGAAATACGTGCAGCTGTTTTAGTCTTGACTCAAGTTATATTAAACGTCTCGAATAAAGGCAATATATTTACGTACTAGCTTTTACCCGCGAATCAGGTCGTATAAAGATCGGTTATCGCGGTGATTTTTAATTTTCTGATTTAAATCTGATAGAATGAAACAAGCACTAAATGTTAAGTACAGCAAACCGCAACTAATTAGTGAAACTACATTCAAATCGGTTGTGCCGTTTCTGAGATTACCTTGCACAAAAATAAAAACAAACAGACTCACCGACAAAAATTAAAAAAAAAATCGACGGGTTGCACTCCGGGAGTGCCGACAGAAGTGAAAACTTGAATACTAACGTTGTGCATTTTTGATATTTTGGAATGGTTAGAGAATAATTTTGTACGAATTGCTTTCATTATCAGTATAAAAGTACTATTATTTATGTGGTGGAATACAATATTCATTTATTGCGCTATCGTACACAAACATGACAATTTATATTACATACACACACGAACATTAGCGCAAGCGCCCTGCGCCGCCTGTCCTCTCTCCATCCGTCTTACGAATTTTCGATCAGGTCACGTGACCTGACGCGAGTTTATACATTTTTACCCATTCCAAAAAGGTACACAGCGCCGCTAAAGAAGTTTTCACTTAAAAAAGTAACTCTGTCGGTCTGTTTGCTTCCACGGCTAAACCACTGCGCGGATTTTAATGAAATTTGGAATATAAATACTTTAATTCCTGAGGAAGGACATAGGCTATTTTCTACCCCGATAACTAATATACACGCGGATGAAGCTGCAAGCAAAAGTGTCATAATTGTTTATGACATTTTTGTTTGTGGCTTAGTTTAGTTGAATTATACGAGTATAAGTACAAGCTTTTGCGCGGCTCCGCCCGCGTGTTGTCGGTTATTGCAGCAACTGTTAGGTTACAGTATCTGCATGCCAATTTGGCATTAAAATCGGTGCAGCGGTATGACTCTGAAAGTAGGACAGACAGACCAAGTTACTTTCTCATTTATAATATACTAGCTGAACCCCGCGGTGCTACCCGCGGTACGACAATAGCCACGGGTAACGCACGAGGCGAAACTAGTATCTTTATAAATTTTAGCCTATGTGTTATTCTGGTGTATAAGCTATGTTATTTTAAAGTTTCATCAAAATCCATTCAGTAGTTTTTGCGTGAAAGAGCACCAAACATCCTCACATACATACTGACTTAACTTTTGCGTTTATACTCGTAATATTAGTTGGAAGTATGTATAATATTGTTAAGTTAGACTTTTAATGTAACTTTTAAGTAATATTAATAAAAATAGGATTTAACAACTGCTGGTTACCAAAAAATAAATGTAATAAATCTCTTTACTGTAACAGATTAGTTACAAGGTTATCTTAACTAGAAAAACTTAAACCAGGTAAGTACATTTACCTACCTGGTTACCCTACCAGTAGGCTATGATGCGGAGGAATTTTTTGATGCTAACTTGTTTTTATTCTTTGTTCAAAATAATAATAATTGTTGTTTAATGCTACGAGTTTTATGCCTGGTGGGCAACTGATGGGCAATGAATAAATAATTTTATCTCATTTGTATATGTGTTCGCTATATTCGTAAGTGCCTCAGTGGCGCAGTGGTAGCGTATGCGACTGCTAAGCTTGAGGTCTCGGGTTCGATTCCCGGGTCGGACCAAATGTTTGTATGATCTGCAAATATTTGTTTCGGAGTTTGGGTGTTTTCTATGTATGATATGTATGTATTTACAAAAAAAGTATATAAGTATTTATATCAGTTGTCTAGTACCCATAACACAAGCTTTGCTTAGCTTGGGTCTAGATGGCGTTGTGTGTTAAATGTCCGAAAATATTTATTATTTTTAACTCGTAACTACTTTTACCGATAATACAAATTTATTGTCCGGAGGCAATAATTTGCAGTAGTTCTGATAAAACAACCGTTATCAGCAGACAAGTCATATAGAGTAATGTAGTTTTTCTTGGCGTTATAGTCTAATAGTTAAGAATTCGGACTACGAAACCAGAGGTCTAGGATTCTATTTTTACTCTTAATATGTGAATATAGAATCGCTATACAACTATTTAAAAACATTTTGTAAACAAATACTTGTCTAAACTAAGCAAATTGTACAAAACTCTAGTATTGCCGACAGCAACAGGTTGCTGTGGGAAATCCGTTAAAACTGCAGAACGAGCCATATATGTTCAACATACTCGTATTATTAAAACGTTTGTTGAAACAACAGGAGAGGGTTAAGGCCATACGTACTATTTAATAATACATGAAGCAAATTTTTTACACTTATCACTTTTTACAAAAAATATGAGAACGGAGTAGTATAGGCTATCAATATAAAATATTACAAAAACGGTAAGAATTTATTCCTTCTGTGAGAAAAAATTGCGTTGGTCAGCTAGTTCTGTAATATACATACATGTAACAAACTGGAGGAGAACACAACTGAACGCCTACAAAGGTTAACGACGCCTTCCTTATTGGGCTCTTTACGGTAGATTGATCATAACACGGACAGTTGATAGTGTCATTTAATAAACCCATCATATGATTTAACTTGCGTCAACACCCTCACACCATCTTTTCTCCCTAGTACAACTAATTATGCTGGCAATGCTGATGCGTCTGCGGAAAGCCTCAAACGACGTAAGTACCAAAATCTAATAGGTAATTACAGTTTTGAACAATATGTGTCGAGACGCTAGGTTCGTGGGGTTGGAGTGCTTGCGCATGTTTATACAACAAGTTAAGCAACTGATTGACGCAGCCAGATGGCAGGCCTTTTTCTGGCACAGGGAATTGGCATTGACATTCAACGTGGCACAACTCAGCCAGTGCATCGATTTTGGGTATTCTCGCATTCAATTCATTCATTCCTACTAATGACATACATACACTCTCGCACTCATCGATTCGGCTCTTCCTTCCTGTGCCGAGCGGTTAAAACCTGGAACTCATTACCAGCGCATGTGTTTCCGTCCCACTATGATCCTGGGTCCTTTAAGCGGGGCGTGAAAAAGCATCTCACTAGGCCGCCATAGTGCTGGTCACCATGCTGCACTGTCCGTGTTTGTATTGAGGATGGTGACTACCACTCTTGGATTCTGCTGGTGCTTTCCATCAGGCAGGGCAGAGTCATTTTCGTAGCTAAAGTATTAAAAAAAAAAAAAAAAAATCATCTTACGCAAGTCGTCACTCCATCTCGCTTGACACGGTCTTCACTTTAGAATTTTTCTACCCTAACTGTTGTTAGTTCTGCAACTAATATGGCTAGCCTACTGTTGCTTTAGCTTGCTAAACTGGTAGGCTATGCCACCCCTTATATACCTGCTTTTTAAATACAGAAGAAGAAGTAGGAGGATTTAAAACCTAACTCGTTTTATCATCATCAACAGACCGTATTAGTCTACTGCTGGACATAAGTTTCTCATTAGAAAGAACGATTTAACTGTTTTAAGTGATACTTCGATAAAAGAACATGCTTTGTTTGCTTATGTTTAGTTTAGTACTCTTTTCTTGTCTGTCGTGTAGCTCTTGGCGGAGCTGTTGTGATCAAATAGGGAATTTTACGTCGGTGGTAGAGAGTGCCTACTTATTAGTTGAATCTTTTGAGTACATCTATAGATATATCCATTCCAAGTTTAATAAATGTAGACCCTTGTAATAGGGGTGAAAGGTTACAATCGTTCCAAAACTTTTTTCATTCATTCGTTCGTTCATGACTTACAACCGGGTCGCGGCTGCGAAGTATTACATTGAACATCTTCAGCTACGATTTCTTTGTATCATGAATTAAAATGATTTAGTTTTGGATATTTTTTGTGTATATTTTTAACAGATACCGCTTTATTTGTACACTAATATTTTTGTGAAAGTATCATCCTAAATTATTTTAACAGGAAATTTATAAAGGTATGAAGATAAGATGGCTGACAGGAGCTGGATGCGAGTAGCCCATAATAGCTTAGGGTGGCGCACAATGGGAGAGGCTTACGTACAACAGTGGCCTACAATAGGCTGATGATGATGATGTATAAATGGCAACGTTATTATTAACAACAATCTTTGGATGGATCAGATTGGATTCGGTTATGTTTAAGATTTAAAATAACTTTTAACAGATTTTTTTTATAAATATAGACGGTGTATATTCATAAAAGTATTACTCAAATTTCTAAAAGGTTCTAAAACAGTCTATCATTGTCATGTTTATTATTCTCAAGACTAGCTGAACCCCGCGGTGTTGCCCGCGGTTATTGTCGTATCGTGGGTAGCGCCGCGGGGCGAAGCTAGTCTAAAAATGTAAGCCTAAGTTACTATCAGCTACCTACCAGTGAAAGTCCCGTCCAAATCGGTCCAGCCGTTCCAGAGATTAGCCGGAACAAACAGACAGACAAAAATTTTTAAAATATGTATTTTGGTATGTGTACCGTATATACATTCATATGAATGTAGTAGAAAGCGGTTATTTTAATATTACAAACAGACACTCCAATTTTATTTGTATAGATTATTTGAGACCAGGTACTAGTTTAACCTGTTCCACCAGTTTTCCCTGAAAATGTTTGTTTTTTTACGGAAAGACATATTCTGACCTCTGTGATCCTGAAGATGAACTGAATTTAAGAGGTCCTAAGACAAATACTTACCACACGTTACGTGGTTTGGATCTGTTTTAGGTTTAAGATCATTTATTCTTATAAGATATTCATGACTCGCCAAAATCAATATTTTTATAAATGAAAAAAAAAACTGCCCACTCGTTTCACTGATTTCGGTGAAATTCGGCATGGAGATACTATAATTTTTGAGGAAGGACATAGGCTTCTCTTTGCTGCGATAACCGAACGGATCGGAGCGGTGAGGAGAATTTTGGAAAGTTATTAGTTTCAGATACTACTTTACTAAATTATATGATTAAATTTCAGATTTGGAACTAAGCCGGCTTCAAATCGTAACTTTGTAGTAATTGGTACTTATAGAGACACATATCTCTTAGAAGTTTATTGGGAAGTAGGAGTACAAATGTAAGTACAACTACTATTTATGTAATGAAAATGAGATGTGTTGCCACAACAAAAACAATGTTAATTACGTAAGATGGTTCATCATCATTGTTAATTACTGTAAAATCTCCCACATTTCGTACACGGACGTCTAATCTCAGACTAGTTAGAACCTGTGTTGTTGAAATCATACTGCGTATATACGTACTAGGGATGTTGCGGATGCCGATTTTTTCACATCCGCGGATGCGGATGCAGATGCGGATTCTTAAATGCTCACATCCGCGGATGCAGATGCGGATACGGATGTTGAAAATCCTATAAATACAGTTTATGAATATCGATTTAAAACAATTATTAAAAAATTATTAACTACTAGCTGACCGACGCAACCTCGTTTGCGTCTTTTATTGCCCGTAGCGAAAAGTTTTTCCCCGTATAGTGTGTCGCGGACTTTTTTGTAGATATTTATAAGATCTACGATTGATTAGAACATTTTATGGTTCTATCTTTTATAGTATAGGCAGCTAACGCAAAATAAGTAACTTTTCAGGTTGATTTTTTACACCTTGTGTCCGAAAAACCCAAATATCTTACGGAACCCTATTTTTTTCCAAAACAAAATATAGCCTATGTTACTCGTGGATAATGTAGCTTTTGAATTGTGAAAGAATTTTTAAAATCGGTCCAGTACAGTCCAGATGTCCAAATCCATGCGGAAGCTCCGCATTTGCGGATGCGGATGCGAATATTCGCAACATCCCTAATACGTACTTATACATTTCTAAATGCTTACACATATTATATATTTATAAGTTGATGGTGCTCATGACACATTTATTTGCATTCATTCGTAATCTGCAGGTCACAGACATACAAACCAATACTTATACTAAAATATGTCACTGAATCTAACAGCATTCAAGGTCGAGCTCTTGCTTGAGTACTATTTCTATAAATACGTCTGCATGTAGCATAATCGGGCATTCTTGCTCACGTTGCTGGAAATTTTCTCGTTTAAAGAACGTTGACACCTTGCCGGTTCAATTATGAAAGTGTTGTGATTATTTTGTGAGCCTCAAAAAGTACGCCAATCTGTTGTATTTGTGGGGAAATACCAGAAGTTGATTTGCGGAATTTACCTGTAACAGAAACATATAAATATTAGTTTTGTCTTCTTTACTTGATATATATATCAATGCGCGATATATAAATACGCAGTTAAAGTATTTTAATGATCCTACTAATATTATAAACGCGAAAGTTTGTGACTATGTAAGTGAGTATGTTTGTTGATCTTTCACGAAAAACTGCTGAATGGATTTTGATGAAACTTTACAATAATATAGCTTATACACTAGAATAACACATAGGCAACAATTTATAAAGATACTAGCTTCGCCTTACGGCGTTGCCCGCGGTTATTTTCTTACAACGGGTAGCACCGCGTGGTTCAGCTAGTTTGAAATATATCTTTGTTTTTACCAGTATATTTAACTAATTGGTTTACGATTCCTATTTCAATGTAGAAATCAATCTCTACGGATGTAAAAGACGAGTAAAATACGAGTAGTTTATATTTCTGATGTTGTAACCTTTTACCGTTTCGTAGTTCAACTAACGCCTTTAAATTAAAGCAAGTTAAATATAAATCACATTATATTTATATTGAAACAATGGGGTACTTTCATCAAAGTATTCAGTATCTACACAGTAGTAGAACGCTTCGCTACATTCAATGACAATAGAAATTTGTCGCCGAGCGTTCCACGCGACTGCGCTTATTCGCTTTGTTTCACAATGTGACGTCACGACGACACATGACACATATGTATGAATGAATGAAGGAAGGGTTGATAGAGTCTGCAAATTGGGTGTAGGATTTTGTGAGTCAATTCTGTTATGCGTGAGAATGTAAGGCCGTATAGTGTGATAATACATTCAGTTTTGTACACTGAATACATATGTATTTGTACTGAAAGTCAGACACAAGACTTAAACAGTCGCAGCAGTATATCCGGTCGTGTCACTCTGTGTCAGATAATAATACCTTATAATATAGGTGAATTGCATTTTGTCAGGCTTTGATTGCTCAAGGTCAAATTATAAAAAGAATGCTCATTTATTCGGTAAAATTTCATAGCATAACATAAGTTTTCTTCGAAGACGTATCATTTACCCGATTACGTCCAATACACCAAAGTACTCGTATATTTTAATATAGTTTAGAGATTTAAAGATACAGAATCAACTCGATATTACCTCCTTAACTCCTAGTCTTTATTACATTTTTACATTTAATTCAACCAATAAGTAGATAAGGAATAAAGTACTAAATATTTCATTTACAAATTACAAAAGGCTTATGGGGGACGTTCTTGTGAGAAATTGCTCAAAGAATTGCAAAAAAAGGAAGGAATTAAGGAAACGTTTTGGTAAAGAGAGAATTAATTAATAATCATTAGCTGTGTCGTTTAATATAAAGGAAATTGGGAAAATTTGGACTTATCTTTAATGGTGCATAAGGAAAAAGAGATGTAAATTAGCATCTGAATGTATTTTTTTTTTCATTTTGGACTTTATTTTAACCGAGTAAGTGGGAAAAATGGAGCTAAAATATTTTTTCTCCTCTCGATTCTTTGGGGAGGTATTGAAAGAGAATTTGTGATTCTTAGGTATTCATGGTCAATGGTAGTCAATTACTATCAGGTCAACCACCTCTTCGTTTTGAACCTGAACTATATTAAAATCCTCACAGTATGAAAGCAGGTTCTTAGCTTAACCACTAAAATACAGACTTAAGAATATAAATTCAAAAGTGAATGTCTATCTATTACACATTCACGACTAAACCGCGGTTTTAATAAAATTTATCATGGGGATACCTGGGGATAGTCTCTCGTCTCGTACAAACATACCTGCCACAAACAACTTCGCAACACCCAAAGGTTTGTCTGGAAGAAAATGCCTGTGGCATTAAGTCCGCCTTGTGCAACATGTTTGCAGGAAGTTTTAATAAATAAATAAAAAATAAAATACTTAGGTTCTTGAGAAAGTCACAGGTCATTCTTAGAGAATAAATTGTACACCAATAAGGTAACAATACCTATCAGTCACACACATAATTAAAGAATATTACGACTGCCTCAGTAACGCAGTGGTAGCGTAGAAGACTGATCTCGATTTCGTTTCCCTGTGATATTTATTTCAGAGTTTGGGTGCTTCCTATGTAAAAGATGTAATTATAAAAAAGTAAATTATTTATACTAATAATAATGCTGAAAAGTTTATTTGTTTGTTTGTTTGAACGCGCTAATCTCAGAAACAGCTGGTCCGATTTCAAAAGTTCTTTCAGTGAAGGGTAGTCCATTTATCGAGGAAGGCTATAGGCCACCAATGAAGAATGTTACAAAACCGGGGGAAAATTTTCACGCTACGGGCAATATAAGACGCAAACAAGGTTGCGTGGGTCAGCTAAAAATATATATTTATATTCGTTGTCTAGTAACCCTAGTACAAATTCTGCTTAGTTTTGGGACTAGATTTCGTTGTGTGTCAGATATCCGAAATATATAAGCAATCAATCAGTTTAATGCGTATTTCGCATTTACACAAATGGGACTTATAACACAACACTTTTGTACGTAGCTAGCCGGAGCTTCGAACCACAAAACAACTAAAACAGACGTGACAACTTTATTATGCACCCGCGTCGAAGTAAATTGACCGTTTAGAGTTTCAGTGACAACCCAGCAACAGAATGTAGTTTAGTGGCCAAGAGTTGGACAGTGTTTTCTACAACATATCAATCATCTAAAATTGTACGCAAAAGACCTTCAAGTCTTGCATTTTCATTGTCACTGAATACAAAAAAAAAACAAAGAAGAAAGAGGTTTTAATGTGATGGGTATTTCGATTTTAATATAAACCACTCTATTACCTGAGGTTCTGTTTAATTTAAGAGCAAGGTACGAGATCTTCCCTGTCTATTTGAGAGGAGAGAAGCCGCATAAAATTTGACTTCACTATGTTGACTCTAAAGTTGTCAGGTATGCATAGGTGGTGTTAATCGTATGATCGTAACTGGTCAGATGTCTCAGAAATTCAATGCCATTAAAAATATTAGTAGTAATATCTTCATTCTTGTATACAATTCCATCATCCACCTATCACAGTCCACAAAAATAAAGGTCTTTCATATTGCAAGACTCTTAATTTAATTCTCGGCTTCTGGCATCCACTCCTGTTAGCCATCTTGCGTAAATCATCACTTCACCTGGATTCAAACCCGACTATCTAAAATACTACAAAGATCTAAATAAAAACGGCCCAGAAACGATCTCAACTGCTAAGCAGAAACATTAATCCAAAATTATCTCACCAAAAAAGAAGATTCAGTAAAAATTACAGGCTGTTACGTCAGGTTCAAAGGCTGTGGCGCGCGAGCACCGAACCCGCACTAATGTGCTAATCGATGAGCCACATTTCCTGCTCTAAGAGTGCCTCCGACCAATCTCTAATACACTTTATTTTACACAGATACATTCGTACTGGATCTGGCTCTCAATCTTACTCTTTGTTTAAGGTTACTTCAGTCAATTTATTTTCTTTTCATGACTCTCTTGAAATAGCTATGCAAGCTTTTGCCCGTGACTCCTCCTGTATGTACGTTGGTTATCGTGACAACGAGCAGCTTATGTCCTGTCTCAAGAATTAAGGGATCTCCATGCCAAATTTTAAATCGGTGCAGCAGTAATAGAAACAGACAGATAGGCAGACAAATAGGCAGAGTTGAAGAGGGAATCATGCCTTTCTTGAAATAGGTATGTACGACACAGACCAGTTGGAAAACTAAATTTAGCGGCCGGTTTATTGGGTTTCTTGGCCCATATTTATATAACAAAATCAACAAAAATAAAACATTTACCATCTGACGAAAAAACAATGCAAAGTAAAAAAGAGCCAGTACTTGCAGAAATTTGACTACGAAGAAACAGAAATGTTATTAGCTATAACACAATAATAAAAATAGACTTTAATTAATTTATACAAAGTCACACGCATCACATCACACACACCTACATATACTCGTATACATACACACTAATCAATCTATTTAAACTTACAGACTCACACACACTTAACTCACCACTTTATTAGCCTCAAAAACACTTACATACATTTCATCACTTACATTACTCAAAAAGTAGGACTTTTCACACTTTCACTAGAAAAATAAAAATACATTTAAATTAATTTATATTTAATTTTAGGTAAATAAATATTGGATTGAAAGACTTTTATGAAGTACAAATAGAAAATTTTGAATTGTAAGCAATTAGTACAATAAAATAATTGGTGCGATTGGTGCTGACAATAGAAATACAGGCTTTGCCTAGTTTGATTGCAGACGCTAAAAACAAATTGATCTGGATTGCCAAAATTTCTTTTTTTGTAATTTTGTTCTAAGTTATTTGTTTGGAAATAAATTATTATTATTATATATTCTAACATTAGTCGAGGAACGGGTGTCATATGCCATACATCCTTTAATGCAAAAGCGGGCAATTTGTTTTTGTGTGATGTAACGTTTGTAGTTTGATTTGTTTACGTTTTACAGCTTATACAGTTCGACAATAAGTTAAGAGTTACATTAATAGTACATCATAAAAATAAGAAGAATACCTATAAAATTACCAGTTTCATCATATACAATCATTGGATATTATTTTTAAGCCCTGCTCTCAAATCATCAGAATCTCTGATTCTTAATCGGCATTACTTCGTAACTCTAAGAAATCATATACTATTTTCCAAAAAGCTCAAACCTTCAAGAAAAGAGCGTACTTCTTTCTAAAAGGCCGGAAACGCACTTGAAACGCCTCTGGTGTTGCGGGTATCCATGGGCGGCGGTAATCGCTTACCATCAGGCGATACGTCTGCTCGTTTGCCCTATACATAATAAAAAAAAAGTTTTCTACGAGTATAATTTTCTTCTATACTCAAGCCAAGCCAAAGTCGCGATATTCGCATTCAGTGCCAAATATCACTCGCATTAAAACTTATAAAAAAATATTGTTCCAAGAAACTGTAACACACTCCATGTGTGTTGTATTTATGTAAAATATTACACAAAGTAAAAGACGTTGCAGTATTTAAAACGTTTTTAGTTTTAATTAATATCCAACATTTTAAAAATCATTGCTTGGAAATATAACTAAGGGAGCAATCTACGACGGACAACATCACTGCAAAGAGAAGAAAAGCTTGAAACTAACTGTATATCAGCCTGTCTGGCCAGCGAGCGTATTGTAAGCCAAAGCCTCATTACTAAGGAGAGGTCAATGTCTGGCTGTGGACTGTGAAATATTATGTATTTGTGTATTTTGATATACTATATTTTCATGTTAATGTCTTGTAAATTTAATTTATTATAAGACCTAAAAGAGTTTCTGCCACGCACAACGAAACTGAGGAATGAGCTGTCGCCTGCAGTGTTCCCGGACCAACACAACCTTCAAACCTTCAAGAAAATAGCGTACCTACTCCTTCCTAAAAGGCCGGCAAGGCACTTGTGGTGTTGCAGGCACAGTTACAGTTACAATCAGGCAATACTCTCCTTGCCCTTTTACCCCTATACTTATAAAAAAAATTGCAATATTTTGTTTTATATTTTTAATTTTAAGACAGATTGTTACTTTTGTAGAGTTTATGTTTCGTTACTGTATGTGTTTCTTTGTTCACTTGTAAAGCAATAGATGTAATACGAGTAATATTAATGTAATTTAGCCTCTCTATCGCATTAGGGCGACCTGTAATGATAGTGAAGGTGATGTTGTAATACATAAATAAATTAGTAATAAATGTTTCGTAATATTTGGGTTTTTTCCAAAACGTCAAGAAATTTAATCTACTACTGTACATATAATATAAATGTACTTCTTTATCAACAATCCATTACATGCTGTGGCGTGTGATGAGTTTTATTACTTTGCCGGTTTTATCCAACACTTTGAATTCAATTATGAACTCGATTACTTCTTTCCATTTCTAAATGAACAATTCAAAACAAAAGAACTTAAAAACGAGAGATAGGGTCACTTCCAGTATCTACAACTTTAACCTTCTGTTCGTTCCCACCTACAGAACCAATATGTACCATATTGCTTTATATTAAGATCTAAATGAGGTGCTACCGGAATTAATAGATAAAGTTCCTACGGCATACCGAGAGATGTGTTCTAGCGTTGAAATGTGTTCTACGACATGTGACTATGAATGAATATAGGCGGTATAGGTAGGTTTCTCAAACTTTTAACGGAATGAAATACTATATAAAGTTTAGAATTGATTCGTTTAACAATTGGTTTCTATCACAGAATTCTATTGACTACTCATTAAAATAATTTAAATTTTTAAAGCGCACAATGTTCACTATTTTAAACAACATTACAATTAACCTCATAGCAAAATACATATGTTTCGTCTCAACTCGGTTCGTATGGAATCCAGTAACTCTTTTTTTATCTATGGCAGGAAGTTGAAGCTCTCAAAAACTTCATGACAAACTTTATGTCTGCTCACTTGAGTATAAGTCGTGAACGACGCGTTTGGATTGGTTGTTGAAAATTCAAACGATGATGAAATGATTGGAAGCAAATTTCAAGGAAGCAGATCAGCAGCACCACCTTGTTTACTCTCACAGCGATCATCGTCAATCAAGTCTCAGTCAGCCAGCAACCTCGGCCTCAACAGGCATACAACGTCACAACATCAACCGAATATATTTTTCATCATTCATCATCAATTTAGATAAATTAGTGGTGACTCAGCGGAAACTCGACAAACTCTGTATATTATGGTTTGTTTTTTAATTTTTTTATCTATCTGTAAACCTCCTCCATATCAAATTTAATTATGCCGAATTTTATACTGTTGCGTTCGCATGATTTTCTATTTCCAAAAACAATACTCGACAATGATTTGTAGACAGTGAAAATAATGAACAACCAGCAAGCTTATCCCTTAACAATTCATTTGGATAGACAAAGTGAATACGGATCAGGACCCCAAGTTTGAGAAACCATGACACTAATATTGATATGTATAGTAAAAAATAACATGAAAAAATCATTATTGTCTTCAATATGTGGTCTATTATGATAATATATTTGAGAACCGTAACATAACAAGCATATCCAAAATAGGTACCTCTATTTTGTAAGCAATTTATATTATCAAGGAACAAAAGACAAACTTTGGAACTAAATCTGTATCTCATTATCTATAAAAAAGGTAATGATATAGTAAAAATTGTATGGTAGAAATAATATTTCAAACAATACGTGTATAAAACTGTAATATTGACTGACTGCACGGTTGGCCTAGTTTAAACTAGGTTTAAACGGTCACCACGCCTCTTTCTACTGCGCAAAGTATTGTGGGTTCAAATCCCAAATGGGACAATACTTTGTGTGATCCGCGAATTGTTGTTCTAAATCTGGGTATACTTTGTGTCCATATCTGGTATGTTTATAAAGTCCACCACGACACAGGATTTATAAGGAATTTATAATTTAGAACAAATTTGTTTAAAATATTTTGCTGTAAATAAAATATAGGCATACATAGGAACTAGATCACATGGAAATTTAATTCAAGATATAAATTTAGAAATTATGTTGATAAATTGTTGATAATAAATTGGTGAACCACAAAACTTGATTATGCTTCCTACCTGCTGCTTACTCAGTTTATTTTCGATTTTCATTAAATTTTTGAACAATGATTTTATTACAGACTGACATCTGCACTACCTCCACTTACCGGATTATCCATTATTAACGACAGACCCTGAATATACATATGTATATTTTTTTAGCACGCTCTAGAGCCTAATCAGCTTGTCGTTTTTAATGTAACTGGTGTCAATAGATTTGTCTTAGTCGTTAGAGGGACAATCGAAATATAAAACAAAATGATAACAATACACGCAGTCGGGTTTTTTTAAATAATTCATTACTTATTATTTTTGTTTTGGGGTCTGGACAAAGATCACGAAAATTATATACAGTTTGAGAATTACTTGTTTTTTGCTTTAGCAAGCAACCCATTTAGCAACAAAAAGAAAATATTTTTTATGATTATTTCTTATATGATTAATTAGATTTGTTTCTGACACTTTATATATTCATTTGTGTGATTTATAAAGTTTTTAGGCTACATTAATGAAAATTGTTTTTAGGAAATACACACAATGTTTTGGCGAATCCGTTAAAGGTTTGGGATAAACTTGTTAATCTGGTATTTGGATCTTTTAGATAGGCGATGATTAATGTTACACGATAGTCCTGGTAATAAATATATGATCTCTTATACAAAATATTATCAATGTATTTGTATTGGTACTGGGATATAGACTTCAACAGCAAGGCTAGTTAACAAACTTAGTATTGCGCAGGACATATAAGAGCCTAGATGAGTTAATTTGTAGTAACTATATAATAAAATGAAAAAATCAAATACGGAGAGATTCTTTACAATGGTAAACAAGAGATATTACGTCCTCAAATCAGATAGACTTAAGTGTAAAACTAACTGGTAAACATTTTACGTAGAAGCAAGATTCACACTTAATATGCTTTCTACCTTCTGACGAAACTAGTGGTGAACCAGAAGGTTTCCCAAGTAAATATAACCCAAAGATAGCTTGATAAAAATGCTTACAGTCAACAGCAACAGTAAATAAATAATTTTTAATAAATCTTAAATGTTAATAGATCTTACTTTCCCCGAACATCTCATTTCGGGGATCCACAATCTACATAACGTGTATTCATTTCCACAGAAACGTCTCAAAATGGTCTGAAATCAATATTGGTTGGAAATGGAGTAAATTCAGTCCACAGGGATTTATAATATAATATCATTCAATAAGGGCTGGACCACGGTGCGGATATTTCTTCGATGCGTCTCCCGACACATCATTATCCTTATATTATAGATGGAGGTATTTTTTTGGGGCAAATATTGACAAAGTTTTTCTTTGCTTTAACTAAGAATAGAATAATCTTTCATGTAAAAGCATTTTCTAGTAATGGATAAATCCTGTGTATTTGGGATCTTCAAATATATCTTTTGATTCTGGGTAAACTTTTGTAACGAGGCTTTGCGTTGGGTTGGCAAAACCAGTGCATGAAAGATGATGTGGAGAGATATAGGAGGAATAGATGAAGAAAACTCATAGCACTGGCCTAAAATAGATTTAGAAAAGAGTAGGAAGCTAAAAAAATGTGTGCGTGTACTAGCGTACACTCGTAAGAAGTAAAACTTCTTTATGACGTTATTTTTCAAAAAATAAATTTCATATGTCGACGTAAGGTATAACGACAAAAGACTTATAAACCAGCAATATTCGTGACAATTCTTATTTCAAGTGCAATAAAAGTTAAGGAGCGAGAACTGAGTAAATATTTCGCGATCTGTGGTGTGAATGAAGTAAGTTTGTGGAATGTGATGTGTGTAGTTATTTACATTGTGGACTAAATAAAATAATATTGTTTGTAATGTGATATTTCATTGTAGTATTAATTTGGTCCTGTTTGTGTTTGAAAATGTTTTTTGTTTTATTTTATAAATTTGACGCGTAACGTAACGGATAAATGTTACGCGTAACGAAAAAATGTTACACTAAATTTTTTGACAACCCCGATAAAGAAGTTTCACTTCAAAAAGGATTTAAGTACTAGTGATTTGTTTTACGTTAACATAATAAACAATTCCAAAAAAGTAAGTAAATAAGTATAGTATAAAATGGAATAAACTTTATGGAAAACAAGCAGTTTAGAACATTATATATACGAAATTGAGCCAAGTGCAAGATGGAACTGATATCTGATATAGTAAACATGAAAGTGGCCTCTTTTAGACACATCGTAGGAGGCACTCTTCGGCATTAATGGGCCAGCTCGACCGGAGTAATACCACGGCTTCACAGAAAACCGGTGTGACATAGCGCTTGCGCTGTGTTTTACCGAGTGAGTAAGGATACCGGAGGCCCATCCCCCTCCCCTTCCCCCAAAGGCCGGTAACGTACTTGTGACGCTTCTGGTGTTGCGGGTGTCCATGGGCGGCGGTAATCGCTTACCATCAGGCGATACGTCTGCTCGTTCAATAAAAAAAAAACATACAAAGGCGCTCTCACCATGAAATTCTCAGGCTTCTTTTACAGGGAAAAATACATGGCAGGAAGACACCAGGTTGACCAAGAAGAAAGTGGATAGATGATCAGGGCCTGGACTGGAGTAGAAAAATATCACCAATTGAAAGAGGCCGCTCATGATCGCGACGGATACCGTCTGCTGACCTCCAAACTTCATTTTGAAGATGGCACCACATGCTGATGATGATGTGACTTTGACTGTCTCGGTGGTGCAGTGGTAGTGAATGCGACTGCTTTGCTTGAGGTCTCGGGTTCAAACCCTGGGTCGGACCAAGTATTTGTGTGACCTACAAATATTTGTTTTGAAGTTTGGGTGTTTTCTGTGTATAATATGTATGTATTTACAAAAAAAGTATATATGTATTCATATCAGTTGTCTAGTACCCATAACACAAGCTCTGCTTAGCTTGGGACTAGATGGCGTTGTGTGTCAGATGTCCGAAAATATTTATTTATTATTATTACTTATTATATGTATAAAAGTATATCAAATTATTGACAAATCGCTATTGCGGTTTTTTTTCATTAAACAGTCAATTGAAAAGCAATTTCTCACATTTCTTTGTTAAAATGTTTAAAAAATCAGAATAATCAAAACTTTTAATTAGGTTTTTCTTTCCTTCTATTTTTTTTTGTTACCTTGGAACTAATACATTCATGAACCAATTTTCGTTTTGTTTCGATTGTTAAAATTTACTTTTGGGATTTATTTATAAAAAGTTCTGTTTCATGTTTTTCATATTTCTTACTCGCATCAGATTGAAGTATCATAACAATGTATGTGCGGTGAATAATGATTCGGTGCACAATAGAGCACGTGAGGAAAATATTATTGTTCCGTGCAGAGTCCATGCGAACTATAATTTATCATTTTCCATTGAGAATAGAGTACCTTTTTAATTGTATTTAATAAGCGATATTCTTGTTTTATTATTTTATCTATTCTGCAATATTACAGATTTTGCACTCATATCATAAAGGAGCAAAGCAGTGGGTGTACTAATGTTGAGATTCAAATCAGTCAGTCAGTCTCGAGGGCTTCTGGAAAAGACATCTTATTCAATCAGGGATTTTTTTAATTGAAAATGAGAATACTACTAATAATAGCTTGAATTTATTACTATTAATTTTACTTTGACTATTTTCCAATGTAATTATATTGACTTGTATGATAATGACTTTTTGACAATTTAAATTTTCAAATAAGGTCATTTTCACATGCCACCAGTGGCTAAACAGACGGTCTTCGAAGTTTACACAAATTATGTGAAATAAATCATTTCATTTCATTTCACTTCATCAACAAACTCTAACAGTGCACAGCTCAACATAGGTGTCTCCTTCAAAAGGAGGTTTTGGTATATTATACCACCCTAACGGGTTGGTAAAGGTTTTTTTTAAGTTCTCCTTCTCGTTGCAGTGATGTTATCCTGCAAAGCTTGCTTCTTTCACCACTAGTATAAACATAAATACATATAATAAACAATATGAATACATATATACTTTTTTGCAAATACATACATATTAATCATAGAAAACACCCAGACTCCGAAACAAATATTTGCAGATCACAAACATTTGGTCTCTCCCGTAGTCGAACCCGAAACCTCAACAACGGCACTCATATTATAGGCTACCACTACGCCACCGAGGCAGTTAAACACACACAGGTTCCATGAGATGTCACAAATTTAAAACAAAACATCGTCACCAAATCTTAACTTAAAAGTTTTTTTTTGTCCGTTAATCCCCTCGGATTACACACTGGTGGTTATGTCGGACTCCGACTAAAAACCGCACACCGTCTCGTGTACTAGAAGCCGAGAAACCAGGTGCTACAAGTACAATGGCCATCATTCCACTGAAGGCGATCAGGGACCTATAATATTTGTGCTGTTCTTTTTATATAAAAATTGTATTTCCATACAAAAATGATACAAATAATGTTATGCAAGATGCTTTAATACATACGACAATACATAAACAAAACTTTTCAAGAAATAAGAACATGTGTTTAGCAAAATCTCAGTCATAATTTATGTTTCACCTCGCAAGGAACTTCCTATACAAGGAAAATCAAATATCATGGCGGTACATCAACATTTTTGATACCCCAGTGGATTTCTTTCCTCCCATATATTCGTGTTATTACCGTGTACTTTGCGCTAAATTGCGTTGAGTATGCACAGACTGTTTCCTTGATGTGATATGAATGAAAAAACTGATGGCGCTGTCATGGTTGATTTAATGTTGCTCGGTTGATGTGATTTAACTTCAACCCCAGTATCAACTTATCTAAGACAAGGGGAAGCTGATACCAATCTCTTACACAGTTTTGCCTTCAGAAAAGTAACAAATTAAAACCTATATCCGCTTAATTGCTCAAAACCGTTTTGTATGTACTAATTTTTTTGATTTCCCCTCTCATTGGTCATTATAGTTTTTTTCAGAGTTCCGTACCGTAAAACGAAACCCTATTACCAAGAATTCGCTATCTGTCCGTCCGTCTGTCAGCAGACTATATCTCATGAACCGTGATATTGATGTTTTCAGTTGAAATTATCAGAGATGATGTATTTTTGTTGCGGCTGTGACAACACTTACTAAAAAGAGAAGAAAATTATTATTTTAAGGGCTCCTATTATACAACAAGCGTGAATTTTTTTGCTCATTTTTGCTCGATATTAATTACGGCAACAGCAAGACGCTTGGAACGTATATATATTGGTACGAGGTTCCGTATTATTATATACTAGCTGAACCCCGCGGTGCTACCCGCGGTACGATGATAACTGCGGGCAACGCCGCGAGGCGAAGCTATATCTTTATAAATAGTAGCCTATGTGTTATTCTGATGTATAAGCTATATTGTGGTAAAGTTTCATTCAAATCCATTCAGTAGTTTTTACGTGAAAGAGTAACAAACATCCATACATACATACATCCATACTTACAAACTTTCGCCTTTATAATAGTAGTAGGATTATACTCGTATACCTGTCCGAAATTTTTGCTCATTTTTGCTCGATATTAATTACTGATAAATGACAGATTGCTAAGATAACTAGCTAATAAAAGATGTTATCGAGAACGATTTCTTTTTTTTAAAGGCTGAACATTAAATAGAGAACATAAATAAAGTCAATCATTAGTTTTTTTCGTCAATTCAAAACGAAATATAATAGTACAAACTTATACCATAATATTTTTATAAACGACATCTATACAGGGTCTGTCGTAAATAATGGATAAGTCGTAAACTGGAGTTGGTCCGGCTATGAGACTATTAGAAAATCGTATCTTTTTGCCAGGGTTTCTAACCGTATGGAAATGGCGTAGACTTTTATGTTTTTTTAAAATTTCGCTACTCTTTGCATTCATTCCGTTGCCATTTCGTTAAATTTAGGTATTTCTGTGTCATTTTTTTTGTATTATAGTCTTGAAGATGTGTATTATTTAGTTTTAGTACTGTTTTAGGCGTTTTTAACGTTGGTCATTTTCAAAATTGTCATTTTAAGATTTTTTATGTTTTTGTTTTACTTAGGGTCAACTTTTGATCATTTACTGTGTAAAAAAAAAGTACGGCGCTATAGCTGCCCATGATCTTAATAAATTATCTAGTATGTGTAGATTCTAAAAAGGTATAACAATGCATACTTCACAAGTAATATTAAGCTACATGAGCGAGATCAATATCAAGGTGAGAAAATATTTTTTTCATGTAATGTTATAAATGGTTATAAAACTTCGTCATAATGATTTATTTCTGCCAAGATTCTTTACACAAACACTATGGGGTCACTATTAAGGATATTCAAAAGAAAACTAGGTTGTTTTAGTACGTAAAAATATTTATTCAACAACTTAAACTAAATGTTCGAAGTGTCCTCCGCCGGCAGCTATGCACGCTCTACATCGCCTAATAAACGATCGCTTAATCCGGCGCACATAACCGGCTTCTTCAATTTTTCTCGCTGCTACTTGAATGCGCGCACGCAACTCTTCTACAGAACTTATTGTTTCACTGTATACTTTTTCTTTTATACAGCCCCAGTAAAAGAAGTCCAAGGGGTTCAGGTCTGGCGAACGTGGAGGCCATAAAATTGGCCCCAATCGCCCTATCCATCTATCTGGATAAGTATTATTTAAATGTTCCCTGACACGAACAGCGTAATGTGCTGGACACCCATCATTTTGTAGCCACATCTCATTTCTTATCTCTTGTGGGACGTCTTGCAGTAAACTAGGTAAAGTATTTGCTAAAAAATTCAAATACATATCCGCATTTAATATTGCCGGCAATTCGAATGGACCAATGATTTTGCCATTAATAATGCCAGTCCATAAATTAATTTTAAATTGATATTGCGATCGGTCTTCTCGGATAAGTCTTGGGTTTTCGAGTTGCCAGCTGTGTATGTTGTGAAGATTCAAAAAACCATCTTTTCGACACGTTGACTCGTCACTCCATAAAATTTTATTAAAAAAACTTTGGTCTTCCCTCATCTTTCGCAGCATTATGCGACAAAATGTTATTCTCGCAGCAGCGTCCCTTGGCATTAATGTTTGGACCCTTTGATAATGATAGGGATATAATTCATGCCTTTTTAAAATCCTGTGTACAGATTTTTGAGGTATACCGGTGCGCCTTGAAATTACACTTATGGACGTACCAGGGTCTTCTGCAACTATTTCCAGTACTTCGGCTGCACTGTGGCGTTGTGGTCGTCCTTCACTCGCCCCGCCTACGCCGGTCCCAGGAAATCGTCCTTCCAAAAATGTGTTGTGCACTCTTATGAAGACACGATAGTCAGGATGCCGGGCATTTGGATATTTTTCCCGATAAACTCTAGCAGCTCTATTGGCGTTGCCATCACATAAACCATAAATGTAATGCATGTTTACGTATTCGGCCGGCGTGTATTGTTGAGGCATGATATACAAAATTTTCCAAAATAACACGTGCAATCGATAGCACAACACGATGCCCATAAATGAGAGCTGAGTTGTCAATATCACCAGGTTAACAAGTCCAAATCATAAAGAAAATCTAAGTCCGATATTAGAAAGCAGTAACAAATTGACGACAGTAATGAAAACGAGAGCACATGCGATGGTCAAAATCACACTGAGAGATGTATCAGGAGTGCGCCCTAGCTAAACGCATGCTAACCTTTTCACACATCGTGAGTGTGAAAGGGACGGTGCATCATGCAGTGTGCCTAGTAACAATGTCCTTTTCACGCGGGGAGACCCTTTGTATTGCTGTCTTTGTTCATTTTTTTACCTGATGATCCTTTTTACGAATAAACTTGTAACATGTTTGTCGCATGTAACTATTAGAGCACATCAATTTTAAAATTAAACACCTTTATGAAATGAGGAGGCATGAAATTTTTTTGACAAAAAACTACCTAGTTTTCTTTGAATATCCTTAATAGTGGCCCCATAGTGTTTGTGTAAAGAATCTTGGCAGAAATAAATCATTATGACGAAGTTTTATAACCATTTACAACATTACATGAAAAAAATATTTTCTCACCTTGATATTGATCTCGCTCATGTAGCTTAATATTACTTGTGAAGTATGCATTGTTATACCTTTTTAGAATCTACACATACTAGATAATTTATTAAGATCATGGGCAGCTATAGCGCCGTACTTTTTTTTTACACAGTAAATGATCAAAAGTTGACCCTAAGTAAAACAAAAACATAAAAAATCTTAAAATGACAATTTTGAAAATGACCAACGTTAAAAACGCCTAAAACAGTACTAAAACTAAATAATACACATCTTCAAGACTATAATACAAAAAAAATGACACAGAAATACCTAAATTTAACGAAATGGCAACGGAATGAATGCAAAGAGTAGCGAAATTTATAAAAAAACATAAAAGTCTACGCCATTTCCATACGGTTAGAAACCCTGGCAAAAAGATACGATTTTCTAATAGTCTCATAGCCGGACCAACTCCAGTTTACGACTTATCCATTATTTACGACAGACCCTGTATATAATTCTTCATTCATTCTCTTTTTTTTCATTTTTTTTTATCATCAATCACTACTGCCACTGTTGTCATCATCTTTATCATCTAAAGATAAATTTCATGCAATGACCTCATTCTCAAAACCATACTTTGGTTGATCAATATTTTCATCGAAAATAGCAGAAAAACAAGTTATTTCCCCGTCGGTTGAGGCGCAGATCTATTATTGAGATATGGGAATGCAGATAAGAAATATGGGTCTTCAACTAGAATTTTGCAGCTACGTATTCTTTTACAGATGGTCGTTTTATGCGATAGTGAATGCACGCTTCATAAATTGCTCTTCGAGTTTGGTTGTTAAATGTATTTATCTATCTAACTATTACTTTTAAAGGAGAAATTCTTCGGCCTCGGTGGCACAGTGGTAGCGTATGCGACTGCTGTGCTTGATGTCTCGGGTTCGACTCCCGGGTCTGACGAAATTTTTGTATGATCTGTAAATATTTGTTTCGAAGTTTGGGTGTTTTCTACGTATAATATGTATGTATGTATTTACAATAAACAAATTATAATATCAGTTGTCTAGTACCCATTGTATAAGCACTGCTTAGTTTGGGACTAGATGGCGTTGTGTGTTAAATGTCCGAAACATTTAGAATGCAGGGGGTTTTAGGGGCGATAAATCGATCTAGCTATGATTCAAAGTTAGATAATTTTTCAAAAACAAATATCCAGCCAAGGTCGGTCATTCAGGTACTTTTTTATTATATGATGGACGAATGAGCTGATGAGTCCTTATATAGTGACATCAGTATCTCAAGAGTGTGTAGCCGGTAAAAGTTTGTATATAGATCATATAGTTTTACCAAGGGTGTGGTTCAAGGAAGTCCTTGAGATAACAGTTTCCGCCCGGCGCGGCGTCTAATTATTGAAATGTAAGTACATTTCAATAATTAGACGCCGCGCCGGGCGGAAACTGTTATCTGAACTAATTATATTGTTACGAAGAAAGGTTATTCGCGAGCAACGCTCGAGACGTCTACAAACACACAACAGCAACAACAACATACAACAGGGGTGCGTGGGGTGTACGTGTACGCTCAGGTGTAGCGCTGAGATACCGGCACGGACACTCAAGTGCTTCTCACACGTCCACGTCGACCCTGTATCTGCCGACACGGAGCAGGGAAGAACCCGCTTCTATATGGAGTGGGTCGTGCACCCTGGTAATACGGGAGATTTGAACGGGCGCCACATCACCACACCCCGCATCTCCTGTAGCCAAGTGAGAAGGGCTTGCCCGACTGGCCAATACCACCAGCCGAGTACAACCCACCTACTATCCCGTATTCCAAACTACCCCCTTGCAACCTAATCCTTCCCCAACCCTCCTAGCATAATCCTGTCAAATTCCCAATTCCCAATCCTACTGCACCAATCACTCATTACTCATTGGTTCACTCACCAAATCGATCACTCATTCACCATCATATTCATCTCTCACCTCATCTCACACGGTTCTCCGGGGCCAGCAGGCGACCCCAGGAGACTATTACGCCTGCCTGCGTTAGTCCTGCGCAGTTGAGCGCCGTAAGCCGGGATGAAGGAATCCTGGAGGGTTGAGCTGAACGGGGTCGGGTTAGTTACCTCCGGGAAGCAACACGCCCTCTTTGGTCTGGAATTCTGGCGAAACGGTAGCCCTGTAGCTAGCCACTATAGGGTAATGGACACGCGTCCCGTACGGTCGAGGTGGTACGGTTCGCAGGCGAGGTTCGGGGGGTGTGTTCTCCGGGAGAACACGGGGGCTTGGCCATGCTGACGGAACAAGGGCCGGTGGAACAACTGGAGATGAATGTGGATCGTTCTCCCCAGCCGCAAGTCTGCAGTTCCCGATGTCGCGCATGAGTCCCAACCCAACGAACCTATACCTCTCGGGTATTCCTGGTGTCCTTAACGACATCCCCAAAGGTGCGGGCTCCACGGAGGGTGGGAAGCTCGAGAGGTGAAATATATAAAATACAAAGTTATGGATAATATAAGATCCCCTAACCCAATGGTGGACGGTACGGCATCTGCCGGACCTGAAACCCAAGGAAGGAGTCCGTCAGGACCTCCTTCCTCATCACGAGCCTCCAGGGTAGCCTCGGCAACCCTTGGGGCAAAATGTAAGCAGTCTCGTGTTGGCACCACCATGGTACCGACACCGAAGACAAAAATGACGGCAGGGGGCAGAATGGACACTGGGAGACCAGTGGCCAGGACGCCCGCTGCGATAACACCCACTGGCCAGGTACAGGCTTCTACGGGCTCTACGAGCTCGGGCCGTACCCCGACAGTAACCACAGTCGTTCCGGACAAGGCAACCGCCAACCTGGGGCAGACTGCGGGGACGGGTTCCCAATGCAGCGACCCAGCCACGGACCCTAGTCTGTCTGGCTGGCAAGTCGCAAAATCAAGGAAGAGCAAGGGGAAAAAGGCGAAAGACCTAACGTCGACGCCCCAACCCCCAACCTCCTCCTCTTGTGCGGCACAAGGCAACCAGCACAAGAAAAACAAAAAGCAGCGTCGCAGGGAGAGGGAGAAGCGACGTGCTGCTTTGGCTAATACGTCCCTAGTACCCACAGAAGGGCAGGGTACCCGACCACAGGGAGGGGATGGCAAGAGTGCTGATTCCTCGGCGCCGCGTCGTCCGCCCCCCCCCCAAAGGTAAAGGGACAAACACAGGACCTCAGGGTGGTAGTAACCAGGGGGGCCGGTACTCCGCCAAAAGGGCGCGTCTCAACGAGACTATTTCTCCGAGAGGCGAACCTAAGAGGCGGAGGACCGGACCACCAGGAGAAACCACTCACACGGACTATGCTGGTGCATTAAAGGCAGACCTGATGGCGGCGATAACAACCGCCGTTATGGAAAACCTGAGCCAGGACCAGTCCGACGAGATCCAAAAGAAAATTGGGGACCTGTTGTTCGAGGAGTCGATGAAGCCGGGCAACAGTACCTCAGAAGGCCCAGGGTTTCGGGGAAGGCCGGTGTTGACCGACGGAGCCCTGAGACTCTGGTGCGAAAACCAGCCTACGATGGAATGGCTGAAGCGAAGCGTGGCCACCATAACCCTCTCCACTGGAGAGAAACTGGTGGTAAAGCGCCCGGGCGAGGTGTCGAAGCGGGTCCGCTGCGGCATCCTGCTCCCGGGAGCCCACGAGGACCACAAGAAGGTAGCACATATGCTACGCTTCCAGAACAGGTGGGCAGACATCGAGAGATGGCTCCTGCTGAAAATGGACAAACAAGCAACGGATACCTTTGCCATCGTAAGCATCCCGGAGACGGTGGTGAAACCGTTGATGGAACGCGGACGCCGACTCAGCTTTATGCTGGGTACGGTGTACGTGAAGTTCTTGGGGCCCAGCGGCAAGTTCGTGGAGTATCCACCAGCCGAAGCCGACTCCAGGGATGCAGACGACACCATCCAACCGATGGACATTGCGGAGGGGGCAAAGGATGCCACTGACGTAGTCACGGCACCTGAGCCCCAGGCTCCGGCGCAGCATACCCCCGCCTCCGACGTGAAGGAAGAGGTCTATCCTCATCGTGACCGTACGGACGAGGGGGGTGGCAGCGAAGGGAAGGGTGCAGAAGGGAGCAAGGGCGGAGCAACGGAGACAACTGACTCCAATGGCGCTGTCTCCTTCCTCCAATAGTAACATCCTCCAGGCTAATCTCCACCACAGTTTAACCGCGACGGCTCAAATCCGGAAGTGGTTGGAGATTAACAACACAGCCATTATATTGATCCAGGAGCCGTGGGTCAATAAAGGCAAGGTCTGCGGACTCCGAAACATGGGAGGTAAGTTGACAGTCCACGCGGGACTAGAGAACCCTCGCACATGCATATATACAACAAATAATATAAAAATACAGGCCCTAACGAGTTTCTGTTCCAGAGACCTATGTGCCATAAAGGTGCAGGGAGCCCAGAACACCAGCCTCGAGCAGGTTGTCATGGCATCTGTCTACATGCCGGAAGCCGACGACCCACCACCGCACGATTTCACACGGCTGGTCCACTACTGCGAGGAGTCAGGGCTCGAGTTAATCGTGGGTACCGACTCCAACGCGCACCACGCCTTATGGGGCATGCCTACAGGAAACGACAGAGGTAGGAAACTAGTAGATTACCTGTTTACAACAAATTTAAACATAGTGAACACAGGCTCCGTACCAACTTTCGTTACCAGACGAAGCAAGACAATTATTGACTTGACCTTGGCAACAGAAGAAGTAGCGAATCACATCTTGAACTGGCACGTATCTAACGACTTATCGTGCTCGGACCACAGATGGATACGTTTCGACCTTCAGGTAAGCAAATTCAAGGCACCACCCAGGCGAAATCCTAAAAAAACCGATCGCGCTAGCTATTCTGTGCGGATCGGTCAGGCCCTGTGTCAGGAGGATAATCCACCTAGGATCCTAGGTGCCGTTGAAATTGAAGAACAAGTAAATCTTCTTACTAACACCATGATGGACTGCTTCCATCAAACATGCCCCCTAACCGTCCCACCAGTAGGCCGAACAAACAAAAAGAGCTGGTGGGGGCCTGAGCTGGAGAGACTTAGGCATAGGATGAGGAGGCAACTCAACAGAGCGATGAACACTGGTGCAGACCAGGACTGGGATAATTATAAGGCCACCAAGTCCAGGTACAAAAAACGACTCAGATACAGGAGTAGCAACGCATGGCGGAACTTCTGTACAAACATAGAGACAACGACACAGGCCAACAGGGTAAGAAAAGTTCTCTCCAATAACTCAACCTTATCACTGGGGTCTCTACGAAAACCAGACAACTCCCTCACAAACTCGGCGGGGGAGGCAGAACGTGTGCTGGTAGAGACGCACTTCCCGGATTGTGAAATAATCAGTCCAGGAGGGCGGCCGGAAGAAGAAGAAGTAACCGTTCCAACGGAGGAGGAATGGCAACTGGCCAATAGGGTGGTTGACCCATCCAAAACACAATGGGCAATAGACAGCTTTGACACATTCAAATCTCCAGGCCAGGATGGGATCTTCCCAGGCCTGCTTAAGTGGGGAGGGTGGTTACTCACCCAAAGACTGTCCCTAATCATGGAAGCTTGTCTTGCACATAAATATGTGCCAAGACAATGGAGAAACGTCAAAGTAATCTTCATACCAAAACCAGGTAAATCTGACTACTCGGATCCCAAATCATTCAGACCTATAAGCTTAACCTCTTTCCTCCTGAAAACACTAGAGAGGCTGTGCGACAGGTATCTGAGAGAGACGGTGCTGGTTCATACACCATTGCATCCGAACCAACGTGCCTATAGTCCAGGTAAGTCTACGGAATCGGCACTTCACGCGGTAACAACCAAGATTGAAGTAGCGATCAAGAACAAAACTATGTGCCTAGGCACCTTCATAGATATAGAGGGAGCCTTTGACAAAACTAAATTCACCAGCATAACAGTGGCACTTTGTAGACATGGAGTGCACGCAGTTATGACTGAATGGATATACAAGATGCTGAGCCAGAGAGTCATCAGACTCGAAGCAGATGTAACTAAACAAGCACTAGTGGCGAAGGGCTGCCCCCAGGGAGGCGTCCTTTCACCACTACTATGGAACCTAGTGGTGAACGATCTCATCACCACTCTGAACAACAATCACCATTACACCATCGGATACGCTGATGACATAGTGATATTAACAAGCGGAATGCACGCAGGTATAGTATGCGACATCACACGCTCAGCACTGGCGGTAGTGGAACGCTGGTGCGTGGACAACGAGCTTTCGGTCAATCCAAGGAAGACTGAAATGGTAATGTTCACCAACAAACGGAATCTGGGAAATTACCGACTTCCCAAGCTGTTCAATACAGAGCTCCAATTTTCGTCTGAGGTAAAGTATCTAGGGGTAGTATTCGACCGCAGACTGAATTGGAGTGCCCATCTAGACAATAAAATCGAGAAAGCAACAGTCGTATTCTGGCAATGCCGCAGAATGATAGGTAAAACTTGGGGACTAAGTCCCAAAATCACTCTGTGGCTATACGAGACAGTAATTCGACCTATGGTAAGCTACGGCGCGATAGTATGGTGGCCACGGACCAAGCTATCCACAGTCGAAGCTAAATTACAACGACTCCAGAGATTGGCCTGTCTGGCGACCACGGGCTGCATGAGGACTACACCGACTGCGGCTCTGGAAGCCATCATGGGCTTACCACCTCTCCACCTCTTTATAAGGCAGGAGGCTCTAGCAACGGCAGCGCGGCTAAAGAAACAAAATCTCTGGAGACCGCCGAGGATACCGCATACCGAAATCCTCTATGAGGCTATTGGAAGGGAACCGCTCATAGAAGCGGTGACCGATGCGGTACCAAAGCAATTTGTATTTGACAAGAAGTACAAAATACAATTACATGAGGACCCACAAGAAGTGCTTCACCCGAAAGAGTTGAGTGTCTTCACAGATGGATCCAAAACAAGGTCAGGCACTGGCTCGGGAGTATTTTCCGAGGACCTAAACATACACATTTCAAAGCCACTAGGAGCCCACAACACAGTCTTCCAGGCAGAGTGTATGGGCATAATATTGGCTGCATATGCAATCACTTCCAGGGGAGTGACGGAGTACCCCATCCGCATACTCTCCGATAGCCGATCAGTCCTGCAAGCCCTGCAAAGTCATTCGACAACATCAGGGCTAATTTACGAATGCCACAAAGCCCTGACAGAGGTATGTACCACAAACAGTATAACTCTCCAGTGGATAAAAGGGCATAGTAACTCGCGCGGCAACGATGCAGCCGACGCACTGGCAAGAGCTGGATCGGTAACAAGGGCAATAGGCCCTGAACCAATACTGCCTCTGCCATCTGCTTGGCTGCGAAGGTCACTGCAACTAAACACCAAGGTGGAACACCAAACGTATTGGTCCAACCTTTGTACCTGCAGGCAGACCAAGGAGGCCCTCCCGACGATCAACCCCAGATTGTCACGGAAGCTGATGCAACTTAAGAGGCCGCTGCTTCGACTTTTAATTGGAGCAATAACTGGTCATGCATTACTAAACAAACATCTTTTCACTCTAGGTGTAACAGACAGTCCTCTGTGCAGGGCATGCATGGAGGAGGAGGAGACAGCCGCCCATGTCATTATGACATGTCCTGAGGTGGCAGAATACCGGGCGAGACACCTCGGATCACCGAGGTCACTCCCAGAAGTCGTCGGCAACATGAAGGGTCTGCTAGGCTTCCTGGAAGAACTGGGGTGGCACGTATGAAGCCATCCCATCACGCAAAATAGGCGCAATGAAGACGTCGAATTGCGGAAACCCAGCCCGCGAGTTTCAAGATTCAAGAAGACGTCTACAAACACGCACAGAAAGTTCTTGTTGGTCTTTTGAGGCATGTAATAGTGAACCTTTAATCGATATACAAAGCGTGGAATATTTGGTAGATTGATGCGTGGTTGCTTCCAGTGATTTTACTGGCAAGCGCCACCTTGTATGTACGAGTTGTTTCTAGAATGCACTAGTGATAATAATAAAGTGTATAAATAGGACCTCTCGCGGGCCGCAGTTCAGTTCAGTTTGAGCTACAATGCGATAAGTATTGGAGTGATATCAGTGATTAACCTAGCGACTTCGGCGACATTTAAGAATTGTTTTTTTAAGAGTGTTTTTAATAAAGTCCCTTTTGCATGTCAGAAGGCTTTTAGCGAGAATTGTTAGTGAGGCGTAAGCGGGGAGACTAATTAAAACACTAATATTTCAACGAGCACTATAATATATAAAGTTAGATATAACACAATACAGAAGGGCACATAAAGAAACGCACTAGTATAGTTTAGGAGAACAGTACATAAGCAAGTATACATCGATACGAAAGGAAATACATTAAGACTTCGCGGATGATATACATATTATTAACGTTCGCAGCAAGTGACGTGCGCGCAGCCTCCCGGCGTCGGTTCGCGTTCTCGACTGGCGAGGAAGAAAACCGAGCGCGCACCACGGAGCGTTCGGGTGCCCTCGGTGCAGCGGCGCGGGCGGCGGTCAGCGTCATTCGTAAGACGATCATGTGACCGCCACAGGCTTACTTCTCAAATCCATTGAACGCCAACCCGTAACAATATTTAAATTATTACAATACATTGCCTGCATTGCAATACATTTCAAAATATGATGAATGAAATATAAAAGAATATCATACAATAAAATCTTTTTCTCCTTATAAATTTCGTTCTTTAGTTAGTTAGCGGTTAGTCTAGAAAAAGTAGCCTTAGTTACTCTTTATAATATCAGCTACCTATCAGCGAAAGTCCCGTCAAAGTCGGTGAAGCCGTTCCAGGGATTAGCCGGAACAAACAGATAGATACAGAAAGACAAAAATTGAAAAAAAATTTTTTTTGGTATATTTACCGTGTATACATATGCATTTAGTAAAAAGCGGTTATTTTAATATTACAAACATACATTCTAATTTTATTTTATTTAAATAACTGCGGATTATCACCGATATAATCGTCAATTTGAAATTGAAAAAAACGGTACGTTTATATAAACCACCACTTCAATTTAACAGATGAACACTTAAATTTCTGCTATTTATAATAAAGAAAATGTTGAAAATGGAGTGAAAATTTTCAGCAAGAGTTTGATTGATGATTTTAGATTAGGTCCGTAATATAGAACTCGGTATGATGTTACCATTCTGATTAACGCTGGAATGGAAGTGGCAGATTAAAAACTCAAAACCCACAAATGGATAATATTTCTACGATGTTCTGATTTATTTTACGATAATCTTTAAGCATAAAAATAAATATATACTTTCGGAAATCTAACACACAACGCCATCTAGTGTCAAACTAAGCTAAAAAAATATGTATTTATATCATTTATCTAGTATATATTATACAATAGATACTAGACAACTGATATACCTAAATACCTAAACACCCAAACTCCAAAACTAATATTTGCAGATCATATTTGGAATAGAACCCGAGACCTCAAACACAGTAGTCGCATACGCCACCACTGCGGAAGTGAGGCGGTCAAAATAAAAAAAGGATTTCGATTTGTGTGACAGTATAAAACGGGAATAATTTAAAAATAATAATTTCAGCGTTGTCAGTGATTGGGTATCCACCTAGTAAGATCCATTCCGGTATGACGATTCTACGATATCGACTATGAAGTACTTAATAATAAAGTGTCGGAGGGGTAAGTATTAACCTTTCCATCGAGAATTTGGGATCTGAAAACCTTACACACTCATTGAAAATCAGTAAGAGATATACTCAAAGAGATATCGCCACGAACGACAGAATTGCGATGGATCCGCGCTTCTATCGTCGGGTAATATTTATAAGCGAGTGATTATTTCTTCAGCGAATCGTTCGTATTAGTAACGGTGTCGACGAGTGTGTAGAAATACGCGGCACGGCGCTAATACCGCCACGATTCGCTGCGAGACGGTTCCTAACATTTGTTTTCGTGAGGCTGTGTTAACACTTTGGTTGAAACATATTATCTCATATTATGTGGTGAAGCATATCTCTCTCATGAATTCATTATTTTTTCATTAAAAACTAGCCTTTATCCATATTTTTGTATAAAGCAAATCAATCGCCGTCCACTGCTGAACGAAAGTCCAAGAAGCGACAACGATCCCGGTCTAAGGCAGTCTGCATTCATCTGCTGCCAGCCACTTTCTTCAAATCGTCATCGTGCCATACATTTACGTATAATGCTAACTACGAAGCAGGGTTATTACGGATGCCAAAATTTAGACATCCGCGGATGCAGATGCGGATGCGGATTATTAGAAGTTCACATCTGCGGATGCGGATTTGATGCGGATGCGATGCGGATGCGGATGCGGATTTTGAAATTTTAAATGGATAATTACTTAAAATTTAAGTGCATAAATAACTGAAAATCAATTTAATTTAATTTTTTTATTTATTTAATCATATTTTTAGAACAAATTTTGTTCCACAAAATTACACAGGTTTTTCGTTGACTTTGTTGATGTGAATCTGCATCCGTAAAAACTCCGCGTTGATTGATGCGAATGTGAATGCGGATGCGGATGTTTGAATTAATGCGAATAATCCGCATTTACGGATGCGGATGCGAATATTCGTAACACCCCTGCTACGAAGTTTGTTTTTAACTAAGAAATGATGTTCTTCATTTGTAGAAACTAATGGATCAATTAGTTAATCGTATAATTTACTCGCTTCTGTTGACGTCACCAAACTTTGAGATTAACAGATCTAATTTAACCTTGTAATGTATTGCTCTAGTGAGAGTAATATAGTGGGTAGAAGCATATTTAGGTCAAGATGCTATAGTTTACACTTATAAATAGTTTATACTAAATATTAAACATGTACAGATAAGTATACACCTATTGAAGCTAAACAGTTCGGTTATTTAGTACAACGCCCTGATCTCAGAAACAACTACTCAATTTGATAGATTTCAAGTAATACTATAGGCTATATGAACTTAATCTACGATTAAAAGAACCCAAGCACCAATGAAAAATGTTGAAAAAACCTGGCATATGAATTTCTTTTTGGAACAAAAGCTAAAGATTTCAAATAAGAATTCTAGAATATTTTGTCGCCTGACTTTCTACTAAATCCTACACAATGACAGGTCAAGATATTCTGGTCAAGAAATGAAACAAGTGTTAAAAATAATTGAAATGTCTATGCGATTTCAAACAATAACAGTATAATATATTCTATGATTATTTGAAATTATCGTCAGTATATCTTACATGAGTAGGTTGTTTAAAAACGTTAGTACATGATATTTGAAAGAGAATTCTTGAAAAAAAATAGGGTTATTTATATGCAAATGTTTTCCGATAAAGTTGTCTCGACTTTTCTTTTGCGTAACTTGGGATAAATTATTGTTTTATTTTTCTTACATTCTACCTTAATTTCGCTTTGGTTCAGCACGTTTTTGTTCAGTATTTTACTTCACAGACAGTATATAATAATACACACACTAGTATATAAAAATATAAGAGCTCGTATTTGTATATATATTCTTATGAACCAATAAAGATTCACTTAAAAAAATATGACAACGAGAATAATCTGTCACTTTACATAAATAATTAATAACAATCATACAATACATGAAAACTTAATTAAGAAATACTCCTGTATTAGATGTTAGGTGTTGCCACTTCGACGAATGTAAAGCAAGTGTGTCCACAGCGCGCGCGCACATAGTCGGTTAATAAGATGGCGCTACTGTAGATGTCGCTCTGAACGCGGGCAACGCCTACTTCCGTATTTCTTATTACAATAATAATATTATAAACACTAGCTGACCTACGGAACCTTGTTTGCGTCTTCCATTACCCTTAGCGTGAAATTTTTCCCCCGTTTCTGAAACATTCTATATTGGTGTTCCGCTCCTATTAGTATTAGCGTGTTGATATATAGCCTATAGCCGTCCTCGATAAATGGACTATCCAACAATGAAATAATTTTTCAAATCGGAACAGCGGTTCCTGAGATTTACGCGTTCAAACAAACAAACTCTTCAGCTTTATAATATTAGTATAGATTTGCACCCAGCTGATTTGGAACCAGTGACGTCAGTAGCCACAGTTGAGTAAGTACACTAACAAGCCAAATAGCCTGGTGATAACAGCCAGCCTAAACATTTTATCCATGCTTTGGGATACATTTTCTACTCCACTGGTGCCATTTTTACTGCGACTAGGGTAAGCTATAATATTACCTTATCAGTATGGATACTGTTATGGATATCGTCGGATAATGATCGTGTTCATCTTATTCCAAAATTAAATTTACACTTTGGTTTAAAGGACACCAACGCAACAGCCAAACAAAGCTTTGACTTAACATTCAAGAGTTTTATTAATCCCCGATGAAAAAGAGGGACGTTATAAGTTTGACGTCGATGTCTGTCTGTGTGTGTCGTAGCTCTCAAACGGATGCTTGGTTAATGTCGGTCCAGCAGTGTAAGAGTGTCAGTTCTTTTCCAATACGATGATGTAAGGCATGTTTGGCGTATGATTACTCGATTAAGGCTTCACGCGCGCCAGTGCAATGATTTAATGCCAATTAATTGATAACATAATTAAAATAAATTATTATTATTTGCCTCGGTGGCGTTGCGGTAGCGATTGTTGTGCTTGAGGTCTCGGGTTCGATTCTCGTGTCGGACCAAATGTTTGTATGATCTGCAAATATTTGTTTCGGAATTTGATGTTTTCTATGTATTAAATGTATGTATTTACAAAAAAAGTAAACATGTATTTATATCAGCAGTCTAGTATCCATAGCTTGAGACTAGATGGCGTTGTGTGTTACATGTCCGAAATATTTATATATTTTATCATACGAGTACGGACGTACAAAAGTTACTGACTGAAAAGTGTTTACTTTTAATCATTCATGTTTATTCCTTGTTAGTTCATGTAAAACAACTAAACACAGAATAGAATAGTACTTTTGCAGTTATACGAACTGGTTTCTGAAGTTTCAGACATTTTCCAGCGCAGCGGACCAGACAATGCGATTCGTTTGTTATAGTTCTTGATGAGGGTCGACATGTTATCCTAAACTTGTATTAAAACACAGGTTTATATGTAAAACTAGTTTTTCGTAAACATGGAATAATTGTCTAGTATATAAGTTGTACTAATAGTAGGTAGCTGCCGGGGTGGTTTTTAGTGGACTCACCACATACCTGGCTCCCCAGTCCCCTAGGAGCCGGAGATCCGAAGGGATTTTTAAACCCCGAAAAAAAAAAAAAAAAAAAAGGTAGGTATCCCTGTAGTGATAGATTAAGGACACGGAGTATCACTACCCCTATTCCCATATACCCCATAGGTATCGTGAGAGCCGAATAAAGGAGCAAACAACGTTTGACAATACATACAAACATAGTCCGTGCCTAAAAAAATTGCGGGTTTCCCTCAATTTTCCCGGGAACCCATCATCAGATCTTGATATGGTAGCAATGGGAACACCTCGGGAGCATACCCTTTCGAATACCATAAGAATTTTCAAAATCGGTCCACAATTGACGGAGTAATCGGTGAAAATAATAAAAATATGTGGTAAACTTTTAGTACCTATTATTAATCATAACCTTTTAATACGTTCCTAATGGAACCTTTCTCTTCGAGAAGTAAAAAAACAAAGCTACTCAAAATCCCAGTCAATTTAAAATATCTTTAATCCAATGTCGGATAACCAAACCTCTTGATAGACATGAAAAGTATTAAAGGCTAAGCCGAGATCAGTGGCTACTCGAACTATTTAGAGGATACCTTTCACCTATAAAGCTATTGGTTTGTTTGCGGTATGTACCACATCGTTAGGGACAGCTTAAAGCTCTACAAAGTTTATTTTCAGAGTGTTTACAGTTTGCAATGAGCTTAGTATCTGTAAAAGTGTTTGTTTAACAGTTTAAAGTATTTCTAGCAACTTGTTTTGTAGTGGGATAGCTCAACTGCAATTTACAAACAATACAAGTGTTAACAAAATAAGTGTAACTTGGCTATGTCTGTGTCTCTGCCTAGTTGTATTGTTGTTGTTGTCGGTAATCGGGGTAAAGAATAGAAGTGTCTTTCCTCAAGAGTCGAGATATCTTCATGCAAAATTTCAATGAAATCAGTGCAACTGTTTAGCCATGAAAGCATAACGGATAAACAGACGAGGTAACCTTCGAATTTATAAGAAAAGGTGATTTTTGCAATGTATAATTAGCAATGTTGACTTGGCCTTGTGGTTTAAGCGGTCGCCACGTCGGTTTCTGCTGCGCCATGTATCGTGGGTTCAAATCCCATGTTGTACAACACTTTTGTGTGATCGACAAATTGTAGTCCTGAGTCTGGGTGTTCTTTGCGCCCGTTACATAATATATGTTTGTGAAGTCCACCGCGACACAAGATATATATTCCTAATGCGGAAGTTGTCTTTTTAAGAAGAAAAAAAAAATTTTTCGCGGTTTAATCTTTAATGGTTAACCGCTTAACTTCTTGGTTAAGTACCTATTTACGTAAATCAGTGAAAGAATAAAATAAATTGTTGTAAGTAAAGAAATGAGGTAAGCAAGCTACAGAAAGAAATACTGTAAGTGTTCAGTCAAGACTACAGTAGCTTAGTATCTTATACTTTACTGAAGTAATTGAAGAAGACCCTAGATTAGAGACAAACTGACCCAAGGTTTCATATTTCTGATCCTCATCAACACGCCAGTCAAGCTTTATCCAACGGAGTTTAGGCATAATTAACACTGACCAATATAATATTACCATAGCACATACTGATATTATTATTATAATCATCAACAACCTTAAAATGTCCACAGCTGAAGACATGTCTCTTTTTATAAATGAGGTCATAGATCATATAACATCTACTTACAGTATGGTATCTTAAAAGAAAACATCTTTCGTAGTTTTAAAGTATGAAAATTAAAGCCTCGACCGCGGGAGAGCCACGCTTCGGCATGAATGGGCTCGACCAGAGTGATACTACAGCCTCACAGAAAACCGGTGTGAAATAACGCTTGCGCTGTGTTTCACCGAGTGAGTGAGGATACCCCTTCCCCCATCCCCGTCCCCATCCCACAAAGGCCGGCAACGCATTTGCGACGCCTATGGTGTTGCGGGTGTACATGGGCGACGGTAATCGCTTACCATCAGGCAATACGTCAGCTCGTTTGCCCCATATTCAATAAAAATAAAAAATAAAAATCTTTAATTTTTATTATTGTTGTTGATTGTAAAATGTTATTTTCACTACTAAGACTAATCTAACAACATCTGCCAAGCTAAAAATCATCAAATCTTTTATCAAACAAAGCTTGCCAAAAAACTATTACACCTTCTAGAGCAGTCGGATCAAAAGCCTTATAATGTCCCTATTTTCCTGCTCCTTTAGGGAAACCCATAACTCATATCACGTATACATAATGTAGTGGAACTTATTACAGAACGATAATGTTCCAGTATTAAAACTCATGGTGATGTTGCATATTATCCTTTATCTAAATTTGATCCACACAAGCGGCCGCTACAAAGGGCTGTTATCGACCTATAATATTATTATGATTCTCATAATAGTAGATTCCTGTAGTAAAACCTTCGTATTGTGTCATTGCCTCCTGAGATTTGAATCATAAATTAACGTTTACCTGTTCTCAGAATTGTGATAGAATTTTGGCCCATATATTTACTCAAATTCTTACTCCTAGCCTTTTTCGTAAACTATATTATGGTTGGCTTTAAATCCACTATAATACTGCTAAACTTTGATGTTGACTGACTGTTATCAAACCTACACAACCCAAGCATCCGGCATCATCGAAGTTTTTGAACTTTTTGAGGCTTGACGAATAAAAATGAACATAGTCTTGGGGTCCTTAATCTGAGGTTCTTTCTTTATTATATTTGTCATAAACCTACCTATTATAATTAAATTACCACAATCATTTAACACTACTCAGCTAATTTACAACAAACCATAATTTCTACCAATAGCTTCCAAGGTTAACCACTCACACTTAACTAACTTGTATCACAGAAACCCAAAACTATGATGCTCAAAGAAAACATTAAATCAGATTGAAATCCTTCCGATAAATAAACTTCAAAGACAGATCTTACCTCGAAGTTTTGGGATTGGATAGCTTGTTACAAAACTAGTCATATTAGAACTTCGGGTCTACTTGAGGACTTCTTGTGTCTTAATACTTTTAAAAAGGTTAAAAGATTAAGTTTTGAATCAAGCGTTTCAGGTGTGAGCTGAGAAACAGTACTTACCTACTTATATTTTAAATTCGAAAGTAACTCTATTACGCTTTCATGGCTAAATCTGTAAACTGATTTGGATGAATTTCGGCATAAAATTAGATCGGACCTTGGAGAAGGATATTGATTACTTTATTTTCCCATTGTGGGGGAACGGGTATCATGTTCCACCAACACAAAGGGAGGATCCTCCGACCAGGCGAGGTGATCATGCCAGGCGGGCTTCTGCCCAACAGTTGATGTTGGGATGTTGTATATATGATAATCGGCGCGAGAATTATTTATTGCGCGATTCAGGATTTGTAGTTACTCCGTGTAGTGCGTTACTTCTTAGTTCAGTGTATCTCCGGTGGATGGTGCTGTAGTAGGTTATTGTTGTGTTATATGTGGTAGTCGCCACACCATAACCGACATGTAAACAGGCGAGCCGGACAAAAGTTAGTTTATAATTAAAACCTTTTATCTGCTGTTTAAATTCTATCCCATAAGATCCTATTTAATATCGTTTTATTTTAAAACACATCCCTTCATCCGTTCTTACTCTATTGAATACCAAACATCAATATAATCTCAAAACACTTTACTACTATAATACTAATAAAATGCCAAAGATTATTTTTTTATGAAATTGTGGGTAAACGAGCAGACATATCACCTCACCAGAGGCGACACAAGTGCGTTGCTGGCCTTTGGGGGATGAGGTGGTGGGGGTGTGGTCACTCACTCGGTGAAACACAGCGCAAGCGCTATTTCAATTAAAAGCCATAATGGCACATAGACTAATTTCACCCCAGACAAATCAGTGAAATTAACAAGAAACCGCAGGGAAGAACTGGTTGGCTCATTATCATAACGAATCTTTAGAAATTTAATGCTTATTAGTGTCACCATCAAGTACGGCAAACAACATTGTAGTTAGGAAATATCCACATTACTCTACTCTCCAAACCTTCTGTAACAAAGACAAACCCTTTCTTATCAAATCTCATTATTTATTTCACTGCCTCTCATTGTGCGCTTATCATTATACAAGTCACATAAACTTGTAAATTACGACAGGCCTTGACCAATGTAATTATAATTTAAGGGTTGGGTGATGTATGACTTAATTACTAAGTTGAAACGTATATACGTATAAATTATTTTAACATAATTAGCTGTGTATGACATAAGTTAAATTCTTATGAATATTTGCTTATTTAATTTATTTATGCTTCCTTTATTACAATTGCACGGCTTAATGCCACATGGCATTATCTACTGCTTTTCACCGAATGACCAATTGAGAGAAGGTTACTGAAAGTTCAAACCATCTCTTCTTTCGAGCACGGGCAAGCAAGCAACGGTAAAAGACTTGCTTTTTTTAAGCGTGGCCTTGCTAAAATTACTCTACTCTGCTTGATGGAAAGCATAAGCAGAATCCAAGAATGGTGGTCACCATACTCATTCCGAATGCAGACAATGCAGCATGGTGAGCCATACTATGGTGGACTTGTGATAATTCTGCATCATTGGACCTTACTTGACACAAACCCTATACATACGTCTGGACAGCGTGGTGCAGTAGATCAAAACCTCCTTGAAGGAGAGGAGAGGGAGAGGCCTTGGTCCACCAGTGGTCTGTTAAAGGCAGATGATTAGCTAACGGGCCACCTGATGGTAGGTACGAGTAACTATCACTGCATATTATAGAAATATTAAAACTCTTTATTTATATGCAATGTAACTCATATTATTGGGAACACTTATTTTTAATACAATGTTAGTTTAAATTCTGCCTCTGGCTATCCCTCGTTAGTCTAGCGGTTAGCGTAAGCGACTACCGATCAAGAAGTCTCGGGATCGATTCCCAGGTCGGACTGCTGTAGGGATTTTCTTACAAGAAATTCTTAATAGCAGCTCGGAGTTTGCCGCCCGTACTTCGGAGAGCATGTTAAGCTGTCGGTCCCGGTGGTCATGTACATCAATGGTAATCGTTATTGGGGAGTCAGGATCCTCAAATGCACTGACAACCTTCGAATTTTGTTCACCGTCAGGGTTGCGTAGGTTCGATGCCAGTCGCTCCGTGGAAAAACTGATATTCAGGTAAAACCGGTTGAACTGGTAGCCGACCCCAAATATTTTTTGGGAATAATATAGACTAGAAAGATGTTAATTTAAATACTCTCAACAAAAAATGACTACTACCATATCAAATGAATACTCACTCAAAAGGCAAGGTTGTCGATCAATGATTCGTAAAATTAGGAATCATTCAGTCTCCGACTACTTACTCGTCACTCACAAAAGCAACGACAAAATTGGTTATCTAACACTGGTTTTCTTAGACGTGCGACAACAAGCCGGTTATGTTAATCCGTCTACTCATTTTCTCCCTGTACCAAAAATATATGTCCCATTACAAATTTAAAAGAGACTTTAACAAAGTAACTTAACGCCATAAGAGTTTAACAGGCCCACGCCATATACCCGCTTCTTATTACTTTCACGATTCACATACTCTGTTATCATATAATTATTAAAATAACATTATGTTCTAAGACGTCGACACGTGCCTTGTTTTATGGTTTCATATGCAATAAACTTTTACTGCTATGTCTTCGAGTTTCACTCTTGATATTTTAGTATAGTCTGGCATCAATTTTTGGGGTTAATATTTACCCGCTGTTTATTTTATAGGAGAAGGTATGCTTTTGATGCTATGCATTAAATAATGCATAATATTCTGGTGAACCGATAAAAAAAATTCTCGATCCGTAAATCACAATTGAGTACGTGCGCAATGACAAAAATTTCTAGGATATGGGTTTGCTCCATTTTCCATTTATGTTTTATAAGTTATACTTTTTTTATGAACCAAAAAAATCACCGGTGCTAGTCTTAGAAACAACCCACTCGAACTGATTTATTTATTTTTTTATTAACACCTTCATGTACATTTGTACCAATGTACTTTAACCTTGGGCATTCTTTTTCAGCCAACCTTAGGATGGTTTAGTAAATATAACGTAATGTGTTCTAGTTAGTTAGGATACTTTTCTACATAATACTCTCTGACAAAAAGTAGCAGAGTATCAATAAAAGTGATGCCAAGATTGGAATAATTTATTTCTTTTCAGACGCAGACGAGGTCAAAATTGAAATATGAGTTTTATCTTTTATTTCCAATTCTCATACGAGTCCTACTCATATGAGAATGTGATATTTGGAGTGTACTCACACAGTGTCCGTTAGAGGATAGTAAAATTACACCTAAATCTGGCTAACTTGCTCCACAACATAAAACCAAATATCTCGCCAACTATCCAGTTTCCACGGTACTAAAGTCTTTGACGTCGATTTTGATCACAGTTCGTACAACTTTCAAACTCAACTTGTTCGTTACTTAATCGCTTGTGATGGGTTTCTTTTATTTGTAGTTGAAGTATTACACAACTCTAACGTAACAAATAAGATTGATAGTTCCAGAGACGCAGATTTAGGTTTTGTAGATAAAATAAGGTTCTCGCTATACGATTCTAAGACTGCACAAGTTATATTTCTGAGTTTTGGTGTTCTTTGTATCCGCAATGACATTGGTATTCGTTTCGGGAATATATATATGAGTCCCTAATAACATTGGGGTTTTCTCATTGCGACAGTTTTATTATTTTACAAAAATAAAAAATGTAATAAATAGGTTAGTTTCATATCTAAAAAGCAACTAAAACAAACGACCAAACTTTATTGTGCTGGTGTACGTGAAAATCTGAACGCGTGCGTGCAAATAGAGCATTAAAACATGCCCGATTCTTAACCAACAACGGCTTATAACTTTTAGTTGATCATTTTTGCAGAAAGTGTTGATAAATAAATGAAAACATGATTATAATAATTATTCATATTTAAATGATTTAAGATGGAGTAAAGGTTTAATTTTGGCCCTGATTTGATTTTGTATTTTATCTAATGATTAAGATCAACAGATTCCGAGATTACTCTTTATAGAGGATAAGAAGCGATATTACTTAGCATTGATATATTCTTACTATGATGACCTCCTTTGCCTCTGTTAATGCAATGCGCCTTTGAACCATTTATGTAATTTATTCTCGTTTTTCCCCTTCTTTTTTCCTACAAGGGTACCTCGTCCAATAAATTGCCTGTTAAATCCAGCTTTTTGTTAAATTCCACCGGCTTGTCTGCTAAACGGCTTTCAGTCAGATAAACATTTTTTTCTCGTTTACCATAATATACCCATACTTATCATGGAAATTACGTTTGCGCGATGTAGGATCCATCTTTTCCATCATTGCTTTTCCGACTCATTTAGCTTACTGTTTATGCTGTTGACTTATGACTTTGTTAGAAATTATTATATATATATATATATATATATATATATATATATATATATATATATTGACTCGCTTCTACTATTTAACAATATTTATTCATTCTCCATTTACGTGTATGTCTAATATCCCGGTAAAAAGTGGTTTACTAACAGAACAAAACTAAATGTGTTAGATTTTTTCACCCAATGTTAAGCAAGTAAAAACCAGTATTTAGATAAATAGGAGTTGGACCTTGTGGACACCACCAGTTTTTTGGGTATAGCTCTGGACATTAAATTGCAGTGAAGTATGTAAAAAGGCTTATTATAAAGTATTGGATTATTTAGATGACAAATTTGCTTAGGCTTGATGAGAGAGACAAACTTCCTAGCACTCCATGGATTCACCGTGCGAGTGCCGGGTCCATCGTGTGGCAGAGAGAGAAACTCAAAGCAGTTCCCAGGACTTACGACCTAGGTGTAGGTTTAAGGAGGCCCCCTTTAAGATGCGCATCAACGCTCACCTTCACTGCTCGAGTTTCCCGCCCTACCTAGCCAAATTTGGTAGGAACCTGTTGCAGCCTTGGATACTCGTTCTAAAATAGAACTTACTGCAGATCTCGACAGGCCAAGGTCTTTCAAAAGGTTATAGAGAGATTTAGCTGGTATACCTCTCGCTCCTACTTCTACCGCGTATAAGTTAACCACATAGCCATTTTTGTTTAGTTCGGTTGTTAGATCGTAATATTCATTTAATTTTATTCTATGGTCTTTAGGAATATTAGTTTCCCACGGAACAGTTGGCTCTACTAATATTTTGTGTTTAATTTGTCTAGAGAAGAGGAATATGTCCGGTCTGGATGACGAAACACCAACATCCTCTGGGATTTTATAGTGCTTACCATACGTTTCTATCAAAATAGTCCAGTCAGGTGCAGTACCTAAGATTGAGAAAGGCTTAGATTTGGTAGTTGAGCCATCCTTTATAAAGTAAATTTGTCGTTTATTTGTAGTCAATCCTTTTTGAGCTCTAGCTACTGAAAGACTTACTGCTTCACGTATGATTTCTAGTACTCTATCATGTCGGCGTGAGTAATAGCCCCTATCAAGCAGCACCCTGCAACCTACCAGTAAGTGCCTAGCAGTACCTACTGCCTCACCACACGTATAGCAAGATTTTTCAGATGCTTTCCCCCATTTCACTAGGTTACTTTGGTCTGGGAGGGTCATTTGGAAGGTATTCAGATAGAATTTTAATAGGGCAGGAGACCAATCATATAGCAAGGCCATTTCAGGGCTAACGGGATGCAGAACTCACCTATAGTTAACCACTCACTTTGCATTTCTAGATTCATTGCATGCACTTTATAGTTATCATTTTCATCATGTTGTATAAAGGATTTTATTATTTCTCGGTCTCCCTTCTTCTTTGCGAAACCCAGCCCGACTCTATTAAACTGTGCACCAGCCATAAATTGTTTATGGAACTGAAGTCTTGACTCAAGCTCAGTTCAGTTCAGTATTTATCTACGTATTTTGTGTGAAAGTGATAGTCATTTTAATTTTATTTTTATTATTTTACCTATGTTGTTTTTCAATTTGCTAATACCAACTGAACTCTTTGGTGTATGTAAATGTGAGTATAGTTTAGGCTTAGGCATATTTAGTATCGTTTTGCGTGTTTCCCCGGCCTACCCAAATGTCCTGCTGGCGGTAGTGTCGCGCTTCGGGTCGTTAATCTTGAGTTATACCGGTTAGGTAACACGATGGCTGAGGCTCGTATGTCGTCGGTATAGACAGGTCAACTCAATACTATGGTCCTTTCTTCAAAACCCCGACCCAGATCCTATACTATACTCGCATAGATCATTATTATTTTTATTTAATCAATGTTTCGGTATTTCTTCGTAAAGTGAGTCTTAGGAAATGCCGGTCTCTTCTAGTTGTAAGGTCCGACGTGTAAAAAGATCTGTAAAAGTTTACTTACAAAATAAAAATCATTTATTGTAAAGTTTCATATAAATACGTTCATTAGTTTTGTGAGAACACATTTTTTTATATACTCACAAAATTTCACATTTGTGTGTAATATTCGTTCTGCACATTTTCGAGCCTTTTAGTATGGTAGTTAGTGGCTAGAGTATTAATATAAATATATCACACATCCCATTTCATCTCCTATCTCTCTGAAAATAAACTCTTTATTTGATGAGTTGGATATGACTTTTACACCGTTCCATTCACATTTCACGAATACATTTTGTGGTAAAACGTTTCTGATTTAGATATTTTTAATGTCTGTTTTATCGCGTTCGTGAAACATTTCACACGGTAATCATCAAACTTGGTAACATTCTCGATATTTTTATTAACGAAAGTATCGAAAGATTATAACATTACTTTAATATATTTCAGCAAATTTAATTATATAACTATTAGGCCTTTTATCGCGTAATGATTATTCCTACGCTTATTTTACATATTATTATTTATAATAACTAATAATAAGTTAACAATAATGTAATTAATTCGTGTGATGGCGGATCAAAAATACGGAATGATACACTGGCTATTTATACCGCGAGTGTTGCAACAGCCGTCTTAGGAAGCAAACTACACAGGACAATAGCGCTGCAGAGATAAGAAAAGCTTAATCGTCTAGTCAGCGTGGTTTTGATCTAGATTTTGGTCTCTCCTTACAAAGAGGACGTATATATAAAGCACTGGACTATTAACATCTTTTATTTATAAATAGTCGCTTATCTTATATAATACCAAAAAAAATAGCAGTAGAGCCACGCTAATTTTAGCACGAATAGGCGGGCTCGACCAGGCAGTACTAACCTCGCACAGAAAATCAACGTAGTCGTGTTTCGCAGATGAGAGCGAGACCTGACGCCCAATGACGGAGAAGCATTAATAGGCCGCCATAGTGTGGGTCACCATGTCTGTTTTCGCTATGAGTTAGGTGACCATCACTCTTGGATTCTGCTTTCCGTCAGGCAGAGTAAAGTCATTTTGGCAGGACCAAACATAAAAAATAGAAGGACGAAGAGGAACCAAAAAATCAGTCAAAAGATTTTAATAACTTCTATGTAAATATATATATATGGGTCATTCAATTTGTCAGTATGACGCTCACAGAATAATTGGTTCAAATTTAATTTAGCTGTCCCTTGTGAAAATACGAATAAATTATATTTTTTTAAAGGTTTTAATTTCAACAGTATTATGCTACCGTTTAGTAGCTTCTATACAATGCTGATATTAGATTAGTATAAAGAAATATATTTTTCGAACCATGTCATTTATTATATTATAAATATAAAATTGTAATAAAAAGCGACAATCGTTATCAAATTATATTCTCTTTATTATAGTTTTATGGATTTTAGAGCAGGAAAACGAACAATCTTCGTATTCCATTAGATCATTGATGAGATGCTTTCCTGACAGCCGGTTACTATCAGATAGTCTGCAACTTTGTACGATATAGAGGCAAACAAACTCGTTGCAAAACTGACGGTAAGTATACACTTACCATCAGTTGAACGTCACCCATGAAACCCTGAGATTCAAGACATAAGTTTGTTTCCATTATTTAGTGGCAATTCATTGGTAACCTGTCTCATTTGATCATAGTCAATGAATTGGTGCTTAAGATTGCTTTTCTGTATCACAGTGGTATCACTACTTTTGAACCGGCCCATTTACGTCGAAGCATAGCTCCCTTATTCCTATATTTCGATTCAAAATTGACAAAATGTGAGTTTTAAAGTAATTATCATGTGTGAAGGGTACATTTGTAATTGCCCCAAAAAGCATAATGTAACTAGCAATTTAGACAGCTCAGCAGTCCGTAAGCGTGAAACTAAGCCCCCTGACCCGTAAATTTCAATCTTCGTGAACCTTCCAACTTGGTCGACAATTAAAAGCTTTAAGCCAAAATGTATTGACGTAAAAACGACAGGGTCGAATGTATGAATTTGCAAATATGTTACGGTTAAGCGGTTATGTAACATTTTAGATGAAAAGGACGATTATGTAACATTTGAGATGAAAAGGACGAATATAATGGCATTTATTGGTAGTCTTTTAAAAGAAAGTAATTGATGTGAAAGTAAGAAGAAATGTATGTTAACGACATGACATCAACTGTTTTTAATAGTACACTGCTGGACATCGACGTCTACTCAGAAATGAGATTAAGGTCTACTATATAATTATGTATTTTGACTTTATAACGTACCTGAGATCAAAAGTAAAGCCGAGCTGTACAATGGCAAACTATATGATCAATACACAAGTAAAGGCACTAGAACGAGAAAGTACAAAATAAGAATACAAAAACCCTACATAAAACACTAATTTAAGAAGTTTTAACAACTTCTGTGAGTTAGCAACTATGGCCATAGTAGCTTTAAGTATCTACAAAAGGCATCCCATTGTTGCACTATGATATACGAGTATAGCTGGAACTGATTGAAATTTGATACATCCCGCGGTTTGAACTTTGTAATTGGCTTTACTGATTCAAGGCCGGCCTTACTCTGAATACATTATGTACCACTCACTCCTCCTTGTTTAACTACTAAGCAAGTATCAAAAGGACTAAAATTCTAATTTAAAGGTACATTTAAAATACTTGTCTTGAATGATTGATTCATCAACGGAGACTACTGTGGCTAGTAACTTAGAATTTTGACAGTTTTTTGTCGTGATGGTGGATAAAAAGAAAATATTTTATAAGAACCATACTTGTGTGATCCACAAATTTCTCTTTTTTTTTTTATTATTGAATAGTGGGCAAACGAGCAGACGTATCACCTGATGGTAAGCGATTACCGCCGCCCATGGACACCCGCAACACCAAAGGCGTCACAAGTGCGTTGCCGACCTTTGGGGGATAGGAAAGGGGATGGGGGGAGGGGTTGGGGTATGGGCCTCCGATATCCTCACTCACTCGGTGAAACACAGCGCAAACGCTATTTCACACCGGTTTTCTGTGAGGCCGTGGTATCACTCCGGTCGAGCCGACCCATTCATGCCGAAGCATAGCTCTTCCACGGTTCTGAGTCAGGCTGTTTTTATCTGTTACATATATTTTAATTTTTAAAAAGACAGCTGCCGCTATAGGAATATACATTCTGTGTCGCAAAAGACTTTACAAACATGCATGAAATGGACACAAATAATACCCAGGCTCAGAACAACAATTTGTGGATCACACAAAGTATCGTCCCACGTGGGACTTGAACCCAAAACACTTGGCGCAATAGAAAGCGGAATGGCGACCGCTTAAACCACTCCACTAGGCCAACCGTGCAGTCAGATATTCTGTGGACAAATTCTCTGCCAAGGGAGTTTGTCCATCTATATGTATTTAAAAAATGAACTGTTTTTTATTTAGGGCTCTGCCAAAATGAGAGTCATTTTGGCAGAGACACTCTGCCTGATGGAAAGCATAAGCAGAATCCAAGAGTGGTGGTCACCATACTCATTGCGTTTGTAGACAATGCAACAATGCGCCACCATAGTGACCTATTGAGATGCTCCTGTATCATGGACCTCCAGATATTAATATATCTCCAAGACGTACCTCTTAATTAGTCTAGAGATGAAGCCTACATAAATTTAATATTTATAAAAGATAAACGCTAGGAAATATATTATTCAAACATAAAATAATCAATAAAATCTTAACGTATGATTGAATTATTTTTCACATGTAAATAGATATTGTTATTTATGACTAAAGATTCAAATCTTTAATCTAGCTTTATCTAAGTTTCACTGAACAACGTAAAAAAATCAATGAAACTATTTTCGTTACATCAGTACCTAAGATTAGTGTTAATCCGCAATTCATTTGTTAGATGAAATTGTATCCAGAAACCAACATTTTATCCATCGTGACGAAGGTTCACGGGCTACAAAATTTATCGCTCGAAATCATCTATTTTACAAATTACCAAAACAATCTTTTGGAGAATAAGGAAAAGTTGTAAGGGAGATTTGTAGAGATTTGAGTGTTTACTTGTAAATCTCTATACAATGAGAATATTTTACTGAATATAGATTTTTTAATAACAGAAAATGACGATTAAGGATTGATGCTTTCTCTTCTATTTTGTTTATATTAAAAAGCAATCATAACGTTCACATATACCCGTGGCTAGCTATGCTTCGGCATGAATGGGTCGGCTCGACCGGAGTGATACCACGGCCTCACAGAAAACCAGTGTGAAATAGCGTTTGCGCTGTGTTTCACCGAGTGAGTGAGGATACCGAAGGCCCATACCCCAACCCCTCTTCCCATCCCCTTTCCCATCCCCCTAAGGTCGGCAACGCACTTGTGACGCCTTTGGTGTTGCGGGTGTCCATGGGCGGCGGTAATCGCTTACCATCAGGTGATACGTCTGCCTATTTGCCCACTATTCAATAAAAAAAAAAATATTTATATTTAAAGTTTAGCCTATACAAACGTATTTTTAATTTTCACAATATTTTTGTATTTTAAGGCCTTATAATATATCTACTATATTATACTCTTACTCAGCTGCACCGACTCTTGAAACCGCAGCCTCAGGGTCTTCTTTGAGATAAGACAAGAGTGGAAAGACATTTGGTGATTTAATTTACGGTTAATTTAATAAGACATTATAGTTTGATCATTACGATAAAGGGATCCACGTTATTCGTTTGTTTTAAAATAATTTGGACTACTTTTGTCTTATAATGTATTTGAGTCATCTCAGCTAGATCACTCTATAACATGTTATCTTCCGTATGTGAATAGCAATAATCTGTAAACGTTATTTAATACTTGGCACTTTAAGAATTTAATACCACCACTTTGTTATTTCATATCTTCAGGATTTATTTCAAAAGTAGAAACACGGATAAAGTTGCTGACAATTTCAGTAGATATAAGCAGCTCAAATAAATCCGAGCCGACAAAAAAATATTTATTACAGAAACAAAATAAAGGTACAATGTTTGATGTTATTAGGCACTGAACAAACCTGATAATACATGTATTCAACCCCAGAGTTCCGCTTTCGTCGTCTCCCAGATTTAAATGGATTAACTCTGTATAGGTAATGTATTATATGTATATAAAATAGGCTGTGGAAGGGCTACTTTTTACTTTTTTGCATATTTTAGGCGCGTATGGGCTTATACAGTAGGTTCAGCTAGGTATTTATTTTAATAGAATAGGGGGCAAAAGCAGACATATCACCTGATGGTAAGCAATTCTCGCCGCGCATGAACACCAACATCAGAGGCGTCACACGTTGCCGTCCTTTGGGGGACGGGGGCAGGAGTTGGGGTTGGGGTATGGGCCTACGGTATCCTTACTCACTCCGTGAAACATAGCGCAAGCGCTATTTCCGGTTTTCTGGTTTTCTGTGAAGCCGTGCTATATCTCTGGTCGAGCCAGCCCATTCATGCCGAAGCATGGCTGTCCCACGGTAAGGTACGGTAAACTTGATGGTCGTAGGTTCATATTACGTGATTTTCCATTTAACCGCTAGAGTATATAGTCAATCATAGTTACACACACACAAATATACACCCATAAAATAAAATTTACATATTTCTTAAACATTATTCTAGTATTTTAATTCAAATACGAGTAAGGATCACTATACTTAGCAATAAACAAATATAAGCTGTACCTTAAAAGTACTTCTTACGCTCTCAATTATGTACATCTTAAATTCCAATAGTCCTCCTTACCTTTAATATTTGAACACACCAATTCAGCTAATCTAAGTGCTCCAGACCTAAACACATAAGTTCAAAAAAGTGGTCGCATTTGTCGATCAGCCAGGTCATGCAAAATGTAAGGAGGCCTTCAAGATTTGGTATCGGGTCACGAGTTGGGCAATAATATACAAGCGTATAAATCGGTGAAAAAATATACCCCAGGCTGACCTCAGGGGAAATACGGTAGATCTTGTCTAGCACTTTATGAGTTTGGAATATTTTCGCATTACATTCAAGTTAAATTTAGAGGGCTGTTTAATTTTGTGACCATATAACTTACAATTAGAACTTGAGTTTGAGAAGTTATATTTAATGAGTTACGTAAAGAAATTAAAACATGGTATTGTAGACAGCAAATATGGCTTTAGGTATAAGATGTTAGAGTTTGATATGAGTGTTTATCCTTGCCAACTTCAGTCTAAGCTTTGTTGTAATTGTGATTTATTTCAAACTTGTATCTTCTTGTTACATCACTTCCCGTACTGTTTGGTCCCATTGCTAAATGTGTGAAATGAATTGGCATGTTAACAATTTCTTTATCAACAGTTAGGTTAACAACTACAGTATGTTTAATTTGGAATTTGGCCACGACGAAGTGAAAGATATGTCAAGTATGTTAATAATAAGATATTTTATTAAAAACAGTCTCAATTTCTATTTTTTTTATGTAAATCAAAAAGTAGAGTAAAATTGGATTTTTACAGTCTAATACAACTTGTTCGTCTGACTTGAATAAATGATTGTAAAATTCCCACAGCGGCCAATTTGCTTTGTGACATGTACCATTAATATTTCTCTTTTAGTACTGGTCATTATTATAGTAAAGTTATTCTGTAGAACAAAAGCAGCAATGTAGTATTACTGAAAATAAATTAATAGAAAATCAACCGCTTTGTGGGAGTTTATTTCACATACACATTTTTCATCGACATAAAATCATTGTTCAAATGAAGGCACTGTAATTTTGTGTAATAATTTGGAACTATTAACATACGGCCGACTGATCCTAAATTATGCAGGGCATAAACCATAGTCATATTATATACAGATTAAATATAAACTAAGCCTAGACTTAGGGCTAATAATAGCACTTTCAATTATTTGTCTGCAATTAGAGCCACTGACCGTTAGAACAATTATTTATAAGGTTTAATGTAAATGAATGGTATTGTGGCAATCTACACATACAGCGCCATCTACCGAAGATACATTGAACTACGGAACAACGCACAACACGACAAAACTACTAATCCTGAATCGCGCAATAGAAGTTCTCGCGCCGATTATCATATATACAACATCCCAACATCAACTATTGGGCAGTAGCCCGCCAGGTATGATCACCTCGCCTGGTCGGAGGATCCTCCTTTTGTGTTAGAGGGACATGACACCCGTTCCTCTATAGTATTAATACCTGTCTGACCAGCGTGGTGCATTAAACCAAAACCTTCTTTCTAAGGAGAAGCCTACATCTTGCAGTAGACTTTAAAGGCATGTGCACACTGCTTTTAATCTTCTCTTTCTTTCATCGACTGCCTCGGTGGCGCAAGTGGTAGTGGCAGCGACTGCCGTGCTTGAGGTCTTGGGTTCAATTCCCGGGTCGGGCCAAATGTTTGTATGATCTGCAAATATTGGCGAGATAGGCGAAAAAAAAAAGATATATATATGTATTTATATCAGTTGTCTAGTACCCATAACACAAGCTCTGCTTAGCTTGGGACTAGACGGCGTTATGTGTTAAATGGTCCGAAATATTTATTTTTATCATTTATTATCTGTTTATGGACACCTTCAATTGAATAGTTTTATGAAATAGTCTAAATTTTAATTTCTAGTCAGGTTTCCAATCGTCTACTTCTTTAAGTAATTTGCTCTCTGAAACTGGTAAATTACTATTAAATATAAAATGAAACCGGCTTTTAATTTCACTGGAACTAATATTCCTTTGAAACAGTTTATTCTTGAGATCCGGATTTCAAATTTCGACCGGTTTCAAAGTCTTATTAGACCAATATAATTAAAACTGTCATAGAATAGGCTTTTGTACTATGATAGGGTAAATTATTTCGTGGACTGCCCGCTCTTGTGCTCCATGCCAAATCGTTACAACAGTTAAGCCAGGAAAGCGTAACAGACAGACAGATACTTTACACACTACTTTATTAATATTGATACTGATATGAATTTTGACTGCCTCGTTGGTCTAACGGTTAGCGTTAGCGACTGCAGATCAAGAAGCCTCGGGTTAAATTTCCAGGTCGGACTGCTTTTGACTTTTGACGACTGGTTTTGTTTATAAAAAGAAGTTCTTAATAAATAGCTATAGCGATAGATAGATGGCAGAAACAATCAATATGAACAAATTTGTGATGTGTGTGATGTGATGAACCAGAAAACCCCAGCAAATCAAAATTGTTAATGATACGCGTATGGATTGGAAACACGAGCGAAACGCTCGTTATCTAAACATGACATTTCTTATTTAGTATTTTGTTTAGTTTCATTAACTTTATAAATTTTCAAGTACCGTGTACATGTAAAAGTCTGATTTAAATAACATATTATACGTTTATCTAATTTTGGTAGCTCCACATTTGGCATGTCTCAAAATATTTTTTACGATTTACATAAACTTTTAGATCCAACAGTAGCTGTAATCTTTGATGTTAGTTTGTGACTTTGAAAGTTCGTAAATATGTCAACTGAGTTTCTGCTGAATGTTTAACTTATAGACGATAGTTTGAAATAAGTTTCATGTAAATTAGTTTATGTTTAAGTTAGATTTAAGTTATTTTAAATTCTTATTGTCTGATCATTTGTATTTTATCTTAGAGTCATTTCTAGTTATCTACTCGAAATCTTAGTAATAATTTTATTAACTTACGAGTATAAATACATCTTATTGTTTTAGTAACTTTTATTGTTATTTTAAAACATACATATTTGTTTAGAAGTAGTTGGCCCTAATAAACGTTTATAGTTTCGTCGTGTCTGTCCATCCACCGTTGCTGAATAATATAAGATGAATATAAAATTATGTGTGTTTATATTATTTAGGTACACCAAGATAATGGTAAAATAGTCATTCGAAATTTCATTATTATATAATTGGTTTTCCATAATCATTGAATGAGTGTTATTTTTATTATGGTATAGGGGCAAACGAGCAGATGTATCGCCTGATGGTAAGTGATTACCGCCGCCTATGGATACCCGCAACACGAGAGGCATCACAAGTGCGTTGCCAGCCTTTTAAGAAAGTGTACGCTCTGTCCAAAAATGAATCACATTTATTTACATATATGATTTAAAAGACTAAGTTTAATGACTGCACGGTTGGCCTAGTGGTTTAAGCGGTCACTACGCCGCTTGCTACTGCGTCAAGTGCCGTGGGTTCAAATCTCACGTGGAACATCACTTTGTGTGATCCACAAAATGTTGTCCTGAGTCTGGGTGTTCTTTGTGTCCGTTACATGTATGTTTGTAAAGTCCCCCGCGACACAGGATGTATATTCATTCCTAATGCGGGAGTTGTCTTTAAAAAAGTCTCATGAAAGAATCTACGGACCCACAATACAGAAGTTTTGAGAGAGAGAGATGAATCCTAAAACTAGAAAAAGATAAACAATTTGACATCAGCAGTATAATAACGTTGGTTATAAACGTAAGGTACGTCATTAAAACAGAATGCATTCTAATCCAGTCCTATATAAAACGTGCGCTAGTAAAATCAAAATCCTCCAACATAAAGCTCACGTAGAATTGACAGTTTGAGCTAATTAAGCGCTTTAAGCGCTTCAATCTGTCTAAAGTACAGTAATAAACATGTAACGTTGGTGTATTAGCGCTTTACTAACGGTACTTATTTATAAACGGCCGACGTAAATATTTTTGAAAGAAAATTAGGCCACTTTATCTTTTTAATCTCTTTTGTCAGGTGTAAAGAATGGTATGTATGCGGGATTACATTTTTTTTAATGTTTAATTTCGAATACAGGTTTCGAAGTCTGTGTCATTCCTTCCGTAAGCGTAAGATGCCTGTATACAAATCTTAATATGTAAAGAAAAATATCACAACGAACAAAATAAATGAATAACCCTTAATTTATTTGCTTACTAGACAAGGTAATCATGCCAGGCCATTGGCTGATGGTTAAGTTTTAAATATAACACACGTTAAAAAAAGGAAAGTTTACTAATCGGCGTGAGAACTTTCAATGCGCAATATAGGATTAGTAGTTGGGATCTTCTTCTTCAAATGGCTGACATTGGGTACTTCTCACTACACTTTCCTTTTCACTTACTTCAACAAACATTTACTCAATGTCTAGTCCAGGATTTTAACAAGATCAATAAATAGTAATGTCTGATTCATGTCTATAGATGTTTTTAAAACAGTTATAAGAAGAAAAACAACCAAAACTGACGAAGACTAGTTTACTGAAAAATTACATTAGAGAAGACATTTATTTGAATATATGTAAATATTATGCAGCTTTCTATCTTCAAAGCGGTCTCAGTCCCGAGTTTGCCAAACGATGCCTGCAAAGTCGTTTGAAGACATCGTTCGTATCCAAACAGCTATCACTTCACCATACTCTAATATTCAAAATGTATATCTGTCACTGTAAGATTGTAAACACCGTTAGATTATAATCTACCTAGCGAGATTGTAAACTGTCAAAAGATTGTCAACTGTGACATACTGCTTACATTTTATAGTACTATTTTTTTCGTACTATCTTTTGCGCGTCAAATTGACAATTGTTCCTAATTGGCCAGTCTTATGAGCTAGGTAGATTAAAACCTCCAGTAACGACCGGCCGGAAGGTTCCGGTCGGTAGCGACAGTTGTTTTACCGCGGTCACATCCTTCTGCGAAGATGTTATTTCGCAGAAGGAAGCGGTGGAGAGGGCCCGGTCTCGGACTCGGACCCAATTTGGCGCCGGCGACCCGGGCGACGGAGTCGCGCTAACCAGTGCCTCATTCCGCTCAGACTAGCCGCGAGGAGGCGACGTACGCTTGTGACGTACACTGAAACGGACACAAAGAACACCCTGACTTAGAACAACAATTTGTGGATTACACAAAGTGTTATTCCATGTGGGATTTAAACCCACAACACTTGGCGAAGTAGGGAACGGCGTGGCGACTGCTTAACAACTAGGCCAAACGTGCAGTTAAAAGTGCCAAAAGTCTTGTAAAACTTTCAGTATGGTTCGAAATTATTATTTATAACTTAAAACTCGATATTCATTAACTTCTTGGTTACACTGGTACCAATCTCGACTCGACTGCCTCGTTGGCGTAGTGGTAGCGTATGCGACTGCTAAGCTTGAGGTCTCGGGTTCGATTCCCGGGTCGGACCAAATGTTTGTATGATCTGCAAATATTTGTTTCGGAGTTTGGGTGTTTTCTATGTATAATATGTATGGATTTACAAAAAAAAAGTATATAAGTATTTATATCACTTGTCTAGTACCCATAACAAAAGCTCTGCTTAGCTTGGGACTAGACGGCGTTGTGTGTTAGATGTCGGGATATTTATTTATTATTTCAATATTACTCTTAGATTCTGCTCATGCTATCGAGCAGGGTAGAGTCACTTTGGCAGGCCCATACATACATAGCGCCAAATAACTTGCGCCCATTAAGCTGCAGGTGTCCCTGGTTAGCGGTATTCTTTAACGGTCAGATTTAGGCCATTATATATATAACTGTATTAATTGGTGTACAATAAAGTTTATTCTATTATATTCTATACAACAAGAAATAAACAATACAAGACACTTTTCAAATATGAATTTTTATATTCGTGATGTATTGCACTTCGTTTGTGATAAATGTGGCAAAATAAAATATATTGTTCAAAGTTACTTCGTCGCTTGCGGAACCATCAGTCACACAGATCTAAATACATTTTTAGGACTATAAAGGTTGAAAAAGAAACTGATTTATTGCCTAACGTCATAATTGTCATCTCCTTGGTAGCAACAGTTTCAGACAGACTTTTGCTACCAAGTTAAAGTCAGTCATTCAAAACAGTCTCAGACAGACTTTGTAAAAGCAACAATAAGAAGCAATCGTAGATTCTAATAGTCTATTAATTCTGGCTGAATTAAAGTTTGACAATTATTTTGTAATAAAGATTTTGGCCACCCACAACATCCAACCAATGTGTTAAGTATCGGCTCGTATAGATGTCTCTCTCTGGTGTGGTTTATTTGAAGCGGTGCCTCTCATGTGGAAAATCAAAGGGTGGCCCACTGAGTCGTGAAGCCTAGCGGGGCATGCCGGTTGCACCCCGAACCTCGCAAGATGGGTACCGAGTGGACGTTATGCGTTTTCCAGTATTGACAGTATTTTTAGATGATTAAAAAAGACGAATTATGAAAATAGATTGCTGTTAAATTGCCTCTGCTGTTATAAGCGTATATTTGTTAATAACACGATGGAATATTCCAACTTCGAGTGTGACCGCTACACGTCAAATTTGTTTTGGATACTTGTTAATTTGATAAAGCAGTTTGATATTTGAATGTCACATAATATTTCTTAATGTTTTATATGCTTTATTTATAATATCTATAAAATCCAACTACATTATTCGTAGGGATATCACTACATAGTATAAAACAAAGTCGCCTTTTCTGTCCCTATATCCCTATGTGCGCTTAAATCTTTAAAACTACGCAACGGATTTTGATGCGGTTTTTTCCAATAGATAGAGTGATTCAAGAGGAAGGTTTATATGTACAATACATGCATCATATACTAAGGCAACATTGCTAATTTTAGAGGTTTCTATTGTATGCCCGTGCAAAGTCGGAGCGGGCCGCTATGTTTTTATATACAACGTTCATAGTTTTTCTGTAGTGTATTTAATTTAGTATCAGCATTGCACCCGTGCGAAGCGCGGGGCGGGTCGCTAGTAATAATAATATACATTTGTTGCTGTTTAAATCCTTGTATCTTGACTTGTGTGAGCGTGTCGAACTGAGTTTCTGTAAACCTTTTTATGGGCCTAAGTTTAGGGATTGTAACGAAAATAATGTAATTTTTACATAGGTTGTATAATTACTAGTTTGTTTTTAACCATTGATCATTATTGTTCACGTTTTATTTGTATTCAATTATAACTTAATTTACACAATATCAAGCGTTTCTACTTTTTTTTTTACCAGCAGCATCCTTAGCGGTCGACGCCTGAGGTCTAGTTAGACCTCTAGGGCATATTTTGAAGATAGATAAAATATACAATTGGGTTACAATAATGGGTATTACGTAGAGGCTTCTAGCGTAATGAATACCATAAACTAATAGAAAACTGATCTTAGACAGCAGTAGTTTAAGAGCTCAGGAATCTGTACTTATGATTGAAGAAGCCCTTAGACCAACTTGAACTGATCATTAAACACACATGCAAATCATATTTGCATTGACTGGTAACCCAACCAGGGACCTCTGACTTTGCAATTTAATTACCAACCATCGCAGCTACGTCATCTAAAATCAAATTAGCCTTATCCATAAAATGTTTGCTGTAATCGAAGTTACCACCCAAGTTATAAATGGCATTATAGTTCTGTAAACTTACACGTCAGAGAACACAGACAAATGTGAAATATACCATTACATAAAAACATAAAAATATAAGATACATGTAATAATTTAACAAATTGCTTCGAGCATTCACCCTTACCGCTGTTTGTTAATCGCTCGCCTTTAATCATCGTTGTATAATCTCAACTCAACAAAAACTGTATTAGACTTAACAAAGAAAACCAGGGACGAAACAAAGAGGCCTAGGGACCTAAATGCTTTAGACACAATGAGCACGGACAAAACAGTACCCAAAGTGGTAGTGAATGGTCTGTATTCTGGAGATACGGCATAATCTAGCATGGCTCAGAAGCTAGGCAGATTTGTATAGAAATGCTCGGTTGAAATCTAGATGGATACAAATTGAAAGGATTATGGTTTTTTTTTTGTTTATTTAAAAATATTGACGTTCATAATACATCTAAGACTATCTTGAGGGTTTATTTAATATAGATACAAGTAATTCAGACTTTCATTGAAAGTAGTACTTCCAAATCACTAGAAAATATGTATTACTATCGGTGTATTTACCGATAATATACACTTTAATGTACAAACATACACCATAGTTCTAATTTTCTACCCAAAATAATACAATTAGTTAGAAAGTATTTACTGCCCTCCAGCTATAAATTACCGGTATTTACCGGTTAACAACGAAACAAACTCAAGACTCTACGTCTATCATACTCGTATATACAAATACCTGCGTTGAGAAACCCAAAGGGAATCAAATCATGAAAATTTGATTCCCTAACTTATCATTGAATTCCCTGGACCACGAAGGTAGCCAATTATAGTAATAGATTTGTAACATAATAACAAGTCCATCAGTCACAATAAATTGTGCAGTTTTTTTTTATTGTATAGAGGGCAAACGAGCAGACGTATAGCCTGATGGTAAGCGATTATTGCCGTCCATGGACACCCGCAACACCATAGTCGTTACAAGTGGGTTACCGGCCTTTTAAGAAGGAGTACACTCTTTTCTTGAAGGTTTGAAGGTCGTATTGGTCCGGGAACACCGCAGGCGACAGCTCATTCCACAGTTTATGGGAATAGGTTACTTAAGAATATTAAGTAATATTTTCATATTTCAGAATATTTAAACACAAGTTGTATGCGGGTCTCTAGTGACATTCATTTGATGGACTTGTAATAGCCACAGTAATATAGTTTAGACCCTTTCAAGTATTTAGTACAAACAGTTATCCTTATTATTCCCGAAGGGGTATACAGAGACGGAATAAACCCACACTTTATGGGATATAATTTTATTAATGGCAAACTTAGTGCGGTTAACAAGACGGTTTTCAATTAGTAAAAAAATGTAGGGTATTTTTAAAGGAAAAGTGAGCAAGGTCTGTCGTCTTTGACAACTTTATCCTTAGACTCAAATCCTTACTCACTGGCTTGGTGAGAAGCAATGAAAGAATTGTCATTAAACAGGGTCGGTTTTTTAATAAGGTCTTGGCCGGTTGAGCCAGTCCTACGTGTGGCTGTGACACGATAAAAAGAACATACGTCATTCAAAATACTCCTCAAGACGTAGCATAATCTCGTGAAAAATAGAAGAAATTTAATTTTAGTCTACTTTTTAACTGAAACAAAACCCTTTTCATACTTCTGGTCTCTATCTTCTTCCATTCATGTTAGAATAAAAATGGTAGGAATTTAGAAATAAAAATACAGTATCAAGCTTTATCTAGTCAAGTACGTAAAATTATAAAGTAGATTATTAGAAATGAGGTAGGCTTTTCAACTGCTAAAATATCAACTGTGTTAACAAACTGTTGTACTCGTAACAAACACACAGAAGAAATGGGTCAACGTAAAACCATGTTACATCGTATTTCTTTGTATCGTTTCTGTTATCATAACCTTCAACATTAAGTAATTACTTCAAGACTATCGATATACGATATTCTATAGAGCAGATTGGAAACTTTCCTAGTGATAAAGTCAGTAAAAGTAAAATAAACTTCGATAAGTTGAGTAGTAAGTGGGTTTATCAGCGGCCCTCACACGTAGTCTTATAAGAGCTCCGTGGAGTGTTGTTCTAAACTGAAAGGGTTCAAGACGATCCATTTTCTTTTCTTAAAAGAAATGTGAATGAGACATTTTGCCATCGTCAAGTTAAACTGCACTTCTCAAGTTTTGAACGCTTTTTACTCCATATTTAGCTTTCCAAGTATTTGAGTATTTACTTTTATGATATGAGAAACAATTTAATTTGTAAAAATAATAAATCTTGAGTCTACTAGATTCTTATTTGAATTATCGTCATCATCAACCTATTGCAGGCTTCTTCCAATGCACGCTACTCTGATAGATTGTGGGAATTTCCCATTTTTTTATTGTGAATATCTACTACCTAGCGGCAAGTGGAGCTCAACCAAGAATACGATTGAAATTTTACATGTATATTTTTAATAGTTGTCAATAGCCCACCGCTTCAGTCTTCAATAGCTTTGAGAACTTTCCAACTTTGAGAAAGGAGATTTTGAACTGTCACGATAATCGTAGGATTTGTTTCACGTTTCCCAGTAAGAGAGCACTTTCTAATTTTAAATATAAAATCGTATTATAGAGAATTGCGATTTTATATGGATTGCAGAGAAGACATGCTCCGATTAAGTATGAAACAAAATATTTGTCAAATGGCCCACGGCTATGATGAGAGGTCGTTTCTCTTTTCCTGAAATTTTCCATGATTTTTTCTGGATGTGACTGTGTTTCACCGATGACGTGTTGGATCTCGGATTTGAGCTCAGGAATTGTTTCTGGTTTATTCGTATAAACCGTAGATTTCACAAGATCCCCAAGAAATAAGATACACTGTCTCCACTGAAAATTCTTTGAAGTGTGCGAACGGTTTCGTTTTAACATTCTAAATTTAGAATAATCGAAATTATTATGTATGAAAAGTTTCAGGGTTATCACATGCTCGCGCCCTGGGGGACATTAAAGGGAACATTGGGGTTCTCACACAGTATGGGGCATTCTACAAACCGTAGGTGGCCCGAGGTACGTCGGGGTCCCAGGGTTTTCCTTTCTAGGGTGCACCTGGTTCCCTGGCATTTAGTACCCGAGACGGCGTGCGGTTTAGGTCGGTTCGAGTCCTAAATGCCACCAGTAGGTGGTATCGGAGGGGATTTCCACACAATAAAAAAAAAAAGGTTTGTCACATGCTCAAAGAAAATGTTACACTAAATTTAAAAAGTGCACTTGTAATGAGACACCCTAAATTTACATTGCAGCTGTTTTCCTGCATAGTATGCTTCCATAGTCGGCTATTGCAACACCCATGAGACGAATGAGGATGTAATCATTACGTATTTTTAATCCTCAACCACATAGACTCGAAGTATATTTAGATTTATCTAACCTAATAAAAGTTCGCCAGTTAACTAATATTGAAACTGCGCGAATAGTTTATTTTAGTTATTTTCACAGTGTCATGTCATATGGTATTTTACTATGGGGCAAGGCAGCTGATATTCAAACCATTTTTGTAATTCAAAAACGGGCAATTCGTGCGATTTACAAACTTAAAGTTCGAGATTCTCTGAAAGAACGATTTAAGGAAATAGGTATTTTAACAGTTGCATCTCAATATATATTTGCTAATATTATGTTTGTACGGAAAAACATAGATAAATATAGTAGTAAAAGTGATCATCATTCACTAAACACAAGGAATAAGCACAAATTAGTAGGCCCATATTATCGCCTTAACAAAGTCCACAATTCATTTGAAGGACTTGGTGTGCGTTTTTATAACAAAATTCCTGTCGAAATCTTGAACTTACCCCTACAAAAGTTCAAGAGTGCCGTTAAGACTCGTCTTGTGGAAGGGGGCTATTATACGATAAACGATTTCTTGACTGATACAGTGCCTTGGATGTGAGTGAAAGTGAAATAATTTATTGGATTGTAATTAATTCTTGACATCTTACTCTGCATTTATTACCTGACATTTGAACTTTGTTAAGTTGAGGCGATCTGTGTTTACATTGTTGGAGCGTAAATAATTTGTATTTATTATTTTATTACATTTTGAACGTTTTTTTCTTTTTCTTTGGGACCAGTATGTATGCACACATTGCTTTTACTCCTTGATGTGTAAGTGATTGCAACCTTATATGCTATGGACTAATTTTTATTATTTTATTAGACAAAAAAAATATTTTCCTAGCTTTAATATCTAATAAGATATTCTAGCGGTCTAATAAGACCGCTTTCTAGCCTTTGTGTTTTGGTTGCCTTAACTTGCACATAGAAATACTGTTGTCAAAAACAAACAAGCTATGTATGAATTATCTGAAAAGATGATGCACATGAGTTTCTCACCAGCTCTTCTCATGAATGCAATACCCATCGGAGCTGGTACTTGGATTGATTTCAATTTAAACCTTTGAGTTGAATTGAAATCAATCTAAGCTCCGGTAATCCAAATCATCTCAGTGCATTTAGTATTAGGAGTTTTGTTTTATATTTTTATGTTTGTATTTTTGACGTGTTCAAGTGCCTTTTGGGGCCAATGGAAATAAATGATTTGAGTTTGAGTTTGAGTTTGAGTTAATCTCATATAAATAAAAAACAAATATTTCGAATAGCTTACACACAACGCCATCTAGTAAGCAGAGCTTGTGTTATACGTACTGGACAACTGATATAAATACATATATACCCCACCCAATCTCCGAAATGATCATACAAAGATTTGGTCCTACCCAGGCATCGAGACCTCAAGCACAGCAGTCGCATACGCTACCACTGCGACACTGAGGCAGTTAAATATAAGTTTCATTTTATTAATTTGACTCACGTAGCACATTCCCTCGGGATAGCTAATGTCAAAAAGGCTTAAAGAATAATGCTGAAATCCAGACGCCTCTGTTTAGATTAAAATAATGACAATGTCTTAAATCCTTGGAAATAACTAGACTAAAAAATATATAAAACAGACCCGCCGCAACATTTTTCTTATTAGATACAATTGAATTTTCATACTAACAAAATTCATAAGCTCTTTAAAGTGGCAGAACAAATTCAACTACACACGGTGATTTGATTTACCATACAGCATCAAAGATATTTCGAAACAAAAAACTTCTGAACATAATAAGAACAAGAAAAGATACAGACTATAAAGCTGAGCTATCCCAAGACAAACTTAATAAAGGGTATTAATAAAAGCGTAATCCTCTTCTGTCGTATAAACCTATTAATTATATCAGATTATTACAATATCGGTCCAATATACCTTTAATTAAGTGCGATTATAACATCATCGATGAATCCGTAATTTATAACCTACATAAGGAATATGTAAATATGTTAAGTGAAATATGTTATTGCCTAACAAGTACCCAAGTAGTATTGAACAGCTTTTTTCCTGATTACCAAAAGGCCAGTAGTAAGTTTGAGTGAATGTATGTTTATTTCGTCGGCACGTTCTATATTTAAACAGCATGCTAAACTTTGGCGTTTGATGCGTGATTAGATTAGTGTCAATTGTGAGTATCACATGAAAATCATCAAAATTAATACCGCCAATTTGTTGCTTAAATACATGATGGATGGCTATAAGAGCGCACGCATCCAAATATATATCAAAATAACTTACATACGTTAAACAGATCTGTATTTGTAATTTTTATTTATTTTGGAATCAAGTCCATTTGCGCTTATTTCAGACTATATATTCACCCAAAGCTTGTATTATGTTGTTCTTTATCAATAAAACTTTCTATCTTATCATATCTTTCTATTTTTTTGGAGAGCTATGTCTGGGCACAAAAAGGTCATGTTAAGTCATTTACGTTAAAGGACATTCGTCAAAATATGTGAGATTAATGCATCTCTCCCTGTGTGTATGTGAGTATGTGTATCACGAAGTCGATCAATTTCACTGGTTAAATTTATTTCGGTGCAGTTACCAGAGCACGTAAGAGTTCCCTAAGATAGCCCAGAACTAATCCTATTTCGTCTTTTACTTAGGTTCCAATATTTATAAGGGTGGGTTCTCAAATCGAGCCTTCAGTCCTATCATTCATAACAAATGAAGCCTGAATTAGGTATTTCCTTTGACAGTATTCGATAGACCCAAAATTGGTCAACAATTTATTATTGTTGTTCATTTTATGGTCTTGTTAGAATATTGTATTTATTTCTATGTCATCTATATGAATTTTAAGTTAATTATTGGTTGAAAATAATTGCTACAGTAGGCTTTATGCGTTTGCTTTACTAGCTGACCTACGCAACCTCGTTTGCGTCTTATATTGCCCGTAGCGTGAAAATTTTCTCCCGTTTTTTAAACATTCTACATTGGTGCTCCGCTTCTATTAGTAGTAGCGTGATGATATATAGCCTATAGCCTTTCTCGATAAATGGACTATTTAACACCGAAAGAATTTTTCAAATCGGACCGAGTGGTTCCTGAGATTAGCGCGTTCAAACAAACAAACAAACTATTCAGCTTTATTATTAGTATAGATATAAACGAGAATGAATGCCAAAGATTTTTTTACATTTCTCTTGCCATCTCATTCTTTAACTTTTCATCTATACTAATATTATAAAGAAGTAAAGTTTGTGTATTTGCATATTTGTTTAATTGTAAGGGGTAATCTCGGGATCTACTAAACCGATTTTAAAAATTCTTTCAATAATAGAAAGCCACATTATTGCTGAGTGTCATAGGTTATATAAAAAACCGAAAAATAAATAGGCTTTTACGTGGTAGTCAGTTTTGCAAAGCGAATCGGAGAAATTTCAACGGAAGGCCAAAGCAGCGGACGGCGCGCGATGGCTTCGGGTTTAATTCGGTTCGCGTTCGTGCTCGCTTCGGGAGAAGGAGGCGTGGCCTTTTATATCAGAGAGGTAGGTACCCGCGCGGCTCAGTCGCGTGGTCGGCTCCTTACGCAGCGGACGTCCCCGAAATTGAATTTTTCGAAACGTAATTAGTACACTTTCGACATTATTTAAATAAAAGGTTCTTATCAGAACTACTTTCTATCTTATTCTTGGCAGTTAGAAATTAAAACATAACACTCTGTACTAAAAAAGGATTATTAACATTATGCCCAACGAAGTGGGCATGGGTCAGCTAGTACAATGTAATGATGAATGTAATAGAAAAGATGTTGATAGCCTGGCTGGATGGCTAAGGGGCTATTTTTAATATTTTTTCTTCCTGCTAGAATAAGATTCCGAGGAAGTATTGCCAATAGCCCCTTCAATATCCTTTCAAAATATTTATAAAATAATTTACTCTAACTTCCAAAAATGAATTTGAATAATAACATGCATGCAATACATATAATTCATATTAGAAGTTCAAGGAAAACGGATTCCACACTAAATCAAGAGTACTCCAGCTGAAACAATAGGCTTGAAGCGTTGGAAGAACCGCGAGAAGTGATAAGGCACAAATATAACATTACGCCTTTGTGTTCGGTGGGAACTTAACTTATTTAAATGAAGTGCTCCTTTCAACTGACTACGGGTTCGTGGACAAAGTTACTAAGAAAAATAATCGAATTATAATGAATGAACGTTCTTGAATGAGCTCGTTAACAACGCGGAAAGCGTAAGAATTTCAAAAGATTTTTTTTTATTATTAATGAAATAGATTATAGATATGCACGATAGATCGACGATTTGAAGAAAATGGTAGCAGTGGCTGATGTGCTTCCTCCTTAAAGGGGGTTTAGATTCAGTAGTTTTATTTAAAACTCAAAATTTTAATTTAAAACCTTAGATACGAAAAATAACGCTTGAAAGTGTTCTAGACAGATATGGTTTCGTGATTAATTTGGACTATTAAAATAATTATTTAAAGACGTTTTGAATCGGTTGTTTTTATTTCTCTATTTGTCAACGAATTTCAATAGTTTTTAATTGATATGACTTTAATTATATTGCTTCTGAGTTTTTAGAAAATGTGACACCTCTAATTGCTGAAAATTTCGGCATGAATAATAAAGATATATTAACGGAATTTTAAGTTTGATTAGAGAGGTGTAATTATAATCCTGAATTATAATTACACCTCTCTACTATATATACATATTGTATATTGATATCTGAATATGACTGACGCATGTAGATAATTTTCTTTGAAGTATCGAATTGCCTTATCGAAAATATTTCGCTTTGATCATTAATTAGTCAGTCATTAATATTATATACTACACCAAGTGTGAGTAGCGAAATTTCTTAGCAGCGAGTATTATTTCTGACATTAAATGAATTTATCCATATTTTGGAACAAGGATGTTCTATTAAGATAAATATTCTCCGTGCAGGATAGAATTAAGAATACAAAGTACTTATCATTACTCCTTAATCATCCTGTGGGAGACTTAAGAGCCGACTAAACATGCAAACTACACAGGAGCACGGTACTGGAAAATAGATATAATCCTCAAACAAACCTTTGTACATTACATTATATATTTGTGATCTTATGTCATCATGAAAATATGTAAACCAGTATACAAAGAAAAAGTTTTTCTATCTTTTTTTTTTATTATACCGATATATTATATATTATTTATATATAGGTATATAATAATAAATAATATATATTATTTTAATATATAAATAATATATATATATATTATTATAATATATTAAAATTTAATTTAATTTAATTAAAATTGGGAATAGTATAGTTTTTAACTTTTACACTAATCGTTGAAATAAATAACAGCTTTTAAGAAACGGTGACGGAAACGGTACACAAAAACATTATTTTTATTACATTGGTATTTCAAAAAGTGGTTAAGTTCGAGGTATTAGAGAAACCATTATTGAATATATACAGGTTTTGATTACACAAACATTTTTGATACTGATTTCAAACGCTGTTTGAAAAACATAATTTTCCTCATTGAAACAAAAACAAAATTGGATTATTTTCAATTTAAAAAGGGATTTTTAATTAAAAAAAAACTGATCTGCTGAATATGTAGCCACTCCATACTTAATATGCCTAAGGGATTACAAAACCGGTTAGGTACACGTACACAGAAATTATCTGCAAAATAAGAACATATTTGTTATTAACAGAATATAGTCGTGACCAAAGCGACCACGCTTAATTTGATTCTTTTTACTCGTACAATTAGGAGGTTTTTATATATATAAAAAAGGTAAACGAGGCAACGAATACCCATATAAACAAACTAATAGACAGTGACTACTGCTACTCAAGGACGTTGGTTACACAGCTCATGAATCACAAGATCGATTTTTAAAGCGTTTTTGAAAGTAAGAAAAAAATATTGTGGTATGTTATGGTGGATGAGGACTGCTAGAGATCTGGTTGGTTCCTAGTAATGATGAAAGTTCAGAAATTCACTAATATGAAGAACAGATTATAAGATATTACGACTGCACCGTGCACGTTTGGCCAAGTTGTTAAGCGGTCGCCACGCCGTTCCCTAGATCGCCAAGTGTTGTGGGTTCAAATCCTACATGGAACAACGCTTTGTGTGATCCAAAAATTGTTGTTCTGAGTCTGGGTGTTGTTTGTGTCCGTTTCATGTATGTTTGTCAAATCCCCGCGACACAAGAATCATTCTTGTGCGGGAATTATCAAAAAAAAGAAAAAGATTTCAATGATGCGAAAGATTCTAGAGTATGGACGGACAGAAAATACAAAATTGATAACTTATAAAGATCGCAGGTGGTTGATGTAGACCGATATTAAGAAAACTCAACGATCAATAAATCAATGTCCTGTTTAAGCGATCAATCATTGTCACAGGTTCAATCAGCCTATGAACTAAGAGTAATTTATCCTTGTATTAATGAAATGTATAGGTCTAGATTTGTCTATGTCTAGATTTCATTATAAGATACCTGATCCAGGAATGTAATTGGGGATCCAGGACGTTATCGAACAAAACAATACAGAAATGCCTATTGTACTATGACTTCCTGAACTGCATGTCGGGCAGGCCTTTCAATCGACCCGGTATAATAAATTCTGACCCAAAATTTTAATCTTGTTAGAGTGGCATCCCAGAAAATTTTAATAAACCTTTGTCTAAACAAGGTAATTGGTATCAATTTTGAGTAATTAAAGCGATTAATTGAAGTTTTTTGAGTGTGTGTTTAAGTAATTATTAAGGTCAGGCTCTTTTTAAGTCACAACGACCCAAAAATAAGCCCTATTTAACATATATTTTTTTAGTTCAGTCAACCTCAAATCTAGGGTATCTTGTAGAAACCTGTATTGGATATTGTTGCAAAGACTAAGCCTTTTACCCGCGTGTCTGTAACATTATGTACAGATGGCATAGTAGTTAAAGTAGTCACCTCGTCGTTTTCCAGAGCGCTAAATATTGTAGGTATCCTACATAGGGAAACACTTCATGTGATTCATAAATTGTTGTCTACACTAATATTATAAAGAGGAAAACTTTGTTTGTATGTTTGTTTGTAACGAATAGGCTCAAAAACTACAGGACCGATTTTAAAAATTCTTTCACCATTCGAAAGCTACATTATCCACGAGTATAATAGGCTATATTTTATTCTGGAAAAAAATAGGGTTCCGTAAGATATTTGGGTTTTTCGGACACAAGGTGTAAAAATCAACCAGAAAAGTTACTTATTTTGCGAAAATTTTCATGCTACGGGCTATATAAGACGCAAACGAGGTTGCGTGGGTCAGCTAGTTATGACTAAAGTAATTAAAGTCACCCACGACACCCGAATATTCCTAATGCGACATTTGTCTTGTAAAAATCAGAAAAAGAAGGAATAATATATCAATTATGTAATCACATACCTCAACAATATTCATTGCCTAGTATTTTTATGAAATTCTTACTACACACAAAGTGTCAGATAAAAACAAATTGATTACATTACAGTATCAAAATACTTACTTTCAGAAATATCACTTATTTTTTACTAAACAAACCGTCGGCAAAACCCAAAAACGGATTTAAAACCTTATATAACGTTCCACATCAAAAAGGATATGATTTTCTCATTTAGAAAATGTTAACATTAGATTTAAGCTTGTGATGAATCGATTGTGAAAATCGAGAAAAAATGTGCCGAGTTATCAATGGTTTTGCTTTTCGAGGAGCAATTAAACCCCCGCCGTGTAGGAAAGTTGAAAATTTAATTTTGCTGAAACAATTTCGTTTCTCGTCGTGTTTCGGATACGAAAGAGATTTATTCGACAACTTTGGGTGTATCGAGTTTAGCGTATGTTTTGATTAAGAATGTTTTACGGGAATTTTATTAATCGTTGGAACACTGAGTGGAATGCTTCTAAGTGATGTCTTAATATTATCGTTTGTTATTTTATCTGCTAGTAGGTCAGCCTTTATAGCTGACACGAACTTCTGAAATTCAAGAGCCATTAGTGCGGTTCAGCCGTTTGAAATAAGAGTGCACTCTTTTCTTGAAATTTTAGAGTTCATATTAGATTTAAAATACCGCAGGCGACAATTTTACTCTATAGATAAATTGACTTATAATAATTTATGTTACTATTACAGATCATTTCTAGACATAATTGTCTGTTTATATGTACCATGTTTAAAGCTATCAAAGATTCCTAGTTGAAGATAAAATTCTTTTGCACACAGCGTAGGTACATTTGAAATTCGTCGGAAATATTAAAGCAAATTTATAATAAATATTATTTAGCAGAAATTTAATTTGTTCTAAAACTGTAAGGTAAAGTAAGTACTGTATTATTATTTATGCAGTCTTAAAAACATCTATTATAACAGATATTGGTCGTAAACATTAGTTAAAAATACGTTTAACAATATTTGAATAAGCTGTTTTATTTCTGACTCCACAAACTACCGCAACACGCCACTGATCGTTCTATATAAAATTTACAAACAGTACTAAATACGCATCGAATGTTTCGAAATACTCGTAAATAAAATACAATGTGAATGGCGCATTTCGCGTTCCGACCCACAGAGCAGGATAAGTTTCAAATATTTATGCTTGTTGAGGCTCAAATTTTACCAATTAATGAAATTAGTTAGACCCAATCGCCGTCGGAGATAACTTGCCAACTCCAGCGTTTAATCAAATTAAATGTTTGCTAGAAAAAGACATATTCTGCAAAATTAAATCAGCTTTGTTTCTGAATGGTTTTTGAACAATTATTCAGAAATCTTGTAGGGATTTCGCTAAAATAAACAGAATTTTAAATGAAAATAATTTTCGATGACTTTTGCGGGTCCGTGATTAATTTTATCAGTCTTAGTCAAAGCCATTAATTTGGACTACCTTAAATAATTAATGTATACGAATAAATTGGATAGATGATAATATTACCTTGCCTATTTAGTCTATTAGGTATAATATTTTATGTAAATCAGCTATATAAATCAATATTAGTATTTTAACGAGGTGAAGTTTGGTAGTTTGTGTGGTTATAGGGGTTTATCTCTGGATTTTAGGAACCGATTTTGAATATTTATTTGGCGATAGAAAGCCACATTATTTGCAAGTGACAAAGTTTAAATATTAACACGTAAAATGATTACCACGATACCGCAAACCCTTTCCAATGACCGATAAGGAGCCTTTACTTATACTATAGTCCATATAGGTCTGTAACCTACAAAATGAAATTTGGCTTTCAAGAAATAGCTTGTGTGGGTTTTAATATTTCGTGCCTAATAAATTTTCATACTCACTTCCCTAATCTTATACATATAAAATTTTTATGTTGGTTGCTGTACGATTCAAAAACTCAAAAAGTTCTGCACCGATCGAGCTGAAATTTTAGAATGATATATAATCCGCATCAAGGATTGTTTTTATCTAATTTTTGCATCAGTCACATATCCGCGACCGCGAAAAAACAGGCGGAGCCGCAGGCAGCAGCTAGTATATTCTATAAATTCAATGATTCCAAAATTTAAACCGAAAGAAATGAATTGACACACTATGTCACAAACTTAATATGTCACAATTTAAAATCATTTAAATTATTTACTTTATATGTACTCAACACTGACTTTGTCCAACTAGCTTTTAAAACGCAGCAAAGGACGATGTTTTATCGGTTATTTAGATACTCCGTCTATAATATCCGCATATTCTCAGACCGTAATGTATTATAACATGTTACGTATTCTTATTTAAACTTCCCATCGAGTAGGCTATCCATTCACACACGTTTGCTGTCGATACTCGAATGTCAAACGGGATATTGGAATTGATTTTGAACACCGTTCTGATATACCGATCGGTTTTATATTGTTGATTGAGTTTTGTTGGCAAATCGATTTGAATTTTGTAAAGATGTAAGACATACTTTACCATTCTTTAGTTTTGTTAGGTCTTTTATATATTTTAATGTTTTTGGCGTGAGTTTTACTGATTTTTAAACCTTTATGTAACTTCGAAATGTATTGATACCCTTTTTTTTCTCTCTTCGGAAATCCCCTCGGATACCACCTCTTGGTGGCATGTCGGACTCGAACCGACTAAAACCGCACGGCGCCGTCTCGAGTACTAGATGCCGGGGAACCAGGTGCTCCCGAGAAAGGAAAACTCTGGAACCCCGTCGTAACCCAGGCCACCTATGGATTGTAGATGGCCCTTCCTGAGATGGGTTGATATCCTGAAGAAGATAGCCAGGACGACCTGGATGCACAAGACGGAGGATCCCGTATTTTCGACCAATTAGGAGAGGAGAGTTTTATGTCAACTGGACTGTATTTCAGACTGTTATTAGCCATAAGTACTTTCCGTATGAGCCTTTAAGGATTTCGAGGCATTTGCCCACTATTGTTTGGCGGTTTCTTCTTATACTTACCCCTTAAAAATATTTTTTAATCATCAGCTTATTGAAGCCCACTGCTTGATATGAGTCTCTCCCTTTGAATAAATAAATGTTTCGGAAATCTAACACACAACGTACTATAAAACTGACGTAAACCTGATGGTAAGCGATTACCGCCACCCATAGACACCCGCAACACCAGGGGCGTTACAGGAGTGTTGCCGGCCTTTGGTGAGTAGGGAGAGGGATAGGGGAGGAGTTGGGATATGGGTCTTCGGCATCCTCACTCACTCGGTGAAACATAGTGCAAGCGCTATTTCACACCTGTTTTTTGTGAGGCCGTGGTATCACTCTGGTCGAGCCGGCCCATGCATGCCGAAGCTTGGCTCTCCCACGTTGTCTAATCGGAGTCTACAATCTCTTACACTAGTTCTAAAGAGATTATTTAAAGGGTTCAAATAACTAATTATTTACAACATTTAAACCGGAGGCGTTGACAAGAGCTTACATTTGTTAAATACTATTGTTTCATTTACTGAAGGATTACAAATTAATCGCAGTAAAATGTAACACCGGTGATATCTTACCCTCCCTTTACAAATGTTATTTCTCATTTAATTATACAGATTTCAAGACTGATGTGACAATGGGTAGACAATTTTCAGTAGGCAAGTTACTTTTAAGTTTTCCATTTTTTTTGTTACATACTAGCTTTTGCCCTTAGTTTCGCCAGTGTGTATATTGGTTATCGTAGTAAAGAATAGCTTGTATCTTCTCTCAAGAGGCAAAGTATCTTCTTATCTAAATTTTACCAATATCGGTGCAGCAAATTAATCGTGAAAGATTAACAGACAGAGCTACTTTCAAATTTATAATTTTAGGTACGGATTAGTTTGGACTGAAATAGTTATTTGTCTTTGAATTCACTTAATGGAAAGTAATGAAGTAGAAGATGGTGGTAGCGGCTATATAAAAAAATATACTTACTCAACTTCGAATTTTCCATATCATTTATTATAACCCGACTACAAGATTTTTTTCACAAAAATGTCACAAAAGTCAGGTCATTATTACGAATGTATTGACACCTTATTCGTCGATCGTTTTTTGTTTTTTCGAAAGACGGTCCCCATTTCATATCATCCACATTTTATATATTTTTTATCAATAATTTCATCACGACGAAGACTTGAAGACTCGAAGACTTATAATTGAAGACTATAAATACTTGACAGATATAGCTGATCCGAGAGATCCGGCTGGTTGCCATTTCATCAAAAGAAGAAGAAGACAGCTTATTTATTAAAGTCGGCTCAGTCACCACGGTAGGGCGTACAAATATACATAGAGTGCCAAAACTGTTAACATTCGTTTGACTTTAGGCCGGTAAATTGAAGAAGTCCTTCAAGTTTACATTTCAAAAGCTTTTTCAACTTGTTCTACCTGTAACATCTTATACGACATGAGTTATTTGTCATCGCATAAAGTACACGTAAGCAACTTAGATGAGTATTTGTCAAGTAATTTAGCTGGAAGTGTTTCGAGCTCAAATACATCCCCCTTTTCCGCTACACGGTGATATTATTCAAGCCGCAACGTGTTAATAATGTGGCAAGGTGGGGCCTCATTGATAGCGACGTGTAGAAAATATTTAAATTTTTACATATTTTAAGATTTAATTAAGCTTACGTAGAGGTATTTTGTTTATGAATGTGAAAACGGTATGAACAGGTTCTCTTTCTAACTAAAAGAGGAAGTATTAATCAATCAAGTAATATAAAAGTGAATTTGAAAACTTTTCAATCGATACAAGAAACTCAGTTAAAATATTATGAGTAAAACATGAGAAAACTCTCTACATGGTAAGTAGAAAATATTGTGTGCTTGGATAGAAAAGTAATAATTCTATTAGATCATTACAGAAAAAAGGCTAACGTAAACATTTTTCAAATCAAACCCACCGTACAAGTCAAACTATCCATAAACTACATGTTAAGGAAGATAGTCAAATATATATATATTTGACTATTTTCTATGTAGTTTAATACAAGATGACAAACAAACCATACAAGTAACAAAACTGCAGCCATCCAAACTCAGAAACCAATATTTGTAGATTACACGAACACTTGGTCTGACCCAGGATTTGAACCCGAGACCTCAAGTACAGCAGTCGCATTCACTACCACTGCGCCACCGAAGCAGTCAAAAACCGCAGCTATTGACGCTCACACTACCGCCACACAGAACAAACATCACACATTTAATACATTTATGTCAGTACATTTCACAATTGACATCAGAAGCAACTAACGATACGAGTTTACTTTGATTTATTAGTAATGAATTTGTTTAATGAAGATTATTGTAGAGTTATTCGTTTGTCTAATTATATCAATTCTCTCTCCTCATTTATTTGCTAGACACTCAAATTGCTTTTCGGCTTCTTCTTTTTGATTTTACTGCCCTTCTAGAAGACTTTACCGCTACCTAGAGTGGAACTCTCTAGGTATAAATGTGAATGGTGTGTTGTTGAAGCACTTGCGCTTTGCTGATGACATTATACTTATCTGTAAAAATCACTGGCAATTGGAATATATGCTACAAACACTAGACATAGAAAGCCGAAAATGCGGTTTAACTATAAATATGGAAAAAACACGTGGAAATACAATCAAATTTGCTGAATTATGTTGAAGAGTATACTTATCAGAAAATTACGTTCCGAGAATAGACACTAGATTAGGTAGAGCTTAGAAAAAAACTTGCCTGGAAATGATACTAGGCACTAAACAAAGAAAAAATCTTTCGAAACCGTAGTGGCTCCCATTTTGCTCTACAGTTTTCAGATTTGAACGCTGACGAAACAAATTAGAAATAAACTTCGAGTATTTCAATGAGCAGCTGAAAGAAACGTGATAGGACTGAAACTGAATCAAAAAATAAGAAATCAGAAATCAGAAATAATACTATCCTTGTAGATACAGCAGAAACCGCTTATAGACTAAAATGGCACTCGGCAGGTCACGTGTCACGTGTAAATGATGGGCGTTGGAGTGAACGTGTTCTGCACTTGTGGCCGTGAGAGGAAAATCGCCGCCACGGACGACCTAAACGACGTTGGAGCGACGACATAGTGCGGGCGGTGGGATCTAATTGGACTAGACTTGCCAAAGACAGGAATCAGTGGAGATACATGCTTTTTGCCTTTGCTCAAATTTGGGCACTCAAAATAGAAAAAGCTCAGTAACGGTTTTGTTATAATTTAATTGTATTAAGTCACAATTGAAGTAGATTGTGGAGTACTGCAATTACACATTAGTGTGTTTGCGGTATTTCATAGTGTATAATTTAATTACTTGATTGTTTTAGTTTCATTGTGTTTGGTTAAACTTACTATAGGCATTATTGAAGGCAAAATATTGATATTATTTTCCAAAAAATACAAATAGCATAAGAATTGGTAACGAGGTATGTATAATGACTAACCAACTTTGGGCCCTACCTTTTTTTGTTGACGGGGTGAAAATCCCTTCGGATCTCCAGCTCCTAGGGGATACAGAAGCCAGGATATGTGGTATTTCCACTAAAAACACATCGACGACCAGCCTCTCCCACCCTATCTATCTACGCAATACGACGCAAGATAAAAAATATTAAGAAATATAAACTATTCCACTACACATATATCCCATTGATGTAATAGAGTATATTGCTATTACTGGAAGCAAAGAACTAAAGATGATAAAATTGGAGCTATATTCAAAGAAAAAAATAGGGAAGGAAGAAAGTTAATGAAAGGAAATGGATTCTAAGAGCGACCGTTGCTGAGAAGTCTGAGCTGTGTAACATAATAACACAGTAGCTAGTAGGAATAGTACATAGTATCGACATACTCGTATAATAGTCTTTTCTACAACGAATAAATTTCATATCATAAAATGTTTAAGATATTAATTATGATGTACGTATGTTAGGCTATAGACTTGTTAAGCATAGTTACGTTGAAGTTTGGAGGTATACCGGTCTGGAAATCTGATGGCACTTTATAAAAGACTCGTGCAACGGAAGAAGTTTCTTGAAAATTATACAATTTCGGAGTACTAAGCACAAATTTATTTAGAAATCTAAAATAATAGAAAAAGAATTGATTAATTGGAATTATATTTGATCCAGAACATAAAAGGACAAATAGAGCCAATATACAATAAATATAAAATCTTTAACAACCGTATAATGTTTCTAACAAAATGAGGGTAAAACACAATATCAGCGATGTTTAGGGCAAAATGTTGAAGCCTTCTTATTTACCCTTTTATTCCAAGATCCCAATACATTATGCAATCTTTTTAGACGACAATATCAGAGAAATACTCTGAAAAGCCTCTTGCATAAATAATCGACCTGTTCTCGTTTGAGTTCTGTTTCAAACAACGATTGAATACATAATAGATGGCGCCCTTGTCTCTCATGTATAGTCGATTAATAAGTATCGAATACCGCATTTGGAATTGTATTTTGATAGGTTTACTTTACGAAAGTTCAAGGTTCTAAAACGTTCATTCTATTGTTACTATCTTTATGTCATGTAGACCTTAATCACAGTAAATTATAGTGTACATAACGTGTGCTTTGTAATCAGAATTTGATTTAGGCTGTGGATTCATACAAGGTTATTTGTGTCTAAAAGTATATTTATCGCCCTTCATTAGAAGTACCTTTTTACTTTTAATAAATACCTTAGTTGGCCCATGTCTTACTTTATAATTGACTGCGGCAACCTCAGTCGCTGTGAGGTCACGAGGAATTGACTGTGGCTGATTTTTTTCAGAGGTGTCTGTAGTGCAAGGTGTGTGATACACCCTCCCGTGCCACACACCTTGTGTGTTGCCGCGTTGCCGCAGCAGTGTTGCCCTTTTCTAAATAGAAAAGGAACATCAGGGCTCCTACACAGGAGGGGGCCATCTACAAACCGTAGGTGGCCCGAGGTACGTCGAGGTACCAGGAATTTTCTTTCGAGGGTGCACCTGGTTCCACGGCTTCTAGTACCCTAGACGGTGTTTGCGGTTTTTCGTCGGTTGTATCGTCCGAAATTGCCACCAGTTGGTTGTATTCAAGGGGATTTCCGTACAAAAAAAGGAGCGCTTTTATTGAATCTATGCGCTCACTGGCGCTAGTAAAGATTGCATAAGAGCACTTCACGGGCTGGAGACACCTCTGGTTTTTTTATACCGAAGTATAGCTCTCCCACAATTGTATCATTTCATAATGACCGTTCTAGCAGTTTGCGACCTTGACTGCTTAGCCAGAAAGTAGTGGCTTCGATTCTCATCTAGAACAAATAGTGTGTGATGAGCACAATAATTTTATAGGTGTCCGGGTGTAATTTATCTAAGTATGTATATGTTTAGAAATATGTAAGTATGTATAACAAAACTGCTAATTAGTCTGGTTACCATACAGTATACATATAGTACAGGCACTGCCTTTTAAAAAAAATAAACTCCCAACTGTCTTGTATCGCTGAGGACTTTGCAAACATACATGTAACAGTCACAAAGAACACCCAGACTCTGAACAACCGTTTTTGGATCACACAAACTGAACGCCTTAGCGCAGTAGAAAGCGACGACGTGGCGATCGCTTAACCACTACGCCTTCCGTCCAGTCACATGCCTAGTTTAAGATCTGACGGCCGTGTATGAAATGTGTATATTATTATTACTTTTTTTTATGTATGGACCTGCTAAAATGAGTCTACTCTGCCTGATGAAAAGCATAAGCAGAATCCAAGAGTGGTAGTCACCATACTCATTGCGAATGCAGACAATGCAGCATGGTGACCCACATCACCATGGCATAGTGCCATCTCGTCCCAAACTAAACAGAGCTTGTATTTTGGATACTAAACAACTGATATAAATACATATATCCTTTTTTAACACATAATATACATAGAAAACACCCAAACTCCGAAACAAATATTTGCAGATCATACAAACATTTGGTCCGACCCAGGAATCGAATCCGAGACCTCAAGCATAGCAGTCGCATACGCTACCACTGCGCCACCGAGGTAGTAATACTTCTGCATCATTGGGCCTCTGGTCTCGCACTCACCAATGAAACACGACAGCACGAATGCTGTCATTTTACGTTGAACTTCTATGCTAAGGTAATACCGTTCCGGTCGAGCCGGCCTGTTCGTGCCTTTTAAACAGGGGTGTTACGAATATTCGCATCCGCATCCGTAAATGCGGATTATTCGCATTAATTCAGACATCCGCATCTGCATTCACATTCGCATCAATCAATGCGGAGTTTTTACGGATGCAGATTCACATCAACAAAGTCAACTAAAAACCTGTGTAATTTTGTAGAACAAAATTTTATGTAAAAATATGACTACATAAATAAAAAAATAAAATTAAATTGATTTTCAGTTATTTATGCACTTAAAATTTAAGTAATTATCATTTATAATCCCAAAATCCGCATCCTAATCCGCATCGCATCCGCATCCGCATCAAATCCGCATCCGCATCTGCATCCGCGGATGTCTAAATTTTGGCATCCGTAACAACTCGGTTTTTAAACTACCTATATTATGTGTGCACCCATAACGATATAAATGTCCGTATTAACGTATAAACCGCCTGTTATAAACCATGATATTCTTTATACAACACTACTTATAAACCTGTAACCACGTTGTTTCCAAATAAAGATATATGTGTTTCTAGGTTAACTAGGCAACTGAAATATAGGATACAATATAATATACTCATATTGTATTCTTTTGCACGTTGCTAAACTACTCATAAACCAGCTGAACATAAAACGGAATATTCATTTTAGATATAACAAGGTGTTTGGCAAGATAACATATAAAATTAAATTGTATAAATAATATAAATAATAAAAATAGCCATCTATTTAATGTTTGTCATCTAAATGCCCAAAGCATTCCTAGCCACTTTGCTGACTTGTACGAGGCGTTTTGTGATGCCAATGTTCATGCCGTCCTGATCTCTGAGACTTGGCTCAAACCACATCTTCTCTCCACCTCCTACTCATTACCTGGCTTTATTCTTATTCGAAATGACAGAATAGGGAAGAGAGGAGGTGGCGTAGCTATTTATCTACGTAACGACTTTCCCTATAGAATTCTATCATCTTCTTCTTCTTCTGCTGAATTCTTATTTTTAGAGGTTTGTGTCCAAGGCACTAAAGTCGTGCTTGGGGTTGTTTATTGTCCCCCCTCTAGTAACTATTTCACTGATTTCGAAACAGTTCTCGAATCGCTGGGTGCGGAGTATACTCATCATATCATCATGGGTGATTTTAATACCAATCTCCTAGCCCTAAACTCCAATCGTTCCTGTAAACTCCAATTCCTTCTTGAATCGGTCAGCCTTCATGTTCTGCCATTACATGCTACTCACCACAATAATGTCGGCGAGGACACTTGGCTTGATTTAATCATCACTTCCAATCCTTCCCTTGTTTCCTCTCACGGTCAACTTGACGCTCCCGGATTTTCACATCATGACCTGATTTTCCTCTCCTACGTCCTCAAACCACCAAAATCCAAACCTAAAATCCTATACAGGCGTTGCTTTGGACGGTTGGACATCGACAAATTGAGTGATGATGCATCACATATTGATTGGTCATCTCTGATCAATTCCACTTCTGTCGACGACAAGGTGCATGTCTTTAACGAAGTAGTCACTAAACTATACGACACTCACGCACCGGTTAAAAAGGTTACAATGAAGCGATCGCCGGCACTATGGATGACTGAGGGTATTCGGAGCGCCATGAGACGTCGCAATCGGGCGTTTAGGACCTACAAGGGGAACCGTGTCGAAGTCAACTGGGGATTGTATAAGTCTGCGAGAAATCGGTGTAACCAGATGATAAGGAACGCCAAACGCCGCTATATTCTTGAAAATATTTCCTCTTCCTCTCCTGCTGACATCTGGAAGTTCCTTGGAACTCTTGGTATCGGCAGAACGCAACATGTAGACTTTCCACAATCAATAAGCCTTGATTCACTTAATCAACAATTTACCACCTTTCTCACTTTGGACAGTCTATCTGAACTTCAAGCTCATAATTACATCAATAGTCTACCGCGTCCTAACGTAAGCCCTTTTAATTTCAGTCTGGTTACAGAAGGAGAGGTTAGGAAAATCATCCTGTCTATAAAATCCCAAGCGATTGGGTGTGATGGCATTAGTCGGAGAATGATCACAACACTGCTAGTTCACCTCCTTCCCGCTATCTCTCATATAGTAAACTTCTCCCTCATGTCAGGCACATTTCCTTCTCTGTGGCGAAGAGCGTATGTGCGTCCTTTACCTAAAACTCCTAATCCTTCTCTTCCAACTGATTTTCGACCAATTTCTATCCTTCCTTTCCTGTCCAAGGTGCTAGAGGCCTGCGTCCACAAACAGTTCTCCCACTTTGTTTACAGTAACAGCTTACTCAGTCCTTTTCAGTCAGGGTTTCGACCGGGCCATAGTACAGTTTCTGCTCTTCTTAAAGTAACTGGCGACATTAAGGCGGGGATGGAGAGTACTAAGGTTACACCGGTAGTACTAATTGACTTTTCCAATGCCTTCAATACCGTCAGTTATGAACTCCTCCTTACTATCCTATCCTTTATTTCAGCCTCTCAAGAAGTACTGGACTGGTTTTCCTCTTACCTTCAAGATCGTCAGCAATCTGTCAGAGTAGAAGATTCCTCTTCTGGCTGGCTTGGTCTTGCTGCTGGCGTTCCTCAAGGCGGTATTCTTTCACCTCTCTTAATTTCCATCTTTATTAACCTTATTACCCTTAGACTTCAGTGTTCCTTCCATCTATACGCCGATGACTTGCAGTTATACCGTCAAACGGAGTTGTGCAATGTGTCGTCCGCGGTTTCGGCCCTTAATAGTGACCTGGCAGCCATTAAACACTGGTCGGATATGTTTGGGGTATCGGTAAATCCGACTAAATGCCAGGCTATTATCGTCGGGAGTAACCGTTCTATAAACCAGATCGACCTTGCTTCACTTCCACCACTTACTTATGACGGCATGGTTATTCCATACACTGAAAGTGTTAAGGACCTCGGACTGTATATTGACACAACTCTTAATTGGCGAAAACAAGTTGCTTCCGTGTGCCAGAAAGTTACAGGTTCTTTGCGCGCTCTCTATGCACTTAAGAACTTCCTTCCATCAGAAACTAAGGCAATGCTTGTTCAGACCCTAATATTCCCTATAATCGACTATGGTGATATGTGCTACTTCGACCTGAATGCAGATCTGCTCAATAAACTTGACCGTCTTCTCAACAATTGCATTCGATTTGTTTTCAATTTACGCAAATATGATCACGTGTCTCAGCATCGCTCCCATTTGAAATGGCTACCGATTCGCCAACGTAGACAGGTACGAGCATTAACCACTCTATATTCTTTACTCTCTTCTCCAAGTTCTCCTTCCTACTTAACTAGTCAATTACAATATTTAGGTGCAAACCATGTCAGAAGCCTTAGATCTTCAAACAACATACTTCTCCACTGTCCCACTCACCGCTCTGACTTTGTACATTCTACTTTCTTGGTACAGTCAATTCTGTTATGGAACGCGCTTCCACTCGAGATCAGGATGGCAAAAACTCGACAAACGTTCAGATTTCTAGTGCGGAAACATTTTCTAAACAGTTTATCAGATTCATCTTAATTTTATACTCTCCCTCTTGAATTAGTATTATATGTATTTAGGTATGTAAATAAATTTATTTAGTAGTATGTATTATTATTTTTATGTATATATGTGTATGTATATGTATGTATATGTGTGTGTGTATATATGTATATATGTGTGTATATAAGCTATATGTATGATATCTTTACCTACATTTCTATTTTCTGTGCATCTACCATGTTTGGCTCTGCATCGCCCTAAGGTCGACTGTTAGAAAATGCCTACGGCATTAAGTCCGCCTCTGTACATTTGTGCATAAAGTATAAATAAATAAATAAATAAATAAATAAACATATGTACATTGATAGGATTTTTATAGTTAGGTAAGTAGGCCATGTTCACAGTTCCCAATATTATATGGAGTTTTTTTATGGAATATGGGGTAAACGAGCAGACGGATCGCCTGATAGTAAGCGATTTACGCCGCCCATGGACACCCGCAACACCAGAGGCGTCACAAGTGCTTTGCCGGCCTTTGGGGGACAGGGAGGGAGGAGTATGGGCCTCCGGTATCCTCAATGTCTCGGTGAAGCACAACGCAAGCGCTATTTTACACCGGTTTTACGTGTACGTGTAATTTACGTGGTATCACTCCGGTTGAGCCAGCCCATTCATTCCGATGCGTGGCTCTCCCACAGAAGAAAAGAGTTTACAAAATAAAAATCAAATGACACGGACAGAGCGCGTAGAAAGAACAAGGGTCGTCACCTTTTCTATTTCTTTTTAAAACAACTCCTGCTTAATGTATTCAGTGTCAGTGTAAGCTACACGTATGTATAAACTAACCGAAATAAGTAGTAAGAAGTAAGTAGTGAATCACACAAATTGTTGCCTCATGTTGCAATCCAACCCGTTACACAAGGTACTCGTAACAACTTTGCGGCGACCGCTTAAACTATACTTTCCGTGTATCAAGTCAATATCATTTCAGTTATAGAATGGCCACTGCTAAATATATTTAGAGACTACCCTCAATGACTTTCAAGAAGATTGGTTAGCCTGTATTTAAGCGATCATTTGTCTTTCTTGTAAACGAACGTCTTGAGCAGCGCTTTTTTAACCCGTGATCAAGATTGTCAATATACGAAGTCATGCAAATAAAATAGCCTAAGAATTCTCCTCGATGATGAACTCTCTCTCAGAAAATGTAACACCTAACTTACTTTAGCATCTACAAGGCTTATTTAAAACTAAAAGTGAACTTTGTATCAAAATAACATAACTATTTATATGTTTTTTTTAAAAGTACATGCACCCCTTTATGCGGGGAATGCTTTTCGCACCATACCCTCTATGGTGGGGACACACGAAGAGCGTGTGTGGGACTCCCAACGAATCGGTCTACCCACTAAACCCCATGGTAGCCTACACACGGGTGTCACCGGTCTCGGGCCGTTTGCAGCGGCCACATCTTAACTAGATGTGGCCACAACGACCCTTAAGCGATGATTGGGGAGCGAACGGCTTCTACCGCGTCCCCTTCATCGCCTCCTGCGATCGGCCCTTTCCCGATCCCGCTCTGCGGGCTCCTTCTGAAGCATAACGTCTTCACAGAAGGAGACCGCCGTCTCCCATCCCTCAGTACTCGCCAGCATTGCCACGATCAATGCTGGTGGTGACAGGATTCGTCCGATCTGTCTGACTAGGAAACGACGCTCGGACTCCCATGCAGGGCAGTCCATCAGCGAGTGCTGGGCGGAGTCCCGGTCGGACCCGCAGTGGTGGCATTGTGCCTTAGCCTCACGTTCAATTCTGTTCAGATACTCTCCGAAACAACGTGCCTGGTGAGTATTTGAGTAAATCGGTAGGTGACACAGTCGGTTCTCTCTACCCAAGCTTCGAAGCTCGGTAGAACGGCTCCAGCAGTGCGTTCGCCCAAATTATTATGTAATGTAAATATTTAAAATTGTGATCCTTAATTTGCTATTCAAAAATGTATTTGAATCGAAAACAAAAGCAACACCTCGACTCTACAAAAGACCTACTTATTTTAACCATCAAGGAAAAGTTTAAGAAATTTAACCTGTGTTAAAATTTAAATTGCCCATGTTACCCGGGCTATTAATACTAACCTATTCATACCTTATTAGTAGAAATAAGTTCAGTAGTTTCAACGCTACGGTGGAACATACAAAATTATTCTTACTTTTCTTTCTTTCTTCAAGATTCTCATTAACTACTGAGTTATTATTTAATAATTATCGCTGTGAAAAGTTGTGGAAACGTTGCAGAGGTATAAAAAAGACAACCGACATCTAAAGTACATTTCATTTGAATAGATTCATTGAAAAATTAAACTACACTAACTCGAGAGAACCAAGCATCACGAATTATATGAAGGCAATATTTACAAATACCTGTTAACATAACGCTTTTACATAACTCTAGTAAAGACCCAGCCTAAATAAACTTAACAGGGACTAGCCTTTTGATATTAAATGTAAAACAGATTTTAAATATTCTTGTACTGAATAAACACGTTCAACATTCCTTCTATTATTTTAACGCTTTAAAATTTAAGATACTTTGAGCTCGTATGCGAAAATATGCTGATAAGTTAAATGTACGTAATGCCTTTGACATTGTATAACGACAATGCACTTATGTACACAGGTTGAATGGTATCTTAAGCTTTCGTAGGTTAGAGGATTTAATTTAAAACCTTTAGAGCTTTGGACATAGCTTTATAGCTTTTAGCTTTTAGTTTTCTTCTAATATTTGTGCCTTTCTCTTGTAAGCTTTTGTGTAGATGCAATATGGTATTCAGGGACAGATTCAAAAAGAAAGTTGGCTTAGAAGCTAATATCAAATTAAATAAGGAATGTTTTAAAGCGACTGTGTATAAATTTTTGAATTAATTTTACAATTCTATTCTAAAATTTGGTGCCTAAACCGTCAATATAATGCAGTTTTTAATAGAGAATAGTGTAGAATAAACTAGTTGCCCCACGTAACTTTGTCTGCGTCTTGTTTCAATATGCTCGACTCCCATTAGTCTAAACGTAATGGTAGCCAACAGAACGTATTACAAAAAACATAAAAATCGGTTAAGTACCAAGTTACCGTTGAAGAGCGACGCTTCGTCATGCATGGGCTGGATCGACCGGAGTGATACCACGGCCTCACAGAAAACCGGTGTGAAACAGTGCTTGCGCTGTGTTTCACCGAGTGGAGGCTCATACCCCAACCCCTTACCCATCCCTGTCCTCATCAATCAAAGGCCGGCAAAGCACTTATGACGCCTCCGATGTTGCGGGTGTCTATGGGCGGCGGTTATCGCTCATCATCAGGCGATACGTCTGCTAGTTTGCCCCCTATTCCATAAAAAAATAGTTACGGAGTTCATCGTGAACAACGTGGCACGCGAATTATACAAGTAAACAATAGATGTAATACATATATTGTAACTAAAATAAAATAATAAATTGTAATGTGACATCTAGATAAATATCTTACTGAAGAATTTATTTTCATAGGTAGAGAAAGAATAAATAAAAAGATTGTCTTTTTTTTTCTTTTTTAAATATTTTGGACATCTGACACAACGCCATCCAGTCCCAAGCTAAGCAGAGTTTGTGTTATGGGTAGACAACTGATTTGAATATAAATATACTTTTTTTTGTAAATACACACATATTATACATAGAAAACACCCAAACTCCGAAACAAATATGTATAGATCACACAAACTTGGTCCGACCCAAGATTTGAATCTACTTTATAAAACTACTGAGCCACTGAGGCTTTAGATACATGTACTGGCTTTTGCCCGGAACATTTGTGCAAAATATCACGCCTCTATTCCAATCGTTTCAGCTGTATCTTGATCGATCGGCTTGACAGTGTCTTCTATTATAGCTGTAGAAGTGTATGAATTTATAAAATACTAGCTATGCTTCGAGTGCTACCCGCGGTACAACAACGTAACCCCGGGTAACGGGGTGAAGTTAGTCAAAAAAAAGCTTAGCCTGAGTTACTCCTTATATTATCAGCTATTTGCCAGTGAAAGTTCCGTCAAAATCGGTTTAGCCAGATTAGCCGGAAAAACAGACATTTAAAAAATTATATTTTGGTATATGTATCGTATAAACATATAACGTGTAAACGCATTTAGTATAAAGCAGTTATTTTAATATTACTAACAGGCATTCCAATTTATTTATTTGTATAGATGACTAGCGAACCCACGCAACCTCGTTTGCGTCTTCTATTGCCCGTAGCATGAAAATTTTCCCCCGTTTCTGAAACATTCTTCATTGGTGCTCCGCTCCTCTTACTATTAGCGTGCGATGTATAGCCTTCCTCGATAAATGGACTATCCAACACTGAAAGAATTTTTCAAATCGGACCAGCGGTTCCTGAGATTAGCGTGTTCAAACAAACAACCAAAGAAACTCTTCAGCTTTATTATATTAGTATAGATAAAGATAGAATATATGAAAATTGTTCGATTTTCAATTCCACAAAAATCATAACATAATCTTTATTTCATAAAGAGTTCATGCAGAATAAAGTTAAGTAGGGGAATTCCCGAAATGCCGTGTTAACCGGATCTATATCCTTTAAATAAGGGTTACTTATTACCATAAAAGTATACAGCGATTTTGGGTTCTGTAAGGCTTAACAATCAAAGGGATTCGATCTTGCGGTCCATTTTATTTCCGGACACTGGACCCTTTTTGTCTCGCATTTACATATACTAGAAATATTATTATGTGACCTCAAAGTGAAACCTTTAAATAGGAACGCTTTGCTGGTCCATATTTGAGAAAGGATCACTTAGTGATCTTATTGGGTACGACGAAAAGGTATTAAAGTTATTTTGGGGTCCTATGTCTCTTATGACACATCACACGCGGCCGTTTGATTGCAAATTTGGCAGAGCATGTAGTAAGGTAACCATACTGCTGATTTTTATTTTATTACTAGCTGACCCACGGAACCTCGTTTGCGTCTCATTTTGCCCTTAGCGTGAAAATTTTCCCCCGTTTTTGAAACATTCGTCATTGGTGCTCCGCTCCTATTAGTAGTAGCGTGATGATATATAGCCTTTCTCGATAAATGGACTATCCAACACTGAAAGAATTTTTCAAATCGGACCAGCGGTTCCTGAGATTAGCGCGTTCAAACAAACAAACAAACTCTTCAGCTTTATTATATTAGTATAGATTTTACTAATACAACCAGGACATTGCTTTTACGATCTAGTCTACTGACTAATGAGTAATTTTACTTTGACCTAAATTAAAACAATACTATAATAAGATTGTGTTCATTATCTGCCTCGGTGGCGCAGTGGTAGTGAATGCGATTGCTGTGTTTGAGGTCTCGGCTTCAAATCCTGGGTAGTCCAAGTATTTGTGTGATATACAAATATTTGTTTCGAAGTTTGGGTATTTTCTATGTATAATATGTATGTATTTACAAAAAAAAGTATAAAGGTATTCATATCAGTTGTCTAGTACCCATAACACAAGCTCTGCTTAGCTTGGGACTAGATGGCGTTGTGTGTTAGATGTTCGAAATATTTATTATTTATTATATTGTCTCTAATTAATTGAGGACACTCTGTTCGTGTGTTCCTATACTACACGGCACTAAAATGGTAGTATTTTGTTCACTTCGCACTTTCACTAGATAGTTATTATCTCAAAGGGTTTTATTATTTACAGTCTCCTTGTAATAACCTTATTGTCAAGAAGCTGGATAGCCTCAACGTTTACGTGATGATGAAGGTTGCGTTCATGAGCTTCGGCGAACTAAAGAGGGCAGTAGAATTCAAAACAATGATTTTTAGAATTTTTGTCTGTTTGTCTGTACGTTTGTGCACGTTAATCTCAGAAACGGCTTAACCAAATTAAATGTGGTTTTCACTAATGCGTTGCAGTTTGCTGCAATGCTTAACATTTAGTGTTTGTTTCATTTCAATCGGTTTATAGATAAAAGGTTATATTAGTTTAAAGAATCACTGCGATTATTGACATATACAGAGCCGCAGACAAAAGCTAGTACATTTATATTTTAAGCTAACTGAATCCCGCGGTAACGCCGTGGGGCAAAGTTAGTCTAAACAGTTAGCCTAAGTTACTCCTTATATCATGAACTACCTGTCTGTGAAATTGCCGTCAAAATAAGTCCAGCCGTTCCAGATATTAGCCGGAATAAACGGACAGACAAAAAATGTAAAAAAAAAAATTTTGGTATATGTATTGTGTACATACATATATTATGCATTTAGCAAAAAACTGTTATTTTAATATTAGTAACAGACACTCATACGGACATAAACTCCGCCTAAACACAATGTATGTATTAATGCACAAATGCATTGATAAATAAAAATCGTCATTGTAATAATAAAACCTTATTTGTTCCATTTAAATAGACAATCTAATTGGACAATAATAATTATAAATGTCCGACCTTGAGTTTTATTGCTTTATTTGCCTTGGAAGTTAGACTTCGCTGAAAGTTCAGATAGTTAACAATGAATACTTATCATCAAAATAAACTGACATGGAACAATTACAGTTTTTGTGGCTGTTAATTTTTATTGAATAAAAATAAACATGATTTGCATTGGTAGGTATCATATCCATATCTAAGATTATAAATTATACAGTAAACTGACTACCTATCATGGCTAAACTGCTGCAGCGATTTTATTGAAATTTAGCATGGGAGACACTTTGATTCCTGGGGAAGGACACAATGCGACTCAAACAAGAATAGGATCGTCAATTATACTCTATGCGCTGTAGCATGGTGCAGGTGACAGTTTCAGTAACACTTCGTTTCACTCTTGAAAGTTGTCGCGATTTATAAATTTAGACTGAGTATTTCAGCTGTACCACATTCGCAATATATTAAATCATTAATAACTGTAGTAAATTAAATTAGACCAAACCAGAATGTTCTAATCTACAAATAAAATCAAATTTAATGAAAAATTAAGCAGTGTTATGCGTATGACGTAATGCCATAGAAGTATTTAGCGATGGGATGTGCTGCTACGATGGATAGTCGATATTATTCATAATAAAAAACGGTAATTTTTTATTGTTAAAATTGGTCTATAATTATAGTAGTATATATTATAGTAAGGTTGCTTAAAAGGTTGCTAAGTAAAAATACATTTTATTAGTCCAAATTCATTTCAAAATCGTCATATCAGAGTCAGGAACATCTGAATTGTCACTCAATTCATCATCTGAGTCTGTGACGGATATTATTAACGAACAACAACCTCCCTGGCCTGACTACCCAAAACAGTTTATTTTTGTATGCTTAGGCATGGTAATAACAACGAACTCAACAAACAAATAACAGTTACACTGCACAACTGAATAACACACTCATTTTCATAACAATATTAAAGAGAACTAGATTTATGCTGCGAGTATCGTATGCGATAAAAATTAATTGCATAACGTCACATCCCTTAGTTATGTGATACTGATAGATGTCAACGTCGTACAGGCAAATGTCACCTGCACCATGCTACAGCGCAACGAGTATACCTCTATCTGTCATGCCCATTGGAAAAAGATTATTAAACACCTTTAAAAAAATTTGAACAAAACATTATAGATACGCATTTCGTTGCAGACCGTACTTTTCAAGGGACATTTGACAGACAGAGGTCATTGACATTCCTATTCTAATTTGAGTCGCATTATACATAATAATAATCGCTTTATTGTACACCAAATAATTAACAAAGGTAACTTAATCTATCTATCTACCAATCCACGTCTATCTTTACATCCAATGGTTGCCTGTAAGGCGAACCCTACACGACAATAAATATTGTGATAATTATCACGATATTTACTTTCGTATCTCGGGCCGGATCACAGCACACCCTACACCTACAATACGGATCGCGTCAGTACTGAAGCGTTCTTTGTACGAGGCAGACGTGATGGACCCTAGACGGAGGAAAATTAGAGCTTGTGTGGCAATAATTTTAGCCCTTTCTTTAAACAAACGAGTAAAAAGAAAGCGATGGATGAAGAATTGGCTACAAAGGAGAGAAAAGTATACACATCTGAATTTATTGGACGAAGTTCACCTTCACGATGAAATGGACGACTACGAAAATTACTTACTTAACCGTGGGAGAGCTATGCTTCGGCATGAATGGGTCGGCTCGACCGGAGTGATACCACGGCCTCACAGAAGACCGGTGTGAAATAGCGTTTGCGCTGTGTTTCACCGAGTGAGTGAGGATACCGGAGGCCCATACCCCAACCCCTCCCCCCATCCCCTTTCCCATCCCCCAAAGGTCGGCAACGCACTTGTGACGCCTTTGGTGTCGCGGGTGTCCATGGGCGGCGGTAATCGCTTACCATCAGATGATACGTCTGCTCGTTCGCCCACTATTCAATAAAAAAAAAAAAAAAAGATGCCTGATGTCTTTATTTTTATTTATTATTTATTATTTTTTTATAATTTACATGCCCGCTATTCCAAAGTTTTGGCATGGATTCTAAATTGAGAATAAACTCTTTCAAAACAATCTTGTCGCCTGTCATGGATTCTTGCTCGTGGCACGGGTTCACCGCGGCAGACGCGGTGTCACCGACGTCTCTCATCGCTGCCATCTCGCTGCGTACTGACACGATCAATATTGATGCGACACACTACACGCAAGATAAATATCACGATCCAAGATCTGGGATCAGATCACAAGGATTTCTAGAAATCCAGCGATAAATATTGTGATCCGTCAATACACTACCCTACACTTCAATAAATATCGTAATCCGATATCCGATCCGATCCGATCCGATCTTCCGTGTAGCGTTCGCCTAAGGCGGACGCTACACGGAAGATCCATATTGTGATCCGTCAATATAAAATATCGGATTATGATATTTATTGAAGTGTAGGGTAGTGTATTGACGGATCACAATATTTATCGCTGGATTTCTAGAAATCCTTGTGATCTGATCCCAGATCTTGGATCGTGATATTTATCTTGCGTGTAGTGTGTCGCATCAATATTGATCGTGTCAGTACGCAGCGAGATGGCAGCGATGAGAGACGTCGGTGACACCGCGTCTGCGGGTTCCGCGTCTGCCGCGGTAAACCCATGCCACGAGCAAGAATCCATGACAGGCGACAAGATTGTTTTGAAAGAGTTTATTCTCAATTTAGAATCCATGCCAAAAGTTTGGAATAGCGGGCATGTAAATTATAAAAAAATAATAAATAAAAATAAAGACATCGGGCATCTCCGAAAGTAATCTTCGTAGTCGTCCATTTCATCGTGAAGGCGAATTTCGTCCAATAAATTCAGATGTGTATACTTTTCTCTCCTTTGTAGCCAATTCTTCATCCATCGCTTTCTTTTTACTCGTTTGTTTAAAGAAAGGGCTAAAATTATTGCCACACAAGCTCTAATTTTCCTCCGTCTAGGGTCCATCACGTCTGCCTCGTACAAAGAACGCTTCAGTACTGACGCGATCCGTATTGTAGGTGTAGGGTGTGCTGTGATCCGGCCCGAGATACGAAAGTAAATATCGTGATAATTATCACAATATTTATTGTCGTGTAGGGGTCGCCTAAGAGATTGCCTTCGGGCGATAAGGCCGCCAATTGTAAAGATAGGTACAATTGACGGCCTTATCGCCCAAAGGCAATCTCTTACAGGCAACCATTGGATGTAAAGATAGACGTGGAAAGTACATACTACTCTTAACCGCAATAACCGACATACACAGTGACTGCACGGTTGGCCTAGTGGTTTAAACGTTCACTACTGCGCCAAGTGCCGTGGGTTCAAATCCCATTAGGGACATCACTTTGTGTGATCCACAAAATGTTGTCCTGAGTCTGGGTGTTCTTTGTGTTCGTTACATGTATGTTTGTAAAGTCCCCCGCGACACAGGATGTATATTCCTAATGCGTGAGTTGTCTTTGTAAGAAACAAAACAAAGAAACAAAACATATACGTACATCGATGGACTTAATACCCTGACCATTCTGTTCCAGTCAACTTTTGCATAGAGTAGAAATCCTGTAAAGTAGACATAGGGGTTACATTTTTAGGCAATTTTAAACAATGTACATAGGTTAGTTTCAGTAAAGTCACACAATTTACAAGAAAAGATATTGGATCTGCAAAATAAAATTGAACTTCTAAAGGCTTCTCAAACTTACTTTAACTTTGAGCAAAATTGACTAACACCGCTATGTATTTCTGATAGTATCTTAGGTACAAAGCGACTACAGAATTACCCGGAGGAATAACAGAGCTATTGAGTTATCTCTTTTATAGCCGGAACAGCGAGTTAAGTATTGTTGTGGTGTGCCCTCTCTAGAGAGAAGGGCTTCTGTACCGTTATTATCAACATCCGTAAATTAAGACTCGGGACGCGAAGAGCGCATTTAAAATTACTTGCAAAATACGGAAAATATTATGTAATGCTACTTGTTTTTAACGCGCCAAGGGAATAAGCAGAAGGTGTTTTAGGATAACATCCTACTTAAGTTGCCATTTTTGTTAAATACATCTCGTGTTAGTCATGTATTTTATAGATTTATTTACTAACGATACAATGAACCAATGAAGCCTTTCATCAATGATAGAAACTTCTAACTTTGTAGGCCGGTGCCTGTCAGGTTGTAAGGTGTTTTCCAGGGATTTGTTTTCGAGGATGTTGCTTCCCCGGGTATAGTACTCGAGGCGGCGTGCGATTTTTAGTCGGTTCAATTCCGACGTAGCCACCAGTCGGTGGTATCCGGTGAGTTTTATGCACAAAAAAGGGTGTAAGTGTTGTTTATATATTATCATCTCGCAGACGTTTCACTTCTAACCATGTCTATGCATTTGTTTATACAGTTTTTAGAATCAGAGTTCCTACAGTATTACACAGAACGGTATCTAAAATACGGTAGTCAACCAACGTACTTTATAATTCTACTGGAAAAGAAGATAACATTTCAAATGATTTAGATAGCTGTAGCTCCTGATAGAAATGATGTTCCCTGATCCTTGAATCGGATGAAAATAATATAATAATATATCACTTTATTGTACACCAGATGCATTTACAAGGTAAGCTTAAAATTAGGGAAGTACAATTGGCGGCCTTATCGCCCGGAGGCAATCTCTTACAGGCAACCAAACACAACCAAAAACCAAACCAAAAACAAATAAACAAAATCAAAAATTATTGTGTACTTAATTGAAAGTTTACTATTACATAATATACACTAAGTATTGGGCACACTAGGATTCCCTGTGTCGTATGGATGAAATGATGAAATGAAATTCAATGACATATTGCACTGAATCCAATCACACTAGTGATTTTGAATTTTTTTGGAGTTTCAAAATCACTTTCATCTTTACAAAAAAATAATGGGGCGTAAAACTTTTCACTACATCGTTCCTACACATGTAGAATATTTACACGATCAGGAACAATGTACTGAACAAGGTAATAAAACATTCAACGGTAAACTTCCATTGTAAATTTACTCTTTTAATAGCAGTAAATCGCATGTGAACAATTTATCGGCCATTTTTGTTTGGAAAGCCGATGGAACAAAATAGATGGTAGATAGTTTTAGTTAGGTACGAAGAAAGTGCTCTAGATAAATTTAAAATGATTTTTGATACTATCGTTATCATGCGCTTACGTCGTTTATCCTCAAAGGGGTAGACAGAGGCATATTTGTTTATCAGCAGTTTTTAATGTATAAGCCATGCCTAATTAAATGTGTGACATTATTACAGTTTTTGTAAGAGTTAATTTCCGACTTCAAAAGAAGAGGAGGTTTTTAAATAACAGTTAGGATCTTTAGAATAATTCTTTTATAGACTATGCTTAGTCTTGAGATGTGCTGTAAAAGTACAGTTATTCATATCAGCAGGAGTACAGTACATTCGAAGGTAATTGTTACCTTAGGTTGCTAGTCGCGAGTTTTATATATAAAGTTTAACTTACTAGGTGTTTATTTTTATGAAAATTAAACCGACAAAATAAAAACATGAAACGATATCTCCCTGCCACTAAACACTTCAAATAACAAGAAAAATATTACAAAAATACGGTGGACTTACGTCCCTTACCTATTGCGCTTGACACCGACTTCAAACAGATTTTAGATACCTAGTTATTTAAAGCAGCCATATTAACCCTTAACCACTGACGTACGTATATGGTACGTCACCCAAACGGTTTTTCGTTGTAAACTTTAGTTAGCGCAGGAATTATTGCACGCCTTTTTTGGTAGTTTCCTAATCGCCAATGACGCGTGTGGGAGGCTGGGGAGCGAACGTCTGCCACGTTCCTAAGTAGGCGAGTTTGACCATCAAACGTATGTGGTACGTAGCGTCAGTGTTAGTGAGACTATTTAAAAAATATTTATTTGTGTTTGTGGACAGATAAAATGAACCGTAAGAGGCTAAATTCTTCTTCTATGCCATCTACATCAAAAATAAAAATAAAAGGGAAATCCAACCGGAGTTCCTTTCCAAAATCCGTCAAGTGCAGTCATCTATATATGGTTTCACGAAAGAACTTACTCTATTATCTTATGTCCCAAAAAAAACAAAATCATCATGATGATATCATCGATGCATCATATAGAAAGCACTGATTCTGGTAAAGGTATTCCCGAAATAATATCTTTTTATAACTCGTCGTAAGGAGGTGTCGATTCCATGGATGAAAAGTGTGCCAAATACAGCTGTGCAAGAAGGTCTAGACGATGGCCATTGGTAATTTTCTATAGGATTCTGGATATTGCTGCTGCTAATTCTATTATAACGTCAAAATATAATTCTGCGGATCGCCTAATATTCATGAAAAACCTTGGAAAAAGCTTAGTAACGCCGCACCTAGAGCGAAGGTACACAATGCCGCAACTTTCACATGAGCTCTCATTGGACGCATCTTAGGCAAGGACAAGGCAAATACAATCAGTCAACCAAGCAGGGAATTTGTTAGATTTGATATCATGAAAAATTGACACATTTGTTTCAAACTAAAACGTCGTAAAACTCGGTACGGCTGTCAAGCTTGTCATAACCCAGTCTGCTTGCAGTGCTCGAAACCGACCTGTAACAATTGTTGTTAAAAAGTGCCTTATATTGTAATTTATGGCAATTGTGATTTTTTTCCAATTAGAACCATCCTTAGTAATTAATAAAACCAATAAAAGAAGTTACTATTTGTAGAGAATATTTTTGTGTTATTTTTTTTTTAAATGTCTATGTTAATTTGCTTACCTCATGGTTATTGATTAATAAAAAAAATTCTATGATTATTATTACAGTTTTTTTCATTATTCCTATTTCATTTGAATGTGTCTAAATAAAAGGATTGGAGTAATCATCAAAGTTTCAATTTTTTGATGCATCAAAAGGCCTTCAAAGTAACGTACGTATACTATACGTACGTCAGTGGGAGTGTAACAAAATCACACGTCAGTGGTTAAGGGTTAAAGCCACTCTATTTTGCGCTTTTTAGTGTTTCTAGTCAGGGAGATTTTGTTAGTTGGTGTTGTCGTGTTTTATTTGGAGTCGGTTTAATTTTTATAAATATTTTCATATTTTAAGATTTTCAGCATATATACTTACAGTTTAAATAAGTCTGCTATAATTGAAATTGCACTATGACTGCCTAAACATTAACTAGATTAAAACTGTGACGTGATTAGATACCTTTTTTAAAATTTAACTTGTATATTATGTTACATCACCTTTACTATCATCATTTTACCGTGGGAGAGCCACGCTTCGGCATGCATGGGCCGGCTCAACCGGAGTGATACCACGGGCTCACAGAAAACCGGTGTGAAATAGCGCTTGCGCTGTGTTTCACATAGTGTGACGGTGACCGAGAGTGAGAGGATACCGGAGGTCCCAACCCCTCCCCCCATCCCTCTCCCCATCCCCCAAAGCCGGCAACGCACCTGTGACGTCTCCGGTGTTGCGGGTGTCCATGGGCGGCGGTAATCGATATCAGGCGATACGTCTGCTAGTTTGCTACATAATCCATAACAAAAAAAAATCATAACAGTTTGATCTAATGCGATATAGAGCGATAGAGAGATACTAATTTTTAATATACTATTCTCTCTCTCTCTCTCTCTCTCTCTCTCTCTCTCTCTCTCTCTCTCTCTTTCTTTAGTCTCTTTAAATTGGTCTGAATTTGGTTTTATTGTTAATGGTTATCACGTCATTTGAAACACGGACTCGAATGTTCTGACATAAGTCATGGTTAAATAAATAATTATGTAAAAGGCATACGTAATATACGTATTAAGGGCAGTTAATGTTTACAAATAGTCAACAATATAATGTATTCAGTTACACACATGTTAAATATTAGGAAGTTAAACATAGACATAGGAATAAACTAAATTGGATCTGAAATAGCAGTAATTATTACTTTATTTCATGTCTAGTGAGTTATATCTAACTATTAGCCATACTATGCTGTTTCATTTACAGTCACAGTCATGTTTCGTCTTTCTCTGAATTAATATTAAGTGGAGAAGCGGACGTGAAGTCCAAAATGAGGATCAAGTAAAAAATGAGGATCCATTTTTTTAACGCCGGGAATGCTTTTCGCACCATACTTTTCGTGGTTTTTGGGGACACCCGGAGAACCGGTCTACCCACTGAACTTTGCGCCGGCCTACCTCGGCAGTCGGGAGGAGCTCTAGGACCGCATCAACAGCTAATGAGTCCCCTTGCCGTACCTAACTATGAGGTAAGTCCCGTGGTGACCAGAGTCACTCCTGGGGCAGGATGCTGTCACGCCTCTTATCGTCTTACAGAGACGAATCGAGATGATGGTGCTTGGCAGGCAGGTGGCAGCTAGTTTCTTCACAAGATTATTGATATGATGAATGTGAATAGCCATGCCTAAAGAGAGATTGTAATATCAAAGTCTCTATCTATGAAACCTAAACAATACAATAATACTGCATGCATTTCCATCTGCTCTTCGGTATGTCCCTTGATCCATCAAATTTTATGTGCTCTCTCAATCTTATTCGCTCAAGGCATAAACAGCAATAACGATAGTAATTGGACAGTCACCTTCCAAAAATATTTTCAAGCACACTATGACACAAGACCAACTTATTTTTTTTAGAATAATTATTTATCTAATCGCAAGGGACAAGCGCAAACTGATTACCGTTTCTGTGTAGACTAAAAAATAGAACAATTTATCATTTCGTTCTTATATAAACTTTTCACAGTCACTTTACTGGGAGAATAGTAGACTGTATACAGATAAAATATGGAAGGTGTATAACAAAATTATATGAGACACTACGAAATTATTTATTTGCCAACACTTTTTGTTTCCATAAAAATTTGACCCTTTGTTATATTCGCAACAGTTTTTTTGATAAGTGAATTTTGAAGTACCTATGTTGAAATGTAAAATTACTTATATGGTAACACCAAACAAACATAATGTTATAGTCCGTACAATATGATATATTAAAAGCCCTTCCGTTGCTGACTGTTAAAACGACAACGTGTGTTTCTTTTAAACTCCCAAATAATAACCTATATAAAATATTCTTCAATTAAACTATAACCAGATCTCCGGAGATGCCTATCAACTTAAATTTGTATTTGTATGAACAAAGCATAAAATTTAGTGACAAAATTACATTTGAAACATTAATTATTAAATGGCTGAGTATCCATTTCAACCTCTGTTTACTTAGCTTTGTTTTAATTACATAAATTATCATCTAGAATACTCGAAGGGATTTTTTTTTATTTTCACTTTCATACTGATTCTATCTAACAATGTTCCCTTCAAATGTTAGTTGTTTTATATACTTTGCTATTCATTTTATTGCTTTGATTCTCAAGATGACATAAGTAGAACATTATAGGCGACTTGTTGCTTTATCCGTATGCTTATATTTGCAGGAACATGGGGATCTACTTTGTATTATTTCCTTGTAAATGAGAGAATCTTTTCGAAATTAAGGATAACTTTTTTTCATTCTCTCTGTTCTCTTTATTTCACGTTTATTTCTTCTAATTTACAAGATATTGTTAATTTAGTACTTTGACTGCCTCGGTGGCGCAATGGGAGCCAATGCGACTGCTGTGCTTGAGGTCTCGGGTTCAAATCCTGAGTGTAGCTTGGGACTAGATGGCGTTATGTCCGAAGTATTTAAAAAGGGTACCGAAGCCTAAGTCTTATCTCTGTTATTCTTCTGTTATCATTCTATAAATTTGTCTATAGTTTTCATACCTCTTGAAAAACTTTCTAATTGATTGTGTCTTTCAATAAAATAATACGACTCTATTTCATCCAAATTCCTCTCTTTCTTTAACTTATTTTTATACCAAATTTGATTATTCCACTTGCAAAACATATTTTAAATGTTCATCATATTAATACGTATTTAAATTTTTTACATGTTTAGACCACTTTTTTCTGAGTGGAGATGAGAGGAAAGAAATTACTCTTCATCTACTCATCAAGCAATCAGCAAAACTAGGAGTGATTGATTTGACTAATGAACATGTGTTGCTAGTGTGTCGTCACTTGCCTTTATGGTTCGCTTGTTTTGATTTAGTTATCTTATTCGTAAAAACATGATTTATCTCATTTCATTTGTTCCTGAGATAATTGAATTTTTGTTAGTTACGCTTTATATTATAATCGTACCCAAGCGCGTGTAAAGTAGTCCAATCTATCAAAACCGCGGCGTACTCTTACTTCCATACCCACAGTCCTACACTGTTGACCTGGCCTCGTCTAACTTTTATAATAAGTTAGTATATTATTTTTCTGAAACATTGAAGTAAAAGTTTCTTCTAGAATATTAACAATTTCATTAATATGCTACGAGTGGAATTTCTTCAACGAAACAGTGTCTGTATATTTAATGATTTAGATTATTCGAAGAGTTGAAACACAAGACATTAAAATATACGAACTTCATTAAAATATTACATAAATGTCTAACAGACAAATAAAATTAACGAGCACTTATAAAAGTTACGATCAAGTTAAATATCTTAATGTATATATTTCTTCTGTACGTGTGTTTGTCACTTATGGCTAATGACTGAACTCATTTGGATGACCTTCTGTGTGTATATTTCAATGGGTTCCTGGGTGGTTGAAAAACACAATGGAACCAGATAGCGCTGCTGTCAGTATTTTACCATCAGATAATAGGTAAACACTACACTTATTCATAAAATTCTAAGGTAGTTGGAAGTTCGTCTGGGTCAGCGAGTATAATATGTAATAAAATGATAGCAATTTTCATTGACGTTTGCTGTGTAATGGCACGGCAAATAGGAATGAAAGAATAAGCTATTCCTTATCCGCTTAAACATGGATCTAAATGGTAGTAGTAAAATATAGTTTCACCATAACTTTGAAGGCTTTTATAGGGTGTTTTTTTAAGCTAGATAGAACTTTAAATTGTAAAAAGTAACACAAAAAATTAAATTTTGATGAAACTTTTTTTTTTATTTGTTTCAGTATACTCTGACAAATCATCATGAATAGACTCACGCTTGAACAACGCTACGAAATTATCCAAATTTACTTTGAAAATCAGTCGTCGATTCGCGCAACTTATAGACGACTTCGTCATTTGTATGGCGTATAACACGAACAATGCTGGCCTCCAAGGCGTCAATTGTTGCTGGTTTATCAGCATAAACCAGTGACTTCACGTAGCCCCACAGGAAATAATCGAGAGGTGTCAAATCGCACGACCTTGGAGGCCAATTGACAGGTCCATTTCTCGAAATCAACTTATCGCCAAATTTTGATTTCAATAAGTCGATGGTTGCGTTCGCCGTATGGCACGTAGCGCCATCCTGTTGAAACCACATCTCCTCCGGATCAATGTCATCCATATTTTCAAACAAAAAATCATTGATCATGGTGCGGTAACGATCTCCATTGACCGTAACGCGAGCTCCGGCCTCATTTTTGAAGAAATAAGGTCCGATGATGCCACCAGCGTGAAAACCGCACCATACGGTGCATTTTTCTGGATGTAATGGAGTCTGTAGGGTCTGTTGTGGATTGGTCTCACTCCATATGCGGCAATTTTGCTTATTAACAAACCCGTTAAGCCAAAAATGCGCCTCATCGCTGAACACAATTTTGCGATAAAACAGTCGTCTATAAGTTGCGCGAATCGACGACTGATTTTCAAAGTAAATTTGGATAATTTCGTAGCGTTGTTCAAGCGTGAGTCTATTCATGATGATTTGTCAGAGTATACTGAAACAAATAAAAAAAAAAGTTTCATCAAAATTTAATTTTTTGTGTTACTTTTTACAATTTAAAGTTCTATCTAGCTTAAAAAAACACCCGTTATCTGATATTTTGTCCGAAAATTGCGTTTGTGTATTTTATTCTCTTCTCATTTTTTTTGTCTCAAAGCTTTTTCTGCTTATTGTTGAAGAATATTTCCAATTTCAGCTTTGACAAGCTATAAGTTAAATTCAGCTTATTTGTTACATTATCACTGACACATTATCGAAACAGACTTATTCCCTACCATTCTCCCTTTTTCACAGGTGTGTTTAAAAAAAAATCGAGTAATGAATTCAGTAATATATTAAATGGTGTCATTTTGGGAGTATGTATATTATATCCTCACGATTATAAAAAGAAGAAAATAAAAGACCGAAAAATCGTGTCGTCATTAAAGTTCATGGTAATTCTTTTAGTTAATCATTCATCAAATCAACATCAATCACATAAAAATATTAGGACTCCTTATGTTCCTAACTTATAGGTAACCTCCCCTTACCTTAATATAAAACTTTTATTCTCTTTACAAACATTGTCTAGTAACTTGACATAGTAATTTATAATAAAGTTAATTTTGTATTCTGCCTCTGTGGCGTAGTGGTAGCGTATGCGGGTCGGACCAATTGTTTGTATGATCTACAAATATTTGTTTCGGAGTTTGGGTGTTTTTTATGTATAATATGTATGTATTTACAAAAAAAGTATATTTGTATTTATGTCAGTTGTCTAGTACCCATAACACAAGCTCTGCTTAGCTTGGGACTAGATGGCGTTATGTGTAAGATGTCCGAAATATTTATTATTATTATTCTAATGGAATTCTTTACGTATCATTAGAATGTGTATAGTATGATTAAGAATGAATAACTAAAAAAAATATTAATAAATTCAAGTTAATCAAAAGTATTTTAAAATATAATCTTTCGGGTGTCAGTAATGAAGTCACAGTACGTTTCATTTTATAATAAACAAATATTGTGTCAACAAATTAACGCGTCCCATATCAAACGGTCTCTAAACACACCCCGCGTCAGCCTTCGTCAAATTTTTATCATTATCATTATATCATTTTCATTATTAACTTTATAAAGTTATACTTAACGATATATATATCGCTACATATAATAAAGAACCTTTATTACTTTTTTAATTTGTTTTTCTTGTTTTCATTTCTATACCTCGTATTTGACGTCCAAAAATGTTCCCTTCGGTATCGTAAATAAGAGTTTTTTGAATGAAAAATGGAAATAATTGAACTTTTGTACGTAAACTTTAGATAAATTAGGCAAACATTGTAAGAAGATGAATTATGGTTTCCAGAAGCTTTGCTCAGTTTGGGTTTAAATAGGAATGGTGAAATATGTTTTCAAAAATAGTATTTAAAGTTGATACTTCAAATTTTTAATACGCATTCATAAAGGTTAAAATAAATTCATTGGACTCATAGTATTTGAGGGATATTCATCAAGAAAATTGAGAAGAGAACTAACTTATTAAAACATCAAATATCGTAGACTCTTAGAACATAAAATAAAACGAAACAATTGTCACTTACCTTTATCACACATCACATAACAAACACAGAAAACATCACCACATTTACAGAATAAAACACGCCACTACGAATGTTTACGATTGATACGCGTCGTACCGGCTCGGTACGCGATACGGGGGTGATACGCGGCGACGGTACGATAACTGAACCGCCATACAACACGCGGAGGACCCAAGTTTTGGCGCATGCGTACCCCAAGGAACGTCAGGTGTTTTATAACTATTTCGTTCCTTGAAAGTCCTTTAGTGCACTAGAGATGTTTTGACATCGGCCTCCCAATTTTATTCAGAGGCCGTATTATGTATGGGTTTTACTAGAACCGCTTCGTTTGTTATTAAGGAAGACGGGAGTTATATGTGGTTAGTTGAATGGGTATTATAATATAAGAAGTTGTTATTGAGAACTAAGCCGTAACCAACAAGTTGTTAAATGTTGCAAAACCACGTTTTTTTCAAAATGCAATGCTGCATTGTTGTTTTAATTGCTTTTGCAGTGAGTATGGGGAACACTACTCTTGGATTCTGCTCGTTTTCCATTGCGAAGAAAAGAGTCACTTTGAAAGGATCAAAAAATAAAAACAATACCCAGTTTACTGTCATCATGGTTGCTTGTAAGATATTGCCATGGAGCGATAAGGCCGCCACTTGTACATACTTTATAATAGTTTTAAATTTACCATGTAATTATATAAGCTGGTGTACAATAAAGATATTTATTATTATTATTTACGAATACCCAAAATAAAATATTTGAGATTTTATCTTAGAAGTTTGTCGACGTGGTAAATATATATATTCATGCAGTTTCATCTTTCTAGCACCAACCATTAGTAAGGTAAGCCGTGGATGTACGGATGGACGGACCTGACGAAACTATAGGGGTTCCGAAACGTGAACTCCTAACCCCTAATAAACGTTTTTCGAAACGCTAGCAACTTTTTTTTTTTTTTAAAAGGCAACTCCCACATTAGGAATAAACATCACAGGATGTTTATTCCTAATGTGGGAGTTGTCTCGTGTGTTGAGTCGTGGGGGACTTTACAAACATACATGAAACGGACACAAAGAACATCCAGACTCGGGACAACAATTCGTGGATCACACAAATTGTTGTACCGCATGGGATTTGAACCCACGACACTTGGCGCAGTAGCAAGCGGCATGGCGACCAACCGTGCAGTCAGGATCTACTTAGTACGCCTGTTACATTTCTAACGACGTTATATTATTATGACTGCCTCGGTGGCGTAGTGGTAGCGTATGGTAAGCTTGAGGTCTCGGGTTCGATTCCCGGGTCGGACCAAATATTTGTAAGATCTGCAAGTATTTGTTTCGGAGTTTGGGTGTTTTATATGTATAATATGTTTTTACAAAAAAAATAGGTATTTAAGTATTTATAACAGTTGTCTAGTACCCATAACACAAGCTCTGCTTAGCTTGGGACTAGATGGCGTTGTGTGTTAGATGTCCGGAATATTTATTATTTATTTATTATTACATTATATATAACTATTCTTAAAACGTACAACACAAATCTATCCATCCAATCTAAAACCTTTAAACGAACAACTTTTGTATAAATATAATCCAAATCTCGGGAACGGCTCAAATGATTTTTATGAAATTTAATATGCAGGGGGTTTTGAAGGCGATAGATAGATCTAGGATTCATACATTGAAAATTTACGAATAATAAAATACCAAGTCCGGTACGCTCCAAACCTGTACCACCAGTATTGAAATATAAATAATTCAATACTTACATACTCACATCTTCTATCCCCGAAAGAGGCACACAGTTGCGTATTTATGCCTTAATAAATTTATAAACTAAAATTATTATAGTCCTATTTAGACATCTTTAACACATACTTTATAATGTTCAAACTTGTGCCCTAACGAACAATTGTTCTGGTCTACACTGAAATAGTCTATTCAATTATATTGTTAAGCGGACGTTACGCTGTTATGAGTCGCTAGGGTATTTGAATGGTATGTTGTAAAAATGTTTCATGGTTTGTGATGTTTTGGACGTTTTACATGTTTCATAATTCATTAACATAAGCGTTTTGAACGCATACTGTAAGTTGGAAAGTAAATTTCAAACATATATATAAGGATTTAGAAGCTTGCGAGTCTTGGGACTACATCTCTTCATTATCGTTCCTCCTTCTTCATTCATGTTTGTGATCTGTAAATATTTGATTCGGAGTTGGGTGTTTTCGATGTATATTATGTACATATATATTTACAATGTATATTTGAATATACAAAGGTTTAGTAGACCTATTCCTGTTAAGGGCGTGTAGTCCACATCGCTTCTCACTGATCTAACCGTTTTTGGGATACTGGAATTTAATTGATTTTGACTCTTTGGCTCATTGGTAGCGTAAGCGACTGCTGTTTTTGAGGTCTCGGGTTCGATTCCCGGGTCGGACCAAATGTTTATATGATCTACAAATATTTGTTTCGGCGGAGTTTGGGTGATTTCTATGTATAACATGTATGGTTTCATAAAAAAATGTATAAAAGCATTACCTATACATGTACAAACTCTGCTTAGTTTGAGACTAGATGTCGTTGTGCGTAATTTGTCTCTCTAACGACACGCCACTTAGTTCAATCCTCGGTTTCTAACATCCAGCCAGCCGTCTTGTGCAGATCATCAAAAATATTTATCATTTACTATTATAAATAAATGTTATTAACAAATATCAATCTTATTTCTTAATTCCGAGGTAGTAGATTCCATTAGTATCTACAAAATATTGACGATCGCAATCATGTTTGAGTGTAATATGATTGTATTTAAAAATACCTAAATAAGTTTTTCAGCATCAGTCTATATTGAGATGCCCGATATTACTCTGTATGAGATATGTAAAGCATTCACATCCCTTTCTGGAATTTCTAACAAATAACACGTGTTACACGTGTTCCTGAAAATAAAGGTTAACTATAAACAACATACCATGTTTTATTATCTTCAAAGCTTACAACAAAGTTAGTTGCTATACGTCCATAATTTTGATAGGACAGTGTATTAGTTTCTTTTGTGAAGTTCTCCATTATAGGAAAGAATGTTATTTGCCCCTGTTATTCTTGCCGCGGAAAAGTTTTTAGATAATAACAGATGATATTGCGGGGAAAATTCTTACGAAATATAGTTTCGATTCGGGTATTACTCAGTGCTGTGTCAAATTTCAAAAGTATTGGCCACTATAATATGTCATATATGTAAGTGTGGGACGTCCTCTAGCCCGATGGCAGGACGACTTACGTAGGAGGGCTGGCTGCGACTGGATGCAAAAAACAACAGACCGGGCTCTGTGGTGTTCCTTGGGAAAGGCTTATGTCCAGCAGCGGATGATGATGAATATGTCATATTGATAAAAGATTAAAATAATAAGTACATATATCCGAAAACAGTATTCTGTAGGGGTTAAAAAAATTGACATGCCCTGTGCTGTTTGACCAAGTTAGCCGAAATGAGGCGTCACAAAAAACCAGTAGTGTTTTGTTCTTTTTATTAAGTGTGTGAGGATGTCCGAGTTCCAACTTAAATTGAGGTCTAAGGGTGGACCCAGGATATATAATTATGTTACGTTCATCAGAACATTTTTATGGTGCTCTTAAGCACGAAATACTAAAGTGCATGTGTGATTTATTAATAAATAGCGACCCAGCATGTTTTTAAAATTGGTTGCATATTTTAAAAGATCTAATTGAACATATAGCTTAATGTACTTCATTACACTATGTAAAGATGTGTAGATATATCTAATAAATTTAAGCAAGAAAAATAAAGTTAAGCAAGTACCTTTCGAGGTTTGACAACTATTATTTTGCACTGTCCTTTTTTGTAGTAGGTTGTATAATAGGACGTAAATCGATTACAGACATACAATTCCAGCCATTTCAGTATGACTGTGATCACAAAGCTGCGTCTTTAATTTCCGGTACATAAACAATATCTCGAATAATCGTTCCGCCCTTAAATTAAGATTATAATACACGATCGAACGCCGATCCTTGCCACAGAATAAATTACCTTTCGAAAGTGACATTAGCAGATAATTTGACTTTTAGAGGTACGATCATTATCATTTATTTAGGTTTAAGGTCTCGTGGGGTTTGGGAACGCGTTGTAATCTCGTAGATCATACCTCTAGTAGGCTATTTCATTGACTGCCTAGGTAGCGTAGTGGTAGCGTATGCGAATGCTAAGCTTGAGGTCTCGGGTTCGATTCCCAGGTCGGACCAAATGTCTGTATGATCCGCAAATCTTAGTTTGAAGTTAGATGGCGTTCTGTGTCAGATGTCCTAAATATTTGTTTCGGAGTTTGGGTGTCTTCTATGTATGTGTCGACTTCCACAAATAACACAACAATAACCTACTACAGCGCCATCTACCGAAGATACACTGAACTACGAAGTAACGCGCTACACGGAGTAACTACAAATCCTGAATCGCGCAATAAATAGTTACGATATCCTTCTAGCAATACTTTCCCACTTCATGATTTCCCACGATGCACTAGAATGGTTCTCGTCCTATCTTCGGGGACGCCAGCAGTCCGTCCGAACCGATGAATCTTCATCGATGTGGGCCGAACTCGACTCTGGTGTTCCACAAGGCGGTATTCTTTCTCCTCTTCTCTTTTCTTTATTTATAAATCTCATTACCCGTGAACTTCAGTGTTCGTATCACTTGTATGCTGACGACCTGCAGATTTATTCACATTCTAGTGTAGATAATTTGGACAGAGCTGTAAATAGTATTAACCAAGACTTAGAAAACATAAAAAACTGGTCCAGCAGGTTGGGTTTAACGGTGAACCCATCAAAATGCCAAACGATCATCATAGGGAGTCCTAGAATGATGGGCAGAATTGATCCTGATGGTATTCCTGAAATCATCTTTAATGATGCTGTTTTGCCCATCAGTGCTTCGGTCAAGAATCTTGGACTACATATTGATACAACCATGAATTGGCAGATCCAGGTAGCCAGTGTCAGTCAGAAAGTCACTAACATATAACTAGGATTTTATCGCCTTAAAAATTTCCTACCAATAAAAATAAAGACGATGCTTGTGCAAACTTTAATTTTTCCGCTTATCGACTATGGTGATGTGTGTTATCTCGACCTGAATGCAGATCTGCTCAATAAATTAGACCGGCTTCTCAACAATTGCATTCGATTTGTTTTCAATCTGCGAAAGTATGATCATATTTCTGTCTACCGTACACAACTGTCATGGTTACCCATAAGACAACGCCGTAGTTTAAGGGCTCTGTCTATGTTGTACGCCCTTCTCCAATCACCGAACTCACCTACTTACTTAACATCTTACCTCCAATATCTCTGCTCTAACCATGACAGGAATCTTCGGTCTTCTAATAATCTTCTCCTTCTTTGTCCTGCACACATTTCCAGCACAGTCCATTCCTCTTTGCAAATCAAAGTACGGAAGCACTTTAGGGACCTGCTGACGGAGGCATCAGAATAACACTTAAAAGTGTCTATTATATATGTATATATATATATATATATATATATATATATATATTTACTTTTATTAATTTTTTTGTATTTATATTGTATATGTATAAATTATATTCTATGTATGTATATCTAGCACCTATTTATCTGTAGGAATCATTGTATTTCATAAAATAATTTTATTTAGTCTCTCGTGTCGTACAAACACACACCTGCCACAAACAACTTCGCAACACCCAAAGGTTTGTCTGGTAGAAAATGCCTGTGGCATTAAGTCCGCCTTGTGCAACATGTTTGCAGGAAGTTTTAATAAATAAATAAATAGTTCTCGCGCCGATTATCATATATACAACATCCCAACATCAACTGTTGGGCAGTAGCCCGCCTTTTTATTGAAGTTATTATTTATTATTGTCTTGATTATTTATTTATTATTACAGAATAATGTTTGTATGATTTGCAAATATTAGATTCGAAGTTTGGGTGTTTTCCATGTATTATACTCGTGCATTTACTAAAAGGAGGTGTATAAGTATTCCATCAGTCAATCTAACTTTCATAGCACAAGCTCTGCTTAGTTTGAAGCTAGATGGCGTTCTGTGTCAGATGTCCTAAATATTTATTTACAAGCTTACTTAATAGTTTGGCAACGAAAACCGTAATATGCTCATGCTACTAACCCCCTTTCTAAAATAACAAATAAATAATGAACGAAACATAAATAAAATTTTAAATGCGTATGGACACCCGCAACACCAGAGGCGTTACAAGTGCGTTGCCGGCCTTTGAGAGATGAGGCCCTTTAAGAAAAAATAAACATTTGATATAAAGTATGACCTAGAGGTACATGTTAGAAACCAAACATTAAATTTATTCTTAAGTTAAGAACTGCTAAATAGAAGTAAAAATAAAATATTGAGGTTCCTATAATAATTGCAAAAGCTATCAATCAAGCATTCGCTGACCACACATGCAACACATTATCCTGAAATCATTCTAAGCAAGACCGGAATATCGGAATTGGATCAAAAATAGAATATCTACAATCTACTTTATATCATTTACTTTATTTACTACTCTAATAATATTTTTCTAAGATCTCTGACGGAGTGCAAAACTATCTTGTTATTTTGTTTGTTATAAGTTTTATAGTTCATTGGTCGATAAGTTATGACGGTGAATTGGCATTGTTAAGTGGGCCAAGTGGTCTCCTTTACAAGTTTTATATTTGTTAGAAAAGTAATCTCGTAAACAATGGTGAAGAATTATGAAAATTATTATGAAGTCTAAGGAAGGGTAACAAATACTTATTAGATTTAAATGTGTTATACTTTCATTAGTCAATTGTAGAAAATGCAAAAATGTTAGTCAGTATAATTCAGAACGAAATATTTCAAAAATCTAGAACGCATTTTTTTTTTTTTTTTTAAAAAGACAACAACATTAAATTGTTGGACATAAATATTTTGCTAATTATAATTTGATCTGATATTATAGAGCAAATCTACTGGAGTTCTACGGGTGCTGGGCAATTAACGATGGAAAAATTTAGTAATTATCAAAAAATATTCAAGTAAGTACGAAAGATATGAATATCCCCTCTCAGTCCGAGCACAGCTCAAACAGAATCAGGTTTACACTTACAGGACATAAGTTTTAGGTTAAGCAACTTAATCTTTTTTCTTTGTTTTACACCGACTGGCTGGACCTGAGGCCCAAATGCAAGGGATCCCAAGGACAGTAAAAATGCGGCAAGGCACTTGTGCCTTTTGAGCCGCAAATACCCATAAGCCGCTGTAGTCATCATCTTCCTAGCCTTTATTATTCCCAATATTATTTGGGGTCGGTTACAAGTTTAACCGGTTTTACCTGAATATCAGTTTTCACACAGAGCGACTGGCATCTGACCTTTGTAACCCTGAGGGTGAACTAAATTCGCAGGTTGAACTAGTTGTCAGTATATTTGAGGGCACTGACTTCTCAATAAAGATTGTCATAGATGTTTATGACAACCGGGACCGACGGCTTAACGTGTTCTCCGAGCGGGCGGAAAACATCGCCACCATCCTTTCATACCCTGAGCTGCGATTAAGAATTTCTTGTAAGAAAAATTTAACAGCAGTCCGAATCTAACCCGAGACCTCTTGATCTGCAGTCGTTTATGCTAACCAATATACCAATGAGGCAGTCCCAAAAGCCGCTGTAGTAACTTATTAAAAGGTGAACATATATTTTTTGATTATGATTGCTACGAGTATATTATCAAAAGGAGCTGTGTTCTACTGTTGGTGTTATTTTTAATATAGAACAGACATAGATTGGAATATTAAAAGTCAATTTGAACTTCTTCTTTGTCTTGCACGGGCGTGAAACATCGCCAACAAAACTTATACGCTCATATTAGATAATAAAAAAGCTAATCTTGTACAAAACGCAAGACAAAATATTATATCTTTCGTTATTCTACGTTTTGTAATAAGTAGGAAATGGTCACATACATTTATTCCATACCATTGTATTTAGCTCACGTTTTTACTTAAAGCCACTCCAGCTTATTGAGCTAAAATTGAGCTTGTAGAAAGCTATAGCCTTGCCAATAACAGCTGGTTCAGCAGAATTGCATCTTTTTATTCATGAGAACTGTCTGTCGCATTTCAAGACACCACGTATGATGATATTATTGTGTTGAAACTTTAGAATTGCGTTCACGTCTTATGACGTTGATTTAAAATGTACCTTCACAGGATGCCATAAGACTCATAATAGAAGTTTTAGATTATTAACACGTATCAGCATTTGTCTAACTAGAAGGCATTCGTGAAATAAATTTACCTTGTCTGTAACAAGCAGATTATGTTAATACATTAATAAAATATTTGTCAAAAAATTATTACTAAAGATGAACATTTAAATGTTCTGGAATATTCTTAGTTTAAACATAAATAATATTCGCATTATTCCCTCAAAGTAAGGGACTAGGGTAAGTTACTTCGTTAGGACCCGGTGTGGGCAGTTCTTAGCAATTTTAATCTGCTACAAGTAAAATTTATTACGCTATCATTCTATGAGGTCTATGTCCGCACGAGAAAAAAAAGGGTAACTATTGGCAAAAAAAAAAATTATCAACAGTCTTCAACAGTCCGCTCTTGTTCATAGGCCTTTTGTGAGAAAGGCAGTTTTGGCCTATTATACCACCCTAGCTAGGCGTGTTAGTATAGGATATGTTTCAAGTTTTCCTTCTCTTAGCAGTGAATTTGTCTTTAGGTAGTTTTTTCCTTAGTCGCATTTCGAGTCACTTATGGGATAGATATGGGTGCTGACACTGCGTTATCTTAATCCGACACCACAAGGATCGGAATATATTTCTTCAAAATAGTTTTATTAATCATTAAATTTTTGTCTTAAACTTAAGTTTAACAAGTAGAAACCCTGAGTCCTGCTCTTTTATTGTATGCCAATAAAACGAAACGTGGTTAAAACCGTTTTTGACCATGAATTCTTTCTTTCAACGCAACGTAAAGGTTGTAAATTTTGGTTGTAAAAATGGCTTTATTTACAGCATAGAAAATTGAATAAACTAGCTTTTGTCCGCAGCTATGTTGGTTGTTGCGACAAAAAGTAACCTAGGTCCAATATATCTCTCTACGTGATGGAAAACATGAGCAGAATCCAAGAGTTCTGGTCACCAGGTTCATTGCAAGTGCACAATGCAGCATGGTGACCCACGCTATAGCGACCTATATAGATGCTTCTACATCATCGGACCTCCGTTCACTATCGAAATTCATCCAAATCGGTTCAACGGCTTAGCCGTGATAGAGATAGAGATATTTCTAGTATGGATATATCTAATACCCTTCTCATTCTTATAACTTAACTCAACTCAACTTAACTTTAGCAATTAAATTAAGCTTTAAAATGAAAAAGCTCCAGTAGGTCAATGGTCTTAACTTGATCCCAATCAACAATGAAATACCGTTCGTGAACAGTCTTCGAAATTCCTATGAATATTCAAGAAGTCTTGACGATGCTTAAAATAGTCAAGAAATCCCATCACTTTTCCAAACTGTAAATGCTTTTAGTAAAGTAATACCTAACATCATTACTAGCACAGTCATTTGGTGCTCATAAAGAGGGTTACCTGAAAAGTTTTCTGAGAGTTTTGGAAATTGGTGGTTTTATAAATTTCGACGTGCTCTTTTCGAATTTTTACTTTGCTACCTTTCGTATACCGTGAAAGCAAGACAGACAGACAGAGTCACTTTCGCGTTTATGTAAGTATGGATGCAAGTTTCCGTACGCTAGCAATCCCTGAAACAATTTCTTGCCAAACCGAGTGGTGTGTTTACGGAACTTTTTGCGGGAAACCGTGATTAGTGCGCTGAATATAATATTTATATATTTATACATACCTATTTAAAAACAGACTTAATAAGCATTTAAAACTCAAGTGTAATGATATTGACGCAGCAGCTTTAAGCTGCTACTGTATTACATATAATAATAATAAAAAAAAATTAAAGGTAGTAGGGCTATTTGCAAAATAATGTATCGACTTCATGCCACGCTGATTTTAACACAAAAAGGCCGGCTTGACCGGGCGATACTACTCTTGCACAGAAAATCAACCTAAATTGACAGCATTCGTAAAATGTGAGAAAATTTTGAACACATCACCACCAAAACTAACATGTTTTCGCATTCATATTCCAATAGATACTACTTTACATTTGTTTTGAACTATAAAGTGTTGGTGGCCATCCTAACTTAGAAGGAATGCTCATTAAATAAAAGATTTGGTAAGTACATACATGCATATGGCCTGCTTCACTAGTGCGATATGACGGCCTCATAATACACTCCGATGGCCGCAAAAGATCGCGGCTCGGCTCCCCCTAAGCCGGACATTCTGCCAGCGTGTGGAGCCGTGACCATAGTCCGGCCACCGCAGTCAGGCATTGGCTACTTCCAGATCAGACACAGGTGATCTCCTAAGCATTCTTTTCCAATAATTACTTGCGTTTGCCAGTATGAGAGGGCCCCGTGATGCCTCTTGAGCTAATCCTCCATAACGGGTCTCACCGTCGCAATTACGGTGTGCTCCCTCCACACCACCTATGACATATTTATTTGTGTCTCTAGAGCTGCAAATGGTTTTGATACTGTATAATATGACTACTACTGTAGTCACTTATCATCAGGCGATTATTACCTTTTTTACCCCAAAAATACTTAATTAGTGAAATAGTTTTTTTTTCATATCAGTCATCTGCCGCATTTGCTCTAATGGTTGGTGATCCTGTCTGACTACCTTAGGCTCAGCTGGCTTCGATTTTCACCGGTATGTGTTTAGAAATGTGTAAATGTGTTTTCAGTGGTTTGGTTATCATATAGCATAGCAGGCTTTACCCGGGTGAGGGTCGGGATCCGACGACTGTGTGCTTAACGATATAAAATATTATTATTAATTGTTAAACGCTTGTAACACTAATGTTGATGGCTCACTACACGTATTGTATAACTGTGAATGTGATGAGTATATTTTGATTTAATTAATTAATATATCTCTTAAGAAATATTTACTTTAACAGTAACTAAATCAGCTTTCAGTAGCAAATATGAGGAGCAAGTCTGATATTTTATTATAAACGGCAATCATTTTTCACTTCTGCCTTACTACAAGGCAGAAGTGAAAAATGATTCTCACATTCTGGTGAGAAAATATTTGAAATGGGCTGAGATAGAAAATTTACTGTCATCAATTTATTTACCAACTTATAGAGTAGAGGACCTTACAGTAAGTCAAAGCTTTTAATGCTTATTAATGGAACGAAGTCTCTTAAGTCTCAATTTTATTAAGATAACTTAAGTAGACTTATATAACTTGTAATGTACTTTGAAGATATTTTGAAAGACTTTTACAAAGTTTTCACTTATATTGTAGATGTCATAAAATTTATATGTAGTGTGTCTAGATTAGACTTAACTATTAGAATAGAAAAAAAAGTTGCGTGTACTAGCGTACACTCGTAAGAAGTGAAACTTCTTTATGACGTTATTTTTCAAAAAATAAATATCATATGTCGACGTAAGGTATAACGACCAAAGACTTATAAACCAGCAATATTCGTGACAATTCTTATTTCAAGTGCAATAAAAGTTAAGGAGCGAGACCTGAGTAAATATTTCGCGATCTGTGGTGTGAATGAAGTAAGTTTGTGGAATGTGATGTGTGTAGTTATTTACATTGTGGACTAAATAAAATAATATTGTTTGTAATGTGATATTTCATTGTAGTATTAATTTGGTCCTGTTTGTGTTTGAAAATGTTTTTTGTTTTATTTTATAAATTTTTTTTGAAGGATTGTATATAACTACTCTCAATAATGATAAAACATTTTATCATGGCCGAAAAACGTCAACGTCCACCATCGATTTACAAGCAGAATTTAATCGATTGTCTCTGTATAAAGTAGAGACTATAAATGAACAATTGTTTCAGTTTATAAATAACAGGAAAAAAACTCAAACGTAACTACTCAAAACGCGCCGCAAAATACATTGGAGACATTTACCAATCCCTGTGATAAGAAAAAGATAGCGTAACGGATAAATGTGACGCGTAACGTAACGGATAAATGTTACGCGTAACGAAAAAATGTTACACTAAATTTTTTGACAACCCCGATAAAGAAGTTTCACTTCAATAAATATGATTGTTCAGTAAAGTTTCCGTGCAGGAGCATATCAATTAAAAGATCATGTATAAATATCGCTACACTATTTATTACTTATTTATTAGCTGCAAATGCCTTAATTTGCAAATTTAAATCATCGCGTATTATACAGGCAAACCGCAAAACTACAGCAAATTACAATATAACGCCACTGCAAAGAGAAGTAAAACTTGAAACAACCCCTATACTAATTCATCATCATCATCATCTCCCTTTCTTTTGCCTAACTTTATTAGGGGTCGGTGCAATGAGTTTCCTTGCTCCATTCTCCTCTATAACTCGTCAGTTCACTGCTTACTCTCATCCTGGCCATATCCTCTTTTACGCAATCCATCAATCTACTCTTATATCCGTCGACTTCCATACTTATAACTTTCTTAACTATATTTTGCTCATCTTTCAAAACTTTCTTAACTATATTTTGCTCATCTTTCAAAACTTTCCCACCCGTGGGAGAGCTATGCTTCGGCATGAATGGGTCAACTAGACCGGAATGATACCACGGCCTCACAGAAAACCGGTGTGAAATATCGCTTGCGCTGTGTTTCACCGAGTGAGTGAGGATACCGGAGGCCCATACCCCAACCCTCCCACCAACCCCTTTCCCATCCCCCAATGGTCGACAACGCACTTGTGACGCCTTTGGTGTTGCGGGTGTCCATGGGCGGCGGTAATCGCTTACCAGGTGATACGTCTGCTCGTTTGCCCACTATTCAATAAAAAAAAATAAAAAAACTACATGTTGATGAGATGAAGATTCATAATTATGTTACGTATTTTTTCTACCAATGGCTTCGAACAATTTATTTGTCTACTATAAAGTACACGATGTGAACAAATAAACATCCAGTGTTTCTAGATTTTATTTTCAGATCTGTAAGTTTAAAGATCTAATTAAAAACATGTTTTAATTAAATTAGAAAACCTATAGGTATTTTACTCAAAAGTAATTTTCATCAAAATACTAAAAAAGGAAGCGGCAAGGTTATTATAAAATAATTTAATGTACACAATTTTCCGCTTATTACCGCGTCAAAGGCAATTTTAATGAAGATACAGGTGATCCTTAAATAATTATCTCATATAAACGAGGTATTCGACCGCGTTATTAACTTTTCAATTTTCTTTATTACTTGGAATTGTACCGTTTCATTAAAGAGCAGTCCTGTTATTTTGTAAAGTGAAACCACATTTTAAATAATAGTGAATCTGATAATTTAGTTTAGCAAGTCGTTTAATTAGATCTCAAATCTTTTAATGAAATTATTTATTTAGTTACATATTAGTTTGTTTATCAAAGACTTCACAGCACACTCACCTGATGTTAAGCTGCCAAGTTAATACGTGACCTCATATGAATCAGTTTGTATACATATATGTAATATCTTATCTAAACAACAAAATATCAAAAACTATTCATAAATTTTAAAGAGAAAAAATTTCATTACGTGCTATGTGTAAGCCGAAGCCACACAAGTCCCAGAGGATTGGAGGTGCAAATTGCATGCAGATCCTATGTGGAGAGAATATTCCTTGGATAGCTTTACCTGTGTGCTCACACAAAATTGACGAAAGAGTAATTCGTAATAAAGTCCTCGTAAAATTAAGTAATTAGGACATAGCACATTTGAAACAAAGGAAAATTTTATAAAACTGTAAACCGACTAAGTACAATTTTTAATAAAGTTTAAATAGCCCTTATCGGTGGACAAAAAATAAATAATATAATATGCAAATATTTCGTTTGTGAGTGTGATAAATTGTATCAAAGCTATGACCTGTAGTAGTGTAGTAAATTGCATTCGAATGAAGTAAAAAGTTCAGAAAAATGATTTTTCTTTTCATAAGTAAGGTACTGGTCGAAGTTCTTGGCTTTCAATACGTGAGCAGATATGACTATAGTGACAATGATCACCGAATCTACATTCCACATATCGACAATCTTGTGAGATAAATCCATATATTTCATTTATTTTTTTTAAACTTTCACGATTTTGTCGTCATGAGGAATGCGATGTCAACAATCATTGCGTGGCGTTCTAATCGATCTATCACTACAATATCAGTCTTATTGGCAACATTAGTCCTGTTATAACGTAGCACGACAATTCTCGAAAATTGTTTCGGGCACATACCTGAAGTATGGCATCTTTAAATTCACAAGGTTGTACTCGTATTTAATGGCAAGTCAAAAAAAAACACGGAGTATGAAAGGGTAGTAACACACCGTATTCATAATGCGTCACCACTCGAACAACACTAGCGTCTAAAACTAAGTTTTTCAATTCCATTGTAAAATCATTTAAAGATTTTCTTTTAAAATACCAACCTATCGTGACTATTAGAAAAGTAAGTCGATAATATCCCTAGAAGCGTGGACTGAGCTTCGAGAGAATCTGAAGCCACAAGAATGCGATGTCAAAACTCACTCGCTCGGAACTTGGGGTTTAAGCTTCCAGGTAATACTCGTTGAAGGTTCGAACCTATAATTCTAAAATAAAGTGTTAAGATATATAAGTTAGTCAAATACCAACACGTCTATGGTAGACAAATAAGCAAAATACCCTCCAGGAGGAGGCTTATGTCCAGTAGTGGACCGTTAGAAGCTACTGATGATGACGCCAGTCAAAAGCATAAATATTTTTGTGGAATTTCTTTTATTTTAAGATACATTATTAGAATTTCGTTCAATCGATAATATTGCCATTAAAATACAAGCAGTTTTTTTTTTAATTTTGTTGCCTAAGTTGTTAAAAACTTTAAACATCATGTTGCTCATTCGACATCATGGAGCAAGAGTCGTATTCAGTCGTTCTCACTTACTTCAATAACATAACTGCTACACACGGCTCTGCACCACCCAAATGTCGACTAGAAGATAATCCCTGTGGCATTAAATGCGCCTGATGCATTATAATTGCAGGAAACTAAAATAAATAAATATTGATGATACTAATGGCATTGATTGCTAATATCGTGGCTTTGATTCTTATTGAGAACAAATTAACAATCGTTTAATAAGTAACGTCATTTGTTCTGAGTCTGAATGTATAACGTCTATAATACCTATACGTAATAAATAATAATATATCTTTATTAAAATAAAGAATTCAGAATTGTTCAAGTTAATTTCATTCAATAAATTTTCAACAAGTTTGCACGAGTGGAGTGCAACTACAATGTAAGTGTACAAAAGTGGAGCGATCACATTTTCGCTACAGTTATATCCATGAAAATTCTACCCATCTGTTTGGCTCAGTGAATCCTTCTTTATGCCGCACCTAGTAAAAGCTAGTCATAAATTTAAACTCGAACTCAGACAGGATAGCTTTTGATAGCTATTTTACTTATTCTTGCTATTTTCTTAACTACAAGATGCCACAGTGATTCAAGCAATTACTTCGCCGCTTTTTGCCGCGATTAGTGTTGTGGGTTTAAACTCCACATTGGAAAATACTTTGTGTAATCCACATTTTTTTTGTAATTCTGAGTCTTAAGGTATTGGTGTACATTACATTTATATTTGCATAGAGTTTTGTAAAAAGCAACCATGTCAAAAAGCAACATGGTTGTTTTCTGTATAACATGAAGTAGTGAAATAGATGATTTCGGCATAAATCGATATATTTGCAATCATGCGGACATAGATGTCTTCTAGAGAAAAGATTTTAGTTGACTTTACTACGCTGTTCAGATAAATTGGAGTAAGGATGTTTCAAGATTTAATTGCGCGTGTCTCACTAAGTTTTTTCTGTTCATCGGCTCTTACGATAGTCATAGGATAAATTTGAGTGATGACACTCCGTATTTTTAATCTGTCACAACGCGGACAGCTGATAAATTCCTCCCTAATAATTTAGTTATATGTTACCTATTTGAATATAGATAGCTTGTGCTCGTCAAACTAGACTATGAAACTTTAACTAAGAGTAAGTGCTTATTGACAAGTAATACAAACCGTAATTGGAGATTTGCGGCAATAATCCATACAGTTAAGTACATTACGTGATCTCGATAAACGCAAAGGGAACATTAGTGAACAGACCTAAATCAACAAAGTTGTTGGCTGTGCGTGATCATACCTCTGTTAAGGGGTTACAATGGAGCACCCGTAGTCGGAGTTTCCGAAATGTTTACTTGTCTGTCAAGCGGAGGCTATTAATATACACGTGTGTGATTTGAAATCGTCGTAACTTCAATTCTATTGTTTGTTTATTGAGGATTCATTCTGGATTTTGCAATAATGATTTTACCAATACTTATTCATTCATAATTGTACAAATTTATTTTATGTATTCCTTTTTCTCGTTCATGATTATAGTATGGTTTCTTTTTAAAATATTTGAAATACTAATTATTATTATTTATATTTGAAATTAATACTATAGTCGTTCCAATAGTTTATTTAACTTTTGACAGCTCTAATACTTAATCAAATAGTGATACCCTGACCCGTTACCTATTCGATTTCTTTCATCGATCGATTTTATGCATTAAGAAGTTTTAATCGATTTAACAAACTCATTATTTTATAGATAATTTCGTACTTCATATTTCTATGTGTTTCAATGTGCGACCTCCTTTGTCAAAATAAAGAAGAAATGGATTAAAAGAATGTTGTTCAAATATGACGGTTCTATGTCATGAAAAAATATATAAAAGGAACTGAATTTTCAAAATGTATTATTGTATTGTGTTGTAATTCAGTGGTTAATATTGTATTTGTTAAACTATTGATGATCTTTATTAAATCTCTCTATGTCTATTTTAAAATAATCTACAGTATTTCAATGAGTAACCTACAATATAGTTGAGTATTTATATTCCTCCGTATTGATTTATTTGTGAATTCTCACGTTTGGTTGAGTTGAGCGTATCGTTCCTGCCTTCGTTACTGTCAAAATGCCAAAAAAGAAAGTACTCAAAGGACAAACAAGAGAGTTTGTCTTGCGACTTCGTGAATACTTTGAAAAGGAAAGCCGTAATGGTGGGCCTCTTATACCAGTGACTCAAGTTAGAGACCCTGTTGCAGCAGCATTAGGTATTAGTGCTCCAACAGTGGCAAAAATAACAAAAGAAGGCTACGGCAGCAGTGGCATGGAACAGAATAAGCTATCTACACCTAAGAAAAAACGTCCGCCTAGTAAAGTTACAGCCGTTGACAATTTTGACGCTGATGCTATTCGTCGTCATATATACGACTATTACCAAAGAAAAGAGATTCCAACATTAAAAAAACTAACACAATCTCTTCGAAATAGTGGTTTGTTCCGTGGTCAAAAATCTTCTCTGACAAAGGTATTGAAAGACATTGGAATGTTATTCCAAAAATGTGACAAACGAAAAATTTTAATGGAACGCAATGATATTGCTTTGTATAGATGCGATTTTTTAAGACAAGCAAAAAAAATAGAAGATTGGTCGAATGTTGTTTTCACAGATGAAACTTGGCTCAATGCGAATCATACGCTGTCAAAAACTTGGACTGACAACACCGTTGGCTCCACTTCTACAGTACCAATGGGAAAAGGCGAACGACTGATTATTTGTCATGCAGGAACAGTAAAAGGATTTGTGCCAGGCGCTCTATTAGCTTTTAAATCCCAGAAAACAGGAGATTATCATGAGGAGATGAATTCGAACGTGTATGAAAAGTGGTTCAGAGAAATGCTTACATCACTCGAAGAGCCATCAATAATATTTATTGATAATGCACCTTATCACTCTCGTCAAATTAATAAAATACCAACACAGGCCAACAAAAAACATGAAATTATAAACTGGCTCCGTGACAATGGCGAAGAGGTGAATGAGTCCCTACTAAAAGTAGAGTTAGTAAAGATATTAAAAACAAAGAAGCTGCCAAAACGATACGTCATAGATGAAATGGCAGCAGAGCATGGGCATACCGTCCTCAGAATTCCCCCATATCACTGCCAATATAATGCAATTGAAATGATCTGGGCACAAGTTAAAGGATATGCTGCGAGGAACAATACATCTCCTCCTTTCACCGCAAGAAAAATGCTGAATTTACTGAAAAATGCATGTGAAAAAGTAACTCCAGAAAACTGGGCGAATGTTGTAGAAAAAACAAAGAAGGTGATAATGTCGAATTGGGATCGGGATGTTGCATTCGACAATTTATCTATCCAAGAAATGATAATCAATATTACTGAGAACTCAAGTGATGATGATTCCTGGTCATACGAAGAAGACGATTCTTTATAATTAAAATTAGTATTACAGTACCTCTTTTGGTTGTTTTATTTTTAATCCGTAAATTACTACGAATTTCAACATTTTGTACCTGTTCATTACAAGTAGGTACCGCAGGTAGTTTTTATTTGAACCAACTATAGTAAGTCTAAACAATTATTTTAGATTCATTAATTTGCGGCGAATACATTCGATCCCATTACTAGGTACGAGTACGATGGAACTGTTTTCATTACGCAAATTATTTATGCATTGAAACAGAGACATTTAGGGCATTTTAATGCAAAATAATAAAGCTTTTTACGTGATTTGATATAAAATATAATCACAATAATTTTATTGTATGTTTTATTAATATAATCGATAATCGATTTATTTCAAAACCGTTTTTATAGTCTGTGGTCATTAATTACGAATGACACATCCCTAAGTAGGCGGAGCCCGCCCATAAAGTACAGTATTATCTGTAGTACATTGTATCAAAAATTATTACAAAACTTTATGTGCGTGATCTGTCAAAAGTTAAATAAAGTATTGGAACGACTATAACTTATGCTTAAGCCATTATAGTTGTTGTATACATAAATATTAATGGGCAGTGGCTCGCCAGGCATGATCGCCTCGCCTGGTCGGAGGATCCTCCCTTTGTGTTGGAGGGACATGATACCCGTTCCCTCACAAATTTAACTGCCTCGGTGGCGTAGTGGTAGCGTATGCGACTGCTAAGCTTGAGGTCTCGGGTTCGATTCCCGGGTCGGACCAAATGTTTGTATGATCTGCAAATATTTGTTTCGGAGTTTGGGTCTTTTCTATGTATAATATGTATGTATTTACAAAAAAAAGTATATAAGTATTTATATCTTTTGTCTAGTACCCATAACACAAGCTCTGCTTAGCTTGGGACTAGGTGGTGTTGTGTGTTAGACTTCCGGAATGTACCTACTTATACTAAAATTGAAAATCTGTTTTTAAAAGTGTAACTTACGGAGTTTCTTGTCGGTTGTTCTCCATAAAATTGATATTTGGTATACTAGAGTCATTATATAACGTTTTAAAAGTGCCTGCGAAAGACCTTCTTAAAATAAAAGCTTTATGATAATTAAAATTGAATAATTATTATAAAATGCAGGTCATGAAGACGCGGATCTGATGCGCTCGGTATTGCGAATGGATTACAAAAATTTGCTCATAAAATTTAAACAAGTAAATTTAAAAAATAACAAATGCACTAGTCGTTTCTATGAATTTCGAAGGTTCCCCTCGATTTCTTTTATTTCTTTTTTCTTTCTCTATCTATTGATGTAATTTACCTGTATACACGGTACATATACCAAAATAACATTCTTTTAAATTTTTGTCTGTCTGTTCGTTTGTTCTGGCTAATTTCTGGAACGGCTGGTCCGATTCTGACGGGTCTTTCACTGATAGGTACTATATTTTAGATTCCATCATCAGATCCTAGTGATCTTATCATGGTGCCACCGTTTATATATCTACTTTCCATTAAAAAAGAATCCTCAAAATCGGTTCATAAACGACAAAGTTATCCGCGAACATACATAAAAAATAGTATATATTACAGTCGAATCGAGAACTTCCTCTTTTTTTGAAGTCGGTTAGAAAGATAAATGTGTTCTGCCTGTATAATAATACTATTCTACCTACTTCTTACCCTACTTTTATTCGACTACGAATGTAATCCCAATGACCTTGAAAGTCCACATTTTAATACATATCCTCGTCGCCTAATCTATCTATGTCAGTTTTCAGGTTTAAGATCGTTTATTTCTCATAAAGTATAAAATACAAATTCACTTACATGAGAAAATACAAATATACAACACTTCAATTACTGCGATACAGAAAAAAGAACTCACGTAATCGCTTACCATCAGACGATGCGTCTGCTCGTTTGCCCCATACTACATCAAAAACTATGATAAATCTTTTTTTATTTGTTTGTTATTGTCAGGACAAGTTTTTATAAACAAATTAAAAGAAAACCGATAGTTATATACACTGCGGACCTGCGGTAACTTACGTTAGGCTTAAATACAAAATATTTTTTCGGTGATTTAGGAAATACATATTTACGAAAATAAGTATGGCGGTACGAAGTTTCCCGTCTACAATAGTCAGCTAGTCTACAATAATAATATCCTTACTGTGTTTAGTTATGTATTTATTTATTAACTTTATTGCACACCACTTTAGTTAACATTTGTACAGAGATACATATACGGACATCGACATCAGGTATTACAATAGGCAATATGTTAGATTCTTTTTTTTTAAATGAACAACAATATCCGTGGGTAGCACCGCGGGTGTCAACTAGTTATATTTTGTATTATTCCATAAAATTTTATTTTCATTTTTACATTTATTGTAGAATGCAACATTGACTGTATAGATGGCCTAGTGATATAAACGGTCGCTACGCCGCTGTCTACTGCGCCAAGTGTCATGAGTTCAAACTTGGGACAACACTTTGTGTGATACAGATATTGTTGTCCTAAGTCTGGGTGTCGATTGTGCCTGTAAAATGTGTGTATATAAAGTCCCTGCTATACAGGATATATATTCCTCATGCGGGAGTTGTTGGCTGACAACAAAATAAATGATTAATAAAATACTACTTCTATGTTGATCGTTGCTTATAAGTCGGTTTAGGACTCGTACAAATTGTTTTAATAAAAAAGTAATCTATTTTTGTGGGAAAATATTATTTCAAGCACTTTACAGTAACCTTTACTATAATAAAATATTTTATAACGCCATCTATAGGTGAACATTGAAACTACTGAGATGAAGTAGTTTTATTTAAAGAAGTGTAGATGGCGCTTATCTACAAACACTTGATTATGTTTGCCAAAAAATAACTTTCCTTTAATCAAAACTATTCCACTTACATAAAAATCTTCTGTGCAGTGTATGTCACTAAACTCCTCCTTAACGGTTGAACCGATTTTAATGAAAATAATTGTGTCTGAGGATTCGAGAATGGTTTAGATTTTTTTTACTAGCGTTTGCAAATGTACAACACCGCGGGACTCAACTGGTTTTTATGTAAAATGCTACCAAAACAAAATATGTCCATGGTTAATAGGTACCTTTTTTTTTTTATTATATAGGTGGCAAACGAGCAGACGTATCGCCTGGTGGTAAGCGATTACCGCCGCCCATGGACACCCGCAACACCGGAGGCGTTACAAGTGCGTTGCCTGCCTTTTAGGAAGGAGTACGCTCTTTTCTTGAAGGTTTGAAGGTCGTATTGGTCCGGGAACATCGCAGGCGACAGCTCATTCCACAGTTTTGCTGTGCGCGGCAGAAAGTAACCAGCTCCTAGCCCAGTTGAAATTCCACAAACGTAAACGATGATAGAAAATTTAACAAATGTATGGGAATGACGTTTATCAACGCTAAGTCACATGGCCATAACAAAATATAAGCCAATTATATAAAATTATAGGGGCATTAGCGAATAAAAAAAGATGACTGCCTCGTTGATCTAGTGGTTAGCACAAGCGACTGCCAATCCAGAGGTCCCGGGTTCGATTCCTGAGACAGACTGGTGTTGGGTTTTTCTTACAAGAAATTCTTAACAGCAGACCGGAGTATGGAATATGGCGGTGTTCCCCTCCCGTGCCTCGGAGATCATATTAAGCCATCGGTCCCGGTTTTCATGAACACCTATAACAATCGTTATTGGGAAGTTAGTATCCACAAATATATTGATAACTAGTGCAACCTTCGAATTCAGTTCACCTTTTTTTTTTTTTTTTTTTTTTTCTCAGATTCACCTCCAACAGTATTGGAGCCCTTTTATATCTAGTTGTCTATTTTGATTCCTATGTTTATGATGCCCTCTCACTGCTATTCCGCTCAGTTTGTGTATACTAACTTCCCAATAACGATTGTTGTAGGTGTTCAGTTCACCCTTAGAGTGGCGGAGTCCCAGTCGTGGGAAAAACTGATAGTCAGACAATTGCAGGCGAGGCGATGAAGGTCGGAAAGACTTGGAGCGAAATAAAATGTAAAGCTCACGTCCGAACGCGATGGTGGATTGCAGTGGACGTCCTCATGGGATCATCCTTTTCTAGAGGACCAAGGACCATAAGTCAGTCACAATAACACCACGCTCAAGTAGCAGGCATATGTTATTTATCAGATAAATAAAATTCTCGTGTCGCAATGTTTGTAACAAACTGCTACGAAACGAAATATATATTATATTTATATTTTATACCCCTAAAAGATAAGGGTGAAGAAGGTAAATATTGTTTTCTTTTCAGGGCGAAACAACGTTTGCTGGTTCAGTTAGTTTTATAAATAACATTATTTTTATAAATAAATTTTATACATTCACACGAACGTCTGATTACATGAAGATAAAGCATATTCTATGGTAAACAGACAGATACTTATCTATATTTAAATAATACATATAACAAAAAAAATACACAGACATGTACAGAACAAAAATTATATTAAATTATTTATTTCTTATAATATTTAGGTATTCCGAGTAGGTAGCCAGACTCGACTGCTGACTAGACCGATAATAAATATAATAATTATAAATATTTTCGGACATATAACACACAACGCCATCTAGTCCCAAGCTAAGCAGAGCTTGTGTTATGGGTTACTAGACGACTGATATGAATACATATATACTTTTTTTTGTAAATACATACATATTATACATAGAAAACACCCAAACTCCGAAACAAATATTTGTAGATCACACAAACACTTGGTCCGACCCAGGATTTGAACCCGAGACCTGCTGTGCTTGACAGCAGTTGCATTCACTACCACTGCGCCATCAAGGCAGTTAGGAGATAAGCCCTCAATCTTCACATCAACTCTCTTTGACAGTCCACTTTTTCCTCTCTCTCTCTCCCTAGACAAGAGGTTTTGATGACTATACCAAGATGACCAGATGTAGTAGAGGGTTTATTTCAAGTTTTGGAGGCAAAACTAGCCGAAGTATAAACGCCCGAAGAGTTACGTGAGTGGCGTGAGGCCACTGGTCGAGCAATGATCAACGGTTGGGGATCCACGTTCTGGCTTTGCTGCTGTGGAATTTCTTGAGGATTATCCTCGAGTGGCCGACCCACTCTTTCTACGGGACTCTTTTCTACCGGATGACGCCAATTCTTTCCGGACACGGCTCCTTCGGGAAGTACCTGCACTCGGTCGCTAAGTGGGAATTGAGTCCCGCATGTCGCCGCCTGTAGTGTGGACTTGGCTCAGCATACGCTGGCGGTTTCAACCGTCGACTTTTACTTGATACCCTCGGGACAAGTAAGGGTAGTGACACTGTATTCTTAAACCGTCACCAAACAGAGATCTTTCAGTTTAATTTATATTATAGACTAGCTGACCCACGCAACCTCGTTTGCGTCTTATATTGCCCGTAGCGTGAAAATTTTCCCCCGTTTTTGAAATATTCTTCATTGGTACTCTGCTCCTATTAGTAGTAGCGTGATGATATATAGACTATAGCCTTCCCCGATAAATGAACTATACAACACTGAAATAATTTTTCAAATCGTACCAGTTGTTCCTGAGATTAGCGCGTTCAAACAAACAAACAAACTGTTCAGCTTTATTATTAGTATAGATTAGTATAGATGTGTGCAAGCATCGGACAATGTTGAGTGTTATCGGTACACACTAATTACTTATGAGTGTACGCGCATACTACAATGAATAGACCAATCAGGTGAAATTGTTACGGTTAAAGAGAAAGATGCTCTACTTCAATTTTATATATTTTAAATTTTTAGGTGTGGATATTTTATGTGAGTATTAGATTATATACGATAATATTACCATTTTAATAATACGTGGTGGTAATTGTAGAAATATATGAAATACTTGAAAATGTTTTATTGAACTTTAAAGAGAAATCAAAATCGTCAATCACTCGTTCCAGAAATATTTGATTCTGAGTCTGATGTATCACCGACATTTATAATAAAACTGAAATCAAGATCACAATGTCTTATATATTCGTCTTCTATTGTTTCTACGTGCTGACAAGTATTGAACCAGATATCTTTATTTACACGATCAAATGCTCCATTTAAAATAGGCATAATTTAAATGTAATTTAGATTAATATTGCGGCTAGCAACGTCGTTTTTTATAATATCTCAAATGTTTTCAATTGTACTTGCAAATTCGTCAACTTTGTACTTGCGGAAGTTTTCTTTGTTTTCAGTAGTAGGTCATAAAGGTCAGGTTTCTTGAAACTTGAATCGAAATGGATATGTTTTGCATTCAGCCAAGTCTGCATGTCTAATTTGTTGGAGTTGGACGTTGGTATTTTTTTCGAAATAGTTTTGTGATAGGCTGCATTATCCAAGACTACCAAGGCATCATTTGGGAGATTTTGTATTACTTTCTCCTTTAGCTACTTAAAGTAATTTTCTGTGTTCATGTTGTCATGATAATCTCCGGATTTGATCTCTGTTCTGTATGTCAACAACGCATTTGGTACAAAACCCTCTGCACTGCCGCCATGTACTATAATGATACGTACTCCTTTTGTTAAATTTTGTTTTATTCCTGTTTTAAAACCTTTTTCAGCACAAGATTTCTTTTGCATGTGGTTGGTATGAATATATGATTCATCTGTGTACACTATAGGTCTACCTGCATTACGAAAAGACTTTACCTGTTTTAAGTATAAATAAGTATAAAATATTTTAACTGCCTCGGTGGCGTAGTGGTAGCGTATGCGACTGCTAAACTTGAGGTCTCGGGTTCGATTCCCGGGTCGGACCAAATGTTTGTATGATCTGCAAATATTTGTTGGAGTTTGGGTGTTTTCTACGTATAATATGTATGTATTTAAAAATAAAGTATGTAAGTATTTATATCAGTTGTCTAGTACCCATAACATAAGCTCTGCTTAGCTTGGGAATAGATGGCGTTGTGTGTTAGATGTCCGGAATATTTATTTATTTAAATATTTCTAGTCTTTCAAAACAATATTAAGTCCTGATAATGTTGTAAATTGACCATGTTCGATATGATTGTTTTGGATAGTTCTTCGGACTACACCAATATCAAATTCGTCTAAATTATTTTTTCGTGGTCTTACTCTTTTCTTTTTCATAGGTGATGTAAAAATAGGAGCACTTTTGTCTACTGAATTCGAAAGCGACGTACTCGCTTCATTTTGAGACTCCGCACTTGGGACTATCACATCCGTCCCCATAGTTATATTTAATTCCATAGCAGGAACCTTAGTTTGCTTCATTGTATTAGTATATTCCTTTCTTTCACGTAGAATTCTAGTGACTGTGCTTTCAGATACTCCAAGAACCTCTGCGGTTCTCCAGCGCGCATCAGTGATTTTATCTGCATAATTATTATTTGCTTCTTGTTTCATAAAATTTAAAACTTTTGAAATAATCTCTCGTGCCTTTAAATGAAGTCTTCTCAAAATTAAATTACTTTCCTCTGCTTAATTTATGTAAAATGCATAGAAACTTCCAAATTTTACATACCTGGCTTTTAAGTACAACACGCTGAGATTTTCTTGACATTTTAAATAAATATAAAGTAGAAGATATAGTAGTAGGTACCAGGTAGGTAGATAGGTAGTAGTAATAGAAAGTAGAGCAACTTTCGTGCCGTGTGATTTTACCTAAAATTGGCGGGGCGCGTCTTCGTGGATTGCACTATCTATAGTGGCCAATCTAAAGAACCGGTATTATAAAGCAGAGAAATCGTTTAATTCTTTTTTAAGTTCTAATATTAGAAGTTAAATTCTAATTTTTAAAGGCTTTAATAGACCTTATAACCTATTTAAATGTCATTACCCCACTACGACAAAGCCAAAAGGAAAGGTACTATTTTTGGCAGTCTATGTGTGTTTGTGTGTTCCACCGCAGCGTCTAAATTATTGAACCGATTTTGATCATCATCATCAGCACATCAGCAGTCCACTGCTGGACATAGGCTTTGCCTTAGATATAAGACAATGCCTATGTCCATTTTCTTCGTGGGAGAGCTACGCTTCGGCATGAATGGGCCGGCTCGACCGGAGTAATACCATTGCCTCACAGAAAACCGGTGTGAAATAGCTCTCGCGCTGTGTTTTACCGAGTGTCCCGGAGGTCCATTCCCCCAACCCCTTCCCCCATACCCTTTCCATCCCCCAAAGGCCGGTAACGCACTTGTGACGCCTCTGGTGTTGCGGATGTGCGGTGATCGCCTAACACCAGGGCGATACGCCTGCTCGTTTGCCCCCAATCTATCAAACCTACTAGGAAAGCAGATCACTAGATAGCAACATTACTTTTATTTGTAAATACATACACATTATACATAGAAAACACGAAAACTCGGCAACAAATACTTGCAGATCACACAAACATTTGATCCGACTCGGGAGTCGAACCCGAAATCTCAAGCACAGCAGTCACATACGCTACCACTGCGCCACCGAGGCAGTCAAAGTATACTCCTATGTCTACAGAAAAAGGGGGTACAAAGTGTTTACTTCAAATACGAGTATTATTGTATAGATACAAGACATAATACTCTATTTTTATAAAGAACAATCATATCACCACTAAAGTGCATTGAATTCGGTGCTATCTATTAGAGTAATTTATATAGGGTGTCTCAATAAGAGAGCACTTTTTAAATTGTAATTTTAAATAGTGTCATGTTTTCTTTGTGTGCAATTCTAAAATTTTACAGGTGTGATATATGTTTATTCCGAATATTAAAAATGGAACGCTTTACGAAAAAAACAACGCGTTATAATTGTGAAAAATTTGTTAGAAAAATTAGGAACATTAAAATGAGACCGATCTCACACTTCGAAAAATTTTCAGTCGAGGCAATGCATCTTTTTTCTTTCGGATTTTGTAAAATTTCGAGTTTATGCATATCAACCAGAAACAATTCCTGAGGTGAAAGCCGAGATCCAAAGCGTCATTGGTAAATGGCATATTGGCAAACGAGAAGACTTATGGTAAGCGATTACCGCCGCCCATGGACACCCGCAAGACCAGAAGCGTTACAAGTGTGTTGCCGACCTTTTAAGAAGGAGTACGCTCTTTTCTTGAAGGTTTGAAGGTCGTATTGGTTCGGGAATACCGCAAGTGACAGTTCATTCCACAGTTTTGGTGTAAATTAATCAAATTACATGAAAAATTTCATGACAAGAGACAAGAGTAATGATACTATCAGAGCCATGGGCTACAGCTTTATTTTGTTCCATACTTGTCCGGAACATGTCTTCTTTATAATCCAATAAAAAATAAAAACTCTTTAAACTCTTTCTGGGACACCCTTTATTACCATATTATTTATGTATCTTTATTGTATACACAAAGTAAAAGAGTTTAGTTACAAAGTATTTAAGTAAAACAACATATTATTTATTACACTTTCAAAGATTACTAATTAATGTACTCTGTCCACAATAATACACTGATATATTGTGTACACACCCTAAAAATCTAGTTCGCATATTCTTACTTTTTTTATTACAAAACCGGATCGTGAGCCGCGGAAGTGGACCAGCCAAGTTAAAGTCTCTGTACTAATGTGTTTAGTGTCAGTACAAATTGATGTTATTTTTATAACGAAAGATGTACCTACACATTACTATGTATATGTAGACACATATAGTTCACTTTACAATAAGGTTACATTTTACAATATCGTACCGTAATCGTAATTGTTTTTAAAGTTTCTTGTAACACTTATACTTTTTTTTCTAGGAGTAAAGTACATTCGCTAAGTCGTTTTGATTGGGGCTTTGTCGCATGTGGGGCTTTTGTCAAAGAAGGCTGCCTCGAAATCAAACAAGTCACCTGCGGCGTACAACCACAAGTAAGTATGGTTTGTCAGTTCGCCGAAGCAGTTTAATGTGAATGGTTGTGTTTGTTGAATATTCTGACGTGTAAACTAAAACTGTTTTAGTAAAAGCTAGGAAGATGAGATGTTTTTATTTTTCATGGAATTTGTCTTCACTACCTAGGCAACCACCTTACTTATGTACGTATGTATACGTATGAATTAATATATTTGTATTTCACAACAACCACTATTGCATGCGGATGTACCAATACTATCCAAACGAATTGAATTTACCCGCCGTAAACGACCATTATTTTTAGCCAAGCAATTTAAGGTTTATCCTAAAATAACAATTAAGAAACATAATTTTATAACTTCAATTGGAGAGGTTTGTGTCGACTGTGATAGGCTGATGATTATGATGGGTTAAATAACTATGTGTAACAAAATACAACTTTGAACTAATAATTTAGTTCTTGTGTGTTAACGAACCGTTCTTATTTTACTTTGCAACCGAAAGATGTCTTTCCAAGTTTTGCTACAACAACCTATACAGAGATGTCTGCATACTAAGGTTTCCCGCGACCTACTTTATTGCGGCTACCCTCGCTCCGTCTTGTGATGTAGCCACTAAAACTATTAAATACGACAGAATTATTAACAACAGAAAATGTTTCTCATCAATAAACTTGAATTTATTTGTGTGAGACTTGCGGGTTTTTTTACATTTCATATTTTTGTTGCCTAGTATTCCTTTCTTAAGGCAATCAGTGAGCTCTAAGATATCATACGTTGCAGTCATGAGTGACCGCATCAGGTTTAAGGTCAACGGAGTCCAACATTCAGGTCAGTTTTTGGTGTGATATATTTAAACAAAAATCATTTTAAAACGTTTGTTTTAAGTGATAATTTCGCGTGTGTCTTAGAACATTGCTTATAAATATATCGAGTAGAATTATGAAGGCTCACTGCTGTCTGTGATTAGTTACTAATTAATTGTCTATAAAATGTTCCTGTACATTTAGTTACGCATATTTTTTTATTTTTCTTTTCATCTGTGGAGCTCATAAAATTATCGTGTCGCGGTGTTTGTTACCAAACTCCTCCAAAATTCCAAAATGGACCGATTTTTATAAAATCTTGTGTGCATACCGGGTAACTCTGAGAATCGACTAACATCTATTTTTTATACCCCTAAATGATAAGGGTGACCCTCCCCTGAATAATTTCTTATATTTTAATGTCAAAACAACGTTTGCCGGGCCAGCTAGTCTATATATATAAAAATGTTATCTTGGTTTATGTACGCTTCAAAAACTCAAAAAGTTCTGCACCGATCGAGCTAAAATTTTAAAATGATATATAATCCGCATCAAGGATTGTTTTATCTAATTTTTGCATCAGTCACATATCCGCGACCGCGAAAAAACACGAAAAAACCGGCATAAACGCGGGCGGAGCCGCGGGCAACAGCTAGTGTTCATATAAAAATTTAATTTACTTTTATTGGTCCTCAGTAAGTTTATGGTGTTCATACATGGTGTTGGTCCATTTTCTTATTAGAATTAAGGGTGATGTCCGTAAACACACTTATAAAAAACCTTTCTTTATTTAATTATAAATATTTTCTGCTTGGGTTTTATTAAGAAATGGAAAGCAAATACTAGAGGCATTGCGAATTGAATTACCGTGGGAGAACCACGCTTCGGCATGAATGGGTCGGCTTGACCGGCATGCGCTGTGCTTCACCGAGTGAGTCAGGATACCGGAGGCCCATACCCCAAAATTTCCCTTATCCCCTAAAGGCCGGCAACGCACTTGTGATGCCTCTGGTATTGCGGGTGTGCATGGGCAGCGGTAATCACGCAAACGAGCATATGTATCGCCTCATGGTAACATGAGGCGATACATATGCTCGTTTGCCCCCTATTTCATAAAAAAAGCGAATAGATAAATATTTTTCGGACATCTAACACACAACGCCATCTAGTGCCAAGCTAAGCAGAGCTTGTATTAGATGTTTGAGTGTATTGGATACTAGCTGACTCACGCAACCTCGTTTGCGTCTTATATTGCCCGTAACGTGAAAATTTTCCCCCGTTTTTGAAACTTTCTTCATTGGTGCTCTGCTCCTATTAGTAGTAGCGTGTTGATATATAGCCTATAACCTTCCTCGATAAATGGACTATCCGACACCGAAAGAATTTCAAATCGGACCAGCGGTTCCTGAGATTAGCGCGTTCAAACAAACAAACAAACTCTTCAGCTTTGTTATTAGTATAGATTTGGACCAAGTCAGGGAGCGTATCTTTAACCGAAATTAGACTCGCAAGTAAATAGTCTTAATGATATTATTATTGCATTGTTTTATTAGTTTTAACGAATGAGTATTATTGTGTGTGTCTTATTCTTATCTTCAATGCGTCCATAATAATATGCCTAGGTGTGTCAGAAATAATGTCAAGAATATGTTTAATTTTACCTGGTTATTTACCTTATATAGTCATACAAAAGAAACAACCTGAGAGTTTTGAATATATTATTTATTTATAAACTTTATTGCACACCACTACAGTAAACATTTGTACAGACATACATAAACGGACACCAACATCAGGTATGTATCACAATAGGCGGTCTTATCGCTCACGGCGATCTCTTCCAGACAACCTTTGTTTAATTATTTAATTAATAAAGTGACTTAAATTCTAATTGAATTACCTTTGCAGCCCATATTTTCTAACTTTATACCACTTCAACATATACATATTACATATATTTAAGAAAATATTTCAAACATATCGTATGCCGTATTTGTATTAAATAATCACAAACTTTAACAACAATAAAACCGACTTCAAGAACTGGTCCACACGGAACCACCCGGGAAGCACCAACTTTCGAACAAAAAAAGAATCATCAAAATCGGTTCACCCAGTCGAAAGTTATGAGGTAACAAACATTTAAAAAAAACAGTCGAATTGAGAACCTCCTCCTTATTTGAAATCGGTTAAAAAGCCGCAAATAATTTTCTGGACATATTAATATCTGGTTACTGTTTATGAAATACTGGACCAATGCAAGCGAAACCAGATACCAGTGAATTTTGTCACCGTGAATGTGTGATGTAACTCTCTTCTGATCTGTTAAATATGTATTTATGTACAAAGAAAGTTCACAACGAGTATGGTGACCACTACTCTTGGATCCTGCTTATGCTTTCCATCAGGCAGAGTAGTCATTTTGGCAGGGCAATACAAAAAAAATATGATTACTTGTTAGTCCAAGTAAAATAAATTTTAATAAAACAGATTTGGTACTCGTAGCTATCCTCCATTTGACATAATTTTAAAATCAATTCCAAAATGACAGAGTTTAAAACCAAAGTCCATTTTTTTCTTATAGAATTATATTCAAATTTTTTTTTTTAACTTGTGGTATCCCCCTCGGGCCTTTGCGGCGGGGCGGTGTGTCGGAATCAAACCGACTAAAACAACACGGTGTGCCAACTCTGCGCCTGAGAAGGGAGGGGTTCGTGAACTCCTGATATTAACACGACCCAGAATTATATTCAAACTAGCTGAACCCCGCAGTGCTACCCGCGGTATAACAATAACAGCGAGCAACGCCGCGGCGTTGCTCGCTGTTATTGTTCAATTCGACAATCGTTCAATTCGACTGTTTTTTTTAAATGTTTGTTACCTCATAACTTTCGACTGGGTGAACCGATTTTGATGATTCTTTTTTTGTTCGAAAGTTGGTGCTTCGCGAGGCAAAGCTAGTATACTCATAAATTGTAGCCTATGTGTTATTCTGATGTATAAACTATATTATTGTTAAGTTTCATCAAAATCTATTCAGTAGTTTTTGCGTGAAAGACCATCAAACATACTCACTTACAAACAAACTTTCGCGTTTATAATATTAGTAGGATTATTTCTAAACGTCTGTTACGTTTTGACTCTACAGTCAGAGATTTACACACAATATAAATGATATTAATTTTGTAAGCAAATTTTTTACACGTCGGATTTTACATCTAGAAGTGGCCGGCACTTCCTAAGACTCACTTTGGGGAGAAATGCCGAAACAAACCACGGAGGTGTCTTTTTTTTAAGTCCGTGAACATTGATTAAAAAAAATCACTAGAAAGATACTAAATATGAACTTATATTACAAGTCTAGAAAATACTCACATTTACATACACAAAATAATTCAGTCCGCATAACAAATTAAAAAGGAACATAGTATTGCCAAAAAGAAAAAAATATTAAAATGTCTATCACTTTCACACAAATCACGTAGTTAAAAACTGGATTGAGCCTCATCAATCCCAAGCAAATTTGTCATCTAAATACTCCAAAACTGTGTAATAAGCCTTTTCACCTAGTTTTTGTTTTACTAAGGTCTTAAATTTAGTTAAAATAAAATAACAACAGTCTGTTTCGTCTTCCCAAAAATAACAAGTATAAAAATACAATGGAAGCGAAACTACCTTTTTAAAGTCCGTCAAAAACAATCACGATAATAAGAAACATTTGTGTGGTTAAATAGTTACATGACCGGTTTTTGTACTTATACAGCAGTGAAGGTAGTCGCTTATTATTGCGTGATTGTATGGAGTCGATACCTATGTTTAATTAACCGACTTCAAAAAAGGAGGTGGTTCTCAATTCGTCTGTACTTTTTTTGTGTTTGTTACCTCATAACTTTCGACCGGGTGAACCGATTTTGATGATTTTTTTTATTTGAAATCTGGTGCTTCCCGTGTGGTCCCATTTCAATTTGGTCCAGTTCTTGAAGTCGTTTTTTTTATTTTGGCGAACATATGCAATTAACAAATGTTAGCCGAAATCTTAACGTCGCTTTCTCTTTCCTTAATATGTATTACATGCATGTTATCACCATTCTAATCTAGCAGTTGAATTATACATGATGATAAGATTTTTGGCAAATATATACTAATAATAAAGCTGAAGAGTTTGTTTGTTTGAACGCGCTAATCTCAGGAACCGCTGGTCCGATTTGAAAAATTATTTCGGTGTTGGATAGTCCATCAGATATATTCTTGGCCGCAACAATAACCCCCACCCCCTTTTTCCTAGGAGGGTATTCCAAAGACGGCAATGCATTTCTGACACTTGAATTATAAGTGCTCATGGACGGCATTTGTCATCTATCATGAGGTGAACCGCCAGTTTAACTTTCCATTGTTATACATAGTTTTTTTTATTAAACAGAGGTAAACGAGCAGATAGATTTCAGGCGCCCGTAGACACCCGCAACACCAGAAGCGTCACAAGTGCGTTGCCGACCTTTGAAAAAGGAGTACGATCTTTTCTTGAAGGTTTGAAGGTCGTATTAGTCCGGAAATACCGCAGGCAATTGTTCATTTCACAATTTTTTGCGAGACAGAAAGATTCTAGAGGACAACATAGTTGTGGACCATCTAAATGATAGGAATGAAACTGCTATATGAAATGACAATAAAAGAAAGGAAGTTAGAGTCTTAAAAAGTTCGATAACAGTCTTTATTCAAAACTACAGCTTAGTGCTTTGGCTCCGGGGGTGGGAAAAAAACGAGGTTCAGTCCTGTCATAGCGAGACTTGAAACCGACAACAATCTAGTTTGGGAAAAAGTACGAGCCTATTTCCCAAACTAGATTGGGGTCGTTAAAAAATACCTTTAACAGACGCCTCACAGTTTTGTTATAAACAATAATAAAAACTGTTTATCGTAAATGATTATTTATTTATTTACTTATACAACTCTATTGCATACCACTACAGTATAAATTTATCCAGATATACATATTACATGGTAATCAACATTAAGTATTACAACAAGCGATCTTATCGCTCACGACGATCTCTTTCAAACAACCTTAGTAAGTATATTATAAAATGTTCTTTTGGGTAGTTGGCGGTGTACTTCAATATATAATATATTAATATATAGAGTTACTTATATTTACCTATTTATATTAACACATCCTATGAACATATAATACTAACACTTCAAAAATGTATATATACACAGATATTACCATAAATACGAGTACCATAAATTGCTTTTAAACCATAACATAATTATGTACCACACATTAACAACGGTATATATGTACAAGTAATAGTTTGTGATGTTTTTCTTGAAGGCTTGCAGAGATTTAGCCTTTCTTATTGCCACAGGTAAGTTATTCCACAATTTAACGGCTAAAGCCCAGAACTTGCCATTAAATGTACTGTGCAGGGGTAAGCAAATCAACTTTAGATTTTCCGACGATCTCATGTTAATGTGTTCATATTATATCATCATCAGCCCGTTGCAGTCCACTGCTGGATATAAGCCTCTCCCAAGGAACACCACAGAGCCCGGTCTGTTGCTTTTTGCATCCAGTCGCTGCCAGCCCTCTTACGTAAGTCGTCCCGCCATCTGGCCAGAGGGCGTCCCTCACTAAGTTTGCCAACATGCGGTCTCCATTCTAAAACAAGCTTACTCCGGCGGTTGTCTGTTCTGTGACATATGTGACTAGTCCATTGCCACTTCATCCTACCAATTTTCAGAGCTATGTCGGTCACTTTGGTTCTTTGTTAATATGTTACTAACAACAATTTTTTTATCTTGGTCTGGATATTGGAACGAAGTTCCTTATCGCGCGATATGAACGAAAAAACGATATTATATATAATAGATAGATAAGATTTCGAACTTTTATATATACATATCATCATTATCATCATTATCATCACTATTATCATAATCATCATTTTCATCATTTTCATCATTTTCATCATTTTCATCACTTTCATCATTTTCATCATTTTCATCATTTTCATCATTTTCATCAATTCATCATCTTCATCACTTTCATCATTTTCATCATTTTCATCATCTTCATCATTTTCACCATTATCATCATTATCATTATTATTATTATTAATATTATTGTGTACACATATATCATAAAACTAGAAATTACGTAAAATATTGAAGTAAATATAATATTTGTATCGTCTTTCTATTTCGAACTTCGTTCCATCCGGGTGTCCCTTGACACCTCTCAAGTTTTTTATCATTTAAAATTAACCAACTTACTCGTATTTTAATCCAAACGCGTCACGGTAATTAATTTATAAAGTTAGTTAGCGAGGCGTTGTATTCATTTTTTTTTTTTTACTTTTGCATGCTCGAGCTCTCTACATATTTACGTACCTATTAAATGTTAGTGGACGTTAAAATTTAATTACGAATACAAATAACTGGACAAAGGTGAGATTCATAGGATTTTGATCACGCGATACCTATTAAGTCAAATACCATTAATTCGTTTAAACTACAGAGCGTGCGATAGAAACACATATGAGTCATCATAATTTTCATCATCAACAGGTAGTCCACTATTAAACATACGTGTATCCTTAGAAAGAAAATTTACGCCTACCATACCACGAAGCCAAAGCTTGGACACTTACGGTACGGCTGGTCCTCAAGCTGAAAGTCACCCAGTGTACTATCGAATGAGCTATGCTCGATGGTTCTTTAAGAAATCTAGTCGGAATGAGGTGATCTCGCCGAGGAAGGTAGTCCGAATGTAGGTCATTGACATATCCCACAATATTAGCAAGCTGAAGTTACAGTGGGCTTGCCGCATTAGCCTAAACTAAACCGATTAAAGTAAACATTTTCTTGAGTGAAGACCGCGTTTCGATAAGTGTCGGTAGTGTAAGACGTATACAGGTAAGAGTGATGTTTGTGCGAGATAGCCGGCAGAATCAAATAAAGATTGGACACTGACAAGAAAAAGAGAAAGAGCAAAAACCATTTAAAACTGTATAATATGAGATTTATTATTTTAACATTTTCAAAATCAGTTTTTATCCATAAACACATTAATGAAATACAACTACTTTAGAAACCAGGTCAATTGTAAGCTATAATTCTAAAGATAATATCTAGATAGGTTCGTGTACACTGTATAATAACGTAACAGTACTTATAAAACAAGAATTTACTCGAGCAATTTTGTAGGTGAACTTTTTTCATACGGCGAGCGTCATGAGCTATCATTTGACTTCTTATCTATGCCAACCACTAAAGTATCTCCAGCTTATTATTGTGATAGAGTGGGTACACGAGCAGACACATGACAAAAAGTGCAGACGTCTCTATTCTCTTATATTATTGGGTAATTTTTGTTTTGACCACATGACTTGGCTTTGAGATTTCGTCCATCCCATATATTTGTTAGCTTTCTAATATCGTTTACGTTTGTAGAATGTCAATTTGTTTCAAAAGCGTGTTAATGACGTGTTGAATGTGAGTAATATATTTGTCACTTTCCTGGAGTCATAAATAATTAGACGTTTTACTAAATTTATTATTTTTTACTAGCCAAGGTTCGAACCAAAGGTCTATGTTCAGCAGTGGACTGCGAAAGGCAGATGATAAAGCCAGCTTAACGTTTGTAAAATAAAATAAAATTTGCGAAACCAGAAAAAACTGTAATAATATCTTCACGCATCTTGCACTTGTCTGTCTGACCTATACAGATTTTGCGCAGTGATTTCGAGAACAAATAATATTATTATTATTTTGATGATGAGACGGCAGCTAGCTAATCAATCAGCTATTTCTGCCAATGACAAATATTTAAAGTCATTAAATCACAAATCTTCGAGTCTTCAAGTTTTCGTCATGATGACTATGCCATGGCAACTAGTCTGCTGATAAACCTATTTAAGAGTAACCATACTAAATTTCATTGAAATCGGTGCAGGAATTTAGACGGACAGATGGAGTTAGTCGCAAGTTTATAATAATAGCTACATGCTATGACAAGTCTTTAACTGCTTCTTTGGTCTGGTGGTTGACGTAAACGACTGCCAATCAAAGAGGTCTCGGGTTCGGGTCAAAACTTTTTTTTGTTCGAGGGAGGGAACAGAGAGTGCACCTGTGTTTGCGCATACGCATCTGCACTATAATATCTCCTGCGTGGTTGGTTGGTCTCCATTGAGACTGGCCGCCGTGGCCGTAATCGACTAGGAAAACACCATCTCTAATAAATAAATTTAAATAATTTGAAAGCTGTATTTTAAACATTTGACTCATTCTGCAGCGCAAAGAGAAACTTGTCTTGTCTGATCACAAGTAGATGACACCGTTCTTATAACTTCCGGGTCTTTGGCGACTAAAATACTTTTTAAATTATACTAGTAAAGTTCTTACTTTGGAATAAACAGGTTCCTCAAATGTTATACAAGACACAGAAACTTTTTACTGCTTAACCAGTCTAAATATTTAGTTCACATGTTTAGTTTAATTGGTCATTCTTCGTGTATGTATGATAATTTATGTATTGGTGTCTTTTTTCGTGTAATTGCCTATGTATTATTATATGTGTATACCATTAATTCGGGGAACAAATAAAAATTTAATTTTTTTATGTAAGTTTTAAAAAATTACACTAAATGCGTAAATAAGATTAACACTAATTATAGTGGCTACACGAATTAAGTTACAAGTCACACGTTTAATATTATTTAAAAAACAAAATTATTCTCTTAAGTCTTTGTTTTTATTTATTTTATTATTAGTGAGTAAATGATGAGGAATTCAGCTGCAGCCAAGGGTATAATGATTATAATTATCAAAGCTTATGGAAGTCTTAGCCAGAGTATAAGTAGCGAAATTATAGCCTAAAGTCGTTTTCAATCAAGAAACTCAAATTATAAGAAGCCTGATCATGTTTTGACATGTACTGAAAAGTGTTGTTTTAAAAAATTCAGATGTAATAAATAAAAAAGATATTTTCTTCGTATCGTATTACTTTCTACATATTGATCGGTTATATTTCTCTTCGAGTAAAAATAAAAATAATCTGAAATGCTACATACAGTTGATGCCCTAGTCCAAATGACCTTTCCAATCATATCACGGACTTACCTGACCTCAATCTCATTAATCTACTGCATTAAAGTAGCAAAGCTTATTGTATAAATAATAAGAGTTATTTCTAGACATCTTTTACTATTATTTAGGAGAAAAAAAACAGAGAATAACAATGGCAAATGACTCCTCTCCAGATATCACCAACTTGAGTTTTTTTTTTATGTAATAGGAGGCAAACGAGCAGACGTATCGCCTGATGGTAAGCGATTACCACCACCCATGGACACCCGCAACACCAGAGGCGTCACAAGTGCGTTGCCGGCCTTTGGGGGAATGGGAAGAGGGATGAGGAAGGGCCTTCTTTACCCTCACTCACTCGGTGAAACACAGCGCAAGCGCTATTTCACACCGGTTTTCTATGAGGCCGTGGTATCACTCCGGTCGAGCCGGCCCATGCATGCCGAAGCGTGGCTCTCCCACGGTTACCAGATTACCAGAAAGAGCAAATTACCTCAATTGTAACCTTACAAAGTAACGTGAGAATAAATATCATCGGTTTTTTTGTAAGGCCGTAGTGATTATACCGGTCGATCCTGTCCAAATGTGGAGCTTGTCTTTTTCATGACGAATTAATTTCATTTTTTTTTATCCACTTAATTTTTTTTTCTTTAGGCCCCGAATTCCTCTTATTTTCAGCTGAATAGCACATCATCTGGTTTTAGTCTACTTTTAGCACGCTGCTCTGAAACCCGTTTAGAATGACAGCCTGTGTCTCGGGGGACTTTGTAAGCATACATGGAATGGACACAGAACACAGAGGCAGAACAACAATTTGAGGATCACACGAAGTGTTGCCCTGTATCCTGCCTCTTTGGTATAGTGGTTAGCGTAAGCGACTGCAGATCAAAAGGCTTCGGGTTCTATTCCCGAGTCGAACTGCTGTTGGGATTTTCTTACTAGACATTCTTAATAGCAGCTCGGACTAGGGAAGATGACGGTGTTGCCAAGAGCACGTTAAGCCTTCGGGCCCGGTTGTCATTAAAATCTATGGCAATCGCTATTGGGAAGACAGTGGCCTCAAATATACTGACTACTAGTTCAACCTTCTAATCCAGTTCACCCTCAGGGTTCCGGATCAGATGCCAGTCGCTTTGTGTAAAGATTGGTATTCAGGTAAAACCGGTAGAACTAGTAGCCGACCCCAAATAATCTTGGGAATAATAAAGGCTAGGAAGATGACTAAGTGTTGTCTCGTGTGGGGTTTGAAACTTTGAACCCACAACACACGGCGCAGTGGAAAACGGTGTGGCGATCCCTGTAACCACTACGCCCACAATGCAGGCACGTTAGTCACGCTCAGAAACCGTGATGTCATGTAATTCTTCATTTATAAAAACGATTTAATTAAATACTACGGTAAGCATTTATGACTAATTAGCTGAACCCCGCGATGCTACCCGCGGTACGACAATAACCGCGGGCAATGCTGCGAGGCGAAGCTAATATCTTTATAAATTGTAATCTATGTGTTATTCTGATGCATAAGCTATATTATTGTATAGTTTCGTAAAAATCCATTCTGTAGTTTTTGCGTGAAAGAGCAACAAACATACTCACAAACTTTCGCGTTTATAATATTAGTAGGATGTTATTTCACGGTGATTGATGAGGACTTACAAAAAATTTTGATAGCTTGTTTTTGTTTACTATCATCAACAAATTGATGTTAAATTCGGTCCGAATAAAATACACACGGTAACTGTCAGAAATAACACGTTTACAAAACAAACTTTAAAGGTCAAAACTGTTTTACAATTATATGTTACGATTTCTCTTGAATATAAAAAAATACATTAACTGCGTTTAAGATTTCATTTCTCAGGACATTTCAAACATTTTCAACTTAAACGCCTTAAACCGCGGTCATATACATTTTAGTACAGTACAGTCCTTTTTTAAACACGTTTCGATCGTTTTTTTCAATTTAATTTCTTGCATTTAAGTATATAATTCACAGCAAGGCTTCGAAATAGGGAATACAATTATGTTATTCGGAAAAGTTTGGTTTAAGTACGATTTACGTGAAATGTACTACATCTAAATAAGGGTTACAGTAATGACGTAACAAACAGTTTTGATTTAAGGTATCTAAGAGCGCCTCATAGTTAACGTTACTTATCCATACTAATATTAGAAATTCGAAAGTAACTCTGTCTGTCCGTTACTGCTCGATTTCTAAGAAATTTAATATGGGGATATATACTCATATAACCGACAAATACGTAACCGCAGGCGAAACCAAGTCTGCTTATTAAAATGAATTAAAAGTAGTTACGTATATATAATCTTACACTAAAATCGTTGCCTAGATCTGTACATCGTGTTTGTGGTCACACACTCGAGTATATTTAATTATTGTACCAACTATCGGTTGTTAACCGTAATAACATAGAAAAATGATTTCTTGGACCTGTAATCATTCCTTATATAACATAGTTGTTAATTTTCTGTTGCTTTATGATACACTGCAGATTAACATATAGCATTAAGCGTCTAACAGCGTTTTAGGTGTGATTGGCTCTGAGTAAATGAATATATTAAATAATAAAAAAAGCTTGTTAATCATTTTATCTCCGAATTGAATTCTGTAATGAATTAACTGATTTCGAAAGTTATTACCGATTTTTTTTTCGAAAACGTATACTCTAAAATTAAAACATAGCATTTTTGTAAGATAGGTAACAACTGACCTTTTTGTGCCTTTTTTACAATACTCCTTCATTTGTTTTCATGCTGTGCAGTATATGTAACATATGGATATTCTTCGAACCATATCAGAAATCTTCGTTTGTTGAAAAATCTATATCTACTTTGTTTTTGTTACACCACTGGGTTTACCGGCACTTCGTTCATTGTACATTTTGTCTTTTTGTGGAATGCGCTTCCTCTCGAGATCAGGATGGCTAGAAGCCTTTACTCTTTCAAGATGTAAGTGAAAGAGGTCTTACTAGGTGAATTGGCAGAACTGGCGAGTTCTTAATTTATCACCTTGCACTTATACCTGTAATTGTAATATGTGTATGTATGTGTATGTGTATACATGATTAAGGATAAAGAGTTAACTTGTAAAACAACCTCTATCGTATAATATTCGCCCATTAAGTACACCTACTTCATGTTTTCTCTGTATTGCTCAATCGTTCGACTGGCGTAAAACGCCTTAGGCACTAAGCTCGACAATGCATGTATTTGTGCAATAAGTTATAAATAAACAAGCGTAGAGATAATAAAAGGTACACTTAAATAAAATGTTAAAATATCATTTCAATATAAAATAATATAAAATTAAATAAATAGACATTTCAATTAAATTTTAAAATCACTATGAATTTTTGAACGATTCAAGAACTTATGTCTGAAGGTACAATAATGTTATTAAACGTGTAATTAATGAATATCTGTTTCTTTCTTCTTTAGTTGGTGCCGAGTTAAGTTCCGATATAACGCTGGTCGACTACCTCCGAAACACACTAGAGCTCCGAGGCACGAAGTATATGTGTCGAGAGGGTGGATGTGGAGCCTGCATCGTCAATGCCTCTACAACACCTGGCAATGCTCTTAAAGCTGTAAACTCTGTAAGTTGTCTGTCAGTATATATTAAGATTTTGAACAATGGATTCCGGGAAAAATAATTAGCTCAACCTGTTCCATACTAATCTCCACTTCTATTTGAAGATAAAATTACATTTCCTTAATTTTCTGTTCAGCGGTTGATCTAGCGGTTAGAGTATGCGGCTGCCGATCTAGATGTCACGGTCTAGTATGGAAGTTTGGCAGTGTTTACGCCCGTCCCTAAGAGATCTCGTTTGGCCCGTCGGTCCCGGTGTTGTCATGAATATCTATGGCAAACATTATTGGGAAGTCAGTGGCCTCAAATCTACTGATAGCTAGTTAAATCTTCGAATCCAGTTTACCTTCAGGGGCTCCATGGCAAAACTGATATTCAGGTAAAACCTATTGAACCAGTAGCCGACCCAAAATAATCTAGGGAATAATAAAGGCTATGAAATAATTAATATGTTGAAAGCACCATAGCTGAGCATGAAGATGACCGTCGTTTGATTTATTTAGAAATCGAATCCAAAACCTTTGATTCGTAGTCAGAACTAATAACCATTTGCTAGAGGTTAGTGGTCCGAAAATATAATTATGACAATTATGTATATATTCTTTCTTTTTCAGTGCATGATATCTGTAACATCTTGCCAAGATTGGGAGATCACAACGATAGAGGGCTTGGGAAACAAGCATATCGGATATCATCCATTGCAAACTGCAGTAGCTGAGCATCACGCCTCACAATGCGGATATTGTACTCCTGGATGGGTTATGAGTATGAATGGGTAAGGAAATAATAGTTTTAGTAGTTCAACAAAGATAATTTAATAATTTTTTTTTGGATATTTTCTATTTGTCATATCCAATTATTCAGCTCTACCCTGGGGCAGATCGTCGTATTTATTACTCTAATACTATAACCCAAAAATGTGTAAAAGCAAATTACCACCTAACAAGCTCCAGGTTCATGTAAACAAATAAATTTATGTTTTCTGTTTAGACTTCTGGCGTCTACAAATAGGAATGTCACTATGTTGGAAGTTGAACAATCATTTGGCAGCAATGTTTGTCGATGCACAGGTTATAGGCCAATAGCAGAATGTTTCAAAAAATTTGCAAAAGATGCTCCAAAAGAACACAGAATTGTTGATATTGAGAATTTATCACTTTGTAAAAAAGACGGAAAACCTTGCAATAAAAATAAAAAATGCGCTGAAGAAGATGATTGGTGCATTGTAAATGATGACGATTTGCTAGATCAATCAGTAAAGAGAATAAGGTTGAGAGATGGCAAAGTATGGTACAGACCTACATATCTTCATGAAATTTTAGGTATATTAGAAAATGAAAGCAGTGGATCTGATTATATGTTGGTGGCTGGAAATACGGCAAAAGGTAAAAATGCAAAATTTTCAAAGTTTGAAGTACTTTTTCTTTAATTACCGAATTTCCAGTAGTCGCTTTGTTTATGTGTTAAATTCTGATTTCAGGTGTCTTCCCCATAGATGAATATCCATCTCTCCTCATTGATATCAGTCAAATCCGGGAATTGAAAACGATTGTTTTAGACCAAAATCTTATAGTTGGTGTTGGATTCACTCTTACGGAATTTTTAAGCGTTCTGGAAGCTAACTCGACTTTAGAATACTTTAACTACTTGGAGAAATTGCGTGAACATATCACGTTGGTAGCTCACATTCCCGTTAGAAATGTACGTATTTTCCTTTATAATAATTAGCAATACTGAAAGAGATTCTCCAATAATACTTTCTAGCCAGGAATTTGTTGTTAGAATTTTATTAAACCGAGATCTAAATTTAGCTACCTACATAAGTAGTTGTTTAATAGATTATATTTTTTTGGAAATCTTTTTAACTATGTAGTCAACAAAATTTGTTTTTACCATTTCAAATTCTGATTCGTTTACATTTTTAAGGTGGGAACAATAGCTGGAAACCTAATGATCAAACACAAGCACAACGTTTTTCAATCTGATATATTCTTGCTCTTGGAGACTGTAGGGGCCCAGCTGACCATCAGTATGTACCATTTCCTTATAAATCAAATAGTAACGTAAGTAGTAATTTAATTTAAAAGCTATTTAATTCATTGCGCGATTAATCTGTTATATTTTTGTAATAATTCCGTGCAGAACTAATTTGTTTTTTTTTCTCAAAAAAGTCAACTCCTGCATTAGGAATACATCTTGTATCGCGGGGGACTTCACAAACATACATGAAATGAGGTGGTCCGGCAAAAAACCAAATTCATCGACATTACACACAGGATTAGCAAGCTGAAGTGGCAGTGGGCTGGCAATATTTGCCGTATAACCGGTAACTGTTGGGTTAAATGGGTTCTTGAGTGGAGACCGCGTCTCGATAAACATAGTAAAGGACGTCCATAGGCCAGGTATAGTGATGATTTGCGCAAGGCGCTTGGCAGGAGCTGGATGCGAGATGCCGAAGATTGAAATAAGTGGCGTGCAATTGGAGAGGCCTATGTCTAGCAGTGTACTGCGATAGGCTCATGATGACATGAAAGGGACACAAAGAACACCCAAATTCAGAACAACAATTTGTGGATCACACGAAAGAAAGTAGAAAGCAGCATGGCGATCACTTAATCACTAGACCAACCGTACAGTCATACCAGTCCAGTTTATACCATCATAGTTTTAAAATTATTTTTACTATGTCCCATGATTATTAAATTCTAAAGACTTTTATTTATTTAATTTCTTTTTTTTCAGTTGATTGCCAAGGTCGTTTAGAAGCGCATACTATGCAGAGCTTTTTAAAAACAAACATGAATCAAAAAGTAATTTTGAACGTACTGCTCCCGCCTTTGTCCGACGAATATAAGTTGATCACATTCAAAGTAAGTCTTACAGTAATATCTATTATTCACTTTAACTTTTATTACATAATTCAGTATTTAATGGTCCACTACTGGTGATAGGCTTGTCCTTGGTAAAGAAGTTTTGGCCTACTGTAACACGTTAGCCAGACGGCTTGGTACAGGGTTTTGTCAAGTTTTCCTTCTCTTTGCAGTGTTGTTGTTCTGTCTAATTTGTGCCCTTAGTCGGCTCTTACAACACCCATGGGATGAATAGTAGTCTGGGCCGGGCCGGCTTGACCGGAGTGATAACACGGCCTCACCGAGTGTTTCATCGAGTGAGTGAGGATACCGGAGGCCCATACCCCAACCCCTTCCTCCATCCCCCAAAGGCCGGCAATGCACTTGTGATGCCTCTGGTGTTGCGGGTATCCATGAGTGACGGTAATCACTTACCATCAGGCGATACGTCTGCTAGTTTGCATCCTATTCCATAAAAAAAACATTAATAATTGTAATTTTCTCTTAAATTGCAGATTATGCCTCGAGCACAAAGCGTCCATGCCATTGTCAACGCTGGTTTCCTTTATAAGATAGACAAACATACACAGATAGTTGAACAAGCTAGGATTGTTTATGGTGCATTATCACCTAAGTTCATAAGAGCCTCTGCTACTGAAACCTTCTTAGTTGGGAAGCCATTATTTACTAACCAAACTCTTCAGGCTGCTTTGAGTGTACTCGATGGAGAATTAATAGTTGAAGAAAATCCCCCAGAGCCATCAGTGGCTTATAGAAGACAATTGGCAAAGGCTTTATTCTACAAGGTAATTGATTTGAGATACATAAGGTTATCTTATCCTCGAGTATCTAAAATAATGCCAAATCGGTAACTTGATTTTTCGGATTAGTCGATTTTCAATTAAAGAAAACTAACTAAAATATTCTCAGGATTTTGTTAAAGTAAGTGTCCGTCTTACCGGATATTGTCAAATTAAGGGCTAAATAAAACAAAGTGTATATTATATACTCATTTCTTTTTGTAACTGAACTTTTTGTATCGATTTCATTACAAAAAGTTAAATCGATTTTAATGTATATTTAATCTTTAATCCAATCTAATTTAAAAAATGTTTTACTGTATGTTTCGGAATAACTGTGTCAAAAGATGAATCTACATTGTTTTTTTTTTTAAATTTGGAAACGAATCGTTTATAAATTCGTACAGGCAGATAGTATTTTTTTACTCTCCATCTTGTGTAGGGACAAGGACGTCCCATAACGATTAGTTTAGGACTAGATGGCATTTGTGTCTTAGATGTATGAAAATATTTATGCAAATTCTACTAACTTATTATTCTATAACTATTATAAAAAGACAACAGAGAATTTGAAATATTTGTAACCAGCCAAATATATAAAACTAAATTTACGAAATTAAATAAGAAAAATGTTCATTTTAACATCATTCGAATTAAGTATCTGTTTATAGGCTTTGCTCACGATTAGTCCACCCACCATCCGCACTTCACGGTTCAACTCAGGCAATTTAAAACTACATGAAGCTAGAGGTTTATCAGACGGCAAACAAATTTTCACTACAGATCCTACAAAGTGGCCCTTGACACAGCCGATCCAGAAAGTAGAAGCTTTGGTAAGCGTTTCTTGATATCTATTAAAAGTTCAATTTTGATACATTGATTTATTTTGTAGGATAGTTTTTTTTTTAATTATTTATTCTGTTAAAGTATCAAAGTGCAGGAGAAGCAGTATACACAGATGATATGCCGAAATTCCCTAACGAAGTTTTCGGTGCTTTCGTGCTGAGTACAGTACCCTCAGGCACGATCGTCAGTATTGACGCAACAAATGCAATGGTAAGTTTTTAATATAATAAGTGAACCTTAAATATTTTATAGTTGCATACTAGATCTTTTTTATCTACTTTACTATACCACACGGACTAGACGAGTTGCTACAGTGTTGGCCTCAAGTTTTACTTTTCCTTACAACGCTGTTGTCCTGCATAGCTCGCTGTTATGACTACCATGGGATTATCAGGGGTGGTGAAAATTCGTATTCTTAATCCATCACTACATAGATGAGAGAGTTTCATAGCTTTTAACAAAATCAAACTAATTTCGAAACTTTTATTTTCTTTTATCTGCTTTCTATTTTTCTATAATACTTTATTGCGTTTTAGAGTCAGTTTAGGTTTGCTGGGGTTTGTGATGATAACCTGGCCCTACACTTTGCTTATGCTGATTAATGTAGGTGCTTGGAACAGGTTGCTCGGTTGACCCAGCTGATCAGCTTTCGTACCGTAGCCTTAATACCAGGGAGAGGTGGTAGGTAACTATTCTCAGCTGTTAGCCTTCATACCGTAGTTAGAATAGTAGTTAAACTCGAAGGAAGATTATACTTAATTTGTTTATTTGACTAAACGATTTAACAATATACACAAATTTGGCAGACACGGAATAGCGAGCCCGATTCAATGAATCCACCAATAGCATCGGTTGAAGTTTACGTAAATATGTGCACACGCTGAGAATCAGTTCATATTTTTTTAACTCGCGAGGCGAACGGACGTGAATATGCTTATATGATGGAACGCTTTCACCAACAATGAAAAAAAAACTATTTTACTTTCAATTGTTACAGAGACTTCAAGGAGTAATTGCCTTTTTCACTGCTAATGATATACCCGGATTAAATTCCTTCACACCAGCAGACAGCATATTATACACATCAAATGAAGAAGTACTTGCTGAAGGTACAGTAAAGTATTTTCACCAGCCTCTTGCTATAGTTGTAGCAGAAGACCAGCATATTGCTGACAGAGCAGCCAAACTTGTCAAAGTAAAATACAACAATGTAAAACAACCAGTATTAGATGTAAAAGAAGCAAAAAAAGATAGTGCGAGGAATACGCTATTCTTTTCTTCAGATGCTACTAATCGTGGAACTGATATACATAAAGTTATTACTGGGAATACTACTTTCTATGGACAGTATCACTTTACTATGGAAACATTGGTAACTGTAGCGAAACCTACAGAAGAAGGTTTAGAAGTTCATAGTGCTACTCAGTGGTTAGATGGATCACAGGTTATGATATCAAGAGCATTAGGTATTGATCAAAACAGGTACTTATATTTTTAAATGATTTTTGGATACTGGAAATTTCCTATGTGCAAATGAGGTATCAACAAACTTAAAAAGAAAGTAATAGGTAGATTTATTTAAAGAATGAAACGTTGACAACAATCTATGTATGTTTCTCAGTAATAGGTGTACAATATAAATATTATATATTACAAAAAGACCCTCTAATTTTCTTTTTCAGGATTGATATGTATCTACGTCGCATCGGAGGTGCTTATGGAATAAAGATCTCTCGCAGTATCCAGTCTGCTATTGCTTGCAGTTTAGTTTGCCAAAAATTGAACCGCCCATGCCGATTTATTCAGCCACTGACTACAAATATGCAAGCTGTAGGCAAGAGACTACCATTCTCTAACGATTATGAGGTATGTTATTTAGAATTTTGTTTTTATTGTACCAAACTTAATAAAATATGTTCTCATTTACTTCATATTTGACAACTAATACTTAATTTCTACCATACGGCTCGCATGACATCGTATAGGCACGGATATACACAGTATTTAAATCAACAGGTGGTAAAATAAGTCGCTCTTAGGACTGTTGTCGTATGCAATTGGATTCTTTTCTATTCAATGCATACCGTTTTGCGTCAATCATCCTTGAATTTTTTTTTTTTAATTTTTTTTTTTTAAATACAACTCCCACATTAGGAATAAACATCCTGTGTCGTGGGGGACTTTACAAACATACATGAAACGGACACAAAGAACATCCAGACTCGGGACAACAATTCGTGGATCACACAAAGTGTTGTAGGTACCGCGTGGGATTTGAACCCACGACACTTGGCGCAGTAGCAAGCGGCATGGCGACCGCTGACACCACTTGGCCAACCGTGCAGTCAATTAATACCGATATGAAAAGAAAATTAGGGTACTGACAGTGAAAATTGCTGGCTGAAAAATTCATAAATTTGGAATATACACAATTTAGAAAATTCACAATTTAATGCTGACCCTGAAACAATAACAGCGAAGTCTATGTTAAGCTTGAGTAAAATAATAATATATTATTTATGTTTTAAATGCTAATGTTAAAATTTATTTCTAATCCCATTCTGGGGCTTATAATAAAAATTATATGGTTCAGGTTACTGAAAGTTATTGTACTGTTTGCCCTTGTAAATTCTATCTGACTGCTTTTTTTGCAACAAGTAAATTTAAAAGGAAGTTAGTTTAGTTGATTTTGCAATTCATTTCAGGTAGCAGTCAATAAGTCAGGTGTAATACAATATTTAAACGAGACAATGTATGAGGATAACGGATACAAAACAAATGAAACGCTCACCGCTCTTGGGTCTGATGTATATTACAATTGCTATGACTCAGCTAAATTTAACTATAGAGCATTTGATACGATCACTGAAACTGCTAAGAATACGTGGTGTAGATCACCGGGTACGTAGAACTTGTTAACATTTTTATTTTTTTCGTTCGTTAATCAATTACTTTAAGTACCCAACTGTGTACAAATTATCCAAGTAATAGTATGGGGATACAAATATTGTCGTTTGGAATGATGGTGGATAGTTGCGACCAATAAAATCAAACAATCGTCGCGTTCTTTCCATACTACAAGTGGCAAAGATTGTATTATTATAGTAAAGTAACAATATTTATAATATCAACTATTCAAAAATATAAAAATTCTACATCTATTTTGTTAGGTCTTTTATAAAATCTATTATTTTAATATAGGTATAACTCGATAAGTTTCAACGATAGTTTTCGGTAGTCAACGAAACTTTCACAGTCAAGATAAATTCTTAATAAACACTATTCTCAAAAAACTGTGGAAGCCAAACTTCAATCCATCCTAAATTAATATACAAACATAACCAGAGAAACATAACAGACAGCCATGTCTAAGAAGTGTGAACTTTTTAATACTATTGTTAACCATAAATAAATTCCTATCTCGCCGGGCAATAAAAAACAATAAATTTGGTTATAAATTTAGAATTTTACACAACTGTATTTATAAGTTCTTTGATTGATTTTTTATTTATATGACACACCTTGTATTGTAATTATTTATATTTTCTTGCAACTAGTTTTAATTCATAAAAAAAAACAATTTCTTCTGTATAGTTTTGGTAATAGTTTTAAAAAATAATTCTGAATATTTGTTCTGCAGGTACACTAGAAGCCATTGCTGCCTGTGAATACATAATGGAAAGAATTGCCTATGAACTATCTCTAGATCCAGTAGCAGTACGTCTAGCTAATTTAGACACAGCAAAATATAATGATATATCAGAAATGATACAACAGTTCAAAATTGACACTGAATACGATACTAGAAGAGCAGCTGTTGATTCATTTAATACAGAAAATCGATGGAAAAAACGTGGTTTAAGATTTTCCTTTGCAAGATGGGCTCCAATAGGTGCCCAGCGGTTTGATGTTAATTTGTCAGTTTTTCAAGGAGACGGTTCAATAGTGCTCACACATGCAGGTGTAGAAATGGGCCAGGGCATAAACACTAAAGCCATACAAACTGCTGCATTTTTGTTAAAGGTTCCAGTAAATAAAATTCAGGTCAAAGCCAATAATACTACCATTGCACCAAACAGTTTTATATCTGGTGGAAGTTTAACAACGCAGAGTGTTATTATAGGTTTGAGAAGATGTTGCGAGCAACTACTTACAAGACTGGAGCCCATAAGAGCTACTTTAACCAATCCAACATGGGAGGAATTGATAAAAGCAGCTTATAACGCAGATGTGGATCTTCAAGTTCATGGATTTTCAGGTGCCACTGATATTCAGACATACAATGTATACGGTATTTCGTTGACTGAAGTAGAGATCGATTGCTTAACTGGAGAATATGAAATATTAAGAGTGGATTTACTACAAGATGTCGGTTTAAGTATAAGCCCTGAAATTGATGTTGGACAAGTGAGTATAAACATTATAACTAATTTTATATTTTTAATTGACTTGTTAAAATAAATTCACGTGTAGTAATAAATTTAATTTTGGTACAAATAATACTACAGTACAATCAATCTGAGACATCATAACAGCTATAAGATGAAACTGTATCGAATTTTGTGTGTAGATGCCAAAATGATGCACTTATGTAAGAATATGCGAGATCATTGTATAGACCTAAATTATGACTCACAATCCAAAATGAAACGAACTTTCTATTATCTCCTTCCGCAGTAGAGTACTATACAGTAGAATCAAAGTGTTAAGAGTTTTAAATTAAAATACATATTGTAATCAATTTACTTCTACAGATGATTTCACTTCTTCACTCACTTCTTTCAGTGCAAAGTGACTTCGATTTTCGGCATAATCAACTTTAAATATATTATGTGGTGTTTACTTGAAATTGATCGTTATATTTGAATGAATTTTATGCACAACTATAAATTTTTCATTTACTAGTGTAAGCTAATGTAGGTGTAACAAATAAAATATTTATATTTTTTTTTTTTTTTTCACCTTATTTATTCCAGGTCGAAGGAGGATTTATAATGGCAATGGGTTATTGGACATGTGAAAAACTAGTGTACGACCCTAACACAGGCAAACTGCTGACAAATCGTACATGGGATTATCACGTGCCCGAAATGAGGGATATCCCCCAGAACTTCAATGTTTACTTCAGAAAAAATTCCTTCAGCAACGATCTAATCTTAGGATCAAAAGGTATACATACATTTCACGTCGTGGGAGAGCCACGCTTCGGCATGAATGGGCCGGCTCGACCGGAGTGATACCACGGCCTCACAGAAAATCGGTGTCAAACAGCGCTTGCGCTGTGTTTCACCGAGTGAGTGAGAATACCGGAGGCCCACACCCCAACCCAAAATATATATTCAAAAACAAAAATTTCACAGCTACTGGAGAGCCATCTTCGTGTGCTGCTGTAGGCGTTACATTTGCACTAAGAGAGGCGATCGCTGCAGCGCGTCAGGAAACTGGAATACCCACCACACAATGGTTTCAGATCGGTATGATTTACGAATTACTCTAATCTACTCTTTTTATCGTAAAAAGGGCGCATGCAAAGATTGGTTACCCGGTGGTAACTGATAACAGTCCAGTCTCTTTGAATGTGTCCTTAATTCAAGAGTGGAGGTCACAGATCCAGAAAACAAAAAAGAAAGTATTGTACAATATCATAAGCAAAAAGTACATTTTACATTTTCATTAGTCTGCTTCTACAAGGGTGCCAGATAGTCTCACCTGTTACCCCCAGGCTTGCGCTTGTGTAGGACAGAGACCGTTTGCGATCTCCGATGCTTAAGTCACCTGCGATACCTGACTCGTTTCCAGGCTTGCTCTCGATCCGCAATATAGCCGCAATCATGTTACCGAGCGAGAAAGCCTCTACCCCGATGTACTCCTTTCACGAAAATTCTTTTTTGCTTAAAGGGTATTAAGAGGATAATGACGCAATAATATTACATTACAACTTCTTAACTGCACTGTACGTTAGTATTGAGTAAATTACTAAAATTAATAAGGTTTGTAACATTTTCAGATGGACCCTTCTCTACTGAAGCCGTTTTCTTGGCTGCCAATACAAAAACCCAAGACTTCAAATATTAATAAACAAGTAAATTCTGAATTTTGATACGTACCAATAACTTGCCTTCATTATTTTTAACATGAAGAAAATTAAACTAAAATAATAGTAAGATTGTGATTGTGGTTCAGATACATCTGCCTGATAAGTCTTCACAATAATTTAAAACCATTAATTATAAAACCTTTAAATAAATCAAATATTAATATTAAACAATAACAATTAAAATAAGAATATACGCCCGCCATTTCTCAGTGTTGACCTCATCGATATACATATTTTTGTATTCCTTAACACAAACATACTATAAATGGCACAAACACCCAAGAAAATTTCCTCGTTTATAGAACTCTAGTTCACCAGTCAGGACCAATACCGAGCCAATTTATAGTTTTAAGATTACAATAAGTACATGATCATAAATGAGTTGTCATTTTTGTCAAAAAGATGACGTTGTATAGTAATATTTCTGAAACTAAAATCATTCGTTAACAATTTTCTTGATCCGTTAATAAAATGTTGCTCTTTTATTACATCAGTAAGCTCATTTATACATATATACAATAAATAAAATAAATAAATAAATATTTCGGACATCTAACACACAACGCCATCTAGTCCCAAGCTAAGCAGAGCTTGTGTTATGGGTACTAGACAACTGATATGAATACATATATACTTTTTTTTTAGTAAATACATACATACTATACACAGAAAACACCTAAACTCCGAAACAAATACTTGCAGATCACACAAACACTTGGTCCGACCCAGGATTCGAACCCGAGACCTCATGCACAGCAGTCGCATTCGGCACCACTGCGCCACCGAGGCAGTCAATTATTATTATTATTAAAGTATTATTATGACATTTTTTTTATGGAATAAGGAGCAAACGAGCAGACGTTACACATTACTAATTATTCATTTTACTTTACGAGTTTTGTAATTACAAGACCGACCCCACTGTCATCTCTTCAAGTTGTAAACTTCTAGTTTCTTTATTCATGTATGACGCCTTACATAAACCACACGGTTGACAAACTTAGAAAGTCGGTGTAGACCACAAGTGTTAAACACAATATATATTAGGAATATTATTTTATTACATTGTTACAATTTCTGTTATATTTTTATGATTAGTTACATTTTTAGACTAATTTTATATTTACTCATGAGTTACCTTGTCGAAATTATAGTTTAGTTTTACTTTTATTTATTTAAAAAAAATACCTTTTTTCGATTGTTAGTTCATATGGGTGCATGATTTTTGTTATATAAATATAATAAAATTATGAAATTATTGTCAGTTTTATTTATACATAAATTATTATTAATGTAGTGTAGTTTTAGTCGATTCTGTGGCGTCTCCACTCGCACCTACAATATAAATAATAAAACTCTTATTATTCTACTTACCAACAATTGTAATATCGTGTCCCGGTCGACAGGTGCAAAAACCGCACAGCAGTCGTAGCTTCAGTTGTAAATGTCTCAAACAGCCGGTCGAAAACGTTAAAAAGTCGTTTTGTCGTAAAATTAATTAATTTGTATAAAATAATTACCAGTTTATAGTTTTCCCTACTTATGTGTACTTTCTGTGTTCCGGTATGTACAATAAACTATATTTTCTAGATATAGTGGTTTCATTGGAATCCAGATCTCCAATCTCTATAATTACATTACTAATGCCTATTTTATCGTAAAGTAAGGTAATAGATGAATATAGATATATATTGAAAAAGAGAAAGGAAAAGTTAGAACAAAAATGTTCATAGTGTATTTATTAATTTATTTTATTTTTACACTTTATGCACTTTGTACATCGGCGGACTTAATGCCCATGGCATTCTCTTCCAGTCAACCTTAGGGTAGTGTATAAATCTTGTAGGGAGGTGCACAGGATTACATAATAAGTGAAGAGTGTATTTATGTTACTTTACCAGAACAATATTTGGAGCAGTAAAAGAAACAAATAGTATAGGAAAAATTTATCAAATCGCTACAAAAATAAAACCAAGTAATCCCTATTTTTAAATAATAAAATTTTAACATCAAAATATAAGCAATCGAATTTCAGCAGCCGAAGAGTGATGGCGCCACTTCTGCTCAAGTCTCTGTAAAGTAATCATTCGGCTATTTAACAAGGTACTTTCGTTAAACACCAGTACCCATTAATTTGAGGAGAGGTCTAACGCCCGCCCAGATCCGCGACTCCGTGAGACTGTGCGTGTGACTACGGTTATCCCGAGAAGTTTCCTCATTCAGGGGGGTCCTCAGAAGCTACAAACGCCTTCCTGCAACTTCTTTTGATCGATGAGGTACGTTTAGTCGATTGCCAGGATCTTCCGATTCGGCTAGACTCTCTGGCGCTGCGTAGAGATGTTGCTTCGCTGTGCATCTTCTACCGCATTTACCATGGGGAGTGCTCCGAGGAATTGTTCAGATTGATCCCTGCTGCATCTTTCCGCCATCGTCCTACGCGACAGAAATTTCATCCCCCATCATCTAGATGGTTGGCAGTCCACAACTGTGCGATTTTCCCGAAACTTTCTGCCGCGCACAGCAAAACTGTGGAATGAGCTGTCGCCTGCGGTGTTCCCGGACCAATACGACCTTCAAACCTTCAAGAAAAGAGCGTACTCCTTCCTAAAAGGCAGGCAACGCACTTGTAACGCCTCCGGTGTTGCGGGTGTCCATGGGCGGCGGTAATCACTTACCACCAGGTGATACGTCTGCTCGTTTGCCACCTATTTAATAAAAAAAAAAAGGTATGCTGCTGGGTAGACTGATACTTCGGGAGTCTCACACACAACCTCTTCCTCCCCATCCGAGGCCTTGATATGAAAAACATCCCAAGATTAAAATAACTGTACAAAATAACATAATAAGTAAGACCTCTTGTTCGAAGACTTGACACTTTATAGTAGTCATATTCTACTATATCTTAAAAGACTCTGGGGATTTAGTACAATGAAACAATTCATATTCTTGATATAGAATACATATTTACTGATTCACTCCTCGACCAACCCTACTTGATTCGCTGGCAGCCATTATGAGGTGAATATATCCCCTCTATAATGGCCGCCCGACATCAAGTCAGTCTTTTACATTTCTTATTTATTAATTATGACATTTAATATGTTTTAATAATTTAATTAATTATATCTTTGACTTTCGGAATTATCTGCATTATTATTACAGCTATTTAGTCGCACCTAATGTTCAATTCAAATATATTCCGGAAGTCAATTACACAATCACAACTGTATTTTATAATTAGGAATACCGCTAACAATCTATAGTTATACTTGGTAAGTTTCGTTTCATCACTTAAAGATTTTTCTTTGTAAAAAGTGCCCATATATATGTAACCTTCTAATTTAAGAAAGTTCTTCTTACGAAAGGAAAGTAATGATTATCGTATAACAATTGAAATATAGTTTTAAAATAACTAAGTATATGAAATCACAATATTCAAAAATACTTTAGTTACTGTATGTCAAAAAAATATTCTTCTTCTCGGCTTAAAGTGGACATACTTGTACACAAAACTCTTTCCTAGTTTTGCCTCAACCACCAGTGCTGTGCTGCTTGCATTCAATGGTACCACGTGACTATAATACAGCGTTATGGGGGCTTACTCACATTTCGTCTTCCGGTATGAGGTCGCCACTTGAACTAGTTAAATCAATAGAATTGTGGGGGAACGGGTATAATGTTCCACCCAACACAAAGGGAGGATCCTCCGACCAGGCGAGGTGATCATGCCTGGCGGGCTACTGCCCAACAGTTGATGTTGGGATGTTGTATATATGATAATTGGCGCGGGAACTTTATTTGCGCGATTCAGGATTGGTAGTTACTCCGTGTAGTGTAGTTTGTAGGTACAGTGCGTTACTTCGTAGTTCAGTGTATCTTCGGTAGATGGCGCTGTATGTGGAGGTCGCCACATCACTCCCCTCCAAGACTGGAGGTCGATATATGTTGAGTCAGCTGTCTGTGCTCTGATGCGGAGCTTGCCAGTGCCAGGAGTGAGTAGTTCCAGTGAGTCGGAACTGAATGCCGCAAGTTCCAGTGAGTCGGAACTGAATGCCGCTAGTCCCAGTGAGTCGGGGCTGAAGTCCGCTGATCCCAGTGAGTCGGGATCGCATGCGATGCGCGGTGCTGCGGTGAGGTCCCCAGTGAGTCGGGGCGGTTGCTGCGTAGTGGCTGGCTGCTGCGTAGACGGGAGAGAGATGCTCTGCTTACATAGACCGTAGGTGCAGTGTGCTGTGCCTAGACGCTGTAGAGGCCGTAGGGTTTACCAGGCTGGAGCGGTCGCGTCCTGCGTGTGGTATATCCCAGTTGAGGCCGAAGTTGCTGGCTGGCTTGAGACTTGCTGTGGGAGTGAACATGATGGTGGCGCGGCTTGAAGGCTGCTTCCAATCACGTCGGGGTCACTACTGTGGAGGAACGGGTATAATGTTCCACCCAACACAAAGGGAGGATCCTCCGACCAGGCGAGGTGATCATGCCTGGCGGGCTACTGCCCAACAGTTGATGTTGGGATGTTGTATATATGATAATTGGCGCGGGAACTTTATTTGCGCGATTCAGGATTGGTAGTTACTCCGTGTAGTGTAGTTTGTAGGTACAGTGCGTTACTTCGTAGTTCAGTGTATCTTCGGTAGATGGCGCTGTATGTGGAGGTCGCCACAGAATTATTAAAGACTGGGAATGTGCTTTAATTAATATGCTTCTTATCAATGTACATGAGTTTAATTAACTATCAATATTGTTTTCGTGTGCGATATAGTGGTACTTATAAATTATTTGTTTTATTTAATGATGTTGCTTTCGAAAAACAAGCAGTGAGCGCCACGATATCACTCATTGCAGTCATGACTGACCGCATCAAGTTTAAGGTGAACGGAGTCAAGAATTCAGGTCAGTTTTTATGTTAAATATCTGTACAAAAATCATCTGAACTACCCTTGACTTAAGTGATAATTTGAGAATAATTTCTTTTGGCCATTACTTGTCTGTGAGTTTTTATCAGTGGTTTTTATAATATTATTCCAGCAATATTTTGCATACGAAGTCCCGCAGGGGAGTATACTTGGTCCAAGACTAATTTTAGGGTACCGTACCTCAAAAGGTAAAAAATACTTTCCGTGAAGTAACAATCTCGAAATTTGATGCGAAGCAATGAAGCAACGTATTATAGCACAGATAAAGGAAAAATTGCGAAGAGCATAAATTTTTATTTACAACATATGATACCTATGATGTAAATAAAAATTTATGCTCTCATGATTATATGAATAATAAGCAGTTTGTTTCAAATTTTTGACACTCGCAAAGGAATCAAAACTTACAAGGTACTTCCCATGAATTCAGAATCTTGAAATTTGGTAGAAAGCAACGTCTTATAGAATAGATAAAGAAATCATTTCTAAAAGAAATGTTTAGTTACATCATATAATTAGCCGTTCATGCTGCAAATTTTACAGGGTACTAACTGAGAACTCAGAATTTTAAATTTTGGTACGAAGCTAACATCTCATAGCACAGATAAATAACGACTCGCACTTGGCCGGTTTTTAATTTATTTTGATTAACCAACTGTGTGACTTTAACTTATCCTTGTATACGATTTGTATTTGTACTACGGAAATATGATCACGTCTCTGAATTCCGTCAAATGGTCAAGTGACTTCCAATTTGCTCTCGCTGAAATACTCATATTCTTGTTTTCCTTTATAATATCTTGTTGAATCTTAAAGCCCCTCTCTACCTCAAAGAACGATTCACGTTCCTTAATGACACATGAAAAATGTCTAAGGTCGTCTAAAGATTTGAGACTGGAGATGGCTCTGCATTCCACAAATTTCTATGACAAGTCCTTTACGGTTGAAACTGTACACTTGTAGAATGCATTGCCGATAAATATCAGGAAAGCGAAAACAGTAACTAGTTTCAAGAAAGTTTTATTGGTCATAACTGATTAGTCACGTCGTAACTGATTCAGACACGAATATGAAGGTTTTTCATATTGCGTCGTGATATAATTAAATGATTGTGTTAATTAGTATATATTATGTGTGTGTGTGTGTGTATGTATGTGTGTATAAGTTGATTAATGTATATGTGCCCTATTATATTCATAACAATTTAAAAAATATTTAAATTAATTGCACCGTCAACTGCTACTGCGAAGAAATTGCTTTCGGCAATAAGGTCGCCCATGGTACGTAACATTATATATATATATTTGTCGTCTTAAGTCGCAAAAATATGTAGAACGGTGTAAAAATAAAAAGTTTTCTATATAATATATATATACATATATATATCTTATTCAATTATTTATTTACATATTATGGAGGATTAACAGCTACTAAAACAAAATATTATCAAACACAAAAAAAAACAGACAACCAATGACAAATCCTCGCTTATATAATACAAAACAAAGTTAAAGTGCACAAGACAATACAAAGTAGTACGAGTATCAATACATATTATTAAATAGATTACAGGCACAAATACAGCAACATAGCAAACAAATTCTTTACATACATTTTCATTTATTTACACGGACGTCTCATCGTGACCCCTAAAGAATTTGAGGCTTAAACACCTTCTCACTTCTGACACACCATCATTAAATACGAGTATATCGATATCAAAACGTTCGCACACACTATTTTAATATCCTACTTGTACGGATGACAAAAGAATTCCTTCTGTAATTTGTTGATGCAAATTGTACACACAGTAGTGGGTTATAGCGAGTTCTAGACGGAATATTTAGAATAAACTTAGACAATAGCTCAGAACAGTCGACTTCGCTCCCAAAAATCTTCACCACTAGTGTACAATCAGCGATCTCACGGCGGATTGCAAGCGGTAGTAGATGGTACTTTTTGCAGAGACTAAGGTAAAGTTCCGGGTGATACGGTACCCTTTGATGAAAACATAAATATCTTATGAACCTTCTCTGAATATTCGCTATTCATTCAACAGATTTTTGGTACTTAGGGTTCCAAACTTCACATGCATACTTTAAATGGCTTCTAACAAATGCACAATAGAAAATTTTCAAAGTTTTTGCTTGTTTGAAACCCCTAGACAGTCGCATTACAAACTCTAGCGCTTTAGAAGCTTTAGCAACAATAGCGTCTATGTGTGCTTCATAAATCAGCCTCGAGTCGTGCATAACACCCAGGTCCCGAATCAAAGCACATCTAGGCAGTAATTCACCGTTTGGTTGCGGTAATAGCGGAACGTTTTCGCGAATATGTTACCACCGAGCATTTTGTAGAATTCAGGTCTAACTTGTTAATGCGACAGTACTCCTCCAAATGAGATAAATCAGCTTGAAGCGCGGTCTAATCCACAAGTGATGAAATCGCTGCATAGATCTTCAAATCATCAGGAAAACATAGTAGCTTTGATGATCTAAAACATGATTCGATGTCGTTTACGTATATCGTAAATAGTAGGGGCCCAAGCAAAGAACCTTGAGGACAGCCACTGGAGACTGGAACCCAGCCGGAGATGTAGTTATTGAGAATTACAGCTTGAGACCTATTCTCTAAATAAGAGGAAAACCATCGAAGCAAGTCGCCGTGGATTTAACTTCAATAAAAGAGTATCATGATCTATACGGCCGAAAGCCTTGCTATAGTCAGTATAGATCACATCAACTTGCTTACTTCCATCCATGTTGTATGTGATGAACTCTTTTAGCAAGGTAAGATTGGTTACAGTAGATCTGCCCTTTAAGAAACCGTGCTGAGAATGACTAAAAGATTTTTTTAAAGCCGAGTATACTTGATCATAGACTACTTTTTCGAAAACTTTAGCTATTAGACAAAGTTTGGATATAGGTCTATTATTAGTTATTTCCGTTTTTGCACCCTTTTTATGGATAGGTGTTATGAAAAATGATTTCCACATATTTGGGACGGTAGAGGAGGACAAGGACTTCTCAAAAAGCATAGAAACAGGCCGGGCAAGGGAGGATGCACAGCGCACAACAAGCTTGGAAGATATGTTGTCTGGTCCTGGTCCTTTGGATGTATCCAGCTTCAGGAGTAAATTGCCAATATATATACTCGATGTTTACTGCAATTTTACATATGTCAGCAAGATCATATTATTCAGTTGACAAGGGAATTGTCGCATTTACGGCTGCCGTTGTGAGTATTTGAAGACTTCTTAAGGAAACTTGATTGAAAGTAACTAGAGAACGCGTCACAAATTGTTTCCCCTGTAAGCAAAGTTTGATTGTTGTATGTTAAGGAACTAGGAACCGAGTTTGATTTGTGACGGTTCTTGATAAATGTCCAAAAGTGATTCGGGTTAATTTTGATTGCCTCCTCTGTAAGCTCTAAGAAGGTAGCATAACATTTTGATTCTAATATTTTAACTCGCGCTCGGAGGAGCTTAAACTCCGCTTCATCCAACCTGTTTCCATACTTCCTAAACTTTTTAAGGTACTTGTGTTTCTCTTTTATTGTTTTGATCAATATGGGACAACGGATAACATTTGTGATTCGTCCGCTTTTGTGGTATGTATTTTTGTTGCTGATCAATTATAGTTTGATTGAAAGAATCAACAGATTTTTTCAATCGAGCGCATTGAAAATTCCATTTCCCAGTCGATGGCGTTCATATTATTATTTATGGCGTTATAATCACCCACTTGTCGTATAATCACCCACTTGTCGTATGAATAACGAGAGCGCGGCGCACACCGTAAGCTAGTGGTTTCTGCGAAATTAACATCTATTAGTAGGGCAGGGTGGTAATCATCAGTAGGCACTAAGGGATCCAAGCACTCGGTCACATTTATGTAATTATTGCAGAACGCTAAATCTAGTGTCCTGCCGTACTTATTAACAATGCAGTTATATTGTTCGAAATTCAAAGAAAAGAGATCGTCGATTAATGAGCACTCATCGTTTGTACAAAGGTTGGTCTGAACAAGATACAAACTGTTAGAAGGTAGCCAATGTATTCCGCTCATGTTAAAATCGCCCACAATAAGAAATGTGTCGGACGTGTTGCTGACCACGGTTTGATTTAGTTTGAAAAGAAAGTTAGCAAGCTGTGCTGAGAACGAATATCCGAGGTTCTGTTTGCACAGATAGATTACACAGAGGTGAAGATTAAAACATACATACATATTATATATATCTTATTCAATAAAAAATTATTACGTTTGCAGAAAAACGATAGTTTCTACAGATAAAATTAAGATGAGATAGAAATAATACATACACAATAATTGAGCTTTCATCAAATTTCTATTATTACTTTTCTACCATTCTTATTGAAAAAGAGTACACAACTCGCGTTCATACGGCTTACATGTCACTTACCTAGTTCATCATGATCTTCCTAGCCTTTATTATTCCCAAGATTATTTAGGGTCGGCTACTAGTTCAGCCAGTTTTACCTGAATATCAGCTTTTCCACAGAGCAACTACCTTCGGACCTTCGCAACCCTGAGGGTGAAGTCGAACTCGAATACGAAGATTGAACTAGATGTCAGTATATTTGAGGGCACTGACTTCCCAATAACGATTGCCATAGATGTACATGACAACCGTTTAACGTGTTCTCCGAGACACGGGCAGGAAACACCGCCATCTGCCCGTCACTCACCTAATTAATCAGATAAATTATATCAATCTATCAGTCATTCCCAAAGTTATACAGTTTTTTTCTAAATTTTTATCTACTTAAAATGTAACTGCGGTCTAGGTTTTATTTACCATTTTCTCCACCATTCCTATCACAAAATTAGTCAGTGAATATTCAAATATTTACTTTTATGTTCTTCAGTTGGTTCCGAGGTGAGCTCCAACGTAATGCTTGTCGACTACCTACGCAACACCCTAGAGCTCCGTGGCACCAAGTATATGTGTCGAGAGGGTGGCTGTGGGGCCTGCACCGTCAATGCCTCCACCAAACCTGGCACCGCTTGCAAAGCCATAAACTCTGTAAGATATCTTTTTGATATTACTAGCGCTTTTGTCAATCGCTAAACATGCGGTAATGTCATTTTGATAATAAATTGAAAGATAAATAGTGAACTAAACTAACTTAAGCCTACATGTATATCAAATTTCATAAAATTTCATTCAGCGGTTCCTTCATGACCAAGATGATGATTGTCACACAATAGTTTATACTACTTGGAAATCAAATATACAATCTTTGATTAGTAGTCTGAACTTACTTAGATCTCCTAAAATAAAATTTAAATTGATTTTTAATATTTTCTTTTTTCCAGTGTATGATATCAGTAACATCTTGCCAAGGTTGGGAGATCACAACGATAGAGGGCTTGGGAAACAAGCATGACGGGTATCATCCATTGCAGACAGCAGTAGCTGAGCATAATGCCACCCAATGTGGATATTGTACTCCTGGATGGGTCATGAGTATGAATGGGTGAGAAAGGAACATAATCATCATATTCCCTTGCAGAATTAATACTGTTTAATAAAAATTTAAAAGATATTTTCCTAACATTCGACCCAGTTATTCAGCTCTCTTTTGGAGGGCACACTTTTGTCTTATAATAAACAAGAAAAACAACAAATGAAAGCAAATTTAAACTTTAAGGCAAGGTCTATGCTTATGTAACCAACAAATTAATTTCTGTTTTCTGTTCAGACTTCTGGAGTCAACAAATAGAAATGTCACTATGTTAGAAGTTGAAAAATCATTTGGCAGTAATGTTTGTCGATGCACAGGATATAGGCCTTTAGCAGAATGCTTCAAAAAATTTGCAAAAGATGCTCCAAAAGAACACAGAATTGTTGATATCGAGAATTTATCTCTTTGTAATAAAGACGGAAAACCTTGCAATAAAAATAAAATATGCGCTGAAGAAGAAGATTGGTGTATGGTGAACGACGATGATTTGCTAGATCAACCAGTAAAAAAAATAAGATTAAAAGATGGCAAAGTATGGTACAGACCTACATCTCTTCACGAAGTTTTAGATATATTGCAGAATGAAAGCAGCGGATCTGATTATATGTTAGTGGCTGGGAATACAGCGAAAGGTATGTTGAATGAATTTTCAAAATTGGAAATACGTTTTATTAAATATTTAAATTTTCAGTAGCCACTTTGTTTATGTGAACAACTGATTACAGGTGTCTTCCCCATAGATGAATATCCATCTCTCCTCATTGATGTTAGTCATATCCAAGAATTGAAAACTAACGTTTTAGATCAAAATCTCGTAGTTGGTGCTGGATTTACTCTTACAGAATTTTTAGGTATTCTGAAAGCTAGCTCGACTTCAGAATACTTTAACTACTTGGCAAAGTTGTATGAACATATCATGTTGGTAGCTCACATTCCTGTTAGAAATGTGCGTATTTTTCATTTCAATAATTGGCATTAATAAAAGGTGGTTTAACAAATATATTTTTGGCAAGGAGTTTTAGAAATCTGCCTATAACTTTACTAAACCGAATTCGGATTAACAGCAGAAACAACTTTATTATCAATTGATAATAAAGTTGTTTCTGCTGTTAATCCGAATTCGGTTTAGTAAAAAAAAATTTTTTTTTAAATTTTGCATTAAATATCAATATAATTATATTGATATTTAATGCAAAATTAAAAAAAAAAATTTTTCATATATAAACAATGAAAAATTTATAAAATTTTAAAAAACGCGTGACTATAAACGTGCCATGATTTCTCAGCACAGTTGTGACGTCATAATGTTATAGCTATTTAATCTAAACAGTACAGCGTTTAGGGCTATTAGTCGTATCTAGACAATAGTATTAAAAAATTATTACCGAAAAACTAGTTGTTAGTTGGTACCGATTAACTATGTGTGATAAAGGATTTATTACGACAAAGTCTGATAACATTCCTGATGTTGATATATTTATTATTCATTTATTTAGGTTGACATTCAAACTTGTGTGGTACCACATCAATTTTAATCTTTGATTTACCTCCCATCGTTGTATAGTAAACATAAAGTTTTCATGTCATCTTTCAGCTGGAAAAAAAAACAGAAATCATAAGAATTATTTTAATACTATTATAACAACAAAAAAACCACTATAACTTAAAATTTAAAAGATTAAATCTAGTCAAATACATTACCTAGAACGTTATCCTACTAATATTATAAACGCGAAAGATTGTGAGTATGTAAGTGAGTATATTTGTTGCTCTTTCACGCAAAAACTACTGAATGGATTTTGATGAAACTTTACAATAATATAGCTTATACATCAGAATAACACATAGACTACTACTACTACTATTAATAAAGATACTAGCTTCGCCTCGCGGGGTTGCCCGCGTTACGTTATTGTCGTACCGTTTAACAATGACAACAAAATTAAATAGATCAAAACACTGTACTTATAATTTCTATATAAACTGCAATGAGTGAAGACTAAATTATCACACACGTTTTTGGTGCTGGATTCAAAAATTAATTTTTATTTTGAAATATCGTTTGACTTAATGTGAAAAAAAATTGTTATGCTATAAAACTTATTTATAATCTTTCCATTTACCACAAAAAAACACAAACCCAAATCCAAATTTGAGGATCAGTACTACATAATTACATATACGCAAGTTCAAGAAAAGGGCGTAAGGAGTACAGTAAAGGCCGGCAAAACGCAATTGAATTGCCTTTGGTGTTGCGGGTGTCCATGGGCGACGGTAATCGCTTACCATCAGGCGATACGTCTTCTCGTTTACCCTCTATGCAATAAAAAAGTAATTGCTTAATTATTTTAATTAAATATAAAGAACAATAACGGTTAATGTTTTTTGTGTGTTTTTTTACCAAAATGTAATAAGCATCAGAATTTGTTATTACAATTGCAACTTGTGATTTATGAACATTTTTTAAGGTGGGTACCATAGCTGGAAACTTAATGATCAAACACATGCACAATGATTTTCAATCTGATATATTCTTACTCTTGGAGACCGTTGGGGCCCAGCTCAAAATCAGTATGTACTATTTTCTTATAAATCAAAAAGTGACGTGATTATTTATGTAACAAGATCCCATGTAAACTAATAAACCTTGACCTAAGTGAATCCTAATCTAATTATATTTTTTTACAAATCGATATTTAACTAGGTAACTTATTTTATATTATCTAAGTTTCAAATTAATTTATTACTGTGCCCTATGATTATAAAATTGCGAAGCCTTTTTATTTACTTGTTTTCTTTTTTTTAGTTGACACCCACGCTCGTCAAGAAACGCACAGTCTGCAGAGCTTCTTAAAAATAAACATGAATAAAAAAATAATTTTGAACGTACTACTTCCGCCATTGTCCAACAAATATAAGTTGATCACATTCAAAGTAAGTTTTAAAGTAATAACTATTATTTCTTCAATGGTTATCTCATGATTCACGACAGTAGCCTTTAATAATTCACTGCTGATCATAGGCCTCTTTCGAAAGGTGGTTTTTGCTATACCATACTGACTAGTCGGGTTGGATTGTATCAAACCAGGAGGCAGCGCGCCTGGCCACCGTAGAAGTCTCACTGTTGGTTGAACGCATTAAGGCGCTGGTCTTACTAGATAAGACGGAGACCTCGTACTGATTCAGGCCTAGATGAAACATCTGGGCCCGATCCTCGTCAATAGGTGGCTTTTCGACGAGCACTACAATTTGCTCTGAAGCTAGCTCAAGTCGCCCAAGGGCAGAAGCAGCAAGTGCTGGACGACTTTTGTTCAATTTAGGTATACACGTACACGGTCAATGGCACTATATAGTTCACCAGAGTTGTGGCGGTTCTAACCACCAGAATAGGGCACGTCTTTGGTAGAATATTGGCAGTTAGATCCATACACAATTACCGCACTGTTTCGACATGGGTGATCTCTCCCGTGGGATTTGGAATCAGAAGAGACCGACGAAATTCATCGTCAAACGGCTGAGTTTCGGACGAGAAGTAGCATTCGGCCTCCGCCAGAAGAGGTACGCGAGTAGTGTGAGGTTTCTCGTCGTTGGTCATTCTGGCTGATGGCTCCAATCTTAGTACAATCTGGTGATCTTCTTCATCTAGGCAGGAGCTAGGAAGGGTCTCGAAGTATGTCTTAAAAATAACTGTTCCCGGATTCTTCCTATTCTCAGGCTTAAAATGGCACCCCGTGTAGTTTTAGTCGATCTTATTCCGACACACCAGACCAGCACAAACCTCGGTGGGGTGAGGCCAAGAGAGGGTTTATAAACGTTAAAAAATGGGTTCGTATCAAGTTTTTCTTCTCTTTGCAGTGTTGTTGGTTTGTCTAGTTTTACTCATACAAATTGCTTAAAAATCTCCCCTATAGATCTGCTTGGTATGGATACTAGTGCAGAGGCATCTGTGAATAAAGTAAATTAATATTTTTCAAGTATTGGTAGATTGGTAGATTGAATGATAAAGTAATATGAACTGATAACAGTTCATATAATTCCTTAGTTTTGCTACCTACAGATGACGCGGAAGTTAATAGAGTTATTCGAAGTTTACGCCCAAATTGGATGGGAGGAAATCCCAACCAAATAATTTCAGCAGTGCGCGCCTACTATGGTTCCCATCATCACGTTTAAAAAGGCTTTAGTGCAGCCTATCTATAAGAGCGGTGGTAGAGAGAATGTTAATATCTACAGACCAATATCTGTATTGCAGTAGCCCGCCAAGCATGATCACCTCGCCTGGTCGCAGGATCCTCCCTTTTTGTTGGGTGGAACATTATACCCGTTCCCCCACAGTGGTGACCCCGACGTGATTGGAAGCAGCGGATCAGCAGCTCCATTTTGTTCACTACTCCCACAGCGAGTCTCAAGCCAGCCAGCAACCTCGGCCTCAACAGGGATACACCACATGCAGGAAGCGACCGCTCCAGCCTGGTTACGCCTACGGCCTCTACAGCGTCTAGGCACAGCACACTGCACCTACGGTCCAACTATAGCCCAACTCTGAACCCTCCAACAGAGTGCTTAGAGGGTTCAAAGCTAGACAAAACCACAAGGGAGTCTGACTGTCACCTTGAAAGATGCCCCGCTCGATATTTATAAGTACGTCATTTACCGCAGTCTGCCGACATCCAGGATAGCGAAGTAACGTTCTCCATTGCCCCATACACGACTTTAAGAAAGTGCATAGAGTTGTATCGATTTTATACAACTCCAGCACCCTCAAAAGCCATGTATGTGGAACCGAGTCGTAAGCCTTCTTGTAATCTATCCAGCATGTCGCCAGACTCTTACGATTACGACGTACTTGTTGGCTAATCGTCATGTCCATAATAAGGAGCTCTTTAGTGCCACGGGTCCCACTTCTACATCCATTCTGAGAAACAGAAATTATCGAATTGTTATTAATATGTGTAGAAATTTTGAGTCTCAGAATAGATGTTAGAAGTTTATATATGGTTGGTAAACATGTAATAGGTCTAAAATTTTTGGGATCCATAGCACTACCAGATTTATAGAGTAAGTGAGTTATACCAGTAGTTAAAAACTGGGGTAATGAACTGGAATCCACTGCGGCTTGGAATTGAGATGCCAAATGCGCATGTGAGCTTCGGAACCACTTGAGCCAAAAGTTGTGCAGTCTGTCTGGACCAGGTGATTTCCAATTTGGCAATGAACGGGCTGCACAACTTACATCATCTTTACCAATAGTAAGAGGTTCCATAGATATTATGGACTCACATGAGCGCTCGACATCCCGACCCCAATCACCTTCTGTATGAGTAACAGGCACTGACCAGATGTTACGCCAAAAAGTATTTGTGGCGTTGTCATCTGGAAATTGCCCATCACTCACTATACCGTCTTATCCTATTTGCCCATGCCAAAACCTTTTTTTTCAGAAAGTCTATGCGCTCTGTGACACATGACATGTACTGTCCGGGACTAATAGTAGTCCCTGAGAATGCATGTTTCACAAAGCGCATTACTCTCGGTCGCGTATTGCCTGATCGAAAACTAACTAGTTTACCAATAAGTATCCTAGTCTCAGCAATACGACGTTCAATTCTACACTGCCAAGCTGGTATAGTATTTTTGGGTCGAACATAAGTCATATCTTCTTTAAATTTAACATTAGCAACTCGACAGTCTGCAACAGCCGCACAGTATAGAATCGAATGTGTATCACTGAGATCTTCGCTATTATCAAAATAATCCGATAATAACGAATCCAGGGCACTTACCAGCGCTAAAGTACGTTTATGAATGGGCAAACGGGGTAACCGGGGTCTGTTATTACAATTAACATACCGGTATTCCTGAATCGCATCCTCCAAAGCACTCCTTATTCTATTATTACATTGGGTACTTACGGGTATATCTTCACTCTCCACTAGTTCATCAACATAGTGATCATGTGGTAACTGGGGTGTATTGATTGGTACCAAATCTACAGCATGTGATGAAGAAGGGACAATTAAGATATTCCGTATGTCAGAGCGAATCCTCTCAAGTACGGCATCATCCAGCAGGTGACAACGCTGTATAGCACGCACTTGATCCGACAACCGTTGTGCCGAAACGTTGACTGATGGTTCAAGCTCCTGAAACAAAGAGACTAGTCGAACACGGTACGCAGTAAGGTTCGTTCCTAACTCTGTAGCCCGAAAATATGCCCGCATGACATTCTCATTTATGGAATGTGTCCATTTCATGCGGCGCACATCACCACCGACAGCGGGGGCCCTGTTCGAGGTCAGTGGTCCTCGGGATCCCAAGCTGTTCGGTGGCCGGCCTCTCCCCTGCCGACATACAGGTATTGGCGACGTCGGCGGAGAGAAAAACTCGTCGCTTGAGGATGAGCTCGACGCCTCTGCACCAACCGGAACTTCTGTTATTGCTTCCGGAGACGGTACGGTGGAGCGGAGCGACAAGTCCGGGGGTGATAATTGTGCTCAAGTCTAGCTCTTGTTAGCATTAAGAATTTCTTATATAAATCATTGTTGCGACATGTCGTTTAAAACGTCATGTCTTACACAGCTATTTTCTTTTAAATTGCCTTTTTTACATAATTTTATTCTGTTTCGGTGCCAATATTTCATTTTAAATATTATTCAAACTTATGTTGGTTGATTTCCTTTATTGTAAAATGTTTCAAAACTGAGATAATAAATTAACGAGAAATCTGTTTCAGAAATTCCATCTGCTTTCAGTGTTGCTAGTTTTATACTGATTTATGTTATTTAAGTTGACGTTTTGTTGTTATAATAATTATTCTGATGTTATTTTTGAAAGTCATCATGAAAGATACTCAACATAAATACCCTAAAAATAGACAGCTTTCTGTATTCAAGATTGTATTTAGTTTACCATAAAGATCGTATAAGCTAATTTGTAAAGCACGCCCTAATTTACATTATGACTGATCACCATAATATACGTTTTTACACGTTTTGTATTGTTCGTGTATAAAAAGATTGCTTTTTTCCTAAATAAATATAAAAAAAAACTACATCCATAAACATTCGACTACTGATACTAAAATTATTGTAAAGTAAATATAAAATTGGATAATAGTAATCGTATCCATTGTCGGTCTTAGAATTAATATATATTCACGAATTAATATAAAACCACTTTAAATCACGCCATTAGACTTACTCATTATATTAATAATATATTCAACAGAAATTTTAGTGGCAGTTATTTGTGTGTACTTCTTTCTTCTATAAATAGATTTTTTTTTATGTCTGTCTCATTCTTAGTTAATAGATGTTCTATTCCAATATCTTATAGTTACTTCCTGTTACATGTTAGTGTTATGAAACGCTACTCGGCGAAATAGTATTCATTTAAAATTGTCTTTATATTACCTACTTACGTGTCATGTAATGTTTTTTTTTTTATTATTATTATTATAGTTTGTTCCCTTTATTAGCTCTATGACACCCACGAAATGAACAATTACAATACTATATTTTAATAACAGATTATGCCTCGAGCCCAAAGCGTCCATGCTATTGTCAACGCTGGTTTCCTTTATAAGATAAACAAGCAAACACAGATAGTTACACAAGCCAGGATTGTTTATGGAGGATTATCACCTAAGTTCATAAGAGCCTCTGCTACTGAAAACTTCTTAGTTGGAAAGCCATTATTTATCAACCAAACTCTTCAGGCTGCTTTGAGAGTCCTTGATGAAGAATTGATAGTTGACGAAAATCCTCCTGAAGCTTCAGTGGCGTATAGAAGACAATTAGCAAAGGCTTTATTTTACAAGGTAATCAAATACCAATTAACACATTTTAACTTATTTGTATAAAGAACAACGAAAGAGATCTTGAACTAAAACGAAACAACACTAGTATGTATAGAAGTTATTATATTCATTACTTTACATGTTAATTTATAATAATTTCATCAAGAGCTTTTTTGTGTTCTTTGAATTTGAAAACGGGTAGATTACGCTTAGAGGCGAGCAGTATTATATTTTTTTATGAAACTTTTATTGACGGATTGCGGATGCAGTGACTTGTGATCTTGTATATTTTAAATTATATTAGAAAAAAGAAAGAGAATATCAAAATATGGGGAAAAAATTATATTAAATTTATTAGTAAAAAAAATTACATCCTATTTTATATCTGTCTCTTCTTTTTTATAGGCTTTGCTCACGCTTAGTCCACCCACCATCCGTACCTCACGATTCAACTCGGGTACTTTAAAACTACATGAGGCTAGAGGTTTATCAGGCGGCAAGCAAATGTTCACTACAGATCCTGCAAAGTGGCCCTTGACACAGCCTATCCAGAAAGTAGAAGCATTGGTAAGCATTTCTTGATATCTATTGAAAATACAATTGTGATACATTACTTTATAGTGTAGGAAGGTACTTTCAACATTGCTTATTCCCTTAAAGTATCAAAGTGCAGGAGAAGCGGTATACACGGATGATATGCCCAAATTCCCTAACGAAGTCTTTGGTGCATTCGTGCTGAGTACAGTAGCCAAGGGCACCATCGTCAGCATTGACGCAACTAGTGTAATGGTAAGTTTTTAACACACTGTGTAAACATTTACCTACATTTTCAAACCTTCAAGAAAAGAGCGTACTCCTTCTTTGCCTCCCTAAACCATAAAAAAAATACGTTCATTTCCTCAATAAAGCTTTAGACTTGAGACTATATTAAGCTTGTCTCAAGTAAACAGAGGTCACACCAGGTAAAATTTGTTCTTGAGTGTAGATTTTGACATAAACATTGTTCTAAAATAAGCTTTAAACAGAGATTCATTGATCTTTACTCACTTGATTAACGATCAGTGAATCTGATTTCAATTTACATGAAATAAAATAATATTTAACTTTCATTTGTGACAGAGACTTCAAGGGGTTATTGCTTATTACACCGCTAAAGACATTCCCGGACTTAATTCCTTTACACCAATGGATAGCCTATTATACACTTCAAATGAAGAAGTACTTGCTGAAGGCACAGTGAAGTATTATCACCAGCCTCTTGCTATAGTCGTAGCAGAAGATCAGCATATTGCTGACAGAGCAGCCAAACTTTTTAAAGTAAAATACAGCAATGTGAAAAAACCAGTAATAGATGTAAAAAAAGCAAAAGAAGATAGTGCAAGGAATACGCTATTCTTTTCTGCCAAAGCATCTAATCGTGGAACTGATATACATAAAGTTATTACTGGGAATACTACTTTCTATGGACAGTATCACTTTACTATGGAAACTTTGGTAACTGTAGCGAAACCGACAGAAGAAGGTTTAGAAGTTCATAGTTCTACACAATGGCTAGACGGATCACATATTATGATATCAAGAGCATTAAATATTGATCATAACAGGTTATTCTCTTTTTTTCTTTTATTAGTTTCTATTCCATCCATCCACTTTTGATACCATCACAAATACTTATTCTGATTTATTCTGAACTTATTTCGAGTGTATGATCCACTTTTTTTTTTTTTTTTTTTTATGTGCGGAATTCCCCTCGGATACCACCATCGCAGGAGTTGATGTTTGATAATAGACTCCATTATTTTCGAGGAAAGGGAAGTTATGGCTATCGGCCTGTAGTAGGACGGATTTGAGCGGTCGCCTTTTTAGGGATCGGGTGACCAATGCTGCCTGCCATGACGTCGGGACTACACCAGAAGAGTAGGAGAGCTGAAAAAGACGCGTTAAAACCGCTGTCAGCTCTGGACCGTACATCTTCAACACAATAGGTGGGATTCCATCCGGGCTACTCGACTTATGGATATCAAGGGATGAAAGTCCTAAACGCACTGAGCGTTGACGGAACTGGATATCCAGCCTACGGCACTCGTACCACTGTATGATAGGTGGCTCCTGTTTCCCTTCATTGAAGGTCAAGTTGGACGCAAAGTGTTTTCCCAGAAGATGGTATTTCTCCTTTACGTCATGGGCCAAGAAATTGTTTCCTATGTACGGAGGTGGAAAGGATGGCTTACAGAAATTCTCTTCCATAGTTTTGGAAATGTATTTCATATTTCCTAAAAATATATACTTGTTTATTTAAATATTATAATCTAAGTTATTTTTATCACGCATTGTCATTTTATTTTAATATACCTCTTCAAAGTCTAACGATCAGATTTCTAGATTATGCAGTCTTAATTAGTATATTCATCCATCTTATATGTCTGCTGTATAAAACTATCATTGGCTATGCATGCATTCACAGTTTGTTAATTACCTACGAGTTGCAGCTGTTAATATTCCTATGAACCAATAAATAAAATAAACAGACTTCCAAAAAAAGATCTTATTTATTTTTTATCAGGATTGATATGCATATACTACGCATCGGCGGTTCTTATGGAATCAAGATCTCTCGCAGTATTCAGTCTGCTATTGCTTGCAGTTTAGTTTGCCAAAAATTGAACCGCCCGTGCCGATTTATTCAATCACTGACTACAAATATGCAAGCTGTAGGCAAAAGGCTGCCATTCTCTAACGATTACGAGGTATGTTTTGTACTCTTTATCGTAATAGGTAAGTGAGTATTATAGTATATTGTTGTAGCCCTACATTCACCTAAGTAAATGCAACAAGTTTTGATTTACTACTGATTTAATTACTATTTAAAACAAAAATGGCCAGAATATGTCCGTTAGAGAAAAAGTCGGGCTTCAAAAATTTATGAAACAGCATAATCCAATCCAAATTATTGATAATTTTCCCAGTTGCTCACGCTTTACAATGTTCAAAAATTCCATCAAAATGAGATGAAGTATGTATATTGCCTATTGGAGTAACCAAGGTAAACGAACATATTTGTCGCCAGGATAACACAGAAGCTAAACCTATAATAACTGCTACCGATATATTAATATTTCTAGTCCCATCCTAGTTAACCAGCTTAGAATCCTTTTAAACCATTTATTTTAACATCTTATTTTGTCCAGATCGATCCTCTAGTCAAACCGTCGTAAGCTTGGCTTATCTATATATATATATATATATATGTATAAACGCAAATATATATTTCTATATATATATAGTGATTTTGAATCACAGAAATAGCTCCAACGGTTTTCACGAAATTTAGTACCAGCATGAGGTTTCGGGAACGAGAAATTTATCTTTTTTTTTATTGTATAGGGGGCAAACGAGCAACCCATTGCTTATATTGCTTATATTAAGAATTCATTTTTAGAAATTTACTAAAAAAAATACCTGTCATCCAGATATTATTTCTTAAGTCTGCTATATATGATATTATTTGGAACATGAAATATTTTCCGACTCAGCGTCACTATTTTTTTTAACATACAAGCGAATTTCATGTCAAGCAATTGAAATCTATCGAATCTAAAGATAGTATGCTATCAGCACGGTTGGGCCGGCTCGACCGGGGCGGTACCACCCTCGCACAGAAAATTAACGTAAAATGATAGCCTTCGTGTCTGGATGCCGGAGGTGATGCAGAAGCATCACTAGGACGCCATGGTGTGGATCACCATGCTGCATCGTTGTACTGTTTGCATTCGCAGTTCTTATGTTTATACTTTCCATCAGGCAGAGTAGACACTTGGCAGGGCCAAACATACATAAAACTGTATCACTAAATAGAAAACTAATAACTAACTATTAGTCGCAGATACGCTCGCTTAATCATTTATTCGTAGTTCTGACTTTAAAAATGACAAAGGCTATTCTTTTCTAGACCTTAACAATAAAATTATTTTATAAATATAAGGAATTCAAATATATATGTGTGGATATATATAAACACTTAAGTCCCTGCATGACGATAGCAGTCCACTATACCGCGGTTCGACTATACTTACTATGTCACATATGCATTGACTTAATAGATTGAAGAATATTAATTAGCAGTCGATGTTATCTGTGTTTTTAATGTTGTTGTAATTAATTTCAGGTAGCCGTCAATAAATCCGGTATCATACAGTATGTAAACGAGACAATGTATGAGGATAATGGATACAAAACGAATGAAACGGTTACCGTTTATGGGACTCATTTATATTACAATTGCTATGACTCAGCTAAATTTAACTATAGAGCCTTTGATACGATTACTGAAACTGCTAAGAATACATGGTGTAGATCACCAGGTGTGTAGAACTTGTATTAAAATTTGAAACAGATGGATTACCAGTAATATCTCAATTACAAAAGATACAGCCTTGACGTGGTAAAGTGTATATTGTGTGTGTAGATAGATGTATTATTGTAATGAATGATGGTGCTACAGTAAATGAGTCCAAACAATCGGTAATACCGATTGTTTGGACTCATTTATCACACTGATTAATGTGATTTTTCAGTAATTAAATTTAACACTATAACACTTTCTTGCTTCTTCTTCTCTTCTGAAGCTTTAAATCGTCGTATATGTAATAATTCTGAATATTTATACCGTAGGTAAACTAGAAGCCATTGCTGCCTGTGAATACATAATGGAAAGAATTGCCTACGAACTATCTCTAGATCCAGTAGCAGTACGTCTATCTAATTTGGACACAGCAAAATATAATGATATATCAGAAATGATACAACAGTTCAAAATTGACACTGACTATGATACTAGAAGAGCAGCTGTTGATTCATTTAATACAAAAAATCGATGGAAAAAACGTGGTTTAAGATTTTCCATTGCAAGGTGGGCTTCAACAGGTGCCTTGCGCTTGGATGTTAATCTGTCGGTATTTCATGGAGATGGTTCAATAGTGCTCACACATGCTGGTGTAGAAATTGGCCAAGGCATAAATACTAAGGCCATACAAGTGGCTGCATACTTATTAAGGGTACCAGTAAATAAAATTCAGGTCAAAGCTAATAATACTACTATTGCTCCAAACAGTTTTATGACTGCTGGTAGTGTCACAACACAGAGTGTTATCATTGGTATAAGGAGATGTTGCGAGCAACTACTTACTAGACTGAAACCAATAAGGGCTACTTTGACCAATCCAACATGGAATGAATTAATAAAAGCAGCTTACAACGCTGATGTGGATCTTCAAGTTCATGGATTCTCGGGTTTCAATGATATTCAGATATACGATGTATTTGGTATTTCGTTGACTGAAGTAGAAATCGATTGTTTAACTGGAGAATATGAAACACTAAGAGTGGACGTACTACAAGATGTTGGTTTAAGCATTAGCCCTGAAATTGACGTTGGACAAGTGAGTATAATTATCATAACTAGTTTATGTTTGTAATTGACTTGTACAATTGTCAATTGTGTGTATTTCGTATCATTTCTACTTGTTATACTCGTATATACCTAGAGATTTAATTCAAAAACTTGTGTAAGCGCAAAACGTGTTGGTTTGTCGGCATAATTAACGTTAAATATGTGGTGATTGCCTGAAATTGTTTGTTCCATTAAATGTTTTTTATTTTCAACTATATAATAGTTAAAAATAGCATATACTAGATTTTTAACCTTATTTGTTCAAGGTAGAGGGAGGATTTATAATGGGAATGGGTTATTGGACATGTGAAAAACTAGTGTACGACCCTAACACAGGCGAACTGCTGACAAATCGTACATGGGATTATCACGTGCCTGAAATGAGAGATATCCCCCAGAACTTCAATGTTTACTTCAGAAAAAAATCCTTCAGCAACGATCTAATCTTAGGATCAAAAGGTATACATAAAGTTTACTTTTGGTTTTTAAACTAAGTAATTTAATATTCTGTTCAGCTCTTTATTTCCATATAAAAATTATTAGGAAGTCTTATCTACTACACGATTCTATATTTATTGAAAATAACAAGCTGGGCTGGAATGAGCACATTATATAGACAACATATCAAGAGAAAATTTCTTTCGTCTTGGGTTCGTCAATCCATTCTAATATCCTACTGATTTCGCGTTTGTGTTTTAAGATGAGAGCTACCTATTTCAAAATTTTAAGTGGATCACATATTTGTCAAAATATTACATATAGATCAGTTTTAAGAGCCAATCGTTTTGCTATGAATATGATACTTGACAGAAGTTATATAATGTTTTCAAAAACAAAAAATTGACAGCTATTGGAGAGCCACCTTCGTGTGCTGCTGTAGGCGTTACATTTGCACTCAGAGAGGCGATCGCTGCAGCGCGTAATGAAACTGGAATACCCATTACACAATGGTTTCAGATCGGTATTATTTACGAATTATTCTAATCTACTGTTTTTATCGTATAAAGGGCGAATACAAAGATTGTTTACCAGGTGGTAACTGACAACAGTCCAGTCTCCTTGAATGTGTCCCTAATCTGTGGTCTGCTACTTGTAGGGTGTTAAATGATCTCACCCGTCACCCCCAGGCTTGTGCTTGTGGAGGACGGAGACCGTTTTGAGATCTCCGGCGCTTAAGTCGCCTACGGTACATGACCTGTTTCTGGGCCCGCTCTCGCTCTTCAATATAGCCGCAATCATGTTACCGAGCGATAAAACCCCTACCTGATATACTCTTTTCACGAAAATTCTTTTTTGTTTAAGGGGAACAAAGAAGAGGATAATGACGCAATAATAATAACATTCTAGATATATTACAACTTTTTAACTGCACTGTACGTTATTATTATGTAAATTATTGAAATAATTAAGGTTTGTAACATTTTCAGATGGACCCTTCTCCACCGAAGCAGTTTTCTTGGCTGCCAATACAAAAACCGAATACGACGACTTTAAATATTAATAAATAAGTAAATTATTAATTTTGATACGAGCCAATAACTTGTCTTTAATTATTTTTTAGGTGATAAAAAATTTAACGTTTGTCATATACATCTACTTGATAAACTAGTTTTGAACACTCTTGGTAAAGCGGTCTTGGTCGCACACTGATGTCTGGGTCACTTGTACAGGCAGTAGGGCTTTACACTTTTTTTTTTTTGGAAGTCCCCTCTGATATCACCTGCTGGAGGCTTGTCGGACTTGAACCGACTAAAACCATACGCCGTCTCGGGTACTAGATGCCAGGGAACCAGGTGCACCCTAGAAAGGAAAACCCTGGAACTACCTCGGGCTTTGTAGATGGCCCCCCCTTGTGTGGGAACCCCGATGTTCCTGTTACTGTCCCCAGGGCGCGCACGTTCCGCAGCGTCCGCGCCGTCACCCGGGCCTGCTTCTGCTAGGGTGACACATGGCCTCATGTGTCACCCTCAGGCTTGCGCTTATGGAAGACAGAGATCGTTCTGCGATCTCCGGCGCCTGAGTAACCTGCGGTGCCTGGCCCGTTCCCGGGCCCGGCGCGCCGTGAGATTTCTAAACCTCTCTCGGTCCCGCTCCAACGTCTCCTTGGCAGGCATAGGCACTTTCTCGCAAAAAGAAACAGCGGAGTTCCACGCGCTCTAACTCTGCAACATGGACGCAATCATGTTACCGAGCGAGAGAACCAATACCGCGATGGCCGCCACGGGATCATGGCTCGACTCCCCCACGCCGAACATTCTGCCAGCGTGTGGAGCACCGTGTCCACGGTCTGGCCATTGCAGTGGTGGCACTTAGGCGTTGGCTCCTTACGGATCAGACACAGGTGCTCTCCGAAGTATCCTTTCCCAGTGATCACCTGTGTCAGCCGATATGAGAGGGTCCCATGACGCCTCTCGAGCCAATCCTCCATAACGGGTCTTATCGCCGCAATAACGGCGTGCCCAGCGCTCGGTTGCCTAAGTCGCTCCCTTCATTCCTCCATAAGGACCTGGCGGAGTTGGAATTTCTGATCATCGATTTCTCTAGTCTCTGGCCTTCTACCCAACTCCCACGCTTCCTTGCGCCAGTAGGACTTTACCCTTAATATAATCGCCCGCCATTTCTCTGTGTTGACCTCCGTGACAAGTTAGGCAAAACTTATATTATTGGAACTAAAATCCTAATAAATATATTTATGTATTCCTTAACACAAACAAACATACTATAAATGGCACAAACACCGAACAAAACTTCCTCGTTTATTGATCTCTAATTCACCAGTCAGGACCAATACCGGGCCAATTTATAGTTTTAAGATTACAATAAGTACATGATCATTAATGAGTTGTCATTGTTGTCAAAAAGATGGCGTATATTAATATTTCTGAAACTAAATTTTTATGTTATGGGCCTCCGGTATCCTCACTCACTCAGTGAAACACAGCGCAGTCCCTGTTTCACACCGGTTTTCTGTGATGCCGTGGTATCTCTCCATGCATGCCGAAGCACCTAAAATTATGATAATAAATAATATTTATACGGTACAGGATCTGCCAATCGCTTTTACGATATTTTTGTTAATTAAACTTATTATTACATATATTTTTATGAAATAGGGAGCAAACCAGCAACCAGCAGTCGTTACACATTACTAATTATTAATTTTACTTTACGAGTTTTGTAATTACAAGACCCCACTGTCATCTCTTCAAGTTGTGAACTTCTAGTTTCTTTATTCATGACTTACATAAACCACACGGTTGACAAACTTAGAAAGTCGGTATAAACCACAAGTGTTAAGCACAATATATATATTAAATTATGTTATTTTATTGTTACATTTTTATGATTAGTTATTTGTATAAAATAATGATTTTATACAAATTAATTATTTTTATCAGTTTATAGTTTTTCCTACTTATGTGTACCTTCTGTGTTCCTGTATGTATAATAAAGTATATTTTCTAGATATAGTGGTTTCATTGGAATCCAGATCTCCAATCTCTATAATTCCATTATTATTCCTATTTTATCGTAAAGTAAGATAATTAGTGAATATAGATATAGATTGACAAAGAGAAAGAAAAAGTTATAACAAAAATGTTCATAGTGTATTTATTTTATTTTTACACTTTATGCACTTTGTACATCGGCGGACTTAATGCCCATGGCATTCTCTTCCAGTCAACCTTAGGGTGGTGTATAAATCTTGTAGGGAGGTGCACAGGATTACATAATAAGTGAAAAGTGTATTTATGTTACTTTACCAGAACAATATTTGGACCAGAAAAAAACAAACAGTAAAGGAAAAATAATGAAATCGCTACAAAAACAATACCAAGTAATCCCTGTTTTGAAGGAATTCAGTTTTGACATCAAAATATAAGCAATCTAATTTTAGCAGCCGAAGAGTGATGGCGCCACTTCAGCCTAAGTCTCTGTAAAGTAATCATTCTGCTGTTTAACAAAGTACTTTCGCTAAACACCAGTACCCATTAATTTCAGGCGAGGTCTAACGCCTACCCAGATCCGCGTGAGACTGTGCATGTGACTACGGTTATCCCGAGAGGTTTTCTTATTCATGGGGGACCTCAGAAGCTGCCAACGCCTTCCTGCAGCTTCTTCTGAGCGCTGAGGTACGCTGCTGGGTAGACTGATACTTCGGGAGTCTCACGCACACGCTCTTCCTCCCTATTCGAGTCTATGATGTGAAAAACATTCCAAGATTAAAATAACTGTACAAAATAACATAATAAGAAAGACCTCTTGTTCGAAGACTTGACACGTTATGGTAGTCATATTCTAAAATATCTATAGTTATAATTGGTAAGTTTCGTTTTATCACTTAAAGATTTTTCTTTGTAAAAAGTGCCCATATATATGTAACCTTCTAATTTAAGAAAGTTCTTCTTACTAAAGGAAAGTAATGATTATCGTATACTAATTGAAATATAGTTTTAAAATAACTAAGTATAAGAAATCACAATATTCAAAAATACTTTAGTTACTGTATGTCAAAAAAATATTCTTCTTCTCGGCTTAAAGTGGACATACTTGTACACAAAACTCTTTCCTAGTTTTGCCTCAACCACCAGTGCTGTGCTGCTTGCATTCAATGGTACCACGTGACTATAATACAGCGTTATGGGGGCTTACTCACATTTCGTCTTCCGGTATGAGGTCGCCACTTGAACTAGTTAAATCAATAGAATTATTAAAGACTGGGAATGTACTTTAATTATTATGCTTCTTATGAAAGTATATAAATTTAATTATCTATTAATATTGTTTTCGTGTGCGACATAGTGGTACTTATGTTGTTATTGTTTTTTATTTAATGATGTTGCTTTCGAAAAGCAAGCAGTGAGCGCCACGATATCACACATTGCAGCCATGACTGACCGCATCAAGTTTAAGGTGAACGGAGTCAAGCATTCAGGTCAGTTTTTATGTTAAATGTCTGTACAAAATCATGGGAGAGAGCAACCGTGGGAGAGCTATGCTTCGGCATGAATGGGTCGGCTCGACCGGAGTGATACCACGGCCTCACAGAATACCGGTGTGAAATAGCGTTTGCACTGTGTTTCACCGAGTGAGTGAGGATACCGGAGGCCCATACCCAAACCCCTCCCCCCATCCCCTTTCCCATCCCCCAAAGGTCGGCAACGCACTTGTGACGCCTTTGGTGTTGCGGGTGTCCATGGGCGGCGGTAATCGCTTACCATCAGGTGATACGTCTGCTCGTTTGCCCACTATTCAATAAAGAAAAAAATTTGAACTACCCTTGACTTAAGTGATAATTTGAGAATAATTTCTCTTGGCCATTATTGTCTGTGAGATTTTATCAGTGGTTTTTTATTTTATAATATTATTCCAGCAATATTTTGCATACGAAGCCCCGCAGGGGAGTATACTTGGTCCAAGACTAATTTTAGGGTTCCGTACCTTGGTTTTTTGTCCGTTAGTCTGTCTGTTGAGACCCTTTTTCTCTGGCACACGTGCAGGTATCATATCAAAAACTCCGGTATATTTTTCCTTGAAGCTGTGAATAAATCAAACTTCTAACATAACGTAAACTTAATTAAAATAAATAGTTGACATGCTGCAAATTTTTTAAACTCGCAAGCGAATCAAAACCAACCGGATACTTTCCGTGAAGTCAAAATCTCGAAGTTTGGTGCGAAGCAACGTATTATAGCACAGCTAAAGGAAAAATTGCGAAGAGCATAATTTTTTATTTACAACAAATGATACCTATGATGTAAATAAAAATTTATACTTTCATGATGATATGAATAATAACCAATTTATGTTGCAAATTTTTGACACTCGCAAAGGAATCAAAACTTACAAGGTATTTCCCATGAATTCAGCATCTTGATATTTGGTAGATAGCAACGTCTTATAGCATAGATAAAGAAATCATTTCTAAAAGTATAGATGTTTAGTTACATCATATAATTAGCCGTTCATGCTACAAATTTTACAGGGGACTAACCGAGAACTCAGAATTTTAAATTTTGGTACGAAGCTACGGCTCATAGCACAGATAATTTTTCCGATTCGCACTTGGCCGGTTTTTAATTTATTTTGATTAACCAACTTTGTGACTTTAACTTATCTTTGTATACGATTTGTATTTGGACTACGGAAGTTTGATCACATCTCTGAATTCCTTCAAATGGTCAAGTGTAGTGTAAGTATTCTTGTTTTTCTTTATAATATCTTATTGAATCTTAAAGCCCCTCTCTACCCCAAAGAACGATCCACGTTCCTTAATGACACACATGAAATGTCTAAGGTCGTCTAAAGACTTGAGACTGGAGATGGCTCTGCATTCCTCAAATTTCTATGACAAGTACTTTACGGTTGAAACTGTACGCTTGTGGAATGCATTGCCGATAAATATCAGGAAAGCGAAAACAGTAACTAGTATCAAGAAAGTTTTATTGGTCATAACTGATTAGTCACGTCGTAACTGATTCAGACACGAATATGAAGGTTTTTCATATTGTGTCGTGATATAATTAAATGATTATGTTAATTAGTATATATTATGTGTGTGTGTATGTATGTGTGTATAAGTTGATTTATGTATATATGCCCTATTATATTCATAACAATTAAAAAAAATATTTGAATTAATTGCACCGTCAACAGCTACTGCGAAGAGATTGCTTTCGGCAATAAGGTCGCCCTTTGTACATAACATTATATATATATATGTCGTCTTATGTCACAAAATATGTAGAACGATGTACAATTAAAAAGTTTTCTATCTATCTATCTTATTCAACTAAAAATTATCACGTTTGCAGATAAAACGATAGTTTTCTACAGGTAAAATTAAGATGAGATAGAAATAATACATACACAATAATTGAGCTTTAATCAAATTTCTATTATTACTTTTCTACCATTCTTATTGAAAAAGAGTACACAACTCGCGTTCATACGGCTTACATGTCACTTACCTAGTTCATCATGATCTTCCTAGCATTTATTATTCCCAAGATTATTTAGGGTCGGCTACTAGTTCAGCCAGTTTTACCTGAATATCATCTTTTCCATGGAGCAAGTAGCTTCAGACCTTCGCTACCCTTAGGGTGAACTGAATACGAAGATTGAACTAGATGTCAGTATATTTGAGGGCACTGACTTCCCAATAACGATTGCCATAGATGTTCATGGCAACCGTTTGACGGTTAACACCGCCATCTTCCCGTTACTCACCTAATTAATCAGATAAATTATATCAATCTATCAGTCATTCCCAAAGTTGTACAGTTTTTTTCTATATTTTTAATTACTTAAAATGTAACTGCGGTCTAGGTTGTATTTACCAACTTCTCTCTGCCATTCCTGTTACTAAATTTTTCAGTGAATATTCAAATACCTACTTTTATGTTCTTCAGTTGGTTCCGAGGTGAGCTCCAACGTAATGCTTGTCGACTACCTACGCAACACCCTAGAGCTTCGAGGCACTAAGTATATGTGTCGAGAGGGTGGCTGTGGGGCCTGCACCGTCAATGCCTCCACCACACCTGGTACCGCTCGCAAAGCCATAAACTCTGTAAGATATCTTTTTGATGTTATTAACGTTTTTGTCCATTGCTAAACATGCGGTAATGTCATTTTAATAACAAATTGAAAGTTAAATGGTGAAGTAAACTAACTTAAATCTACAGAATTTCATTCAGCGGTTCCTTCATGACCAAGATGATGATTGTCACACAATAGTTTATATTACTTGGCAATCAAATATACAATCTTTGATTAGTATTCTGAACTTACTTAGATCTCCTAAAATAAAATTTAAATTGATTTTTAATATTTTCTTTTTTCCAGTGTATGATATCAGTAACATCTTGCCAAGGTTGGGAGATCACAACGATAGAGGGCTTGGGAAACAAACATGACGGGTATCATCCATTGCAGAAAGCAGTAGCTGAGCATAATGCCACCCAATGTGGATATTGTACTCCTGGATGGGTCATGAGTATGAATGGGTGAGAAAGGAACATAATCGTCATATTCCCTTGCACAATTAATACTAATTGACTGCCTCGGTGGCTTAGTGGTAGCGTATGCGACTGCTAAGCTTGAGGTCTCGGGTTCGATTCCCGGGTCGGACCAAATGTTTGTATGATCTGCAAATATTTGTTTCGGAGTTTGGGTGTTTTCTATGTATAATATGTATGTATTTACAAAAAAAAAGTATATTGTAAGTAGTGTCTTGTAAGTAAGTATTTATATCAGTTGTCTAGTACCCATAACACAAGTTCTGCTTAGCTTGGGACTAGATGGCGTTGTGTGTTTAGATGTCCGAAATATTTATTTATTATTTATTATTATTATTATTATTAATTAAAAATTAAAAGATATTTTCCTAATATTCGATCCAGTTATTTAGCTCTTTTTGGAGGGCACATATTCGTCTTATAATAAAAAACAATAATGAAAGCAAATTTATACTTTAAGGCAAGGTCTATGCTTATGTAACCAACAAATAAATTTCTGCTTTCTATTCAGACTTCTGGAGTCTACAAATAGGAATGTCACTATGTTAGAAGTTGAAAAATCATTTGGCAGTAATGTTTGTCGATGCACAGGATATAGGCCTTTAGCTGAATGCTTCAAAAAATTTGCAAAAGATGCTCCAAAAGAACTCAAAATTGTTGATATCGAGAATTTATCTCTTTGTAATAAAGACGGCAAACCTTGCAATAAAAATAAAAAATGTGCTGAAGAAGAGGATTGGTATATTGTAAACGACGACGATTCGCTAGCTCAACCAGTAAAAAGAATAAGATTAAAAGATGGCAAAGTATGGTACAGACCTACATCTCTTCACGAAGTTTTAGATATATTGCAGAATGAAATCAGGGAATCTGATTATATGTTGGTGGCTGGAAATACAGCGAAAGGTATGTTAAATGAATTTTCAAAATTGAAAATACGTTTTCTTAAATATTTAAATTATCAGTAGCTACTTTGTTTATGTGAACAATTCTGATTACAGGTGTCTTCCCCATAGATGAATATCCATCTCTCCTCATTGATATTACTCATATCCAAGAATTGAAAACGAACGTTTTAGATCAAAATCTCGTAGTTGGTGCTGGATTTACTCTAACAGAATTTTTAGATATTCTGAATGCTAGCTCGACTTTAGAATACTTTAACTACTTGGAAAAGTTGTATGAACATATCCTGTTGGTAGCTCACATTCCTGTTAGAAATGTACGTATTTTTCATTTCAATAATTGGCATTAATAAAAGGTGGTTTAACAAATATATTTTTGGTAAGGAGTTTTAGAAGTTTGCTTATAACTTTACTAAACCGAATTCGGATTTACAACAAAAATAACTTATGTGTGTACCAGTAATAGGCATGCATACTAGAAAATATTATTGTATAATTGATTTAAAAGTGTATCGTGTGTGTGCTGTTTGTATACCTAAGTAAATAAAAAAATAATTATCTAATTTATTGATATTTAATGCAAAATACAAAAAAAAAAATTTGAAACAATGAAAAATTTATAAATAATTAAAAAAACACCTCATAATGTTATAGCTGTACTGTGATTAAATTCACAGTACAGCGTTTAGGGCTATTAGTCGTGACTAGACAATAATATTGAAAATTTATTGCCGAATAACGAGTTGTTAGTTGGTACCGATTACCTATGTGTGATAAAGGATTTATTACGACAAAGTCTGATAACATTCCTGATGTTGATATATTTATTATTTCTTTATTTAGGTTGAAATTTATTTATTTATTTATTAAAACTTTCTGCAAACATGTTACACAAGGCGGACTTAATGCCACAGGCATTTTTCATGTATAAACAATGAAAAATGAAACAAATTCAAACTTGTGTGATACCACATCAATTTTAATCTTTGTTTTACCTTCCATCGTCATATAATAAACATAATTTTCAATGTCATCTTTCAGCTCAAAAAAAACAGAAATCAAGAATTATTTTAATGTTATTATAACAACAAAAAAACACCATAACCTAAAATTTTAAAGATTTAGGCCCGTATTATAGAACGCGTCTCAGTCGTGAATCGAGTTTTAAAACTAGTTTCAAGAAGAGATTGTATTATAGAACGTCTCTTGAGTCAAGATTCACTGATCTTTGATCAAGTGAGTAAAGATCAATGCTTAGCTTATTTTAGAACGACGCTTATGTCAAAATCGTCTCTCAAGAAGAGATTTTGACAGATTAGATCTCCGTTCAACTGAGACAAGCTCAATCTAGTCTCAAGTGGTAATTTCTAATGCCTAATAAGGGCAATTAACGTATTTTATGATGATATTTCTGAATAATAACGAAATAATTGCTTATTACATATACACATTTCAATACATGTGTGTTATTTTAGAACGATATTTATGTGAAAATCGCCTCTCAGGAATAGATTTTGACAGATGTAATATCCGTTCAACTGAGACAAGCTCAATCTAGTCTCAAGTGGTAATTTCTTATACCTTGTAAGGAAAACTAACGTATTTTATGATGATTTTTCAGAATAACAACGAAATATTTATTTTACTTTACTTTATTTACGATAGAACTGCTTATTATACACATTTCGATACACTTTAATTAACACTAATTGATATTCCATTCACTTAAAATACACATTCAACTATTTATTTCAAGTTATATCCTTCAAGCAATAGTAATAACCTTTTGGTTTCTAACAAAAATATTACAATAATTTTAAAATAAAAACAAAAACAGTTTGATAATTCGACATTGACAAGTATTGAAAACAATTTGAACGTTTCGTTATAGGTAGTATCTAGTCAGATTTCTTTTAATATTTAAAGTATTTAATTTAGGGCAAACTGCTTCTTATTATTATATTTAAATTGATACACTAGCCAATAGTGTATGTGTAGTGTATAGTTATACTTGTTAGATATGATGTGTTTAATATAATTAGGTGCGTAACACAGAACAATAATTTTGACAATGCAGAAACGTAACTGAGAACAGACTTGTGAGTTGAGATTAGATATTGAAACTAGTTTCAACTGAGTAGAACTCAAAACGCCTTCTATAATAAGAGCGACGCTTGAGATTCGATCATAACTTTAAACTCGATTCAGCTGATCGGAGATCAAACGATACTTGAGACGCCTTCTATAATACGGGCCTTAATCTAGTCAAATCCATTACCTAGAACGTTATCCTACTAATATTATAAACGCGAAAGATTGTGAGTATGTAAGTGAGTATATTTGTTGCTCTTTCACGCAAAAACTACTGAATGGATTTTGATGAAACTTTACAATAATATAGCTTATACATCAGAATAACACATAGACTACTACTACTACTATTAATAAAGATACTAGCTTCGCCTCGCGGGGTTGCCCGCGTTACGTTATTGTCGTACCGTTTAACAATGACAACAAAATTAAATAGATCAAAACACTGTACTTATAATTTCTATATCAACTGCAATGAGTGAGGACTAAAATTATCACACACGTCTTTGGTGCTGGATTAAAAAATTAATTTTTATTTTGAAATATCGTTTGACTTAATGTGAAAAAAAATTATTATGCTATAAAACTTATAAATAATCTTTCCATTTACCACAAGAAAAAATCTAAAACCCAATTCAAAATTTGAGGATCAGTACTACATATACGCAAGTTCAAGAAAAGAGCGTACTCCTTCTTAAAAGGCCGGCAAAACGCACATGTAATGCCTCTGGTGTTGCGGGTGTCCATGGACGGCGGTAATCGCTTACCATCAGACGAAACATATGCTCGTTTACCCCTATACAATAAAAAAAGTAGTTGCTTAATTATTTTTATTTGAAAATAAAGAACAATAAAAGTTAATGTTTTTTGTTTGTGTTTTTTACCAAAATGTAGGTAATAAGCATCAATATTTGTTATTACAATTGCAACTTGTGATTTATGAACATTTTTTAAGGTGGGTACCATAGCTGGAAATTTAATGATCAAACACATGCACAATGATTTTCAATCTGATATATTCTTACTCTTGGAGACCGTTGGGGCCCAGCTCAAAATCAGTATGTACTATTTTCTTATAAATCAAAAAGTGACGTGATTATTTATGTAACCAGATCCCATGTAAACTAATAAACCTTGACCTAAGTGAATCCTAATCTAATTATATTTTTTCTCTAAATCGATATTTAACTAGGTAATTAATTTATAGCATCTTATTTTCAAATTATTTTTTTACTGTGCCCTATGATTATAAAATTGCGAAAGCTTTTTTATTTGCTTGTTATCTTTTTTTTAGTTGACACCCACGGTCGTCAAGAAACGCACAGTCTGCAGAGCTTCTTAAAAATAAACATGAATAAAAAAATAATTTTGAACGTACTACTTCCGCCATTGTCCAACAAATATAAGTTGATCACATTCAAAGTAAGTTTTAAAGTAATAACTATTATTTCTTCAATGGTTATCTCATGATTCACGTCAGTAGCCTTTAATAATTCACTGCTGATCATAGGCCTCTTTCGAAAGATGGTTTTTGCTATACCATACTGACTAGTCGGGTTGGATTGTATCAAACCAGGAGGCAGCGCGCCTGGCCACCGTAGAAGTCTCACTGTTGGTTGAACGCATTAAGGCGCTGGTCTTACTAGATAAGACGGAGACCTCGTACTGATTCAGGCCTAGATGAAACATCTGGGCCCGATCCTCGTCAATAGGTGGCTTTTGGACGAGCACTACAATTTGCTCTGAAGCTAGCTCAAGTCGCCCAAGGGCAGAAGCAGCAAGTGCTGGACGACTTTTGTTCAATTTAGGTATACACGTACACGGTCAATGGCACTATATAGTTCATCAGAGTTGTGGCGGCTCTAACCACCCAGAATAGGGCACGTCTTTGGTACCCTCAGAAAATATTGGCAGTTAGATCCATACACAATTACCGCACTGTTTCAACATGGGTAGCGTGCACCTTGACTCGGATCTCTCCCGTGGGATTTGGAGTCGGAAAAGACCGACGAAATTCATCGTCAAACGGCTGAGTTTTGGACGAGAAGCAGCATTCGGTCTTCGCCAGAATAGGTATGCGAGTAGTGTGAGGTTTCTCGTCGTTGGTCATTCTGGCTGATGGCTCCAATCTTAGTACAATCTGGTGGTCTTCTCCATCTAGGCAGGAGCTAGGAAGGGTCTCTAAGTATGTCGTAAAAAGAACTATTCCCGGATTCTTCCTATTCTCAGGCGTATAATCGCACCCCGTGTAGTTTCAGTAGATCTGATTCGGACACACCAAACGGGCACAAACTTCGGTGGGTGAGGCTAAGAGAGGGCTTATAATTTCTCTCCAATTTTCTCGGCCCAACGCTCTTTCTACTGTACATAAACTCATTGTGTAAACTTTCCATTCCTAATTGCAGTATTGTCACTTACGCGGATGACACTGTGTTGCTAGTCTCAGCTAGTAACTGGCGTAATGCATTTGACTAGGCTGAGCTGTCCCTGGGTTGTGTAATGCAGTGTATTAGTAAAAACTTTTTAACACTTAATCTTGACGAAACCACCTTTTTAACGTTTTCGAAATCAAGTATAACTCAACCCTCATTAGATAACTACTTTTTTAAAGCATATATATGTTTCTGGAATCCCAATAACTATTTTTGTAACTGTATAATTATAAACAGAACCAATAAAGTGAAATATCTAGGTGTCATAATTGATAATTAACTTAAGTGGAAATATCGTAAAATTAATTTAACAGCACGGGCATGCAAAATTATTTACTTTTTCAAAAAATACGTCACTCTTGCGGACTTGAATACTCTTCAGACAGTTTACTTCTCTTTAGGTAAATCAATAAAAAGTTACTGTATTAGAGTGTGGAGTAGAGCGTGCACAGAGGATTATTTAAAAAAAAAACCTAAAAGCTATTGGTGATTGATACCGTCACTAGAAAACATGTTTCACTTGTTTATGACCCATTAAGAAATTGTCGTCGTCCGTACAAAGTTTGCTAAACTAAAAAATATACTACCTTAACAGCCGCAAGGCATTACGGCGTGCTTAGTGGTGATTTGTATAACGTTATAAAAAGAAACTGCAACTTATATACACTGCTTCGACCTAAATGCAAAAGGAAATTAAGCGATTAGCTTTATATCTATATATATGCTGTGGCCTGATATCCTTAACACAAGTTAAATCTTATCTTGGGTATCAGTGTTCCAAAACCGTTTGTTTCATATATCTTGTAAAACTACTTTGGTGTATGACTGATGTATTTTTTTGGATAAATAAATATTTATTTATTTATTATTATTATTATAGTTTGTTCCCTTTATTAGCTCTATGACACCCATGAAATGAACAATTACAATACTATATTTTAATTACAGATTATGCCTCGAGCCCAAAGCGTCCATGCTATTGTCAACGCTGGTTTCCTTTATGAGATAAACAAGCAAACACAGATAGTTACACAAGCCAGGATTGTTTATGGAGGATTATCACCTAAGTTCATAAGAGCCTCTGCTACTGAAACCTTCTTAGTTGGGAAGCCATTATTTATCAACCAAACTCTTCAGGCTGCTTTGAGAGTCCTTGATGAAGAATTGATAGTTGACGAAAATCCTCCTGAAGCATCAGTTGCGTATAGAAGACAATTAGCAAAGGCGTTATTTTACAAGGTAATTAAATACCAATTAACACATTTTAACTTATTTGTATAAAGAACAACGAAAGAGATCTTGAACTAAAACGAATCAACACTAGTATGTGTAGAAGTTATTATATTCATTACTTTACATGTTAATTTATAATAATTTCATTAAGAGCTTTTTTGTGTTCTTTGAATTTGGAAACGGGTAGATTACGCTTAGAGGCGAGCAGTATTATATTTTTTTATGAAACTTTTATTGACGGATTGCGGATGCAGTGACTTGTGATCTTGTATATTTTAATTTATATTAGGAAAAAGAAAGAGAATATCAAAATATGGGGAAAAAATTATATTAAATTTATTAGTAAAAAAAATTACATCCTATTTTATATCTGTCTCTTCTTTTTTATAGGCTTTGCTCACGCTTAGTCCACCCACCATCCGTACCTCACGATTCAACTCGGGTACTTTAAAACTACATGAGGCTAGAGGTTTATCAGGCGGCAAGCAAATGTTCACTACAGATCCTGCAAAGTGGCCCTTGACACAGCCTATCCAGAAAGTAGAAGCATTGGTAAGCATTTCTTGATATCTATTGAAAATACAATTGTGATACATTATTTTATAGTGTAGGAAGGTACTTTCAACATTACTTATTCCCTTAAAGTATCAAAGTGCAGGAGAAGCGGTATACACGGATGATATGCCCAAATTCCCTAACGAAGTCTTTGGTGCATTCGTGCTGAGTACAGTAGCCAAGGGTACCATCGTCAGCATTGACGCAACTAGTGCAATGGTAAGTTTTTAACACACTGTGTAAACATTTACCTACATTTTCAAACCTTCAAGAAAAGAGCGTACTCCCTCTTTGCCTCCCTAAACCATAAAAAAAATACGTTCATTTCCTCAATAAAGCTTTAGACTTGAGACTATATTAAGCTTGTCTCAAGTAAACAGAGGTCACATCAGGTAAAATTTGTTCTTCCCCCCAATGTATCCCTACGTTGTCGTCGTGGTGGGGCTTGCGTGGGTCAATGATGTCTGGGGCTGTGCCGGGTAGAGCTACTCATGCCGGATTGGCCCAGGGTGAGACTCCAGACTAAATGGGATCGAAGACGGAGTCTGATTATAGACTGCCGCGAAGGGCGTGACGCTCTAACGTCATGCCGCACTCCAAACGTCCCTCTGCTTTAGAGAGCTCTGGTTCTGAGAGGAACCTGTGGCGAGCTTGGTGTGCACTCACCCTGCCTCCAAGCGTGCAACAAAAGAGCTAGTCTTTTGTTGCCCTCGCCGGATATCGTAATCCCCGTAGGTAAGTCGGGTTAGGTCATGTCTCTGCTCGGCTGGGACAGATGGTCTTGGCTTAACCGCCCGGACCGCGAGGAAAAAACCTCTATAAAAAATTACCCCGAATTTTGTGCTCTGGTGTGTGGCCTCGAATGCAAGGCTGACGGAAGGTTCAGTCGCGAGCACGCCCCCAGCCAGGGAACTGCGGACCCCTCGGTTGGGCATAAACCTACGCTTGCCCGGGTATTGGGGATCTCTGCCTAGGTGGAGTTTTAGTTCTCCCCATCTCGTGGGATATATTATGAGTACTGAAAATTTAAATTCAAACATAAATACGAAAACCATTAAAACAACGACACAAGGCATGCTTACTGGAACAGAGAAGGTTGAGAAGGTGAAGAGGACGGAAAGGAGGAACGCCAAAGGGCGGTTCAGGAAGGCGGACGAGCAATCGTCGGCCGAGGAGGGCGTTGCGTCGGTGGCGCCCGTCTCGGTGGGGCTCCCAGAAGTCGATTTGACTGCTGGGAGCCGAAGAACATCAGAGCGCACGCGCTCCAAGTCCGCCACTTCTGGTGCGAGTGGCAGCTCCAGTGCGATTGTGGACGCACTGGAGCTGATGGAGACGGAGGCCTCCGACAACCGCAAACGTGGATTCTCCTGGGACGGCGGCGAAAGCGACACGTCTCAGGAGATGTTGCCGCCCAAAATTGGGAGCGGCCAGAGGGGGAGGTCTCGACCTAAAGCCTCGGCCCCGTCAGGTTCCGCCTTTAGTAAGGCGGAATCTTACAAGCGGGCCAGGGCCGACGGCGAGCTACAGGCGGAAGACGAGATGGTCGGTCTCGTACTTAAGATCAGGAGGCCGGTCGATGGGGATGTGGAGCCCCAAACACCGTCCACTTTGCAGGAGAGGGCGCAGGCGGCGGTGGCCATCATCCACAAGGTGGCCACCAAGTCCACAAACCTGAAGGGCTTTTTTGTAAGGGCCCTTAAGGACTCCTCTACGGCAATTGCGGAGGTCGTAGAGACCCTCACTGAGGACATGGCCCGCCTCCAGTCGGCCAACGATCGTCTGACGGGGCAGGTGGCTGAGCTGTGTGCTCAGTTCGCTCAATTCCAGGCGCAGCGCCCGGAACGAGAGGCCCCAGTCCCGTCATCATCGCGTCGTGCCCCCACCAAATCCGAGGTCCCAGACGCATATCTGGGACAAATTCTTGTTGCGGTGGGGCATTTAGTGGACGGTCGTCGGGCCGAGCTGCTATCGAGGCTGCCTCCGGCCCCAAGTACTCGGCCGCCGAAAAATAAGGCCACGTCGTCGACGCCGACACCTCTTCCAGTGGTGGGGGGTCGCGTCTCCTACGCGTCGTCGACGGCAGCGCCGACTACTACGGCGGCCCGAGGGACACGGCAGGTGGCCAAGGCTCCGGCCAAGACGGCTGCGCCGAGGCCAGTGCCGAAAGCAGCGGCAAGGGCTGGAGCGGAGGTCTGTCTGCCGGGACCCTCTGTACCTGAGGATTATTATTATTATTATTTACCCTCCAATGAGGATTGGCAGGTAGTTGGAGGGTCCAAGAAGTCCCGCAAGCGGGCCAGAAAGGCTGCCTGACAGGCAGCCTCTGGCAGGCAGGCGCCACCGGTGGCAGGGGACACCCAGAAGAAGAAGCCGCGGAAACTACAGCTGCCGAAATCCGCGGCTGTGGTGGTCACGGTGTCACCGGAAGCGGCTACCGGCGGACTGTCCTACGCGGCCGTCTTCAAGAAGGCCCGGGACAGTCTCGCCGGTGAATTTGAAACGGCCGGTGTCCGTTTGCGCCTCACCCAAACAGGAGCTCAAGTTCTCGAGTTTCCTGGGGCCGATGGCGCAAAAAAGGCGGACACCGTTGCCGAGAAGCTGAGGGCTGCGTTTGCAGATACGGATGGTGTCAGGATCGCCAGGCCCACGAAATGCGCTGAGTTGCGCATATCGGGCCTGGACGATTCCGTAACGGCCGAAGACGTCCGCGCTGTAGTTGCAGAGAAGACTGCATGCAGCGCGGACAAAGTCAGGGTCGGCACCATCCGCCCCGGTCCTGGGGGGCTTGGCGCTGTGTGGGTCAGTTGTCCCGTGGCGTCGGCCAAAGTACTGGGCGACGCCGGCCGGCTCCTCATCGGTTTCGTGAGCGCCAGGATTACAGTCCTGGCGGCGAGACCGATGAGATGCTTCAAGTGCCTGGCCGCGGGACACACACGCGCCAAGTGCGCCAGTTGTTTTGACTGCAGCGGACTGTGTTTCCGCTGCGGTCGACCGGGGCACAAGGCGGCAGAGTGCTCTGCCGCCCTTCACTGCCCCGTGTGTGCGGCGGGCAACAAGCCCGCCAATCACCAGATGGGGCAGGGGGGCTGCAAGCATCCCCGAGCTTCTCGGCAAACGTCGGGGGCTAGCCTGTCGACCCAGGCTGCCTCCGACCACGTCGTCGCCCATGGAGGAGGTTGATGAGACGATCCAATAAATGGATCAAGTCTCCAACCTCCTTGTCCAGACGAACCTGAACCACTGCGACGCGGCGCAGGATCTCTTCCTGCAAACCATGGCGCAGTGGTCGATAGGTGTTGCCGTAGTCGCGGAGCCCTATTACGTCCCTCCCCGTCCAAACTGGATGGGTGACCGGGACGGCTCCGTGGCAGTCGACGGCTCCTCGGCGGTTCCCCGCCCTTGTCGCTTAGAGACAAGGGCTCTGGATATGTGGCCGCCGAGTGGGGGGGAATCACCGTTTACGGTGTTTACTTCTCCCCCAACAGGAGTTTGAGCGACTTCGAGGTCTTCCTCAACAACTTGGAGACCTCGATGCGGCGACTAGCGTCTGGGCACGTCCTCGTGTTGGGGACTTCAACGCAAAGTCCATTGCGTGGGGTTCCTCAGGGACGGACGCCAAGGGCGAGGCCGTTGTGGAGTGGGCGGCTTCGGTGAGCCTCTGTTTGCTGAACAGAGGCGCCACCAACACGTGCGTACGACAGCAGGGGGGGTCGATAGTGGACCTTTCGTTCGCTACCCCTGCTGTTGCCGCACGAGTAAGGAACTGGTGTGTCCTGGAAGAGGTTGAGACGCTCTCGGATTTTCGTTATATCCGATTCGAGCTCTCCCGGTCCCAGGGCCCCAGTAGGGGTCACGTGGCGCGGCATTCCTTCCGCTTTCCGCGGTCGAGGGCCTTTTCCCGCAGCGGGCGGAGAACACGCCCCCGTCGATGGCCTATCAGGTCACAGGCGACGGGGACGGAGGGAGTGAGGTGCCGCCCGTTAGGGAATCGGAGGTTGGGGCGGCTGTTCTTCGGATCCGATCCAAGAACACCGCCCCCGGGCCGGACGGGGTACCAGCCCGAGTGATGGCCCGAGCCCTCGACCATATGTCGGACCGCCTCAGGGAGGTTTTGGACGCTAGCCTGGCTTCCAGACGCTTCCCTGAGTGCTGGAAATGCGGGAAGCTGGTCCTACTGCAGAAGCCGGGACGGCCTGCCGATTCGGTCGCGGCCTATAGGCCCATCGTAATGCTGGACGAGGCGGGCAAATTGTTTGAGAGGATTCTCTCTGCCCGCATCGTCCGGCATCTCAGCGAAGTGGGGACCTGTCGGACGCCCAATTCGGGTTCCGAGAGGGGCGTTCGACGGTCGATGCCGTGATGCGCCTTAGGGCCGTGACCGAAGAGGCAGTGAGCTGTGGCGGCGTGGTGTTGGCGGTGTCTTTGGACATCGCCAACGCCTTTAATAGTCTGCCATTCAGCTGCATCAGGGAAGCACTCCACTACCACGGGGTGCCAGAGTACCTGAGGCGGCTGGTGGCAGACTATTTAGAGGAGCGTACCGTCGTGTACGAGGACCGAGAGGGCGTCTTGAGACGGCGACCCATGTCGTGCGGCGTTCCACAGGTTCGTTCCGACGGTAGGTGGCTCTTCGACGAGCACTTCTGACAGCTTTCTCGGAAGCTGCCTGCCACCACTGCGACTGCAGTGAGGACTCGGCCCAACATACGCTGGCAATCTGCCCCGCTTGGGCGTCGCAGCGCCGGACCCTCACTGCAGTCATCGGAGGAGATCTGTCGCTGCCGGCCGTCGTACTGTCCATGGCCGGTAGCGACAGCAGTCTTACCGCGGTCGCGACCTTCTGCGAAGAAGTAATTTCGCAGAAGGAGGCGGCGGAGAAGGACGCGCCGGCGAACCGGGCGGCGGAGGCGCGCCTATCAGCGCCTCATGCCGCCCTTAGTGTGGCCGCAGATGGACGGGATGGGTTTTCCCCTCCATCCGCATTACAGGCCAACCGCGAGGAGGCGACGTACGCGTGTGCCGTGCGTCGCCTAAATTGAGATTTTGACTAGAAGAAGGTGCCCGCTTCAGTGCGGGCAGGCGCTGGGAGGGGTCCGGTCGTGTAATATCTGCAGCTCCCGGACCCCTCCCTTCTCAGGCGCAGAGTTGGCATTCTTGAGTGTAGATTTTGACATAAACATTGTTCTAAAATAAGCTTTAAACAGAGATTCATTGATCTTTACTCACTTGATTAACGATCAGTGAATCTGATTTCAATTTACATGAAATAAAATAATATTTGACTTTCATTTGTGACAGAGACTTCAAGGGGTTATTGCTTATTACACCGCTAAAGACATACCCGGACTTAATTCCTTTACACCAATGGATAGCCTAGGATACACTTCAAATGAAGAAGTACTTGCTGAAGGCACAGTGAAGTATTATCACCAGCCTCTTGCTATAGTCGTAGCAGAAGATCAGCATATTGCTGACAGAGCAGCCAAACTTGTTAAAGTAAAATACAGCAATGTGAAAAAACCAGTAATAGATGTAAAAAAAGCAAAAGAAGATAGTGCAAGGAATACGCTATTCTTTTCTGCCAAAGCATCTAATCGTGGAACTGATATACATAAAGTTATTACTGGGAATACTACTTTCTATGGACAGTATCACTTTACTATGGAAACATTGGTAACTGTAGCGAAACCTACAGAAGAAGGTTTAGAAGTTCATAGTGCTACTCAGTGGTTGGATGGATCACAGGTTATGATATCAAGAGCGTTACGTATCGATCAAAACAGGTATTTATACTTTTGCTAATCATCTTTAATTACCAAAAATTTACCATGGTACAAATGTGGTATCAACAAACTAAAAAAACTGGTAGATTCATTTAAGGAATGAAACGTTGATAACAATAAAAAGTATTTGTTATTAGTACCAGTAGTACCTATGTATGTATGTTTTTTAATAATGGATGTATGATAGATATATTGTATACTAGCTGATCCCCGTAACCTCGTTTGCGTCTTATATAGCCCGTAGCATGAAAATTTTCGCAAAATAAGTAACTTTTCTAGTTGATTTTTACACCTTGTGTCCGAAAAACCCAAATATCTTACGGAACCCTATTTTTATCCAAAATAAAATATAGCCTATGTTACTCGTGGATAATGTAGCTTTCGAATGGTGAAAGAATTTCTAAAATCGGTCCAGTAGTTTTTGAGTTTATTCGTTACATACAAAAATAGAAATCTTTCCTCTTTATAATATTAGTGTAGATGACAAATAATAATAATAATTACACAATTACTGGTATAAAAAATTAAGCTGCACACATCCATTCATCCACAGTCATATTTGCAAATTCATACAATCACCACACACTATGCCAACGTTCATAACACAAGGAATAACATACATGCTACCCAAAGGTTCAGACCCCAAAAATCCTGCAAATTACAGACCTATCACATGCTTGCAAACTATATACAAAATCATTACAGGATGCATCAGTGAAATTATTTACAGTCACCATAATCAACAGAACATCCTAGCAGAACAACAAAAAGGTTGTAAAAAAAATAGTCAGGGTTGTAAAGAACAATTAATCATAGACTCAATAGTGATGAGGCAAGCCCAAACTAGAAATAGGAATATTCAGATGATGTACATTGATTACAAAAAGGCTTTTGATTCTGTCCCCCATAGTTGGTTAATGTATATACTAGAACATTACAAAATTCACCCCAGACTAATATAATTTCTAGGAGCAGCCATGGTTCATTGGAAAACAAAATTAAAACTATTAAACAACACTTCATCAACTACTCAGCTGATTAAAATAGAAAGAGGCATATTTCAAGGAGACGCACTTAGCCCGCTTTGCTTTTGTATGGCATTCAATCCCTTATCTAAGTTACTAGATGATACAAACATAGGTTTTAAATTAAGATACAATAATTCATTCCACATACTTTCACACCTACTTTACATGGACGATATTAAAATTTATGCAACTAATTACACCGAACTTAGTAAACTAGCTGACATTACACAGTCATTTTCAACAGACATTCAAATGCATTTCGGGGTAGACAAATGTAAAATTCACTCTATCAACCATGGCAAGACAGAAAACAACTCTTATACACTTAGTACAGGTGAACAAATAGAACCATTTGACGAACATACAACATTTAAATATTTAGGATTCCATCAGTCCAGACAGATTCAACAAAAACACACAAAATTAGAGTTAACAAAGAAATTCAAAGCCAGATTAAATCAGATTCTTAGAACCCAATTAAATTCACGCAATAGTATCAAAGCCATCAACACATATGCGATTCTGGTCCTTATTTATTCCTTTGGGATTATAAACTGGTCTCAAAGCGATCTTATTAAATTACAACGCACAATCAACACACACATGACAACCAATAGGAAACATCACCCTAGATCGTGCACACAACATCTTACACTACCCCGCCAAGATGGAGGCAGAGGCCTCATCGATATACAAAATTTACACAATAGACTCATGGATAAGCTACGCAATTATTTTTATGCGCAAGCCGAACAATCCCAACTTCATAAATTCTTAACCGATATAGACAAAAAATTAACCCCACTCAACTTACATGACAGAAACATTCACCCAAAATTAGCAAGTAGCATTTCTTTACCGTGGGAGAGCTATGCTTCGGCGTGAATGGGTCGGCTCGACCGGAGTGATACCACGGCCTCACAGAAAACCGGTGTGAAATAGCGCTTGCGCTGTGTTTCACCGAGTGAGTGAGGATACCGGAGGCCCATACCCCTCCCCCCCATCCCCTTTCCCATCCCCCAAAGGTCGGCAACGCACTTGTGACGCCTTTGGTGTTGCGGGTGTCCATGGGCGGCGGTAATCGCTTACCATCAGGTGATACGTCTGCTCGTTTGCCCACTATTCAATAAAAAAAAAATAAAAAATAAAAAAAAAAAAAAAAAAAAAGTAGGCAACAGAAAATAGACTTATGGGCACAAAAGTCTCTACATGGCAGACACCTCGCCGATCTCAGCCAAACACATGTCGACAGAAAAGCGTCGAACGAATGGCTGTTGAGCGGAGAACTCTTCCCAGAAACTGAGGCTTTTGTGATCGCTATTCAAGATCAGGTTATAGACACTCTTAACTACCAGAAACACATAATCCGTCTCCCTAATCTTCCTACCGACTTATGTAGACGTTGCCATAGCAGTTCTGAAACCATCCAACACATCACTGGCGCTTGTAAATCTATTGTACAAACTGATTACAAACACAGGCATGATCAAGTTGCAGCAATTATCCACCAAAATTTGGCTCACAAATATTCATTCATTCCCAAAAAAACAGCGTATTATAAATATAAACCAAGTACAGTTCTTGAAAATAATGCATTTAAAATATATTGGGATAGGACAATAATTACCGACAAAACCATACACTACAATAGACCTGACATAACAATTCTAGATAAAGTTAACAGGACAGTTTTTATTATAGACATAGCAGTTTGTAACACACACAATCTTCTTACGACGCACACAGAAAAAGTTTCAAAATATATAGACTTAGCTACTGAAATTAAAAGACAATGGCAGGTAGAAAGAGTTAAAATTGTACCCATTGTCATGTCTACAACTGGTGTGGTTCCGAAGACTCTTCAAAATAGCCTTAATACACTGCAAATGCCGAAATCCACCCTAATGTTGATTCAAAAAGCAGTTCTACTAAATACATGCCGTCTCACACGAAAATTTCTGGCATCGTCATCATCTTAATCTCACATCATTTCCCCCTGGCACACTTGGCTAAGGCCCGTGTGTTAGATTTAGCTTCCCCTTTAAAATAAAAGGGAGACCAAAAAAGGTATAAAAACAAAATAATAATAATAATACTTCATTTCGTTAACCAGCTTTAACATTTTTAAAGGTGACCATAATGACCTTTTAAGCAAAAAATGCCTGTGTCAGGTCACTGCGCTCTTCCATAGCAGTTATGTTAACCTAGGAACAATCTTAACAGTTGAATGAATTATAAAATTAAAATAGTTGTTAATGAAGCCAAGCTAAACCATTAACTTACAAATTAATTAACATACAAACCGTTACGGTATGCGTGTGTGCATGTATGTGTGCGTGTGTGTGTGAGTGTGTGTGCGTGTATGTGTGTGTATGTGTGTGTGTGTGCGTGTGTGTGTGTTTGGAGGTATGCGTTAGAAACTGTAAACGTTGTTTTACACCAAGTGTTGTATGAAGGACTCTAAAAGTTAGTAATTAATGGTTTACAGTGTCTTAGTGTTTTTGTATTAATCCTAACTTTCCTATTAATTTTATTACATAAATACTCTGATCGTCTAAGGTATTGCCTATTCGCAAATTCTGTTCTGATTTTTGTGCGCGCAATAGTTTCTGGCCTTCTCTTTGCAATGTCGCTCGAGTTAGAGGAAGTACATTTATGTTATTTTAATATTGTGTAGATTATGTATAGTTTACGTACAGATAGGACATTGCTGATGGAATATAAACTACTCGTTGGGAATCGTCTTTTTTTAAAATGCATTACTTTCAATATCGCTCGTTGTGCCCGTTCAATTTCCATAAATTTTGTTTTCCCAGCTCCACCCCACACAGGAATGCAATAAGTAAGAACAGACTGCGCTAACGCTGTATATATCTCCCTCAATACACTCCTACATGAGCGCTGTGTATTAATTTGGTCAGGCACTACATATCTTAAGGTCTTAAAAATCCATATCAATTTTCTAATTCTGGCAGAGACTTGGTCAATATGGGAGTGCCAGGACAGTCGTTGGTCAATTATCACTCCTAGGTATTTGGTTTTCTCAACCTTTTCTATTGTGGGACAGTCACATGCACATGCTTCCGTAGGTTTGTCGCACGAGTGTATTCTAATACTGAATTCTGTCCCCGGCTGCATATAATTTTGAATACTGTAACAGATGTAGTTGGTTTTTGTAGTGTTAAGCGTTAACAGATTATTTTTTAACCATTTTGCTACGTTTCTCATATCGACTTCTGCATTTTCTTTTACTGCAGCCCAGGTTTTACCAGTGAAAACCAGCGCAGTGTCATCAGCATAAGAGAAAATGTGCGCATTGTTAGTTTTTAGGTTATATAGGTCATTGATATAAATGAGAAACAGTGTAGGGCCAAGCACACTACCCTGTGGAACACCGTATGACACAGCAAAGTCTCCACTAGTGCATTGGTTAAGCCTCACCCTTTGCGTTCTTTCGGACAGGTTACTACCAAAGAGAGACAGCTCAGCTGCTCTTAGTCCAAGTTTTTCCAGCTTGTCTATCAGAATCATAGACGAAATATAATATAAGACGCACAATGCTCTACCGGAGATCTGTACGCGGATTGATAGTAAGTTTAATGTTCCCTAGATGTCACTAGGTGTATCAAATCGTGAATTTCAACTATATTTTCTAACCTCCTACACCAATATGAACCTGACAGTCAACTGTCAAGTTTATTGTTATTAAATTAGTGCAAAATGTACCACTAGATGTCGTTTTCAAATAACTATATTAGTTAGTATGTAATATTTTATTTTATCGTCTGAGAGCCAGATCTATATATGTACACAAAAAAAAATTTAAATTACTGTTTGTAATTTCAAATTAACAGCTTCTCAATAAATGCTTCTCAGTATTATATTTATATTATAAATTTTTGTATGTAACTTTTTATACATTCAATGGATTCACTTGAAACCTTTTATATGTAGGTTTCTCAATTGACATAAGTAAAGCCTGAGACAATAAATTTAGAATTTCTATTTAGGGCGCAAAATAGGGACTTGGAGTTTAAATGCAATTTTTTATTTAAATGGTTTCAAAAAATAAAGCAAAATCGTGAATTAATAAATACAGTTGCAATTCCCAACCTTAATGACACATTTCTAAAAACTCGTTTTTGTCGTTTAAATATGACCTTGATCTTGAATGAAATACGTAAATAATAAAATGAGATTGCTGCAAGTTGATTAAGTCGAGAATTACTTGCACCTATTGATTAAAATAGTTATCATATGTAGATGACAAAAGGTGCAAGTACTTTTTGTCGTTATAAATTTACACAATAATGTTTTTTTTTGTATATCATATATGTAACGGTCACAAAGAACACCCAAAAACTCAGGACATCATTTTGTGGATCACATAAAGTGATGTCCCATGTGGGATTTGAACCCACGGCACTTGGTGCAGTAGTGACCGCTTAAACCACTAGGCCAACCGTTCAATTAATTACTCAAAAATAAACATTATTATTTTTTATTTGAATATGGGGCTCAAGCAACGTTGCCATTCCGTATTAACTACTAGAGATATGAACGACTTTTGCAATGTTGCCGTGCATGAGTGCATTGTTTCTCTGATTCAAGAATCGGTTATACGTATATTATAAAATCGGACCGGTGAACTATTTTAAATTGCCAGTGCTTATAAGATTGTTTTCAGGGTATAAAATTGTGTGGGCAACCAAATTAATCAAGTCCTTTTACCTGAATTATAGTGTAACTATTGGCATATTGATGACTGACAATTATGATTTAGTTTAAAAAAAATATCTATAATAATTTAGGCCACATATACTAGTAAAAGAGTACATGTTTGTTAGTATTTTTTTAAATACATGTATATCTAGTAACCTTAGACAGTTATGACTTGACATTTACGTCACATGCTACCAACTATTTGACATTTCAAAGACCGACGTAATAGTAGCCGCTAGTTGGCGCTTTCATCGCGCGTCCAGCAAATATATATTTTGTGTAAAATTAAAAACTTAAAAAAGTGACATCTAGCGAAGTTAAAATGTCATTAATTTCAAGTTTCTTTAAATCGATTGCAACGACATCTCTTAAACATAGGTGCTAACTTGTAGTTATGCAATTGAAAAATATTTTTTAAAGCAAGCATTAGAAAGCAAGATTTATATTTGGAAAATAATAATATAATTACTAGAATTGAAATATATCAATAAAATACTGTTAAACTTTGTAAAGCTGTTTCTAGTACCTTATTTTGAGCGCCATCTAGATTTAAGCGACTTTTCCAGAAGTACAGTTTGCCCCAAAGGAGGAGCGGTCTATTATGAACAGAGACAGTGTCAAACGCTTTCTTTAGGTCCAAAAATATCAAGAGGCACTTGTAAATAAACCCTTTTAAACAAACAAATAAACCCTTTTATTAACTTGTTTAGGATTGATATGTATCTACGTCGCATCGGAGGTGCTTATGGAATAAAGATCTCTCGTAGTATCCAATCTGCTGTTGCGTGCAGTTTAGTTTGCCAAAAATTAAACCGCCCATGCCGATTTATTCAGCCACTGACTACAAATATGCAAGCTGTAGGCAAGAGACTACCATTCTCCAACGATTATGAGGTATGTTACGTTGTTTAGCTACTATAAGTAAATATTTCGGACATTTAGCACACAACGCCATCTAGTCCTAAGCTAAGCAGAACTTGTGTTACGGGTACTAGACAACTGATATAAATACATACTGGTATTTTTTTTTGTAAATACATACGTCATATTATACATAGAAAACACCCAAACTCCGAAACAAATATTTGTAGATCACACAAACATTTGGTCCGACCCAGGTTTTGAACACGAGTTCTCAAGCACAGCAGTCGCATTCACTACCACTGCGCCACCGAGGCAGATCGCATATAATGGTCACGCATGTTAGAGTATTTAAATTATTTTAAGTCGTGATCACTGTGATTAAAGTCTATCGACCGCAACAGGTGAACGTAGTCATTATTGCGGAGGTAAGACCCGTGATGGAGGATTGGCTCGAGAGCTCTCATAGCGGCTGACGCAGGTGATCACTAGGAAAGGGTGCTTCGGAGATCACCTGTGTCTGATCCGCAAGGAGCCAACACCTGAGTGCCACCACTGCGATGGCCAGACACGTCGTTCCACACGCTGCAGAATATCCAGCGTGGGGGGAGCCGAGGCGTGATCTGGTGGCGGCCATCGGGGTGAGGGTTCTCTCGCTCGGTAACATGGTTGCGGTCATGTTGCGGAGCTAGAGCGCGTGGAACTCTGCAGTTTCTTTTTGCGAGTAAGTTATGCTTGCCAAGGAGACAGCGGAGCGGGACCGGAAGAGGTTAAGAACTATCCCGGTCCGCCAGGCCCAAGAACGGGCCAGGTATCGCAGACGCCTCAGGCGACGGAGATCCCAAAGTGATCTCTGTCTTCCATAAGCGCAATCCTGAGTGTGACATAAGGGGAGCGCGCTTGCTCCACAGCACTCGCGCCCCACCTTTTAAAGAGACAGCAACTGAAACACCGGGAGGGGGCCATTTACAAACCGTAGATAGCCCGAGGTAAGTCGAAATTCCAGGGTTTTCCTTTCTAGGATGTACCTGATTCCCCGGCTCCTAGTACCCGAGATGGCCTGCGGTGTTAGTCGGTTTGTGTCCGATATGCCACCAGGAGGTAGTGTCCGAGGGGATTTCTGCACGGGCAAAAAAGAAAAGGTGAACGTAGTCAAAAATATGCTGCGTGGCGCTAAGAGCTGTTGTCGTATCCAGTTGGATTCTTTCCGTGTCGATAGATATCATTTTGTTTCAATCATGCTTTAATGGTGCATTCCCACGCTTGCCAAGGCTCGACAAGTATCTACAAGGCCCAAGCGTCCACAAACCTCACTTGGCATTTGGAAGTCGTTTACACGCTTGTGAATGCATCGGTGTGCTACGTACATCGAAGAATGGCGGACGCCAAACTTGTATCGGATATATTTTGTTTGGTTTCACCTATTTTCATTTCAAAAACAAGCAAAGTAAAACAAAGGCAAAGTACGACCGACGACCACGAACGACCCTGAAGCAATAATAGTAACAAATATTTCGTACATCTAACACACAATGCAATCTAGTCCCAATCTATGCAGAGCTTGTATTATGGGTACGATACATTATTTTTTTGTAAATACCTACATAATAATAGCGAACTCTATGTTCACCTTGAGTTAGTGACAATATATTCTTTATGTTTTAACTGCTACTGATAAAATTTGTTACTAGTCACACACTACAATAAAAACTATATTTAGTTACATAGCAACTTATTAAACCGTACGCAGAAAAAGTAATTAGGCAGTCTTAACAAGGCTACCGGATTGCTTTTTCTACAATCAGTAAATTAAGAATGTAGATACACGTATTTACAAATCAAGGTAAAAAAATAATTAGGATACGTGTTTTTATTTATTATTGCAATTCATTTCAGGTGGCTGTCAATAAGGCAGGTGTTATACAATATGTAAATGAGACAATGTATGAGGATAACGGATACATAACGAATGAAACGCTCACCGCTTTTGGGGTTGATGAATATTACAATTTCTATAACTCCACCAAATTTAATTATAGAGTATTTGATACGATCACTGAAACTGCTAAGAATACGTGGTGTAGGTCACCAGGTGTGTGGAACTCGTATTACTATTTTAAGTAGATGAATTACCAGTTATATCTCGATCACAAAATCTACAATCTCAATGTGGTGGAGCGCAAATTAGCGAAGTACCTAATGAAAATAGGCGCTCATAGCCCAGTCGCACTCGGTGATTAAAAACAATGACCGAGTGAAACTACAAGTACAAACGCGGTCAGTACCTGGATGGGTGAACGCTAGTGGTAGTCAAAGTCAAAGTCAAAGTCAAATCATTTATTTCCATAGGCCCCAAAAGGCACTTGAACACGTCAAAAATACAAACATCAAACATTATTAATACAAATATAAAATAAAACTCAAGTACTGAATTGATCAGTGATAAAAGGATGTAACTCAAGTAATCAATGATTTGAATATGAATATGGTATGTTATCATGAGCGTCTCCGTGATTCAGAGGTCACGTTAAGCAGTCAGTCATAGGTAGGTACTTATAGGATAACAGTCGAGAAGCTTAGTTGGAGGCTTTTAGCGGCTTAAAAACATCCAACGGCAAGATTACGTAACCACAACGTTGTCTTGCCAGTCCCCAATCCGCACTTGGGCAGCGTGGAGACGTATGGCCTTAACCCTCTCATGAGTGGAGACCCGAACCCAGCAGTGGGACGTTATGGATTGTTGATAATAATGGCAATAGAAGTGTCACTGTAATGAATGTCAATAGTTTTATCATATTAATGTGTGCTTTTTTATGTATGACTCTGCCAAAATAACTCTACTCTGTCTGATGAAAAGCATAAGCAAAAATCAAAAGTGGTGCTCACCATACTCATTGCGAATGAAGAAAATGCAACAGTGCAGCATGGTGACCCACACTGTGGAGGCCTAGTGATGCTTCTACATCCTTGGGCCTCAGGTCTCGCACTCACCAAAGAAACACAACAGCACGAACGCTGTCATTTTACGTTGATCTTCTTTGCAAGGGCAGTACCGCCCCGGACCCCCGGCTCTAGTACCTGTATTTTTTTTAATTTAACACTACAACACGTTAACAATAGAACTTGCTTTAAGTCGCCCAAAGCTTTCCGTTTTTTCTTTATAATAATGGTCTGAGTATTTATACCGTAGGTAAACTAGAAGCCATCGCTGCCTGTGAATATATAATGGAAAGAATTGCCTACGAATTATCTCTAGATCCAGTAGTAGTACGTCTAGCCAATTTAGACACAGATAAATATAATGATATGTTGAAAATAATTCAACAATTTAAAATTGATACTGATTACGACACTAGAAGAGCTGATGTAACTTCATTTAACTCAGAAAATCGATGGAAAAAACGTGGTTTAAGATTTTCCTTTGCAAGATGGGCCGCAAGAGGTAACTGGCGATATGATGTTAATCTGTCAGTATTTCATGGAGACGGTTCAATAGTACTAACACATGCCGGTGTAGAAATGGGCCAAGGCATAAATACTAAAGCCATACAAGTCGCTGCATACTTATTAAAGGTTCCAATAGATAAAATTCAGGTCAAAGCTAATGGTACTACTATCGCACCAAACAGTTTTCTATCTGGTGGAAGTTTTACTACACAGACTGTTATTATTGGTTTAAGGAGATGTTGCGATCAACTACTTACTAGACTAAAGCCCATAAGGGATACTTTGACTAATCCAACATGGGATGAATTAATAAAAGCAGCTTACAATGCTGATGTGGATCTTCAAGTTCATGGATATTCGGGTTTAACTGATAGTCAGACATACGATGTATATGGTATTTCGTTAACTGAAGTAGAAATCGATTGTTTGACTGGAGAATATGAAATACTAAGAGTGGACTTACTGCAAGATGTTGGTTTAAGCATTAGCCCTGAAATTGACGTTGGGCAAGTAAGTACTTTTTTTTGCATAAATTAATTATAACTATTGTTTCATCATGACTTGACTGCACGGATGGTGCAGTAGTTTAAGCGATCACCACGCCGTTTCCTATTTCACTGAGTATTGTGGTTTACACAACAGAACACACTTTGCACAGCACTTTGCTTTATCCACAAATAATACAGGCTAACGATGACAAAACTGATATGACAGTACTAGATACTGGTCAGTAAATTATTACTAAATTATTTTTTTGTGTTAAAGGTAGAAGGAGGTTTCATCATGGCATTGGGTTATTGGACATATGAAAAGCTGGTATATGACCGTGAAACAGGCAAATTGTTGACAAATCGTACATGGAATTACTACGTGCCTGAAATGAGGGATATCCCCCAGAGTTTTAATGTTTACTTTAGGAAAAATTCCTTTAGCAGCGATATAATCTTTGGATCTAAAGGTACCAACTTATTTAATACTTGCTGAGTTCCACGTGTTACCCGCAGTACAACATTAAACGCGGGTAACGCAGTGGGGCGAAGCTAGTCTAAAAAAGTATTAGGTTACTTGTCTTACTACTACTATTAGACTAGCTTCGCCCCGCGTTATTCAATAATACTAGGTGTATAAAGCAGTAAAAGGGGTTACAAAAAATCCGAGACTAAAATCGTCAGTCATCTAAGACTGGGCGCACACCAACGCGGTCTTCGAGGAGACGGTTCTGGACTGTTGTCTTGTGCTGACGTATACCGTATGAGACCGAACAGAGGGTCTGAGCAATCCATTTCAGTGTCTATTGATTCCATGTGTGCAAATATTTTATTAAAGGTCAAAGGTGTTCTGGGCATTAAGTCCGCCTATGTACACAACTGCATGGGTTTTTGGATTTTTTGGCCAATCGGTTAGGTTTGCGATAAAAATAACTAAGACCAAATCGTAGATCAGGTAATTATCTACTAAAATTGTACCTATAATTTTTGGTCTAAGATTTACTACTTCTGAAAAAATGCCATTAGAAAATTAGCTGGACCTGTATTCTCCATAAAATGCACACGCCACAAGACTGGAGTATTTTCAGAACAGATTCTTGGAATGAAAGTGTCTGAAGGTTTCAAATATTACACCGAAATTTCTGAGCTCGTTTCTTTTCATATTCTTCATTTGGTTCGTCGCTGCAAAAGAAGTAATAATTTTTAAAACAAAAATCTGATTCAGCTACGACTAGGTTTTTTTTAGCTTGATCCTCTTCGTGTTGTCTTTTTACTGCAGCAATAGTGCTTCTCCGTGTAGTCTTTCCGACATTGCACAAGCTTTTCGGCTTCTGAGATAGTTTGTGAATTTATCATCACTTTCAGCACTTGTGTCAATCAATGTTTTAATGTAACGATCAACAATATCAATTTCACTTGTAGGCAAAGATATTTACAAATGAAGCAAAAGTCCCGACATTTTCTAAGAACTGAATACAGCTCAAACTTTCAAAAATAGTAGTAGTAATAACAACGTGTTTTCACTAGTATACCTGAGTAGACAATTAAACAGCAGTTATATGTTGCTTAAGAGCAAGTCACATCAAATAAAGTATTTTCGGATTATTTTCAAAACAAAATTTTTACTAGTCTCCACGGCGTTAATCGCTTACCATCTCCGCTTCCATATAAAAAAAAAAAAAAAAAAAGTTGTGTGTACTAGCGTACACTCGTAAGAAGTGAAACTTCTTTATGACGTTATTTTTCAAAAAATAAATATCATATGTTGACGTAAGGTATAACGACAAAAGATTTATAAACCAGCAATATTCGTGACAATTCTTATTTCAAGTGCTATAAAAGTTAAGGAGCGAGACCTGAGTAAATATTTCGCGATCTGTGGTGTGAATGAAGTAAGTTTGTGGAATGTGATGTGTGTAGTTATTTACATTGTGGACTAATAAAATAATATTGTTTGTAATGTGATATTTCATTGTAGTATTAATTTAGTCCTGTTTGTGTTTGAAAATGTTTTTTGTTTTATTTTATAATTTTTTTTTGAAGGATTGTATATAACTCTCAATAATGATAAAACATTTTATTTTAACCCCGATAAAGAAGTTTCACTTCAAAAAGATAGCGTAACGGATAAATGTGACGCGTAACGTAACGGATAAATGTTACGCGTAACGGAAAAATGTTACACTAAATTTTTTGACAACCCCGATAAAGAAGTTTCACTTCAAAAACATTATTCTAAAAGTTACTTTTTATAAACGTTTTACTAGCAAAGGCTTTAAATTGTACTTATACCTCTCAGGGTCTCTGAACATTATTATTATTATTAGAACGTAATAATGTTCAGAGACAGCGTAGTCATGCATATTATGGGGAATACATTTCAAGTTAACTTTCTGATGGCTTTTCTCTGAAGTGGTAAGTGGTTTAGTAGATAATTAGCTCATCTACAATTTTTTCTAAGCTATTTTTATCGTAAAACTAAGTGATTGGCGAAAAAATCCAAGAATTCTAATTTTGCGAACTTTGACCGGGAATAAAAAATGTTGCACTAAAGGTATCAATTTATTTAATTGTTCCTTACGTGCTTGGAAATTTTCAGCTTCTTGGAAATTAATGCAAGGGTCAATGTCTATTTTGTCCGGACTATCGTGCCTTCATCAGACATAACATTAAAAAAATACATAAAAAAAAGTTAAAACAGTTGGTTAATATTATTAAAACACCCACCGTGGCGGAATTGTCGAAGATAAGACGAGGTAGTAAGGTCGTCTTCATTATCGAGTCGAAAATATACTGTCCGGTGTGCGACTTTTACGCTGGTCATGGTGACTTGATAAATATTTGCTCAACAGCTGTTGGAGAGCCATCTACGTGTGCTGCTGTTGGCGTTACATTTGCACTAAGAGAAGCGATCGCTGCAGCGCGCCAAGAAACTGGAATACCAACCACACAATGGTTTCAGATCGGTATAATTTTCGAATTATTTCTATTTTTTGTATATTTACGGGGCAAACGTTCCATCGATTATGGTGTGGTAATGAGTGACTACCGCCAAAAGTATCCAAGAATATCTACAACTCAAGAAAAGCAAGTATATTTCAAACGACACCGGGATCGGGGTGGTTAAATAAGAAGGAAACATTTATTGATAATGAAAGATAAATCAAACGAGTCCAAATTCGATGTGGTTGTATAGTTTCATTACAAAGTTCCTATGACCAGACCAGTTCATGACCAGACCAGTTCCATTATTAGATTAGTTTTGCATTGTCATGCGATTTGCTTGAAAATTGAGTTGCAAGATTCCACTCGTACCAACATGTCACATACGTACCTTACAAGTTGCTTAAACTAAAACTTTATTTTACGTTGCGTATAATGTACACTAAATTAAATCATATCTCATAATCAGTGGCCACTGAAATGAATATCATAATCTTTTTCTTCCTAGGCTTTTTCCACTTTGGGTGGGGTCTTGTTTCACGGCGCCGATACTTTCAGTCAAGGGTTGTCGGGTCCGGTAAATTCTACTTCTTCAAAAGCTTGGTCATACTGGTCCATCATAGCAAAGGAGATCGTCCCAGGCTTCTTTTGCCTTGTGGTGAGCTTAGTGCTGTGCGCACGATGTGATGCTCTGGCCTTTTCATAATATATATAATACCATCTCAAAATCTTTTCCGTTAACTTACTCTGTATTGGAGCCACCTTAACTGTTCCACGAATATACTTCCTGCGGACCTAGTCCATGCTCGTCACTCCCCTGGACTACTTCAGCATTTTCTTAACTACGGATTGAAGTTTCTAAACGTGGCAGTCTTTGACGAGCCAACATTCGGCGCCGTACATCATTGATGGTCTGACCTCCGTTTTATAGACTTTGCCTTTTGTGCGTACTGACATTCGAGTGTCGCACAGTAATCATATCAATCTTCGCCATTTTCGCCAAATAACCTTAATTCTGTATGTCCCGTCAGCTTCTGTATCTTCGTTTTCAGAAATAGCTGAGCCGAGGTATTTGAATTGGGCTATTTGAAACAGTGCACCATCAGGGTCGTATACTCTGTCACATGAGTTAACTGGGTATCCACTAAAACGACAAATGAGGTGTAGGAAGAACGAATTCTTCGTTCTACTAACCCTGAATCCGGCGTTTTCTAATGAATTCACCCAATTCCAAAGAGTGACTTACAAATCAAAGAGTATTGCAAGTCAAAATCGAAAGTGATATTGAAACTTAAAGAGCCCTTGGTTTTGTTTTTCTAGAAGAAGATAATAATCAAATCAAATCAAATAAAATTTTATTTAAATGCTTGTACGAAGTGTTACAGTAATTGCTGTTGGCACCCAAACTAAGCTACGCTTGTATCTTGGGCTGCCACAAAGAAGAAAAATATGATACAGTGGAATTAGCGTACAGGATACATTTTTACAACTTATAGTACTTAAGTAAATTTATATTAAAAAGACAGAGTAAAATAAAACAAAATAAATTACAAAATTAAAGTAACATCATATTAATATAACAATTATATCAACTCTACCGTGGCGTTGTGTTGATGGTGACATAGCCAGATAATAACCCCTCAATATCGATGTGATCCAGGCCCAGCAGAAAGTGTGTCAGTTTAGGTTTAGCTGTGTAGACGGTGCAGTCCTTCAGAGAGCATTTAGTTGATAAATTATTGTATGGGTGTGGGTGGCTGTATGATGGATATATTTTTGCAAATGAGGTTTTAATATATGGTAGCGGTGTTTTATGAGTGCGTTTAGACTTACGAGTAATATCTTTATACAGTGGAGAGTGTGTGATTGTTTTGTGTGTGAAAATGCATGCATGAAAAATGAGTAATTGCCTCACTCGCAAAACCTTTGCTTCGGCGTACATGTCATTAGTGGGATAAGGGTAGGGTTTCTTTAACATCACCTTTAGTAATGCTCGTTGAGCCCTTTCTAATCTAATTACTGCAGTCCTAGCCGCGGAACCCCAGATTCCGATACAGTAGCTTATAATTGATTGACATAGTGCGAAGTAACCCGTAGTTAAGGTTTTCCGGCAGGCCGAGTTTCTCAGTACTAATAGCAGTGAATTAGACATATAACTTCTTACTTATCAGATATTACATTATAACTGAACTGCACCGCAGTTTTTGACTAATGTATTGTATTATTTTCAGATGGATCTTTCACTACTGAAGCCGTTTTCTTGGCTACCAATACCAAAATGAAAGACTTCAAATATTAATAAATGAGTAAATTATTATTTTTAATACGTGCAAACAAGTTGCCTAAACTATTTTAAACAAGAAGAAAATAAAACTAGAATTTTAGTGGGATTTGGGTGTAAATATATTTGTGAGACACGCAGCTGTCTGACAAACTATTTCTCCAGTTTGTCGCAGTGCGGTGCTGGTCAGGTCGAGTTGGTCTAGGGTTTGTTTCAAGTATTTCTCTTTTCAATGAAGTTGTCCTGCGGAATTTTTCTCCCTTCGCCTCTTACGACATTCATGAGAAGGGGGTAGTGACACTCCGTATTCTTAATTCGTCATCATATGAGATAAATCATTACTTTTAATACGCTAAATAAAACCTTATGGTTGAAAAACTCGATGTCGATTACTGGCGAGTATAGACCACTCTTCCTTAAACTGTTTGTTACGTTTTTATAATTAGTAAGTTTTTAATGTGTTTTTCTAACATGCATGGGATTTTTATAAGTTTATAGAGTACTTAATAATTATTTTTTCTTTCTTATTTTCATTATAATATAATTATGTATAAAATTTTTATTATCAATTATGTTTGCTTTGATATCAATGTATGTTAATAATCGTTTAATGAATTAAAGTCATGCTTTTAATTTTTGTTTTATTTTCGTGAGAATTTTGTATGTTACATAAAAAAAACAGTGATTATCATTCTGCAACATTTTATTCTGAACCTAAATTTCTGATTACGGCCATTTTTATTCGTTGATTTAGAATTGGCAGACGTATTTTTTTTAATTTACAACCTATTAATTTAATTAAATTTTATGCAAAAATACCCGTATAACAAATTACAGCTTGTGGTCTCGGGTACCATGCCCAGGTCGGACCAAATGTTTGTATGATCTGCATATATTTGTTTCGGAATTTGGGTGTTTTCTATGTAAATTATGTATGTATTTATAAAAAAAAGAATTTAAGTATTTATATCAGTTGTCTAGTACCCATAACACAAGCTCTGTTTAGCTTGGGACTAGATGACGTTTTGTGTTAGATGTCCGGAATATTTATCTACACTAATATTATAAAGAGGAAAACTTTGTTTGTATGTTTGTTTGTAATGAATAGACTCAAAAACTACTGGACCGATTTTAAAAATTCTTTCACCTTTCGAAAGTTACATTATTCACAAGTAACATAGGCTATATTTTATTTTGGAAAAAAATCGGGTTCCGTAAGATATTTGGGTTTTTTGGACATAAGGTGTAAAAAATTAACCAGAAAAGTTACTTATTTTGCGTACGCTGCCTAAGCTATAAAAGATAGAACCATAAAATGTTCTAATTAATCGTACATCTAATAAATATCTACAAAAAAGTCCGTGACACACTATTTACACGTTTATTTTACTCATGCTATTAATCCTTATCAATCCTTATTTTTTGAGTTTAATATATCCTAGAGTAGATAAAAGACAACCTGTCTATGCTTTGTATATGGATATGTCAAAGGCATTTGACTACGTAGATCATGATGTATTACTGAGAAAATTGGAAACATATGGTGTTAGGAGTAACACTTCAGATTTGATGAACTCTTACCTCAAAAACAGAAGTCAGATTACGAGTATCACAAAAGTATGTCCTAATACGAAACATGTGATAGATTATAAGTCCGGAAGTCGAAATGTAAAATATGGAATTCCACAAGGCAGTATTTTGGGCCCACTACTCTTTCTTATCTATATAAACGACCTACCGAAATCCTCTACAGATCGTATGGTATTATTTGCCGATGACTGTACTATCCTGTATAACAACGAAAGCTTAATAAATAATAGTATAATCTCAATAACTCAATGTTTACAAAATAATAATTTAATAGTGAATGTCGATAAAACTAAATAAATGCAATTTAAGCAGAAAACAAAAAACACTTTACAAAAGCAAGTAGAATATAATGGTGAAGAAATTGAATTGACGACTACAACAAAATTTCTTGGTGTATACGTAGATGACAATTTGAAGTGGCAAAGCCACATTGAGTTCGTTTGTCAAAGGGTATCACAGTCATCTTACGGTTTATATGTGTTAGCAAAAAAGGTCAGTATTAACACTTTACTCGTGGCTTATCATAGTAATGTTGCTTCTAGACTCAGATATGCAATCATATTCTGGGGAAATACTACCAATTAGGATAAAGTATTTAAATGCCAAAAAAGATGTGTGCGAGCTATGTGTTATCTCAAACGGACTGTGAGTTGTAGAGACTACTTTAAAAAATTTAAAATACTTACCGTGCCGTCTTTGTATATTTTTGAAATGGCTTTGTTTATTAGACATCATCCATCCCTATTTACACTAGAGCTTAAATCGCGAAATAGAACTCATTTATACAATAATCTGTGTAGTCAATAAAGGACTACCCTCTTTGAGAAAAGCGTGTTTGTTATGGCCACACAAATCTTTAATAGGATTCCTAGTTACATAAAAGAGTGTAGCAATATAAATGTTTTCAAAAATAAATTATTCCAATACCTAGTAGACAACTCTACTACTCTACTAATAGACTAGTAGAATTACTCTGTTGATGAATTTTTATCGACTGAAGTTTTTTAATGTTACAATTTCTTTAAAATTTTTGCTCTAATGTTTCCGTACAATTTAAATCTACTTTATGCAATTTAATAATTATAATATTTATATTTTCTTTTTCCAATTTTTATCTACCTGTATTTGTGCTATGTGAAACCATTTCTTATTTATTTTTCTCTTTTGTCCATTTCACGTAAACATTGTTTTTTATTCACATTATTTGATCTTTCTTTGTGTTATTGTAATTAGATTTAAGACATTTTTCATAACAATATTTGCACACCGCATAATGTAGGTAGGACATAGTGTACCTCTAAAATAAGCCTACGATCTTTAACAAACCTATGTTGCCGCAAATAAATGATTGATTGATTGATTGAATAAATTATTTCATCACTAACTACAGTTTATGTAGATAATATTTGGTCTTTGAATGATAAAAATTGGAAGTTTGGTTTTGAAGTTATGGCAAAATTAAAATATTACGATTTCTGCTGCACGGCCCGTTAATAAATTTTTGTTTCACAAATAAGGACTTACGAAGACGGCACTTCATCTCTTATTGTGGCCAATTAATCATCTATACTAATATTACAAGGCTGAAGAGTTTGTTTGTTTATTTGAACGCGCTGATCTCAGGAGCCGCTGGTCTGATTTCAATAATTATTTCAGTGTTGGATAGTCCATTTATTGAGGAAGGCTATAGGTTATATATCATCACGCTAATACTAATACGAGCAGAGCACCAATGAAGAATGTTTCAAAAACGTGGGAAAAATTTACGCTACGGGCAATAGAAGACGCAAACGCGGTTGCGTGGGTCAGCTAGTTATTTATAAAGGCGAGGCTGTCTTTGTTTTTTTGATGACTGGCAGAAAATGTCTACGGCATAAGACTTATTGTCGTTAAGTTGTCCTAGTGTTGCTATAGATAAGCGTTTATATGTTAAACATATCATATATAATATGAATTATAGAATATGTATAAAATAAAGAGGAGACCAATGTTGATTATGCATTTATTTTATCAAGTCACAACAAACCTCAACAGAAAAATAACATGTGAAGTAGTTAAAACAAATAAACGGCAAACAAAACAATAATCAAATAATATATATTTTGAAACAACACAACTTTAAAATCAAAGGATAGGGAATTGAATTTCTTGAACTTTAGTTAACTAGGTATATTTAGTTAAATATACTTTTTGATGTTATTGCAATTAAACATCAATTAACGCTTCTAACATGTATGGAAGGTACACAAGCTCATAAACAATAATTGAAAACAAATACAGACAAAATTACAAAATAATGAGAGATAAAGCCGATTAACAACAGAAGAGAACTATTTTTACTAACCGCTTTTAGATATGGTTGCTTAAAGATAACTCAATTGACTTACTTTTGAATCAGTTAAAAATATGTTATCTGAGGTAACAAAAAGAAGAAATAAAGAAGACATTGATTGAAAGTCTTATCCAATCAAGCCAACTGGATAGCCACTGAAGAAATAAAAGTAAAAAATTAGATAAAAAATAATTATTGACTTCGTACGAGTATGTTATAGCTCATATATCACTAGTAAGATGACCGTGTATTTTATCTGATAGACGATAAATTCTACCAGTAACTAATATCTTTAAACGAATATAATCACGAATAGAATCATATATATATGTAATCTGAATCTTGGAAATGGCTTCAACAATTTTCATGAAATTTAGTATAGTTACTAGGATTTACTTTGAGAAAATTTATCAAAAAATATTCGAGCAATGCTCGGTCATCAAGTTATTTATAAAACAATGAAAGAAATTAGACTGATTACAAACAGTTGTTATTATAATCATTACTTTCATTTCGTTAGATTTATAGCCCAAAGACACGACAAAAACAGGATTCCATCAATTGAGTTAAATTACGTTAGTTAAATTTAAAATCTTTAACACTGGTGTTCGTCGACATACAAACTGATTTGGTGGAAAATGGTCCATCTGAAAACAGAAAATGTTTTTAAATACGAAGAAATTATGTTTACCATAATTTTTAGTTCTAAGTTATTAAAATTTTCCTTGCGATACTTTTAAAATTTGTAAACAGTATTTAAAAAAATGTTTTCATAGATTCAGCGTATTCGTGGGCACAAGAAACAACATGCATTTTGAGAAAATATCAAATGCCCTATAACCATTTACGTGCTTAATTGGAATATACCATTCTTTCCATTAGTCAGAGTAAGTCAGAGAGTAAAGTCATTTTGGCAGGGCCATAAAAAATAATAATATATACGTTACCAACCGAGTTGGGTTACTTTATAAAATACTTACCAATTTGGAACCATTCTGTGGTAGGTATTCCAGATTCTTGTCGAGCTAACGCAATCGCTTCTCTAAGCGCAAAAGGTATGCAAACTGCAACACATGCTGATGGCTCTCCAACCGCTGTTGAAAACAATTTAAAACTTTATTATTGTACTCAATATACAGGCTCTAGGAACATCTAGTTGGTGGAACATCAAAAGTATTTCAATAAATCATTAAATATGATATAATAAATCAAAAATAATAAATAAACAAATGTTTCGGACAATTTAACACACAACGCCGTCTAGTCCCACGCTAAGCAGAGCTTGTGTTATGGGTACTAGACAACAGATATAAATACATATATACTTTTTTTTGTAAATACATACATATTTTACATAGAAAACACCCAAACTTTGAAACAAATATTTGCAGATCATACAAACATTTGGTCCGACCCGGGAATCGAATCCGAGACCTCAAGCACAACAGTCGCTTACGCTACCACGCGCCACCGAGGCAGTCAATGTTTATCATCATCCTTTTGTACGACATTCAAGAAAACATTTATTTCTTTAAATAATAACAGTAACACTGCGATTAATTGCTTCTAACAGAGATAGCAATACAAGTAACATAAAAGATCCACACGTCATATCCTACCTTTGGAACCGAGAATTGCATCAGGACCAAAAGATTTTTCCTTCAAGTACACGTTGAACTTTTGTGGAATATCTCTTGCTTGTGGTAGAGTATAGGACCAAGAACGGTCGGTAATAATTCTTCCAGTTTCTGGATCGTACACTAAGTTCTCACATGTCCAATATCCCATAGACATTATGAAGCCACCTTCGACCTGTGCAATTATGAATTTTACATTATCAATGCCGAAAGTATCTAAGCCGGTATCATTTGTAAAAAATAATATATACTCCCAACACTACACACAAACAACACTATGCTAACAGTCCGCTTAGCTTTCATTACCCAGCTTCGATAATACTAGCTGACTCAGTAAAAGTAGTTTTGCAATGAAAATAAAAATAAGAGCTGGGGCACCCTTATCTTTAAGGGTATGAAAAATATTATTAGTTAATTCTCAGACCTACCCCATATGAACACAAAAAATCATAAAAATCAGTCCAGTCGTTTCAGAGAAGTTTGGACCCAAACACCGCGACACGATAATTTTATATATCACATATAATTCTACCTACGCCCTTGTCAAAAAAGCTTATAAATATGACGAATGCAAGACTAGAAGTGGTCAAAGGAAAAGTCTGGTTTTGTGAAAAAGGAATGTTGAATACATTGCATTGGCCATAATAAGTAAAGTATATTAAAACCTATCAGAAAACAGGATTAAATTTAGCATAAAAAGTTTCATTACAAATATTAACAACATTATGCTATGGTTAGTTCTATAGCCAATTTAACGTGTACATGTAATAAGCATGTGTGCATAATAATGTATATGAGAGATTTTAGTATTTTGTATTTAGTCACTTGTATATGGAGAAACAAATGTATATTACTTACTTGTCCAATATCAATGACAGGGTTAATAGACAATCCCACATCCTGATACAGATCAACTCTTAATATTACGAATTCCCCAGTCAAGCAATCAATTTCTACTTCGGATAATGCTATTCCGTATATATGGTAATGTTGTATATCGCCTGTGTTAACAAATCCTTGTGCTTGAAGACTCACATCAGAGTTATATGCTGTCTTAATTAATTCTTCCCAAGATGGATTAGTTAAAGTATCCCTAATGGGTTTCAGCCTCTCAAGTAATTGTTCACAGCACCTCTTTAATCCAATAATGATGTTTCCATGTGTAAAACTGCCTCCAGTTACGAAACTGTTTGGTGCAATGGTTGTTTCGTTAGGTTTAATAACAATTTTACTAAGTGGCACACCTAAATAATAAGCTGCTACTTGAGCAGCTTTCGTATTAATACCTTGTCCCATTTCCACAGCTCCGTGTGTGATTACAATAGTGCCATCACCATGAAATACTGAGATTGTTATATTAAGACGTTGACCACCAGTTGGGGCCCATCTTGCAAAAGAAAATCTAATTCCACGTTTCTTCCATCTGTTTTGTGTATTGAAACTATCAACTGCTGCTTTTCTAGAGATATACTCCGCATCCGTTTTAAGTTTCTCAATCATATGCGTGAATTCGTTATGTCTCTCTTTATCCAAATTTCTAAGCCGCACTTCAATTGGGTCCATTGAGAGTTCATAAGAAATTCTTTCCATAACATGCTCACTAGCAGAAATAGCTTCGAGTGTACCTGTGAAATATTAAAATAAGGAGAAAGAAAATGTAAGTGACCTACTTTTTAGAACAGAATTACTTTTTATTAGTTTATTTTTTCATACCTGGTGATCGGCAGAACGTATTTTTAGCTGTATCCGTAATTGTGTCATAGATTTTATAGTTTATTTTAGTTGCATCGTAACAGTTGTTATATACATCAACTCCGAGTGGGCTCATGGTTTCATTAATTCTGTACCCATTATCTTCGTACATAGAGGTATTTAGATATTGTATGACTCCTGAGTTGTTGACTGCAACCTAGTTCCGGAAAAAGAGAACATTAGATATTTTTTTCAAAAATAATCTTTCTCTCTCTCTCTCTCTCTCATAATCTCTCAACATGATCATCTCACATCTCAACATTTATTTTTTATCAATAACAGACATAATTAAAATGAGCTCTTAAATATTGAAAAAATAATGGTGTTTTCTAGGTAGTAGAGCCACGTTGATTTCAGCACAAACGGGCCGGCTCGACCGGGGCGGTACTACACTCGCACAGAAGATCAACGTAAAATGACAGCGTACGTGTCGTCGTGTTTCATTGCTTAGTGCAAGACCGGTAGCCTAATGATGCAGAAGCATCACAACACCGCCATAGTGTGGGTCACCATGCTGCATTTCATTATCTGCATTCACAATGCTTACACTTTCCATCAGGCAGAATAGAGTCGTTTTGGCAGGGCCATACATAAAGAAAAGAAAAAAAGATTTACTTCAAATTCATTAGTGCAAGGCATTCTTTTGCCGACTGCTTGCATATTAGTAGTGAGGGGTTGGATAAACCGACAAGGACGATGCAATTTGTGAACAATCAAGCTACAAGCGACTGCACTTTGAATACTGCGGGAGATTTTGATACCAAAAGCACCGCCAATTCGACGTAGGTAAAGGTCTATCCTGGAAACAAAAATGAATTATTTATAGTACATTTGCAGAATATTAAGCAAGTATTAGGAGTGTGGTATGATGCGAACCAGACATTTATATATAAATACTCGTATATGATACATCACCTCTCATTAATAGGATTTAGTCTACTATACTATGATGGCCAGACGGATTAGCACAGGGTTTGTTTCATGTTTTTTTTTCTCTTTGCATTGATATTCTCCGGCGCAGTTAGCTTCCTTAGTCACCTCTAATGATACCCATGGGATAAATATGGGTGGTGACAGTTTGCACTTATAATTAGTGCATTACCACACGATATTAATATTTATTTAGATATATTATACTTACTTGTTTTGTGGAATACCTAAAGCTCTTGATATCATAAGTTGTGTACCGTCAAGGAACTGCGTAGCTGAATGTACTTCTAAACCTTCCTCCGTAGGTCTTGCTATAGTTACCAAAGTTTCCATAGAGAAGTGGTACTGTCCATATAATGTGATATCTCCAGTGATTACTTTATGGATATCAGTTCCAGGGTTAGTAGCATCAACAGAATAGAACAACGTGTTTCTCGCGTCATCTTTTATTGCTTTCTTGACGTCAATCACAGGTGTTTTAATATTATTGTATGTTACTTTGACATACTTAGTTGCTTTGTTAGCCATATGCTGAGTTTCTGCGACAATAATTCCAAGGGGTTGGTGGTAATATTTACTGACGCCGTCCGCAAGTACTTCTTCATTTCCACTAAAGAACATCATGTCTGCTGGCGTGAAGGAATTAAGTCCGGGAATATCCTTGGCTGTATAGAAGGCCAATACTCCATCAAGTTTCTGTAATACATTAAACAAAATTATCACATAATCCATGTAACAAATTATATGAATAGAAAAACTAATCATAGAAATAGTAATGTAACAATTTCAAAGCTATCAAATATTTGTATTTTAACATGTCTCCGTATTTGATTTTCGTTACAGACGTATAAAATGAATTAAAATTTACAGTACAAATATCAAGATCTCATAATACTGTACGAATATATAAAGCGAAGCAACATGCATTATTGCCAATGGTAACAACAACACAAATGATTTAATATAATTTCCCATTCTATCCCCTTAACGCAGCAAAATAAAAATCTTACCAATGCTTCCGAACCATCTATTTTGACAATGTTCCCTACGGCAGTGCTAAGAACAAATGCTCCAAACACCTCATTATTCATTTTAGGAGCATCTTCAGTATACATGGCTTCTCCTGAACATTGTAACTGGAAAATAAAAAGATAAACTAACAAAATACGTCATCTTATGGTCAATTATAGGTCAATGTTATGGAAAATGTGACTATTCTACACATTGAAAAGGTACACTTTTTCTTCAGTTGACTAGGAGGACAAAATTTTAAAGAGTAATTCCTTTAGGTAAAAAGCAGAGGTAAATTAACTCCATGGTTTAGTTTTGAACGTAATGTTTTTACAATTTTATAAAGTTTGAATTCATAATCGTAACCTCAGACTATTCCGAGGTACAAAAATATTTTACATTACCTTTAGCTGATACATACACATGCTCATTCTATATATAATTGGACAGGACAACTCACCAAAGACTCAAGTTTATTCGCCTGTTCGTAGAACGGAATCGTGTCTTGATCAACTGAATAAACTTGTTTGGCATCTGACAATCCTCTGGCTTCATGAAGATTGACAATTCCGGACTCAAATCGTGGAGACAGGATTGATGGTGGACAAATAGTCAGTAGAGCCTGAATTATAATAAAAAGAAGGCGTTACAGATAATACAGAAACTCGATCACCATTAAATTTCATATTGACGTATGATAAAAACAAAATGTTTAATATTTGGTACACTAAATAATGATAATAACTACAATATACACAATGTTATTTTATTACCTTATAAAACAGGGCCTTTGCTACATGTCTTCTGTATTCCGCAGAAGGTGCTGGTGGACTCTCGTCAACTACCATTTCGCCATCGAGAACATTTATTGCAGCTTGTAAAGTTTCATTATGGAAAACGTTCTTCCCCACTAAATATGCTTCAGTTGCTGTGGCTCTCAAAAAGTTATTTGACAAAGCTCCGTATACAATTCTGGCTTCTTTTACTGAATTACACTTGCTGAATTTATATAAGAAGCCAGCGTTAATGATAGCGCGCGCACTCTGAGCACGTGGCATTAGCTGAATGAAACAACGAAGATTAGTAAAATTATGTTGTTAAATTTAAATCATCAAAATATTAATTTCAAGTTTACCTTGTATGTAACCAGTTTATATTCATCACTTAGTGGAGGTAAAAGCACGTTAAAAAGTACCTTCCCATTCATATCCAATTTTAAAAAGTCTTGCATCGTGTAGGCTTTTTCTGAACCATCCTTGTCCACTTAAAATAAAATTTTAATTCTTTAAGTTTTGACAATCATAGTCATATTTTTTAAATTGTTTTTATAATAGAATATTATTTTCTTATTACATTAGTTTGGAAGTCGAAGGGCTTAGCACTTTATCATCTACAACAGCTTTTAAGAGTCCACTGCTGGACAAAGATTTTTCCACAGCTATTGATACTATTATTATGATTTTAAATATTTTAATGTATGTTTTATAAACATAATTTAAAAAAGTTATACCATAGTATTTTTCAAAGTATATGAAAAATAGTGTAATAATTACATATTGTTACGTTACAGACTGGAACATATTTTAGGAATTAAAAACAAGAAAGAAACTCAGGTTCACAATATACATTTTTATAAACTTTTTATAAAATTACCAAGCAAATTATTAAATTAAGAAGTAGAATAGGAAAGATGACACTGGATCAGATTGATTATAGATTCAGAAAAGTAGATAGTAATGCATCCTGTAATGATGACAAAAATGTGAAAATTATCTATAGTCAATCGAGGTCAGCGAAAACGTATTTCTTAAATATAAATACACAACAAAACTATACAATTTTAACATACTTATTGTCAGCTGAGCTCCTACTGTCTCTAACAGTAAAAATATGTCAGTTGTACTGTTGTACTTATGTTTGATCATTAAATTTCCAGCAATAGTCCCCACCTGAAATTAAACTTGATCGGTTAGCATCAGATTTTGAGACACTTTGTTTTCGTTGAAAACGATCTCCAATTGCAAATAATTTACCTCGTCAATAAAAAGGGAACGTACATCGTCATCTTTGTTATTGTATTTTGCTGTAGAATTTATTTCTTTTAGGTAACATCATAATAGGTTTTCATTTTAGGTTACGGATATCTTAACGGAATTGAACATTGTGAAAGATCCATTCTTAAATACAAATGGATCCTTTTTGACCGAAGTAGATGATATTGTTTCACAGAACCAGTGCTAGAAATATTTTCGTTGCTTATCACTGAATAAGGTTGTTTACTAATGACTCCCCTCTTCCCGTAATTATTACCAACTAAAGCCACGGACCGTTGGGTGATCCATCTGCTTCTTTAGGTACATATAATTCATAAAACTTTCACTACTTTTCGATTTCTTCTGCAGTTTATTTTTTTGCCAAAGCTGATTAGCTCTAGTTAATTACGATACAAAAGATATAAACTATATGAAATATACTTACATTTCTAACAGGAATATGAGCAACCAGCAACAAATGATCATAAAACTTTTGCAGGTAACTGAAGAAATCTTTAGTGGAGTATTCCTTGAAGGTGTCCATCATTTGTGACAGAGTCAATCCACCACCAAGTATTAGATTCTGATCATATTTAATAGCTTTCAGTTCCGTGAGATGGGAAATATCTACTAAATGAGGCGGGTAATCATCTATTGGAGCAATACCTAAAATTGAATGAAAAGCAATTTATTAACGGGTGACATACGATTTCGTTACGATGGGTATACATATATTTTCAAACAAAATGGCACTAAAGCGATCGTAAAGTTTCTTCCGTTGATGGGATTGGAGTGACAAGTATTAGGAAAAGGATTTTATCAAATCACCGCAATGCCTTTTCGTGAGTTTAACGCAAAGTAAAGGGTCACGCGCATAAAAGAGAAATAAAATATATTTATCAACCTATAAAACTAAATATTGCTAAATTTTAAGGTCAATCACACTTTCCGGAAATTCAAAAGCATGTTCTTTTTTGTCGTTGTGAATGTGTCAATTCATGTAATTAATATTCATCATAACAAATCTTAAAAGTTAAGTAATTTTATAAAACCAATGTGTTTAGTACGAGTAGTTATAGGCTTCAAGTACATATAAGACGGTCCTAAAAATTTTAATTCACCTTGCCAAGAATTTTAAAAAATGAGTTCTTTTAGCAATAAAGTAATAATTGATGATTTGGACTAAGAAATTCCTTAACATTTGCAAAGTCTACTTGAATAAACAATGTAACCACTCGCACTAGAGACACAGCATTAAATTAAATATTCAACAATGGAAGCATAGTTTTACCTTTAGCAGTATTTCCACCCACCAACATGTAATCAGATCCATATAACTCATCCCTCAATAACTGCAGTACTTCTTGAAGCGTGTTCGTTCTGTACCAAGTTTTGCCATCCTTAAGTTTTATCTTCTTTATTTGACCTTCAGATACAGAGCTGTTCTTCACGACACACCACTCATCATCAACAGTGCAACTATTTCTACATGCTCTGGCATTTTTCTTACAAATTGAAAGGTTTTCGATATCCTTTACCTTGAGCTCTTTGGGAGCGTCTTTACCGAATTTCTTGAAGCATTCAATGATAGGCCTGTACCCTGTGCATCGACAAAGATTGCTTCCAAATGCGGTTTCGATGTCCAACATAGTGACGTCGTTGTTTTTGGACTCCAGAAGCCTGGATAAGAATCAGGAAAAAATTTTTTTTAATAATTTTCATAACTATCGTACATATATTTTTTTAAATTTATAAATAAAGCCCTATATCTTATGGACTTTTTTTGTTCTTTTTTTCATAATTTTTGTGGCTCTCTTGGCTCACAAACTGGTTCATTCTTTACAGTAGAGGCAGAGGTGTATTAAATACCCATATTTTTCGAACTGTATTTTTTTGTTCTACTTACAAGGTAAGCTATTTGTATTCAATATTCATTGTATTAAAAAAGTCATCCCCACACTTAGATTAGATCCTATGTCGTGTGGGACTTTACAGACATTTTGAAAGGAACACTTAGAATACTAAGAAAAACAATTAATGGATCTCGCAAAGTGTTATCCCATGTGTGGGTCGAACTCACAACATTTATCGTAGTATACAGATGGGTGACCGTTTAACTACAAAGCCATACATGCAGCCTATTTTTATACAACTGCCGCATTAAGAATAAATCCTGTGTCACGGAGGACATTACAAACATAACTGAAACCGACGAAAGAACTTCCAGATTCAGAACAACAATTTGTGGATCATGCAAAATGTAGTAGGATTATATGTAGGATTTGAACCCAGCGCAGTATAAAGCAGCGTATAACAACCGCTTAAACCACCGCTTAGGCCAATCGTGCCGAAGTCAATATATTGATGTACTGTTTTGGAAACAAAATTTAGTAAGCTCACCCATTTAATGACATAATCCATCCAGGCGTACAGTATCCGCACTGGGTACCAGCGTGATCAGCGAGCGTGGTCTGTATTGGGTGGTAGCCATCCTTTCTGTTGCCCAAACCTTCGATTGTAGTAATATCCCAGTCTTGGCAAGATGTCACTGATACCAGACACTGTAGGTGAAATAATATTGTAAATTTATTAATTTTTGTTGTTCAGTTGATAAATTGGTTTACCGACTGACTATACTGTTGTATTATCTCGTATGTTATCCGCTCATGAATTATTTTCTTTTCTTATACTCTATTAGAGCTGCCAAACTCTACTCTGTCTATTGGAAAGCATGAACAGAGTCCAAGAGTGGTGGTCACTATTCTTATTAAGAATGTGGACAATAGAGCATGTTGACCCACACTATGACGTCATAGTGAGATGCTGTTTGACGTCATTTTGGGGCAGGATCAGGTCTTAACTAATCGATAGGATAGGAAGAAGAGCGGAGCCGTTGACTTCGAGAGCGTATGTCGAATACTCTAAAGCTGTGACTTTCAAGGCCAGCACGTGTTGTCGCATAGAGGAATGGAATAATTTTATTTATTTTTATAGATTACTAGCTGAACCCCGCGGTGCTAGCCGCGGTAGGACAATAGGCGTGGGCAACGCCGCGAGGCGAAGCTCTACCTTCATTAATTGTACCCTATATGTTATTCTGATGTATAAGCTATATAAATAATAAATAAATCAATATTTCGGACGTCTTACACACAACGCCATCTAGTCCCAAGCTAAGCAGAGCTTGTGTTATGGGTACTAGACAAGTGATATAAATATATACATACTTTTTTTTGTAAATCCATACATATTATATTATACATAGAACACACACAAACTTCGAAACTTCGAATATTTGTAGATAACACAAACACTTGGTCCGACTCAGGATTTGAACCCGAGACCTCAAGTAAAGCAGTCGCATTCACTACCACTGCGCCACCGAGGCAATTGTACTATAATAACGGGGAGTAACAGGGTGCAGTTAGTATGTTAATAATATAACAAATTGCTTTTTAAAAGAGAGGGTGTACTTATTGATATTCTTAATTGTGAACAACTAACGATACGTAAGCATGACAAGGCAATATTTTTGATATTCAAGCGTACGCAATTATGTATAAATGTGTTCCAATAAATATATTATTATCATCTGTGTAAATACTTTTGATGCTATCTTTTGTTTTGTCTGTAAATTTTGAGAAACTAAATTCAGCTCATTCGCTCAGCTATCAAAATTCGATCATAACTCTTCATTCATTGATTTGAACTTTTTGGGGTTCCATACTCAAACGTTAAAACGAGCCAGTTTTTTTTTTTTAATATATTTTGGTGATTACGAACACATAGAAAGATGAAGTGTTGTATAGATAACATGAAGCGTAGGGATACTATACAACTGATTAAAAAGTATGTATTTAACATATACTTTTTTAGGGTTCCGTACCTCAATAGAAAAAAAAACGAATCCAATAAGGGATCACTTTGTTGTCTATCTGAATGTCAAGACGCTTTTTCTCAGGAGCGCGAGGGAAACCTCCTCGTCGGTCTAGCGGCTCGCGTAAGCGACTACCGATCAAGAGGTCTCGGTTTCAATTCTCGTGTCGGACTACTGTTAGGTTAGTCTAACAAGAAATTCTCAACAGCAGCCCGGAGTATGAATTATAGCGGTGTTTCCCGCTTGTGCCTCGGAGAGCACGTTAAGCTGGCAATCACGGTTGCCATGAATACCTATGACAATCGTTATTGGGAAGTTAGTGCCCTCAAATATACTGAAACTAGTTCAACCTTTGAATTTATTTCACCTTCAGGGTAGCGGAGGTCCGATGCCAGTCGCTTCGTGGAAAAACTGACATTCAGGTAAAACCGGTTGAACTAGGAGTCAATCCCAATTAATCTTGGGACTAATAAAAGCTAGGAAGAAGTAGGTTTGTACGGAACTCTCGGTACGCGAGTCTGACTAGCGCTTTTTTGTTTTTTTTTTTTTGTAAATACATACATATTATACTTGCGCACAAACTCCGAAACAAATATTTGTAGATCATGCTAACATTAGGTCCGACCCGGGCATCGAACCCAAGACCTTAAACGCAGCAGTTGTATACCACTGGACTCTTGAGGCATTTTAAGTTTAAACGTAGAAAATTTTAAAAGAAAAGTAGTTTTTTAACAAAAGCAGATATAAACTTACAGCATTAACAGATTTAGGAGGTTCTCCAGGTGCTACCGAGGCGTTGACAGTGCAGGCTCCGCAGCCCCCCTCGCGGCACAAGTACTTGGTGCCACGCAACTCTAACGTGTCACGAAGGTAGTCAACCAGCATCACGTCGGAGCTTACCTCATCACCAACTATGAAATATACATATTTATTGACGGCCATTTTGAATAACTAATTTTATTTTTTATTTTATTTTGTTCGGAATACCAACACTGTAAATCTTGTAAAACATTTATGTTAAGTAACAACAAAGCCATTTACAGGTACTCGCAAATAAATTAATCTGTCCTAATCTATAGTTACTAGTCTAGTCGACAAGTTGAAAATGGTACAAAACAGAGATACTGCTCTTAAAATTATGTGCGATAGCTCATTGGATCCGGAATGACGCCTAGAATAATGTGCCATAAGCGTGTATTAGCACATAAAAATTGCAAAAGTTATAAACAATCAAAGATTGAAAAATTGTTGAAAAAAAACTAAACTAAACAAACAAAAACTGAAAAATCCAAGTAATGTTGTTCAAGTAAAAAAAATATTATAAACAAAGTATAAATTAATATAAATAAATTATTTTTTTAACTTTTATGGCGCGATCTTGTTAAGTATGTATGTAAGAAAGGCTCTACGAAACGAACATTTTTTACTACTATTATTTAAAAAATTTTTTTCACTTACAATTAAGACGGTATTTCGAGAAAATTTTGTTAGTTAACAATTGTTTAACTTGTTGAAAAATTAAATTTTAAGTAAAATTTCCTACGGGAATAATTTATTTATAGTGTTCAGAACACACCATAGTTTTTTCAAATTAAAAAAAATAATTCAATACCTTAAATAAATGTATGCCGTAGAAAGTAGTGTTGCGACCGCTAAAATTGTTATTGTGAGGATTCCGGATTACTTGTAGACATAGGACGACTATTAAACAGGAGATTATATCCCTGTTGTGCTTGGAACACATTGAAATCCGCCTCACATACCGTTTTTGCAGCTTCGTTTAGCTAACAATTAGCAAGAGTTTTTAAATAAACTGTTAAGTAATACTCGACGAAGAATCGTAGTAGACAAAAATGTATCAATTACCTTGATGTTCGACTCCATTGACTTTAAACTTGATAACATCACTCATGATAGTAACTGTTCTTGACTTGCGTCTGGCTGACACTGACTTTGGGAAACAGATTGTGCTTCAATATAAATACTGGTGAGAAAACGCTTTAGACGCCTATAGTCAACAAACAATATCAAAACACCTGTATCCTTATTTGCTAATATTTTCATAACAATAAAATTCGAAGAAGAAAATTGCTGAATCATGCAGCTTAGTTGCAAATTGTCACGTTTTATTCAAATAAGTTGCGCATGCGTGAGAAGTGTCCCAAGAAGCCCTCCACCGTGAACATTTACTGACCAAATTGGTGATGTTCTGAAGAAGAGCCATGTAAAAAGCACCAGGAAAAAGCAGAAGAGTTGTGTCATAACCGTCGTAAAGGCGATAAATTGTATCTACCCACCATTTTGCGACAAAAACGTAACTTTATGTATGTATGTAAATACTATCGTGAGTGTTTATCTCAGAACGGCCATAGAATGGTAAAGCTTTGATATTTGGCCATTCAAAGACATCATTGCTTTGGATTCAAGAGCTATCACCCTGGACGAGCCATTCCATAGTATCTCACAGCCTCATACATAACAGGTTTTAATGATTCATGTATTTGCACTTTTTACTATATAAATAAAGTATTCGGAAGTCCAAACCTAGTTCTAGAAGAAGTGAGGGACCTAAAAGAATATTTTCTATTTCGTAAGTTGAATATGATCATGAGTGGTAGTAATCAAACGCCAAAGTGCTGAGGAACACAATGCGCTGCGGCGCCTCACCGGCCTCACAACCACTAAGACGAGGCGAGTGAAGGGGAGGGTATGAAAGCGTTGCAAAATTAGAGCGGCATCGACATAACAAGACTGGGGTGTCGCACTGCAGGTGTGCCCGCCGATGCAGAGAAATCTTTGTTGTGGGGTGCTGCAATGTCTCATGTGCTCAAACAGTTGACTTATCTGACTGTTTGTCTTCTATACCATTAACCAACATAGAAACAGCAAAACTATACAGGTTAAACAGTTAAGGTCAATTTAGAAGCCATAAATGCATAATTTGGAGAATATCTTGGACCGGCTGTGTCACCTACCGATTTACTCAGATACTCACCGTGCACGGTTGCTTCGGTGAGTATCTGAATCGAATAGAACGGGAGGCCACAGCACAATGCCGCAACTGCTGGTCCGAACGGGACTCCGCCCAGCACACACTGGAGGACTGCCCTGCGCGGAAATCCAAGCGTCGAGTCCTGATCGGACAGATCGGACGAAACCTGTCACCGTCAGTATTGATCGCGGCAATGCTGGCGAGTGATGAGGGATGGGAAGCTGTGGTCTCCTTCTGATAGGGCATTATGCTCCAGAAGGTGTTCTCAGAGCGTCATCGGGAAAGGACCGACTCCAGTCCAAAGAGGCGGCGAAGGGGATGTGGTAGAGATCGTTAGCTCCCTAATCATCGCCTAAGGGTCGCTGCGGTCATAATCTTGATGAAATCTAACCGCCACAAACGATTCTATTTTGTGAGTTATAGATGATCATGGGTGGCAGTAATCAAACGCCAAGTGCTGAGGAACACAATGCGCTGCAGCGCCGCACCGGCCTCACAGCCATTAAGACGAGGCGAGGGGGGGAGAGTATGAAAGCGATGCAAAGTTAGAGCGTCATCTGAAGACTGGGGTGTCGCACTGCAGGTGTGCCGGGACAGGTGACACCCCGATGCGGCCGTGGAGTGTCGTCTGGGGCGGGTCAGTGTTCTACCTCTTATTGTGTAGAACGATGTTAGGCGTGACAGCGTCCTGCCCCAGGGTTGACTGGTTACCCCGGGATGTACCTCAGCCGTGGGAAATGAGGGTCAAGAACTCCAGAAGTCGCCGATGCGTTCCTGGAGCTCCTATCGACTGCTGAGGTAGGCCGCCGCGCGTATGCTGTCGCTTTAGGAATAAATCCTATAACACGTAGAACTTTACCAACATGAAGGATGGGGGAAGGGATTGGGGGTATGGACTTCCGGTATTCTCACTCACTCGGTGAAACACAGCGCAAGCGCGATTTCAAACCATTTTTCTGTGAGGCTGTGGTACCACTCCGGTCGAGCCGGTCCATTCATGCCGAAGCGTGGCTCTCCCACAGTGGAAAGTTTACCACTACTCTTCGATTCTGCTCATGTTTTCCATCAGGCAAAGTCACACAGGAGGAAATTCCATTTGAGAGATGACGGACGAAGTTATCTGGGTCAGCTAGCAAAATATAAAGAATGTAATAATTACAAGTAAACACCCACATTTGCATTTAATTGACGACTGTGTGCACTAAATTACTAAGCATTTTTGAGCCAACAATTAGCACAAGGATAGCACATTTAAATCGTTTAGTTGTCCTCGATTCTTCTGTAATACTTAGTGTGTATTTATTTTAATTGGTTTAAAACTGATAGTTTAATTAAAAAGATTGTAGAGTGTAAAAACAGTTTCATTAGTTAGTATTTGCACTGTTGTAAATAACTCGTGGAGTAGATTGATAGTCGTGGTCACTTCATTTGTTTATTATACAGAGTAATATGGACAGAGTCACTTTTAAAGTTAATGGCGAGGAATATTCGGGTGAGTATTTTTAAGTAGCTATTACATTTACGACCCACCATTCACTCACGTGTTTTATACTTTAATAAAAAAAAAAGCCATACAACTGTTTATCCCTTTTTTTATATAGAGTAAGAGGCAAACGAGCAGACGTATCGCCTGATGGTAACCGATTACCGCCGCCCATAGATACTCGCAAAACCAGAAGCGTCACAAGTGCATTGCCGGCCTTTGGGGGATGTGGAGAGGGACGGGGGAAGGGGTTGGGGTATGGGCCTCCGGTATCCTCACTTACACAGTGCAAGTGGTATTTCACACCGGTTTTCTGTGAGGCCGTGGTATCACTCCGGTCGAGTCGGCCCATTTATGCCGAAGCGTGGCTCTCCCACAGTAGAACTTCACTACACTACATCCCTAACTAGAGCTAGAAAATCGTTTCTTAGCGAGCGATTCAAAGTCTCTCTGATCGAAAAAATGAGCAGAATCTAAGAGTGGTGGTCACCATACTCATTGCGAATGCAGATGATGCAAGAGTGCAGCATGGTGACCCACACTTTGGTAGCCTATTGAGATGGTTTTGCATCATTGGATCATAGTTTTTGTTAATGTTCAGCTCATATTAGTCGTATATTGTATTTTTAACCCTCCTCAAACAAATATTTTTTAAATTCGAACCAATTGTTCCTGATACTGATACAACTTAACAGCATTACAATATTGATATAAATGTTAGACATTTTTTAGGGTTCCGTTCCCCAGAGGGTAAAGGGGATATACAAGCGGGTGGAGCCGCGGGCTAGTTGTATTTAAATTACACACAGACTCAGAATAATAAATGATCATGCTCATTAATTGATTGTTCTTGTAACGCCTCTGGTATTGCGGCGGTCCATGGGCAGCGATAATCACATACCATCAGGCGATACGTCCGCTCATTTGTCCCTTATTCCGTAAAATTAAACGAACTCTTTCTTAGCTGTCCAGGTCACTAACAACTTTGCCAACAGACTCGTCATTTCAAGATGTCATCAAAAGTCGTACTTTTATGAGTTTCTGAATGCATTTTTTTTTCAGTCGGTAGTGAAGTGAGCTCGTACGTGACGCTCTTGGACTATGTACGTGAGAAGCTGGAGCTGCGTGGCACAAAATACTTATGTCGGCAAGCAGGCTGCGGCGCGTGTATCGTCAGCGCTCGAAGACCGGATGCTTCATTTTACGCTGTTAATTCGGTATTAATCACGCAATGTTATACCTACCTAACTATTGCTTAAGTATACAGGTCATTGTGTAAAACAGAATAGACTATACAAGGTGGATATGACAATAAACGATACCGTGGACTATTTAAACGTGTTGGTTTAGTTTGGGACTGTTTAATTTATTCGATAACGGATATAACAAATATAAAATTTTCTAACAAACTAAATATTTTAAAATTCAAATCAATAAGGAAACCATTTGTAATTTAAGTTCACTAATCTGAGTGTAATTTCAAAAAATACGAGTAGATAGATAACAAATTTGAAGCATGTTTAATAAAGGGTCTACATTTGAGCTCAATCAGAACAGAACCTTTTGAGTTTTACGGCATGTACAAACCGACTTAACATTTCACCTAAATGAACACTAATAGACAATATTTTTCCTTTCCTTAAAATAAATAAATATTTCGGACATCTAATAAACTACGCTGTCTATATTTGCAGCAAAAACATAAGATACTATCACTCTAGTTAATTGCGCGTGAAAAAATCTTCTATCAACACTAAGCACTTGCTTTTGATACCTACAACTGAATAACATTTTATTGAATTTTACTGAATTTTCTTAATTTAAAAAACTTGTATTTGTTTTAGTGCATGTTACCGATTACCGCGTGTCATGGTTTGGAAATAACTACGATAGAAGCAGTTGGTAACAGACGCAAAGGTTACCATACTATTCAAAAAACCCTCGCAGAGAACAATGGTTCCCAATGTGGATACTGCTCCCCTGGGTGGATTATGGCTCTGTTCAGGTATATTTAGCGACCTTTGAAACATAATTTCGAAAAAGTAAAAAAACTGATCTGACTTAATGATTTTCAGTCTCCTACAAAGTAAAAAGTATCTTACAATGGTGGAAATAGAGCAGTCATTTGGAAGTAACATATGTAGATGTACCGGCTATAGACCTATCCTGGATGCTTTCAAAAGATTTGCCACAGACGCTCCTAAAGGAATCACTGATATAGAGGATTTGACAACGTGCTTGAAAAATTGTGGCAATAAACAATGTGTTAAAGTATGTGACAATGATGTGAATGATTGGTGTTTTCTATCCGCAAAAGATTTAGAAGACAGAATTATTAAAATAAATTTAAAAGATGGAAAGACATGGTACCGAGCTACTACTGTGAACGATATTTTCTCTATTCTTAATACCGAAGGCTATGACTCTTATAAGCTGATTTGTGGAAATACAGCTAAAGGTAAATTTCATCGTTATTATACTTGCGTTTACTATAAAGTGCCTTACATTCCCACTACAGCACTTATTTTGAAGCATAGATGTCTTGCAAGAAAAAAAAAGAAATTCTGCATTCCTTTTCTCCAATTTTCAAAACTAGAAAATAAATATTTAAAACAAAATACATTCTATCTAGATAACATATTTTGTATTTTATTATTTTATGGAATTTATTTAGAGGCATATTATATTTAACTTTCTTTAGAATCAATATATAATAGTTAATAAATTAATTATACTTTAATAGTGTTAAAGAATCTCACAATGATTTTTTACAGGTGTCTATCCAAATGATGATCTGATCGACAATCCTCGAGTTTTGATTGATATAAGAGATCTAAATGAATTAAAAAGTCACAGTTTCGATCAGAACCTAATTGTGGGTGCCGGTAATACCTTGACTGAAGTGTTAGAGAAATTCGATGTGATCTCCAAAGAAGAATACTTCGGTTATTTAAAAATATTGAATGATCATATTAGATCTGTCGCCCACATTGCAGTAAGAAATGTAAGATATATTTTATTTGTGCGAGAATATGTCTGGTCAATTAAATTAACAACCCATAACGTCCCACTGCTGGGCTCGGCTGTCCTGTCAGGAGATGCGAGGCCGTACGTCCCCACGCTGGCCAAGTGCGGCTTAGGAAGACAACGTTGTGGCTACGTAATGTAATCGTTGGATGTTTATAAGGTACCCAAAGGCTTCAACTAAGCTTCACGACTGTTAGACTATAATAACAACCGGGACCGACTGCTTAACGTGACTCGGATCACGGAGACGCTCGTGGTAACATGCCACCAGTGGTCATTCATACAGGTATTGGCCGCGCCGACGTTGCTTACCCTCGGTAATTGTTTCTAATCACCGAATGCAACTGGACTATGAGCGCCTGTGATTTTCAATTATTAAGTTAAGTTTTATGTTATCGACCACTGGTACAACTTGTTTCGTATGGTGATGGATTAAAAATATAGATATTTTACCACGCTTATTCATCCTGTGGGTATCGTAAGACCTGGCTAAGGAATCAAACTACATAGGGCAGCAATGTGAAGAGAAGAAAAAATTGACAGAAACACACAATCAATCTGAACCCTCATTGTATGTGGACTAATTTAGCCTATTGATGATGACAAGTCGTATTCTCTTAATCGATGTGTGTTATGAACGTAGTATGATACAGCAGTTTTCAATATTTTTTAAACTTGTAACACATCTTGTTCAAAATATATAAAATATTATTTACAAATTAATTTCACTAAATTACACACAGCTGGCGATGTTTTCTTAAAAATCTGTTTAAATATTTCACGTGTAAAATATTCTTGCACCACAGTGATGAATAACATACTCGTATCAGCTGAAAAGTGAGAGCATCTCGAACTAATCCCCCATCGGGAATCTGACTCCATGCCATTCAAAAATCATGTGATTTTCAGGAGTCCGAATCACGTGATTAATAATACAATTAGTTTTTCGGGTTTTATGCCGCATATGCATTTTTTGTCTAAAAATTCTCATAGACATAGGCAATATAAATTAAAATAAAAAAGAAAGAAAATCATTTACTTTGTCATACACCAAGATAACAGTTATAAATACAAAAGCAAATGTAAATAAATTACCAGCGAATGTGTTTGAAACAAAGTGGTCCTGAGCTTTGCATAAGGCATATACTACTTAAGTAGCGATATATCGACAAAATATGCAATAATATGAATCATTCAATCAGCTAGCGCTACTTTGGGAGTCAGGGCTGTACAGTGTCCTGTAATCAATTTTTGTTACAATAAAGATTTATTATTATTATTTCCTTTATTAAGTTGAAATATACATATAAACTAAATTTTTAAATATATGTCTACATAAAAATAAATACATTTAAAAATATGAAAAATAGTAGACCTCCGACTTCGGATACAGCGACCAAGAAACCGGTGGTTAGGGGTCCAAAGACAGGAATCTTATTATTATTATTATTATATTTACTAAGATTTATATAATTAAAATTATTCGAGACCAATAATAAGTGTCATTTAATTTTCAGGTAGCTTCAATTGCAGGCAACTTGATGATCAAACACAGACACAATGAATTTCAGTCAGACATATTTGTTCTGCTTGAAACAGTTGGAGCACAATTAACTATAGGTAGTTAATATTTGGTTACACATTCATTTTGTTGACTTTGCTTAATATCAGAATTTAAAAAAAAAACGCAATTCATGACTTCACTTTTCCTAATTTCGTTGTCATTTAAATCTACGTGTAAAATATATTAACGAAGACGTACACTCCCTTACCAACTTAATTCGACATAAAAATCGAATCACAAATCTGATTTTGAACTTCAATTAATTTAAACTCTAATTTTTAACATCCTCGTAACTATATTAGTAATCATTCTAGTATGTCAGACTATAAAACGATCAGTTTTAATCATAAGTAGAAGAGTCAAAATTTATAAATGAATAATCCATCTCTTTTACCGATAAGGGATATTTTAGTTTTTATTGACTACAGCATTTTTTTTAACAGTTGGTTCATCTGGAGTGAAACACATTGTAACAATGCAGAAATTTCTTCAGGTTGACATGAAAGGAAACGTAATATTAAATGTAATATTTCCTCCACTCAGCTGTCAGTGCAAAATAGTCACTTTTAAGGTGGGTATCCTTTGAATTTTGGTGGATCCTAGCTTTCTCACCTTTTCATTTCTATCAATGGGTATCGTAAGAGCCGACTATGGAAGCAAACTATGTAGGATAACAACAGTGTAAAAAGATCATTTAGCAATCCGTCAGAGCAACAAAATATTTACTAGAGCAGGTACTAGGTAGTAAAGCCACGCTGACTTCAGCACGAACAGGCCGACTTGACCGGGGCGGTACTACCTTCGCACAAAACATCAACGTAAAATGACAGCATTCGTGCCGTAGTGTTTCATTAGTGAGTGAGACCAGAGGCCCAATGATGCAGTAGTTTTGTTGCATTGTTGCAATGTCTGCATTCGCGATGGGTATGGTGAACACTGCTCTTGGATTCTGCTTATGCTTATTATCAGGCAGAATAGAGTCATTTTGCAGGCACACACATAAAAATATTTTTTAAGGAGAGGTCCAACATGAGACTACATAAGGCTGTTGATGAAAATTGATTTGAATGAATTTATATTCCTGAAGATTGCCTGGAAGACATTGATTTCGGCAATAAGGTCGCCTTTTGTACATTATAAATTCGTCACTTTCTGTACTCTCTTTTAAACCTGTAATACGATGTACAAATAAATAGTTTTTTATCTATCTATAATTTCTCAGATAATGCCACGTTCTCAAAACGCACATGCAATAGTTAATGCAGGTTTCCTATACAAATTGAACCAAAACGTCGTACAGGAAGCTAGAATAGTTTTTGGGGGCCTATCTCCAAACTTTGTAAGAGCAACAGCAGTGGAAAAACATTTACAAGGAGAGTTGTTATTTAAAAATGACACCTTACAAGGCGCACTTAAAATTTTGGAATCTGAAATAATTGTAGATGATAATCCTCCGGAACCTTCAGTAGCTTACAGAAAAATTTTGGCACTTGGATTATTTTTCAAGGTAAGAATAAAAGATAATAAATATGAATTAAAAAAAAGGGCAATTTTTATTTTGTCTAATCAGTACGATAACTTTTTTAGCAGCTTGTACTTTACATTTTAGTAATTGACATTAGATGTAAAATTAAATATTGTTTTAAATAAAAATCGTTATTCTAGGAGGACAAAATTTAAAGACATAAATCGTTAATTTTCTCTAGACTTCAAAAGATACAAGTTTTTTCGAGACAATGTGTTCAATTTTATGATAAAGTTCATACCAATACTGTAACCACATAGATAAATACATTATCTTGCTTTTTCCTAGGGTTTACTGAAACTGTACCCTGAAGAAGATATTGATCCAAAATTGAAGTCCGCTTCAATCATTCTTCACGAACTTCGTCCCGTCTCTAAAAGTCGCCAAACCTTTGATACCGATCCTACAACGTGGCCCCTCAACCAACCAATTCCGAAGAGAGAAGGTTTGGTAAGTTCAAAGCATCTTTAAAGAAATAATAATAATACATCACTTTTTTGGACATTAGGCCAGATCAGACCAGAAATTTAATTCAAGTTGTCAGAGTTGCGTTCAATTTCACTATAGGTGACTGTTAGTATGCATGTACATTGGTTACATACTTGTATATAGAGTATAATAAAGGAAACTGTACGTAAGGTATTTTCAAACTCGTACGAGCTAATTAACTTTTGAATTAACTGAAATAAAATACTCAAAATATATATGACGTAATGATGTAATTTAGTTCAGTGGTCAGCACAATTCAAACAGTCGTTAACATTTCGTACCTCGTTTCGTAGAAGTTAAAAAAATGGTTCATTCTTCTTCCTTTTCAATTGACACTTTTCACATAAATGGAACTTAAAACAAAGCAAACTATATTCACCTTTCGCTTTGATCAATATGAATAATTAATATGAACACATTTATTTTCAGATCCAATGTGCGGGTGAAGCTATGTATACCGATGATATTCCAACTTTTCCAGGAGAAGTATATGCCGCTTTTGTACTCAGTACTATTGCAAAAGGTCGCATATCAAGTATGGATCCAACTGAAGCTTTAGTAAGACTATAATACGTTTTAATTACCTATTTTGACGCTTACTGATTTTATAATACTAATATGACAATGCAAAATACTGTCTTTGTTTTTTTTTTCAGAAATATCCAGGAGTGATTGCTTTTTATTCAGCAAAAGATATTCCTGGTCTCAACTCTTTCACTCCTGTTGACGACATCATGTATAGTTTGAATGAAGAAGTATTTTGCAGTGGTGACGTAAAGTATTATAATCAGCCCTTAGCTATTGTTGTTGCTACTAGTCAAGACACAGCAAACAAAGCAGCTAAATTAGTCAAAACTCAATACACTAATATTTTGAAGCCTGTAATAGATGTAAAAAAAGCCAAAAGAGATTCAAAGAGGAATATCTTATATAAAGAAATGAACGCAAAGAATAGAGGGACTGATGTGCACAAAGTTATAATAGGAGGCAATACTATATACGGACAACAACACTTTTCAATGGAAACCCTAGTTTGTGTTACTAAACCTATTGAAGAAGGTTTGGTAGTGTATGCTACGTCACAGTGGTTAAGCGCAACGCAGCGAATGGTATCGCGTGCTTTAAAACTAGATCAAAGTAGGTAAGTATTTAAAGTTAACAAGTGTCTAAAGCGAATCTTTATATATAAAATGTTAATTATTTATTAGAATGTTGAGCTTTTATCCAACAGTGAGTTCGAGTTATATTCCATTTACTTTCAATTTGCTATTCCTTTCATTATGTTCCTAATTTTGCCATTTTTATTTATACTCCTGACGTACGTAAGTAGGATCTCAATATGTTGAAAAAGTGCTATTCTAGTTACTTTTTCGGGCAAATATATGACTATTTATAATATTGTTACTTGTATTTCCTAAATTGGTAAACAAGTAAAATTAATTTTATAGGGTGGACGTCCATGTGCGTCGTGTAGGTGGTGGATTCGGTTTCAAGGTATCTCGGAGCATTCAAGTTTCAGTGGCCGCTAGCCTAGTCGCTGCGAAACTTAATCGGCCATGTCGAATTGTAATGGATCTATCAACAAGTAGCAGGTCGCAAGGAAAGAGATTCCCATGTTCAAATGATTATGAGGTTTGTGGAGGAATCTCAGATTCAAAGACCTTGTATAAATAGAACACCTCATCTAGGATTAAACATAGCATATATACATATTTAATAAGTTAATTGAAAGGACGAATCCTGTTCATTTAATTATCACTAGCCTATATCATTATTCACATTATAGCTTCACTTGCGTTAATGAAGACTTTGTTCGTCAAAACGTTTGAAAATAATAATTTTCAAGTATTTTAATCTAGTAAATATTTGAATGTAGGTATGAAAAGGGTTTTGTTTATACAGGTAGCTGTTAATAAATCAGGAGCTTTTCAATATGTAAATTATAATATATATGAAGATAATGGATATGCAATTAATGAGAATTTGACTGAGCTTGGTACTATAGTTTTTAACAATTGTTACAACGCTTCAACTTGGAACTATAAATGTTACAACACCATCACTGATACTGCCAAAAATACTTGGTTTAGATCACCAGGTAAAAAATTCTAACTAATTAGCTGTACTTTTTAAAAATGTTTGAAATTCTCTAATTTCTAAGGCATATATTAATTATTAAGTAAATTACAGGAACTATGGAGAATATAGCAATGGCTGAAATGATGATGGAGCAACTATCATATTCACTATCAATAGACCCATTAAAATTGCGCTTAAGAAATTTAGACCCCCAGTACAAAGACTTAAAAGAAATGGTTGAAACATTAAAAATAAACTCCGAGTATAAATCAAGACGGATGATAGTTGATAAATACAATACTGAAAACAGATGGAAGAAAAAAGGCATTAGATTCGTATTTCTTAGATGGCAAGTGATTGCTAACATGCTTTTTGACGTAAACCTTTCAGTATTCCAAGGTGATGGTACCGTTATAATATCTCACGGCGGCGTTGAAATAGGACAAGGAATAAATACAAAAGCATCACAAATTGCTGCGTATATGCTAAACATACCAATAGAAAAAGTAATAGTAAAAGAAAATAATACCACCACATCCCCGAATTCTTCTGTAACTGGTGGAAGCTTGACTACACAAAATATAATGATTGCTGTAGAAAAGTGTTGTGAAGAACTGTTAGCTAGACTGGAACCAGTAAGGCGGCAATTAAATAATCCGCCATGGGAAGTATTGATTGAAAATAGCTTTGAAATGTCGATAGACCTGCAAACACATGGTTTTGTAGGTCAAGATGATATGCAAATTTATCAGGTGTATGGGGTCACAGTAGCTGAAGTGGAAATAGATGTACTGACTGGAGAGCATGAAGTACTAAGAGTGGATATTTTGCAAGATGTCGGTAGAAGTATAAATCCAGATCTTGATATTGGTCAAGTAAGTTTAATAACTTTTATTAAACAGAAAGAGTTGCAAAGGTTTTTTTGTTCCTTATATTTCTTCAACTATAATATTGGGATTGGCTTTTCTTTGATTCATTCGAGAAGCAATAAAATTTGCATCCTATCTTCAATTTATTCTTAGTATAACAACATTATCAATATGCTCATATTATTCATCTTATTCTGTGCCGCGTACCACACGGATCATTAACGTAATTAAAACAAAAATAGACATTTGTAATTGTGGCTTTCCATATCCATAGATGTAGCGCAAAGGCATTATTCTAAACTAGCTGATCCACGCAACCTCGTTTACGTCTTCTATTTCTTGTAGCGTAATAATTTGCCCTGTTTTTGTAACATTCTTCATTGGTGCTCTGCTTCTATTAGTTTTAGCGTGCGGATATATAGCCTATAACCTTCCTCGACAAATGTGTAATATTAAAAAAAAAAATAGGTTGAATTATTTCATCGGTATTATCTTCTTAGGTAGAAGGTGCATTTGTAATGGGCCTTGGTTATTGGACATGTGAGAAGCTAGTCTACGATAAAAAGACGGGAGAGCTGCTCACAGATCGTACTTGGAACTACTATGTACCCCAAGCAAGGGATATCCCGCAAGATTTCAGAGTATACTTAAGGAAAAATTCATATTCCACCAAAGCACTATTTGGGTCTAAAGGTATTAAAGCATTATATGCACATAGTACTAATATTTTTTTTATATTTTATCTGCCAGAATGACTCTGCTCTGTTTTACATTTGCTGTTATTTTGATTGTAGCATGCAGCGAGCCACCGATATGTATGGCGGTGTCAGTACCAATCGCCATCAGGGAAGCTATTGTATCAGCGAGACAAGAAGTTGGTATACCTAGCACTCAATGGTTTAACATTGGTAAGATTATCCATTTCAACAATAATAATATCCGGGTTAAAGAATGTTCATTTATTATCTATAACTTATAAATTAGATTCCAATAATTCACATTGTCTGAACTAGAGTATTCATTAAAAAAGTCATCATCGACTGCCTCGGTATGTGTAGTGGTAGAGTATGCGATTGCTGTGCTTGAGGTCTCGAGTTCGATGCCCGGGTCGGACCAAATGTTTATGGGATCTGCAAGTATTTGTTTCGGAGTTTGGTTGTATATAATGTTTAATACGAGTATGTATGTATTTACAAAAAAAAAAAGTATATATGTATTTGTATCACTTGTCAGTAGTATCCATAATACAAGCTTTGCTTAGTTTGGGACTAGATGGCGTTATATGATAGATGTCTGAAATGTTTAAGAGATTTAATAGTTGAGTGGGGCAGAACCTTCTCCTTAAAAAAGAGATTTTGACTTCCTATACGACGCTAGCCAAATTGGAATATGATTTGCGTCAAGTGCTACTTCTATTTATTTATCTTTTAAAAGACAACTCCCGCATTAAGTGTCAATACACTTAATGCGGGAGTTTCTCATATTTGGGCGGGGTCACCCCAATGCCAACTCCTCCCTCTGGACCGCATTCAACGGACAGCGACTTGAATCGTCGATTGTCAAGATTTTTCAACTCGGCTTGACTCTTCTGCGTAGAGATGTGGCTTCGCTATGCATCTTCTATCGCATTTACTATGGGAAGTGCTCTGAGAAATTGTTCGAGCTGATCCCTACCGCCTCTTTCCACCGTTGTCCTACGCGACAACAGATCCATCTCCATCATTTAGACCTGTACCCACACTATGGCGGCCTTTTGCATCGTTGGATCTCCGGTGTCGCACTCACCAACGAATCACAACAGAACGCTGTCATTTGACGTTGATCTTCTGTGCGAGGGTTGAAGTCCACCACGGTCGAGCCGGCCCGTTCGTGCTGAAATCATCGTGGCTTTACTAACTTGAAACTACACTTAGTTTTTTTGTGCTATATGTAACAGTTACAAGTCAAAGTTAGTTTAACTTCGTTCCTTACATTTTGTAAGGCTCTACCAGGGTGTAATAACAAAAATTCTTGTATTTTCCAGATGGTCCTTACACTACGGAGGCGATATGTTTAGCATGTAAAACAAGAACCCAGGATTTTAGATTTGACTAAACTAGAAATAGCCTGGTGATCGAATTGGGATAGTTTTAAAAATCATTTTGTTGACAAGCTTGACTTGATTTAACGTTGTATAGACTTTTGTGCTATGATCATGTACTATAAATATGTGAAATAATGTACTATACTCCTTTAGTTTTATATAACATATTCTGAACTTTATGGCGCATGTTGTTTCAAATGTTTATTTTATAAATTTAGTTTGAATTGATGTGAATGTATATTAAGTATACTGGTGTAGTTAATTATTCATATCTGTGAAATAATTTTTATTTGTTAAAAACTTTAATAGTCACAATAATATATATATTATAATATACATATACATATCTTACCATTTTTTTTATTAAATTACCGCCGCCCATGGACACACGCCAACACCAGAGGCGTCACAAGTGTATTTGGGGGAAGGGGAGGGGGATGGGGGACGGTTAGGGGTATGGGCCTCCGGTATCCTCACTCACTCGGTGAAACACAGCGCAAGCACTATTTCACACCGGTTTTCTGTGAGGCCGTGGTATCACTACGGTGGAACCGACCCATTCATACCGAAGCGTGGTTCTCCCACGATGACCTGGTATTATATAAAATTTAGTTAAATATTTATTATTTAACTAGCTAAACCCCGCTGTGTTAGACGTGATTATTGATGTAAGGTGGGTAACGCCCCGAGACGAAACTAGTCTAAGAAAAATAGCATATGTTACTCCTTGTCTGAGCAGTTATGATTTTACTTCAAAGTACATTACGTGGACTACCATTAAGAATATATTTTTTGAATTTTTGAACCAGGCAGTTACATTTAATTTTTTCTCATTAAATTGCTTTATTCGCGTCTTATCTATTTATTGTTTCACTTGTAAGTAGCATACACGTACGTAACACATATAAACGACGGTACACTCAAGAGCAAAATACTTTAATAAATATGTCAATACAAATGGCTAATTTGAGCAGTCATTACTTTGTCTTCGAGTCCAGAAATATATAGCAACCATTAATTATGTGTATAAATATTAATAAGCAGTCATTTATATCTATACTAATATTATAAAGCTGAAGAGTTTGATTGATTGTTTGTTTGAACGCGCTAATCTCAGAAACCACTGGTCCGATTTCAAAAATTATTTCAATGTTGGATAGACCATTTATCGAGGAAAGCTATAAACTATATATAATCAAGCTAATAGTAATAGGAGCGAAGCACCAATGAAGAATGTTTCAAAAAGGGGGGAAAATTTTCACGCTACGGGCAATAGAAGACGCAAAAGAGGTTGCGTGGGTCAGCTAGTATTTATATATAAATAATATAAATATTCGATACCAATAACAGATACATATAGAAAAAGTCTAAACGTACAAAAATATTATGTTCACTTTAAAAAAATTGTACTGAAAATGTGAAATTTAATTTGGATACGGTAAACAAGCCACTTCAAATATTGGTCTTATCTACATATTTTTATTAACCATTTCTCATCAATTCAAATGTTGGTAAGTATTTTTATTTGCAACTTATTATTAAAAAGACTACTTCCACACTAAGAATATACATCCTGTATTGTGGGGGAATTAACAAACACACATGAAACGTACACAAAGAACACCCAGATTCAGAACAACAAATTTTGGATTGAACAAAGTATTGTTTTATTTAGGTTTTGAACTCACATACTTGGCGCATACCATAAAGTGATGTGGCGCTTAAAACACAACGCCAACTATACAGTTAAAGTATGGGAGGAGATCAAGCTAATTCTTTATAATTTTATAGACTAAAATAATTAAAAAACAAACTGGTAGATTGGTATTAAGTATTATTTTTTAATTCGTAAGGATACAGAAGAAAATTTATGTATTTAAAAAATAAGAAAACAAAAACTAATGACAATTTTATCGCCAACTGTACACTTCTCTTTTCTACGTGTAATCATATTCAGTATAACTTAATGCAACTCACACATGGCCATCTAATACTAAACTAAGCCTACGCTATTACGCACTCACACATTAACACATCAACGTGTTACTAAATACATAAAAGTTTTATTATAGAACTCATTATACGATTGACTATCCTGGGTTTTGACTCCGAATTTTGGTCTGAAAATTTAAATAAATTAAAAAACATTTTTGTACAGTAAAATATATTGTGCGAATTGTATTGCATTACATTCGGGGAGTAGCTCATTTAATTTGAATACATGGCTGCTTACAGCTAGTATTAGAAGTGTCATTGTATTAGGCTGTCAGTGAATCGGCAGTACAATGGATCATGTGACTTTCAAAGTAAATGGAGTGGAATGTTCAGGTATGTCAGTTTATTTACAAAATAAGGTTTCTAAAACTCTTCAGAACAGACAAGAAAGAATACAAAAGGTACACGGGTTCAAAACGAATTTCGTTGCTGTTAAATGAGATAGTGAAAAATAATTTGTAAAAAATGAGGTACCGTGACGGAACAACTAGAGCTCATCTATTCAGCTCCTAGCCAAGTTGCCAACGTTTTTATTTCTGCAAAAATACTTTGTCTAAGATAAGCCAATGACATACGGGAATTTAGGCGTTAATGATTGCAGAAAGAGAATGCTTGCAACTTGGTTAGGAGGGTTTGTCTTATATTACATAGGTATATCCATCTATATATTTAACGTGAAGCAAAAACTTTGTACTTCTATTTACGAAAATTGCGCGGCCGTAGGAGTATGGAATTTCTTACACTTATAGTTTATATTCACAACGCTTTCTTTTATGCATTGAAAATACATTAAATTGATAAAACACACGTGTGTATCTGTGTTTATGTACACAAATATGTATTTACACAAATGTATTATGTCAAATTCAAACTAAAAAGATGGTTATTTTTTGCCTATATTGTGATACTGAACGTCAAGTAGGCATGTTAAAATATTTTATTAAATAGTATTAGACAAAAGGAACCCTAAAAAGTTCTAACTAGTAAACTGTATTGTAATAATTGTATTTATATATATATATATATATATATAATGAAGAACATATAAAAAAGAATTTGGTCGAATTTGGACCTCTATGTTTCAATATATGCGGGGATTATGAAAGGGAGGGAACAGACAGTGCACCTGTGTTTGCGCACATACTTGTGCACTATTATATCCCTTGCGTAGTCGACTGGCCTGCGTTGAGACTGGCCGCCGTGGCCGTAATTGTATAAGAGAACACCAATATGTGACGATAAACGAAATATCCCTATTATTTGGGAATCTCTTTTTTTTATTTTTTATTGAATAGTTGGCAAACGAGCAGACGTATCACCGATTACGAACGTAAGCGATTACCGCCGCCCACGGACACTCGCAACGTCAAAGGCGTCAAAAGTGCGTTGCCGACCTTTGGGGGATGGGGATGGGGATGGGGTGAGGGGTTGGGGTATGGGCCTCCGGTATCCTCACTCACTCGGTGAAACACAGCGCAAACGCTATTTCACACCGGTTTTCTGTGAGGCCGTGGTATCACTCCGGTCGAGCTGACCTATTCATGCCGAAGCATAGCTCTCCCATGGTAAGGTCCCATTGAGAAGGTCATCATGTAATACAGCCTACTTATTACGAGCTTTTATTTAGCTTATTGCTGTTAGTTTCCAATAGGTTTATTAACTTGGATATTGTTTCCACTGCCTCTTTGGTCTAGTGGTTAGCGTAAGCGACTGCCAATCAAGATGTCTTGGGTTCTATTCCCGGGTCGGACTGCTGTTGGGTTTTTTGGAGTATGGAAGATGGAGATGTTTTCCTGTATCCTGCCTCGTTGGTATAGTGGCTAGCGTAAGCGATTGCACATCAAAAAGTCTCCGGTTCGATTCCCGAGTCGAACTGCTCTTGGGATTTTCTTACTAGACATTCTTAATAGCAACTCGGAGTAGGGGAAGATGGCGGTGTTTCCCGCCCTTGCCTCGGAGAGCATGTTAAGCCGTCGGTCCAGGATTTCATGAACCGGACTTTCGGTTCACCTTCAGGGTTGCGGAGGTCAAATGCCAGTTGCTCCGTGGAACTACTGGCATCTGACCTTGTAGCCACCTTGTTGAACTAGTAGCCGACCCCCAAATTATCTTGGGAATAATAATGGCTAGGAAAATGATGATGAATACTTTGAAGTTTAATTTAAAAAGTATGGTTAGGTTTGTTGAAACTTAATCTTTACTAATATTATAAAGAGGTAAAGTTTCTAATTTTGTTTGTATGATTGTAGGGAGTAATCTTCGAAAGTGCTGATTCGATCCTGAAAATTCTTTAACTAACAGAAATCGGCAGTATTCAGGAGTGACATAGACCATATTTTTATTATGTAGTATTTGTAAATCAAGTCGAAGAACAGCGGGTGGTTAACGCCAAACGAAGTGGGCATAGGACGGCTAGTAGTTAATATTTTGTGATAACAAATAATTATTATTTAAAAAAATGTGAACAAATACTTTTAAAATTTAATTAGGTTTATTTTAGTCATACTAAGAATAACTAAGAATTTACGAAAAATACAAAGTGTTTATGCTAATTCTAAGCATGTTTATATCTCGCACTACTGGCAACTATCCTCCTTTTTATTTCCATGGTGTGGCAACTATCCATAAAGGCGGGCATCTATCTTCAAAAAAAGTGTATAACAAAAAGTTACATTTTGAAAAATCTGTAATTGATAGGTCAGAAAAAATAAATAATAATTCAACATAAGTGTTTAACCTACATACATGCATAGAAATCTATACAAATATATAAAATTGGAGTGTCTGTTTGTAATATTAAAATAACCGCTTTCTACTATATGCATATGAATGTACTCGTATATACATATGCATATTATATTATATGCACCGGTACATATTATAGCAAAATATATATTTTTAAAATTTTTGTCCGTCTGTCTGTCTGTTTGTTCCGGCTAATCTCAGGAACCACTGGTCCGATTTGAAAAATTCTTTCGGTGTTGGATAGTCCATTTATCGAGGAAGGCTATAGGCTATATATCATCACGCTACTACTAATAAGAGCGGAGCACCAATGAAGAATGTTTCAAAAACGGGGGAAAATTTTCACGCCACGGGCTATATAAGACGCAAACGTTGCTTTGCGTCTTATATTGCCCGTTGCGTGGGTCAGCTAGTAATTCATATAAATATAATATTTTTAAAATTAGGAAGTTATTTCAAAAAGTGGGGCATCTATTCCGGTTTTACTTTGGAGGTCTTTTTGTGAAGAAAAAACTAATAGGAAAAGAACAATTACGAATGATAACGATTCTGAAATAATGATAAGGCGCCTTAAACTAAATATAATCTTTACTTGGCTTGAAAGGATTGATGGTTTAGGTACGTTAAAAATGACCAAAAACCATTTTGTTCCTCAAGACATACAAATCGGCAGAGAACTTACAAAGAGTCTCGTTAAAAGCAATGATAACCAGCTAGCGTATCTAAAAGTCACAATTATAATAGTATTTTATATACTCTATTTTTAAATTTTCATTCTGATCAACTTAAACATAGTTTCTTTACATAAGCAATCTACACAAAATTATGAACGGTTCTTTGGACTGCAAACTTGTTGAGAAAATAAACTTCAAGATAACATTTCGATCTGTGCGTATTCCACAAACCTAACTCTAACAATAATAAATCTCAGAACGGTCCAATCTGAAGAATGTTTTTTTTTTTATTGTATAGTGGGCAAACGAGCAGACGTATCACCTGATAGTAAGCGATTACCGCCGCCCATGGACACGCGCAACACCAAAGGCGTCACAAGTGCGTTGCCAACCTTTGGGGGATGGGAAAGGGGATGGGGGAGGGGATGGGGGGAGGGGTTGGGGTATGGGCCTCCGGTATCCTCACTCACTCGGTGAAACACAGCGCAAACGCTATTTCACCTAATATGCTCCAAAGTAGATACTTTTTCAAGTTATTTAATAAATTTAAAATCTTGATAATTAAGGAAAACATCTGAAGAATAGAACACGTAATCTGATGCATGGTATCTTTTCCAATGAAGCATTATTTTGAAAGAATTATTGTTTTGTAATTGGACTTCAGACCAACACATTGTAAATTGCAATTTATAATATTTATTTGGTTTTGATTTGTTGTTAGTTTCTGTACGTAATAAGTAAAATAGAATATCTGCCAATGTTAGTCGTTAATTAATTAAAAATGTTTTTTTTTTAGTCGGAAATGAAGTGAGCTCGTGCGTGACGCTCTTGGACTATGTCCGTGAAAAGCTGGAGTTGCGTGGAACCAAGTATTTGTGTCGGCAAGCAGGCTGCGGTGCGTGCATTGTTAGCGCGCGGAAACCAAACACTCGACCTTACGCAATTAATTCGGTAACAAGCAATACTTATCTACGTCATGTACATTTGAACGAGTAATTCTTGTATATTTGTATTTAATACTATATTTTGCCGGCGATTTCGCTCACATTTAAAAAAAATTACTTCTAATACCTCCAAGAATATGTGTAGAAAGTTTCATGATGGTCGGTTAAGTACCTAGTTTTCCGGTGAAAACGTAAGAAACAAACTTAATTACTAAAACGATTTTCATGAAATTTAGTATACAGAGGGTTTGAGGGCGATAAATCGATCAAGCTAAGATACAATTAAAAAAAAAATTACCAAAAAAATGGGTATGTAAGTTTTTGGGTAACTTTCTAATTTCCATTCTCTATTCACTTTGAAAGTCACTTGCTGGGTAGTAAAGCTCGGTCATCAGAGTACTTGACACAAGAATACGTTGAACTGAACTTGATCGTTGCTCTAATAGATCAAGTTCAACAAATCTACTAAAAATACATAGCTCGTGAATTTATCAAAACAATTTTAACATAACTCATGCTTAAGCTCAAAATACTTCCTCGTACATCGATATACGCTGCATACAATTCTTCAAAAGTATTATTGAACTTTTTATCAATTATTGATAATGACAGATAGGAAAATCAAGCATTATTATCACCTAATGGCAAGTGACTCCAGGGAAAAAAATGGTCTCTACTGTTCAAAAGTTTACTACAGATCTTAAATTTTTTACATTTTAGAACCACGGACACATACGATAAAGTTTTTAACTCGGTACCACTTTAAAAATAGTCACGATCTAGTAGTTTATCGAATAAAAATCAATAAACCCGACTGCATAAGAATATACTTTAACTTACAATTCCTTTTGCTTTGTAATAAAGATTTGTCACCAACTTTAAATTATTATATTAACTAACTAACTACCTATTAAACTAGCGACCCGGCTCGTCCTCATACGGAATTATTTAAAATTCTCATATTACGTGTACTATACTGTGCATACATGGCACACATATACAAACCTTTATTTTGAATTAATCTATCTATTACTGAAAACTGAATTAAAATCCGTTGAGTAGTTTTAAATACCTAAGCGAACAGACATCGGAAACGATTTCATTTTGTACTATGTAACGATTATTTTGTCACAGTGTGTTATACCAATTATCGCATGCCATGAATTGGAGATAACAACAATAGAAGATGTGGGTAATAGAAATAAAGGGTATCATTCAACACAAAAAACACTTGCCGAATACAATGGCTCCCAATGCGGATACTGTTCTCCTGGATGGATCATGTCAATGTATAGGTATGTCTAAAACAGAATCTGATAATTAAGAAAAAATCAACGAAATACAACATAAACATATAACGTTTCAGCCTACTTCAGAGGAAAAAGAACCTTACTATGCTAGAAATAGAACAATCATTTGCAAGCAACATATGCCGATGTACCGGATACAGATCTATACTGAGTGCTTTTAAAAGATTCGGTTCAGATGCTCCTGATAAAATTGAAGTTACTGATATAGAAGATTTGACAAAATGTATGCAAGATTGTAAATCTTGTGACCAACTATGTGAAGATAAACATAATGATTGGTGTATGTTATCAGTTATAGATCTAAATAACAAAATCCTTAAAATAAATTTACAAGATGGTAAAATATTTTATCGGGCTACTAGTGTGTATGATATTTTCTCTGTGTTCAATAATGAAGGATGTGGTTCGTATAAACTAATCTGTGGAAATACAGCCAAAGGTAATGTATACTTGTTATATCGTTATAAATGTCTGAATGTTTGTGTGGTAACTGGTGGGATTTAAAAATTCGTATCATGATTGTCGCAAGAGCCAAATAATGGAACAAAATACGTAAGGCAAAAGGAATGTAAATCAAGGAGAAATAGGCAACAAATTCAATATCAATCCGTCTGTGCAATATAACATAAAATATCTCTATTTAAGAAGAGGAGGCTATGCTAAGTAATGGACTAATAATAATAAAATGCCTTTAATGATATTAGTAATTCGATTGCGATTTTCCCGAAACTTTTTGCCACGCACAGCAAAACTGTGGAATGAGCTGTCGCCTGCGGTGTTCCCGGACCAATACGACCTTCAAACCTTCAACAAAAGAGCGTAATCCTTCCTAAAAGGCCGGCAACGCACTTGTAACGCCTCTGGTGTTGCGGGTGTCCATGGGCGGCGATAATCGCTTACCATCAGGCGATAAATCTGCTCGTTAAAATTGAAAATCGTGGGAAACCGCTGGATACGAGCAGCACAATATCGGTGGTTAAGGGAAGACACCGGAGGCATACATCCAGCAGCGGACATCTTTCAGCTAAGATGATGATAATACAATACAAAACTGTTTCACACATTATGTTAAATTTGATTGGAGATAAATTGCATAATATTCAATAGAGATTCAATTATTAAAACAATGTTTATTTTCAGGAGTTTATCCAAATGATGATGTCCTTGATAATCCTCGAGTGTTAATTGATGTAGGTGATGTACGTGAACTAAAAGGTTACATACTTGATCAAAACCTGATCTTGGGCGGAGGCAATACCTTGACTGAAGTTTTACAGATATTTGAAGTCATTTCCAAAGAAGATTACTTCAGTTATTTAAAGATATTGAACGATCACATTAAATTAATTGCACACATTGCAGTGAGAAATGTAAGAAACTTTTTCAATTAATTCTCATAAGTTACAATATTTCAATATTTTCAAGTCCTTTAGATACTCGTATTTCATTCTTTGGCTTTAATTTGTATTGTCTATTGTTGATACAATTACAAGAGTTTAATAATTGAGACAGATACGAACCGTTAACTTCCTGCCTTCTTTTAACGTAACTCAACACATTGCCTTATCACTTAAATATTTGCTACTCTACTACTGACAGCTTTTAAAATTTTTGCATACATAAATGAACATGAATTTAAAGTTATTTTATTCTTTTGAAGTAAAACTTCTTTACGCACGCTTGGGAAGAAAGCTAGTGAATGCAGGACTAGAGCGTTACGAAAAGTGTGATCGGTCGAGGTGAGGCGGAAGTTGAGAGATATATATAAGTTAATGAAGATAGAAAGAGAGATAGTTACGTTTCATTTATGTAAGACACAGTGCAGGCTTTGTACCCCTCGAATTATGACTTCAGTCGTGTGGCCTAAAGCATACTCGTTTTTTATATCCAATCATTTTACAGAGAGCTTCAATAGCAGGAAACTTAATGATTAAACATCGACATCAGGAATTTCAATCAGATATATTTCTGTTGCTTGAAACTGTTGGTGCTCTGATGACTGTAGGTAAGACATAGCTTGATACATACAACTATTCCTATAATCTTTTAACTATGTTGATGACTTTGAATGCAGCTTAAACTACTGATAATAGTGTAAATTCAAAATACTATTATATATGTGTGATAGTAATCTAAGAGTAGAAAACTCAGCACTAAATATTATTTTTAAGCAAATAATTTATCTATTATACTTTATAAACGTTTTAAAAATGTTTATAGATGGACAGAAGATAATCAAACTATGTATATCTATATAATATATAAAGCTGAAGAGTTTGTTTGTTTGTTTGAACGCGCTAATCTCAGGAACAGCTGGTCCGATTTGAAAAAAAATTTCAGTATTGGATAGTCCATTTATCGAGGAAGGCTATAGGTTATACTCGTATATCATCACGCTAATACTAATATCATCACGCTAATACTAATATCATCACGCTAAATAAAGAGTGGAGCACCAGTGAAGAATGTTTCAAAAACGGGGGAAAAATTTAAGCTACGGGCAATAGAAGACGCATACGATAAACTAGACCTAATAAACAATTACTTTAATTAATACGTAGAACACTTTTTCAGTTCATTTAAACGCAGTAACACAAATCATTTCAATGCAGAAATTCCTTCAGCTCAATATGAAAGGAAGTATAATTTTGAATGTTCTGCTGCCTCCATTGAACAGCAAGAATAAATTGGTTACTTTTAAGGTAATATATCGTTTTCTTTAATTATTTGAAAGGTGAGTGGTATGTAACTCTTTTAGAATTCTCTGCAGAATAAATTGCTTCTACATTTATATGGAGTCCTCAAGTGGAGTACTATTTTTACTTTTTTCAATCACCTCCAACGTACACTTTTAAGTTTGTGCACAAGTTCATACATCATTTGATGACTCCACAATTTACAAAAATATATATAATAACATGATATTTTATAGTTAATGTGCAAAGTCGCCGTCGCCGCGTTGCGTAGTTGTATAAAATCGCTGATAAGACAAACTAATAACAATAATTTTAGTCCAAATAAGTATGATTTTATGTTGACTACGGTACACTCCTGTTTTATCTAAAAACTACTAATAACGGACTGAGCTACCTAAAATGGAATCAGCTACCTCTAAAAATCAGGATGGCCACCAACACTTTTTCTTTTAAGATAAAAGTAAAGGAGTATCTTCTTATTTTGATGATATGGCAATTAGCTATTTAAAGTCTTGAAGACTTTAAATAGCTAATTGCCATATCATGTCTTTGTCGTCATAAAATTAAAGATGAAAATATAAAAAATGTGGATGATAAAATTGGAAAAAACAAAAAACGATCTCAAAGTAGTTTTTTAAAACTTGCAGAGTAAACAACGTTTCCAATCAGAATTACCAGAAGAAATAATAGTGTGCTAAGCACGAGTATATGTCTGGGTTTAAATAATCTAAAATATAAATAAAAAATAAGTTTATTAGCAATCTGGCAACTCATAGCATTCATGAAATTTACTGGTACTGCGCCATATTATTTATTATTACGTATGGAGGTTGTATCGAGGCGGTAAATCGATCTAGCTAGAACTAATATTAAGAAAATTTTACTAATAAAATACCGGTCATCTAGGTACTCAAAAAATCAAGTTACATAAAAAATAAATTATGTAAAATTACGTAGATAAAAAATTAAATTGCACGAATGAATGAAAACGTATTGTTATGTTTACAGATAATGCCGCGCTCCCAAAACGCACATGCTATAGTTAACGCTGGTTTTCTATACGAGTTAAATGCTAACAACATTGTACATCAAGCTAGAATAGTATTTGGAGGTCTTTCGTCTAAATTTATAAGAGCATCAACAACAGAAACATTTTTAAAAGGAAAATCATTATTTACAAATAATAATTTGCAAGCAGCGCTTAAAATTCTTGAATCTGAATTGATTGTGACAGAAAACCCACCTGAACCTACAACGGCTTACAGAAAGAAATTGGCATTGGGTTTGTTTTACAAGGTAGGCATATTATTATTTCATCTCAATGCGTTGTATTTTAATGTAATATTATAGTGATTTGGTATTTCTGTAATCAAGAGTTTTTTTTTACTATATTATGTAACGTAGTATTAATTTTAACTGTGTGATTCTAATCTTAAATATAAAATTCTCGTGTCACAATGTTAGTTACGAGTACCATACTCCTCCGAAACGGCTGGACCGATTTTTACGAAGTTTTGTGTGTATATCGGGTAGGTCTGAGAATCGGCCAAAGTATATTTTTCATCCTCCTAAATGTTAAGGGTGGTCCACGCCTATTTTTTTTTATTTTAGATAATTTTTTATTATTTTATTTTTTATGATACAGCATTAGAAAATACATACAACCCTGAATTTTCAACCCTCTACGATCAACCCCTATTTTTCCATGGCGATTTATATTGACCCACCCCTAAAATATATATTTCTTTTTATGGCAGAGCAACGTTTGTCCGGTCAGCTAGTTAACAATATAAATGTGAATGTAATTTTGTTTATTTGTTACGTCAAATAAGTTAACTGATTTTAAAAAAAGCTTATGAAGCTATCCATAGTGAAAGCGAGTAACATAACCATAACACGATGGCTGTTACTCGTATACCGTCTGTATCGACAGGCCAACTTAATACTATTGTCCTTTCTTCAAAAGGCCAACCAAAATCCTACACTGTAATCGCATATATTTTCATTATTTTGTAATTAATCAATGTTCACGGATTTAAAAAAAAAAGAAACACCTCTGTGGTTTGTTTCGGTATTTTTTCCCAGAGTGAGTCTTAGGAAATGTTGGCCTCTTCTAGCTGTAAAGTGAACCAAAACTATATTTAAGTTGATCTTTTGTAAACTAAGGATCACCTATTTTTAATATACGATGTACGACCGGTGTCTAAAGGTACCCAAGTATATGACACAGATCCTAAAATTTGGCCTATCAATCAACCAATACCGAGAAGGGAAGGTTTGGTAAGTTAATTCATTTTTATAAAACCTATACTCAAGATTGTTCTAAAACTGAATGATGGTAATAAGTATCAGTTTTGGTTTTTCAACAACCATGCTATAGAACTAAAAAAAAATATTCATATAAAAACTATCAACTTTCAATGCTAATTACAAGGCATTAAAGTTTAAAATCGTATTTATGAGAAATGCAGATGTGCGGCAATACTTTTATCTGTTTCAGATACAATGTGCTGGTGAAGCAATGTATACCGATGATATTCCAACCTTCCCGAAGGAAGTTTATGCTGCCTTTGTACTTAGTACTATTGGTAAGGGTCATATTTCAAGCATAGATCCTACAGACGCCCTGGTAAGAAATAAATGTTACGGAACCCATTATTTATGTATTTAAGTAAAAACTTCTTTAGACGCGTTCAGTACTGTTTAGGTGCACAAAAATGATAGAACTCGCGTCATCGTCGCCGAACGCTTTACATGAACTATATCTATACTGTGTATATATGTACAAATATGTACTTACGTTCGTTATTAGTATGCATTACATATATAGAAAGAGAATATAACATATATGTACTTTTACTTAGTTTTCACTGCCCCGCATTTTTTAATGGGGGAGGTAAAAGAGTAAACGACCTACCTGATGTTAAGTGACGTCCTCCGTATACGGACATGTGCAACTTAAGAATCTCAAGTGCATTGTCATCCTTATAGCCTCTTCTCCTAGACACAACCGAAGGGGAGTACTTGGGCTCTCTCCCTTATTCGCTCTATGTACTCCAATGAAAGAATTGCCAACATCGGTATAATAGATTATTTATATATAACAGAAAATTACTCTGGTCTGCCTTTTTGTATCGGAGCATAGCTGTCTCACGGTAGAACGTATGTACAGAGGAGAAATTCAAAGATTAAATTCATATCCACTAATACTTTTCAGAAACATCCTGGAGTAATAGCATGTTATACTGCAAAAGATATTCCTGGCCTAAATTCTTTCACTCCTATAGATGACCCCGTGTACAGTTTGAATGAAGAAGTACTATGCAGTGGTGACGTAAAATATTACAACCAACCCTTAGCTCTTGTAGTTGCTGAAACTCAAAATATAGCTGATACAGCAACAAAACTAGTCAAAATTAAGTACACAAACATTCAAAATCCCATAATTGAAATCAAAGAAGCTATAAAGGATCCGAAACGAAATACTTTGTACAAAGAAGTCAAAGCTACTGATAAAGGACCTAATGTACAGAAAGTTATAAAAGGAGGTAACACGATCTACGGACAACAACACTTTTCGATAGAAACACTTGTATGTGTTACAAAGCCTATTGAAGAAGGTTTGGCTGTATATGCCACATCACAGTGGGTAGGCGCAATGCATTTAATGATTTCACGTGCTCTGAAGTTAGACCAAAGCAGGTAAACTAATATTGATTGGTTAAAAGTCCAGCCGATTTAAACAAATTTTTATCTTACATTTTCTAAGCTTATAATACCAAATTTAAGCAGCATAGTAATCAAAACAATTTAATTATTATTCTTCTCATGATAAGAGCAAACGAGCTGATGAATAACCTGATGGTACATAATTACCGCTGTCTTTAGACACCTGCAAGTTCAAGTTTTAATTCCAATCACTCACTTTAAATCTAAGGAAGAATTGTTTTCTATAAGGCCGCCGAACCATGGCTGAACTAGAATGTATTCAGCCTTAACAATTTCGTATTCCAATTCCAAAAAAATTGCTTCTGAACGTTTAAAGTAAATTATTGTTACAGAATAGACGTCCACGTCCGCCGTCTAGGTGGCTCATACGGAATTAAAATCTCCCGGAGTATACAAACAGCAGTTGCAGCCAGCTTAGTCGCTTTGAACCTAAACCGCCCCTGTCGTATTGTAATGAACTTGGAAACAAATACCAGGTCACAGGGAAAGAGATTCCCATGTTCTACAGATTATGAGGTATTTATAAACAAACTAATAATAAGTTTGTATGGTTAAGAGTAACTTTAAAGTCAATATTCTGAAGACTTAAATTGGAAAAAATGCATTTATATAAAATTGAAGTGAAATTTAGAAGCGTACATTTAGAAGTTATTTTTAAATAAGATGAACATATATAATAAGAGGTGAGACTATTGCTATCAACCAAGTGCTTTAAGAGTGAGATATAAATATTAAGAATGAAATGTTATAAAAGCAGATAAGGAAGGTAGACGTATGTAACATAATAAATTACTCATATGAGAGGACATACAGACAAAGCAGTATATGCAAAAACTAAAACTTGTCAGACTAACAGTTAGTTCAAGTTACGGATAAATAAATAAATATATAAATAAATATTCTGGACATCTAACACACAACGCCATCTAGTCCCAAGCTAAGCAGAGCTTGTGTTATGGGTACTAGACAACTGACATAAATACTTATAAACTTTTTTTTGTAAATACATACATATTATACGTAGAAAACACCCAAACTCCGAAACAAATATTTGCAGATCATACAAACATTTGGTCCGACCCAGTAATCGAACCCGAGACCTCAAGTTTAGCAGTCACATACGCTGCCACTACGCTACCGAGGCAGTCAAGATATATTAGCAGTTGCCAGAGTTCCCAACCTTTGTACTTCCTAAATTTCATTCAAACTGTCATTCATAGTAGATCATATTATTATCATAATAATGAAAACATTTTGTATATATAGATAGGCGTCAAAAAATCAGGCGCTTTTCAATATGTAAACTACGCGATATACGAAGACAATGGTTACGCAATCAACGAGAATTTAACAGAGTTCGGCAGTAAACTTTACCATAATTGTTACGACGCTTCAACTTGGAACTATAAATGTTACAACACTGTAACTGATACAGCAAAAAACACTTGGTTTAGATCTCCAGGTAAGGGTATAAATACAACTAAGTATCGATTTTCGTCTAATATTAAATAACTAAACATTAATAAACTGCATCTTTGTAATACTACTAAATACCATCAACATATAATATGTTTAAAAATTTTAACAATCAACAAATATTATCGTCATATAATTACAGGAACTTTCGAAAATATAGCCATGGTTGAAATGATGATGGAGCAAATTTCATATACATTATCAATAAGTCCAGTGGAACTCCGATTAACAAATTTAGATCCACAGGATTCTGTCTTGAAAGAGATGTTTGAAACATTAAAATGTAATTCTGAATATACAAGACGAAGAGGAGAAGTAAGCACATACAATTCTCGAAATAGATGGAAGAAAAGAGGTTTAAGATTCGTCTTTTTGAAATGGGAACACATACGACCACGATATTTTGATGTAAACCTTTCAGTATTCCAAGGAGATGGAACTGTTATTATATCGCACGGTGGTGTTGAGATCGGACAAGGAATAAATACAAAAATATCTCAAATAGCTGCTTACATGTTAGAAATACCACTAGAAATAATTATTGTGAAAGAGAACAATTCTACGGTATCCCCTAATTCAGCTGTTACGGGTGGAAGCATAAGTACGCAGAATATAATGATTGCTGTAGAAAAGTGTTGTAATGAATTGTTAGCGAGATTAGAACCAATAAGACAGAAATTTAACAACCCAATTTGGAAAGAACTAATTGAAAAGAGTTATGAAATGTCGATAGATCTTCAGGTACACGGTTTCGTAAATAAGGATGATTCACAAAACTATCAGGTTTATGGAGTTACAGTGGCTGAAGTAGAAATAGATGTACTGACTGGAGAGCACGAAATATTGCGCGTAGATATTTTACAGGACGTTGGTAAAAGTATAAATCCAGTTCTTGATATCGGTCAAGTAAGTTTATAAAGATTATTATATATTACAGCTTTTCAAATCACCTTCAGTTTTCGTTGCAATAATTTTATATATAATTTAAAAATCCTACAATAAAAGTAAGCCAAGAAAAATATGCTTGAAATTTGTATTTTGTGTTATTAAATTTTAATAGCCCACCTAAGGCTATGCGACTTTTTACTTATACTTCAGAAAAAGAAGTTTCTAATTTGTTCTTTCGCGTTTCTAAAAAAAAATTAGATTTGAAAGAATACATACATATTTTCGGTTTGTACCATACAAATTTAAAAAAAGTGTATGTGCGATTCACACACGATAAAAGTGAAACTTCAGTAAATCGACAAAAGATTGAGACCAAGATTTGCTGTCTCGCTCTGGCTCATTAATTACAGACGACTTTTTGTATTTGTCTCTACCTGTCATTTTTTCCCGTTGCATCCGGTTTGAAATCACAACGATTCTAAAGAAGTTTCTCTTCAAAAATAGAAAAAAACTATAACATTTAATGAAGAGTAGAATTTACTAAGGTTCATCATGATTTATTATAGACGTATTAATAATTTTTGTAACTTATTTATTTTCCATAATGTAATGTAAATGTACAAAGATTTTAATGTAATTGAACATTTCTTATCTCCAAAAGCTCGACCTCTTCATGCAACTGACAGTTATAGGTATGGATTAAATAGATTAAATGATGTTCGTGTTAGTTCATTAACTCTGGGTCCTATTTTAGATAGAAGGTGCATTTGTAATGGGCCTTGGTTATTGGACATGTGAGAAGCTAGTCTACGATAAAAAGACGGGAGAGCTGCTCACAGATCGTACTTGGAACTACTATGTACCCCAAGCGAGGGATATTCCGCAAGATTTCAGAGTATACTTTAAAAAGAATTCGTATTCTTCTGAAATTCTGTTTGGATCTAAAGGTACAGCTACAGAATCCGGGTCTATTTTTACCATTTATTACTATAAGCTATTTTATGTTGAGCAGCTTTGTTTTGATGAGACGTCCAACTTTTATTTTTATAAAAATTCTCGAATATGGTAGCAGCAATAAAATGTCAACTTAAAGATTCTTAAAAATCTAACTAGCTCTAGCTAGCATGTGGGGTCTTTTACAAAATCTTAAGAAAATTAAAAACTTTATTCAGAACAAAAATTGTCCTATTAAATGTATGTCCCCATTTCAAATATGTATCAATATCGAGGTCATCAAAAACGATTACCAACTAGCTGAGTTTCTTACTGTTTCATAATTAATGTCTATATCATTTAACAGCAACATTATCATACAAATGGCGTGGTATGTACATTATTTTTACCCTCAAAATTGATCAAAACTAATTTTTCATTCTGTTGACAGCATGCAGCGAGTCGCCAATGTGCATGGCGGTGTCCATACCAATCGCCATCAGGGAAGCTATTGTATCAGCGAGACAAGAAATTGGTTTACCTAGCACAGAATGGTTTAACATTGGTAAGATAATGCATTCTATTATTATTGGTAACATGTTATTAATAAGTCGCGTTCTGAGTGCGTCTATCTTTCTTCTAAACTTATAGTCTTTTAGTAGCAATTACATTTCATCTTTAATAAGTTTTCCTTTACTGACTAAATTAGATACTTTTCCTAGGTAACTGATTATTATTTTTTATTTCCAGATGGTCCTTACACTACTGAAGAGATTTGTATGGCTTGTAGAACAAGAAGTGAAGATTTTAAATTCAATTAAATATGTTCACATTTTGTGTCATCATTAGTCATTTCGTCAGCTTTTAATAGTTCATTAGAAATAAGTATCTCTTTCAAAACGAGATTATGTCTCCTTAACACGTTGGCCAGACGGGTTTCTTATAAGTTTTTTTCTTTTTGTACTGATGTTTTCATGTGTAGTTTGTTCCTTAACTTCTAAAATTTGATTAAAGAAATCTCTTTCGGTATAAATGGGCCGGCTCGACCGGAATGATACCACCTCACAGAAAACCGGTGTGAAATAGCGCTTACGCTGTGTTTCACCGAGTGAGTGAGGATATCGGAAGCTTGTTCTCTCAAACCTCTCCATGTCCATCCTTCAAAGGCCGGCAACGTACTTGTGACGCCTCTAGTATTACGGGTGTACATAGGCGGCTACAATCGCTTACCATCAGGTGATACGTTTGCTCGTTTGCCCCGTAATTCCATATAAAAATGCGTCTTGGTTATTTATTTTACTAAAGTTATAGAAATAATGATATACCACTGAATTAAATAGCTGAATAGATACTACACAACTATAATCTTATCTCAGCCATCAAAACTACAAGAATTTCAGTCTGCCTTAATCACTATTATTCTAATACTTTTATTAGAGTTTAACTGAGCTTTGATACCTATTTGGTAAACAGAAAAACTATTTGTAATTTCTTTAGAACTGATCCATCTTGCCTATTTCTTAAAATTCAAACCTCTGTACAATGAAGTGGCGGACTTCATTTGTTTTTTTTTATTCTGTACTAAACGACAAAGGCTTTTTAAACTAGTAGCAATAAAAAAGAAATTGCATAATAAATACTTTATTCTAACGTACGAATCTAAAATTTAAATAATATTTTGAGAATATTTTAGGAAAATGTATGCTTATTCCGGCGGTGATCCCGTAGTCTTTGCACTGGAAGGTAAACGAACGTCATCATGCTCAATCATTTGCTGTATCACATCTAACTCTCTTCTCATCAAGGTTCCTGGATCTTCTCTTTTATTTCTTTCATTATCATTTATATCATCATATCCAAAGGCATCTGCACTGAATTTTGTGCATTTAGTTATATCCGTTTTAGGACTTTCATTCACAAATGTATCAGTATATCTTTCATTTATTAGTTGATTGTGCCATTTCTTATCCCAAGGTTTGCGTTTATCGTTCGACTTAAAAGTGATGAATTTCTTTTTACAAGCAGGACACACGTTTTCCTCGTAAGACCTCTTACTTTTCCTATCTTCTGGTATCAAGTCTACTTGCACCCCGTTTTGGTCAAGTTTATCTTTAGAGTTTTTCTTTGAACATTTGAAGCAAAACAACTTTCTCTTTTTGGTTTTCTTTGGTGTTAAAGACTCAGTTTTGTTAGAACGAGAGTAAAATGGAAGCTTCAAACTTTTCAAAATACTGAAACATAGAAAAACTATCTTAAGACATATAACACAATATCTTATGATGGCCTTATTTGTGTATAACTAGTTTGTTATATGTATGTTTAGACTCTCGGTTTACTTCAAAATAAAAATGTTGGATTAAAGGCTACACTGAAGGGTAAAAAATTCAATTTTAACAAAATTCATATATTAAGGGACGTACTTACTATTATAAAAATCGTCTCTCAAACTGGGCAAATAAATAACAGTTTACATATTTTCGGTGACATTCAACACAAACTCAAAATTAAAATGCCAACACATTTTAAAGAACCGTAATTATAGCAATAAATTTGTTGCGATTTTGAGTTCATACTGCATACTTATAAACTTAAAAGATTATGTTATCATAAAACAAACTTGCTTAACAACAAATGTAGCTATAAAAATGAATACGGGGCCGATAAAACACATTAAAGTCAAATTAACCAAACCTATAAATAAAACAGGTTTAGATAAATCGTAACTTTTATTACAATGTACGTAAAATATAACTATTCTAAAACAATACATTGAACGTGACCTTTCATTGTGTTGAAATTGTATTAAACTTAGGTATATTCACTTTAACGCTATCAACCTTTCGCTGAATTTCGTCCAACATCTTAAGCTGTCTGTCTTTATCATATGTTTCTTCTCGTTTTCTCCTATCCATTTTAGTTACTTTTTGCAAATCATCGTAAAAGTATTTTGTATTTCTGTTTAAGTCTTCCGTGACGTGTTCATCAGACTGTTTTTGGTAGAACTGTCTGCTATTGTGTACAATTTGATCTGGAGTTTTCTTGTATCTTAAATTGTACATATATTTCTTTTTACAAGTAGGGCACAACATAACATGGTATGATCTTTTAATCTTATATTGGTTTATGGGATTTATTACCATTTTGTCTTTACCAGAAAGGACTTCATTTTCAGATTTTTTGACGGAATTGAAACTAAATAGCCTTCGTTTCTTGTTTGTCTTTGGATTTAAAGATTCCGTTTTGTTATGGGAAAAAAACGGGAACTTTATTGTTTTGAAAACGCTGGAACATATCAAAGCAATAATGTACTGAAAGCGATAATGCACTGAAAGCGGTAATAATGAAATTTGTTCAGGCATCTCTGACGATCGGTCATGTCTCGAAGTTTTGGTATTGAACATTATTGAATTATTCTCCATGTATTACATTTCGATTTTTTTATTTATTACTTAAAAATATAGAAATTGAGATGGTTTATTTCAATTTGTTAGACAAAGATAATGTTTGACTTTGTTTTGTTTTGCGATTACGAAAGTTATCGCTTGTTTTATGGTTAAAAGTGAGAATTATTCAGGTTCGATAACTTAAAGAAGAGATTTTAACGCCCTTAGTACTAATTTGTAATTTATCTTTGCCTGAAGTGTTTAATTAATAAAAATTACTATTATATCCAAACTTTAGACACTGACTGTATCAATAACTTGCTTGACTGTAGACAGTCACCATGACTGATCGTGTAGAGTTGCATTACATGACAAAATACAATCAAATTTGGGAAATTCATTACACAAAAGAGATAAATCACCGGCATCCTTTATAATATGTAAACTGCTACATTAAATGCCCAGCTTGAAAGCAATTCATTTATACGTCATTTCGATAGTATGTATAATACACAGCAAAACAGGTAAAGAATCTAAATTTTTAATTAGATTTGCACTGTTTTCTAGATTTGCGAAGGTGGCAAAGTTGTTTCTAAAAGGGCAATGGCTATTTATTATCTTCATTAGATATGATAATAATTTAGTAAGCGATATGTTTCATTGCATAACCCTGCTCTAAAATAGTACTAGTAACACTTTCTGTATCTTAAGTATCACTCTTTTGCTATTTGCTAAAATTAAAAGAGCCTTTCAGTATAAGTTAACATGAAATATTAATATGAACTTACCATTTCTTCTGTGGATTATGTGCCGGATTTGGTTCTGGCATAACAATTTGAGTCTTCAAATTGTCACGATTATTTTTCGTATTTACTTCATCCAGTGCATTCATTTTAAATTTCTTTATATTTAATGAGTCTTTTAATACAGTTGGTCCGAGGTCCAATAAGGTCGGATTAAGTTTCGCTGGCGAATTCTCAAAACCAAGGTAATCTTGATTTGCTTCTCCGCTATTTCCTTCATCTATATTCAGCCCAAAAACTGGGTTGTAATCTCTGTTCTTTGAGATGCGTCGTCTGAAAGTTAAAGATGGGTGATGCTATTAATCTTGAAATGAAAGTACGAAACTAAATTTACCTGAAAATCATAGTTTTGACACATTTCTTTTTGACATTCGTCACATTTTATTTTTAACACGCTTGTTTGAGAAAAGCTTAAATTTTGTAATTGCTTTTTGATAGTAAAATCAACACTGAACAAACAAAAGTGTAAATAAAATCAGGGTAAAAATGCGACATAGAAGCCGGCGTTTTAAAAGAAGTTCTAATAATTATTAAAGCCATAGTTACCTTCTTTGATTTCGTCGTCTAATAGCTTCCTCATCTACAATTGTGTCTTCATCGGGTTGGACGAAACTGGCTACATCGAATTCCACCGGATTCTTATCATAAGCATACTCCTGACGTATCAAATTCCTCCTATTTTTTCTCTTCCCTGACGTGCTTACTTTTCTAAAATTCTTACCAAAGCTATGAAAACCTCTACCTGGAGCATCATCTAAATATTCATATGAAAAAACTAATTTTATACATAGTAGCAAAGATAATACATAAAAATATTGAAACATGGTTTTGTGACATGTCAGTTAGCCATTCATGACAGCAAATATAAATTCTAACGTCAAACTATGTTCAATTTTGTTTAATGGCTGCAAAAAGTTTATTCATGGAAGCATGGCTGAACCAGGCCACATAAAAACCAAACTGTTATTGTAACTTGTCTTGATATTACTGGATTCTCTTTTTTATCTTGGATAAAAACCGTCTGAATAGAATCGAGTTAGAAAAAGTTGAAATAGAGAATAAATTACTCTCTAGCAGAACAAGTATCCGATTCTGATTAAAATTCGAGAACATTCTTGAACTATTTACAATGATGCAATGCAATGGCATTCGATAATTTATTTTTGTACGTCAATCATCTAATTTCTTTTTGACTACGGAAACCAAGAAAATATTAAACTATAAATATACTTCATTATAATGTTTACAAAAACAATCATTCCAGGTGTCAAGATGTAGATCATAGCAATATTCGCGAAAAATCATTCCCAATACAATATCCCAAAAACAGTAAAATGCTATCCCCGTTTTAGAAATGTATATTTTGTGGATCAGTTCGCGTTTTCGCGCCGTTAGTCCTATAATTTATTGTGACCGTTTGTCCACGCCATGGAAGGGTTTAGGGGATAAGTCTTGCTTGAGGTATCGCCAAACTTAAGTGCGAAAGATAGGGAAGTATGATATTCATTCTTGAACATTATAGCGGCTGCATTCGTTTTAATGTTTTATAAACTTATAATCATTTGTGTTTAAGTGTTGGACAAAATGTAATCTAACTAATGATTACTAAAAACGCCTAGATTAAGTAGTTAGTAATCACTCCTGATTCAAAAGTTAACCTTTAATACATACAATCTCGTCTCAATCTCTAAAGGAGTACACAGGAATTGTATTAAACTGAACTGAAATACAAGTAAGACAGAAGGTTCATTACAAAATTATCTCAAATCTCGTTTCTGTTCATTTTGAGAACATAACGACTATAATTCTAAAAGTTAAAATGTATTTTAAAGTGACTAGAAATAATCACGTAGGTAATCATAATTATAAAAGCCCTTCCACACATCTGCTTACGATTACCGTTACCGTAATCAAGAAAACAGATAGAGCGGTTACGTCCAATAATAAGATCTTGTTGAGAATGTGACACGGCCACGCCCCTGTTAATAAGATTCTTGTCGTCTTTAATCAATACGATTAGGTGACAATACGACTCCGATGCGAGAGAGAAAACCGAAATCTGTAGATTCTGGAATTGGTATTTAAAAGGACAAGTTTGTATTGTGTTAGCTACACTGTACAAGTTTGTCCTTATGTAGGTTTTATATATTTTTTTAATTCTTTCATGCCGATAATATGTGGGTAATTCGGACTTGTTTATGTAGTTTAGTATTATTTTTAGTTAATAGTAGCTCTTTACGAAAATATAATGAGGTGTATAAAAATAACTGGTCAAAAGTCGTAAGAAAGATTTATTGCAATGGTGAAAGGAAATATAGGATAAGGTTTCCTTTTAATTATACATGTTACAATACCACTAACGAATTTCTAAGCGATAAAGATATATCATAAAATGCTACTGTCTAGATCTAAAATAAATATATAATGCTATTGTCTAGTCCTAAGATTAGTTCATGAGATTTAAAATTTGTACACCAGAAATGGTAGAATATAAGGATCGTATTATAATGTGATAACATCTTTTGTACTAGGTATATTCTAACAAATAAATATTTCTTTCTTTCTTTCTTTCTTTCTAGCATGTACCAACGCGTCGTGACGCGAGTTAGGTTCCCACAACGGGACTAACTTTGGAGAACTCTCTCAGAAACTTAGTTGAAAGAACTCTCAGAAGTTGGGCATTACGCTTGAGTTGAAGGTTTTCATGTTTGCGATGGTTCCTTATCAATAATTTATCATTAAGTAACGATCTGCTCGTTGCCAATTCCTTATTCAAAAAAATATTAATGATGGAATGAAAATCAAAATATTATATCAAATAGAAGATGCTGTTTCGCATCAAACCGTGAGGTATAAAAGTTCCTTACAGTTATTAGGCGAGAGTTTACCAATTAGATGAGACAACTGTTCAAAGTCTTAAGCTCTGTACAATATGTGAAAGTATACATCGTGAGGGACCGATATTCATTGATACTAAAACTTATGTAATCTTCTGGTGTCTTTCAATAGATATTTGTAATGTTCTGGGTTATTTGGGACAAAAGTTTGTCTATTAAGAGAAGTTAATGTTAATGTTTACTTGTATTTCTTAAGAATTTCTTGTTTCTGTCTTATTATACTTAGCGCCTTTAACCATCTTAATTAAAACCGATATATTGGAATGTTTAATACCAACATATTTGTATATTTATCTTTTTGAAAAAATACAACTGCATTAGGAACAAATCCTACGTCGCAGGAGACTTTACAACCATATATAAAAACGATCACGAAGAACACCCAGAGTCACACTTTGTGTGATCCACAAATTGTTATCAGATGTGATGTTTGAATCTACAACACTTAGCCCAGCTTGTGTAGTCAGTGCACGATGCAACGAATGCACGGTGATGATAACGATGTGTAACAGAATGAATTTCTTGTTATATTAATAACCAACTGCTATAAAACGTGCACTAAATAAGAAACAAAAATAATACTTATCTCATCAACACAAGATTGAAACAAATCATTCCACCAAAATTGCAAGAAAAAACAATTTTCCTCAACAGCGCCTTCTAAAAATAATGTAGCAATATGTGTGTACAGTTTTGTTTGCTATCGCCACATAGATTTGTCTTGTCCTTTCATTAGCGTTGAGCCGAGATAAGTGATGGATGCTAGTTTTAATCACCCATAATGATTTATGATCGCTTTCCGGGTTGTGGCCCATTTCGTTTTGACATAGATGAATAAATGATGCATTATCTATGTTAGTGACGAGATGAATTTGTCATTAACATGGTTATCTGAGCTATCAAAAGCAAATTTGTAGCAGTCTCCGATAATAAAATGTTAATAAAATACAAAACGGATTTCTATGTGTTGGCGATAGAAGTGAAACTTGAGTAAATTGACAAAAGAATGAGACCGACATTTGCTCTCTCGCTCTGGCTCACTAATTACAGGCGACTTTTGTATTTGTGTCTCTTACCTGTCGTTTTTTCCGTTGCATCCGGTTTCAAATCACAACGATTCTTAAGTATTTTCACTTCAAAAATTAATGTTTTATTAATAACTACACATATCCTACACATACGCTACTGATTATGGTAACTAGACAGCGGTCAAACATACATAAATATTGGTAATGAGATGATTTATTGTTTTTTCGAAAGACGATCGCCATTTCATCTCATCCACATTTTTATATTATATACTTAATTTCACGACGACTAAGACTTGAAAAGACTTGAAATTGGCAGAAATACCTGATTCTCTAGTTGCCACCTCATCAAAAGAAGAAGAAGAATATCCCTTTTTTTTGACCACATGCTTAGTATTCAGAATTACTAACCACCCACAGACCTATCATCGGTCGTTTAAGTACATATCATTACTCATGTTAAAATAAATAAGTTTATTTTTACTAGTTATGTCCGCATGTACATAACACTATAATACCTACAAAACTGCGTTAAGATATTCTCTTTCCAAAATAAAAGTAGCTTAAGTTAGTCTCAAACAAGACTAGCTTTTGCGCTCGGTTCCACTCTCCTCTTTGTTGGTTATCGCAGTAAAGAGTAGCCTATGTCCTTCCTCAAGAATCAAAGTATATTCATGCCAAATTCATTGAAATCAGAGCCGTAAAAACGTGACATACAGACAGAGTTACATTCGCATTTTTAATAAAAATATAGATTACTAGCTGAATCTCGCGGTACGACAATAACCGCGGGCAACGCTTTTATAAAGACGCATTTATAAAGATACTAGCTTCGCTAGTATCTCTATAAATGGTATCCTATGTGTTATTCCGGTGTATAAGCTATATTACTGTAAAGTTTCATCTAAATCAATTCAGTATTTTTTGCGTGAAAGAGCGTCTTCAATTATCAAGTCTTCGAGTCTTCAAGTCGTCGTCGTGATGAAATTAATGATAAAAAATATATAAAATGTGAATGACATGAAATGGGGACTGTCTTTCGGAAAAACATAAAACGATCTCCAACAAACATACTCACTTACATACTCAAAAACTTTCGCGTTTTTAAACTTTATAATATTAGGTTAATTCAAAAAGCAACATTGCTCACAATTTTTTATTAGGCGCTCATAGAATAAATTAAAAAATCAACTGGGGATAGAAAACATAAAAATAGCAAGTTTCTAAATAATAGATAACCACAATCTGGATTGGTTGAATCTAATTTAAAACTAGAGTTACTCCGATATTCCATGTGAAGCTAGTGAGTGGTTGTACTATTGGTATTATTCTGGCAGTAAGCCTGTTCTAATTTCCCAGTGGAGGCATTCGATTTGTTGAACCACTGTCAATGCCGAATTCTCAATGTCAATATTCGCGAAATAGATTTGATATTGTATTGTTACGTAATGAGTGGGCTAGCTACTCTGATAAGTATTTTTTGTTTTTGTATGTTTTAGAAAAGCAATCTGTTTTGTTATGATGTTACATCTAGTAAATTTGAAAAAGACTTAATAATATTTTATGTACTGTGTACCTACTTTAATAAAAATAAAACATATTTTTGATTAACAGGTTAAGCCATCTGCATTGCTACTTGATAACTACTAATTCATGTTCCTTTAGATAAATAGATTTGTACACCTTAATATTAAAAAAATACAATGATACAATGAATGGGCCGGCTCGACCGAAGTGATACCACGGCCTCACAGAGAACCGGTGTGAAATAGCGCTTGCGCTGTGTTTCACCGAGTGAGTGAGGATAACGGAGGCCCATACCCCAACCCCTCCCTCCATTCCCTCTCCCCATCCCCCAAAGGTCGGCAAAGCACTTGTGACGCTTGTGGTGTTGTGGGTGTCCATGGGCGGTGGTAATCGCTTACCATCAGGTGATGCGTGTGCTAGTTTGGCCCCTATTGAAAAAAAAAAAAAACAGTGGTACAATAGGCGGCCTTATCGCAGGCTGCGATCTCTTCCAGGCAACCTAACCTTTAGTTCATTTTTATGTGAACTTTACTTAAACAGCACGAATTCCCTTCTCATACATTACTATTACATATTAGTGTTCACTCGAGTACCAAATCTCTTTGTAGATATTGTATGATATATCATAGTGAAAGATACAGAACTTTCCCTACACATTAACAAGCCAACTACCGCCTACAGGCGGCTGTATAAATTTTAACTCGAGTTGAGAACTATCATGATATGTGATGCACAGATTATTTACACCTCAGCTGGTTTTAATTTAATTTGGAATAATTTGGATGCACTTGCGAAGTGGGTAAGTCCGTACGAATTTAGTCTTAGTTTCTTTGTCGGTGTAATATTACATTAAATTAGTTATTGTTTGAACCATTCTGTTCCACTTGTTCTTATGTACCGTTTACCTACGGGTGAGTGAAGTTGTTTAATATCCACGGGGAATCTGTATACCATTGAATACGTGAAGAAAATTTATTGTGTCTTGTGCGTTGTTGTTAGTACTACGCGGGAGGTTAGTACTAAATTAAAAAATAATTGTAATAACAAGAAAGAAAGCTACTTTAAGAACTGTACCATATTGGAAGTACCTACCTGTTTTCTAATAAAATAATTATCATCAAAATCGGTTCACCCAGTCGAAAGTTCTGAGGTGACAAACATAAACAAAATACGGTCGCGTTGAGAACCTCCTCCATTTCTGAAGTCAGTAAAAAATTCAAGATCAAAACGAACTAAATTTTTTTCAAGCACTTTCGAAACGTTACATTGATAAACCTAGTTGGTCGGTTCAAAAAACTCCTTCTTGTGGCGACCGGCAAGAAACTCCATAGGTTAAAGCCCAATGTAACTCTTTAAAAAAAATAGAGCTTTACAATATTTACTATACATTAATGAATGAATCTAAATCATAATAAATGAATGAATATTCTAAATAATAAAAGTTCTCGTTTAACTGGCCTTTTGGTCTAATAGGAATGACCCTGACTGTAAATCTTTCGTCGGACATGAAAGACGTTCCTCCACATGTACTAATGTATTTGGTAATACTCGTTTTCAACTCTCAATCACTCTCTTTATACGTTTCTGATCCGATAGACCATTCATGTGGCTTAAAACTATCAATTGTGACCGAATTTCACATTTTCAAAAATGGTAGGGCATTGCCTATTGAGAAGTGACCACATATAGCCTATGAAAGACTGCAAATTAGGAGTTACAAACACGTTGCGGGGCATGCGAGCTTTCGAAGAAGAAATACTTTTATTTACTTGAGAAAGTGTGATCTTCTCGTCCCAAGGGTCTCGGGGACACCTTTCCAGGTTTAAGGCCTGTCCGAGTGGTTTTCAGCGCCGCCTGCAACTACAGACATACGTACTCGTATATGAACCTTCCTCTATAATAACTCCATCTATTGGTAAACACTGCAACTAAATTCGTTGAGTACTATATAAGTATACCTACATTGCTGTTTATTTTGCAATGAACTTTTTCTTTCAATGTTCTCTATCATCTATCTCTATATATCTAGCTATCTGTGTACCAACTTTTAATCCAAATCCGTTCAACCATTATGTTCTTATTTCCAAACATCTCGAGTACCTACAAAGAATTTTCACTCGAAACTCTAGAAAAGACAAGCTTCTCCATCTAAATAATGTGTTTTATAGCTAGACGTAAAAAATTTTTTTTGAATGACTTTATAAAGTATTATCTCGAGATGATAATACCGGTAAATACCTATCCACTCTTTGCTATTTAGAGTCACGATGCCTTTCTGTATTGTCCATTACAATACACAGAGTTCAATAGAAACGCGTCACTTGTTGAATTTAGAACGAGATTTCATAAAAGGCCCTTATCTGTGAAATAAGCTATTCAGAAAAAATCATTTATATACGGATAAGGTGATATATATTTTATAGACCACTAGCTGACCCACGCAACCTCGCTTGCGTCTTCAATTGCCCGTACCGTGAATATTTTCCCCCGTTTTTGAAACATTCTTCATTAGTGCTCCGCTCCTATTAGTATTAGCGTGATGATATATGTATAGCCTATAGCCTTCCTAGATAAATGGACTATCAAACACTGAAATAATTTTTCAAATCGGACCAGGCGGTTTCTGAGATTAGCGCGTTCAAACTAACAAGCAAACTATTCAGCTTTATTATTAGTATGGATAAGTAAGAAATATTTACTTTGGTGTTCCGTTATTTTTCAGCATTGGTAGCGCGGCCGTAGCCGGGGTTTAGTTTGGGGAGGGAAAATAATAAAATGATTATGTCTTTTTAACCGTAATATTATTATGAAAAAATTAACCTATTATCAAACTGCTGTTTGACTGTACGGTTGGCCGATTGGTTTCAGCGGTCGCCATGCCGCTTGCTACTGCACCAAGTGTCGTGGGTTCCAATCCCACGCGGTACAACACTTTGTGTGATCCACGAATTGTTGTCCCGAGTCTGGATGTTCTCTGTGTCCGTTTCATGTATGTTTGTAAAGTACCCCATGAAACAGGATGTTTATTACCAATGTGGGAGTGGTCTTTTAAAAAAAAAAAAGAGTGATAACATTTTGGAGGGGGGTTTAAGCCCCATGTGTTGTTTGTGTTCGATTCATACATAGGACTACACCATAGAAAAACATAGCAACAATAGAACTGTGTGCGTTGACACTCTTTAATTACCTAAGCTCAGCTCAAAACCACAAAAAAATCTTTCAAATTATTATTTACCTAAACTCTCATTAAGAAACAGTACCTAGTAGACCAATATTTATTTTTCTTGGTAAATTTTCTTAAAATTACTGCTAGTTAGATCGATTTATCGCCCCCGAAACCCCTTGCATACTATATAAAAATAGATGGAGCCGTTTCTGAGATTCAGGTTATATACAAGAATTGCTCGTTTATAGATATAAATAAATAAATAATAAATAAATATTCCGGACATCTAACACACAACGCCATCTAGTTCCAAGCTAAGCAGACCTTGTGTTATGGGTACTAGACAACTGATATAAATACTTATATACTTTTTTTTGTAAATACATAGCATACGCTACCACTACTTTTTATAACTAAATAAATGAATTTTGAATTTGAATTTGATTTGACTACGTCACCGAGGCAGTCAAAAAACTAAATAATAATAAATAATATGAAATACATACTAAAATTAATAAATCGATTCCGACGGAGTTAATGTCAAATTGTTACCGAACAATGGCAATAACGTACGGATTGCCATTAACTACCAATCCTTTGTGTTCTCTTTGTTTCAAAAGATCAGAGGGCAGTGGAGCGATATATTGAAATGTTAACCTGACCCTATAGTTACGAAACCCTATAATTAAGGTGCAGCAAATAAGTTGTAGTGTATTGGTACTATATACCTACTCATAATATGTAGTAACATGTACGAGTATATTTTTATCGGGGCAGGTGGGGTGAGGACTTGCGCAAGATAGCTGATGGAAACTGGATGCGAGAAGCCCAAAATCGGTCAAACGTGGTATACAAGGATAGAGGGCTATGTCCATTAACTGCTATAGGCTCATGATGATGATCGTATAATGTACATATATAATGACAATCCTTTTTTTTTGGAATCGGTGGCAAACAGACAGAGATCGCCTGATGGTAAGCGATTACCGCCGCCCATAGACGTTACAAGTGCGACGTTACAATAATCCTGCATTATTCTTATGGATAAAATGGACTAGGTATGTTCATTTCTCGATTATGATCCATATTTGTGCATAATTTAATCCAAATCCAGGCATTTTGGCATGGTTGATAAAAAAAAATATTGTACACACATTTATTAAAATTATTAGTCGTGAAATGCTTATTAAGTTTTTAGTTTTTGGTTTTATTTGTTATAAATATCAGTAACCTGACTGCGTGGATAACGTACCTACTGGTTGCGGTAAGCGGTAACCACGTGGTTTTTTACTACTCTGAATGTTTTGGGTTCAAACCCCACATGGGACAATACTTTTGTGATCCAAATGGTTTTTCTAAATTTTATAATTATTTGTGTCCGTTTCATGTATATTTGTAAATACATAATTATATTTATATTTTCTCAGGATATATTTCGAAAGCGGGTATTTTCTTTTCAAAAACAACAAAAGCTCTGCGCTCGAGTAGGACGACGTGGGAGTACAACCCATCGGAAATATCTGCGTACCTGGCTTAATGACGTCATGCAAACTAGAGTTAATATTTCATTGAACAGAGAAACAAGAATAAGATTACAAAAACAAGAATAATACACGTGTTGTCGGCGCATGTTTTGTCAACAGTATAGGCGAAGGCGGGGTGATGCATGGGGAAGCGAGAGGTGAAGTGCATTGCAGCCGGATGCGCAGTAAATACCTACCTACCTATTTAGGAACCACAAAATTTCCACAACAAATGTTTACTTTCTGCTCTCTTTCTAGTATGGTAATACTAAAATTAATTACTTCATATATATTAACAAAGGCCTTTTATTCTTTGAACGGAAACAAACTTAGTCCAAAATCTCACAAGTAATTTTTATTTTCAAATTCAAACAACTCACAATACAAAGAGTGGAATTTTTCCCTCTTTTGTATGATATTTTGGACAATATACCAAATTGATTAAAATTTAAGATTAACAATAGAAGTGAAGGTTTTCCAATCCTTTGTCTTAATTAATAGCAATTTTCCGCTTGATTCACGACAAAAATCGAGTGAAAAAATATAACAGTAAATGCCGTTTAAAAATAACTTTCAATTAAAATAAATTGTTTACTGGTTCTTTAAACTGTTTTATCGGACAAAGAAAAAGTGCTAATGGAGCAATTTCTGGTTAGTGAATTATTTTTTAGGGGTTCGTTCATGAAAAGTATTTTTAAAGCTTTTCTGTCACCCAAGCTAATAAAATTAGTATTCGAAATTAATAAAATTAAAAGGAAGGATACTCCATATGGAGTAATATAATAATAACATGTTAATAGCGATGCTTGAAAACCAACTTTGACTAAGCGACACTTACTACATTTTACAGGAGAGTTTAAAAAAAATCATATAATTGGACTGGCTTAACATATTGAAATAATTCTTAGAGTTTTGGAATACAAGGGGGTAAGCGATGAACCCTTGGCATTGCAAAAAGAAACAAAAAATATATAAATTTGAAAATCTCACGCTAATAAATAAATAAATAAATATTCCGGACATCTTACACACAACGCCATCTAGTCCCAAGCTAAGCAGAGCTTGTGTTATGGGTACTAGACAACTGATATAAATACTTATATAGTTTTTTTTTGTAAATACATAAATATTATACATAGAAAACACCCAAACTCCGAAACAAATATTTACAGATCATACAAACATTTGGTCCGAACCGGGAATCGAACCCGAGACCTCCAGCTTAGCAGTTGCATACGCTACCACTACGCCACCGAGGCAGTCAAATTAAATGTTTACACAAATCGTGGAATATTGGGGCTCAATTTGTTGCAAGTATTTAATAAAGGTGGTCAGTTTTCGGCGATCCTCGTTAACAGTCGGTAAATTGTTACCGAAGATAGTAAAAATATTTTTGTCCGTTGATAAAATCACATAAACAACGTTCAATACTGAGGATCGGTTCTTGATATAACAGACTCGACAGTCCTACTACAGTTGGATTATTACTGTTTCCATCTATCTATTTACGCATTTCGTAATAAGTAATGGGGTAGGGTCCTTTAAGCTCGTTAGTAGTCACACGGTTAATAGTTTTTTTTTTTGCCCAAAGAAATCAATTGAACAGATTGTAAACTTATTTCCGCAATAGATTGATTTGTACTGTTAGAACTTTTTGTCTACAATATACTAGCAATAAATAACAGTGAGGAGAACACTAAAATTGATTTTTAGTAATTAATAAATGCACTCGCAAGCGAATCGCGGCTGGTTTTAAAAAATTAAATAAATAAAAAACTGACTAAGTTCATATTTCAAGTAACATAATTATGTTATCATATTATGTAGAAAATATTTAAAAACCGTCAATTTCTGAACGAAACCAAGTTTGATATACGTACGAATTATGATGAAACATTTTTCTTGACAGATGTCGCTGAGAGAGTAGATGTCAAAATCTAATTTAAATTTTAGGTTTTTTTTATTATGTAATGTAAACAAACTAAAAATAATAAAGAAACTACAACAAACCGATTATTGAAACAAAGTATGAACGAACAAGTTTTTAAGTACTAGCAAGGACAAGTAGCTGTAAAATAGTTATGCTCTCTGAGAATTCTTTGAAATAATGCCAAAGTTATTTTCACTATGAATATGAGATTTGAGCTTGATTGGTGATGTAATTTTAAGACTAATACTAACTATTAGACTATAGTTTTATCCATTTTGCTACTAATTATATTTCCAACACCAATTTTCTTCTGGTTAATTTCGTTGCGCGTTCCAAGACAGTTTAATATTTCCTGGGACTTGAACTTGAAGTCACAACAGTCAAGCAAACAGTCCAACCTCTGCTGAAGAAAATCTTATCAGCACTGGTCAATTATATTTCTTCGATAGAGTACCAATGTGGGGATTAATTTTGATGTAGATGTTGATACTATTATAACTATACTAATTAATTAATTACTATATCAACTATCATTTAATGCCTCAGCCGAGACCAGCGAACTATACACGAGATATTATAGAGCACAAGTGTGTGCGCAAACTGAGATTCTGTTACATATATCTTTCTAACGGTTGAGCTAGGCATGACAATAGATATATCTTAATGGGTTCTGTTCCCACACTCTTACAATCCTACGGGTATCGGGGAGAGATGAGATGCAGATCAATGGATTTACATTGATACCCAAGGCCAAGGCTGTTGTTAAACATTTCTGTCTTTATCGGCAGTTGTGTATGATAACTGCTAGACCATTAAGACAGATAAATATCATTGGTATATGTATTTATTACTAAAGTTAAGTTTGTTTTAAAGTTAAGCAAAAAAGTGATCGGTATTGATTAAAACAAATAAACAATTAATTACAACAAAACAGATAATCAAATATATTTGATTATCTGTACTGTAATAATTTTGTAGTGACTAACTCTTTTTTTTTTAACGTGTGGAAACCCCCTCGGGCCGTCACCCCACCGGGGTTTGCGGCGGGGCGGCGTGTCGGAATCGAACCGACTAAAACCACATGGTGTGCCACTCTGCGTCTGAGAAGTAAGGGGTCCGGGAACTGCAGTTATTAACACGACCGGAACCCTCCCAATAGTGACTAACTCTAACATAACCAATTTTGATACAAAGTAAATGAATATAAGTTTAGTATTGTAGTCAAATTATTTATAGTGGGCCAAATACTGGTATGTACAAAATATTCAAAGAAATTTAAATGTGAACAAGTTGTATGTTTTAACTAGCTGAACCTAGCCTAAAAAAAGTAGTATAAGTTACTCCTTGTATCATCAGCTATCTACCAGTGAAAGTACCGTCAAAATCGTTCCAGCTGTTCCTGATTAGCCGGCACAAACAGACAGACTAAAATTGAAAAAATTGTTATTTTGGTATATTTATTTATTTATTTATTTATTTACATATTATGGAGGATTAACAGCTACTAAAACAAAATATTATCAAACAAAAAAGAACAGACAGCCAATGACAAATCCTCGCTTATATAATACAAAACAAAGTTAAAGTGCACAAGACAATACAAAGTAATATCAATACATATTATGAAATAGATTATAGGCACAAATACACCAACATAGCAAGCAAATTTTTTACATACATATCTATTAATTTACATGGACATCTCATCATTATCCCTAAAGAATTTAAGACTTAAACACCTCACTTCTGACACACCATCATTAAATATATCGATATCAAAACGTTCGCAAACACTATTTAATATCTTACTTGCACGGATGACAAAAGAATTCTTTCTATAATTTGTTGATGCAAATGGTACACACAGTGGTGGGTTATAGCGAGTTCTTGACGGAATATTAAGATTGAACTTAGACAATAGCTCAGAACAGTCGACTTCGCCCCCAAAAATCTTCACCACTAGTGTACAATCAGCGATCTCACGGCGGATTGTAAGCGGTAGTAGATGGTACTTTTTGCAGAGGCTAAGGTAAAGTTCCGGGTGATACGGTACCCTTTGGTGAAAGCATAAATATCTTATGAACCTTCTCTGAATATTTTCTATTCGATCAACATATTTAAGGTAGTTAGGGTTCCAAACTTCACATGCATACTCTAAATGGCTTCTAACAAATGTACAATAGAGAATTTTCAAAGTTTTGTATGTACATATGCATTTAGTAAAATGCGGTTATTTTAATATTACAAACAGACACTCCAATTTTATTTATTTGTATAGATATGGATAATAGCTGAACAATGATGATAACAATTATTATTTCTTCTTTAATTATAAATATGAAATTATGTAGAGTCAAATGTGTAAGTCTACATTTTCTATCAGTACTATATTTATGTATCAAATATTATAACTAAACATAGAAAACCTAACATACAACAATGAAATTACTCATGGTACACCACACTGAGTAATTTACTTGATATTGTAATAAAAGTTTAATTGCCTACATAAAAAGATAAATATTTCTCCATATTTATTTAAAAAAATCAAAACATGAATTATGTCCACAAAATTTGTATAATATAAACATTTAATACTAATTAAATGATTTTTGTAGTTTACAAATGTGTCAATAGATGGCGTACCAATCGAATTAGATCACACTATGGTTTCGTTACCGCCGTTAGTATAAATACTAAGGAATGCGTTGATCAAGTTGCCATCAGAAGGGTCTTAACTGACTCGACTGAACAGCGAGTGATGATATGGGAAATGATCTCAGTGATTACAACCCGCTCGCTCGTGTCTCAACTATCGCAGAGGCACGTGTCGATTAACTGACGCTGTTTTTGGCCTCTTTTAAAACTAATTAGTTTAATAGTTTCTTCTAAATGCTAAGGTACATGTAAATAGTAATTGCTCTACCACTAAATTGGATATCTTTGGGAGAGTCTTTGTAATGTAATTTTTAACCGACAATTTGACTTTTTTTTATGTTAGTTACCAAACTTACTTCAACTTTCGACTGGGTGAACCGATTTTTATGATTATTTATTATTTGAAAGCTGGTGCTTTGCTTCCCGTGCGATCCCATTTTTATTGAGTCCAGTTCTTGAAGACGGTTTGTTTTATGTTAAAATTTGTGATTATATCCATCCCATAATCAAAATTTATAACAGTTAAAGATTGAGAAAAGTACATTCGAAGTTAAATGTAAATTCTTAAAGAAATAAATCCTTTACTTATGTCTTATGTCACGTCGTTTCAGAGAAAGGCTTTTTACCGTGGATCATATGGAGAGAAGCTCCATTTTTAAAATTTTTGCGAAACGGTATAAAATTTAAACGAAATTTAGTTAAAAATAGTAAAGACCTAAAGCATTGTGTCATAAATTTCTTAAACGTGAAATAGAAAAAAAACAGTTGTATCCCTTAACTAGCTGACCCACGCAATCTCGTTTGCGTCTTCTATTGCCAGTAGCGTGACAATTTTCCCCCGTTTTTTATACATTCTTCATTGGTGATCCGCTCCTATTAGTATTAGCGTGATGATATATAGCCTTCCTCGATAAATGGACTATCCAACACTGAAATAATTTTTCAAATCGGACCAGCGGTTCCTGCTTTATAATATTAACTAATAATAAAACTCTTCAGCTTTATAATATTAGCACAGATATTAAGTTAACAACACCTTGAGAGCGACGTTGATCACCTTTTCCGTTTATTAACGTAGCATTCTTTGTATATTGATATTCAAGGACAACGCTTCGTTTTTATACGCTCCCGTGTCAATAAGAAAATAATGTTAAATGTTATAAATATTAAAAACTTTAAATTAAAAAAAATAATTTTTAGAATTGAAAAAACTGGTTACATTTTATTTCTGCAATTTTGTCAGTTTGTAGAAGATGTTGTTGAGTGGTATTTGTTTGTCCCACTGAAAGTTTTCCTCTACCACGATAAATAAGATTCCGACTTCTTTAATACCCTCGATAGTTCGGCGATTTATAATTAGTTGCGTCACCTATGCATACTATGACCACGCAACATCTCTCCATAATTACGATTATAATTGTTGTAATATTGATATTTCTGGTAATTGTAATTATTATAAAAATGACCTTGAGCTTGACGTCTTCCAAAAGATAAACATCGTCCTTTGTTAGATGCATGCATAATGTTACTTCATGACTGACAATATTGACTGTTGCGATGCTGTCTCCTCGTCCTTTGCTGCTTGGATGACGTCGGTTAGGATGCTAATATTTCGGGCAGAAATAATTGTCTCTAGTTTTGAGCTCCGTAGACCCTCTATAAAACGTTTTATAGCAACTTTTTAATTTTGATGTTTCAAATCTTCAAACATACTAAGTTGAATTTCCATCCGCTTGTGCAATAGTTAGCTGAGTAAACTTCTCTATTTCAGTACCATAACAATCAATTGATTTTAAACCTAGTTGTATGTTCTGTAACTGTGTTTGTATAGCCATAATAGATTTTTTAGGTAAGCGACAATTCCTCAAGTCTATAATTAAAGCCTCAATAGTCATATAAGCACCTGAAATACGCAATTTCGGGTTTTCCGACAACCTGCTTTTAATAATTTAACTTTTGTCGTCTAACATATTCGAATACATTTTGACCGAATCTATTAACCGTTTGGTTGTCTCTTGGTTACCGTTCATAACTTGAATCAAACTACACGACACTTTGAGGAAATATTTAATATGTACATACATTATTTATTTTGTTGAAAATCTTCTTTGTATCTTGAAAATTTCTTGTCGCTGACGCTAGAGACCCATCCTTGCTATTTTATCAATAAAAATATTTCTTGACCATTGTCAAAAATACGCATAGCTTCACCCAAGTTATTCTCAATAACTTTACCTCTATACCTAGATTGTCACTGTCATTTTAATCAAGTATTTACGTATGTCTACCAAAGTACCTACTTAAATTTTGTGTTAAATTAAGACTTCTTCTGTTTCGTCCATTTTCATCAATCACTGCATGCATGCTTATCAGTTTTGGTGCTTTTCACATGGCTTTTATTTATTTTATTTATTAACTTTATGCACAAAATGTGCAATGGCGGACTTAATGCCAAAGGCATTCTCTACCAGTCTACCGTTGGGTGGCGCGGAAATGAGTGAGATGGTGCTCAACACTTTATGAAGAAAACAATGAAATATAATATATCTGCGTAATTATACAAGAATATATACATACACACAAACAATAAGACATATATTTATATATACATACACATACACATATACATACATATTACATATACATATACACACGCATATACATACATATTCATACACATATATACCACAATAAATACAGTATCAAATCTGCGAAGACTCCGCTGCATTTCGAGCATGGAGAGCACGTACCTTGATCTTGAATGAATTACGACTTGGTGCCATTCTGATTTCTTGGGGAAGAGCATTCCAGAGAAGGACAGATTGGATGAGGAAGGAAGAATGAACACACGCAGAAGTGTGGGAAGGGCATGACAGTAGGAACTTATTTTTAGAGCGAAGATTTCTACCATGATTGTCACACAGAAGCTGGACGGAGGGAGATAGGTTAATTAGGTGCGTTAGGGGAGTTGAGAATGGTGTAGAGAGTCGTTAGGGTGTGGAGGTGACGACGCTGACGAATAGGAAGCCAATTTCATTTGAGACGAAAAGAAGAAACATGGTTATATTTACGAAGATTAAAAACGAATCGATTGCAGTTGTTTAAAATTCGGTCATTTTTGTTGAGGAAATCTGCATTCAGGTCGTAGTAGCACACATCACCATAATCAATAATGGGCAGGATTAAGGTCTGCACCAACATAGTTTTAATCTCAGGAGGCAAAAGGCTCTTTAGCCTCTACATCGCACGCAGGGATCCTGTAACCTTCTGACTGGCACTAGTAACCTGGATTTGCCAACTAAGGTTGCTATCAATGAACAGGCCCAAATTCTTCACACTAGAACTTAGAGACAATTGAACCATTAAATAATATAGGTGGTAATTTGTCTGTATCTAGCCTTCTGGTCATGCGTTGACTGCCCAATATGATAGTTTCGCACTTAGTAGGGTTCACAGTCAAACCGTACCTGTGAGACCAATTGCTGATAGTATCCAGGTCGCCGTTAATCATTGTAACAGCCTCGTTTATGTTATCTACTGCAGCATGGTAATAGAGTTGCAAGTAATCGGCATGCAGATGGTATGCACATTGAAGATTATGAGATTAATAAAAATAGAAAATAATAGTGGAGAGAGAATGCCGCCTTTAGGGACTGAACATTATCAATTTGCACGAATTTTTTTATGGATCATGATGACAAACAGAGCAGATGTATCGGCTGATGATAAGCGATTACCGCCGCCCCTGGACACTCGCAATACCAGAGGCATCACAAGTGCATTGCCGGCCTTTGGGGGATGGGGAGGGGGATGGAGGGACGGGTTGGGGTATGGGCCTCCGGTATCCTCAGTCACTTAGTGAAACACAATGCAAGCGCTATTTCAAACCGGTTTTCTGTGAGGCCGTTTCCGTGCCGTGGAGGCCGTGAGGTTTCACTCCGGTCGAGCTGGCACATTCATGCCGAAGCGTCGCTCTCCCACGGAAAGTTCGGAGAAACGGAAAGGTGTTCACCGTGGACTACCTCTTCCGGTACTTTCACATTCATTCGCTTTATAATTTCACAAATTAATCCACATCGTACATTAGGTATGTATATTCAAATTAAACGTGACAATTGCAACCAAGGTTTTCTTCTGCAAATTATATTGTTTAAAAAATATAAGCAAATAAGGATACAGGTGTTTTGGTATTCTTTGCTGATGATGTTTTTGAAGCGTTTTCCCACTCGTATATTAAAGTGCAAGCAGTTTCCTAAAGTCAGTATCAGTCGAACGCAAGTCAAGAGCAGTTACTATCATGAGAGACGTTATCAACTTCAAAATCAATGGAGTCGACTATCAGGGTAATTTACATATTTTTGTTAATTTAAGTAAAACTCGACGAAGAATCGTTTCTTCGTCGAGACTTATATAATAGTTTATTTAAAAATTCTTGCTATTTGTTTGGTAAACTAAGCTTTAAGCTGTAAACACGGTCTGAGAGACGGCTTTCAATGTGTTCTTAACACAACGAGGGTTTAAGTGAAATACAGCTACGCTCTTGGCTGTGATAATTTTATAACTCAACGACCACACAACGACACATATTGTCTAGTTATAATTTGTAATAATATCAAAATTCTTGAGAAATCGCAAAGTTTTTATTTAGTTTCACCTGTCCCGATGTCTGGAATCAAATATGGAATTTAAATTTGATCCACTTCCAGATTTCTGATTGAACTGAAATTTGAAATATACCTTTAGTTCCGATGACAATATAATTCAATATAATTGGTATTATTATTAATCTAAAATGGCCGATTAAATATCTCAGAATAACTAACCCAATGTGGATATCAAATAAAGGGCCTAAAGTTATTTTTTTAATTAACAAGTAATAAAAGCTTGTTTTAAAAAACCTTTTTAAATTAATCAGTTGTTTAAACATTTTCATCAACTTTCTTTAATTAATACGATTGAGACAGTTATAGCTTTTATTCAAACAAAAACTCGTTTTTTAATTCCACAAAGACATAGAATGCTTCAAATTTAGAAATACGATCTATTCCCTTCCTCAGTTAGCGTATTCACTTAGCGTAAGCGACTGTAGATTTAGAGTGTCGGGTTCAAGATTCTAGATTCCCAAAGGCAGTTTCAAATACGCTGCATCAAACATTTGGAACTACATACCACCCTCTTTTCGATCTATAAAAAACACAGTTTTAAAAATAAATGCAAACAATTTATAAGAAATCCAAAAACCCTAATAATACTAAAATATAACTTAACATACATATATAATTGTACTTTGTTTTTTTTAGTCTCGTAGTGTACTGGGTGCTATAATCTGTAATACTCAAATAAACTCAAATTTATACACTTTTAGTCTATTCTATTCTAGAGTTTTCAAGTATGTGAAACAAACCCAGGAGTTGTGTTTGTGTGTCGATTTAGGTCTTTCTAGGTTTAATCCGCTGCGACTGCGTTAAGTGTTGTGGGTTCAAATCTCACATGGAATAACACTATGTGTGAGGTCCGCTACGCGCTGTCGAGAGGGACGCACGCTCCGTCGTTGATCTCTCACCGCGCGTGTTTGTGACGTCACTTCGTCAGGTACAGGCGTCATTCGCCTCGTGCTCCGAGCGAATTGTCAACAACCCCGCGTATAGAACGCTAAACGACCGCGGCTGGCGCGATAGCAAATATTAAAACCACGTGCACATCGGCGCCTTCGGATCCCGCAGGGTACACTGCCGTCCTCGGCCCCCGGTCTGCCACCAGCGGCAAGCCCCGGTGGGCCGGTTCAGTGGGTACTTTGTGCCGAAGAGTGCTGGTCGTGCAGCGCATACGAATTTAGCACATCATAAATATTATGATAATATATTAAAAGTGGAAGAAAGGCGTAATTAATTATGCCTCCTCCGTGCCACAGTAACAACCCACCCGCACGCCGGGCGACTCGCCCACAACATCAAAACTCTGGAGTTGCTAAGCGTGTCTATGTCCGCTCCCGAGGCGCAGCGTTGTCCGCGCTGAGCCGTGTAGTGGCCGCAGACCAAGCTTCCCTAGCACGCGGCCCCAAGCAGCTATCACGGTCCCCGCTCGCTGGACCAAGTGCCCGGACGAACACGCCGCCGTCTGCTGCTTTGACGCCGACGCCGGGAGCGGGGGAGGAATTTTTTCCCCCCTCTACGATGTCGCAACCAAGCACACCACCTGCACCCGGCCTGTTGTCCGTTAACCCAGGCGACCTAGCGCCTGCTATGTCGACCGCTGAAACTGCAGACGCAACTGCCCCTGCAACCGCAACTGATGCCACACCACCTGCATATGCCTGTGCAGAGGTGAAACGACCGCTGCCGCAAAGGCCCAAGAAGGCTGCAGCTCCAGCACCACGCCTTCCCGGTCCACAGACTACAGTAGCCCCCGATCGCTTCCCATCCCCACCACAAATGGAGGAAAGGCGAGCACTATTCACGACGCCGCCCTTTAACCATCCAGGGACTAAAAGATGGTCACCTATGGAAGTCGTGGGGCCCACCTACGCCACTATTGCGAGTCCGTCCACCACCACAGATGTCGCCGGCCCAGTTGCTGCCTCCGCTGTTGCTGTCCACCTTGTGGCACCTGCTGCGGCTCCTACGCCGGCTCTCGCTGCAGCCACTACTACTGCTGCTGCTGCCCCTGCCACCACTCTCGATACTGACGCTGCCGCTATCCTCGCTACTGACAAGAAACAGTCAACTACCCGCTACCCACCCCTAGTGGTTGAAATGCTCCCGAATTGGCCGACACATTTCCGGGAACTCAAAAATTTACTTGGGCACTCGCCAAACGGTCGCCCATTCGGGAAGGGAGTTCGTTTTATCCCAAAGTCGGAGCAAGAGTACCGTATCATCCAACGGTACCTTTACGCGCTGGAGACGAAGGAGAAAATCTCCTGGTTCTCTTACTCCCTTCCTGCAGAACGCAGTCTCAAGGTGGCCATTCGAGGCCTCCCAGTAAATACTCCGCCAGAAGAGATCGAAGCAGAACTCACCGAACTAGGATTTACACCCGAGTTCGTACGTCCCATCCGAGCCCGACAGGGCCGTCCTGGCTGTCTATTTTTCGCGCAGCTGGCGCGCACCGCAAACGTCACACCGGGCATCTACGAAGTAAACGAACTTTTATGCATGCCCGGTGTACACATAGAAGCATGGCGCGGCAAAAAGGGACCCGCGCAATGTCACAGGTGCCAACAGTTTCGACATTCGTCCCATAACTGCCATAGGCCAATCTCCTGTGTGCGCTGTGGCGGAGCTCACATCGCTCGAGACTGCACACGCCCTCTGGAGGAGCCGCCTACATGTGCGAACTGCGGAGGTTCGCACACTGCTAATAGTTCCGCCTGTCCTGTATTTAAACGGGAAATCCGAAATCGGAAGGCTGGAACTATTGCACGCACATCAGCAGCCACACTACACCCTGCAGAGAAGCTCTCCACCGTCGAGGACGGCAACGCTCCCGCCTCGCTCATGGCAGCAGCCAACCCACCGCAAGAGCGCACACGACGTAGGAGACGACCCAAGAAAAACGGAAAGATGCAACCGAGCAGGCAGACGCGCCTTCCAATAATGTCCAGGAGGTCACCGTGGTCGCTGCCCCAGAAAAGGGGACGAAGGCGAAGCGGACTGTCCAACCGAAACCGGCCCCAAAGCCGGTTACGGTAGACCTGGACCCTAGGCTCACCAGCGTTATCGGCACTTTACAAAAGGTGCTGGTAGCGCTACTGGAGAAGCGGGACCCCGTCCCACTGATCCTCAATTGCCTTGCAGAACTATGCAAATCTGGAGGCGCGTAGACTGCAAATATTATTCTGGAACGCTGACGGGATGTCACCAGAGAAGACCAGGCTACTGAAACAGCTGCTGGCAAAGCGGCAAGTTGACATAGCCCTACTCAACGAGACCCACCTCAGACCGATAGACAAACTCAAAATGGGAGGATATCATGTCTACCGGGAGGACCAACGCTCGCCGAGAGGGACTGCTTATAGGGGATTAGCAGTCTTGGTCAAGCGGAGAGTCATCCACCAAGCGCTACCAGTACCAGTGTTGCAATCTGCGTACGCCCTGGGTGTAGAGGTCTGCATCGGAAGCCAGCCCACCCGTGTATTCGCGTTCTACAGGCCACCGGGACAGCGTCTTGCAGTATCTGATATCCACATCCTGCTGGACTCGCCACTGCCCACCGTAATCGCCGGTGACTTCAATGCGAAACACACGGCATGGAACTCAAACACCATTTGCCCGGAAGGCCGCCGCCTCCTAGATGATGCAGACCGGAACGCGTACCAGGTACAAGGACCAGAGGTTCCGACGCACTACCCATATTGCGCGGCCCATACACCAGACGTCATAGATTTAGCCATCACCCGCGACATAAACGCGGCTGTGTATCTTGACGTCCTGGACGACCATCTCATCTCAGACCACCAACCGGTGTGCTTGACTCTAGATGACATCCCGCAAACGTTCCAGCTACCCCCCCGATCACGCCAAGACTGGCGGGTCTTTGCCGAGCATATGGCAAAGCTCTCGCCCTCCTTTCCAATTGAGACAGCTGAAGACGTCGAAGAGCTTACGACGGATCTCAGCGCGGCCCTACAGACCGCACTTCAAGAGTCAAAGCTTGAAGTCGCTGCCGCAAGGAAGCCCTTTCAGCTCCCCGCCCGCATCCTGGTGATGATCGAGAGGAAGAGGAAACTGCGCCGGCAGTGGCAGAACACCCGATGTCCGACCATGAAGTCCCAGCTCAATGCTCTGGCTGCGAAGATCTCTGCCGCGTTGGCAACAAGCGCGACGGAGTCGTGGCAACGCACCATCGAGCGAGCCAGTGAGGACTGGTCGGGCATACATCGCCTATGCCGACAACTTTCTGGGAAACCTGCTCCGATTAGGCCCTTGGTGGCTGGTGACGGAACCCCACGTTACCGTGCCAAGGACCGAGCGGAGATTTTCGCCGACTTCCTGGAAGCGCAGTTCCGCCCGAACCCTGCCTGTAACGTGCAGCACGTAGCAGATGTTGAGAGGAAGCTCCAGAAATACTTTGAACAGCCGATAGCCCCGACCGAGGACCCCATCGTCCTCTCCCCTGGCCAAATTCAGCGGATGATTCGCCGAATGCCTCTCCGGAAAGCGCCTGGACCCGACCAGGTGACCTATGAAGCCTTGCGGCACCTACCCCCGCGTGCAATAGCGACGCTGACGCGTCTTTTCAATGGCATCCTCCGCACCGGGCACTTTCCCATCACATGGCGACTTGGCAGAGTCATCATGCTGCCCAAACCGGGGAAGAACATTCTCCAACCGGGAAGCTATCGCCCTATCACACTCCTCTCGACGACGTCGAAGTTGTTCGAAAAACTGCTGCTGCTGCACATGACGCCACACCTTCAGCCACGCGACGAACAGTTCGGCTTTCGTGCCGAACACTCCACGACACACCAGCTCGCGAGGGTTCTGCATGACATCGCGGTTGCGCGCAACAAGCGCGAGCGGATCGTCGCAGTCTTCCTTGATATGGAGAAAGCGTTCGACCGCGTCTGGCACGCCGGCCTGCTGTACAAGCTGTCCACATCTACTACTCCTCGTCGAGTAGTGAAGATTGTGGCCACCTTTCTGCAAGACAGGCGCTTTCAAGTGGCGGTTGAAAGCGCCTTGTCCACAGAGCGACTCATCTATGCCGGTGTGCCACAGGGAAGCTGCCTATCTCCAGTGTGCTACTCCTGGTACACAGACGACATCCCCGTCACTGAAGACGTGCAACTTGCTTTGTACGCCGACGACGCAGCCTACATCACGACGTCAAAAGATGGAGCCCACGCTGTCACCAACATGCAGCGCACCCTAGACGCACTTCCCAGCTGGCTGAAGGACTGGAGACTGACGGTCAACGTGGCGAAGACCCAGGCGATATCTATAGGGACTAAGATACCACCACAGCTGAAGCTCATGGGGCAGAATGTCGAGTGGTCCGCGACGGTGAAATACCTCGGCGTGACTATCGACCGCACCTTGTCCATGAAGCCTCATGTTAACAATGTAGTTGCCCAGGTTCGTGCCGCACGTTCCCTTCTGCGGCCCGTACTAACGTCCCGATTACCGCTCCGCGCAAAGCTCGGTGTGTACAAAGCCTACATCCGCACTCGACTCACCTATGGTTCCCCGGCCTGGTTCGCCCTCGTCTCTGAAACGAACCGCCGCCGGCTCCGTGCGCAGCAGTCGCTCGCACTACGCACCCTTTCAAACGCCCCCCGCTTTGTACGGAACAGGACGATCTCCAGGGATCTCCGTATGGAGAGCCTGGATGAGTTTGTGGAACGCCTGAGCACCAAACTATTTGTGCGTGCTGACGGATCGCAAGTTCGCCACCTGCGGGAGCTCGCGCCCTACCATCGGCGTCCGCCAGACAGATATGGTCTGCCACGAGATCTAATCTCCGTGGCAACCCACCCCGAACCGTCGTCAATACCCACCGGACCATCCTCTACCTCCGACCTAGTGCCGGCTGACGGGCGCTCCTTTGGGCTCACACCCCTAGGAGCTCGACCTCGCTAAGCACGGGTCGGACGGGTTGGCAAGTCCCCTTGAACTACCAAAAGGCCCACCAGGGCCCAACCCAGTGACCCGCCTGTAGTCGCAGGCGGCGTGGAGCACCACTTAAACAAGCCATGGCCTGGACAAGTTACCCCGAGACCCTAGCTGGGGTCTACGAGAAGAACCACGGAGACTATGTGTGATACAGAAATTGTTGTTCTGAGTCCGGGTGTTTGTGTCCGTTTCATGTATGTTTGTAAAGCCCCCCGCGACACAGGTGAGTTGTCTTTGAATAAAAAATCGATAGATTATTTAACGGCTGTTTTCAATTACATATTTCTAGTTAATAGAGAACAGTCTGAATTTACCTTATAAAAAGATAATATTCTTTTTTTGAGATCCAAAACTTGACAAAAAAATAAATAAAATGGTTCTGTATATAAATGAAAGTATTGAATAAATCATATTAAAAATTTAATAATATTCAGACTATCTCCACTAGAGACTCACTAGAGATAGGTTACTACAAATGGCCGTCAATAAATACTTATATTTCATAGTTGGAGATGAGGTTAGCTCCGACGTGATGCTGGTTGACTACCTTCGTGAGACGTTAGAGTTGCGCGGCACCAAGTACTTGTGCCGCGAGGGAGGCTGTGGAGCCTGTACTGTCAACGCCTCGGTGGCACCTGGGGAACCTTCTAAATCTGTTAATGCTGTAAGTTGATATCTACCTTTTGTTAATAAACTACTATACCCAAAGGGGGTACGGAACCCTAAAATGTTCAAACCAATAAATTGAAATAATTATGGTCGAATTTCGACCGCTGGACATCCACTAGTTACTTTTTAATTATCAGTTCTGTTCCATCCCTCTCTCTCATATTACGATGGGATGGTTAACCGATACGATTGGGGAGAGATCAGGAGCATGAACGACAGCTTTACGTGCTCTCCGCGGAACTGGGGTTCAGACCCCAACTACCAAACTCTGAGCTGCTATTAAGTATTTCTATAATCAGAAAAACTCAATAACACTTTTGGCCCGACCCGGGATTCGAGAACCCGAGATCTCTTGTTCGGCAGTCGCATACGTCAACCGCATGACCAATGAGGCAATATAATATTACGATAAACACAGCATAATGACTAAAGTCGGCTAGTGTTAACACAACCGCTGAGGAAGCGCTGTCTGGAGTGGAGACCGCGTCTTGGCAAACGTAGTGTGGAACGCCCTCTGGGCAGATGGCGAGACGACTTGCATAGGGGAGCTGGCAGCGACTGAATGAAAACTGCATCACACCGGGCTCTGTGTTGTTCCTTCGGCGGCCTATGTCCAGCAGTGGACGGCAACGGGCTGATACTGATAATTAATAATGAGTGTTAACATCAAATTAAGTACTTCATTAGATACTTGAATTAATGTCGTCTTGATGATTAATTTTAAAGGAATGTTCAGTTTTATATAATTTCTAGCTGACCCCTGTCTACTATAAAGCGTGCACAAATTTGGCTACCATAAAGACGGTTTAAGCCGTCTCGGACTATTTTTTACATATGTTAAAGGAAGACAATCCTTTGATACATTGTTTTTGTGAAACTTGCCCCTTTTTGCAACATACTTCATTGATACTCTGCTCCTTTTGGCTTTAACGTGATAATATATAACCTATAGCCTTCCTCGATAACTGGACCATCTAACAGTGAACTAATTTTTCAAATCGGACCAATACTTTCTGAGATTAGCGCGTTCGATCATCCAAACAAATTATTCAGCTTTATAATATTAGTATAGAAAATAATTCAAGGGATAACAAGACAAGTAGTCGTAAACATATGGATTCTTTTATAGAAATGTAATGATATTTATAAATATTGACAAATATATTAAGGTTTATAGCTTACAGGTAATTCTATAAGGTACAATATTAAAGCAAAATATAATTGCATAAAATAAACCCAATTTCAATTGAATACAAATTTCCCTTCCTCTACAAGACAACACATGCTGGTCACCGTCAGTTGAAAGTCACCGTCACTACAAGAGCGTATGTCGGCTACTCTAAAGTAGCCGACATACGCTCTTGTACTAAGCGGTTCGACTCTTCCTCCATGTGCTAATTAGTTAAAACCTGGCAATCACTACCAGCGCACGTGTTTCCCTGCCACCATGATCACAGGTCCTTTAAGCGGGGCGTCAAAAAGAATCTCATTAGGCCGCCATAGTGTGGGTCAACATGATCACTTGTCCACATTCTCAATGAGGATAGTGACCACCACTCTTGAATTCTACTCATGCTTTCCATTAGACAGAGTAGAGTTTGGCAGCTCTTATAGTGTATAAGAAAAGAAAATAATTAATAAGCAGATACCATACGAGATATTACAACAGTATAGTCAGTCGGTAAACCAATTTATCAACTGAACAACAAAAATTAATAAATTTACAATATTATTTCACCTACAGTGTCTGGTATCAGTGACATCTTGCCAAGACTGGGATATTACTACAATCGAAGGTTTGGGCAACAGAAAGGATGGCTACCACCCAATACAGACCGAGCTCGCTGATCATGCTGGTACCCAGTGCGGATACTGTACACCTGGATGGATTATGTCACTGAACGGGTGAGGTTTTTAAATTATGTTTCAAAGACAGTACATCAATAGGTTGCACGTATGGCTTCGTGGTTAAACGGTTACTGATCTTCATACTACGCTAGTGTTGTGAGTTCAGTCCCCACAATAGACAACGCTTTGAGTGATCCACTAATTGTTGTTCTAAGTGTTCCTTGTGTTCATTTCAGATATATCTGTAAAGTCGCCCACGATATAGGATTTAATCTTAGAGCGGGAATTACATTTTAATTTAAATAAACAACAAATAAAAAAGGCTTATCATATAAGTAGAACTATAAATTACAATTCGAAAATTGTGGGTACTTAATACACCTCTGCCTCTACTGTACAGTGTGTACTAGTTTGTGAGCCAAGAGATGTGGGTGAAATAGACACACTTAAATGGTTTTTATAAAATTAAGTTTTTGTAAATTGTTTTCAAGATAATGAAAAAAAGAAGTGAAAAAAACATTGCTCTTTTAGAAAATAACAAAAAAATCTGTGTACGATCTCTTTAAAAATAATTACAATTTAAGGAAAAAAACGTTTTTTCTGTTTCTCAACCAGGCTTCTGGAGTCCAAAAACAACGACGTTACAATGTTGGACATTGAAACCGCGTTTGGAAGCAATCTTTGTCGATGCACAGGGTACAGGCCTATCATTGAATGCTTCAAGAAATTCGGTAAAGACGCTCCCAAAGAGCTCAAGATAAAGGATCTCGAAAACCTTTCCATTTGTAAGAAAAACGCCAGAGCATGTAGAAATAGCTGCACTGTTGATGATAGCTGGTGTGTCTTGAGGAATAATTCTGTTTCTGAAGGTCAAATTAGGAAGATAAAACTTAAGGATGGTAAAACTTGGTACAGAACGAACACGCTTCAAGAAGTACTGCAGTTACTGAGGGATGAGTTATATGGATCAGATTACATGTTGGTGGGTGGAAATACTGCTAAAGGTAAAAATCAGCTTCTATTGTTGAATATTTAATTTAATATTATGTCACTAGTGTTAGTAATTGTTTTTGTTTATTTTAGTAGATTTCGCAAGTGAATTTCTTATTCCAGATTATGTTTTTTTTGCTGTTACTCAATTTTTAAATTCCTGGCAACGTAAAAGAATTTTTTTATGACCGTCGTTTATGTTCTTAAAACTTCGTAAATAATAAACACATTTATGATATCAAATGATTTATGTTTTGAGATTTCTTATAAGATATATAAATTACGTGAATCAACACATTTACAAAGGGAAAATAGAACATACCCGTGAATTAGTTGATAGTGTGGTTGTAAAGGGTGTTTTTTTAAGCCCGATAGAACTTGAAATTGTAAAAAATAACACAAAAAATTAAATTGTAATCAAAATTTTTTTTTATTCGAAAGATCAATACGTGACATTAACATTTGAAAATGATTTCGGGCATATGGGCACCGCGGCTGTTCTTGACGAATTGCATTCTGGACGTCCAATTTTGGGCCACTTTTTCGAGCACTGCTGGCCGTATGTCACGAATAACACGAACAATGCTGGCCTCCAAGGCGTCAATTGTTGCTGGTTTATCAGCATAAACCAGTGACTTCACGTAGCCCCACAGGAAATAATCGAGAGGTGTCAAATCGCACGACCTTGGAGGCCAATTGACAGGTCCATTTCTCGAAATCAACTTATCGCCAAATTTTGATTTCAATAAGTCGATGGTTGCGTTCGCCGTATGGCACGTAGCGCCATCCTGTTGAAACCACATCTCCTCCGGATCAATGTCATCCATATTTTCAAACAAAAAATCATTGATCATGGTGCGGTAACGATCTCCATTGACCGTAACGCGAGCTCCGGCCTCATTTTTGAAGAAATAAGGTCCGATGATGCCACCAGCGTGAAAACCGCACCATACGGTGCATTTTTCTGGATGTAATGGAGTCTGTAGGGTCTGTTGTGGATTGGTCTCACTCCATATGCGGCAATTTTGCTTATTAACAAACCCGTTAAGCCAAAATTGCGCCTCATCGCTGAACACAATTTTGCGATAAAACAACGGGTCAGTTGCCAACTGCTCTAGAGCCCAATCGGCGAAAGAACGACGCATATAATGGTCTCGTGGCTTCAATTCCTGCACCAGCTGGATCTTATACGGGTGTAGGCTGAGATCTTTGCGCAAAATTTTCCACGTAGTGGACGGACAGAGCCCCAATTCCTGCGACCGACGACGAATCGATAAATTTGGATCTTCTTCCACACTTTCGTTTACAGCGGCGATATTGTCTTCAGTACGCACATTCCTTCGACGTGCTGGTGTTATTGCGTCCTCTAGAGAGTATGTGGTACGAAATCTATCCACAGTTCGACGAATGGCTTGTTCAGATGGACGATCATGTACGCCATACAAATGACGAAGTCGTCTATAAGTTGCGCGAATCGACGACTGATTTTCAAAGTAAATTTGGATAATTTCGTAGCGTTGTTCAAGCGTGAGTCTATTCATGATGATTTGTCAGAGTATACTGAAACAAATAAAAAAAAAAGTTTCATCAAAATTTAATTTTTTGTGTTACTTTTCACAATTTAAAGTTCTATCTAGCTTAAAAAAACACCCCTTATATGTTAATTTTTTTTTTTATGTTAGGGGGCAAACGAACAGACGTATCGCCTGATGGTAAGCGATTACCGCCGCCCTTGGACCCCTTAGCAACAAAGGCATCATAAGTGCCTTGTCGGAGTTTGGGGGATAGGGAGAGGCGTTGGGGTATGGGCCTCCGGTATCCTGGCGCTGTTTTACACCGGTTTTCTGTGAGGCCGTGGTATCACTACGGTCGAGCCGACCCACGAAAGCCGAAGCGTGGCTCACTCCCGGTAAATTTCTCTATAATGCGCATAATCCTTTAATTATATTATATAATTCCTTTAATAGCGAAATCCTTCCAATACATATCATTTCCATCACTCAGACGAAAAAAAATACATTAGGTTCACTTTCATAACATTCAGTTTATAAATATATGTATACCCATTGTAAAAAACGTGCGTCACCCATTCATAAATTGCTTTTTATTCAATTTTAGGTATTGTTCCGATAGATGATTACCCGCCTCATTTAATAGATATTTCTCATCTTACGGAGCTGAAAGCTATTAAATATGATCAGAATCTGATACTTGGTGCTGGATTGACTCTGTCACAAATGATGGACACCTTCAAGGAATACTCCACTAAAGAGTACTTCAGTTACCTGCTAAAGTTTTATGATCATTTGTTGCTGGTTGCTCATATTTCTGTTAGAAATGTAAGTATATTGAAATATACTAAACATAGTTCCTATCTTTTGCGTCGTAAGTTACAAGAATTTATCAGCTTTTGTCAAAGAACTGCAGAAGAAATCGAATGGGTAGCAAACTTTTTTTATCGTTTTTTATGAAGTATACGCAAAGACGCAGATTTTATATGGTAAGAATTACGGTAAAAGGGGAGCTGGTGGAATCTTTAGTAAACATACTTATTCAGTGCAAAGCAACGACAATATTTCTTGCATAGCACTGGTTCTGTGAAGCCATGTTATCAACTCCGGTCAAACGGGCCCATTATTATATAAGAATGAGTATTTAACGATGTTCCAGTCCTAACGGACTGGATATCCGTAATCAGAAATGACGTTGACCATGATGTGTTGCCTACTTATTGCTGAGATAAACTACTTGCAATGGAAGATCGTTTTCAACGAAAACAAAGTGTCTCAAAATCTGATGCTAACCAATCTCGTTTAATTTCAGGTGGGGACAGTTGCAGGGAATTTGATAATCAAACATAAGTACAACAGCACAACGGACATATTTCTACTGTTGGAGACAGTTGGAGCTCAGCTGACTATAAGTATGTTGAAATTGTACAGTTTTATTTTGTATTCCTATTTATGAAATGGCTTTTCTCTCTCTTTGATTGATACAGAATAAATCTTCACATTTTTGTCACTATTTTCCATAATCTATATCCTATTTCATCTACGCACTCATTCTACGTCTTATTTTATTAAATTGCTTGAAAATTCGTAAATTTTTTTAAGGTGTGTTTGTTAACTTGAGCTTCATCTTTTCTTGTTTTTAATCCATAAAATATGTTACAGATTAATAGTCTGTACCATTGTAACAGTATGTTATTAGCTTTTATTTAGTTTTACCTGTTCCGATGTTTGTCTGTTATCAATCTTGCAAGTTAAATGCATTTCCCGATTTCCAATTGAGCTATCTGCCTCTGCCAATATTGGGATACTTGGTCTCGACGTATCGAACGAAGTCCAGTTTCGTGGCCATTTGGAGGGTTAGGCCAAATTGGCCTCGAAAAGGCTAGGTATGCTCAATAGATTGAGGCAGTATTTCACTCCGGCCCACCGCCTTCGGCTTTATAAGGCGCAGGTTCGGCCTCACATGGAGTACTGTCCTCATCTTTGGGCGAGAGCATCCCAATACCAGCTCCTCCGCATTCAGCGGAGGGCGACTCGTATCGTCGATTGCCGGGATCTTTTAATTCGGCTAGACTCTCTGGCGCTGCGTAGAGATGTGGCTTCGATGTGAATCTTCTACCGCATTTACCATGTGGAGTGCTCCGAGGAATAGTTCGGATTGATCCCTGCCGTATCTTTCCGCCATCGTCCTACGCGACAGAAATTTCATCCCCATCATTCAGATGATTGGCAGTCCACAACTGTGCAATTTTCCCGAAATTTTCTGCCACGCACAGCAAAACTGTGGAATGGGCTGTCGCCTGCGGTGTTCCCGGACCAATACGACCTTCAAACCTTCAAGAAAAGAGCGTAGGTACTCCTTCCTAAAAGGCCGGCAACGCACTTGTGACGCCTCTGGTGTTGCGGGTGTCCATGGGCCGCAGTAATCGCTTACCATCAGGTGATACGGCTGCTCGTTTGCCCCCCACATAATAAAAAAAAGGTGAATTTTGAAATGTACCTTTAGTTCTGATAACTATGCAGTTAAGTATAACCGGTATTATTATTAATCCAAAATGGCCGCCGTAAGAAAATGGCGGCGTACATATTTCTGAACAACCCACCCAGTATGAGTATAAAATGAAATTAGTAATTATGCCCATTTTAGTTTTGTACAGGTAATAAAAAGAAATTTTAAAGGTTATCTTTTAATTTTCTTCTATAAAACCTTGTCCTAACAATAACAAACACATAGAAAAAAGAGTTATCCAATATGCGCGTACATACATTTCCATAATTCATTTTTATTTACATAGTTATAAAATAAAAACTAAATACTTTCTTATATTCGTATGAATAATTGTGAATAAACATACATCGAGCAGGGGACTCTTAAAGGCTGTTAACGATGACGATGAAGTGTCAAGCACTTCTACCACATTATATTGAAAATAAAGTTATAAGAAAATAAAATGTTATCGCGAAAGTAATTTAAAAAATATAACAATGATTGTCAAAACTTAACAATGAAAATTTTATTTTAAGTGGACAAGGATGGTTCAGAAAAAGTCTACACGATGCAAGACTTTTTGACATTGGATATGAACGGGAAGGTACTTTTTAACGTGCTTTTACCTCCGCTAAGTGAAGAATATAAACTGGTTACTTACAAGGTAAACCTAAAATTAATTTTTGTTTAATATTTTGGTGATTTAGGTATAGATTAGGTAAAGAAAAAAAAATTGTTTAATCTGTTGGTCATCTAAATTTAACATAACTTTAATAATCTTAGTTGTTTCGTTCAGCTAATGCCACGTGCTCAAAGTGCGCGCGCTATCATTAACGCTGGCTTCTTGTATAAACTCAGCACAAGCAATTTAGTAGAAGAAGCCAGGATTGTATATGGAGCTTTATCAAATAACTTTTTGAGAGCAACAGCAACTGAATCATATTTAGTTGGCAAGGAACTTTTTAATAATGACACTTTACAAGCTGCAATCAATGTTCTTGATGGCGAAATGGTAGTTGAAGAGAGTCCACCAGCACCTTCAGCGGAATACAGAAGACATGTAGCAAAGGCACTGTTTTATAAGGTAATAAAATAATATTGTGTATGTTGTAATTATTATTATTTGGTATACAAAATAATAAACGTTTTGTTTTCATCATACGTCAATATGAAATTTAATGGTGCTCACGTTTCTGTATTAAATGTAACGCCTTCTTTTTATTATAATTCAGGCTCTATTGACTATTTGTCCACCATCAATCTTGTCACCACGATTTGAGTCCGGAATGGTCAATCTACATGAAGCTAGAGGATTGTCAGATGCCAAACAAGTTTATTCAATTGATCAAGACATGATTCCGTTGTACGAACAGACGAATAAACTTGAGGCTTTGGTGAGTTATCCTGTCCAATTATATAAATAAATAATTAGTGTTATTATTTTAAAATGATGAATATGAAGCGTAATTTATGCGTATGTATCAGCTAAATGTGATGTGAAATATTTTGTACCTTGGAATAGTCTGAGGACACGATTACGAATTCAAACTGTATAAAATTGTGAAAACATTACGTTCAAAACTAAACCATGGAGTTCATTTACCTCTGCCTCAGCCTGGCAGACGTAGTCAAGCGTATGCTCTGTATGCAGACTGCTAAAACTTCTCTAATGGGCTACGTTTACGTACGTCGACTTGGCGGTGCCTTTGGTATAAAAGTCTCTCGCAGTATTCAAAGCGCTGTCGCTTGCAGCTTGATTGTTCACAAACTGCATCGTCCGTGTCGATTCATCCAACCCCTGACTACTAATATGCAAGCAATCGGTAAAAGAATGCCTTGCACTAATGAATATGAAGTAAGTTCATCATTATTTGTTCAGTATTTCAAAGCTCATCATAATCATGTCTGTCATTGATAAAAAATAAATGTTGAGAGATGATGAAAGAGAGAGAAATATTGTTTTTGAAAAAAAATCCAAGTAATGTTTTCCTTTTCCCGGAACTAGGTGGCAGTCAATAACTCAGGACTCATACAATATCTAAATACCTCTATGTATGAAGATAATGGGTACAAATTAAATGAAACCATGAGCTCATTCGGATTAGATGTATATAACAACTGTTACGATGTAACTAAAATCAACTATAAAATATATGACACAGTTACTGAGACAGCTAAAAATACATTCTGCCGATCGCCAGGTACGAAAAGATGAACTTATAAAAATTAATTCTGTTTTAACAAATAGCTCACTAATATTTTTTTCTCATCATTTTAAATTTATATGTATTTAATATTTCGCTGGCACTCTTGAAGCTATTGCTGCTATTGAATATGTAATGGAAAGAATTTCTTATGAACTCTCAATGGATCCAGTTGAAGTACGGCTAAGTAATTTGGATAAAGAGAGACATAATGAATTCACGCACATGACTGAAAAACTTAAAACCGATGCGGAATATATCTCTAGAAAAGCCGCAGTTGATAGTTTCAATACCCAAAACAGATGGAAGAAACGTGGATTAAGGTTTTCTTTTGCAAGATGGGCCCCAATTGGTGGTCAACGTCTTAATCTAACAGTTACAGTATTTCATGGTGATGGCACTATTGTGATCACTCACGGAGCTGTTGAAATGGGACAAGGTATTAATACGAAAGCTGCTCAAGTAGCAGCTTTCCTATTAGGTGTGCCACTTAGTAAAATTGTTATTAAACCTAACGAAACATCCATTACACCAAACAGTATCGCAACTGCAGGCAGTTTATCACATGGAAACATCATTATTGGATTAAAGAGGTGCTGTGAACAATTACTTGAGAGGCTGAAACCTATTAGGGATACTTTAACTAATCCATCTTGGGAAGAATTAATTAAGACAGCTTATAGCTCTGATGTGAGTCTTCAAGCACAAGGATTTGTTAACACAGGCGATATACAACATTACGATATATATGGAATGGCATTATCTGAAGTAGAAATTGATTGCTTGACTGGGGAATTCGTAATATTAAGAGTTGATGTGTATCAGGATGTGGGATTGTCTATTAACCCTGTCATTGATAATAATGATTGATAATGATATTGGACAAGTAAGTATTAAAAATATATTCCTCAATATAAAAATAACTAAATACATAATATTAGGTGCTTACATATGAAATTTACGTTTTGTATGGGAGGAATTTAAAGTCGTTTTTTTTGTGAAATATATTTAATTAATTAAATTATGCACTATTATTATCTGTGTACTTTTGCCATTTCATAGGCAGTTCATTGATACCTTTACTAAAAAGCCATGGGAGTGAGAATCAATAAACTCTCTGAAGGTGGTTTATATCTTTGAATTTGATATTCTTATGGCGGATATATTTCAGATCAAAGTAGCCGGTGTGACAAAACGCCAATATGATAAGTAAAGACTTAATAATAAAATCGCACATATACATGCACACATGCTTATTACATACACACGTTAAATTGACTGCAGAACAAACCATCACATCGCTTTTTAATATTTGTTATGATTTTTTTATGTTAAATTTAATACCACTTGCTGATAAGCTTTAATATATTTTTACCTATTTGGGTAAATGCAATGTATTCAAGATTTCTTTTTCACAAAACCAGACTTTTTTTTTGACTACTTCTAGTCTTTCGTCAACTTTAAGAGCTTCTTTGCCAAAGGCGTAGGATAGAATTATATATATTATCTAAAAGTTTTCAGAAATGAAAGCTAAGGGGAATGTCAGCATAGTATTGGGTATATAAATATTAATTTTTACAAGTGATACGGGTGGAGATACATTCATCATTGATAATGCAAAATTTGTAACTGTACAGGTCGAAGGTGGCTTCATAATGTCTATGGGATATTGGACATGTGAGAACTTAGTGTACGATCCAGAAACTGGAAGAAATATTATCGACCGTCCTTGGTCCTATACTCTACCACAAGCAAGAGATATTCCACAAAAGTTCAACGTGTACTTGAAGGAAAAATCTTTTGGTCCTGATGCAATTCTCGGATCCAAAGGTATGATAAAAATGTGAAGTTCTACTATCTCCCTGAGAAGCAATTAATCGTAGTGTTACAGATATTATTTCATGAAATACATATTTATTAAAAGTCATATACTTAAACAATATAAATCCTGAGCAAAACATATAGCAAAATATATTCTAGATTTAAAATCACTTGTACTCATTCCACTATACTAATTACGAGTATGTTTACACTTAACCGGTTTCTCCTTATGGTTTTATCAAAGGTTTAACCTTTTCATTAAAGTACTTTTCATGTCCAATCAACCAGTTGTTTCTAGTACCTGTATATTGAGTACAATAACAAAGTTTTTTCAACAGCGGTTGGAGAGCCAGCTTTATGTGTTGCAGTTTGCATACCTTTTGCACTAAGAGAAGCAATTGCGTTAGCTCGACAAGAGTCTGGAATACCTACCACAGAATGGTTCTCAATTGGTAAGTCTTTTATAAAGTATCGTGTTTAGTACACGGTTGGTGTTCACATATAACATATAATGCACTTGTAACGCCTCTGGTGTTGCGGGTGTCCATGGGCGGCGGTAATCGCTTAGCGATACGTCTGCTCGTTTGCCCCCTATATAACAAAAAGAAAACATGCTTACTAAACACGTAAATGGTTATCGTCCATTTGATATTTTCTCAAATGTATGTTGTTTTATAGTGCTATATTTCCTATAAGCCTACCAATATACCGAGTCTGTGTAAACATTTTTTTTATTAATGTTTACAAATTTAAAAACTATCGCCAGTAAAATTTTAAGAACTTAAACTAAAGAAATTATGATAAACATAATTTCTTTTATTCTGTCTAATTAACTCCTCCTACCGCTGTGTGCTCTCTTCTTTGTATTTTTGTACCTCTTTTTGGAAATTTACAAACATTTTCTGTTTTCAGATGGACCATTTACCACCAAATCAGTTTGTATGTCGACGAACACCAGTGTTAAAGATTTTAAATTTAATTAACGTACTTTTAACTCTATTGCTGGAATCCTGTTTTTTTGTTATTTTGTTTGTCTTACAAATGTAATGAAATATAAATAATGATAAAAATTGTTTAATATAGTTTTTTAACTTACTTTATTACCTAGATAACTGAGCATTGTTCGATTTATTTTTGATAAATTTTCTAAATGTGAATTTTCATAAAGTTGGTGCTTTCCGTGTAATCCCATTTCAATTTGGTCTAGTTCTTGAAGTCGTTTTTCTTGATACAGAAGATAATTAATAAGGGACATCGTAACAATGACCTAAACTGTCATACAAACCACGTGGTAGAGAAGCACGTGGCGTCATAATTTTGTTGTAGAATGAAAACGTGGGATTTGATTTTTATTTAAATGCCTTAGTAAGCTTACACAACGTTTCATAAGTAGTCCGGTTATGTACCTATTAATGTATGTATGTACAATATTTATCTATTTACAAAAAAAAAGTATATAAGTATTTATTTCAGTTGTCTAGTACCCATAACACAAGCTCTGCTTAGCTTGGGACTAGATGGCGTTGTGTTAGATGTCTGGAATATTTTTTTTTTTATTATATAGGGGGCAAACGAGCAGACGTATTGCCTGATGGTAAGCGATTACCGCCGCCCATGGACACCCGCAACACCAAAGGCGACACAAGTGCGTTGCCGGTCTTTTAGGAAGGAGAACGCTCTTTTCTTGAAGGTTTGAAGGTCGTATTGGTCCGGGAACACCGCAGGCGACAGCTCATTGTGCGTGGCAGAAAATTTCGGGAAAATCGCACTGTTGTGGACTGCCAACCATCTAGATGATAGGGATAAAATTTCTTTCGCGTAGGACGATGGCGGAAAGATGCGGCAGGGATCAATCCGAACAATTCCTCGGAGCACTTTCCATATTATTAATACTTTTCGGTACAACTGATTTAGAAACCAGTTTTAAGCTGCATTATTACAACAGACGAATATAGACGTACTTTAGGCGAAGCAATGACAGCTTTATGTACACATTATAGAAATTACCTTTTATCTTGTGGTGATATTGAATTTATTTTAACTGCCTAGGTGGCGCAGTGGTAGTGAATGCGACTGCTGTGCTTGAGGTCTCGGGTTCAAATCCTGGGCCGGACCAAATGTTTGTGTAATCTACAAATATTTGTTTTCTATGTATAATATGTAGGTATGTATTTACAAAAAAAAAGTATATATTTATTCTTATCAGTTATCTAGAACCCATAACACAAGCTTTGCTTAGCTTGGGACTAGATGGCGTTGTGTGTTAGATGTCCGAAATATTTATTTTATTTATTTATTGAAATTTTTTAAGGATAAAATGAGCGTCTGTACATCTTCAAACTTAATAATCTGTGCTGTATATATTTAAGTTTGTTCTGGCATTCTAGAGTGATTGAATAATTATAACACACGTTTAATCAAATTGGGATTTTTAACTGTGTTTGCACAAAATCATTTCTATGAAACCATATTTATGAATTACTAGATTTTACCCATGGCTCCGTCTGCATATATATCTTGATTAGCGCCGTAAAGAGTAGCCTATCCTTCCTCAAAAAGCATCTCCATGCCAAATTTTATTAAAATCGGTGCGGCGGTTTAACCGTGAAAGCGTAACAGACACAGAGTTACTTTCGAATGTATAATATTACTACGAATTAAAACGCAAAAAAAAAAATTATATAAACCCGATTGTATAAAAGTAATGAACTAAAATTCATTTAACCAACAAAACAACGAACTCGAGGTAGTGAGGAGAGTCAATATCGCTTGGAAAAAGTTCTGGAGCCTCAAAGAGATTTTAAAAAGCGAAATATCTATAAGGTTGAAAAGTAGAGTACTTGTCTACTCCCCTCATGAATACTTGTCTACTCCCCTCACTAACATACGGCTGCCAAACCTGGAAATTTACTAGGAAAATAAAAAATAAGATTTTAACAACTCAAAGAAGCATGGAAAGAAGCATTTTAAAAATTAAGAAAGTCGGAAAAATCCGCCATACTGTCATAAGACAGAAAACTAAAGTCATCGATGCTCTCAATCACTCACAGAAGTTGAAATGGCGATGGGCTGGACATGTAGCCAGATTAACTGACAATCGCTGGACTATAAAGACATCATCATGGACAGGACCATTGGGCCAAAAAAAAAGAGGCAGGCCGAATACACGTTGGGCAGACGACGTTATTAAACTAGCAGGTAGACACTGGATGCGAGTGGCAAAGGACAGAGAACACTGGTCATCACTGCAGGAGGCCTTTACCCTCCGTTAAGAGGGGTTCTTGCTATCAATTGCATATTTATGCTAAAAATTAAAAAAAAAAAGAAAGAAAAAAGACGATTACATTTATTAAATTTTGCTTGGATATAACGAATAATTAAAATTCCATTAAAACTTAAATATTATTAAATAAGTAAGATAGGTATTAGACATATAGGTAGAATAGATTTTACATGTTGTAAATTGTCAATTTGTAAGAATTTGCAAGAAATTAAAGGCTTTTTTATTTTTTATTTAATTATTTTATTTAATGAACTAAAAAGAGAAAAACAAGTATCACAATTGCTATCACTAGTTTTATAGAGACGAACTCTAACATAACCAATTTTGATACAAAAGTAAACGAATCTATAAGTTTAGTATTGTAGTCAAATTATTTATTGTGGGCCAAATACTGGAATGTACAAAATATTAAAAGACATTTAAATGTGTACAAGTTGTATGTTTTAACTAGCTGAACCCCGCGGTTATTGTCGTAAAAGCGGGTAACGCCGCGGAGCGAAGCTAGTCTAATAAAAGTAGCATACGTTTCTCCTTGTATGATCGGCTACCTACCAGTGTACCAGCAGTTTCAGAGATTAGCCGGAACAAATAGACAGACTAAAATTTGAAAAATGCGGTTATTTGGATATTACAAAGAGACACTCCAATTTTATTTACTTTTATAGATATAGATAATAGCTGATGATAAGAATTATTATTTCTTTTTTAATTATAAATATGAAATTATGTACCTAGAGTTAAATGTGTAAGTCTACTTTTTCTATCAGTACTATATTTGTGATACATGATACATAATATTTTAAGTAAACAGAAAAGCTAACATACAACAATGAAATTACTCATGTTCCACCACACTGGGTGTTTTACTTGATATTGCTAATAAAAGTTTAATTGCCCACATAATAAGATAAATATTTCTCCATATTTCTTTAAAAAACAAAAACATTAATTATGTCCATAAAATTTGTTTAATATAAACATTTAATATTAAATAAATGAATTTTGTAGTTTACCAAGGTCTCAATAGATGGCGTACCAATCGAATTAGATCACACTATGGTTTCGTTACCGCCGTTAGTATAAATGCTAAGGAACGCGTTGATCATGTTGCCATCAGGAGGGTCTTAACTGACTCGACTGAACAGCGAGTGATGAAATGGGAAATGATCTCAATGATTACAACCCGCTCGCTCGTGTCTCAACTATCGCAGAGGCACGTGTCGATTAACTGACGCTGTTTTTGGCAACTTTTAAAACTACTAACTAAGTGTGTGCTATATATATGCTAAGATTTATTATTTATTTATTTAATACATCATGCACTTTAGGTGCATTGGCGGACTTAATGCCTAAGGCATCCTCTAGATTTAGATTCTGGTTCTATTCTATATTTTATAATTATGATGATGTCTGTCGCAAAGTTGTAGAGGTGGGTCGTACTCGTTAAAACGGGTACTGAGTTTTACCAGTACGAGTACGTGTAAATACTGGTTCCAAAGACTAGCTCCACGAGTATTTAGAAGTACGAGTCCAAATGTCACAAAATGGAAGTTGTTTTGTTACAATGGAAGCTAGAGAGCTTTTTTTTTTGTTTTTTTTTTTTTTTTAATAGTGGGCAAACGAGCATACGTATCACCTGATAGTAAGCGATTACCGCAGCCCATGGACACCCGCAACACCAAAGGAGGCCTCCGGTATCCTCACTCACTCGGTGAAACACAGCGCAAACGCTATTTCACACCGGTTATCTGTGAGTCCGTGGTATCACTCCGGTCGAGCCGACCCATTCATGCCGAAGCATAGCTCCTCCACTTTGTAAAAAGGATCAATCAACATATAGGCATAAGTTTAATCGAAAATGATTTTATTGAAAACTTCCTTTCATACTTTTACAGGCTTAGGACTGTCAGCTTTTTACGGTGAATATTTTTAAATGATTACCTATAGTGAATGATTTCAGTTAAAATCAATACAAAACGGATAATAATATTGCCCGGCAAGGAAATTCAGATTACATGTATTATCAACTTTAGTACCTACCGCTAAATTTGATAATACGTATAGGTAGTTTAAATTTCCTTCACATGAGCAAATTAAATAAGGCTACAATAAAATGATCATTATTAACATTGTTTTGCACACCTCCATCACTATCATTTATGCAAATTTATTACGTGTTTATATTTAAATAATAATAAATCTCTTTATTGCACACCAGATAATTAACAAAATTAACTTATTTACGAACCTTTTAAACTGTTTATCCAAACCACCACCAATTAGTATTAATTTATAAATATTCACTTTATTTTTCAATTCAAATTTAAGGACAAAATATTTCGCGCGCTGATAACCAATTGTCAAAACTGTCAAACGATTAAAATTTCTAATCTCAAAGAAAAACGTAAACGAGAATAAAAATACGTATTCATCAAACCGTACATAAAACATATTTTGGCATAAAATGGTCTATCTGTCTCGTTTTAATCAATAGGAAATATGACTATCCATTCCGTTCCAATCATTAATGTAATTTCTATAAGTTTTTAAACAGTTGTCACTGGATATCGAGATTTATTTGAATTTAAAAAGTGCCCTAAGGTTCACAACTTAAAGTTGATTTTCATTTGGCTTTTGTAGGCACTTCACTCACACATGTTTGTTGAACGCGTCTCGGTCTCGGCGTACAGAAGTACCTACTACAATTTACAAAGTTAGTGAATTTAAAAAGTGTCCTAACGGTCACATCTTAAGATTGATTTTCATTTGACTTTTGCAAGCACCTCACTCACGCCGGTGTTCGTCGAACGCGTACGCTAACGCTACGAGTTCAGTGAATTTCAAAAGTGCCCTAACTTTCACAACTTAAGGTTGATTTTCATTTGGCTTTTGTAAGCACTACACTCACACATGTTTGTTGAACGCGTCTCGGCATGTAGAAGTTTTACAATTTACAAGGTTAGTGAATTTAAAAAGTGTCCTAACGGTCATATCTTAAGGGTGATTTTCATTTGACTTTTGCAAGCACCTCACTCACACCGGTGTTCATCGAACGCGTACGTGTCTAGACACTAATTGTATCGTACCATGTTTTCTATTAATATGTTTCGTCAAGTTCGATACCGAAGGGCTTTGTCATTGCCTTTATCTTCAAAATGGTCCCAAACCACACTTCTTTTAGGTGCCATTTTTTAAAAAAAACTTAAATTTAAATTATTATTAATATATACACGACCTCACTTAGACTAAGTTTAGATATAAAACTAAAAAACTATGAACACTACCCAAAAGTTATGTTTATACTATAATACACAAAAAAGTTCAAAAATATTTACAATGCTGTGTTTAGTTACACACCTCCATTACCATCATTCATGCAAAATTAATGCTTAATTTATTTTATACCGTTTATCCAAACAACCACCAAGTCGTAATAACTTACAAATATTTAATTTTCAATTGAAATTTAAGCACAAAATATTTCCCACGCAAATATCCAATTGGCAAAACTGTCAAAAGAAATACGTAAATAAAGTAGAAAAAAAATAATAAAACCGTAAATAAAACTAAATTTGGCATAAAAATGGTTTGTCTGTCTCGTTTTAATCAATAGAAAATAAGACTATCCATCCCGTTCCAATCAAAAATTTAATTTTGTTTAAATTCTGAACACTATTGTCACTGGATATCGAGATTTATTGCACTCAAACACACATATGTATGTCAATCGCGTCTTGCCTTGATAGAGTATTACGAGTTCAACGAATTTAAGAAATGCCCTAAGGCTTACAAATTAAGATTGATTTTCATTTGCCTTTTGTAAACACTTCACTCACACATGTTTGTTCAACGCGTTTCGGCATGTATAAGTATTACAATTTAAAAAGTGTCCTAACAGTCATATCTTAAGATTGATTTTTATTTGAGTAAAGATAATTAAAAAAAACTATAAGTTTTTAAACTGTTGTCACTGGATATCGAGATTTATTTAAATTTAAAAAGTGCCTTAACTTTCACAACTTAAGGTTGATTTTCATTTGGCTTTTGTAAGCACTACACTCACACATGTTTGTTGAACGCGTCTCGGCGTACAGAAGTACTACAATTTACAAGGTTGGTGAATTTAAAAAGTGTCCTAAAGTCCACACGTTAAGATTGATTTTCATTTGACTTTTGCAAGCACCTCACTCACACCGGTGTTCATCGAACGCGTACGCGATCGCTACGAGTTCAGTGAATTTAAAAAGTGCCCTAACATTCACAGTTTAAGGTTGATTTTCATTTGACTTTTGCAAGCACCACACTCACACCGGTGTTCATCGAACGCGTACGCGAACGCGTCTGGGTTTGGTAGTATGCATTATGTGAATCTTACAAGTTTCAAAACGCTTTGTTTGTGTTGGTGACTGGTGACTATTGATACTTCTAAATACTCGAAACGCGTTTGTACGCAAAATAGCAACTCAGTCCTCATACGTCTTTGATGAAACCTAGTTTTAAAACCTGTTGGAGTATATACGACTCATCGCTACAAAGTTGTCATGGTAAACATGAAAAGTGTTTGCTTCTGCTTTACCACGGTATGGTTATCTTTGTTAATATTATAACAAAATAGTATTTATGTTACTACTAGCGCCATCTGTTGTAACTTGTGTATGTTGTCTTTGACAAATAAATTCATTCTATTAAAAACGTCACTGTGGTATGTGTGTGTGTATTGTGTGGTATTAACAGGTTATAGGCCCAGTATATGCAAAAACCTGTATTTTATAAAGATTGTAATGATGATGATAAAGTATTAAAGCTCAAACGTGCCATCTACGGAGTTAAACAATCATCACGTGCTTGGTATCAGAGGGTCAATCATTATTTGATATATTTAAAGTCAAAGTATGAACCTTGTTTATTCACTAAATTTGTAGGTAATGTCAAAGTTATTATAGCACTGTTGGTTGATGATTTTTTTGTTTTTTCCAATTGTAAAATGGCAACTAGTAATTTATTTAATTATCTGGTGTACAATAAAGAGATATTATTATTATTGTTATAACTAGTCAGTTAGTAGAAGACTTGAGCAGAATATTTAAAATTAAAGATTTGGGTAAAATAAAGCAATGTCTAGGCTTAAGAGTAAATATGTCTGAAAATCTTATAACTGTTGAACTTTTGAACAATATGTGGTGGAAAGTTTGTTGAAAAGATTTAATATGCCTCATTGTAAAACTGCCAAAACGCCATTGGAGAAAGAAATCCTTTACTTTTGTCACGTTGTTTCAGAGAAAGGCGTTTTACCGTGAACCGGAGCGAACGCCCCTTTTTTAAATTTTAGCGAAACGGTATAAAATTTAAACGGAAATTAGTTAATAATAGTGAACACCTAAAGTGAATAGTGAAAACCTTATACGTGTAATAGAAAAAAAAACAGTTTTACGCCTTAACTGGCTAACCCACGCAACCTCGTTTGCGTCTTCCATTGTCAGTAGCGTGACAATTTTCCCCCGTTTTTGATAAATTCTTCATTGGTACTTCGCTCCTATTAGTATTAGCGTGATGATATATAGAGTTCCTCGATAAATGGACTATCCAACACTGAAATAATTTTTCAAATCAGACCAGCGGTTCCTGCTTTATAATATTAACTAATAATAAAACTCTTCAGCTTTATAATATTAGCACAGATATTAAGTTAACAACACCTTGAGAGCGACGTTGAATCACCTTTTCCATTTATTAACGTAGCACTCTTTGTATATTGATATTCAAGGGCAAATCAAATTCAAATCTTCAAACATACTAAGTATAAAACATAAGACATTTTTCACGATTATTTCAAGGCATTTAAGCAAAAGATAATGCAGTGCTAGATCTGATTACCCTTTGTGAAACTTTATTTTATTTTTATTTTATTTTTACTGTGCTTTTATTTAGTTCTTAATTTTTGGCGTTATATTTGTGTTGAAATTGTTTTTTTTTTATTGTTCTGTATAAACAATGTTGTGTACATCTTTAATAGATATACATATAAGGTTTTATTCTAAGCTCCTAATGTTAACCGTTCTTATATATGTATATTGTTGATGTTCCTTAGAATAAATAAATAAATAAATAAAAGTTGAATTTCCATCTGCTTGTGCAATGGTTAGCTAAGTAAACTTCTCTATTTCAGTACCATAACAATCAATTGATTTTGAACATTGTTGTATGTTCTGTAACTGTGTTTGTATAGCCACAAATGCTTTTTAGGTAAACGATAATATCTCAAGGCTATATTTTTTTTATTGAATAGGGGGCAAACGAGCAGACTCATCACCTGATGGTAAGCGATTACCGCCGCCCATGGACACCCGCAATACCAAAAGTGTCACAAGTGCGTTGCCGACATTTGGGGTATGTGGAGAGGGAATGGGGGGAGGTGTTGGGGCTCACTCACTCGATGAAACACAGCTATTTCACACCGATTTTCTGTGTGGCCGTGGTATCACTCCGGTCGAGCCGGCCCATTCATGCCAAAGCGTGGCTCTCACACGGAAATTAAAGCCTCAGTAGTCATATAAGAACCTGAAATACGCAATTTCGCGTTTTCCGACAACCTGCTTTTAATAATCTCTTACCTTTGTCGTGTAACATATTCGAATACATTTTGAACGAATCTATTTAACCGTTTGGTAGTCTCTTGATTACCGTTCATAACTGGAATCAAACTACACGTCACTTTGAGGAAATATTATATATATACATAAACTATTTATTTAATCACTCCGGTCGAGCCAGCCCGTATTCATGCCGAAGCGTGGCTCTCCCACGGAAAGTTCAAAGAAACGTAAAGATGTTTACCGTGGACGACCTCTTGCGGTACTTTCACATTCATTCGCTTTATAATTTCACAAATTAATACACATCGTACAGTAGGTATGTATGTTTAAATTAAACGTGACAATTGCAAGGTGCATGATGAAGCAATTTTCTTCTACAAATTATATTGTTTAAAAATATATAAGCAAATAAGGATACAGGTGTTTTGGTATTATTTGCTGATGATGTTTTTGAAGCGTTTTCTCACTCGTATATTAAAGTGCAAGCTGTTTCCCAAAGTCAGTATCAGTCGAACGCAAGTCAAGAGCAGTTACTATCATGAGTGACGTTATCAACTTCAAAGTCAATGGAGCCGAACAACAGGGTATTTTATATATTTTTGTTTATTTAAGTAAAACTCGAGACTTATATAATACTTTATAAAAATTCTTGCTATTTGTTTGGTAAACTAAGCGTAAACACGGTCTGTGAGACGGCTTTCAATGTGTTCTAAACACAACGGGGTATTAATCCTGTCCTTTTTATTAGTCGGCCTATGTCTGTAAACTTTAAGTAGTCCGTATCCCTCACAGTCTATTGCTTTAGATGTAATAGTCGTTTTGAGTCTGAAATACTGCTTCGCTCTTGACTGTGATAATTTTATAACTCAACGAGATTGCACATATTGGCAATAAGCTCATGTATTGTAATAATATCAAAATTCTTGAATAATCGTAAAGTTTTTATTGAGTCCCGATGTTTGTCTGTAATCAAATCTTGCAAATTTAAATTTTATTCACTTCCTGATTTCTGATTGAACTGAAATTTGAAATACACCTTTAGTACCAATGAAAATGCATTTATATATAATCGGCGTAATTATTAATCCAAAATGGCCGCCGTATCAAAATGGCGGCGTACATATCTCTGAAGAATCCACCCAAAATTGATATCAAATGAAAGGGCTTAAAGTTATTTTTTTATTTAATAAGTAATAAAAGCTTGTTTTAAAAAAACCTTTTAAATTAATCAGTTGTTTAAACATTTTCATCAACTTTCTTTAATTAATACGATTGAGACAGTTATAGCTTTTATTCAAACAAAAACTCGTTTTTTAATTCCACAAAGACATAGAATGCTTCAAATTTAGAAATAGGATCTATTAATTCATCAGATAATGCAGGGGCGTTCTTCAAGTAGGATATATCAGTGTTGTATGTATTTATTCGAAGTAATCGTACGGCTTACAAGCAAACTCAGGTTAGCCAAATACTAGCTATTACGCCTCGGTGGTCTAGCGGTTAGCGTAAGCGACTGCAGATCTAGAGTCTTGGGTTCAACATTCTAGATTCTAAAAGGCAGTTTTAAATACGCTGCATCAAACATTTGGAACTACATACCACCCCCTTTTAGATCTATAAAAAAACACAGTTTTGAAAATAAATGCAAACAATTTATAAGAAATCCAAAAACCCTCATCATCACAGCCTCTTGTTTGTCCGTCTTCGGACGTAGGCCTCCTCTCCCAATTTCCACTTTTAGTCATGTTTATTAGGGGAGGGGGGTTAGCTATAATCACCACGCCAGCTACGACGGGTTGGTGATCGCAGTACTGTAACCGGGGTCGACGGTTTCCATCTCCGCTAACAGGTTTTCATTTCCTTTGCCGTTAGCCTCTACCTGAGGTACGCCTTAAGGAACGCTGGCAGGCTGCTGCCCACTGCCAGGGCTATGCACTTATTTACTGGCGGCGCAGACTCGCCATGACGCAAGATATTTCCGGGTTATGTGGTATTTCTTGGGGATGTCTGTGCCACGGGACATTCCACCACCCCTGCTATCTTGCCGCTTCGGTCCGGGACTGCTTATTTGGTTTACCTTATTCGCAGCTGTCATATATATCTATAGGACGTTCCACTATCCGCCACCTGTGGACCCGGTAGGTAGCTTAAGCTCAGCCCCTACTTCTCTCGTCTCGTAGTGTATTGGGTGCTTTTTCCTCCATACTAATTATAATATTTTTGATACCTCTTGTTATGTATGATCATTATAAGAATTTTCTATTGTGATACTTTTGAATGAGTTAAATTATATTATTTTGTAATCGGCTTAAGCTTAAAACCAGCGCTTGGTATTCCAAGCATTAGCTGACCTTTAGGCCTTTTGCTTTTGGTGTTCACGTTTTTTTGTATGATTGTGCAAATCTGTAATACTCAAATGAATTCAACTTAATACACTTTTATTCTATTATATTCTAGAGTTTACAAGAATCTGAAACAAACCCAGGAGTTAGTGTTTGTGTGTCGATTTAGGTCTTTCTAGGTTTAATCTGCTGCGACTGCGCAACGGTCGGCAAACGGTCGCTTTACACTGCGCTAAGTGTTGGGGTTCAAATCCCACATTGTCCCAAATTGTGGTTCTGAATCCGGGTGTTCTTTGTGTCCGTTTCATGTATGTTTGTAAAGTCAGGAGACATAGGAGAGTTGTCTTTGAATAAAAAATCGATAGATTAATAAACGGCTGTTTTCAATTACATATTTTTAGTTAATAGGTTTTTAAAAACAGTCTGAAAATATCTTCTAAAAAGATAATATTCTTCTTTTGAGATCCAAAACTTGTCAAAAAAATAAATAAAATGGTCCTGCATATCAAATCAAAAATAAAATCATAAATAAATAAATAAATACATATATTTCATAGTTGGAGATGAGGTTAGCTCCGACGTGATGCTGGTTGACTATCTTCGTGACACGCTAGAGTTGCGCGGCACCAAGTACATGTGCCGCGAGGGAGGCTGCGGAGCCTGTACTGTCAACGCCTCAGTGGCACCTGGGGAACCTTCTAAATCTGTTAATGCTGTAAGTTGATATCTACTTTTGTTAATAAACTACAATTTACGAAATTTTCTACGTTTAAAATTAAAATGCCTCGGTGTTCCAGTGGTAGCGTATGCAACCACTGTGCATGACGTCTCGGGTTCGATTTCTGGGTCAGACCTAATGTTTGTATGATCTACAAATATTTAATTCGGAATTTGGGTGTTTCTATGTATATGTATGTATTTATAAAAAAGTGTGTATTTTAGAAACATTTCTACTTTTTTATCAGTTGTCTAGTATCCCTACTTCAGTACTAACTATCACGGTTCACAAGACATAGTCTGGTGACAGATGGACAGACAGATGGACGGACAGCGGAGTCTTAGTAATAGGTTTCCGTTTTACCCTTTGGGTACGGAACCCTAAAATGTTCAAACCAATAAATTTAAATAATTATGGTCGAATTTCGACCGCTGGACGACCACTAGTTACTTTTTAATTATGAATTTTGATCAATTAGTTTCTGAATATTTACAGACAAAACAAAAGATAGCAACGAACGTGTTTACACAGATGATAATGTTTATTGGAACACATCTTTAACTATAAATGTAATTGCAAGTTTCGCGCGAAAACTACTTAATCGATCATCACTAAACTTTGCACACATATTCTTGGAAGTATTAGAAGTAACATAGGATACTTTTCATTAAATGCGAGTGAAGCCGCGGGTGAAAGCTAGTTTGAATACAATTGCGTACTTTTGAATAGTAAAAATATTGCTTTGCCATGCTCAGGTATCGCAGGTTATTCAAAACCTTTTAGAAAGCAATTTTTTATATTATTTACAAACTGGCTGCACCCTGTTACTACCGGTTGTTGTTGTAGTGCCATTACATCAACAATCGCAGGTAACAGCCTAATTCACAGCTTAGAACTTTACTTATCTGCCCATGAAAGTCCTATGGCGACTTCAGTACCATCTACCGGATATACACCAAATGACGGAGTAACGTACGCAATAAAAGTTCTCGGGCCGATTAGCACGCACATATACAACAACTCAACATCAACCGTTGGGCAGATGCACAGATGGCACAGAGATAGACCGGATAGTGCACAAGTGTGTGCGCAAATATAGGTGCACTCTCTGTTCCCTCTCTCTCATAATCCGATGGGACGGTTAACCGACACGATCGGGGAGAGATCAGGAGCATGACCGACAGCTTTACGTGCTCTCCGAGGCATGGGGGTTCAGACATAAACTTCCAAACTCCGAGCTGTTATTAAGTATTTCTATAATTAGAAAATCTCTAACACTTTTTGCCCGACCTGTTATTCGAACCCGAGATCTTTTGATCGGCAGTCGCATACGTCAACCGCAAGACCAATGAGGCAATATAATATTACGATAAACACAGCATAATAACTAAAGTCGTTCAGTGTTAACACAACCGCGCTTTCTGGAGTTAATAATTAATGAGCAGATAACATACGAGGTATTACAACAGTATAGCCAGTCAGTAGACCAATTTATCAACCGCATAACAAAAATGTTATTTTATATAAATAATAAATAAAATATTTTAATAAATATACATTATTATATCACCCACAGTGTCTGGTATCGGTGACATCTTGCCAAGACTGGGATATTACTACAATCGAAGGTTTGGGCAACAGAAAGGATGGCTACCACCCAATACAGACCACGCTCGCTGATCACGCTGGTACCCAGTGCGGATACTGTACGCCTGGGTGGATTATGTCACTGAATGGGTGAGCTTATTAAATTTTGCTTTAAAGACAGTACATCAATAGGTTGCACGGTTACTGAACTTCATACATAAGTGTTGTGAGTTCAGTCCCCACAATAGACAACGCTTTGAGTGATTCACTAATTGATAATTGATGACTAATTTCAGATATATCTGTAAAGTCGCCCACGACATAGGATTTAATCTTAGAGCGTAAATTACATTTTAATTTAAATAAACAACAAATAGAAATGGCTTACTATACAACGTGTCCCAAAATTCAACGATAAGCCGGTACCAGAAGGTCGGCCTGCTCGTGACTACTCGTGAAAAAATGTAAAAAAATAATTATCTTTGTTTTTTTAAATTACGAAAAAAAACTAAAATTCTTAAAAAATTACACCTCTTAAGATATTTTTAACTACCATCACCACAATTTTCCAAATATTTCAGATTTTTTTTTGTATCAGCATCCTAAGTAACACCGTTACCCATAACAATCCTTAGAAAACCCATAACACCTGTAGATTTTACACGAAAATTAATGAAAGTTTTTTCTTTTCTTCAAAACTCTAAAAGATTTTTCTTTAAGGGCAATTTAACTCATCGTGGTGTAAAAAAAATGTATGGTCACTACTATGGCAAGTGTTTTAAAAAAATTACGCATCTAACCATGAATCTAAAATGGTACCTACAATACTTCTTGAAAACCAACCACAAAAAAAAATGCAAATTATTTTTTCTAAACATAAACCAACATTCATGAATTGTTTATAGTACTAAATTTTTGACAATATTTAAGGTTTTTGTCGAATTTTTCGTCAACCCTTATTTTGGTAGTAACTTATTATACATAACTAGTTAGATCTCATCTAGATCTACCTAGTTTATAGCAAATTACATAAGTTCGGTAAATAGAAGTTTGAAATTTTTACATAACATAAGTTTTTTAAAACATTTGCCATAGTAGTGACCATACATTTTTTTTACACCACGATGAGTTAAATTGCCTTCAAAGAAAAATCTTTTAGAGTTTTGAAGAAAAGAAAAAACTTTCATTAATTTTCGTGTAAAATCTACAGGTGTTATGGGTTTTCAAAGGATTGTGATGGGTAACGGTGTTACTTAGGATGTTGATACAAAAAAAAAATCTGAAAAATTTGGAAAATTGTGGTGATAGTAGTTAAAAATATCTTAAGAGGTGTAAACTTTTAAGATTTTTAGTTTTTTTTTCGTAATTTAAAAACAAAAAGATAATTATTTTTTAACATTTTTTCACGAGTAGTCACGAGCAGGCCGACCTTCTGGTACCGGCTTATCGTTGAATTTTAGGACACGTTGTATAAGCAGAACTATAAATTACAATTCGAAAATTGTAGGTACTTAATACACCTTTGCCTCTACTGTACAGTATGTACCAGTTTGTGAGCCAAGAGAAGTGGGTGAAATAGACACAAATACACTTAAATAGTTTTTAAAAGACAGTAAAAGAACCACTGCACTTTAAAAATAATTACAATTTAAAGAAAAACATATTTTTTCTATTCCTCATTCAGGCTTCTGGAGTCCAAAAACAACGACGTTACTATGTTGGACATTGAAACCGCGTTTGGAAGCAATCTTTGTCGATGCACAGGGTACAGGCCTATCATTGAATGCTTCAAGAAATTCGGTAAAGACGCTCCCAAAGAGCTCAAGATAAAGGATCTCGAAAACCTTTCCATTTGTAAGAAAAATGCCAGAGCATGTAGAAATAGCTGCACTGTTGATGATAGCTGGTGTGTCTTGAGGAATAATTCTGTTTCTGAAGGTCAAATTAAGAAGATAAAACTTAAGGATGGTAAAACTTGGTACAGAACGAACACGCTTCAAGAAGTACTGCAGTTATTGAGGGATGAGTTATATGGATCAGATTACATGTTGGTGGGTGGAAATACTGCTAAAGGTATAAATCTGCTTCTATTGTTGAATATTTAATTTAATAATATGTCATGTGAGTAATTCTATTTGTTTATTTCAGTAGATTTCGCAAGTGAATTTCTTATTCCAGATCATGTTTTTTTTTGCTGTTACACAATTTTTAAATTCCTGGCAACGTAAATTAAAAACATTTACAAAGTGAAAATAGAACATACCCGTGACTTAGTTGACTGTGTGATTGTATGTTATTATTTTTTTATGTAATAGGGGGCAAACGAGCAGACGTATCGCCTGATGCTAAGCGATTATCGCCGCCCATGGACACCCGCAACACTAGAAGCGTCACAAGTGCCTTGTCGGCCTTTGGGGGATGGAGAGAGGCGTTGGGGTATGGGCCTCCGGTATCCTCAATCTCTTAGTGAAACATAGCGCAGGTGCTGTTTTATACCGCTTTTCTGTGAGGCCGTGGTATCACTACGGTCGAGCCGCAGCGTGGCTCTCCCACGGTAAATTTCTCTATAATACGCATAATCCTTTAATTTGCCATGCACTCATGAAAAATCATGCAGCGATTTGATGTTATCCTTTTCCCAATACGTATCATTTCAATCACTCAGACGAAAAAAAAACATTAGGTTCGCTTTCATAACATTTAGTTTGTAAATATATGTATACTCTTTGTAAAAAACGTATGTCACCCATTATTAAATTTATTTTTATTGAATTTTAGGTATTGTTCCGATAGATGATTATCCGCCTCATTTAGTAGATATTTCCCATCTTACGGAACTGAAAGCTATTAAATATGATCAGAATCTGATACTTGGTGCTGGATTGACTCTGTCGCAAATGATGGACACCTTCAAGGAATACTCCACTAAAGAGTACTTCAGTTACCTGCAAAAGTTTTATGATCATTTCTTGCTGGTTGCTCATATTCCTGTTAGAAATGTAAGTATATTTCACATAGTTCCTATCTTTTGCATAGTAAGTTACAATAATTTGTCAGCTTTTGTAAAAAAAGGCTGCAGAAGAAATCGAATGGGTAGGAAACTTTATTGATAGTTTTTATGAAGTCCGTGGTTTTAGATGGTAAGAATTACGGAAAGAGGACAGCTGGTTGAGTCTTTCTGAGTTCTGTGAGTCCATGTTATCTACTCCGGTCAAACGAGCCCACTTGTATTTAAGAATGGATATTTCACGGTATTCTAGTCCGTTAGGATGTACATAATTAAAAATTACGTAGATGATGATGTTTTGCCTACTTATTGCTAAGGTAAATTACTTGCAATGGAAGATCGTTTTCAACGAAAACAAAGTGTCTCAAAATATGATGCTAACCTATCTGGTGTAATATCAGGTGGGGACAGTTGCAGGAAATTTGATGATCAAACATAAGTACAACAGCACAACTGACATATTTCTACTGTTGGAGACAGTTGGAGCTCAGCTGACTATAAGTATGTTGAAATTGTACAGTTTTATTGTGTATTCATGAAATAGCTTTTCCTCTTTTTGATTGACTTAGAATAAATCTTCACAATTTCGTCACCAATTTTCTGAATCTATAACCCATTTCATCTACTCACTCATTCTACGTCTTATTTTATTAATTTGCTTGAAAATTCGTAAAGTTTATGAAGGTAAGTTTGTTAACTTGAGCTTCTTCTTTTCTTGTTTTTTAATCCATAAAATATGTTACAGATTAATAGTATGTACCATTGTAACAGTTTGTTATTCCAAGCTTTTATTTAGTTTTACCTGTCCCGATGTTTGTCTGTAATCAAATCTTGCCAGTTAAATGTGATTTAATTCCCGATTTCTGAAGCTGAATTTTAAAATTTACCTTTAGTTCTGGTAACTATGCAGTTAAGTATAACCGGCATTATTATTAATCCAAAATGGCCGCTATAACAAAATGGAGTAGTAGGAGTATAAAATGAAATTAGTAATTATGCCCGCTTTAAATTTGTACAGGTAATAAGAAAAAACTTTTAAGGTTATCTTTTAATTTTATTCTATAAAGCCTTGTCCTAATAATAACGAACACACAGAAAAAGAGTTATCCAATATGCGTTTACATAAATTACGATGATTTATTTTTATTTACATAGAAGTATTAAAATAAAAACAAAGTACTTTCTTATATTCGTATGAATAATTGTGAATAAACATACGTCCAGCAGGGGACTCTTAAAGGCTGTTAACGATGATGATAAAGTGTCAAGCACTTCTACCACATTATATTGAAAATAAAGTTACAAGAAAATAACATTTTATTGAGAAAGCAATTTAAAAAATATGACACTGTTTGTCAAAACTTAACAATGAAAATTTTATTTTAAGTGGACAAGGATGGTTCAGAAAAAGTCTACACGATGCAAGACTTTTTGAAATTGGATATGAATGGGAAGGTACTTTTTAACGTGCTTTTACCTCCGCTAAGTGAAGAATATAAACTGGTTACTTACAAGGTAAACCTAAAATTAATTTTTGTTTAATATTTTGGTGATTTAAATTTAACATAATTTTACTAATCTTAGTTGTTTCATTTAGCTAATGCCACGTGCTCAGAGTGCGCGCGCTATTATTAACGCCGGCTTCTTATATAAACTAAGCAAGTGTAATTCAGTAAGAGAAGCAAGGATTGTATACGGAGCTTTATCAAATAACTTTTTGAGAGCCACAGCAACTGAAGCATATTTAGTGGGGAAGAACGTTTTCCATAATGAAACTTTACAAGCTGCAATAAATGTTCTCGATAGCGAAATGGTAGTTGAAGAGAGTCCACCAGCACCTTCAGCGGAATACAGAAGACATGTAGCAAAGGCACTGTTTTATAAGGTAATAAAATAATATTGTGTATGTTGTAATTATTATTATTTGGTGTACCAAATAATAAACATTTTGTTTTCATCATACGTCAATATGAAATTTAATGGTGATCAAGTTTCTGTATCAAATGTATCGCCTTCTTTTTATTATAATTCAGGCTCTGCTGACTATTTGTCCACCATCAATCCTGTCTCCACGATTTGAGTCCGGAATGGTCAATCTTCATGAAGCTAGAGGATTGTCAGATGCCAAACAAGTTTATTCAATAGATCAAGACACGATTCCGTTTTACGAACAGGCGAATAAACTTGAGTCTTTGGTGAGTTAGTCCAATAATATGAACAATAAGTGTTATTATTTTGAAATGATGAATATGAAGCGTAATTAATGTGTATGTATCAGCCTAAGGTAACGTGAAATATTTTTGTAGCTCGGAATAGTTTGAGGTTACGATTACGAATTCAAACTGTATAAAATTGTGAAAACATTACATTACGTTGAAAAGCTTTATACCTAACTTTTTAAATTTTGTCCTCCAAGTCAACAGATTTTTAGTGAATATGGAGGTGGTTGATATTTAGAAAAAGTGTATCTTTTCAAGATGTGGAATAGTGTTTTTCCAAAACATTTACCTGTAAAAGATGATGTATTATGTTAGTAAAAAACACAACTAACTTCTATTTTTATGTTTTTATTTTGCAGTTACAATGTTCAGGAGAAGCCATGTATACTGAAGATGCTCCTAAAATGAATAATGAAGTGTTTGGAGCATTTGTTCTTAGCACTGCCATAGGAAACATTGTCAAAATAGATGGTTCGGAAGCATTGGTAAGATTTTTATTTTGCTTCGTTAAGGGTTAAAAGGGTCAATTGTATCGTTATAACCATTGGCAACAAAACACGTGGCTTCGTTTTCGTACAGTATTATGAGATCGTGATATTTGTACCATATATAATTTTAATTTATTGTATAAAAAAATTAAATACAAATATTGGAAAGCTCTGAAATTGTTTCATTACTTTTTCATTATTTGTATAATTAGTTATTCTAATCATATGATTTGTTACATGAATTAAGTGATAATTTTGTTCAATATATTACAGAAACTTGATGGAGTAGTGGCCTTCTATACAGCCAAAGATATTCCCGGACTTAATTCCTTCACGCCAGCAGACATGATGTTCTATACTGCAAATGAAGAAGTACTTGCTGACGGCGTCAGTAAATACTACCACCAACCCCTTGGAATCATCGTTGCAGAAACTCAGCATATGGCTAACAAAGCAACTAAGTATGTCAAAGTAACATACAATAATATTAAATCACCTGTGATTGACATCAAAGAAGCAATAAAAGATGACGCAAGAAACACCTTGTTCTATTCTGTTGATGCTGCTAACCCTGGAACTGATATTCATAAAGTGATCACTGGAAATACCACATTATATGGACAGTACCACTTCTCTATGGAAACTTTGGTAACTATTGCAAGGCCTACGGAGGAAGGTTTAGAAGTACACTCAGCTACGCAGTTCCTTGACGGTACACAACTTATGATATCAAAAGCTTTAGGTATTCCACAAAACAAGTAAGTAATCTACGTTTAGTATAATATATCTGTATACACATGAATATCGCCGTGTGGTGATAGATTAGCAGTGCAGAATGTCACTATCCCTATTTATCCCATTGGTGTCATGAGAGGCGATTAAGGGAGCAAATTACACCGGAGAACATCCATGCAAAGAGAAGAACAACTTGAAATGAACTCTATGCTAATCCGTTTGGACATCGTAGTGTAATAGGCTGAAACCTGTCTAAGGACAAGTCTATATCCATAACTGTTAAAATGAGATGTGATGTGTCATATAAGTATAAACGTCGGGTTCATATTATACCATTGAAAATGCTTGTAAAAACCTATAAAAATAAATCTATTATTACTCTCAATAATCAAAAAATCAATGAGATGTGTTATATATGTATTTAGTAATCCTAATACCAGTTAAATATTTTTCAAATGATTTATAGACTGTGTCCGTGAATTAGTTTTTTGAACTAGACTGTAATAATAAATCCTTGTCACCAGGATAGACGTTTACGTACGTCGACTTGGCGGTGGTTTTGGTATCAAAATCTCCCGCAGTATTCAAAGCGCTGTCGCTTGCAGCTTGATTGTTCACAAACTGCATCGTCCGTGTCGATTCATCCAACCCCTGACTACTAATATGCAAGCAATCGGTAAAAGAATGCCTTGCACTAATGAATATGAAGTAAGTTCATCATTTATTTGTTCAGTATTTCAAAGCTCATCATAATCATGTCTCTCATTAATAAAAATAAATGTTGAGAGATGATGACAGAGAGAGAAGTATTGTTTTTGAAAAAAAATTCTTAATGTTTTCCTTTTTCCGGAACTAGGTGGCAGTCAATAACTCAGGACTCATACAATATCTAAATACCTCTATGTATGAAGATAATGGGTACAAATCTAATGAAACCGTGAGCCCACTAGGAGTTGATGTATATAACAACTGTTACGATGTGACTAAAATCAACTATAAGATCTATGACACAGTTACGGATACAGCTAAAAATACATTCTGCCGATCACCAGGTACGAAAAGATGAACCTATAAAAAAATAATTCTGTTTTAACAAATAGCTCACTAATATTTTTTTCTCATTATTTTAATTTTCACAGGCACTCTGGAAGCTATTACTGCTATTGAATATGTAATGGAAAGAATTTCTTATGAACTCTCAATGGATCCAGTAGAAGTACGGCTAAGAAATTTGGATAAAGTGAGACATGATGAATTCACGCATATGACTGAAAAACTTAAAACCGATGTGGAATATATCTCTAGAAAAGCCGCAGTTGATAGTTTCAATACCCAAAACAGATGGAAGAAACGTGGATTAAGGTTTTCTTTTGCAAGATGGGCCCCAGCTGGTGGTCAACGTCTTAATGTAACAGTTTCAGTATTTCATGGTGATGGCACTATTGTGATCACTCACGGAGGTGTTGAAATGGGACAAGGTATTAATACGAAAGCTGCTCAAGTAGCAGCTTTCTATTTAGGTGTGCCACTTAGTAAAATTGTTATTAAACATAACGAAACAACCATTACACCAAACAGTTTCTTAACTGGAGGCAGCTTAACACATGGAAACATCATTATTGGATTAAAGAGGTGCTGTGAACAATTACTTGAGAGGCTGAAACCTATTAGGGATACTTTAACTAATCCATCTTGGGAAGAATTAATTAAGACAGCTTATAACTCTGATGTGAGTCTTCAAGCACAAGGATTTGTTAACACAGGCGATATACAACATTACGATATATATGGAATAGCATTATCTGAAGTAGAAATTGATTGCTTGACTGGGGAATTCGTAATATTAAGAGTTGATGTGTATCAGGATGTAGGATTGTCTATCAACCCTGTCATTGATATTGGACAAGTAAGTATTAAAAATATGTTCCTCAATATAAAAATAACTAAATACATAATATTAGGTGCTTACATACGAAATTGGCGTTTTGTATGGGAGGAATATAAAGTCGTTTTTTTGTGAAATATATTTAATTAATTAAATTATGCACTATTATTATCTGTGTACTTTTGCCATTTCATAGGCAGTTCATTGATACCTTTACAAAAAGTCCATGGGAGTGAAAATCAATAAACTCTCTGAAGGTGGTTTATATCTTTAAATTTGATATTCTTATGGCGGATATATTTCAGATCAAAGTAGCCGGTGTGACAAAACGCCAATATGATAAGTAAAGACTTAATAATAAAATCGCACATATACATGCACACATGCTTATTACATACACACTTTAAATTGGCTGCAGAACAAACCATCAATTTTGTAATATTTCGTATAATTTTTTTAACACCATGAAATACTGAAATTTAATGCCACTTGCTGATAAGCTTTAATATATTTTTACCTATTTGGGTCAATGCAATTTATTCAAGATTTCTTTTTCACAAAACCAGACTTTTCTTTTAACTACTTCTAGTCTTTCGTCAACTTTAAGAGCTTCTTTGGCAGTGTAGGATAGAATTATGTATATTATCTAAATGTTTTCAGAAATGAAAGCTAAGGGGAATGTTAGCATAGTATTGGGAATATAAATATTAATTTTTACAAGTGATACGGGTGGAGATACATTCATCATTGATAATGCAAAATTTGTAACTGTACAGGTCGAAGGTGGCTTCATAATGTCTATGGGATATTGGACATGTGAGAACTTAGTGTACGATCCAGAAACTGGAAGAATTATTACCGACCGTTCTTGGTCCTATACTCTACCACAAGCAAGAGATATTCCACAAAAGTTCAACGTGTACTTGAAGGAAAAATCTTTGGGTCCTGATGCAATTCTCGGATCCAAAGGTATGATAATGATGGGAAGCTCTTTTATGTAACTTGTGTTACTATCTCTCTGAGAAGCAATTAATCGTAGTGTTACAGATATTATTTCATCAAATACATATTTTTTTTAAAGTCATATAATTCAACAATACAAATCCTGAGCAAAACATATAGCAAAATATATTCTAGATTCAAAATCACTTGTACTCATTCCACTATACTGATTATGTTTACACCTGACCGGTTTCGCCTTATGGTTTTATCAAAGGTTTAACCTTTTCATTAAAGTACTTTTGATGCCCAATCAACTAGTTGTTTCTAGTAACTGTATATTGAGTACAATAACAAAGTTTTAAATTGTTTTCAACAGCGGTTGGAGAGCCATCTGCATGTGTTGCAGCTTGCGTACCTTTTGCGATTAGAGAAGCAATTGCGTTATGTCGACAGGAATGTGGAATACCTACCACAGAATGGTTCCCAATTGGTAAGTCTTTTATAAAGTATCGTGTCTAGTACACGTTTGGTGTTCACATATGCTTACTAAACACGTAAATGGTTATCGTCCATTTGATATTTTCTCAAAATGTATTTTGCTTTATAGTGACATATTTCCGATAAGCCCACGAATATACGAGTCTGTGAAAACGATTTTTTTATAAATGTTTACAAATTTAAAAACTATCGCTAGTAATATTTTAATTACTTAAGACTAAAAATTATGGTAAACATAATTTCTTTTATTCCGTCTAATTTACTCCTCCTACCGCTGTGTACGGAGAGTACTGTGTATTTATGGACCTCTTTTTGGAAATTTACAAACATCTTCTGTTTTCAGATGGACCATTTACCACCAAATCAGTTTGTATGGCGACGAACACCTGTGTTAAAGATTTTAAATTTTATTAATGCACTTTTAACTCTATTGCTGGAATCCTGTTTTTGTCTTGTCTTTTGTTTTTTTGTTTGTCTTACAAATGTAATGAAATAAAAATAATGTTTAAAATAACAAATGTTTGTATTCAGTCAAATTTGTTTTATATATATATATATAATAACTTATTACTATATATATACTAATAACTAACTTTAATACCTAGATGAACGAGCATTACTCGATTTATTTGTGGTAAATTTTCTAAAAGTGTACTAGTACATATTACCTATACCTACTATGTTTCATAAAGCTGGTCCTTCCCGTGTAATCCCATTTCAATTTGATACGGTTCTTGAAGTCGTTTTTTTTAATACACTAGATAATTAATAAGGGACACGGGACGTAACAATGACCTAAGCCGTCATACAAACCACGTGGTAGAGAATATTATAAAAAGCCGAGTGTAGAAAAGTAATGAACTGAAAAGAGAAAAAAACAAGTATCACAATAGCTATCTCTAGTACTTATTAAGCCTTAATACAATAATAAAGTAAGTACTTCCATCATATGTATATACAAATTAGTCATACTAAATACTACGTCTTTTCACTTTCATTTAATACCCATATTACTGAGGTATGAAAAAAAAACAACAGTCTTTGTTCCCGTTTGCGCTCGCTATTTTGACATTTTAGTAGCGTATGTCACTACCACGATTCTGATAAATTCAACGACACCTCATAATGTCAAATTTAAATACCGGCCAACCGTTTGGCCTGTACGACGTGCCATTTATATAGTCCATTCGTTTAGATGGTGTCTGTGCATCCGTACAATAGTAATGTGTGGTATTAACGGAACGAAGCTAGTCTAAAATAAAAGTAGCCGTTACTACGTTAGTTATTTATTTGCCAGCAAAAGTCCCGTTAAAATTGGTCCAGCCGTTCCAAATCACCCGAAACAAACTGACAGAGAAACAGATAAAAAGTTATAAGTTATATTTTGATGTTCTTCAGAAGTATTGTAGATTTCATATTTACATTATATGAATATCGGCTTATTTGAAATTACAATCAGATATTTCTATTTTTATTTTTTTAGAAGTGTGTCAAATTATTTTTGCCGCCGCCCATGGACACCCGCAACACCAGAGGCGTCACAAGTGCGTTGCCGGCTTTTGGGGGATGGGGGAAGGGGTTGAGTATGGGCCACCGGTATCACACAGCGCAGGCGCCGTTTCACATCGGTTTTCTGTGAGGCCGTAGTATCAGTTTGGTCTAACCGGCGCATTCATACCGAAGCGAGAGCCACGCTTCGGTATGAATGGGTCGGTTACGGAATAATAGTAATAGGTTTTGTCTATTAAATAAATAACTATAATAATAAACCAATCTTAAAGCTGCAAGGTCACGTTATAAATCAGGAAGCGATAATAACTTCTAAGTTTCTACCTTGTATAAAAACCGAACAATTCACAATCAATAAAATTGTTGATATAATTCGCCTGCACTTAGTTTTTATGCAAAGAAATAAAAACTTAAATTGCACGTAATTTTTATAGATCATTCGACTAAAAAGTTTGCATCGACATTAAAAAATTAAAGGAAATATTTTCAACTCGGTTTATATAACCAAAATTAGTTGGTTGTCGTTACACAACCAATCTGAGAGACAAATTATAACTTGCAGTATTTCCGGACCAGAATTCCAAGCTTTCAAGCAATGACCATGCGTCAATAGTCCGCAAAGCGCTTGTGACTACTGTGTTTCTGGTACTGTTCGGTATTAGCTCATTTTCCCCATATCTATACAATACAAATAAATAAAATTGGAGTGTCTGTTTGTAATATTAAAATAACCGCTGTCTACTACATGCATATGAATGTATATACGGTACACATACCAAATATATATTTTTAAAATTTTTGTCTGTCTGTCTGTCTGTCTGTTTGTTCCGGCTAATCTCAGGAACCACGGGTCCGATTTGAAAAATTATTTCGGTGTTGGATAGTTCATTTATCGAGGAAGGCTATGGGCTATATATCATCACGCTACTACTAATAGGAGCGGAGCACCAATGAAGAATGTTTCAAAAACGGGGGAAAATTTTCACGCCACGGGCAATATAAGACGCAAACGAGGTTGCGTGGGTCAGCTAGTATATAATAAAACTGATCTAGAGACCTACAACCTATTAAAGGTGATCAAAATATTTATTAGTAAAAGGTTTTGGTAGGTCTCGATAGATGGCGTTGTACTAAAAAACTGCCTCTCTACTATTTTTTTGTGAGTTAGTTTGCAATATGGATGCACTATAATTAGACGAATGGCGAATATTGGTGAATCAGAGCGTCGTGTTCACTGACGCGACTCGGTCACCATCACCCGTTTAATGTCAAGTTCACTGGCACTTCTTAGTGACAGTCTATTATATAATACACTCTTTTGCAAAAAAACGGGCACTTAAGTGCTTAAGCAATGAACTATTTTATAGTTACTATTAGTTTGTTTGACAATTTTATGTATTGTTATCCTCAGAATTTCATAAATTAATTAGGAAGGAATAGGTATCATCAGTTTTATCATAACATTTTGATTAAATTATTGAGAAATGATGTTTAAGCTCAAAATACTATTATTGTACCTGCTCTCTAAATAAAAATGAAACGCGTTAATTTCTTTGTTTTTCTTGAATACATTAAAAGCAGATAAAAGTTAAGTATTGAGTGTGACCCCCTCTTGCTGAAATCACGGCTTGCATTCGTCTGGGCATGCTAGCGAGTATATTTTTTATGGTTTCTTGGGGAATACGTTCCCACTCCGCGGTAATCACATTTGTGGCGACCTCCACATACAGCGCCATCTACCGAAGATACACTGAACTACGAAGTAACGCACTGTACCTACAAACTACACTACACGGAGTAACTACCAATCCTGAATCGCGCAAATAAAGTTCCCGCGCCGATTATCATATATACAACATCCCAACATCAACTGTTGGGCGGTAGCCCGCCAGGCATGATCACCTCGCCTGGTCGGAGGATCCTCCCTTTGTGTTGGGTGGAACATGATACCCGTTCCCCCACAGTGGTGACCCCGACGTGATTGGAAGCAGCCTTCAAGCCGCGCCACCATCATGTTCACTCCCACAGCAAGTCTCAAGCCAGCCAGCAACTTCGGCCTCAACTGGGATATACCACACGCAGGACGCGACCGCTCCAACCTGGTAACCCCTACGGCCTCTACAGCGTCTAGGCACAGCACACTGCACCTACGGTCCATGTAAGCAGAGCACATCTCTCCCGTCTACGCAGCAGCCAGCCACTACGCAGCAACCGCCCCGACTCACTGGGGACCTCACCGCAGCACCGCGCACCGCATGCGATCCCGACTCACTGGGATCAGCGGACTTCAGCCCCGACTCACTGGGACTAGCGGCATTCAGTTCCGACTTACTGGAACTTGCGGCATTCAGTTCCGACTCACTGGAACTACTCACTCCTGGCACTGGCAAGCTCCGCATCAGAGCACAGACAGCTGACTCAACATATATCGACCTCCAGTCTTGGAGGGGAGTGATGTGGCGACCTCCACATACAGCGCCATCTACCGAAGATACACTGAACTACGAAGTAACGCACTGTACCTACAAACTACACTACACGGAGTAACTACCAATCCTGAATCGCGCAAATAAAGTTCCCGTTCCGATTATCATATATACAACATCCCAACATCAACTATTGGGCAGTAGCCCGCCAGGCATGATCACCTCGCCTGGTCGGAGGATCCTCCCTTTGTGTTGGGTGGAACATGATACCCGTTCCCCCACACATTCTTTAGCTCTTTGATGGTCTGCGGAGCCGGCTGCACTGATCTCACTCGTCGCTTCAGAACGTCCCAGACATGCTCTATGGGATTGAGGTCCGGACTTCTAGCTGGCCAGTTCAAATGACGAATTCCGACTTCTAGCATATACGCTTCCACATCGCCAGACCGGTGGGCGCGAGCGTTATCGTCCATAAAAAATGAGTTTTCGCCAAGAGCGGTTAAAGCGGGTTGTGCATAAGGAATTAGAACTTCCGTTATGTATCGGTGTCCAGTCAGTGTACCGTTTTCGATGAAGACTAACTCCGTACGATCCATGGAATTTATTCCTACCCAAAACATAACAGAGCCCCCTCCATAAGGTGTGATTTCTTCAAAACATGCCTCTGCAAAGCGTTCTCCTCGTCTACGTAGCACTCGCCGACGTCGGTCTTCACCATGCAGAGATATCCTGGCTTCATCGGAGAACAATATCCTATCCCAGTCTTCATGAGTCCATGACACACAATTTCGAGCGAAGCTAAGCCTGGCAACTCGATGTCCACGGAGTAATTTAGGGCCGCGTGCCGGGCGATGACTGTGTATATTAGCAGCGAGAAGCCTCCTCCTGACCGTCCATAGACTAATTTGCACAGTTCTTACTTCTTCGAGGCTGTTCTTGAGGTCCATATAAGAAGATTTGCGATTTCTCAACGCTTGACTAACTAGAAAAGGATCATCCCGTGGTTCGGTACATGTCTTTCTGCCAGAACCAGGCCTTCTCTTGACGGAACCAGTCTCTTGATAGCGCTGCCAGGTCCTTTGAACTGTCGACCGACTCACATTTAGCCTCTGAGCCACGAAGCATTGGCTGCAACCTTCTTCAAGCAGCGCAATAATTTTGCTCGCTTTTATCACTTTATCTACCATTTTCGAGATTGCTAAACAGCAATAACTTTTAAATGTCAAGGACATCAGATAATTTAATAAAAATTGTCAAAAAGTTAATTAGAGTCGATATTAACAATAGGGAATTCGCGCCACAAAATGTAGTTAAAAGTTGTTTTCTTTGAAAACCAGGCTCAGTCAAATATTTGAATTTGGAATGTACTCTTATAAACATTATGGCACTTTTATAACTGGCCAGTAACATGTTCAAATGATTAAAACCTTTTTGGTATTTTATTTTTTTCAGCCAGGAAGAAAATCGAAACCGCCTGTTTTTTTTGCAAATGAGTGTATGTGTTATAAAGTTTAAAGATAGCAAAGAAAAGACTGTTGTCATTTTCTATGCCATATAACGTACCAAAATCCATACTTAATATCTATACAAATAAAATTGGAGTGTCTGTTCGGCAGATTAAATAACCGCTTTTTACTAAATCCAAATGACTGTATAGGTACACGATACATTTACCAAATAACATTTTTATCAATTTTTTCTGTCTGTCTGTTCCGGCTGATCTCTGGAACGGCTAGACCGATTTTGACGTGACTTTCACTGGCAGATAGCCGATGTAATAAGGAGACTTAGGCTCCTTTTGTATTACCCGCGCTTGTAAAGGTATAACAATAACCGCGAGTAACACGGGTTTACTTTTAATTTTCAATAATTTTAGATTTTAAATACGAGATTTTAATTTTAAATAATAATAATTTTTAACTATTAAATATGTTTATTAGCTTTAGTTGTTGTTCAGATAAACCTTGATCTAAGTTAATACAAAAGGATAAGAGAATAATAAATAAAAATAATGTAAGTGATATAAATATATATACATTAATATAATATAAGTTAAAGATAAGTTTAGGTATAAGAGTGAAACCGATAGATGGCGTTGTAAGGTAAAGCTGAATCGCGATATCGTTTCATTCACTGTATTACTATAAGTAGTTTTAAGTAATTGTTATTTTTTAAGAACCATTAGAACCGTTCTGAGAATATACATATTTGTTGGATACGACAGTAGTATTATTTCTCGCCTACGGACCCTTGAAATTTGTTCATGGTCCTTACGAGCCGGTTGACTGGACGTGTTTGGTAGTCATCGGTGGTGGTAGTGGCTACTACCCTCTACGTCATTACTGGACAGTGGATCGCTGTTCAGAGCAACCCCGCAGCTTGGCGCCAGGAAAGGTGTCATCGTGTTGGAGGTACCGGATCGCAGCATCCGGAGGAAGGACGTGCAGGAGGAAGATACATTGGCAGAAGGTGGAACACAGCGCTGGAGGCAACGAAAAGGAGCAGGCATAATTGTGACAGTGAGTGCTGTGATAAACTGTGAGTACATTTTAAACCTTATTTGTTCGAGTAGAAACACTTAGCGATTTGCTCAAATTATTAAGAAAGGTGCATTCAAATTAGAACTTTAAAATCAAGAATAGTGAAACTTTGAAGTAAATTTAGCAGTAGTGAAGATTTGGACTTAGAATAGTTTTAAGTAGTTTAGACTTGTGTTAATTTTAAGTAAAAAGTGGTTGAGACGGGGGACCTATGCCCGATTTTGACTAGACTTTTATAAGTTTCAAACACTTGTAAAATTTTAAGGATTTTATCTTCACTTAGAAAAATAATTTGTATAAATTAATTTAACTTAGAATAATTTCAACTAGTTTAGACTTGTGTTTGTTTTAAGTAAAAAGTGATTGAGACGGGGAGACTGTGCCCGATTTTCACTAGACTTTTATAAGTTTCAAACACTTGTAAAATTTTAAAGATTTATCTGTAGGTACTTAGAAAAAAATCATTTTGATAAATTATATTTCTTTAGTGTATACGATTTCAATATTGTAAGTCTTTAGTTGTGTTTTATTATTTTCAATTAGTCATTTGTTTTATTAGTGGAATATTTACACAGTTACTTAAGTAGTAAAAAAAATAGATAAATCAAAATTATTTAACTGATCAATTATTTACAATAAAAATAAAATAAAATGGAGTCGCTTGACGCCCTTCAGGAGGACATTAAGATTAAAATGTATAAGGGTAAAACTAATTTCAAAAAGTCCCCAAAGGAACGTTTAACGGTTTCATATATCGAAACCAGAATTGCTAATTTAGACCAACAATGGGCTTTATTTACAAAAACTCATACTGAAATTATAAGTACTGTTAAAAGATCGGAATATTCTAGTTCTGATTATTGTAAAAACGATGTTTACGATAGTGTTGAAGAATTTTATATACAATTTAAATCCGAATTGAAAGAGATGCTAAGTCAGGATACTTTTAAGGATTCATTGTCGAGTCAGCAGTCATGTGGTCATAGTGATAAGGTAGCACGTAGGGTCAAATTGCCAGAAATAAAAATTCCAATGTTCTCCGGTAAATATTCAGAGTGGCAGACATTTAGAGATTTGTTTGTAGGATTAGTGCATGAAGATAAATCTCTTGATGATGCACAAAAGTTATTTTATTTGAAAGGGCAATTGACTGGTGAAGCAGAACAATTGTTGCGCAATCTTAAAGTTTATTCAAACGCTTGGGAGAAATTACATAAGATGTATAATAATAGAAAATTTCTAACAACTGGTATGCTGAAGCGGTTATTAAATCAAAGATCATTAACATCAGAATCTGCGTCTGAGATTAGGGGGTTAATAAATACAACTTCTGAATGTCTAGACTCCATCAAAGCTTTAGGGGTTGATGTATCCTCCTGGGATATTATAATTATACATATCATCGGCGCAAAACTGGATCCGGTGACTAAAAAGGCTTGGGAATTACAGGTCGCTTCAGAGCAAGGTGATGAATTGCCCACGTTTGAACAATTTTATGAATTTTTAACTGGTCGCTTTAGAGGTTTAGAAAACTTAGATAGCAAACCTCGCATTGAGAAAAAAGTTATTAGTAGGTCGTTTCATGTTATAAAATCCAAATTTACTGGATCTTGTGCGTACTGTTCTGCAGATCATAAAATTACTTCTTGTAAAGCATTTGGCAAGGAGTCAAATGAGACTCGACGAGAATTTGCTATGGATAAGAAATTGTGTTTTATATGTTTAAATAGTAATCATTCTGCCAAGTACTGTAAGAACATGGTCCGGTGTCAGGTGTGCAAACGCCGCCACCATTCATTATTACATCCTAGTGGAGTTTCTGGGTCTGTAGATGATAAGTCGGTTCACGGTAATGCCTTATCGACTAGTTCGAGGAAGGAGGAAGCTGCTTCAGGCAGCCATAAGCATACCGCGCAAGCGGAGGGGTCTAACAAGCCGTTAGTCTCTTGCCTTTCGACAGGGAACTGTAATAAAACAGTTTTATTAACCACAGCAGTCGTGCAAGCTGAGTCGAAGGACGGGAGTTTTCGTATGGTTAGAGCTTTGTTAGACCAAGGGTCGCAAGGATCGTTTATTACTGAAGGTATGGTTCAGTACCTGGGCTTAAGGAAGATCGCGGCTAATCACACTGTAACAGGTGTAGGTGGGGACAAAACGGTGGTATCAAGGTCCACAGTTTACGTCAAATTAATGTCGAGAATGGATCCACAGTTTCGGATTGAGGTTAAGGCCTACGTCTTGAAATCGGTTACGTCCCTTCTCCCAGTTACAAAGGTAACTAGGGTAGAATGGGTAAACTTAAATGAGGGTGATTTGGCTGACCCGGAGTACTACAGGCCTAATAAAATAGACGTTTTATTAGGTGCTGAGGTATACAGTCAAATAATTAAAGAGGGCATTAACCGCAACCCGAGTGGATCACTATTAGCTCAAGATACCGCCTTCGGGTGGATACTTTCTGGTATCTGTGAAGTGGACAACTTGAGCAATATTTATTCTCACATCACTGTTATGCATTCCACTCAAACCAATGACGAGTTGTTAAAAAGATTTTGGGAGTTGGAAGCGGAACCAGTGGAAAATAAAAGAAGGTTTAATGAAGAAGAAACCATATGTGAGACGTTTTACACAGCTACAACACAACGGAATGCGAGTGGTCGATACGTCGTCAGACTACCATTTTGTGATGCTGACCCGGACTGCAAGTATGGTGAGTCAAGAAAAATAGCTGAAAAAAGATTGAGAGGATTAGAATTTAAATTAAGTAAAAACATAACATTGAAAAACGAGTATACGAAGGTTATTTGCGAATATTTAGAACTTAATCACATGCGAAAGGTTACTGATTCGGATATGAAAAATGAGAAAGCTGTTTACTTACCCCACCATGCAGTAGTTCGGGAGGACAAGACCACGACAAAGGTTAGGGTCGTGTTTGATGCTTCCTGTAAAGGGACTAACGGAAGATCCCTAAATGATAATTTAATGGTTGGTCCATCTCTGCAAGCTGAACTCCGTCATATTGTTATGTGTTGGAGACAGTATAGAATTTGTTTAGTCGCAGATATAGTTAAAATGTACCGACAGGTTTTAGTTGACCGCAGAGACAGCCCATTTCAGCGAATACTTTGGAGAGAGAACCCTGAAGACGATATAGAAGAATATGAATTAGTAACAGTGACATTTGGCACTGCCTCAGCCCCATATTTGGCTGTGCGGACACTGCATCAGGTTGCATATGATGAGTGTCAGAATAGTCCTGAAATATCAAAAATCATTTTGAACGACTTCTATATGGATGACCTGATGACGGGATCTGACAATGTGGTAACCTGTTTTAAAATTTATAATGAGCTGACTGGAGTATTACCTAAGGGAGGTTTTCAATTGCAGAAGTGGATTAGTAATAGCAGGGAGTTATTAGACAAGATAAGAAAGGATAATAAGGGGCAGGAAGAGGAGTTAAAGATAAAGATAGATAATATCACCAAGATTCTTGGACTTACTTGGAATCCTCGCGAAGACGTCTTCCAATACACAGTCGATCTTGCTCCATTAAGTGGACCTGCAACGAAAAGAACAATAATTTCGGATATTTCACGGCTTTTTGATCCTCTTGGGTGGTTAGCACCGTGTATAATTGTTGCAAAAATATTAATTCAGAAGCTGTGGCTATCTGGAGTTGAATGGGACGAAGAAGTTCCAAGCAATTTATTAAGAGAATGGATAACTTACCGTCAAAATTTACCATCCTTAGTGAACGTGAAGATACCTCGATGGATACACATTGTTAATAATTCAGTCGATCCCGAATTGCACGGCTTTGCAGATGCTTCAAAACTAGCTTACGCTGCGGTTGTATATTTGAGAGTGATGGACGAATCGGGAAATATTCACGTATCATTAATAGCATCAAAAACAAAGGTAGCGCCTATAAAACAAGTATCGATTCCTCGGCTTGAACTTTGCGGGGCAGTGCTATTGGCTAAGCTAATGGTAGAGGTAGCTGAAGTGTTGGGGATCCATAAGAGAAACCTTCATGCTTATACTGATAGTGAGGTGGTTCTGGCCTGGCTGAACCAACATCCAAGTCGCTGGAAAACTTTCGTGGCTAACAGAGTCTCTGAGATTTTGATCACTTTGGATAGTCAGCACTGGCATCACGTGGTATCCAAGGAGAACCCAGCAGACTGCGCATCTCGCGGTATAGCACCATCGGAGTTATCTACTGCATTTCTATGGATGAACGGTCCGGATTTCCTTAGAAAGAGTAAAATTGACTACAAAAGACCAAAGTACCCAGTCACAAGCTTAGAACAAACTAAGGCTTACACAGCCGTATTTGATGTAGTCTGGTGGCAGAGGTTTTCTTCCTTAACTAAACTTGTTCGCGTGGTTGCATATTGTCGACGTTTCTTGAACCTCCGAAAAAACGCAACGACTAAACATAATACGAGGTATTTAACAAGTGTAGAAATTGATGATACAAGGGAGTTATGTATAAAGAAATGTCAAGAGGAAGTATTACACGAAGAATTGGCGGAACTGAAAGATAAAGGATATTTGGGTAAGGGAACAAAGCACGTGAAGTCACTGAATCTATTTTTAGATTCAAAGGGTATTTTAAGAGTCGGTGGGAGGTTAGAAATGTCCCAATTAAATTATACGGAGAAGCATCCGATTTTTATCCCCAAGGAATCATTTTTAACTGATCTCTTAATTGCAGATGCACATCAAAAGACGATGCACGGTGGTCCTCAACTCATGATAACGTACTTGCGATCGATGTACTGGATTGTGGGCGTTAAAGGGTTGGTTAGGAAACATGTTCGTAGATGTGTCACATGTATTCGGTACTCAACTAAGGCTACAACCCAGCTTATGGGACAACTGCCTTCACCACGAGTAACCCCAAATAAGCCTTTTATAATAAGTGGTGTAGACTATGCCGGCCCTATAAACGTGAGAGTATCCAAGGGTAGGGGCAACAAATCATACAAAGGATACATAGCACTATTTATATGTATGTCGACGCGAGCAGTGCATCTCGAAGCAGTCAGTGATCTGACTGCACAAGGATTTTTAGCTGCCTTTAGGAGATTCGTGGCAAGGCGTGGGCGATGCGCTGAATTATATAGCGATAATGCTACGAATTTCATAGGAGCCTCAAGCGAGTTACATAGGTTATTTCATGAAGAAAAATCAGCCATGAGATTGGAACTAACTGAGTACCTCGCTAACAACTGTACTCAGTGGCACTTTATTCCACCTCGTGCTCCAAATTTTGGTGGGTTATGGGAAGCAGGAATAAAGTCAACCAAATTTCACCTCAAGCGAGTAGTAGGTAACTCGACTTTAACTTACGAAGAACTGGCCACAGTATTGGCTCAAATTGAAGCTTGCCTCAATTCGAGACCCTTATCATACGTGGAGGATCAAAATGAGCTGGTCCCTTTGACCCCTGGTCATTTTTTGGTGGGTGAACCACTCGTAGCAGTACCGGACAATAATTATGAAAGTACAAATGTGTACACTCTACGGCGATGGCAACTCCACCAAAGAATGATACAGGACTTTTGGCGACGTTGGTCCCAGGACTACCTTCACCAATTCCTCCAAAGGCACAAGTGGGAATATCACAACCCAGAACCTTCAGTAGGTGACGTAGTCTTGATAAAAGAGGATGATTTGCCTCCTTGTAGATGGTTGCTAGGTAGAATTGAGCATAAGCATCCAGGTCCAGATAACATCACCCGTGTAGTTACAGTGCGAACTAAAGGCTCGGTATTTAAAAGACCTACATCCAAGTTGTGTTTATTGCCTGTAACGAAATGAAATTACCAAGAGTTCATTTAGTTAGGATATTAGCATGGTGGGCGGGTTTAAGGACATACTGCATAATGTCCTTGGTGGGCGGTATGTTCAGATAAACCTTGATCTAAGTTAATACAAAAGGATAAGAGAATAATAAATAAAAATAATGTAAGTGATATAAATATATATACATTAATATAATATAAGTTAAAGATAAGTTTAGGTATAAGAGTGAAACCGATAGATGGCGTTGTAAGGTAAAGCTGAATCGCGATATCGTTTCATTCACTGTATTACTATAAGTAGTTTTAAGTAATTGTTATTTTTTAAGAACCATTAGAACCGTTCTGAGAATATACATATTTGTTGGATACGACAGTAGTATTATTTCTCGCCTACGGACCCTTGAAATTTGTTCAGTTGTATTCACATCTAGTATCGACAAAGAACCGACACTAATCGGGTTGTCGGCCAATGTTGGTCGCAAACGACAAATAGACACAAAACGGTCTAGAACACGTTCGCAGAACGCACTCGCCAAGCACGTTGGTCCAACGTATACTTGGGCTATTACTAATAGTTGGTAACTCTTAGGTTTTACTAGAAACCTTTAGGTTTAAGTAACATATCATTATCAACTTTACCCATATCAAGTTAAGGTTTCAAATTCCTTTCATGGTTCACTCAAGGCCATTGAAACGTGTAAAAATCATGCTGGACACGTAAAAGTCATGCATCATCGGCGTCCATTCTGTCACAAGGCCGACGTAATATTATAAAGATACAAAAAATGCGTGTACATACTTCAGGTATCAATGTCAATACAAAGATTGGGTAGACAGACGTAAACCATGGTTTATGTGAATTTTCATAAGTATATATATTTTCCTTAATATATGTATAGTAGCCTTATGGCTATATATATTATGACTGCCTCGGTGGCGCAGTGGTAGTGAATGCGACTGCTGTGCTTGAGGTCTCGGGTTCAAATCCTGGGTCGTACCAAATGTTTGCGTGATCTACAAATGTTTTTTCGGAGTTTGGGTGTTTTCTATGTATAATATGTATGTATTTACAAAAAAAATAGTATATATGTATTCATGTTAGTTGTCTAGTATACATAACACAAGCTCTGCTTAGCTTGGGACTAGATGGCGTTGTGCGTAAGACGTCCAAAATACTTATTTATTTATTATAGTGATCACTAGCTGACCCACGCAACCTCGTTTGCGTCTTATATTGCCCGTAGCATGAAAATTTTCCCCCGTTTTTGAAACATTCTTCATTGGTGCTCCGCTCCTATTAGTAGTAGCGTGATGATATATAGCCTATAGCCTTCCTCGATAAATGGACTATCCAACATCGAAAGATTTTTTTAAATCGGACCAGTGGTTCCTGAGATTAGCCGGAACAAAAAGACAGACAGACAAAAATTTTAAAAATATATATTTTGGTATGTGTACCATATATACATTCATATGCATGTAGTAGAAAGCGTTTATTGAAGTGAAAACTTCTTTAGCGGCGCTGTGTACTTTTTTGGAATGGGTAAAAATGTATAAACTCGCGTCAGGTCACGTGACCTGATCGAAAATTCGTAAGACGGATGGAGAGAGGACGTATAAACTCGCGTCAGGTCACGTGACAGGACAGGCGGCGCAGGGCGCTTGCGCGAATGTTCGTGTGTGAATGTAATATAAATTGTCATGTTTGTGTACGATAGCGCAATAAATGAATATTGTATTCCACCACATAAATAATAGTACTTTTATACTGATAATGAAAGCAATTCGTACAAAATTATTCTCTATTAATATTACGAACAGACACTCCAATTTTATTTATTTGTATAGATGTTGCATTCTGCATTCGCCAGTGCATTTGTCTGTCTGTTTGTTCCGGCTAATCTCTGGAATGGCTAAAATGATTTTGACGGGATATTTACTAGTGAATAGCTGATAATATAACGAGTAACTTAGGCTACTTTGAGTTTTGACTAACTTTGCCCGCATTGTCAACCGGGGATAGCACTGCAAGGCGCAGTTATCTATATACTGTACAACATAGAATTTTATAAAAAAAAATCGTTGAAAAATTAAACAGACAAATAAACTAAAAAGTGAGTTATTTAACTATTTCATTGCAATAACATACTCAATATTAGTCTTTTAAAAAGAATGGCCATGAGTTTATTTGCCAGTATTCTTCGCATAAGGCCCTACGCACTTTGGAAACTAGCAGTTATAGATCGACACAAGCGGGCAATAGATTTTGGTGTTTTCACCACATTTGACTGCCTCGGTGGCGTAGTGGTACGCGTATGCGACTGCTAAGCTTGAGGTCTCGGGTTCAAATCCTGGGTCGGACCAAATGTTTGTGGAATCTACAAATATTTGTTTCGGAGTTTGGGTGTTTTCTATGTATAGTATGTATGTATTTACAAAAAAAAAAGTATATATAAGTATTTATATCAGTTGTCTAGTACCCATAACACAAGCACTGCTTAGCTTGGGACTAGATGGCGTTGTGTGTTAAATAGATGTCCGAAATATTTATTATTATTATTATTATTATTTACCTTGACAGTCCAAAACATGCTGTGGCGTCTGTTTGTGTTGTGGCGACCTCCACATACAACAAAACACACTACAGCGCCATCTACCAAAGTTACACTGAACTACGGAGTAACCTACAATACGAAGAAACTACCAATCCTGAATCGCGCAATTAAAGTTCTCGCGTCGATTATCATATATACAACATCCCAACATCAACTGTTGGGCAGTAGCCCGCCAGGCATGATCACCTCGCCTGGTCGGAGGATCCTCCCTTTGTGTTGGTGGAATATGATACCCGTTCCTCCACAGTGTCGATCTATGATTTTTAACTGTAGCTTCAACTTAACGTTCATAAATGTCACTTAGTGTCTTAATTGAATAAAATTATAAACAAAGTATATATAAAAATGTATTAAGTACGTCAGCGCAGTTAAAAAAAAGTTTTATTTCACAACTGTCAAATATGACAGTTTTGACATATTACTCAAGTCATTCCGGTGTTTAACTTTAAGATTGTCAATTATTTAAACTAATAGACATGTAATTCATCTTAATATATGACAGATATTTAAATACAAATAGCATTACAATATGGAGTAGTTTAATATTTATTGTCAAACAAAAACCAAATCTATTACGTCCCAATAAAGATCAATTATTGATAGTAGCATATAAGTACTTACGTTTAATTTGAGATTTTCCCAGGCATTTTACCGGTAAACGACACTTCAACTACCTACAATAAAATTAACATAATTATAATGATCGACTGAGTCACATAAAATACATCCATACCAATATTATGAAGTTGAACAGTATATTTGTTTGGTTACGCAATAATCTCAGAAACTACTGGAACGAATTGAAAAGTTCTTATAGCATTCGAGAGCCCATTCATTGAGGCAGGTATTGAGTGTAACATCATGCTACCACCAGTGGTGGTAGGTACCCAAGAATAATGTTTCGAAATCGGTAAAATTTTAATAAACGGATGCAGTGATGCTAATTCGTACAAAACCAATATTAGTTTTGTTTAAATTAATCTACTAGCTGACCCGGCGAATTATCTTAGTATATATTTTAGAAAGAATTTTTCAAATCGGACCAGTGGTTCCTGAAATTAGCCGGAACAAACAGACAGACAGACAGACAGACAAAAAATTTAAAAATATATATTTTGGTATGTGTACCGTAAATACATTCATATGCATGTAGTAGAAAGCTGTTATTTTAATATTACAAACAGACACTCCAATTTTATTTATTTGTGTATAGATTTATATATATACAGGGTGTAAAAAGACTGCTACCGAAAACTTGGTGGTGGCAATCAGACCATGGTACTGAATAGGTTTAGCGAAAAAAAACGCAAAAAAATTTTATTTTATCTAAGTTCTTTTATGTTTTTTTCTGCTTACATACGCTTAGTAAAACATAATAGGACCCAAACTACCTAATTATCTCATTTAGAAAATCAAAAAACAAATAAAATCATTAAAACAGTAATGTATTTTAATATCAAAACAGCTGGCCGGGTGAGTGCAATGACCGCGATAGAGCGCGCGGGCGCGTTAAGTTGTACATTCTGGCTTCTGAAATTAATAAAAATCTTGACACATTGTTTTTTCAAGCTACAATTTTTTTTAAAGACAACTGTTTGTTTTTTTTAATAAGTTTTGGGGTGCTGGATCAGCCCCTTTCGTTTTCGGTAGTCGTCTTTTTACACCCTGTATAGTGGACTAAAAAATATAACGCTTCGGGTTTTCTTATAATTTTCTTCAACGAAAACCTTTTCGTAACAATACCAAACATATAAAAAAATAATTTAATTTGGTTCAGTCGATCGATCATTGCACTTACATATATTTCGGTGATTCATTTTATTTATTTAAATAGATTAGTGACAAGGACTAAATGAGTAACTTGTTCTATTGTGGGAAAACAATGGCCTTCTAACGACAAATTGATATTTTAATAACAATAATGGATGTTTGTATTTGAATTTATTCATTTAAGCGTACTCCTTAAATAGTCGGCAATACTGCCGTGATATCACTGCAATCAAGCCGACCCATATCTACACAAATAAATAAAATTGGAGTGTCTGTTTGTAATATTAAAATAACCGCTTTCTACTACATGCATATGAATGTATGTATATACGGTACACATACCTAAATATATATTTTTAAAATTTTTGTCTGTCTGTCTGTTTGTTCCGGCTAATCTCTGGAACGGCTGGACCGATTTGGACGGGACTTTCACTGGTAGGTAGCTGATGGTACAAGGAGTAACTTAGGGTTACATTTTTTAGACTAGCTTCGCCCCGCGACGTTACCCACAATACGACAATAACCGCGGGTAACACCGCGGGGTTCAGCTAGTTTATAATATAACTAGCAACATTTTGACAGTAGTATTACCACTTTTATTCATCCCGTGGGTGTCATAAGTGCCAACTTAAAAAAACAAACTGCACAACTGTCAACAGCACTGCAAACAGAAAGAAAACTTCGGACAAACAATATATCCATATATACTTTGGTGTGAAATAGCGCTTGCGCTGTGTTTCACCGAGTGAGTGAGGATACCGGAGGCTCATACCCCAACACCTCCCCATCCCCCTTCCCATTCCCCAAATGTCGGCAACGCACTTGTGACGCCTCTGGTGTTGCGGGTGTCCATGGGCGGCGGTAATCGCTTTCCATCAGGTGATACGTCTGGTCGTTTGCCCACTATACAATACAAAAAAAAAAAACACTCGATTGACTAGCGGTATATAGCAGGCCTAAAAATAATTCATTTTTCTGTGGTAGGCATAAACCTCTATTCTAAGGAGAGGTTACTTATCTAGTAGATAGAATTTATTAAAGCCCGTTAATTAATTGTGGGATTCGAACTCGCAGAAGATCGCAGGTCTGACCCATTACGAAACGACCGCTCCGAAAAATACCTCAATTAATGAGATAATGTCAAATGATGTCTTGTGTAAAAGCGACAATATGTCTCGAAATAAACGGCACCTTCAGAGAACATGTGATATTTCGAACAAAGTCGGTACCGACATGACACAGTGACTCAGTATGTAAACCAGGGCGCGAGATCGCTGAGTGTTAAGGTCGTGGTACATTAGGATCTTGAAATGACACTCGTAGATATGTATGTTAAGGTGCGTTCCCACGGTCTGTGTACTTGTGGTTAGTCGTGAATAATCCTATAAGTAAACACTATCAAGCTTAGTAATATGTTTCGGCTCTTTGTTTTCACCCTAAGTTCGTCAATATATATTGATTACTAGCTGAGTCCCGCGGCGTTACCCGCGATATAACAACGGTAACGCTGCAGGGCAAAGCTACTAAAAAAGTAGCCTAAGTTACTCCTTATACCATCAGTTATTTACCAATAAAAGTCCGATCAAAATCTGTTCAGCCGTTCCAAAGATTAGACGGAAAAAACTAACAAAAAAAAATTTGGTATTTGTATTGTGTAAATATACATATACATGTAGTAAAATTTGATATTTATTTGGATAGATATAGATGTATAGATAATACACAGTGAAACTTTAAGAACTAATAAAATAACATACTTTACTCCTAGGCCTTTATTAAATTTTTATAAGCAATGCTCAACGAAAACCTGACTAGCGCACACACTGCCGATAACTGCCGATTTATACTATTAGGTAAAAAATTTTAGCTATAATGAAAATTAGATACTGGTAATAGAAGAGCAAATGTTATGGCGAACCTTGAGAGAGTCAGTGGAGTTCTTTGGGCTGAGATAGTGATGGATGAATAAAATCATCACAAATTAAAGGATACCACGAATTGAAGTCTTACTATACGGCCAACGTACGACGAACGGCTCTGCGAACTTTTTACATACCAATGTACTAATAAAATTTCCCTAATTCAGTGACCAATTAGTACAAATTGAATAAATATCAAAAAACTATCAAAAAAGTTATTGCGCAACCTTCTGCGCGAATTCGGACTAGCCAAGATACGTCGGCCGACAGTACACGGATATCGTCCAAATTTTAGCTAATAATATTCATACGTGTTACGAAAATTCTTTCATTACACACTAGTGTATACGAACCTTAAAGTTATTACAACATAACGACGGATACTTTGCACGTAAATTTAATTATTTACGCGTGGAACACACCTAAGTTAAATGTAGTTGTTGTCTTATTACGTGCTACAAATCATACAAATTATATTACGAGACTTCTAGCTGAGCGTTTTGTTTTTGTTTTGTTAATTGTCACCCAAAATACGGCATATATGTATTACTAACTGACTGTATAAGCTACTGGACATGGGCCTTTCATACGAAAGTAGGTGTTGGTATACTACGGTCCACGCTGGCCCTATACCGGGTTGCCCAGACGGGTTGGTAAAGGATTGATTCAAGTTTTCCTTCTCTTTCCAGTGCTGTTGTCATGCGTAGTCAGTGCTGGATTAACCCTTAAGCAAATTAAGCAATTGCTTAGGGCATCACTTCTTGGGGGGGCACCAGCACCAGAAACAGCAAAAAAGCTCGATGCTTTATCAATATTGTACATAGAGTCAGATATGCTAAAAATATTGGACTTCAAAACTATTTTCCGCGAATTTAATGCCCGAAAAAGTCGCAAGTCGTATATCAATAAAAAAATTTAAAAAATGCTTTGATTTTTATTGTATGTAATACCTTCTCAACGTATGTCTTTCGACCTTCATACATATTCTAAGGTACGTAATTTATGATACTAGTTTACTTATGGATAGGGGGGCCCCAGAGGCGTGGATTGCTTAGGGCATCAAGTAGTCTTAATCCGGCACTGTGCGTAGTCCGTTTCCTTAGACGTTTAACGACACCCATTGGATAAATAGTGCAGTAACATTTTGTATTCTTAATCCACACGGACCATGAACTACCCGAATAGACATATCTACATATAATATTGTTTAATGAAGATTCATTTATCTGATCTAGGAGTTTTAACCCTACCTCTACAGTACTCGTAGATAATTTTAATAGGTACGAAACAGCTTTCTAGTACTAAAATGTCCTGCTATGGAATCTTGAAAAACAGTCGGAACCCTACACAGTACCTAGTACCTAGATCACCCCTTTTTTTCTGTATATCCCCTCGGATACCACCTCCTGGTGGCATGTCGGACTAGAATCGATTAACGCCGTTTCGGATACTAAATGCTGACTAACCAGGTGCACCCTAGAAAGAAAAACCCTGGAACCCCGACGTATCTCGGAGCACTTACGGTTTGTAGATGGCCTTGTCCTGTGTGGGAACCCCGATGTTCCGGTTACTGTCCCCCAGGATCACTTTGTATCGAGTTGTTTTTTTTTATTGAATATGGGGCAAACGAGTAGACGCATCACCTGATGGTAAGCGATTACCGCCGCCCATGGACACCAAAAGCGTCACAAATGCGTTGCCGACCTTTGGGGGATGGGGAGAGGGAATGAGGGAGGGTTTGGGCCTCCGGTATCCTCACTCACTCGGTGAAACACAGCACAAGCGCTATTTCACACCGGTTTTCTGTGAGACCGTGGTATCACTCCGGTGGAGCCGGCCCATTCATGCCGAAGCGTGGCTCTCCCACGGAACAAAGATACCTAGAACACCGAAGTAATGTTAGGTCAGTATTACAATAGCACCTGTGTCATACACTTACAGTGGGAATATGAATTAAATAAGTTTGTTTCGTGTTTCTTTGTTCTCTATGAACACACACTAAGTCGGTAACCTTGACACACATACGTATAGGTACCAGTTCTGGGGATATTTCTGGTTAACGTGATGATAATTGGTGATAATTTGTGGTATCCGGACGTTTTAAGTAATGGATTCATGCAAGTTAGTATAATACCCCTATAATTGGCTACTTACACGATAATAATTTATTTTTTTAATTTCCGGTTTTGTGAAGTCCCATTACTAGGTTTGATTTATGTATCTTGGAGAGTTTAAAAAAATTGAAACAATGCTCATCCTACTAATATTATAAACGCGAAATTTTGTAAGTATGTAAATAAGTATGTTTGTTACTCTTTCACGCAAAAACTACTAAATGGATTTTGATGAAACTGTATAATAATATAGCTTATACATCAAAATAACACATAGGCTAAAATTTATAAAGATACTAGCTTCGCCTCGCGGCCTTGCCCGCGTTTATTGTCGTACCGCGGGCAAGAATAGACTCAGACACTGTTTAGAATAATAATATTACGAGTAACACTAAAAATTTTGTGATCCACAAATACCTATTTGTGGATCACAAAATTTTTAGTGATGTTCAAGATGGCTGGGTGGAGCTGGATGCGAGAAGTCGAAGATCGAACCAAGTGGCGGGCAATTGGAGAGGCCTATGTTCAGCAGTGAACTGCGATAGGCTGATGATGATGTTGAGTATTTTTTTTTTGTTGAAATTAAATTCACTGTCAATTTTTTGTCAGATCAAAGCACTTAGAATTTTGAAAGATTTTTTATTACGAGAATTGACCCGATTGCTGTTAAACATATACAAAAGTTTCTGTATTTCTGCTTCCAGTTCAATCGAATAAATACGAAGATGATTAAAAAATACTTTTCTACTAACTACCCGACTGCATAAAAACTTTGTTGAAATTGTTACAGCCTATGTCACCTCTGTCATTATTACAAATCTATTGACATCTCATTTATTAAAATCGGTTCTGGAGTGCCTTCTTTCTTTTTCTTTTTTTTTGTGCAGGATTCCGCTCGGATACCACTTGTGGTTATGTCGAACTCGAACCGACTAAAAACCACACACCGTCTCAGGTACTAGAAGCCGGGAATCAGGTGCACCCTCGGAAGGAAATCCCTGCAACCCCGACGTACCTCGGTCCACCCCGACGTACTTGGAGGACGGAAGGTTCTGGAGTGCCTAACTAAGGTGAAACAAACAGACATACATAGAATGACCCTTCCCTTGGGTTTTGCAGTAGAACGGGCGAAATGCTACTTAAAGTTAAGGAAGACACAAGAACTAACAAGAATTGTTTAATTACAATATTAAACAATCAGTTCTTCGACCTTTTGATAATAAATCTTTGTATTTTGTTTTCTATTGTTTTTATTTGAATAATTCATTAACAAGTTATGCAATGAATATTTTTTTTCAGGAACACAGTCATAAATCATTGTTATCTTATATGAAAATAAATTTTAATTGCTTCTTGAGATACGTTTACCAAGGTCTTCTTTGAAAGGGTTTCAAAGATGCTTTGCAAATAACATATTATTGAAAGAGATTTGTTTGTTTTCATTTTGCGTTAATAACTGTATTAACTAACATTATAAGTAAGTATTACACACATCCACGCCTATAAGCTTTAGAAGTGGGAGAGTAGTATTAAATTCATAAATTAAAGTATTAATTATTATTATTAACGCTAAGTGTTGTGTGTTCAAATCCCACATGGAACAACACATTATGTATTCCACAAATTGTTGTTCTGAGTCTGGGTGTTCTTTGTGCCCGTTTCAGGTATTGTTGGAGTTGTCTTTTAAAAATTTTTTTTTACTTTCTTTTTATCGCGCATTTTATTTAAAGAGCAAAGAGGTTCATTTCAATTGAACAACCGTTTGTTTATAGTTTTAAGTTTTCACTTCTGACTGCAGTCCTAAGGACAGCTTTGTGTTTTTTTTTAATCTGCATAACATAAATCTGATGAAACGGAAACAAAAAAGTTAGAACAGCAATTTGTGTATCGCACGAAGTGTGGTCTCATGTAGGGTTTTAGACCACGACACCATCCATACAGTCAATCGATTTATTCTTTACTTCTTGGGAATGATTTAGTATTGTGAAATAAATTCTATAAGATTATACTTCATTCAATCCCCCTCTTGACTGCACCCGTCAATTCGTGTCAGTTTAAAGTAATATATCACATGTCTCGGGGCTCAAAGGGTGAATGTTAAATGTAATTGAAAGCGACATACCTTTGAGTACTGAATCATAAGATAATATAAATTGACTTTATGCAATTTTCAAAATCAAATTAAGTTGTGACTGACGGGCCAATTGGATTAGCGGTTAGTGTTCTTGAATGCTAAGCTAGAGGTCGTAGGTTCGAACATTTGTTTTATGTTTAGGTGTAATCTATACTAATAATAAAGCTGAAGAGTTTGTTTGTTTGAACGCGCTAATCTCAGGAACCGCTGGTCGGATTTGAAAAATTATTTCAGTGTTGGATAGTCTATTTATCGAGGAAGGCTATAGGCTATATATCATCACGCTACTACTAGGAGCGGAGCACCAATGAAGAATGTTTCAAAAAAGGGGGAAAATTTTCAAGCTAAGGGTAGAAGTCGCAAACGAGGTTACGTAGGTCAACTAGTTCATTTATAAGATTGGATCGGATTGTTAAAGTTGAAGAAGTGAAGTATTTATGAGCCTGTCCAAGTGACTGTACTCAGTCTGATAGAAACCATTAGCAGTATCCAAGAGTGGTAGTCACCATACTGTTTGCTAATGAAGACAATGTAACAACGCAGCGTGGAGACCCACACTATGGAGGATTATTAAGATGTTTCTGCATCGTTGGGCCTCCACAGCTCCGGTCTCACGTCAGCCGTTCTTTTTGTCTCGTTTGGTTATTGTAAAGAGATTAATATAAATCCTATAGGACAAATAAGAGTGGTGATACTCCATATTCTTAAATCATCACCACATGTATAGGTGGTAAGAGAGATGTATATTACGATGGTAACATAATGTACTCTTATGTCAACATCGACGGCATTATTGCGCAGTAACAACCCCCAAAATACTCATTAAAAACAATGAATTAAGATCATATTATTCCGCTTTGTTTAAACATAATGTAATCATAATGATATTAAGATAAATTTAATTAAGTAATGAATAATAACAACTGTATAATGTTACCTTGGGGGAATTAAACTTGGACAAAACACTTTAAAATGCGTTACCATATTTAAAAGTTTTAAGGTAAACGTAGTCCTTAAGGTACCTTCAGTTGGAAAGCTTGAACTTCACGTAAAGACTTCGTTCGAATTCTGTGGTGTGTCTCAGACCTCAGAACTGCCTTGTTACCATGCTAACCGCTAGACCATAGCGATTAGCATGAAGAGATCTTAGGATTGATTGAGGCTCGGGCCAAAAGTGTTGTTGGGTTTTTCTTGCATCCTTTGTAGTTTCTCCATTCTATTTTATATTTTTCTTTGGTATTGTGTTTTATCATGTTTTTATTTGGGCTTAGGGTAAGGGTAGTAGTGGCTCTGGTGCACAAACTGTCGGTTCTAATCCCCTTTTGGCCAATTCGTTTGCTGCATCATTGTCCATCAAGTTACTATGCCTTTTTATCCATTGCAGGTTAATTTTATTTGTGGTTGCAATGGACTGGATATTGTCATGACATTCCTTGTTGAGGGCAGAAGTCATCTTGTTGATGCACTGTCAGAGACAATTCTAATGTGTAAATTCTCACATCTCTGGCTGCAATTGTTTGCGCTGCTTTGATTATGCCAACATATTCTGCTTGGAAGATTGTGTTTAGCTTGTCTAGAGGCCAAAGCTTAGCTAAGAAGGAATACCTTCTTTTAATTTCATCGTAGTCAGTTTAAAAAAAAAATTATGATTTACCATCAACTGAGTATAATGTTTTTTTAATTAAAAAAATACAACTCCTGCATTAGGAATACACTTCCTGTGTCGGGGATTTCACAAACATACATGAAACGGACACAAAGAAAACCCTGGCTCAGATATGTGAGATTTGAACCCAAAATACATGGTGCAGTAGAATGCGGAGAGTCAACCGCTTAAATCACATGGCCACCGTGCTTACAAAATATGAATTAAATTACCATCAAGTGCTTTATAAATCATATTACAGAGTTTATGTGAAGAATGTGCTTACTTTTAACAAAGAATTTGGGAAACCTAATTAAGATTTGGATTAACGAATTTCCATGTAAACATAACCGAGATGGTATCTTTCCAATTAGTTACGCAGACATATAACATATTCATTTGTGGGTATTATATCAAGGTTCATTGTATCGTAATAATTATAAAGGAAATTCCTATGTATTAATCTATACAAAAAAATTAAATTGGAGTGTCTGTTTGTAATATTAAAATAACCGCTTTTTACTAAATGCACATACACCTATTTTAAAAATTCTTTCACAAAAGCTAATAAGTATATCCTAATACTAATACACATAGCCTGAAAAACACACAAAAAATACAGTCAAGTTCAGAGGCGGTGGTTAAAAATATTATCGTAGTTCACAAAGAAGAAAAGCAGCAACAAAGCTCTTTAAAAATTCTCAATTTTTGTGTTAAAATGCAAAGGGATGTTTAGAAATAGTGATCGTGTGTTTAACTTGGGGCGGCAAAGATCGTATACTACATCGCTCTTTTATAAAGGTAAAACATTCTCGAACTAGTACTATCAGTTCTCGATGTATCGAGTTACTTTTAGAGTTTAGATCGATTATGGTCTGAGTATAAGTAAGGGTTTAAGGTCAAACGAGGCGCTCATAGTACTCGGTGATTAGAAACAATCACAGAGGGTAAGCAACGACGGCGCGGTCAGTAGCTGGATGGGTGCCCGCTCGTGTTATGTTACCATGAGCGTCTCCGTGATTTGGAGGTCAGTTGTTATCATAGGATAAGAGTCGTGAAGCTTAGTTGGAGACCTTTGGGCTGCTTAAAAACATTCAACGGCAAGATTACGTAGCCAAAACATTGTCTTGCCAGTCCCCAACCCGCATTTGGCCAGTGTGTGGACGTATGGCCTTAACCCTCCCCTGAGAAGAGACCCGAGCCTAGCAGTGAGACGTTATGAATTGTTGATGAAGGTCACAACTTTTTGCCACTTTATCTCGTTTGACATTACTGTATTGAGGTGTCAGGTTCACTCCCAGGTAAGATCGAAGTAAGCTTTTTTTATGAATAATATGTATGTATTTAGAATAAAATGTATAGGTATTTATCAGGCAATCTATCTATCATAGTCAAAGGTTTACTTAGTTTGAATCTAAATGGCGTTAACTGGCCTCAACGTTTTAAAGACTGCATTGCAACCAATGAAGACCACTTCGATTAAGCTTTATATATTTTTAATGGTTTTATATTAATGTATTAAACTAACACACAAAAAAAAATTGTTTTTCTTTTTAACAATATTTATGGCCAGACCAAGTATATGAAACTTCTAAGACAATAATTCAGGTGAGAATAAATGGTAACTACATTCGGACACTTTCTGAGTGGCTGATATATTAAGCGATTGGAGCGAGGATCTACGACAAGGGGTTCTATTGGAAATAACGATTCTATCTTGCTTCGTGCTTCACGTACAGTCTTCATTCTTTATTTCTAGTGTAACTATTCGCCTGAAAGATTACTTAAAACACTCAAATTGATCTTTCGAGACTCAAACGAGGGGGTAAGTTTTAATTCTTGGAATTTTTAATGCGTGTAATATTTAACAATGAAGCTACGCAATGTAAGTGTGGCATTTATTTTTTTTATTGAATAGGTTCAAACGAGCAGACGTATCGCCTGATAGTAAGCGATTACCGCCGCCCATGGACACCCGCAACACCAGAGGCGTCACAAGTGCGTTGCCGGCCTTTAGGGGATGGGGAGGGGGGTGAGGGGAGGGGATGGGGTATGGGCCTCCGGTATCCTCACTCACTCGGTGAAACAAAGCGCAACCGCTATTTCACACCGGTTTTCTGTGAGGCCGTGGTATCACTCTGGCGAGCCGGCCCATTCAAATAGACTCATAATTTATTTTTTAGCCAGTGTGCAAAATCCAACGGTAGTCACCATATTCATTGTGAATATGGAAAATTCAACATTGCAGCATGGTAAACCACATAGGGGCATATTGAGATGCTTTAGTAGCTTTGGGTCTCTGGTCTCACAATCACCAAAAGAACACGACAGCTCGAATGTTCTCATTTTAATTGATCTTAAGTGCGAGGTAAATATTTCGTACAGCCACTGCACGACGGGAGACCTCTTAGCTGCTAAAAACAATTGTTTTTTCTTTTAAAAAGACAACAACCGCACAATAAATATGTCTAGTATCGAAGTATATATATATATATTTACTTACAAACATCTCAAATTCGTGCCACGGTTCAATGAAATACGATTTTTTGTAAATTTCATCGGAATCTAAACACGGAAATACCTACTTTACTCAAGACTTCTTAAAATACTTATGTCAAAGAACTGAAAAACAATTTGAGAGTAATTCACACAATTTTGAGCATCGACTTACACTTCGAGTTATTTATCTCTGGGATTACCTACTAGGTAGGTACTTTCGACACAAAGAATTGAAAGATACACAAAAATTGAGACACCTGAAACAAATGACTGCACGGTTCAAATCTGTCATTGAATTTCCGTAAAGTCCTCAGTTTATTTCTAATTCAGGCAATTTTGTGGGAATAATAATTTACTTCAAAAACAATAGCTTGATAATAACTTGACATGTCTAATCCCAAATTAAGCAGAGTCAGATCCTGTAAGACAGTTACCAGACTAATGATAAACATAATTACATATTTCTCACACATACAGTTACGAAACATTATATCCGTGTTGTGACGAATTAAGAATAGGTACGGAGTGTCACTTCCGCTACTCATATGGTAGGGGTCGTAAGAGATGGTAAGAGCTAACTACAAACATATAACCACAAATGGGAGAGCTATGCTTCGGCATGAATGGGTCGGCTCGACCGGAGTGATACCACGGCCTCACAGAAAACCGGTGTGAAATAGCGTTTGCGCTGTGTTTCACCGAGTGAGTGAGGAGACCGGAGGCCCATACCCCTCCCCCCATCCCCTAAAGGTCGGCAACGCACTTGTGACGCCTTTGGTGTTGCGGGTGTCCATGGGCGGCGGTAATCGCTTACCATCAGGTGATACGTCTGCTCGTTTGCCCACTATTTAATAAAAAAAAAAAAAAAACAAAGGAAGGAAAATTTATACGAAGCCTAAACCGATCTGTCTGGCCAGCATGATATACGAGTAGTATATCAAAATCTCCTTTCAAAGACGATGTACAGGTCAATCAAATTGCAAATTGATAAAATTCTACTAAGAGAACACTCAGATACGAAATGATTTGATCATGATCTTCACAAAGATGTTTACTCTTAGTGGGAATAGAATGATTATGAACTCTGACTCAGTATTCTTGGTAATCTTTGTTAAAAAACAAAGAGATCATTAATGATATTACTACTTTATCCAAGAGAGAAAAACTTTTTTTTCTACCAAAACCAACCAAGCCAGCATTCCAATTCGTAGTGTCTATTCACCTTGGTGACCATACAAAAACTGACGTGGTAGTCTTGAAGGTAAATCGGAGCGACCTCTGAGAGGCTGCGCAACCTTTTTGTGGGAAAACCTCCGACAATCGTGGAAATGTCCCTCTCTTACTGTCAACGACAATGAATTGTTTTTTAAACAATGACAAGTTCGAAAAATCTTATCGTAACGATCTGGGATTTGTAAAACTATATGTATTTAAATATACGATTTTAATGACAATAAATGTTTTAAAGTATATAGGTGTTGCAGAAAGGTATCGAAAAATATACGAAATATTATTTTAGGAATATAGAAGTGATGTACGAGTATAATAGTACAAAGCGTTACCGGTTTTAGTGAAATTCTTGATTTTTCTTACAGCCTTAAATATTAAATGTTGAAATATGTTAAATAAGAACTGACAAACATTCACTAAATTGGTTATCATCAACATCGGCCTATTGTAGTCCACTACTGGTGACAGGTCTCGAAGAAAATTTATTTATTAAACCATAATTTGGTGTGTGTGCCTGTTTAGATCATTTCCAATACATATACAAAAATGAAATAATAAAAACTATATTGTCATAAAAATGTGGATATTTCAGTTTTTATGTCCACAGTTTTTATAACAGCCTGTATAAGAACACCGTCTCAATTGCCTACTGTTCTTTTCACGCTAGTATGACCACGTTATTGATGATCATGATTGGCTAAATTAGCTCTCTGTAGTTAATTTAGGAAAGGACGTATGTCTACCTTGTACTTAAATTTTTATCAAGTTGTTGCTCACGATGAACTTCAATCTATCTAACAACTGACGTATCTAAGAGAGGATATTTCCTAGTTTACTTCATGCTTAGATTAATTGAAAGGATTGAATAGAAACAGAACTTTTATTATTTTGTCAAAAAATATTCGGTATATGCAAAAAGGCCAATTTAATCTTTTATCGCATTTATAAAGCAACCTTACGAGTGCATAAATACTCATTCAGTGGCTTCAGAAAAATGGAAGGTCTCTAAACTCTTTTATCGGTATATTGATACGTTCTGGATTGGTATGGAGCTTGTAAGTTTTCGTTCTCTTTGCGGTTCTGAGTAGTTTTCCACCAAACAACTTGTAACGGCACTGATTCTAGAATCTTTAAATGATATTGAGCCGTAAACTAAATAGTTTTAAAGTCCATATTACTTAGTTCAGCTACGATCGCGATGCGCGATCGTAGCGTACGTAGCATAGGCGCCGCAGTCAAGCTCGTATGCACTGGTTGGTAATTTGAAATTAAACTACTGTATACACTATTGCATATGGTTTAAAGAATGTATATGAGTCGAAATCATCCTTTAGTAAGCTCTTACTATGTCCAGGGACCGAGTAAAGGTCTATTCATACCTGAGCAATATTTGCTGCAGCTGTGGACAGAGGTATATAGCGCGAGGGTTTCAATTAGGTATTATATATGAAGTTATGGGACTAGAGCGAAGAGATACGTTACGTGTGGTATTTTACCTACAAGGATAGCGAATTTCTAGTAGGTACGAGTATAATATAAGCAGCACTCACTTTTCAGTATACTTTACCGCAGGCGGTAACTAATGCCGCGCAAGGGGCCTAACCAAGATACAAGTGTTTTTGGCATCGAATCATCGTCATCAACAACCCATTACGTCCCACTGCTGAGCTCCTCTCAGGAGAGGCTTAAGGCCATACGTCCCCACGCTGGCCAAGTGCGGGTTGGAGACGGGCAAGACAACGTTGTGGCTACGTAATTCTTGCCGTTGGATGTTTTTAAGCCGCCGAAAGGCCTTTGACTAAGCTTCAAGACAGTTATCCTATAAAAACAATCGAGACCGACTGCTTAGCGTGACTTTCGAATCACGGAGACGCTCATGGTATCTTGCCCCTAGAGGTAACCCATCCAGGTATTGATCGAGTCGTCGTTGCTTACCCTCGGTGATTGTTTCTAATCACCGAGTGCAACTGAGCTATGAGCGAATCGAATATCTTTCTACAATCTTTGACCATGTGGCTTAACGTTGACATGACATCAATCCCATAAATTTGTTTAGTTTTCTAAAAACGTGTATACGTATACTTGGCGAGGGCCTCAGGTACTCTATATCCATAATCCATCATCACACAAGGAAATATGTTTGTATGGTTTATTTATAATAAATTGTCTCTAATGTTCATATAAGTGTATTACTCAACTACGTGATTGACCTCGCTAGTAATAAAATTATTATTTTAAATTAACTCCTTGAGCAAAATTCAAATTTAAACGGCATTTGTTTTAATATGATCTTGTTAAGATCTGCTATTTACCATTATAGCTAAATTGTTCGTGTTTTGTTTAAGTTTTACGAAATGTATGAAACTGTAAATGCACTGCAATGGATATTCTCAAACACGTCTCTCAAATTTTGTTTTAGCTTCTATGGTTGTATTTCTCATGAAAGTTTTCTTTAAAGTATTTTCTTCAATTTAATAATTTCTTAAGATTAATTAATATCACACTTTAGCTACCCTATCTTCGTCAATTTTATTATAATCAACGCATCAGCAATTGTTTTAGTCTTGAGCGGTCTGCATCTCACGATGCCAATCGCTTTCTTTATTCGTGACGAATTGCTAGATTGTTTTACTTTTTGTATATGAGCCTGCCAAAGCGACTCTACTGTCTGATGGAAAACATGAGTAGAATCTAGGAGTAGTGGTCATAATACCCATTGAGAATGCAGATAATGCAACAATGCACCATAGTAACCCACACTATGGCGACACATTGAGATGCTTCTGCATCATTGGGTCACCGGTCTCGCCAACGAAAAGACTGCACGAATGCTGTCGTTTTATATTGATATTTTATGAGAGGGTAGTACTACCCCGGTCGAGCCGTTTGTCTCTAATGTTCATATAAGTGTTCTGCTGTAAGTAAGGCCATACGTCCCCAAGCTGGCCAAGTGCGGGTTGGAGAAGGGCAAGACAACGTTGTGGCTACGTAAATCTTGCCGTTAGATGTTTTTAAGACGCCCAAAGGCCTCCAACTAAGCTTCACGACTGTTATCCTATGAAAACAATCGACTCTAGTCCTATAAGTGTCCGTTCGTGCTGATGTTTTTGTAATTATTATTTTGGTTCCACGGCTTCGCATATTAACCTTTCATATAACCAGTAACCTTTGACAATGCCATAAGGGGAAACCGGTTAGGATTAAACTTATTAAACATTGTGGAACATGTGCAAGTGAATTAAATTCTAGAATGTTCAACGAGTTCCATCAACTGCTGACAACAAGACTACAAATTATATATTATACTAGCTGACCCGGCAAACGTTGTTTGGCCATTAAAATTTGGGTGGGTGCTCCTTCTCATTCAGGCGTATCAAAAAATTGATGTTGGTAAAAAAACCTGCCCGATATGCATACAAAATTTCATAAAAATCGGTCTAATTGTTTCGGAGGAGTTTGGTAACAAATACCGCAATACGAGTATTTTATATATAAGACTAGCTGAACCCCGCGGTGTTACCCGGGGTTATTGTAGTAACGCGGGTAACGCCGCGGAACAAAGCTAGCCTAAAAAAGTAGCCTGAGTTACTCCTTGTATCATCAGCTATCTATCAGTGAAAGTCTCGTCAAAATCGGTCCAGCCATTGCATAGATTAGTCAGACAGACAGACAGAGAAAAAAATTTAAAATATGTACCGTTTTTTATTACATACATATGTATTTAGTAAAAAGCAGTTATATTAATATTACAAACAGACACTTCCAATTTATTTATTTGTAAGATGTAAGATAGATATTGTTTCAAGTCTAACCTACACTGTTCAATGTTTATGCCGATCTACAATAATTAAACATTATATTACACAATAAGGTATCAAGTTCTCGAGCGTGGGAAAATTAATTATAGTTAACACAGCAATTTTCCTATACAAATAGGCCTATTAAATGGTGTTTATTATAACACCACAATAGATTAACAAACCGTATGGTGGAATTAAGAATGCAGTCGAGGTAACTTGAGAGTAAAATACGCAGGACAACAGCACTGAAAAGAGAAGGAAAACTTAAAACAAACCTTATACCCAGCCGTCTGACCACTGTGGTGTAGGAGGTACAACCTCTTTTGTAATGGGGAGAGCCACGCTTCGGCATGCATGGGCCGGCTCGACCGGAGTGATACCACGGACTCACAGAAAACCGGTTACATTGCGAACCCTACGAGATAGATCTAAATAATGTACTACAGTATTGTACACCTTAAAAAGGTCTACAAAAAAGGTCAAGGGTGATCTTTATATACGTACGTTTAAATTTTACAAATACATAATGCATTAAGCTATCTATTTTAGGGACCATTTACGTGCTTGCTGAGGATTGCCAAGCCTAGACAAGCTAAAAGCCTTTGCAAAGGCTTTTTTGGCACACGCTTACGTCTCTGTCAGGGTAATACGTTACGAAGTTCTGTCGACCATTTCTGTTGTGTTCGTCTTGATATTTATTAATTACATGAATTTTTAACAAGATTTTTTTTTTTTTTTTTTTTTTATTGAATTGGAGGCAAACGAGCAGACGCATCACCTGATGGTAAGCGATTACCGCCGCCCATGGACACCTGCAACACCAAAAGTGTCACAAGTGCGTTGCCGACCTTTGGGGGATGGGGAGAGGGAATGGGGGAGGGGTTGGGGTATGGGCCTCCGGTATCCTCACTCACTCGGTGAAACACAGCGCAAGCGCTATTTCACACCGGTTTTCTGTGAGGCCGTGGTATCACTCCGGTCGAGCCGGCCCATTTATGCCGAAGCGCGGCTCTCCCAAGAATACAATAATAATAACTTTATTTCTCAATATATGAAGATTTAAAGTGGCTACCATCGCTCGAACACAAGGGGAGGAAATTTTTAGGTTTCAGTAATCTCACTCCTGCGAATACGTGGCAAGACAACTTAAAACTTAATAAATACACAATAACGTATATGAATTACACTATCACTATACTGTAAACCTGAATTGTTGATTGAAAGGACCAGACCAAATAACCTGAGGAAAATTATACCTAAAAACAAATACCTACTGCCGAAAACTAATAACTTGTACGGTCAAAAAGTAGAAGAGTACTTATCACTACTCTTCTAAATAAAATGCCAGAGAAGATACAATCTTTGTATAAAAAGAAGGCAAAACATGCCTTCCAATATAAATTGAAAAACCACTATCTGCCGAAGGTAAATAACATTGTGTGTTGTATTTTATTTTATTTTGTTTTATTGAATCACATAGCTTGTATTACATAGCTTTTAGCGACTCACTGCCACCCAGATAGACCCTGCGAGGTTTTCGTGGTGCAGTTTTCATCACTGTGTCTGTGTATAAAAAAATAAATTGGATTGTTTGGAGACTTATTCAAATACACAACGCGTGGCCGGACACAGCCACAGCCGGTTTTTATAATCTTATAAAATATAAAGTTTGAACTAATATGTTTCTCACAATATATTTTGTGTGTACATGTAATTATAATGTAATACAACATTCACTTCCTTTGTTTTTTATGATGTTTATTGTTGAGCAGAAAAAAATATGACTTTGACAATGTAAGGTAGTTCTATTATGTATCTCATAACCTTGTAATTAAAAGTGGGGGTAAAAGTGTAAACCCAAAATCCCCGTTCAGTCCTCAGGAGGAAGAGGGAAGGCAATGAAAGAAAGGAAAGAAAAATGCGATCAACTGTAATATAATGAAGTTATTACCTAACAGAATAATGTGCGCGAGGTCTCGGGTTCGGTTCCCGGCTCGGACCAAATGTTTGTATGATCTGCAAATATTTGTTTCGAAGTTGGGTGTTTTCTATATATAATATGTATGTATTTACAAAAAAAAGTATATATGTATTTGTATCAGTTGTCTAGTACCCATAACACAAGCTCTGCTTAGCTTGGGACTAGAGAGCGTTGTTAAAAAAAAAAAAATAATATCCGTCGAAAGTATATACTATACTTCAGCAAAAACAATATTTTTAAAAAGTTTTGTCTGTCTGTTGGTTCCAGCTAATCTCTGGAACGGTAGGAGGGATTTTAGTAGGAATTTAACCTGCATATAGCTGTTGAGAAGTAACAGTGGCAGCGAAAAGACGACTATGGCACTACTCGTCAGCGGACTGGGATGGAATGCGGGATTATTTTGCATCCATCCCGTGGGCTCAACGCTGCTTTAAAGACAAAGATGTGTCGCAAACTGCGGCCGCCGTGGCTGGCGAAATCACTGTTGGAATGGAATACTATGTTCCCTACAGTGAGGTCGCCAGCGCAACGACCCGTCCTTGGTTTAATCGCGAGTGCGCCCATGCTGTTGCGCAAAAACGATCGGCTTACCGCGCATGGACCAGAGCTCACGCTCGCGGCTGCCCCGACGTAGGTCAACTAAAAGCAGCGTTCAACAAAGCCACAAGGGAATGCAAGAAGGCTTACATTAGAGCGGATGCCCAGCGCATTGCGCGGCTTGGCCAAGAACTCGTCGCACACCCTACGGGTAGCCGAAAGTTCTGGCGATTGGCTAAAGCCGTGCAGTCCAACTTCTGCCAGTCCTCGCTACCACCGCTGAAATGCCCCGACGGATCACTCGCCCATCAGCCGCAGGAGAAAGCAAAACTGCTTGTTGATCTCTTTGCGGCTAACTCCCGAATCGACGACCGTGGCAAGCACCCGCCTACCATTCCGACCTGCGACACTACGATGCGGGATATTCGCATCCGGTTGAATGATGTCCGCGCGGAGCTTCGGTCACTCGACGTCCGGAAAGCCAGTGGACCCGATGGCATCCCAGCGGTGGTTCTTAAGAAATGTGCACCAGAGTTGTCTCCGGTATTGACGCGCCTGTATTGCCTGTCGTATTCATCAGGAACTGTCCCGATGGCCTGGAGAGAGGCGAATGTTCAACCCATCCCCAAAAAGGGCGACCGTTCAAACCCGGCAAACTACCGTCCGATAGCCGTCACCTCAATTCTCTGCAAGGTATTTGAAAGAATAATAAATAAACAACTGATTCACTACCTGGAGGATCACTCCGTACTAAACGATCGTCAATATGGTTTTAGACCGAACCGATCCACGGGTGATCTTCTAGCGTATGTGACACACCTTTGGGGTGAAGCTATTGACAGGCATGGGGAATCCTTGGCAATCAGCCTTGACATGGCCAAAGCCTTTGATAGGGTTTGGCACCGTTCGCTTCTCTCCAAGCTACCGGCATACGGTTTACCCCCCAAACTCTGCAACTGGGTTGCCGCATTTCTGCACCAGCGCCGCATTAGAGTCCTTTGCGACGGTGCGGCCTCCGATTTTCAGCTGATCAACGATGGAGTACCTCAGGGGTCTGTCCTGTCACCCACGCTGTTTCTTCTGCATATCAATGACATGCTCGCCCTTGCCAACATTCATTGCTATGCAGACGACAGCACAGTTCACGGGCGATATTTTGGACATCCCACAGCTGGGCTAGCAGATAATGATAAAAAACGACGGGAACTTGTCGCTCAACTCGACCATGACTTGGACCGCATTTCTCAATGGGGCTCTGAGAATCTGGTCGAGTTCAACGCCAAGAAAACACAGGTGTGCGCGTTCTCTGCCAAAAAGTCTCCATTCCTTCCCCTTCCCACTTTTCAGAGCACTCGACTGCCATTACAAGGTAGGCTCGATATCCTGGGCATGGATATCAGCCGCGATCTCAACCCTCGCGAATACGTTGAGAGTGTCACTAGGGCGGCCTCGCGGAAGCTAGGTATCCTTAATAGGGTGAGACGGTTCTTCTCGCCCGAGCATCGGTGTCTGCTTTACAAGACCCAGGTTCGCTCGTGCGTGGAGTACTGTTCTCATCTTTGCGATGGAGCCGCGCAGTATCTATTCGACGCTCTCGACCGGTTGCAGCGGCGAGCCATCCGCATTGTCAGCAGTCCCCAGACCACCAAGTCCCTTGAGCCTCTGCAGTTGCGTAGAGATATCGCCTCTATGGCAGTCCTCTATCGCCTTTATCATGGAGAGTGTTTTGAAGAGCTGTTCCAACTGGTCCCCCCTTCCCCCTTCCTCTACAGGACAACACGTGCCGGTCTTGGATGTCACCGCTTCAGAGTGGTAGACATACGCTCTCGTACTCGCCGCTTCGGTTCTTCCTTCCTGTGCCGAGCGGTCAAAACCTGGAACTCACTACCTGCGTACGTGTTTCCCTCCCACTATGAACCCGGGTCCTTTAAGCGGAGCGTGAAGAAGCATCTCACTAGGCCGCCATAGTGTGGGTCGCCATGCTGCAATGTCCCTATTAGCATTGAGGATGGTGACCACCACTCCTGGATTCTGCTCGTGCTTTCCATCAGGCAGAGCAGAGTCATTTTGGCAGCTAAGACATAAAAAAAAAAACTTAAGCTACTTTAATTTTTGACTGCACGGTTGGCCTAGTGATTTAAGTGGTCGCCTCGCCGATTTTCACACGCCAAGTGCTGTGGGTTCAAATCTCATATATATGACAACACTTTATGTGATTCATAAAGTGTTGTTTTATAAATAAAAAGTAGACTAAGACATTAGAGACAGTAGACGTTTATTTATTGTAAAAAATTTAATTGTTTATTTATTCTTTATTGTATGTACTATTAAGATAGTGAAGCTTCTTCGATAATTATGTTATCAAACACTGAAATAATTTTTCAAACCACACCAGTACTTCGCACTCTTCAGCTTTATAATATCAGTATATGTATGTTCTTTTAACACATTTTTTTATAGAATAGGGGCAAAAGAGTAGACCTTTCGTCTGATGGTAAGCAATTACCGCCACCCATAGACAACCGCAACACCAGAGGCGTCACAAGTGCGTTGCCGGCCTTTGAGAGATGGGGGGAGCGGTTATGGTATGGGACTCCGGCATCCTCACTCGCTCGGTGAAACACAGCGCAAGCGGCGTTCAGCGGTTTTCTGTGAGGCCGTGGTATCACTCTATGAGCCGGCCCATTCATGCCAAAGCGTGGCTCTCCTACGGTACTTATGCTTACTTAATCATACTTCAGGTTCTTTCTCATGTATTTGATTGTAACATTCAGGTCAATAGGGTATCTCTATTGATTCATTAACAGTACATTGCAAGATCTTATTAAAAGTTTCAAATTCGCAAGGAAATTAACAGTTTTAATCAATCTCTGCTAAAGCAAGCAGACAATTAGAGTCATCTATACTAATAAATAAAATTGAAGTGTGTTTGTAATTTCATTTAATAACTTTTCACTAAATCGAAATGAAAGCATATACGAACTTACTTAAAAAAATCTTTTTTTTTTATCTTGTTCTGGCTAATCTCTCGAACGGCTGGACCGATTCTGATAAGACTTTCACTGATAGGTTTTTTTTTTTTTGGACATCTAACACACTTCGCCATCTAGTCCCAAGCTAAGCAAAGCTTGTGTTATGGGTACTAGACAACTGATATGAATACATATATACTTTTTTTTTTTGTAAATACATACATATGATACATAGAAAACACCCAAACTGCGAAACAAATATTTGTAGATCACACAAACACTTGGTCCGACCCAGGATTTGAACCCGAGACCTCAAGCACAGCAGTCGCATTCACTACCACTGCGCCACCGAGGCAGTTAATTGATTAATTATAATAATATAAATAATAAATAAATATTTCGGACATCTATTTAACACACAACGCCATCTAGTCCCAAGCTAAGCAGTGCTTGTGTTATGGATAATAGACAACTGATATAAATACTTATATATACTTTTTTTTTTTGTAAATACATACATACTATACATAGAAAACACCCAAACTCCGAAACAAATATTTGTAGATTCCACAAACATTTGGTCCGACCCAGGATTTGAACCCGAGACCTCAAGCTTAGCAGTCGCATACGCGTACCACTACGCCACCGAGGCAGTCATTCTTAGTCAGTCAGACTTAGTTTACTTTTTTAAACTAGTTCCTACACATTCCTTTTACCTATTGCCATATCAAAATAACACGTTTATTGTATGGTAAGACTAGTTAAAATAAATATTTAAGGGAGGCCCCATAAATATTTTTTTTAATTTTGTTTTTATTATTTGTTGTTATAGTGGCAACAGGAATCTGTGGTGGTGGCAAACGGACAGACAGACGAACGGACAGCGAAGTTTAAGTAATAGGGTCCCGTCTTACTCTTTGGGTTCATGTTCATTATCAATAACTCGTAAAGTCCCACTGCTGGGCTCAGGTCTCCTCTCAGGCGACCGTTAAGGCCATAGGTCTCCATACTGGCCGAGTGCGGGTTGGGGACTGGCATGAGTACATTGTGGCTACGTAATCTTGTCGTTGGATGTTTTAAAGCAACCCAAAGGCCTCCAACTAAGCTTTACGACTGTTATCCTACGATAGCAACCAGGAGCGACTGCTTAACGTGACCTCCGAATTACGGAGACGCTCATGGTATCATGTAATCTATGGGCTATGAGCGCTACTTGGGTAAGGAACCCTATAAAAGGTGGCACGTATGCTCCACTGTCCACTGTGCAAAAAAAATAACTAGATTCATTTCATGTTCAGCAAAATATAACCTACCATTACCGCCAGCTTCTTCCAATACAATCCTTGTAACGAAGTATAATAAGCTCTTTGTTTTAATTACAAAACGTGAGATACAATTAGCCGATAGCCAGACTCATGATTCGAATGTGTTGCGTTAATAATGTTACATCATGTAGTTTCATCCTAGCTATGAGCTATGATGAATTTATTGAAGCATTTACTAGTAAGTACTATATTTGTTACTTTTGCGTAACATTGGTTATAATAATAAAAAATAAATAAATATTCCGGATATCTAACACACAATGCCATCTAGTTCCAAACTAAGCAGAGCTTGTGTTATGGGTACTAGACAACTGATACAAATACTTTTTACTTATTTTTTTTGTAAATACATATTATACATAGAAAACACCCAAACTCCGAAACAAATATTTGCAGATCATACAAACATTTGGTCCAACCCGGGAATCGAACCCGACACCTCAAGCTTAGCAGTCGCATACGCTACCACTACGCCACCGAGGCAGGCAGGTTGCGTTTCGTTCCCAAAACGCCTGAAATTGGGGGTTTTATTTGAATGGCGTTTTTATCTATGGGTGCCATGTAAATAGCGTTTCCTCTAGGTTGAAACTGTATGTACTTCGAAACATAATTCTATTTATTCGTTTAGCATACATAAAAATATCCGGAAAAGTAATATTTTAATACTCAATACTCAAAATTAACGTCCTAATTATTGATTAACTAAAAAAGACATAGTTACGTCAAATGTGAATTTATTTACTTAGAATTAGGAGGTAACGATTGAAATTTTCATTATTTTGTTATACTCACCAGTGTATCACGTTGTATACCAAAATCTACCAAGCCAAGATTATCAAACAAATATACTTACATCGTTGTTATCGTGGAAGAGCCACGCTACATGGCATGCATGGGCCGCCTCGACCGGAGTAATACCACAGCCTCACAGAAAACTGATGTGAAACAGCGCCAGCACTGTGTTTCATCGAGTGAGTGAGGATACTGGAAGCCCAAACCCTAACCCCTTCCCCCATTCCTCTCCCCATCCCCCAAAGGCCAGCAACGCACCTGTGACGCCCCTTGTGATGCGGGTGTGTTTGCTCCTTTTACATGAAAAAAACATACATCAATCAACATCATCAACAGCTTTAATTAGTCCACTGCTGGACATAAGACTTACTTATAAAAGAGGTTTGGTTTATGCATAAATAGATACACTCGAAAACATAACCCTCTCCTGCAGCCACGTAATAATGACAAAAAATATTGTTGAAAATTAATTGATTAAATGTAAATTGCAATATATTATAATTTACGCGTATTTTATATACATATATATACAAATATACAGAAAAATGGTAATTACCATGATTTAATTATTAATTGACGTCATACTATTTTTATTTTTAAGTAAATTAATACGTATTATCCCATACACACACACACTTATTATATTCACGAAAGGATATGTAGAGGCGTTTTAAACGAACACAATTTTAAAAAACCAGAAGTTTGTGAGTGTGTGTTTGTATATTTATTAGTTGTTCGCGCTCAAAACAGTGGACCAATTTTCATATAATTCACTATAAAAGTTGCTGACAACTTGGATTAACAGATATAACACTTTTATCAAGGACTAGCTGACCCTCGCAACCTCGTTTACGTCTACTATTGCCCGTAGTGTAATAATTTTCCCCCGTTTTTTAAACATTCTTCATTGGGGCTCCACTCCTATTGGTCTTAGCGTGATGATGGCCTTCCTCAATAAATGGACTATCCATTACTGAAAGAATTTTTCAAATCGGACCAGCGGTTCCTAAGATTAGCGCGTTCAAACAAACAATTAAACAAACAAGCTCTTCAGCTTTCAGCTTCAGCAACGACCCCGCGGGGGACAGTTGGTTAATTTATAATAGTAGTCCCACTTATATACCTAATTAGAAGCAAGCTTCGACCCGACGGTTGGCCTGGTCACCATTTTTTTTTTTTTTTTTACGTGTGGAAACCCCCTCGGGCCGTCACCCCGCCTGGGTTTGCGGCGGGGCGGTGTGTCGGAATCGAACCGACTAAAACCACACGGTGTGCCAACTCTGCGCCTTAGAAGGGAGGGGTCCAGTAACGCAGTTATTAACACGCCGGGCCCCTCCCAGCGCCTGCCCGCACTGAAGCGGGCACCGTCTGCTGTTAAACTCTCAAAATTAGGCGACGCACGGCACACGCGTACGTCGCCCCCTCGCGGTTGGCCTTTATTGCGGATGGAGGGGAAAACCCATCCCGTCCATCCGCGGCCACACTCAGGGCGGCATGAGGCGCTGATAGGCGCGCCTCCGCCGCCCCGTGCGCCGGCGGCGGATCGGGTCCGAGTGGAGATCGTCCTCTCGGGCCTTCTCCGCCGCCTCCTTCTGCGAGATTACTTCCTACCGACCGCGGTAAAACTGCTGTCGCTACCGGCCATGGATAGTACGACGGCCGGTAGCGACAGATCTCCTCCGATGACTGCAGTGAGGGCCCGGCGCTGCTCCGCCCAAGCGGGGCAGAACTCCAGCGTGTGCTGGGCCGAGTCCTCACTGCAGTCGCAGTGGTGGCAGGCGGGACTCAATTCCCTCCTAGCGACCGAGTGCAGGTACTTTCCGAAGCAACCATGCCCGGAAAGCACCTGCGTCAGCCGGAAGGAAAGGGTCCCGTGCTGCCGCCCTGCCCACTCGAGGATGACCGGCTGGAGCGCCTCCACGGTGGCAAAGCCAGCGCGTGGAGCCTCCAGCCGGGACGACCAACGAGCCATCGTGGCTCGGCGAGCGGCTTCACGCCAATCGCGTACCTCTTCGGGCGGAGGACGATACCCGTTCTCCGCCCGATATTCAGCCGCTCGCCGATAAACTTCGGCGAGCACTTCCGCCTCCAAATCCCACGGGGGTGTTCCGGCCAAGGCGCATGCCGCCTCCGTCGAAACGGTGCGGTATCCGCGTATGGCTCTGACTGCCAATACCCTCTGAGGGCGCCAGAGGCGCGCCTTATTCTGGGCAGTCAGAGCCGGGACCCACACCGGTGACCCATAAAGGGCCATCGACCGGACCACCCCCGTGTAGAGGTTCCTAGTAGCGACGCTGGCCCCACCCAAGTTGGGCAAAAGGCGCCCAAGGGCGGAGGCAGCGCCGACCAGCTTCGGAGACAGTTGTCGGAAGTGCTCGTCGAAGAGCCACCTACCGTCGAGGATCAGGCCCAGATACCTCATCTGGGCCCGAACCGGTACGAGGACCGAGTTGACTTCGATGGAGGCGCCGGGGGGTGGACCACGACGGGGCCCATGGAAGAGCAGGGCCTTCGTCTTGTCAAGGGCCACCCGTAAGCCCAGCGCCTCGATGCGCCCAACCACCAGAGAAACACCCCTGGTGGCCAGGCGCGCCGCTGGCCTGGTCACCATGCCGCTTCCCACTGCGCTGAGTGTCGTGGGTTCAAAACCCACATGGAAAAACACTTTGTGTAAACCACAGTTCTTTGTGTCCGTTTAATGTATAATTGTAAAATGCTCCGCGACACAGTATTTATTCCTAATGTGGGATTTTTCTAAGCTCATTGCTGTGAATTAAGCACTCTAGAGATTAAATAGGAATATTAGAAGTGTGTTATAAGGGAAAGGTGTATGAAAAGGAAAGGCAACGGCCTTCCCTTCTTATTACGTTTTCCGTTATACCGTTTGTAGGAAATGGACATTACTTATATGAATGAATTGAGAAATTAGGCAAAAACTCGAACAAGTCAGGGTCAAATCTGTCGTGTTCGACGATTGAAGATAAGTCCACCTTGTACGAATAATGTCGCTTTTATAAAACTATAGCAATAATCTTTTTATTTATTTTTGTTACACACACACACATTTTATTACACACTTAGCAATATTAGTAGTTAATTTATAGATTTTTTAAATGTATTGTGAACCCTACAAGTGATTCACCAAAGTTGTCATATCTTGATTATTATAGTGTATGAACACTCAATACTGTATAAAAAAGCATGACCTAATTATAACTTTCAACTATATTTATCTTTTTTATCTCCTAACTTTTTTCTAAGAACCCAAAACATGTGTTCTAAAGTATAATTACACAATTTCAATCTCACACACTATGTATGTGCGTCAAAAGCCGAAAGTTGGCTATGGTATATTCTTTAAAATTTAAACCATAATTAAACTGCATACCTAAACTCGATCTTCTGTAAAATTTATGAAAATAAACAAAATTTACGTGTCTATTTTTCATTTTAATTTAACAGCTTTTCAACAGTATATATGGTATAAATATCAAACAATTAAAATTAAATTTGTTAAAATTGTTGCTGGCAACTTACACAAAGTACTTTGTTGTTAATTTTTTTATAAAATTTAGGCCGGTAACAGCTACATAGTATCAGATATTTTTAAAGAACCCCATTTAAACACACTAGTTGCGTACGTACTACGTATGTACACTACGTGGCATCTAATAAATCTTGTTACCATTACAAAGCCTTGTTAATAACGTTATTGCATAATTTCCTTCAACCCTATCCTTGGTGTATTAAAAAAATTAATAATTGAAACAGCTGCTGCGAGAGCGAGTATATAAGACGGCTGCGCGTGAGTTGGTCATCAGTCGGTGCAAAGAAACATTGTAACCAACATGAAATTCCTGGTAAGGGAGATTTGTTTTGTATCGGGCTTGTGGTGAATAACAAATGAAAATTAAATACAAAACATATATGTAACATAATAATTATGTGGTAAATTAGTTTTTGATTTAAAAAATATCAAATAAAATAATAATTTGTGTGTGTGTTAGCCTTTAATGGTGAATTTACGGTAATATATATTTATTAATGATTAAAATTATAAATTAATTTATTGAATAATATTCACGCCATAGTAGTGAACGGGTTAAATTGAAGCTGTCAAAACTTCAATTTAACCCTAGAAAGGAGGTTTACTATTACTATTTATTTTAACGAGTTTAAATAAAATACATACAGTTAGGTTTAAATATTAGCTTAAATAAGCTATAAGGCTTTAAAAATCAAGCAAGCATAAAAACGCTAAATCATGAAAATTTATGAACATACTTCATTGTCAATAACAAACTTTCATTGTACATTGGTGGACGTACAGCCTCTCCTTGGAAACAAAGTTTCGGCCTACTAGTGATATTATCCATATTATCTATGTGATTTTAACCATTATTATATCTATTAATATTTAATCATTAACATTTATTATATCTATTACATTTTAATTAATGTCAACGCACAAAGAATTTGTGCGTTGACATTAATTAAAATGGAATCATTTTTCTTCTGCGTAATTTCGTTCCGAATTTTAATAAAGTTTTTTTTTAATCTTCCAGAGTGTCAACACTCTGTGTGTTTGTAGGTCACTTCTGATACTGGTGTAAAGGAATTATAATGATGGGCTTGTGGGAAAGATTAGACGAATCACTCTTCTTAATATTTTACTATTTACAAAAAAAAAATACATTATACGTAATAAGATACCACATCCACTAAACACTATTTTCTAACCCTAATTCGCTCCTTATATGCTTTATTCATTATCCCAAACTACATAATATGCCAAAATATGCCTAGTTTTACATAACGTTGCTTTTATTTTTGTTTGGGCGCATGCGTTTTTTCTCACAAGTTCTTCAAGTGCACGTTAAATATGCATTTACAGTGCTAACAATTATACTCTTTTAAATGTTTGTGTTATTTTATTATATTTAAACGTACGTAACGTATTTTATCTTAAATTATTTCAATTATGCTTTATTTTTAAGTGTCCGTATAATAATTCTATAGAGGGCGTGGCTAGACGCTGTTTAATCAAATTAATATAATCTCAGCTAAATTAGCATAAAGTAGCTATATAACTTAAAGTTTTTTGTTCTAAACTAAGTAACTAAATATATAACTTGTGGCTACGTTTTTACTATTTGAACTAAACTAACTTAAATGCATTTTAACTTACATTAGCTCTTAGTATAAGCTATTAAAAGACTATGGGGATTTAGTAAAATGAAACAATTCATATTCTTGATATAGAACACTTATTTACTGATTCACTCCTCGACCAAGACTCCTTGATTCGCTGGCAGCCATTATGAGATGAATAAATCCCCTCCAAAATGGCAGCCCGACATCAAGTCAGTCTTTTACATTTCTTATTTATGAATTAAGACATTTAATATGTTTTAATAATTTAATTAATTATATCTTTGACTTTCGGAATTATCTGCATTATTATTACAGCTATTTAGTCGGACCTAATATTCAATTCATATATATATCGGAAGTCAATTACACAATCACAACTGTATTTTATAATTAGGATTACCGCTAACACTATAAAAAATAAAGGTGCAAAAAAAATCATGCTATAATTTCACCCGAGTAATATAATTAATCGTTTAACCCTATCGCTGCAGTTGGAATGAAAAACTAGGAATAAAACAATAGGTACTAATAAAATTAGTTGCATAGTCGTAATGGCAATATGCCTTTTTGTTAACGGTGTCGGAGATAATCATGGATGTCCTTTACTGACAATAGAAGGGGGACGGGGTCCAAAGGTATCTATAGGACTCTTATTTATCGAAAATCAAAACCATTTCAATACTTCTTTGCTTGCTTATGATAAACGAAATTGCATTCTTTCGGCACCAAAGGCAACAAACCTATGACAGATTATTTATCACCACTGCGGTTATTTAGCTTTTCTTTGTATTTAACCTTTCGTCATTGTATGAAAATTAAGCTTGTAATTAACTGCACGCTATTTGCTAATCGTTTGATTTTCTTTTCTGATTGTCTTAACGCTGCTCAATGTGTAATCTTTTTAATGAAAACGTCTTTTATCATAACTTATTTAAGATAAAATTAAATTGACGTAATAATTTTTTAAATCAGTAATTTAATATTTTTTTTTTTTGGACATCTAACACACAATGCCATCTAGTCTCAAGTTAAGCAGAGCTTGTGTTATGGGTATTAGACAACTGATATGAATACATATATACTTTTTTTTTTGTAAATACATTCATATTATACATAGAAAACACCCAAACTCCGAAACAAATATTTGTAGATTACACAAACATTTGGTCCGACCCAGGATTTGAACCCGAGACCTCAAGCACAGCAGTCGCATTCACTACCACTGCGCCACCGAGGCAGTAATATGCATATACGTTCAGAATATAGATTGAGCACCCTTCCAGTCTCATCTATACATACTACTTACTAGATACAAATAGCTTGGTCGATACAATCTTTTACAGGCAACTAGGTGTTTAAAAATATTTCACTGCTTTTTATCAAGGGAGTGAGATTACTAGAACTTAGATCCCTCTTTGTAAATTACCGATAAATAACTACCTAAACACTAAAATGCACCTTTTTTTTCCTCGTGCGGAAATCCCCTCGGATACCACCTCCTGGTGGCATGTCGGACTCGAACCGATTAAAACCGCCCGCCATCTCGTGTACTAGGAGCTGGGGAACCAGGTACACCCTGGAAAAGAAAACCCTTGAACCCCGACGTACCTCGGGCCACCTATAGTTTGTAGATGGCTTTCTCTGGTGTGGAAACCCTGATGTTTCCCTTGGTCTCCCCAAAATACAAACTAAAATGCACCTAAAGATAAATACATGTTTGAAAGTCCACGAAATTTTTCACTCAACACTACAATTATCTCATTCAATACACTACAATGGGCTGATAAATGTTACTTTCAAGAACAAACATAGGCTAGACAACAAAGAAGGTATTACATGGTGTTGTATTTCCTGCTATTGATAGAGTTAACCGAGTACATTACGAAATAGTAGTTTCTGCTTAGTTTTTTATCAAGAGTCCCGTTTCCTAGTATTGAAAACTTTTAAGAAAGTATCAGGCAACACATTTCAAGTGTTATTCATTCATGTAATCTGGTCAGATTTCATATTTCAATATAATTCAAAAGTTTAAGTCCAATAGCAGTTACTTCAGTCAACTGTGAAATAACTATTATTAAATATAAGATTATATACACCAGATAACTCAGTACATAGTTTAAAGTCAGTACAACTGGCGGCCTTATTGCTCAACGGCAGATAGCTAGCAGAAGATACCTACTTTCTACCCCTCTATTAGCTCATTATGTAATTCGAACTCCATAAATTACTCCAATTCACACATTTTTAAATACTTTTATCTCTGTATATCAGATTGTCCTCGCTGTGGCCATCGTGGCAGTGTCTGCCGATGACGAAAAGAAAACCGAAAAGCGAGGCCTTTCAACCTTGGGCTACGGCTATGACGGTTTAGCGGGCTATGGAGGTCTTGGAGGACTTTCAACTGGCTATGGAGGATATTCGGGATACGGTAAGAATAAATATTTTGTTTTAATGACTTATTGGAAATTTCGGTGTCTGGGACATGTGCAATTGATATTGTATTAATAGTATTTTATATTTTTTATCGAAAATAATTATTATTCCAAGATTGTAAGTATTTTAGTGGTGTGTGTGCTGATTTTAAGTCAACCTGTAATGAATAAAAAAATTAGAATACAAAAAGACTAAGAATTAAATCTAATCTACAGTAAACTTAGAACTAATTTTACATGAAAGTACAAGCTTTGTAGGCGACTTCACTAGCGTTAATTGACTTTTAACCGACTTAAAAAAAGGAGGAGGTTCTCTATTCGATATATATATATTTATATATATGTATATATATTATGTTTGTTCGCGAATAAATTCGTCGTTTATGAACCGACTTATACTAATATATTAAGCTGAATAGTTTGTGTGTTCGCTTAAATGCACTAATCTAAGTTACAGGCCCGATTTGAAAAATTATTTCGGTGTAAGATAGCCCATTGATCGGGGAAGACTATGGGTTATATATCATCACGCTAAGACCAATAGACGCGGAGCACCGGAGTTAAAAAACGAGGGAAAAATAATTGTGTAAAAAAACTTTAATTACACTTAAAACTGCCCTTCACTTTAATGTATCTACTTAAATCTCATTACCCCTTCTACTGACACGATGTGACAATGAAGCAAAACTATCATTTCCTCGTTAAACTGTTCCTAAATCTCGTTCATTGCTGAACCTATAGTGAACCAAATGAAATGGAATAAAACAGTTAATGTAACAGCACTTCAGCGCTTTTGAGAGTTAAAAATAGTTTGAAATGTTTTTAAATTAGTAATCAAGAGAAATGTAATCTTGAAATAAGTAGCAAAAGATTCAATCGTTAATCGGTCAATTTATACTAATATTATCAAGCTGAAGAGTTTGTTTGTTTGTTTGAACGCGCTAATATCAGAAACCGCTGGTCCGATTCGAAAAATTATTTCAGTGTTGGATAGTCCATTTATCTAGGAAGGCTATAGGCTATATATCATCACGCTTAGACCAATAGGAGTGGAGCCCCAACGAAGAATGTTTAAAAAATGGGGGAAAATTATTACGCTACGGGCAATAGTAGACGTAAACGAGGTTGCGTGGCTCGGCTAGGAGTTATATAAATCCGAACCAATGTCACTGATAACTTTTATCAAAGACATATTTGACAGCAGTGGCTTTAGTTATTTAATTATAATAATATTTTGGACATCTGACACACAACGTCATCTAGTCGCCAAATTAAGCAACTTGTACTATAGGTACTAAACAACTAATAACAAAGTAAATGCATAGTTACATACTTTTTTGTAAATAATCACTAAAACTTTAATTCGTACAAACGGGAATCGAACCCGAGACCTCAAGCACAGCAGTCGCATACCCTGCCCCTGCGGCACCGAAACATTTATTGGCAGCGGTGTTACTAAATCCGTTTTTATAATATAATAAGTTAATTAATTATAATAATATTTTGGACATCTGACACACAACGTCATCTAGTCGCCAAATTAAGCAACTTGTACTATAGGTACTAAACAACTAATAACAAAGTAAATGCATAGTTACATACTTTTTTGTAAATAATCACTAAAACTTTAATTCGTACAAACGGGAATCGAACCCGAGACCTCAAGCACAGCAGTCGCATACCCTGCCCCTGCGGCACCGAAACATTTATTGGCAGCGGTGTTACTAAATCCGTTTTTATTGCGTACGGGTTCGATAAATATCTAACACATCCTGTATTGTATTTGTCGCGAAGTTAAGCATTTATAGATAACTAGTTACTTGTTGAATAATTACAGATTTGACAATGAAGGTAGTGCAGGCCAAGGACTCGAAATTCTCACGTGTTACTGACAAATACACTAAATCTCACGGTACACGCCAACGTATTCATAATGGACAACATACATATTCCAATATTACTTATAACAATGTTCATAAAATTGTTGAACCACAGTCCAACATACTTTACAGCTTTCGTAGTTCATAATACAATCACCTATAGCATGTATTATAATTTTTTACGAAAAAAAGTAGTGTTTAGCAGGTTAAGTTTGAGACTTATGTATGTGCTAAATTACTTCCTGATCTGCCCAGCTTTTTTGGCGTATCATCCTCTTAGAAGAGGGTTAAGGCCATACGTCCCCACGCTGGCCAAGTGCGGGTTGGGGTCTGGTAAGACAACGTTGTGGCTACATATCTTGCCATTGGATGTTTTTAAGCCGCTCAAAGGCCTCCAACTAAGCTTCACGACTGTTATCCTATGATAACAACCGCGACCGACTGCTTAATGTGACCTCCGAACCACGGAGACGCTTATGGTAACATGCCTCCAGCGGTCACCCATCCAGGTACTGACCGTGCCGTCATTGCTTACCCTCTGTAATTGTTTCTAATCACCGAGTGCAACTGGGCTAAGAGCGGTACTTTTTGACGTAATTTACACATGTTTTAATGGACCTAGTCATCATCTTCCTAGCCTTTATTATTCCCATTTATTGGGGTCAGATACTAGTTCAACCGGTTTTACCTGAATATCAGTTTTTTAAGGAGCGACTGGCATCGGAACTCCGCAACCCTGAGGGTGAACTGAATTCAAAGGTTGAACTTATTGCACTGACTTTCCAATAACGATTGTCATCTTCGAACATCGATTTCTAAGATGGCCAGTCCTTCGACAGACACACCTAAGTCCTTATATGATTTGTATGCTGAATATATAAGTGGTGTCCGAGTGGTTTCAGCGGTCGCCATGCCGCTTGCTACTGCGCCATGTGTCTTGGGTTCAAATCCCACGCGGTACAACACTTTGTGTGATCCACGAATTGTTGTCCCGAGTCTGGATGTTCTTTGTGTCCGTTTCATGTATGTTTGTAAAGTCCCCCACGACACAGGATGTTTATTCCTAATGTGGGAGTTGTCTTTTAACACATAACTAAAACATAAATAAAAAAAAAAAATTAGAATAATGTAAATTAAAAAGTGGCTATGATGGAGCGACATAGTCATATTTCGTAAATAAAGATTGAAAAAAAAAAAGAACGATTGTCATAGGTATTCATGGCAACGGAGACCGATCAACAATTATTAAAGTAAGATGTAGAAATAAACAGGATAATTAATCTTCTTCTATATTTGACTATTGAAAGTATTTTGATGACCATTATCGGAGACCAATTAGTAACTTCCAATTCTAATTCAAATACGGCCTATATTTGTTTCCTAATTTATATTTTTGTCCACAGCCGCGCCTCTAGCCGTCAGCAAGGTGTCGTATACTACACCTCATAACTCACTCGGATACGCTGGCTATGGCGGTTATGGTGGATACGGAGGCTACGGTGGATATGGCGGTTACAGCGGATACAACAAACTTGGTGGATATGGCGGATACGGATACAACAACCTTGGTGGATACGGCGGATACGGATACAACAACCTTGGTGGATACGGCGGATATGCCCTTGGTGAGTTTATTGAATAATGGATTTAAAAATAAAGTAAACATATATAAAGCAGACTTTGAATCACAGTTATATTTGTTCATAAAACTTTCGTATGAAATAAAGTTTAATGTATCGTTTATAGCCCCTGGACACGGTGTCGCTAGTGGATACGGTGGCTACGGAGGATACAGTGGCTACAGTGGATTAGGTGGATGTCCCTACGGCAACTGCCACGGAGGTTATGGCGGGCTTGGTGGATACCACCACTGATCAACCCAAGCGACGAGTTTATTTCCTTAGTTCTCACTTTTTTACTCATAACGCTAAGAATTTTTAGTTCGACTTTTTTCTTATTGATGCTGTGATTATTGAATCGTTTAGTTGAACATTTGAGCAATATTGATATGATGTTGTGTATTTATTCTACATCTCTTTGTACATAATGTAATAAATTTGTATAAACATAATTATTCTTATTTTTTTTTAAACCATAAGTCCTAGAGTGTGCACGTATTTTCAAATTTCATCAGGAAATATTATGATTGTCGGGTTATTTACAACTGAGATGAGAGATAGTGAGAATGAGAGTATTATTTTGTACTTAATAGCAGTTTATTTCTAAGTTTTCTATACTAAAACAATCCTTATATTTATTGGTAATGGTTCAACCATCCCTCACACAATACACCACAGAGAATCATCGTTACTACAGAGTACAATGTTACCACTCCCCTACCACAGACTACAAAATAACAGAATATCAATAAAACATGTTACAATGCTCTGCGCCCTGTATTGGCGGCATAACGATGCCTGAGGAATGCCCGAGTTACTCATTCCGCCGAGCCATATCGGCGGCATGTGTAGTGTGCCCTTATAGGTAGGTACATACTTCTTTACTTTTTTTCTTTATTACTCAGAGCAGACGTATTGCCTCATGGTAAGCGATTACTGCTGCCCATGGACACCCGCAACACCAGAGGCGTCACAAGTGCGTTACCAGCCTTTGGGGGAAGGGGGATGGGGGGACGGGTTGGGGTATTGGCCTCCGGTATCCTCACTCACTCGGTAAAACATAGCGCAAGCGCTATTTGACAACCGGTTTTGTGTGACGCCGTGGTATTACTCCGGTCGAGCCGACCCATTCATGACGAAGCGTGACTATCCCACAGTTCGTTCACTAATACACAGCAGAAGTATTGGATAAAACATAAGTTCACATTATAAGTACCTATGTATAAATTATATACACACATACATACATTGACTATGTAGACACAGTTCTTTTTAGATTGTTATGTTTTTATAAACAACTTCATCGTTGGTTTTATATTGACGTTAGAAATCCACGTTTAATATTCAGTTTTTAGCTTTAAAAAAAGAATAATATACAGTGTAATCACGTTAGTATCAAGTATTTTTTAACAAATTCTCACGCTAAACTTAGGTATGAATATTTCATCACCATATTATACCTAATATAAATAATTTTGATAGACCATCAAAAGTATTCTACTAAAATATTCTTTTGAAGAGATCTTTTGTGTTCAAACTTGAAGAATATTCAATTCTTAGAGGTCTAACTTTAAAAGAATACTTGTTCGATTTCAGATCTCCAAAAGAATACGTTTAAAACTCTGAACGGTATACGTATATGTCAACCGATGTCAGCATAAATGAATGTTAAACTGATACCAAAAATGTGTTCAGAAAAATGTTTTATTCAATAGGGATTACAGGGAGGGGAAAACTGTAAATGGTGTTGGACTTTTGTTTCAAAGTTTTTTGTTAGAAAAATTTTGATAACTTTAGCGTAAAGATTTTGTAATATTGTGAGCGATTAGTGGAGCGATGCCGTGCGGTGGTCGAACGAGTGGTACTACTCTCTCACAGAAGAGCAACCTAAAATGACAGAGTTCGTTATGTTGCGTTTCTTTGGTGAGAGCGAGACCGAAGGCCCAATGATGCTGCATTGTCTGCATTCGCAATGACTATGGTGGCCACCACTCTTAGATTCTGATCATGTTTTCATCAGGAACAGTAGAATCATAATGACAATATGATTCTACGCATGACAGGCCGGCCAACAAAATCGGCCAAGTGCGAGTCGGGTTCACGCACCGAGGCTTCCGTACAAACCTGTACGATGCAAAGCAAAAAAAAGATTGTCATTACCTTACTCGCTTTCGGTTAAACCAAAGCCTAATTTCCTAAATGATATTTTTAATATTAATGAAACTAAACTGGAATTGAAGTTTAAGTGACAGTTCTGTTGATGTAGTAGTCCTAAGTCCTAATAAATAATCCTGACCGCTAAGCTAAAAGTCGTAGGGTTCGATTTTCAATCTTTGCCCATAATTTAACAAACAAACTTTCTAAATTATATTCTTCACTTTAATCTAAAACTCTCGTATTATTTCATACATCTCGCGTTTTTATTTCACGCTTAAAAAACAAAACACCCAAACTTTTTACACATTCTTGCCACAATTTGATCGTAAAAAAACTTAGTACGTTCTTTTCGCCTTAAAACTGCCTTTACCGTGACCTTGTAATCATAAAAACGTCCTGAATAAGAAATAAAATAGCTGGTATACAAGTAAAAAGTAAGCACAGGAACCTAAGATTGCTATCAAACTCACTAAACGAAAAAAAATCACAATGTTGGCAATAGCGCCTGTGAAAAATAAGTAGCGTTGGATTGTAAAAATGCTATGTCTTATTTTATTTTTGAATACTTAAAAATTAAAATAAAAACATAACAATATCTTTTCTGTGGCGTGACATTTAAAAGATTTTGCTCAGAGTAAATAAAAATGGTAGTTAACGCAGGTATATTAAAAAGTGAAGCCATTTTTAAAAATGTGTGAGTGACTAATTTGTTGCCAAAATTAGTTTGACATTAAGAAAAGTGTTGTTGGACACAATCTTATTATAGTTTTATTTTATTAATTTAGGTCAAAGTAAAATTACTCGTTAGTCAGTAGACTACATGGTAATAACAATGTCGTACTTGTATTAGTATGGCATTCACAGAAAAAATATATATATACGTTTAAATTGCAAAGTCGGTAATTTCGAGACTAGTCTCATAATATAAATCTCAGTTGCTTTATAAGATAACATGAAAATGAGTCTTGAATTGCAGGTGCCATTGGTGGTGCAATTGAATTAGAAGTCACCTTCATAGTTTTTTTTTAAATAAACAAACTAAGTAATTAAATATGACTCCTTTGCCCCAATAAACTCCAAAAAAACCGGCCAAGTGCGAGTCGGAGTCGCGCACCGAGGGCTCCAAACAAACTTGTAGGTTCACACAAGTGCCTGTAGGTTATGAGTGTCGAAAATATGCAGCATAAACGGCTATATCTTTTGATTTCGTTGGTTTATAAGTCTGCTTATTTACAGCTCTAAGGGACAGTAGACTTGAGTATATGATTCGAATTTCAGCTTAATACCTTCACACGTTCCTGAGAAAAAGGGTCTTGACAGACAGACGGACAATAAAGCACTAATTAGATTTCTAAGGTACACGTTTTACATTCCCCTCTGACAATTAAGACTTCAGCAGCGACTTTTAAAACTCTTAAAGTGGTGGGCAGATGGCGCTGTAACTGGAAGGAGGGTTTATGCACCATTTATTACCCACTAACAATTGTCGGTTCTCGAACAATTTGGTCAATTTATAGCTATCGTGGTGAGAAGTGGCTTCATTAGATCTAAGGCACGCCTCGACACTTACACGTACCTACCTTCCTGCTTGGTTTTCGTGACACTCAATTATTCTGGGTACACTGCAATATTCATCAGAAAAATATAAAGGTAACCTACACTTAATCTATATTAATATTATAAAGCTGAAGAGTTTGTTTGTTTGATTATTTGTTTGAACGCGCTAATCCCAGGAACCGCTGGTTCGATTTGAAAAATTATTTCAGTTAGTTTCAGAATGTTTAAAAAACGGGGAAAATTTTCACGCTACGGGCAATTGAAGATGCAAACGTGGGTCAGCTAGTAATATTATAAAGCCGAAGAGTTTGTTTGTTTGATTGAACGCGCTAATCACAGGAAGTACTGGTATATGGTGATAGTCCAATTGTTGAGGAAGGTTATCCATATTCCATTCCTATATTTTAAATGTGAAAATACTCGTACTGTGTCTGTCCTGATTTCACGGCCCAACCGCTGCACCGATTTTAATGAAATTTGGCATGGAGATACTTTTGAAAAAGGACATAAGGTACTCTTTGCTGCGATAACCGACAATTATGCGGGCGGAGCCGCCCGCTAAAGATATTATTACGTAGTACGTACGTACGTATAATAAGTAGGTTATATATATATATATATATATATATATATATATATATATATATATTATTGCGCTACACCAAAAGGAGCGGAAAATAAATTAAATATGTTGCGAAAACGGGGGTAAATTATTATTTTTTAATTGACTGCAAAAAAGGAGGAGGGTCACCATTCGACTGTATTTTTTTTGTCAGAACCTCCGAACTTTAGACTGGGTGAACCGATTTTGATGATTTTTTATAATTTGAAAGCTGGTGCTTTCCTTGTGGTCCCATTTCAATTTGGTCCACATCTTGAAGTCGCTTTTTTTTTGGTTAAAATATTGTATTATGAGAGCTTCTATTGCGTGCACTGCGTAAATAGTTCAAGGTTCACAAAAACAATGTAAGACAGAACTGTTTCTCTTTATAGGATCTAAAAAAAGTCCGCGACAGCATATGTCTATCTTTTGAGGTTGATTTACTATAACCGTTTGTATGTTAACCAAATTTGTTTACGATTTATTACATTGATCTAACTATATCTCAATGCTTAATAAAATATCATACACATAACGCTACGATATTGGAGACTCAGTTGGGGTCAGCTAGTAATATTATAAAGCTGAAAAGTTTGTTGTTTGTTTAGGTAATTAACTTACCAAAAATTGTACGTAAACATTAAAGAAATACCAACGAAGGGGGATTTATAAAGATACAGAATGCAAAATAACAGTTTTTAGAATTTAAGAATCTCAGAAGTGGCTTAACCGATTTGTATGAAGATTTTTTTTTATTGAATAGGGGCAAATGAGCTGACATATCACCTAATGGTAAGCGATGACCGCCGCCCATGGACACCCGCAACACCAGAGGCGTCATAAGTGCGTTACAGACCTTTGGGGATGGGGTGAGGGGTTAGGGTATTGGCCTCCGGTATCCTCCCTCAGTCGGTGAAACACAGTGCTAGCGTTATTTCACACCGGTTTTCAGTGAATCAAAAGAGCACGACGTGAAAAATCTTTACACTCGAATGCAACACGCAACTTTTCATCCCACTTCAACGAGGAAATGGCTAAATGCAAAAAGAAAATGGCGCGAGCAAAGTAAATAAAAAAAATACACAAAAAGGTTCCGAGTCTGAGTTTTAACAAAGTAAATCCACTCCGATCGAGCTGGCCTATTCATGCCAAAGCGTAGCTCTCCCACGGTTTTTTTTTTTTTTTTTGTATTGTGACAACTTAGTTAAAATTTAGTGTTTGTTTTATTAAATATCAAACAACAAATAACTGACAGATAACCACGCGTGCGTAGTCGTTGGAAAAGCTAGTTTTTATTATAATCATAGCACTACTACATCTACTGATACCATCATCGCGATTGTTTTTAAGAACTGTTTCAAAATGTTTATTTTAACGCCATCTGTTGAAAATTTCTGTTACTTCATCTTTTTTATGATGTCCTAGTACTTCGTATCCGTTAAACACTAGTCCTGCTTCTTGAGTTTATATTTTTTATACTAGAGGGCGCTTTATACAATTTTACTTTAACAGACAATTTGGTTCAGTACCTACGGTTTGTTAGATGTCGTTCTTTTGAAGAAGTATCTTTTTTTTTATTTTAAGATGACCTTATACTTCATAGCTCGCCATCATCAATAGCTTATACTAATCTATTGCCTCTCCGCTGAAAAGTTTGGCCTGCTAAGTATAACACGCTGACTAAAGCTTGCCCAAGTTTCCTGTGTGGTTTTCTCTCTTTGGGGGCTCAAGCATTGACATGAAACAGGATGGTGGACACTCTGTTTTCTTAGTCCTTCATCAATCGGACAGTTTTGTGTCTAGAGTTGTCTATAAAATTATAAAAAACCATAGAGCCTATAATTATTAAATGTCTGATGTCCTTGTTAATGTTATGGAATATCTGATAATACCGCCATTTGTTACATTAACTTATTGTATTAAGCTGGTCATGTAGCACGACTGAAAGATAAAAGATGGACATCTGAAGTAACTTCATGGGACGGCCCAGAGGGCAAGCGGCGTGTTGGTAGACCATACACGCGCTGGAAGACGACCTTAAAAACCTGGACCACATTGGATTAAAGAAGCCAGAGACAGAGAGAGACAAGTGGAAATCTTTGGAGGAGGCCTTCACCTGAGAGGGGTCCATGCATAAAAAGTATAATAATAATATAGATAATAATGGAAATATTAATTACCCCGTTCAGGGAAATTATTAATATGAAAAAATTATAATTAATAATAATTGATTTATGCATGACTGAATTGAATTTAATTGAATCAAAATCTAGAATAATTTTAATCTAATAATAAATAACTTACCTTTTATAAAACTAATATGTATTGTATAAACACTTGATAAATGCATGGAATAAAATGCTTTTTTTATTTTATTTAATATTGTGTAATTTATCTTTTATTTTGTTTTGTGAATACATTCAAGATAAATAAATAAATAACAAAAATAAAAATATATTTATCAAAAAACACAACTAACGCATTCAAATTTTGTGCATGAAATTTGCTTAAAATGTTGATTTATACCGTATTGCCGATAACTTGGTACTACTTGATAGTCTGTTGCTGCTAATTATTCATTGAATTGCTTTCAGGCCGTTCTCACCCGCCGGTTGTAGGCACCTACGAACTAATGGAAACTTCCAAAGTTAGTAGAATTAATTTAGGGTAGGTATGTTTAAAATCTACTAGAAATGGGTGGACCTACGATGTTGTAAGTTTAAATTAAATTATTTAGAAGGGACATAGGCTAAGAAGCTTAGTTCTCTAAAAAATATTTATCTATGTAAGTCAATAAGGTTTTGACTAATATTGATCTTGTTTCATTATATAAAACACGAAAATACAAATAACACCTATACTGGGGCGACTTCCACATACAATACATCAATAACCTACTAACTACGCCATCTACCGAATATACACTGAACTACGAAGTAACTACACAGAGGGCTAATGCTGAATCGCGCAATAGAAGCTGTCGCGCCAATTATCATCAACAACCCAACATCAACCGTTGGGCAGTGGCCCGCCAGGTACGATCATCTCGCCAGGTCGGGAATCCGCCCTTTGTGTTGGTTGAACATGTCACCCGTTCCCCCACAATACAAATAAATGAAATTGGAAGGTCTGTTTCTAATATTAAAATAACCACTATTTTCTTGTATACATACAATATTTGCATGTATACAGGGAACATACACTAATTTTATTTTACAATTTTTGTCTGTCTGTCTGTTTGTTCCTGCTAGTCTCTGGAATGGCTAGACCGATTTTGACGGGACTTTAACTGATAGGTAGCTGATGATATAAGTATTAACATACTTTATAATTTCTTAAACAATCTCTATCGAGTAAGTACGCATTACCTAAATATTTTTATAGATGTTTAGATTATCCTAAATTTGGTTGATGCTGATGTGTTACTGAATATAATTTCTTGCCCAAAAACATTAATCTGGCAATAAGTGTTCAATAATTCGCAAGGCTCGCGGTATAAGTAAGTACGCTTATCTGTAAATGTCAAGGTGAAAGGAAAAGATATCGGGAAAAGCATTATAGCTAATTGATTTTATTGAATACGCTTACTCGAGGCATATTAAAAGCTTTACTTGGATTTTGGGGTTCAGTATTGACTTTAATTTATGATGGTTCTGTGATAGCTTTTGACTGTGAATAGGTATATGTTGCTTATCGCTAATCACGATGATTATTTACACTGACATAACTTTTTATTTGTTAAATGATTGAAATATAACAAATACTGAATGTTAAGTGAAGGGTAGCAACAATACACAAGAGAAAGCCACTTCTAAGATACCACCATATAAACACATAGACAAACAGATAGAAAATCAAAAAACTGTTGAGTTTTTTTAATTGAATAAAAAAACCCCTTCATTAGTTTTCCTCCAACATCTTTAATATACCTCATCGACATCAGACATCGACGACGGAGGTCATCGACCTCTTACAATTTTATAATATACTAGCTGTTGCCCGCGGCTCCGCCCGCGTTTATGTCGGTTTTTTCGTGTTTTTTCGCGGTCGTGGATATGTGTGTATATATATGATAAAAACAATCCTTGATGCGGATTATATATCATTCTAAAATTTCAGCTCGATCGGTGCAGAACTTTTTGAGTTTTTGAAGCGTACACAAACCAACATAACATTTTTATACATAACTAGATAGATTAATTGAGTCCCGCAGTATTATCCGCACGGTCGAGGGTAACACTGCGGAACACACACAACAACCGCTGCTGTCTGCCAGTGAAAATGTCCTGTGAAAATCAGTAGAGCCGTTACAGAGATAAACGGAACAATCAGACAGACCTTACCGACTAATATACAACAAAATTAAAATAGTTATTTGTTATACAAGAGTGTAAAGTTGCTTTATAGCCGCGTGCTCAATTTAGATGACCGAGCAAGTGAAGGATTCTAAAATTGAATCACGAGTGCAAGCAAGAGCGTTAGCGAGGTAATCAAAAGAGCACGAGGTGAAAAATCTTTGCACTCGAGTGCAACACTCAACTTTTCATCCCACTTCAGCGAGGAAATAACTAAATGCAAAAAACATATGGTGGGGGCAAAGAAACAAAATGTACACCAAAAAAGTTCCGAGTCTGAGTTTTAACAAATTAAAAAAGGTTGCATGATAAATTCGGCACCATGGAGGTAGAAGTACATATGTTTAATGATGCTTTGAATTCACAAACTTGTTGCATACAATATTTTAAATTCAATTTACTTTATCCTCTAGGATATAGGATGTAAACGGCTTTTGCATTTGGATATGGAAGGGCAAAAATACTTTTACCGAGATGGGGGGATGAATTTTTTTTTAAGTACCTACCATATATACTTTCTTAAGAATTTAGTTAAAAGCTGTTAATTTTAACTTTCAAACAGACACTTCACTTTTATTATCTTTAAGTTTAGATTTTTTTTATATTTATAACTTTTTAAGTTGTGTATAAAATCGTGGCTTTTAAATTTATAGCTGCATTGACTTGTCTGAAAGATTCGTGTTTTTGTATTTCACAAGCTTTGTCAAAGACTTTGAAACGTACAGAACTTGGAATTTTGCCAGCTCAAGGATTCTGACCGATTTGAATAATTTACATACATGTACTGATCTAAAATCTTACCGAATTCATGGACGATAAAGTTCTTCTCGCATTGAAAGGCAGATCATGTCAGTTTTTGGCATCTTAAAACTGTTTTGGTTCAGATTTTTGTAACCTGCATCATGACATCTAAATATTTTGGTTAAGTTTTTAAATTCGTTTCCTATCAGTTAAATTTCGTTATTGTTCCGTGTCTTTTTAAAAAAAAAACGTAATAATTGGGAAGTCAGAAAAAATCAGCATTACAGAGAGGCAGATGATGCAAGTACCTTATATGATCTTGACTACAAAATATTTAGTATGTTTTATTATATTGTTGTTGTATAGATTTTTCGTTATTACTTTTTTATTTTATCAGAGTTATTCATAGCACTTTATATTGCGATAAAGTGCAATGAATATATATTAGACTAGCTGACCGACGCAACCTCGTTTGCGTCTTTTATTGCCCGTAGCGAAAAATTTTCCCTCGTTTAGGGTTGATTTTTTACACCTTGTGTCCGAAAAACCCCAATATCTTACGGAACCCTATTTTTTCCAAAATAAAATATAGCCTATGTTACTCGTGGATAATGTAGCCTTCGAATGGTGAAAGAATTTTTTAAACCGGTCCTGTAGTTTTAGAGCCTATTCATTACAAACAAACAAACATACAAACAAAGTTTTCCTCTTTATAATATTAGTATAGATTAACTACTTCCAAACCGATTCACAAAACTTCTGTACTATAAACTTCAAATTATAAGCTCTTTCTCTATTACAATTGTCTGGATCTCTGTCCTTTAATTCCTCAGTTTTATTACAGTACTTATTTCATTTCAATTAACTACTATTTCATAAACTTTGTTCCGGGTTTGAGAACATAAAACGATAAGTTTCACAGCATTACGACTATCTGTAACTGCAGTTACCTAGCTTTAACTAAAATCAACTCATGATCGAAACTAGCAGCGGAAGTTGAACTATTAAATGCAGAATCTAGTTCTCGTTTGATAGTTTGATAAATATATATGTCTCCCCTCCCTGGTCCCTTCCCCTCCTTCCCCTGGTATATATTCCGACTGTAGGTATGCATTTTTGTTATATATTTATTAGTCGGCCAAAGTGACTCTGCCTGATAGAAAATATGAGCAGAATCCAAGAGTCGTGGTAATCACACTCATTACGAATGAGGACAATGTAGCAGATCACACACTATAGCAGCTTATTGAGATGTTTATGCATCATTAGGCCTTCGGTAGGTATCGCACTCACCAACGAAAATCGATAATTGTTGTCACTTTTTATTAATATGCAAAAAAACCGACCATTTTACTCCGTTTCTGCTTATTAATATTATTATTACAAAAATAAAACAACGTCATCTATACACATAAAAAAGGAGAATAAATATTGAGGGCACAAGTATAGTCTCGTGGCGGAGAAAAAAACGGCGACGCGAGACCGGGAGAGGTTGAGAACTCTCCCGGCCCGCCGGGCCCCGCAACGGGCCAGGTACCGCAAGGATAGATGAGCACAAGTGTAGTTGAACTCTGGCACCCATGATAAGGTTTAACTTGTGTTATGGGCACCAGGGCTCTCACAAGGTAAGGACATTGTCTGCGTAAATATTAAAAAAAGATATGCTAACAAAACTAGTAGGTGGGTCTTCTGTGAGAGGGTAGTACCGACCCGGCCGAGCTGGCTCGTATGTGCTGAAATCTGTACTACCTTTAAAATTTAGCAAATACAATATACAACGTATATAAGATTGTTGTTGGCATTAGAGGCATTGTATTGAATTGGTTCAAGGATTACCTTACCAATCGACTTCAGAGTGTACGAGTTGTATGCTCGAGAGTGACAGTGACACCTGCACATTTGGGGTGCCGCAAGGTAGTACAATCGGGCCAACCCTATTTTTGATCTATTGATATAGATCAAAATACCTCTTTATGTTTGCGGATGACACTGTAAACATTTTCCATGTCAAAAACTGGAACAGAGTCTTGCAGATGGCTGCATATAGTCTTAGTAAAGTCACTGAGTGGCTGGAAAATTGTTTGCTTAAACTTAATGCCTCCAAAACGAAATACATATGCTTTAGCAAATCCCATATTACTGACCTATCTCAAAATCTCGATTTAAAAATCCACATGTTTCCATGTAATCGTACTAGTAACCGCTTCGGTTGCACTTGTGCCTCGCTGGCTTATGTAAACACGATTAGGTACTTGATAGTGGGAGTAATCATGGATAGTAGACTTGACTAGCACGCGAGCACTCTTAAGCTGGCCGCTAGAGTTAGAATGTTTTATACTTTTTAAGAATCTGCTAGAGGAGACAAGTAGTAAACTATTGATCCAAACACACCGAGCCTTGTGTGAGTGCGTTATCAGGTACTGCATATGTGTTTGGGGTAGTGCGTGTAAAAGTCATTCAAGTTGAAAGAGCCCAACGTCCTTTGCTAAAGGTGTCACTGCACTTGCCCTACAGGCACTCAACATATAACGTATACGCTACGGCAAACGTCCTAACTGTGATATAGGAATTTTAGTTGAGATACCATAAAAAGACAGTACCTACTTCACCCCAAACACTTAAAAGGATTGATCGTAAAGAGTACCCATGCCCAACGTCAATATAATGTGATAGCGCCAAACTTCTATAATAAAATAATAAAAGTACACAAAGACTATAAGAAATATAATAGCTTCAAATTTCAATTACTTTTAGTAAAATGGCTGAAAGACTACAACTACGAGTATATTGAGAACATGATATTTAAAAAGGATTAAATGGATAAGTGGTCGGGCTACTGGCCTATAACACAAGCATACGCATACAGACTTACTGCACACGCACGTGCACACAAATATACACACGGGCCAGGTGTGTGGTTTCTGTACTATTTCTGTTTTTTCATTCATTCTCCTTTCCTTTATGTTTATTGTAATTGACATACAAGAACCCATGAAGTGTAGAGCGAAGGCACTGGTCCCTGAGATGGTTCAAGGGCCAGAGAATTCACATGTAATATATGATGTATAATTTCGTGTCAATTATAAATAAATAAATATTCCGGACATCTAACACACAACGCCATTTAGTCCCAAGCTAAGCAGCTTGTGTTATGGGTACTAGACAACTGATATAAGTACTTATATACTTTTTTCTTGTAAATACATACGTATTATACATAGAAAACACCCAAATTCCGAAACAAATATTTGCAGATCATACAAACTTTTGTTCCGACCCGAGAATCGAAACCAAGACCTTAAGCTTAGCAGTCGCATACGCTACCACTACGCCACTGAGGCGTAATAATAATAAATAAATAAAAATAATAAACGTTTAACTGGTTTGTGTACCTACGCTTGAAAACCTCAAAAAGTTGTCGACACTATTGTAGTGATTCACATTGATGACACTAAACTCGTTAGTAACTAAACAAAACAAAAATAAGGAAATTTGTTAACAGAAGTAGAATAAAAACATTCTCAACTGTTTTGTTTTCGCCTACTTGCTCCATAGACAAATGTTTATTTTAGTTTGTTAGTTATGTGAACGTCGTAAATAATTATTACCCATTGCCTGATTTCATTTGTTGTTTGTGTAATATTTAACTAAGGCTTTGGCTAGTTTCTTTAAGATCAGCCGCCTGACGCCAGAATTAGATGCAAATAAAGTATGAAGGAACGGGTGTCATGTCCCTCCAACATACAAAAGGACGATCCTCCGACCAGGTGAGGTGATCATGCCTGGTGGGCCACTGCCCAACAGTTGATGTTGGAATGTTGTACATATGATAATCGTCGCTAGAACTTCTATTGTGCGATTCAGGATTGGTAGTTACTCCATGTAATGCGTTACTCCATAGTTCAGTGTATCTTCGGTAGATGGCGCTGTAGTAGGTTACTGTTTTCTTGTATGTGGAAGTCGCCACAAAAGAAAGAAAACAACATTCAAATAGGGAAACGAGACAGGTATCTAATAGTCATTATGGGTCCCGTACTCTTAGATGAGACGCAATGGGTAATAATTGGACAGGAAACTGACCTGTTACATCATAAATTATTGTGTCTGAAATTTTATCTATCTACTTGACCGTTAATTTAATCAAGGTCATCGACATAGCCTACTAGATTAGCAAGCTAAACTGGCAGTGGGAAGGCCATTTTAGCCACAGAACTGATAACCGTTAGAGAAAAGGGTTCTTGAGTGGAGATCGCGTCTCGGCAAACGTAGTGTAGGACGTTCACAGCTAGGATGAGTGGTGATTTGGGCTAGCCGACCTGCAGGAGCTGGATGCGAGAAACCGAGGGTCGAACAATGCAATTGAAGAGGCTTATATCCAATAGTAGATTGTGATAGTTTGATGATCATGACTTGACCGTGGAACACTATTGTCTTACAGGAAATTGTTAATTTAGCTATTTTTGAACGAGGGAATGAAATTATCGGAGTTCTACCCTGGAGTAGTAGCCCTCTTAGCCAAGATGCAACTGTTTTGCATCGAATCTCTTTCTTCAGTCGCTAACGCCTCTATTATTGGCTAATATTTTACGTTACTTAACATTGTGATGACGTCATTACCATGCATTTGTTAGTTTTAAAATAATAATAATAAAAACTTTATAACGTTTACGTTTGTAGAATGTCAACATGGCATCCACAGGTTACCAGTTATCATCAGGTGATCCGACTGCTTGTTCATATAATTATAATATACATATATAATAACTAGTTATTAATGTACTACAACTGTGGGTACGCCACGGGGTGAAGCTAGTCTCATAAAGTAGTCCGCCAGTTATAGTCCCGTCAAAGTCTGTCTAGCCGTTCCAGAAATTAGCCATAACAGTTAAACAGACGGACAAAATAAAAAAAAAGATTATTTGAGGTAAGGGCCTTATATACGTTCATATGTATTTTAGTGAAAACCTGTGAATTTAAAATTAGAAATAGAAACAATTAACCAAAAAAAATACATAATTACAAGAAAGATATTTAAAAAAAACATACATACATATCATTGTATAATCCAAAGTATTATTACTTACGCAGATAGTTACTTCGTACATATACACTGCAGTATTACACCTCGAGAGGTTAAAACTTCTAATACATCAGTGTAACGAGGTAGGCGGCATTATGCCAACCAAGTGTCTCCTGTCTCCTGTCACTAAGCTGGAATATTCTCTGCTCGTTCTAATTATGTTACTTTTGCAGACAATCTTGGTTTGAAACGTAATTTTTTTTTATAAATTTCTCATGCTTATTTTCCCGAAGGGATATTTTCAAATTCATGAAACATGTTTTTGTTAAGGTATTGAGAGAAAATACCTATAATAAATAAACTTGTCACATTAATAATTTGGTATTTCAGGATTACAAGAGACATTCATATGGGAAATTTATTTATTTAAGCTTCCTGCAATTACATTGCGTGAGGCGGACTTAATGCCATAGGCATTATCTTTCAGTCAACCTTTGGGTGGTGCAGAGCTGTGTAGCAGGTGTATTATTGAAGTAAGTGAGATTTATACATAAAGGTACTATTACGCAACATAAACATCATAAATACAATAATAACTTTTATCATATATACAACATCCCAACATCAACTGTTGGGGCAGTAGCCCGCCAGGCATGATCACCTCGCCTGGTCGGAGGATCTTCCCTTTGTGTTGGGTGGAACATTACACCCGTTCCCCCACAAGTATTTTATTTTTATATAGGAATTTTTATATAGGAATTTTTATATAGATAATTATATAGTACATAAGACTTAGTGTAAAAAAAATGTAGATTAATGGCAAGTCATAGGAATAAAAAGTACTGGTATTGTTGTAGAAAAATAAATGTGTTATCTATACTAATATTATAAAGAAGTAAAGTTTGTGTGTTTGTATATTTGTTAAATTGTAAGGGGTAATCTCGGGATCTACTAAACCGATTTTATAAATTCTTTCACCAATAGAAAGCCACATTATTGCTGAGAGTCATAGGTTATATAAAAAACCGAAAAATAAAAAGTCTTTTACGTGGTAGTCGGTTTTGCAAAGTGAATCGGAGAAATTTCAACGGAAGGCCAAAGCAGCGGACGGCGCGCGATGGCTTCGGGTTTAATTCGGTTCGCGTTCGTGCTCGCTTCGGGAGAAGGAGGCGTGGCCTTTTACATCTGAGAGGTAGGTACCCGTGCGGCTCAATCGCGTGGTCGGCTCCTTACGCAGCGGACGTCTCCGAAATTGAATTTTTCGAAACGTAATTAGTACACTTTCGACATTGTTTAAATAAAAGGTTCTTATCAGAACTACTTTCTATCTTATTCTTGGCAGTTAGAAATTAAAACATGACACTCTGTACTAAAAAAGGATTATTAACATTATGCCCAACGAAGTGGGCACGGGTCAGCCAGTTTAAAAATAAATCTTCTAAAATAAACTTCTTATAAGTGACCCATATTTATTGCTCTACAGTGTTGTTAAAAAAAACTCATAAAAGATTTATCTAAGTACAAAAGCGCAGTTTCTCTTCTAAAGGCTAGCTAATCGACTTGTTAAACAGCTAAATAAAAGTCCTAGGGCTCTCAAAGTTTCAGACTCAGCAAATTGGTTCATGTTTTCTAACAAAACGTAACAATGGTCTCATGTTTAAGTTAATTTGAGTTTTCAAGTTTACTTGTTAAAAGTTTGTAAGACAGTCTTTTAATCATGTTTCCGCTCCATCCCAATAGTCACTTCCACCCACGTGTATTGGAAACAATAAAAAAAAAGTTGTCTGTAAGAGATTACCTCCAGGCGATAAGGCCGCTTATGTACTTCTCTAATTTTAAATTTTCCTTTGGAATGAAAAAAAAATATATATATACCCGCAAATCTAATCTAGGTCTGAATGCACCTCTGACGCGTATATGTAGAGATTACAATAGCATGTGTTCACAGAGAGACATAGACATCCATGCCCCTTTTAATAAATTTAGACGTTCTATAGCTGATAATATTAACAAAAGTAACCAAAATTAATCTTTTCCTGTCTTACCTTTGTTATTTTCATTTTTTCATCTTTTATATTAATTTTAATTTTTTCATATTTCATATTAATAAGAGCATCGTAATTTTAATTTAGAATGAAGTAGTATTAAGCTCCTTTATTTTTTGTTTTTTGTACAAGTTACCTTACTCCTAACACTGTTTGTTAGGCTTACTTTATTTTATCTCATATGGTGAATGTTGTGTGTACCTGTAATAGGCATGCATACTAGAAAATATTATTGTATAATTTTTTTAAAAGTGTATCGTATTTGTGCTGTTGGTGTACCTACATAAATAAATAAATGTGGTGTACATTAAAGAGATCTATTATTATTATAGACAGAGTCATTTTATAATATTTACCTCACTTCCTCGCTTCAATATCAACCTGTAGTACCCTTATCCTCTATTAGTTTTCATTTAATAACTCGGCGGTAATATCTTAAATCATATTTTTCAAACGTCAAGTATTTACCCTGAAAATTCCAAGTGATTGACGAAAACATGACAGTTCTCTCTGCCCCTGTGACAATGCATGACTCCATCCCCGATGACATTTTTAGTTGTAAAATTAATTATAATACCCATGCTGCTTTCAGCATGGTTCGGCGGGCTCACACAGAAGATTGACGTAAAATTCATATTGGTGCTGTCGTGTTTCGTTGGAGAGTGCAAAACTCAAACTCAAACTCAAACTCAAATCATTTATTTCCGTAGGCCCCAAAAGGCACTTGAACACGTCAAAAATACAAACATCAAATATAAAACAAAACTCAAGTAATCAATTCAGTGATAAAAGGTACTAATACTAAATGCACTGAGATGATTTGAATTACCAGAGCTTAGATTGATTTCGATTCAACTCAAAGGTTTAAATTGAAATCAATCCAAGTACCAGCTCTGATGGGTATTGCATTCATGAGAAGAGCTGGTGAGTGGCAAGACCGGAGACAGAAGCATCAGCACAGCAGCAGATCAATAGGCTAACATAGAGTAGGTCATCATGCTGCATTGTTGTATTATCTGCATTCGCAATGATAAGAATGACTAAATAAATAAATAAATATTTTTGTCATTCCACACACAGCTTCAAACAAAGCTGAGCTTGCATAGAGCTTGTATTATGTTAGTTAGATATTATACATAGAAAACATCCAAACTACGAAACAAATATTTGTCGATTATACAAACCTTTCGGTGCGATCCGGGAATCATACCCAAGACCGCACCTGTACAGCAGTTGCATACGCTATTACTGCGCCACCGAGGCAGTGATGAGTGTGGTATGATAATAAGTATGGTTACCACTACCCTTGAATTGTGCTCATGATTTCCATGAGGCCGAGTAGAGTCACTGTATGTTTATATTGCAGGCCAGGTAGAATGACGATTTCTGAAAGATGGCTGGCAGAGAATCAATCAATGAATCAGAGTGGCATGCAATGCCCATGTTCAGCAATGGAATGCAATACTGAAATGATTGAGGCCAGTGGAACTGATTTAGTATTCATTACCTTACTTTTATATAATATATCTTCACATAACGCACATATTCAAGGAGCTTGCAGAAGAGAGACAGACAGTGTTGCCAACACTATCAACATAAATGTACCTATTCTAATGAATACATTGATGATAATGATTTTTCTATCGTCAATTTTACATTAACTTATCTTTACTCATTATCAGGAAAGTATACGCAGAAAAGAACTTTGATAGGAGCTATGACACAATGTAAAAGTCTTTAGAAATAATACTAGAACTGCACTTTAAAGAAACGCAATTAGATCCAAAGTGCTTTAAGAAATAACTTTCAATAGCGCAAATTCTTTTGTGTCGAAGGTCTTAGGTCAGAGCCATTGTGAAGGGTTGGGGTTAATAGATTCAGGTGGCCGTCGCAAATGATGCACTTGGACTGAAATGGAATAATTTTTCAGTCTTTGTGTTAGGCTATTAGATTCTATCTATCTATATAAATATATTGTGTGTTATTACGTGTTTGATGTATTGCTGTACGCTATCTGTTACATTGGTTTTCGTGTTTATTACAGTCCTTGAATAAAAAACACTTAAAATACTACACGTCTACCTAAAAACTTCTGATGAAATTTATATCGTATGACACACATTATTAGGAATATTTGAATACCTTATTCATTTAAATCGGTACAAGGTGGAACATATGTAGACTGCCAAATATTTAATTTTGCTTCGCCGTAGTCGGGTAAACGCGGTTTTCCGGTCGGGAAGTTTAACGATACTTAAACAGAAATGCTTATTGCCACTATCAGGTCATCTTTCATACTCAGTGACACTTAATACTGTTGTGTAGTGAACGAAATGAAATTAATTTATGCTGAAAATGTTGTATTACTAAAGGCAAACTACAAAATATGCTTTGTAATTCCCTTTGTCACTGTTCGGGTTGTATTTTGTTAACAAAGTGGCTTGAATAATGGGTGTGTAATGAGAATCTTAATTCTATATTAATATTATAAAGCTGAAGAGCGTGTTTGGTATGTTGAACGCGCTAAACTTAGGAACTACTGTTTCGAATTGTTTTTTTTATTGTTGCATAGATTAATTGAGAAAGGCTATAAAGCGATATAATATCATATTATGATCAATAGGCGCCGAGCATCAATTAAACACGTTGAAATTTGATTTCTTTGAAGTTGCGCGGGTGCTGTTATGAATGTACGAATATTTCGTGGCCAGATTTAGATACAAGTAATTAGAGCAGGGTAGAGTTGAATAGAGTAGTTAAAAAGTAGAACAGAGTAGATTACAGTAGAGTAGAATTAAGTTTATTGTACATCAGTTAATAGAGTTTACATGTAAGAGCATTCAAATGAATGACCATGTACAAATGAAGGATGTACAAATAGATATATCATTTTAGGATTAAATTCAATTGTACTTATTCCACTATTTATATTATTATTAAGTGTAAACTTGACCGGTTTTGCCTTATGGCATTACAGCAAGGCAGTAAGTCGCAGCCAAGCTAAGTTCGCACCTCGCATCGATTACGTCCCACTTATGCTAAGGTACGGTATGCAAAAAAAGAATTCGCTATTAAAATTCGACGTTCAAAAATTAACCAATTATTTGTTATGTTGCCCGTAGCGTGAAAATTTTCCCCCGTTTTTTAAACATTCTTCATTGGTGCTCCGCTCCTATTAGTAATATTTTAATTTTGCCATAACTTCAAAACCAATCGTCCAAATTTTATCATTCAAAGACCAAATATTATCTACATAAACTGCGGTTAGTGATGAAATAATTTATTTTGATAAGGATTGATAGCATGAGTAAAATAAACGCGTTTAAATGTAGTCCAAACAAAATTCAAGATTTTTAAATAAAAAAATGGTTGTTGTGCCTTACTCGACATAGATAGGAATAGTGTGTAGCGGACTTTTTTGTAGATATTTATAAGATCTTCGATTTATTAGAACATTTTATGGTTCAATCTTTTACCGTTTAGGCAGCGTACGCAAAATAAGTAACTTATCTGGTTGATTTTTTACACTTTGGGTCCGAAAAACCCAAATATCTTGCGGAACCCTATTCTTTCCAAAATAAAATATATCCTATGTTACTCGTGGGTAATGTAGCCTTTGAATGGTGAAAGAATTTTTAAAATCGGTCCAGTAGTTTTTGAGCCTATTTATTACAAACAAACAAACAAACAAACAAACATACAAACAAAGTTTTCCTCTTTATAATATTAGTGTAGATAAAATGTCGGCTAAGTAAATTTTCTGTAAGACTTAAAAAAAGGACAGGGCGATCACGCGAGGTGCAAACATAGCTCGGCTCCGTAATATAAAAGGTTAATGGTTTTATGAAAATATTTATCAGCTACATAGTATCAAAGGCTGATGGTTATATGAAAATATTTACATCTAAAACCTAACAATTATTCACATGTTTCATGGAAATAACGGTGTGGTCAATGCAAGGAATTCGCCCCAAAAATAAGGATATTATATTTTGCATCTAACACCACCATTTGTATAATTGGAAAATATTAAAAATATACAAAGCTAAAGTTGAGATATGAAATTACAAAATTGAAATTACATAATAATTTTTTAATAATCAATATCGATAGAAAAACTTTATTTTATTTTATTATAAACTAGCTGACCCACGCAACCTTCTTTGCGTCTTCTATTGCCCGTAGCGTGAAAAGAATTGGCCAAATTGGTCCAGGCGTTGTTGAGTTATGCGCTTACCAACACATTGAGCGATTCATTTTTATATTATAGATTAATTATCAAATTGTTACATTTTTTCCTTTTAATACTGCCGACAATCAAGAGTACAAATTATTATTTAGATTTATTATTTTATGATGCGATTGCACAATATAATTTGAAGATAATACAAGGTGTCTCAAAAGAAATTTCATATTTAGTGGATTGATTAAAAAAAAAGGAAGCGGTATATAGAAAAAATGTTTATTTATTGTTAAAATACACTTTTTGGGAATTCATTTCTTAAAAATAATATCGTCTAAATGTAAACCCTCACGTTGTTGGCACTCATTTAATCGAACAGTAAAATTACTTATGACTGCTCGACAGGTGGAGTGAGGGATGGCTGCCATTTCGTGACGGATATTTTCTTTCAAATGCGCCAGTGAAGTTGGTTTATTGGCGTAAACTTTAGATTTAAGATAACCCCATAGGAAAAAGTCCATAGGGGTTAAATCTGGGCTACGTGGAGGCCAATTTATGTCACCTCTCCGGGAGATCAATTTTCCTGAGAAAATTTCACGAACACGTGGCAGAGATATATTGGACGTGTGTGAAGTTGCTCCGTCCTGTTGAAACCATGTTCTTTGGTTATAGCCAGAAAAGTTTTGCAGTTCAGGTACCAAGAAGTTGTCTAACATCTCCACATAACGCTCTGAATTCACTGTAACTGTACGCCCCATTTCGTCTTCAAAAAAGTAAGGGCCGATAATTCCTCGCGCCGACATGGCAGCCCATACGGTCACTTTAGGCGAGTGTAGGGGTTTCTGATGTTTGCGTTTCGGATTGGCTGAACTCCAGTAGCGGCAGTTTTGCTTATTTACGTGGCCATTAAGATGAAAATGAGCTTCATCCGAAAACAAAATGTTGGTAAACGTTGAAAATCGCTCAATCATCTGATTTACGAAATTAAGCCTCTGACCGGCATCTTGGGGCTTTAATTCTTGCACCAATTGAATTTTGTAGGGGTGCAGCTTTAGATCTTTGTGCATAATGCGATGTAATGATGATCTATGCACATTTAAAGCACTCGCGCGCTTCCGAATTGAAAGGCTCGGGTCGTCACGTACAGATTGATTAACACTGTCCACGTTTTCTACCGTTCTTGATGACCTAGGTCGCCCGGATTTTGATTTATCCAGCGTTGATCCAGTCTCTTCAAACTTTTTAACCCAATGTCGAATGAGAGGAAGGCTTGGCGCATCATTTAAGTGGCGAAAACCTCGAATACTGCAGAATTTTCTACGCGCGACAGTTGTCGAATCACCGTTCTTGTAAAACTCTCGCACGCACAACGCGCGGTCTGCTCCCGAGAAACGCTCCATAGCGACTGAATCCCCAAGAGCCAAGCTACCAATTGACATAACCCCCGCACCCCTCAAGTACGCAGCGTTCACGCAGTAAGCTAAACAAATATAAAATTTCTTTTGAGACACCCTGTATGAGTGTAAAATGTTAATTCACTTTTAGTCTTATACACAACCGGTGTTAGGCGATTCTGTAATTGTTTTTCGCCGAATGAGTAAGATTATATCAAATCGACCTTGATTCATGTGAAGGGAACTCAGCGATAACACTCATAAGAGTCGTGAGTTGCAGGGGTCATTTAATATAAAGTTTTGTATCAAAACAAATCAACTTAACATTTTTGTTTCATCATCTATAAACCCTTAAATATTCACTGTTAAACACAGGGTACTCCTTAGTTATGAAGATTTTCGTGTACTATACAACGCTGGCATGTTGCTATTTATGGATTATATTTTTAATCTCTTTAAAATTAATTGTAGGTAGCATACTGTGTTGTCGTAGATACGTCATTTAATTTTTCATTTCTTTTGTACTTCTCTTTACTTTTAGTTTATACTAGCTGACCCACGCAACCTCGTTTGCGTCTTATATTGCCCGTGGCGTGAAAATTTTTCCCCGTTTTTGAAACATTCTTCATTGGTGCTCCGCTTCTATTAGTAGTAGCGTGATGATATATAGCCTATAGCCTTCCTCGATAAATGGACTATCCAACACCGAAAGAATTTTTCAAATCGGACCAGTGGTTCCTGAGATTAACCGGAACAAACAGACAGACAGACAGACTAAAAAATTTAAAATATATATTTTGTATGTGTACCGTATATACATTCATATGCATGTAGCAGAAAGCGGTTATTTTAATATTACAAACAGACACTCCAATTTTATTTATTTGTATAGATGTATAGATTTTTTGCATTCCGAGTTTTTATAATGTAAGGTTTTCCTTTCTTCATTGTTATATAGATAGTGACATTTCAGACACATTGAGTATGCAGAAAGTTGTTGAATATTATATGCGACCATCAACAATTTAAATAGTAAAAATCTTCATAGAAACGTGAATGTAAAACGAACGTTGGGTGAATTTTTCTCTTCAAAAACCGCATGATGTTATTTGAAAGTAAATTTTATGTATAATTCTGGTCTTCATACATGGAATATATATGCTATAATTGTGTCATATCATGAATATGTAAATATGCGTAGTCTGTGTAATAAAAAGAAATTGTCGAAAAGTACTGCAGTGGTAGGGACATGGTAAGTATCGTCATCTTTAATATGAAAAGCTTAAATTTAGACAGAGACAAATTTAGAAGAAAACACACTTTAACTAAATAAGATAATTTTCATTCCGCTTACATTATGATAAACATCCAGGCACATACATACACTTACATACTATATGTTTCATACACAACTTAGGAATGGCTGCACCATTTTTTTTAATGTTTGAATTTCCGGATTCTTCTCCACTCCAATACCGACTACTGATTTAAATTGATAAGAACTACAAAATCATATTATTTTCGAATATAAAAAAATATGAAGACAATAACTTATGTCATGCATTTTGTATGAGATGTAACCTAAACGGAGAGCAAAAATTTAGGTGTAAAAAAAATGCATTTAAACTGCAGGGAAATCAAAGCTTTAAAAAATGTTTTTCTTAAAAAATAATAATAGAATAGTCATACCAAGATTAATCCTGGAGACACCAAAATTTAAATTAAGTAAGACAAATGACGATTAAATATGAAAATAAATAAACACTTTAAAAATGTCTTACTTTTCATGCAAAGCAATGATTTCGGAATAGATTCATGTCCAAGAATCCATAATACAAACTATTATGTTCAACATTTATGAACTCAAATATCCTAAAAATGTTCTACCGCGTCTGGTTCAAGCTCAAAAAGAAAACTAACGCCACACGTAGGTGTGCTTTTAATAAAATCCTACATCATTGTAGCTTCGTCAATTTCCGAGTGTCACGTTCAAGCTGCCTGTTCAAATAAAAAAACACCTTTATAAAGCACATCATGGCTGTATACAAGTTTCATACAATTTGTGTGTATCGCACGATACGCGCGTGACACAGCATAATTTACTACAGGTAAGGAATATTACAAGGAATATTGGAAGTTGAATAAGTTGAATTTAGTGACGACAACTTCTATACTTGAATAGATGGAAGATCTTGCTCCTACGTATTGTATATTTTTTATATATTATGATTTGTGTCTTTGTGGGTTAAAATCGACTAAATTGAGTCTACTCTGTGTGTGCTGTTTCCAAGGGTAGGATGCAGAGAAGGACCGCATCCCATACCAATCTGCAACTCGCGATAGCGGCGAGCGTGTGATAGGTACTGTACTCTGGACAAAGTGATGGTCTGAGGAGCCAGATGGGGCATTAACGGATACCAGGTAACAGACCAGATGAGAAGTCAGCAGAAGGTCCAACAGTGAAGATGTGAGAGAGTGAACATCTGGGACTCACGTGGGCGTGGTAACCAGTTGTGTCCGGCCATAAGCCTGGGCGTAGTCGTGGACAGATCTCCTTGCACGATCCGTTTTACTAGAACCGATCCAGTGGCCGTGTTGGGCGTTAAAATCGCTAAGTACGGCGATCTCTGCGTAGGGTATCTGCTGCTGCTCTCTCTGCTCAATGAGTCGGTTAGTATCGGTGTCATCGCTATTGGATCTATAGAGGCACGCATAGACGGGGGGATGGTCATCGCTGTCTACACCGAGCTATAAGATTCCCTACCTTCAAGAGTCCACCTGTCTCGAAGTGGTGATGGACAGCGTCAAGATTACTATGTAATCCCCTGATGTTGCAAGAGTAGTAGAGGGTGACATGGTGTTATTGCTCTTACCTCGAGTATGATTGAGCGCAGTTTATGACCCCCCTCTTCCAGAACACAGGGACAGCCTGGGCGTCCTCGCTCAGGCTCGTTGTGTTCTGAGTGTGGAAGTCCAGAGAAGAATTCTCCAACGATAGCGCAGTTGGTATCGTCCTGGGGTAACATGTGATTCAACTGCGCCACCATAGGGGGATTGGGGAATGGACTTCCGGTATCCTCACTCACTTGATGAGTAAGCGCTGTTCCAAGTCGGTTTTCTGTGAGGCCGTGGCATAGGGTACAATATATATGGCCGTGGTATTACTCGGGTCGAGCTTAGTGTAAAAGACAAAGTATATCCAAATTTAATACTTAAAGTGACAAATGTGTTAATTTTGATGAGAGTTCGATATTAATATTTTAAAATGTGCATTTTTTTTAAATATGAAATGTAATTGTATTTATGGTTTACTATTTTGGTCATAGCGACTTCCACATAAAAGGTAGATAAACGATGTCGCGGACTTTTATTTAGAACTATTTAATACAAATAATTCTACAGTATTTATCTTTATGGAACTCAAATGGTTTGGGCAGCGCACGCTAATGTAGCTCTGAGAGAGCTGATTTTTTTCCGACTTACTTGACAGTTATCTTTATATTATGACAATCTTTATCACGATGTATTCTTGATGTACTGAATAATCTAGGATTATTTATTATCTCTAAAATCTCAATAGCATTGGAAACATCCAATTACTCCTCCACGTGAATTAAAAAAAAAAATTTTTGAAACGAATAATTTGCAGCAAAACGTGCGTCAAGTTTATTTATCACCTTGTTAAGGGTTGGTTCAATATTCGAGTCCCTGAATTTTAAGATACGCCTTAGCACTTAGATAGCTCCTAAAGGTTGGTGAAAACGAAAATATTCCTAAGGGTTATATAACTCTCTCTAAATGGTCACTTAAATTTAGGAGACGTTGATGGAAACGGTCATAAGTGTTGTAGACTCTTTCTTCCAATGTACTCGTACCTTTGGGTGACATTTTTATGGGTAGGAGTAACCGAGCCGACGGATCTACTACTAATGAATACCGTTACCCGTGCATACTTGCATCTATGAGTCACTAGTGAAGAGACCTTCCACCGTCGCAAAATAATTGGTAAAGCAAAGAGCTGATTGCTTAACAAATGTTTCTTATAGTCTTGTTATATATAAGTAGTAATTTTCAGTAGTTTGGTTGAAACAGTACAGTTTTTTGAAGCCAATTTTACAATACCTATCTTTTTTACACAATATGAAATGAAGCCGCTTCCGCTATCCGTTCGCTTAGATCTTTTAAACAATATAGATAGTGATTCATGAGGAAGCTTTATAAGGTTAGGAGATTTTTTTTAAAAATCAGGTCCTGTTTACTGGTTTTATTTAAAGCTGAAAAGCATACGGGTATGTAATTCGTATAGAAAACCATTTCTGTCACAATAAAACCACCAAAGACAACGTTTGTGCTCAGACAATGTAGTTATTGGTAATAAGTTTTGTATTTTCATATACGGATAGCTCATAAACGTAATCTGTTGGTTTAGAATTTATGTTCTAATAAAATGCAAACCGTTGGCGTTGCGTGTGTATCAACGAGTCCTGTCAATAAACTTTATAGCAGGTAAGCTAATAAAAGGTTGTGGCATAAAGCACCAAATCTTGTAGTAACAGATCTAATAGAATTCTAAATGTGTGTGTATGCATAGACAACTAAATAAACTTAGGTAGCAATTTACACAAACGAGGCAACGCACACATACGCATTTATACGCGAGTGTGTAATAGCGTAAACAGTTTATATCTGCAAATATGAATTTGAATCTTAATTTTTTAATATTTGTTTAAAAGTAGTGCCTCATTGGGGTCTAGCTGTTAGCGTATGCGACTGAGGGATATTGGGTTGGATTCCCCTGGGTCGTGTCAAAAGTGATCTCAAATATAACAACTAATTTAAGGTTCGAATTCATTACAGTGTCGCAGAGGTCGTTCGATTTCTATTGCTCCACGGGAAAAAAATTATTCAGGTAAAATAAGTTGAACCGAACGCAAATAATATTTTCAATAATAAAGCCTAAGAAGATGATGATGGTTTAAAACTAAAAACAGCACCCTCTGACTGTCAAAAGTATGAGTAGCTCTCTACTTCACACTTAGTAAATTAAGAGTTTCCAACGTATAAGAAAACATAACCATGCAAAGTCTTTTTATCACGAAATATTCTAATAACAGCCGTGAAATACTAACTTAAGACAAATTCACTTACAAGGTGACATCTGGGTTTATAATAGCCTAAGATGTAATTATATCAGAGTCTGACTAGCTCTCAATTATCAGTAACGCGCCTAGGTGTACGAGAATAGTAGTAGTACTTCCATAATTAATCTTGTTAACATACGACTGCATTTTCATATGATCGCTATAAATAGAACCACACGTTTTCGATGCCATTTTTTTGTAATCTTTTTCACTGACATTTAAACAGAAATTCTTTGGAATTTTCCGTTGAATGCAGTCGACCAAGTACAGGCTTTGAGCACGTACGTTTGTATTTTTGTTTGTTATCTCAACATACCTTCATTTATTCACCAATTTGTTTTTATTTTTCATGTGTTTTCTTTAATAATAATAGTTAGAGAAGATAAAGTTATATGAAACACTCATTGTGGTACAGAATTATAGAGAATGAATTTTCAAAGACAACAAATTTGAATAAAACATTAAGGTGGAACATTAAATTGCGGAGCAAGAGCGCATGGAACTCTGCCGTCTCTTTCTGTCAGGTGAGGCCACCAGTCACCCTAGCAGAAGCAGGTCGGAGTGGCGACGTGAGCTCCTTAAAGTGCTCGCGCCTTTTTCTGAATATAATAGGAATGTAGGGGTCCACACAGGAGGGGGCCATCTACAAACGGTGGGTGGCTCGAGGTACGTCGGGGTTCCAGGGATTTATATCCTTTCGAGAGTGCACCTGGTTCCCCGGCTTCTAGTACCCGAGATGGTCTACAGCTTTTAGTCGGTTCGAGTACCTACATGTGGGACATAACTACCAGTCTTTGGTATCCAAGAGGATTTCCGTACATAAAAAAAGGTAGAACATTAAAGACGTATTGTGGACGGAAATTTAAAGACATTGTATTTTACGTGGAAAATTAAAGACGTTGTCGTCTGTGATACTTTTTAAGTAGTTATTTGTTCTTATATTATTATCACACAGTCTTTTATGTATACTTAGCTTACTATATAGGTTATATGCGATAAGATTTGATTGCAATTTACTACATTTTTTTTCCCCGTGGGGAATTCCCCTCGGATACCACCTCATGGTGGCATGTCGGACACAAACCGACTAAAACCGCACGCCAGCTCGTGTACTAGATGCCGGGGAACCAGGTGCACCTTAGAAAGGGAAACCCTGGAACCCCGACGTACATCGGGCCATCTACAGTTTGTAAATGGTACAGTTGCTTTCCCAGAAAGTGGAGTTACTGTGGAGCAAGCGCGCCTCCCACCCAAGCCTGCTTCTGCTAGGTTGACAGATGGCCTCATATGTCACCCTCAGACTTGCGCTTATGCAATAATTTGCAATTTACTACCCTATGTAAATCTCCGAGCTGTTGTTAAGTATTTCTATATAGAAAAACTCAATAACACTTTTGGACCGACCAGGGATTCGAACCCGAAACCGCAGTCAGTCGCATTCGTCAACCGCTAGAGCAACAAGGCAGTTTTCACTACTTAAATATATTACGTGTACGTGTACCTACATAATTTTACAAACAATGCTTCGCTCCTTTTTATAATTTTATTACATAAGAAATCTGAATAAAATATGTTATTTCCTATATCGAAGTATCATTGGCTCTTTCGATTTCATTCACTCACTCGCTTCGGTAACATTTCAACATGCAGAATCTAGACGTTTTGATCAAGGAAATGTTAAATTGATATTTGAATTTCTAGATGCAAATAGACCGTTTGAAACGACAGTTGTTAGTTAAACGTTACATGTATATGGAGTGACGACGAAGTGTATATTGAAACATTTTTGAGAGAAATATAGTGTTTCGTCGGTCGCGTACGCGAAATAGGTTAAAAAACTAAGTAACAGGAGAAACTCCAAGTATCGCAATGATCCTTTTTTGGTTTAGTTTTTAACTGACTTTAGAAAAGGAGGAGGTTATCGATGTGACTGAATTAAATTGTATTTTACAAGCGTGCCTAAAATAGAATTATTATCGTTACGCTTACACCAAAAAAAAGCTAGTTTGGTTTAAGCTTAATTGAAAAGAGATGCATCTATTATAAATATAACTTTGCCTAATGCTATCGGAATTGCCTCAATGACAAGCGCAATTCAAGATTTTTTTAGTTTGAATTTTTATATAGTACATACGGCATACGAAGGCCAAAACCAATTAAGTTTAAATAGTAATTAACATACTGTAGTAAAATCTACATGGGCCAAAGTTTCTAAAAGTGTATAAACAGTGCCTTTGATAAACGCTGTGTATTAGACGTATAGCACTCAGTTTAACATTCTTTTTCCCCGTCTATAAAATTATCAGACTTTAATTATATTTACAAAGTTGCATACAAAGCTTTGAAATGTCGAAACACTTTTATTTTAACAAACTTCAACTACAAAGTAAGTTCTTAATACCACTGAAATTTAGTTAAGTGTATGTTACACACTGGGAGAGCCACGCTTCGGCATGAATGGGCCGGCTCAACCGGAGTGATACCACGGCCTCACAGAAAATCGGTGTGAAATAACGCTTGCGCTGTGTTTCACCGAGTGAGTGAGGATACTGGAGGCCCATACCCCAACCCCGCCCCATTACCTCTCCTCATCCCCCAAAGGTCGGCAACGCACTTTTGAATTCTAAGCAGCTATCCCATTAAAAAAAAATACTACAGCAACACTTCTTCCCAATCCATTCGTATAAGCAAAACCTCTTCTTTATCAGTGCCTTCCCATTTTGTCAACTTTTCTATTCTTATTAAACACTCAATTTTCTCATTTCATTTTCCAAAGCCCATGTACAAGATTAGTTTTAATATACACCCCAGTTTACTCCTCCGGTAATATAAGGTGTGACTGTGTACTGTTAAAAATATTCATCTAAAATTCCATCATCTCTCAAGAACTTGAATCCAAATTGAAATGGGACTACACTGGAAACACCAGCTAAGGTAATAAACATAAAAATACAGTCGAATTGAAAGCCTCCTCTTTTTTTTGTAGTCAATTAAAAATTAAGATCTTTGTTTCGACACAACTGATCAGTTGTATCGCAGTGGACTCAAATCAGACTCCAACCTAGTTTAGGAAGATAGACTCAAAAAATATTCGAAATGCTAAAGTTTAAGGATTCAGAGTTTCATGAAATATTTATTTGTATAAAATATATTTATCCCTGCAAAGCAGAAATAACGAATTCGACGTGTATTCCAAGTTTTCGAATGTAAAGTTTAGAGTGTGAAATGTATTTATCACAGGAGTGCTTGTCGAGTAAATCCTGAGGTGCACCGGTCGTTTGCAAACAACTTTCTGAATTTTGAAGTACAATTTTTGTATGAAATATTCTTAAAATAGTTTCTATATTTGATATTTTAGCACAAAAGTATGTCCATATCATGTCAGTAAACTTACCTACATAGTAATAACCATCAACAGTCATTAATAGATCAGTACAGGATATAACCATCTCTTTAGAAAACAGGTTTTGGCCTAATATACTACGCTGATCATACGGGTTGATGTAGAGTTTAAGTTTTCCTTCTCTTTATAGTGATGTTGACCTATGTAGTTTATTCTCTTAGTCACCATTTACGGTACGCAGGGTGATTCGGGATAATAACACTCTGTATTCTGAATTCATATCAAGACTGATTTTAATTAAAATAGATTAATATGTAACCAAATATATTTATTAGATGCTACCCTACACAACAATGCATAAATATAGGACACATTCATTTCCTGTTTCACGTTCATCAGTTATAACTTTTTCCATCAAAGTCAAACTTTACAAGAAGTTTCGTATCTTATATACGAGGAAAGGGGGGACGAAGACAAATAATTGAGAAACATTTCTGTATGTTGTGTGACGAAGCTGGAATGAGTCAGCTGATGGAAACAGACTCCATGTAATTAGCTGACGAATTAAATTCTAGGTTTTGAGGCGTCGTCAGTTGGAATTTATTAGGGAAAGTTTGGAGGGCTTCTCTCTGTTAACCTTCCGCTAAATATGGGTCCGGCAGAATAAATACTTGTGTTACTTTGAATAATTTACGAACATACTTCTGCAGTTGTTGAGTTTATTTGTAAAGTTACATTTAAACGTTCCTGTTCTAATTAAAATTCACTTTTGTGCCGACTTGCAAAGCTGCAAACTTAATCATTATCATCATCAGCCTATCGCAGTCGACTACTGAACACAGGCCGCCCAATTGCCACGCCACTTGGTTTGATCCTCGGCTTCTCGCATACATCTCCTTTCAGCCGCCTTGCGTAGATTATCACTTCACTGAGATGCAGCCCCACTGAATTAAATAGAATCAATTCAATTAAATTTAAATTCAAGAAGACTAATAAAAATATGTTTCGTTAAATCTTATTCTTGATTCTCAATGTGAAGTTAAACTATTTGTAAAAAACAATTACAAACATAATAAAACAAATATTTTTCTGACATCTTTCATTTGAGTTCGAAAACATTTCTGAAACAACAATAAATAAAAGACGACTCCCGCATCAGGATTATGTCCTGTGTCGTAGAGGAATTTTCAAATATACTTGAAACGGACAAAAAACCGTGGAGACTCCGAATAATATGTAAATCACACAAAGTGTTGGCCCATATGGAGTGTGAACCCACAACACTCATTGCAGTAAAAAGCGACGGGGTGACCGAGTAAGTCAATACGTAATCGCAGTGCAGCAATGATACAAATATAGGCTTTGAAATCAGCTTCATCATAATCATCATCGTCGGCCTATCGCAGTTCACTGCCAGTTCACCTCTCTGATTACACATTCCACTGATATAAGCTTCTGAGTTTAATTTGTGTAAATATGAAATTCTTTGCTGCTTCTTATCCCATAATTTGCAAGAATATATTTTGTTAACTCGTTAGTTTTTTTTTTATTGTATAGGGGGCAAACGAGCAGACGTGTCACCTGATGGTAAGCGATTACCGCCGCCCATCAAACACCCGCAACACCAAAGGCGTTACAAGTGCGTTGCTGGCCTTTTAAGAAGGAGTACGCTCTTTCTCTTAGTATATTTCAACGATAGACATAATAACATTTCCAACTACAACAAAAACAAATTCCTGTATGATCAAGTTGTTTTTTCATCAAATAACCTCCTATTTATGGTGGAGCTACCAAACTAATATCCTAACATAATACAATCATTTCTAAGAATATATTTAAATACGAAAGACTTTCACTTCTGGAGACAAGTAAAATTAAATATATATATCAACTGCAACAAAACAAATACCTTTATTTCTTATCGATGCCTTTTATGCTCTAAATATAAGAGTAGACATTAGCAACTGAACGATTCCATGATAGTCAACAAGCAAACTGTTTGTCAGGAAACGATTCTAAAGCAATAAAAGTCTCAAGTTAGAAGCACGTCAATCTAAACGGGGTCGTAATTCGTATAAGCAGTCATTCGCTGCGAGGCTGTGCCTTTGTGGGGTGGCTATAACACTATTTTATAGTTTACAATAAACTTTTCACTATTAAATGTTGCTATCTTGACCGTTTAATGGGGTTCCTTGTTACAGTTTAAAAGGATCTTAGATTGAAGATAAAAGTTTTGTTATTATCCAGTGTAAATTTAAATACCTACCTTAGTATTTCTTCTTTTCTTGTTTTTGGAGGTGCAGCTGCATTTTTTATATTTATTTTTTATTGTTTCTGAATAATATCTAAGTATATTTAATACAATTAAATAAATATTTTGTCGGCCGTAGAGGGGGGGGGGGGGGCTGGAGATCTGTGACACAGGCCTAGAGCCTAGTACGGACTCCAGCTCTCACCAAGGAAATGTAGAATCCTTTTAATTTTAATTAGATTAACTGTAACTAAATTGTACCTTTGTGAGAGAAATAAAGATTTATTATTATTATTATTAGTGTAGAGAAGTAATACGTATTGTAACGTCTAGAATTTGAATTAGACGATTTTGATCTAGTCAAATGGTAATTGTCTAAAAAATATAAATATACAAAAAAAATATGTTTCACAATATTAAAGATAAAATATTGATTGTCTGTAAAGTCGCTTTAAGAATTGATGAAAAATATACGTCACAAGCGAACACTTAGACCAATCTTGCCTCTCTATCGCATGTTCTGCGCTCTCGCTTGCACCTTCGGTTCAGGCGAAACGTGATAATGAATCATGCTTTTTCGTACATGCAGGTGGCGTTCATCGATTTATAAGCCTATCACGTTAAAAAGAAATAGGTGTGTAAAAAACTGAATAAGTATTGAATTGTAGTAACTTAGACTAAGAAGTAACTTAGGCTACGATTTGTTTTATTTAGAAAAAGATAATGACCAGCAGTCGACTGCGGTAGGCTGATAATGATGATGGATAAAATAAATTGAACCAATGAAATATTGAATCAATTGCGATTCAAAAGCAAAAAAAACCTACCTAAAAAGCTATCCGCACACAAAGGCGCAGTTAGTAGTTAAATGCAATACCAAGGTATTTATCAAAAGGTACACACGATAATATCTTATTATAATGATAAGCACATTAACAGTATTAAAAGAAACATAAAAAAAATAAAATTAGTTTTATTTTGTTTTTGTTATTTGATTAAATGATAAATACACACGGAAATTAAAATATTTCTGTGTAATTCTTGAATGAAATAAATAAAGGAATATAGTAAAATGGTCACATACACACACACAGTGTAATAATTACATAAATATATATAAACAAAGATACTATTGTATAACAATTTATCAGTAAACTTATGAATTTCTATAATTTGATGCTCTCTGCCAGCCTCGTTGGTCTAGCGGTTGCTTAAGCGACTGTCAAGCAAGAGATCTCGGGTTCAATACCCGGGACGGACTGCTATTGGGTTTTCCTTATAAGAAATTCTTATAAGCCTTCGGTCCCGGATGTCATGAATACCTATGACAATCGTTATTGGGAAGTCAGTGCCCTCAAATATACTGACAACTAGTCCAATCTTCGAATTCAGTTCACTCTCAGGATTGCGGAAGTCCGATACCAGTCACACAATGGAAAAATTGATATTCAGGTAAAACCGGTTGAACTAGTCGCCGACCAAAATTAATCTTGCAAATAATAAATGCTAGGAAGAGGATGTTGTTATGTATAACTGGCAGTGTTCTCACGCATAAAAAAATCTTGAAGAACAATACATATTCCATAGCAAGCAATAAAACCTGCCGGCCTGATTTTAGAGCCGATTTCTCCAGTTCGAGTCTGGCCTTTGATGTTCTGGATATTTATTCAGATCAGTCATATAATATAGAAGGAATACTCCTTCTGTTATATATGACCGATCTAATATCAGAAGAGTATTGATTCCGAATTTCATCATCATACCAGTCTTGAAAAGAATTGGATATAAAGCTCTTGTGACGCATTTCTTATCCGTCACCACACCAACACTTAATAACTAAACATATTGGCAGATGTAATCGGAATAATAATAAATGCAATGTAAAACTATTTAAACTCAGATAACGCACTTAAATATGCAAATGTAATACATTAATTGAAAACGTCACAATAGGCTCATCCATTTTCAGTGATCCTCATTTAAAAGTCGTTAATTCAAATGAGACACTGTTTTCAACTTAGTCACAATAAATATTTGTGGGGCCAATCACATTGATTGTTTGACACAGTTGAAAACAATAATTCTTTAAACGCTGTGTAAATAATTGACAATACGAAATTAAATGTATGCTAAGCAACCAATCTTTGGAACAAATAGTGTTTTATTTTTGAATCAGTACGACTTTGAAACGTTCAAAAACAGAAAACACGTCATCTACTGTTTCTTGAGGGTATTTCTCTAGAACTCTAGTTGTCTAAAATTCTATTATTTTATTTTTTACAATGAAGGACGGTTTTTAAAGAGAAATTACGTTATAGCTTATTATTAATAATAATAATTATTTATTGTAACATAAAAGACAAAAAATAAATAAAGTAAAATAAAGAAACTAAAAAAAAAAACTAAACAAATTTAAAATTCTTTATTAATGACATGACGTTTTCAATATTTGTCTTGATTTTTTATTGTTTCTGTATGTGATGTCCCTCAATTTCCATTCGACCCACGGAGCTATTTATAAATATTGACAAAATTCAAACTAAAACTCTTAATAAAGTTATTTCAAAACAAATTTCTAAATTATCACATTTGACTTGGTAATTTATAAAAAATATGATATAAAAAAATCGTAACTTGACTTTATTTTTAAATGTCAACAAGTAAGTATACATTTTTATTCGGTGACATAAAAGTATATTAAATAATAAATACTTAAGTTTCAGGAACATCTTTTTTGGTTTCTTCCCTTGGTAGAAATAAGGCAGCTATAATTCCACCTAGACAAATAAATAGAAAGTTAGATGACCTACTCTATACAAAAACAAATAAGCGAATAAATATTTGAAAGATCCCAAAGTCATTAATTCAATCTAATATTTTACTCAGGTTTATCTGTCTCATCAGTCCAAGTACACATATTAATAGCGTTTATAGATGCTCCCATACAGCAGTTATATCACATTAGAGAACGTTGCTTAACATTTGTTGCCAAACTTTTTTTTTAACAATTTCTAACAAAAGTTATAAATTGTTATTTAATATTGTAATTATTTGTTACATTTTGTCACATTACGTTGAATAATAATGTGGGAGAACGGGTATCACGTTCCACCCAACACAAAGGGAGGATTCTCCGACCAGGCGAGGTGATCGTGCCTGGCGGGCCACTGCCCAACAGTTGATGTTGGGATGTTGTATATATGATAATCGGCGCGAGAACTATTTATTGCACGATTCAGGATTTGTAGTTACTCCGTGTAGTGCGTTACTTTGTAGTTCAGTGTATCTTCGGTAGATGGCGCTGTAGGATATTGTTGTGTTATACGTGGAAGTCGCCACAACATCATTAACAATTTATAACTTTTGTTATATAACATGATCAAAGCCTCAGCGGGACGGTAGCGGAAGGGCGCGGGGAGGAGGTTGCTCGCGCGCTTTTGTTTGCAGTGTGTATACTCTGTCACGTCTGACTGTCTCTTTCTGTTTGTTACAGAATGTTATACGATGTTATATAATGAGTTCAATGAGTGTAGGAGAATTTGTTACATAATTATAACATTCTTGACATTTTGAAGCGTATGTTACAAACTATAATAAAATATTATCGAGCTTCACAATGTTTTGTAACGTTATGTCACTGCTATGTGTGAGCACCTTATCAATGAAAAAATCGGTACCATTGTGCCCAAATTTTCCATAAAAAGTTGCCTTGAACGATAATAATATAGTGGCTTTGTTTGCCTAAAGCGCAAAATGTAGGTTAAGGTCAAAACATGTAAATTCCACTGTATTCTTAACATACTATACAGATAAGGAGATAAAAACCAAATGTGTTAGATGTTTGACTTCTAACTTACAACAGAATTAAGTCCCATGTTATTCTATGAATTGTCTTTTGGTTATAATAACTTCCAAACTATCGCGTTCTGGATTATATAATAATAATAATAATATAGAACGCGATTTTCTATATTTGTTTTAAATATAATTATAATTTCTATGAAGGCTATTTCTATTTCTTACCGTTTACCGTGACAGAGCCACGCTTCGGCATGCATGCGCTGGCTCGACCGGAGTGATACCATGGCCTCACAGAAAACCGGTGTGATATAGCGCCTGCGTTGTGTTTCACCGAGTAAATGAGGATACCGGAGGCCCTACACCAACTCATTTCCCCTTTCCCCATCCCCTTCTTTATCCCCAAAGGCCGGCAACGCAGTTGTAACGCCTCTGGTGTTGCAAGTGCGCCGCTGGTGTTGTAATCGCTTACCATCAGGCGATACGACTGCTCGATTGTCCTCTATTCCATAAAAAAAGCCAATTATATAATTGCCTTTATAGAAATTATCGCGACATAGGTGTCTTTTAAGGTATTTTTCTATCTTTGTCTTTAAAGGTATTCGACCGAGTCCCGAGACCACTGATTTGGCAAGCATTGCGCTCCCAGAAGCTTCCCGAGTGTTACATAGAACTCATCAGAGATATGTACGCCGGAGCGACAACCCAAGTACGATGCCCCGTGGGATTAAGTGAGGAGTTTCAGGTGCAGGTGGGAGTACACCAAGGATCGGCACTTAGTCCATTACTGTTTAACATAGTGATGAACTATCTGACAGCCAACCTACAACGTCCTGTACCTTGGGATATCCTGTACGCAGATGACATCGTCTTGATCGATGAGGACTTGGTGGCTTTGCAAGCAGTTTTGGAGAAGTGGAGATCGGCTCTGGAAACCGCTGGCTTGAGGATAAACAGAACAAAGACAGAACACATGCACTGCAATTTCTCAGGCAGCGACGTCAGCCAAACCATCACTCTCCAAAACGCCACTCTAAAGACCGTTGACCACTTCAAATACCTCGGCAGTTTAATCTCTAGCGATGGCAACATAGACGCTGACATTACGCATCGCACCAACGCGGGCTGGCAAAAGTGGAGAGACCTTACGGGTGTACTCTGCGATTCACAAATGCCAATAAAAATCAAAGGCAAGGTCTATAAAACCGCAGTACGGCCAGCAATGACCTATGGTGCAGAGTGCTGGCCAATGACAAAAGCACAGGTAAACAAAGTGCATGTTAACGAAATGCGAATGCTTAGATGGTCCGCAGGCGTCTCACTTCTAGACAAAGTGCCGAATGTGTACATCAGAGGCAGCTTCAAAGTGAGACCAATACCGGAGAAGCTCAAAGAGATGCGTTTGAGGTGGTACGGTCACGTCATGCGTCGATCTGACGAACACATGACCAAAAAGGTGCTGCAACTGGAGTCGGGACCAAGAGGACGTGGCAGACCCCGATCTACATGGATGTCGACTATTAAAAAAGACCTCGAGGAAGATAAGGTGGACCCTACGACGACCCAGAACAGATGTCTCTGGAGAAAAAGGATAAGGAGAGCCGACCCCGATTAGAAACGGGAAAAGGCCGGACGAAGAAGAGGAGAAGTCTTTAAAGGTATATTTGAATTTGACCAGGATGGACGTCTCGTGGTTAAATGTTGACTTGTACATTAATTTCCATGAACATAGTTAGTTATAGGTCATTCGCTTAGATACGGTACCGTGTTCGTGCCGCTGTCGCACGTGCGGCAAGCCGCCACAAAATCAAAGATCCCGCCTGCAGCATACACCCACAATCAAGTAAGATTTGGCAGTTTACGCCGTTATACAAATTAATATATTTCACAACAATAACCACAATTGTGTTCGGGCAAACCGACACTATCTAATCGAATGCACTATATATACTATTTTTTATTTTTTTGTTATTTAATTTGTTAAATTGTTTAAATATTTTATTAGATATGTAAAAGTTACAAACTTCATACTTACAACAGAGAAATGCACCCCAGCAGTAAAACGTAACCTCGCAATGATCAACGATCGTAGATCCAACGATGTATACACCACTAAGGCAGAACATTCGGGCCACCATCATACCCAAACTAGTTGCAAGACCTCTGTTAACAGAAAACATAAATGAGAAGTGAAAACAGTTTTGATGCTAAAAGAGCTGTTTTTAGAGCTCTGCTAAAATCCGATGGCCTGAGAGATTTTTCATTTTCCACAAGTCTTTTTCATTGATGAAAGCAACTTAATCATTTTTGGAGATTTCACATAGCTGCGGTAAGTTTCTACTGCTCGCAGTAACCGCTTAAATACTTATATAATTTATAATACGTAATAGCTAATCATCATATAATTTCAGTCCACTATTAAACATAGGCTCCCCCTAATTGCACGCCACTTGGTTCGATCCTCGGCTACGTACATACAGCAAACGCAGACGTGGTCATCAGAAGACCGAACTTTTTAGAACCGATGACCACAGAATACGACTTCTGCACTTTAAGTCAATTAAAATACGATTAATACACATAACTCTTAATTATTTTTAAATGTAAATAAATACACCTGCATTTGCTGTAGACAGTTACGGAGCTCTTGTTTTACGTGTGTCTATTTCAAGTTTTTTTAAATTAAAAGGTTTAAAAGTTTCACTTTTCATTTACTGTTATTATTCTAAAAATGTATGTTTGGACCATCAGCATGTTAGAAGACACATGTTTAGTGTTGGACATACGGTTCTGTGTTTCCTGCATCTTATGGTCTCCTGTGACTTTCACCAGGTCGAAAAACTACCTTGTGGGCAGCCAGCTACCCATATTTAGAAATCTGAAGTAAATCAATGTAAAGTTAACCACTCACCTGCAAGAAGTCGGAAAGATGTCAACATAGTACGAATATATACTACCAAGAGACAATAAAGTCAATTGTATAGTGCAGAATAGCAACATACTAATAATCTGATCTGAGAATGCGTTCACGGTGACGCAGCAAACCCCAGCAAGGAAGATGAAAGTGAAAATCAATGTTCGTCTCCAATTTGCAAAAGCCATAACAGCTATGTTGAGAGATGTAGATATTAAAGTAAAAAGTATTCCGGCGTATATTGTGTTTATTGAGTTGTACTCTATGCAAATATCCTAGAACAATTACAAAATTAGAATTATTTGAAATGTTTTTTTTTTGTTGGCACATTTACATTAGACTATAATGATATTGAAGGGCAAACGAGTAGACGTGTCACCTGATGCTTACGTCACAATCGTTTTCCCACCAGATTACGGTGAATATAAAACAAAATAGTGACATCAGATCGGTTTTGTATAATGTTGAAATAATACTACTTTGAATTTAACCCATTTGTGCAGAAGTATGGCTCTAAAACAATCTTTGTCAGCTATTTTTTGTCTAGAAAATATTTCATACTAACATTATATTTGATCGGTGTGATATTGGCTACAATTTTCTGGCAAAAGCTGGAGTCCTGGTCGGTTGTTGTGAAGAATGAGTTTACCATTGTTGGGAACCACATAAAGAATACGTTGTTGCTGAAAAAAAAAATAGCATTTAGATTCAATCAGCGATTATTTAATATTATGTATTTCTTAGACCCGATCATGCGTGCACATTCGACGGGATTAATCAACTAATTGCATCCATCCATTAATCGCATTTATATTAATCGTAAAATACTTACGTACTGCAACATATGGAGAGAAGTAAGAATAATTGTAGCGATCTCCAAAGTAAGGGTGGTTTAAATATCGGTGTCACTTGTCTGGTTATAGAATCCCAAAAAGATGAAGATTCGATTAATTTATATGGTTTCATTAATGACATCACCTGAAAGTTATTAAAGTTCAGTAGTATCATTCATAGTATTTCTTTGTTTGTTACAAATCAATATTATTAAAGATTGTAAGTAAATTCGAGAACCAGAACTGATAAATAAGAAGAAGTTAAGTTACCTAGCACAGGTGTGTAGGTATTTAAAGTAGTGTATTTTTTTTATTCCAATAGAATGATTATTTTATTTTCATTATATAATAAGCAAAAATCATTGCATTCAATCAAAAAATTAGGTACAAACTAACTAAAGATTCGTTTATTGTAGCTCATTGTCATTTTGGATATCTAAAAAGTAATCAGTAATACTGATAACATTGTTCGCTACCTTAGCGGTATTTTTTTGTATATTCAACATTGAGCAGTGCTATAACTTATCTATACTAATAATTAAGCTGAAGAGTTTGTTTGTTTGAACGCGCTAATCTCAGGGACCGCTGGTCCGATTCAAAAAAATCTTTCAGTATTGGATAGTCCATTTGTCGAGGAAGGCTATAGCTTATATATCATCGCGCTACTACTAATAGGAGTGGAGCACCAATGAAGAATGTTTCAAAAACGGGGGAAAGTTTTCACGCTACGGGCAATATAAGACGCAAACTAGGTTGCGTGGGTCAGCTAGTCAGTAATAAAAAATGAAATAACACTCACCGGGTAAACTTTATCTTTGTTATAATTCGTTTTGAAAATGGCTCTTAAAACATCCATAGCTTGTTCAGAATCTCCAATGTGAACCAAAAACTTTGGAGTTTCTTTTAAGTAATACAACATCACTGCACCAAATCCAAGAGGCAAAGACATAAAAAAGCTAAAGAGGCGCCATGATTTGTAGACATTTAAATACGGAACAGGAACTGCGAAGTCCAAAGGTAGTATCAGATATCCCAAAACTGAAAACAGTAAAAGAGAGTGATTATGTCTAAAGTACGAAACAAAATCAGTATTTTCTGGAACTATTACCACACGAAAATAAACACGGTTTCCTGTTTTGACCTTTGCATCAACGCATTTTAACTAACTAGCGGCTACCTTCTATAACTATCACTTACTGATTTATGTCATGTTAACGATATCAATTTCCTTATTCACAATTACAATTACATCAAAAATCACGTAGTTAGGACATTACATGCTTGCCTATATGTACAGTCTAGAGTATGTATTTAAGAATTTCAATATCAACAATCTTTTTAATCTTTTTACTACTAGTAAATATTCTGGTAGATCATATTTCAGCAAATGCTTTAATTACAATGTGTAAAAAATCAGATACTTCTATTGACTCATTCTGAGAAAAAATCTGTGGAGTAGTGCTTTTCAAAGTACAAGTGAACTTTACTAGTGCTTTTCAAAACTAACTGTCCTAAGGTACAGTTAGATTTGAAAAGCACTCCACAAACATTTTAACAGCAAAGGCTTAACAGCTTAGGTTGTTCACGATACTATACATAATAATAATAATAAATAATAAATATTCCGGACATCTAACACACAACGCCATCTAGTCCCAAGCCAAGCAGAGCTTGTGTTATGGGTACTAGACAACTGATATAAATACTTATATACTTTTTTTTGTAAATACATACATATTATACATATAAAAACACCTAAACTTCGAAACAAATATTTGCAGATCATACAAACATTTGGTCCGACCCAGGAATCGAACCCGAGACCTCAAGCTTAGCAGTCGCATACGCTACCACTACGCCAAATAAAAAAAAAAACAAAATAATATATAAATATCACGATATCATGTTGATCTAATATAATTTGTATGACGTTATGAGCTTCTCCAATAAAGAAAATTTAGGTTCACTCATACTTACCAAAACAAACAAAATCTGATCCTGTACTGGAGATGTTTTGTATGAAAATATATTTGTTCCGTTTATTCTTACAGGTACTCTCTCCAAGATATGTAGTGATCAACGTTAGGGAGGCTGTTGAGCTGTAATGCTTACGATCAGACACATATAATGTTATATCCTTTATCATGACAATGACACTATCGTTGATTTGGATATGAGAAACACAAAGACTTTATTTTGTTATTTAATTTAAGGTATTAACTCAATATCTTACTTCTTGAATCGCATTACCAAGGTAACTTACCAGATAATTGCCCATTTAATATAATATTTACTATTACAACTATTTAAAGTGACTAAAAGATACAGATGATCACGAGAGTAAGACTAAATACATTTAAAAATTTAGTATGAAAAATAAAGAAAAAACTTACAAAGCACTGGCTAGAAACTTAAGAACCAGCATCATCGAAAAATTTATTGAAAAGCTGGCCAATGCAGAGAAGACGAAACTAGCAGTGCAAGACACGAGGATAGTAATTCTTCTGCCTTTCGTATCTGCGATGAAGCCCCAAGGTATTGCAAACATATATCCTAGAAACAATAAGAGGTGTTTTATTTATTTCTTTATTGTCTTTTTTAGCCATAGTAGTGTGTTAGGTTACTTAAATTAGATCAACAACAGTACTTGGGTTATAGAGGTTAGTAATACAGATAAACCCGACACCAGCTTGGGAAAATGTTTGGAGGATGATTAGTTTAAAATAATGTTATCGAGACTTCAAATCGTTCATAATAACGATTAAAGGTAACTTCATTATACCGGCAAAACTAATAGATTTCAAGATTCCGCCTTGCTCCAATGTCAAGTGTAGGTCGCAGCTGGCAGCAGGTACTACTAAACTGTAGCCTAACATCTCCAAGACGGCGCCAATTGTGATCATGCAGGAAGTGACCAGCAAAATATAATTGTATCGTCCATGACCTAAAATTTAACATTATTATATTTCAATCTTATAAACAAATCTTAGTAAATTAATAAATATAAAATTACTTTGATGATAAGCATGAGTAAGTCACATGGGAATTGCGACGTCACACCGCATTTACATATTAAATTTTAATGTACTATCACTAAGCGTGGTGGCAAGGGATCACCTCGTCAGTAACTGATCTAAGTTTTTGCATGAGATATCTTTTATATAACCGGTTTGTCTAGTATAACAAAGACATTTTATGAGAAAAATTAAAACAAGATTCTATTTGCAAGTATTTAAATAGTAAAAATCTACTTATAGTCCGGCCGCTCAGAGAATGCGTTTCTGACACTTGTAAATTCGTCACGAGTAGTGATGTACCATGAATAACATTAATAATATTTAGTAACAGTATTTATAGCATTCATTATGCACAATTATTCAATTTATATATATTTTATTATATTTCAAACACAATATTAACAAAAATGTTGATGGATGAATTAAATTTAATCGTAATTTTTGAAAACCAAGGAAAGAAAATAAAAATACTGTATTTATTGGAAAATATATATTATGAAATACATAGTTTTAAGATTTCAATAATGTCAAATCAAAATTTAATCCGACTCCGATTCGCTTGAGGACTCGCTGTCATCTTCACCAACATGTATTATTATGTTATTGTCAATCGTAGTGTCTATACGAATATCGCGGTCAAAATTATCAAATATATTTTATTTTCTTTTTTCAACCACCTTTATCCAGTCATCTCGTGTGACTTTCTCGCATGCTTCTTTTAAAAGCGTCTTCATCTTTTTTATGCCTTTAACCTTTAATTTGAGCCCAGATTAGCTCTATGGCATTGCACTGGCAGTGATATGGAGGAATTCGGAAAACGCGATGACCGTACTCCAGAGCCAGCTCATCCATTTCGTATCGAACATTTGCTAGCTTATGGTCGTTGACTAATTTCATCAGCTCCGTTTTTAGCATTGACATATTTGCGTCAATGCCACTTCTTTACAGCCAAGCCACCAATTCCTCTTTTCTATTGCTTGAGAAGGTGCTTTATTTATTTGCTTATTTATTTGCACCGAATGATAAGGGGCGTTATCCATTATTATAATTAAAGGCTCTGGAAGGCCAGGTAGCAACATATCCTGGAGCCACTCCTTGAATGCACCCGCATTCATTTCTTCGTGGTAGTCAGTAGTAGTTTTTGACTCAAATGCCAATAAACCATTTTCCACAAAACCATACTTCGCGCAACCAGTGTGGCATATTATGAGACGTACCCCTTTTATTTAACAATATATCGACCGACGGAATATATTACGATTACGAAAATACTCAGTTACAATTACCTATTATTTTGTCTCATCACTACAAAAACAAACTGTTGACATAACCTTGAAACAGCGCAGTTTAACGTCGTTAGACTTTCAAAAATTATTGTTCTTAAATTAATTAATTAATTAATTGTTAATAACTTTAGCCCAAAATAAAACGTTTATTGTACATTGGCATGATTATTCAATTCTTAATGTTATTACTCATTATTAAGGTTAATAAAATATATTTAAAATTTTGCCATAAATTGTACGCCAGTTCAAAGTTACATCGCCCATTGGATCACGACCTGTCAGAAACGCATTCTCTCAGCGGCCAGACTATAATTCAACTATAAATATACACCATTACGGCGTAGTGATGCAGAAGTATCAATAGACCGCCATGGTGTGGGTCACCATGCTGCATTGTTACATTGTCTGAATTGGCAATGAGTATGGTGACCACCGCTCTTAGATTCTGCTTATGCTGGTTACGTATAATTTGACTAATTAATTAATATTACTCTACTTGTTCTTAAACACTTAACTTAGTACTATACATTTTCAAGTGAACGAATGGGATTGTGAATTGGACATGCAAAATAAACAATTATGACATCATTTTATCTCCAAGGCTAGTAAGAAACTTTATTATTATTTTTATTGTTGTTATAGGTTTAAAAACATCCAGGTAAGTTTTGGCCTAAATTTAATCCAAAGTCATTTCAAATATTAACATTATAATAAAGTTACATTACACATCAAACTGATTTATTTACTTGCTGAACTTTAATTCATATGAATGATGTTAATGTGATTTTGTAATACCTCGCAGTTCATATTCCAGCTCATTATCTTCGACTCAAAATCGTATCGACTACAGAGGGAGCAAAAGATATAATCATACATACATACATAAATACAGGCTGTGAGCCTAGCTTAGGCACCAGTCTCCCACAGTATGAAACTTTTTCCTATAAATGTGTAATCTATAAAGTGGAATTTGTATTGTGGCGAATAAATAAATGTTTATTATTATTGTACACCAGAAAACCTTAACTTTCCTGGCGTAGTCGAGTAATAATTGCAGGATTTATATTATCATACTTACCAGTATCATCAAGAGCACTTTCCAATTCAACATTTTCTTTTGTCACTACACTAACATCGTAACTTTTTTTCACCATCGCATTTATATCTTCGAATGTTCGTTATAAAGTGTTAATACGAGGGTACTTTTTCATTGAATTTTATCGTTACTAATAAACCGGTATTTATTTAAATAACATACTGTGCCCTAAATTAGTTTTTAAAATTTACTTTATAACACGGACTAGCAACGAAGTGTGTTTGCTGTTATAAAGTCAACAATATAATTTCAAAAGGTATTCTTGTTTGACTGGTCGGTCTAGTGTATAAATGAATATATATGTATGGCTGTTTACGTTTAAAACTATAGTACGCATAACAAGTTATGTTGAATTTAGTTTCATATATTTGTGTATTGGTATCTATACATCTATACAAATAAATAAAATTGGAGTGTCTGTTTGTAATATTAAAATAACCGCTATCTACTGTCATGCATATGAATGTATATACGGTACACATACCAAAATATATATTTTTAAAATTTTTGTCTGTCTGTCTGTTTGTTCCGGTTAATCTCAGGAACCACTGGTCCGATTTGAAAAATTCTTTCGGTGTTGGATAGTCCATTTATCGAGGAAGGCTATAGGCTATATATCATTACGCTACTACTAATAGGAGCGGAGCACCAATGAAGAATGTTTCAAAAACGGGGGAAAATTTTCACGCCACGGGCAATATAAGACGTAAACGAGGTTGCGTGGGTCAGCTAGTAATAAATAAAATTTGAGTGTCTGTAATATTAAAATAACCAATTTTTACTAAATGCATATTTATGTATACACGGTACATATACCAAAATAACTTTTTTGTAACTTTTGTCTGACTACTAGGTAGTTTATGATATTAGGCTACTTTTTGAAGTGAAAACTTCTTTAGCGGCGCTGTGTACTTTTTTGGAATGGGTAAAAATTTATAAACTCGCGTCAGGTCACGTAACCATTAACTAGCGTCAGGTCACGTGTCCTGATCGAAAATTCGTAAGGATATTTATTGTTAACAGCGCCATCTACCGATATACTTTGGTAGCATTCGTTTTTCTAGATAGTGGTCCTTTCTCAATATGATTTTATATCATCATCATCAGCCTATCGCAGATCACCACTGCTGGACATAGGCCTCTCCAATAGCACGCCACTTAGTTCGATCCTCGGCTTCTCGCATCCAGCTCCTGCCAGCCGTCTTGCGCAAATCATCACTCCACCTGGCCTGTGGACGTCCTACACTACGTTTGCCGAGACGCGGTCTCCACTCAAGAACCCGTTTACCCCAGCGGTTATCGGTTCTGCGGCAAATATGGCCAGCCCACTGCCACTTCAGCTTGCTAATCCTGTGGGCTATGTCGATGACTTTGGTTCTCTGTCGGATCACCTCATTTCTAATACGGTCCCTTAGAGAAACGCCGAGCATAGCCCTTTCCATAGCACGCTGAGCGACTTTGAACTTGTGGACCAGCCGTACCGTAAGTGTCCACGTTTCGGCTCCGTATGTCATTACGGGTAGGACGCACTCATTGAAGACTTTTGTCTTTAGGCACTGTGGGATCGATGATGAGAAGACTCGACGAAGCTTCCCAAACGCTGCCCGACCCAGCCGGATTCTCCTGTTCACCTCGTCCTCAAAGTTGTTTCTCCCTAACTGCAAAGTCTGCCCGAGGTACACGTATTTTTGAACAACTTCGAGAACGGCACCGTGTACCGCAACCGGTTCCGGTAGTACGTGTTCATTGAACATGACCTTGGTCTTGTCCAAGTTCAAGTAGGCCGATGCGTACCGAAGAGTCAGCAAGGTCGTTCAGCATCTGTTGTAGGTCCTGCAGCGTCTCTGCCATGATGACAATGTCGTCTGCAAATCGCAAGTGAGAGATGTATTCGCCATTGATGTTGATTCCGCGTCCTGTCCAGTGCAGCGTCTTGAAGAAGTCCTCCATTGCATTAGTGAACAATTTCGGGGATATAACGTCCCCTTGTCTCACTCCTCGATGCAATGGTACGGGTCTTGTATGCTGATTCTGTACTTGGACGGATATTGTGGCGGCTTTGTAGAGACATCTCAACACTTGTATGTATCGCCAATCTACTTGGCAACGCTGCAGGGACTCCAGAACAGACCAGATTTCTATCGAGTCAAAGGCCTTCTCATAGTCCACAAATGCTAGACACAGGGGCTGATTATACTCTTCGGTCTTCTGTATAATCTGCCGTACTGTGTGAATGTGGTCTATGGTGCCATATCCGCTCCAAAACCCAGCTTGCTCCGGTGGTTGGAATTCATCGAGTCTTCGCGCAAGACGGTTCGAAATGACTCTCGAAAACAGCTTGTAGACGTGGCTTAGAAGGGAAATGGGCCGATAGTTCTTCAACATGGTATTGATGATTTTATATACTTAAAGTTAATATTTCAGTATCTTAAAGTGATTTACAATAAATTAAAATAACGATTTTCTACTTACATAAAACCTTTTGTAAATCAAAAAGATTGTTTACAATTTTCTTGAAAACAGCGACATCTATTGGAGTATCAAAGCTTTATTTTAGTTCTTCGAAAATTCGTAAGACGGACGTTTATTGTTAACAGCGCCATCTACCGATATACTTTGGTAGCATTCGTTTTTCTAGATAGTGGTCCTTTCTCAATATGATTTTATATACTTTAAGTTAATATTTCAGTATCTTAAAGTGATTTACAATAAATTAAAATAACGATTTTCTACTTACACCAAACCTTTTATAAATCAAAAAGATTGTTTACAATTTTTTTGAAAACAGCGACATCTATTGGAGTATCAAAGCTTTGTTTTAGTTCTTTTTATTGCATACTATTAAAAAAAGCATAGGTGTTCATTTCAGGTAAGTTAAAACAACCGTTTGTTTATAGTTATGAGTTTTCACTTCTGTCGGCAGTGCTTTTGACTGTTTTAGACTAGTTTCGCCCCGCGGCGTCACCCGCGGTATGACAATAACTACCGCGGGAAATACCGCGGCGTTCAGTTAGTTAATGATGTAACTAAACAAATCTATGACAACCCAAAACAAAGCCATTTATTATAATCTTACTCACCAACATCATTGATCGCTTCTTCAATATCCACATGCTCTTTAGGAAAACTGGTATTTCTTAGATTAATATTGTTAGTTTTTTGCATCATTTTGAAATATTTAATTAGTGTCACACAAATATCTTGGTGCACTTAATAAATTTATTTATTCAAATCGTTTCACACGACATCAGTTGTCGAAAACAAAAGTACACTCACTGTCAGAACGTTCACGTTAGAACAATATAATAATAGAAGAAAAAAATGGGTTAGTAGAGTAAATTCATAAATGAAGATGCGTGGTGTCATGTTATATATTATACCAGCTGCAAAATGTTTGTATGTATGCGCATTAACGTATTTGTTTTAGCGTAAACGTACGACACACCTATCACGGACAAAAGAGCATTTCGCTACTTCGATAACCTAGTTTTGTAATTTTTAATGTACGGGATGATTCTACAGAAGAGTTGTGTTTTTAACTGTTTTTTTATGTTTATATTTAATTAAATTTGAATGTGAAATCCACTGTATTTGTAAAATCGTATTTAAATTAAATAAAGTTTTACATAAGGTTGAGAACACACTAATACTTTTTACCGCGGGAGAGCCACGCTTCGGCATGATTGGGTCAGATCGACCGGAGAGATACCATGACCATGACCTCACAGAAAACCGGTGTGAAATAGCGCTTGCGGTGTTTTTCACCGAGTGAGTGATGATATCGGAGGCCCATAACCCAACCTCTCCTCCATACTCCTCCCCATCCCCCAAAGACCAACAACGCACTTTTGATGCCTCTAGTGTTGCGGGTGTCCATGGGCGGCGGTAATCTTCGGTGCCCCCTATTCCATAAAAAAAAGCATTTATAATAGGTAATTTTCTTTAACATTGTAAAGTTATCGCCAATCTCTCTCTATCTGATCCCTGTCGCCTCTTTCCGCCATCGCCCTGCGCGACAGCAGTTTCATCCCCATCATTCAGATGGTTGGCAGTCGCCTGCAGTATTCCCGGGTCAATACGACCTTCAGACATTCAAGAAAAGAGCGTACTCCTTCTTAAAATTCCGACATCGCATTTGTGACAGTGGTGTAGCGGATGTTCATGGGCGGCGGTGAACGCTTAATATTAGACGATCCGTCTGCTGGTTTTCCCCCTACCCCCTAAAGCGAAAACTCGAAAAGAAGCGAAAGACTCCATCACAAATATTTTCCATCTATATTTCTTATATTATTATCTTTTTAATTTTATTGTTTGATCGAACATACAGTAAAAAGTTAAATCTGCAAGGGAAGAACGCTGTCGTCTAAGATACACATATTAAGTTATCTAGTATAGATGCAGACATTCACTGAACTATAGATTTATTAAGCTGTACCTGAAAATGCTGTATCCCAGAAGTTAGGTTATAGATATTAACTGGAGCAGGAGAGTTTTGTGCCATATCAAAATATAGCTAAAAAGTAAGGAACCTGACATTAACGTTAAAAAAACCGGCTAAGTGTGAGTCGAAGTCGCGCACCGAGGGTTCCATACAAACCAGTAGGTATATAAAAGTTTTTTTTCACAGCTTAAAGGCAATCAGACCTAAGTATTTGAAATGGATTTCAACTTGATACCTCTACGCGTTCATGAGTAAAACAGTCTTGAGAGACAGACAGACGGACAACAAAGTGATCCTTTAAGGGTTCCGTTTTTTCCTTTTGAGGTACGGTTAATTTCGTAAATCGGTTAATTTCGGATATCAGTGCGTTATAACTGATATCCGAAAAAAAACATTTCTAATTTTAATTCAAATATTTTTTTTCGTTAACATTAACGGACCCTACTTTTAAAGTGCACTTATAGCTCGGGGTAAAGGAGAGATGGCACTCTTACTTTCATGAGCTGCTTAACAAGCAACACAAAGTGGTGTAGCTACCGGATCTCCCTCCAAATCTCGGACTAGTGCCACCGATAACGCTTGCCGAAGTCCTGGGTGCTCTTTGTTGCATGAAGAAACGGAAAGCTGTCGTAGCCGATGGAGTCCCCATCGAGGCCTGGAAGGCGATGGGTCTCCGTGGTGTGAGCATCCTAACTAACATTTTTAACCACGTGCTCTTTACCGGCATGATCCCAAGGCAGTGGAGACTGAGTATCATTACTCCAGTTTTCAAAGGCAAGGGATCGGTGCAGGAGTGTGACAACTACCGCGGTATTAAAGTAAAGTCTCACACCATGAAGCTCCTTGAGAGGATAATTGACTCCCGAATCCGACAGGAGTGCACACTCTCGCAATGTCGATATGGGTTTCGCCCCGGTCACGGGACCATGGACACTGTTTTTGCCCTGAGAATTGTAGCGAAGAAATACAGGACGAAGAATACGCCTCTGCATTGCCTGTTCCTGAACATGCAGAAAGCCTTCGTTTGTGTTCTTTGTGCAGTAATCTGGTGGGCACTGCCATCCAAAGGGGTCCCTGAGGCCTATATTGACATGGTCCAAGATATGTGCCACGAATCCGATTCCATGGTTCGGACCGCTGTTGGCGATACGAAACCTTTTCCTATCACCGTCGGGGTACACCAGGGATCCGTTTTTAGTCCGTTTCTGTTTTCCGTGATATTAGATATTCTATCGGACAGCATCCGAGATACACATGAGCAACCACCATATTTGATGATGTATACTGACGATGCGGACAGGGGTAGGTTGATGCGACGTGGGAAGGTGTGGAAAGGGCGCTTGAGAACAGCGGTCTGAAGCTTAATGTGGCGAAGACCGAGTACGTGGCGTTTAACTGTGCAGATCCTTCACCCGTCCGCATAGGGAATCACCTAATCGGTCACACGAACTAGGTCAATTACCTGGGATCTGTATTTCCCGCATCCGATGACATCAATTACGACGTCAAGGTACGCATTGCTGCCGCGTGGGCCAAGTGGCGTGAGTTGACACGTCATTTGGAATCCCAAAATACTGGTTAGGTTGAAGGGACAGGTGAGGCGTGGCCGGTCCTGTAACAACACAAGAGCTGAGCGTCAGGGAGATAAATATGCTGCTGTGGATGTGCGAAGTCACGCGAAGGGATCTTGTAAATGTCTCCTGCATTCGCGGCGGCCTGACATCGCAGACAAACTGCAGGCAAGTCACCTGCGCTGGATCGGCCACGTTTTGCGGCAACCGTCTTCCTTCGTGGGCAACAAATATCTGGCCATGCCGCCGCATCCGGATCCCGGTAGAGGGGGTAGACCCAAGATGTGCGGGCTTGACGTCGTAAAGGGTGACAATGCGTGCTAATGGTCTCACTACCAAGGACGCCGAAGATCGGGCAAAGTGGAGAAGAAAAAGTAGGAAAGCGGACCCCGGCTCCAAAATGAAAGTGACTGGGAAAAACTGGGACTAAGACGATGATGATGAGTTTTAAGCAAAAAATAAAAAAAAAGCAAAAAAAGAGACCGTTCTCACATATCAGTAGATACGATTGCGATATTTATTGATATAAAAATTATGGAACGAAAAATACTGTATAAAACATGCGTTTCAATAAAGAACTGATAGCACTGACATACATTTTAGGGTAATACTTTAAAATGTGTTAATTAATTTACTAAATTAAGATACTAACTGTACATCACATTCTCTTCGGCAATGAAACATAATTGACAACAATGAGCGTGCATTCTACGAGTGTAATATGTATAATACATAATGTTCTCATGTTCTCGAAACAGATTCAATATTGTCTTGAAAACACAACTGCTACTGGTCAATGAACAATCTCATGAAACGTGATTTCTGCTTCCTTACAAATTCAAATTTATGGGTTTATGGTTGTTAACATTGAAATAAATGATTGTTATGTTTTTCTTTCCGTTCAATGGTTGTCTATAACAGAGTTTCGAGCGAACAGGCCGCTACTTGTACCTCCTAGTTTTAAGGTATCATTGTAATTTATCTGGTGTACAGTAAAGCAATCTATTATTGTAATAAAATATACTTTTCTAGTTGTAGATAAAAACCTGACGCGAGTGGTATGCCTAGGTGGCTCAACAGGATTAATACTTTGGTCTAGCGTTAAATAATTCTTTCTCGGCTTTTCACCTATTCAGGAAGTTATCGGATCTCTAGAAGAGAGGACTCAAATGGTATTAACACACTTGCGACTATAATTTAAAGATGTCAATGGGCGGCGGTAGTCATAATCCATACTATTAATTCAAAAGTAACCCTACCTGTCTAACTTTAAACCACTGAACCGATTTTAACGAAATATGTTTTAAGATCTTTTGATTATTGAGGATAGGTATAGGCTACTATTTACGGCGATAACTGGCATATATAGACTGTGCCGCGGCTAAAATCTAGTAGGGTTTATAATTTCAAAATAATTTTGTTTCTTTTATGCTGTAGTGCCGTCGTTCATTGCTGCATTATTTCGTACAGCATTGAGAGAACACCAACTGCGGTAATGTATAGGTGTTTTTTATTTTTTTATTAACAAAACGTTTATTTAATAACCTGAATACATCATTTAGTTCCCCAAGCGACTTACAAAATAAGTGGTTAGTACTTCGGTTGAGGAAAACTGGTGCCCGTGGTAGGCAGAAAATTATCTGTGTGCAAAAACTGTAAGATTACAATCTACCTAGCGAGATTGTAAAATATCTAAAAATTGACAACAGTGATATATTGATTATAATTTAACGTATTATTTTTCGGTAGATTATAATGTATTGAAGTAAAACTGTCGCGCGTCAAATTGTCATCTGTCCTTGATTGGTCGGTCTTACAGTGTGGCGTTCTATGGCCATAGTATAGTTATGTTAGAACTTATTTAATTAATCACAAATTAATTTTACTGCCACAAAAATTATGTGTAACTAACTAATTCTAAAGCTATGACGTATTTTCAACATGAAATCAATTTACAATTACAAAAATACTTTACATTCGGCAACAAACGGCGGCGCGGGACATAAGCTGTTCAACCAATCAGCGCGCGAATTGCGATCCGTCGCAAACCATATTAGTTAGTTTTTAATCTACTTGTCTAGTTTGGTCTTTCGTGAGATATATTACATTCTAAATTTTTTGTCAATCTGACGGTAACATATATAAAACTATTTTTTAGTAATAAGCCTTCCTTTTTTTTTTTTAAAAAGACAACTCCCACATTACGAATAAACATCCTGTGTCTTGGGGGACTTTACAAACATACATGAAACGGACACAAAGAACATCCAGACTCGAGACAACAATTCTTGGATCACACAAAGTGTTGTACCGCGTGGGATTTGAACCCAAGACACTTGGCGCAGTAGCAAGCGGCATGGCGACCGCTGAAACCACTCGGCCAACCCTGCAATCGTATGGCCGCCTTTGGAGTGTACGTTTAGATTAAAAATATCTAGGTAGCACAAATTTCATATAATTTACGCTCTTATTGATAAAACATGTGGTACTAGCCGTTATTAAAGTCGGGTATTACTTTATCACCATCTATGAATTTTCAGAAGGTATTTTGTTAACATGCCAGTTTTCCCAGCTTACTTAAAATTTTTAAATTTTATTACTGCTATCATTACCATCTCAGCTGCTCTCTTCAGTATAAACGCCATTGGTTATAAAATTTATCAGAATACTCTATATCATCTATATTTAATTAACTCTTTTTTATGTATGGGCCTGCCAAAGTGACTTTACTTTGGTGGAAAGCAAAGCAAAAGCAAAATCCAAGAGTGGTCACCATACTCATTACGAATGAAGGCAAAGTAACAATGCAGCATGATGACCCACACCATGGCGGCCTAGTGACCCATTCAGCATCGTTGGGCCTCCGGTCTTGCACTCAACAACGAACTGGATCGGTAGCGTGTTGGTAGCATATGCAACTGCTGTGCTTGAGGTCTCGGGTTCGATTCCCCGGTCGGACCAAATATTTGTATGATCTGCAAATATTTGTTTCGAAGCTTGGGTGTTTTCTTTTTGTAATAAATATAAAAAAGTACATAAGAATTCTATCAGTCAATCTAGGTATTAGAGCTTTCAAAGCTTTGCTTAGTTTCAGGATAGACGGCACACAAGTCAGATACCCGAAATATTTATTTACCTTCTGTCATTATGGTCACTTATATTACACACATGATTTTTCAAAGTAGCCTCGAAACAATATCTCGTAAGAATCGACGAAACAAATCGGTATCAAGCTTAATTCAATCTTAATCCCACGAATTTATTATTCTATCTTCTAAGCAAACCTCAATCGCTTTTCGTCTTCCCAAGAATGTGAATGACACCATTTGTACGTAGATTGTTTGTTATTTTTAGGGAACCCTTTCGTCAGTCCCTCGTACTGTGGAGACAGTTTACTGGATATTTCAATTTTGTCCCTTTTGCACAAAGGCACAATACTCGACGTTTTAAGAGTTAAATTTGAGAATTATGGAAATATATTCGAAGGAGCTGAGTGATGAGCTAAGTAGACATATTAAGGCAAAAGCTTGGTAACCGTCTGTTGGGAGTTTCCGTTGATGAAATACGTCTTATTTTAAAATAAAGAGGTTTGTAAATTATTCAGGTACTCTTCAGATAGGCTTTACGTAGTCAGCGATTATTACCCATAATGATTAATACAATAAGTTCAAATCAATTTTTGGCTTCTCTTGTTTAATACTTGAATTGTTTTACACTATAATGTTTTAGTTCAGTTTCGAAGTCTATCTCTAATCCTTTATTTTATTTCAATATATTATGAAAAAACCCTAATTAACACGATTTAGATGCATTGAACTGCATTATTAAAACCGTATTATTACTTGCAAAGTAAGAATAGTTTCATGAAGACAAGTTAGCGTATGATTGAATGATATTATAATTTAAATAAATAAACTTAAGACGGGAACAGTCTTCCCGTCTTAAGCTTATTTTTTATTACTTCAATATAAATGTATACACAATCATAGCTCGTAATAATGAAAACATATACGTCCAACTCTTAGTTAAGATCTACTTTTGTGTCCTCTTATTACTAAATGCAGATATTATACGAATAAAATATTTAAATTACTTTTAAAGTAATTTCTTAAGAACTTTGTATTATTATTACGTTAAATATCTGATATAATTGTGCAGTTTCTATTTAGTTAGGTTAAATATTTATCTCATGTCTAGCCAAAAACAAATTTAGAAAATCGAAAACTGTAACATCTGCAGGGAGGCATTTAAAGAGAGATTGGTGAACAAAGTTACCTACCTTAGCCTGCGGGCCCTGTTAACTGTTTTTAAAGGTTATCCTCTTAAATTTATTGATTTATTGTTCTTAGCTTCTTTTCATGAGACACGTGTACCTACTACATCGTTTACTAAGCCATCCATTGGTTGAATGGTAGCAAATGCCTTTTGGAATGAAGTCCGTCTCATGCAAGAAGTGTTAATAAATAAATAAACAAAATAGGTTTAATATCGATGATGTAGATTGTTGAACTATGTTGTTAATTATAATATGTGGACCGAAATAAAAATGAGACGCGAAATTTATTTTAATGAAAATCACACTAAAAAATCTTGAAAGATCCCTATTACACGACTTTAAAACTTTGCACTTACGATCTTAATATTTAATTTAAAATATATAGTAGGTACATCTAGAAAAAGTTTTCAAGAGAAGCTAAATAAGAGCTCTTTAAAACGCTCGCTGCAAGACGATTCGTTAATTTGTTCATAAAATCCGGCATTTAAGTTTTAATAGCAGTATCACCTAGAAACCGTTTAAAATTGGGGTTGTAACTTACCACTATTATAGCCTGCTGCTGGATTTAGATCTCTTGTTCAAAAATAGGTATTGACCTAATATACCTCGGCCTCTAGGCGGGTTTTTATGGGGTTAATGCATTTTTCTTTCTCTTCTACAAATAAACTTCAAAGTTGCTAAATTTTTCGGCTTTTTACTCGTATTATATTTTGGAAATACCGTTGTGGCTAAGTTCGGATCTCCTTCTCTGTAGATTCACAGAAGCTAAATAGGTTTAAAGTATACGGTTTCTACAAGGTTAGTTAATTTACTAGTGGTAGCCTTGCCATAATACAGGAACCGATGGAAACCAGGTGTAATGTTGATTTATGTAAGATGACTGGCAAGAGATGGTTGTTCAAGCCAAGGATCGAAACAAGTGACGTGCGATTGGAGAGGCCTATGTCTAGCAATAGACTGAGATGGGCTGATGATGAAATTCTTATTAATATTAATTATTCCTACAGGCTGCTTCTTTGGATTTGTATTACCTTTTTTAACGATTCGCAGTCTTCGCCCAAAAACAAATTTACTTCAAACTTTTATTTGTCCTTTGATAGGTATTAGAACCATTATCTTTTCAATATGCACGCTGAGCCACTAGTTTTTGCTTTTATATTGGACTAGCGACCCGCCCCGGCTTCGCACGGGTGCAATGCTGATACTAAATTAAATACACTACAGAAAAACTATGAACGTTGTATATAAAAACATAGCGGCCCGCTCCGACTTTGCACGGGCATAAAATAGAAACCTCTAAAATTAGCAATGTTGCCTTAGTATATGATGCATGTATTATACATATAAACCTTCCTCTTGAATCACTCTATCCATTGGAAAAAACCGCATCAAAATCCGTTGCGTAGTTTTAAAGATTTAAGCGCACATAGGGATATAGGGACAGAAAAGGCGACTTTGTTTTATATTGTGTAGTGATGTAACTTTTCAGTTACATAAGTAAATTTTAATACATATATTTTATACAAATATGAATTGAAAATCTTGAAAATATATTTACCTATTAGACTAATCTTGGTCTTCAAATATTTGTGGCAATCTACGCAAAATGCAAAAAGATAACAATTAAACAAAATTTAATGAATTTACTAGGATATAACGGGTGTTTTTTTAAGCTAGATAGAACTTTAAATTGTAAAAAGTAACACAAAAAATTAAATTTTGATGAAACTTTTTTTTTTATTTGTTTCAGTATACTCTGACAAATCATCATGAATAGACTCACGCTTGAACAACGCTACGAAATTATCCAAATTTACTTTGAAAATCAGTCGTCGATTCGCGCAACTTATAGACGACTGTTTTATCGCAAAATTGTGTTCAGCGATGAGGCGCATTTTTGGCTTAACGGGTTTGTTAATAAGCAAAATTGCCGCATATGGAGTGAGACCAATCCACAACAGACCCTACAGACTCCATTACATCCAGAAAAATGCACCGTATGGTGCGGTTTTCACGCTGGTGGCATCATCGGACCTTATTTCTTCAAAAATGAGCTGATTTTCAAAGTAAATTTGGATAATTTCGTAGCGTTGTTCAAGCGTGAGTCTATTCATGATGATTTGTCAGAGTATACTGAAACAAATAAAAAAAAAAGTTTCATCAAAATTTAATTTTTTGTGTTACTTTTTACAATTTAAAGTTCTATCTAGCTTAAAAAAACACCCTATAGAAATAATGAAAATATTAACAATACATGCCTTCAAGCATCAAAAAATTCCTCAGCTTCATCGCCTATTTCAAAAAACTGACGCATTGCCATGTTTATTAACTTATAAATTATCACATTTGATAATGAAAATACCCAAGTATGTGCTTTAATGTTTTCCCAGGTAACTTCATTACAAATCCTATCCTTTAAGGAAACTTTAAAGGCGTACAACTACAAGTATAATAGTTTTAATGACATAATTTTGCTCAAACGTGTCAATACAAGTAGCGACAATGTTACCACGTTCTCTCTCAACTCCTAATGACAAAGTTACAGGAAGGAGTTTAGTACCAAACTGAGGCATAAAGTTCCCAACAATGTTATATCCCACATATTTTAATATCTTGTTAGACTGACGACAAAGTAAGGAAGGCCTTGATGAGAGTTTTTATTGGCCACTAAAAAAATTGGTTTTACTATTATTTTAAAGTATCACTTACTTCCCATCTATACTTATATTATAAATTCGAAAGTAAGTCTGTCTGTCTGTCTGTATTCATGGCTGAACCGCTGCGTCGATTTTAATGAAATTTGACATGGAGGTACTTTGAATTCTGAGAATGGACATAGGATCCACGTGTAACCGAGATACACGTGGGCATATATTTGAATATGTTGTAAAGTAGTCTTATATCCATATACCTACATATCGTCTCGTCCAAAAGCAAAAGCAGTGTAGGTAAACACACCTTGACTATAAAATTATTAATTTTACCCTCTAAACGACGATAAGTAACAATAAAACTAAGTTTTATTGCGGTTGCTCTACGTAACACGTAAAAAGTCAAAGTTTCAACAATATTATCAAAATTTTTATGGGCTCTTGCACCCGGCACCAGAAGTACTACGGACAAACTTAATTACGGGAGAGTATTATTTTTAGAGATGAGAAATTGTAATTGCTTGATTTTAAATATACACCCTTCTGGACTCAAATACACTCTTTTGTTCTTTGCTGAGCATCTTTGAGTTAGAAAAGTATTATTTCTTAAGGTTCGTTTTAAGGAAGTAACTGCTTTTCCGCGTAACTTTATATAAAATAAATGTTAAAACTAAATCCTTTAAATGCAAGTGAAATTTAAATTTGAAAAAGAACTCTCATCACATCTTTGGCATCAGACCATGTTTTAAATTCCAACTATAGTAATTTAGACTGCTTCTGTGACGCAGTGGTAGCGTATGCGACTACTGTTCTTAAGGTCTCGGGTTCGATGCCCGAGTCGGACCAAATATTATAATAATATTATTTATATATTAATAATACTATATAAGGTTTGTATGATCTACAATTATTTGTTTCGGCGTTTTTGTGCTTTCTATGTTTAATATGTATGTATATACCTCTTACACACAACGCCATCTAGTCCCAAGCTAAGCCCAGTTTAACTTAGGACTAAATGGCGGTGTGTGTAAGATGTCCGAAATATTTATTTATTTATTATAAAACTTAAACACAATGGTTATAACTGGATAATAAATCGAGTAAAACAGAAAAAAAAATCCTTCATTATCTGGTCAAATTTGATTTAAAAATAAAAAAAAATGAAAAATGTTCGACCAGGGTGGTATCACATCTTTCCTCGATTCTGAGGGAGTCTAAAAGACGGCAATTTTTTTGATTTCTGACTCGAGTTGGAAGTGACGTATTTGATCGTGTCTCATGAGAAAAAGCGAATAAGCGATGAATGCAATCAAATAACTAAGCAAACTTTTAATCGGTACCCGCCGCTACCAACTTACATCATTTACTACATCCTACTACTATTATAAAGGCGAAAGTTTGTAAGTATGGATGTATGTATGTATGGATGTTTGTTACTCTTTCACGTAAAAACTACTGAATGGATTTGAATGAAACTTTACCACAATATAGCTTATACATCAGAATAACACATAGGCTACTATTTATAAAGATATAGCTTCGCCTCGCGGCGTTGCCCGCAGTTATCATCGTACCGCGGGTAGCACCGCGGGGTTCAGCTAGTACATATACATATACTTTATTAATTGTTCACACAACGTTTTCTTCAACAGCATGTACGTATGAAATGCTCTCAACTGACATGGAAACGTTTTTGTAAGTACGAATTTTTGCCTCGCGATTGTCAGCTTGATTATTTGAGACATGATAGTATTTAAATGTTGTATTTGAACGTCATGGCAATCTCCAGTCCATGCAACCACATGCAAACAAAAAGTGATGCAGGCAAATAAAAAGTTCCGGTGGCATCAAAAAGACTAGCCCGCAACCTGATCAAACTGGACAGAGACGATCTCAGGAAGGTCATAGGTACCCTAACTGGGCATTATCCCCTAAACAAGCACCTATTCATAATAGATGGAACAGACAGCCTTACGTGCAGGGGGCGCATGGGGGCAGAAGAAACGCCGTACCACGTTCTCACAGAATGTAGAAGTGTTGCAGATCAACGGCCAAACATTCTCCAATCAATATCACTCCCGGAAACATGTAGTGACTTGAAAAGGTTGCTGCGGCTGCATTACCTAATATATTAAGTTGTGCACAATGTTTGTTATTAATGATGAAATATTATTGCATTATAATAAGAAAGATACAAAAAAGTAATAAAAACGCGGTTCTAAGCAAAAGATGTATTAATTCACTAAAATGTAGTACTGAGTTTTACTTGACTGTATTAGTTGGGAAGCCAGAATAGCTTAATAAACTATTTAAGTAAATTTATTGATTAGACCAATGAATTGCAATGTGAACTTCGAAGATCACGTTCTTAATCGTGTATTAATTAGAGTTTTGTTATAATTAACTAAGTAACGTTAAAACGAATTTTAAAAAATACTCAATAGATACAATTTAGATCTACTGCAGAGAAAAAATCGGTTCATTTACTGTTTTTCAAACACAGTTGTTTGAAAAACAGTTTAACTGAGCTACGTGATTCCCTGGCTAACTGTGGATCTCTTCATAGAAACTAGAAGATCACGGTCAATAAGCAAAACGTCTTCTACCTTACTGACTGAATATGGCTAAGTTTTACATGCTCAGAATTCTTATATGGTAAAAGATTGTGATAACTCTACTACATTATTAAGAATTATATTTGGACAATTTGTATAAAAATAAAAGTATTATACAACCAAGTAACTGTATAAATCAATTTATATTCCCATCAATAAGGATCTATAAAACGTAAGGGTAACGAAGCTACGTTGATCCCTTGACATAATATTGTTCGTAATATTCAAGAGCAAACGTGTTAATAAAAACTCCATATCAGAGAAATTGTAATTAAGTTTTTCTAAGATTCTTTGGAAGTTAATCTGGTAAAAGAATAATAAAACTTTATTCGAGTTTTTATCTTATACCAATAGTAACACCGATCTCAAGATTGTAAAAAGTCCTCGTAGATTAGCCGCGCAATTTGGCAAGCTCGTAATTTTTGCTGCAACTGCACTAACATTTAAATTAACTTTCTTCTGTTTACTATCTCCAATGGTTTTTTGAGTATCAGTTTTTTTACGCATCTTTCAAATTTTATCATTGGCAATTTGGATTACTTATTTTGTTAATGGTCAGTCATATTTACAGAAAAATTTGGATGCTCTTTCAACATTTTTCCTATTAACAGCCTTCACCAGTCTAAGCTTCTCCTTATCCTTATCTTAGTCAATATTTAATACTTGCAATCAGTGAGAATGATTTAAACAAGAGACCGAAGTATATAACAGGAAAGTGGGATAGCGCGTGCTATTTTATTTAACTAATGAAACCGCTGGGAAATGTTTCAGAAAATGACAAGTGTGCATGCAGCGATTGAATTTGGACGAAGTAAGAGAGGTGTGTCAGGACAAGACTGTAATAGGTGGAGATCAATTTATTTGTGCCTACCCCTACGGGAACTAGGCGACACTTTATTGAATGTATGAAACCAATGTTAAAGTTGATTTTCAAATTGTAGGTGAGATGTCAAGTATTACACATCATAGCTGGTTTGTTTTGATCTGTACTTTTCTTTTTAAGGTTTTTCTATTCAAAGCAGAAATAGAAGAATGAAAATTGTTGTATATTACCGAAACGTTACTGAAAATGCCGTTGTCCGTTTATTATGTAATAAAAATCTTAACGAAAAAATAATAAAAGTGAACCAAAATAAAAAAAAGTAAATTTTCAAGGTACACTTCAACTGGTATTTGCGTGTTTTGTTCACGTTTATCAAAATATAATGAGTTATGAATAATATTTTGTACAAGGTCAACTCCCTAACTTGACATGGTTACAACGAGCATTTTATGTTAATAAAAATAAAATTATAACCTGTCACAGAAAGGTAGGATCAGATTAATATTTTTCGACGCCTGATATGTCTGTCTGCTAAATGTAGTGATTCTTCTCTCCCGTTGTCTACCTCTCTGCATCTTTGAACTAGTGTATTACGTCAATCGTTTCTAATTTGTATTCTTTAGATTTGTTTAGGTCATTTAAGTACAAAAAACCTATTCTTTGTTAAAACCAATGTAAGATCCTTTCTCTACTCGTACAGTGGGAGGGTGGGAACTACTTTAACCGTGGGAGAGCTATGCTTCGGCATGAATGGGTCGGCTCGACCGGAGTGATACCACGGCCTCACAGAAAACCGGTGTGAAATAGCGTTTGCGCTGTGTTTCACCGAGTGAGTGAGGATACCGGAGGCCCATTCCCCAACCCCTCCCCCCATCCCCTTTCCCATCCCCCAAAGGTCGGCAACGCACTTGTGACGCCTTTGGTGTTGCGAGTGTCCATGGGCGGTGGTAATCGCTTACCATCAGGTGATACGTCTGCTCGTTTGCCCACTATTCAATAAAAAAAAAAAAAAAAAATGATAAAATTATTTGTCCGAATTACAAACTAGGAGTACATAGTTAGAATTTTGGCAGAATTTAGAAATTTCATATTATAAGCGTATGTTAAGAAAGATATTTAGAAATTTTACCTCCAAGGAGGATAAGAAGAGGAGGAAATGTCCTTACATGAACGGTTTTATGGAAGTTCAATTTAGAAGGTATAAGCAAAAAAAATATTATACGGTTGAAATCGAGGGGACAACTAGTACAAAAGAAATTTCACAATACATAGAATTTGTTTTCATGAAAACACGCAGACTTACTACTTGGACAAAGTGTGCAATCTAAACTTCAACAGATGCACTTGCTTTTTGAGAAAATATTTACAGCTCAAGATTTCCTCTTGTTGCCAGATATCTACAAATCAAAATATTTATTTACGACGTGAATTTAAATGCTGAAAGACACGCTTGGATGTATTTATTGCAAACGATAAATGTATGTAATTGAAGAACTTGAAGTTTGATAAGACGCCTGACTAACCACATATCATATTTTACGCGCAATATTTTCATGAACAATTTACTATTCCTTTCAAATTTTAGAAATAAATCATATTTCTATAAAAACTCAAGCAATTATGTAGCGACGATACTCTTTAATTCGTTTTAATTTTTGTTAAAAACGTCACAAGTCTTTATGCAGTAAAAGAATTGAAATAATTGATGAAGTTATAAAAATGTTTTAGGTTTTTATTTCAATTTTCTGTTTAATAAGTTTCTTAAAGAACATACTAAACATATTTAATCAAAACGTAATAAAATGTGTGAAAATGATAAAATAAAGGTAAATCACAAGATAATTCAGCTGGAATACAAAAAACTTGACACAAACATGCATGGAGAGGACTTCTTTACTCGTAATTATTCTATTATTCTATGAGCAAGGGGTTTTTATCCGTCATCATCATCATCATCATCAACAACTACATAATGCCCCACTGCTGCTCGGGTCTCCTCTCAGTAGAAGGTTAAGGCCATACGTCTCCATGCTAGTTGAGTGCGGGTTAGAGACTGGAACCAAGTTGTGGCTACGTAATCTTGCCGTTTGTTAATCGACCAGATCATTTTAGAAGTTCTGACCTTATTAAATAATAAACTTCCATTCAAACTTTCGCATTTATGAATAGAAGAAAGTTTGTTGATTCGGCGCTGTCTGTTTCTAAATAAAGTTTCTATATTAAAAGTATTACTTACTTAAAAATGTACACAGTTTTAAGTTATAATACCTGACCACACCTTTTCAGTTTTCACACGCAATTCTGCGGTTCAAAATTAGCATAGTCGAATAATTTAATTAATAATAACTTATGGATGTCAATTACGGTTTCAGGTTTAATGACTTATCAAAAAATTACGTCTTGTGAATACGTTTATGAAAAACCTTTTCAAGTATGTAAATTTTATCGTTATTAAAAACTTGACAAAGATATGGCGGCAAGTTGAAAAAGTCAGTGAACCTTTTTACAATTGTTTCTGTTAAAATGAAAAGACAATAGATGTTGTTATAAAAGTTTATTAAATAAATGAGAAATAATTCAATGCCATGCTTAAGTACCTATTTGACTTGACTGAAATAATAATGTTGTATCACAGAAAAGTGTTAATTAATTCTTTCGTCGCTTATCACCGTGAAACATTGATCCGATTCTAGGTGCTCAGAATTATTAATTGCCTTCGAAGAGTTTATTTTTCCCCCTAAAAACATACATCATATGACAAATAAGTTTTACAATTGCGTTGCCTTCATATATGTAGCTTACACACGTGTCAAAGTACACTGAAGTAGAAGTGGACCGGTCATGTCTTCTGAGGAACCAACAATGGTTGGAGCAGAATAGTGCTACAGTGGAGACTTTAATTCTGCAACCGTAGTATAGGCCGCTCTGCGACACGACGGACCGACGATTTGACGAATTTAGCTGGCAGCAGATGTATGCAGACTGCCTAGACCGGAATAGTTGACGCTCCTTGGATGAGACCTTCGTTCGGCAGTGGACAGTGACAGTTTAGATCACTATTTTATGTCGTGTCTCTTTTAAGGTACATAGATTCATTTAGTTTGAAGTGATGACGCTTTCTGAGCTATTACTATGATTACCATAATAATGTAGAAGAATGTCCATTTCATACATTTAACCTAAATTACTCCTATTATTTGTTTTTATGTAATCGTTTACACGCGATTTGACAATTCAGAACATAACTGTCGTGATTTTTAATGAACTTGTGGCGGCCTCCACATACTACATAACATACTCGTACTGCAGCGCCATCTACCGAAGTTACACTGAACTACGAATAACGCACTACACGAAGTAACTGCCAATCCTGAATCGCAGAATAGAAGTTCTCCTGCCGATTATCATATATACAACATCCCAACATCAACTGTTGAGCAGTGGCCCGCCAGGTATGATCACCTCGCCTGGTCGGAGGATCCTCCCTTTGTGTTGGTGGGACATTGACACCCGTTCCCCCACAAACTTAATTGAAATATTGGCCGCGAACTTGTTAATTCTTGACATTTTACAGCTTGAAATTTTCATAGACTTATATTCATTAAAAAAATTTTGTACAAAAGTGAATTTATGATTTAATAAGCCGTAGCCTCGCTTTCTGGGGTTCGTACTTTCCGAGTAGTTCAAAAGAAATAACCACTTTTATCGAAGCGAAAAGGAAGCTAGAAAGGTAATAATTTTGGAAGTCTTAGAGTATAAATTCTACTGGAAACTACTGAACTGTTTTCCAAGTATCTGCTTAGTTTGGGAGATAGTATCAGTAATAAATAATAATAATTAATATTTCGGACATCTAACACACAACGCCATCTAGTCCCAAGCTAAGCAGAGCTTGCGTTGTGGGTACTACACTACTGATATAAATACATATATACTTTTTTTTGTAAACGCATACATATTATACATAGAAAACACCCAAACTTCGAAACAAATATTTGCAGATCATACAAACATTTGTTCCGACCTGGTAATCGAACCCGAAACCTCAAGCACAGCAGTCGCATACACAACCACTGCGCCACCGAGGCAATCAAACTAAAACATTTACTTCTAGCTATAAAACAACCTACACTTGTAAAACTTTGCGAAATAAATTATGATTATTTTAAGAAATAAGTTATCAATAGATTTCTATTGGATTGAAATTATGGAGGTAGCGACATTGTGTTATTTATCTATACCTATAGTAAAAAAAAACATTTATACAAATTTTAAAGTCAGCAGTAATAGTGTCTTAGGGTTCCTACATAGAAGGGGTCATCTACAAAACGTAGATGGCCTGAGATACGTCGGGGTTCCAGGGATTTCCTTTCGAGGGTGCACCTGGTTCCGCGGCTACTTCTAGTACTCGAGACGGTGTGCGGCATCAGAAGGGATTTCGGCACAAAAAAAAGTAGTAATATTATCTTAGTTTATCCCTGAATATTGGTCATCATTTAACATATTTGATGTTTGAATTCAACTTAGAGGACAGTCTTAAAACAGCTATAACTGTTGACATTTAAGATTGTCTTTCTTAAAAAAATAAGTGTATTTTTTTATATTTGGGGTGGTTCCCTTAGGTATATTATTTAGATATTTCACTATTGCTTTTTTTTTTTTTTTTTTTTATTGAATAGTGGGCAAACGAGCAGACGTATCACCTGATGGTAAGGGATTACCGCCGCCCATGGACACTCGCAACACCAAAGGCGTCACAAGTGCGTTGCCGACCTTTGGGGGATGGGAAAGGGGATGGGGGAGGGGTTGGGGTATGGGCCTCCGGTATCCTCACTCACTCGATGAAACACAGCGCAAACGCTATTTCACACCGGTTTTCTGTGAGGCCGTGGTATCACTCCGGTCGAGCCGACCCATTCATGCCGAAGCATAGCTCTCCCACGGTAAAAATTGCTTGAATGATTAATCTTCAAAGATAAGTCAGAATATCGTAATGACAAAGCTAAACTCAATATAACAATCACATATCCTATTCATATATTAATTAACACAAAATTAATCTTGATATATAATTATCATGGTGTATATATGATTATGTAATAATAATAAGGTTGGTTTAATTACAGTGTAAGCGATGATGATGATATAGATGATGATAATTGTTGTAATGAAAATAATAAATAAATAAATATTTTGGACATCTAACACACAACGCCATCTTGTCCCAAGCTAAGCAGAGCTTGTGATATGGGTATAGTAGACTACTGATATAAATACATGTATTCTTTTTTTTGTAAATTCATTTTTATTATACATAGAAAACACCCAAATTCCGACACAAATATTTGCAGATCATACAAACATTTGGTCGGACCGGTAACGTCTTATACTCGCACTTGGGCTTTTTTTTTAAATTTTATTTAGACTTCCTGCGTTACAATTGCACGAGGTGGACTTCATGACACATGACATTATGTACCAGTCAACCTTGAGTTGGTTCAGTAAGTGACAAGAGTGATGCCCTGGTTCCACACATAGGCTACTTTTGATTCCTAAAATTTGAGGAGCAGATACGAGTACAGTGTAAAACCTTGACTTGATTCAGTAATAGTGCAGTAGTTTAAGAAAATTGTTTATTTTCAGAAGAAATATTTGGCCTTATTCCTATTTTTTAGATTAGATTATTCTTCCTTAGTCACCTTTTATGACACTCAAGAAATATATACCTATATTTTTTTTTTTTCATTTTTTTTTTACAACGCCATCTAGTCCCAAGCTAAGCAGAGCTTGTGTTATGGGTACTAGACCACTGATATGAATACTTATATATATACTTTTTTTTTTGGAAATATGTACATACATATTATACATAGAAAACACCCAAACTCCGAAACAAATATGTGTAGATTACAAAAACATTTGGTCCGACCCAGGATTTGAACCCGAGACCTCAAGCACAGCAGTCGCATTCACTACCACTGCGCCACCGAGGCATTCAATATATATATAATAAGGATGGAGACACTCTATGTTCATAATCCGTCACCAGAAATTTATAACAACAGCAACTCTATCCTTAAACGCTGACAATACACTTAAAACTCCTGAGCCTATACTTAATTTTCAATGAATTAGACAAATCCTGTAAAAGATGGGTTGTAAGATAAGCGAGGAATCGTTTTTGATTAAGTAAAGAGAGAGAGAGAGAGCCGAAGAGCCACGCTTCGGCATGTTTGAGCCGGTTCGACCGGAATGATACTACGTCCTCACAGAAAACAGTGTTTCACCGATTGAGTGAGGATACCGGAAGTCTATAACCCAACCCCTTCCTCCATCCCCTAAAAGCCGGCAACGCATTTGTTGTGCATGTGTTACGGGTGTCCATGGGCAGAGGTATTCGCTTACCATCAGGCGATACGTCTGCTCGTTTGCCCCCTATTCCATATAAGAAAAAAAGTGTAAAAAATATTTTTGAAGAGAAAACTTCTTTTTGGAATGGGTAAAAATGTATAAACTCGCGTCAGGGCGTCAGGTGTCCTGATCGGAAAAATTCGTAAGACGGATGTTTATTGTTAACAGCGCCATCTACCGATATACTTTGGTAGCATTCGTTTTTCTAGATAGTGGTCCTTTCTCAATATGATTTTATATACTTAAAGTTAATATTTCAGTATCTTAAAGTGATTTACAATAAATTAAAATAACGATTTTCTACTTACACAAAAACTTTTGTTAATCAAAAAGATTGTTTACAATTTTTTTTGAAAACAGCGACATTTATTGGAGTATCAAAGCTTTACTTCCATTTAATACTTACAATCATAATAATTTTTAGTTCTTTTTATTGCACACTATTAAAAAAAGCATAGGTGTTCATTTCAGGTAAGTTAAAACAACCGTTTGTTTATAGTTATGAGTTTTCACTTCTGTCGGCAGTGCTTATGACTGCTTTGTGTTTTTTATTTATTGGATATAGAGCTAAGGAGTTCAGTTTTTGCTAGCAAGTGCTAGAAGAGCGTGTGGCGACTTTCACATACAGCGCAACAGTTGTTGATACTACGGTGCCATCTACCGCAGATACACTGAACTACGGAGCAACGTACAACACGAAGAAACTATCTAGCCTGACTCGCGCAGTAGAAGTTCTCGCGCCGATTAATTATCATATATACAACATCCCAACATCAATTGTTGGGCAGTGGCCCACCAGGCTTGATCACCTCGCCTGGTCGGAGGATCCTCCCTTTGTTTTGGTGGGACATGATACCCGTTCCCCCACAAGCGCATTGAAAGATCTCAAAAAATATTTTTGCATTGAGCATTACTTCTCCCTAATATCCTCTCTATCTCTCTACCTCTTCTATCTTCCTAAGAACCCTTAATATTAGTCCGAACACAATATAATCCGCTTTTAAATTTTTAAAGGTTTCACTTTGCCCTAAAAGGATCAAATCTAATTACGAGTAACTCAGTCTAATCAAAATATTTTTGACAAACAACATATAAATTTTCTTTTTTTCTTCAAAACCATTCTTAAATATGGTACATATCAGCCTCTTAAGCTTCTGATAACTTCTGATTAAAATCTTAATTTGGTTTCTATTAATTCCATTTCTGAACTATGACGGCTACAGTTTAAAAATTCATCTCAATCAAACTCAGACTCATCTCAAGAATTTGGTGTAATGTTACTTGTAGGTTTTTAGTTACTCAAAATGAAAGGGAATTATCACATAAATGTTTTTAACCAACGTACTGTGTATGGCTTGTATAGCGTTAATTATGTAAATTGTAATTCATTTTAGAATGAAAATTTAAAATACCTTATTATAGACCAATTTTAGCAAGATATATTACCATACTACTATGATTAACACACAATTATTTGTATTCTGTATAAAAATTAGCTATGTCCCACACAGACTAAATTAACTCAGGAATCGCTATCACTATTAAACTGGTTAGTAAATCGAAAATTTATAGTTTTTAAGAAGTATGCTACATTTCATTATTGCAAAATAAAACTCATAGCAAATGCAGAACGATCGAGCACTTCAATACTTCTTTCAGAAGTTCTTCAAATATGTAGAAACTTTATTTTATAAAGTAAAGAGTTTTGAAGTTCATTCAGTTTGCTGTAAACAAATGTATGTGTGAGTGCAGTGCGCGTGTGCGTGTGACTAGAGCCTTCAGTCGTAGCCAGCTGTCGCGAGGGTAGGGCGCGCCGCCCTTAACACCCGCCCAACGAAAGTTCGTGTAGAAACTGAAGAAGTTTGTTTTTGAGTCTTGAGTTCGTGTGGTTTTGTGATTGTGATTTATTTGTGTGTATTGGAGTTTTAAAGGTAAGTTATTATCATTTAAATAAATTGTTCATTTTTATTTTTTAGTTTAAAATGAAACTAAAGTTTCGTAGCTAATTTCATTGTAATATATCTAACAACCATGAATGAAAACTTAATAAATAAAAGATGATTAACTGTCTATCTTAAGATATAAACTATTGGCGACAGTCATTTCTTACACAATATTTGTACGATAATTGTATCTTCTGGTGAATGACTAGCCTGGTATTTGACATTCGAACACAATTTTTTTTTACTTTCTGCACTCCTTTTTTATGTATGTGGCTGCCAAAATTACTCTACTCTACCTGATGGAAAGTAAAAGCAGAATCCAAGAGTGGTGGTCACCATACTCATTGCGAATGCAGACAATGTAGCATAGTGACCCACACCGTGACGCTTTTGCACCTTGGACCCCCTTAACGGTGCCAAATTTCACACTGCCCTGTCGGCACAGTTTTCGTAAAATATGGCACAAAATTCTTGCTACAGATAATAATATACTTATATCAAAAACTAAAAAACTAAAAATTAATCAATATAAAATTAATAATATAATAATAATGTACGTTTCAGTTGAGACAATATTTTATCTCAACTGAAATATTAGTTCGATTGCGATGAAATAACAGATTCTAATACTAGATAAGAATAATTAGATATAAGTTTATTATCAATTTTATATTGTATTAGCTTTTGAACGCTAAATGTTGAATTGTCAATCAAACGTAGCTTATATGTGGTGCCAAGGTATTAATGATGTCTTTGTCAATTTAGATCCGATAAGCAGATCCGATCTTAGAGTTACAGACAATGATAATCTCCAACTATGCAGAAGCTTCTTAACAGGCTACCATGGTATGACTCACCATGCTGCATTGTTGCATTGTCTGCATCCGCAATGAGTATGGTGCATACTACTCTTGGATTCTGTTAATGCTTTCCTGACAAAGTTGCTTTAGCATGCTCATGTATTTCGAAAAAGGAGTAAGTTCTAGCAAAGTAAACATGTTATAATTATATCAAATGTTTATAAAAGTAAACAAGTATTTTTAAGTAAACAAGAAAAACTGGAATAGTGCTGTAATTTAAGAAAATTGATTATTTTAAAAATAAATGTGTCCTTTTTAGATTGCACTTTGCACATTGCAAAGTGAATTTAAAGTGGACTTTAATTATTTAGAAAATACGAACTTTAACCGAGACTTGAACCTATGGAGTCGTATATATGTGGGTGATCTGAAAATGCCAACCTGACGATGATCCACATTTTTCCTTCTTATTTGTGTTTTTTTTTAGTCTCTTTCAACTCCACACACTTCGTTTCCATACACAGTACAAATGCAACGATGCACAACTATATTCACTAGATTTTATTAACGAGTGCTGCTATCTTTAGATTGAAGTCGGTAACTTTTCAGACCACTTAGTAATGTAATCCTATTTTTTTTTTAAATACAACTCACGCATACTTGATATACATCCTGTATCGCGGGGAACTTTACAAACACACATGAAACGGACACAAAGAACACCCAGACTTAGAACAAAAATTTGTGGAACACATAAAGTGTTATCCTATATAGGATTTGAACACACATCACTTGGCACAATAGAAAATGGTGGTGTGGCGACTGCATAAACCACTCGGCCAACCGATCGAAGGGTTCTTCACATTTTTTTAAATAATTCACGCATTTTATCATTATTGCTGCTACGGATAAAAATATATTTAACAGGTTTTCTAATACAGACTAACAGTGTGCCATACTGTGTCTACAAAAAAGGGTTTTTCCAATCCATATCCAGATAAAAAATATAAATTCGAGAGTAACCCTGTCTGTCTGCCTGTTACGCTGTCCACAACACTCGCTTTTGAGTCTGGTATTAAGTTCTGCTTAGTTCGAAGCTAGACGGCGTTGTGTGTGAAATGTCCAAAATTTTTATTATTAGTTATTTTTATATACTACAAACTTAATGTACCTGGATGACCGAGCTATGCTCTGAAGAATTGCTCATTTCATTCAAAATCTATACAAATAAATAAAATTGGAGTGTCTGTTTGTAATATTAAAATAACCTGTATATACGGTACACATACAAAACTATATATTTTTAAAATTTTTGTCTGCCTGTCTGTTTGTTCCGGCTAATCTCAGGAAACACTGGTCCGATTTGAAAAAAAATCGTGTGGATGTTCGGTGTTGGATAGTTCATTCATCGAGGAAGGCTATAGGTTATATACCTATCATCACGCTACTACTAATAGGAGCGGAGCACCAATGAAGAATGTTTCAAAAACGGGGGAAAATTTTCACGCCACGGGCAATATAAGACGCAAACGAGGTTGCGTGGGTCAGCTAGTTCCATATAAATCCTAAAACCCTCCTAAAAGGCCTTTTGGAAGTGATTAAAATTGATTTTACACTACAGCCCCTGATTGGCATTAAGCGATGCCGTAAATAGTCCATACTGTTTTTGCAGACCTGTAACTTTTGTCGTCCAACTTGAATTATGGTAGCAGACTTCTAATAGGACAAATGGAATTTAGGAAAAATACTCGTGCTTGGCAGTTAGCCACGAGGAATAAAAGTCCAAGCGGTATTGGAAAATAAATTAAACGAAAAGCAGTATTTTAGTTAAAGTTCTCAAAAACAATTAATTTTTATGCCGCTTTTATAGGAAAGAATACGCTTGAATTGTCTATTTTGTGCAAAGTTCACAACTGCCAAACCACTGATTTTTGATACTGCATGTTAATAAAAGTATTGAATTAATTATATTTTTCAAATATCTGGTTAAATTGAGGATATACACTGAATCCTTTGTAATGTGAACACACGATTTGAGAATATATTCGATATATAAAACACACAAGCTTCACGATTGATTCCTTGCATTGTGCATGCTGATATACGTGAATGAGAGGTGAGCAATGGGATTCACGTGAAGAAGAATAAGGTTAAACCTCTTTTTTTAAAACTTTCTACATTTGAACTTTTATTTTAATATACTTGATATGCTATTCGTCCTTTATAAAATCTATCATTTAAGTGTTTCCACTTTTCTTTGTATATTCGACTTATTAATTGTAAAAATATATTGTTCTAGCTGGGCCCGTGGAGTTACCCGCGGTACGAAGCTAGTTTAAAAATTTAAAGCCTATATTACTCCTTATATCATCAGCTAGATTTCAGTAAAAGTTCTGTCAAAATCGGTCCAGGCGTTCCACAAATTTGCTGGTACAAACGGAATTGTTAAAAATAGTTTATTTGTTGTAAGTATCGTATCGTACGGCCGCCCGGCCGACGGGAAGTGTCTGGGAGTATCGACGACTCATATTTACGGATTTTAACTAAAATATTCGAGAAAATCAGTTTGAAGCACTTACGTGAGGCAAGTAATGTTTTTATATACCATGATTACCCGATACCTGGAAATTGGCCGCCCTAGGAACCTAACAGCTAGGCATGCGGTACATACTAACATTACTCAAACGTTCCATTTCATTCGTCCGAAAATACGTGATGTCTGGTGGCCCTGGGATCTTGTATGTCCAATAAAGAATAAATACAATACCTCATAGGTATGAAGTTTTTCTGTTATTCATGAATTCTTATGCATAAAAATTAAGTTATATATATTTTTCTATTCCTGAAACCATTTTTAGAATATAGAGTAGCAATCTAGATAAAAATTCCATCCAATATGAATAATAGCCCAATCAATTATACAAAAATTGTAATATAATTCAAGGAGCTCAGAAACGCTGTTGTTAATTCTTAAAAGTCCTTTACCATTATTTCTTGTTTTCCTGTTTGGTATAAATATTTAACAACGCTCTTGTACAAAGGATCCTTTGGAATTACATTTTTATAATGTATATTCTTTTTGAATATTGGATATTTATGATGGTTTAATTCGCAATAAGTATTCCGTTTGTGAATTTGAAAAGATATATAGTATTACTCTTGCTAAACAAATATTTTAGATTCATCAGGTATATGGTATTGTAAAATACGCAGGAGAGTAATTTTTGATAACATATTTACTATATTATACAATATTTAATGTACTCTAGAGAGCAATGAATTATGCTAGCATTGACTTGTGAAAATCTCGGCATTTGAAAATACGTACGTACTAAAATGAACTATGTTCAATAGTTAATCAATTGCACAAAATATACCTCCATGAGAGTAATTTTGAATTCTCCATCGACTAGTGAGAGGCTGTGTCACGCATCATGCACGATGATCTTAAGTATGCCCAAGCTAGTCGAGATTCGGACTACATGCTAGACAAGTGTCTAGCATGTAGTCCGAATCTCGACTAGCTTGGGCCTAGATAATACTTAGTCTGGCCATAAATACTATTACAATTAAAAATAAACAAATGATTATTTTTGAATTAGGAATCTGTAATTTTTGTACTATAAAATGGAGTGGGGTGAGAAAGAGAACCAAATCGCTTTGATTTTATTACGTAAAGTAAGTATGGAGCCAAATACTTTTTTATAATCCGTGATAAAATCAAAAAATCAAACAGCTTAAGCGGTACGCAAAGGGAGGTCACAGAAAAATTTTGTTTACCAGAATTGAGCAATACTTTAACAAACAAACTGACTGTATTTATGCTGAAAACTCTAAAAATGTTTCCCAAATAGTCAACAGAGTACAACGTGGGCATTATCCGACTTCAGTGATGGTTTGGTGGGGTTGGGTGGTATGCTACATTGCCACAAGTGCATCAAGATACTATTTTTAAGAAGGTAGTCAAGCCCCTTAACCATGTTCAATAACCAATAATGGTCCTTTCAGCAAGACTCGGCGTCGGGTCATAACGTTCGATCCACCCAATCTGGGTTAGAAACGTACGTTCAGGATTTCATCAGAGCTGAAGACTGGCCGTTATCTAGTCCTGATCGTAAGCCACTGGATTATGATTTATGGTCAGTTTGAGAGAGTAAAGCTTGCTCTAAACGACATGATAATTTGGAGTCCCTAAAACAATGCATACGATTGGCAGTGACGAATTTGCCGAAAAATTAAAGGACGTGGTTCGCCAACGGAGACCACTTCGAATTAGCTTTATATATTTTTAATCGTATTGTATTAATGTATTAAACTGACACACTGTATTAGTAATAAATGTTACGTAATATAAAAATGCTGTTTTTTTTGGGAACAATATTTATGGCAAAACTAAGTATATACCTCTTGAATGTCAAGGTCATAATTTGACCTGGATTCATTACCCTCACTTGAAAATATCAATAGATACCATGAAATAAATCATTTTTTACACGGGCTCGGGGAATGGTTACTAAAAAAGTAAGGGACTGGATTTATGACATAAAAGATATTTTTAATGGGGCAAAAAATACGGCGCTTCTCGTATCATTCGTGGCAGAAGCTCCGGCATGGTTGGAGCAGAGGTGTGATCGGGGCGGGTCCGGTCGTGCTAATAACTGCAGTTCCCGGACTCCTCCCTTCTCAGGCGCAGAGTTGGCACATCGTGTGGTTTTAGTTGATTCGATTTCGACACACCACCCCACCGCAAACCCCCTCGGGGTGACGGCCCGAGGGGGTTTCCAAACGTATATAAAAAAAAAGAGGTGTGATGTGAGTGGGGATTCTCTCCGGTTCAGATTGTTGTGGATTTAATTTCGATGCACTCAATACACATGCAATGCCCTTCCATAAGTCTGTTTGTAATAGTTGTATCTGCAGGAAAGGGTTTGATAGTTTAAAACTATATATTATAACCTCTGCTCTTGTTACTTACGATCTAAAGTTACGAATGTTCTGTGACCAATATTACTACATAATTTCTTTCATGTCAAATACTTTAAGCCCTAACTACTCACATTACACTAACATATACAAATTCCTTAACAAAGGAATCTAAACTATGCCTACATAGAAATTCAGCACAATTTTGGTTGCTAATATTCTACACAAACTGAGGTTTTATGTTAAATTATCCGGATAGCCGTCACAAATGTATTTTGTGTTTGTGTACAGAATCACCGAAGCAAATAATCCGAATAAATTTCATGAATACACAATACTTTAGGGATTATTAGGAATTATATTGTTCACGGCTAGTCGTCCGTAGCACTACTGTTACTTAAATACATTTACATATGACCAATATTTGATAATACCACATGTGATCAAATAAAACTATGCTTATAATTCTTTTATTTGCATAACTAAACAATCTCTGTAAAATAACAATAATATTTGACAACAATCAGCCACATTTTGCTTTATCATACTAGATTAACTGCTCAAATTGTAAAAATTTATATGTACAACCATTAGTAATACTAGATGTCTCAGTTATTTCTTACTACGTACTATCATCTATTAGGTTTAGCTTCGTGTAAATCAGTCGATCCGTTCCGTACTTTAGCCGGGACCAAAGGAAGAAATTATGAAAGTGGTAGTAAATACGACTGCTGTGCTTGAGGTCTCGGGTTCAAATCCTGGGTCGGACCAAATGTTTTTGTGATTTACAAATATTTATTTCGGAGTTTGGATGTTTTATATGTATAATATGTATGTATTTACAAAAAATCAGTATATATGTATTTATATCAGTTGTCTAGTACCCATAACACAAGCTCTGCTTAGCTTGGGACTAGATGGCGTTGTGTGTTAGATGTCCGGATTATTTATTTATTTATATACCTAACCTAAACCTATACAAGACTCTTGTCATGCAAGACAAGGACAGTATTCTTAAAAAACAGATGCTGTTGATAACTGAAAAGGTATTTAGGCCTAAGAATTTTATAGGTTGCTGGATAATTAGCTAATCCGTAGTCAGTCAGTTTCAGTGTTTTTAGTCGAGGTATTGAAGTATTCACACATTTCATCTTATACATATATATGCATAATTTGTTTGTTACGATTGTGGCGACTCCCACATATAACACAACAATAACCTACTACAGCACCATTTACCGAAGATACACTGAACTACGAAGTAACACACTACACGGAGTAACTACCAATCCTGAATCGCGCAATAGAAGTTCTCGCGCCGATTATCATATATACAACATCCCAACATCAACTGTTGGGCAGTGACCCGCCATCCATGATTACCTAGCCTGGTCGGAGGATCCTCCCTTTGTGTTGGAGGAACACAACACCCGTTCCCCCACTCGATAAAGTAAGTGTATTATATTACATAATAATTTAGTTATAAGTGGTGTTCATAAAAGTCTAAGAAAGTCCTTGAATACTTTACTATATTATAATATTCTAATATCCAACTAGTGACAAGGAAAACCTTTCACAGTAGTTGTAGATGACGTACTTTAGAAGGTTTTTTAGGTAGTACAACAATAGAATTGTATGGCATGTATTATGTATAAGAGTCAAAAGGGATCTTGGAGACTCAACGCTACGCCACAATCATTTTTACCTTGAGAACAGACTTTTAAGAAGTACTCTTTACTCTTTTGCCTATCCTTGATGTCGCGTCTATAAAAATGTTATGGTGACTCGTTAAGGTGTGGTAGCGTGACAATCAGACAGACCAACTTAGTTTTCAACTTATCTTCAATTAGAAAGAGCAGATGTCTTGACAAGCACACCACTGTAACTCGTGGACACCAAGATCAACAACAGTGACCCACGAACACATTGAGTTATGATACTCGGGAAGTCTCAGAAAAAAATAAGTTGTCTTATAACTTGTAACGAAAATAAATAGAAGAAATCAGAAGGAAGAACAAAGAGAAGTTGTAAATAATATATCTACATCTTTCCTTAGCAAGTGAAATAACAATATGAAATAATAATGAACAGATTTATTTTTAAAACGGTCATATCTCCTTAAAATTTTATCTTTTACACATATGTAATATAACAAGTCATATATCTGTCCCCTTATCCCCAAAGGGGAAAGGAGAAGTGTATATACACTCGCAGTTTGCTGACTACAATTTCAGTCCCACTTATGTAACAAAGGGCTAGGCTACGGTCGACAATTGGGCCCATATTTAATTATAAATATTCTTATATATTTTACTCAAAATGTATATTAAAACCTGTAAAGTCTATGAAACCTTTCACATAACTTTTTGTTTTTACTCTTAAACGAATTAGTGTTTTCATCTCAGTATAATTAAGTTCAAGGTATTTTGTTCTCAATCTCAATCAAATGAATCTCAATCTCATCTGTGTATCATAGGGTGCCCGTAGCGTAATGTTGTAAAGCATCAACGATTACCATAAAAAGGTTTAAGTGAGTTTTTTGAATCTTTTAAACGGAAACAATTATTATAAACATTGTTTTTGTGAAACTTAAACGGCTTACGCAGCGCCCTCAAGGAAGCTCTCAAACGGAATAATTTTTACCAGTTTTTGCTATATATTTCATTGATACTCTGCGTCGTGGTGTGATAATATGACATAGCCTGCCTAGATAATTGGGCTATCTAACAGTATATGAGTTTTTCAAATCGAACCAGTCCTTCCTGAGATTAGCGAGTTCAACCAAACAAACGAACAACCAAAACTCTTCAGCGTTATAACATTAGTATATAAAACATTACTTTATTTGCTCATGAGAAATGTATTCGTATTTATTATCAAAGTTATTGATAAATATCGCAAGCGTTCAGTTTTCCCGATTGTACTCACAAAATATAGGAAGCCCTAATTGTTTTCTTACTAAATAATATCTCTTTCTAGAATAACATTTAGTAGTATAACTTTGGAAATATATCGGATTATTTGTTATCTAGAAGCAGGAAAATTATAAGGATTGAAAGCAGCTTCTGTAAGTTACAATAAATATTATATTTTCTTGTTAATAAAGTATATTACGGGCATATAATAAACGAAAGCTTTACTAACAATTGTCTGGAGTATCGTATTTATTCACATGAAACTCTGAAAGTAAACGTGCACGAGTGATTTTTGTTACCGTGACTTTTATCACTCTCGTCTACGGGAAAGTTTGAGAATATGTGAGTATATTTGTTGCTCTTACACGCAAAAAGTACTGAATGGATTTCGATGAAACTTTACAATAATATAGCTAATACGTCAGAATAACAAATAGGCTACAATTTATTAAGATGCTAGATACAATTTATCGTACCGCAGGGTTCAGCTAGTCATCTATAAAACAAGCACTTTCGACGTGACGAGCAAACGAGCAGACGTATCGCCTGATGGTAAGCGATTACCGCCGCCCACCCGCAACACCAGAGGCGTTACAAGTGCGTTACCAGCTTTTGGGGGATGAGGAAGGGGATGGTGGAAGGGGTTGGGGTAGGGCCTCCGGTATCCTCACTTACTGGGTGAAACACAGCACAGGCGCTGTTTCACACTGGTTTTCTGTGACCCGATCCGTAAATTGTGGTTCTTAGTGAGTTTTTGTGTCAGTTTCATGTATGTATGTATAGTCCCTATTGCACCGGATTTATATACTTAATGCGGGAGATCTCTTTAAAAAAAAATTCATGACGAAACCGCTAGCACCACTTGTATGAATCTAATGGAAAACCTAAATTAAAAGTACGGTTGCAAGTGTAAACGTTTCAATACGGTTTTGAATATTATCAATGACGAAAGCTCTAGATAAGTTTGTCACAGTTATTAGCACTGATAGCAGTTATCACCTATTATTATGTGATGAATGAGGCAAGATTATATTATCAGATAGTGAAGGTAATAATTAAAATATATCAGTAATATATCAATCAAATCCAGGTCTGTGCCCTCTGAAGGTCTATTTTCATAATAAAATAATATAAGTTTGAAAACTGTACTATACAAACCTTGTTCTAATTCTAACAATAACATCTTAGCATATGAATGACGATGCAGAGCATGCCAGCCGCTGTTATTCTGTCCAAGCCAATCATGATCAACATAATCTTGAGAAAGCACAATGACACTATTCTAACCACGAATATATCTATGATTATAGAAATCTTTCTTTGATTTTTATCGAGTAAGTAAAGTCACTGGACTCCAACTTCTTTCCTCTTCTCTAGATTCAGGAGGAGAATTCCCTTCTTCTCCTGAGTTGCTCTTAGAGGCAACGTACCTCCGACTCGAGTGGCAGGCCAGTCGGTAGTCACTTACTTTTAAATGATATATGTCCTCATACGCATCAATACACAAAAAAAACTGTAATGCTATGAAATAATAATACACAATCCTCATTTTAAGTAATATAATTTGTATTTTTTGCAGTAATAAGAGTGCAATATATTACAATATCTATTACTCATATTATACCCATGTCACTACTCGGTAACACGTTATAAATCGAGCACATACAGGAAATATAAAAAGCTATTCACAAAGCAGTATTGTGCAAGGATGATTTATTTGTTTTTCAAAGCGGCTGTTCTAGCGTGTTATTTCCATAACACAAAGGGTTTGCCAAATAAAGAACTTTACTGTAGGTACATACGTATGGAAAACCTAAGCTACAAAAATCTGGTTAGGTTAGAAATTACGTTTATGAAATTTTCAAATTTATATAATAACAAATTTTAACAATAAAAAAAGTGACTTCAAGAACTAGACCAAATTGAAATGGGATCACACGGGAAGCACCAGCATTCAAATATAAAAAAGAATCATCAAAATCGGTTCACAATGTCGGATGTTATGAGGTAACAAACATACACCTTCAAACCTTCAAGAAAAGAGCGTACCACTTGTGACGCCTCTGGTGTTGCGGGTGTCTATTGGCGGCGGTAATCGCTTACCATCAGGCGATACGTCTGCTCGTTTGCCCGCTATGTAATAATAAAAAAACAGTCAAATTGAGAACCTCCTCCTTCTTTGTAGTCGGTTAAAAATGAACATAGACTTTAAAAAATAACAACACAATAATAACAAAACTATTGGATTTATTTGTACTGATTTATTCCCTGGTACTTTATAAAGGCCAATTAGATAGCTAGAAATTCTGTTGCCCAAAGATATTCACAGAATTATTTGAGCAGGAAAAGGCTTCGTATATCTTAATAGAATTTACGATTTCTGAAAGGATTACCAAGCGATCTCTGAAGGACTTCGCCATTCCAAATTGAGGTATCTACCAAACTGTGTTAATGGGTTATATAAACACTCTCTAATTTACTCAATTTCTCTTGGTTAATACATTATATAAAAATGTAAAATACATATATATAGTGGGCCAATTAATAAATGGCCATAAATGCGTGACTTTTAAACATACTATACGTTTAACTCACTTTATTTTCATATGATAACTGTATTTGAATTAACTTTAGTATTTACCTATTGTCCTCAAAAGAGTACTTAATTTAACATTTTCTAATTGCCAAAACTGCTACTACTGACATTTATTTAACCCCAGGTTCAGTTAATAATTGCATTGAAACTTGTATCATTATAAGATTTTAAAAACAATATTTTGAGTTACATTTATGTTAAGATTATTATCGTAGATTGTTCGTATTGATAAGTTGAAACTGAAGTTAGTCTAAAAAGTAACCTTAGTTACTCCTTATAACATCAGTTATATGCCAGTGAAATTTTCATCAAAATCGGTACAGCAGTCCTAGAGAGTAGGCGGAATAACAACACAGACAAAAATTTTAATACTTGATTTTTGATGTGAGTACCGTAAATACTTCCATATGTAGTGATAAGCTATTAATTTGAAATTAAAAACAGATAAAAACTAGTTAATATAGAGAGTTCATTTGTTTTATGTTACTTAGATATTCATATGGCTTGCTCGACGGTGATAGACAGGGTTACCAATCGTGTCGCTATTTTCATACAAATATTATGTACGGAAAGTAAATAAATATACACACTTCATTTCATTTGAGTTAACTTACAACTGTCCTTTCTTTTTTATACATTTTTTTTTTAAAAGCCCGTTGTGTCCCACTGCTGGGCAAAAGCCTCCCCTGCAACAAGCCACTTCTCTCTATTTAAAGTCAGTTCCGGCCAGTCTCTGCGATAGGCGTCAAGATCGTCGCGCCATCTTTTACGGGGTCTGCCTCGTCGTCGGTGTCCACCCTGAGGCACCCAGTGTTCGACGACCTTGGCCCACCGGTCCGGATTCATCCGACATACGTGTCCGGCCCAATCCCATCTCAATCTGGCGGTCTTCTTATAATTTAAGAGCCATAAAAAAACAATAATCCTTATATGATGTATAAGAGACTTAGACTCGAGGTATAAATTTGAATAAAGTTAAGGTGACATAATCTATGTCATGACGTGGCGCGGGACCACCTTTATTTATAATTTTTATGAAAGATTGAAAATATGTGTATTATGATTTAACACGCACATAAATATTCGTCGTATAGAAGGTATTCATACACTCTACTGTTATCTACTGGCAGGGTTATGTGATCTACAAATACAGGTGCACTCTCTGTTCCATCACTATTATAATGAGATGGGACGGTTATCCGAGACGACCGGAGAGAAATCAGGCGCAGGACACACTCCGAGTCACGGTGGTATAGACCCCAACTACCAAACTCCGAGCTATTTAATATTTCTAGAATCAGAAAAATTCAATAACACATTTTGCTGCGATCCTGAATTTGAACACGAGACCCCTTAGTCGACAGTCGAATACACCAACCGCTAGACCAATGAGGCATGGACGCTGTTAGTCCTTTTAGCTCCATTGCTCCCTCTGTATTGAAAAAAATTTCATTGAACTATTTCATGTTCTGAATGTGTCCACAATATTATCACAAATAAAAGTACATTATTGTTATCTTTCCCCAATATACCCTTTCTTTAATACACGAACATCAAGCCAATGTGCGTACAAATCAATAACCTCTTTCCGGGGACAATTTTTCATAAACCACAGTAGACAATAGGCTGAGTACACATCAATCACTGTTCTCCCCGATCCCCACGAAGCCCCTTATCCATTGTCAACAACGCTTCAAATAGAAGAATGCGGTTTATCAATGTTTTGTTCGAAGCTCTCTGATAAGTAGAGGAGAGAGATCTTTTTTATCGAGTACTATTTACTAATTGAATCGATACAAATATAGATATCGAACTCAGTTGTAATCTGAGTGACATACTGACATAATCGGTATTTTTACTTAATGAAAAAATGCCATACACAACATCATAAAGCACTCTAGTCATGACTTTACTATAAAGTAAAGAACCTCTCACGATCAAAGATTCGATAGCTAATAATAGAATGAGTATAACCGCATTGAAAAAAAAAATAAAAAAAAAATTGACTGTGACATTGAGCAGAGCTTGTACTATTGTCTCGACCGTGGGAGAGCCACGCTTCGACATATATGGGCCGGCTCGACCGGAGTGATACAACGGCCAGAAAACCGGTGTGAAACAGCGCTTGCGCTGTATTTCCCGAGTGAGTGAGGATACCGGAGGCTCACAAACCCCTCCCCCCATACCCCAACGGCAGGCAACGCACTTGTGACGCCTCCGGACACCCCATGGGTGGCGGTAAACGCTTACCATCAGGCGATACGTCTGCTCGTTTCCCCGTTGTTTAAAAAAAAACCGAGGTTGCTGATAAATCTCTTATAATTCTGTGTCACGTTATTGCTCACGATCAAGAAAACACTGCCAACTTACATACTCCGAGCTTTTATTAAAAAATAACCCTGCAACATTTTTGGTCCAACGCTGACCCCACATAAGCTTACCGTTCGACCAATGAGGCAGTATAGGCAAAAATATATCTATAAATTCGAAAACAAGTCTCGTTTATTTCCTGTTTGCATAGATGTTGTTTTCCGTATCTCCGGTTCTAATTGAGTTCATTTGGATCTAAAAAAACCCAGAGATCTAAAGTCAAAAGAAAAAGTATTTTCATTTATACTTTGAGCTACTTGAGTTGTAAAGGTGAACTAGGTGTGAACATTTAACTTGAAACAATTCGTGTCGATAGATTCCATACTTATGGTATTATTACAACTGCTGTCATATATACCAGATTTATCCTAATTATTTCAACATAAAGTTGTCATCAGTGCTTCATATTTTTTTTTTTTTTACCGTGGGAGAGCTATGCTTCGGCATGAATGGGTCGGCTCCACCGGAGTGATACCACGGCCTCACAGAAAACCGGTGTGAAATAGCGTTTGCGTTGTGTTTCACCGAGTGAGTGAGGATACCGGAGGTCCATACCCCAACCCCTCCCCCCATCCCCCAAAGGTCGGCAACGCACTTGTGACGCCTTTGGTGTTGCGGGTGTCCATGGGCGGCGTCAATCGCTTACCATCAGGTGATACGTCTGCTCGTTTGCCCATTATTCAATAAAAAAAAAAAAAAATATATATTTTGAAAAAAGGTTTTTTATTTAAAGTCGGAAAAGCACTTCATCTGTACTCGCTTTTACCGTCGCACGTCAAGTAAAATGAAGTAAAATCATATTACTTACTATTTCTAGTAATTACGTAGTATGGACCTATTACCTATCTAGATATTTTTATTCTTTGAAAGAAGGTAGTCTTATTGTTGCTAGTAATAAATAGTTACGTAAAGGGTATTCGGTGAATATGTTTAAGTTTTATTTACAACTAGCTGACCCATGCAACCTCGTTTGCGTCTTATATTGCACGTAGCTGAAAAAAATTCTCCCGTTTTTGAAACATTCTTCATTGGTGCTCCGCTCCTATTTATAGTACCGTGATGATATAAAGCCTACAGCCTTCCTCGATAAATGGACTATCCAACACTGAAAGAATTTTTCAAATCGGACCAGCGGTTCCTGAGATTAGCGCGTTCAATCAAACAAAGAAACAAACACTTCAGCTTTATTATTAGTATAGATTGTAAAATATCACCATCATATTTATAAGCCTATCACAGTCAACTGCTGGACAAAAGCCTCTTCAATCGCATGCCACTTGGTGAACATGTTGAAAGTTCATTAACTCTGTGTGAATTACTAATTACAAGCTACCTATATTGTATTCTATCAAAATTTCGAAATTCACTTAAACGAGTTCGCATTTTTTATAATTATAATCTATACTAATATTATAAAGCTGAAGAGTTTGTTTTTTGTTTTAACGCGCTAATCTCAGGAACCGTTAGTCCGATTTGAAAAGTTCTTTTATTTTTATTTTTTTATTTATTTAAAACTTCATGCACACATGTACAACGGCGGACTTAATGCCTAAGGCATTCTCTACCAGCCAACCTTTGGGAGATGTGGAAATTTTGTGAGGCAGGTGCATTGAGGTGGAAGTAAGAGGTTGTAATTGCAATCGTTATATGAACTAACATAGACTAACATAATTCATAATACACTAATACATATACATAAAATATCTATATATGGATATACATACACACTAATACATAAACCTTACATATGTACACTGTGATTAGGTACTAAATTTTGTCTTAATTACGGTTTTCCTGCCATTTCGTCAAGAGGTGGTTTTTGACGTTCGTTTTGAATGTAACACGACTTGTTGACATCCTGATTTCGAGTGGGAGCGTGTTCCATAGCAGTACAGCTTGTACAAAGAAAGAGGAGTTCATAATGTCGGAATTGTGAGAGGGACACAAGAGAAGCAAATTGTTGGATGAACGTAGATTTCTATCGTGATTCGAAGATAAGAAACGGAGGTAGGGTTCAAGGTAAGTAGGTGAAGATGGGGACATGAGGAACGAAAAGAGATAGGTCAACGCTCGCTGACTGCGGCGCTGGCGAATAGGCAACCATTTCAATTGAGAACGGAAAGTAGACACGTGGTCATACTTGCGGAGATTGAATATGAATCGAATGCAGTTATTAAGAAGACGGTCAAGTTTATTAAGGAGATCTGCATTCAGGTCGAAATAACACACATCACCATAGTCGATTAAGGGGATAATGAGGGACTGTGTGAGTGAGAGTTTCGTTTTAGGAGGCAAGAAGTTCTTAAGACGGTAGAGTGTTCGTAGGTTACCTGTTACTTTCTGGCTCACATGAGTAATCTGGGCCCGCCAATCAAGAGTTGAATCGATGAACAGGCCAAGGTCCTTGACTACGTGGCTCCAAGGTATAACTAAGCCGTTGAAGACGACCGGCGAGATTGACGTAGTATCCAGTCGATTTGTCATGTTCTTGCTGCCTATTACTATTGCTTGGCATTTAGTGGGGTTAACTGCCAGCCCGAATCTCATCGACCAAGACTTTATGAATTCCAGGTCCCTGTTAATGTTGTCGATGGCCTGCAAAATGTCCTCCACCCTTGCCTGTGAATACAGCTGCAGATCATCGGCATACAGGTGATACGAACACCGAAGATGATCAGTAATGAGGTTGATAAAAATAGAGAATAGAAGAGGAGATAAAATTCCGCCTTAAGGGACGCCAGTGTAAAGATTGCGCCAGTTAGACAATGAGTCTTGAACACGAACACACTGCTGACGTCCCTGAAGATAGGTAGAGAACCATTCCAGTGCCTCAGGTGAAACCCCAAGATACCCAAGGATTGATAGTAGGATTTCGTGACTGACGGTATTGAAGGCATTAGAAAAATCTACCAAGACCAGAACAGTAACTTTGGTGTCATCCATGCCCTTCCTAATATCGCCAGTCACTTTGAGGAGAGCGGTAACAGTACTATGACCGGACCTGAAGCCGGACTGAAGTGGGCTTAGCAATTTATGTCGGTATACAAATACAGAAAGCTGCTTGTATACACAGGCCTCAAGTACTTTAGATAGGAAGGGTAGGATGGAAATAGGCCGAAAGTGTTCGGGTAGTGAAGGATTACTTTTTTTAGGAAGAGGTATGATGAAAGCCTTACGCCAAAGTTTTCTTTTAGTTTTAGATATTTCATTTATCGAGGAAGTCTATATATCATCACGCTAATACTAATAAGAGTGAAGCACCAATGAAGAATGTTTCAAAAACGGGAGGAAATTTCACGCTATGGGCAATAGAAGACGCAAGCGAGGTTGCTTGGGTCAGCTAGTATTAAATATTAGCTTTCGCCCGCGGTTTCGCTCGTATTTAATAAAAAGTATCCTGTATTACTTCCAATACCTTCAAGAACATGTGTTCAAAATTTAATGATCGATTAAGTAGTTTTCGTGGGAAAGCGTCGCAAATAAACTTACTTTCACCTTAATAATATCAGTGAGATTTTGTGTCGATCCAGCAATCCTTTAGTGTTTCTTCCTCTTTGTCTAATTTTCACTCCTCGAGTAGAAACGATAGACACTAAATTCAATACTTTCTTAACATCTTTGTGTTCTTTAATTATTTAGTAAAACAAACGTTCTAAAACATTTCATTCTAGTAGCACAACGTTTCTAAGTGTCTAACAAAACACAATTAATTTGTTCTTTGTAAGAAGATAAACCAGTTACTTCAAAGGAGTAAAAATGTTGAAGTTTACCTTTTTAAAAACTTAAAATGTAGATAACATAAATAAAAAGAGTCACGTTCTTGCTAATATTTAGGGTGATTGATCAGTATTAATAATAATATAAACACAAAATAAAGTGTGATCAATGTTTGATCAGATGAGGAATTATATAGAACCAGTAAGTTCCGGTAGCACCAAAAAGAATTGCCCGCAACCTGATTAGATTAAAAAGGGACGATATCAGGAAGGCCACGGGTATAATGACAGAGCATTGTCTCCTAAACAAGCACGTATTCACTATAGGCGCAACAGACAGCCCTTTGTGCAGGGGATGTATGGGGGCAGAAGAAACGCCGCAGCACGTTCTCACAGAATGTAGAAGTGTGGCAGAGAAACGGGCGGACATCCTCCAATCGGAATCACTCCCGGAAGCATGTAGTAACCTGAAATGGCTGCTGAACTTCTGGAACGAACTAGGTTGGCTGGAGTAGGAAGATGACAAACTTACGTGCAATGGCCCAATTAAGAGACTAAGTGTGGAAATGGCCCGGTAAAACAAACAACAAACAAACAAATATAGAACCAGTACCATAGTATGATCATGCAGAGAAATGAGCAATATATAGAAAATAAAGGTTATAAAAAGAAAATGAATGTGCTGCATAAAAGAAGATATGGCCTGAAAGGTACTTAATAGAAAATACAAATGATAGGGATTTTAAAAAGAAAATTTGTTGGGGATATCGTGCATATATCTATGTTAGCATACCTATATTGATAGAAAATTCACCTATATTCATACGAAATCAGCAAGGCAAAAGCTAGTTCTCACTAAATTAACTTTCAAATTAACCCTTTTCATACGACAAAATTATGTTCTAACATTTTCTACGACAATAATTTCTGTCGGCGAGTGGCTGTTCACAGAGATCTGAATCATTACATCTAGGGACACGGTGCACTTAGCTCCGAGAGTGAATATCTTGTTATTTACGGGAGGTTTAACACTGAAAGGAAATAGTGCTTTTTTACTAAGATATTAAGTTAAAATGTGAGCCAAGTTATAGGGCTTTTTTATTCTGTACTATGGTTTACACTCTGGGAAAAGAAAATCAGTTAGATGGTAAAGCCAATGGTAATCCAATAACAGCCTTTTTAATCCATTCCTATTTATTATATCCGATATATCCTCAATTTTCCCGTATTAGTAATAAAATATGGAACTATGGAAATAAATGGGGCTTATTTACAACTTTTAGGCGTAACCGAAGTGAGGGGACCAAATTACAGTTGACTAATTGTGATTGTTTGATACGCCCCTGCGTATCTTCACGTTCATCCTGACCTGGTTATACATCCTATAGTAATTCTAAATATATTTATACTTGCTTTTCCTCCAGCTACGCGCGTATTGTCGGATATCGCGGTGAAAAGTATTATATGTATTATTCTGATATATGAGCTATCTAGCTGTAAAGTTTTATATAAATCCGTTAGGTAACTTTTGGTTAAAGAGTAACAAATATACATGCACCTTCACACACTTTCGCATTTAAAACAATAATAGGAAGTAAGATAGGATAAATAAAATCATTCATTCGAAAGGTCACATGACCAAAATAATTGAAATGGAACCTAAATCTACCGAAACCTCATGATATAAATTTATCTCAACGCTTCGTCATCAAACATTGATGGCTTGTTTATGTTTTAGCCCTCTGATCCATTCCTTTTAGTGGTTGTGTGATTTGTTTGGGAATTCACCGACGCGTGGAGGCCCCAGAGCCATAAGTATTCAGTTACGGTGTCTGAAAGGCAGTGGAGTTGAGAGCATGTGTCTTTTAGTAAGCAGAGGAAGTAGTGTGAGTTTTATTTCAGATCAACTCGATTGGCATGGTGACCACGTATGGTGTAGTGATTTTTGAATATTTTAGCTGCCCGTTCTAAACTAATAAGTTACAGTTGGCCATAGATACAAAAATAAATGTGAATAAAACCGAACAAATTTTAAGATCTACCTGCATTGACTGCCTCGGTGGCGCGAGTGGTAGCGTAAGCGACTGCTGTGCTTGAGGTCTCGGGTTCGATTCCCGGGTCGGACCAAATGTTTGTATGATCTGCAAATATTTGTTTCGAAGTTTGGGTGTTTTCTATGTATAATATGTATGTATTTACAAAAAAAAAGTATATAAGTATTTATATCAGTTGTCTAGTACCCATAACACAAGCTCTGCTTAGCTTGGGACTAGATGGCGTTGTGTGTTAGATGTCCGGAATATTTATTTATTTATTTTATTTATTTATTTATTTATTGATCTGGGGTCCTTGAAGCAAGTCCAGTGAGATGCTTTGGTTGACAGATGGTCGCCCAGCCATAAGTGTCTAAACATATATCTCTATTTGAATATTTTTTTTATAAATAAATAATTATTAAGGACACCTTACACACAACGCCATCTAGTCCCAAGCTAAGCAGAGCTTGTGTTATGGGTACTAGACAACTGATATAAATATATATATACTTTTTTTTTAATACATATATATTATACATAGAAAACACCCAAACTCCGAAACAATTTTTTGTAGATCATACAAATATTTGGGCCGACCTGGGAATCGAACCCGAGACCTTAAGAACAGCAGTCGCTTACGCTACCACTGCGCCACAGAGGCAATCGATAATGATGATTCTGATTATTTATTATATATATATATATATATATATATATATATATATATATATTTATATCCGATTAAAAAACTGCAAACATTTATAAATGTCTGTTATATCTATACTAATATTATGAAGCTGAAGAGTTTGTTTGTTTGAACGCTCTAATCTCAGGAACCGCTGATCCGATTTGAAAAATTGTTGCAGTGTTGTATAGTCCATTTATCGAGTAAGGCTATAGGTTATATATCATCACGCTAAGACCAATAGGAACGGAGCACCAATGAAGAATGTTTCAAAAACGGAAGAAAATTATAAAAATATAAAAATATAAAAAATAGAAGATGCAAACGAGGTTGCGTGGGTCAGCTAGAGATAATATAAACTGTGAAAATCAGAGAAAGCACAATGAGTTCATTGTATTTTGGACATGGTTTGACTATCATACCATCATTTGTGTTAAACACGGGTATATTTCATGTGTGTTGTTCGATTTTCGTGTATTTTGTGTAAATAATACGTAATGTTGTTTTGGGTCGTGTCATGTTTCTCTGTACATCTTATAAGCAAATATATTTTGGTATTATTTATCTAGAAACGTAAGAATATGAACGGGGTAAATTGTAGAAAAAATACCAAAATTTGATTATTATATAAATTATTATATTGAGGTCTCGGGTTCGATGCCCGGGTTGGACAGAATGTTTGTTTGATCATCATATATTTCTTTCGGAGTTTGGGTGATTTTCATGTATAATATGTATATATTTACAAAAATATAGTATATTTGCATTTATATCAGTTGTCTACTACCCATGTTACAAACTCTGCTTAGTTTGGGACTAGATGGCGTTGCGTGTTAGATGTCAAAACTATCAACAAATGAAATGAATGATAAAAAAAACGGGTTGCACTCCGGGAGTGCCGGCAGAAGTGAAAACTTGAATATTAACGTTGTACATTTTTGATATTTTGAAATGGTTAGAGAATAATTTTGTACGAATTGCTTTCATTATCAGTATAAAAGTACTATTATTTATGTGGTGGAATACAATATTCATTTATTGCGCTATCGTACACAAACATGACAATTTATATTACATACACACACGAACATTCGCGCAAGCGCCCTGCGCCGCCTGTCCTCTCTCCATCCGTCTTACGAATTTTCGATCAGGTCACGTGTCCTGACGCGAGTTTATACATTTTTACCCATTCCAAAAAAAGTACACAGCGCCGCTAAAGAAGTTTTCACTTCAATAATTTTTGACAAAATATTCATTCTAATTTCCAAGGCCTCCCCTCTGGGTAGATTAGTTCCCCTCGTTCGGTAGATTAGTTCTGGTGACATTAACTTTATAAATAAACTGCAAATCGTGCATTGTGTGGTGAACATATAATAAAAGGTTCAGTGATGTGTACAGTAAATATCGTTTAACAATGCCTAATTAGTTCAGCTGAATAAACCGCCCTAGGATACAATGGTTGTAATTTTAATGATTTAACATAAAGCATTGGAAAGTAATTGAAATAGATAGATATTTTAAGCTATTATACTAAAACAGATTACATTGTTTCCTAGCTTTTATCCACGGCTCCGCCCGCGTGTATGTCGGTCAAGTAAAGAGTAGTCTATGTTCCTCTTCAATTTCTTTGAATTCGTTGCATCAGTTTAGCCGCGAATGTCAGACACACAGAGCTACATCCGAATTTATAATATTAGTATGAAAAACTTTATTGCTTTGACTATAAATGCCTACAGTATAAATCATTAAACGCCAAGATAGTTAAAATATAAAATTTGAATAAATAATTCAATTTCATTTGTACCGTGAGAGAGCTACTCTTCGACATGAAAGGACCGGCTCGACCGGAATGATACCACGACCTCACAGAAAACCGGTGTGAAACAGCGCTTGCGCTGTTTTTTATTGAGTGAGGTTACCGGAGGCCCATACCTCAACCCCCGGCCCCATCCTCTTCCATATCCCCTTTCCTATCTCCTTAGCCATCCCCTTCCCCATCTCCTTAGCCATACCCTTCCCCATCACCTTCCCCTTCCGCATCCCCATATCCTTTCCCTATCCCCTTCCCCAGCCCCTTCCCATACCCTTGCCATCCTATTCCCCATCCCTTCCCATCCTCTTTCCCATCCCCTTTCAACATCCCCCTTCCCTATCCCCCAAAGGCCGGCAACGCACTTGTGACGCCTCTGGTGTTGCGGGTGTCCATGGGCGGCGGTAATCGCTTATCGTTAGGTGATACGGTTGCTCGTTGGACCCCAAATCCATAAACAAAAAATATTAAAATTTAAATAACAGGCTAGAACTGGAAAACATTTGTAAGTTACTTCAAAAGAATCTAATAAAAAAGAGTACTATGTCAACTAAACTAATGAACTGCATATGTACTAAGTAGAGACAGTACAAGACATAGAAGAGATCTTGCAATCGATATAATACTTTATGTAATCCACTTAACGAACATTATAGCTGCAGGTTTCTATTTAATCCTTGGTTACAGTAATCTCATACAGGTTTCGTAACCCTAAGAAAATGATTGACCCGAATGAATTCACTGGCAATCAAGCTTGCATCGTTAATGTGTGTATCTGCTTGGATGAAGCCAACATTATTAATAGTATTTGGATTAGAAATGATATTTTTAGCCAATGACCTGCTTTTATATTCTACCTAATTATATCAAATTTATACTTTTCCAATAGTATCTTGTTTACAACATTAAGTTATTGAAAATTAGATGAGGACTGAGAAATTTTAAGAATTTAGTACAAATTTTATTAATAGTACAATGCTTAAAAATGTGAAGGTGCAATCAAGAATAAGAATGTTCCTTTTAAGGAGGGAGACATAGATGTTTATTTACGATACAGTCAACTACCCTATTTAACGAATATTCAGAAAGTTTTATTCTTTCTAACCTTTCAGAAAATGAAGTTATATGAATGCCGAATACAAATTATTAGATCCACATAATATTCGACCTTAATAATCGCATCACAATGTCTTATTTAACACTACAACAACAAACGCGGGTAACACTGCGGGGCAAAACTGAACTAAAACATAGCCTATATAACTCCTTTTATCATCAGCTACCTACCAGTGAAAGTCAAAATCGTTCCAGCCGTTACAGTTGTATATATATTGTTTTTGAAATAAAATATAAAATAACAATATTCAGTAATACTTCAGTATCTGTGTGAAAAGATATTGCATAGATCAAATATTGATACGGATTCCAAGTTCTCTGAAGAAGCATTTTTGACTTCAGAATATCTTGCACTTTATTCTTATGCTACAGTACAATACAAATCATGCAAAAGTACAACCTGTATTTATTAATTTGAGCGCAAAACACGCTCCTGACCTTTGTAGTAATTATCTAATGCTCAACAACCTTTGGAGAGATAAGGTATAACAGTTTCCCTTAATTAGGTTCAACTTGATCAATTAGGTGCGTACCATCTGAAAAGTGGGCTTGGGCTATAAATAGGTAAGCACATAGTAGTTTGTGTGCGTTGAACGCAAACACCTACCTATAAAAGGTTTGAATTGACATCCTTTATTGTTATCCATCCTTATAATTTTAAAAGTGATACTTATCTTAAATAAATATTACGGACATCTAACACACAACGCCATCTAGTCCCAAGCTAAGCAGCGCTTGTGTTATGGGTACTAGACAACTGATATAAATACACATACTTTTTTTTGTAAATACATACATACTATACATAGAAAACATCCAAACTCCGAAACAAATATTTGCAGATTATACAAACATTTGGTCCGACCCTAATCTTCTTCCTAGCCCGACTCCCGATAATTATTGGAGTCGGCTACTAGTTCCGATTTTACCTGAGTACCTTCTGGCATCGGATCTCAACAACCCTGAGAGTGAACTGAATTGGCAGATTGAACTAGCTGTCGGTAAATTTGATTGCACTTACTACCCAATAACGATGGGCCTAGATATTTATTACAACCGGGACCAACGGTTCATAAACATGCTTTCCGAGGCACGAGTTATTAAGAACTTCTTGAAAGAAAAACTCAAAACAGCAGTCCGACCCGTGAATCTAACCTCTTGACCTCGGCAGCACGCTAACCACTATACCAACAAGCCAGTTAGTTATATTCATAAATATCTACAATAATTTCTTCCAGTCTTCAGAAAATATACTGAAAATATCCGCCATACGAGTATGATTGAATTCATTCGTAAGTACCATTATTGTATGGCTCAATAAGTTTGTCCCGAAAGAAGAGTAATCGGTTACGATATTACTGTAATACAAAACCAGTATCCTCTGACAATAGCCTAGGCAGACCTAATTTATCAACAAAATCGATTTCTAAAAGTGCTTGCGCGAAATGGTCTCTATTAAAAACGCCTTTTGAGTAATCAATCAAAGCAAGCTGATTGATGTACCGGTTTCTGCAGAAGCCTAAAACCTTCCGTTTTTCTAAAATAGTTAATTTGATATAACTCATTGTGATCAGTCCGAAGTTTGTCGGTGACCTAATTAGTTTTTGGGCTGAAGTTTTAAAGGCTCATTAGTTGTGGTTAGAGTAAAAATGTTTTGGTAAATTTTGTATTTAGTTTTAAATTGCAAAAATTCAAGTTTTGTTGTGAAAAGGGTAACCTTAGTATGTTTGTGAAGTCCCTAGGTAAGTTATGATATAAGTTATAATGTAAAACATTTTTACTCTACTTTTACTTCCGAAGCGGTGAGTTCTAAGACCGGCACTTGTTGTCCAGTAGAGGAAGAGAGAAAGGGGACCAGTTGGAAGAGCTATCAGAACACTTCCCATGATAAAGGCGATAGAGGACTGCCATAGAGGCGATATCTCTACGTAACTACAGAGGCTCAAGGGTCTCGTTGGCTTCAGGACTGCAATGCAGATTGCTCGCCGCTGCAATCGGTTGAGAGCATCAAACAGATACTGCACGATTCCATCGCAAAGGTGAGAGCAGTACTCCATGCATGACCGAACCTGGGTCTTATAAAAAAGACATAGATGGCCATGCGAGAAGAACCGTCTCACCTTGTTCTGAACATCTAACTTCCACGAGACCGCCTTAGTGACGCTCTCAACGTACTCGCGCGGGTTGAGATAAGGGCAGATATAACTATGCCTATCGAGCATGCTTTGTAATGGCAGACTGGAGACTTTTTTGGCAGAGAACGCGCACGTCTGTGTTTTTTTGGCGTTGAACTCGACCAGATCCTCGCAGCCTCATTGAGAAATGCGGTTCAGAACTTGAGTTGAGCGACAAGGTCCTGTCGTTTATTCACAACATCTGTTGGCTTGGCTGCAAGGTGTCCAAAATATCGTCCATGAACTGTGCTATCGCCTGCATAGCAATGAACAACACAAATTTCTAATAGTAATAATATATATTTATTTATTTCTATAACGTTTTTTTTTTTTTTATTATATAGGGGGCAAACGTGCAGACGTATCACCTGATGGTAAGCGATTACCGCCGCCCATGGACACCCGCAACACCAGAGGCGTCGCAAGTGCGTTGCCGGCCTTTTAGGAAGGAGTACGCTCTTTTCTTGAAGGTTTGAAGGTCGTATTGGTCCGGGAACACCGCAGACGACAGCTCATTCCACAGTTTTGCTGTGCGTGGCAGAAAATTTCGGGAAAATCGCACAGTTGTGGACTGCCAACCATCTAGATGATGGGGATGAAATTTCTGTCGCGTAGGACGATGGCGGAAAGATGCGGATAGAATAAAGATAGATAGAACGTATATAAAAATACAAATTTTTAATTTATATAACTAGGTGTAATAATAGCACAGTTATGCATCCACTAAATGCAATATCAGCGACTTAATAATTACTATCAAAGAAGTTATAATCCGCATTGAATAACAAAATCCATACTCAATTTAGAAACGACTATTCGATAAACGTACTAGGTAAATTGTCGGTTTAAATATGGTAGGACTTTGTAGTTAAAAGCTTTATATTACGTATTATATTGAGAATGTTAAAACGTTTTAGAATTCAGAGTACATAGGTACATTTGTTTAAGGTCAGGTCAATTCAATTCTTTTGTTATTCCACAAGGTTGACCCAGATTTGGGTAAAAAATATTTCTATATTAAATTTTTGTTGAATCCTGCCTCAGATTATTATTTTTACCTCTTTATTATTACCCTTTAGTAGCCTTTCTTTTAATTAATTAATTCAGCATTTCTTTTACCAAATTAGTTCTTAGGGTCTGAACCATGATCGTAAATATTATTGTTATTCCGACATTCAATTCACTAGTTAAAATATGTTCTTAGATTAAATTCAAACATTCCTTAGAACAAAGTTACATCTAAGTTAAATATGCCTGTTTATACTTTGCCATATCTAAATTAAAGTTGAATTTGAAGTAGAATTTTCTGTGAATGCAATGCCCATTCATCAACCGGTAGCGCGAAGTTTCTTAAAGTTGTCCAATGTTCGCCAGTTGGGTCTATTAAAAGCAGTAAATTTGTGTGTAGTATTGTCTATAAATAAAATGTATATTTTCAAACATATTTCTGAAGTTTATTATAGTATTATGTCAATATTGAACTACGTCCCACATGAGAATGCTTAACTTAATCTTCTATACAAATACTCGTAAATAAAATTGGAGTGTCTGTTTATTATATTAAAATAACCGCTTTCTACTACATGCATATGAATGTATATACGGTACACATACCAAAATATATTTTTCAAAATTTATGTCTGTCGGCTTGACCGATTTCGACGGGACTTTCACTGGTAGGTAGCCGATGGTACAAGGAGTAACTTAGGCTTACATTTTTTAGACTAGCTTCGCCCCGCGGCGTTACCCACGATACGACAATAACCGCGGGTAACACCGCAGGGTTCAGCTAGTATAAAATAAAACACATGAACTCACAACTATATTAAAGAAAGGAGAACGTACTAAATACCCATATATAGTATAAGCCACACCCATAGACTATTGCCATCAACCGGGCACTGTTGGAATTAGATGAGATAATTGGGGTTTAACATGAAAGGGAAAGTTGGTAAAACGGGCAGGCAAGGGTCGGAAAGAGACATTACTTTTACAGATTGGATTGGGCAATAGTTAGAGTCGATCAGGTTCGCATATACTGCAAAAAATACTGTTGTAATTGTATTAGGTAATAATTGTATTTTTATTTTATTGCCCCGCGGTGCTCCCCGCGGTACAACAACAAGTGCGACCAACGTCGTGCGGCAAAGTTAGTCTAAAAAAAATAGCCTTAGTTACTCCTTATATCATCATCTTTACGCCACTGAAAGTCCCGTCAAAATCGGTCTCGCCGTTCCAGAGATTAGCCGGCACAAAAAACAGTCAATTTTTTTTTATAATTGTTATTTTAGTATACGTACCGTGTATATATACATAGGTATACATTTAGTAAAAAGCAGTTATTTTAATATTGTGAGTACAAAGAGATGACATGTAACTTCAATTTTATTTATTTGTATAGATATTTTTGAAAAGGGGGTTTCGAGGGTGATAAATTGATTTACCTAGCATTCCCTTGTCCCAAGACTATTTGTGGTCAGCTACTAGTTCCACCCGGTTTTACTTGAATATCAATTTTTTCACGGAGCGACGATTACCATAGATGTTCATGGCAACCGTGACTGACGACTTAAAGTGCTCTACAAGGCACGGGCGGGTAACACCGCCATCTTACATACTCCGGGCCGAAATTTCATACATCACTTTGGCAGTTGCATACGCTAGCCGCCAGACCAACGAAGCAGAATAATATGACCTATTACTTACCAATAAAATATTAATAATATTGCTTTGGACATAACTTACCTCAGAAACTCAATTATCCGTGAAACTCATAAGCAGAAATATGTTCGAATCCAATACATAAATTGGGATCAAATGAAGGAGAAGAACAAAGAAAACGTGGCCATCGCCCGAAACCCCATACCTAACAATTAATCATTACTAGAGATCGCAGAGCGGTCCAATTTCGTCCCTTTTGAATACGGCTTATTTCATGACCAGTCTAACTAGAACTTTTATTATTTTTGTCTTTGTACCGTGTGGGGTTAAAATTTATACTGGACTTGTTTCTGTCTTATATAATTTTAATTTTATTGCTTTGTGCAGTTAATCTGCATTCAAACATTAAATGTTTGAACAGACAGAGAAAGGGTAATGATTCCTGACAATTTCAGGGGATGCAAAAAATGTCTCCGAGCGATAGTTTCGGAGATAGAGAGGGTATCTTCCTTAAGGGGTGATTTTAGGGGGTGGGGGTGGAAATGAGTAACTTGCTAGTTAAACGTGATATCCAACTAACGGGCTGAAAATATGTGCGGTCCTAGTGTGTGTGGGGGGGGATGAAGTTACTATCAGTGGGGGGAGAGGTCAGAAAATGACTAGCCTGGTGGGGCGAAAGGGTTGGGGGTGCTGTGCTCGTTAAAATTGGATCAAAATTACAAACTATTTTAATCTAAAAAAAATAAAAAATGCTATAACCCTGCTCCGTAAAAGCTTTTAATAAAATGTATGTAGACTATGTCACTCTTGCCATTTTGGCAAAATCTATTGATACATGATTCATTAAAATCGGTTAATTAGTTTAGACGCTACGGTGAAATATCCAAACAAACATGGACAAAAGTATCACCCGTTCTTTTGGCTTTCTAGTCGTCATATAAAAGAGTACTTACACAATAATATACCCATAAATAGCATTTTATGTTTAAAACATTAAGATGTGTATAGGGACTACTAATTTCTTAATGAACTCTGTTATTTCAAACTTTGACAATATTAAGATTTAATATCTTAGATGTATTTGTAACATTCACGTCTTTATCCCCAACGGTACAGGCAGCGGCCATGTTTTGCCAAACGAAAATTTATTTATATAATAGTCACATAATAGGGAATAATGTATTATCATCAAACAGTCTCTTTGGGATTTGAAGAACTGCAGAGTAAGAGTAAAAAATAGACTGAACAATAATGAGACTGTGTTAAGCGATAAGGCCGCCATTTGTACTGACCTAGCATTAGGTATATTATTGTTTATTTAATTATCTGGTATACCATAAAGAGTTATTATTATGAGACATTAAAAATAACAAAGAAGTTTATACAAACAAGTATACTAACAAGGTTTTAGAAGTTACCCACGTTTTAGACAATGTTGCGGCGACGGATATTTGGTATGCAATGCTGTTTGGTTGCAAGTTTTACGTTTTAAGAGACAGAGTTGCAGCTGGGGAACTTGTGCCGAGTAACATTTATTATTATGGTACTAGGGAGAAAATTTATTAGGAGCTTTTAGACCAGGGCTTGTCTAAACAAGTAAAACTTAAAGTTTTGCCATATTTATCAGTATAATTGTTAAGTTAGGTGGGATAAGAATGAGGACTGATACCAAAAAACAGATGAAAAGAATCTTTGGAGCCGTTTATAGGGTGTTGTTAATTTTTTTTACGTGTTGTTGTTGGTTGGTGTGTCGGAATCAGGCCGACTAAAACCACACGGTGGGCCACTCTGCGCCTAAGAGATAGGAAGAATCCGGTAGCTGCTATTATTAAGACATTAGGGCATACGCGCACGTCGCCTCCTCACGGTTGGCCACTGAAGCGGATGAAGGGGAAGACCCGTTCCGTCCATCCGTGGCTACATTCAGGTCAGCATGAGGCGCTGGTAAGCGCGCCTCCGCCACCTGGTTCCCCGGTGGTGAGTTAGATCCAAGTAGAGGACTCCCGGGCCTTCTCCGCCGCCTCCTGCGAAATGACGACTTCGCAGAAGGTAGCGACCGCGGTAAAACAGCTGTCGCTACCGGCCATGGTGTGTATGATGCCGGCAGTTAGAGATCTCCTCCGATGACTACAGTAAGAGCAAACCGCCAGCGTGTACTGGGCCTAGTTCTCACTGCAGTCGCAGTGGTTGTTCAATAAATAACCTAGTCTAGTCTGGCTCTTTATTAAACAGCGCTGTCCAACTAGTGGTTAAGTTAGGCTGCTTTTTCTTTTAAACCAAAAAAACCTAACCTAACATTTCCCTAGTTCCTCCATTCGTATCAAGACAGAATCGTAAAGTTTAAAACTTAGTATTACTTAATAAAACTCCAAACATTATATGATAACGTACACATTGAAATTTACAGGCTCTGATTTCAGTATTCACAGTCAAAAATAACATTTACTCTAAGGGCTCGCATTAAACTATTCGGAAACTTTTATTACGGTGTAAATATTACACCTTACACCAATTAATCATAAGGTCCTGTTATTTTTATCCATGGACGTAAAATTTGATATTTAAATAGAAAATATTTCAGAATAAAATGGAGCTGTGTTAAAAAGTTCTGTGAAATTAACTAAACCAACATATCGTTTTTTTGAAGTACTCCCGCATTAGAAATATACATCCTGTGTCGCGGGGGACTTTGCTGACATACATGAACAGACACCCAGACTCAGAACAACAATTTGTGGATCACACAAAGTATTTTTCCATGTAGGATTTGAACCCACAACACTTACCAGCGACCACTTAAACTATTAGGCCAACCGTGCAGTCAAACTGTGCAATCTATACTAATAATAATGGTATACTAATACTATTACACTCATTTGCAAAAAAAACGGGCGGTTTCGATTTTCTTCCTGGCTGAAAAAAATAAAATACCAAAAAGGTTTTAATCATTTGAACATGATACTGGCCAGTTATAAAAGTGCCATAATGTTTATAAGAGTATATTCCAAATTCAAATTTTTGACTGAGCCTGGTTTTCAAAGAAAACAACTTTTAACTACATTTTGTGGCGCGAATTCCCTATAGTTAATATCGACTCTAATTAACTTTTTGTCAATTTTTATTAAATTATCTGATGTCCTTGACATCCAAAAGTATTGTTATTGCTGTTTAGCTATCTCGAAAATGGTAGATAAAGTGATAAAAGCGAGCAAAATTATTGCGCTGCTTGAAGAAGGTTGCAGCCAATGCTTCGTGGCTCAGAGGCTAAATGTGAGTCGGTCGACAGTTCAAAGGACCTGGCAGCGCTATCAAGAGACCGGTTCCGTCAAGAGAAGGCCTGGTTCTGGCAGAAAGACATGTACCGAACCACGGGATGATCGTTTTCTAGTTAGTCAAGCGTTGAGAAATCGCAAATCTTCTTAACCTCCTCAACCTCAAGAACAGCCTCGAAGAAGTAAGAAATGTACAAATTAGTCTATGGACGGTCAGGAGGAGGCTTCTCGCTGCTAATATACACAGTCATCGCCCGGCACGCGGCCCTAAATTACTCCGTGAACATCGAGTTGCCAGGCTTAGCTTCGCTCGAAATTGTGTGTCATGGACTCATGAAGACTGGGATAGGATATTGTTCTCCGATGAAGCCAGGATATCTCTGCATAGTGAAGACCGACGTCGGCGAGTGCTACGTAGACGAGGAAAACGCTTTGCAGAGGCATGTTTTGAAGAAATCACATCTTATGGAGCTTAGGCTCTGTTATGTTTTGGGCAGGAATAAATTCCATGGATCGCACGGAGTTAGTCTTCATCGAAAACGGTACACTGACTGGACACCGATACATAACGGAAGTTCTAACTCCTTATGCACAACTCGCTTTAACCGCTTTTGGCGAAAACTCTTTTTTTTTTGGATGACAACGCTCGCGCCCACCGGTCTGGCGATGTGGAAGCGTATATGCTAGAAGTCGGAATTCGTCATTTGGACTGGCCAGCTAGAAGTCCGGACCTCAATCCCATAGAGCGTGTCTGGGACGTTCTGAAGCGACGAGTGAGATCAGTGCAGCCGGCTCCGCAGACCATCAGAGAGCTAAAGAATGTGATTACCGCGGAGTGGGCACGTATTCCCCAAGAAACCATAAAAGATATACTCGTTAGCATGCCCAGACGAATGCAAGCCGTGATTTCAGCAAGAGGGGGTCACACTCAATACTAAACTTTTATCTGCTTTTAATGTATTCAAGAAAAACAAAGAAATTAACGCGTTTAATTTTTTTTAGCGAGCAGGTACAATAATAGTGTTTTGAGCTTAAACATTATTTCTCAATAATTTAATCAAAATGTTATGATAAAACTGATGATACCTATTCCTTCCTAATTAATTTATGAAATTCTGAGGATAACAATACCTAAAATTGTCAAACAAACTAATAGTAACTATAAAATAGTTCTTTGCTTAAGTGCCCGTTTTTTTGCAAAAGAGTGTATAAAGAGGTAAAGTTTGAAAACTCCTACACTAACATATTTTATTATGATTGAACAAAAAATTCAGTTAAAAATAATAGCATTTGTAAACGGGCAGTCAACGCCCGACGTAGTGGGCACGGGCTATTATAATACGAAAAATATGCAATTATTTCCCACATAAACTTCTATTGCAAAAATTACACGGCAAATGGGAGTTAATGTTCATAGAATACACCAGAATTTAACATTATCGTTACAAATCGTTTTACAAAGGGTACAACTTTAGCTCGTGTCGTTGCCAATACTTGATCACAATTCGACACCAACGGAGCTATTTATGATGAGAAAACTTTTCCAACGCTCCAAAGCTCTCATCCAACTAATTGCCAATAAATTACACGCGCCGTGATATTCAAAACATGAGACGACACGCCATGATACAAAACAATTTTTACACAAGTAAAATGATATTTCAACTTCTTGCCATATTATATAAAAAAGATAGTTACTCGATTATACAAGTTGACACGAAATATAAGTCATTCTACCTTCTATAATAAAATTGGTATTGTACGAATTTCAGACACCACTTCAGACAACTCCGTGCCAAATATCGTCTAAGTAGAAGTCCAATTTGGATCATTTCACTGCACGTGCTGAATATTTGCCGACTCCATGAAATGCAGTCTCTCCAACTTGGCAATATATTCCAGAGTGTTGAATATTTAAAGCACGTACTATGTTGTCGAGAGGAACATGAAACAATTCTTACGCTACTGACAGTAACGCCTGATTCATACCTGAGCCAAAAGTAGACAAATAAATAATCATTCTTTTGTAAGACACAGGACGACATTTGGGGTTTGAATATATTATTTCAACCAGGTTCAGAAGGATAACCGTTTCATAAAATCTCTTAGTTGAAAGTTTTCTAACAGGTCTGTAACCATCGTTTTTATCTGATCATCTCTGTGTTAACAGGGGTTCCCTACTTTTCTACTGTGTTATTGTTACTAACGATGGTACCTAGAAGTAGTAGAAAACAATGTTGCCATTTATCTCTAAAATTACTGATACGATTTTGATGCGGTTTTCAGTGATGGGTTCGGGTTTGATTAGTGTGTGTTGTTATATAGGTGCTACGGCTACAGCGTACCAGAGGGCGCTGCATTAAAACTTAGGTTGTGCAAAAGCAAAACTACTAGTCTGATTTTAATATAGTTTTGAGTAAAGGGAATATGATTATTTAGTAAGGGTTCTAAAATAGATGTTACGAATTTTTATGTAATGTTATGATTTTTTTTCAATGCAAGAATAGATTAATAATAGCAATTCAAAACAAGGTCACGTACAGGCTCGGGAGTATTTTCCTACGGGACCTAAACATACACATCTCGACACCATTGGGAGACCACAACACAGTCTTCCAGGCAGAGTGCATGGGTATAATAATGGCAGCACAAGCAATCATCTCCGGAAGGGTAACGGAGTAACCCATCCGTATACTTTTCGACAGCCGATTTGTCTTACAAGTTCTACGGAGTCATGCGACTACCTCAAGGCTAATTTACGCATGCACAGAGCCCTGACAGAGAAATGTCCCACAAATAGTGGATTAAGGGGTATAGCAACTCACGCGGGAACGACGCAGACAATGCACTGGCAAGAGGTGGATCAGAGATAAGGGCAGTAGACCCAGAACCATTACTGCCCTTGCCAACTGCATGGCTGCGACGGACACTGCAACAAAAAAATCAAGGAGGCCCTGCCGATCAACCCCGGATTGTCACGGAAGCTGTTGCAACTCAAGAGGCCGCTTGCTTCGACTCTTAACAGGAGCAATAACTGGTCATGCATTACTAAACAAACATCTTTTCACTCTAGGTGTAACAGACAGCCCTCTATGCAGAGCATGCATGAAGGAGGAATAAACAGCCGCCCATGTCATCATGGTATGTTCTGGGGTGGCAGAACACTGAGCGAGACACCTCGGATCGCCGAGGTCACTTCCAGAAGTCGTGGGCAACGTAAAGGGTCTGCTAGGCTGCTTGGCGGAACTGTGTTTACATGAATAATGCCGACCCACCACGCAAAATAGTCGCATTGAAGTCTTCGAGTTGCGGAAATCCAGCCCGCGAGTTGCAGTAATACTAGCAATTTTCTTTGATAAAGAAACTTAACACTTTGTAGACAAATACCGTTTCTTGTAATCCCAAGCTGTATTAAGTAAACTAGCCGTTAAGTAAATTTTAATTAAAAACCAATTTGATTAAAACTGTTATCTCAATCGATGGCCAGTTTCAGTAATGAACATTTAATATTCATGAACTAGGAGCATAAAGTTTGGCAAGATTTTAAAGAAATGTAGGTTTTTTCTTGGCTTTTATCTACTACAATAATAATATTGTAAGAGGTTATTTTTTAATGTCAATAATTCAAGCATCGTTGGGTATTGGCTTGTTACGTTTTATTCTTAACCCTTAAAATAATAAAAATAATGATTTTAGGATAATAAAATAATAAAATTACTATTTTTAGACATAGACACAACGTCATCTAGTCCCAAACTCAACAGAGTTTGTACTATAGGTGCTAGATAACTGATAAAAATACATAATAATCTATTCTATTATATATATATATAATATATATTGCCCTTTTTTATGTATTTGCTGCCAAAATTACTCTGTCCTGCCTGATGGAAAGCATAAGCAAAATCCAAGAGTGGTGGTCACCATCCTCAATGCGAATAAGGGCAATGCAGCATAGTGACCCACCATACATACATTGTATATTGTTTTTGTCAATACATACATAGAAAATACCCAAACTCTAAAACAAATATTTACAGATCATACAAATATTTTGTTCAAATCGGTAATCGAACCCTAAATCTCATATACAGCAGGCGCATGTGCTACTATTCCATCACTGTCAAGCTGAAGCAACCATTGCTTAACTGTACATCAACTATAATCATTATTCGTCGTTTACAGTATCATTTGAACTGTTTTTTGACAAATATGCTACATTGCTATATTCTGTACAGGTATTTATCAGCTTGAAGATAAGATTGTGTAGGTAGGAGGTGGAAGTCTCTATGTCTTAAGTACTCAACATTCATTCCTGGATGTAGGTTAGGTTTGCTTTACAGTTTGTTAATTTATTGTAAAGTTGGCTTTACGGGCCGACTTAATGTATACTATATTAATTTCTGCGAATAATTAATCAAAGTTACTGCCATTGAATTTTCGATGAATATATTAATGCTTCTACCAATATTGTTCTTTCTCCTCTATAATTCGTAATAATTTAAATGTGAGTTTGGGCCGCATTGTGAGCCAGTGAAATGTTACAAAGAAACTGTTTTACCAATGTTTTCTGCGACGCTATGGAATCACTCCAATCGAGTTAACCTTTATGTGTCGAAACATGGCTCTGTTAGTACTATACATTTTAGTGATTTCGACTTATGGGAGAAAAAACTTCACAAGCCTCCAGATCGAATCATAAGTTTAATCACAAAGTTCTAAATTAATATTTTCTATTTAAAGTAACGTTATGACTCTTTGCAAAAGTACGCAAACAGCTGATCATAACGGTTGAAGTTTGCACTCAACCTCATTAGTTGATGCCATATTATCAAGAAGTTTGACAAGACTTTCCTTTGAGGTGTTGAGTAAATTTTAAAGAAGTCATTAGCCAAGTTCCGTAATGTATTTATTAATGGGTGTTGCGGGTTTTACTCTTAAAGTTCTTTAAATGTATAATGGAGAAATAAGTCATAATTTTTTTCGAGAAAGAAGATTAGAAATAGATACAATATTACCATTCCTTACATGTAGGCATGGCTCCTTGTAATTAGATGATTCATATTTCAAATATATATTAGAAAACCGGCAATAAGCATTTTTTTCGATACGTAAGTCAGTCAAAAATTATGTAATGTCTCATTTAATTCTGCTTATGTTACTTGAAACATCAGCAACGCACTTCTGATACCTATCTCGAAACATGCAGTAGGTAATATGTAATACTTTCAGAAATAATGAAACATTAATATCCATGTGTCCAATACAATCTTTTTTCTAGCGTTAGTCAAATCTATCTGATACCATTGCACGAGCAATTTTTGTATATGTGTGGCGACTTCCGCATACAGCGCAACAGCGACATACTATACGCCATCTACCGCAGACTCACTGAACTACGTAGCAACGTACAACACAAATAAACTAACAATCCTGAATCGCGCCGAATATCATATGTACAACATCCCAACATCAACTGTTGGGCAGTGGCCCACCAGGCATGATCAACTCGCCTGGTCAAAGGATCCTCCCTTTGTGATTGAGGGACATGATACTCGATATACGAGTATATGCTGAATCTCGGAAACTGCTCTAACTATTTTCACAAAATGTAGTATGCAGGGTGCTTCGAGGGCAATAAATCAATCTAGCTAGGATTCATTTTTAGAAAACTTACCACGGCCTCACAGAAAATCGGTGTGAAATAGCGCTTGCGCTGTGTTTCACCGAGTGAGTGAGTATACCAGAAGTCCATTTACATTTGTATTTTATAAATCTCTATTCTGCTATGTTCTAGATATTCTTCTTAACTCCTATTGATCTAAAGTCTGACACCCAAGTGATTATGTACCGGCTGTTTTAGAAGCTATTAATTAACTACTTGCTAAACATTATGAGCATGTCGTGTGTTTAACAACTAGAGTACTAACAAAGGTGTCGTGTTCTATTTGTAGTCTTACAATGAGTAAACATGAGACATTACGTGCTTAACGTGAATACACTTGAGTATGAAACAAGCATGTTAAATTTCAAATTAATATTTTTATTATTAAGTTCATTTTACACGAACGAATAGTCCCTTTTGATCAATGAATGTTTTACCTAAAACAAATAAAGTGTAGACAAATTTTTCCTTGAATGAATTAGACTGATTATAGAAATATTCTCTGTATAATAAAATGCAACAGTAATATAATTTAAAGTTGTTTTTCTGGTCAACTCACTAAAACACTTTGTGTTGTGTACCAAAAACAAAAAAGTAAGAGTGAATTCTAAGATATTAAGAATAGCGTGGTTAATATATTTTTAATGTTATCTTCTCTTTCGTTCTATATTAAGTAATCTACTCCGTATTAATATCTTAACTTCATATTAATATCTTTATCCAGTGGAGTGAATGAAGTTTAAATAAAGTTAAATCAAAACTTTTAGTAATGTACAGTCGAAAGTGCATTGGCAAAAGCAACATCTGTCATAATTCCTATCCACGGTTTAAAACCCGCGAAATCAATCCATATTTATATTATAAATGCGAAAGTAACTCTGTCTGTCTGTCCTGCTTTCATCATATGTACAACAAGTTAAAGAGCATTGGTCAACATAATAAACATTCATTCTAATATTTCTAAATTCAAAATTAACTTTGTTTACAAATCGCTGCACTGATTTCAATGAAATTTAGCATGGAGATTATTTGATTCTTGGGAAAAGATATGGGCTACGTTTTGCTACGATAAGAGACATAAACCCGGTTGGAGCCGCGCCCAAAATCTAGTATCGATATATATCTAAATTCGGCATAGCATGTCAATATAGTTTGAGGGGTTCTTACTAGTGCTACCACACAAATACATTACATATAACAACATGCATAGTAGCGTCTGCTAAAAAAAAGAAAAAAATATAATATGTTACAAGTTTCAAGGCAGCTATTTTCTTTCATTACTTCATATGCCAAGAAATATAAAATCTCACTATCGTCTTCTCGACCAATTTGAAATAATTATGATTACGTAAAATGAGAATCAGATTTGTATGTCCTTTCTTATCCTTAAAGAAACCACATACCAATATACTCTATTAAATAAAAACAAACGTAGATGCAGGGGCACCCCAATACCAGCTCCTCTCTCTGGACCGCATTCAACGGAGGGCGACTCGTATCGTCGATTGCGAGGAACTTCCGATTCAGCTAGACTCAGCTTCACTGTGCATCTTCTACCGCATTTACCATGGTGAGTGCTCCGAGGAATTGTTTGTATTGATCCCCGCCGCCTCTTGCCGCCATCGTCCTACGCGACAGAAATTCCATCCCCATCATTTAGATGGTTGGCAGTCCACAACTGTGCGATTTTTTCCCGCCTGCTTTCGCCTGCGGTGTTCCCGGACCAATATGACCTTCAAACCTTCAAGAAAAGAGCGTACTCCTTCCTAAAAGGCCGGCAACGCACTTGTAACGCCTCTGGTGTTGCGGGTGTCCATGGGCGGCGGTAATCGCTTAACATCGGCGATACGTTTACACGTTTGCCCCTATATAATAAAAAAAAAATGCACATTTACACAAATCTTAACATTGACAAATGAATAACCAATTGCAGGATACAACATCGAATACGAAACAATGATGTGAGAACATTCATAATTTAATTTGCCTCTTCATATCGAAATCAGATCACTAACGTTCTATTGAAGCTGCACTATACTTAACAATGAACATCCATTGTTTTCGAGTTCATCAAGCGAAGAAAACAATTTCCGTAGTGACTGAAACTTTGTAATAAATGATAATAATTTTAAACTTCGACTAGACTTGCTTAAACTTCGATAGACAACCATTAATTAAATCTTAATACTTGAAAATGAACGTTTCTCTTGGGAGTTTAAAATTGAAATTTGTTTACAGCTTGTTTCAGGGATGAAATCCGGTTGAATGGAGCTGTAAAGTTTATATTAAGAAGGTATTCTGAGACATATTTTTAATTAAATTATTTGAATGAATTCTTCCAACAAAAATAAATATATGTATTATATCAGCAGCAATATCGTTACTTTTAATATATTTTTAGTATACAGAACCAAACTATATGAGCATTTCTCATTTTCAAATTGGAGCTATGCAACAGGGAAGTATGTATTTTTCTTTCCCTTGCAATATTTTTTGCCATTTTTGCAACTGGATTCGTCCTTAAAAAGACGAAATATAATCAAGGTATAGTAATTATTATTTTAGTTTTTAGCTCAACAATTCTCACACGAGGTGCATTTTATCAAAAGAGGTTTTTATTAAAAACTACATAATCATACAGTGGACTGAATTAGAAAACTGGGCAAGTGATACTCAAACTCACGCACGAAGAGTTCCGTATTATTATCTATAATGTTCTACGATAACGGCTACGGCGGTCAGTCTCAACGGAGACCAGCCAACAATGCAGGAGATATTATAGTGCACAAGTCTGTGCTCAAATACTGGTGCAAGCTTTACGTGCTTTCCGAGACACGGGGCTTCAGACCCCAACTTCCAGACGCCGAGCTGTTATTAAGTATTTCTATAATCAGATAAACTCAATACCACTTTAGGCCCGCCCCGGGATTCAAACCCGAGAACTCTTGATCGGCAGTCGCATACGTTAAACGCAAGACCAACGAGGCAGTTGTAATTTCTATATGAATCTATTTTTAACCGTTTTATACCTACTAGAAGGACCTTATATCAAATATTCTAGAGAGATGAGTAAACATTTAATACTTTTACAGAACTCATTTATCTATTTCAATCCACTAGACTAGCGACTTTTGTGGTTAATTTGACAATATCCTTGTACTGATTGTGAAAAGATGTATTTATGATATAAATGTGGCTTTTCATACCTTTCACAATTGCCTACTGACCGAAAGAAATTAAATTGAAGGGTACGTTCTGAAAGGAGTTCCGTTCGTATATATTTTTGAAGTATTGTGTTTGTTTTATATTTTGATGTTTGTATTTTTGACGTGTTCAAGTGCCTTTTGGGGCCTATGGAAATAAATGATTTGAGTGAGTTTGAGTTTGATATACCTTTGGTATTTCTTCGGTAGTTTTTCCTGAACAATTTTGATGTAAATATTTGTATTTAGTAGCATAAATTCTAATTCAAAACCGTGTATTTAATTAAGCCACTTAGTGAAATTTATGGACGTTAAATTGAAGCTACAGTTAAAAATCATAGATCGACACAAACAGACCCCACTGCTGCTGTCTGGATTATGAAACTTAAAATCAAGTATAAAGTATCTTGATCTCTGAAATTAAAATGTTCCATTGTTTAAATTTATTTTGTGATATTTTAAGTCACCGAACTAGCAAGATTAAAAAAGGAAAACGAACAAAGTAAATTTCTAACTAAAGCATATTTATTTTTCTAAATTTAACATATGTATAGTTTTCACAAAAATTGTTGCTTTTTTAACAAATATCTGAACAAAAATAATATAAAACCATAGCCTATTACAGTTTTTAAACTGCACTCCAAAGTCAATTTCATCTTTGGAGAAACCATTCAATAGACCATAAAAATAATAAAGTATCCCATCAAAATATTTTTAAACACATTCAGAATTTCTAAATCGCTTTTTTTCCTACTAAATCCATAACTGGAAAAGCATCAAGAAGTATAATAAATCTCAATACCTCCCATTAAGAATCCCATAATAAGTTAACTTCGCGATTTCCTCTACTCATAGTAAGCATTAGTATGCTTTATAATATATTTATTAGTATAAGATAGTAGTGCGACTGTGGGGGAACGGTTGACATATGCATCCAATACAAAGGGAGGTTCCTCCGACTAGGCGAGGTGATCATGCCTGGCGGGAATATTTGTGAATAGGAAAAGTAGCTGCCACACACTGTACACCATTCATACTTTTATTTGTACTATAAAATTAAAAAGGGAGATTCTTCAACTTCACGAAAACTGTAATCTATACTAATATTATAAAGAAGTAAAGTTTGTGTGTTTGTTAAATTGTAGGGGGTAATCTCGGGATCTACTAAACCGATTTTAAAAATTCTTTCACCCATAGAAAGGCACATTATTGCTGAGTGTCATAGGCTATACAAAAAACCGAAAAATAATAAGGGTTTTACGTGGTAGTCGGTTTTGCAAAGTGAATCGGAGAAATTTCAACGAAAGGCCAAAGCAGCGTACGGCGCGCGATGGCTTCGGGCTTAATTCGGTTCGCGTTCGTGCTCGCTTCGGGAGAAGGAGGCGTGGCCTTTTATATCTGAGAGGTATAGTCGTTCCAATCGTTTATTTAACTTTTGACAGATCACGCTAATAAAGTTTTGTAATAATTTTTGACATAATGTACAAAAGGGAATACTGTACTTCATGGATGGGCTCCGCCCACTTAGAGATGTGGCATTCGTAATTAATTACCGCAGACTATAAAAACAGTTTTGAAATAAATCGATTATATCGCAAGACAAACTCTTGTTTGTCCTTTGAGTACTTTATTTTTTGGCATTTTGACAGTAACGAAGGGAGAAACGATACGCTCATCTCAACCAAACGTGAGAATTCACAAATAAATCAATATGGAGGAATATAAATACTCAACTCGACGTATGAAAATGTGGATTAACACTGACAACAAAATGGCGCCGCGGGCCGGCTCCGCGTCCTGTGTTGCCGTTTAATAATCGATAAAAGTACGAAATTATCTATAAAATAATGTGTGTGTTAAATCGATTAAAACTTCTTCATGCATAAAATCGATCGATAGAAGAAATCGAATCGGTAACGGGTCAGGGTATCACTATTTGATTAAGTATTAGACCTGTCAAAAGTTAAATAAACGATTGGAACGACTATAGGTACCCGCGCAGCTCAGGCACGTGGTCGGCTTCTTACGCAGCGTACGTCTCCGAAATTGAATTTTTCGAAACGTAATTAGTACACTTTCGACATCTATTCTATACTAATATTACAAAGAAGTAAAGTTTGTGTGTTTGTATATTTGCTAAATTGTAAGGGATAATCTCGGGATCTACTAAACCGATTTTAAAAATTCTTTCACCAATAGAAAGCCACATTATTGCTGAGTGTCATAGGTTATATAAAAAACCGAAAAATAAAAAGGTGGTACGTGGTAGTCGGTTTTGCAAAGTGAATCGGAGAAAAAACGGTCGAATGAAAGCGTTTCTTACGAACGCTGCCTTAACTATGAAAGATATATATTTCAGTTCTAGAGAAAAGATGTGGAGCTTGAAAATGCCTACAAAAAAGTCAGCGAATCTTTATGAAAATAAGTAAACTCATCGTGTGTGTGTTTAAAATAAAAGACCTTTCCCTTTAACAGCATATGATTTGGACGCATGGTTAAAGAGATAATACGATATAGATTATCGGACAAGGAACATCTAGAATACGCAGTCGAAGTGCACCACACAGTAATAGATCAGCTTTCAATTATGATCCTAACATCGATTACGCTAAGCAGAGCGCAGTAACAATTGGAGCAATGAGTAAAACCTGTCCTAAGTGTTTTGCAAAAAAATGGATCGAACCGAATGGTATGTGTTGTACTGCAGGTAAAGTGATTCTTCCTGCCATTGTAGAGCCACCAGAGCCTGTAAAAAGTCTCTTGACAAATGCTCATCCACATTCTACGCATTTTTTAAACAATATACGGAAATATAACACACTATTTCAAATGACATCGTTCGGTGCGAAAGAAATTCGTGAAGGAAATTTTATGCCTACTTTTAAGATAGAGGGCCAGGTTTATCATTTAATTGGTAGTCTTCTTCCTTCTACAGGTCATATTTCGAAATTATTACAGATCTATTTCATTTCTGATGCGGACCAACTTTCTTTGCGATCAAACATGAGCCCCACTTTAAAAACCGATTTGATCAATGAGTTACAGACCGTTTTAAATAGCCAGAACGAATACGTACGCAGTTCCTCCGACAATTTAAAATTAATAATTCACGCCGATCGCACACCACTAAATCAACATCGAGGAAGATACAACTCCCCTACAACAAACGAAGTTGCAGTACTGTTAGTAGATGAAGACAAAGGACCCCGTGATATAGTACTACATTGTAAAGATGGCCAGCTAAAAAGAGTGTCCGAATTGCACCGCGCTTACGATCCCCTGCAATATCCTTTAATGTTTGTGAAAGGAGATGATGGCTATTATCTGACTATACAGCAACAAGGTTCCGCACAAAACAAAACAGTTTCCTGTATGCAGTTCTATGCACACAGACTTATGATCATAGAGAATCGTTTCAATACTTTACATTATTACCGAGATTTGTTCAGTCAATACTGCGTTGACATGATGGCTAAAATGATATCAGAAAGATTGAATTTTATATCCCGTAACCAACAAAAGTTAAGAGCTGACGATTATATACATTTAAGAGATGCTTTGAATAGAGATGCTAATGTAAATGCTGCAAATATTGGTCAACACGTTATCTTGCCCTCATCTTTCACTGGCTCGCCGCGCTACATGCACGAAAAAACCCAAGACGCTATGACATACGTGCGAAATTACGGAAGGCCTGACTTATTTGTTACCTTCACTTGCAACCCCGAGTGGGAAGAAATACAGCAAGAACTTTTTTCTGGACAGCGATCTTTCGATCGACACGACATAATAGCAAGGGTCTTTCATCTAAAAATGAAGAAACTTATTAAACTATTTACAAAAGAAGAAGTTTTCGGAAAAGTCAAATGTCACATGGTCAGTGTCGAGTGGCAGAAAAGAGGCTTACCTCATTGTCACATGTTGATTTGGCTAGAAAATAAAACACAACCTGACGAAATTGACAAGATTATAGTTGCAGAGCTACCCGATAAAGATAATGATCCGGCGTTGTTTGATATTGTGACAAAGAACATGGTACACGGGCCGTGTGGGGAACAAAATCCAACGTCGCCGTGTATGAAAAATGGTATTTGCTCAAAAAAATACCCACGCCTTTTTGTCACTGATACCCAAACCGGAGAAGATGGGTATCCTGTTTATCGACGCCGAAACGTCGATCACGGCGGTCAGGTGGCCACTATGACTATTCGTGGAAGGACTATTATAACAGACAACACATGGATCGTCTCCACTATTATACTTGGGCTAATAACAAATTTTCCCGAAGAAAACGCGGAGCAGATGTCGCTGGTCATCCTGGAATAAAAAAAGATCCTGCTCTGGGAAGAGTATATAGTGTGCACCCTTCTCAGTCGGAGTGTTTCTTCCTTCGAGTTTTGCTTCATCACGTACGTGGCCCCACCTCATTTCAGGACTTAAAAACTGTGAACGGAGTTGTCAAAGAAACATACCAAGCTGCTTGCTGTCAGAGAGATTTGTTAGAAGACGATAACCAGTGGGAAAACACTCTACGAGAAGCCTCAATTTCTCAATATCCTTTGAAGTTGAGGGAGTTGTTTGTGGTGATATTGTTATTTTGTTACCCATCTGAACCACTCAGTTTGTGGGAAAACTTCAAAGACGATTTATGTGACGACATAAGACATAGAATACGACAGCAGAATCAGAATTTCACTTTACCCTATAATGATGACATGTATAATGAAGGTCTATTACAAATAGAAAATAGACTCTTAGAACTAAATGAGAAAACCTTAAATGATTTTGGTTTACCTTCTCCAATTCGGCCACATAACAATGCATCGGACATAATACTGATACGTTCGTACGATACCAATGAGTTGTCAGTTTTTATTAATGAAAATTTACCGAAATTAGTCAGAGACCAGAGACAAGCTTTTGATGCAGTAATTGACAGTGTGCTAAATAACAGAGGTTTAATTTTCTTTCTTGACGCCCCGGGAGGCACTGGCAAAACGTTTCTTGCAAATTTGGTATTGGCAAAAGTAAGACAATCTGGGAGAAATGGACTAGCCCTCTTTTTGGCAGTAAGAAATTAAAACATAACACACTAAAGAATTATTAACATTATGCCCAACGAAGTGGGCACGGGTCAGCTAGTTTTCTATATAAAACTGTGATATGTACATTGAAATATACACCCTCTTACTTTTTAACCGATAAAATATTCAAACTACTTCTCCTTACAATGCTCTATTGAGGCACGCTTTGATTTTGTTCATCTCTAGCGATTAACTGAATTTGAACAACCTTGCAAAATATGGTACACATTCAAATAATCAGAAATTAATTCAATATTTTAATCTAAATCCCACATTTTGTATTAAAACTTACAATTAAGGGATCATACTATTGGTTCACAATCTGATTCAAATTGTCTATAACACATGAAATTATCACAAACGATTCCAATCTGTTCATTGTAACTACATTGTATCATATAATCCTTTATATAACTAAACTAATTGTTAACGAGCAATTAGTCATGATCAAATGAAATGAGTAAAAAAATAAATTGGATAATAATAAACACGATGAATTAATTATAATAACCATAAAATAACCAGTAACTTTTGAAAAAAACCAGTAAAATAAGATTGTTGGAAAATGTATTAGGTAATTAACATATTTTAACAGGTGATTTATATTTTTCATTGTTTTCATTAGCGTACTATCACAGTCATAATAAGTGCGAATCTAACTGCACCTCTCAAAGTTTCTCAAAACCATTTACACTACATAGAGTGCCAAAGAATACACATGAATATCTACGTACACTCGATGGATATTGTCCTTTATTATGTATGAATAAAACAGTGTCGTACTCGGTACAGACATTTGCAAATCAGATGCAACTTTCCGTCCTGTAATTTCAGAAGCACCCAGCATATTTTTCAATCAAAGGAGGGAAGACAGGATAGCAAATGCCTTCCGAGCATATAATTTAAAAATGCCAATATTTTGTCACAACAATAGGGCAATTACTCCATTAATTCTGAAGTATCATGCATATGAAATGTCAACGGCATTTGAAGTAAATGAAATGTTCAATTGTTGGGAAGCTGTTTTATATTGTTAGAGTTGCTCTGTAAGTTTGAGGCTTGGCAGTCCTGGTGGTGCTAGGTGGAATCTTTAACTTTAGCACAAAGTATCTTAAGATATCAGTTCGTGAGTAATCTTTGAGTGTCTACCCCCTTCCTTTCTTCCCTAGGTTGAAACGGCAGCTAGGAGAGTTCACTTACTCGAAAGGGAATAACGAAAGAATATTTACCACAGCTAAACCGTGAGGCCGTGGTGACTGTCTAAAGATTACTTTGATTTATTATTAAAGTGTGTTTATTTAGTTTTCTAACTGTAACTTTATTACCATCATAGCAAACAAACAGCCTTTCCTGATTCATTTTTACAAGAACAATCGATGTTGGTACGATGCCAGATAGTCGGTACACGGGATGTCCGTTTCAGAAAACTTTTACACAGACCATTGGATCAGCTGAAAAGCTAAACTTTAATGGAAAAAAGATTATATCTACATCATCAATTCTTGTCGGAAATACTGTCCCAGGTCCAAGTTTATTTGGATAATTTCATATTGCAAAGATGACTTAAGTTGAAGAATACTTTTTCACTGATTTTATTTATACTAAATTCAGATGATCTTTTGAAAGCTAGGAAATCTATTTAAAAGGTTATTGTAAGTAAATAAAATTCCTCCTGAACAACAAGTTCTATTTTAATTTCCCCTTTAACATACATATCTGTCTATGACGACATGTCTGGAAATTTTTGATATGATCGATTAATGGTTGTGATTTGAAATTATTACAAATCAATCCATAACTTTTATTCACGTACTACAAGTTAATAAACTTCCACTCATATATATTTTTCATTTATTACCCTTCAAAGCATGAGATATTTTGAAGACATTAAATTATTTCTAACATACTTTAATTTCAAACACTCAAATCTCGAATGGGGCGATACCAAGAACTCTAATAGAACTGATTTTAAGGAATCCTGCCACTTCACCTAAAGCCAATCTCACCTAAAACCATTTTTTGAAAGTTCCACCGCCCTTCAAACTGTTTTTAGGGAGCCCAATCGCCTCACACAAAACGATTTTAGCGAGAGACCTGTAATCCTTTCGTAATTTTATTCCTATTGTAATCATTATAGTAATATTTAGTCAAGCAGATAATTGTTTCCTACAACAATGAATAAAACAATTGAATAAATGCTGTAAGGGAAGAAATCCTCATACAATAAGTAACCTTATGTGACTGTTGTTACATGAATATATTATGCATGATTCATATAAACTGAAAAATTTGCCCTTATATTTTCCTCGGTAGCTCAAGACTTTTTTAAGGAAGAAAAGCAATCTATGTCCTTTTTTATAACCTTGTCAAAATGATCAATTTTACTCATATCAAATCGAACAATATAGTTGTTTAAATCCGAAAGCGTAACAAAGTGTGGCGACTTCCACATACAACACAACAATAACCTACTGCAGCACCATCTATCGAATTTGCACTGAACTACGGAGTTACGTACAAACTATAATAAACGTTAGAAACTATCAATCCAGAATCGCGCAATAGAAGTTTTCGCGCCGATTATCATAAGTACAACATCCCAACATCAACTGTTGGGCAGTGGCCCGCCAGGCATGATTACCTCGCCTGGTCGGAGGATCCTCCCTTTGTGTGTCGGAGGAACATAGCACCCGTTCCTCCACAAACGAAACAAACTTATTTTCCCACTTATCATTTTAGTTCGGTTTTGTTGAAAGCATTTTATTTTCTTGTACAACCTCTCTAGAACATTAAACTCTCGTTCATGCCCATTTATTACCCGTAAATTTCACTACATCCCTATTACTGTAGCTAATTATCGCTAATAATTACTTACTTACGCCCTCTACAAAGGTTTAGGCTATAGAAAAGAATATTTTTAACGTCCATTGTAAGGGCTTACGAAAGGGTCTGCCGCTTAAGTGGCTGTGTTATTTTCTTGTAAAAATATGAGTAAGGTCCAGGGATAATAGCAAGAGGAAAATGAAGTGAGTGAGTAAGATTAAAAGTGAGTTATATGTGGTGTCAGAAACTATGGTGGAATCTACGAAGCTTGTCTTAAGAGTAGACATAATACTGAGTAGGAGGACTTAGTAAACGTCCTTTGTTTTAGTAGTCGGTTAAAATATCGGGGTATTCGTTACTCGATGTAAATATTTGCTTGGTGTGTATCGTGGTTTTGGTACTCAGTGCAAATATTTATGAAGCGATTGCATTGCGTTGGTTTGTATTTATATCTGTACTTTACGTAAACTTTAAATATTTCTTTAAAATCTAAGTATCTCCATGCCAAATTTCAATCACGCAGCGGTTTTACCGTGAAAGCGTTACAGTCAGGCAGACAGAGAGTTACTTTCGAATTTATAATATTAACCTAAAAAAATAAGAATATTTAGGGGTGGGTAACCCTTATCATTCAGGTGAGAAATAGATATTGGCCGAATCATAGACCAAAGAATCTTAGGCCGAATCTTGAATATATGCACACAAAAAAAAAATCATAAAAATCGATAATTTTATAAATTAGATTGTAGATTTCACAGATTAAAGTAAAATATCGTAACTAAATATAACTTACCCATATTATAATGGCTTGGACTCACAAGCCCGTTTCCGGCCTTTGGACAATAGATTTTGGGTCTCCAGTAAAGTCAGTGGATAAAATTGAGCCGACCCACATGTCCTGAAATATTTCCTGTACGTAAACTAATCAAAAAGTAAAACGGCTGAGTGCACATGATGCATTCTACTAAAAGGTTGAATTTGACAAAGGGATTTCACGGCTCTGTGAATTGGTACAAACCGAATTCAGATAAAAAAGTGAAACGGTATTTAAATGCTGTGGACCGTACGTCGTACCTTAAATACACCTTGCAATATGTAACAATAAATATACTTTGTGACTTTTGTAGGAGTAGATTTAATGACAAACGTTAAAGCGAGTCCATAGAGAAGTTCAGTCCAGGTTGGTACGATTTTTTTTAGTCTGTTCTGAATCTGTCAAGTTCTCTTTCTAAGGAAAGGTAGGTTGAGGGATCAAGTTGAAATTAACATTAAATAAATATACTCGTACATTCTGCCTGTGGTTCTTGAAAGAAGATAAATAGATTATAAGTTGACAGTAAAATATGGTACTTTGCAACGTTATATACTGTTAGTAAATAAAAACAAAATCTGTAAGGAACACCACAAATTTATAGAGAAATAAGAAACAGGGAGAAATAAAAATCTTAAACCCGAATGTTTTTGACTTGTTTCTAAACCAATTTGGTTTTGCTTCTAATATACATACGTATAAATATTACTAGGTTTTTTTACAGCCATCTTTTTTTATATATACTTGAGCTACTTGAATTACTCTGCCCTGCCTGATGGAAAGCACCAGCAGAATCCAAGAGAGGTGGTCACCATAGTCAACCAGCACTATGGCGGCCTAGTGAGATGCTTTCCCAAGCCCCGCTTAAAGGACCCAGGACCATAGTGGGACGGAAACACGAGGGCTGATAGTGTTGCTGGTAGGTTTTAATCACTGGGCACACCGAATCGATGAGTGCGAGAGTGTATGTCTACCACTCTGAAGCGGTGACTTCAGAGGCCAGCACGTGTTGTCCTGTAGAGGAAGGGAGAAGGGTGACCAGTTGGAAGAGCTCTTCAGAACACTCCCCATAATATAGGCGATAGAGGACTGCCAGAGGACCTCTTTTATATTAAAATACTATGTCTTATGTATAACTGAAGTTTAAGAAGTTTAAGAATATCTATTCAAATTTAATCAAATTTAGAAATAAGTTCACATTAGAGAAGGAATGCCACAAACAAAAATATCATAATAATATGTGTCTCAAATATCAAAATGACTTCAAACCAGCTACTCGTTTCTGTATTATGTGTTTGAGCTAGTTGTTATTTGTTTATATTATTTATATACATTTTTAATACAGTTTAAAGAATTGACCACACTGTGTTTAGAAAAACTAGACCGCCATGGAAATAAAATTTAAAAAAAATACATAAAATGGAGCGGGGCGCAGGAAAATACCGCTTCTTTTAAAACTTAATTCTTTTACAAACAAAACATTACTAAGTTTCAGCAAGTTATACTAGCCAATGAAAGAAACTAAAAGTGTCTTAAGGTTGAAATGAAATGAAATGAAAAGGTCCCCAAGCGAGAGATTTAGATTCTAGTACTCGCATATTGTAAACCTCATATACATAGGATATTACCCTCCATAAATCCGACTTTTTCTAACCAAAGAGTTAGAAAATGAGAATGCTTTAATGAGATGTAGTTCAATGAGGTTTTCTTTGTTTCAAAAGCAAATGAACGTAGAATAAATGAGTATTAAAACAATAATGTATTCTTGTTAGATTAATACGTAATGAGACTGGTTTGTTATCAATTTGCTATGCATTTTACAAGAATTTAAAATACTTTTATATCCGATGGCGCGAGGAACAGAGTTTTAGTTTTCTAATTAATGCTTGCATATTTTATTTGTTTTGCACGCTATATAGCTTGATGGATTTTAACGTTTAAGGTTTCATTAAATTTGTCTTAATTGTGTGAGGGACTTTTGAATTTATTCTATCCTTTGCCGTCCACCCCTAAATGAAAGCTTCCTATCAACTATCCCGGTCTAGTCCGCTTCAATCCGCTGTCAGCAACTTTCTTCAAATCATTGGTCCCTAACAAGAGTCAAGATGACACTGTATATTATATATTAATAACCCAAAAAAAAAAATATAGTTTAAGTAAATACTACGTTAGTTAAACTATCTTTCATCCTTTATCATTTCCACACAGGAACATACACTTTTTTTACTTTTATTAAGCTAAGTATATATCATACTAATATTATAATTTAATGTCATAGGCTACTTTTTACTGAACCGTGGCGAAAACCGACATATATGCGGGCAGAGCTGCTAGCAAAAGTTAGTTCGTTTTAAATTGTTAAACGTTGTCACTCACATTGCACATGAGGCCTACTTCTTACAGACAAATGCACATTGGGTATGAACAGTATGCGTGATTATCTAGTTTTAAAGGTCAGACGATGTAAATCGGGTTCGTGTCCGGTGAAAGTTAGGTCCTTAGGGCAACAAATTCAATCGTTCCACAAACTTTCGTTTCCAAACCGATTAGCAAGCGTACGTGAAAGTGCCGTTTAACAAAGTTTGCAGCCGGTTGCAGCGAAGTAAATTAAGAACAGTCATCTATTTCCATACAACGCGCGGAGTCTAATAAAGTTATAAATATTTATCATACGAAGCACCAATCTTTACCTGCGGTTTTGTTCGTTTCACTTTGTTTGTGTACTTTATTTAATAATACACATAATAATACCGAAATACAGTTTGAAACAAGTAAAGAAGATTTTATTTATATCTGCCATGGTGTATTTTTTATTGCAGTGAATGAAGTTAGGAAGATCAAAAGTTTTGTGAGCATTTCTTTTCTCTTCTTACCGTGCTCTTTCTGCTGTCCTTTTAAACTTACAATAAACTATCAACTTTTTTATAAAAAAAATATGAAAAAGGGGGCTAACCAGCAGACATATCGCCTGATGGTAAGCGATTACTACCGCCCAAGGACACACACCAGAGTTGTCACAAGTGCGTTGACGGCCTTTGGGGGATGGGAGGAAAATGGTCGAAGGGGTTGGGGTATGGGCCTCTGGTATTCTCATTCACTCGGCGAAATACAGCGCAGGCGCATTTTCATACCGGTTTTCTGTGAGGCCGTGGTATCATCTCGGTCGAGCCGACCGATGCGTGCCACAGCATGGCTCTCTCACGGTGTGAATTATTAGTATGGAACATCTGGATGACCGAATTTGTATTATTTTTTAAATGGATCCTAGCGCTATCGATTTATAGCCCCCGAAAACCCTCTGCGTACTAAATTTAATGAAAATCGTTGGAGCCGTTTTTGAGGTTCAGATTATATACAAGAATTACTCGTTGAAAGAATGTATGTATTAAAAAAGTAAATAAATACAATCTCTCACTTACGGGTTGTTTCTGGGAGTTATACATGTTTAAACAATAAAACAATGAGGTAAATAGTAAGTTGAATAGTTAACAAGCCGATGGTCGTAAACAAACATAATTATAAAATTCTCAAGTACACATAATTTCTAAAATACATATATTTTATTGTAATAAAATTATAAAATATACCTATGTGTGTTTGACCAGGTAAATCAAAATTACGTGATGTTAATATATTTACGGAACAACAACCCTAAGGGCCTTAGAGGATCTCACATAAGATTAACTATACCAAAAGTTGTACCAGCAAGGTACCTTACTCCCATAAGTTAGAAGCACGTATTTCGAGGGCATGGACGTGACGGCCCTAATCTTATTAGGTTGAGCTTACATGGCGATATTTTACAAAGTAATTTTTTTAGATGCCTGCATTAATGATAGTGTTTTTAAAAGTTTAATGTGCTTAAATGTTTTATACACAAATTCTTCAAGAGTTTCTGCTTTTACATAATAACTTGGAGAGTGTTGAGAAATAATTCATAAGGGTTCTTAAAAGCTTCATAAGAGTAACGATGTGAAAATTAATTATGAAGAAAATATACCTAACTATCTGTAAAAGTATTTAACAATACAGATTAAATTTACAATATCTAATGTTTGAGAGAGAAAGAGAATTAAAAAACTTTAAAGCTCTATACTTGTAAAATTATTGAATAACTCAAGTGGTTTATATTTACATAATTTATGATACATTTATTAAAACACATATAATAATAAAGTTACTCGACTACGGCGAGGCCAAAGGGAAATAGTTTTATCTATGTATGTTTGTATGTTCAACCGTAGCGCATAAACTACTGAACTAATTGTAATGACAGATATCAATAGATTCTTTTATATGTTTTGTTCTACCAAAATGACTACTCTGCCTGATGGAAAGCATAAGCAGAATCCAAGAGTAGTGGTCACCATACTCGCTGCGAATGCAGACAATGCAACAATGAAGAATGGTGACCCACACCATGGCGTTGATTTTCTGTGCGAGGGGAGCATCGCCCCTTCTCGTGGCGGCCATCGGGGTGGGGTTTCTCCCGCTCGGTAACATGATTGCGGCCATGTTGCGGAGTGAGAGCGCGTGGATTTCCGCCGTTTCTTTCTGCGAGCAAGTTATGCTTACCAAAGAGACGGCGGAGCGGGAGCGGGAGAGGCTTAGAACACTCCCGGCACCGCACCGGTAGCACCGCCTCGGTCGAGCCTGCACATTCGAGCTGAAATCAGCGTGGCTCTACTGCCTTGAGGAATAACGGCCCGGGTGAAAAAGGCTACAAAATTTACGTAGTCAGGTTATAATTTTTTTTTGTTGAAATAATATTTTGTAAATTTTATTTGCTTGCTTCGTGAAATACTTAATAATGTAATATATTGTGTCTGCGACAGCACGCTCATATATTTTCATGATTTTAATCTATGGCTGAAAGCTTTTAAAGACCAACGTAAAAACTAATATTTCATAATATCAATATAGACAAAACTTTTAACAGTACATTTGGCCAAAGTATTCGTCTATTTTCACTTAGAAATGGATATTTGTATGTGCGAGGCAAGATACTTTTTGTGATTTATACTCTAGATTGTGGGCACTTGATGGAACTTGTTGAAATACATTCTAGAATTAAACTCACTTGTACTTATTCCACTATTCCAATTAACTTTAATCAGATTCCGCCCTATGGCATTATCAATGGTTACTTGTTATATAAAAGTTATTTACATCTAAAAGATACTTTCTCGTTCTTTTCCAATATAAAATTTGGTCCCTAAATTAAATTATCGCCTGTAATATTGTCAACTGATATAATACAAGGTGTCTCAAAAGAAATTTCATATTTAGTGGATTGATTAAAAAAAAAGGAAGCGGTATATAGAAAAAATGTTTATTTATTGTTAAAATACACTTTTCGGGAATTCATTTCTTAAAAATAATATCGTCTAAATGTAAACCCTCACGTTGTTGGCACTCATTTAATCGAACAGTAAAATTACTTATGACTGCTCGACAGGTGGAGTGAGGGATGGCTGCCATTTCGTGACGGATATTTTCTTTCAAATGCGCCAGTGAAGTTGGTTTATTGGCGTAAACTTTAGATTTAAGATAACCCCATAGGAAAAAGTCCATAGGGGTTAAATCTGGGCTACGTGGAGGCCAATTTATGTCACCTCTCCGGGAGATCAATTCTCCTGAGAAAATTTCACGAACACGTGGCAGAGATATATTGGACGTGTGTGAAGTTGCTCCGTCCTGTTGAAACCATGTTCTTTGGTTATAGCCAGGAAAGTTTTGCAGTTCAGGTACCAAGAAGTTGTCTAACATCTCCACATAACGCTCTGAATTCACTGTAACTGTACGCCCCATTTCGTCTTCAAAAAAGTAAGGGCCGATAATTCCTCGCGCCGACATGGCAGCCCATACGGTTACTTTAGGCGAGTGTAGGGGTTTCTGATGTTTGCGTTTCGGATTGGCTGAACTCCAGTAGCGGCAGTTTTGCTTATTTACGTGGCCATTAAGATGAAAATGAGCTTCATTCGAAAATAAAATGTTGGTAAACGTTGAAAATCGCTCAATCATCTGATTTACGAAATTAAGCCTCTGACCGGCATCTTGGGGCTTTAATTCTTGCACCAATTGAATTTTGTAGGGGTGCAGCTTTAGATCTTTGTGCATAATGCGATGTAATGATGATCTATGCACATTTAAAGCACTCGCGCGCTTCCGAATTGAAAGGCTCGGGTCGTCACGTACAGATTGATTAACACTCTCCACGTTTTCTACCGTTCTTGATGACCTAGGTCGCCCGGATTTTGATTTATCCAGCGTTGATCCAGTCTCTTCAAACTTTTTAACCCAATGTCGAATGAGAGGAAGGCTTGGCGCATCATTTAAGTGGCGAAAACCTCGAATACTGCAGAATTTTCTACGCGCGACAGTTGTCGAATCACCGTTCTTGTAAAACTCTCGCACGCACAACGCGCGGTCTGCTCCCGAGAAACGCTCCATAGCGACTGAATCCCCAAGAGCCAAGCTACCAATTGACATAACCCCCGCACCCCTCAAGTACGCAGCGTTCACGCACTAAGCTAAACAAATATAAAATTTATTTTGAGACACCCTGTATATTGTCAACTTTCTAGAAAATAACGCACTCCAACTCAAACTCTCAAAGGTTGGTAAAGCACTTCCGACTGGTATGTTAAAGACGTTCATGGATATCGATAGTCACTTTCTACTCAGTAACTCATCTGCTCGTATGTCCCATAAATCATGAAAATAAAACATAACTTTTGTGACATGTAAACGACCTCTTACACCGGACCCTTCACATAGGTACGTGACACAATTAAGTTTGTTTTGAGTGCCATATGGTCCATTATCGGTTAAAAGGGTTGTCAACTCTGTAATCGTATTAAATAAGATTTTGCAAGTACTGTTTAGTTCCTTATTTTTTACTATCTATCTAACTTATCATGAACTTTTCACTTAACCTGGGACACATAGCACCCCTGTGTATAGAAATCCTACATTTAGGTAACTGAAAAGATACCTTTTTGTCCAAAAATAGAGACAACTTGTGACCTTGTGACTGTAACAAAACTGGTTATAAATATTATAAATTCGTCACATACAGAAATAATTACACTTATCACCCCATTCTCATTTTATATGTGAATAAAACTGACGAGATGTGGCTGTTACTCTGTCAGCCCCACAAGATAAGGCGCTTCTATAACGTAAACGTTAATAGAAAACTAACAATGTACAGGGACGACATAACGCTAAGTCACGTGTTCGCGTGTGCAAAAATGCTAGCCAATAATACAAAACAATAGAGGGGTTAGCAATTATGGAAAGATTATCATATTTGGCCACTAAATATATACAGGAAAAAATACAATTATAACTTATATTTTTAACAAAACAGTAAATTTATTGGAATACGGTAATATAGACTACTCTCTGGCACTGCGTAGAGATGTCACTTCGCTGTGCATCTTCTACCGCATTTACTTTGAGGAGTGCTCTGAGGAATTTTTCGAACTCAACCCCGCCATCGTCCTACGCGTCAACAGTTTCATGCTTATCATTTAGATGGCGCATCTGTGCGCTTTTCTAGAAACTTCTGCTTGCACAACAAAACTGTGAAATGAACTGTCGCCTGCGGTATTCCTGGACCAATAAGCCTTTCAAACCTTATAAAAAAACAGCTTACTCCTTACCTACCTTATAAGGCCGGTAACGCACTTGTAACGCCTCTGGTGTTGCCGGGGATCGAGTATCACGCGACACGTGGGCCTGTTTGCCCCCTTCCCATAAAACATTTTTTTTTTATTATTTAATGTCGTACAGTTAAATTGCTAGATAGACAGAAATATTAAATCGAAAGACGGATAGGGGAAAGAAAACTACGGTTATCTACTGACCATAATTATCATACACTGTCATCTGTCTAAGAAACCAAATATAAGTAGATTTTTTATTTTATAGATTAAAGCTTCGTCTACTGTACTAATAGCTCCTTAAAGAGTAAATTCTAAATTCTGTCAGCAGAATCATTTAAATTCTTGAACAGCCTTTACATTTCTAGATAATGTAAATATCACAATATTATTATGTACCAAGGGCATGATAATCTTATCAAAGCTAATTTCTCACAGAGAAAATTTAACAAACAAGAAAGATAAAAGCACAAAATAATTTCTAAGAATGTCTACTCCGAACACTGGATCTAAAACAACTGTGATATTAAGTATCTAAATATAGTTAAAACATTTTACTCAAGAAGAAAACACACCAAATAAAATAAATAATTAATAAATATTCCGGACATCTAACACACAACGCCATTTAATCCCAAGCTAAGCAGAGCTTGTGTTATGGGTACTAGACAACTGATATAAATACTTATATACTTTTTTTTGTAAATACATACATATTATACATAGAAAACACCCAAACTCCGATACAAATATTTGCAGATCATACAAATATTTGGTCCGACCCGAGAATCGAACCCGAGACCTCAAGCTTAGCAGTCGCATACGCTACCACTGCGCCACCGAAGCAGTCAGTTTGATAAAAACGTTAGATAAGATTTAAGTATAAAGTTTACCACCGGTTCAGCTCCTCTTTCATATCCTCGGCATATGAAAGAGTAAAAAAGTGGAACTCACTACCAGCGCATGAATTTACCTGCCATTATGATTGCGCGGCGTGAAAAAGCATCTCACTAGACCAGGTCGCCATGCGCCTTATGCTGCATTTTCCGCATTCGCAATGACCATGGTGGTTCCCACTCTTGTTTTTTTCTCATGCTTTCCATCAGGATGAGTAACATCACATGGCAGGCTTTAAAAATCAATCTATACGATAGTAGCAGTTACTCATTTACCTTATATACTTCCCTATACTAATGTATTATATAAAACAAACAAAATACCACAATATAATAAACAATATAGATATTTTATAGCAAAATCCACGAGAGGGAAAAATATACTAAATTCATTTTATTATTTACTTACTAATACTAACAAATACTCCTATTCAAATAGTAAATTGTAATAAGTACTATTGATAATAATACAAAATCCATTTAATAATTGTTCACATCAAAATACGTTTTTTTTGGACAGAAACACTAAAACTATTCCACGTAACTCTAAATATTCAAACTTTCACTTCTGAGAACAACGATCAGCGAAATTAAATTTTATATTATTCATAACATACTTGAAACCTAGATAAATATGAAACCATTTAGAAACTTATTACAATTTATTGAAAGACATCTTGACAAAAAAAAAAATCTCATACTAATTTGTATTTTCTTTGTCTGAACAAAGGTATACTATATTTTTCATATAATTTAATTTGTTTACTGAAAACGAAACAAACGTACGTTAGGTACGTTATTCATTAGGATATTGGATGATTAATAAAATAATGAACTATCTTTGTATGAGAAAATTGGATGAAGATTTTACAATTATTTGAACGATTTAGAGTGTTTATCCTCTAATCTTGGGATAGGCGTATGAGCACGTGAGGCCGGGCATTTTTAGAGTCGGTAAACGAGTTAGAAGGCGATAATTCGGGAGAGTATTTTTTGTGCATCCTCTTTACATAAAACATAACTTATACTTAATCATGGGTTCGAAAGATATGCTATGCCTCTGTTATGCTTATATTGCCGTTAGTTAAATTTCTGTATAGAGATAGCACGGACGTTAAAGAAGGACATAGGCTGTTTTCAACCGACTTTAAAGAATGAGGAAGTTTTTTTTTTATGTTTGTTTCCTTAGAACTTTCGACTGGGTTGACGGTATTTGATGATTATTTTATTTAATGGTCCTTGGTTGGTCCTTCACGTGTGGTCCCATTTTAATTTGGTAAAGTTCTTGAAGTCGATTTTTCTTTTTAAATTTTTTGTTGCAATAACCGGGATAAAGGACAAACACTAATAAGATATAATTTCATAATAGATTTATTTTAGATTTATCAATGCAATTTGTAATGTATAGTTAATTGTATTTGTACACCAGGTTTGTGCACATGTTCTTCATATTGATTGTAAAAAAATATAGGTATTTCTTTTCTGTAAATCTTCTAGAAATGCATCCTGGCTCGATTGAGCATCGGTTTGCCGCCTCTGAAACCCCTTGCATTCTAAATTTCATTGAAATCGTTGGAGCCGTTTGCGAGATTATTTTCACACATGTTTCAACAAATAAACATATGGTTAATTGTAACATAGCTTCCTCAGTATTTGTAAAAAAAAAATCTTCATTTTATTTAAAATACTGAAACGAAATAATTATAATTTATAAATAGATTCCTGTCTTTCCGTTAAATATTTCTTTGATTACAAGAAAATCTTCATTGTATCATTACTTATAATATACATCACCACCTGAAGATATTATTCTTTACAAAATAATTACTGATCATGCTTAATGCAGAGTCAGGTTTCACATTGTACCACTTCGTTAACTGGAACGACCCCTTTGTGTCATAATGGAGACGTACTCGTATATAAGTTCATGCAACTTACAAAATCCAATATTACCACCAAGATACTTTATAAATCAAACTAAAAAGGTTTTATTTTGATTTTGCACCATTCAGAACATAAATATTTCACCAATGGATAAACCGGTTACCAAGTCGGAATTGTTAAGAACACAGATAAATTGATTATCGTTAAAACCAAAAGACGGCATACTAACGAAGTTGAAGAGACCAACGAAATGAATACCGGCGGTTATAAACAAAGAGTATAGAAATCTTGTCATTAGGATTAGTCGGGCTTCCTTTGTGTGGTATATAGGCTTGGAAATGTACCAGGGATGTGAGATTCTTAACAAAAGGTACTGTTATCTAGTACTTTACACTCAATCGTGATAGGACCTCTAGTTATATGTTGAGCAGCTTCTGTTCTCGTTAATGTAATTATTTTAACAGACAAAATGTGGTTTGTAACCTCTTTCAGGTTTTATGGTATATGACAACCATCGACCAAGGGTACAGAATTAGGATTGAAAAAGACTGTTTGAGCTGCAGTTTCCTCCTTTGATGAAAAGTAATGATAAATTATTTTTAATCAGGGTAGTTCAAATATAATGAAGAACTGTTGTTCCACGACAGATTTTCATTAGAAGGACTGTGAAAAAAGTCCCCAAGTGAAAGACGGAAATACATGAAAAAACAAGCTATGATTCTTTTTTTTATTATTTTAAGAACAAACGAGAAGACGTATCGCCTGATGGTAAGCGATTACCACCGCCCATAGACACCCGCAACATCAGAGGCGTTACACGTTTATTAAGTTATTGTAATTTTCTGTCTTAACTAAAATGCATGTTATGACGGCAATAATGATAGGTAAGAAAATGGTGAAAATATTTTCAAACGCGCAATGCACAAAGTTTTCTGTAATATATATTTATATAAAACAAATCCTGTCGTGATAGTTGCATCAGTTATAAGAACGGCTGGATTAAATTTTATCATTTTTGTTTTTTTGGATTTTTGTTCGTTCGGAATATTTTACTAAATCTGCCTGCTCAGTAACTTAAAGTGTGTCTTGGCCTCCAGAATATGTTACCAAGTATCATTAAAAAAATTTTACTCAAAATAGCAGTCTAACCGTTCATACGATATATCGCGAAATCCAATATACTCGAGGACGAAGTTCGTCCTCAGACGCTATTTTCTAATATTTGTAATTATCTTTGGGTACATGTTATTCTCAAAATGTAAATAGTTATCGTTTAATGTACCCTTCTCAGAAAGCTTTTGCATATTACCAAAAGCTGTCTCAAGAATTCTGCCTTTTAGAAGGTACTGTACTCTCTCAAACCTTACAAACGCCCACTCGTTCTACCTATTAACCTAGTTCAGAGCATTACAGTTATTTTCAGATGAATCTTGAAGTATTTATTTTTTAAAATGTATTCTTAAATTGGGCTAAGATTGAATGAAAAAAGTGTTCGACGTTCTTTGATAGCCCTTAACAATAAAAAGAAATATTTTAGACAGTACCTACCTGTCAACCCTGCATCAAGTCAAAATTATATTAAACCTTTGAGCTCTCCTTCGGCCACGTCTCACCTTTATCATCTTCTTTATGTACCAAATGTCTACTTCACAATGATATTAGCCTATCGTCAAAATAAGTGCTTGTGAAATCAGTTTTTTAACCCCCGACGTAAAAAAGGGGTGTTATAAGTTTGACGTTGCTGTCTGTTTGTCTGTGTATGTGTCTGTCTGTAGATCGTAGCTCTTAAACGGAAGGACCAATTTTGATGCGGATTTTTTTTTAAATCAGTTTTCTTGCGGTGGTTTTTAGCTATATTTAGATTATATCGGTCCAGCATTGTAAGAGCATCGTTTTTTTTCCAAAATGATGTAAGAATTTTTTGACGTAGAAAGTAAACAGTCGTTTAAGTAATAAATAAAGTAGTATTTATTCGTTTTCTTTTTTACAATCTCGAAGAATTATCTTTCTGATTAATTGTGGTAATAGTAATGTTAGCTTGAGATACATTTTTCCAATACTAATCAATTATGTTTAGAATTATAGTTGAATGGAATACCAAGGCTATGTTATATTCTGTGTTCTGATGAGATGCAAATTTTGGAAACCTGTTGTAGTTTCCTTTTAAATTTTCAACAGGTTTCTAAAATATACTTTTGCCAATTTCAGGTCACTACTGCCAATCACCCTCGAACCTGTTCAAGGCAAGTGCCTTCTAAACCAGATCAATAAACGTGATAACTTACTCTCAAAACACCCTCACGTCATACATAACTAGTGGAAAGGCAAAGATAAAATTAAACTTTCCGATTCCCAGGTATGTATGTACACGATGTCTAGAGGTGACTCTACAATTCTACAGATTACCTGAAACAAAGAAAACCATCCAATTTATACTTCGTTGAACTTAAAACACAATCCAACATCTTTAAATTACTTTGTAACAGTTTTATAATTTTGATCTGTTGAATAAACTAAGAACTTTCTTGCTTCACTCTCTAGAGGGACAAACAGAAATCATTTGATTAAAACTTATTTTTAATATCATTTACTTCTGAGTATCTTTTGTCATTCTTCGCAAATGATTTGAAACCGACCTGTTTGAATTTTTAATAATTGGTAAACTGTGAATGTATTTTAACGTGGGAGCGCCATTCTTCGGCATGGATGGGCCGGCTCGACCGGAATGATACCACGGCCTCACAGAAATCTGGCGTGAAATAGCTCTCGCGTTTTGTTTCACCGAGTGAGTAAGGATACCGGAGGACCATAAACCCAATACCTCCCCCATCCCTCTCCCCCTCCCCCATCACCTCCTCATCCCCCTCCTTATTCCCCCAAAGGCCGGCAAAGATTCTATAAATAAAAAACGTTTAGTAGGTGGTTTACTTGCTGTCAATTGACATTTTATGAAAAAAACTTGATAGGTTTATTATTGTTTTGGATATTATTTCTGGAATAGAGGTTGTGATTGTTCATGGCTCATGAGATCATGGGTTACCCTACTCAAGGTTAATATTCTATTTTCTCTGGAATAAGGAGTGATCACAACACTATAATTACTTATAGCGTACTCTTTTGTTTTGTATTTAACCACGTATTATCCTGTGAATGTCCGTATAAATTATTTTCTTCCTTTCTTTCATTCTTTTCTGTGTCTATAATATGTAGGTAAGCATATATAGCAAGAAATAAATACTCGTATGTTTATTCAAAATATATGTGCTAAGGGAAGCGACACTATTGACCGCACCTAATTGTGATTTTGTAAAACAAGTCATCTAGGCAGTTCAAAACAAGTGAGACATTGTCAAATATTTTTTCTCATTGTCAACCATTCATTGTTGAAAAATAGAAATATATTAATAGTTTTTTTTTTCCTTATTATTATTGCAATCTGTCTTAAGGACATTCAGTAATATTTATGTTGGTTGTGGTAGCGTGCGAGATATATGCCCAGTGACAAATTCTCATAATTTAAAAATATTATTAATAATAAATCTCTTTATTGTACACCAGCATACATAATTACATTGTAAATTTAAAACTATTGTAAAGTATGTACAAGTGGCGGCCTTATTGCTCCATGGCAATATCTTACAGGCAACCATTTACGTAATTTCAAAAGTTTTATCTCAATGAATACAAATAATATGTTGAAAGTAATGTAATCCTAACCTCAAAAACTCTTCACACTTCTAACAGTCGTTACAAACAGAAATGAAAAACACCACAGAACCACGACAATTTCAAAGAGATTCAGCCGTTCTCTTCGTGAATTAATCAGAAACATTTAACGATGTCTCTGGAGATTTAGTGTGATTAGATGCATTTAAGCTGTTAAAGTATTTTATTGTTTTGTTTTATTACAACGGGGTGACGTAACGTGTTCACATGTTAGGACTGTTGATAAAGTGGGCAGTGAGCCTAACTGCTTAGTCAGCCTTGGGTTTGATTTCATCTTTGTTTTTCTTTAGAAAGACAACTTCCGCATTAGAAATGCACATCCTGTATCACGGGGACACATAAAACGGATATAAAGAATACCTAGACTCAGAACAATAAATTGTGAATCACACAAAATGTTGTCCCGTGTAGGATTTAAACCCACAACACTTGTCGCAGTAGAAAGCGGCGTGGCGATCTCTTACCTACTAGGCCAACAGTGCAAAACTGTACGTATGATGATTTATTCTGTGTCTGAGTGTAGTTTTTTGAGACTGCCTCTGTGGCGCAGTGGTAGCATATGCGACTGCTGTTCTTGAGGTTTCGGGTTCGATTCCCGGGTTGGACCAAATGTTTGTATGAACTGCAAATATTTGTTTCGGAGTTCATAGTAATATGTATGTGTTTACAAAAAAAAAGTATATATGTATTTATATCAGTTGTCTAGTGCCCATAACACAAGCTCTGCTCAGCTTGGGACTAGATGGCGTTGTGTGTAAGATGTCCAAAATATTTACTTATTAGTTTGTAACCTCGAAAGTTTGAAAAAATTGCTGCTTTTACATACCACGCGGGAACGCCTGTAATATTCTAGATAATGTTTTGTCATAGCGGTAGATTACACTCGTATTAAAATAGAAAGCTATAGCTTAAAAATATTTAAACGAAAAATATAACTAAATATGTTACTGCCAGATTTTAGAAAGTATAATCTTGAAACTGGTTTTTGAAGTGAAAACTTCTTTAGCGGCGCTGTGTACTTTTTTGGAATGGGTAAAAACTCGCGTCAGGGCGTCAGGTCACGTGACCATAAACTCGCGTCAGGTCACGTGTCCTGATCGAAAAAAATCGTAAGACGGATGTTTATTGTTAACAGCGCTATCTACCGATATACTTTGGTAGCATTCGTTTTTCTAGATAGGGGTCCTTTCTCAATATGATTTTATATACTTAAAGTTAATATTTCAGTATCTTAAAGTGATTTCCAATAAATTAAAATAACGATTTTCTACTTACACAAAACCTTTTGTAAATCAAAAAGATTGTTTACAATTTTTTTGAAAACAGCGACATCTATTGGAGTATCAAAGCTTTCCATTTACTACTTACAATCATAATAATTTTTAGTTCTTTTTATTGCACACTATTAAAAAAAGCATAGGTGTTCATTTCAGGTAAGTTAAAACAACCGTTTGTTTATAGTTATGAGTTTTCACTTCTGTCGGCAGTGCTTATGACTGCTTTGTGTTTTTTTGTGAGGTCGTGGTCTGGTCTAGTTGATTCAAAGGTTCCAAAGCTGATTCTCCCAAGGACATGAAATTTTTTAATCAAACCCGATACCCATCCGTCTGGCCAGCGTAGTATAATGGGCCAGAACCTTCTTTTAAGGTGAGACTTTTGTCCGGCAATGGTTGGTTTATGACTATTGATGTGATGATGTTGATAATTATTTATATTAAAATATCAACAATTTATAAGATTTATTATAAATAATTTATACTCACAACTGTTGACACTTGGTGGAATTTATTGAAACATATTCTAGAATAAAACCTTAAAAATAGAGGAATTAGTAGCAGAAGCATCACTAGACCGTCATGGTGTAGATCACCATGCTGCTTTATTGCAATGACAGCATTCTTAATGAGTATGGTGACCACCACTCGTGGATTCTGCTTATGCTTTCCATCGGACAGAGTAGAGTAATTTTTGCATTACATACAAACAGTGAGTTTAATTTCAAAACATATTAGGATCTTATTTCAACTATAAATACCTCACTGTTTCCTTGGACATCAAATATCGTAAGTACATCACTTGCACCAATACAGCCTGCAATATATTCCCCGGCACGCAAAGCCCATCTCTCCAGCCTATTGGGTGTACACGTTGAAATATAATTCCAAGCTCAAATACCCAACGTCTGTACGCTGCACCAATTTGCAAGCCAACTAAAGGAAGCCTACAAATTGTATTGATATGCATAATATCTCGTTTGGATATGGGAATTAAATTATGGAAGTACAGTGAAGTTCATACTGTGCAGTACAGAAGCTAAACTGAACCGACTGTCGTCTGAACCATCTGATATATAAAATACATTCTTTAAATAGATAATCATTGAGTAGAAATTTTAATTATATTGTATACGAGGGATAGCCTCTTGAAATGCAGAACAGCATTAAGAATCCTATTGATTACTTTTGGTTCAAAACCCTAAATTCTTATGAAAAAAATACTTATATAGCTAGGTATATATATTTTACATTTAACATATCTGTGTACTATTTATTATTACTTATATTTATCTTAAATTATGTTTAGGTATACCTTCTACAATATTTTCTGCATGTTTATGTTATAGTGTAGTTTGAGAAATGTAAAAGTGATTTCTTAAAAGGCAAGTAAACTCCAACGTACTTATATTACTAGGCACATGACTTGCAATATTGGTATATTTTTATAAGAGTCATTCAAAAACACTCAAAATATGGTTTACGTAACGAACAAAAAGAAAATCTGCCACAATTCTGAAGCTAAATTATCTTGTCATAAATTTCTGGGTTATTTTCTAAAGAGGACCGTGTAATAGCATCTTGGAAATGCCTTGTAATTGTTTTTCCTGCCGTTCTTGACTGTGACCCGTTTTCATTTTAAAACGGGGCTGTTTATGTACGGCTCGGTGCTAGAACGCGGTAGTGACTACTATGATTTTGTTTGAGAGAACACAGACCTCTTTTTTAACAGATTAATAGTAGATATAGAAATAAACAGATAACTTATCCTTAGATAGATCATAAAAAATAGATTAAGAAAAGGTAGGTTTTGTGCGGTTTAGAGTTACATTACCTGCTGTTTATTAACAAAGTCGTTAATATAATATAGAGAGTTTTAAATGGACCACAAGACGTAATGGAATTTTAACTCGGCACATATGGCTCGACAGCAGTCATACCACAGCCTCAGAGCAAAACAGCTGCTAAACAAATCTTTAACTTCCCACACACAAATTCTAGGAATCCCATAAAGGCACGAACACACAACACACTTTCCGTGGGAGAGCCACGCTTCGGCATGAATGAGCCTCACAGAAAACCGGTGTAAAATAGCGCTTGCGCTGTGTCCTCACTCACTCAAGTTTCCTTTACTGTCCGCATGGTGTCGCTATTGTCAATATAGTATTGTCATTGTCACCTATAATTCCTGCACGTTCCTTATCAATAGATGCCTAATAAAATAGCCCGGGTGACATAGGTCATAGAAATTTAATCATAAGTTTATGAATGGGCCGGCTCGACCAGAGTGACACCACGGCCTCACAGAAAACCGGTGTGAAATAGCGCTTGCGCTGAGTTTCACCGAGTGAGTGAGGATACCGGAGGCCCATACCCAACCTCTCCCCCTATTCCCTCTCCCCATCCCACAAAGGTCGGCAACGCACTCGTGACGCTTTTGGTGTTGCGAGCGGCGGTAATCGCTAACCATCAGGTGATGCGTCTGCTCGTTTGCCCCTATTCAATAAAAAAAAAATGTTTTCGAGAATTACAGTTGTCCATTGAAAGCGGTATGGGGACCTGCTTGTACTTTGCTTTTTATACTATAAATGAGATGGTTGTACATTCTTTCGTTCGAGCACTACGTTGTCTTAAATATAGTATAATGGTATTTAATAACCGCGACATTGAAGTTTGTAACTAGTAGGACGATATAGTGTTGAATCAAGTCGGAGGGTTAACCGCCTGGCAGATGCATGCGTGAGTGAACGAGCTTTGATCACAATATAGCACATTCAATAAAAGTTTTACCTTGTTACAGATCGAGGCTGTCGTTTATTACACGAGAGTTGGCAGTTTCGTGTTACAGAATTGAGGAATTTTGGTATGTAACGTTTCTTTATATTCAACCGTGGGAGAGCTATGCTTCGGCATGAATGGGTCGGCTCGACCGGAGTAATACCACGGCCTCACAGAAAACCGGTGTGAAATAGCGTTTGCACTGTGTTTCACCGAGTGAGTGAGGATACCGGAGGCCCATACCCCATAACCCCTCCCCCATCCCCTTTCCCATCCCCCAAAGGTCGGCAACGCACTTGTGACGCCTTTGGTGTTGCGGGTGTCCATGGGCGGCGATAATCGCTTACCATCAGGTGGTACGTCCGCTCGTTTGGCCGCTATTCAATAAAAAAAAAAATCTAAAGTATATATATCTATTAGATTAAACATATTCTCTTTCAGTTTACACTTTGCGTCTTTCAAACATGTAAAAAATACGTCTTTCATTAATTCAGATCGTGGCGAATTATTGTATCCCTATAGCCTGCTTCTATAAATGGACTATTAACCACCTGAATATTGTTTATTCAAAGCAGTCGCTGATGATACAAGAAGTGAAGTCTTTATTTACCTGCTTGTCAACTAAGCAAGCTTATGAACTCTTCAACTTTATAATGTTGTAAGACGGCGGTATTAATACCGTAGTAATTGTGTCAGTCTATCAGTCAACCTTTGTATGCCCAAAGACTGGTTTGGCAGAATTTTATTTGAAACTTAGTTACACAGCAAACATATTTGAGGTATATGCTGCTACATATACATAACTAGCTGACCCACGCAACCTCGTTTGCGTCTCCTATTACCCGTAGCGTAATTTTTTCCCCCGTTTTTGAAACATTATTCATTGGTTCTCCGCCCCTATTGGTCTCAGCGTGATGATACTTAGCGTATTACCTTCCTCGTTAAATGGACTATCTTACAGTAAAATATTTTTTCAAATCGGACCAGCGGTTTCTGAGATTATCGCGTTCAAACAAACAAACAAACAAACAAACTCTTCAGCTTTACAATATTAGTATAGATATAATTATTTGTAATAATAAACTGATAATAAATGGAACTAATAATTGTACATTTATATTTAACTAGTTGCCTTCTACAGGTAGTAAATACTGTGAAGTTAAAACTATCTCATTTCTGATGAAAATTGTATGATGTTTTAGGCCTAAACAATTACTATTCCATGTAATTTCATTTCATTACAAGTCTATTTAATGATAAAAAAATATATATCGTATCGTTATGCTTGTGTTATTATAATTACATTAAGTTAACCTCCTGGTCATGATTGCTCTACTATATAAACCTATTTAAATATTTTAACCCTGAAGGAGTAATCGAAGACGTATTAGAACACTCACCTTTCAAGCTTTGACTATCCAGTCAGAACCAGGTTTCGGGTAATGATTGGGCTTCCCATAATTTCACTTCCTCTAAAGTGCAACAAAATATTTGCTAACACCAGTTTTCCAGGACCCTAGTGTGAGTTTAAGTCGTGTAAAGATCTTAATATTGACTGATCACAACACTTAAAGCTTAAAGCTGGTGATCATGACGCACAACGCTGCGGTATGCGCCGCAACGCAGCGTCACGACGCAGCATTTAGCGTCCCTGCGGAGAGGTGGTCAGTTGATTATGCCGCAGCTACCAAGGTAGACGTGAACATGAATAGTTGCGAACTAATTCTATTAAATTGTCTTCGAAAAATTCCATATTGACTCAGTAACGCACACCGCACACCGCAGTGTTGAACCGAGAATGACGCCGCGCTGTGCGGCAGTACACCTCCCCACTTCACCGCGCTTGCCCCTCGCCGCTGACGCATACTGCGATGGAACAAGAGAACATTCTCGACGTTTTTCATATAATTGAGTGTCCGGCAACGCATACCGCATACCGCAGCGTTGTGCGTCATGATCACCAGACCAAAGCTTAACTTGGTCACCGTGAAGATAAAGTTGATCTTAAAAAAAAGCCGTAGCCGTAGCCGCCGCTCTAAGCGCTACGAAACACACACGCGACACAGAAACATTCTTAGAGCGAAAATTGTCTTTTTAAATAAAAAGTTATTTAAATGAAAAAAGTTATTTTAAAAAAAAAAGTTATTCAAAAAGAAAAAGTTATTTTAAAAGAAAAAGTTATTTTAAAAGAAAAAGTTATTTTAAAAGAAAAATGTTATTTTAAAAGAAAAACTTATTTTAAAACAAAAAGTTACTTTAAAAGAAAAACTTATTTTAAAACAAAAAGTTACTTTAAAAGAAAACATTATTTTAAAAGAAAAGTTCTTTTAAAATATCAAATAAAACCCATGCATAAGTCGGTTAGTCTATATATAACGTATACTAGACAAATATTCACACATAGCGTAAGACGTGTACGCGTCTGTGAGCAGATTTGCATGTGTCATGTGGTATAAAGCAATTAAGTTAATTACTTGATTGACATAACACGTGTAAACACTGACATTAGCCCTTCTAATAGGGCCCTGATAATAAAATACAGGCTGCACTACATAAATAAATAGAATAGCATGGAAACTGCTTATTTTTGCAACATATAAGAAACTAGGTAACGCTTAAATAAATATGGTTAGATATATTTTATAATCTTCTTAGATATATATAAATTTTATGTGCAAATCGGGTAGGTAGGTCTGAGAATCGGCCAACATCTATTTATCTTACCCCTAAATGATAATGGTGGCCTCACCCTTATTTTTTTTTAATGTCTATTTGGCGACTTCCACATATAACACAACAATAACCTACTACAGCGCTATCTACCGAAGATACACTAAACTACGAAGTAACGTACTACACGGAGCAACTACAAATCCTGAATCGCGCAATAAATAGTTCTCGCGCCGTTTATCATATATACAACATCCCAACATCAACTGTTCAGCAGTAGCCCGCCAGGCATGATCACCTCGCCTGGTAGGAGGATCCTCTCTGTGTGTTGGAGGGACATGATACCCTATACAACGTTTTACGGTTCAGCTAGTTCTCCTCTCAGGAGAGGATTAAGGCCATTCAGAGATGCTCTGTGTCTGTGAAAGTTTGTGTATTGGAAACAATAAAAAAAAGGTGTGTGTGTGATTCACACACCATAGAAGTGAAACTTCAGTAAATCGACAAAAGAATGAGATCAATATATACGAGTATACCAAGGGTAGGATAATTACAAAGTTTATTTCTTTAGAAATGAAAGTATTTTGATTAAATTATACATACACACCGACATTTACTCTCTCGCTCTGGCTCACTAACTACAGGCGACTTTTTGTATTTGTGTCTCTTACCTGTCGCTTTGCCCGTTGCATCCGGGTTGAAATCACGATTCTAAAGAAGTTTCACTTCAAAAAAATAAAAACTAAAATTGCGCTAATATTATTTTCTTATTCCAGTGCAACGATTTTCAAAATGATATGTTTAATACGCATTTTAGTCTATTTTAGTCTGATAAATCTGACTTTATCTGACAGTACAAAATTAAATTTAAGTAATATTTGATTTAGTTTAGAGAGTTTTCAAACAACAGAATTAATTAATTAAATAAAGTTTAAAAATTTCATACACTTTATGTATTCAATCAGTTGACGGTAATTTATTTATTACATTGTATGATTTATATTTAAAAATAACGAAATGGTTATTCTTCTTCACATCTTTACGTAAAAAGAACCGACATTTGTAAAGATAATAATTTCAGGTCACTAGGAAATCTACTCCAAACTCAATAACAAAGAAAAATGAGCTCTAAATATTCGTAGTCAGGTTCCATTTACTGTACAATATCTCTTAGATACGTTATTCAAACTGAAATTAATAAATCATGCTTTCAGCAGAGTACTCTTACCATTCTTTTATATATGCTGCCTTTGTTTTCGTTTCATTTCTGATCGTGTATGTTGTACTATCATAGTCATACACGTGTAGTATGTTAACGGAAATTACACCTTGAATACCTGTATACGCTTATATTTTATTATACATATATATATATATTTATAATATTCTTTTTAAAAAATACAAGTCGTTGGGAATAAATTATGTACCGTGGTTGACTTTCAAAACACACAAAGAACATCTTGTATCAGAACAACATCAAAAAACGTGTTGTTTCATGTGGGATTTGGACCCACAACAATTTGCGTAGTAAAAATGGCGTGGGATTCGATTAAACCGTGCATAAACTGTTACGTTATTCATGCAGTTAATGTTAAGTTGGTACGTAAATGTTACAGAAACTCAAAAGTTCTAAACCTATTTATATTTTAAAATAAGAAACTATGAAAACGTGTCAGGTAAGGCTTCTAATTTATAAAATAATATAAAATTACTTACACTGACTGACTACAATGTTGAAATTTTGACAGCTGATACTTTTTATGTGGCAGGAACTTACTAAGTAATGAATTTCTGGAAATTTTACACCCAAGAGGACGAAATTAGGAGTAGGCTATTCTGAAAGTTCGTTACTTTCAAATTAAGACACAATAAGAGATGATAGCGCTAGCAAAGGCACAAAAAGTAGCGAGTAGTGTACAGTATTTAATTGAGTTAAATAGTGCCGGTAACAGAGCTAATAATAATTTAAATTAATTGTTTTCGCCTCAATTCTAAGTTTAATTTATCATTATTAGTACTGTCCTAAGTAATACTAAAGTTTATTAAATGTGTGGGGGACGGGTGTAATGTCCCTCCGACACAAAGGCAGGATCCTCCGACTAGGCGAGGTGCCTGACGGGCTACTGCCCAAGAGTTGATGTTGGGATGTTGTATATATGATAATCGGCGCGAGAATATCTATTGCGCGATTCAGGATTCATAGTTACTCCGTGTAGTTACTTCGTAGTTCAGTGTATCTTCGGTAGATGACGCTGATGTGGAGGTCGCCACATCACTGTCCTCCAAAACCGGAGGTCGATATATATTGAGTCAGCTGTCTGTGCTCTGTTACGGAGCTTGCCAGTGCCAGGAGTGAGTAGTTCCAGTGAGTCGGAACTGAGTGCCGCAAGTCCCATTCAACTGTCTTTTCTGTGGTTTCTCTGGGGATTCGTTTTGGTATTGTTTTGTTCAGCGTTTTCTTGTTCCGTGTAAGTTGATTTCCACTTTATGTCGTGAATTATAAAGTTGTGCAGTGCAGTCATGTTATTGCAGTTTATGTATTGTATGTTTATTTTTTGCTTATCTATGACCTAAATTGTTTGACGGATTTTATTATTTATTTATTTATAATTTTGTGCCAATACTAAGCAACATTCACAAAGAAATTGAATTTATTTTCCCAAGCAATTATTACTGTACCTATAAATTTAATACAGTTAATTATTCCACACAAATCTCTGTTAAAGCAGTCGTAGAAAGGAATGTTCTAAATTTCACTGATTCTGCGACAAAGATATCCAAAGTATAATAATATATTCCAAACAAATCTCCAGACCATTTTAATTTATCGTTCCATTTTCAACCATGTTTATTTCTTTGAACAAGACATAATAACCGTTTTCACAAGAACATCTTGGTCTGACAACCTCATTAGCCTATCGCCGCTGCCTTACAAAAAAACTAAATCGTCCTACAGTTAGTTGTAATTTTATATTTCATGCCAACAAAACTAACGGGATAAGACTAGGGATATAGACTTTCCTGTTATTATTAATATTACAATAGTTTTGGTATTTTTGTTAGGTATATTCAAATAACAAGTTCAATTTTATTATATTTTATATCTAGTTGTTCCTCACGATGAATTCTGTAACCATCTTCTTAGCCTAACCGATTTCTTTTAAGCATGTGTTTTGCCGGCGTGCCTAAGATAGGACAGTTAAAATCACAGTAACACTGTAAGGAGCCCAGCATAATTGAAAATAGACGCAGACGAAGTTGCGTTGGTCAGCTAGTACATCATACTTTATTTACTGCCTCATTGGTCTAGCGGTTGACGTGTGCGACTGCCAATCAAGAGGTCTCGGGTTGGAAACCCGGATCGTGCCAAAAGTGTAATTGAGTTTTTCTGATTATAGAAATACTTTATAACAGCTCGGAGTTTGGCAGTTAGGGTTTGAACCTACGTGCCTCGGAGAGCACGTACAGCTGTCGGTGCTGCGCCTAAGCTATCCTCGGTCGGGTCGGTTAACCGTCCCATCGGATTATGAGAGAGAGGGAACAGAGAGTGCACCTGTGTAATCGTCTAGAAGAACACCATGACATCATAGTATCGGTCTTTTATAATATTTGTACATGCCATGTACATATATTAACATGAAACAATTTAGTGTATAACCAAAAGATGGTAACAAAAGATTTTAACGAATAACCATAAGGATTTTATAGGCCATAAATCATTTGAAATAAGCCTATTACGAGTACATCAGTAAAACCTATTTTTCTATTCGCACCAATGTTCACAAGATTCTTCCAGATATAAAAACTGAGGGAACAACTTCAGCTATAAACAAGCATAACATAAAATCGTTCTTGTTATAGGTAGTTTGAAAATATTGTCTTTTTATAGGCACTCTAGATTGCAAATAAATGTTTGATTATGGTGGTAATAAAACATCAACATTAGTGCGATTTATGATCAATGTGTATTCAATTGTCAAATGTAATGGAATCGGTTGGAAATCGAATGATTTCTGAACTTAATTCTAGAACATAGAATATAATAATTGAATGACTGCCTCTGTGGTGCGGTGGTAGCGTATGCGACTGCAGTTCTTGAGGTCTCTGGTTCAATTCCCGGGTCGGACCAAATGTTTGTATGATCTACAGATATTTGTTTCGGAGTTTCGGTGTTTTCTATGTATAATGTCGATGTATTTACAAAAAAAAATGTATGTATGTATTTATATCAGTTGTCTAGTACCCATAACACGCTATGCTTAGCTTGGGACTAGATGGCGTTGTGTGTAAGATGTCCGAAATATTTATTTATTTATTGTTTGAATAAATTGACTGTTAATCAGTCGCTTTGAAACCTAAATTGACATCAGTATAATCTCTACGAGATCTAATTAATTGTCATATAGGTGTTTAAATACATATTAAATACATTATCATTCAGTTTTAGTTTATTACTTTTCATTAATTCTGTTGCATTAGTTTAAGGTTAAGCACCAGTCTGTCCCCAAATATTTTTATAAATGGAACAAGTTCCTAATAAAAAAAAATGTTTAACTTTCCCGGGACTTCCGGAGTATTACAACTTGGGTGTGTTCGTATCGCTGCTGTTGATATTGGTAGTTCCTGAACACAGTGCGCGTACACATTGGTACAGTAGTAGGCGTAAGGAAGGGGTTTGTGAGAGGAGAGGGAGAGAAAACTGTAAACCACCTTACTCTCAAGTGCACATTTATAATCAAGATGCTCTTCAGCAAGACAATTGATATTCGGCTCATAAAGTCGTCACTAGATCTTAATTTTTGAAGTGAAACTTCTTTATCGGGGTTGTCAAAAAATTTAGTGTAACATTTTTTCGTTACGCGTAACATTTATCCGTTACGTTACGTGTAACATTTATCCGTTACGTTACGCGTCAAATTTATAAAATAAAACAAAAAACATTTTCAAACACAAACAGGACCAAATTAATACTACAATGAAATATCACATTACAAACAATATTATTTTATTTAGTCCACAATGTAAATAACTACACACATCACATTCCACAAACTTACTTCATTCACACCACAGATCGCGAAATATTTACTCAGGTCTCGCTTCTTAACTTTTATTGCACTTGAAATAAGAATTGACACGAATATTACTGGTTTATAAGTCTTTTGTTGATATTTATTTTTTGAAAAATAACGTCATAAAGAAGTTTCACTTATTACGAGTGTACTCTAGTACACGCAACTTTTTTTAATAGACAATTTACAAGAAAAAATGCTACCCTTTAATTTGCCGGGATTATTGTTACTTTTAAGATAAAACCCTTGTTTACTCAGACCTTTTTTGATTAAATACATAGACTATTTTACCCGGAAGCACTATTGACTGTGTCAACGTTCGGTGATAAACTGTATGTGTGTGTACATGATCAACGTTAGAGTGAGTAAATACATAAGGCGAAACCGGTCAGGTGTAAGTTAACAAAATAAGTGGTAATAAGTATAAGTGAGTTTGATTCTAGAAGTAAATACATAAGTACAAATATGGCGGTGTAACTACAGGTAAGTTTAGACTTACTTTATTTTTAACTAACTGAACCCAGCGGTGTTAAAGTCACTCTAAAAAGGTAGCCTAAGTTACTCCTTACATCATTAGATATACACCAGTGAAAGTCCCGTCTAAGTCGGTCCCGCCGTTCCAGAGATTAGACATAACAAACAGACAGACAAACAAAAATTGGAAACAAAACTTTTGGTACATAATAATATGCCTTTTGTATACATAATAATATGCATTTAGTAAAAAGCGGTTATTTAAATATTACAAACAGACACTCCAATTTTATTTATTTGTATAAGCGTAGATGTACAGTTTGGGTAATGTAAAAAAAGGCAGGGAAATATTAATCATTAACATGGGTATTGAGTGATTTGAAAATTCTTATTTTTTTTTAAATAGGTGTGGCGACCTCCACATACAGCTCCATCTACCGAAGATACACTGAACTATGAAGTAACGCACTGTACCTACAAACTACACTACACGGAGTAACTACCAATCCTGAATCGCGCAAATAAAGTTCCCACGCCGATTATCATATATACAACATCCCAACATCAACTGTTGGGCAGTAGCCCGCCAGGCATGATCACCTCGCCTGGTCGGAGGATCCTCCCTTTGTGTTGGGTGGAACACAATACCCGTTCCCCCACAGTGGTTTTTTTAATGTTGTATATTCTAAGGATAATATATATTAATACGAAATAAGTTATAATATTGGTTAATAAGTATTTACATAGACAAGATATAAATAGAATGGAATATTATAAGTGTTGTTAGTAAGATACTATACATGTATGTAAATATGTGTGTGTATGTTGTTTGTACGTATATAGATATGTGTGTGCATGTAAGTTTGTATGTCCTCCTACATCACTCCCCCCCAGAGACCGTCACTACGGTCGATAAAAATCAGGAAATCGAACCCTGCGACCAGAACGTGTGGTTCTGGAGCTCACACGATCAGAAGGTTTATCCTGGTTAGGACTGGGACTAGCTTTGTACGAAATTTTACCCTGGGAGAGTAACGCTTCGGCATGAATGGGCCGGCTCGACCGGAGTGATACAACGGCCTCACAGAAAACCGGTGTGAAATAGCGCTTGCGCTATGTTTCACCGAGAAAGTGAGGATACCGGAGACCCATACCCCAACCACTTCCCCCATCCCCCAAAGGCCGGCAACGCACTTGTGACGCCTCTGGTGTTGCGAGTGTCCATGGGCGGCGGTAATCGCTTACCATCAGGCGATACGTCTGCTCGTTTGCCCGCTATTCCATAAAAAAAAACCTTGGTCCGCGGCCGCTTTCGTTTTTTTCTACCATAAATGTGTAGTTTATATTTCCTGAATGTGAGTACAATTGTTTCGAGGAGGTAGCCTAATTTCAAATTACACTCCTGTTTTCCTACATGAATGTTTACTTAGGAGACACTTATAAAAGTTGTAATTAGTAAAGTTGGTTCATTACCTACCGTTGGGACCTGTCACATGAATACTTTATTACACAACGCGGTTTGGTATCCATTATAAGCTTCCTTGGAGGTTCCGTATAATTAGCGAGGGATCCACGATAAGACAAGCCATTGTCCTTTTTACCCTTAATTAAAAGGTATGTTTAAAGAAATTAATTTCAAGTAAGAAGAAAACTGTGGAACCTAATAGGAAGAAAGAAATAATTAAAGATTAATAAAACTTTTATTTTAAAATTACAATTAGCTATAAATAAATAAATATTTTCGGACATCTAACACACAGCGCTATCTAGTCCCAAACTAAACAGGGCTTGACATATAGGTCGATTCGAATCCAGGACCTCTGGTCTAGAAGACAAAATCGCCTATAGCTATACCAACACACCTGTCATATATTTCGACAAATCCTGCAAACTTCACATTGATATATGTACTCATTTTCTTTTTTTAAAGAAAACTGCCTGTGTCGTAAAGGACCTTTACAAATGAACATGAAACTAATATTTGTGGATCACACAAAATGTTGTTCCATGTGGAATTAGAACCCCTACACTTTGCGACCGCTTAAGACATTAAGGCAACCGTGCCGTCAATTAAACTTTTCCTTGTACCATTCTTTCATATTTTCTTTAATTACCAATTCTATACAAGCTCCAGTGCCTTCCCCAAGGTTCGATGTTTAATTTTTATTTTTCCGACGTTTATAACTGTTTATCTTTTGTTTCAGCCTTTATTTTTACAGTTTCATGGTCACGAATATATCTTTCCTGTTTAAATTACTTTTGGAAGATTTTTTCATTTGTTTCTTAATTTAATTAATCTTTTTTTTTCTTCCAGCATCGAAAACTTTTTCATTTTTTGTCCTTCTATCTTTTTGATTCTAGATAATTATAATATTTGATTTTTGTAAAAGTTTTTGTAAAAAAATTTGAAATATCTACCACGAAAGTAATATACTCGTAGTAACGTTCACATTTTAATTGGTAAAATCAAACTCTTCTTTCGTTCATATTGCGCTATAGGTGTTAATAGGCGGAATAAGTTATCATTAGTATAAGGTTAATTAATTTGATCTTCCCGTGCTTTTGATGATTGTTCGTTTTGTTTCTTGAAACTTTTGCCTTACGCTTTCACAGGACCGACTAAAATAGCGTCAATAAGTATGATGTAATATCGCAGGAAAGCGCGATGCGAATCACATCGGAAGTTCTTGCTCAGATTCGCATTGCGAATTCGCAGTTATGTTTGGGATCCTTAAGCCTGCCGTTTAATATAGGTGTATGAAGTTGTCGGTAAATAAATAAAAGTAAACAGCTTCATGATAATATCATCATTTTCATTTTAATGGAAATTGTATTAATGGTCTCAGTTTAATTAAATTTTATCTGAACAAGTATTTATATAAATATGTTATTATTTTAATGTAATGAAGTTGTGCAATGATTGAATTTATGTAATAACTAGGTAACCCGCGCAACATCGTCTTCGTCTCCTATTGCCCGCGGCGTGATGTTATAACAGTGTGAACATACATTTCATCATAATAGAGGTTATAGTTATCCAAACTTGAAAAGCCATAGGCTGGTGCGGACTTTTTAAAGGGGAAACAATTCTTTTATACATCGTTCTGGGAATCTTTAACCGTTACTACCTATCCAAACAAACAAACTCTCCAGCTTTATAATATTAGTCTAGACTTTATTTTTTAAATGTTGGTAAATGAATTTTTATTACAGATACGAGTAATTGAAATTAATTCCAGGTCATAGTGCTCGAGACTTAACACAAACGAAGAATATCTGAAATCCTATTAGTCATTTAACCTAATAAATAATTAGGTCATTTGCCTCTAAGATTTTGTAAATAGACATTGTAAAAGAATTATGTCGCTGGAAGTAATGACCTCGAATGTTGTAAATCAAGAACCTTGATCGCTAACTGCTTGGCTTATGCAAATGTGCACACGAACACAAACTATGTTTGTTCACATAAAGTACATTAATAGTCAAGAGCCCTTTTCCGTCTACTACACTGTAATTATAAAAAAATAGTATTGGTATAAGGCCGACTTATCTTGGCGAATCCGAACGCAGCAGAAGTTTGTGCAATGACTTTTTAATAGTTTTTTTAACATTTATTTAATTTGTACTAATTGGTCACTGTATTAGAAAAATATTATTCGTACATTAGTATATAAAAAAATAACAATAACAGTTCTTCACGCGTTTACATGCGCTAAAGCTCGCAGAGCGTATGTTCAGACTCGCCAAGATAAGTCTGTCGTATTGTAGTTGCTACTAGGTATCGACAAAAAAGTTTCTTTTATCGATCTTGTCGTATTTATAACGAATTAGTACGCAAGCATGATCTTGACATTTTTTCAATGATATATCAACTCAATGTCGTTTTGCTATCTAAAATGTTTAATTGAAACATAATTTAAATTCAAATTTATTATTGTTTATGTAATTGTTGGTTGGCGATACTCTATTTTTGTAAACGTACTCAACCTCAAACAAAGCAGTCGCATACGCTATCAGTGCGCTACCGAGGCAGTTATACGCATGTAAGTAACTTTTTTGGAGTACTGCAGTGTCGATTCAACTTGCCATTTCCGAAACCTACGGGTATGAGAGATATGACGATATAAAATGATTTTTTTTGTTTCATCTGAAAAAGTTAAAAAAATTGGGTGTTAGGTATATCAAATACCTACCTAACCATAAAATTAGACTGAGAAAAGAGCAGGAAACTATTATAATTAAATAAAGACACACATAGCACTTATAAGTGGAATTAATGTTATAATTTATTCATTTGGTGATTCGAATTTGAAACAGAAAATTCTACAATGAATAATGTGTAACGTCATTTTGATATAACAGAACCATTTGTTTTAACTAACGAAACCGATTTTTTTAAATAAATGAAATTTCGAATAAAATAATTTACTTTAACATGATACTTAATATCACAAGCTGTCCATTGCTGGATACAGGCCTCTCCAATTACACGCCACTTAGTTCGATCCACGCCTTCTCGCATCCAGCTCCTGCCAGCCGTCTTGCGCAAATCATCACTCCACCTGGCCTATATTTAATTCCTTATTACTTAAATAAATAATTTACCTGACAATTTACAAAGTAATGTAATGAAATACAGGACAAATTTGAAAAGTTGCACGTATAAATTCAAAAAGTATTTTACACATGAGGTATATTAATACCGTATTGTACTAAACATGTGAACGGCTCGCCAATACCCAGGACAAATGCTGTCATTTTACGATGATCTTCTGTGCGAGGGTAGTACCGCCCCGACCGAGCCGACCCGTCGAAATCAGCGTGGCTTTACTACCTACATGACAATTTACAGCTTACTATTGATTAACTGGTACATACTATTTATCCTACACATGACAATTATAATTATAACTTTAGATAAGTTTGTCGCGATAACTCTTGTTTATATAGCATTGTCGTAACATTGTGTATTATCGCATACTGGACTTCTAAAGTAACTTTGTATCATGATTTATTGATGTCAGAGTGCTAATAACAGGAAAAACTGTTTGCGAAGGTTTTACATAAGCATATGACCTTAGTAACGTTACGGGGACGAGAAATTGTTATGACCTTGTGCGAGCAACTATTTTCTTAGACCATGGAAATATTTGCACGATTCCATCATAATCATTTTTAATTCATACAATGAGTTATTTGCTAAAAAACTCTTCACTATAAAACAGTCACGTTAAATATATACTGTTGATGGTATTGCTCACATTTTATGTCGTATTTTCTCTTATTTTTTAAATTTATTATTTAAAATTGTAGTGCTGTGATACATGCATCAATTGATTAAAATAAATAGACTACGGGCCCGTGTCGAAAATTAATGGATCATGTGAACCACATGGAGACTGAGGATTCAGGGGCATAAAACACTAACATACAATATTATGCCGTCAAAAAACTATTATAGAACTATTATTTATTAAATTGGTTTTGGTTGCACTTGAAAATGAAATCTTGTAATTGGCTTTCTGGTAACTGTGACAAACAATATATATTATATTGTAAATAGCTTTTCGTCTTCCATGTACTAAATAAATAAATAAATCTGTTTAGCATATCAATAGAATTGAGGACTTGTAATTGGCTCATTGTTATCTACTTGATTTTAAACCTTGTAATGTTAGCTGCAAATAAATATGATATCAGGCATTAAAAACTAACTCACGTTTATTTAAAATACCCATTTCAAAACTGTATTATCTTTTAAAATGTTACTTAGTATTTAGAAAACAATTTTTTAAAGACCCACATTATTTATTCTAATATGTTAACCGAATAAAATGGACGTGATTCTATGTACAAGAAAAATAACGTAAGATAGCAGATTCAATGACAGAAAATCATTTTAGACTCTTACATTAAAAGCCGTTAGCCGCTTAGACTACAAAAGGTTACGACCTGAATCAAACAATTTAATAATAATAAAGCAGAAACCACACTACACATTTACAACTATTTGAGTACCAAGACGGATAGTTTCCGGTCCGAGCGTTAAACTTGGGATCTAGTCCAAAACACATTTAGATTTAGATTTTGATTGCGGTTAGTCTACGTCCGGACAGATAAACGAGCGCATCCCACAAAGAGACATGATACTAAATCTGAATGTATGTATTAAAACATGTTTTACTACAGTTGTTTGTATTATTTGTTTATTTTGATGAAGATATATGATTCATTTTATTATGTATGGTCCTGCCAAAATGACTCAACTCTATCTGATGGAAAGTATAAGCAGAATCCAATAGTAGTGGCCACTATGCTCACAGTGAATACAGAAAATGCAACAACTCAGTATGGTGATTTACACCATGGTGGCCTAGAGACGCTTCTGCATTATTAAACCACCGGTCCCGCTCTCACCAACAAAATTCGACAGCACGAAAGCTGTCACTTTACGTTGATTTTCTGTACAAGGGTAGTACCGCCCCGGCTTAACCGGTCCGTTCGTGTTGAAATCAGCGTGGCTCTACTACCTGATACTTTTCATTTCATTCATATCGATTACGACTTGTTTGTCGGTCTAGTATTTAGAACGCCTGGCTACCAAGCAAGAGATTGTCAACAACACGTTTTTATTCACAAACTAACTTTTGCCCTCGGCTCCGCTTGAGTGTATGTTAGTTACCACGGTAAAAGTAACCTATGTCCTTCCTAAAGAATGAAAGTAGGTATCTCCGTACCTAATTTTATTGAACCCGGTGAAGCGCTTTAGACGCGAAAGAGTAACAAACAGATAAAGTTACTATCGAATTAATAACAATAAGATTGTTGTTTTGAGACTGAGCGTTTTTAAAACGACTTCAAAATTATGTTTTGTCCCTTATTACGTGATAGGACATATCCATAGTGACAGATTTGCATTTCATAAATGGTTTTAAGGCATTTATACAATAGATTTACCCCTTACATGTAGTAAATTTTAAATTATTATTGACAAAATAGTACTTTAAAAACATCATTGTAAGTTTTATGAGTGTTTGTTATTACATGTGTATTTTGTATAGCAACGATCAGACAAATACAAATGTTTAAGTTAGTTTTACTGCACTGAACGGTTATCGAACCCTATTTTTCAATATTGCATTCGGGTGCTGATAGAATGCATACGATTTTGTGCAAATAGCTCTGTATTTATTTACAAAATGTTTTCTTCACCAGCATCTTCGACAATAAAGGGAATGAAAAATTCCAAACAACGAAATTCTCAATGCATGCTGCTTCTTAAAGAAATTTATTCCTCTCAATAACATGTTTAACTTTCTAATCTAGACTTTTCTTTTACAAGGCGTACCGAAGTCATCTTGTTACAAAATTGCTCTCAACTCTTTTGGTAAATCATTCAAATGCATTTTTTTAAAAAAGGTGTATTTCAAACATATACCTATAATTTTACGTAGAAAAGTCAGAAAAGAAAAGAAATATTTTCTTAACTTCCATTTAATGTCGTGTAATATAAAGTTGAGTTTTGAAAAATAGCTGGTGGTCATTATTGATAGACCGGAACCCGTATTTTAACTGTTATCATATAAAAAAATATAATAAATCAAGAGTTAATTTTGTTTACATATTTGAAAGCACGATGTCAGGTTTGATAAGTTTCCTTTACTGTCCGCATGGTTTCGCTATTGTCAATATAGTGCTGCCACCTATAGTTCCTGCAGGTTCCTATTGATTCCTAATAAAATAGCCCGGGTGACATAGGTCATAGAAATTTTATCATAAGTTTATGAATGGGCCGGCTCGACCGGAGTGATACCACGGCCTCACAGAAAACCGGTGTGAAATAGCGCTTGCGCTGTGTTTCACCGAGTGAGTGAGTAGTATAGTTTGACTGCCTCGGTGGCGTAGTGATAGCGTATGCGAATGCTAAGCTTGAGGTCTTGGGTTCGATTCCTGGGCCGGACCAAATGTTTGTATGATCTGCAAATATTTGTTTCGGAGTTTGGGTGTTTTTTATGTATATTAAGTATGTATTTACAAAAAAAAAGTATATAAGTATTTATATCAGTTGTCTAATAACCATAACACAAGCTCTGCTTAGCTTGGGACTAGATGGCGTTGTGTGTTAGATGTTCGGAATATTTATTTATACCGGAGACCCATACCCCAACCCCTCCCCCCATTCCCTGTCCCTATACCCCAAAGGTCGGCAACGCACTTGTGACGCTTTTGGTGTTGCGGGTGTCCATGGGCAGCGGTAATCGCTTACCATCAGGTGATGCGTCTGCTCGTTTGCCCCTATTCAATAAAAAAAAAAGAAAAGAAAAAACTAAGCCGGGTTTCTTCTTTTACTTACTTAACTTTCTTCATTTAATTTTTTTCAATACAACAGCGACTCGAAAACTAAAAAACTCTAGAATTGAAGACTTAAAATACTTAACATTGACAGAAAAACTGATATTACTCGACTGGTTGCCATTTCATCAAAGGAGAATCGCCAAGAATTTTCATGTAAGATAAATAAATAATAATAAATATTTCGGACATCTCACACACCACGCCATCTAGTACCAAGCTTAGCAGAGCTTGTTTTATGGGTACTAGACAACTGATATGAATACTTATAAACTTTTTATTTGTAAATACATGCATATTATACATAGAAAACAGCCAAACTCCGAAACAAATATTTGTAAATTACACAAACATTTGGACCGACCCAGGATTTAAACCCGAGACCTCAAGCACAGCATTCGCATTCACTACCACTGCGCCACCGAGGCAGTCAAAAAATTATGTAATTCAGATAAAGAAAAATGTTCTTCCTAGCTGTCACACCTAGTAAGAATTTTCCTGAAAGCACGATCATCCAGAACACTTAGGCTTTGAAATTAAAATTAATGCCATTTAATTTTGGGAGACTTAAGTGGGTCATCTTTGGACGGGATATTAATCTGTTTAATTGAGTTTTGAGTTCAGAATAAATTGACTGCCATTAACTATATAAAGTTGCCCTGAGATTTGAATTGATTTTTATTAATTTATTTTTATTTCTTCATTAAAATCCCTGTTCACAGACGTTGATGGAGCGAAAAAGAAATCTATGAAATAAATATATCTTACTTTATACATATTACTAGCTGACCCGACAAACGTTGCTTTGCCATAAAAAGGAATATATATTTTAGGGGTGGGTCAATAAAAATCGCGATGGAAAAATAAAGGTTGATCGTCGAGGGCTGAAAATTCAGGGTTGTATGTATTTTCTAATGCTGTATCATAAAAAAGTAAAAGTTTAACAGAAAAAAAAATAAAAAAATATATGGGTGGACTACCCTTATCATTTAGAGGTATGAAAAATAGATGTTGGCCGATTCTCAGACCTGCCCGATATGCTCAAAAAATTTCTATCAAAATCGGTCTAGCCGTTTCTGAGGAGTATGGTAACTAACATTGTGACACGAGAATTTTATATTTATGATAATTACTTATTTTTGCGAAACAACCTGACAGTTTTTTTTTATTACTTTTTTTTTATTGATGTGAATCATGGCTGTCTAATCCCAAACTAGGTAGAACCAGTACTACGTAACCAAACTTCTAAAAACATACTTACATATGTCGTAATGAGGGTATCCAAATAATAATCGGTTATTGTTTTAATGTTAAAAATTCTATTATACAAAACTATTTCTTAGAGCCATGCACTGAGTCTATAAAAGAAACCATGAAATATGCTATTTACTTCAATATTTTAAATGCGGGTTTTATCTATAACATTTTATCTAGACAAAAATGATCCCGCCATCATAACACATCATTTTTTACACGAGCAAATAGTATCTAATATGTCATGGCTATCAATCTTTACGCACGCGATGACCAAAGAATATGCATTGCGAACACAAGCTGGTAATGCTATCGTTATTGCGATTCTTTTTAATCTTACATTATTGAAAAATTTATCAGATATTAGGTTTTTGGAACGAAATTCCTTATCGCGCTTTGCGGAAGGGGGCTAGACGGAATTGTAACGACACTTTCGACTTAGTCAACGACACATTTTGTCAAGACGAATTTATTATACCATATTGTGTGTTTATTTATCTAGCGTACCCAATCCATTCACCCCACTACCCTGATCACCCCCACCCCCTAAGATGATCCCTTAAGGAAGACACCCCTTCTATCTCCGAAACTATTGCTCGGAGACACTTATTAATCCCCCCGTAGACCCCCTGAACTTGTCAGGAATCAGCACCCCTCAATATTTGCCTTACCCGCCTCAACCTAACCTAATCGGCGTGAGAACTATTTATTGCGCGATTCAGGATTTGTAGTTACTCCGTTTAGTGCGTTACTTCGTAGTACAGTGTATCTTCGGTAGATGGCGCTTTAGTAGTTTATTGTTGTGTTATATGTGGAAGTCGCCACAAAAAGTAAATAAATAATTAATTGTGTCGAAGATTTGAGGTTTGAGTACGCTCTTTTTACTGGCATATGTCGAAGCCAAAACGAAGAGTAACGGTTTTGGTAGTCAATCATGTATGTTTATATGTTCGCAAATTTTTCACTTAATCGGCGTATGCTTTTTAAAACTCTTTCTTGTTTCCATGGGTTGGGAGGTAGCATCAATTCAGAAATTAGTAATAGGACGAATGATAACTTTCAGACACGACTAATCATGACCAAAGTTACTTTAATTCGGAAACACATATTCTGTTTACTTTTGACAATGTTTTTTCTTTTACACAGTTTTATTTGTGATTTATTACCAATGTTATTTACTTATAGAACGATTTTCACAACAAGTCAGACTGTTTCGTTAAATCACGTCCAGTCGTGAGGGCATTTCAAGATTATACACATTGTCATGTACATTGTACGTAATATGTAAATATTTGTGGTGACCTTAATCCCTTGTTGTCGTCGCACAGTTGAATAAAAATATAAATCTCTATTTATCGCACGTCTATATCAGTATTTTAAACAACGAGAGTATACAGAGTATATAGAGGTGTACAGAGACGTGTTAAAATTTCACGATTTTAATTTTTAGTTACACTTACGTAAACTTTAGAACACTATTACCGACAACCTGTGTATTTCAATACACAAATATACATATACACTTGTAAATAAGTACAAAGCATGGATGAATACATAACAATACATAGGCCACCACCACGACACTATTTTTGTTTGAGTTAATAGCCAATCTTTTTTATTTTATGTAATAGGGGGCAAACCAGCAGACGTATCACCTGATGGTAAGCGATTACCACCACCCATGAACACCCGCAACACCAGAGGCGTCACAAGTGCGTTGCAGACTTTTGGGGGATAGGGAGGGGTGGGGAGGGGAAGTGGTTGGGTTTCACGGGCCTCCGGTATCCTCACTCACTTATGAAACACAGCGCAAGCGCCATTTCACACGGGTTTTCTGTGAGGCCGTGGTATCACTCCGGTCGAGCCGGCCTATTCATGCCGAAGCGTGGCTCTCCGACGGTAAAGATCTGCGATTTAACAGTCAGAATCACTGATTTAATTTCAATAGTTGCATGTAGCCAATTTAACTTGGAACTAGTATGAATAAACTAAATCGCTAACCATAAAATTAAGAAAACCGGCTCTATTTACGTATGTCTGAAATATATTTTTATTATACAACTAATTTATACCAATAGTAATAAAAGCATCATTAGCAATATTATTGAACCTTTATTTAACTTCTTTTTCAAATGTTTGAAGAAGAGAGAATATAAAGCAAAAGCAAGGGTACAGGCAAAAATGTTTGTTGCAAAAACGTTTATCATTTGTTGCATTGATGTATACGCGTAGCATACAACGATCCAGACGGGGTTACCAAAATGAAAACAATTAATACATATTGAACAGAAATTGTAATTGACGATCTGTTCTGCTGAATATTACTATTGAAAGAAAATAAATTTATTTATTTAAACTTGATTCACATTTTGCACAAAGGCGGACTAAATGCCATGGGGCATTCTCTGCCAGGCAACAAATCACCTTAATGTGATGTGAAAATATGATGTGGTAGGTTCATAAGAGATTATAATATAATGTGGCATATAAACTAATATACACAAATTAATACTGAATATACATATATATATATATATATATAAGTAAAACATACCCTACACTTTACATAAATATAATATAATACATAACTTTGCGAAGGCTGCGAAACTTTCTTCCCATCAACACAAAAATTGCGCTCGCACAATCTCTTCTTCTTCCTATCCTTGACTATAGTGATGTCAGCTATCTGGATCTCACCGAAGACCAACTAAATAAACTTGAGCGACTCCAAAACCTCTGCATCAGATTCATATTTGGTTTGCGCAAATATGACCATATCTCAGAATACCGTTCTAAACTCAAGTGGCTACCAATACGCTTTCGCCGGAATCTTCATATACTTTCTCTTTTATACAGTGTTCTGTTTAATCCTCACACACCCTCTTATCTTAAAAAACGTTTTCAGTTCTTGCACAATACACATTGTAGGGACTTGAGATCATCGGAGAATTTAATACTAAAAATGCCACAACACACCACCCACTTTGCAGGCAAGTCTTTTACTGTTCAAGCAGTAAGACTTTGGAACAGCTTGCCGGAGACTATCCGAAAGGCGAAAACCTTGCCTGTTTTTAAAAACCTGGTGAAAGATTATTATCTGTCCTTATGAATGCTCTTGGTTTGATTATACGTAGTAAATGTTGTAGTCTATGTATGTATGTGTGTATGTATGTATGTATGTATATGTGTATATATGTGTACGTATGTATTTTGTTGTTTTATTTTTATTTATTATTTTTAGAAATTTATAATATTTACGTGATGATGTCTTACTGTTGGATTAACTGCCTGAAAATCTTAAACACTAAAATCCATCCTAAGGTTGTCTGGAAGAAATCGCCGTGAGCGATAAGACCGCCAATTGTAACTTCTATAACATTGTAACTCATCTGTTGTTATGTTTTAAATTTTAAGTATACTATAAAGAAATAAATAAATAAATAATTCTTCAGTCGGAGTACTATAGTTGTGACTGTTCTGCCAATTCATTCCGAAGTAGATCACGTACTTTCGTCTTGAACGTGAAGCGGCTAGTGGACATCCTGATTTCGTTTTGGAGCGCATTCCAAAGTAGAACTGACTGCACAAAGAAGGGAGAATTGATGAAGTTGGAGGTATGAGGGGGGCATAGAAGAAGCATATTGTTGCATTTTCGATCATGATTGGAGCATAGTAGACAGAAGTGGGGTACGAGGTATTCGGGTAATGATGGGGAGTTGAGGCAAGAGAAAAAGGTCGTCAATCACGTCAATCAAGTCACTGCAATTGGGTACGGAAAGCAGACACATAGTCATACCTGAGAAATCTACATTACCAACTTATATTCTTCAAAAGTACATTAAATTGTACAATTTTATGCATGGTGTGACCTAGGCCCAACTGAAAATCAGCGCTTTGTCCGACACAATGCTGAATTGGGTCCATTTTTGACCTCGCAATTTTTTTTTTTTAAAATACAACTCCCGCATGAGGTACATCCTGTGTCGCGGGGAACTTTACAAACACACATGTAACGGACACAAAGAACACCCAGACTCAGGTCAACACTTTGTTGATCACAAAGTGATGTCCCACGTGGGATTTGAACCCACGGCACTTGGCGCAGTAGCAAACGTCGTAGTGACCGCTTAAACCACTAGGCCAACCGTGCAGTCATTATGTTATGTTACCTTCATATTTACTATTACTTTCATTTGTTGCCAAAATTAATATTTTTCTTTATTCTTTCTTTCAATGTTTACCTTGATTACAAATTGAAATAAGACATGACGCTGAGATGGTACGATACTTCTTGAGCCTACTGAACAATAGTCAAAAGAGTCAGTCCGTTTCGTGAACATTGTTACAAAACTCCATACCTCAACTATTTACTGGATCAAAATACAACTTGTGAGGTTTTAAGTTTTGTTAGCCAAATTCACACCCATAATAACAGAAATTTATAGAAAATATCGCCATCAACGAATTAGTCAACATAATACAATGATTTTTTATTAAACTTTACATGTTCTCAAACTGCCTCGGTGGCGCAGTGGTAGCGAATGCGACTGCTGTGCTTGAGGTCTCGGGTTCAAATCCTGGGTCGGACCAAGTGTTTGTGTGATCTACAAATATTTGTTTCGGAGTTTGGGTGTTTTCTATGTATAATATGTATGTATTTACAAAAATAAAAGTATATATGTATTCATATCAGTTGTCTAGTACCCATATTACAAGCTCTGCTTAGCTTGGGACTAGATGGCGTTGTGTGTTAGATGTCCAAAAAAAAAAAATAAAAAAAATAGTGTTAAAGCATTACAAAAAGCTCTTTGCAAACACACTGAGGTAGGATTATTTCATTGAATAAACTCCCTAGAGGCACATAATAATTAAACAGTAGCAAAGTGTTCGTTTATAAGCTGTAGAAAATGTAATTGGAAATAAGTACTAACAGCCCCCAAGTACATCGTTTACTCGGCTTCATTGTTCTAATTCAGAGATTCTTAATGAGCTTTAAGCATGAATGTTTCATTTTCTGTTTTTTAACATTTGGGAAAGAATGTTTGAATAAATAACTAACTTTATGTTACTGTTTATGGGGTAATTACTTTTTAACCTTGACTTCTACTGTGTTATGATTAAAGGTAGTTCAGCTTTATATCGTTTAAAAGTTGAATTAATAATAATTAGTTATGTTTTGGAGATTATTTCATAATTATTCAATTAAGGGTTATATTTTTCAATGAAAAAAATAGCACCTACTGATTTAGCCTTTCACAACTTTTACATGGGTTTTACATGGGCTTTTTTTGACTGCGTCGGTGGTGCAGTGGTAGTGAATGCGACTGCTGTGCTTGAGGTGTCGGGTTCAAATCCTGGGTCGGACCAAATGTTTGTGTAATCTACAAATATTTGTTTCGGAGTTTGGGTGTTTTCTATGTATAATATGTATTTATTTACAAAAAAAAAGGATATATGTATTCATATCAGTTGTCTAGTACCCATAACACAAGTTCTGCTTAGCTTGGGACTAGATAGCGTTGGTCGTAAGATGTCCGAAATATTTATTTATTATTATTTATTATGGGTAGACTGTCGTGGTAATGGGTAGTCTACCCGCAACCACGTTGGAATATCGTAATCTTTTTAAAAACAAATATCGCAAATAAGTATACAACATAAACTATATATCACCCTACGATGATGAGACTTAGTGAAACAAAAAATAAGAAGCGAAGTCGCAATCTGTCCAAATATTAGTTTGTGCGCTTATAAACCGGATGGTTCCAATTGGGTCATTGTTCATGTTGATAGTGGTTGATGTTTCGTTTTCACGTCTTAATTGCTGCTCCTGTATCAATAAAATTTGACATAGCGTTACTTAAATTTTTGAGGAAAGACATAGTCTATCTTTACATGCTGCTGGAGCCCCGGACAACAGCTTGTTAGTATTGACATTGTATTTTTAACATTTTTATTACTAAACAGAAGAAGATAATTAGCTAATAAAATTTCAAACCTAACAACACATTTTTCAAAAACTTACATTAAAAATTTCCCAACACGTCATTTTTGGAACGAAGTTCCTTATCGCGCGATATGAACGAAAAAACGAAGGGGGCTAGACGGAAATTGTCGCGACATAATTTGTTGTCACGACACTTTTTGCTATTTTAAATTTTATTTGTTATTAGTTTATTTTTCATTGCTTGAAGCAACCCAGATACTAGATATATATCTATATATATAATAGATAGATAAGATTTCGAACTTTTATATATACATATCATCATTATCATCATTTTCATCAATTCATCATTTTCATCACTTTCATCATTTTCATCATCTTCATCGTTTTCATCATTTTCATCATTTTCATCACTTTCATCGTTTTCATCATTTTCATCATCTTCATCGTTTGCATCATTTTCATCATTTTCATCACTTTCATCATTTTCATCATTTTCATCATCTTCATCATTTTCATCATTTTCATAATTTTCATCAATTCATCATCTTCATCACTTTCATCATTTTCATCATTTTCATCATCTTCATCATTTTCATCATTTTCATAATTTTCATAATTTTCATCATTTTCATCACTCATCATTTTCACCATTTTCATCATCTTCATCATTTTCATCATTTTCATCATTTTCATCACTTTCATCATTTTCATCATTTTCAGCATCTTCATCACTTTCATCATTTTCATCATTTTCATCATTTTCATTAATTCATCATCTTCATCACTTTCATCATTTTCATCATTTTCATCATCTTCATCATTTTCACCATTATCATCATTATCATTATTATTCTCTTTATTCCATTTGTATATACATATCAATTACATTTTTAAATATACATATAAAACAAATACATTTAAAAATATAAAAAATAGTAGACCACCGACTTCGGGTACAGGGACCAAGAAACCGGTGGTTAGGGCTCCAAAGACAGGAACCTCCTCACTATACGTGCCGTGTCAAGGAGGACTGCCTTCTGTATCAGACCCTTGATCCAGCCCCCTAACGTGAGCCTCTTAAGATGTTGGTCGAGGCTCTTGGCTATCAATCCGTGAGCAGATACGACTATCGGAACAATGATCGCCGAATCCACATTCCACATATCGACAATCTCGTGAGATAAATCCAAATATTTTATTTGTTTTTCTTTTTCAACTTTCACGAGATTCTCGTCATGAGGAACGGCGATATCGACAATCATTGCGCGGCGCTCTAATCGATCCATCACCACAATATCAGGCTTATTGGCTACAATAGTCCTGTCTGTAATAATAGATCGATCCCAATATAACGTAGCACGACCATTCTCGAGAACTGGATCGGGCACATACCTGTAGTATGGTACCTCTGAACTCACAAGATTGTATTTAAGGGCAAGTTGCTGATGTACGATCCTGGCTACTTGGTTGTGCCTGTGCAAATACTCGCCGTTAGCAAGACGAGAACAACCAGAAACAATATGCCTGATAGATTCTCCAGGACGGTGACATGCCCGACAAATGTCGACCGTACCATCCTTCAGGATATATTTCCGGTAGTTACTCGTCATGATAACTTCGTCCATAATCGCACAGACAAAACCTTCGGTTTCTCCGAAGAGATCACCATACCGTAGCCAGGACGTAGATGCTTTGAAATCTATATCAGGCCCATTTAGGGCCCGATAAAATCGACCATGGAGTACTTTGCCCTTCCATACTTCTCTGCGATCATTAGTACTAAGTACTACAGGTTTGCGCCAATTCTCTTTAGCCAGAGCGAGCGGAGTGAGCCCGGTATCCACTGTAACTACACTACGATGCACTCCCACATCAGTTTGTAGAAAATATTCTCTAAGATTGTATACCTCGCGATTGTGTAGGGTCTTGATATTTAGTAATCCACGACCCCCTAACTTTCGCGGGATATACAATCTCATAACCGATGAACGTGGGTGGTGCATTCGGAATGCAGTCAACAATGTACGGACTCTCCTATCAATGGCATCTAATTCAGTCTGAGTCCATCTAAGTACACCAAAGGAATACATCAGAACCGGCATAACCCAACCATTGCAAGCTCGCACCTTGTTACCGCCTGATAAAAGACTTTTAAGTACTTTTTTCAGGCGGCTAAAGAAGCGTTCCCGCAACGTTTGCTTCATGTCAGGTTCTGGTATTCTTAAGGACTGTGAAAAACCTAGATATTTGTAGGTCTCTGTTACAGACAGAGATCTGAGTTTTGTGGCATCTGAAAGCTCTATACCTTCAGATTCCACAATCTCACCTTTTTTTACATACATAACTGCACACTTGTCTACACCAAATTCCATTTTGATAGAATTACTAAAGTTTTCCGTAACCTTTAGTAATCCTGTCAATTGTAATTTAGTGGGGGCAAGTAGTTTCAAATCATCCATGTAAAGGAGGTGAGATATACCTCGATCATCTTTCTGAAACCTGTAGCCTAACCCTGAACCCTCTAATAGAGTGCTCAGAGGGTTCAAAGCTAGACAAAACCACAAGGGGCTCAGACTGTCACCTTGAAAGATGCCTCGCTCGATCTTTATAAGTACGTCGTTCATCGCAGACTGCCGACATTCAGGATAGCGAAGTGCTGTTCTCCATTGCCCCATACACAACTTCAAGAAAGTGCACAGAGTTGTATCAATTTTATACAACTCAAGCACCCTCAAAAGCCATGTATGAGGAACGGAGTCAAAAGCCTTCTTGTAATCTATCCAGCATGTCGCCAGGCTCTTACGATTACGACGTACCTGCTGGCTAATGGTCATGTCTATGATAAGGAGCTCTTTAGTGCCACGGGTCCCACTTCTACATCCATTCTGAGAAATAGAAAGTATCGAATTGTGATTAATGTGTGTTGTAATTTTGAGTCTCAGAATAGATGTCAGAAGTTTGTACAAAGTTGGTAAACATGTTATAGTTCTAAAATTTTTGGGATCCATGGCATCACCAGATTTGTAGAGTAAGTGGGTTATGCCAGTGGTCAAAAATTGTGGTAATGAACCCGAATCCAATGCTGTTTGGAATTGAGATGCTAAGCACGCATGTGAGCTTCGGAACCACTTAAGCCAAAAGTTGTGCAGTCCGTCAGGACCTGGTGCTTTCCAATTCGGTAATGAACGAACCGCACAACTTACATCTTCTTCATTGATGCTAATAGGTTCTCATAATTTTAGTTATTATTATTATTATTAACATTTCAGTCATTATTATTATTATTAATATTATTGTGTACAATATGTATATCATAAAACTAGAAATTACGTAAAATATTGAAGTAAATATAATATTTGTATCGTCTTTCTATTTCGAACTTCGTTCCATCCGGGTGTCCCTTGACACCTCTCAAGTTTTTTAAATTTGTGTTGGGAACATACGCAAGTAATTAAGTTTACAAGCCAAGCGTGAAGATTATGGATACACGGTTGAACACTTTGATGACGGTGGGCTGTAAACTGTTACATTCATTTAAAACATTATGACAGAACAACAATGGAGTTTTAAATAAACCCACGTATAATTAATTCCAAGAAAATATCAAGAATTAAGTATTACCAAATTTAAGACCTTAATGAAACCAAAACTAGGTGAAATGGTTACACAGTTTTGGACTATTTAGATAACAAATTTGCTTGGGATTGATGAGGCTCACTCCAGTTACGTATTTTGTGTGAAAGTGATAGACATTTTAATATTTATTTTCTTATAATTTTTATACAACATGAACATATCGAGAAGTGCAATGGCTTTACCAGGCTGTAGTATAAGAAATCCTCCTGACTAGTTATAAGAAATACACTCTTTTGCAAAAAAAACGGGCACTTAAGCAAAGAACTATTTTATAGTTACTATTAGTTTGTTTGACAATTTTAGGTATTGTTATCCTCAGAATTTCATAAATTAGTGAGGAAGGAATAGGTATCATCAGTTTTATCATAACATTTTGATTAAATTATTGAGAAATAATGTTTAAGCTCAAAACACTATTATTGTACCTGCTCGCTAAATAAAAATGAAACGCGTTAATTTCTTTGTTTTTCTAAAATACATTAAAAACAGATAAAAGTTTAGTATTGAGTGTGACCTCCTCTTGCTGAAATCACGGCTTGCATTCGTCTGGGCATGCTAGCGAGTATACCTTTTATGGTTTCTTGGGGAATACGTTCCCACTCCGCGGTAATCACATTCTTTAGCTCTCTGATGGTCTGCGGAGCCGGCTGCACTGATCTCACTGGTCGCTTCAGAACGTCCCAGACATGCTCTATGGGATTGAGGTCCGGACTTCTAGCTGGCCAGTCCAAACGACGAATTCCGACTTCTAGCATATACGCTTCCACATCGCCAGACCGGTGGGCGCGAGCGTTGTCGTCCATAAAAAATGAGTTTTCGCTAAGAGCGGTTAAAGCGGGTTGTGCATAAGGAATTTGAACTTCCGTTATGTATCGGTGTCCAGTCAGTGTACCGTTTTTGATGAAGACTAACTCCGTACGATCCATGGAATTTATTCCTGCCCAAAACATAACAGAGCCCCCTCCATAAGGTGTGATTTCTTCAAAACATGCCTCTGCAAAGCGTTCTCCTCGTCTACGTAGCACTCGCCGACGTCGGTCTTCACCATGCAGAGATATCCTGGCTTCATCGGAGAACAATATCCTATCCCAGTCTTCATGAGTCCATGACACACAATTTCGAGCGAAGCTAAGCCTGGCAACTCGATGTCCACGGAGTAATTTAGGGCCGCGTGCCGGGCGATGACTGTGTATATTAGCAGCAAAAAGCCTCCTCCTGACCGTCCATAGACTAATTTGCACATTTCTTACTTCTTCGAGGCTGTTCTTGAGGTCCACATAAGAAGATTTGCGATTTCTCAACGCTTGACTAACTAGAAAACGATCATCCCGTGGTTCAGTCCATGTCTTTCTGCCAGAACCAGGCCTTCTCTTGACGGAACCGGTCTCTTGATAGCGCTGCCAGGTCCTTTGAACTGTCGACCAACTCACATTTAGCCTCTGAGCCACGAAGCATTGGCTGCAACCTTCTTCAAGCAGCGCAAAAATTTTGCTCGCTTTTATCACTTTATCTACCATTTTCGAGATTGCTAAACAGCAATAACTATACTTTTAAATGTCAAGGACATCAGATAATTTAATAAAAATTGACAAAAAGTTAATTACAGTCGATATTAACTATAGGGAATTCGCGCCACAAAATGTAGTTAAAAGTTATTTTCTTTGAAAACGAGGCTCAGTCAAAAATTTGAATTTGGAATGTACTCTTATAAACATTATGGCACTTATATAACTGGCCAGTAACATGTTCAAATGATTAAAACCTTTTTGGTATTTTATTTTTTTCAGCCAGGAAGAAAATCGAAACCGCCCGTTTTTTTTGCAAATGAGTGTATTATAAATTTGAAGTTGAGTTTTATATTTCTAAAGTATTAGAATAACGATCAAGTGTTTGCGGATCTACCCTCCATTTGATATCGTACACAGAGGACTTCCCTCTTATTACAAGCAATTAGGCTAAGATTAGAGGTAGCAGTAATATTCTTAAAGATAAATCTTTATTAAAAATTCAATCATTCTGATCGAACTGAGAAATGCTGAAACATAACTTATTATTCATTTTGTCATAATGAGGCAAGTATTTTCGTTCAAATACGTACATTTTTAGTTCTAAAGCTAAAAACAGTCACCTCTACACATATCGACTCTTTGAATAAACCGTTATGTGTTGTTGCTAAGTTGTCAGTCGAAGTGCAACCGCAAGAATCAAAGTGTAGCCAGTTGCTGTACTGACATACTGCATAACTAACCAGTGACGCTGTAAATACAGCCTATATTTATTTATTTATTTATTTATAACTTCATGCACATGTACATCGGCGGACTTAATGCCAAGGGCATTCTCTACCAGCCAACCTTTGGGGGGTGTAGAGATCTGGTAAGGTAGGTGCATCGAGGTTAATGTTGTAACCTAAATTAATCCAACCAATACAAAAATTTATATACTTAAATAGATACATACATCCATACAAAAATAAATATATATAGATACACAATACATATACTTATTAATCGTACACTGGAAAGTAGACTATAAGTAGGAGTACATTTAAATATGTTATTCCACGATTTGAAGAAGGTGATTGTGTACGCTCTTTTTAAAAATGTAACGGCTTGTGGATATTTCCATCAGTGACCTCAGTTGCTGACAGCTTATATTGTTTTGATAAAACGTAATATTGCAAATTACCTTTGAATCGCAGTAGCAAACGCCTGCCCGACAGTGCCCGACACCAATCCTTTTTAGCAATGTAAGTGAAAAAGAGTAAGTGGGGAAAATGCAATATAGATAATACTATATATCTAGGTTCTACAAATATTCGGAATGCATGTGTGTTTTTGATGTACCCTCACTATGTTTTTGAAATAGATTTTTTGTAAATAACGTGAGTTCTTTTTTTTTGTATCGCAGTAATTTAAGTGTTGTGTAAATTTTCTAATGTATAAGTAAATTTGTATTTTATTCTTTATGAGAAATAAATGATTTTAAACCTGATATACCTCAAATGATTGTATAAAGAATGAGTTCTTATCAACAAAACAAACGATAAAACGTGCTATTTGTTGGCTGTATAATAGAAAGTCTTTTAAAGATGACCCTGAAAGTTTTCCTTCGATGTCTTTTACAAAGATACCCAAGTAGTGTACAAAGAGTACATTTTTACGATGAAAGAATAGTGATGGCCGACTGTTACGTGCTACAGGGATACCAGCCAGTACTTTTGCTGTGTTGATACTTTAGTATCGCAATAAAAATAGGCTAACTACTCAAAACGTACATTTTAGCACTAAATGAAAGGCCAATGTAACGTGACATCCTACAGAGCCTTAACATTTCTTTACTTAAATTACTGTCTCCGTCACGTGCTCCTCTAAGTACTAGTTAAGTAATGTAGTAACTCGAGTGAATTGTTGTAGATAAAATGTACTTAAGTTGTAACTTCAGCTGCTCTTAAAAATAAACTTTATTAATAAGTAAGTAAGGTATCATTTTTTAAATACTTTAATTTCCAAATTTTTAAATTCCAATTCTTAAATTATAAGTAAATAAAATAAAATAAAAATAAAAATAAAAAAAATAAAAAAGCCTTTTATTTCTCGCTTTCTATAATTAGTTGCATGCAGTACAATGATAATTTAATCTTAAACATTTGTATTTCCTATCCAATTTAATTAAATTTAACTTAGAAACAAATGATACAAATACAGAATCTTACTTTCCATACATAATGCAAATTTATTCCAATTTCATTCAAATAAATCAATGTAAATATTAAAAAATAAGAAAAATAAAAATTAACAATTCAACAAACAATAAAACTAAGTACATGACTAAACAAATCCCTAATCACAATTGCAATTGAATTGTAATAGATGTTGATTCTATTAATTAGATGTAGTTTATTATTATTATTAAATAATAGTTTTGTTAGCAAGAACCCTCTCCATGAAAGGTAAAGGCCTCCTCCAGAGATGACCAGTGCTCTTTATTCTCTGCCACTCGTGACCATTGAGTACCTGCTACTTTTATGATATCGTCCACCCAGCGTGCATTTGGTCTACCTCTTCCTCTACGTCCTAGTGGGCCTGTCCATTGTGTTGTTTCTCTTGTCCATCGCTTATCGTTCAGCCTCGCTACGTGTCCAGCCCATCGCCATTTAAGCTTTTGTGAGTGGCTGAGAGCGTCTGTGGCTTTGGTTTTCTTTGTTATACGGGTATGGCGTATCTTATGGATTTTCTTGATTTTCAGAATACTTCTCTCCATACCTCTTTGGCAGGATGTAATTTTGTTTTTTACTTTAGTGGTGAATTTCCAAGTTTGGCAGGCGTATGTTAACGTGGGAAGTAAGCAGGTGTTCATGACTTTCGTTTTCATTCGTATGGCCATATCGCCTTTAAGTATTTCTTTGAGACTCCAGAATTTTTTCCATGTCATGTTGACCCTCCTCTCTATTTCTAGATCATTGTTTTGTTGGTTGAACGAAACTTGTTTTCCCAGATAAATATAAGCTTTAACATATGTCAAGGCTGAATTTTCCAGATATATTGGTCTTTCATTATGGTTCGTCATGATGTTAGTTTTAGTTAGGTTGATTTCTAAGCCCACCTTTCGACTCTCTTTGTGTAGAGTGTTTATCATTACTTGCAGTTGATTTGTACTTTCTGAAAGCAGGACTATGTCGTCGGCAAATCTCAAGTGGCTCAAGCGACGACCATTTATATATATGCCAAATTCTTCCCATTTTAGTTTTCCAATTATGGCCTCCAGTACCGCGATGAAGATAGTCGGCGAGAGCGGGTCTCCCTGCCGTACGCCTCTTCCCATCTGTATGGGTGGTCCTGTGGTCTCTAGTTTCACCCTACTAGTGCTATTGTCATAGATATTTTTTAGAACTTTTATATAGTCCAGTGGCACTTCTTGTGAGAGTAGAGTTTCCCATATTACTGAGTGAAACAGAGAGTCAAATGCTTTTTGGTAGTCGATAAAGACAATGTATAGTGGTCGCTTAAACTCCTGGAATTTTTTAATTAACATTTCTAGTGAGTGTATGTGATCTATAGTTGAAAAACCTCTTCTGAAACCCGCCTGTTCAATAGGTTGATATTTCTCTGTTTTTTCTTTGATTTTTTTCTCTATTATTGATGAGAACAGTTTGTATAGTGATGGTAGTAGGCTTATCGGTCTGTAATTATTTATGTTATTAGGATCTCCTTTCTTATAAAGCAAGATAATATCGGACTCTGACCATTGACGAGGGGTGTATGAGGTGCACAGTATTTGATTGAACAGTTGAGTTAGTGGCTTTGTCAGGTACTCACATCCAATCTTTATGACTTCGTTGGTGAGCCCGTCGGGACCTGGACTTTTCTCCATTTTTAGTAATTTAATCCCTTTATTTACTTCGGATTCATCTATGATAGCTCTCTCCTCCACTCTATGTGTGTTCGGTAATTCATTTTCACAATGATCCGGTGCTCTGTATAGGTTCTTATAGAATTTTGTTGCTATTTTCAATATATCTGCTCTATTTTGGGTTTTGTTTGTGTTGTCCCTCAGCTCTTCGATCCACACCTTGTGAGTTCTCAATTCTTTGTATGCTTTTTTAATACTATTTGCAGTATTAATATGCTTTTCGATGATGCTTGTGCTGTATGCTTTGTAGTCCAGATTGATAAGTTTACTTATGAGTTTGTAGAGTGCTTTTAACTCATTTTTCAAGGCTCTTGATTTTGGTTTTGTCTTTTGTAATTCTTGTCTTCTGTATATTAATGCACGAGTGCGGGCTGATAATACTTGGTTTTTTGCCCAAGGCATTCTCTACCAGATGTGGAAGTTTTGTGTGGCAGGTGCATTGTGGTGGAAATAAGAGGATGTAATTGCTAAGACTAACATAATTCATAATACACATATACATAAAATATATATATATATATATGGATATACACACACCCTGATACACAAACCTTATATATGTACACTGTGAGTAGGAACTAAATTGTTTCTTAATTATAGTTTTCCTGCCATTTCGTAAAGAGGTGGTTTTTGACGTTCATTTTGAATGTGACACGACTTGTTGACATCCTGATTTAAAGTGGGAGCGAGTTCCATAGTAGTACAGCTTGTACAAAGAACGAGGAGTTCATGATGTCGGAATTGTGAGAGGGACATAAGAGAAGCAAATTGTTCTTAAGAGAACAATTTTTTTATGAGAGAGACATAAGTGTCTCTCTCATAAAAAAAAAATATATATTTTGGGTATATGTCTTGTTTCGCGAGGACTTTACCAACATAAATGTACAGGAACACCCAAATTCATAACAACAACTAATGGATCACACTAAGCTTTGTTCCATGTGAATCGAACCCACAACACTAAGCGCAGTAGAAAGTGACGAGGTGACCTCATAAAACACTTTGCTGTCCGTGCAGTTGTTTAATTAGAAATCATTTATAGATCCACAAGTAAGGTCGACAATACACTTGTGACACCTCTGGTGTTGCGCTTCGCTTACCATCATGCAATACCCCTGCTTGTTTGCCTCCTATACCATAACAAAATAAAAGTTACCTTATATATACGTACTTATATGTACGACCGCGAAATTTACGTCGTGGAGCGCCCACAAGGTCGAAGAAGCCGAGGGAGACGACTGACTCGCTTGGAAGACGACCTCAGGAGAACAGTCGGCCCTGATTGGAAAGAAGTAGCGCAGGATAGAGATAAATGGGAATCTTTAGAGGAGGCCTTTACCCAAACCGGGGTTCCTGCTGAAAGTTAAAGAACAATTTTTTTTTTACTTATTGTTTAAACTTAATTATTAACTAAATTAACAAAAACCATAACTTCTAGTTATAAATGTGAAAGTAACTGTGTCTATCTGTCCTGTTTTCACGGCCAAACCAAAGCTCCGATTTCAATGAAATTTGGCATAGAGGTACTTTGATTCTTGAGGAAGGACATGGGCTACTCTTTGCTGCGATAACCGACAACCACGCGGGCGGAGCCGCGCACAAAAGCTAGTATATTTATATATACGGATTAGAAATAAGATTAAAGTGGGGTCAAATGGAGTACAACCTAGCTGTCTACTTTTCGTTCCAGCATTCGACATAACCTCTTTTCCACGACTGTACCGCGGCTTTCAATTCTTAACATATACCCAAATAAATATTTAGTGTGTTTAGACGATATCTATTTATTTATTTAGGTATACCAACAGCACACATACGATACACTTTTAAAATAATTATTTAGTATAGTAGTATATAGTAATTAGTAAGGAAACAGTGTTCGAGATTTGAAAATCATATTTATATTGAGATTTTGTATGAAGTTAAAGTGATTCTGTAGATTGTGTACGAATATTTGTTAAATAAACAAATCCTTGTTAAAAAAAAAAAAAAAAAGCATTTTCTAGTATGCATGCCTATTACAGGTACACACAACATTCAATCATCGAGTAAATTGTATTTTACTTGAATGTACTTTTTTTTTTTTTTTTTTATTGAATAGTGGGCAAACGAGCATACGTATCACCTGATGGTAAGCGATTACCGCCGCCCATGGACACCCGCAACACCAAAGGCGTCACAAGTGCGTTGCCGACCTTTGGGGGATAGGAAAGGGGATGGGGGGAGGGGTTGGGGTATGGGCCTCCGGTATCCTCACTCACTCGGTGAAACACAGCGCAAGCGCTATTTTACACCGGTTTTCTGTGAGGCCGTGGTATCACTCCGGTCGAGCCGACCCATTCATGCCGAAGCATAGCTATTGTGTATATGTATATACGAGTATGTATGTAAAACTATGAATGAATAGTGGTACTCAGTTATTTGTTACTAGCTTTCGCCCTCGGCTTCGCTCGCATTTAACAAAACTCCTATGTGACTTCTAATACCTGTAAGAATATGTTTTTTTTTTAATTATTTAGGGGGCAAACCAGCAGACGTATCGCCTGGTGGTAAGCGATTATCGCCGCCCATGGACACCTGCAACACCGGAGGCGTTACAAGTGCGTTGCCTGCCTTTTATAGGAAGGAGTACGCTCTTTTCTTGAAGGTTTGAAGGTCGTATTGGTCCGGAAAAATCTATTTTTATTTTCTTTGTCTCTCTGCCTGTTTGTTCCGGCTTTATCTCTGGAATGGCTGGACTGATTTTGACGGGTTTTCTTCCCCAGTTTTCGTAGATCTTCGTAGATCTATGATACAAGGAGTAACTTAGACTACTTTTATTTGACTAACATTGCCCCGCGGCATCGCCCGCGGTTGATGTCGTACCGTGGGTAACACCGCGGGGCTCAGCTAGTTTATAATATTAGTAGAATGTAAAAAATAAAGTAAAATGAATTGTAAATTAAGTATTAGTAAATTTCTGTTATTTCGAAGAGTACGCCCAATTTCTAAAATGCGAGTTAAATACCAAAAAAAAATACTTAAGATAAATTACAGAACTAAACCTACGAGCACAATGGTCCGACACTGCCTTTTTTTTCGTTTCTGAAAACACGAAGAAATTCTTTTTACTTTTTTATTGACTTTTGCATATAATACAATAAAGTTCTAGTATGTATTATGACTTGTCAAGATAAAAAAATCCCTAGCAGAAGCAGACCCGGGGGGCGGCGCAGGCGCTGCGGAACGTGCGCGCCTCGGTGGAGAGTAACGGGCACATCGGGGTAGGTATGTCAGGGTTCCAAGGTATTCTTTTCTAGGGTGCAGCTAGTTACTCGGCTTCTAGTACCCTAGATGGCGTGCGGTTTTAGTCGGATCAAATCATGCCACGAGTCCAACATGCTAACAGGAGATGGAATGGAATGCACTAACAGGTTTCTAACAAATTTGGCTAGGTAGGGCGGGAAACTCGAGCAGTGAAGGTGAGCGTTGATGTGCATCTCAAAGGGGGCCTCCTTAAACCTACACCTAGGTCGTAAATCCTGGGAACTGCTTTGAGTTTCTCCCTCTGCCACACGATGGACCCGGCACCCGCACGGTGAATCCATGGAGTGCTAAGAAGTTTGTCTCTATTTTATTGCGTCCAGAGACACACATACAAAAGCAAAAAATTGAGTGGAAAAATTTAAATACTTGCTTTTATCAAGTTGGTTCGAAAGCAAAAAAAGGTAAGTAATGATTTTTTTAATTCTAATGAGATAAAAATAGATATGTGGAGGAACAGGTGTCATGTCCCTCCAACACAAAGGGAGGATCCTCAGACCAGGCGAGGTGATCACGACTGGCAGGTCACTGCCCAACAGTTGATGTTGGGATGTTGTATATATGATAATCGGCGCAAAAACTTTTATTGCCCGTAGTTCAGTGTCTCTTCGATAGGTGGGGCTGTAGTAGTTTTACTGTTGTGTTATATGTATCTGGATGTCGCCACAGATATGATGGGTGAACATGCTCTACCGTATCTCGGAGACTACGTTAAGCCGTCACGCCCAGTTATCATACGAGCTTTTTTTTGCTAACCCTCACAGGGAAGTTGGAAACCAAAAAAGTGCAAGAACAGCCTGTCTACAGAATATCCCCTAATACTTTGGTTGTGTAGGTCAGATGGCAGTGGCTCATCTTAAAGAATCCAAATTTAGCCGTATCGTATTAACTTAAAGTAGACCCCTAACTCATTTGGCTAAAGACCAGCAGAAAAAAATAGACAAACTGCATTTTATTTTGCTTCTTTTTACATCAGTTTGATACTAACTATAATCTTATCGGTGAAAGCGGTTTATAAACCCAAACTAAGCATGTACTTTTAGAAGAATTGGGAAAATGCGTCATAGGTTAAGTGTTAAATCAATAGGATCATAGTATTTGTACTATTTAATATGAAACTGTCCCTGTGGTGATAGATTAGCAATGCAGTGTGACTAATTACGCAGGACAACATCACTGCAAAAGTAAGGAAAACTTGAAACAATCCCTTCTGACCACCTTTTAAAACGAGAAGCTTATGTTCAGCAGTTGACTGTAAAGGCTGAGATATTGATGTAATGCAATATTTTAAAGTTGGTAACCTCAGAGATTTACTTTCTGCGTTGATAAATCAAACAGTTCGAGAGTAATGTTACGTGTATATACAATTTTTACCCCTTCGATCGTTATTTGCGCAGTCCATTATCTCAAAATTTTATTATCTTATTACTAAAAGTACGGAAAAATATAAGAGTACCTTTTCCTAAAGAACAAAGGTGTTTTTCTCGAGGGATTGAAACGACCTCAATCTTTTACATTCATATAAAATTTTAAGCAAAAAATAACTTGAAAATAAATCCAAGCTAACCAACAACTTACTGGATCTTGAAACAAAAGAACTAGAAAGTTTTGCGAAAATTACATGTTTGAATTGATTGACTTCGTTAATGAATAAATAAAAATTTAAACAAAAGAAAATCGATTTTAAGAACTGAACCACAACCAAAAACATAGTTAAAATCGGTTAACTCAGTCGAAAATTGTGACGCTACAAACATAACAATTACAGTAAAATTGAGAATCATTTTTTTGAAGTCGGTTAGTAAAATTACTTCAGTGGTTCAGGTGCTACGGTGAAACATACAAACAAACATACAATGCCAAATTGTTTCGGAAAAAGGTTTCGTAAATAATTTCTAATCATATGGCCTGACCATAAGACCATAGTATGATGTGTTCTGATATGTCCGTTAGCAACAGCTTTTACGTTTGTTGGGTAATAACATCATGTTTACAAAATAGTACATTAATATTATCTAGATTAAAAAGAAACCTAAATGTTCTAGTAATAAAATTTAAGCTACATTTACATTGAGTTTAACCTCTTCGTAAGAATAAAGGCTTTGTTTCAGTTTAGCGGAGGTGTACGTGGCTATGATTACAGCGGCTTTTGTATGTCTTGATTTTAAAAAGTACCCCATGTCTGTTCCCAAGAATCAAAATATATCCACGTCATTTTTCACTAAAATCGTTGCAGCAGTTAAGTTGTAAAAGTTAGCCGACAGACAAACTACTATTAACGAATTAATCTAAAATATTACTGTAAGAAATCACTTAAATTATTCAAAGAAGTTTTTGTTTAATTTTATAAAGTTTGAACGTGTTATGCCTTTGAAATTTAGAGGCATATTTGAATAATTCTGTTTGTTATTGATAGCCCAGTTTATGAGGAGGTATATAGGCGGTTTGTCATTGCATAACAACCTTTACGAGCAGGACAATAACCATAAAAACATGTAAATTTGCAAGGAAAGGTTTGTATATTCATTAAAAATGTCATATTATGTATGTTTATAAATTGATAGCTGTGTTCTAAGACCCTGTTATTTCGAGATAGGAACACGAAGTTATTTTGATTCTACGTTTAAGTTTAACAGAACTGAGAGAAGGAAAAAAAATTAAAAAATCAGAGAAAAGTTTAACAAATCTGTTATTTTCTTATTAAGTTTTTAGCCTCAGTTTCCGTGTATGCGTTCCGTGCGTGAGTTGTCACTTAAGCAGGGCTTAAACATCTCATTAGGTCACCACTGTGTGGGTCAATATGCTGCATTGTTCATATTCAAAATGAGAATGAAGACCACTTGGATTCTGCGGGTTGGGGTTCCAGGGTTCTTACCCTAGGACATTTTTACCCTAGGAAAACCATGTGTGATATTAAAACACAGATAAATTTACACAGCTATACCGCGATAACCGACATACATAATGGTGGAACCATTATGTACGTCGGTCAATAGACTCGGTCATAAATAAAGGTTACCGTCGCCAATGGACACCCGCAACACCAAAAGCGTCACAAGTGCGTTGCCGACCTTTGGGGGATGGGAGAGGGAATGGGGGGACAGGTTGGGGTATGGGCCTCCGGTATCCTCACTCACTCGGTGAAACACGGCGCAAGCGCTGTTTCACACCGGTTTTCTGTAAGTTGACAAAAATTAATCAAATTCATTTGTCGCCATTTTGCGAGACCTTTGTAATTGAAATTTATGACTATAGAATTGAGATATGCTTTAGTGCTTCATATTTCCAATGTAATTAAATGTAATGGCAACAGATCCCTACCGGTGCACAGTTTACAGAATGTTTATTGGAAATGAAATGATTCACTGTAAATGTTATGTATTGCTGTTTTCACTTTGTATGTACCAACAGAATTTATTCGTTTTCTATAAGCTCAGTGTGAGTACTTGGCAAGAAAATAAAAAGTAATATTATATTGATGTGTGGAGGAACAGGTGCCATGTCCCTCCTACACAAAGGGAGGATCCTCCAATCAGGCAAGATGATCATGCCTGGAACTGGTAGTTTTATCCCACCAACACAAAGGGAACGGATGTCATGTCTGACCAACTACAGAGAGACCAACGAGGCCATATGCTAATATTCACTGCATAAACTTGTATAATTGGCAGCTCATCTTGAGAAACCATGACTGTAATCAACACATCCCCACAGATCCTTATTCCGTCACGATTAAAGAGAAAGTATTTATCTACCGATACGTTTTAAGCACATCGGCGTGCACGAATATACATATTCTATACAAGATACTGATAACTAGACACAGTTAATGTGCACGTCGAGAAGTAATTAGTTGACGTCAAAGATTACGTGTTGACTGAAGTTTGGTGTGGCAAGTCTTTGATGAAAACGTTTAGTAAAATTTTGAAAGGTTTTAAAGGATCAAATCGAACTCAGTAGAATAATAAGATTTAAGAAAGCAGGTATCCTACCTGGTATAATATAAGGCACGCTATAAGCTTTCTTATAGCCAAAAAGAACTAGATTTTCAGACTTCGCTTATTGAAAAAGACTTTTCGCCATCTCATGGAAATATTTTTAGTGATACTATAATATATCATTGATTTTGCTTTAATATTGAAATTTTTTAAGTACGTTATTTTCTATCCTTTTTTAGACAAAGTGGAAATAATTCCACTGGGATTCAAACCACAATCTTAGAAGAACCGCTGCGCAAAAGGTTTGTCTAAAAATTATTTTGCATTCGTCAAATTTAAATAAATTGGAGAATTTGAAAATAAGGTACTAAATATAATATAAATAGCTTTAATTTCTTTCTTGAATGCTGGATTGAATTGAAATGTCGTTTTATTTTTACCCGACTACGGCGAAGCGAAAAGAAAGGGCAAAAATGTATGTTTCTATATTCCACCGTAGTGCTAAACTGCTGAACCGATTTTAATGAGTAAGGTGTCAATGCAATCGTAATAATAGACTCATGACGATGGACTCGTTTGAGCTACGTAGTCATGGTACAGTTTTTAAAACTATTTCTTGTTGTACTAGAAAAGTTAAAGGTGTTTTTTTTGTATAAAAGCCATATTTTATTATTGTCGTGATATTTCCAATTTCCTCTTTGTTTTTATGTGTTGAATAGGATAATTCTAAGTGTAATTCAAGCCTAAGTATAATTTATCGGGCAGTATGCCCAAAAAAAGAATAAAAATAATGCAATATATTTTTTTCTAACTTGTCGCTACCAAGCTTTTTAGAGGAACTTTTTTACATCATATTCTTGCTTCTTGCACGCCTTTGTTTATTCTTTGTGTTGAAATTCCCTCGAATACCATCGACAGATGGTGATGTCGAACTTCAACCAAATAAAATCCGCACATTGCCTCGGGTACTGGAAGCCGGGGAACCAGGTGTACCAGAAAGGAAATCCTTGGAACCCCGACGAACCCCGGCCCACCCACTGTTTGTAGGTGGCCCCCACCTGTGTAGGAACCCTAACAACCCTTTTCTATTCAGAAAAGGGCGCGAGCACTTTACAGAGCTCGCGCCGCCACACCGGCCTGCTTCTGCTAGGGTTACTGGTGGCCTCACCTGTCGCCCTCAGGCTGCTCCTTGCACCCCTGATAATTTGTTTGCAAGATTTTATGTTGATCAGATAAGCTGTCATGAAACTTATCTAAAAATAAATAAACTAACGATTTTTTTTAAGTTACTAGTGCTCGCTCGGTGTTTCAAATACGACCTTAATTAATTATTTTGTGTTCATGTATTTTGAAGACGATATAACCCATAAAGAAAATTATATTAATATATCTCATGAAACATCTGCCTAACCTCTTCAGAAACTTATAGGCATAATGTAAGTCTATTAAGTTAAAGACAACTTAATTAAGTCTTAAAGCCTTACAAAGTTGTAAATATTGTTACAACTAGGCGTGGCGTACGGAAGTTGAAGCAAGAGTTCAATAGCGTGTAATGAACTTATGACCAAGTTAACGTAACTTAATTAAAAACAAGTAATGAAACTGGATCCCCTTCTCCCTTCCTCTATAGGACAACACGTGCCGGCCTCGGAAGTCACCGCTTCAGAGTGGTAGACATACACTCTCTCACTCATCGATTCGGTTCCTCCTCCCTGTGCCTAGCGGTTATAAAACCTGGAACTCACTACCAGCGCACATGATTCCGTCCCAATACGATCGCGGGTCCTTTAAGCTGAGCGTGAAAAAGCATCTCACTATAGTCGTTCCAATAGTTTATTTAACTTTTGACAGCTCTAATACTTAATCAAATAGTGATACCCTGACCCGTTACCTATTCGATTTCTTTCATCGATCGATTTTATGCATTAAGAAGTTTTAATCGATTTAACAAACTCATTATTTTATAGATAATTTCGTACTTCATATTTCTATGTGTTTCAATGTGCGACCTCCTTTGTCAAAATAAAGAAGAAATGGATTAAAATAATGTTGTTCAAATATGACGGTTCTATGTCATGAAAAAATATATAAAAGGAACTGAATTTTCAAAATGTATTATTGTATTGTGTTGTAATTCAGTGGTTAATATTGTATTTGTTAAACTATTGATGATCTTTATTAAATCTCTCTATGTCTATTTTAAAATAATCTACAGTATTTCAATGAGTAACCTTCAATATAGTTGAGTATTTATATTCCTCCGTATTGATTTATTTGTGAATTCTCACGTTTGGTTGAGTTGAGCGTATCGTTCCTGCCTTCGTTACTGTCAAAATGCCAAAAAAGAAAGTACTCAAAGGACAAACAAGAGAGTTTGTCTTGCGACTTCGTGAATACTTTGAAAATGAAAGCCGTAATGGTGGGCCTCTTATACCAGTGACTCAAGTTAGAGACCGTGTTGCAGCAGCATTAGGTATTAGTGCTCCAACAGTGGCAAAAATAACAAAAGAAGGCTACGGCAGCAGTGGCATGGAACAGAATAAGCTATCTACACCTAAGAAAAAACGTCCGCCTAGTAAAGTTACAGCCGTTGACAATTTTGACGCTGATGCTATTCGTCGTCATATATACGACTATTACCAAAGAAAAGAGATTCCAACATTAAAAAAACTAACACAATCTCTTCGAAATAGTGGTTTGTTCCGTGGTCAAAAATCTTCTCTGACAAAGGTATTGAAAGACATTGGAATGTTATTCCAAAAATGTGACAAACGAAAAATTTTAATGGAACGCAATGATATTGCTTTGTATAGATGCGATTTTTTAAGACAAGCAAAAAAAATAGAAGATTGGTCGAATGTTGTTTTCACAGATGAAACTTGGCTCAATGCGAATCATACGCTGTCAAAAACTTGGACTGACAACACCGTTGGCTCCACTTCTACAGTACCGATGGGAAAAGGCGAACGACTGATTATTTGTCATGCAGGAACAGTAAAAGGATTTGTGCCAGGCGCTCTATTAGCTTTTAAATCCCAGAAAACAGGAGATTATCATGAGGAGATGAATTCGAACGTGTATGAAAAGTGGTTCAGAGAAATGCTTACATCACTCGAAGAGCCATCAATAATATTTATTGATAATGCACCTTATCACTCTCGTCAAATTAATAAAATACCAACACAGGCCAACAAAAAACATGAAATTATAAACTGGCTCCGTGACAATGGCGAAGAGGTGAATGAGTCCCTACTAAAAGTAGAGTTAGTAAAGATATTAAAAACAAAGAAGCTGCCAAAACGATACGTCATAGATGAAATGGCAGCAGAGCATGGGCATACCGTCCTCAGAATTCCCCCATATCACTGCCAATATAATGCAATTAAAGTGATCTGGGCACAAGTTAAAGGATACGAGGAACAATACAACTCCTTTCACCGCAAGGAAAATGCTGAATTTACTGAAAAATGCGTGTGAAAAAGTAACTCCAGAAAACTGGGCGAATGTTGTAGAAAAAACAAAGAAGGTGATAATGTCGGATTGGGATCGGGATGTTGCATTCGACAATTTATCTATCCAAGAAATGATAATCAATATTACTGAGAACTCAAGTGATGATGATTCCTGGTCATACGAAGAAGACGATTCTTTATAATTAAAATTAGTATTACAGCACCTCTTTTGGTTGTTTTATTTTTAATCCGTAAATTACTACGAATTTCAACATTTTGTACCTGTTCATTACAAGTAGGTACCGCAGGTAGTTTTTATTTGAACCAACTATAGTAAGTCTAAACAATTATTTTAGATTCATTAATTTGCGGCGAATACATTCGATCCCATGACTAGGTACGAGTACGATGGAACTGTTTTCATTACGCAAATTATTTATGCATTGAAACAGAGACATTTAGGGCATTTTATTGCAAAATAATAAAGCTTTTTACGTGATTTGATATAAAATATAATCACAATAATTTTATTGTATGTTTTATTAATATAATCGATAATCGATTTATTTCAAAACCGTTTTTATAGTCTGTGGTCATTAATTACGAATGACACATCCCTAAGTAGGCGGAGCCCGCCCATAAAGTACAGTATTATCTGTAGTACATTGTATCAAAAATTATTACAAAACTTTATGTGCGTGATCTGTCAAAAGTTAAATAAAGTATTGGAACGACTATAGGCCGCCATAGTGCTAGTCACCATGCTACACTGTCCTTTTTTCGCATTAAGGTGGTGACCACCACTCTTGGATTCTGCTTGTGCTTTCCATCATGTAGGGCAGAGTCATTTTGGCAGCTCAATTATAAAAAAAAGGAGTGTCACTATTCACCCCATAACAAAAGTAGAAAAAATTGGCAAACCACGACTTCTGGCCATCAGAAACTCCTTAAACTTAAGTGGGTACAAGTATTTTGTCGCCTTTTGAGAGCTCTTCGATGACCTTGGAATTCAAACAACTGTTTTCCGACAGTTTGTCAACAGTTATTATACGGCTCATGTGTGAAACCTAACTGGCTTTATATTGCTGATGCATTTTAGTTTACGCGGTCCCCATATCTTTTTCTACTGAGTTTCATTGTTGATTCTATCTATTTCAGGTATGTTTGTAAAGTTCCCCGCGACACAGAACTATTCCTAATGCGATAGTTGCCTTTTAGAAAAAAAGAAACTGAAACTCCAAGAGCTCGATTAGGTCAAGTTACTGTATCAGTAAATCTACGTAGACCTGCAACTATAAATAAATACAAATAAATAAATATTCCGGACATCTAACACACAACGCCATCTAGTCCCAAGCTAAGCAGAGCTTGTGTTATGGGTACTAGACAACTGATATAAATACATATATACTTTTTTTTTGTAAATACATACATATTATACATAGAAAACATCCAAACTCCGAAACAAATATTTGTAGATCACACAAATACTTAGTCCGACCCAGGATTTGAACCCGAGACCTCAAGCACAGCAGTCGCATTCACTACCACTGTGCCACCGAGGCAGTCATAAATGACAACTTGTCGGTATTACATTATTAGCATTATAGTCGTTCCAATACTTTATTTAACTTTTGACAGATCACGCACATAAAGTTTTGTAATAATTTTTGATACAATGTACTACAGATAATACTGTACTTTATGGGCGGGCTCCGCCTACTTAGGGATGTGTCATTCGTAATTAATGACCACAGACTATAAAAACGGTTTTGAAATAAATCGATTATCGATTATATTAATAAGACATACAATAAAATTATTGTGATTATATTTTATATCAAATCACGTAAAAAGCTTTATTATTTTGCATTAAAATGCCCTAAATGTCTCTGTTTCAATGCATAAATAATTTGCGTAATGAAAACAGTTCCATCGTACTCGTACCTAGTAATGGGATCGAATGTATTCGCCGCAAATTAATGAATCTAAAATAATTGTTTAGACTTACTATAGTTGGTTCAAATAAAAACTACCTGCGGTACCTACTTGTAATGAACAGGTACAAAATGTTGAAATTCGTAGTAATTTACGGATTAAAAATAAAACAACCAAAAGAGGTACTGTAATACTAATTTTAATTATAAAGAATCGTCTTCTTCGTATGACCAGGAATCATCATCACTTGACAGTTGTTTGTCCTTTGAGTACTTTCTTTTTTGGCATTTTGACAGTAACGAAGGCAGGAACGATACGCTCAACTCAAACAAACGTGAGAATTCACAAATGAATCAATACGGAGGAATATAAATACTCAACTATATTGAAGGTTACTCATTGAAATACTGTAGATTATTTTAAAATAGACATAGAGAGATTTAATAAAGATCATCAATAGTTTAACAAATACAATATTAACCACTGAATTACAACACAATACAATAATACATTTTGAAAATTCAGTTCCTTTTATTATATATTTTTTCATGACATAGAACCGTCATATTTGAACAACATTCTTTTAATCCATTTCTTCTTTATTTTGACAAAGGAGGTCGCACATTGAAACACATAGAAATATGAAGTACGAAATTATCTATAAAATAATGAGTTTGTTAAATCGATTAAAACTTCTTAATGCATAAAATCGATCGATGAAAGAAATCGAATAGGTAACGGGTCAGGGTATCACTATTTGATTAAGTATTAGAGCTGTCAAAAGTTAAATAAACTATTGGAACGACTATAGTTACCAAAATGTAAATATAGAATAACCATTATGGGAGCCATATAAATAAATAAATAATAATAAATAAATAAATATTTCGGACATCTAACACAACGCCATCTAGTCCCAAGCTAAGCAGTGCTTGTGTTATGGATACTAGACAACTGATATATAAATACTTATATATACTTTTTTATTTTTTTTGTAAATACATACATATTATACATAGAAAACACCCAAACTCCGAAACAAATATTTGTAGATTCCACAAACATTTGGTCCGACCCAGGATTTGAACCCGAGATCTCAAGCTTAACAGTCGCATACGCGTACCACTACGCCACCGAGGCAGGCATATAGTCAATATAATTTATGGATAGGTGTTTGATGATATTATTGTCGAGTAGTTTATAGTTATAACAAATGTTGATACCTGTTTGGTACACGAATTACAATTAAGCACTTATTGATAAATGATTATATTGACTGTGACTGTCCGTTTTCGTCTCTATCGTCTATTTTATCTATATTGTTAACGTTTATATAACAGAAAAATAAATCATTAGCTGTGGTCACTGGCTGGCTGGCTCAGTGCTAATAGCATGTACTCGCATCGATATTCAGAATCAAATCGGATTAATACAACATTGATGATAGTAAAAAAACTTTGTTGAATTCTTTGAACAAAACATTTAATATTTGATACAGATTATTATATCTCTAGGGTTTGGTTGTAAAATTTTATTTCATTTACAACATTTTTGCGAGTAGAAATATTCGAATGTACTAAAATTCCTTTAGTTGTGAAAAATAACGGTTCGTGTTATTGGGAGGGTAAAATTCCCAGTATGTTGGTAAAATTGAAACTGTACAATATATATTACTATATTCCTGTTTGTATTGAAGGAATGTTGAAGTAAAACTTCTATGTATGTACGACTTCTATATAATATGTAAAGATAGCGTAGAGCTATACTTCGATATATATGGGTTAGGCTTGACCGTGGTGACTTCAGAACAGAAAAACACCGTTAAACATTTATTTCGTAGCTTTCTGCCAAGTGGGTGATGGTACCGGAGAATTAGTAAAAACACTTCATGTTGTATAATAATCACAGCCTTCAAATATACTCGTATTGATTTCTTGACATTCCTTATTGATACGTTAAACTTGTTCATTAATGCACGGTTGACGGATTTAATCATTCCTTATACACTTACCGTGGGAGAGCCACGCTTCGGCATGAATGGGCCGGCTCGACCGGAGTGATACCACGGCCTCACAGAAAACTGGTGTGAAATAGCGCTTGTACTGTGTTTCACTGAGTGAGTGAGGATACCGGAGGCCCATATCCCAACCTCTTCCCCCTTCCCCATCCCCCAAAGGCTGCACGTACTCGTGACGCCTCTGGTATTGCGAGTGTCCATGGGCGGCGGTAATCGCTTACCATCAGGCGATAAGTCTGTTCGTTTGCCCCGTATTCCATAAAAAAAATAATTTATTTTTATATAATTTAGTGGAAAAGAAGTTATTGCTATATAATCCGAAAACCCTATGCATATAGCGAAGCTATTATTACATATAATGTTTATTTTTTGTAGAAGATCTTTGTTTTACTAATTAACTGCATAAATGTTTATTATGAGAATATTGTGTTAATCTGGCCTTTGTGTGTTCGTTCGGAAATATCATTTATTATGTATAAAACAATTGTGGACAATTATAACATCGTTATATCTATTCATGCTTATAGCAAACGCATATAATATTTATATTGAAGATAGAATACAAAGATAGATATAATATTTATAGCAAGAAAGTTGTAGGCAAATCAGGTAAAGTTAGTTACTTTGTTTAGACTAGCTTCACACAATTGCGATCCTCGGGGATGTTGTTGTAGGCAGAACCACAACGGCGTGTAGCAACGCGGGGTCCAGCTAGTTAGATAGTCTTTAGTGGCATTCAAACTTAGTCCCCTATGTAAGTCTCACCACTTTTATTGATAATAAATAATAAATAAATTTGTTACAAATGTAATAACTTGTATGGGTCTGTTACACTTGAAAATAAATAGAATAATAATTATTATTATTTTTGTGAACAGATTTTAAAAATGATATTTTTGTATATTTTCGTATATACACAAATTAGGTACTGTTACGTCAAGACTAGTTGAGCCAAATACAAATTAAACTTCACAATTAGCATTAGGTATTTGAACCATATGTTTATTTTAAACCAGCTGCGCCCCACGTTGTTACCCACGATTATTATTGCACTTATGTAATAACTACCGTGGGTAACACCAACTCTAGTTTTCAGTAAAATTAACCTAAATAACTCTTTATAACATTTCAACAACAGTTAAAGTCCTGTCAACATCGATAAAATCGTGCCAGAGATTAGCTTAAACAAACAGACAGATAGTTTTTTTATAAACTGACATACGCTTCTTTTTATCGAGTCAATCGACATAAACGCGAGGAAGTATCCAGCAGGAAATATAAATGACATAAAGGAGTTATTCGCTATCTTAAAAGTTTAGGAGAAATAGAAAACTCAATCACCTGAATATTCTGCATGAATCGTTGTCCAACTTTAAAAAAAAATTGTTCAATTCGTTTGAATAATTTCAATTTTTCAAGCGAATTGAACAATATTTTGGCAACATCTTTTTCATATGGATCCTTGCCCTCGTTAATACTCGTATGTATCAACGTATATTGTGCACCTCTTTAATATTTCTTCAAATATGAACTATGCAAAATTGTATTCCTTTTACATTATTGTATAAGTCAACCATTGTTGTCTACGATATTACATTTAATTTAAATAGTTTTTAGAATTACTCTCTAAAAATTTAAGATAAAGCTCGAAAATCTAAAAACATTTTAAGGCACATCTTTATCTGATGACATCAACAAAATTTATACACAAAAGCCTTGCTTCTAAGCTCTACAGGGGTTCTCTTTGCTGACAATGCAAACTGTTTTCTGCTGTAAGTGAAAGTTTAGCTCGAACTTTGTAATCTACCCACCTCGAAGACTCTACTAAGTACTTTAATGCTTTTTGCAAATGTAGTAAAATGTAAAGTGTTATTTGTGCTTACTTGTTATATACTGCATTGTTGTATATCTGCATTCGCTTGGATTCTGATCATGCTTGTCATCAGGCAGAGTAGAGTCACTTTGGCACGCTCATTAATAAAATATTATGTACAGTGTACATTTCGAACTGCAACTACACTTACATTTCTGTATTTTTTTTATACTTTTTGCCAATCGGTAAACAGTTATACTGTAGGTAGATCCAAGTAGAACCAAGTGATGTACAATTGGATAGGCCTACGTCCACTATTGTCCACATTAAAGACATTCATTAAAGACACACCCCACACAGAATAGCACAGAGAAGTTTTAGGCAGTTCTCCCTTCCTTAGTTTATACGTACACCTTCAAGCAACTTGTGGTAAATAGTAAGTAACATTACGGTAGACAAATAAGAGAAAAATAAATAATTAAATAAAAATAAATGTGTGAACGTGAAAACGTGGTAAGAGAACCCTGACAGTTTGTTACAAATCTTTTTGAAGAAGGACGTTTCGTGTGCACGACGTTTATCACACTCGTGACATTTTGCATAAAATTTATAAACACGTTCTAACGTGAAAGTGACACGGGATGGTAGTTTAACCGCCATCAATCTCAAGCTGTCGAGGTGTTTTACCCTGAACATGTTTATTTTAGAACAAGGGAAGGATCCGTAAAACAAACAATGAAAATATAATGAGGAAAATGTATGCTTGTATTTTTTTTATGGAATAGTGAGCAAATGATCATATCTATCGCCTGTTTGTAAGCGAATATTGTCGCCCATAGACACCTGTAATACCAGAGGCGTTGCCGGCCTTCCCCCGAAGGCCTAGGAATGAAGAATGGGGAGGCAGATAGGAGAGGGATTGGGGTATGGGCTGCCGGTACATTACTCTCTCGGTGAAACACAGCTAAACCAAAAATATATGGTGTTTATAATAAATTTTAAAGTAGATTGTAAGGAAAGAGGTATAGAATTGTGTTTATATTATATACAGTTGTGTTTGAATATTAACATTACTTAAAAATAACAGCATCATCATCAGCATTCGAATGTAACTCCGTAACTGGCATGAACTCTGATGAAAGTAGCTTAAAAATGAAATAAAAAAACTTAAAACAAGATTTCAATAAAATACTCTGATTCTTGAGCCAATCTTTACAGTGATACCCAACATACATGCGGGCGGAGCCGTAAGCAAGAGCTACTGTAATTATAAAGAATTTTTTTCGTCATTTGTTGGTTCAGTCTCATCATCGTCTTAGCGTTTATCCCGGTTGCTTCCATTTTGGAGCCCGGGGTCCGCTTTCCTGCTTTTTCTTCTCCACTTTGCCCGGTCTTCGGCATCCTTGGTAGTTAGACTATTAGCACGCATGTCACCCTTTACGACGTCAAACCAGCACTTCTTGGGTCGACCCCTTCTACCGGGACCCGGCGGAGGCAGCATGGCCAGACATTTGTTGCCCACGTAGGTAGACGGCTGTCGTAAAACGTGGCCGAACCAGCGCAGGCGACTCTCCTGCAGTTTGTCCGCGATGTCACGGACACGCAGGCAGCCGCGAATGCGGGAGTTTCTCACACGATCCTTTCGCGTGACTCCGCATATCCACCGCAACATATTCATCTCCGTGACGCGCAGCTCTTGCTTGTGTCGCTCCAGCACCGGCCACGCCTCACAACCATGTAAGAGGACAGGCCTAATGATAGTTTTATAGACCTGTCCCTTCAACCTAACCGGCATTTTGGGATCACAAATGACGCCTGTCAACTCACGCCACTTGGCCCACGCGGCAGCAATGCGTGCCTTGACGTCGTAATCGATGTCACCGGACGCGTGAAATACAGATCCCAGGTATTTGACCTGTTCCGTGCGCTCGACTACGTGATCGCCTATGCGGACGGGTGAGGGATCTGCACAGTTAAACGCCAAGTACTCGGTCTTCGCCACATTAAGTTTCAGACCGCCGTTCTCAAGCGCCCCCTTCCACGCCTTCCCACGCCGCACCAATCTACCCCAGTCCGCATCTGCCAGCGCGATATCGTCAGCATATATGAGCAACCATGGTGGTTGCTCATGTGTGTCCCAGATGCTGTCCGACAAAACGTCTAATATCAAGCAAAACAGAAACGGACTAAGGACGGATCCTTGGTGTACCCCGACGGTTATAGGAAAAGGTTTCGTGTCGCCAACAGCGGTCCGAACCAAGGAGTCGGATTCGTGGTACATGTCTCGGATCATGTCAATATAGGTCTCTGGAACCCCTTTGGATCGCAGTGCCCACCAGATTACCGCTCGTGGAACACAGTCGAAGGCCTTCTGCATGTCCAGGAACAGGCAATGCAGAGGCGTATTCTTCGTCCTGTATTTCTCCGCTACATTTCTCAGGGCAAAAACAGGATCCATAGTCCCGTGACCGGGGCGAAACCCATATTGACATTCCGAAAGAGTGCACTCCTGTCGGATCCGGGCGTCAATTATCCTCTCAAGGAGCTTCATGGTGTGGGACATCACTTTTATACCTCGGTAGTTGCCACACTCCTGCACCGATCCCTTGCCTTTGAAGACAGGAGTTATGATACTCAGTCTCCATTGCCTTGGGATCTCGCCGGTAAGGAGTGCGCGGTTGAAGATGTTAGTAAGGATGCTCACACCACGGGGACCCATCGCCTTCCAGGCCTCGATGGGGACTCCATCGGCGCCGACAGCTTTCCGATTCTTCGTGGAACGAAGAGCACCCAGGACTTCGGTAGGTGTAATCAGTGGCACTAGTCTGAGATTTGGAGGGAGATCCGGTGGCTGCACCACTTTGTGTTGCTTGTTAAGCAGCTCGTGAAAGTAAGAGCGCCATCTCTCCTTCACCGCGTGCTCTTCGTGTAATAAGCTACCCCCAGGATCTTTAACCGAGCAGCACTTGGAAATATCCTGTACCGCTTTGATCCTGGAACGCGCCAACTTATAGATGATCTTTTGCCCCTCAGGCGATTCCAACTTATCATACAACGGTTGTAAGTGGTCACGTCTGGCTCTGGCTACAGCTTTCTTTGTGGCGCGCTTTGCAGCTCTATATGCATCGTGGTCTTCAAGAGATTTGGACGCTTGCCACTTTTTAAAAAGGACTTTCTTCACCTTAATCTCGCTCTGGACTAAATCGTTCCACCACCAAGTTTCCCTGTCACATTTGCGTCCACCTTTAGACACGCCAAGCACCAAACTCGCCGAACCAAGAATAGCCGCCTGAATCTTGTCCCAACTGTTTTGGACCGGTTCGCTCTCAGCAACAGTGCACGTGTCTCCGATTGCCGAGACAAACTTTTGCGACGTGACTTCATCAAGCAGCCACCACCTGATCCGACGCTGACAGATTTCAACGCGTTTGACTTTGGGCTTTACACAGAGGTCCATGACAAGGATACGATGCTGTGCAGTGAGACTCTCTCCGGGTATGACCTTGCAATTGGCCACTTTTCTGATAGTGTGTCTCCTAATGAGCAGGAAATCGATCTGAGTAGCATGCCCCCCGCTACTATAGGTGATGAGGTGTTCTGGTTTCTTTTTGAAATAGGTGTTCACTATGGCAAGATCGGCAGTCGCACACGTTCTGAGAATGTCCTCACCCTCTTTGTTGCGAGCGCCATACCCAAAACCACCGTGAACACGCTCAAATTCCCCGCACTTCTCACCCACATGACCGTTCAGATCACCACCCAGAACGATTCCCTGCGACAACGGAATACCGCGAAGAACCTCCCCGAGTTGATTCCAGAAGGCCATCTTTTCAGCTTCACTACAACCTACCTGTGGCGCGTAAGCACATATCAGATGGGTAATAACCCCCTCCATAAGCAGCTGTACAACCATAAGCCGGTCATTACAGCGTTTCACCTCTAAAATGCCACTCTGAAGACCCCCGGCGAGCACCACGGCCACTCCGTTCTCCCCACTAGGTGCACCTGTGTAGATCAACTTGTAGTCATTCCCAATGAACCGGGATCTACTGCCCTTCCACCGAGTCTCCTGCAGGAATGCCACGTCTACCCTCCGCCTAGAGAGTACATCCGCTAACTCCCTCGCACGGCCGGTCAGTGTACCAATGTTCCAGGTGGCAAAGCGGAGCTTACGTGGTAATGTCGTTGGGCGTAACTTCTTTAACCGTGCCCGCCCTGGACACGGTAGCCCTCGCCCACTTGCCACAGGAGTTGGGCGGAGCTCCTGCGCGCCGTTTTGCGGCGGCGCCCTATCCGTGGCACTAACACTGTAATTTGTATCATCCATTTTGTTTGGCTTAATTTTTGACTTTTAAGGGAGCGACTGCCGTCTGACCTCCCAACCCCGAGAGGAAAGCCAGCGCCAGAGCCTCGTCCGTTGGTCAGCAGGTGCACCAAGCTAGCAGGTGAGGTTGGCTTGGGCTCCGAGGATCTTAATAGGGCCCTATACACCCTGTTATTGTTATTTGTTGGTTCAGTCTAATATGCAAAAAAAACTAATAATGATTTTGCCACGGCTACTTCAAAAACCAAATAATTCAACTAATTACAAGAAATCTACAGAAGTTTTGTTAATCAAGCAATATGAATCTATGAATAAAATATATTTTCAAAGTAAACCAAAACTTCAAAGAATATATTGAACTGTTATTTTAGCTACAGAAAAATGTACTAAAAATAAAAGTCCTGAAACGAACCCTTAAGATAGTTTTGTAGATTAAACTGAATTCGTAGCAGTCTCGTAACATCCAAAGTGTAGTCTACGAGTTCACAGTCCTTTGAACTTGATAGAAAATATTTGAATTTGATAGATCCAACAGACAGATCTGAATAACTGATAATATCGTCGTAGATGCTTTCAGGGAAAAGATAAAGTGGCTTTTAAAACAGGCTACAAGTAATGACATTTTAATGTTTTATAATATGCTTACGGTGAGAAAAGATTGTACTTGACTGCCTCGGTGGCGTAGTGGTAGCGTATGCGACTGCTAAGCTTGAGGTCTCGGTTTCGATTCCCGGGTCAGACCAAATGTTTGTATGATCTGCAAATATTTGTTTCGGAGTTTGGGTGTTTTCTATGTATAATATGTATGTATTTACAACAAAAAAAAAGTATAAAAGTATTTATATCAGTTGTCTAGTACCAATAACATAAGCTCTGCTTAGCTTGGGACTAGATGGCGTTGTGTGTTAGACGTCCGGAATATTTATTTATTTTATTTATTTCTTCAGGTAAGTTGCTAAGTCAGTTTTTTGTTGCACTTTAATGATTAAAATGGGAAACTGATTGAGAATAGGTATTCCTTTATAAAATTACTTCGTTAGGGAAAGATGAAGAGAATAGCAAAGAAGAGAATGTCTTAAAGAACGTTGTAGTCAGGTTTAAATATTTCTAGCAAACAAGCAATCTTACTTTTATTATACTTATGTTATCTAAAGAATTAAAAATAAACCTTACAGCTCCTAAGCTATAAAATTACTCACGTAGGACACAGTTCCAAGTTTTACTCTAATTTGTTCATGAAACTTTTTTTTTTTTAACTTTTGACGTTCTGGTACATATATTTAAAAAAGAGTTGCGGTTAAATTATTATTCACCATCGTCATCGTCAACCTGTAGCAGTCCACAGCTGATAACATTATTCTAGTCTATTTCGACTGCCTCAGTGGCGCAGTGGTAGTGAATGCGACTGCTGTGCTTGAGGTCTCGGGTTCAAATCCTGGGTCGGATCAAATTTTTGTGTAATCTACAAATATTTGTTTCGGAGTTTGGGTGTTTTCTATGTATAATATGTATGAATTTTCAAAAAAAAAGTATATATGTATTCATATCAGTTGTCTAGTACCCATAACACAAGCTCTGCTTAGTTTGGGCTAGATGGCGTTGTTGTGTATGAGATGTCCGAAATATTTATTATTATTATTATATTTCCCAATGACAGAAGAAATATTTCATAAGATTTGCTTGACTTCGCTGTATTCATCATTATCAACAATATTTAATAGTACACTACTGAACATAAGGCTATGACTAAAAAAAAGGTTCTAACCAACTATTTCTCGCTAGTTTTTCATTTTTTTAAACTTAGTGGACTCTCACTACACTCAAGGAATGCAAAGGGTACTACTTTATATTCTTCATTACTTCACCACACGAACAATGTTTGCTAAATTAATAACACCCAAAGTACAAAAAGAATTTGTTTGATTGCATATTGAACTCCGGGCTGTACTAGTTCAAGCAAACTTATAGCAAAGAATCTTTAGTCGAGGAACTAAATGCATTCTTGTGAACTTGAATTATTAAACGTGGATTTTCTCTGGACTGGACATTGCAAGTTTAAATGAAATTTCTACAAAATGAATTCAAAATTTGTTGAGCCAAAGTTTTATAATTTGTTTTCATAGTTATAGTTTTACAAAATTTAAGGTACAAACAAATATTCATTGTGCGGTAATAATTAATCTGAAATTAATTTCAGTTTATACCGAAAACCTTTTTATAACGACTTAGTTCACACCTTCCTTATTCACAATAATTTTTAATTCATTTACGAGCTAATAAATAATCTTCTAGAATATTTATTTATTGATATTTTTCGTAGTAAACTATTCGAATCAGGACGTTATTTTAGAAATAGAAAATCGTCTTAGAATATAAATGTAATACTTTTGGAAATCTACTAAACCGATTTTAGTGAATGGCTGTCAATAGATTGTAATAATGGCCCGGGTGACATAGGTACATAAATTAAATCAAAAGCTTTTTCGTAGTCAGATTGAAGTTTTATTATTTTTGTTATTAATCTATACTAATATTATATAGAGGAAAACTTTGTTTGTATGTTTGTTTGTAATGAATAGGCTCTAAAACTACTGGACCGATTTTAAAAATTCTTTCACCATTCGAAGGCTACATTATCTACGAGTAACATAGGCTATATTTTATTTTGGAAAAAAATAGGGCTCCGTAAGATATTGGGGTTTTTCGGACACAAGGTGTAAAAAATCAACCCTATACGGGGGCAAATTTTTCGCTACGGGCAATAAAAGACGCAAACGAGGTTGCGTCGGTCAGCTAGTAATATATGTATGAATTGTTAGTTTGTTCAATCTATTGAATTACAGGTCGTGGTCTGCAATGGTGACTTCTCACCTAAGCATATTACATACCTAAATAACTATTAAATAATAACAATCCATATACCTATCCAGATTTTGTCTTATAAATGCACGAGCTTATCCATCCACTACTCTTTTTTAAGGCCCGCTGAGCGCATTCCATTACATTACATTGTGAATCCATTAGCCTACAGGAATAAATTTCCTCTCCGTCATATCAAGTCTAGAGCTTCCTATATTCAATACCTTTTACGGCTCTTCTGACTTTTGAGAGTAGGTACGTGATAGTAGGAAAGCTTTTAAAAAGAATAGCGTTTTTTTCACATGTTTGTATATATTTAGTAGCTTTTTATTATTATATTATTTTATTAAATGGTTTTTACCGGAAACTTTTAAATTTTTTATGCAAAATTGTTCGACTTAATTTTTATTAGTGTTATTAGTACTCCGTTATACTCGTACGTTAGAAATGAAATGGTTAATTTGAAATGAAAATGAAATTAAAGTCGTCTATTTCAGTTAGAATTTCTGCAGTCGCCAAGTCCAGTTTGCCCAAGCGAATAAATAGGGTAAACCACCTTTTGTTCTCTCTAAAAAGGATTGACAAAACACCCAAAGAGGGTTGACGTTAGGGTGTTTACGTAAAGAAACAGGTTTCCGGTACAACTAAATTGTGCCGGATGGTACTGATTGGCAATTGTATAATATTTCAATCTTATCTTACGGTAGTACTTATAAAGAAACTTGTTTAGACTGGTCTGGAATGACTGGTTCAAGTGTATATCAGTAATATCTGTTTCTTTATGTAAACACCCTTATGCAAAGAATGCCGTAGCCGGTCTTAACAAAATATTTTGTTTTGATGAAAATTAAAATAATAACGAGACAAGTCTAAATCAATATATAGTTAGGTTATCTCTTCATTTTCATGAAACGGATACTGGAGTGCGAAGCTTCAGTAAATTCTTTCTTCTTTGATATAATTAGTATGCCTAACCCGACACCCAAAGTACCTAAGTCTGACTTAAAATGGCCTCGATGAAATTTTATCTTGATCTCGCATGTTTGTGAACATTCAATAAGATTGTCTATCCACTGTAAGGTCAGAAAAGGTCAAGTTTTACTGTCAAAAAGGTTATATATAATATAAATCAATGATCAGGTGGCTAGTCCTCGTAACGAAAGTTCGGCTACAAGTCAGTTCGATCAACTTTCAATCTCATAACTGTCATAAAAGGTATTTTCGTAGTAAAATAGTTAAGTATTACTAGGATTAGAAGATTACCGATTAAATTACAATCCGATTTAATGATATGAGCGGCTGTATCCACGAGCGACAGAATTGTGGCGATATTTTCGCCTCCCCATTTCAATATAATTGACGATTAATGACGTTGCGACGAGTGGCTGAGTAAATATAGAAATGGTATGATATCACCACGCGTTTGTTGCCAATAGCCGCTAACTCTAACTGCATATTCTCTAGAGTACTTACAAATGTATCCTACAATACCATATCCATAATAAATGATTATTTGACTGCCTTGGCGCAGTGATAACGTACGCGACTGCTGTGCGTGAGGTCTTGGGTTCAATTCCCGGGTCGGACTAAATGTTTATATGATCTGTAAATATTTATTTCAGAGTTTGAGAGTTTTCTATGTGTAATTTGTATGTATTTACAAAAAAGTATGTAAGTATTATATCAGTCAATTTGGCTTTCATAGTGCAAGCTCTACTTAATTTGGTGTTGTGTGTTAAATGTCCGAAATATGTATGTATAGATAGGTGTACATATTACGACACTACTTAATCCGTTTTCATTAGGCCCCTATTTAAATTCATTCAACAAAACTGTTGCACAATACTTTCGTCGCAGAAGCGCGTTGATTCAGTCAAAAGTGGTTGCGGAAACGCGACGATTTCGGCGATGTTCGATGACGAGTTCGTTCATGGAGACTACCCGACGATAGGAAAGCAGATTCGTCGTCATTCTCTCGCTCGTGGAGACGGCCTCTATTACTTAAGAATTAGCCTTCAAGTGCCTTTCGTCTATCCTAAAGCGGCAGAAATAAAAAAATGTTGCAGACGAACATTGTAAGGAACCAGTGATCTCATTAAATTCGAGTCGTCACAAAGATGGCTAAGAATCCTTTGAGTCCATCCTAGGCGATTTGTATGAACTTCATTAAATTAAAATCAAACTTGGAAGCAGTATTTTAAGATACTGCGAACTACTTACTAACTTAATTGTAAGTGGCTTACTAAATGATCTATAGTGGTATGCTATTAGTGCTGGTTGGTATACGGACATCTATGGCATCGTTACGGGTAGTTGGACCCCCAAAAAGTCCGACAACAGTATTTCTACAGAACTTTAATTACCTTGAATCGTGTTGTAAAGACCCCGATCTAGTTTCAATAAAATTCTTATTTACTATTAAAATTGTCCCAAACGTAAGTTCAGAAATTCGATATAACCCTTTTGAGGTCATGACATTTCAGAACCAGCCCACTCACCTAAATTATTCTCAACAGTATCTCTTATTAAGTTCTGAAAGGTAACTATGGAACCAAATTATCGCTATTCCCAATGTCTGTATTGAGCCCAGTAATTGATCCTACATAGATATAGATAGAACTAGTGGTGGGCCGTTTCTGGTTTCTATGTAACTGTAAAGTTCAGTTTGCATTGGGAAAGTTTCTCCGTTCCTAATACTCCACCCAATGAATGGACTACTTGAACAGTTGATTTTTTGTAAGTAAACCATTTTGAAACTCATTTTTAATTAAATTAGTTCCATAATTGATTTTTATATATTTAAATTTTTAACTAACATTTATATATTTTTTGAATGACAGCAACGGCAACCATTAACACCTTCAGCCCACCCTCCTCTCTTGTTATAAAAATAGGATAACCTTCGAGTGATGGGTTATAAAGAATTGTTAACACTAATTAACGAATAATACTATTATTAGTCTGTTGCTTGAAAAACAAATAATTACATCAGTAAATTTGCTTTAAGTGAAGGTTTCTAGGAACCTATAAATGTAGGAGTCATTTCTGCACATCCACTGTGAATTTACGATTAAATAACCTCGTTAATCGATATAAAACTCTTATATCGATTAACGAGTTTGAATAGACTTATACTGGTATAGACATGGCAATTATTACAACCATTCTTTGTCTTGTGGAATTTTAACATTGTTGATGACTTGCAGACTATAAATTTGGTTATATTGATTTTCAATATCAATTTTTTTTAATTTTTTCCGAGAATGCCGATAAAAGACGTCTAGACAGGCTCTTTCTTCAAAAGAACCCGTCTAGATGGTACGTAATCAGGCATCTCCGAAATATACATAGGAGTAAAACTATCAAAACCATAAGTGAATGTAATCAATCAATTTGTCAAAGAGAAAGGTTTTTATCGCTATAGCAAGGAAACATTTATCGATAAAATAGACATCGACGGACAGAATCTAGTCTAAAACAAATATGAATACTATTCAACAAAGCATTTCTTCCAATGCTTCACAAATAGGAACTCGGCCTTATATAGCTACCGCTCGCATTCGCAAACAGTAATAGGAAACGTTCGGTATGCTCATCGAAAGCTACGATATCTCGTTTACTAAATACTAACGAGTCGTTAAGCTACATTCTTCTCATTCTACATTTCTGTTACAAAAGTTGAATAACAGTTAGTTGTGAAATGAAATATTTATTCTGCAATTAGGTTACATAAACACTTTTGCAAGTTAAACTTTTTTTGAGTAGATGAGTTCAGCTATTCCTGACTAGCCTTGAGAAGAAAGGACTCAACAAACTCAGGAATCATCGTAAGTCTTTATAATAACATAACATTGTGTATAAGACCAGTTGCAAAGTTGACAGTACGAGTATATAAATAAATATATATGTACTTCATGTAACTTCTGATCGATTACACCAAATTGTTTTTTTTATATTGTCACGACAAGATTTGCATAGAAGGCAACTAAAGTGTTATATATTTAGTCCGCTACTGTATGTTACCTGTTGAAACTGAAGCGGGCATAAATACTAAAATAACTTCTTCGGATATTTAGAAAATATTCACATATGTATAACTAGCTTTTGCCGGCGGCTCCACGCGCCTGTATGTCAGTTATCGCGGTAATTAATGTTTTAAAAAATCAAAGTATCTCCATGGCAAATTTTATTAAAATCGGTGCAGCCGTAAAGCCATGAAAGTATAGATCTAATTACTTTCGCATCTATACTAGACTAACATTGAACATTGACTGTGCATTGACTACCTCTCCGCCCCCGTACCCTCCGCACCACTCTCTCTCATTGTAGGCGCTTAATGACGCTTCATTCAGTTCAATCTTATCGTGATAACTTTTAAGCGGCGTTCCCACGAGGCGTTAATCACGACAGTGAACCACGCTTTCGTGAAATACACTTCTGTGTGAACGCCCTCACGAAAGCAAGTTATGCGTTCACACAGAAGTGTATTTCACGAAAGCCTGGTTCACTGTCGTGATTAGCGCCTCGTGGGAACGCCGCTTTAAACTATTCGTCCAAGTTACAAACTTTCACATTCATACCTACGGTATAAATGCGAAATATAGGTACGAAATTAACCGGGTCAGCTAGTTTTGAATAAAAATCTGTTGTAAGTTTTACGTTTTATCAGCACCACTTTAAATACCTGCTATGTTAAATGGTTAAGTGAAAAAGACAAACGTTCCTTATAAATATATAACATACCCAGGTTGTAAATCTGTACAAAATATGAAACGTTATATTTTGTACAGATGTCGATTTACGCGGATAAAGTATCCTATTTTACTCGCTGATACTTTCGATTATCTACTCGCTTGCATGGAAGAAAGAAATTTAAAAATCGATTTCGTGATTAAGACGCGAGTGCGTGAGAAGGAAACAAAAAAACTCACATTCGCATTTCTGATATCAATTTTTTTTGCTCCACTTGAACTATAATTTAAATGGACAGGTAACATTATTTTTCAACATCTTCCTAATCTACCAATGTCAGATGTTAACAAAATAATAAAGCATTTAGCTATATCTATATGTACATACATTGTATATACATGCATGCAATAAAAATATCTGCCGGGAGTTGTTCAAATAACTGCCAAATAAAAATAAATCACTCTCTTTTTTCCAAAAAGCATTCAAAACTATACGTTTGTTTAGATGTCTCAGTTATATACGCCTTTATTCTTCCCACCGGTACCATCTGCTAACAATAGTTTCAGTATAAACATTTGTATGCATGTTTTGCTATGAAACCGAAAGGTTTTCAATGTTTTCAACCATAAGTACTAAGTCTTGTATATAAAAAGCTGGCTTGATAAATGTACACTATTTGTGTACTGCTTTCAACGAAATGTGTGTAGGTACTTTATAGTCAGACATTTAGTTCTGATTTATACGTACTTTGAAAGTTTTATCTAGATGTAATGTATTTTACTTCATCATAGGATCGTTTTGGAAATACCCTCGAGCTTTTTTGTACTATCTTTCGCAAGTTTAGAAAACTTGCGATGTTGTAAGTTCATTTTATAATCGTACGACAAAAGTACTACAATTATTTTACGTAACTAGTAGATTTATTAAGGCACAATATAAACATGATTATTATATTTGCAATGTAACCTATCCTATTTGCAGTGCAAAACATTGCCAAACCTTTTGGCTGATTATACCTTTTGACCTTCTGAATTGCATTGCGATAAGAGATAATTGGCCTTAAAGATAGACAACAGTATCTCAAGACAAGTAAGTGAGATTGCAATTGTCAAAATTTAAAAAAAGGATTAAAACTACAGTATTTCAAGGAAACGTATCTTTAGTTAGAGAGGTCATTATGAAAGCACGTCTACTGGCTTATATGACCTCACTTAGGTATAAGCAATGAAACGATTTAACTTTAGCTGAACCGGCCCTTAAATGCTGAATCAGTTTTCTTTAGAAAGCAGGTTGGGCTACTATACCACGGATTGGTATAGAGTTTGTATTAAGTTTTCCTTCTCCTTGCTGTCACGTTGTCCTGTTTCTTCTTGCTTTTTTGATGAAATGGCAACCAGCCGGATCACTCAGATCAACTATTTCTGCCAATGTTAAGTATTTATCGTCTTTAATTATCAAGTCTTCGAGTCTTCAAGTCGTCGTCGTGATGAAATTGAAATAAAGAAAAAAAATATATAAAATGTGGATGACATGAAATGGGGACCGTTATTCGAAAAAACAAAAAACGATCTCCTTGTCCTGTTTCATTTGACCAATTAGTGGCCTCTTACGACACCCATCAGAATACAGATATTCGCCACCATACAGATATATAATAAAAGTTTGCAAAAGTGATATAAATTTGTATACGTACAAAAACTTACTAAAAGCCTTTACCAATTAGACTAACTGTCACTTCGATTAATTGATTAATCTAGTTCAAAGACCTGCAAGCCATTTGATTCTATTACTAGAATTTATATTACCTTGACTAGCTTTAAAAGAATGCAAAGGACTAGACAATGGGTATACTAATAAATTAGATCACGTTTCGTTAACACAAGCTCACAGATGTCTTTTGTCACTCTTTTGTTGTTTATGAATCTGGAAGTAAAAAGAAATAAATGAAAATAGAGTTCAATACTTTATTTTAGGGATTATTTTATACACATCTACTTCAGCTATTTTTATAATAGTAAAATGCTATTCACTAATATAATTATTAAGATCTTTCAAAATTTAATACGATTCTTTGTAACTAAATCTTTCATATTATATTATAAATTTTCGATAGTTGGTTAAGTTTTTGACCTTCAAATTCGAAATAACTTTATTAGCCCAACCTAAAAATATGTGAGAGAAATAAGCGCAAGGGACTTGATTGAGAACGTGCAAGAGACAAATGTATTTTATTATTGAGAGTTTATGTTCCGGTAAACTCACACACTCAGTGAACAATATCGAAAGGAATACTTAAGCCACTGGCATGACCGGCGCCTGGCTGAAATGTTGCTCTGCGGTCTCCAGCGGTATGGCACGGCCTTAACTCCGCGAGAAAGGTGTGTAGGAGGCCTAAAATTATTTTTATGTAAAGTCATGATATATATATCTAGTTAAGCCTATCTTGTTTACACTAAAGCACAGCTCTCCCATGATACTGCAAGATATCTTATTGTCAAAAGAAACCTAAAGATGTATTCAGATATCCTCATCTATATTTATTTTTACAACGAATATATATTTTTTCTTCCCTTTCAACCTGAATCAAATCCATCTGCTGTGAGTTATATCGTCGTTATTCTATCTTGCCAATATCACTAACATATGTATTTACTTAAAAGAGATATATCTTACTGGGTCGTTCGGCTACTGGTGTTGACACTTCTTGATAAGTCAACAAGTGTCAGTGGCAATTACAATTGTCGCTTATATTTTGGGATATGATTACTTTAACGTGTGTTTACCTAAATACTTGCATATTACGGTTATCTAATTGATTTAAATCAGTTCAGTAGTGTAGCCAGTATGGTGGAACATATGAATATACATACACTACCAAAACTATTAACACTCATCAACATAAGACTATTTTTAATTGTCTACATTAGACATTTTTTAAATATTCAGTAGCGTAATTTATAGATATGAATCATAAACATATGTAAAATATTTAATTCGTTTAATCAATTTTTTTAATAATTTAAATTTAAATAAAAAGTCATAGGAATCTTCCTGGATCTTGCCAAGGCCTTTGACACGGTTTCTGTCCCCATGCTTATCGACAAAATGGAACGCCTTGGAATTAGGGGTACTCCACTCCGGCTGTTTCAGGAATACCTTAGTGAGCGAACGCAGTGTGTTAGAGTTGATGAATATGTTAGTGATGAGCGGCCGATCTCGTACGGAGTGGCTCAAGGTAGCGTGATTGGCCCGACCCTCTTTCTCATCTATATAAACGACCTGGGTATGCTTGCTATCCCTAATGGTAAAGTGATTACGTTCGCAGATGACACTGTCCTCCTATTTAATGCTGACACATGGAGTGACGTCTATAAATACGCACAGTCTGGTTTTGACATTGTAAGTGATTGGTTGCGGAATAATGTACTCACCCTAAACGCGTCAAAAACACAATATATGACTTTTACAATAACACGCAAAACAACACCGAACTTGTCGACACCATACTCGATCATAGCCCACTCATGTCCTAGGCCTCGCAATGATACGTGCTCTTGCCTACACCTTCAAAAGGCCGATGTAGTGAAATACCTCGGAGTAATACTGGACAGTCGCCTTCGTTTCCATGAGCATATAACTGCCCTGAGTAATAGGGTGCGAAAATTGATTTACGTGTTTAAAAACCTAAGAGAGGTGGCAGATGATAAATTGAAAAGATCTGTTTATTTCGCTCTTGCTCAATCTTTATTGACATTCTGCATCACATCTTGGGGGGGTGCTCCAAAAAGCACTCTCATTGAATTAGAAAGAGCACAAAGGGCAGTACTAAAAGTTTCAATGTTCCTACCGTTTCGTTATCCTACCTCTCTCTTGTATAAAAAGGCAAAGGTTCTAACGGTGAGGCAGTTGTTTATTGAGCAGATAATTTTAATGCAACACAGCATGTTGGAATATAATCCTGCTCTGTCCCGTGGGAAAAGGCGATACAGTCCCGTTGAAATAAGTAAAGTCCGACTTAAAAGCCTATATTCAAAACGATACTTCTGCTTCTTAGGGCCTTACTTATATAATAAAATAAATAAAATTCTATCTATTTATGAATTACAAAAAATAAAATGCAAAATGAAATTGACTGCTTGGCTCTCAGACTTAACCTATGATGATACTGAAAAGCTGCTTGTTGTCTTGGCATAGATGTGGTGTCAGTCTCCCATGTCCTATAGTGTCTTGTAGTACACACATTCATACATTATCACACACATTCACACATTATCACACACACGAACACATCCACCCACACACTCACTCACTTATATAGGTACTTCCTTATACCCTGAAATTGTTCGACCACAACTGATAATCGAAGGTAAAACTTAATGTAAACAGTAGCGGAGGGGATCCTGGTGTCCTGAAATACAGGCTGTGAGCCTAACTTAGGCACCAGTCTCCCATAGTATAAAACTTTTTCTATAAATGTGTAAACTGTGAAGTGAAATATGTATTGTGGCGAGTAAATAAATGTTATTATTATTATTTTTCACATTTTATTAATCTCCCTAAACGGGGTTTTTTTTCCGATTTCACGGGCCGTAGCCAAGTGTAATCAGGTTTAAGTGATGGTGTATGTGGATGAACTTGAAGATGTAGTGAGGAATTTGCGAGTAAGTCTACAGGTATTTAATAAAACTGCTTTTTGAAGCAAGTACAATGAGTGTTGTGGCATTTCTAAAATGTCTAGACTACGGTGAAGGCTTTTAGGTATTATTCCGGTTGCAGATATAACTATTGGGACTATATGGATATTTACTGCTTGCCACTGCCTTTTCAGTTCTATTGCCAGATCTTGATACTTGGTAAGTTTTTCAGCTATTGTAGATTGTATTATTGATTTATTATTATTATTATTAATATCTAACACACAACGTCATCTATGCTCAAATTAGGAAGAGCCTGTACTACGGGTACACTATTACTTTACACATACTCCGATACAAATATTTGTAGATTATACAAATATTTCGCATAGTACGACTTGGGCATCGACCCTGAGCCTTCAAGACAAGTAGTCGCAGACGTTACCACTGCATCAACGAGGCATTCAATTACTCTGAGACAAATGTGAGACACTAACTCATGCTACAATTTCCAGCTCTAAACTGGGAAAAACCTATAGGTACCACAATGTGAACAGTGTATAAAATATTTGGTGAATTCGCAAAAGAAAGGTTCGTTCAAACAATACACTTCTGAAAACAAAAATTAAATCTTGCCTCGTTCATTTTTAATCTCAAAGGAGAACGAAAAGTAATATTATTTTCAGTACAAACACGCAATACTGGTGTTGGGGAGAAAAAAAAATGCAATTGTATCAAAAGAGGTTCCGCATAAATTTTAATAAATTCACGGTGAAATGTTTAGCATACTGTTTCTTTTGTTGGAATCAGTCTGCGGTATAAATAGCAAAATGTGCATCATCATAATAAATATTATTTCTGTTTTAATTTCAGACAGTTGAGCAACGACTCTGATATCCATTCGAACATGGACTAAATCATTGATTGAATCAAGTTAAAATCTAATCTTGTAAGCTTCGTAAATAGAGATTTAAAAAACGAATCTTCTTGTATATCTACCTATCTGGTCGTTAGTCTCGCTAAAACTCGAGAATGGCTCGACCGATTTAGCTGACTTTGGTTTTAAAATATTTTTCGTAGTCCAAGGAAGGTTTAAAAGGTGGATAACTATAATAATTGGTCATATCCTAGTAATTATAATATAATTATTAGACTCTGTAAAAGACTCTGTTGTTATCCTGAATTAATAAAAAAATAAAAAAAAGGTGAATAAATATATTTTATAAATAGTTTTTCGAGCGGAGGATTAGTGAAGAATGTTATAAAAACGGGGGAAGTTATTACGTTTTACGGGGCAATAGGAGACGTAAACAAAATTGGGTGGGTCAGCTAGTATTATTATAAAATCTGATCTCGGTAACGGCAACAACGATTTTTTCGAAATTTACTATTTAATATATAAATCGATCTAGCTAGGATTAATGTTTAGGATATTTACTAAAAAAATTAAATACCGAGCAAAGTTCAGTCATCCAAATTATCTTTACAATTTTAAGCCACAATATTTTTTTACGACATTTTGTCAGCAGCTCCACTCACATGTATCTTAGATATCGCAGTAATCATTTTTCGGGCTTGTGTATAGACTTTGACAATTACAAATAATGTGACTTTTCGTTGGTAAAAGACTTTTCAAAATCCGTTCAGTAGATCCGAGGATGACCCTCTACAGAATCATAAACTTTACCTCTTTATGATATTAGTATAGACATATATATATATCTGACAAAAAAAGAAAAAGTATTAGTACTGTTTCATTCCCTACGTTAGAGTACTACACAACATTACTCAACCTACCAAGTTGAGTTAAGTTGAGTAGTCTTGTAATAATTATACAATCTTTGTTTCAATCGTCACTTTCTATCACGTTAGTAACTAACTTTGTTGAACTTGTTCATGCATGTTATATACCTTTTCCGTATTTAAGTAAAATATTTGTAGCTTCGTAGTATTTGCGTAGCAATTTTGTAGCGGCGGACAAATTTCTACGTAGCAAAATGCGTAAGTATCTCTGTAAGGGAATTGCTAACAAAACCAATACAATTAATTACATTTTGTGTATCATCATCTCAGCCACAAGAAGTCCACTGCTGAACATAGGCCTCCCCCATTGACTTCCATATTGACCGGTCGGTAGTGGCCCGCATCCAACGAGTCCCCGCGATCTTAACCAGGTCGTCCGTCCACCTCGCGGGAGGTCTTCCTACGCTGCGTTTACCGTCACGTGGTCTCCACTCAAGAACCTTTCTGCCCCATCGGCCATCGGTTCTCCGGGCTATGTGCCCTGCCCACTGCCACTTCAGCTTGCTGACTCGCTCTGCTATGTCGGTAACTTTAGTTCGTCTACGGATCTCCTCATTTCTGATTCGATCTCGTAGAGAGACCCCAAGCATAGGCCGTTCCATAGCTCGCTGTGTGACCCCGAGCTTCCTTTTCCTTCCTTCCTTTTGTGTATATCTATAATAAATACATACTTATTTATATAAGTAAGTATATTAAAAACTTAATTCATATATATTTAAATGTATATGTATGTCTACTGTACAAATCATAATATGACAAATTAGTAGTGAAAATATTTTTGTTTTTTAATTTACGAGTAATACCAACCATATGTTTTACGAGACGTGTACGAGAACTACGAAGAGGTACCGCCTGTGTCTGCCAGACTGCATCTGTTTGTTTGCTATTGTTTTTATCAATAAAGGTGATGGTCTTCCAGCACAAATAACATGGTTATCATAAACTGACCGTGACGTATCATGATGTCTGGGGTAACGACATGAGGAGATTTCCACACGCTCAAAAAAGATTGAAAAGGTCTCAGATTGAGGTAGACTTAATATAGTCCATTTTACAAAGACACTAATTTGCGCATTCACCTCTAAAAACTGCCATGGATCGTATGTCTTCGGTGTGAAGACACTCCCTTATCAGCCTCCGCCAACATTGGAATACTTGGTGTCAACATATCGAGTGAAGTACAGTTCCGAGGCTATTTGGAGGATAAGGCCAAATTCCCGTCGAAGAAGCTTGGCGTGCTCAACAGATCGAAACGGTATTTCACTCCGGCCCACCGCCTTCTGCTTTCGCCCGATTCAGTCCGATTCCCGGGCGAACTATATACTTCTACAAATGGGTATTTGTCCAATAGCTAAAATGTTTTCTCTATATAATATTTTAGAAAGTCACGGAAAAAAATAGTATTTTATAAGTCAATGTAGTTTTTTTGTAGTTTAACTGAACTAAATTTGTTTTTTATTATGTACGACCCTGCCAAATTTACACTACTCTGCCTGATGGAAAGCATAATCAGAATCCAAGAGTGGTAGTCACCATATTCGTTGCGAATGTAGACGATGCAACAATACAGCATGGCGGCCTAGTGATGCTTCTGTTTTAGGCCTCCGGTCTCGCACTCACCAATGAAACACGACAGCACGGACGCTGTAATTTTATTTTGATTTTCTGTGCGAGGGTACAGTCGACCGGCCCTTTCATGCTGAAATCAGCGTGGGTCTACTGCCTTTGTTTTAAAAATATACCATTCTACCGTAAAATTAACTGTAAATAATAACACAATGGAATGAATACACCAGTCAATGAAATTTTAAAACCGCGACGTCGGGTCATATGACGCAGCGACATCAAAAGTAAAGCTACCCTTTGTACATCATACGTATGTTCCGACGAACTTTCGTCCCTCGCTCCATAACTTTTTTGTTCACAATTCTCTTTTGTACCGTCAGCGTAAAAGTTTCGCTAAAAGTGTGTTGCACAAAACAATGTCTGTTAAGCTTTATTCTTTTCGTTATTGCGCTTAATTTTTAACTAATCTGTTAAACTTGCAAAGGGAAGTTATACTTTGAACAAGCTAGGTGTGTGTGAAGGAAATTTCTTTGTACGTATTTTTAAGGTAATTTCAGTTTGTGTGTAGAAAAAGTTCTGAGTGGTGAAATATTTAGTTAAAACACGTTGTTAGCCAGAAAATTATCTGAAAATTTTTAAGAATAAATTTATATGTAGACCTTTATGTTATACCTTTATGTTTAAGTATATTCAATGCAAACAAGTAAAACTAAACACAAACAATAAGTTAATTTAAAAAAATAACCATCTAGCAATGTCAAGCCAGGCTTCAATCTTCAAAGAAGAAGTTGTCCAAAGATTTTTCGTTTTGAAGTCTGAATTATCTTCCTGTGTTATTGTTACAAGGAAGTATAATATCTGAAACATAAAGAATATGAAGCCTTAATTCGCCAAGATGAAGAATAAAAGAACAGTAGATAAGAATTCCAAAATACAATACAGAGAATATTTTACTAAAGACATTATTGTAATTCACATCACATAATATTTTATCCATGTTACAGTTAAAACGACACTGCGAGTTTCTGAAGGTAGGGATGACGCATACAAATGTAGTATATTATTTGTATTTATTTTACTTATAGCACTTGATTCTTGCGAAAATGCGGCATGAATGGGTCGGCTCGACCGGAATGATACCACGGCCTCACAGAAAACCGGTGTGAAATAGCGTTTGCGCTGTGTTTCACCGAGTGAGTGAGGATACCGGAGGCCCATATCCCAACCCCTCCCCCCATTCCCTTTCCCATCCCCCAAAGGTCGGCAACGCACTTGTGACGCCTTTGGTGTTGCGGGTGTCCATGGGCGACGTCCATGGGTGGTTGATTGAATAATTTAATAAAATATTTTTTTTTTTTTTTATTGAATAGTGGGCAAACGAGCTGACGTATCACTTGATGGTAAGCGATTACCGCCGCCCATGGACACCCGCAACACCAAAGGCGTCACAAGTGCGTTGCCGAACTTTGGGGGATGGGAAAGAGGATGGGGGGAGGGGTTGAGGTATGGGCCTCCGGTATCCTCATTCACTCGGTGAAACACAGCGCAAACGCTATTTCACACCGGTTTTCTGTGAGGCCGTGGTATCACTCCGGTCGAGCCGACCCATTCATGCCGAAGCATAGCTCTCCCACGGTACAGTACTAAGACTGTCGAATGTCGTAAGTTTTAAATATAGGATTGCCAGGTCAAAGATCGCGACTTTCATTCCTGCTCATCCTATCATCACATCTATAGCTTTTAATAGCTCACTGCTAAACATAGGCCTGAGAGGCCTGGTCTATAATTTATAACGAGAGTTTTGGTCTACTATAGCATACTAAAATTTTAGTTACTTTCCTTTCATCGTTCACCAATCTCTTTTTGAGTTTTCGTTTAATTTTAAATATTGTGACGTTAAAGTAATATATTACAATTTTAAAGTCAGATTTCATCACATTAACAAAAAAAAATATTTTCCATGAAAATCTTCGCCTTAAACTTTCTACCGACTGCAGACCCCATAAAATAAATTATATATAAAAAAATCAATATATTTTATAAAGATGAAGTACATTTTTTAAACTTTTTGTTTTTATCGAATAGGTGGCAAACGAGAAACCATATTGCCTGATAGTAAATGATTACCGCCGCCCATGGAAACTTGAAACACCAGAGGCGTCACAAGTGCGTTGCCGGCCTTTTAAGAAAGAGTACGTTAGTTAACGTTATTAGATATATGTCATGACTTATTTCTAATAATACAAATTACACAAAGCTTATTTAAAAAAATATTCAATAACTTTATATCTATTGCTTTGAAAAATTTGGTCAATGAAAACATTACGAAATTAAAGTATGAAATCCACAAAAATAAAACGTGTCGCGATAATACAAACACAACACAGAGTCGTAAAAAATAAACAAATATTAAAAACAAATACCCCGTTTTGCAATTACTACATTTTTAAGTAAGCTTTGATAAAACAAAATCCAATTCACTTCGCAATCTAAACACAGCGAAATACGAATCTTAATAGAGATACCGGATTAAATCGAAACAGGATTTTGGTTCGGTTACAAAGTTTATTCATTTCGTAAATTGATACGAAAATGCGACATATTTTTTATTGAAATCCGTTGTATATATTTTTTTGCGATCGGTACGATGTTATACCAACATGTTTGTATGTAGTATTTCGCGCTCTTGTAATTTTTGTATCTCTGTTCGTAATGTGTCTCCTTTGAGTTGTCTCCTTGTTAGTAACAGAGGCGAGTTAAGGGTTTCCTTTGCTAATTAGATTATTAATTTAATTAGTATATAAACGGACATGTACAAGTAAATTACTGAGCAGTAGGATCTCGTTGTTAATAATTTTAGTCACAAAATTAAAACCTTCTGAAAGACATTGATTTTTGAGATATTCTTTTAATTAAATTTGTGTTACAATTTTTTTACTTAGGTTGCTATATACTTACAAACTGTTTCTTGTCCATACAAAGAATATTTGTACTTGCTTAAACTGTAATAACGTACGAAACCCAGACTTCATCTACATGTCAAATAAATAAATGATAAATAAATATTCCGGACATCTAACGCAACGCCATCTAGTTCCAAGCTAAGCAGAACTTGTGTTATGAGTACAAGACAACTGATATGAATACATATATACTTATTTTTTGTAAATACATTCATATTATACATAGAAAACACCGAAATTCCGAAACATATATTTGTAGATCACACAAACACTTGGTCCGACCAGGATTTGAACCCGAGACCTTAAGCACAGCAGTAGCATTCTCTACCACTTCACCACCGAGCCAGTCAAGGAGAAAACCAATTTGAAAACTACGAAAAAGTACTTATTATTGTAATAAGTCCCGGGATATTTGAAAGCATAACCGTTCATGATTTCTTTTTTGTTTCAAATTCTCCACCATTGAGGATAATACAATTATATTTTCTTTATTACGGTTGAGCAATAACTAACCGTTGGATTGCGTTTCGTTTTGATAATTACTAAAATATTTCCTGGGTCCTGGGACCCAGGAAATATTTTAGTAATTATACTTACGAATATGATACTGTACCTAGTGTATATTGTGATTTTTGTTGATGATTCCATTTTTAACTATATTTTAAGACATAGTTTTTGAAAAAATAAGTTTTACCTTTAACGTTTAATATATAGCTCGTATAAAATAATATAAAATAAACAACCAAAAAATAAATGTAACAAAATTTTCCAGGTATCTCGACAAGGTCTTTCTCCTTCAACAAAAATTATAATATTTAAATTCTAAGACACACATTTTATATTATAACCAGCACTACAACATTTCAAAATGCTCTCGACAATTTTAGCAAGCTAGTGAGAAACTTCGTCATGTCTAAATTAAAAGAAAACTCAGTTGCTCAGCTTATTATGAGATTTAATCCACCTAGCAAGAATTTTGCTAGAAAATATTATTTATGCAATATAAAACCAAGCAGCGGTTTTATCTAAAATCTAATTTTACTTTACGAAATTTGTTTACTAATCACGATACTGTAATTAGAGATATGTGAGCTACCATTAATGTATTTAATTATTAGGTAGACAAAAAACCTTTGTTAAGAAAATGAATTTAACAAATTCATACGATATAGACGTGTAGCTTATGTATTCCCAATTTTAATGAAATCATCCTCTGATATTTCTCTCATTATTACCTCACGAACGACCCTTAGCTCGTGACGTAATAATAGTTTCTAGGGAAGTAGATGTTTTCAACTGTCTGAACCGCAAGGAGAGTCACAACAGCTTCTATTATAATCGCGATTACGCAAGAAACAAGATACAAAAACTCGATAAAAATGACTAGCCTATGCCATGTACCTTTTTCTTTTTTTTACGTGGGGCATGCTTTTCGCACCATGCTCTCCGTGGGGAGACGAAGTACGTGTGTGGGACTCCTGGAGGACCGGTCTACCCAGTAAACCCCGCGGCGGCCTACCCCGGCATTCGACAGTCCCCAGTCTCCAATATGAGTACAGTACCTGATATCTAAGTACTGTACTGTAAATTATGCGATTGGGTCACTAGCTTTCTGGCATGTAGAAGCATAAAGGTCGTAGTCGACGGTGAATGCTCTGACTCCATACCTGTGAATGTTGGTGTCCCGCAAGACTGTGTGCTATCGCCTACTCTGTTCCTCCTTCATATCAATGACATGCTGCCAATTAGCGGCATTCATTGTTATGCGGATTACAGTACGAGCGATGCTCTCCACACCGGCCACGCCAATATTTCTCTTGAAAACGTCATTGAGAGTCGAAACAAACTTGTGTCTGAAGTTGAGACCACTTTGGAAAAAGTCTCAAATTGGGGTAGACTTAATTTGGTCCATTTCAACCCGACAAAGACACAAATTTGCGCGTTCACCGCTATAAAACTTCCGTGGGTCGTATATCCTTGTTTTGAAGACACTCCCCTATCTGCTTCTGCCAATATTGGAGTACTTGGTGTCGACGTATCGAGCGAAGTCCAGTTTCGTGACCATTTGGAGGGCAACGCCAAATTGGCCTCGAAAAAACTTGGTGTGCTCAACAAATTGAAGTAGTATTTCACTCCGGCCCACCGCCTTCGGCTTTATAAGGCGCAGGTTCGGCCTCAAATAGAATACTGTCCTCATCTTTGGGCAGGGGCACCCCAATACCAGCTTCTCCCTCTGGACCGCATTCAGAAGAGGGCGACTCGTATCGTCGATTGCCAGGATCTTTCAATTCGGCTAGACTCTCTGGCGCTGCGTAGAGATGTCGCTTCGCTGTGCATCTTCTACCGCATTTACCATGGGGAGTGCTCCGAGGAATTGTTCGGATTGATCCCTGCCGCATCTTTCCGCCATCTTGTAACGCCTCGTCCACGTCCATGGGCGGCGGTAATCGCTTACCACCAGGCGATACGTCTGCTCGATTGCCCCCTATAAAATAAAAAAAATAAAAAATAGTCAGTTACCAGAGGCCCAAGCACCCTCCTTTCTACATCGAAAATGAGGGGGAGGGTAATTATTATAGAACGGTAACACACTTCGATATCGAAACCACCCAGACGCTTACCCTTTTTATTTTACCTCCCATAACGTGTCTGTAAGGGAATGTTTCTTTTTGTTATTATATCGTATATCTGACAAACAATTTCATCCTGTTGATTTATTGGATCACTTCTGCAAAACGCGGTCCAGTTGGACTATGCAAATATTATGTTCAAATGGTCCTATTGCAGATTTTCATTTGTTTCTTAATGACTATTTCGTTCACGCTTTGCTCACATATTTCATTATTATATTTTTGACACATTTATGAAACTTTATAAATTAAATGAGAAAAGTTTTTTTAGAACAAACTTTATCTTTGCAATCCATACTGATAATGTTTATTCGAAAATAACTCTGTCACTATTAATTAGTTTGTTACGTTTTTACGACTAATCTGCTGAACCTATTTCGATGAATTTTGGTATAGATTGGACCTTGGAAAAGTACACAGGCTACTATTATCGTGATAACTTCACAGATTGGAGATCTTGAGACACACTCTTTTGATTCTAAACTATGGTAATCATTCGCACACATTCATCTCATCATTTGATAAATATTTATGAATACACATTACAGCATTACTCACATATTTTAGAAACGATACACCCAAATAAATAAATGAGTATTCTACTCATTTATTTGTCTTGTGAGGGTCGCCACTAGACCAATAAGCACACCAAAAAAATTAAACTCAAACCTCTTTTAAACTTTATTATAAATATTTATATACTTTTTTTTGTAAAAACAAGTATGTTATACATAGAAAACACCCAAACTCCGAAATAAATATTTGCAGATCATACCGAGGTCTAGTCAAGTACAGCAGTCGCATACGCTACCACTACGCCACCGAGGCATTTGTATAACGTAAGGGCTAATAAGGTAAAGTAATAGTACAACGTATGGGTTTAACTTAAAAAACAATCAGTCTTATTTCCCAAAGTTTTTTATAGAAGCAGTTCGATTTCTGTGTTAGTTTATAAATTTTACGTAGATTGTTTGAAAACTATTGCAATTTACATAATCGCTGGCGATAGTTTCCAACGTTAGAAATGACAAAGTTGTTATTTTTTACGATTCAATTATAATATTGAATAAAAACTTCAACAATTTAGCTTATAAAAGCTAAGCTTTAGTGCTTAAGTTAAGAGCTGACATTGTCTTGTCTTTATTACTTATAATTTTTGTCGACGGTTTTTATTTAACCTTCTATTACCACGTACTATTCTTCCTTCTTAGATTGTGGACTATTCTAGAATATGAGTCATCGGAGAATACTGATTGGTAAAGGTATCTCGCTGAATTCCGAATTCGGCTTATAGATGTTACTAGATCAACTTGTTGGAATCTTATTATCACTTAATAGAATCATCACCATTTCAAAAGTATAAACAAAAATAAAGAAGATCAAATACGAGAAGGTACCGAAACTCACACAAACGTCGATGAACTTTTGACAACGATCACACAACCAGTGCCCATAAGCAAAAAGAGTTCATATCATAAATATCGCAATTATCTCTTTATTTCCCTATAAATAGAAAATCGAAACAATTGCAGGTGAATGAAAAATCGAAACACGAAATTACACATTTTTGACTAGAGTTGGAACAGATCACGAACCGACAAAATATGTCCGAAGCCTAAGACAATTGCTAAATTCAATAGCTAAAATTTAGGAGAATCAATTGGCAACCCTATCATTGCATGTTTACCTGCTATTCAGAGCTAGTTCATTATTTGAAGGACAATTACGTAAGTAGTCTAGACTAACTTTAGTTGTATCTATTGTGAGTGTAAAGCCAGTTAAATATTTAACCTCGAGTGCAAAGTTAGGCTTTCCAGCGGATTTTCTCGGTTTCTGAATTCTATTATAGTTCAATCAACTAGTTCGTTTGGCCAAACAGCAGCTAATTGGATGTAAAGAAACACGAATATAACTTACTTGGCTTTAGTTTACACTGTAAACTCTGTACAGTCTATTCTTATAAGCAATATTTTCAACAATGCATACTAATATTATAATTTCTAAAGTAAATCTGTCTGCATGTTTGTTTGTAATGCTTTCAAACTTAAAACGTTAAACCGATTTAAATGAATTTCGGTGCAGACATATATTAGATCTTGAGGACATAGGTTACTTTTTGTCACAATAGTCAAACCTCTCCTCCCCTCTCCTTTTACACCTCTGGTAGAGAGACTGAAAGATCTCGAAATTCGTACCAAATGTATCAAGGCATAATTCCCCCATTGATTTATATGTTACGTTTTCCTTTCTTGCGTTATAGACACATCATTTTTTCTACATTTAATACTCAAAGTGTTGAATTCATAGCTTATTGAATATCAGCAGAGAGCAGATTAAATCGTATTTGCTTTAGTGACCTTACAACATTAAGTGTATTTACGATCGTATGCTGTACCCTTAACGATACATCTTTCTCTAATACCCCAGTTAGTTACTCTGTTATGTCCAAATGAACATGACATTAATACCATCATTTGTAGTTACAGAATGTAAGAATTGGAGGTAAACACATAAAGAGGCCAATGCTCTCAGTGAAACATATTTATTATAATGTTGTGTGACAAAACTAGGGGTAAACAAAAGAGTCTTTGTATATTATGTGATGTACGAGAACGGTTGTGATAAAATCGCTGACGTCACTCGAAATGATTTGACACCAATATCTGATATTAAAAGAGCGTAAGCACACTTGACACAATTTATTAATAACCCTCCTATCTAATATCATAATCTTTCTTAACGCTCTCCAGATCCAAACTTTTTACGCTTTAGGTTATTAAAAATATAACATACTAAAATAGCTGTGAAATTGTACAATTTGAAACTAGTCTAGAATAGTCTTTGATGCATCTAGAATAAGGTACCTTTATATTAATTTAATATAAAATAACGTAATGTAACATAACAAAAAAAGGTTAAGCTACATAAATAAATAAATATTTCGTACAATTTAACACACAACGCCTTCTAGTCCCATACATAGAACACCCAAACTTCGAAACAAATATTTGCAGATCATACAAACATTTGGTCCGACCCGGGAATTTGAACCCGAGACCTCAAGCACAGCAGTCGCTTACGCTACCACTCGCGCCACCTAGGCAGTCAACTTGTGAATAGTGAACAACAAAAATCAATAACTCAATATATTATTATTATAACATAACTGAGATAAGTTAGGACTCAAATCAGACTATATTTTTTTATATATAAAAAAATATACTCATATATATATATGAGTTTGATAAAATGACTTTACCCTGCCTAATAGAGCATACCGTAAAAGCATCCCCAAGCGAGATGGTCACCATTCTCATTGTGAATGCTGACAATAAAACATGTCGACTCATACTATGGTGGTCTAGTGAGATGCTTTTTCACGTACCGCTTGAAAGATCCAGGATCAAAAATAGGACTTGATATTTTTTTATTTTTTTTTTATTTTGAAACTTCAAGCAAATTATGAACATCGGCGGGATTAATACCTAAGGCATTCTCTACCAGCCAACCTATGGGTGATACAGAATTTTTGTATGGTAGATGCACTTAAGGAAATTAGGGGTAATAGTTTTGTTAATAAATATATATATATAGTCGTTCCAATACTTTATTTAACTTTTGACAGATCACGCACATAAAGTTTTGTAATAATTTTTGATACAATGTACTACAGATAATACTGTACTTTATGGGCGGGCTCCGCCTACTTAGGGATGTGTCATTCGTAATTAATGACCACAGACTATAAAAACGGTTTTGAAATAAATCGATTATCGATTATATTAATAAAACATACAATAAAATTATTGTGATTATATTTTATATCAAATCACGTAAAAAGCTTTATTATTTTGCATTAAAATGCCCTAAATGTCTCTGTTTCAATGCATAAATAATTTGCGTAATGAAAACAGTTCCATCGTACTCGTACCTAGTAATGGGATCGAATGTATTCGCCGCAAATTAATGAATCTAAAATAATTGTTTAGACTTACTATAGTTGGTTCAAATAAAAACTACCTGCGGTACCTACTTGTAATGAACAGGTACAAAATGTTGAAATTCGTAGTAATTTACGGATTAAAAATAAAACAACCAAAAGAGGTACTGTAATACTAATTTTAATTATAAAGAATCGTCTTCTTCGTATGACCAGGAATCATCATCACTTGAGTTCTCAGTAATATTGATTATCATTTCTTGGATAGATAAATTGTCGAATGCAACATCCCGATCCCAATCCGACATTATCACCTTCTTTGTTTTTTCTACAACATTCGCCCAGTTTTCTGGAGTTACTTTTTCACGCGCATTTTTCAGTAAATTCAGCATTTTTCTTGCGGTGAAAGGAGGAGTTGTATTGTTCCTCGCAGCATATCCTTTAACTTGTGCCCAGATCATTTCAATTGCATTATATTGGCAGTGATATGGGGGAATTCTGAGGACGGTATGCCCATGCTCTGCTGCCATTTCATCTATGACGTATCGTTTTGGCAGCTTCTTTGTTTTTAATATCTTTACTAACTCTACTTTTAGTAGGGACTCATTCACCTCTTCGCCATTGTCACGGAGCCAGTTTATAATTTCATGTTTTTTGTTGGCCTGTGTTGGTATTTTATTAATTTGACGAGAGTGATAAGGTGCATTATCAATAAATATTATTGATGGCTCTTCGAGTGATGTAAGCATTTCTCTGAACCACTTTTCATACACGTTCGAATTCATCTCCTCATGATAATCTCCTGTTTTCTGGGATTTAAAAGCTAATAGAGCGCCTGGCACAAATCCTTTTACTGTTCCTGCATGACAAATAATCAGTCGTTCGCCTTTTCCCATTGGTACTGTAGAAGTGGAGCCAACGGTGTTGTCAGTCCAAGTTTTTGACAGCGTATGATTCGCATTGAGCCAAGTTTCATCTGTGAAAACAACATTCGACCAATCTTCTATTTTTTTTGCTTGTCTTAAAAAATCGCATCTATACAAAGCAATATCATTGCGTTCCATTAAAATTTCTCGTTTGTCACATTTTTGGAATAACATTCCAATGTCTTTCAATACCTTTGTCAGAGAAGATTTTTGACCACGGAACAAACCACTATTTCGAAGAGATTGTGTTAGTTTTTTTAATGTTGGAATCTCTTTTCTTTGGTAATAGTCGTATATATGACGACGAATAGCATCAGCGTCAAAATTGTCAACGGCTGTAACTTTACTAGGCGGACGTTTTTTCTTAGGTGTAGATAGCTTATTCTGTTCCATGCCACTGCTGCCGTAGCCTTCTTTTGTTATTTTTGCCACTGTTGGAGCACTAATACCTAATGCTGCTGCAACACGGTCTCTAACTTGAGTCACTGGTATAAGAGGCCCACCATTACGGCTTTCCTTTTCAAAGTATTCACGAAGTCGCAAGACAAACTCTCTTGTTTGTCCTTTGAGTACTTTCTTTTTTGGCATTTTGACAGTAACGAAGGCAGGAACGGTACAGGACGCTCAACTCAACCAAACGTGAGAATTCACAAATAAATCAATACGGAGGAATATAAATACTCAACTATATTGAAGGTTACTCATTGAAATACTGTAGATTATTTTAAAATAGACATAGAGAGATTTAATAAAGATCATCAATAGTTTAACAAATACAATATTAACCACTGAATTACAACACAATACAATAATACATTTTGAAAATTCAGTTCCTTTTATATATTTTTTCATGACATAGAACCGTCATATTTGAACAACATTCTTTTAATCCATTTCTTCTTTATTTTGACAAAGGAGGTCGCACATTGAAACACATAGAAATATGAAGTACGAAATTATCTATAAAATAATGAGTTTGTTAAATCGATGAAAACTTCTTAATGCATAAAATCGATCGATGAAAGAAATCGAATAGGTAACGGGTCAGGGTATCACTATTTGATTAAGTATTAGAGCTGTCAAAAGTTAAATAAACTATTGGAACGACTATAATAGACATAAACTTACATAATACAACTACACATATATATGTAAAACAAAAAGGATATATATAATAATAGGTCTTTACCTATGAAATTGCGTTTCTTCAGTACTGGTCATTTCAAATAAAAAAAAGTTTGTAATGGCTCTGTATTCTAAATTCAAATTAATTTTGTTTTAAAACCATGACATTCTATTTATAAACTCAGTCAAAAACGTTTACGGAGAGAACTGTACAAACGAACGCACAACCCCTCATTGGTTTTCCCGGTTCCGTTCTGGAAATTTTGACTTGAAAAATGAAGCTCGTAGTCGTCCGGAGACTTTGGTTAACAATAATGAATTAAAGGCGATTGTGGAAGCTGACGAAACTCAATCTACAGCTGAGCTAGCAGCAGCTTTTAATGTAAGCATCAAAACAATATTGATCCATTTGCGACAAATTGGCAAGGTAAAAAAGCTTGATAGATGGGTGCCCCACGACCTTAACGATCGCCAGCGCAACGTACGCGTCGAGACCTGCCTTTCGCTGCTCAACAGGCAAAGAAATGAAGGAATTTTGAAACGAATAGTTACGTGCGACGAAAAATGGATTCTGTTCGACAATCGAAAGCGCTCAGCAAGTTGGTTAGACCCTGGTTCAGCACCGAAGAGATTTAATAAAGATCATCAATAGTTTAACAAATACAATATTAACCACTGAATTACAACACAATACAATAATACATTTTGAAAATTCAGTTCCTTTTATATATTTTTTCATGACATAGAACCGTCATATTTGAACAACATTCTTTTAATCCATTTCTTCTTTATTTTGACAAAGGAGGTCGCACATTGAAACACATAGAAATATGAAGTACGAAATTATCTATAAAATAATGAGTTTGTTAAATCGATGAAAACTTCTTAATGCATAAAATCGATCGATGAAAGAAATCGAATAGGTAACGGGTCAGGGTATCACTATTTGATTAAGTATTAGAGCTGTCAAAAGTTAAATAAACTATTGGAACGACTATAATAGACATAAACTTACATAATACAACTACACATATATATGTAAAACAAAAAGGATATATATAATAATAGGTCTTTACCTATGAAATTGCGTTTCTTCAGTACTGGTCATTTCAAATAAAAAAAAGTTTGTAATGGCTCTGTATTCTAAATTCAAATTAATTTTGTTTTAAAACCATGACATTCTATTTATAAACTCAGTCAAAAACGTTTACGGAGAGAACTGTACAAACGAACGCACAACCCCTCATTGGTTTTCCCGGTTCCGTTCTGGAAATTTTGACTTGAAAAATGAAGCTCGTAGTCGTCCGGAGACTTTGGTTAACAATAATGAATTAAAGGCGATTGTGGAAGCTGACGAAACTCAATCTACAGCTGAGCTAGCAGCAGCTTTTAATGTAAGCATCAAAACAATATTGATCCATTTGCGACAAATTGGCAAGGTAAAAAAGCTTGATAGATGGGTGCCCCACGACCTTAACGATCGCCAGCGCAACGTACGCGTCGAGACCTGCCTTTCGCTGCTCAACAGGCAAAGAAATGAAGGAATTTTGAAACGAATAGTTACGTGCGACGAAAAATGGATTCTGTTCGACAATCGAAAGCGCTCAGCAAGTTGGTTAGACCCTGGTTCAGCACCAAAGCAATGCCCTAAACCAAAAATGACCCCTAAAAAGGTGATGGTCACTGTTTGGTGGTCTAGTGCGGGTGTGATTCACCACAGCTTTTTACAAAACGGCATGAGCATTAATGCAGATGTGTACTGTGAAGAACTGGAGAGAATGATGGAGAAGCTTGCACATCTGCAACCAGCTTTGGTCAATCGGTCGTCCCCACTGCTCCTTCACGACAACGCGCGACCCCATACTGCGCAACAGACAGTCTCCAAGCTGCAAGAGCTGGGGTTGGAAGCTCTCCCTCATCCGCCATACTCACCAGACCTTGCACCTACCGACTATTTTTTCCAAAATTTAGACAACTTTTTAGTGGGTAAAAAATTCAATTCCCGAGAGGCAGTTCAAAATGCCTTTGAAGAGTTTGTTGCCTCCCGTCCAGCTGATTTTTACAAGAAGGGCATCAATAAACTGCCAATGCGTTGGCAAAGATGCGTCGATTGCATGGGTGATTACTTCGAATAACAGAAATAAAAAAGTTTGAAAAAATAAGTACTTTCACTTATTGCATAAAAAACGGCAATTTCATAGGTAAAGACCTAATATTACCAGCTGACCCGACAAACGTTGCTTTGCCATAAAAAGCAATAAGTATTTGTGTGGGTCAATAAAAATCGCTTTGGAAAAATAGGGGTTGATCGTAGAGGGTTGAAAATTCACGGTTGTATGTATTTTCTAATTTTTATTTCTTTATGATACATAAAGAAATAAAAATTTACCTAAACTGTAAAAATAATAATTTAGGGGTGGACTACCCTTAACATTTAGGGGGATGAAAAATAGATAGTAGCCGATTCTCAGACCTACTGAATATGCATATAATTGGTGAAAATCAGTAAAGCCGTTTCGGAGGAGTAAGGTAACTAACATTGTGACACGAGAATTTTATATATAAGATACACTATAGTCTGGCCACTGAGAGAATGCGTTCCTGACAGGTCGTGATCCAATGGGCGATGTAACTTTGAACTGGCGTACAATTTATGGCAAAATTTTAAATATCTTTTATTAACCTTAATAATGAGTAATAACATTAAAAATTGAATAATCATGCCAATGTACAATAAACGTTTTATTTTGGGCTAAAGTTATTAACAATTAATCAATTAATTAATTTAAGAACAATAATTTTTAAAAGTCTAACGACGTCAAACTGCACTGTTTCAAGGTTATGTCAACAGTTTGTTTTTGTAGTGATGAGACAAAAATAATAGGTAATTGTAACTGAGTATTTTTGTAATCGTAAAATATTCTGTCGGTCGATATCTTGTTAAATAAAACATTCTAATTTTGTAATATATAATTTTATTTATTTATCTTTATTGAATACACAAAAAAACAGTAGAACAAGATGAGTTACAAAGTATGTAAGGATGTCGTACAGTCGAATGTTGTCACCATTTCAGGGAAATGTGCCGAAATGCTTTGGGCATTTTTACGAACGACATTAAAGTTCTTGGGGACATCGGAGAAATTTTTCGAGAGTGTGTATAATGTACTTAATACATATTTAATATAGTTTATAATACGATATAGGTACGACCAAACCAAACTTAAGAAAATAATTGTCGTGATATCAGTGAGATGAATTAAAAATAAATGGAAAACTATTTTAATCCCTTCATATTTCTAGTAAAAAATTGGTAACCCAAAATAGCGATGTGAGGACCGTCATTTTGTGACATACACAAACAGTCGTCTCTTGTCGTCTTGTACGCATAAACTACGTTTTCCAGTTTTCTCGTTGTGGGGGTTTTCTCGTGATTGTTATTGTTGTTTATTTGTACCTATGCGCTAATTTGTTTAGAATTTTACTGTTTTGTACTTTTGATGCTTAACAACAATGTCGAAAAGCGGTCATCCATTGAAAAGTGAAACCCGTGAACTAATAATCAAGCTTCAAAATTACTTTGAGTTGAAAAGACAAGAACGTATCTCTCAGGCACTTGGAGTAAGCAAACGGACGATAACAAATATTAATAAAGAAAAGTTCGGCTCATCTGGCATGGAAGAAAATATTTTAAGAACTAAACCTATAACAGATATAGATAGCTTTGACGCCGATGCAATAAGGAATCATATATATAGTTATTATGCCAGGAATGAATACTTTAATAGGTCGACGCTTCTAGCATCTTTGAAAGTAGCTGATTTGTTTAGGGTGGGAAAAACTGCTTTATCCAATATTTTAAAAGATATTGGATTTCAATATAAGAAAACAGACAAAAGGAAAAATCTTTTAGTAAGAAATGACGTAATTTTAAAAAGAATTACTTTTCTAAGAGAAGCAAAAAAAATGATAATTGGGACAATGTCGTTTTCATTGACGAGACATGGCTGAACATCAATCACGCGCTTTCTCGTTTTCATAATATATATATTCCAATAAATAGAGTATTTTTATTTTCTTTCCTTTTGTTTCATTCAGAAATTACGATTAAATTTAATTCATCCATCAACAATTTTGTTAATATTGTGTTTGAAATATAATAAAATATATATAAATTGAATTATTATGCATAATGAATGCTACGAGTATAAATACTGTTACCAAATATTATTAATATTATTCATGGTACATCACTACTCATGACGAATTTACAAGTGTCAGAAACGCATTCTCTGAGTGGCCGGACTATAATACATAAACTTTACATTCGTATTTATTACTAAATTCACTTCAACATTGACCCATAAAAACAGTATTAGTATTTTTCACTGTCCGTCTTATTTCATAGTCTTTCGGCATCCTCCGATAACAAATAAAGTTACTTTACGAATGTCTTAATCTTGTTGGCAGTCAATAAGGACCTTACTCAATCTTGACAGGTCCAAATATGGCATTTAGTTGACCACTTCATAAGTCTATAGAAATTACATAAGACATAGGTTTCTCACATAGTTCCGTAGTTTGTGATTCGAGATTTATGGTTTACATCGTGGCTTTGCTGCACTTTTACGAGATTAACACGAAATCAATAAAATCTGAACAGCATTTTAGGTTTCTAATTCACGCAAATCGTTGAAATAAGCTACAAAACTCTGTAATAACCTCTGACTCTGTTACCTAAGATATTCCGTCAATCTAAAACCTTACCTTTAAGTGAAAGGGTTCCGTACCATTATCTATAAAAACGCCATAATATATGTCATGTTTGTGGTACCTTAAATATTTATTTTATGCTGTTTCAACTATCTTACTATCATCGTTCATGAGATTAGTTTCGTACTCAAAGGGTAAAACGGGACCCTGCTAAAGACTAAGGCTCTGCTGTCCGTCTGTCTGTCTGTCGCCAGGCTGTATCTCATGAGCGATAATAGCTAGGCAGTTGAAATTTTCACTGCTGATGTATTTCTGTTACCTTAAAAGCTAGTAAAGGATTAATATCTAAATACTTGTCATAATAAATATTTTGGAATGCATTTGTATATGTGTATTTCTATTATGTGTAATTTGTGTACAATAAGAATAAAATAAATAAATATCGACGGTTTGCACTCCGGGAGTGCCGGCAGAAGTGAAAACTTGAATTTTAACGTTGTGCATTTTTGATATTTTGGAATGGTTAGAGAATAATTTTGTACGAATTGCTTTCATTATCAGTATAAAAGTACTATTATTTATGTGGTGGAATACAATATTCATTAATTGCGCTATCGTACACAAACATGACAATTTGTATTACATACACACACGAACATTCGCGCAAGCGCCCTGCGCCGCCTGTCCTCTCTCCATCCGTCTTACGAATTTTCGATCAGGTCACGTGACCTGACGCGAGTTTATACATTTTTACCCATTCCAAAAAAGTACACAGCGCCGCTAAAGAAGTTTTCACTTCAATAAATAAATTGTATTTGTCATTTACCAAATGATAGTACTTGAAAGAAATTCTCCATCAGTAACTCATTGTATGCTCCTGCCTTTAAACCAGTATATCGATCTCACTTTCAAGTATAACCTTCATGAATCACAACTGTATATCATCTTCAATTGAATCTCAGTAAAACTGTCGTAAAATACAAACGTTACAGCGAAGGTGTTAACGACCTCGTAAACTCACAGCGGCAGGAAAATGTCGCAGCTTCAAAGGGCTGAAGGATAAACAGTTTATTGGTTTGTTTTGAAGTATCTGAGATATTCGATCGAAATTTTCCTACCGTGGAAGTGCAATGTTTCGGATTGGTATGATCGGAATGATATCACGTTCTCGCAGAAATTAGATCACGACCAATACTTTTGTTGTTGTTTACCGAATAAGTTAAAGTTAAAGAAATTTCTTGTGGCCATACCCCGATTCATTCCCTCCGCCAAAAATAACCCTACGTCCTATTATATTTGTGTTGTCATATCGACCAAGCGAGATGAATATACCTGGAGGACCACAGCCCGTAGAATTTATATTATTGAAAATCAGCTTGAGAACTTTTATCAATCAGTTCTAGATGCAGAATTAAAAAAAATCAATAATTTGTCAGTAATGAAAGTCATCACAAAAGTAATACAAGATTAAATATATTACAATTAATGAATAATAATTTAAAATATTTAAATTATTTTTTATTTTAAAATCTATTAAATAACTCTCTAGATCAAATCGATCAAAGCATTAAGCTTCTAAATTTACAAACAACAGACATTAAAAGTTCCTAATTTGGAAACAAATCGTTTAGAAACCATTCAATCTCTTTGAAGAGTCTATTTTCTTCAGTACGCTTTTATCGTAACACAATCTAACTTCAAAAGAGATAATACTCTTAGTAGAAATTTAATAGCTTGTAAGGGTTAAATAAAAAGTCTAAATGACAATTTATTTGAAACCAGTTCTGGTTCAACTACCCTCATATTACTGGGCTATATCGCGGGATACTTTTCAAACATACGAGGAACGACCACAAAGAATACCCAGCCTCAGAATAAAAAAATGTGGATCACATAAAATATTGTCTCATAAGGAGATCAAACCCCACAACACTCGGCAGTAGACCGGTGACCATTTGATGTACGACGACAACAGTGCAATTCCGTCATTCGCATAAAAAATCAAATAAGATGAAATCATATAACTTGAGAATACAACAATGTACCACAAAACATGTTCACTTAGCATCCTCATACATCTTTACATAGTAGGTATGAAATAAAGCAGTTTTCGCTGTCAGTTCGCTTAAATCTTTTGAACTACTCAATGGATTTTAGTGCATTTTTCAGCAAGAGCTAGAGACTGTCAAGATTGTCGCTAGTGTCTTTGATATAAACAATATATAGTGTAAAATTTTGATGTATAATGTGTAACCTACAGTCGTAATACAAACATTTGTGCTGAAAATATTGCATAATATTCTACAATAATTGCCGTATCTACCTCACTGTATTATTTATCTCATAACATAAAAATGTCCCTCTCCATATGAATCTGGGGTGGACTCAAAAGTCAGCATAGAAATGAATTGCCAAGAATAAAAAATTACATGAGGAACTCCTGGTGGCAGTTTCACAAAGCCACGCTGATTTTAGCATGAATGAGGCGGTTGCCGGTACTACCGTTACCCAGAAGTGGTCTTGAAATGACAGCATTCAACTTGCTATCGTGTTTCATTGAAGAATACAAGACCGGGGACCCACTGATGTAGCAGCAACTCAAAGAGCCACCATTGCTCTATTATTGCATTGTCTGCATTCGCAATGAGTATGGTTACCTCTATTCTTCGGTTTCAGCTCATGCTTTCGTCTGGCAAAGTAGAGTCACTTTAGCAGACTTAAATATAAAAACATGTTTTGTGAAACTGTACGTATGTATTGTATGTAAAAGTACACATAAAATAGTAAGGCCACATAAAATAATAATTAGTTTGGGGTTGATTCCATAATCCAACAAATTGGTATTATTCGGTAAGTAATTCCCAGTACATAGGCTAAAAGCTTTGCTGAAATACCACAATATGGTCGACCTCTATTAAGTGTGACCATATTCGGTTGGACTATAGAAGTCTGTTCGTTAATTTTTACGTGATCCTTTGAAGTCAATTCATGGGTCGAGAAAATTGTTATTCAGTTGTTGGGATAAATAAAAATTTTCAGCAGCTATTTACTTTTTGTACACACACTTTATGTATATGAGTCAAGGATACTCATCTATTTATTAACGTACTTGAAACCGAAAATATAGCAATAAAGAAACTTCGGAACTTCGGAAAAGTGTTAGTAAGTTAGTGGTTAGTTATTTATATTTTTAAAATATAAATGATATTACTTTCTATGTATTCCTGGAATATTCTAGTCGGGCATAGTTTTGGAGTTTGTTAGGAATATATCTCCTAGCCGATTACGGCCATGACGGCCAGTCTCAACGGAGACCAGCCAACTACGCAGTAGATATTATAGTCTTTGCGATGGAGTCGCGCAGTATCTGTTCGACGCTCTCCGCATTGTCGGCAGACCCCAGGCCACCGAGTCTCTTGAGCCTCTGCAGTTGCGTAGAGATATCGCCTCTATGGCAGTCCTCTATCACCTTTATCATGGAGAGTGTTCTGAAGAGCTGTTCCAACTTTTCCCCCTTCTCCCTTCCTCTACAGGACATCATGTGCTGGCCTCGGAAGTTACCGCTTCAGAGTGGAAGACATACACTCTCGCACTTATCGATGCGGCTCTTCCTTCCTGTGCCGAACGGTTAAAACCTGGAACTCACTACCAGCGCACGTGTTTCCGTCCCACTATGATCCCGGGTCCTTTAAGCGGGGCGTGAAAAAGCATCTCGTATGGTCGCCATGCTGCACTGTCCTTGTTTGCATTAAGGATGGTGACCACCACTCTTGGATTCTGCTAGTGCTTTCCATCAGGCAGGGCAGAGTCATTTTGGTAGCTCATGTATAAGAAAAAAAAAATTGTGCACAAGGGTGTGCGCAAACACAGGTGCACTCTCTGTTCCTTCTCTCTCATCCGAAGGGACGGTTAACCGACACGACCGGGAAGAGATCAGATGCAGGACCGACAGCTTCACCTGCTCTCCGAGGCACGGGGGTTCAGATCCCAACTTCCAAACTCCGAGCTGTTATAAAGTATTTCTATAATCAGAAAAACTCAATAACACTTTTGTCCCGACCCGGGTTTGACCCAAGACCTCTTGATTGGCACACACACAGTCACATACGTCAACCGCTAGACCAATGAGGCAAGGAAAATATATCAATATGTTAACAGACTTTCAGTACATAATTTGACACTTCTGCATTAATTCGCTTCATTTCTTAAAGAAAAATTGTATCATAAATTGTAATTTCTTTTATTTGTTAAGATCATAATTTTACATTTATGCGTTTAGTTATTTACTTTTCTTATTTTCTCATTTAAATTTATTTATAACACGAATGTATTGATCATGTTATTAGATCACTTTTATTGTTCTGTTAATTCATGCATGCACTTATTATATACTAAACTCAGGTTACAAAAGAAAGCCAGATAGAACGTACCTACTTGTCATACAAATGAAGCCGTTTATTATATAGGTGTGCGTGACAACCGATGGCGAAAAGTCACAAGTCCTTATTAATTTGATAAATATTAAGGTTAAATGAAATGGTTAAATTTAACATAAATATTTTTTTAATTCTGCTGTAAGTACCTGATCAAGTTTCGTAATATCGATCATTCTCAACAATTCAAATATGATGTGAAACACAACTTAAGGACATAAAACACATCAAGACACAGAACAGCAATTTGTGGAATCATTCCCAAATTGTTGATAAATAATAACTATCAGAAATAATTGTATGTATCACCAAAGAATACTTTCAGATGAGGTTTGAAACCAAGTCCCCTAAATATACATATAGAATAGGATAGAAAGGACATATTTTTGAAAAAAGGTGGATAAAAAGATTACATTTTTTAATCTATTTTATCCACGGAAAGTAGATTTTAATGTACTCTGTATGCAGGACAGAGTTGAGAAATATTGCAATTTACTTAAGAACAATTACGGAGATTGAAATCTCCGCTCTGCTTACTTAGAAGAACTCCAACCAATTCTCATAATAAAAACGTTTCTTGATGATTAAATTTACATTAAAAATAATGGAACAAAACCTGACGACCCTCTGTAGAGTCAATGGGAATATAAACTTGATAATAGGATAAGGCGTGAAAGTGTAAAAAACAAATAAATAAACAAACATACTTACCATTCCATTTATGTTTGTAGTTAGGAATCCTACAAATATTATAAATGCGGAAGTTCGCAATATTGAATAGATTTTGATGAATCCGTACAATAATATAGATATCAGAATAACACACAGGCTACAATTTATAAAGATACTAGCTTTGCCTCGTGGCGTACAGCGGGTAGCGCGGGGTTCAGCTAGTATGTACATACACACAAGAAAATTATAAGAAGTAGATGTCTGTAAATTAAAGAAATTGAACAAAAACTATTGGTACTGTCTAACCAAAACCCCACAACATACTGTTGGGCCATAACCAGATGAATCTAGTGTCCACTAGAAGAATCGAGAACTGCCGAGGACAACGCCATCTAGTGTCGGAAAGCGCGCAACTGTGTGCATTATGACGATAACTCGACGCTAGATGGCGCTACAAGCAGCTCTAGAGTAATCTATTTAGCCTAGAGACATCGATCGAATATTTTCGTAGTTTCGAGTAATTTCCACGGCCATATAAAAGCGGAACGTGTTGGCCGTAGGGACAGTATTGTTTCACGATACAGCGGATAAACATCGAAGAGATCTTTAGTGCGACTAACGAGTGATTTAGTGATTTCTTATTGTAAAAAGTGTTCTTAATAAATATTGTGTTATTTTTGGTAATTAATCGAGTACTTTAATTTATTCAATACCCAGCTCGTAACAATTTGGTGTCAGAAGTGAGATTAAAGTATGCCGGTTTTACCAAAGGAAGACACGGAAGGTATCCGAACTAGGAGTCAGCGCCAGCAAGAGGCTGATCAGAGGCGATTTGGAAGTGCACAACTGCCTACATCGGAAGATCAGCAGCCAGCTATGGAAACCACGCCGTCCACATCGGCAGCAGCTCCAGATATCACGGCCCTAATGGCAATGCTCCAAGAGCAGGCCCGCCGCCAGGAGGAGCAGGCCCGCCGCTTAGAAGAGCAGCTGCAGCGGGACAAGGAGGAGCAGGCCCGCCGCCAGGAGGAGCAGGCCCGCCGCCAGGAGGAGCAGGCCCGCCGCCAGGAGGAGCAGGCCCGCCGCTTGGAAGAGCAACTGCAGCGGGACAAGGAGGAGCAGGCCCGCCGTCAGGAGGAGCAGGCCCGCCGCCAGGAGGAGCAGGCCCGCCGCTTGGAAGAGCAACTGCAGCGGGACAAGGAGGAGCAGGCCCGCCGCCAGGAGGAGCAGGCCCACCGTTTGGAAGAACAGATGCAACGGGATAAGGAAGACCAGGCACGCCGCCAGGAGGAACAGATGCTCTTGTTAAAAGGCATTCATGAGACTTTCGGCAAAGAACTCAAGGTAGTGAAGGGGTAGATAATGATCTTCCATGGAAGATCGCACGAACTCTAGTAAGTACCACTAACACCTCTGCAGTACGTGTGCTAAATCTTAGTGACAAGCAACATGTGATTCATAAGGGCACACTGATTGGCACTTGCGAAGATGTGGATTGGATGCGTCGATGCCAAGACTTGACTACTTCGAAAATTAGCACGGATGCACGAGTCAACGTGTCAATACTTTTAGAAGACTGTCGAGATGTCTTGTCTAGGGAAGAAATTGACAAGGCTAAGAGAATGTTAGTTAAGTACACTGATATTTTCTCTACTAATGACGCTGATATTGGAAAGACTGGTTTGGTTCAACACAAAATAAACACTAGGAGTGAGATGCCTATTCGTCAGCGACCAAGAAGACTACCAGTAGCACGAGAACAGGAAGTACAAACCATGATTGATGGAATGGTCAGGGATGGCGTTATAGAGCCTTCATCCAGCCCATGGTGTTCACCTGTAGTGCTTGTAAAGAAAAAGGATGGCAGTATGCGTTTTTGTGTTGACTACCGCCGTCTAAACGACATTACGAAGAAGGACAGCTATCCACTACCTAGAATAGACGACACTCTGGACATGCTAACAGGGGTTAAGTGGTTTAGCACCTTGGATTTAAAAAGTGGATACTGGCAGGTAGAGATTGATCCCAAGGACAAAGAGAAGACTGCATTTTCGACAGGGAAAGGATTGTGGCAGTTCAAAGTAATGCCCTTCGGATTATGTAACGCGCCAGCAACTTTTGAAAGACTGATGGAATCAGTACTCACCGGATTAACTGGAGATGCCTGCCTGGTCTATTTGGATGACATTGTCATCGTAGGCCGTACGTTTGAAGAACATATCCGAAACCTGGAGCGCGTATTATCGAAAATCCGAAGTGCCAACCTAAAGTTAAGTCCTAAGAAATGTTCATTTTTCAAACGGCAGGTTAGCTTTTTAGGATATGTGGTTTCGGAAGAGGGTGTCCAAACAGATCCGCAAAAGATCGCTGCCGTCAAGGATTGGCCAGTTCCAAGAGATAAGACCCAAGTAAGAGCATTTTTGGGCTTGTGCTCCTACTATCGGCGATTCGTGAAAAACTTTGCGGATATTGCTAAACCCCTTCATAAACTTACTGAAGAGAAAAGACATTTCTGCTGGGATGAAAGTTGTGACATTGCATTTCAAGAGCTAAAAAGACGTCTATGCAACACACCTATCTTAGGGTATCCAGATACCGAAAATGAATTCATAGTTGACACAGATCCGAGTGATACTGGGCTTGGCGGTGTGTTATCCCAGCGGAAAGGTGATCAAGAGGTTGTTATTGCATATTTCAGTAAATCTTTGTCGAAGCCGGAAAGGAATTACTGCGTCACAAGAAGGGAACTACTGGCCGTAGTGAAGACACTGCAACATTTCAGCAAATATTTGCTTGGGCGTAAATTCCACCTCCGAACTGACCACGCTGCATTAAAGTGGCTCTTACAATTTAAAAATCCTGAAGGACAAGTCGCGAGATGGATTGAGTTATTACAGGAATATGACTTCATGATTGAACATCGCAGTGGAAAGTCTCACGGTAACGCAGACGCACTATCAAGAAGACCTTGCCCTGAAGACTGCAAGCACTGCGCCAAGCAAGAAGTAAAGGAAGCTGTTCCTATAAGGACGATAAAGACGGACCTTAGCAACGAATGGAAGGAAAGCCTGCAGCAAGCACAGCAAGAGGATGCAGATATCAAATCAATTCTCGAGTGGATTAAAGCTGAGACTCCTAAGCCACACTGGAGCGAAGTTGCATCGCTGAGCTCGACCACGAAGAGTTATTGGGCTCAATGGGATAGTCTAGTCATCCAGGATGGAGTCTTGTGCCGTAAATGGGAAAACGCTCGAGGAGACAGCTGATACCTGCAAATGGTTGTTCCTAAAGCTAAGATACCAGTGGTCCTGCAGCTCTACCATAATGGATGTTCAGGAGGTCATATGGGAGTTAAGAAGACATTGTTAAAGATAAGGGAAAGATTCTACTGGATTCATTGTCGTGATGATGTTGAGGACTGGTGTCGCAAGTGTACCAGTTGTGCGGCCGTGAAGGGACCTCATACACGTAGCAGAGGCGCATTGAAATTGTATAATGTTGGTGCACCCTGGGAAAGAATTGCTATAGACGTGGCAGGACCGTTTCCTGAAAGTGAAAGCGGAAACAAGTACTTCATGGTCGTAATGGATTACTTCACTAAGTGGCCAGAAGTCTTTGCCATTCCCAACCAAGAGGCATCAACAGTTGCAGATAAATTAGTGCACGAAGTCTTCTGTCGTTTTGGAGTGCCTTTAGAAATCCACAGTGACCAAGGAAGAAATTTTGAGTCTCAAATATTTCAAGAAATGTGTCGAGTGATGGGTGCTCACAAAACCAGAACCACCTCTTACCACCCACAATCGGACGGAATGGTGGAACGATTTAACCAAACACTAGAGAGGTATCTGGCAAAAGTAGTTGAAAGTAAGCAAAAAGATTGGGACAAACACATCCAACCGTTTCTTCTGTCATACCGAAGTGCAGTCCACGAATGTACTTCCGTAACACCAGCTTTTGCAAACTTCGGAAGAGAACTACGGTTGCCCGCAGACTTGATCACTGGAATACCCCCTGATACCCCGCGAAGTATAACGGAGTACGCGAATGACTTGCGGAACAAGATGAATGACATTTATGAGCATGTCAGACAATCGGGCCAACAAATGTCTGAAAAGATGAAAACCCGTTATGACCGAAAAGCGAATAATAAGGGCTTCGAAGAGTGTTCGCTAGTATGGCTACATAATCCAGTTCGCAGTAAAGGGAGATCTCCGAAGCTACAAGCAAAATGGGATGGGCCATACCGGGTAGTCACTAAAATCAATGATGTTACCTACCGGATACAGAAGTGTCCAAGAGGCGCCCCAAAGATAGTTCATGTAGATCGACTGGCGCGATACTATGGAACCGATAATGCTCGGGACGAGCATGTCTTAGGAGGGGGCAGTGTTGGGCCATAACCAGATGAATCTAGTGTCCACTAGAAGAATCGAGAACTGCCGAGGACAACGCCATCTAGTGTCGGAAAGCGCGCAACTGTGTGCATTATGACGATAACTCGACGCTAGATGGCGCTACAAGCAGCTCTAGAGTAATCTATTTAGCCTAGAGACATCGATCGAATATTTTCGTAGTTTCGAGTAATTTCCACGGCCATATAAAAGCGGAACGTGTTGGCCGTAGGGACAGTATTGTTTCACGATACAGCGGATAAACATCGAAGAGATCTTTAGTGCGACTAACGAGTGATTTAGTGATTTCTTATTGTAAAAAGTGTTCTTAATAAATATTGTGTTATTTTTGGTAATTAATCGAGTACTTTAATTTATTTAATACCCAGCTCGTAACAATACTATAACACACAACTAGAGACCGTAGATACATTTAAATCACTAGGTATAATAATAGACGACGAAGAAACAGCTTGGACAGAGAGGAACAACCGTGTCACCTACCGATTGAACCAGATCCTCACCGGGCACGGTTGCTTCGGTGAGTATTTAAATCTAATAGGACGGGAGGCTACAGCAACGTGTGCAAAATAAACGAAAAGTCAGACAAAAGTCTGACTTTTCGTTTATTTCCGACAATCTCTGGAACGGCAGTACCGATTTTGAATTGACTTCTACTGACAGATAGCTGATGGTATAATGAATAATTTCTGTTACTTCTATTTGGACTGGCTTTATTCCGCGGTGCTATCTGCCGTTGTGAAGTAAAACAAAAACACCCCAAGGTATATACCAATAAACTTTCAAAGTTAATAATACTATAAAAAATTAAATATTAAAGAATTTTTATTTAACCCTAAAATTATCTTTACCTAACTATACTAGCCTACCGATGGAGCATGTGTTCACAGTGTTGTTTGTATGCTAATCAACACGAGGTTCACCTTGTGTTCTACTGCCTAGGAATCACGAACTGTTCTCAATATGTAAACAGCGACAAATCAGATGTTAAATCTATTCTCGTAACTGTGTATCTAGATTTATATCTTATGTATGTTACACAATAAAAGCTGTTTGTATTTAATTAGTATTTATTTAATAATTAGTTAAACTTGAGAAAAACACTATACGGTGTAAAGCATCAGATTGTCTTAAAATATTTAAAAGGAAATCTTATATTGCAAAAGAATTGAAACCACAAATTTCACACCATTGAATTCTAACTTCAATTCAAGATTGAAAAATTTTAAGAAAATATTCTCGCTCCAGTCTGTCAGACATACTCGTATATCTTAGAGATATTGGTTTTTGATGGTGGACACCGATTGTATCTTTGGTTTATTTGCGGTTTTTTATCCCTGACTAGACTTAGAAGAAACCAGAAAATTTTGCTAGGATTGATTTCCTATTCCTTGAACTGCTTTTTGAATTTGCGACTTTACAATTTATTAAACCATAATTGATTCCGTTCATACAAAAATAATACCGTCATCATCTTCCCAGCTTTATTATTCCCAAGATTATTTGGGGTCGGCTACTAGTTCAATCAGCTTTACCTGAATATCGGGTTTACATCGATCGGCATCGGACCTCTGCAACCCTGAGGGTAAACTGAACTCGTAGGTTTAATTATTTATCATTATTTGAGGGCGCTGACTTCCCAATAACGATTGCCATATATATATGTTCATGACATCCGGTTCCAACGACTTAACGTGATCTCCGAAGCACGGACGGCAAAACACCGCCATCTTCCATACTCAGGACTGCATGAAATACAGTCAATAAATTCGTACCGACTACTTTGACAACCAACGTTCGAGCGGAAAGATATTGAAACGTACATTATAGTCACGTTCAATAGAATATTTGTACTAAGTCCTGCAGTGTCATGCGGTGTCAGCCAGGAGCCTTTATTAGAAAACAATGACTGTGAAAGGATTACAATACAAAGAAGTATGGACTCAGACATGAATAGGAAGAATTTTATCCGCTATCTGGTGGATATACGTGTGACTGATATTGGAGTCCGCTATTAAGTTTTGCTGATTAAATGTTTTCAAGTCCTAAAAAGAAAGACGAGTACAAGTTATTTTAATGAACGATTCAGCTTCTTAATAATATCTTATATCACGAATATTCAACTAATTTATAAAAATACATTTCACAAAACAATTCATAAGATTTATCTAGATTGTTTATAGGACATGTTATGTTACTTAGTAGATGCGATATTTTTATAAAATAACGTTATAGCCAACGCTATGTCGAGGAATCTAACGAACAAATATCTACAAGTTGGTCAGCGACTTTTATTTTCTTCCCTATTTTCAATTAATAAAATAAAGACTATTTACGTACAACACTAAAAGACAATAACGTAAAAACAACTTACGTCACTAATCTAAAAGACAAACGCGAGTAATTGAATTTTATATCATAAAATCACTTCAAAGTGGACCTTTGTTTGCGGGCACCGAGGTCCTTAAAATCGAAATTAAGTTTGTAGAAAGGTCAGGTTTATTTAGCCTCAGGCATATGAAGCCAACAACTTTAGGCACCTGCCCTCCACAAATACAAGCTTGTGTTGATGAGGTTTAATTTTTAGCTAGCCTTTTGATGTTTTGAGCTGAAAATTTGAAATATATTAATAATAAAGGTGATATCAAAGTTTGTATAATGTTTTGGTGTTTTACATAATGAATATGCAATACCTTTATTAATAAACCTATTAATTACATGGGCATGTTGCATTAGCATGTCCAGTGGTTAATAATCTTGAATGCTAAGTCAAAGATTCGTTTCCTACCCAGGACTAAGATCGTGCATTGAATGTCTTCGTTGTTCAATGTTTGGGTATAAGTATATATATAGCTAGGGATCAGACGTCGATGCGTGAGATATATTAGCTTAGTAATACAAAAAAAAATAATAACTTCGAAAGAGAGGTTTTCCAAATACTTTTTTATTTTTCGAATGAATTTTAAGCATAGGTCGCTTGTCGTCGTTCGCAACTTAAGTTTCGCTAATATAGATTTTACATACATACTCGTCGGTTATGGCTACGTTTAATAAGGACAGACCTTGTTAAATCTGCCGAGGTACACTATACATTATCGGACACACCCTCATCGATTCATCACCGCGTAGGAGCCCTATAAGTTCCTTTATTAATTCTCTCTTTAAGAATCCTTTCAAAAATATTGTAAAAATGTAGATGAATAAAAAACTTACAGATCAAAAGAAACAATCAAATTTATATATTCTAGTTATTTCCTACAAAAACTCGACTGTTACAAACTACACTCAGACTTAGAATTACGAAACTGACTATACTATACATACTAGATTTGTCTGTTTTTTTTACATCTAACATACCATTCCTTATGGGTACTAGAACATGTATACTCTTTTAATAAATATATACATAATGTACATAGAAAACACCCAAACTCACCGAAATAAATATTTGCAGATCATAAAAACATTTGGTCCGAGGAATCCAACCCGAGACTTCAAACACAGCTATCGCATGCGCTACCGAGTCACTCAGATACATTGGCAGCTAACAAATTCAGATACATCACTGATCTGTTAAAGCCACCAGACTTAATCCGTAATAAGATTTTCAAGGTTATTCATTAGAACATATAATTTAATTACTAGTTTACAAATCCGTTAATTGTACTTAGCATATCTCATTCATTCCTTGAATAGTTAGTGGCCATCATTGAAAATCAAATGATTAAATTAAGCTATCAGATTAAATTAAACTATATTCGGGTGGCCACAAATCTGGGTACCATATCGCTTTTTAGACCTCTACTTAGAAAATAATTTATATTAATTTACTACTGTAGTTTTAACTAAACGTACCTAAATAAAATAATAATCTATACTAATATAATAAAGCTGAAGGGATTGTTTGTTTGTTTGTTTGAACGGGCTAATTTCAGGAACCGCAGGTCCGATTTGAAAAATTCTTTCAGTGTTAGATAGTCCATTTATCGAGTAAGGCTATAGGCTATATATCATCACGCTACTACTAATAGGAGCGGAGCACCAATGAAAAATGTTTCAAAAACGGGGGAAAATTTTCACGCTAAGGGCAATATAAGATGCAAACGAGGTTGCGTGGGTCAGCTAGTAATTAGATAAATATGGTAAATAACAAAACCTAAATACTCAAGCATAATTAGATGGTAAGAAAGATGGTTATTATGAAGAAAACGTCTATTTTTAGAGGTGTTTTAAGTTTACAGCTATGTTTGTAGCATCTTAGCTCCTGAGTAGATGGACCTTTTTGAATACAGTTTTTTTTCATAGAATGAAATCAAATGTAAATAAGTTACAGTTGGATAAACATATATTTATACAAACATAGATATATTTGCAAAAAAGTATGTTCAAGAAAGTTGAAAGGGACTTAAAATCACCAGAACATTATTAAGACCCAAGCCTAAGAATAATTTTGTTATCGAACTACCCGATTTTTACAACTTTTTGTGTTCACTTATACTTAGAGTGAAAAAACATAAGATTGAAAGCTCCTTACTTCGTGTATTCAAACAGGATTTATCCACATTTTACAATTACATTTAACAGATTAAAGTAGTATTCAAGTATAACTATAGATTTTTCCGAGTCTTTTAGTAGGAGTATTGATATTGCATTCCTTTGATTTCAGCGCTCTTAAATGCCTCAAAAGAAAGGATTTATATTGAACTAGGTGGACTACCGTAGGTACAGTGCGATTACTTATTATAACTTACTAATGCTTAGCTATCTAATATATCAGTTATATTGCTCGAGAATAAGGTTACAGGACCGGTAACAGATAAGTAATCGTATAACTTATCTGACAGATAATTTGACGTATCTTCTATATCCATACAATACATATAATACAAATAAATTAAATTAAATAATCTGTTTGTAATATTAAAATAAGCGCTTTTTATTAAATGCATATGTATTTATACACGATACATATCATAACAATATATCACTTTTTTCAATTTATATCTGTCTGTCTGTTTATTGCGGCTAATCTCTAGAACTGCTAAACCGATTTTGACGGGACTTTCATTGGCAGAAAGCTGATAATATAAGGAGTAACTGAGACTACCTTTTTTAGACGGAACACCGCAGGGCTCAGCAGCTCTGTAACCGATGTAACAGCCTATGAATTTATAGCCTAATCTATACTAATATTATAAAGCTGAAGAGTTTGTTTGTTTGAACGCGCTATTCTCAGGAACCGCTGGTGGGATTTGAAAACTTATTTCAGTAGGTCATTTATCGAGGAAGGCTATATATAAGTATCTAAGCGAGACCACGCTAAGACCAATAGGAGGGGAGCCCCAATGAATGTTGAAAAAACGGAGGAAAATTTTAACGCAACGGGCAATAGAAGACGCAAACGTGGTTGCGTGGGTCAGCTAGTGATAAATAAACCACCAAAATTTGTGTTGTAAATGTATATAATATCCAATAAAGAATATTCTTTTAAACTCAACCTACAACTGGTAGGTTCAAGTTCAGGGGATTAAAGCATTTTGAACTAATAAAGAGACAAGACAAATAAACTGTTTTTAGATAGTTGTGTCGTCTGACTTAACTAAATCTGAATTAACTTGATAAAAGCCAGCACACATTCATTGACCTTGAGACATGTATACATGTAAGACCGCCGTACCCACATGCCTAGCTATAATACACACTAACACAACCAAGTCACGAATTTTTGCGACAATTTAGTGGATTTAGATATATGCGATAGTTTTGTTTTACTTTGTATTGGGATTTATAAAGTTAAAAAAGAAGATTGTGATATTTAAGTCTTATTATTGATAAGTCAAGTTAATCGTGATCTACTACAGAAACCTTCTTTGTATTTTCACTCAGAATTAGCGGTAAACAAAGTTGAAAATACGAGAAAAACGTAACCGAGTGAATGCGACTGCTGTGCTTGAGATCTCTCTACAAATAGTTGCTTCGGAGTTTGGGTGTTTTGCTTACAAAAAAAGTATATATGTATTTATATCAGTTGGTATCTGATGTCTTTAGATTGAGTATGTTAGATGTCTGAAATATTAATTTATTTATAGATTGTTAGATAAAGAAACCGCTAGAGAAATTTTGAGAGCCGTTGCTTTTTATATTGCGAACCTACTAGAAATGTACTCCATCTCTAAAGGACTTCTATAACAAGTTCTAATTTTGTACCAAGATTCAGTACATTAGTTAGTTGATAGTGTAGTTTATAATAAAATTATTATAAATGTGAAAATGTAAGTTTGTTTGTAACGTTTTCATGCGAGAACTACTTTACCGATCATCATGAAACTTTATACACATATTATGTGAGTTATTAAAAGTAACATAGGATACTTTTTATAAAATGCGTGCGAAGTTGCAATCGAAAGCTAGTACGAAATAGTTTCTACTAACTCAAACTTTGATCCTATAACAGACACCCCCATTCAAACATTCATTACAGATCTATTCTCGTGAATTATCTAAAAACCAAGACCTTTACAAAGTTGTTCGTAATCAATCAGAGCTACCCGTATCACGTGACAAAGCAATACTAGACACACAGTGGGGAACAACACTCCCGAATGTTTAACAAACAGATTCTAACAAACAAGTTCACATCTTAGATTATTTACAGACTGTTACTTTATTCTGTCCAATTTTCTGACTACCTACACTAATAATAAAGCTGAAGAGTTTGTTAGTTTGTTTGAATGCGCTAATCTCAAGAACCACTGGTCCGATTTGAAAAATTCTTACAGTGTTGAATAGTCCATTTATCGAGGAAGGCTATAGGCTATATGTCACCACGCTACTACTAATAGAAGCGGTGCATCAATGAAGAATGTTTCAAAAATAGGGGGAAAATTTTCAGTGCATGTATATAAATCTGAAAATTAAATGAAACGATGTAAAAATACTCAGTATTTCATTTTGAGATAAGCAGCAATCAGAAAACAGTTTTGCTTATAATAGTTGCTTCAAAAGTTGTTTCAACAACGTTTCACGTCATGTCGTTTGAGAACTTTTCAACAAATGAGAGTGAAAAGTTCTTAAATCGCTACAATAAACAAAAAAATACACAGATAACATGCTCCAAATGGCCATCAATCGCTAGATAAAAACGTCCCTTGATAACTGGAATGGTTTACGTCTTTAATGGTAGCTGAAAATAATAGACGGTTATTGAAAGAGGGTTAAATACAGAGGGACCCGTGTCTTAGATGTTACTAAATCGATTAATACATTACCGAGATATACAATTCTATCCAGCAAAGTCTTAGTACTCGTAAGAGGGTCCCGTTTTACCTTTTGGGTAAGGAACTATAAAAACGTCACAGCAATAGTTTACTTCTTAAACGTCAATAAAAGATATTAGGTGATTATTTATATAAGATTTTTCTATTTATAAGTGATATCACTAACCACTATAATAGGTATTAAAGCCTGTCATGTTAAATGATATAAGAGATGTTCTGAAATGAAATGAAGTTAAAGGTCGGGAAAGTTTTGCAGAATGTGTAACAACTTGTAATAGACTTTAACGATCTGTCTTGTTTGATTAAGTTGTAAGTAATTTGAACCGTTGTAAAAGGGATTACGTGAAGATTATTTAAGAAGATTTCAGTTGTGAAGGGTCTTGTTTCTTCCAATTAAAAGAGACTAGGAACAAGTCGCTTCATCGCCTTTCTAGACCGAAAAATACCTCTATCTGCCGTCTTTCTCCAAAATCATGGAGGTCTGAGTTCATTTTATATATACTAGCTGTTGGCGCTCCTTGGAGAAGACGTACGTTCAGCAGTGGCAGCCGTGAATGGTTGAAATGAATACTAGATGGCCCGACGAACTTCGTACCGCCATATAATGTTTTCTTAAATATTTTCTGAGTTTCTATAAATCTTGTTTTTAGTAGTAATTTTTATTTATAATAATAATAAATAATAAATATTTCGGACATCTAACACACAACGCCATCTAGTCCCAAGCTAAGCAGAGCTTGTGTTATGGGTAGGTACTGGTGGGTAGGCAGAGATCTCATCCTCTCCTGTACTTGCACTCACCAAAGAAACACGACAGCACGAACACTGTCATTTAACGTTGATCTTCTGTGTGAGGGTAGTACCGCCCCGGTCAAACCGGCACGTATGTGGCACCTATTCGGAGATCGGAGTAAGCGGTGAGGCGCTTAAACCACTTCGTATCCGTGCAGTCTCGATAACTACTCGTATTTGGTGAACAGTATCAAAATAAACACAGCTTAACACCAGTTTTATTTGAGGCCATGGTAAACACCAGTCAAGCAAACCTATTTGTGCCGATTCATACCTACCCCACGGCTAAAAGTATAATTTCAGACATCCATACTAAAATTATAAATTTGAAAGTAGGTCTGTCTGACCTCTGCACCAATTTAATTGAAAATAGGCACGGAGATACTTAATTCTCGAGTAAGGACCTAGAAAAAGGCTCTTATTTTACCACGATAATTGACGCACACGGGCGGACCCGTTGGCAAAAGCTAGTATATTACATATGTGGTTTCTGGTTTCAGATATACGAGTATGATACTCGCTTGACGATGTCGTTAAGCTGAATCAAAAAAAGAGGATCTGAAATTATGAGGTAAGAAAAATCTTTCAGTTTCTCACAAATCGGAATTTACAAAAAGTATTTAAGAAATGGCAACATTTAAAATAATATTTTTTCTTCTTTTTAACCTTTATTATTCCGAAGAATAATTGGGGTCGTCTACTAGTTCAACCGGTTTTACCTGAATATCACCATCATCGAACCTCCGCAATATATGACTTTCCAATAACGATTGCCATAGGTGTTCGAGAGAACATGATTTACAATATATCATTAATCACATTAAACAGTGGATTAATGATAAAAGTATGTAGAATAGTTGAATAAACTGAAATCTTTAAAGGAATAATCTATTGCCTATTAATCATTTGGATATTGCTTAGCAAGCTGCCATATCAAGTGCGTTCTCATGTATTTTTATTACAGAATGCTGTACCTTAATTTTGTACATCTTCTAATATATAAAATTCTCGTGTCACGGGGTGCGTAATCGAACTACTCCGAAACGGCTTGACCGATTTTGATAATTTTTTTTGTGCTTATCCGGTATCTATGAGAATCGGCCAACATCTATTTTTCATCCCCCTAAATGTTAGGGGTAGTCCACCCGTAAATTTTTTTTTTTATTTTTTAGACAAAATTTTTAATTTCTATTTTTTTATGATACAGCATTAGTAAATACATACAACCCTAAATTTTCAACCCTCTAAGATCAACCCCTATTTTTCCATCGCGATTTTTATTGACCCACCTCTACAACATATATTCCCTTTTATGGCAAAGCAACGTTTGCCGGGACAGCTAGTATAATATATATTTGTATAAATACGAGTAAGCGCTTTGCTAAGTGTTCAGTGATACGGAAAGGCCACGCAGCCAGTCATGGTTGGATAGTTTGACCGATAATATAGATGCTAAAGTTCTAAAAATAATAATATTATATAGTGTTTTGTACTTAGAAATACGTTTTAGTATCAAAAGTATTATTTCTAAAATCATTATCTGCATTAAAAGTTTTCAAAGGCAAGACTAAAAAGTTGTTAAAAACAAGCTTTCGTAAAATTAATTTTCTTTCACTATAGATGTATTTTAAACACAACGTTATGTTACATTAAGTAACAAATATAATTCTACATATAAGTATCATTTTAGAGCTGATTTAATTTATTTGTTAATTCTGTTGTTATTCTTTAAAACAAAAAGCTGTACTCTACAATATTATTACATTAATCAAGGACTACTATTGGCTGAAATTAATTATCCTTGATATTTGATTTATTACGTTACAAATTCCTATATTTATTTGGCTTTAACATTTTTTTTTTATTGAATAGTTTGTAAGCGAGCAGACGCATCACCTGATGGTAAGCGATTACCGCCGCCCATGGGAACCCGCAACACGCAAAGCGTCACAAGTGCGCTGCCGACCTTTGGGGGATGGGAAGAGGGAATGGAGGAAGGGGTTGGGGTATGGGCCTCCGGTATCCTCACTCACTCGGTGAAACACAGCGCAAGCGCTATTTCACACCGGTTTTCTATGAGGCCGTGGTATCACTCCGGTCGAGCCGGCCCATTCATGCCGAAACGTGGCTCTCCCACGGTTGAAACATGATATTAGTTTTCGCTACAAACATCTCTACTTTAAAGTACGACTATTTTGAGTTAACTTATGAATTGCTGGTATGGCTTTATTCATTCAAAGCACAATATTTTACGCTTCTACGCATAATAGTAGAACTAATAACTTCAACGTTTACAATAAGTTTTTTCTTAAGTTGGAATAAAAATTGTGGCGACTTCCACATATAACACAACAATAACGTACTACAGCGCCATCTACCGAATATACACTGAACTACGAAGTAACGCACTACACGGAGTAACTACAAACCCTGAATCGCGCAATAAATAATGCTCGCGCCGATTATCATATATATACAACATCCCAACATCAACTGTTAGGGCAGTAGCCCGCCAGGCATGATTACCTCGCCTGGTCGGAGGATCCTCCCTTTGTGTTGGGTGGAACATGATACCCGTTCTCCCAAAAAATGAATAAATTTAAGGACTACTATTATATTAAATGTAAGGAGAATTAATAGAGGCTAAAGTTAAAGTAAGTTTAACTTCCTTATTAGTATTGAGTAAACTGGGTAAGAGAGCCTAAATTACTGTTCCCATCAACAGATTAACACAGCCCTATGCTAAACCTATGTTTATATTTATTTATATAGAATATAGGCCTGTGCCTATATTCTATGGTATATAGTACAGGCCTATTTCCTAACTTATTTTTTAGATTTAATTTACAAGAAATCTACCAATTTTGAAGTAAATATTCATAACATGGTAGGTAGTAGAGTCATGCTGATTTCAGCACGAATGGGCCGGGCTCGACCGGGGCGGTACTACCCTCGCACAGAAGACCAACCCAAAATGACAGGCTTCGTACTGTCGTGTTTCGTTGGTAAGTGCGAGACCGGAGGCCCAATGATGCAGGGCTGACAGTTGTCGTGGTTAGTGTGAGAGCAGTGTAATGCTCGTGGAGTCATGATGAGGGTGGCTTGGATCGAACCGTCGGCCAGGGAGACCCGTAGAAACGGTGGTGCCGCTGGCCGCCCGCGACATAGAGAGGGGCCCAACCGCGGCTAACCACCCTGGGAGGCTGCCCCGTCAGGTCGCGCATAATCCACGGAGTGGCTCGTCGTGCCGGTTGGTGACCGGACGGTGGGACCAGGCGACCACTTCCGGGAGGGTACGGGGGCCCTTCCGTCCGACGGTTCGGTCACCGTCATGCCTCACTGTTGTATGAGGACACAGCACTACGAGTCTCAGTATTGCACAGCCACGACAACTGTCGCGCCTTTTACGCTCCCCATCCCCCACCCCCTTTTTTTATCATGGCAGCACAGAAAAAGTATAAACGTTCAACAGCGGCACTCCATCCACCCACCAACGCGCTTTTTGAGGTGGAGTTCACAAACATCCGTGGACTCCATGCAAACCTCAACGCCGTCCACCAGCATCTTGAGACGGCACGGCCGGCCATGCTTTTTCTAACGGAGACACAAATACGCCGCCCTGCCGACACGACATATCTACACTATCCCGGCTACGTTCTTGAGGAGTGCTTCCTCGCGAAGGCTGGGGTATGTCTTTTCGTTAGGGCGGATGTTTTCTGTCGCCGTTTCCGCTGCCTTGAGGACCCATCCTTCTCCATCCTGTGGTTGCACGTGGATATTGACTCCGTGAGCCGATTCTACGTGTGCCTATATCGATCCCACTCCGGAGACTCTGAGACAACTCGACTATTTGAATATCTCAGTCAGGCGGTGGACAAAGCGCAGGAGCAGTTTCCCACCGCCGAACTGGTGTTTCTGGGAGACTTTAACGCCCACCATGAGTCTTGGTTGGGATCTTCCAGAACTGACCACGCGGGTCGGACTGTCCACGCATTCGCTCTCACGCATGACCTCACCCAGCTGGTACTCCAGCCCACCAGGATACCAGACATACAGAGTCAAGCGCCTTCCTTGCTGGACCTTCTGCTGACGAGTCACCCAGCGCAGTACGATATATCGGTGCTCGCCCCTTTGGGATCCTCCGATCACTGCCTGGTGTCTACCACGGTGTCTTTAGTTGCCGCCCCACGACCAGTGGCAGCGAAAAGACGACTATGGCGCTACTCGTCAGCGGACTGGGATGGAATGCGGGATTATTTTGCATCCATCCCGTGGGCTCAACGCTGCTTTAAAGACAAAGATGTGTCGCAAACTGCGGCTGCCTTGGCTGGCGAAATCACTGTTGGAATGGAATACTATGTTCCCTACAGTGAGGTCGCCAGCGCAACGACCCGTCCCTGGTTTAATCGCGAATGCGCCCATGCTGTTGCGCAAAAGCGATCGGCTTACCGCGCATGGACCAGAGCTCACGCTCGCGGCTGCCCCGACGTTGGTCAACTAAAAGCAGCGTTCAACAAAGCCACAAGGGAATGCAAGAAGGCTTACATTAGAGCGGATGCCCAGCTCATTGCGCGGCTTGGCCAAGAACTCGTCGCACACCCTACGGGTAGCCGAAAGTTCTGGCGATTGGCTAAAGCCGTGCAGTCCAACTTCTGCCAGTCCTCACTACCACCCTTGAAATGCCCCGACGGATCACTCGCCCATCAGCCGCAGGAGAAAGCAAAACTGCTTGTTGATCTCTTTGCGGCTAACTCCCGAATCGACGACCGTGGCAGGCACCCGCCTACCATTCCGACCTGTGACACTACGATGCGGGATATTCGCATCCGGTTGAATGATGTCCGCGCGGAGCTTCGGTCACTCGACGTCCGGAAAGCCAGTGGACCCGATGGCATCCCAGCGGTGGTTCTTAAGAAATGTGCACCAGAGTTGTCTCCGGTATTGACGCGCCTGTATTGCCTGTCTTATTCATCGGGAACTGTCCCGATGGCCTGGAGAGAGGCGAAGGTTCAACCCATCCCCAAAAAGGGCGACCGTTCAAACCCGGCAAACTACCGTCCGATAGCCGTCACCTCAATTCTCTGCAAGGTATTTGAAAGGATAATAAACAAACAACTGATTCACTACCTGGAGGATCACTCTGTACTAAACGATCGTCAATATGGTTTTAGACCGAACCGATCCACGGGTGATCTTCTAGCGTATGTGACACACCTTTGGGGTGAAGCTATTGACAGGCATGGGGAATCCTTGGCAATCAGCCTTGACATGGCCAAAGCCTTTGATAGGGTTTGGCACCGTTCGCTTCTCTCCAAGCTACCGGCATACGGTTTACCCCCCAAACTCTGCATCTGGGTTGCCGCATTTCTGCACCAGCGCCGCATTAGAGTCCTTTGCGACGGTGCGGCCTCCGAGTTTCAGCTGATCAACGCTGAAGTACCTCAGGGGTCCGTCCTGTCACCCACGCTGTTTCTTCTGCATATCAATGATATGCTGGCTCTTGCCAACATTCATTGCTATGCAGATGACAGCACAGTTCACGGGCGATATTTTGGACATCCCACAGCTGGGCTAGCAGATATTGATAAAAAACGACGGGAACTTGTCGCTCAACTCGACCATGACTTGGACAGCATTTCTCAATGGGGCTCTGAGAATCTGGTCGAGTTCAACGCCAAGAAAACACAGGTGTGCGCGTTCTCTGCCAAAAAGTCTTCATTCCTTCCCCTTCCCACTTTTCAGAGCACTCGACTGCCATTACAAGGTAGGCTCGATATCCTGGGCATGGATATCAGCCGCGATCTCAACCCTCGCGAATACGTTGAGAGTGTCACTAGGGCGGCCTCGCGGAAGCTAGGTATCCTTAATAGGGTGAGACGGTTCTTCTCGCCCGAGCATCGGTGTCTGCTTTACAAGACCCAGGTTCGCTCGTGCGTAGAGTACTGTTCTCATCTTTGCGATGGAGCCGCGCAGTATCTGTTCGACGCTCTCGACCGGTTGCAGCGGCGAGCCATCCGCATTGTCGGCAGTCCCCAGACCACCGAGTCCCTTGAGCCACTGCAGTTGCGTAGAGATATCGCCTCTATGGCAGTCCTCTATCGCCTTTATCATGGAGAGTGTTCCGAAGAGCTGTTCCAACTGGTCCCCCCTTCTCCCTTCCTCTACAGGACAACACGTGCCGGTCTTGGATGTCACCGCTTCAGAGTGGTAGATATACGCTCTCGTACTCACCGCTTCGGTTCTTCCTTCCTGTGCCGAGCGGTCAAAACCTGGAACTCACTACCTGCGTACGTGTTTCCCTCCCGCTTTGAACCCGGGTCCTTTAAGCGGAGCGTGAAGAAGCATCTCACTAGGCCGCCATAGTGTGGGTCGCCATGCTGCAATGTCCCTATTAGCATTGAGGATGGTGACCACCACTCTTGGATTCTGCTCGTGCTTTCCATCAGGCAGAGCAGAGTCATTTTGGCAGCTAAGACATAAAAAAAAAAAAAAAAACATTTACTAGTAGGCAATAATAAGGAGGAGGAGGAACACGTTACGGACATCTAACACAGAACGGCATCTAGTGTCAAACTAAGTAAAGCTTCTGTTATGGGTACTAGAAAAGTGAGATAAGTTCATATATACTTTTTTCCTATATACATACATAGCATACATTGAAAACACCCAAACACAAAACAAATATTTGCAAATATTGCATACAAACATGTGATCCAACCGGAGAATCGAACCCAAGAGCTCAAACACAGCAGTCGCATCCGCTACCGAAATAGTCAGGATAAATTAGGAGCTAATTTTTGATAGCAATGGCAATGTAGCTTTAACCCTGATTACGTCGTAAAAGTTTATTATAAAGTCCGTAGTAATCCCTAGCTAACAACATACTGTGGCGACTTCCACGTACAGTGCAACAGCGTCACACTGAACTACGGACCAATGTATAACGCGAAGAAATAACTAATCCTGAATCGCGCAATAGAAGTTCTCACGCTGATTATCATATATACAACATCCCAACATCAACTGTCAGGCAGTGGTCCGACAGGCATGATCACCTCGCCTGATCGAAGAATCCTCCCTTTGTGTTGGAGGGACATGACACCCAATTCTCCACAACACCATTGTTATATTGTTAGCCAAATTCATGACCAAACCAGTCATCAGTCATTGTAATCAGTAGCATCGTGTGTTATAAAACTATAGTTAGAAATTAAAAAATCCAAACATTTGGTTTTGTGGTTTGAACATCAAACTTCAACCACAATTAAGTAATTTCATTAGCTTTATTATTAAATTGCACTAGCACACCTCTAGTATGTTAAACAATATTTCTTTCAAGGCTATATAAACATTATTTATATTCGACTCTCGTAAACGTTTTATAGGCAATGGCTGCTCAATAAAAGCTGGAAATTAACCGCCATTAATCCAATCTTAAGTGTTATTTTAACGCTAATAGCACGTGACAATCAGTCGTTTTATTTGAACCTGCTTCAAAAGGTGAGAGCTCCACATCGTATGATTGTTGTTATATTCACATGTGGGGATGAGATCATCTGCTTTGATATTTAATTTGAAGTTAAATAACACTCTAAACCTTCATATTTTTATGTAGAACGAGATCGACCGAAATGGTATTGGTTTTTAGGCAGTTAGGTAAATATGAGAATACCTTACCTTTATTAGTTCCCATATTATTTGCGGTTGGCTACTAGGTACTACCAACTAGATTTACCTGAATATCAGTAATCCACGTAGCGACTGCAATTGGACCTCCTCAATCCTGAATCTTCGATTGAAGTAGATGAAATACATTATATTTGAAGGCACTGCCTTGAATTTCAAAATTTATTTAATAGATGTTAGTGGCATTCGTGACTGACGCCTTAATGTGCTCTCCGGGGAACTGTCGTGAAACATCGCTAACTGCAATACTCGGGACAAATAGCCAATAATACCTTTTGACTCGACCAGGGAACTGCAGTCGCGTAAGGTGGCCGAAAGACCAACGTGGTAGCAAATCGGCGATTGTACAAATCTGTTGGGGTGGAAGTAGCCAGAAAAAATATCCAGTTAGTGAGATAATATATTTGTATAAAAATCTACGCTACAGTATATGATTATAGTTTCTATTTTTTTAAAGTAAATATGCACAAATCTTATAAAATGGGTACGTAAGTCCCTAAGCGATAAGTTACACCTTAATATCGCTTACCCTTATCACGGGTAAACTACCACCAATCTCTATAAACTCCACAAACTCAATAACAGAAAAAAGGCACCTAAAGCTAAGTTTTATATGAAATCAATTCACCTTTACAGATGATTTACAATACGTTCCCAAGGGAAATATAGGGAAACCAAAGTTTATTCAGATGAATTGAAAGCCACAAAGAAAATGGAATATGTTGGTTCTCTTAAATGTGTAATGTGTAACTTGGAATTCAAGGAATCTTCTCGAAATATTAAATGGAACTTGACTTGAAATCATTTTTATGCAAATATAATTTAATGGTAGGATATTTCGTTTGAGTTTCAGTGAAAACATGTATTTTTCCTCTCACTTTTATTCAATAAGGGAAAATTTAAATAAGAATGATTGAGAAATATCAAATCTACAAAGATAGATCCTCACATAGGACAGCACTTTGTGCGATCCAGAGATTGTTGTAATGTGATCTTTGTATTCATTTCATGTGTGTTTGTAAAGTCCGATTTGGATCAACTCGTATCTATTTCGGTTAACGATAACACCACACGTAAACCACGTATAGCGTTAAAATGATTAAGTGAGTAACGACGAGGATGCTAAGATAAATAATAATAAAAAAGTCAATAAAAATGGCAAATATAACAGATACACATATAAAGGACAGAAAACATTATGTATGTGCCTAATACTCTAAAAATCATGCAAAAAGCTCATATTGAAATCTCAAACTTAGGAGTTATGAGAATAAGGTCTCGTAAAAAATATTCTTATAGAATCAGATCAGTTCATCAGTTCGACGAATTCACATTCAAACACGTACGATTTCAAATAAGCCAACCCACTTACCATGAACTCATTAAGTTCGAATAAATCAACATCAAAAAGAGAAACATTATAAATTATATTATTATTAAAAATATTCCTTACTCTTTTAGCGCCTAGAATCTCATATTCCTTATCTAAACGACTGACTGTAGGTACTCTGAATTTCAAATCAACTTCTTTCGTGTCTTGGTTCTGATTTCTTAGTTCCTAATCATATTAATCGCCGGAAGGTCAATATTGGATCGCAATTTATTAAATCACAGATTCCAAGAAACCGATATTGAAGATGAAACTTATTCTAAAATGTTTTTATTAAAGTATTAGATCTCGTCAAAAATGATTAAGTATAGAAAGAAAAATCTGTTATTTGAACCAAATAAGACCCTTTATTATATATTTTTTTCTTTTCCTATTTGTCTACAGATGGAAGAAACATGGATCAGCACAAATAGGTTAGCTCGGCCAACGCCAAAACCAGTGCTGTTTCGTTTGATAACCTCATCTCCTGATTCTGTGAGGAGTACCAATTGGAGCTACGCTTTTGAGCTGTCCATGGAAGTGATGGTCCACTTATTTGCTCTCCAATATCATAAAAAAACAAAACACAGACTAATAAATATAGTAACATCGTTTAAAACAAACAAACCGTAAGCAACTTACTCTTTATAAATGAAACAAAATAATATTTTCACTTATATTTTTACTGTACGTTTATCATTCGTTTGTAAGGTAAGGCAAACAAATTACAAATGCAAATTGGTATAGCCACTTTGAAGAAAGGGTTGCGGAAATATGTTTGTATGGGGATATATGTGTTTGCTTGTTGTGTGTAAAATATACGTAATAATATGTGGCATTCATTACTTCTATATCACGTAAATGGTGTTTATGTTTTTTAACCCTCTTGTTGTAATCGTGAAAGCAGAAAGTAACAGTAGAAAGAGATATACATACCCACATGAAATTAAAAGAATGATGAGAATTTGAGTCGAAAATTTTTAATAGGCTTTCTTAATGTAACGACTGGTTTTTGCCGCACGTGTGTATGTTCGGTTAAAAGTGTTCGCAGAAAAGGGGTACCCTACGAAATTCCTCAGAAATCAAAGTATCTCCATGCCAAATTTCATTGAAATCGCTGAAAGCGTATCAGATAGACAGGCACACGGAGAGAGATACTTTACTATTAATAATATTAAGTATGGATGTAATAATAAATCTTTACACATCACGCACATAAAGTATGAATTTCATATCTTTACGATAGCTATCAGTTTAATACAAAATGTTAGAAAGAAACTCCAGGCGCAAAGAAATGTTGCGCAGCAAATTCAAGAAAGAAGGCCATTATTTATGTGTATCATATTTGGCTTACCTGAAAGATCTTATTAGATTTACAATTCTAATACTTGACGGCTCTACTGCTTACAAATTGATTTTAAACATTACTGGAAGTTACATACATATTATAAACATAGGGTTACGAATATTAATAAAAGCTACTGCTGCTCTGTCGTAGAGATTTGTGTCAATGAGTTTAGTTGTTCTAAAGAAAGTGCTGCAAAGCGTTCGGAGGTCCGAAAAGACCTGTGTGTATAATACAAAGTAGTTTTAACGAGAACTTTATGTTTATTAAATATAATAATTCAATGTAGAGACAAACTTCTTAGCACCCCATGGATTCACCGTGCGGGTGCCGGGTCCATCGTGTGGCAGAGGGAGAAACTCAAAGCAGTTCCCAGGACTTACGACCTGGATGTAGGTTTAAAGAGGCCCCCTTTAAGATGCGCATCAACGCTCACCTTCACTGCTCGAATTTCCCGCCCTACCTAGCCAAATTTGGTAGGAACCTGTTAGTGCAGCCTTGGATACTCGTTCTAAAATAGAACTTACTGCAGATCTCGACAGGCCAAGGTCTTTCAGAAGGTTATAGAGAGATTTAGCTGGTATACCTCTCGCTCCTACTTCTACCGCGTATAAATTAACCACATAGCCATGTTTGTTAAGTTCAGTTGTTAGATCGTAATATTTATTTAATTTTGTTCTATGGTCTTTAGGAATATTAGTTTCCCACGGAACAGTAAGCTCTACTAATATTATGTGTTTAATTTGTCTAGAGAAAAGGAATATGTCCGGTCTGGATGACGAAACACCAACATCCTCTGGGATTTTATAGTGCTTATCATACGTATCCATCAAAATAGTCCAGTCAGGTACAGTACCTAGGATTGAGAAAGGCTTGCTTTTAGATTTGGTAGTTGAGCCATCCTTTATAAAGTTAATTTCTCGTTTATTTGTAGTCAATCCTTTTTGGGCTCTAGGTACTGAAAGACTTACTGCTTCACGTATGATTTCTAGTACTCTATCATGTCGGCGTGAGTAATAACCCCTATCAAGCAGCACCCTGCAACCTACCAGTAAGTGCCTAGCAGTACCTACTGCCTCACCACACGTATAGCAAGATTTTTCAGATGCTTTCCCCCATCTCACTAGGTTACTTTGGTCTGGGAGGGTCATTTGGAAGGCATTCAGATAGAATTTTAACAGGGCAGGAGACCAATCATATAGCAAGGTGCGCCATTTCAGGGCTAACGGGATGCAGAACTCACCACCACAGTTAACCACTCACTTTGCATTTCTAGATTCATTGCATGCACTTTATAGATATCATTTTCATCTTGTTGTATAAAGGATTTTTTTGACCTAATTTACTTTGGAATTTGTATATTTAAATAATAATTTACGCTCTTGTTTTATTAAATAGTGTTTCTTTCCGGTCGTGATATCACAACAGTCGAGCACCACAATAGATCGATCAGGATCAAGGTACGAGCTCTCCTTGCCTGAAATACAGCAGATTTTACCCAAATTTGATGCTTTATTTATAGTATGTGTATGTCGTATTATATGTATGTATGTATACATTCTTGTATAATTGCGCAAAATATATTTTATTTCAGTGTTTTCTTCTGATTCATTACTAAATATTAGGTACTATCTGAATTACTTTCAAAGTCCTACCGAAAATGTTATACACCATCTCACTCATTACCGCACCACTCTACGGTAGACTGGTAGAGAATGCCTTTGAAATGAAGTCCGCCATTTTACATTTTGGCATAAAATTAAATTAAATAAAAAAAAAACAGCTCCCTGCCTATGTACATACAATGAAATCTATATTTTCGAATATAATAACAAGTCGTCTAAACGCGTTATCTACAACCCTATTTGTCCATATTGACCTTGGAAAAATCTACTACCAAATCTTTCAACATTTCTTCTACCCCATAACTCCAATGAGATATGACGCAAGGCCAAATTGTATTTTCTATGATGTCAACGCACTCTTTGGGAGAGCCATAAAGCCGTGACCATGACCGATCCGAACGTTATTTTATTATTAGACATTTTCCTTGAAAGTAACAAGTTCACGTACATCGATGATGTGCTGGTTTTTATAGCAGTTCGTAAGTTACAAATGCTAATATGATTCTTGAGTTTTATGACTCTGTTCATCTAAGTAACGTATTTTATTATATACAGAGGCGTGACATGGCCATATAAATTACTAATTTATTAGCATTTTATGTACTTACAGCTGAATGGAGACCGAAAACTGTAATACATAAGAATTTAAGCTTCAAAGAATTAATTCACTAAGCAAAGAAATGTTTTTATATTATGATAAAAATTCAAACGTTCATTTTATCAATATTGTTGTATAGTCAAGTTAATCTTGAGTTATGTAAGTAATGTTACTTAGATATTGGTGTTCGAATTTACTTTTAGAATTAATATATTTATTATGCGTTACTTTCTACTCTGCAATATTGTTCTTGAAGTGTGAGGATGCGAGATTGAAGAGATATAATAATAATTATTATATGCTAAGTGTAATTTTGTTTACTTAAAATTATTGTCTAGTAGTGTCTTTCTATTACTAACATTATTATTTTAAATTTATGACACACTATGTAGGTATGTAATTAATTTACAATTTTAGTTACACAAAACAGCATGTATGCTATTGAGATTCTATTCAGTCTCAATTATTAAGATTTTAGTAATATTGGTTTTAATTTGTATTTTTTTTTTAATCTATAAACTTTATGTATTTGTACTTGAAACTAAATATACGTTAACAATAATAAAGTTAATGATTTTTCTCATAGTCATGAATGCATTTCAGTCACTCATAAATTGATAATGAAAATGTACAATTTTCTAATATTTTAAATATTAGGTCTTTACCTATGAAATTGCCGTTTTGTATGCAATAAGTGAAAGTACTTATTTTTTCAAACTTTTTTATTTCTGTTATTCGAAGTAATCACCCATGCAATCGACGCATCTTCGCCAACGCATTGGCAGTTTATTGATGCCCTTCTTGTAAAAATCAGCTGGACGGGAGGCAACAAACTCTTCAAAGTCATTTTGTACTGCCTCTCGGGAATTGAATTTTTTACCCACTAAAAAGTTGTCTAAATTTTGGAAAAAGTAATAGTCGGTAGGTGCAAGGTCTGGTGAGTATGGCGGATGAGGGAGAGCTTCCAACCCCAGCTCTTGCAGCTTGGAGACTGTCTGTTGCGCAGTATGGGGTCGCGCGTTGTCGTGAAGGAGCAGTGGGGACGACCGATTGACCAAAGCTGGTTGCAGATGTGTAAGCTTCTCCATCATTCTCTCCAGTTCTTCACAGTACACATCTGCATTAATGCTCATGCCGTTTTGTAAAAAGCTGTGGTGAATCACACCTGCACTAGACCACCAAACAGTGACCATCACCTTTTTAGGGGTCAATTTTGGTTTAGGGCATTGCTTTGGTGCTGAACCAGGGTCTAACCAACTTGCTGAGCGCTTTCGATTGTCGAACAGAATCCATTTTTCGTCGCACGTAACTATTCGTTTCAAAATTCCTTCATTTCTTTGCCTGTTGAGCAGCGAAAGGCAGGTCTCGACGCGTACGTTGCGCTGGCGATCGTTAAGGTCGTGGGGCACCCATCTATCAAGCTTTTTTACCTTGCCAATTTGTCGCAAATGGATCAATATTGTTTTGATTCTTACATTAAAAGCTGCTGCTAGCTCAGCTGTAGATTGAGTTTCGTCAGCTTCCAGAATCGCCTTTAATTCATTATTGTTAACCAAAGTCTCCGGACGACCACGAGCTTCATTTTTCAAGTCAAAATTTCCAGAACGGAACCGGGAAAACCAATAAAGGGTTGTGCGTTCGTTTCTACAGTTCTCTCCGTAAACGTTTTTGATGTTACGTGCCGTTTGTGTCGCGTTGGTGCCACGACGGAACTCACATTCCATAATTACACGAATTTTTAAAGTATCCATTATGACGAAAAATGTTCAAATGTAATGAAAATACAACGCTAATCAAAAAACAAAAGACTGATTTTGTAAAAAGAATGTCATGGTTTTAAAACAAAATTAATTTGAATTTAGAATACAGAGCCATTACAAACTTTTTTTTATTTGAAATGACCAGTACTGAAGAAACGCAATTTCATAGGTAAAGACCTATTATTTAATAATCGATAATAAAAATACATAATTATTCAAAAATCACAAGAGTGTTAGGTTCTTGACCACATAGAAATATTTTCGATTGAAAGGCGCTTCTTTTCAGTTTGATGAAATTCCCTTTACATGAATAAAGTAACCGGTTTCCACTGGATTGCCATATTAGTATTATTAAACAACTTTATTGGCTAGAACTCAAGACAGTCAACTACAAAGTAAAGCTTCTATCCCTGTAGTCATACTCTTCCCTCTGTAAGACAAGTCTTTGTCCATTCTCTGAAGTCTTTAACCGGACTTCCGCTTACTCGTTCAGCCTTACAGATTGTCTGGCTATTTATTTATTTTTAAAGAAGACTTACAGACTACAACATAATTATGGTTAATACAAATGTGTGATCAATTTGCTAACAACAAGCCTCCATATATAGGTGAGAACATATTACACTCGTCTAAGTTCCACGTCATAGATTTTGCTAATATGCTGCATATGATATGTATTTACATATTTTACACATTGTTTTATGAATACATTTATAATCTGATATAAAATGAAACAGAAAAAGAAACAAAAATCTAAATAGAACAAATTGAAAATGCACTCACAAAACACATTAAATATTCTTAAAAGATAAAACCAATAAATAAAATAACCTTTTTTTTATGTTGTGCTAGCCTTTATCCTACGTATTTTTTCTATTTCATTATTTTTTTTAACTTCAAGATATTTATTTCAAACTCCTATAGAGTAAGTCAATGAGCGAATAGCATTTTTGCTTTCGATTTTATTTTATGAAGACTGTAAATGACGCTTTATTACTAAATCTCTCCTGTCGATTCGTCATTTTTTTTTTTTTTTTTTTTTTTATTAAAAGACAATATTTTTATCACGTCATTAATGAGGTAGCACTCATTAACCAAAATATATTAATCCATGTTTTAACACGTGAAGCTAAATCTTTGTATCTCTGTTTACGACAATTATGCGAACGGAGTAGCGTGCGATTAAACACAGTTGAAGTTTGTTTGGAGGAAGAGTGCTGAGGGAAAGTAAAAAGTAGATTTAAATGAATCATATTCATCATCATCATCAGCCCGTTGCAGAAAATAAACGGGAACCTAACATTGATAAAATGAACGATTTTTACGAATTCTAAAAACATTTCGTTGCTTAGTGAATCGTATTGCAGCCGTAAAAATAATTAGTATTTTTTTATTAGCTCCAGGACCTTTTCTTTTCTTAATCTTAATCTTTTTAACGATAAAGTATATTATTACAATACAATATATATATATAATGATGTGATAATTATAATAGTTATTTTATCTTTACTTTTCGATAAGCCAAAGATAGAACGACAATAATATATATAACAACTTACTTCATACACGTGACATTTAAATTTTTAACTTATTTTTAATGTTTCACCGTTTAAACCTTTCCTGGATAAACTTTTCAAAACTAAAATCAGTTGAATCGGCCGAGCCCTTCTCGAGTTTTAGCGAGACAAACGAACACCAATCCATTTTTTATATATAAGACTAGCTGAACCTCGCGGTGTTACCTGCAGTTATTAGTTTACATACTGTTATTTTATTTTTGTTGTTTTTTTTTTCTTACAATTGAAATAGCCTATATTAATCAGTGATAATGTAGCATTCAAATGGTGAAAGAATTTTTAAAATCCGTCCAGTACTTTTTGAGCCAATTCGTTGCAAACATACTTACATACAAACCTTTCCTCTTTATAATATTAGTATAGAAAAAGATATCTTATGAGCATTAATAGGTTATGATAAAACATTAGGACTCTTATTTTGCTTGTAAACAGCAAGTCTTCGGTAGTATAGTGGTCAGTATCCCCGCCTGTCACGCGGGAGACCGGGGTTCGATTCCCCGCCGGAGAGATTTCTTTTTGATATTTTTTTCCAATTATTCCCAATTTATAGCAATAAACCTGCAACCATCTACTTAGATGCAATCAGATAGAGTTAAAATTGGTAAAAACTTTCTTGTTATGTTAACTTTACTGAAATATCATACATTGGTTTCCTTTATGCTGACTTTTCATTTCAGTTACATTTTCAACCATATCAGAGTGCATATTTGTATCAAGGTATAGTTAATTTTTGAGAGAGTACATTATTGAAATCTCATCAAAGATAAGATAAGATAAGTTTATTTGCATAAAACATGTGTGAACAAGATGTCATAGTATAAAATACAGTACAGTACTTAAAACATGTTTTGCCATAGCTGGCGTACAAATTATTTATTATAATAATAATGTCATGTTGTCATATTACATTACTGTCAAATATTAATTTAAAAAAACAATAATCAAAAATAAAAGTAAATAAAACAGTTACAAAATTTAAACACATGCACAAAACATTATGACCATTATGAGGCTTAATTTATAGTATCGGCCATAAACTCCCCAATACTATAGTAGGCTTTCTGTACGAATATTTCTTGTCGAATACGAATACGAATAAATCTTCTTGTATAAAATGTCATCAATTTCATAAACAGAAATATAACTATATAATATATAGTTCTCCATCAGTTGCGTGTTCCTTTCGCGTGGTAAGATCTTTAACATTGACGACTTCCGAAAGCAATTCCATTATAATGTAAGCCCTTTTCAATGGAGCAATTTCTTCAAATTGTTCGTTGATATGAACAGCAAATTGATGACAACTTTGACCTTTTACGGTAACTTGACCCAGTTCAAAGTCTACATTAAAATTACATGCCTAGGTTTGTGCATTACGATAATAACAGATTTTTTCTTGTTCGTCTATTTTTATATAAGGGGGTAAACAAGCAGATAGGTCATCTAATCAGATGGTTAGTGAGTGACATCGCCATGGACAACTTTTAAAAAAAAAATCTTAAGAGATAAATAGTTTGAGATGAAATACCAAAACACTTATTTTGTTTCTTAGAAGCAAGTCTTCGGTAGTATAGTGGTCAGTATCCCCGCCTGTCACGCGGGAGACCGGGGTTCGATTCCCCGCCGGAGAGGTACTTTTTGTAATTGTATTTTAATTTCATTGTGATTTTTGCTATTTAATGTGTCCCATTTATAAAACTTTTACTTTTTAATCATCATTTAGTTAACCTTCAAATTTTCTATCACCTGACTTCCGCTACTAATATCCACTATTTAGGCTTACCTCTCCTTGTTACTCTTTGTTATATATACTAATATATAAAGCTGAAGAGTTTGTTTGTTTGAACGTGTTAATCTAAGGATCCGCTAGTCCGATTTGAAAAATTCTTTCAGTGTTGGATAGTCCATTTATCGAGCAAGGCTATAAGCTATATATCATTACGCTAATACTAAAAGGAGCGGAGCACCAATGAAGAATGTTTAAAAAACGGGGGAAAATTTACACGCTACGGGCAATAGAAGACGCAAACAAGGTTCCAAAATTAAATATCAATTTTTGATTACTATCAAATGGACATTCTCACTAAGGTCTAGCCTAGCACTTAATACAATATTTAAGTTATTTTTTATTAATAATAACAACGATTACTATTATACACCACACGTATTTTTCAGCATCATTAAATATCGCTTTTAAAAGAAAATGTAATTTCTCAAATCACTAAATATTAATTGAGTAATAAAAGGGGCATTCAAAAAATCTAATCTGAATAACGCCCGCCGTAGGAATAGACTTTTTAAAAACTTTTTTTCTCTCGGGACTTTGTAGAGCGGATGAAACGATATCTTTGACAAAACTTTTATTAGGTATTTCGGTACTTAATTCGAAATAAACTTGAAAGTCTTCAAACATATTATCGTTTTGGATGTTTCTTTTGAAAGCAGATGTTTTTGTAAAAGATTTACTCTGCCAAGTCTTACCCTTTTATTTAGAGTTAAAATCAAAGGGTTTCTTTACGGATAGGTGACCAGAGTTGATTCTCCTGTGGAATATTTGCAGACAGATCGAGAGAGTTAGGGTAAATAACAGAAACAAGAGATCTTCGAGCTGTCATAGACTTCTGATATTGATCTGGATATTTCTTTTCTAATACCATTTTTCTTTACACATGCCTTTATCAGAATTGACTGTCTTGTTATTTGTTTATTTTATTTATTCATTTATTAAGAGAGTTACAAATCTGCTTACAATTGATGCAATCACAATCTCATTTGAAATTTACCGTACATCAAGATCATCGATTACAATAAAATTACACAGTCACACTACACAAACGCATATCGTGGGTGGATGCAAAACAAAACTTGCATCAAGTACATTGGTAGCGCACGTGACTGCTGTGCATAAGGTCTCGGGTTTGATTCCTGGGTCGGAATAAATGTTTGTATGTTCTGCGAATATTGTATGTATGAATTTACAAAAGTATAGTAAGGTACATAAGTAGTCTATCAGTCAATATAGCTTTCATAGTAATAGCTCTGCTTAGTTAGAAGTTAGATGGCGTTGTGTGTCAGATGTTCGAAATATTTTTAGTAAAATATTGATTCTAATTATTCCCATTACCGAGATTCTGTCGATCCTTTTGATCTCCGAAAATAACCTAATTGTTTTGTATTTTTTAAATGCAGGGCCATGCTTCTGCACTCACCGTGGGAGAGCTATGCTTCGGCATGAATGGGTCGGCTCGACCGAAGTGATACCACGGCCTCACAGAAAACCGGTGTGAAATAGCGTTTGCGCTGTGTTTCACCGAGTGAGTGAGGATACCAGAGGCCCATACCCCAACCCCCCCCATCCCCTTTCCCATCCCCCAAAGGTCGGCAACGCACTTGTGACGCCTTTGGTGTTGCGGGTGTCCATGGGCGGCGGTAATCGCTCACCATCAGGTGATACGTCTGCTCGTTTGTCCACTACTCAATAAAAAAAAAAAAAAAACTCACTATATTAAAACCATCGATATATTGTGATGTGATAAGTTAATAAGTAGCATGATATCTACAACGTAATAAATATTCAGGCCCAGCAGTGCTGAAGGGATTATCAAATGTATATATTTTGTATATGGCAGAGTGTTAAAGTACCCGATGATAAACATGCGCAGACTCACGCCTCTGGAGATGCTTCTACATTACTTGGACATACTACAAAATCGTAATCAATATATGCAAACTTAATAATTATTACGTATAAAAGAAAAATAATATTTCGCTAATTTATGAGCTCCGTTAATTAATATAACTTTTCAAGAAATTACCCATTAAAAGTTTGATAATTAGATGTATTGACAAGATTTATGACTAATTAATATTAAATTGAAAATGTGTCATCAACAGACTTTATTTCTATAAAGTGCCACCTGTTTGAACTCGAGAATGTTTAGTTTATAATCGATTTAAAAAAAAAATCGGCCACGTGCCGGTATTTTATACGAATGACTATAAATTTATGTTTTTCCCTATTTTTCCTTTATCTATGGTATAAGACGTTACTTCGTACAAAATTTCAAAATTCTGAGTTCACGAGAAGTACCCTGTAGGTTTTCATTCCCTTGCGAGTATTGAAAATTTACAGTATAAACAGCTGTATCTTTTGTATTCTCCACGTGTTCCTGAGAAAAAAGGTCTTGACAGACAGACGGACATCAAAATGATCCTATAAGGTTTCCGTGTTTTCCATTTGAGGTACGGAACCCTAAAAACTATTGTATTGTATTTTGATACTTGCTGCCCTAGAACTCCGCTATTTGTGACTTAAGAGTTTTCAAATCGTTTTATTGCCTTTATCAACACCATTTTTAAAAAAAGGCTCTCTACGATACAAGTATATGGTTTACTAAATAAGCCCCGCGGTGTTACTCGCAGAACAACAATAATCACAGGACACGCCGCGAGGCGAAGCTAGTGAGCTAATTATAAAAATTGCCTAATTTACTTCTTATATCATCAGCTATCTACCAGTAAAGGTTCCATCGTAATCGTTCCAGCTATTCCATATTTGTCGGATCAAACAGAAAAGCAAAAATTTAGAAAGCAAAATTATGCAAATGCAATAAAAGTACAGTGAAAACGACAATGGTAGCTAATCTAGCGGAATGAGTGTTTTTATATCCCGACTGAATATTTACAGGTAATACATACATAGATTGATGTCGCTAATCGGTTGAACTAAGCGAGAATTGATTGTGATTATCGAACTGGAAAGCGCCGCGCTTAAGCCTTTTTCCAATTATCGCTGTACTCCAACTTTGCGATGTTTTTGTGTGTTTACCCAGCAATCGTTAAATGGAAATTCTCGGAAGAATTTTTGTTTCTTTCATTTTCAGACAATCTATTTTATATCACTCTGTACATTAGAAAACTGACATTCATTGTCAGAAGTTTATTAAGTTTTGTAATGGCCACACTGGTAACTAGGAGTGTTTGGAAATAGTGGTTGGCAACCTTCTTTCTAACTTGGGTGCCGCCACGTTGAATCTTGTAACTATTACAATTATAATAAGATAAAATAAACAGTTAAACAATGAAGAGCTTTTCCTTTAAACACAACATACATACATTAATGGTATGAACTAGTCGATACGATAGTGGTTAATAGACACAATAGTGTCCACGAAGCTAGTGAAAAAATGAAGAAAATAGAAAATTATCGAAGTAGTTACCATATTGTACTCGTATATACACATGCATCTGTCATGTCCATTACTAAACCATCCAAAGGTTGATTGGTAACAACTGCCATTTAACATTAAGTCCGCCTCATGCGAAATATAATGCAGGAAGTGTTAATAAACCCGACTCCAGATGCAGCACCTTCTTGGTCATGTGTTCGTCAGGTCGATGCATGACGTGACCGTACCACCTCTAACGCATCTCTTTGAGCTTCTCCGGTATTGGGCTCACTTTGAAGATGCCTCTGATATACACATTCGGCACTTTATCTAGAAGTGAGACGCCTGCGGACCATCTGAACATTCGCATTTCTTTTTTTCTTAATTCTATTAGAATGTATGCATGTTGTGTTTATCTACATGGGTTGTGTACTTAGATTAAGACTTTTACTGTGTTTTGTTTTGTATTTACGATTTTTTTAGTGTAATAACTACCGGTAAACCATTAAATAAATAAATAAATGCCCAGTAATCATATAGAGTTGATGTAACGTTAATAATCTACATTAAGTAGGATTTTAACATCTAGCTTATACATTAAATATTCTGTTGTGAGTTCAGTTACTAATTCAAGGGGTCAGAAACACTATCCAGTTAATATTAAAACGTTGGTCTGAGGTGAAAATGTTTAAATTATTTATTAAGTGTTCTGAATTTTATGAGACTGTTCACAACTATGTTCCGTTTTATGATTTTCATGTAACAACACTTTATATGACGATTGATGTGATATTCATTGGCTATGCATGTGGCTATATGCTATGTGTATGTTGACTTTGTACAGAGGGAGAATCCCTCTTTCTGGGCAGGTTATTATGCTTGGCGAGTAAAATTGTGTTTATATTAGCTTTATTCTTTATTTAAATTTTATTCTCTGTCTTTGTGTTGACTCATTAAGAATACAAAGTATAAGAGGCAACCAAAGGAGCAAACTACATAGGATGATAGATAGAAAGATAGAAAACTCTTTATTTGTACACCGTATTACAGATTTAAAAAAAGATACAGAAAATGATAAATGTATCCGTCGCAATCATGAGCGGCCTCCTATAACCTACTAATATTATAAACGCGAAAGTTTGGAAGTATGCATGTGAATATGTTTGTTGCTCTTTCACGCAAAAATTATTAAATCGTTTTTTATGAAACTTTACAATAATATAGCTTATAAATCTGAATAACACGGCTACAATTTATATAGATATTACCTTCGCCTTGCGACGTTACCCGCGATTATTGTCGTATCGCGGGTAGCACCGCGGGTGTCAGCTAGTTGGTGATATTTTAGTCCAGACCAGACCCTGATGTCATCTATCTACTTCCTTCATGGTCGACCTGGTGTCTGCCTGCCCGGTATTTTTCCTTTTAAAAGAAGCCTCAGGAGTTCTTGTTGAAGGCCCTTTGTATGTGTGCAAAGAAGGCTACTTTGCTCTGGACTATATTAGACATAAGTTCCCTCTTGGACTCGGTGTGGTACAGTAGACCAAAACATCATTTTAGGGAGAGGTATGTGTCTGTTAGTAGACTGTTAAAAGACGTTGATATAATGATGATATTTACCTTTGAATACCGTAAAGGAAGACATGATAATTAATAAACAAAAATAGAACAGCGTTTAAAACTTTTCTCCACTATTTCGCACTAAAAAAAACAAAATTTCCTGTATCCTTTTCCAAGATCTGTATTAAAATACATTGATATAGGTAGAGCGGTTTTAGGCGTGAAAACGTAGCAAACAGATCTGTATTCAAACATATAGAAGGAGCTACCTTTGCACAAACACCGAAGTTTAAATGAGATACATATATTTACCTTACACTTTCCTACATCACCATATTATTAAGATCTTTCACTGAGGCGTTTTACGGTACCCCGCATTTAAAATATTCCAAATGCGTCCTCCGAATTTATATTATTCGACAGTGAAATGCTCCTCAAGGGAGCCAAATTGGATTTAGGAGTAGCTTTCACAGACGGATCATTGTGGTTGGTTTAAACTTGTAGGTATTTATCTAAGCGCAAATTACCTTTTTCTTTTACATGGGTTATTTTCTGGTTAGTTACGAACAGTTATGAATACTTCAAGATCCACAAGAGTAAATACCAGGTTTCCGGTAATCTTACTACCTATCATATATTTGGACCAAAACCTCCTGTCTAAACCTTTTTTTTATTATGCTGGGAATGCTTTTCGCACCATACTCTTCGTGGGGAGACGATGGGCGTGTGTCGGACTCCTAGAGGACAGATATATCCACTAAGCCCCGCTGCGGCTTACCTCAGCAGTCGGGTGGAGCTCCAGGAACGCATGGGCGGCTTCTGGAGACTCCCCTGCCGTACCACACCACTGAGACCTTACGTTCAGTTATTGCACTACGAAAGGCTGTTTTCAACGTAGTTTGTTTTCTTCATCGCCTTTTCCGTCATCCACAGGATGAATAAGTGTAGTGAAACTTTGTAACTACATGGGTAGTCTTACACGAATATTTACTATACATAATTATAAAGTACCACGATGACCGATCTTATCTCGGGATTTTTCTTTTAGTAAATTTTCTAAAAATGTATCTTAGCTAGATCCATTTATGGCCCTCGAATCCCCCTGTTTACTAAATTTCATAAAAATCGTTGAAACTTATTCTGATATAAACTAGCTGACCCTCGCAACCTCGTTTACGTCTACTATTGCCGGTAGCGTAATAATTTTCCCCCGCTTTATAAACATTCTTCATTGGAGCTCCGCTCCTATTGGTCTTAGCGTGATGATAAAGAATTTTTCAAATTGGACCAGCGGTTCCTGAGATTAGCGCGTTCAAACAAACAAACTCTTCAGCTTTATAATATTAGTATAGAATATACTACTCGTATTAGTATAGATTCCTCGTTTATACAAATATCCATCAGCAGCACTAGTCACTAATTCAGTTCCTCTTTGTCCCCAATATCTTAAAAGCAAGCTCCATTTCAACCGTTCAGGTCGTGCAGAAAACCTCATGCAACCAATTTCAAACATGTTCATTTAGAGAATTATATCAGTATTCAGGGAAGGCTCCAACAAACAAACGTATATTAGCGAATTTGTCAAACAACCCACGTCGTAAACAAGTATGTGTTGTTCGAGTAAGTGGGTTAAAATGGGTGGCAATGGAAAAAATAAACTCTTTCCGAATTGTTCCAATATATTTCATTCTCATTGGGTTACAAGTGATTTATACGAGTTTTTATCTTCTATAGACATACACATAAAGCGGTGGTTTATGATATTGGAATAAATATGCGTGTACCTTTTTTATTCTGGCATTGTGTGATAGTTTTATTTGGGATAAAGATTGATATTATATGAGCCATTAAATAAAAACTTTTGTTATGTGGCAAAATATGTTGGTACTATTCTTTTAATTTCAATTAGCCGAATAATTTATTGAAATGTCTACCGAAGAGCAATACATTTTGTGTATTAAAGTCTTGGTAACCAATATGACTAGTTCATATTTTTATTTTTTATTTTTATTATTGAATGAAACCAGTACACGCATCACCTGATGGTAAGCGATTACCGCCGCCCATGGACACCCGCAACACCAAAAACTTCACAAGTGCGTTGCCGACCTTTGGGGGATGGGGAGAGGGAATGGGGGGAGGGGTTTAAGTATGGGCCTCCGGTATCCTCACTCACTCGGTGAAACACAGCGCAAGCGCTATTTTACATAAATATGAAATATATCATATAGTAAATACGTAGATATATAACCTTACGTTCTAGTATTTTATATACTAGTTTCTAAGCCGATGATGAGGAATATTCGAGGGCAATCTTACGCTATCAAAGAAAGATTGAGTGAAGGACATTGATCTCCAATGCATTATATTTTATTTATTTAAATTGCTTTGTTACGATTCTGTTAGTTTTGTACAATTAAAGCACTAGCATTTAATAAAAAAAAAAAGCTTCCAAAATATGGGTATTTTTATACATTTTCATAATTTAAAAAATACGAGTAGTATCTTGATGATTTATTTATCTCGATTCTTTTGGTAAATTTTGTAAAAAGGAATTTTAACTAAGTACATCCATTTATCGTTCCTATAACCCCTTGCATACTAATTTACATGAACCTCGTCGGAGCTGCTTCCAAGATTCAGAATGTATATATACAAGAATTGCTCATTTATCGGTATTAGATTGATGTTCTTCAAGCTGATTACGGCCATGGCGGCCAGTCTTGACGGCGATCAGGTAACTACACTACTACTTTTTTTTAATTACATTGTAATTAATCAATATCACAGACTTAAAAAAAGATACCTCTGTGGTTTATTTCGGCATTTCTTCCCAGAGTCTTAGGAAATGCTGGCCTCTTCTAGCTGTAAAGTACGACGTGTAAAAATATCTGTAAAGATTTACTTTCAAAATAAATATCATTTACGTGTATACACAGAAGATATTATGGTACAGAATTGTGTGCGGAAACACAGGTGCACTCTCTGTTCCCTCTCTCTCATATTCCGAAGTAACGGTTAACCGGCACGACCAGGGAGAGATCAGACGCAGAACCGACAGCTTCATGTGCTCTCCTTGGCACGGGGGTTTAGACCCCATCTTCCTAACTGCGAGCTGTAATTAAGTATTTTTCCGTTACACTTTTGGCCGGATACGGGGTTCGAACCCGAGACCTCTTGATCGGTGGTCTCATACGTCAACCGCTAGACCAACGAGGTATTAGATTATATAAAACTTGAATGTAAACATTGGAGCGACATAGTCATCATTGTGGCCAAGCTCCGTAAATAAAGATTGTAAAAAAATGTAAACAAACAATTTTACAACAGAAAACAATGACCCAAAACCAGGTCACCCAACATATATTGAGAACATTCCCTTACATGGTTTAGAATATGTAATAACCATCCTCACTGGGATAAGGATAGAATATTAACCCCGTCCGGGGAGGGTTCGGACAGCCGCACCATTACTAGACATGATTTTGGATCTAATAAAACGTTAAGGTTCAAAATGTAATGAAATAATAAAGCTATATTGAACACTCGGCGGATTCTTTACTGAGATTCAGGGTTCTTAGCCTTTTTGGTAAGACCTTAATGTAGACTTAGTTGCAAGTTTCAAAAACTGAAAGTCATGCATGCCATATTGTATGTTCTTTAGGTAGTCATCAATTTACCACTTAAGATGTATATGAAGCTCTGATTTTTTATTAAATCAAATACAAAATACCAACTATTACTAGCGCCGTCACAAGTCTTATATACATCGTTCCTTTTTTCTTTGAAATTAAAAACATCTTACTTTTTTCATATTTCGAAAATTTCACGCACAACGCCATCTAGCATTAAACTAAACAAAGCTTGTATTATGATGATATAATCATAATTTGTTTTATGTAAATATAAATACATACATCCTACACATAGAAAACACCCAAACTCCGAAACGAATATTTGCCGATCACACATACATTTGGTACGACCTGTGAAGCAAGCCCGAGACCTCAAGCACAGCAGTCGCATACGCCACCACTCCACTTTATATCAGTTGTCTAGTACCCATAACACAAGCTCTGCTTAGCTTGGGACTAGATGGCGTTGTGTGTTAGATGTCCGAAATATTTATTTATTGCCATTGGCAGAAAAAGGATAAAGGAAGGTATGAGATGGAATTGTAAGTAAAAGCAGATACTCCGAGCCATCTGACTTTTATCAAGTTCAGCCTAATTGTAATAAATGAATAACCCAGAACAGAAACTTGTCCATTGTTCAACACCGTCGTTATGCTTCATAATTGAATAAACTTTTGTAAAGTTACAAAGAATTAACGGAAATTATAAAGAATTAACGTTGTTCGTAAGTCTTTAAGACAAGGTTTTATTAAAAATTCTTATAGAGTTTTGTAAATTTCAATTTTTTATTCGTTTGAAGACGCTATTGAGCTTGTAGCTACGGGAAAACATATAAAACATATATGGATACAGTCTATAATTTACAATTAAGATTACTTAAAATAATAGTACCAAAACATGTCAGACTGAAGTTTAAAGATAATGAGCTTTTTAAATATTGTAATGTTATCAATGTTTTCGAAAGATATGAATTTAACACACTGACACTAAACTGTAAACCTGAATTGTTGATTGAAACAACCAGACCATATAGCCTAAGGAAAATTATACTTAAAACCAAATACCTACTGCCGAAAACAAATAACTTGTACGGTCAAAGAGTAGAAGAGTATTTAATCTCTACTCGTCTAAATAAAATGCCAGACGAGATACAATCCTTGTATGTAAAGAAAGCAAGACATACCTTCTAATATAAATTAAAAAAACACTACCTGTCAAGGGTAAATAACATTGTGTTGCATGTATAAAGTCTGTAAGTGTTGATTTATGTTGTATTACATAGTTTTTAGCCACTCACTGCCCAGATAGACCCTGCGAGGTCTTCGTGGTGCAGTTTTCGTTACTCGTCTGTGAATGTACGTGTATTGGAAACAATAAAATAAATATCTATGCAAACATTATTTTTAGTATCGATTAAATAGTAGTAAATCGTGTATTTCGATGCATTAGACAACGGCAAAGCCAAAGGAGGGTTATGATTTTGACAGGTTATGTATGTATGATAAATAATTTATTCATTTTGTAAGTAAATCTTTACAGACATTTTACACGTCGGGCTTTACAGTTAGAAGAGGCCGGCATTTTTTAACACTCACTCTGGGAAGAAAAAACGCGTCACGGCGTCAGACTGTCTGGCTTCCATTTCACTCACGCATACGGCAGCGATAGGCAGGCGCTAGCCGTATTTTTAAAGTTCAACTTAGATTAGTTTAAATTATCACTTCTTTCGGACGTTTCGTACTTGTTTTTTTATGATATTATTAACATAGTAGATAGATTAGATTCATCGTATTCTGTGTCCTATTCAGATATTTCATTTAATAATATAGGGTGTTTTTTTAAGCTAGATAGAACTTTAAATTGTAAAAAGTAACACAAAAAATTAAATTTTGATGAAACTTTTTTTTTTATTTGTTTCAGTATACTCTGACAAATCATCATGAATAGACTCACGCTTGAACAACGCTACGAAATTATCCAAATTTACTTTGAAAATCAGCTCATTTTTGAAGAAATAAGGTCCGATGATGCCACCAGCGTGAAAACCGCACCATACGGTGCATTTTTCTGGATGTAATGGAGTCTGTAGGGTCTGTTGTGGATTGGTCTCACTCCATATGCGGCAATTTTGCTTATTAACAAACCCGTTAAGCCAAAAATGCGCCTCATCGCTGAACACAATTTTGCGATAAAACAGTCGTCTATAAGTTGCGCGAATCGACGACTGATTTTCAAAGTAAATTTGGATAATTTCGTAGCGTTGTTCAAGCGTGAGTCTATTCATGATGATTTGTCAGAGTATACTGAAACAAATAAAAAAAAAAGTTTCATCAAAATTAATTTTTTTGTGTTACTTTTTACAATTTAAAGTTCTATCTAGCTTAAAAAAACACCCGTTATAATACAGTATTCAGTAAAAAGCTAATTAAAACGTGAAACGTCAAAAGCTTTGTGATTAAGTAATAAGGATTAAGCAAAGAATAATCTCATTCTGACATTGGCAACTTTTTAATTAAACCTTAAACCGACTAGACTTGAATATTATAACCTATTACATTTTTCCCTCGGCTCCACCCGCGTGTATGTTATTTATTGCTGTTAAAGAGTAGTTTTTGTTCTTCCTTAAAAATGAAAGTATTTCCGGGTCCGGTGGTTAATGACGAAAGTATGACAAACTGAGTTACTTTTGATTTCATAGTATTATTTAGTATGGATAAATATATAAATACTAGTACCATTATAAATTTAAAACTAACTCTGTTTATCTGTTACTCTTTCAATACTAAACCCCATCGATTTTTCAATTTGAATCAGTAGTGTCTGACTTCAACGTTTTCAACTAAACGAATTACCAATATGTACCCTTTGCAATATTTTTGAGTGAGTCAGACTAATATGGTCACAAACATACCAAAATTTAACAAATTAATTAACAACTACTTCTCATATTTATCATACTTTCACCGTGGGAGTGCCACGCTTCAGCATGAATGGGCCGGCTCGACCGGAGTGATACTACGGCCTCACAGAAATCCGGTGGGAAATAGTGCTTGCACTGTGTTTCACCGTGTGAGTGAGGACACCGGAGGCCTATACCCCAACCCCTCCCCGATCCCTCTCCCCATCCTTCAAAGGCCGGTGACGCCTCTGATGTTGCGGGTGTCCATGGAGGGCGGTAATCGCTTATCGCCCCCCATGGACACCCGCAAACGACACGGCAAACGAGCAGATGTATCGCGATATCAGGCGATACGTCTGCTCGTTTGCCCCTATATAATAAATAAATAAATAAAAAAGAACTCTTTACAAATAAATACGCGACGGATTGAAAATACAGTCATAAGCTCTATTCAATCCATGGGTTTTGTAAGAGGCGGCTAAAGAACCAACTACGCAGGACAACAGCACTGCAAAGAAAAGTGAACCTCGAAACAATTCTATAATACCCACCCATCTGACCAGGCGTGATATAGTAGCCCAAAATCTTCCTTTTAAAAAGATGCCTTTCTCCAGCGGACTGTTGAAAGCTGTTATTGATAGAAATACAATTTATGGACAAATATATACTTAAAAATATCAAGCGAAGCTGTGGTCAAAACGTGGCCCATGATTAAATCCGACTTTCTCAAACCAATATCTATCAAACAATATAAATAGATATAGATTAAATACAGCTGGCCATTAATGCTTTCGACATTACTGTGAGAGCATTGGGTAATCTTTCATTGTGTGTGCGAAATACCCAATTCAACGCAATTTCCCATTACGGAACCCATCTTATCGTATTGGCACAATATGAAAGCTATTGTGCGCATTTATATGTCTGTTTATACGATAAAGTAAATTAATGAACTAACAGGATATCTAGTGGTAAATCTGAACAGACGTTATCCCTCTAGAATTAGAGTGCAAAACATTACCCTCCTACAGACTTAGTCAGTTGAATAAACCATACTTAATTTTCTGAAGTAGTGGTATCACTTTATTCCAGATAGCTGACCCACGCAAACTCGTTTGCGTCCTATATTGCCCGTAGCGTGAAAATTTTCCCCCGTTTTTTAAACATTCTTCATTGGTACTCCGCTCCTATTAGTAGTAGCGTGATGATCTATAGCCTGTAGCCTTCCTCGATAAATGGACTATCATACACTGAAATATTTTTTTAAATCGGACCAGCGGTTCTTGAGATTAGCACGTTCAAACAAACAAACTCTTCAGCTTTATTATTAGTATAGATGATCCATTATGCAGAAGAACCCAATAATGCAGAAGCATGTCACTAGGCCTCCCTAGTTTGTGTCACCATGCTGCATTGTCAGCATTCTCAATGAGTATGGTGACCAAGCAGAGTATAGTAACTTTGGCAAGTTCATATAATTAAAAAATACGTACCGATTCTCTTCCACAAACAATATACGTTAACTACCCAACATAAATCGATAAAACTCATCAATAAATACCTATAATACAACATCTGTAGTTATGTCGAACCCTGTGTACATTCGTGGAATTACTCAGCTACTCCGATATTGCCAAACTTTGCAATCAATTTCCAAATTCGTGTCGTATTAGTTCTGACTTAGTGCAAACATCTTGTAAGCGTAGGTTGTACAGATATTAAACAATCCCAGCTATATTTCTATATATTCTTTAAGTCTACCAGGATACGGTTGAATTTCAGTTTTTACACGGAACGGCTGCCATCAAATCTCCACAACCAAATAAGGCGATACCAACACAGTTATCGAACTTTTTAGAGATCCGACTACCCGTAACAGTTGCCAAAAATGTTCGTAAAGTATATATATTACAGAACCAACGGCTTCACGTACTCTCCGACACAGAGACAAGTCTCAATATTTTCAGAATAATCACCCATCACACACTGACCTGTCTAGGATTGCTTAACTTTGCTACGTGTTAACCTACGTGGTAACCAATGAGCCATGATCCCCGCCACCGTATATATAATCTACAGATAAAGTCTCCACTTCGTGTTTAGTCGTAACTCGGCCCATATTCTTCTTCGACATCAAATACCTACAGCTAGCACCTCGCTGCGTCTATGAATAGAATACAGGACAGACTTTTTCTCTCCATCTCTAGCTCCAAATTAGGCATTTCATCTACTAAGGACTGGATCACACAACGAACCCTTCCCTACTGAGCTTGCTGCGAAGTAGAAAATTGTTTAATACAATTCAAGTAATCATTATAAAACTCAAAAAACCAAATGATAGTATTTTGTATACTACACAGCTAAATAATTCTAACACAATATAAAACCCGAAGGTAACATTGAAATAGAAAACTCATCATTCGAAAATTATAATTTTGAATTTAATATTCGAAAATGTCGAAGCTCCTACGTTTTAGTTATAATGATTTTTAATAAATGTGGTTTGTTTAAAATCAAGAATTTTAAAAGTAGTATTTTAACAGTTCAGTTTCAGTATTCCCTGAAGGACCTCAGAGGTCCTTCAGGGAATGTGTACTCTAAAAACACCCAAGTTATAAAATATTATTGATCAAGATATAAATGTAAATATTAGAACAACATACGTTTTGTGCACATTTTAATGAAAACAAGGTAAAATATTTGATCTGGTAGACCAGTGGACGTGTTACGCCAAACGTACATATTAGCATATAAATTTGTATAATCTAATACATAACAAGTGAGTGTATAATTGGTTATTCAACGGGTTCAAAGTGTCAAAGAGACCAATCATTATTATCACACAACACTAATGAGTGTGTACAAATTATTCGAATAAAACAGTTTTTATTTCAAGTAGAGCCTTTTCAAGCACTGTTGAAACGTTACATTATTGAATCTAGTTGCTCGAAAAACCGGCAAGAAGTTGGTAAGTTACTACTACTGTGAGTAAAACTCGACTGCCTCTGTAGCGCAGTGGTAGCGTATGCGACTGCTGTTCTTGAGGTCTCGGGTTCAATTTCGATTGGTTCGACCAAAAGTTTGTATGATTTACAAATTTTTGTTACGGAATTTGGGTCTAATGATAATGATAATAATTAAAAAAAATGTCTATGTATTTACAAAAAAAAAGTATATGTGTATTTTTTTCAGTTGTCTAGTACCCATAACACAAGCTCTGCTTAGCTTGGGACTAGATGGCGCTGTGTGTTAGATAAAAAAAGTAGTAAAACTAAAATTATGGTCAAATATCCTGTGCCTACTCCTTCGCTTACACATATATCAAATCTGACCATTATAAGTCTGTAAACCTCAAGCAGCCTTTCTATCCTCGCATATAGAACTGCCTGTTATTGAAACTGCGGTTTAACAAATAAATAAGTGATCGTATTACTGTAATGAATCACTAATCAGTTCAATTCGATACCACAAGTCTCCGGACCAACCAATTATAGAGATGTATGGCGCACTGGGGCCAAGTAGGCATCCAATTCCAGCTATCTCTGTATAGGTCGGCCACAGTGTTATTTATAGTCAGGGAGATAGTCACACAACAAACTCTTGAATATATTTATTAATTTATTCACACTTTACACACATTTGTACTTAATAACCGAGACATTCTCTTCCAGTCAACCTAAGGGTGGTGTAGAAGAAGAAAGAAGAAAATTCTAAAAATTTAATTGAAGATTTCTATCTTAAAAGGTGGATCTTATAGATGGTAGGAAATATATATTTTAGACATCGTGCCAATTAGTACCATACTGTAAGTAACATCGTCTTTACCTAAGATTTATGATAATAATTATATCTTAAAACATGTTCTATACATCGGTATCCAGGCCCAAACTAAATAAATCTTGTACTACGAGTTCTACAACAAAATTAAAATACATAGTTTTTATAAGTGATATTATTATATGGGAATTTACTGTATATACGTAGGTATTATAATTACAAACAAAGACCCAGCTTAATAAATCAAACAATTATTGTAATCAAACATGACAGTCGAATACCTTACCACCGAATCACTAATATTTAAAGTTATAGAATCTTTATTTTTCCCTATATTTAATTTTTTGAACTCCTTCTAAATTAGTGCTGAATTTTCATATTTAATATCATAAAAAAAATTGTACACTTGCATTTCATACCACTTAAAAATATTTAAAATCAAACACAAATTAATTTGTTTTGCCGTGGGAGAACCTCGCTTCGGCATGAATGGGCCGGCTCGATCGCAGTGATTCCACGGCCTCGCAGAGAAACGGTGTGTGCGAGTGAGGATAATAAAGGAGTAACATACCCTTCTTCCATCCCCTCTCCTTTCCCCAAAGACCAGCAACGCACTTTTGACGTCTCTGTTGTTGTGGGTGTCCATGGGCGGCGGTAACCGCTTACTATCAGGTGATACGTCTGCTTGTTTGCCCCCTACTCTATAAATAAAAGTATAAGGCCAGCTAAGCATGATTCTTTTAAATACTAGCTCTTCTACTATTAGTACAGACTGAGCCACTGTGTACAGTTGTTTAATAGAATGCATTAAATTTTAAAATGGTAAATCAGTTTGCTTTAAAGGTAGTAAGAATTCCTGCTGAAACGTTGAAGTAGTAATTACTTGCTTCCAAATGTTCCGTCGAATTGTTATCTAGATCTGTGTGTAGGAAGGAAATAAATACAAATTGTATTGACACATGAACTTGACTAGTTGTAAGGAAGGTTAGAGTTTGTTTGGGTTTAGCATTATTTCAAACAAGTCTAGAAGTTCCATTTACCAATCATTATACATAATATTACTAGGTGGTTTGATAAAAATTCCGAATTCAACGTGAAGATGGCAGCATTCGTTAATTGTAACTAGTGAGTGTACTCGTATTTGTTCATCTTTGCATTGTACATCGCTGAGAGAGGTGTGTAGTTATAAGAGGTTATGTAGAATCATAAAAAAAGAGAATAAAAAACGACCTAACGTTTGTTTGAACGCACTAATCTCAGAAACCACTGGTCTGATTTAAAATCTTTCAGTGTTGGGTAGCCCATTTATCGAGGAAGGCTATAAGCTATATATCATCACGCTACTACTAATAGGAGCGGGGCATCAATGAAGTATGTTTCGAAAACGGGGGAAATTTTCACGCTACGGGCAATATAAGATGCAAACGAGGTGGCGTGGGTCAGCTAGTCTTTAATAATACTTTATTATTTATGAATTATTACTTCTCCGTGCTCATTAATACCAAAAGATCCTAAAAAAACCCTCTTTCGAACTCCGAAATTTTACTAAAAGTTATTTCGATAGGTGTAATTTTCTGTATCGCTCATTTTAACGCATAATAGAGAGACCTAGAGCTTCAACGAATTTGACTGAAAGTGATACCGGCTATTGAGTCACAACAGAGGAACCAGTCTTTGAATAAATGATTAAGTTTTCTTAGATTGGTCCCTCCAGTGACCTCATTTACCAAGTAAAATGCAACAAAAGAATCCAACCAAAAACATTCTGTAAAAAACTAGCCAAGTCTCCATGGAGTTGCTTGTTTATGTTTATCTCTAAAAAGTAATGAAATCTAGACAAAGTCGTGCCGAGTCTGAGGTTCCTTACTGAGATTTCTTTATTATTATAGTTAATGTTGTGTGACTTGGCCGTTGAAGGGTACACAAGGGTACAAAACCAGGTGCTCCATGATGCCATTGCACTAATCAGTCGCCAGAACCGCTATCCATTGACGATGGAAAATTGCCATTTGGAAAACGTTGATTCAATAACCAGTCAATTGTAGGCTTGATAAAGCTGCGTATTTCAATAATACTTATGTGCAGGCGAGCCTGAAACAAACAGTATAAAAAACTATTTCCAGTACAGAAGGACTAATCATTGATAGAAGTACGTCTATTTTATGTCAGATTTGACGCTTCGAAAAGAAGAGAGCAGAAGTCAGCATTGTCAATGCTGAATGCATGTGTTGCACAATCAACAACAGCCTAAAATGAGACACTAGCGTCCAATTACCAATCTCGCTTAACAAACATAGGTAGTTACAACAGACATAACATTACGTGTAAATTGACTTGTACCCACTAACATATAAAGAATGTTCAACGGCCAAGTCACACAACATTAACTATAATAATAAATAAATCTCAGTAAGGAACCTCAGACTCGGCACGACTTTGTCTAGATTTCATTACTTTTTAGAGATAAACATAAACAAGCAACTCCATGGAGACTTGGCTAGTTTTTTACAGAATGTTTTTGGTTGGATTTGAATTTCAAATATAATATAATCGTTTATAATCCAAACTCTTTTCATTGCGGAGAAAAAGTATTATAATTTTTAAAATGAAATGACATTATGTGTGAGATGTCAAGTAGTAGTCAATCTGAAAATATTAAAATAAAAATCTAAGAAGGAGATCGTTTTTTGTTTTTTCGGAAGACGGTCCCCATTTTATGTCATCCACATTTTATATATTTTTTATCATTAATTTCATCACGACGACGACTTGAAGACTTGAAGACTTGATAATTGAAGACGATAATTACTTGACATTGGCAGAAATAGCTGATCCGAGTGATCCGGCTAGTTGCCATTCATCATCAAAAAAAAAAAAAATCTAAGAATATATTTATATCTATAAACGAATCGTATAATGGCCAATTTGGTAGAACAAAATGCTCTGATTGTAGTTCTCAATGAGCAAGGTTGCGGTGTTAGAGAAATATCACGTGAGTTAAATATAAGTCGTAACACGGTCAGAATCTGGATCAGACGGCACGCTGAAGAGGGTATCCTCAAAGACCGACGATGACATAATCATGGGGTTCGTCGAATCACAAACCAACAGAGAACGGAAATGCAACACCATTACGAAGAACATCCTTTTACTCTTACCCGCTATTTTGCAGCACGTTACGACGTTTGTCTAGAAACAATTAGAAATAATTTGCACCGCACTGGGCTGCATTACAGACATCATGCTAAGAAAGTTCATTTAACAAATGCACACAAAACTGCGAGATTGAATTTGGCATGTAATTATTTAGATTTCGACTGGACAAACACCATCTTTACAGACGAAAAATCATTTCGCTCTTCTCAACATGGTCGCTTAACTTTGTGGCGTTACGATAACACGCGATACACAGAGGACCACGTAGTGCCCAACCAATCATTTGACCGTATTTCAGCTAACATGTGGGCATGGATGGATGCTGGAAACATAGGCGAACTTGTTCCTATTTCTCCTCGTCATAACGCTATCAACTATGTCAATTTATTGGAAGATTCAATGTTACCTACCGCGAACAGTTTACCCCCGTGAAGATGTGCCAGTATTCTCCTATGTTCATGATAAATGTCGAGTGCATACTGCCAGAATTGTCTCAAATTGGTTTACGTAGCATGAAGATGAATTTAATCTCATTCCATGGCCGTCTAGGTCACCAGATCTTAACCCAATAGAAAATTTATGGGGTTTGATGGTTCAAATGTGGGATAACAGGAACGAGAGGACTAAAGAAGCAATCGAGCTGCATTGTAACGAAATCTGGGATTTCATGAGGGGAAGTGACATTTGCAGTCGTCTAATCTAATAAATTAATTAATAGTAATAAATTTTCTTTTTTATTCGCTTTAAGAAGTGAATGCCATTTTTTAAAATTTAATAATATGAAATAAACAAAGGTCTCTAATTTTACTGTTTTAATTTAATAATATGTATGACTAGCTGTCTCGACAGACTTCATTCTGTCAAATAAATGCTTTTCTATTTTTGTTCTACACCTACCCTACGCTACCTTTACGGTACCTCTACCCTCCTACCTCAAGTCTACCCATTATTCGAAAATAAGTAAATCCTATGTCTCAAACAAACATACAATCAAATCTTTCCTAATAAATCTATAGATAAGGACGTTCACTGGCTAACAAACTTTTTCGTGCAATACTTATCATAGTCCATAGTATACGTCTATGTCTATGTCATGGCTTTGTCAGTGTCTAGTAGAATGTAACGGTTCGTTACTTATGAAATGTATGTTCAAGCTAATTTCAACCTAATGGTATAGAATAATTGTAGGAAAATGACTTTAAGGGGGGTCATGAATCCATTTGGTCCACTGTACATGCCTACATAAATTAATGCTTCAAGCCACACACCAAAACCTCAATAAAAATTAATAAAAGCAGAAGGGGAGGCATTTGCCCAGCAGTGGGAAGGAATAGGCTAGATTAAATTAGATGTGTCCCACTACGCTGGATTTTTGCAATTATAGTCGATTTTTTTATGTACCAATAGTAGAAGGGAGCAATACCATATCTCTAATACAGCTGAGACAAGCTGAGGGTTCTTCATCAGATACTTCAGACCTTCGATTTTCGACATCAAATGAATAGGCAAACATAGTTAAATATTTTTTGTTAATTTGTTATGTCGATCTTTAATAGTTTGGTTGGGCTCTTATGTTTTCAAATAAGGGTCACCAGGTACTCCAGATCTTCGATTATCCTATTTTTTATAGTTTTCCCTTTATGTAGCCATTAAACCCTAACTCTGTACCAAATTTCAGCTCTCTGAGTTTATGGGAAGTACTAGTTCTATTTTGATGATCATGAGTGAGTGAGTGTCATAAATGCGAAACTTTGCTTTTGCTTAACTTCGGAACTAAATAACCTACAGGCTTGAAATTTTTTATTAAGAATGTGATTTTATAGCTTACTCGATGACGAAAATTTCAGCGTTCTGGTCTTACCCAGAGGTTCTCAAATAGGGGCCTGAAAATGCGGCGAAATGGTTCCAGTAAAGGATGGTACGGCAGTGTTTGCTTCGCGCTCGACTTGGCGGGGGCACTGCCGTGCCCCCCGATTCCTTAACACTGTTTAACCATAGTATTGTTTTAAAATGGGTGTTGTCCCTGCAACAAGGAACCTCCGACGAGGCGAAGTTATCATGCCTAGCGGGTCACGCCCAACATTAGCCATCAACTAAAATAGATATACTAATAGTAGTTACTCCGAAGTTCGGTGTCTGTTCGAAAAATGACTCTCTTTTTTTTCCTCGGTTTACCTGGTAGCATGTCGGACTCGAACCGACTAAAACCGCACGCCGTCTCGTGTACTAGAAGACAGGGAACCAATAGCACTCTAAAAAAGAAAACCCTAGAACCCCGGGCCACCTACGTTCCGTAGCATCCACGTCTCCACCCGAGCCTGCTTCTTCCAGGGTGACAGATGGCTTCATCTGTCACCCTAGGCTTTGTATATTTCAGTATGTGGAAGATGTCACAGTATCACTCCAGTCAAGCCGGCCTATATAGATATGTCCAAGGACGACTTTGACTTTGATTGGCTTTGCCACGATACATTCGCTTACACATATATCAAATCTGACCATTATAAGTCTGTAAACCTCAAGCAGCATTTCTATCCTCGCATATAGAACTGCCTGTTATTGAAACTGCGGTTTAACAAATAAATAAGTGATCGTATTACTGTAATGAATCACTAATCAGTTCAATTCGATACCACAAGTCTCCGGACTAACCAATTATAGAGATGTATGGCGCACTGGGGCCAAGTAGGCATCCAATTCCAGCTATCTCTGTGTAGGTCAACCACAGTGTTATTTATAGTCAGGGAGAGGGCTTTGCCACGATACATTCCATCGTGGCACATGCTTTCTCGTCAATTACTTCTACAAATAAGTCGTGCCAATTAAAGAAATCAAACTTCTCTGTCGACCTAAAATGATGTCAAATCCTACGAGGTCAATCTAAATACAATCAAAATTTTTTTTTTTCAGTATCAAAGAACATTAGCTACAGAATGTTGCCTGACCGTATTATTTTTATAACTTACAAACTTGTTTATTGTTCAGTCAATATATTTTCTTTTCTGACAATTTCGGCAATACTCACGCCTTTCCACATCATTTAATAATGTAACTTGCTTTGTAGGATTAGATAAAAATGTGTTTCTCTCTGGAACTTCGGGACCAATCTGGTCCAATTATCGAGGAATATAATAGGTATCATCACGCTGCGATCAAAAGGAGTGCCGTATCAATGAAATATGTTGCAAAAAAAAGGAAAAAATATTCCATTTTAAAGCTTTTATTGCGTTCGCTGAACAAGCGGCTGAAATTTCACCCTCTTTGAAAGATCTGAAAGGAAATCTGCGACATGATATGTCTATCTTTTGAGGCTGGCTCACAATAACCGTTTTTATGATAATCAAATTCGTTCACACTTCATAACATCATGCTACGAGCAATACGAGACGCAGACGACGTTGCGGGGGTCAGCTAGTGAGATATAGATATATTAATAAAATTTGTTTATAACATACTAGCTGAACCCCGCGGTACGACAATAACCGCTGGCAACGCCGCCAGGCGAAGCTAGTATCTTTTTTTGTATTGTAGCCTATGTGTTATTTGAAGTATATTATTGTCAAGTTTCATCAAAATCCATTCACTAGTTTTTGCGTGAAAGAGCAACAAACATACTCACTCACATACTCACAAACTTTCGCGTTTCTAATATTAGCAGGCTTACTTAACTGCACTTATTGAAATGGTATTTTTTTACTTATTTTGTAAGAAATAAATAAAGTCAATAAATAAATGAACTTCATACGTCTTATACACGACGCATTACTGGTAATGTGATAATCACACTTTTTTTGGCGATTGGTGGCAATGTCGGACTCGAACCGACTGAAACCGCTCGCCATCTTGGGTATTAGAAGTTGGAAACCACTCAGGACTAACCACTTCATAAAACAAATCAAGATAAGACTACTGACAAAAGATAAAAATATCAACTGAAAACACCCAAACCAGAACATTTGGATCGACCCGGGCATCAAACCTACTACCACTGAAAAAAATGCTATTACATAAACAGATACGTCTACTAGAACTTTATAAAAGCAGTTAAAAGTTATACTTGTTTTAATAGACAGTTTTATTGTAACCGATAAAACAAAACAACGGCTCAACAATCTCAATAAATCATTCTCAACTACTTTCATACCAACTTTTCTCCAAACAAACAAACAATAACATAAACAACTCAACTTTATTTCAAGACTAGCTGACCCATGCAACCTTGTTTGCGTCTTATATTGCCCGTGGCGTGAAAATTTTCCCCCGTTGAAACATTCTTCATTGGTGCTCCGCTCCTATTAGTAGTAGCGTGATGATATATAGCCTATAGCCTTCCTCGATAAATGGACTATCAACACCGAAAGAATTTTTCAAATCGGACCTGAGATTAGCCGGAACAAACAGACAGACAGACAAAAATTTTAAAAATATATATTTTGGTATGTGCACCGTATATACATTCATATGCATGTAGTAGAAAGCGGTTATTTTAATATTACAAACAGACACTCCAATTTTATTTATTTGTATAGATAACTTCAGTTCCTTTTCAGAAGTAACCAGTAACATCTATACAAAGTAGTAAAAGTATCAGTTTGTGATTTCAAATTACCCTTTTTCTACTAAATGCATATGAAAGTATATACGACACTCTTCTTCTTCTTCGTCTGGCCTTTTCCCGTTTCTAATCGGGGTCGGCTCTCTTTATCCTTCTACTCCAGAGATATCTGTTCTGGGTCGTCGTAGGTTCCACCTTATCTTCCTCGAGGTCTTTCCTAGTGGTCGACATCCATGAAGATCGGGGTCTGCCACGTCCTCTTGGTCCCGACTCCAGTTGCAGCACCTTCTTGAAAATGAAAGTATATACGACACAAATTTAAAAAAACAATTTTTACTTTGTTTGTTCCGAGTAAGTTCTGAAACGGTTTGACCAATTTGAACGTGATTTCACTTATAGATTGTTAAGCTACTAAGGAGTAAATAAGGTTACATTATTTTCAGAAAAAAAAAGATAGGGTTACGCGAAAATAAATGAAGTTGAGAACAAAATCCGATTCAATAACAACCCTAACCACGGGTAATACCGCGGGGCACAGCTAGTTTGACATCCTTTTCACTTTTGTCCCGTGAACACAAAAGATAAATAAATATTCTTGAAATAATACCAGGTCAGTAGGTCAGGCTATCAACTTGTTTTGACGACTTGTATCCTAGCGATTTATCTATTGAGGAGTCATTTTACATCCAATATATCAGCAACGGCATCCTTTAAGAGTTATTTTATGTTAGGGAAAACTGGTTAAAATCATCCTTATAATGGTTAGTTGTAATAAAGAAAGGAAAACTATTGCACTTTGGATTGGGAGGACAAATGGTATATAAACTAGAGCTATGGTATTTATTGGTGATATTAAAGGTTGTTTTGATTGCAGATAGAATTATAATAATAAATATTTAGGACATCTAACACACAACGCCATCTAGTCCCAAGCTAAGCAGAGCTTGTGTTATGGGTACTAGACAACTGATATGATTACATATGTACTTTTTTTTGTAAGTACATACATATTATATATAGAAAACACCCAAACTCCGAAACAAATATTTGTAGATCACACAAACACTTGGTCCGACCCAGGATTTGAACCCGAGACCTCATGCACAGCAGTCGCATTCGCTCCCATTGCGCCACCGAGGCAGATTTGCAAGTAAATAAGGGAAAATACATGTGAAATAGAGATTTTATTTCAATAATAAATAGGTTTGTTAGCTAACTAAGCTAATGTTGAACTGCTGCCCTAATGAGATATACTAGAAGGTTGGTTTAATAACTAAAACACCATCTGTAATCTGACCTAGCTGGTTTATTGATCTCAATTTTACAAATTTTCCTTACTACTATATACAACTGTATTTAATTAAACGATAGCGTGATGTAAATCGACGGGCACGCCATCTATCGAGTTACAATTATATGATCGTCATAAACATACCGCCCACCAAGGACATTTAGTGACGGAATGTCCTTCAAAATATTGTAACAACTTGGTCGAGCTCAATGCTATGAGGCTCCACCATATACGATGTGACAGATAAATAAAAAACACAATTGATACTTAAAAAAAAACCATAAATCTAACAAATAACAATATGAACTATCTCTAATACAAGTAAAGTTGTAAATAAAACACATGATAAGTCAGTATAACTGATTGAAATATTAAATATCTCACTGGTCTGCTACTGGTAAGATACAAAGTTTGTTGATTGGTCTTTTAATCTTAGATAACTTGGTGCGCAACGTGACCACTCGAGTGACACCATCATTACCCGGATGCATTTCCAAAATACGACCCAACAGCCAACGACTAGGTGGGAGGTCGTCCTCCTTGATTAAAACAACGTCGCCAATTTTCGGTTCAGGAGTTTTAGAAGTCCATTTGTATCTGTTCATTAGATTAGCTAGATACTCTTGAGACCAACGTCTCCAAAATGTTTGTACCATCCTTTGAACGAATTGCCATCTGGTCAAAGAACTTACGGATGAACTTTCACGGTTGTAATCAGGAATTGTTATCAAAGGTTCCCCAATCAAGAAATGACCTGGGGTTAACGGGACCGGCTCTCCAGGGTCATCCAAGTTTACGATACTCATCGGTCTTGAGTTTAAACACGCTTCCACCTGAGTTAGAAGAGTGCTAAGTTCCTCATACGTAAGGGTAGACTCGCCAATAACACGCTTAAGATGAAACTTGGTGGCTTTCACTCCCGCTTCCCACAAACCGCCAAAATTGGGTGCATGGGGAGGAATGAAATGCCACTCAGTGCCATTTGCTTCCAAATGAGCTGCAATTGCAGTGTCGGTATTTACTAATTGTTGCAATTCTCTTGAAGCACCAACAAAGGTGGTGCCATTGTCACTCCACAGCTTACTGCAGTGACCTCGTCTAGACACAAATCGCCTAAAAGCAGCCATAAATGCCTGCGTACTCATATCACTAACTAGTTCCAGGTGTACTGCGCGGGTGGACATACATACAAACAAACATATAACCCTTATAGGAGCGGTGACCTCGACCTTTCGAGGTTCTTATGTTTATTGGGCCTGCATAATCAACGCCGCTATTCAAAAATGGTCTTGCAGGTGAACAGCGAACCGAAGGGAGGGAACCCATCATTGGATTATTAATGTTAGCCCTTTGCCTAATGCAAGTAACACATTTTCTCACACATTGCTTCACGAGGTTCCTTACCCCTATAACCCAGTAAGCGGTTCTCAAATAATTTATCATCATTTGAGGACCACCATGTAAAGTCTTGTGATGGGCGTCTTCTATCAAGAGGCGCGTAAAATGAGAGGTACGTGGAATAATTATTGGGTGTTTCTGTTGCTCATCTAGTTGTGACTTTTCTAGTCTACCTTGTACTCTTATGATTCCCCTGTCATCTAGGTAAGGGCACAATGACTTAAGCTTGCTTGATTTTATTTGTAAATAACCCTTCTGTTGTAATTCTAAATATTCTATTGAAAATTCTGCTTTTTGAGTCATTTTAATACTACATACTAATGCTTCTTCTATTTCTCTTTTGTGTAAATATGTTTCCTTTGTGCTATTCGGTAAAACCCTACGGCAATAAGATATCACTCTCAACAACTTCTGTAAAGATGAAAATCTTTTTAATATATCATCGTGACTATCTGCTACTAACGCTACATGAGCTTTAACCGTTGCTTCTATTTGTGTTTCTAAGGCCTTCGGTCTGTTATAAATAATTACATTTTCTTTTAAAAATGGAGGTCCAGAAAACCATAGTACTGTATGTATAAAGGTACTGGGTAATAATCCTCTGGAAGCGCAGTCTGCGGGGTTGTCTTTCGAAACTACATGATTCCACTGTGACCTGTTCATAGAATTTAGAATTTCAGAAGTGCGATTGGCCACAAACGTCTTCCATCTGCTTGGGTGGCTATTTAACCATGCTAGTACGATTGTGGAATCCGTCCAGGCTGTAATTCTGTCCTTTGGAATCATTAAAACTTCTGCGGTTTCATTTAACAGTCTAGAAAGCAGGACTGCACCACACAACTCTAATCGAGGAAGACTAACCTGTTTGATAGGAGCTACTCGCGTTTTCGCATTCAATAAGGATACCGTAACTCTGCCTGTATCATCGGTTACACGCAAATATATGACAGCGGAGTAAGCGGCTTGAGAGGCATCGCAAAAACCATGAAGTTCCAGATTATCCTTTGGTTTAGTACTAAGCCATCGCGGTATCTGAACACTAGTAAGTAGGGATAGTTCTTCACGATAAGTACACCATTCTAGCTTTAAATCAGTGGTAAGTTCTTCATCCCAACCAAGACCTGTTAGCCACAATCTTTGGATAAAGATTTTAGCTAGTATTACAACAGGAGCCGACCATCCTAGAGGATCGAATAGCCGAGCTATGTCTGATAGTACAGCTCTTTTAGTTATAATACCTGTCGTCATGGGTGGGAGATTTACAGTGTACTGGAATAAATCATCGCGACGGTTCCAGGTAAGTCCTAAAATCTTTATAGTGTCATCTATCTTTATATCTGTTACCTTTTCCTGTATATTCTTTTCAGTATATTCTTTTTTGTCCTTCGTATTATCGCTGCATTGAACCTGTTTTATCATTTGTGCTTTATTATATAATGTAAGTATTTTATGAACTAAATCCTGATTGTTACTGCTCCACTTCTGTAATGAAAATCCTCCTTTTTGTAATAACTCTGTCATCTGTTTATAAATTTCAATACCTTCTTCCACACTACAGCATCCAGTCATTAAATCGTCCATATAAAAGCTATTTAAGACTCGGTCTGTCGCTTGTGGATATTTTTTACCTTCATCCGCTGCTAACTGATGAAGTGTCCTGACAGCTTGATATGGGGCTGATGCTGTTCCAAATGTAATTGTAACCAATTCGTAGTCACGAATCTCGCTCTCAGGATTATCCCGCCAAAGTATGCGTTGGAATATAGCATCTTCGTCGGCTATTCTAACTTGGCGATACATTTTAACGATATCAGCTACGAGTACAATATAATGCATTCGCCACTTAAGCACAGTGTGTCTTAAATCGGCTTGTAATTTTGGCCCAACCATAAGCGTGTCGTTTAATGAAACGCCTTTATTGTTTTTCTCGGATGCGTTGAATACTACACGAAGTTTTGTAGTGGATTTATCCTCTCTAACAACCGCATGGTGTGGCAGATAAACCGCTAGTTCTTGCTTACTATCATCTTTGTTTACAGGTTTCAAGTGTCCTAAATACATATATTCTTTTATAACTTCTGTGTACTTCCTCTTTAAATCTTCATCTCTTTCTAACCTTTTCTCTAACGACTTTAATCTTCTTTCGGCTATGACACGAGAATTACCTGACTGACAACGTGGGTTAGCTTCTTTAAATGGGAGCTTGACTACGTAACGACCGTCATCTCTTCGTTTTGTGGTTGTCTTGTAAAACTCTTCACATGCTTCTTCTTCTGGTGTTAATATTTTCTTTGAACTCGGTTGATCTTCAATTTCCCAAAATCGCTTTAATAATTCATCTTCATTGACCTTTGCAAACAATACGCTAATGTTTTTGTGTATATTTTCTTGAATTTGATTTGAACTACTAATTGCACCAGAAAGGATCCATCCTAACCGCGTGCTTTGAGCTATTAGGTTAGGAGATATACTCTTTACCGTCCCTTCTTTCATTATGCGGCCATATACATCTGCACCCAATAAAATATCGATTTTACCAGGTTTGTTGAACTGAGGGTCTGCTAAATCAAATTGTTTGACGTCGATCCACCCTAAACTGTTAGTGTTAATAGCGTAATCAGGTAAATAAGTAGTTAGTCTACTTAAAACATAGGCATGTACTATTTGAATTGAGGTTGAAATTTGAATCGATGCAGGATTGAAGATTCAACTGAACCATGTACCTTGCATTTGTTGACCTGTTGCCTAAGCCTGACACTATTCCCTTCACCGGAATTTTGGCTAACCTAAGGAATTGAACCGTAGATTCAGTAACAAAGCAAGCTTGTGACCCTTGATCGACTAAAGCTCTGATAATTTGATAATCCCCAGCCTTGGACTCGGCTTTTACTAGTGCTGTAGCTAGTAAAACCTGTTGGGGCATGGGTATGTTTTTTGTACCTGTAGATATGCAAGAGACCACTGACGCAATACTAGTCGACGGCCTAGTGTCGACGGAGGCCTGCTTCTGTATGTTGTTATTAGTCGCACTAGCTGTATTTAGATGAAGCAGAGAATGGTGACGTTTTTGACAGAGCTTGCATATAGTTTGTTTTTTACAATAGGCAACTGTATGATTTCCCCCTAAACAATTAAAACAAATCCTATGGCTAGCCACAAACTCACGTCGTTTGTCCACTGATTGTTTGGCGAAACCTTTGCAATAACATAACTTGTGATCTTCGTTGCAATATTCACATTTTAATGTACTTGAGTCTACGGCCACCATAGACTTTGGAGCATGAAAACTATTCATCTGAGGAGCAAATGAACGTTTAGGCTCGATGCATTCTAGGGCGCGGAACCGATTCTCTATAAAAATGGCAAATTGTTCAAAGGTAGGTAGTTCATTACAATCTTGGCTACTTACACTTAATTCCCAGTGCTTCCGCGTTTCTAGATCCAGCTTAAAAGTGACTATATGAATGATGATGACATCCCAGGTAGTCACGTCCACCTTTAAGTTTCTTAATGCGTTAAGACAATCATTTGTTGTATCGAGTAGGTCCTTTAAAGACGGAGCTGACTCAACTAGAATTCTTTTTTGACCAAAAAAACGTTTTAAAATACAGTTGACAAGATATTTCTTATTGCTATATCTCCTTTCTAGCTGACTCCAACATTGAATATAATTCGAGTCAGTCACCGGTGTTTGCCTCACAAGTTGTTCAGCTTCACCGGTAAGATGGCTCTTTAAATAGTGCATTTTCTGAACGTTATCCAAAGAAGTGTTATTGTGTACTAGAGATACAAATAGGTCTCGAAAGGTTGTCCATTCCGAGTACTTACCACTGAAAATCGGAATTGATATTTTTGGTAACTTAACAAATGCACTTAAGTGGGACTTAGATTCATTACCTGATGAACTGCCGTATTTTTCGGCGCCTTTCGATACAGTAATTTTATTAATCATCGACTTAATCAAACATTTATAAGTTATGTACGTATCTTCAGTGCTATCGTATAACTCAATAACTTTGGTAACATCTTGAGCTTTATACAGTTCGTGCAGTTTAGTATTATTGTCTTTAAACAATGCCCAATCTTTTTCTAACAATTCAGATCTTGTTTCTATGTACTCCAACGTTAATCTATCTTTAGGACTCTTTTTAATGTTTATCAAACCTCTCTCAATAACTCCCTTAAGATCTTTCATTACATTAACTAAACCCTCCATTTTATAAAATTCTTGTAAATAGTTTTAATATAACTTATGAAACTTATATGAATTAGTTTAAATTGTAACTCAAACACAAAAAAAACTAAAATCAAACTTTAAATTTTCTAAGTGTATATGGTACAAAAGACAAAAATATTACAAGTGTTTGAAAAATTATAAAAATTTTACAAGTGTTTCAAATTATTTTACTGTCGGCGAAAATCGGGCATAGGTTCCCCGTTCCCCCGTTTTTTATAAAACTATTCTAAGTCCTAAGCATGCACATTTAACTACTAAATAACTTATTCTACAAAGTCCTTATTTTCTTATGCTAAATATCCAATAATTTTTCTAAGTCCAAATATTTTAATCAACAAAACGTCAAGTTATTTTCTCAGAGTAAATAAAGTTCAAAATCACTTGAAACTTGCACCTTTATAGTTTTGTTTGTTCTTTGCGGGACAAAGAAATAATACTATCACCAATCTTGAAGAATATAAGGTTCAAAATCTCTTGAAATTCTTAACTTGCACTTAATAAAAATAATATAATGTACTCACAGTTGCACTTCCATAAACTCACACTTCCAAACGATGGTTGAACTGCGTCACTATTCTAGTGACTGGTGGCGCCCTCCGCGACGTCCGGTTGAACTTCAATTCTAAGGTCACCTCTGCGAGACGGCGCTGCCTTCTTCAACGCCGCTGCGTATTGAACCTCGTACCTTAGCCGCAGCGATCCACTGAGACCACTTATTTCAAAAAGATCCGTTCGAATGGACCAAAATGTTAGTTAACTAAGCTAATGTTGAACTGCTGCCCTAATGAGATATACTAGAAGGTTGGTTTAATAACTAAAACACCATCTGTAATCTGACCTAGCTGGTTTATTGATCTCAATTTTACAAATTTTCCTTACTACTATATACAACTGTATTTAATTAAACGATAGCGTGATGTAAATCGACGGGCACGCCATCTATCGAGTTACAATTATATGATCGTCATAAACAAGGTTCTAAAAAGATTTAGCATGAAAAATAACTAAACCATTTAAAGTATATTCTGTTTATTCTATAGATGTCCCCAAATTAACACAAAGTTTGAATTTGCCACCATTTGTACAGTAAAGTGTTGGCAACACCAAAATAAACAAGTTGGCAGCTAACAGGTAACGTTAGTAAAACTGGAACGTAGCACGATTTAACAGCGTATTTTAATTATTGAACAATATTGAAAGTTTGGCAGTCGCAATTCAAGCAAAACCATCCTAAGCGATGAAGCACATTTTCACCTTGATGGTTTTGTTAATCGCCAAAAATTCCAAAAATGCCGCATTTGTGGTCTAGAAAACCCACATGTAATTGTCGAAAAACAAATGTATCTACAACGTATCACTTTGGTGCGGATTTTGGGCTGGAGGAATCGTTGGACCACAGTTTTTTTGAAAATTGTCATGGGAAATTTCGATGCAAAAGTGCTTTTGTGCTACCAAAGCCGTGGAGGTAATTTGTCGAAATAATATTCCATAAGTAAACCTAACCTATATATTTTAAGATTCAACAAAAAAATCTAAATCTGAGGAGTGAAATCTGTACCATCTATTTACTTTAAATCTTACGTTAAGTTTGGTGAAACAGTTGTGTGTGTATTTAGTATATACGGACATAATCTGCGATACTTGCGGTAGTTTTCGTACTATTTTAACTAACTTTAAAAAAGAGATTTTGTTTTCAACTCATTTTTTTTACCGTGGGAGAGCTGCGCTTCGGCATGAATGGGTCGGCTCGACCGGAGTGATACCACGGCCTCACAGAAAACCGGTGTGAAACAGCGCTTTAGCTGTGTTTCACCGCGTGAGTGAGGATACCGGAGGCCCAACCCCCCTATCCCCCCTATGATGGCGCAGTTGAAACTTATGTTACCCCAGGAGGGTACCAACTGCGCTAGCGTTGGAGAATCCCTCTCTGGGCGTCCACACTTAGAACACAGCGCGCCTGAGCGTGGATGCCCAGGCTGCCCCTCGTATTCTGGGGGGGGCAAAACTACGCTCTATCATGCTCGGGGTAAGAGCAGTACCACCCCACGCTAGTCGTGGACTTGTGCAACATCAGGGGATTACATAGTAATCTAGATGCTGTCCATCACCACCTCGAGACAGCAAAGCCAGCCTTGCTCTTTTTGACAGAGACGCAGATATCGTCTCCAGCGGACACTTCCTACCTCACTTATCCTGGGTACGGTTTGGAACACTCCTTCATCTCCAAGGCCGGAGTGTGCGTGTACGTCAGAGACGATATCAGCTCTCGTCGCCTTAGCAATCTTGAAGGTAGGGACCTCTCCATCCTATGGCTCCGTGTAGACAGCGACGACCATCCTCGCGTCTATGCGTGCCTCTATAGGTCCCATAGCGGTGATGCCGAAACTGACCGACTCATCGAGCACATCCAGATGGCTACAGACCTCGTGCAGCAGCAGATCCCCTCCGCAGAGATCGTCGTACTTGGCGATTTTAACGCCCACCACGCCGACTTGCTCAGTTCCAGTAAAACGGATCATGCGGGGAGATCTGTTCACGATTTCGCCCTAGCATACGGCCTGACACAACTGGTTACCACGCCCACGCGAGTCCCAGATGTGGAGGGCCAGAATCCTTCACTGCTGGACCTTCTGCTGACCTCTCATCCGGACGGTTATCGCGTAACCGTTAACGCTCCACTTGGCACTTCAGACCATTGCCTTGTCCGGAGTTCAGTGTTTACCACACTCTCGCCGCGATCGCAAGTTGTGCGCGGCCGTCGTGTGTGGCACTACAGGTCAGCAGATTGGGATAGGATGCGGACGTTCTTTGCGTCCTACCCTTGGAGACGGTTGTGCTTCTCGCGGGATAATCCCAGTACTGCTGCTGATTCTGTTGCTGATGTTGTGCTGCAGGGTATGGAGCTTTTCATCCCATCCTCTGTGGTCCCCATTGGTGGCAAGTGTCGGCCCTGGTTTGGTTCATCTTCCAGAAAAGCTTCTCGCATGAAGCAGGAGGCTTACCAAGCCTGGGCTGGCGCGGTGGCGGTGCGGGATCAAAATACCAGCGCTCTGAAAAAGAAGTACAACTTTGCCTCCAGGTCCCTCAAAAGAGACATTGCAAGGGCGAAATCGGAGCACATCGCCGGGGTTGGCGAGAGGCTTGAGCGTCTTCCTTCGGGAACTCGGGCATTTTGGTCTCTTGCCAAGGCTGTCGAAGGGAATTTTTGTAAGCCGTCCTTTCCACCTCTTCACATGGGAAATAATCCGTTGGCCTATGACGCAAAGGAGAAAGCCGATCTTCTGGCAAAACACTTTGCGTCCAACTCGACTTTGGATGACGGGGGGCAGGAGCCGCCTACCATACCGCGATGCGAGAGCTGTATGCTGGATACCCAGTTCCACCAACGCTCAGTGCGCTTAGCCCTTTTGTCCCTTGATGTCCATAAGTCGAGTGGCCCGGATGGAATCCCTCCTATTGTGTTGAAGATGTGCGCTCCAGAGTTGGCACCGGTCTTAACGCGTCTTTTTCGACTCTCCTACTCCACTGGCGTAGTCCCGTCATCATGGAGGGCAGCATTGGTCCACCCGATCCCTAAAAAGGGCGATCGTTCAAATCCGACTAACTACAGGCCGATAGCCATAACTTCCCTCTTCTCGAAAATAATGGAGTCCATAATTAACCATCAACTCCTGCGGTACCTAGAGGATCATCATCTGCTTAGTGACCGGCAGTACGGTTTCCGTAAAGGTCGATCAGCTGGTGATCTTCTGGCATACCTGACACATCGCTGGGCTCAGGCGATTGAGACTAAGGGGGAAGCCTTGGCAGTTAGTTTGGACATCGCGAAAGCGTTCGATCGGGTCTGGCACAAAGCGCTTCTTTCGAAGCTCCCTTCCTATGGGCTTCCCGAGAAATTATGCGATTGGGTCACTAGCTTTCTGGCATGTAGAAGCATAAAGGTCGTAGTCGACGGTGAATGCTCTGACTCCATGTCTGTGAATGCTGGTGTCCCGCAAGGCTGTGTGCTATCGCCTACTCTGTTCCTCCTTCATATCAATGACATGCTGCCAATTAGCGGCATTCATTGTTATGCGGATGACAGTACGGGCGATGCTCTCTACACCGGCCGCGCCAATATTTCTCGGGAAAACGTCATTGAGAGTCGAAACAAACTTCTGTCTGAAGTTGAGACCGCTTTGGAAAGGGTCTCAAATTGGGGTAGACTTAATTTGGTCCAATTCAACCCGACAAAGACACAAATTTGCGCGTTCACCGCTAAAAAACTCCCGTGGGTCGTATGTCCTCGTTTTGAAGACACTCCCCTATCTGCCTCAGCCAATATTGGGATACTCGGTCTCGACGTATCGAGCGAAGTCCAGTTTCGTGGCCATTTGGAGGGTAAGGCCAAATTGGCCTCAAAAAAGCTAGGTGTGCTCAACAGATCGAGGCGGTATTTCACTCCGGCCCACCGCCTTCGTCTTTACAAAGCGCAGGTTCGGCTTCACATGGAATACTGTCCTCATCTTTGGGCAGGGGCACCCCAATACCAGCTCCTCCCTCTGGACCGCATTCAGCGGAGGGCGACTCGTATCGTCGATTGCCGGGATCTTTCAATTCGGCTAGACTCTCTGGCACTGCGTAGAGATGAGGCTTCACTGTGCATCTTCTACCGCATTTACCATGGGGAGTGCTCCGAGGAATTGTTCGGATTGATCCCTGCCGCATCTTTCCGCCATCGTCCTACGCGACAGAAATATCATTCCCATCATCTAGATGGTTGGCAGTCCACAACTGTGCGATTTTCCCGAAATTTTCTGCCACGCACAACAAAACTGTGGAATGAGCTGTCGCCTGCGGTGTTCCCGGACCAATACGACCTTCAAACCTTCAAGAAAAGAGCGTACTCCTTCCTAAAAGGCCGGCAACGCACTTGTGACGCCTCTGGTGTTGCGGGTGTCTATGGGCGGCGGTAATCGCTTACCATCAGGTGATACGTCTGCTCGTTTGCCCCCTATACAATAAAAAAAAAAAAAAAAAAAAAAGTATACCGATAGCGTGCATGTTGTTATGATACCGGAAGCATACCCCAACCCCTCGCCCAACCCCTCCCCCCCAACCCCTCCCCCCTATCACTCCCCCCAACCCCTCCCCCCAAACCCCTCCCCAACCCCTCCTCCAAACCCCTCTCCCCAACCCCTCCCCCCAACCCCTCCCCCCAACCCCTCCCCCCAAACCCCTTTTTTTTTTTTTACGTGTGGAAACCCCCTCGGGCCGTCACCCCGCCGGGGTTTGCGGCGGGGCGGTGTGTCGGAATCGAACCAACTAAAACCACACGGTGTGCCAACTCTGCGCCTGAGAAGGGAGGGGTCCGGGAATCGCTGTTATTAACACGCCGGACCCCTCCCAGCGCCTGCCCGCACTGAAGCGGGCACCTTCTTCAAAATAAAGTCTCAATTTAGGCGACGCACGGCACACGCGTACGTCGCCCCCTCGCGGTTGGCCTGTAATGCGGATGGAGGGGAAAACCCATCCCGTCCATCCGCGGCCACACTCAGGGCGGCATGAGGCGCTGATAGGCGCGCCTCCGCCGCCCCGTGCGCCGGCGGCGGATCGGGTCCGAGTGGAGATCGTCCTCTCGGGCCTTCTCCGCCGCCTCCTTCTGCGAGATTACTTCCTCGCAGAAGGTCGCGACCGCGGTAAAACTGCTGTCGCTACCGGCCATGGATAATACGATGGCCGGTAGCGACAGATCTCCTTCGATGACTGCAGTGAGGGCCCGGCGCTGCTCCGCCCAAGCGGGGCAGAACTCCAGCGTGTGCTGGGCCGAGTCCTCACTGCAGTCGCAGTGGTGGCAGGCGGGACTCAATTCCCACCTAGCGACCGAGTGCAGGTACTTTCCGAAGCAACCATGCCCGGAAAGCACCTGCGTCAGCCGGAAGGAAAGGGTCCCGTGCTGCCGCCCTGCCCACTCGAGGATGACCGGCTGGAGCGCCTCTACGGTGGCAAAGCCAGCGCGTGGAGCCTCCAGCCGGGAAGACCAACGAGCCATCGTGGCTCGGCGAGCGGCTTCACGTCAATCGCGTACCTCTTTCGGTATCGTCGGGTATCGTCCTCCGCCCGATATTCAGCCGCTCGCCGATAAACTTCGGCGAGCACTTCCGCCTCCAAATCCCACGGGGGTGTTCCGGCCAAGGCGCATGCCGCCTCCGTCGAAACGGTGCGGTATCCGCGTGTAAGAAGAATTTACCAGAACTTCACGAGTAATGGTTGTTAATGTAAAAGTTATACATCAGATGGTTCGTGTAGATACTTATTGATCGATTTAGTTGTAAATAAAAATACACTTTGGAGATTAAAGACCATTTATTTTGGGGATATTTGCGATAAGTAATGTACATGAACGCACATGAACTTGCTTTGATGAATTTATTATGTAATCCCGTAATACTTAAAATCGTAAATAGAAATAATTTACTACCATCTCACTAGGTAGCATGCATCAAAACGATATAATGTCCACGTTCACAATGCCTCGGTGGCGCAGTGGTAGTGAATGCGACTGCTGTGCTTGAGGTCTCGGGTTCAAATCCTGGGTCGGACAAAGTGTTTGTGTGATCTAAAAATATTTGTTTCGGAGTTTGGGTGTTTTCTATGTATAATATGTATGTATTTACAAAAAAAAAAGTATATATGTATTCATATCAGTTGTCTAGTACCCATAACACAAGCCCTGCTTAGCTTGGGACTAGATGGCGTTGTGTAAAAAAAAAAAAAAAAAAAATGAAAATGGTGATCAACACCCTTGAATTGTACTCATGCTGTCGATCAGGGAGAGTAGTCATTTTAACAGGCAGTACATATAAAAATCTTTGGTTATTATAACCAAACAATGGATATATTATCTAAGAATGTGTTTATATGTCAATTATGAGGGAACGAGTTTCATGTCCCACCAACACAAAGGGAGGATCCTCCGACCAGGCGTAGGTGATCATCTACTACTACAGGCTACTGCCCAACGGTTGATGTTGGGATGTCGTATATATGAAAATTGGCGCGAGAACTTCTACTGCGTGATTCAGCATTCGTAGTGTTGTGTACTCCACGTAGCAACGTTAGTTTTTAGTTCAGTGTATCTTCAATAGATAGCGCTGCTTGTTACCGCTGTATGTGGATATCACCAAATCGGTTTCATGTAACTTGACCATAATTGACTCCACGGATGTCGTTAGGCGACCACCACTTTTTACCGAGCTTAGAATTTGGGTGTGTCCCTACATGATGTTCTTTGTGTTGGTTTTATGTTTTTTTGTAAAGGCATTCGTGAAAGAGATATTATCAAACTATTAGAATTTCTCAATCAAACTACTAAAAATAAATTTATTATTTAAGTTTTAATTTATAATCTGTCAAAACGAACTATACTGAACTATACAGAAATTTCAATGAAATCTCTTTTAAATACGTACTACAAAAGAAAATGAAATGTGTATCTATTTCTAAACATCCTGTTTTTACAGAAATAAATAATGTTGTTTACACGCGACCCCCTGTTTACGTAAACAGGATAAATCGTGTCACCACGTGCTGCGCTCAGATCCATATTTAGATACGATTATACTTATTTATTACGTGTCCTTAAGATGAACTAAGATTAATCAAGACGTACATTAAAATCCTAACTCAACGTGGCTTAAATAAGCTTAAAGAGAGTTACACTTGACTTTTGGAAACGTTAAAAGTTTAATATTACGCAAGAGGGCCTATAAATAGACTCCTCAGCCCCTTAATATTATTAATTTGTTTATTTATTAAATATGTATTTCACATGTCGTAAGAAAGCAAACTCAATACTCTCTGCTCTCTCTGATAAATGCGTAGAGATTGAATATTGTAAATAAGATATAAACCTATATTAAATATAAATACTATACATGTATAATGTAAATCTGTATATCTCTCATAAAACAAGAAGAAATATCCGTAACTTGACTGGTACTTACCCTTTTATTTCCCGTGCCCTCGGATACCACCTACTGGTGGCACTGGTGTCGGACTCAAATATACTAAAACCGCATGGCGTCCCGTGTACTTGGAGCCGGGAAACTAGACCACCCTAAAAGGAAAACCCTGGAACCCCGACGTACCTCGGACCACCTATTGTTTGTAGATGGCCCCCTTCTGTGTGGAAACTCCGATGTTTTCATTGTCATCTGCTTGTCAAGCATAACCTGCTTGCAGAAAGAAACGGCGACGTTCCACGCGCACAAACACGCGCGACGACAGATGAGGCCATCTGTCACCCTAGCAGAAGCAGGCCCGTGTAACGGCGCGGACGCTGCGCAGAGTGCGCGCGGGGGACAGTAGCGGGAACATTGTGGTTCCCACACAGGAGGGGGCTATCTACAAAACGTAGGTTGCCCGAGATATGTCGAGGCTTAAGGGTTTCCATTTCTAGGGTGCACCTAGAAATTCCCCGGCATCTAGTATCCCAGACGACATGCGGTTTTAGTCGGTTCGAGTCCGACATGCCACCGGTGTCGAGTTTCCGAGGGGATTCCGCAAAACAAAAGGGTGCGTCACATTTTTGAAATGAATATAAAAAGTGAGTAAATTATTTTGACGGCTAAAGCGACCTTATTAAAACTGCCGATTAAAGTGAATTCCTATTTCGAGCGTAATTATCTAATATTGGATATAATTACTCCAATTGTTGGCAAACAGCTGGTTAATTACTTCCAAAATATTCATTCAACATAACTCAGTGAGTACATTCGCCAAACGCACGAATATTTCTCGACAAGCAATTTAAAATCCAATATTCATGTTTTCTATTTGAACCTACACCGGGGCGCTCACAGTTACAGGCAAGACAGAGTTATTGCCGTGATATATCAGACCGAGAACGGTGGTAGGGCGTGTTCAGACTATGCAAACTCATTTGGCATATAGATATTCTGGAACTCGTACTAAGAGAAAATTCATTTATGTTTGCAATGGCAAAACGGGGGCTGACTTTGAGCCCAGTACTACTTTCCATAACATTGGTTAAGATTGACCTAAATTTTGTTATTAACTCTATTAGATCGACTAACTGCTATCGGAGCAATGGACATAATGGGCCTCGTTGGAATAAGCCATGATGATTTCAAACAGTCACGGGATGGTCGCATGGCCATACCGTATGCTGAAATAACCCATGTGTCCAATAGTACGTGTTCCTATATTATCACACTAATATTATTAAGGTGAATGTATGTTTGTTTGTTACGCTTTCACGCAAAAACTACTTAACTGATCATCATGAAGCTTTGTACACAAATTCTTGGAGGTGACTCACAGAAAACAGGTGAGAAACAACGCTTGCGCTGCGTTTCACCGAGTGAGTAAGAAAACCGGAGGCTCATAACCTCCCCCCTCCCCCTCCCCATACCCCAAAGGCCGGCAATACACTTGTGACGCCTCTGGTGTTGCGGGTGTCCATGGGCGGCGGTAATCGTTTACCATCAGGCGATACATCTGCTCGTTTGCCGCCTATTTCATACAAAAAGAAGGGTTTTAAAAGTAACATAAGACTTTACTTTTTATTAAATAGGAGCGAAGCCGCGAGCGTAAATTTTCTTAAATAAAAGACGAGACGAAACGATAAAATAAAACTTACTGTTATACTGTTAAAATATGTATCTTATGTAAGAATACAACGAAATTTATCGCACTCTTCGCGCCAAATAAAAACCATCGTCAAAATTGATAGACGTGTCATTATATTGAGACAATGATACCATCCATTTCTCATCATCCACTTTATACAGAAAAATTTTCTTTGGTGAAATACATTTACTTCAGAATAATCGATAATGAACCTCTCTTATTCTAAGATAAGGAAAAATACAACTTACTTTTTTATCGGCTTAAACAGTTTATCAAATTATAAGACGTTGACATCCAAGCCACTTGTAAAAATATATTATACATATAACTTGTTTCTTAATAAACACTGTTATGTAACAAATACAATTGTAATGATACAATTAATTTTAATTTCTTCATAATTCCTACAAGGTTCATAAGGCACATTACTAAAATTGCTGGAGTATTCAACAATTTTCTTTGAGAAATTAATTTTAAGGCATGACTGATACTTGCAGATGTGAGAAGCCTAACAACATTGTTGTTTGACTAACATATCATTATATTTTAGACAAGCAGCTTTATTACATGTATTATAAGTTTCACTCTTCAACCAAGGCCTAAATTACTATATCCATACAAAGGATCACTACTACATGTGTACGTATAACAAATATATTAATGTAATACCTTTAAACGAGCAGTTGTTGTATATATATATAATAATCTTATTCTCGAAAACAACTCTAACTTTTTAGGATTTAGGATGAAGGGGGTTTCAGGGGCGATAAATCGATGTATTTAGGATATATTTTTTTAAATATACAAAGAAAACATAAGGAGAAATAAAAGTAAGCGAACTATCAGCCAATTTTACACCTTTTCAGCTTGCGGCTCGGTGGCAGACCAAATACTATCATATTCAAGTTATGCGCTGAAGTAGCAGCGATCGGATCACCACAAATAATTTGTATCGTCCGTATCGGCCCTTAACATAATAAAAACTGAGTAATTGATAGCGTCGTACCAATGCAATAGCGACCCCTCCCCTCGCGTCGCAGCCTCTCGACAGGGATCTCTTCCTGATAATTTTTCTTATTCCTACTGATTTGAACTAGGTAATATAGGTCTTAATAATATTTTCTTTGTATTTGATTCACTTAGAATATGGATAAAGCTTGTTTTAATAAATAATAAATACTTTTGTTGGCAAAAATGTTACCAGTAACATGTGATTCGTTTTGGATGGTCTAAAGTCTAAAGTGAAGACCTACCCATTTACTGACCACGGGTAATCATCATTAACATAAATGGTCCACTGCTCCACAAAAGTCTCTTTGGAAAGGAGGTTGGTTGGCTACCGAATTGGTATAAATTTGACGACAAGTTTACCTTCTCTTTGCTGTGCAGTTCTGCATAGTTTATTATTCAGTCGGCTCTTACGATTAGATTAGAAGCATGATTCTCCGTATTCATAATCTATCACCAAAACGGATTGGTTTGGTTAAATGATAGAAGCATTTAATTTTTTTATTTATACACAATTACAGTGAAGCCAAAAGGCAGAGTATTAGTTTTAATCAAATCAAATCATTTATTTGCATAAAACAGGTAGGTACATGCATACAGGAACTGCATGATACATATAATAGTTGCGCTGATTTATTACCTGTCGTTATTTTACAGACTATTTAGCAGACAGAATACGTTTGTATGGGTCATCATAGCGTCTAAGCTACTGAACCGATTTTAATGAATAAGGTGTCAAGTGATTCATAATAATAGAACGGGTGACATAGACTAAATTTATCAAAAAAGTTTTTCGTAGACGGGTTATAGTTTTCTAAAACTTTTCTTGTTGAATTGAGTTTTGATTTCAAGAAATTAAACCAGAGTAACTGCTTTAAAAGTGAAACTGTTTCTTAAATATAACATCACTAAAATCTCGCTACGTCAAGCCTTACTTGGGCTTTACTTCTGAGCTCTTGAAACATTTCACATTATGTCTCAAGTCTGTGTTCAACCCCTTCATTTTATTTGTAGGTAACTAACCAAATGTGAGAAGTGCTTGGCATTCAATTTATCCCTTCGTTTCGCCATCTGCTTACATCAATATCCAATCCTCTGGCGTCGACCTTAGAGTTGTCTTTAAAACACCAGTGAAATTAACTCCGTAATAAAAGAAGAGTTCGTTTGGAATCTGAGTAGAATATATATGAATGAGAAGTAAATATTCGATCTATTTCAGCTAGAGATCGTGGACAGGGCAAATATTTTGGTTTCAGTAGGATTATTTGTTCCGTGTTATTTATGTACTAGCTTAACACCGCGATGCCGCTCGCGGTACGACAATAACTAAGAGCAACGCCGTGAGACCTAGTTAGTATCTTTATAAATTGTTGCCTATGTGTTAAGTATCAAAATCCATTCAATAGTTTTTGCGTGAAAGAGCAACAAACATACTCACAAACTTTCGCATTTCTAATATTAGTAAGATCTAACTGCACGCGCCGTGTTACCAGCACTTGTTGTTGTAAAAATCATTTCATCTGTTTCAGATAGATATTAGTCGAAACAGACAGCCAATTTTTTTTAAAATGTGTTTTTGATGTAAGTACCGTATATACTCACGTATTTACAAGCACACACTTACATTTCATACATTTGTGTGTGTGTTTATATAGATGTATTTAGAAATGCATAAGTATGGTTAGTATATAAATGTTACGTTCTCGATTGTAGGCAATAAGCTTCAACATCGTCATAAGCCGCTCCTTAAGTATGGAAGCTTTGGCTTATACCACACTGGCCAGACGAGTTGGTTGATTTGTTTCAAGTTTCTGAGCATTATGAATGAGGTTTATAGTAATAGTAATATTTATATTATAGTCTCCAAAATTTACAAGTTTAGAAGTTTACGGGTATCAGTCACCCCTCCGGTGCTATAAATCGTATTCGTAATCGTAATCGCTTACCATCTACGACAAGTCTGCTCGTTTTGCCACATAATCCTTTCAATCCTTTAACTGCCTCGGTGGCGCAGTGGTAGCGTATGCGACTGCTGTGCTTGTCTCGAGTTCGATTCCCGGGTCGGACCAAATGTTTGTATGATCTGCAAATAATTATTTGTTTCGGAGTTTGTACGTATTTACAAAAAAAAGTACATAAGTATTTATATCAGTTGTCTAGTACCCATAACACAAGCTCTGCTTAGCTTGGGACTAGATGGCGTTGTGTGTTAGATGTCCGGAATATTTATTTTTTTATTTAAATCCATAAAAAAATTCAATATATATATACCTATCAGCTTGTCTTCTGTTAAACGGTGAATATGAAACTACATACATTAAAAAACTTACTTACCTTTCAGTTTCACTAATATTCATAAGTTTAACTACTCGTCTGCGGAGAAACCGTATGTTTAACCGTAGCTCCTAAATTACAGAATCGATTTTGATGAAGATTTTGAAGTGTGAAAATCAAATGTGTTTATGTAGTCGGTTTATACATTTTGAAACTTATATTGTTAAACTAATAATAATAACCGATGCTATTTTCAGTAAAAGAAAGATTTTCAGCGATATCAATTTGACATTTCTTGATTATATGCGAGCGATTTATTTTTAGATATGATATTATCGAGACATACTTATGATTTACATCCTAGAAATAAGGAAGGATAATTCATCAATACTAGTACTGACAAGACACTCTCAATCATTCTTACGATTTACACAATTGCATGTATCGTCGCGAACAAAACTTTTGAAGAAATATATTTATATTCTAAATATACAAAACTATTTTAAAACAAATTTTACAAAACGACGACGCGCATAATTTTATTTTGAATTTTGCATGCATCACATTGGCAATACAAACAAATTGTATTCTGTTAAATTTTAATTTTTCGGTTCGACAAATACGAAAATGTTCTTGCACAGAGCTCGTGTTAAGGACCTTGATATATATTCCTTTATTGATTTACTATAAATCAAGCATATTTTTTTGCAAAATTTACTGCATCAGGAATTATTTTTGAAATCAGTCTAGTTAACATAGCATCGGTTTAGGATCATACTGGCATGTCTGAGGTGTCTAAAGAAGGGAGTTGCAATTCGTGAACTTCATCAAAAATAGGTCTAGATTTAGATATCTAGTTGTATTACTGCCAAAATGTAAACATATAAAAGTTATTTTTTCTGCTATTTTCAGAGAAAGTAGAAGAAAACACGAACTTCTTTTTAAAATTAAGATAGTAGAGCTTCGCTGATATCAGCAAAAACAAGCCGGACGGCCACACAACTTTACCAGGACGGTACCACAATTTCAAAGAAGTATTCTATATTCTCTATCGCATTTCGTTGATGAGTACGACACCGAAGGCTCAATGATGCAGAAGCGTATCAATAAGCCCCCATAGTACGGTTCCATATGTTAAATTGTCTTGAATGTCTTCTTTCCGCCATCAGTACTGCGAGCAGTTTCATCCCCAACATTTAGATGGTTGATAGGCCACAACTGTGCACTTTACTAGAAACTTTCTGCCTCGCACAACAAAACTATGGAATGAACGATCGCCTGCCATATTCTCGGACCAATACGACCTTTAAACCTTTAAGAAAATAGTGCACTCATTCTTGAAAAGCCGGCAACGCACTTGTGACGCAGGTGATTATGGACGGTGGTCGTCGCTTATCAACAAGCGATGCGTCTGCTCTGGGACAAACGAGCAAATCCCATAAAAAATCAGTGAGAATGCTGGACTCTTAGATTCTACGCATGCATTTCATCCACTTCATTTAATTAATTTCGTAAACACAACGTATATTTTTTACTAATATTCGTGCTCTTTAACTATTTGATAGAACTGGATTAAATGCACATAGCGTCACATACACTGGGGTTTTCATTTACAGACTAGAAGGTTCGTAAACTTTTGGGTCGATAGTTTTACACTCGACGATGAGAATATTTTAGATCCTTCTAGAATGTTTGAAGTTTTTCTGAAACATTCCACTGTTTTCCATTTCCACTAATACTTATGATTATTGCCAAAAGTAGTTGTTACTTAGAATTGTTGAGTTAATGAAACTATTTCACGTAGTCTATCTACAACGTGAGTGCCCCATCCTACAATGAGCCCTAACATTGTAAAACTAACAATACTAGTACTGTAATTAAAAACGAAGACTTCAATTCAAAAGTAATATAAGACTGTGTTTTCAATTAAGATTAGAATTTTGATATAGCAATAACACTAAGACAACACAAAGGGAACAATTCGGAATGTACAAAGTTAAATAAATAAAACGGGATAGACATTCTGGGGAAGACAAAACAGACAGGGTAAAATAGTAACGAAAATTATGGTTGAACTTAAAACGCGGCTGGAGTTCCGCAACTCGACGACTTCAGTGCGCCTATTTTACGTGGTGGGTCGGCATTATTCATGCCAACCCAATTCCTCCAAGAAGCCTAGCAGACCCTTCACGTTGCCGATGACTTCTGGAAGTTACCTCGATGATCCGAGATGTCTCGCCCGGTATTCTGTCACCTCAGGACATGTCATGATACCATAGGCGGCCGTTTCTTCCTCCTCCATGCCTGCTCTGCACAGAGGACTGTCTGTTACACCTAGAGTGAAAAGATGTTTGTTTAGTAGTGCATGACCAGTTATTGCTCCAATTACGAGTCGAAGCAGCGGCCTCTTGAGTTGTATCAGCTTCCGTGACAATGTGGGGTTGATAGTCGGGAGGGCCTCCTTTGTCTGCAGGAAAATTATAGTTCTGGTCTCTGATGTCTACAGCCAAATTGAACATGGGTTTCAATATGATGGTTAGTATAACTATGTTATTTGAAAAACATAGGAAAAGCATGACGAAAACCGATAGGAGAAGAAATATTCTTCCGTAAAAGTTATGATTAGGGTTAGGGGAAATTCACACTCTGGAGGGGGCCATCTACAAAGCGTAGGTGGCCCGAGGTACGTCGGGGTTCCATGGTTTTTCCTTTCAAGGATGATGAATGAGTTTCATCATCAAAGAGAGAATTTTGCAATGACAGTGCAGCAACCAACGTTTAATTTATGTTTAAAGACTTGAGATATTATCTTGTCTGGTTCATAACTAAGTAAAGCCTGGCAATCAGAAAAACTAGTAATGCTGAAAAAATATAGATAACGAAGTACATTTTTTTTTTTACTTATTTAACTTAGAACTTTTTTTGAGATTTCTTTTTTGTCTGTGCTACAAACTACCCTGATACCATCGTACTGGTAGTTATGTGGATTCGAATCGACAAAAAACCGGACGCCGTATCAAGGAAATATGTATACTTTAGCAAGGAAATCCCTGGAACCCCGACGTATCTCGGATCATTTACTGCTCGCAGATAGACTTGGAGTCCCTACTTAACCCCTAAAACGAACTGCATCTGTTTGACTGCACGGTTGGCCTAGTGGTTTAAGCGGTCACTACGCCGCTTACTACTGCGCCAAGTGCCGTGGGTTCAAATCCCACGTGGGACATCACTTTGTGTGATCCACAAAATGTTGTCCTGAGTCTGGGTGTTCTTTGTGTCCGTTACATGTATGTTTGTAAAGTCCCCCGCGACACAGGATGTATATTCTTAATGCGGAAGTTGTCTTTAAAAAAATAAAATAAAAAATCTGTAAGATTTCCAACAAGCTTAAAAATACGGAAGATTCACTATCAGACCTCATATTACATACAATAACACTTGTGTACGTACTTATATCAATCTAGGTGCTCCATTAGGAGTGTCTCGTACGGTCTAATTCAATTCTAGCGAGAATCTCCCGGTGAACTATCGCTCTTTTGTGCTTCTTATTATGTATAAATTATGCTTCAACACGTGTTTTAAAGTGGGCTTCCACTGTGGCACCGTGAAAAGAAAAGTGTTTTTTAAATCGTACTGTTATCCAAAAAAGAACACATACTGTATGTGTAGAAGGAAAAAAGACATATTTACTTGTTTTGGATTATGTTCAACTAAAGATTGTGTGGAAGTTAAGAATGCCAGGTATTACTGTAATTTTCTTTTAATTCTTTAATATTTGGAGTTTTATTTGCATCACACGGTTGACCTAGTGGTTTAAGCGGTCACCACACCGCTGGTTTACAGCACCAGGTATTGTGGGTTCAAATCCCACATGGGACAATACTTTGTGTGATATACAATTTATTTTTGTTGTTCTGAGTCTGGGTGACCTTTGTGTCCGTTTCAGGTATGTTAATAAAGTCCGCGACACAGGATGCCTATTCCTAATTCGAGAATGTCTTGAAAAAAAGAATCTATAATTAAATATAAGTGACAAATTAATTTTTAAATTTATTGTATCGAAACGAAACTGTGTATGTATGAGCTATAATGACGTGCTTTTGCATAAACTGCATGCGAAAAGTTAATATTCAACAATATTATTATATTTTTTCTTAAAATGTCTAAAAACTTCCAATGTAGTAAATATTTGTATGTACGTCGTGTACGTCACGTAAAAAAAATTCTATGCTATAACTGCTAAGGCCTTATTTAAATAGGTCACAACAAACACAGTCATTGATAGGGACGACATACAAATAATTTATGAAACATGTAACATGTGTGTGTGTCTTTTATGCTTTTACGGCTAAACCGCTGCATCGAACTTAATGAATTTTTGCATAGAGATGCTTTAATTGGCCGGCTCGACCGGTATGATACCACGGCCTCACAGAAAATCAGTGTGAAACAGCGCCTGCGCTGTGTTTCACCGAATGAGTGAGGATACCGGAGGCCCAACCCCTTCTCCCATCCCATTCCTCATCCCAGAAAGGCCGGCAACGCAATTGTAACGCCTTTGGTGTAGCGGGTGTTCATGAGCGGCAGTAATCGCTTACCATCAGACGATACGTCTGCTCGTTTGCCCTTGTGCCATAAAAAAAAAAGAAGTTGGTACCATAATATACTAGTGTGGTGTATATAATACTGATATAAGGTCAATAAGAGAAGACCCGGAAAATCCTTCCCGTTATTTTTGGAACCCATCAGGAACATATTGTTTACAAAGTGATTCATAAATAATAGTTATACGAGAGAACTCTAGTAGAATTGCAGTGGGGTTTAGTTTCGCTTGCCAACAGTCGTTTGAAATGAAAGCATTTATTTTTCAAAGTTGATTCTTAGTTAAGCAACATTTAAGGTTTCAATTACAATGGCAACAGTTTTAACGTGTAAATAATGGTAGTTACTTTCAGAAACACGATCTGTAACCGTACTGTAATACCACTAATCATGTTGGTTGCCAAAAAACAAAAGTTTGATCAATATAAATTAGTTAGTGTTAAAGCTTCGTCTACTGAAAAAATAAGTAATTATCTGTAATGAAAAATGACCATAATTATTTTGTTGACTGTGTTGTTTCTGGTTTGCATTAAGTCTGTGAGTATACTATGTTAATTGCAAATACCTATATTTTCTTAATCTATTAAAAATACGCAATTTTCTTACAAAGTAGGTACACCTACTTTGTAAGAAAATTGCGTATTTTTGTAATGTAATATGGATATAGTAGATTACTTGAAAACACAATAAATAACATTTAAAGATTTTATGTTAATTAAATTACACTAGCTGAACCCGGTGCTACCCGTGGTACGACAATACCCGCGGGCAACGCCGCGAGGAGAAGCTAGTATCTGTAGTTATTATAAGCTATAAATTGTAAACTCAAGAAAAGAGAGTACGCCTTCCTAAAAGGCCGGCAACGCACTTGTAACGCCTCTGGTGTTGCGGGTGTCCATGGGTGGCGGTAATCGCTTACCATCAGGCGATACGTCTGCTCGTTTACCCCCAATATAATAAAAAAAAGTTTCATTAAAATCCATTCAGTAGTTTTTGCGTTAAATAGCAACAAAATATACTCACTTACATACTCACAAACTTTCGCGTTTGTAATATTAGTAGTTATTAGGTATATAACGTTAATAAAGTATTCAAGCATATTTTACTTTAAAAGTCTATGTTAAGAAACTGTTTTATATAATTTAAAATTAAAGTCACAGTTTCATAGAACATTGACCCTAAAAAGATTTCTACTTAGAAAAAACATTTCTAATTAGTATTTTTATGTTTCTGATCCACTTTGTAAAGGAATAGGTTCTCCGTTGATCACATTTTTTTACAGTTATCCGAAGAAAACAGGACCGTTTTGTAACAATCCGGCTTAGATTTCTTATTTGGTGTCAATGGGTATAGTTTTAATTAAGTTGGTGAAATTTAGATGAGATCACGATCTAATGATGGGATTCTGGAGAAAACGGTCGGCCTTATACTCTTATACGTATTAAAGGTCCTATCGCCTACGGCTTGCAATAGGAAAAGCAATTCTTTGTAACACGTGGCTTTAGGATAGTCTAATAAAGGGTAAAATAGGTTATCATAATAAATAACGTACCGAAAATACCTCAAAAGCAAAAAGTAAATAAATGAAAACAAAATTAGGAAGTACTACTCTCGAATTACGAATATATTCATGTGTCCCGTCTACTCTTCAAGTCCCTCACACAACACATTGTGAACCACATAAAGCGTTATCCCCTATGGGGTTTGAACCTGCAACACAAAAGCGCAGCAGAAAACGGCATCGCGCTTAAACCACTAAGCCATTCGTGCAGTCAATTATGTGTTTCTCTTTCTTTACCAAACATAGATGTACAATTTAGATCTTTTATTATATACAAATACACATAAGACAATTTTTTTTATATACCTACTATGTAAGAAAATACCGACAAAGGAGTATTTTATTAAGGAACAATTTGGCGTAATAATGTATTCTCATCTGTCGGGTTATCCCAAATTCAATATTGTTCATATGAACGTAAACTTTATGGGTGCTCATATAAACTGAGCAGCCCTCTCTTCTAATTAAACATGGCCAATTAATATGCTTCAACTTGATTTACATTCACTAGCTATGGACGGAAGCGGAATACTCAGTTTATTAATCGGGCTTAATAAACTGAGTATTCCGCTTCCGTAGTAGTACACACACAAGTAGTAACGTACGGAATCGGGTATAAAATTAGAATGTACACAGGGGCGGAGCTGCGGGCAAAGGCGTATGTAGAATATCTTGATATAATAATATAATAATACTAGCCTATGCCTTTCCTCAATAATCAATAGATCTCCTTTATAAATAAATTCAAATCGGTTCCGCTCGAAATTCAGACTCGAAAACTGCATTGATTTTCTGGATTTCTGCATTTGTGGTAATATTTGTGATTATAATATTTCATTTTGTATAAATGAGATATCAGCATAACAAACAAACTTACTATAGCATTTATAAGACAGTCCAGTCCCGACTTCAAGCAGGAAAAGTTAAAATGGAAAACTCATTTCAGACATAGAATCCTTAGACACAATCGCATGTCTCCAGTTCTAATTAAGGTACGTGTCCCAATTAGAATCGGAGAACCGGAAAAGAAAGTCTCTTTCAAAGCGGGCCAAGTACAGCAGACGACTCAGGCACCGGAGATCGCAAAACAATCTTAATCCTCCATAAGCGCATACCAGGGGGTGACAGGTTAGGCCATCTGTCACCCTAGCAGAAGCAAGCCCGGGTGGCAAGAGCGAATGAGGTACCTTTTGGGGACACCAATGGGAACATCGGGGTTCCCACACAGGAGGTGGCCATCTACAAACCGTAGATGGCCCGAGGTACATCGGGGTTCCAGGGTTTTCCTTTCAAGGGTGGAACTGATTCCCCGGCTTCTAGTGCCAGAGACTGCGTGCGGTTTAGATCGGTTCGAGTTCGACAAACCACCAGCAAGGTATCCGGGAGAATTTCGTTATAAAAAAAATGGAGGAACCGAGTTGCCTTCCTTGATCGTCTCTTACGCCTCCATGGGATGAATAATGGTGATATACTCTGTATTCTAATCAGTCCAGCCGTTTTTGAGGCTTTTCAAGTTTCATATCATTACAAAAAAAATCATATGGGTTTTTTACAATTAAAACCTATATTGAGTTCATAAAATATGTTATTAAAATATTTGGGACGCACCTTTGTATGCAATTATCCTGGCTCTCGCATGTTGAGTCCAATTTAATGAAAGTTCGTTCTGATTAAATAAAAAACATTTTTTGCGTTTGGGACAACATATTTAATTTACGTTTGCCCTTAGTTTACTGTCTAACTAATACGAGCTATTTACAAAAGTAATGAAATATGTCGAGACAGCTTTTTAGACTTTGTGTACTTAGCAAACAAGTAAATAAGTTCTATTAAGACTTAATAGAAATTTCAATTAAATAGAGAAGTTTTTTGAGAGAAATTATTTAATTAAAGGATTTCAAATGTACTTTATAAAAACGAATACGTTGGTAGGGCTACGCTTCGATATAAATGGGCATACTCGATTGGAGTAACTACAGCCTCACATAAAACCGGCGTTAACGATTTTTTGTCGCACGGAGCGAGTGAGACTTTCGAAATCCAAATCCACGCTTCTCCTGTTTATAAGAAGAGAGGATCAAATGCCAGCAACACACTTGTAATTCTAAAGATATTGAGAACTTCTCTAACGCGATATAGGAGGAGTAAATCCGTTCCGTTCAGTTACTTCACCGTCACTTGATAACCAGTCGGCTTGCTTCCACGTCCACAACATAAAAAAAAACTCAACCTTATATTTGTACTCAATATTATTGAGCCCTATTCGAATTACTGTCTACTAAATGCCAGCATAATTTGGGGAAGGCTTCCTTAACATAAGTCAACTACGGTCAAAGCGATAGCTATTCCGAACTCCATTAATTTATATTCCTTCGCTCATTCACCCCCAATCGAATTACCTTTGATAATGAAACATCCCTTGTTACGAGGCTTTTATTTTTGATTGTTTTATTAATACTTGCGTTTGCAGGATTCGTGGATAGCTATAAAGTGTAATGGAATTTATGTTGGTAACAAGAATGCTGCAAATTAAAGGAAAGCGTTAATATCTGTGTGTGTTTTCCTGTATTCTTGTACCCATAGCACAACTTTAATATTTAAAAGATAAATTGTAATAGTAGTAATTAGTATAGTTAATATTATTACATGAATTATTTATCTGTTCTAACACAAACATAAAAACTAAATGCCAAAGGAGGAGGAGGAATCGCGCAACTAGGGTCATCAATGTAACGTTTCGAAAATGCCTGAAAGGAACTACTTGAAATACAAGCTTTTTGATTTTAATTTGAATGACAGGCAGTTGTATGCATTGAAATTTCATTACTAAGACCCCAAACACTTATTGTTGTATTAACTAAAAGTTTAGACACGTAGAATCAGCCTGATGTTCCGAAAATATCTGCTTTGAAAGATATCTTCTAGACCAATCACAATCAAAACAATCGCAGCTTATAATATTAGGTATACTTGGTGATCCCGTGTGTCAAATAATTTCAGTTTTACAATACAGACAGATATGCAAACAATAGTAAATTAAATACACACGATTATTATAAACAAACATTTTTTTTTGTACATTTTATAAATAATGGAATAGGGGGCAAACCAGCAGACGTATCGCCTGATGGTAAGCGATTACCGCCGCCCATGGACACCCGCAACACCAGAGGCGTTACAAGTGCGTTGCCGGCCTTTGGGGGATGAGGAAGGGGATGGGGGAAGGAGTTGGGGTAGGGCCTCCGGTATCCTCACTCACTCGGTGAAACAAAGCGCAATCGCTATTTCAAACCGGTTTTCTGTGAGGCCGTGGTATCACTCCGGTCGAGCCGGCCCATTCATGCCGAAGCGTAGCTCTCCCACGGTAAAATTTCTTCGGCGAATTTCGTGTATAATCAATATTTCGATCTAATTACGGACCTCAGTTCGTAACAAAATTATTTCTAACACAAGCTACTACTAAGTACTAAGTTCGCAAAATAATACAGTCAGTAAGAAAAAGCCAATTATGCCCACTATCATTAATAACAATTATTAGGTTGACAAGGCAGTATCATTAATATGATGTTAAATAACGAACGAGTCATACATTTTAATTTAGGCAGACAAGTTTTACTCTGTATTTTCAGTGGTTTAATGAAACCATATTCTATCTAATACTTTTAAACAAGCAATTGTTGTATATATATGTAACTAGCTGACCCAAGCAACCTCGTTTGCGTCTTATATTGCCCGTAGCGTGAAAATTTTACCCCGTTTTTGAAACATTCTTCATTGGTTCTCCGCTCCTATTAGTAGTAGCGTGAGCGTTTGTTTGAAAGCGCTAATCTCAGGAACCGCTGGTCCGATTTGAAAAATTCTTTCAGTGTTGGATAGTCCGTTTATCGAAGAAGGCTATAGGCTATATATCATTACGCTACTACTAATAGGAGCGGAGCACCAATGAAGAATGTTTCAAAAACGGGGGAATTTTTTACGCTACGGGCAATATAAAACGCAAACGAGGTTACGTGAGTCAGTTAGTGTCTTATATACTTAAAAAATATTTTTAATAATATACCAAGTCTATAATAATATATTCGCGCTCAAAGGACGATGTACCCTGATTTGCATGGTAATAGCTTCGATTGAACAGTGGTTGTCGGTGCAACCAATTTCCCTCCATTTTATATCGTGATATTTTCTAGAAAACTCTACAGAGCGCATCATAATAAATAGTATTGGCAGTACTTTTGTCTGTATTTATTATAGTTACGTTGCAGAGCAATACGAAACATTCGAAATAACTCATAAAAATGTGACGTCTACGAATAAAAATAAAACTGTTACAGTCCCGAAATTTGTAAAACATATTGGAAACTAAAACTAAAAGATCAGTTAAATTAGAATCGACTAAAACAATAATAAGAGATAATACTTGTTCATTCTTAACTCTCTGTTTTTTTCTTATATACCTATATCATCAACTACCATACCATACTCCTGTTAGGGATCGTGTCGAATAGGCGGAAGGGGTGTTATGTTGTAATAGAAATTATAAAAAAAAACTGTATTTTTCTTGCTGTCTGACAAGATTCTTTAATCATCAATTCCGTGGGAGAGCCACGCTTCGGCATGAATGGACCTGCTCGACCGGAGTGATACCACGGCCTCACAGAAAACCGGTGTGAAATACTGCTTGCGCTGTGTTTCACCGAGTGAGTGAGGATACCGGAAGCCCCTCGTTTCCTTTCTTTTTGGGTCCTGTTTTCCTCTCCTAGATTATCCGTTTATTCTAACTCAAATTGTCTTCTTAGTGTTGTCTGAAAGCGATTAGGTACAATCTTAAGAAAAGTTGAAATGTTTTTTCTGTGGAATAGGGGGCAAATGAGCAGACGTAACCCCTGATGGTAAGAGATTACTACCGCCTATGGACACCCGTAACACCAAAGGCGTCACAAGTGCGTTGCCGGCCTTTGGGGAATGGAGGGATTGGTTTGGTTATGGGCCTGCTGCATCTTCACTCACTCGGTGAAACACAGCGCAAGCACTATTTCACACCGGTTTTCTGTGAAATAGAATGTATTCAAACACTGTTATATGTTTATTTCCAGATAAATGAACTGTAACTACGAGCGAGTTTCTTCAAACACTTTGTAGTATTTCATAGTTGAACGCAGGTGCAATTTTTCCCGAGTAAATTGCCCTGTCGAAGTATTTATAATGAAGCGGAAATATTCTCTTAGTTCGTGTAGTTAATTTACGAGTTGTTCGGTGGGTTCATTTATTTACTTTATTGTAATTAAGATAAAACAAACATTTTAACCTACCTTTATTCTCCGCTCTGTGTGATGATCAATCTACTCATTTATTAACAATTTTATTAACAAGAAAATAATTCAATTCCATTAAGACATCCCACATTTTCTTTCCATTACAAATAATCACATTATAACAGCATAAAATGGAACCAATTTCTAACTGTTAAATTGTATATGCTTATATAAATGAAAGAAATATCGGCTTCGGTATTTAAATAAAGCCATTTCATGACGCTTTCCTTTAGGTAATGTTCAAACAGTATGGAATAAATAATGTATGGAGGTTGGAAAATATTAGCAAATGGCAGGAAGGAATTGTGTTATTTTAATGTTTAGCTGAGCTTTAGTTTGAATTACATTATAGGTAGGTATATTCCACTGTTACAATTTACGTATTATAGTCGTTCCAATACATACGCACATAAAGTTTTGTAATAATTTTTGATACAATGTACTACAGATAATACTGTACTTTATGGGCGGGCTCCGCCTACTTAGGGATGTGTCATTCGTAATTAATGACCACAGACTATAAAAACGGTTTTGAAATAAATCGATTATCGATTATATTAATAAAACATACAATAAAATTATTGTGATTATATTTTATATCAAATCACGTAAAAAGCTTTATTATTTTGCATTAAAATGCCCTAAATGTCTCTGTTTCAATGCATAAATAATTTGCGTAATGAAAACAGTTCCATCGTACTCGTACCTAGTAATGGGATCGAATGTATTCGCCGCAAATTAATGAATCTAAAATAATTGTTTAGACTTACTATAGTTGGTTCAAATAAAAACTACCTGCGGTACCTACTTGTAATGAACAGGTACAAAATGTTGAAATTCGTAGTAATTTACGGATTAAAAATAAAACAACCAAAAGAGGTACTGTAATACTAATTTTAATTATAAAGAATCGTCTTCTTCGTATGACCAGGAATCATCATCACTTGAGTTCTCAGTAATATTGATTATCATTTCTTGGATAGATAAATTGTCGAATGCAACATCCCGATCCCAATCCGACATTATCACCTTCTTTGTTTTTTCTACAACATTCGCCCAGTTTTCTGGAGTTACTTTTTCACGCGCATTTTTCAGTAAATTCAGCATTTTTCTTGCGGTGAAAGGAGGAGTTGTATTGTTCCTCGCAGCATATCCTTTAACTTGTGCCCAGATCATTTCAATTGCATTATATTGGCAGTGATATGGGGGAATTCTGAGGACGGTATGCCCATGCTCTGCTGCCATTTCATCTATGACGTATCGTTTTGGCAGCTTCTTTGTTTTTAATATCTTTACTAACTCTACTTTTAGTAGGGACTCATTCACCTCTTCGCCATTGTCACGGAGCCAGTTTATAATTTCATGTTTTTTGTTGGCCTGTGTTGGTATTTTATTAATTTGACGAGAGTGATAAGGTGCATTATCAATAAATATTATTGATGGCTCTTCGAGTGATGTAAGCATTTCTCTGAACCACTTTTCATACACGTTCGAATTCATCTTCTCATGATAATCTCCTGTTTTCTGGGATTTAAAAGCTAATAGAGCGCCTGGCACAAATCCTTTTACTGTTCCTGCATGACAAATAATCAGTCGTTCGCCTTTTCCCATTGGTACTGTAGAAGTGGAGCCAACGGTGTTGTCAGTCCAAGTTTTTGACAGCGTATGATTCGCATTGAGCCAAGTTTCATCTGTGAAAACAACATTCGACCAATCTTCTATTTTTTTTGCTTGTCTTAAAAAATCGCATCTATACAAAGCAATATCATTGCGTTCCATTAAAATTTTTCGTTTGTCACATTTTTGGAATAACATTCCAATGTCTTTCAATACCTTTGTCAGAGAAGATTTTTGACCACGGAACAAACCACTATTTCGAAGAGATTGTGTTAGTTTTTTTAATGTTGGAATCTCTTTTCTTTGGTAATAGTCGTATATAGCGACTGCTAAGCTTGAGGTCTTGGGTTCGATTCCCGGGTCGGACCAAATGTTTGTATGATCTGCAAATATTTCTTTCGGAGTTTGGGTGTTTTCTATGTATAATATGTATGTATTTACAAAAAAAAGTATCTAAGTATTTATATCAGTTGTCTAGTACCCATAACACAAGCTCTGCTTAGCTTGGGACTAGATGGCGTTGTGTGTTAGATGTCCGGAATATTTATATTTATTATTATTCTCTTTATTCCATTTGTATATACATATAAATTACATTTTTAAATATACATATAAAACAAATACATTTAAAAATATAAAAAATAGTAGACCACCGACTTCGGGTACAGGGACCAAGAAACCGGTGGTTAGGGCTCCAAAGACAGGAACCTCCTCACTATACGTGCCGTGTCAAGAAGGACTGCCTTCTGTATCAGACCCTTGATCCAGCCCCCTAACGTGAGCCTCTTAAGGTGTTGGTCGAGGCTCTTGGCTATCAATCCGTGAGCTGATACGACTATCGGAACAATGATCACCGAATCCACATTCCACATATCGACAATCTCGTGAGATAAATCCAAATATTTTATTTGTTTTTCTTTTTCGACTTTCACGAGATTCTCGTCATGAGGAACGGCGATATCGACAATCATTGCGCGGCGCTCTAATCGATCTATCACCACAATATCAGGCTTATTGGCTACAATAGTCCTGTCTGTAATAATAGATCGATCCCAATATAACGTAGCACGACCATTCTCGAGAACTGGATCGGGCACATACCTGTAGTATGGTACCTCTGAAATCACAAGATTGTATTTAAGGGCAAGTTGCTGATGTACGATCCTGGCTACTTGGTTGTGCCTATGCAAATACTCGCCGTTAGCAAGACGAGAACAACCAGAAATAATATGCCTGATAGATTCTCCAGGACGGTGACATGCCCGACAAATGTCGACCGTACCATCCTTCAGGATATACTTCCGATAGTTATTCGTCATGATAACTTCGTCCATAATCGCACAGACAAAACCTTCGGTTTCTCCGAAGAGATCACTATACCGTAGCCAGGACGTAGATGCTTTGAAATCTATATCAGGCCCATTTAAGGCCCGATAGAATCGACCATGGAGTACTTTGCCCTTCCATACTTCCCTGCGATCATTAGTACTAAGTACTACAGGCTTGCGCCAATTCTCTTTAGCCAGAGCGAGCGGAGTGAGTCCGGTATCCACTGTGACTACACTACGATGCATTCCCACATCAGTTTGTAGAAAATATTCTCTAAGATTGTATACCTCGCGATTGTGCAGGGTCTTGATATTTAGTAATCCACGACCTCCTAACCTTCGCGGGATATACAATCTCATAACCGATGAACGTGGGTGGTGCATTCGGAATGCAGTCAACAATGTACGGACTCTCCTATCAATGGCATCTAATTCAGTCTGAGTCCATCTAAGTACACCAAAGGAATACATCAGAACCGGCATAACCCAACCATTGCAGGCCCGTACCTTGTTACCGCCTGACAAAAGACCTTTAAGTACTTTTTTCAGGCGGCTAAAGAAGCGTTCCCGCAACGTTTGTTTTATGTCAGATTCTGGTATTCCTAAGGACTGTGAAAAACCTAGATATTTGTAAGTTTCGGTTGCAGACAGAGATCTGAGTTTTGTGGAATCTGAAAGCTCTATACCTTCAGATATATTATTTATTATTATTATTATTATTATATGACGACGAATAGCATCAGCGTCAAAATTGTCAACGGCTGTAACTTTACTAGGCGGACGTTTTTTCTTAGGTGTAGATAGCTTATTCTGTTCCATGCCACTGCTGCCGTAGCCTTCTTTTGTTATTTTTGCCACTGTTGGAGCACTAATACCTAATGCTGCTGCAACACGGTCTCTTACTTGAGTCACTGGTATAAGAGGCCCACCATTACGGCTTTCCTTTTCAAAGTATTCACGAAGTCGCAAGACAAACTCTCTTGTTTGTCCTTTGAGTACTTTCTTTTTTGGCATTTTGACAGTAACGAAGGCAGGAACGATACGCTCAACTCAACCAAACGTGAGAATTCACAAATAAATCAATACGGAGGAATATAAATACTCAACTATATTGAAGGTTACTCATTGAAATACTGTAGATTATTTTAAAATAGACATAGAGAGATTTAATAAAGATCATCAATAGTTTAACAAATACAATATTAACCACTGAATTACAACACAATACAATAATACATTTTGAAAATTCAGTTCCTTTTATATATTTTTTCATGACATAGAACCGTCATATTTGAACAACATTCTTTTAATCCATTTCTTCTTTATTTTGACAAAGGAGGTCGCACATTGAAACACATAGAAATATGAAGTACGAAATTATCTATAAAATAATGAGTTTGTTAAATCGATTAAAACTTCTTAATGCATAAAATCGATCGATGAAAGAAATCGAATAGGTAACGGGTCAGGGTATCACTATTTGATTAAGTATTAGAGCTGTCAAAAGTTAAATAAACTATTGGAACGACTATAGTTCATTTGTTCATGAACGTCGTTAAATATAAATTTACAGTGTTATTACCTCATCAAACTTATTTTTATAGTACAGTGGGGCAAGCGAACAGAATGGTCACCTCATGATAAGTGACTACCTCTAACCAGGGAATGTTGTATGAAAACAAGGAGTAAAAAATGCGTTGCAGCCATTTTGAACTCCTTTTCTTCTCCATAACTAAAATTATACCCCTTGTATTTGATCTTCGATGACGTCATTTACTCGGTGAAAAACAACAAACAAATTACTTAAAATTAGTTTCCTCTGAGAATGTATTATAATATAACTTCCTCGGTGGCGTAGTGGTAGCACATGCGACTGCTATGCATGAGCTCTCGGGTTCGATTCCCGGGTCGGACCAAATGTTTGTATGATCTACAAATATTTTTTCGGAGATTGGGTGTTTTCTATGTATAATATGTATGTATTTACAAAAAAAAAGTATACAAGTATTTACATCAGTTGTCTAGTACCCATAACACAAGCTCTGCTTAGCTTGGGACTAGATGGCGTTGTGTGTTAGATATCTGGAATCTGAAATGTGGTTTTGCAAGTTCACACGCTGATATTCGGTTAGGTTCTGTTGATAGTTCTGCACCAATTATTGCCTTCATTTTTACGTAGTCTAGATTTAACTACTTTTTTTTTTTTATTGGATTGTGGGCAAACGAGCAGACGTATCACCTGATGGTAAGCGATTACCGCCGCCCATGGACACCCGCAACACCAAAGGCGTCACAAGTGCGTTGCCAACCTTTGGGGGATGGGAAAGGGGATGGGGGGAGGGGTTGGGGTATGGGCCTCCGGTATCCTCACTCACTCGGTGAAACACAGCGCAAACGCTATTTCACACCGGTTTTCTGTGAGGCCGTGGTATCACTCCGGTCGAGCCGACCCATTCATGCCGAAGCATAGCTCTCCCACGGTAACTACGGTCTACTTACGTCATTCATTAGAACTATCCTTAAAATTCTCATTAAAATATAAAGTTTTCGTTATAGCAAAGTTTGCCTATTATCAAACCGACCTTAACCTACTGAAGAAGGATTATATCCAGAGCTAAAATTCCAGAATCCATCGTTTATGAAGATTAATTAACACTTTTAATCTCTGTACTCGAAGCATTCAAAACCTTTCACAAACGTATATAATCCCACAATTCCATCGCCTTCATAAGGGCTCAGATTGATTGAACGCCATTACACTTCCGATGTAATTGGATGTGTCCTGTAATGTATGTGAAATATATTATTTATTGCTTTAAAACGTATTTCATTAAAGTGGTATTAAAACGACAGTATTGATCCAATTAAATATTATATGAATGGATGTGTGAGATAAATTTGTATTTGAATTATAACGTACGTTAGACACATAAAACTTGCACATATGTGAATTGTGTGTAATTGAGTCTCGAGTAAGAGATCTCAACAGGAATGAGGTGATCCTGCACAGAACCAAGGTCATTGACATTCGATCCCAACATGGGACCACAATTTTGTGTGATTCGCAAATTGTTGTTCTGAGTCTGGGTATTCTTTGTGTCCGTTTCATAAATGTCTGTAAAGTTAGCGCATCGTAGGAATATCTGCTAGAACGGGTGTTATCTTATGTAAACATAATAGAATTTTAACTTGTTTCTATTCAAAGAAATAATAACACACAACGCCATCTAGTCCCAAGCTAAGCATAGTTTGTGTTATGGGTACTAGACAACTGATATAAATACATGTACACTTATTTTTGTAAATACACATATTATACATAGAAAACACCTAAGCTCCGAAACAATAATTTGCAGATCCACGCATAACCTTTATAACTATCAATGTTATTATTAATTACCCAAATTTTGTCCAATCATTGTTTGAAATGAAATCCAGGTACCTTAAAAGCCTATAATTACCCAGCGAGGTATTAAAGCAAAGCTAGCTCCATGTTTAGATGTAATCCAATGATTAGATTAACGTTAATTGTCCAAGAGAATTACAACCAACAACTCCTTTGTAAGTTGGCGTGTTAAGAAACGATAAAATATAAGGGTTTACCTTTTGCGGAGCTTACTTTGGGATTCCATTACAATTACTTGGGTATATCTCATGTAACACGTATATAAATTACGCCTATATGGTTTTTATTAATTAATTAATCCCATAGGGACTGTCGTAAGTGATATATTTGTCGGGTATGTTTTGTTATAAGGCTCAGATTTTCCGGTTACAGCTAGACCAAGTTCGTATCTCGTTGTGCGAGATATCATTTAAGTTGTCCAGTCATTTTTATATGGTGTGGGGGTTAATGAGCAAACGTATCGCCTGATGGTAAGCGATTACCGCTGCCCATAGACACCCACAACACCATAGGCGTTACTAGTGCGTTGCCGGCCTGTAAAGAAGGAATAGTAGTTCTATTCTTTGGCTTACTATACATGAATTGGAGGAACATGAAAGCAAATGACAGTGTAGTGGTTAAGGTCGACCGTGGGAGAGCTATGCTTCGGCATGAATGGGTCGGCTCGACCGGAGTGATACCACGGCCTCACAGAAAACCGGTGTGAAATAGCGTTTGCGCTGTGTTTCACCGAGTGAGTGAGGATACCGGAGGCCCATACCCCAATCCCTCCCCCCATCCCCCAAAGCTCGGCAACGCACTTGTGACGCCTTTGGTGTTCCGGGTGTCCATGGGCGGCGGTAATCGCTTACCATCAGGTGATACGTCTGCTCGTTTGCCCACTATTCAATAAAAAAAAAAAGGTCAGGTAACCAAAACCACTAACAAATGTTGTGTTCGTCACCAGTGTTCAAACCATACCAGTTTTAAATGTAGACGACCGTAAGAATGTATTGAGTAAAACAGCGAGATGAATGATAGAAGGATTGTATTCAAAAGATGACTTATGATTGAATATACGAGTATATACAAAAACAACAGGTATTTGTACCAATATTAAGGAGAGAGTGAATCAGATAGTACGCATAAATGTAGGCGTATAACATCCCTCTCTGTTGCACATTTAAATGGTGTAGCCTGACGACGCGATGTAATATAATATATAATATAATAATAGATGTAATGTTATCGAATACGTGACCGCTACAACAGTAAAGACACCTTATATAAAAGACACACTTACTCGAAAATACAATTATTTGATTCCCATTTTATGAGAATCTTTTACTTTATCTGTTCGCCGTTTTATACAAAAACAGTGCTTACAGCCTCAAATTAAATATTCCCCGATCATTAAGTATCGCCGTTTTCATTAAGAACTTTAATAATTGATGTTCTTCTCATAATTATTCCGACCCAGGGATGGTCTTAATTAGAAATTTAAAATGCAATCTTTACCGATCTGAATTTTTATTTCTTGAAAGTATTCATTAGTAAGGTACTTAATCAAACTGAATTATTACCGAAGAAAAATAAATATTTTACTTCTTTACATCAAACCAAGCTACTTATGTGTTTACATATATATTTCGTCGCTATTTCGTTCTAAACTACGCAACGGATGTTTTAGTTCTTTTTTTAAATTGTGAATACCAACAACATGGAGTTGCACTTTTTTTTTTTAATGCTATTCTAATACAAGTAAGATATTGCTATTACGATCTAGTCTACTGACTAATGAGTAATTTTACTTTCATCCAAATTAATGAAGTACACTTGTGACACAAAAAAAATAAACAAAAAAACGATACCAATATTTCCCAGGTCCTTTAAGCGGGGGGTGAAAAAGCTTCTCATCAGACCGCCATAGTGTGGGTCACCATGCTGCATTGTCCTTATTCACCTTGAAGATGGTGATCAGCACTCTTGGATTCTGCTCATGCTTTCCATCAGGCAGGGCAGAGTCATTTTGGCAGCATACATAAAATTAAAAAAAAACAGACAGATGTTGAAAACTTTTTAAGAAAGATTTATTTAAATGGGATTGATTTACTTGAAAGACTGTGATCAAATTTGACCATAAGTCATTTTAGGGTTCTGTAGTTCACGTCTTGAAAGTCTTATAGTTTCGTCATGTTCATCTTTGGCTTACCTTGCAAATGGTTAGTGCTAGAAAGATGAAACTTTGCAGAGATACCACATCGACTAAGTGTTCAAATATCTGAAAAAAATCATGTCGGTAAGCCATTTTTTGAACTTAGAGTAATATTATAAGGGCTTAGAAACACTTAAAATTTTCAAAATATTATTTATTGAACACGATTTGTTTCACTTACGAGGATAAATAAAATAAGGGGCTTTTACTTTAAAAGGGGTACAAAGTTATTATAACTGACATAGAATAATTATTTTAAATCTCAGTTCCATCCACATCACTAGATGGCTGGTAGTCCACAACTTTCTGCCTCGCACAACAAAAATGTGGAATGAACTGTCGTCTGTGGTATTCCCGGCTAATACAACCTTCAAACCTTCAAGAAAAGAGCGTACTCCTTCTAAAAAGGCCGGCAACGCACTTGTAACGCCTCTGGTGTTGCGGGTATCCATGGGCTGTCAGTAATCACTTACCATCAGGCGATACGTCTCCTCGTTTGCACCCTATTCGACAAAAAGTACTACATTTTGCAACCAAGTCAAATAAAAATAAAAACAGCTTACGAAGGTCAAACTTTAATAGGTACTTAAAAATAATGTCTTTACGTTCATGCAAAGGCTGGGTGGGTCGCTACTTAAATATAATTCAGACATAAATTCGAGTGTTTTTTCTGTATTTCTATGATATCTTTGTTAATTGTAAACCAATTTCATTCTACCTCATTTCCAAATACTTATAATAATATTTATTACATTTCGGCCATCTGATACACAACGCCATCTAGTCCCAAACTAAGCAGAGCTTGCACTATGAGTAGATAATTAATATAAATACATATATACTTTTTTTTCACATACATATGTATTTCACATTCACACACAACACACTACCGTGGGAGAGCCACGCTTCGGCATGCATGGGCTCGACCGGAGTGATACCACGGCCTTAAAGAAAACCGGTGGGAAATAGCGCTTGCGCTGTGTTTCACCGAGTGAGTGAGGATACCGGAGGCCCATACCCCATCCCCTCCTCCCATTCCTCAAAGGCCGGCAACGCACTTGTGACGCCTCTGGTGTTGCGGTTGTCCATGGGCGGCGGTAATCGCTTACCATCAGGCGATACGTTTGCTCATTTGCCACATACTCCAAAAAAATAAAATAAGAAAAACCATAGAAAACACCCAAACTCCGAAACAAATATTTGCAGATCATACAAAAATTTGGTCCAAACTGGGAATTCTCGAATAATCTATCACTGCCGTCAACGAGGCAGTCATCACTTTATAAAGAGAATATTCCACCTCCAAGGATGGGAAATTAAGGGATAAAGAACGTAGCTTTACACAATTAATCACAATTAAATGCATTAAAAGTATATTCATCATAGTGACATTTAATTTCAAAATGATAAATGAACCTGTATTATTATTTTTTTGTTTCAGGTAAAACAGCAATGAATTTTTTTACTAAACAAAGAAGATAAACAATAGTGAAACAAACTAAGAAGTCAAATCAACTATAAAAATAACTTCAATCAACAAAGAATTTAGAGATAAATAAAAGGACAATGAAGAAAAAAACACAAAACCAATTATCGAACTAAGAAATACTTACAAGAAAGACCTGATACTAAACTAAAACCATTTAGTCGAGTTAAAAGAAATGAATCAGCATAAAAATTTAATAGAAAACATGACTATACCGAAGCTGTGCACAAACGATTGTCGAAATTCATCGAGAATATCGATCGAGATAAAACCACCAGACCCCAACGCTACCTCATTTTATCGACATTACATCGACAGCAACAACACAGATATCGATTTCAATATCGAATATTACAACGATTCGTTCAGTGATTTAAATTGTACATTCAAAAATGGAACGTGTAGTGATGTGGATTATAATCTGTGGGCGTTGTCGCTACTAGTGTTTCCTTTGCTAACTTTGTTCGGAAATGTTTTAGTAATACTAAGTGTTTCAAGAGAGCGGAGTCTTCAGACTGCCACAAATTATTTTATAGTGAGTCTGGCTGTTGCTGATTTACTAGTGGCTGTGGTAGTGATGCCCTTCGGAGTTTATTACTTGGTGAGTCAATTTATAATATTTTCTTAATTTTATGTTTCTTAGTGTAACTAAGGAATTGGTTTTAATTAGCGTTTGGCCACCGCAATGTTTTAATTATTCTTTTTACAAAAAAATTTTTTATGGTTTATAGATTTTACTACTCTACTCTAGAAACCTAACATAATTATGTTAGGTTTCTAATCAATTTCAGGATTATTGATAATTATTTGTTCCTCACCTCAGGCATTAGGACTATATTTCATCTGTGAGAGCACATTTCCCTAAATAGCATAGATCCATAGACCGCTATAGTGTGGGCCACCATGCTGCTCTGTCTACATTCGCAATGAGTAGTGACAACCACTTTTGAATTCTACTCATGCTTTCCATCAGGCAGAGTACAGTCACTTTAGCGGCTATTGCTAGTCGTCCGATTAGCGGACGACTAATATATATTATTCGTCCGTAACGAACTGAACCGAAGAGGAAAGGAAAAACCAAATATATATACAGATAAAGAAAGAAGAAGTGCAGAACAAGGACTCTTGTCATGCAAGAGGAAGACAGTATTTATAAAAAAAAAAAAAAAAAAACTAACCTAACCTAACCAAAAAAAAATATTTTTTCGAACAAATTGACAGTTATCTTTATTTTGACTATTTATCCGTCCGTATATCGGACGACTATTATATAAAAAAAAACTAACCTAACCTAACCAAAAAAAATATTTTTTCGAACAAATTGACAGTTATCTTTATTTTGACTATTTATCCGTCCGTATATCGGACGACTAATTTATGTTATTCGTCCGTTTATCGGACGACTAGACACTTTGCACTTTAGCAGGCTCATACATAATAAGAAATATGAGAAAACATATTACCTATTTATATATCTTATATATAAAATTCTCGTGTCACAATGTTAGTTACCATACTCCTCCAAAAAGGCTGGATCGATTTTCATGAAATTTTGTGAGCATTTTAGGTAGGTCTGAGAATCGGCAAACGTCTATGTTTCATTCCCCTAAATGTTAAGGATAGTCCACCCCTAAATTTTTCATTTTTTATTTTTAGATATATTTTTACTTTTTTATGATACAGCATTAGAAAATACATACAACCCTGAATTTTCAACCCTCTACGATCAACCCCTATTTTTCCATCGCGATTTTTATTGACCCACTCCTAAAATATATATTCCTTTTTATGGCAAAGCAACGTTTGTCGGGTCAGCTAGTCAATAAATAAAATTGTAGTGTCTGTTTTTAATTTCAAATTAACAGCTCTTCTCTAAATGTATATGAAAATAAATACGGTACTTACATCAAAAAAGCTATTCTTGATTTTAGGTCTGTCTGTCCATTTGTTCTGGCTAATCTCTAGAGCGGCTGGACCGATTTTGAAGGGATTTTCACTGGCGGATAGCTTATGATATAAGAAGTAACTTAGGCTACTTTTTCTAGACTGCCATCGCCCCGAGGCGTTACCCGCCGTTCCTGTACCGCTTGTAACACCCCACGGCCCCAGATAGTTATAAATATAAATGATGAATTCATATCCGAGGCTTAGTCTGTGTAATTTATTTAGGTGCTCTTAAATACTTGTGGGCTTCTTCTTAATATAGGTAAATTAAAACCTACCTTTGACAATATTTCCTCAAAATTAATAAAGTTCTCTTTTGGAAAGACAAACAAACGAACTCACTCGCTTTTATTTAATCAAGTAAATAAACAAACTCACATTTGATTTTATTACTACGACGCGAAAATCTTTCCTATTAACCTTTAATTATTCGCTCAGATCTTAAATCAAAACGAAGCACACAATGTCTAAGAATTTCATTATTTCAACTAACGAATCTTTCTTAATAAATTGCTTTAATTATTTTGTTCATTAAAATTGACAACTTCGCGCTAAGAACTTAGTATCTTAAATTAAACACATAAGACAGATACTTTAATTAAAACTAGAATCTTGTCAGTTTCCAAAACAGTTTTTTCTTGGTGAAAAAAAGAAATGTTAATAAAGGCAGATATGGAGACTAATAAGTATCTTATCACCTGAAGGTAAGTGACTACCGCCTTCCATGAACTTCTGCAACTCAAAAATCATCTTTAAGTCCCTTTTCATAGAATCGCGGCAAGAAGGTCAATCAACCCAACGCCGCCCACTGAACGAAGATGTCCCGCAAGTATCACCAACTATCCCGGTTTTAGGTAGTTCGTATCCATTCGCTTCCAGCCATTGTACCGCAGGATCGTACACAAGTTGGTCTAATCGCGGTCTGCTCTCTAGCACATTTCGACTCCAGTGACCGTTCGTCTGAGACATTCATACTATATAGACAACTCTAGTAATTACTACCTACGCGAATACTCGATAGGTACTAATCGAGTATTTTACATCACTCGATCCATATCTTTGGATATTTACGATCGTCTTTGAGTACATTATTGGGCTGACATTTCAGCCTACATCTGAATCATAATACATATACCTCAATCAGTCACGTAACTCAACTCAAACGTCACTTCCTCTCCGAAAGTTCGTCACAAATATCACAAATACTGAGATTTGCAACATGACCATGACAAACATAGTAGTTGGAGATTAACGAACACTATGTATGAGACACAACTAGAGATGGGAAAGTGCTACCTAATACCGTAGTAACGGTTATTAATATTAGTTCACTGCTGTTATTTGTTCGAAACTAATTTAGTTGATTTAACTATGGTCCAGGCTACGTAGTGAACACTATTCGCCAGTCTGTCTACTTTTTGTCTGACTATAATACCCAAGTGAGCAAGTATGCATATTTCGAAGTAACCGCATAAGCATATCTCCATATACAAATTTTCACATTATCGATTATAGGTAACATTTTAACTTAATCAGAAAACACGTGTAAAAACATATATCTATACAAATAAATAAAATTGGAGTGTCTGTTTGTAATATTAAAATAACCACTTTCTACTACATGCGTATGAATGTATATACGGTACACATACCAAAATATATATTTTTAATTTTTTTGTCTGTCTGTCTGTCTGTTTGTTCCGGCTAATCTCAGGAACCACTGGTCCGATTTGAAAAATTATTTCGGTGTTGGATAGTCCATTTATCGAGGAAGGCTATAGGCTATATATCAGCACGCTACTACTAATAGGAGCGGAACACCAATGAAGAATGTTTCAAAAACGGGGGAAAATTTTCACGCCACGGGCAATATAAGACGCAAACGAGGTTGCGTGGGTCAGCTAGTATACATATAATATTTATACTGAAATAAATCTAGTGCCGACACATCACTGCTGGAAATTGTCTCTCCAAGTTACACAACAAAGCCCAATCTGCTGCTATAAAATTCCACCTATTGCTCTAAATTTTTTTTTTTGAAAAATCTGCAATATATATAGTCGCTATTACTCGTATAACTTCCGCAATGTACATCCCTATCGTCAGTGATATTAATTACCGTATAATCCAGATTGTAATACTGTCGATATCGCTGTCACCCAGTCTGCAATGACAATAGGCACGGTACAAAGGCACGCGCGGAATTTCCATATGAGAACTCGATCCGAAGATATTCAATTATTGGTCGTTATGTGCCACTGGGCTGCGATACTTTGTAATCGGTACGTTGTTAGAATACGTTAACTTTTGGGGGGCAAATTCCTTTGAAAAATGATATATAACCATTATTCAGGTCTGTTTGATTTTATTCTTAGGGTATTTTTGTTATGTGGCTTGCGAATAGGGGAAATAGGAGGAAAGGGCTATCAATCGTTTTAGGAGCCCGTGCTGAGGAGCCTTTGTAAATCATGGTGGGGTCGCCTTGTGGATTGTGACATATCCCCAGTGTAATATACCTAATAATAAGCTGTGATAGTTGCCATACAACAAATTAGGTTAAAATAATAATACTACAGCGCCATCTATCGAAGACACACTCAACTACGGAGTAACTGTTAATCTTGTATTGCGATATGTAAATTCTTACGCCGATTAACAAATATTCCACTTTCCAACATCAAACGATGGGCACCGGCAAACCAAGCATGATTACCTCGGTTGGTCAGAGGATCCTCCTATTGCTTTGTACACACATCCACAAATTTCAAATTTCATCCCCATCATTTAGATGGTTGGCAGTCCACAACTGTGCCATTTTCACGAAACTTTCTGACGCGCACAACAAAACTGTGGAATGAGCTGTCGCCTGCGGTGTTCCCGGACCTATACGACCTTCAATCCTTCAAGTAAAGAGTGTACTCCTTCCTAAAAGGCCAGCAACGCACTTCTAACGCCTCTGGTATTTCGGATGTCCATGGGCGGCGGATATAGCTTACCATCACGCGATACGTCTGCTCGTTTGTCCCCTATATAATAAAAAAAAAGAAAAAAACAAATTTAAAAGTCTTTCGATTACTTATATTTTATTTTCTTTCCCTATCTGTTGATCATGTAGGTGTAGACTGTAGACGAATGTATAATGTAAACAGTGTTACCTCAAAGCTATCATATTCCCGTACACCAATTGAGTTACCAAATTAACATCTTCATTATTCTAACGGCTGAATTTCCTCGATTTAATCAACTTAATAGGTTTGTATACATTCATCCAACATCAGGAATTAATGACTTTTGCCCATTAGTATTCATTGCCTGTGTCATGACAATGTTGATTTCAAGGAAATTAATAAAGAATTTATCGAATATCTAAAGTTGTGTGTTAAATGTTTCAGTACACAATTGAAAACTTCACATATTTTTGTAATCTATACTAATATTATAAAGAAGTAAAGTTTGTGTGTTTGTTAAATTGTAGGGGGTAATCTCGGGATCTACTAAACCGATTTTAAAAATTCTTTCACCCATAGAAAGGCACATTATTGCTGAGTGTCATAGGCTATATAAAAAACTAGCTTCGCCCCGCGGCGTTACCCATGATACGACAATAACCGCGGGTAACACCGCGGGGTTCAGCTAGTTTAATATATTTATGGTTGCGTTTTGACATATGTCAACATGACATACATCAGAAAATTTAAAATAAAATAGAACAGGATTTTTTTTTATGTATTTTGAAATACGCCTCACGCTGATAAGTGTATAGTGTTATCGCAATTGATGTAATGACTAACTTATTTGTTGAATATATATAACATTATTAAATAATGATAAACTCCCATCACCGATCATTTCCATCATTTAACCTGCTATCAACTGCTTCCACTATAAAAGTATGAATACATTAATAATAAACAAAATAAAGGTTTTTATATACATTTAAAAATTTTGTCATTTGAAACTTTAACAAAGATGTCTAATAATTATCTGTTACTAGGTGTACTATACTGTACTGATTTTAAATTAACAAAATGTTAATATGACGTCATAAACTAAAATTATAGAAGTATCTATTTAAAATCTGTTTTAACCTTAATAATTACAGTAACCACTTTGTTTAATTCAAAATGTATTAACAATTATAATAATATCGGCCATGTATTGACTTTCATTAATCTAATATGGATTTGACGTCATACTAGCACTAATGTAATATTTATAATATACGAATATTGTTATGATAATCTTAAAAATAATATTTAATTGTAGTTATACCTTTGTCTAATTTAAAATATATCAATTTTAGGATTTGCATATTGAAAGGTAATAAAGCAAAGCAATAATGACTGTTTTAAAAAAGGTTCCTTTAATATATTAAATACGAATTATTAATACAATTCGTATTTATTCCATCGAATAAATATTATAAATAAGATTAATTATTATTGCGATGTAGTTTTAAATATTTTATTGAGTTTATATAATTGGACGGAAATGGGTTCATGTATAAAAGGCGAATATTGTTAGCGGTCGACACAATTTGTTGAAAACTACCCGAACTACTACATTGTATGTATTACGTTTCTTTAAATATAAAAGTTACTTAAAAGTGTGTAGTAATTGTTTATTCGACGATATGGATTCCGAGAACCCTACTGGTGACGCCACGCCGACATACACGTGACAATTGGATTTTTAAGTTGTTTTTAATAATTTCACCGTTTAAACCTTCCGTGGACTATGACAAACATTTTAAAACCAAAATCAGCTAAATCGGTCCAGCCGTTCTCGAATTTTAGCGAGACATACGAACAGTAATTGATTTTTCCATATAATATATATATTATACGTAATTCTCGAGTCACGTTGTTGCTCCCGTTGAACTCCGAAACTTTCTCAATTTTTTTTTAAACTTAGTTAACATCTTAATTAGACCAATAGGAGCCGAGCATGTTTGAAAAGAGACGTAGAAGACGTTGCGTGGGTCAGCTAGTCAAAATATAAAATTTTGATGATAAATTACATTTCTTAGCTATTTATACATCTCCAGTATTTATTATTTAAAATATTTTATTACTAGTATAAACACAAAACGAAAGATCAAACCGTCCCTTATATCCCAAATCAATTAAACATAAAATAAATTTGATAACAGAAGCTAATTAAAAGGTCTACTTAATACAAATCATGTTACGCACATTTATTTCAGGAGGCTTCATTAGCCGCCCATCTAATCACTGAGGGAGTTTCAGCAAACAATTAACTCCACCTCGTTAGATGGGAAACATTTATCCTTGTTTAAATACCCGAGTGTAATGTTTAGAATAACCTTTAGTTAAAAGGCATGGTCATTTTAAACCTATACAAGTTATAAATAAAGGAGGAGCTCATAGCCTAGTTGCACTCAGTGATTAGAAAGAATTACCGAGGGTAACTAACGACGGCTGGTGGCATGTTACTATGAGCATCTCCGTGATTCGGAGGTCACATTAAGCAGTCGGTCCTGGTTTTATCATAGAATAAACAGCTGAGTTGGAGGCATTTCGGTGGCAAGATTACGTAGCCACAACGTTGTCTTACCTGTCCCCAACTTGCACTTGGTCAGCGTAAACGTATGGCCTTAACCCTCTCCTGAGAGGAGACCCCAGCCCAGCAGTGGGACGTTGTGTATCGTTGATAGTTATAAATAAAAGGAGTATTAACAAACACTGCGTTACAATAAAAGGTTAAAATGTTTATGTAGCATGTAATCAAATAAATTCTCGTGTAATTTTGTTTGAAAGTTTGAGTGTGTGTTCATTTCGAGAAAAATATTTAACAACTGATACTTAATATCTAAAGCCTCTCGTGGCACTTATGACTCAAGAATAGCAAGTACATTGCCAATTATCAATTTTTAAGGTAAATTTTCTAAAAATTAACCTAAGCTAGATCAATTAATCGCCCCCGAAACTCTCTGCATACTTAATTTCATGAAAATAGATGTAGCCATTTATTTATATATACAAGAATTGCTTGTTTAAAGGTATTAGATAGATAAATATAAAATATAAATAACAGTTCCAAAATATTGTGTTATTGACATTTCATTTTTATAGTGGGACTTTCCTGGACTAGTGTTTATAAGACGGTACTGTATACAACGTTTTCAGTAACAACCACTTACTACGTTATTAATTTTTAAATGTTTAGTAATTATTATCTTCGTGGTCAGGATGGTGTCATTGTGCTTATTCTGAGATTATATTGATCATGATTAGCTTGGACAGAATAACAGCGGCTGGCTTGCCCTGCATCGTCATCCATATGCTAAGTCCAAGACCATTTTGTCTTTCCAGTGACTGTTTAAACACTCATAACAATTATAAGTAACTGTGTAATATAAAGCCAAATAAAGTTTTTCTTATTCTTATTTAAATCAATAATACCGTAGACAATATTTTTTAAAGCTTGCAAGAGTTAGTCCATTAAATTAAATAAACACCAATCTATGCCACTACGTTCGTACAAAAGTACAATTTGGTAACGAGTAACTATTTTAGTTCGACATTGAAAATATTTAAGAAGTAAAACAATCACTACAGATAGTCTAGCAGCTAAATTTGATCCACTTCTAGACCTCTATTATCTTAATTATGACTTATTTTTGAATGAGGATGTTTCTATTACGTTTAATTTAGTTTTCATGACTCAAATCATTATATCAGAATGTTAAATTACAGTAGATAGTCGACCGGAGTGATACCACAGCCTCACAGAAAACCAGTTTGAAATAGCCCCAGCGCTGTGTTTCACCGAGTGAATGAGGATACCGGCGGCCCATACCCCAACCCTTACCTCCATACCCCTCTCCATCTCTCAAAGGCCGACAATGCACTTGTGATGCCTCTGGTATTGCGGATGTCCATGGGCGGCGGTAATCGCTTACCATCGGGCGAAAACGTCTCCTCGTTATTAGTAGTATAAGGATTAGTAGACGCTCCGTAGTTCATTACTCTGTAGTTCGGTGTATCTTAGATAGATGGCGCAGTAGTATATTATTGTTGTTGTATATGAAAGTCGCCACAAGCGTCCTACGCGACAAAAATTTCATCCCCATCATCTAGATGGTTGGCAGACCACAACTGTGCGATTTTCCCGAAACTTTCTGCCGCGTACAACAAAAATGTAGAATGACCTGTCGCCTGCGGTGTTCGCGGACCAATACGACCTTCAAACCTTCAATAAAAGAGCGTACTTCCTAAAAGGCCGGCAACGCACTTGTAACGCTTCTAGTGTTGCGAGTGTCCTTAGGCGGCGATAATCGCTTATCATCGCCACAATAAGCCCCTCAAGCTTATTGTTGCAAATAAGGGAAGGACGCGAGGAAGGAGGAAGAGCTTTTACTTGCCAATTTCTGATGAACATGTCACAAACCATCCATGTTACTACTCACTCATGTAATTTGATTCTAGTGTATACCAAACATAATCTCACCCCAACAAATACAAATGCCGCAACAGGATGAAAATTAGCATGAACGTATACAATCTCAGAATCTCTGAACGTCCCAAAACAGAAATGAATTTTGTGTAACAGTAGAGATTCGGTAAGTACAACTTTGACCTACTTAGCATCACTTAGTTGAACAAAATTGACAAAGTTGTAATGACCAAAGATGGCAGATAACATAGACAATCAGGAATATTAATTTGTCCAAGGGGTTAATTTCTACGTTTAGTAATTCCCTCGAAAGTTTGAAGAAACTCGTCTAAGTACAAATCGTACTGCGTGCATTATGGTTCCATAGATAATTACAACCTGATTACAATTATGGGTGGAAAAGAGCAAGCAGAATGACTGTTGGTAAATTACAACTCATATGGTCCTAAGTGTGTTGCCAGTCAACATACAGAGAGTACGTACGTAGACCTGATTGAGCCGTGGTATTTGCACATTCAAAGCTGTTATACAGGGTGTCTCAAAAGAAATTTTATATTTGTTTAGCTTACTGCGTGAACGCTGCGTACTTGAGGGGTGCGGGGGTTATGTCAATTGGTAGCTTGGCTCTTGGGGATTCAGTCGCTATGGAGCGTTTCTCGGGAGCAGACCGCGCGTTGTGCGTGCGAGAGTTTTACAAGAACGGTGATTCGACAACTGTCGCGCGTAGAAAATTCTGCAGTATTCGAGGTTTTCGCCACTTAAATGATGCGCCAAGCCTTCCTCTCATTCGACATTGGGTTAAAAAGTTTGAAGAGACTGGATCAACGCTGGATAAATCAAAATCCGGGCGACCTAGGTCATCAAGAACGGTAGAAAACGTGGAGAGTGTTAATCAATCTGTACGTGACGACCCGAGCCTTTCAATTCGGAAGCGCGCGAGTGCTTTAAATGTGCATAGATCATCATTACATCGCATTATGCACAAAGATCTAAAGCTGCACCCCTACAAAATTCAATTGGTGCAAGAATTAAAGCCCCAAGATGCCGGTCAGAGGCTTAATTTCGTAAATCAGATGATTGAGCGATTTTCAACGTTTACCAACATTTTGTTTTCGGATGAAGCTCATTTTCATCTTAATGGCCACGTAAATAAGCAAAACTGCCGCTACTGGAGTTCAGCCAATCCGAAACGCAAACATCAGAAACCCCTACACTCGCCTAAAGTGACCGTATGGGCTGCCATGTCGGCGCGAGGAATTATCGGCCCTTACTTTTTTGAAGACGAAATGGGGCGTACAGTTACAGTGAATTCAGAGCGTTATGTGGAGATGTTAGACAACTTCTTGGTACCTGAACTGCAAAACTTTCCTGGCTATAACCAAAGAACATGGTTTCAACAGGACGGAGCAACTTCACACACGTCCAATATATCTCTGCCACGTGTTCGTGAAATTTTCTCAGGAAAATTGATCTCCCGGAGAGGTGACATAAATTGGCCTCCACGTAGCCCAGATTTAACCCCTATGGACTTTTTCCTATGGGGTTATCTTAAATCTAAAGTTTACGCCAATAAACCAACAACACTGGCGCATTTGAAAGAAAATATCCGTCACGAAATGGCAGCCATCCCTCACTCCACCTGTCGAGCAGTCATAAGTAATTTTACTGTTCGATTAAATGAGTGCCAACAACGTGAGGGTTTACATTTAGACGATATTATTTTTAAGAAATGAATTCCCAAAAAGTGTATTTTAACAATAAATAAACATTTTTTCTATATACCGCTTCCTTTTTTTTTAATCAATCCACTAAATATGAAATTTCTTTTGAGACACCTTGTATATACGACGTTTTTGTTTTTTTTATCAACATGTAACAGTTCAGCTTAAGGCGTTTGATTTACTTAAAAATAGTATTTACTTTTCCTCGTTTTAAGGACCTATCCAAAAGTGGGTAACATTGAATGGGTCAAAAAAAATTACCTATTTTACATTCAGTCGAAGTACTTTAAGTTTTTATTAATTACTAGTTGCTGAGCAAAGCTAGTCTAAAAAAATAGTCAAAGTAAAAATAAAATTCTAATAAATAACTACATTTTTGCTGTTTTTGCTTAACGTTAACAACGGCAACAGGTGATCATATCAGCCGCAAGAAGTCCACTGCTGAACGTAGGCCTCCCCCAATGACTTACGGCGACAGGTAGAAAAATTTATAGAATACCAACTGAGCCCCGCGTTGTTACGCGCGGTACAACAACAACGCCTCGGGCAAAGCTAGTCAAAAAAAGGAGCCTAAGTTACTCCTTATATCATCAGCTATCTGCCAGTAAAACTCCCGTCAAAATCCGTCTAGCCGTTCCAAGGGTTAGAGGGAACAAACATTTACATGCAGAAATTATAAAAGTTCCCGTTTTTTTTTGTAAGTACCGTATATACTTTCTGAAAAGCTGTTAATTTGAAATTACAAACAGACACTTCAATTATATATATATATATATTATTTTACCACCTTGTCTGAGCTCTTCTGAAAAATATAATTTTGTCGCTAATAAATTATTCAAAACCACCCTCTGTTTCGATGTTATTCAAAAATCCTGAAAAATCTTTCTTTAAGACACCAGCTTAAAAATACTTCAAATGTTACGTTGGTGTCAATAAAGCAAGGTGTAAGAAATATTCTGGGTATTTCACTTCACAGACATTTCTAAGAAACTCTACCTCAACAATTTTCCTGTCTGTTTTTTCAGCGGGTAACTTAATGAAAGTATTAATTGAACCATTTGTTTATAGAGTAATGTAAAAAAGAAATGGTTATTATGTTAAAAAGGTAGGTAAGGTAAGGTTTAAAGATATTCTAATACTTTAAAGGCATTTTTCGTGTGGATTTTTATATACACACCAAATTTGTTCTACATCACCCATTGGTTCTGCTGATAAAAGTACTAAATACTGATTGTAAATCACACAATTTCATAGTTAATATTATTACATTTATGTATTAATAACATTCAAGTACAGGGGTCAGGAAAGATTGTTGTTATTATCTTTTACTAGCAACCCGCCCCGGCTTCGCACGGGCTCTTTACAAAAAATATAAAATAAGCTATATTACACCAAGAAGATGTGCAGCTTCATTTTTTCCGACGTCTTCATCCAATTTTATCATATAATAGTCAATGTACTTCAAAAATAACAAATTAAATACGAAAACCTTCCTCAAAAATCACTTAATCTATTGGTAACAACCGCATCAAAATTCGTGCAGTAGCTTTTGAGTTTATTGGGAAAAGACAGACACATGTACGAGTATTAACTATGATATTGTGTGGTTAAACAGCGCCTGCGCTGTTTCACCAAGTGATTGAGGATACCGGAGACCCATACCACAACCCCTTCCGCCATCCCTCTCATCCATCCCCCAAAGACCGGCAATACACTTGTGACGCCTCTGTCTGTCTGTCTATCTTGTGACGCCGACGCCCTTGGGCGACGGTAATCGCTTACTATCAGGCGATACGTCCGCTCGTTTGCCCATAATTATATATAAATCAAATACATATCGCACCACAAATAAAGCTTATTATACCACCGACCACCTATGACAAATTTCATCAAAATTGGTGCAGTGTTATAGCAGATAGACTGAGAAAGTTACTTCCGAAATTACAATATTCATCATCAGCCTATCGCAGTCCACTGCCGGACATAGGCCTCTCCAATTGCACGCCACTTGGTTCGAACCTCGGCTTCTCACATCCAGCACCTGCACATTTAAGTCGTCACTCCACCTGGCCTGTGGGCGTCCTACCCCACTGTAAATTATTAGTAGGTTGTTTGTGGATGACCAAATTGGACGAGACCTGTCTCCGCCATCAATTATTGCTGCCATGCTGGTGGGTGAGGAGGGCTGGGGCGCAGTGGTCTCCTTTTGCGAAGCTGTTATGCTCCAGAAAGAGACCGCTGAAATCAAAACCGTGATCGGGAAAGAGCCGATTCCAAACGAAGAAGACGTTGGCGATAAGAACCGTCGACGGGACCGCGGGCCGCCGGAGGATGGGGACCTCTGGAGGCAGAATGATTGCTGCGGTCGGGATAGCGGCATTGCCGTGCAATCAGCCTACATTGCTGAGATCGAGGGGGGGGGGAATTTTTTTCTGCCGGGACAGGTCCTGATAAGGCATGGCGTCAATTCGGGGAGGACCTGAAATAATATAGTCCGGGTCCTCCCAGAGTAGGGCGCCAGAGGCCGGTCGTCGGGGTGTTTTTTTAGTGGAAACACCACATACTCCTGGCTCCTGTGTCCCCGAGGAGCTAGAGATCCGAAGGGATTTTTCACCTTGTCAAAAAAAAAAGGTTGTTTGTGGATGTTTTGTAAATACTATAAATCTGATTGACACTGAGAAAAACGCATCTCTAAAAAGTCCATTGAAGTGTGAATCATTTTTTTTCCTTAAATTGAAAAGAAACCATATCTATCAAAAGTTAGACCAAATAGCCGCTGGCACCTAAAGTGTTGAAAAGAATAAGTGCTCCCATTATCTTGTCTTCCATTTCCAACGGAAAAGGGTGCCCAACGTCCGTAAAAGCCTTGGAACCATATTTCAAAGGTGACCAATATATTTATGTCAATGGGTAAATCAAGTAAAAACCCTTAGATATTTTTACGAGTGAATTCTTATATTATTCTATTAATTTGTATAGAAATCAATGATATTATTCATGCTTACATAGTCTGTACTGATATTACAAATTCGAAAGTGACTATGTCTGTCTGTTACGCTTTCACGGCTAAATCACTTAACCGATTTGGATGAATTTCAGTATAAAGATAGATCGATCCTTAGAGAAGGATAAAGGCTACTTTTTGTCGCAAAACCAACATATCAGCTGGCGGCAGAACGTACAAGTGAATATTTATTTTTGTGACATGTTAATACTGAAATTTAAAAAAGAAATCATATTTTACTAACAAATCTATGTTCATAATCCTTTAAAAATCTTATTTCTCTAAATAAATATATATATGTCATAACCCCGCGCTGCCACGCGCGGTACGACAATAACCGCGGGCAACGCCGCGAGGTGAAGCTAGTATCTTTATAAATGGTAGCCTATGTTATTCTGATGTATAAGCTATATTATTGTAAAGTTTTATCAAAATCCATTCGGTAGTTTTTGCGTGAAAGAGCAACAAACATACTCACTTACATACTCACAAACTTTCGCGTTTATAATATTAATAGGATTACGAGTACATATACAAATATTTATGGCTTTACAACCTATCTTTACAATTTAGACTTTGTTAAAATGAGATCAAAATCTAACACCTTCTTTATAGGTTACAGCTAGCAATAATTTTTATTTAGCCTATTGTCGCCTACTACTGAACGAAGACCCCCCCAAAAGGGTACTAACTGTCCTAGTCTTACGTATCTATCCGCTGCCAGATTTCCTCAGGCGTCGGTTCATCGTGCCGCAGTGTTTCCTAGACCTTTATATAATAATATAAATAAATAAACAAATGAATTCAAAACGACAGTTTTTTCTTTGTTTTTAAAACAATTGTTTGTTCTTTGTTGTGAGAACATTTTACGAGTGAATAATTCATTCGTTTTGTTACCGTCATGACGATTTGCATACTTTAAATTCACTATAGTAATGGAAAGGATTTATAGCAGCTAGCTTCAGATGAGCATTCTACTCGATTGTCGTTTTATATCATACTAGCTTTTAGGTAACCGTAGCTACCTCCTTCATCAAGAATCAAATAATAAGAATAAATAAACAATAAATATATCGGACATCAAACACGCAACGCCATCTAGTCCCAAGCTAAGCAGAGCTTGTGTCATGGGTACTATACTAGACCACTGATTTAAATACTTATTTTGTAAATACACACATATTATACATAGAAAACATAAAAAAAGATATTTGAAGATCATACAAACATTTCATACGATTTTAGGTACTAATCTTTACGTTTATTAAAAATAATAAATTGGAATCTAACTTTATATTTCGAAAGATACGAATTCTACCTTGGGTTGCAATACCTATATGTATTGATAAATTGATTGAAGTCAGATTTATAAATTTATTGCTAGCCTTTTTCTCCTTTTGTGTCCTTGATAGACTATTTAATATCATGTTAAGTCTTTAAGTAGCTTAACTGGGATTAAATCTTTATTATACTTCTAACCTTGACTGATAGTGTAAGGAGCTTTAGAGTTGTACTCCATAACCTGTGATTGGATCCTTGATAGGACGTACACTTCGGGTCACAGGTGGTTAAAACTAAACTATTGAACCTTTATCTTAGAAAGGTGTCTTTTGTCCTTTATTTATTTATTATTTTTTATGGAATAGTGGGCAAACGAGCAGACGTATCACCTGATGGTAAGCGATTACCGCCGCTCATGGATACCGACCTTTAGGGGACGGGGAGAGGGATGAGAGAGGGGTTGGGGTATGGGCCTCCGGTATCCTCACTCACTCGGTGAAACACAGAACAGACACCATGCTGACCAGATGGCTGGTATTATTTAAACAAAATTTTTATTTAGTAAATGGAATCAACCCATGGGAGAACCACGCTTCGGCATGAATGGGCCGGCTCGACCGTAGTGATCCCACGGCCTCACAGAAAACCGGTGTGAAAAGCGCTTGCGCTCTGTTAATGAGTCCTTGAGGATACCGGAGACCCCAAACGTCTCCCCTCATCCCCCAAAGGTCGGCAACGCACTTGTGATGCCTCAGGTGATATGATATGTCTGCTCGTTTGCCCACTATTCAATAAAATAAAGTATAATAATGTAATAAAGAATGATCTTTATAGTGCAAGAGACGTACTCGTAAGTAATTTAGTAAATGGCTTTTAGTCTACGATTAATTTAGAACCGCTTATATTGATTACTATGTTCACCGGCGTGTAATTGTACTTAGTGAACCCTGATCTACGGCCAAAGTAGTCAATTTATACTCTATATATAGAGGGCAGTTGTTCCTCTTTATTTAATCTGTGATTGATAAAGTACAGAGGCATTGGAAAATCACGCATCTTGCTACTTGATGCATATATCGGTCTGATAGATTACAAAATTGCAAACAAATTTATCCAGTTTTCCAATATGTATGTGGCGATCTCCACATACAGCGCCATCTACCGAAGATACACTGAACTTTGGAGCAACGTACAACACGAAGAAACTACCAATCCTGAATCGCGCAGTAGAAGTTCTCACACCGATTATCATAGATACAACATCTCAACATCAACTGTTGGGTAGTGTCCCGCCCGGCATGATCACCTCGCCTGGTCGGAGGATCCTCCCTTTGTGTTGGGTGGAACATGATACCCGTTCCTCCACATGTGTATATGTATTTTAAAAATTAATTGTGACTCAGGTTAATTTGTTAACTTATTTTCTATGTTAAAGATAAATCTGATACTAAACAAAGAGTTGTTTACAGAGAGCTGTAAACAGAACAAACTAAAGGTTTGTAAGTGCCGTCGCCGATAGAGATTCCATCGTCCCTACAACGAGTTTTATATATCTTCATTACCTATCAGTTTTCCTTGCATGATGTTTCTGGTTCGTCACGATATGAAACAGCATAGCTTCAGTTGTAAGCTCGTCTGGTGACGGCAGACTGGCTTATGTTAGGCCTTACAACAAGATAAAGTGTGTTCAAGTCACCTTAATCACCTTTCACTGTTTTTTCTGTTTTTTTTTAAAGACAACTCCCGTATTAGGAATATACATCCTGTGTCGCGGGGGACTTTACAAACATACATGAAACGGACACAAAGAACACCCTGACTTAGAACAACAATTTGTGGATCACACAAAGTGTTATTCCATGTAGGTATTTGAACCCAAAACACTTGGCGAAGTAGGGAACGGCGTGGCGACCGCTTAACCACTAGGCCAAACGTGCAGTTCTCAAAAAATATGTGTTTGAGTTGGTGTAGATATGTTATAATATTGTAGTTTTAGTTTAGTCGGTAATCATTTTGTAATGTGTTCGTGTTAACCCTCACCTAAGTTTGTTATTTGCCTCAAGTTATGTAATGGAAGGCATTTCGTTATCCGAGTAACTTAACGTTGGTAGCTTGCTAATTGGTTACCTTGTTTTTATTTTGCAAACACTTCACTTTACAATGAGAAAGGCACGACTTATACTAATACACTAGCTGACCGTCGCAACCTCGTTTGCGTCTTTTATTGCCCGTAGCGAAAAATTTTCCCCCGTATCGGGTTGATTTTTTACACCTTGTGTCCGAAAAACCCCAATATCTTACGGAACCCTATTTTTTCCAAAATAAAATATAGCCTATGTTACTCGTGGATAATGTAGCTTTCGAATGGTGAAAGAATTTTTAAAATCGTTCCAGTAGTTTTAGAGCCTATTCATTATAAACAAACAAACAAACAAACAAACATACAAACAAAGTTTTCCTCTTTATAATATTAGTATAGATACATATATACTCAAATAAAAAAAGAGCCACCTGAATTTTGAATTTCTTTTAAACCAGTTTAGTATTTTCTTAAAACTATTTAAAATGTATTATTATAAGTTAAATTAATGAACAATAAAGTAGAATTGATAATTGAATCGAAGCATTTAATGACTGTTTCAAGGAAAAATAACTCTTAATAACGAATTTACCTATTTGAATATAAAAGTTTTTAGCTTGATTGTAGTTACAGATTATCTGTACTTCAGAAAATAATCCAATTTGTTTGAAAAAACCGTAATACATTTTTTTTTAAATTATATATACATAGTAAAACCGAAAACTTAAAAAAATCTAAAAATGAACGCCAACATCATCATAATCGTATATTGTTAGTGATTTTAAATTTAAGACCCTTGTTTACGACTTCAAGCAGACATTTTCTAGCTTTGTGTGTTAGATGTTCGATTTTTTTTATTTTACCACACAGCCACGTCACACTCCCTCATAAATATCTCACAAAGAGGTCAGTCTCCACGGTCTGAAGCCTTATTAGCCGGTTTATTTATTTCAAGTCAAATGTTTTTATTTCCGTTTGGCCTAATTCCATGATTGGTGGACTCAAGTTAATACTTTTCTCATTGCTTTTGTTTTCTAATATCTGAAAAACATGTTATAACTTAATCTGGAACCAACTAAAAGTCTAAAAGGCTGAATTAAAAATATTTAGCTTTTAAAGTACATAACTAAAAATTTATGATTGAAGCCAAGTGCTGTGGGTTCAAATCCCATAGGGGACAACACTTTGTGTGATCCACGAATTGTTTTTCTGAGTTTATGTGTTCTTGTGCCCTTTTATATGTATGTTTTTAAAGTTCACATATTCTAAATGCGAGTGTTGCCTTTTTAAAAAAAGATTTCATCTAATATAATTCTCGTGTCGCGGTGTTTGTTACGGAACTCCTCCGAAACAGCTGGATCGATTTTTATGAATGTTATTTTTATGATAAAACAACGTTTGCTGGGTCAGCTAGTATGTTTTAAATTTTTCAAATAATTATGTTATCTGAAAACACAAATCACAAAACTTATCGCTCACAAGCAAACGTACATATATAAAGACTATTTATATAATGGAGATTATTATCACGGAGAAATATGGTTGTCACAACTGCCTCTATAATCGTATAATTAATTTTCTTGTACCTTTGACCTGCCTTGCGTTTCATAATTATGATTGCCTTTTTAAGCAAATCACTGACTCGGCAATTATTTTATTTCTCATCATAACACGCTATGTTAATGTTACTTTAAAATTTTTTTTTTTTTTGTTTGGCCCTACCAAAATGGCTCTACTCTGCCTGATGGAAAGCATAAGCAGAATCCAAGAGTGGTGTTCACCATACTCATTGCGAATGCTGACAATGCAGCAATGACCGCCTAGTGAACTTCTGCATCATTGTCCCTCCAGTCTTGCATTCACCGGCGGAACACGACAGCACGAACACTGTCATTTAACGTTGATGCGTACGAGAATAGCACCGTCCTGGTCGAGCCGGTCCGATCATACTAAAATCAGCGTGACTATACTTTCGAGTTCCATGTAATTAATTTGTCAAAACTTAAAACAGTTGATATGTATTTCTCGCACATTTGATTTTTAATCCTCTGAATGTTATTTCAATTTAAATTTTATATTTTGAACGGAAAGGAAATCACTGTCGGGTATTAATTCATTTCCTTGTTAAAAGTTTTTATTTTTCCTTTTATCAATAGCCTTCTGCCTGACGGCATGACAACAATCCTGCCTGAAAATATAATCGTTACTCTACATAGTATGAAATGAAAGATATAAATTACTTCGAAAAATCAAGAGCTTTGCTGCCATGCTCATAAGCTTTACTTCCTAAATAATAATAATAATATAATAATAACTTCCTAAATGGCAAACCACCATATTCGTAACAGCAGAAATATTATTTAATACATTTATAATTTTTATTTTCCATAACCTTTTTTAATACAAAGCCATGACCACTTAACCACAACACCATTAACGCCAATGTAACCAGAGTTTGTACTATGAAACTGAGTGGAATCCAATAGGCAACTAAATGAAAACAATTGTCTTGCTTTTAGAAACATATACAGACCACTTATAGTTATATAGAAAATCCCCAACTCCGAAAGAAATATTTGCATATAACATAAACATTTGATCTGACCCGGGAATAAAACTCCAGGCCTTTGCACGCTACCATTGCGCCACCGAGGCATTCGTATCCTAATTCTGAAAATACGCCCAAAACTATATCTGAGATATGGTATATAGACAACACATCGGTAAGCCTGAGGTATTAAAGATACATATTATATGCAAGATGTCTACGAAAATTATACATTTAAAATTTCATACCAGTACCTCAACTTCGCAAAACTTTGTCACTAACGAGCTTAATACGAGCGAAGGGCGTAATCCTATTTAGATTGGGCTATCAGCACCTTTCAGAGTGTGAGTTGCGGTCTCCGGTCAGGAAAAGGACCGAAGAAGGCTGCCCACTTTCGTGGAATTACTCGGACATTTTAATTTTTGACATTCTTTTGTTAGCTTCATCTGTACGTTTGTTTTGTGTCGGATTTTAATAATTCTTAGTTTTCTTGTAAATATTTATTTATTGATTTTTACTTATTTTATTTATTTAGTTGATTGGGTCACACTACTACATTTAAGTTCATAATTAACTATATATTTATCTTGTTCCTTGTTTGTATTTATTTCATAACCCACACTATGTATTAGTATAACGGTATATAATCTTTATTGCTTTGTTTATTTATTTTTCGTCTTACCTAGTTTTACACCAGACACTCTCTTAATCAATTTTTTTTTCTTTCCATCCCATGGTTGCCTGTAAGAGATTGCTTCCGGGCGATAAGGCCCCCAATTGTACTTCTCTAATTTTAAGTTAACCTTGTAATGCATCTGGTGTACAAAAAAGTGATCTATTATTATTAATAATTGTACAAATATCTGTTTTGGTTTGGGTATTTTATATGAGTATAAGTATTCTACCAGTCATTCTTGTTTTCATAGCACAAGGTCTGCTTACTTCGAAACTAGATAACGTTGTGTATCAGCTGTCCGAAATTTTTATTTATTTGTTTATTCATGGAATGTATCGGTTGGCAAATGAGAGAGATAAACAGGCGTATGTTAGTACTTTAAAATTGATTTCTACTTTAAGACACATGTAACTATGGAATGAGTGTCGTCTAGCAACAGCTACTCGTATGCTTTGGTACATAAAATATGAACAATCGCAGCTGAACTGATAACACAGCCTTACAAAAATCTAATGTTCGGTGGTGGTTCGAACTTCTAAGAAGGAAATATTCGAAGGACGTTAATTGGTGTAAGTGTGACATACGAGTGGCGGTAAGACTCGTGTCTCCTGAGTACAAGGTATCCTTTGACGGCCAGTAAATCATTATCATCATCATTATATTTGTTTTTTTATGTATAAAATTAGTATTAACTAGCTTTTGCCCGGGGCTCCACCAGCATGAATGTCAGTTATCGCGGTATAGAGTAGCCTATGTCCTTCCACCAGAATCAAAGTCTCTCTATGTCAAACTACATTGAAATCCATGCAGCGGTTTCGTCGTGAAAGCTTAATTATAATATGTAGTATACATTTGGATTTAACCAAGCTAACACAAGGCGCCTATCTGAAATATAGAAAACTGTTATTTATTTTTAACAAGCTGAACCCCGCGGTGTTACAGCGGTACGACAATAACCGCAGGCAACTCCGCGAGGCGAAGTTATACCTTTATAAATTGTAGCCTATGTGTTATTCTGATTTATAAGCTATATTATTGTAAAGTTTCATTAATTTTTTATTGTTTTTTTTTTTATTTTTTTTTTAAAGACAACTCCCACATTAGGAATAAACATCCTGTGTCGTGGGGGACTTTACAAACATACATGAAACGGACACAAAGAACATCCAGACTCGAGACAACAACTCGTGGATCACACAAAGTGTTGTACCGCGTGGGATTTGAACCCACGACACTTGGCGCAGTAGCAAGCGGCATGGCGACCGCTGAAACCACTCGGCCAACCGTGCAGTCGTATTCAGTAGTTTTTGCGTGAAAGAGTAACAAACATCCATCCATCCTTACTTACAAACTTTCGGGTTTATGATATTAGTAAGATATATTCAAAAAGAACATAAGTGAATCTACCAGATATGCCCAACTATGTCTACGTCTCTAAAAAAAAAAAATATTTACCGTTTTTGCAACGTTTTTCATTTGTTATAGCGTGATATTACCTATAGCGAATAGAACTGATACTAAAAGAATTTTTAAATTTGAATTAATAGTGCCTGAGATTAAGTCATTCAACTCAACTAACGCTTCAGCTTATCTATACTAATAATAAAGCTGAAGAGTTTGTTTGTTTGAACGCGCTAACCTCAGGAACCGCTGTTCCGATTTTAAAAATTCTTTGAATGTTGGAAAGTCCATTTATCGAGGAAGGCTATAGGCTTTATATCATCACGCTGTTACTACTAGGAGTGGAGCCCAATGAAAAATGTTTCAAAAACGGGGGAAATTTTCACGCTACGGGCAATACGACTGCACGGTTGGCCGAGTGGTTTCAGCGGTCGCCATGCCCCTTGCTACTGCGCCAAGTGTCTTGGGTTCAAATCCCACGCGGTACAACACTTTATGTGATCCACGAACTGTTGTCCCGAGTCTGGATGTTCTTTGTGTCCGTTTCATGTATGTTTGTAAAGTCCCCCACGACTCAGGATGTTTATTCCTAATGTGGGAGTTGTCTTTTAATGAAAAAAAAATATATATATAAGACGCAAACGAGGTTGCGTGGGTCAGCTAGTAAATGATAATCCTACAACAACTAAAAACTTTATACTCAAATCCATAATGTTCTGTTTGAACAACACGAATTTACGCAAGAAGCGTTTGTTTCATCCCATAATGGTCACCCGACAATAATGACGTCAATTCTCCAGGAAATGTCTTTTTTTCATATCTGTGGAATGGTGAGCAATATCATTTCCTATGGGAATTGTACGTATTACCTTTTTTTTGGAATATCTTGCTAATTCGACATTATTTGGTTCTGTATACACGTATGTATACATAGCCTAAGATTTGGTTTCACATATAACATACAGTCACTTCCTTATATTCACGTAAGAATAAGCAGGGGGTTATCCTTAATTTTTCCTATCCAATACATATAACGCCATATGTATTGGATAGGAAAATTGGAGGCTCAATAAAATGAGAAATCATGATAGGAAAATACATGCTTAAAAGTATGATTAATGAAATGCCATGACCTTTGTTTTAAATTACAGATCCTTCTTCCTTCTTCTTCCTTCTTCTTCCTTCTTCTTCCTTCTTCTTCCTTCTAAAATATCTATAAGATAAATATAGAAAAAATCATTAACATTAAATTTGTAGTATGTATGGTAAAAATGCTTCGAATATAATATACTAGCGGACCCTTGCAACCTCGTTTACGTCTACTATTGCCCGTAGCGTAATAATTTTCCCTCGTTTCTTAAACATTTTTCATAGGGGCTCCGCTCCTATTAGTCTTAGAGTGATGATATATAGCCTATAGCCTTTCTCGATAAATGGACTATACAACACTGAAAGAATTTTCCAAATCGGACCAGCGGTTCCTGAGATAAACGTGTTCAAACAAACTCTTCAGCTTCATAATATTAGTATAGATATATATCATCATCATCATCTCAGCCACAAGAAGTCCACTGCTGAACATAGGCCTCCCCTATTGACTTCCATATTGACCGGTCGGCAGCGGTCCGCATCCAACGAGTCCCCGCGATCTTAACCAGGATAGATATATATAAGTAAGAAAAAAACAAATAAAGATTTATGACACCTCTAACTGGCAAACTATATGTTTATTTTTGTTTAACAATTCTTACAACACATCAAAAACTGTTTAAAATTTCATAACTAATGGTTTATTATAAAAAACAACAAACATGAAACCTTAAAGCATATTCCTTATAGAAGCGGCGCCGGCGTGTTGAACCTATTTTCTAACAAACGACATTCTACAAGTGCCTTTCAACAACTCTGTGACTTAAAAAGAAAAGCACTTGTGGACTCTTCAGGCCTTAATAAAAATATAGTCCTTATTCTGTATAAAATAAAGATCAAAATGAAAGCAAGACCTAATTTAATTGATCGGTCCCTTAACTCGTATACGAAAGCATGGATTTGCGACAACAATAGCGATGCTATCAAACAAACCTTTCTCTACCACAATAAGTAACAATAACCTTCCCATTCAACATATTTAACTGTAATCGGGTCAAGAGACTTCCTAACCTTGGTCCCGAAATAAACAACATTTGCTCGCGTATTCTCCGTAATCCTAGAAAAGGTTCTGCAATCTCTACACTTCGGGCGATTGTGTTCCAAAGCCATGTTTTAGAATAAGTTTATCATTATTTAGGATCTATCACTAGCTTTAGTTGGGACTGTTTCTCTATCTGCCTTACTAATTAGTTAAACTAATCCTACCAATATTATAAATGCGAAAGTTTGTGAGTATGTTTGTTGCTCTTTCACGCAAAAACTACAGAAATAATTTTGATGAAAGTTTACAATAACATAGCTTATACATCAAAATAACAAGTAATGCTAGATTCTAAATAAAACATTTTTTTGTTGGTTTTTTTTTATTATGGAATTGGGGCAAAGGAATAGATACACATACACCTGCAAGAATCAAAGCATTTCCTATCTTTAATTGAAAAATTAGGATGGCTGTTCTTCGGCAACTTTATATGCCGGTAGGTAAGCGTAGAACACAGAATGTAGTTAGAAAATGTAACCTCAAAATAACTCAAAGCTATCGCTCTCATTAAAATTATTTTCCAATACCTTAGGAAAACATTCATTCTATCTAGAATGAAGTATATAATACCCTATGTACTTTCTGTTTTTCTGACAATATGAACGCAAGATATCATGCAATGTTGTATTTAGTAGTTTAATATTATTCTTTTTGTTTGCAGTTCGTGGGTGTGTGGGGCCTGCCGGCGGTGGTGTGCGACTGCTACATAGCTATCGACGTGATCTGCTCCACCTCCAGCATATTCAATCTAGTCGCCATATCTGTGGACAGGTATGTTTGTTTACATTCCTCTATAATATTACTACATTCCACATGGTTGGCAGTCCACAAATGTGCGCTTTTCCCGAAACTTTCTGCCTCGCACAACAAAACTGTGGAATGAACTGTCGCCTGCGGTGTTCCCGGACCAATACGACCTTCAAACCTTCAAGAAAAGAGCGTACTCCTTCTTAAAAGGCCAACAACGCACTTGTAACGCCTCTGGTGTTGCAGGTGTTAAAATCTTCCCCAATATTAATATAGGTATTATGTTCATTGTTCCCCAATACATATTATGTATTTTACGAACAAAAACAGTTAAAACTATGTTTGAAAACGTGAGAGACACAGAAAAACCTTAAAGTCCTTTAAAACTTGTAAAACGTACTTGTAAAAAAGAGATTATTAAATGGTTAAAATAACCTCACACGTATCTCATCTCACACACGGTGAACGTAATCTTCAATTCAAATATGTCCGAGCTAGAAATCAAAGCTTTAACAGTTAAAAACTGGAACTCACTACCAGCGCACGTGTTTCCCTCCCACTATGATCCCGGGACCTTTAAGCGGGACGTGAAAAAGCATCTCACTAGGCCTCCATAATGTGGGACGCCATATTGCATTGTCTGCTTTCGCAGTGAGTATGTTGGATTCTGCTTGAGCTGGGCTCCATCGGGCTGAGCAGAATCAGTTTTGTAGGCTATCATTGGCTATCTATCTATCTAATAAAAAAAAACAAAAATACTCAAACTATTATAACGCCTGTAATAATACAAAAAGGATATGAAATAAAGTCTTTGTTTCCACTTGACATTAGTAAATACGATATCATACCTACTCGTCGCACAATCTCCGCGTAAGATAAATATACTTCCCGAGTCCCTAATGTGCTATAAAGAATCACATAACAAGCGTGAAAGTGTTAAGCACGGTTTTTGTAGAAGGCTTTTATTTTCACACTCACTGCGCATGCAAACACGCCACTTTAACTTAGAGTTTCATGAACAGATTTCTTAAGAATAAGCCGCAAACTTGGTTTAACATCCTTATTCTTTAAAGCGTGTTTAGACATTCTTAAGAAAACTAAAGATGACTGCACGGTTGGCCTAGTGGTTTAAGCGGTCACTACGCCGCTTGCTACTGCGCCAAGTGCCGTGGGTTCAAATCCCACGTGCAAGACAGGACATCACTTTGTATGATCCACAAAATGTTGTCCTGAGTCTGGGTGTTCTTCGGGTCCGTTACGTGTATGTTTGTAAAGTCCCCCGCGACACAGGGTGTATATTCCTAATGCGGGAGATGTCGTTTAAAAAAAAACAAAAAAAGAATATATGTATTTATGTCAGTTGTGTAGTACTCATAATACAAGCTTTAGTTAGCTTGGGACTAGACTACGTTTTTTTTTTTATGGAATAGGGCTCGAACGAGCAGACGTATCGCCTGATGGTAAGCGATTACCGCCGCCCATGGACACCCGCAACACCAGAGGCGTTCCAAGTGCGTTGCCGACCTTTGGGGAATGAGGGAAGGGTTTGGGTAGGGCCTCCGGTATCCTCACTCATTTGGTGAAAAACAGCGCAGGCGCAGTTTCACACCGGTTTTTTGTGAGGCCGCCGTGGTATCACCCCGGTCGAGCCTACCCATGCATGCCGAAACGTGGCTCTTCCACGGTAAAATGTCGGCGTTACATGTTAGATGTCTTTTATTTATTTATCTAACTAATGGTCTTCTCAGGAAGCTCACGTCAGGCAACTAGATCATGGACCTGATATAAAAAGACCCATTGGGAGGAATGTATCTTAGTACCAATAGGACACATCTTTACATAGTGTTACGTGTTATGGTTCGATGGATTTGAGAAATAAACCTTCTGACGTGTTAAAGAGACTTTAATAAAAAAAACACTCTTACAATCACAATATCACTCCGAATAACAATCCTTAAAGGTCGCCGAGGTCGCTAGCTTGATCACTGATACCACTTCGATGTTTATGGCACTGTAGCTTAAAACTGCCTGTTTGCTCATGCGAGGTTCCGTATTTATACCCATTATTACTATTAATAGCGCATTCGAGAAACATCTGGTACATACAGGGTCATTCACCGTGCCGGCGAGATCGCTGGAAGCAACAATCAATAAATTTTTGACGCTATGTATATCTTGATAAGGTTCAATATTCTGTGGATATAAACGAGAACTTTCTCGAGCGTTGTTCTCGAAATATCTTTTTTCATAACAGTAATATAAAGTAGCTTTCGCTGTCCGTTCCTTTAGATATTTTAAACTATTTAATGGATTTTAATGCAATTTTCTGCAATAGATAGAGTTAATCAATATAAAAGTTTATATGTGTGAAACATACAAATTATAGTCGAAGTAATTCGAGAATATACCAAAGACTTTCATGCAAAGCATGTTTTTGGACGTTTTGTAAATGTATCCTGCCACTATTCATTTTCGTATTATATTTGCATTAGAGGAACAAAAATATTTGAAAAATCAATGAAAACAATCCTTTGATGTGAGTGCATCTCGTATCAGAACTTATTAAGTTTTTAAAGAATACACATACATTAACTTAGACGATTTATAACAATCATTTAATGTGTTTAGTCCAAAAAAGAAAACAACTTTAACTACCGTCAACATACAATGATTGACATGTAGAAATGTTTTTATAATACGTGTACTATTTCTTCATCATTCATACATAGGTATGTTAAAACAACGCTATGACGTCAATCATTCATAGCTGAAGTATTTGTAATGAATAAATTATACTAATATTATAAACCTCCAAATACATGGATAATGACATAATAATATGTCAGATACGTATACAGAATGTTATTGAAAATGTTCACACGGGTTTTCTGTGAGGCCGTGGTATCACTCGGGTCGAGCCGACTCAATGCCACGGTAAAAACATAACTAAGAACCACCACAAGGACTGGCTAACTGACTTTCAAATGAAAAAAATCGCATCGAAATTCGTTGTTCCATCCGTTTGAGAGCTATGATGCCACAGACAGACACACACAGAAACACACAAACATCGACGTCAAGCAAAAAGTGGGGTTAAAAATGAAAAAAAAACTAGAAATATCTTGTATCATCGGTTTCCCTAAATATAATGTCTTGTATTATCGATAGCTCAAAAAATGTTTAGACCACACACGTTTATTGTTTATATATATGTTTTACACTTTTTCCATGGGTAGGTGACCAAGGGGTCACACGATGATAAGTGAATTTTGCCACCTATGGAAATCTATAACTATGGGAAAAGGGGAACAGATTGGGCGAAGGAAAAAAAAAACTTAAAACCAGTTTTCTCAAGCCAAATCATCCATCGAATCATACATTGTAAGCATGGCTCTTACATAAACTACAAAAAACATTATTTCCTTTTCTGTAACAGCCTGTATATTCAGAACGCCCTAAATTAAAAATACATTTGTGTAAGTTGGGCTTATATTAGAATGTTTTCTACCATCATCAGCCTATCGGAGTCCATTGCTATACATAGGCCTAATTTGTATAAATATAAAATAATCCATGTCGATTTGAAATCGATTAATCAAAATCGAATGTTTACGATTAATAATTAAAGATCGATTAGAACCACGTTATCTTTTCACTGATTTGTCATGTAATAGCTTTTAACGTAATATGAGAAACGAGATAGAGGTAATAGGAGACTCGTTACTCCCTAGAGAAGCACTCAATAGGAGACACTAGATACGAGAATCAAAAAAATTATTGAGTGGTGTACAATGGGAGAGCCCTATGTCCAAACAAACTCTTCAGCTTTATAATTTTAGAATAGATTTATCAACAACATAAATTACATTTATGTTTGTGTTCCTTACCAAACTGACAAACGTCAGAAACGGTTCAGCCGATTTTTACAAAGTTTTGTATGCATATCGACTAGGTCTCAGAATTGGCCAACATCTATTTTTCATACCCCTAAATAATAAGGGTCTCCTAAATTTTAATAACGTTTTTCAGGGTAGCTAGTGTGCTATCCAAATTATTCTCGGTGCATTTACAAAAGTAACAATTAAAAATAATACCGGAGCAGTATATGCTACTTCCAACTAATATTGTTTGTGAGTATGTAAGTGAGTATGTTTGTTGCTCTTTCACGCAAACACTATGTAAATACTAATATACATGAGAAGCCAAATCGGGTTGGTAGTATAAAGAAATTAATAATAAAAATATATTTCGCTTATTACCCACACAACACACAACGCATTAAACTAAGCAGAACTTACAATTTGATGGTTAGATTTACTTTTAGATTTATTTTGCAAATATCTTCATAATATACATAGAAAACACCCAAACTCCAAAACTAAATGCTTGCAGATCATACAGACCTCAAGCATCACAGTCACATACGCTACCACTGCGCTACTGAGGCAGTCAAAATATATTAGAACTAGCTGACCCACCCAACCTCGTTTGCGTCTTCTATTGCCCGTAGCGTTAAAATATTCCCCCGTTTTTTGAAACATTCTTCATTGGTGCTCCGCTCCTATTAGTATTAGTGTGATGATATATATCCTATAGCTTTCCTCGATAAATGGACTATCCAACACCGAAAGAATTTTTCAAATCGGACCAGCGGTTCCTGAGATTAGCGCGTTCAAACAAACAAACTCTTCGGCTTTATTATTACTATAGATAGGTTTGGTTTATAAACTCAATTAACAATTTAACAAGCAGACGACTAATTTATTAACCCTTTAATAAAACGTAGATACCTTTTGTTTTATAGAACCAAAAATGTCAACGTTTCAATTTAGCTCGTCGACAAAAACAATTTCACCCTGCCGTCCAATTTTACCCTACGACCATTTCATCATTCGTAACTGGCATGCCTTGCTGGATAACTGGTGGAATTCCTCTTTTTCATTACACCAAAGTGACTGACTTTATACGTTAATCTGATAAACGGAACGATTACATACTACATTTGATCACATATATTTGATCAATTTTCAAATTAAATGCGTTTTTTTTTTGTATAGAGATAGATGACCTTGTAGAAGGACATTGCTACTTATTATTAATTAAATATTTCGGACATCTTACACACAACGCCATCTAGTCCCAAGCTAAGCAGAACTTGTGTTATGGGTACTTGATAACTTATATAAATACATTTATACTTTTTTTGTAAATACATACATATTATACATAGAAAACACCCAAACTCCGAAACAAATATTTGTAGATCATACAAACATTTGGTCCGACACAGGAATCGAACCCGAGACCTTAAGAACAGCAGTCGCATACGCTACCACTGCGCCACAGAGGCAGTCAATTATCGCAATAACAGACATGCACACGAACTGAGCCAAGGGCAAAAGCTACTACATCAAAGGGATTCTGCATGAAATGAATACACATATTTGCATAGCCCAAAATTTTCATGACAGCGTTAAATGTAATAAAAACGTAGTTGTAATAATAATAGCTTTATTGTACACCAGGTAATTACAAAAAGTACTTTATACAAGACTAGCTTTCACCAGTGGTTTCGTTCGCAATTAATATAAAGCATCCTTTGTAACTTCTAATACCTCCAAGAATTTGTGTACAAAGTTTCATGATAATCTTTTAAGTATTTTTCGCGTGAAAGCGTAACAAAGAAACTAGGTGGCTTTAGTGTGGTGCCGGCCTCTTCTAACTGTAAAGTCCGACGCGTAACAATATCTGTAAAGATTTACTTAGAAAATAAATATAATTTAAAATCAATGAAATATTGCCGTTAAAAGTATGTAATGGAACTTTAGTACAAACTATAAAGTATTTTCTTTCTGAACATTTTTTCTTAAATTAGTTCGGAGTCGGCTTCAAGTTTACTGCGATACAGCTGAACTTGCATTTTGTCACGTGAAACAGCTACCATCAGATTTTAGTTTCATAAGGAAAACAAACAAATAGGTACAAAATAGAGAACAATGACATACAAGCAATTTACACAAATTAATTATCCTTTTTTATGGAATAGGAGCAAACGAGCATACGTATCGCCTGATGGTAATCGATTACCGCCGCCCATGGACACCCGCAACACAATGCCTCTGGCATTACAAACCATTTAGCGCCAAACCAAAAAAAAGTTAAGAGAAAAGTTGAAATGTTGTTTTAAAACTGCATAATAATTGAACAAAAATAACAACACGAGATAAAATAAAAATGTTAGTCTTATCAACCGACTTCAAAAGACTTACCTCAGAACTTGGTGACCGATCCGGTGGTGGGTGACCGATTTTGGTGATTATTGTTTTATTTGAAAGCTGGTGCTTCCCGTTTCAATCCCACTAGTCCCATTTAAATGTCATCCAGTTCTTGAAGTCTTGTTTCTTTTTTTGTTATTTGACATAGTTATCAAGTTTAGGAGCAAGATAATCGTGAAGTAAATTGTTATAATTTAGGTAGTTAAAGGTGAAACATACTTAAGGAACCATTACAATTGCAAGTTTTAATGATATTTTTAAACGAATGGCAGGATCTTAAACTTTTGCTGTGGAACTTTTTAGAGCTCCTACTACATTTAACGATTGTTAAAGATCTTCGTAAAGCAATAAGTTCTTTAAGGTATTACTACTAAAAAGAAAAATAAAGATTTTGTAAAAGTTGATCACTCCAACCGTTTAAGCAAAGGCATAAACGGTTACAGTATTGAACTTTTGAAGCAAGCATATAAATCGCAAAATAAAACGTCTTTGACTATTTTTAACCGACTTCAAAAAAGGAGGAGGTTCTCAATTCGACCGTATATGGTTTTTTTCTTTTTATGTATGTTTGGGGATAACTTCGTCGTTTATGAACCGATTTTGATGATTCTTTTTTAAATGGAAAATAGATATTTCAACGTTGGTACCATGATAAGAACACCAGGATCTGATGATGGCATCCAAGAGAAACCTTCCAAATTCGTAGGGTGGTGACTAGTGCAGTTGTTATTTTATTTTATTTTATTTTATTTGAAAGCTAGTGCTTCCCGTGTGGTCCCGTTTGATCGTTTTTAAAGTCGATTTCTTTTTGTTAAAATTTTACTTGTTTCTACTCAGTTCTCTATTTTTAACTCGAGTTGGTTGGCTAAATGGTTTAAGTTGTCGCCACGTGATTTTGTTCTCAGTTTTGGTGTTCTTAATATTCGTTTTATGTATGTTTATAAATAATGCTAATGGAAGAGTTATCATTTTCAAAAATAGTTTAGTTATGACCCGAGTCTATTCTTTTAGAAGACTTTACAATTTATATAGATCAATGTAATTATTTCTGTTAATAGCTTACGAATTTCCATATTCCTTACTTTTGTGAGTATATCTCAAATTATGGTCGAACCTTGACTGCAGCTATATCTTTTTATTAAGCTATAACAATTTTTTATTATAACAAAAACAATCTGCTACAATACAAGCACTTTGCCTTGATTTAATAGCGAGAAGCCTGCCTCTAATGCTGATTACTGGGACGCCATCTGTTAGCTAAAAATGTATTAGAACATCTGGTTCTTAAACGGCCAGATCTCGAAATAATCAGTTAAAAAAATAAGCCAGTTATATACAGCTAAAACTAATGGTAGTAAAATATTACTACTGCTTTAACGGAATTCATTTATTTATTTCATCTCTAAAATGATATGTAATTGTAAGAAACTTATATATATAATATATACAGGTACACATTTTATATACCTATGTAGTAATCTGAGATTTAAAAAAGGAGATAAATGAAAACAGTGATGCAGTTTAGCCGGAACTGTCTTGTCGGTTGCTCGGTCTTGTGCCAACAACTGCGGAGGAAGCTTCGCTTTATTTGCCAAGATATTTAATGTACTTAAGAGTCTACGCTTGCGATCTGTTCAAATAATACATTTGGAATTTTTGTAAAATAAAATGGAACGTGAGCTCGTTAGCTATTTGCTCTTATTCTCTTACTCATATTTTAGAACTTTAATAAGAGATATTTTTTTGTTTTTTCGAAAGACGGTCCCCATTTCATGTCCTTCACAATATATATATTTTTTATCATTAATTTCATCATTACGAAGACCTGAAGACTCGAAGACTTATAATTGAAGACTATAAATACTTGACATTGAAATAGCTGATCCGAGAGATCCGGCTGATTGCCATTTCATTAAAAGAAGAAGTAGAACTTTAATAAATGTTTCAATTTTAGTTGTCTGTTCGATTGAATTCTACTCAACGTACACAAGTAGTTTAGATTTTTTAAATTGATATAACCGTTTTATTTATAAACCAATTGAAGTGAACAAACAAAAAAAATAACTAGAATAAACCACAATGCATTAGTGAAAACCGCATTCAAATTGGTTACGCTGTTTCAGAGAATAGCGTGCACAAACGCACAAACCAACAAACAGGCAAAACGACCAAAAAAGCATTGTTTTGGGTTCTATTGCGTTCATAAAACCCCCATACATTATAGTTTTTCTTATAAATCTTCCATGTACAGACAGCGACCAGTTACGATTTGATTATACGTATTGATACGAAAGCTACTTTATCTGTCTGTTACACTGTAAACCGCTACACCGATTTCAATGAAATTTGGCATAGAGATACTTCGATTCTTGAGGAAGAGCATAGCTAGCTGATATACTCACCAACAGTGCCGCAAACAAAAGCTAACAACGCTCATCTTATTGAAAGTTTTAATATTAAATTAGAAAAAAAAATAGGAAATTCAAAACGTAAGTAATAGTATTCACACATATTGGAAACGAGCATAACTAAGCGACTATTATTAGGTTAATTACAAGTAAAAGTAATAATTAAAGTAATAACGCAAAGTCTCTTTGTCTACAGATATATCGCAGTAACACAGCCCATAAAGTACGCAAAACACAAAAGCAACGCTCGGGTGTGGTGCATGATTGGTGTGGCTTGGCTGGTCTCCGGCGCCATCGGATCTCCTGTAGTCCTGGGGTTAAACAACACACTAGATAGAAGACCTGGAGACTGCCTGTTCAACAACAAGGATTACGTCATTTACTCGTCGCTGGGCTCTTTCTATATACCATGCATCATCATGATGTTCTTGTATTTTAAAATATTTAAAGTAAGTGACGGTTGATGTAATTGGCACCAAACTTGACTGGTCAAGGGTCTGAGGTTCGATTCCTACCCAAGACCTATTACTTTATTATCATATCATATTGTAAATGGAAACGTTTGTGAGGATTTGTGGATGTTTGTAACACTTTCATGCAAAATTAATGAACGAATTTTGATGAAATATAGCGTAGACTGCCTCGGTGGCGCAGTGGTAGCGCATGCGACTGCTGTGCTTGAGGTCTCGAGTTCGATTCCCGGGTCGGACCTAATGTTTGTATGATCTGCAAATATTTGTTTCGGAGTTTGGGTGTTTTCTATGTATAATATGTGTGTATTTACAAAAAAAAAGTATATATGTTTCTATCAGTTGTCTAGTACCCATAACACAAGCTCTGCTTAGCTTGGGACTAGATGGCGTTGTGTGTTAGATGTCTGAAATATTTATTTATTATTATTTCAATAGTATTTGTCCCAGTAGGCGGCAATAAGCTTACTGCTTATTACATATCTAGGTCTAAGATTATTATACGCGCTGAAATCCCCTCTTCTCTTATCTCTAATTATTAACTTAACATTTTCTTTACGTAGTCAAATATCCGATTAACTAGTAATTCTATGAAAGCGTTGCCAGTTTGTCCTTTGAGGAACTCTAATTTAAGATTTTATTGATTTGACTATGCTGAATGTAATGACGATTCTTTTTTATATACAGGCAATACGTCAGAGGGCGAAAAAGCAGCGGATCGCTAAGAAAACATCCGCAGCGATCAGCTCAGCAGTATCAAGTGGAACTGCTGCGGTTGTTATAGAGAACGTAGCACAGACTCAACGGTTAGATGGGTCTATGCATGATGACAGACCTACCAACACTGCGTCGGGGAGTAACGAGGAAGACGATGTAGAAGAGTAAGTCTCGATATTACTATTATAGGGCAACAAAACTAATAATAACACTACTTAAGATAACTTCAACACAGCCTACTGATCCCCAATTAGGTGCGCCGGTACTGTAATGATCATGTTTATGGTCCTATGTTATATTCCCTAGACGGGACAAAAGGCGTCCACAGCAATCCGCCGTCGCGTTCAGTCATGAGCTTCGTTCGCATTTCATCTTTCCGACCTTCTTCGTCTTCAACTTTTTTTTTTTTTTTATATAATATAATAATACTTTATTACTCCTCACAATAATACACTTACAACTAGTCATTTTACAATATTTTGTTTAGAAATGTGAGGAGCTGGTGTCTGTGATAGGCATATAATGCCTGTGTTACAAATCACCAGGTCCCCACCCCACGGACTACAGATAAATTTTTGACGTTTTTAACCATTATTCTATTGAGCACATAGAGTGAGAGAATGCGTAACAAAAAAGACAGCGCCAAGCATACAAATCTCTGTGGGTGTGTGTGATGTGAAGAGTAACGTGTCAGCTTTGCGTCGCCAGGAGTGAAAGAGTGAAAAGAGTGTACTCCTTCTTAAAAGACCGGCAATGCACTTGTGACGCCTCTGGTGTTGTTGGTGTCCATGGGCTGCAGTAATTGCTTATCATCGGGTGATTCGTCTGCTCGTTTGCCCCTATACAAAAAAAAGATCACAATCATCATTAACTTGCTTGACTATATTGGGTATTGAATACACAAACTGATTATAATTACTGAGCCTATTGAGGCTTTTGCTTGTTCAAAATATATATATTTTTAAAGTAAAGGAGAGCAATTGAGATGTAACCTATTTAATAAAAATAAACAATCTCAAGGAATACGTCAGTTAACGTCAGTAAAAGGAATCACAAAGAAAAAACCGAAATGAAACCTTCATTTATGAAATCAATGAATGAGAAAAGATAGACACAATAAATAAATTATTTTGAGAACATCAAAAGTAACAAAATATTATTTTACCGTTACCCTTATCTACCGCTTGGAACAGTACAGAAAGCTAATCTCGTCTCTTCGGCTGTCTCTCTAATATAACCTTCTCGAGTACCTACTTAAAACTATAATCACGCATTGCCCATCTCACAGTGTGATTGCTCTAAAAATAATAATCAGAAATATAAAATTGTGTTAATTTTTTTTTATAATTTTCAACTGATTACCAGGGGCAGTACATTAGGTTAAATTTGGTTTTGAAAATTATAAATATACTTGTAAGCGAGGCAGCGCGATTCACAAATACAAGTCAAACAGAAAACGTTCCAACTTTATTTATGCTTGAACTTCTACCTTTTTGCAACCATTCAGAGGTGAACTTTTACCGCAGTGCCTGGTTTTTATCTAAAACTTTTTGTGGAAAGTGAAGTCCTTAGTGGGGAGATAAGGTTAGTTCATATATCATGTCTTTATGCGGCTGTAAAAAGCATGAACGTCTAAACTTCCAATGTAAGAATAAAATTTGTCATGAGGATACTTTAATTCCTCAGGTTTGAGGAGGAAAAAAGTATATATGTATTTAAATCAGTTTTTTTTTGTTTTTATTGAATAGTTGGCAAACGAGCAGACGTATTGCCTGATGGTAAGCGATTACCGCCGCCCATGGACACCCGCAACACCAAAGGCGTCACAAGTGCGCTGCCGACCTTTGGGGGATGGGAAAGGGGATGGGGGGAGGGGTTGGGGTATGGGCCTCCGGTTTCCCCACTCACTCGGTGAAACACAGCGCAAACGCTATTTCACACCGGTTTTCTGTGAGGCCGTGGTATCACTCCGGTCGAGCCGACCCATTCATGCCGAAGCATAGCTCTCCCACGGTTAAGCATAGCTCTCCCACGGTTGTTTTTGTACCCATAATACTGGCTCTGCATAGTTTGGGACTAGATGGCGTTGTAAGTTAGATGTTCGAAATGTTCAGCAGGCTATTAAAGGCTATTAATAATAATACAAATATTCGCGTGCCTACTGAAATGTCATTTTAATGTACTTTATTATGAACGTATTGACTAAACAACACTATTATTAACTCATCAAAAGCCATTCGCTGTTTCAATGGTACTGTTAAGTGTCAATTGGAGTTGTGGTGAATATCTATTGGCTCGTTGTGGCCGGATAATGGTCTTTCAAATCAGTTTCTTAACATTTATAGATATTGGCTTCAGATAAAAAGGTCACTTTCAATTGCTTTTAAAGGAGAATAGTATCTTCTCTGTATACTTATAAGACTTTTGGTAAATCTATAGTAATACTAAAAAGCTAAAAAGTTTGTTTGTTTGTTTAAACATTAAATTTTTTTAAATATTGGTTCGATTAACAAAAATCATGTGTTAGATAGCTCAGTTTTCGAGGGTTGTATAGCTATAGGCTTTACATCATTACGCTACGACCAAATAGAGCAGAGTATCAATGAAATATTTTTTTATTACGTATGGCCCTGCCAAAATGACTCTACTCTGCCAGATGGAAAGCATAAGCAGAATCTAAGAGTGGTGGTCACCATACTCATTGCGAATGTAGACAAGGCAACAATGCGGCATGGTGACCCACATCATAGCGGTCCTGCATCATTGGGTCTCGCACTCACCAACGAAACACGACAGCACGAACGCTCTTATTTTTGCAAGTGTAGTACCGCCCCGTTGGTGCTGAAATCAGCGTGGCTCTACTAAGTTACGTTACAAGAAGAGGGAAAATTATTCCTTTTGAGAGTTTTTATGGCGCTATGTGCGCTGTGTATACGGTATAAGTTTTACAAAAAACAACGTATAAAACTTGTTTGTTATACAAGAGTGCACAGTTGCATTTTAAACACGTGCTCAATTTTGATGACCGAGCAAGTGGAGGATTCTAAAATTGAATCACAAGCGCAGCGAATCATAAAAGGACGAGGTGAAAAATCTGTGCACTCGAGTGCAACACATAACTTTTCATCCCACCTCAACGAGGAACTGACTAAATGCAAAAAGAAAATTTTGTATGATAAATTCGGCACCATGGAGTTAGAAGTAAATAGGTTTAATGATGTTTTAAATTCACAAACTTAATGCACACGATGTGCTAAATTCAATTTACTTTATCCTCTAGCGGATAAAAATGGGCTTTTGCACTCAGATATCGAAGGGCAAAAATACGCTTGCCGAGATGGGGAATGAAAACAGAATTTTTCCCTTTAAACAATCTAAAACAGTGCACGACAGGATATATCGATTTTTGTCCAAATTTGTTCACGCTTTACGCTTTAAGGCTACAGTCAATAGGAGACACAGAAGAATTTACGAATAAAATATATATTCCGTTCCATTTCAACCATTTGCCATTCACCGCTGAACGTAGGTCTCCCTCTCCCCCAAGGAGCGCCAACTATCCCGGTCTTGGGTAGTCCGATCCATCCGCTGCCGGCCACTGTCTTTAAATCGTCAATCCACCGTGCCACTTTACAATTATTATTGTCTTACTTTACTTTATAACCAATGTCCTAGTTCAAATATAAAACATTATTATTATTATTAATTAGACAACAAAACGTTGACTAATCATTTGATGTTTTATGCAGAGCGTTCTAGAAAAAATATGGTCGTATTTTTGTTTTAACAATAGCATTTGGTAAATTAACTGGATCGCGGGTGACTTTACAAACAAATAGACACAAAGAACACCTAGGCTGAGAATAACAATGTATAAATCACACAAAGTTTTGTCCCATGAGGGGTTTAACCCGCAACACTTATCGCAGTAGAAAGCGGCGTGACGATCGACTAAACCGCTACGCCATATTTTTTTTTAAATCTCATAAATAATGTACTCTGACAGTGACAGAATAAAATAAATTGAAAGAAAATTTACAGTTACAAATTGAATTGAAAAATATAAATTTACACAGAAAGTACCCCTGACAAGACTGAAATTATAAGTACATGTGTGTATATAATCTTCCATTGAGTGAAATTTGATAAATATTGTTGTTAATGTCAAATTACTCAATTGCCAACTGTCAAGATCCCTCATTATTGTTTAATCTACACTTATATTATATACTTGCTGACCGACGCAACCTCGTTTGCGTCTTATATTGCCCGTAGCGTGAAAATTTACCCCCGTTTTTGAAACATTATTCATTGGTGCTCCGCTCCTATTAGTAGTAGCGTGATGATATATAGCCTATAGCCTTTCTCGATAAATGGACTATCCAACACTGAAAGAATTTTTCAAATCGAACCAGCGGTTCCTGAGATTAGCGCGTTCAAACAAACAAACAAACTCTCCAGACTCAGTAATTTTTATTATTTCCCTATTGTGTTATTGGTACGACTAAACCACTGCACCACTTTCAATGAAATGTGGCAGATAGTTTGATTGTAGAGCAAGCCATGTTCTACAATACAAATACTTTTCACACACGTAGATAGAGCCGCGGGTAATAGCTAGTATATCAAATAATTCAAAGGAATATTGTATGTCTAGCAGCTTCGGCAGAACAGAGATGGGCGAGTATGCGGAAGAACTGGTCAACTCAAGGTCTGCGAGGTTCATGCTCGCCGCTGTTGTTGAAGAGACTGGCCTGTAAGTACTTTAAAAGATATTTTATTTTTTTCTTTTTCTTTACCCGTTTTTCATATTTTTATTTTCGATCGATTTTTTAATACATCGATTTTTTTATAGTTTAGTTTCGTGGTTTTACAAAGTGGGTTGTCTTTTGTACTTACGCTTATTGTTTGATTTTTTACCAAATGCATTTTAACTTTTGACCTGATACTTTTGTCAATAAAATTATTTTTATTATATTCGACTGTCTGTCCGTTGTAAGAAGTAATGTGTAATTAAAGCTACATTTGTTATGAAATAAACTAACTATATATCTTTACATATATTCAAATGTATAATATTCGCTTAGATATTTTAAACCATTTACGGTTATTAATGCAGTTTTTAGAAATAGATAGACTGATTCAAGAAGAAGGTTTATATATAAATAATAAATAAATAAATATTCCGGACATCTAACACACAACGCTTTCTAATCCCAAGCTAAGCAGAGCTTGTGTTATGGGTACTAGACAACTGATATAAATACTTATATACTTTTTTTTGTAAATACATACATATTATACATAGAAAACACCCAAACTCCGAAACAAATATTTGTTGATCATACAAACATTTGGTCCGACCCGGGAATCGAACCCGAGACCTCAAGCTTAGCAGTCGCATACGCTACCACTACGCCACCGAGGCAGTGTAATATATGCATGTGAAAATACGAAAATTTCAAAAGAGTTTCGTGCAAAGTCGTGCTGAGTCGCTAGCAAAATATAGAACTAACATTAGTTAGTGTTCAGATTTAGTCTTTTGAAAAACAGCACAAAATATTATAAATTGTTACTTTACATTTTTTTCTGAACCACACCACTGAACTATTGTGCAAAATTTACATTACACATTGTGCACATGTACTGCGTCGGTGGCGCAGTGGTAGTGAATGCGACTACAGGTTTGAGGTCTCGAGTTCAAATCCTGGGTCCGACCAAATGTTTGTGTAATCTACAAATATTTGTTTCGGAATTAGGGTGTTTTCTATGTATAATACGTATGTATTTACAAAAAAAAAATGTATTCATATCAGTTGTCTAGTATCCATAACACAAGCTCTAGCACTAGATGCCGATGAGTGTTAGATGTCCGAAATATTTATTCATTTATTTATTATTTAATTTGAGATCATAACGTATTAACTAAAACTTTAAACTTGAGATCAATCAAGGGACTAGCGGTTTATACAGCATCGAATCAAACACGTAATAATATAGCCGATAGAAGTACCTATAAAAAACCTAACTTGTGAATTGTATTGTCGAGCTATTTGATTATTATTTTTGCTCCACGCGCCATAAGATGTTTTCACTAAGTACACATATATACACAATATACATGTAGCTCATTGAAAGCGTTCGGTGACGATGACGCGAGTGCCATGATTTTTGTTCACCCATTTTTTTTTCTTCGTGCGAAAATCCCCTCGGATACCACCTGCTGGTGGCATGTCGGACTCGAACCGACTAAAACCGCACGCCATCATGGGTACTAGATGCCGGGGAACCAGGAATCTCGATGTTCCCATTATTGTCGCACGCTCCGTAGCGTCCGCGCCTCTAACCGAGCCTGCTTCTGCCGGGGTGACGGAAGGCCTCATCTGTCACCCCAGGCTTGCGCTTATGGAGGACTGTAGAGTTCTAAGCCTCTCCCGATCCCACTCCGCCGTCTCCTTGGCAAGCATTATTTGCTCGCAGAAAGAAACGGCGGAGATTTTTGTTCACCCAAAATTTGTTCAACGCGCCTGAAGAATTTTTCACTTCAATAATCTATGAACTCCTATGGTTTTATAATTTACTTGGATTTCACTTTAATGATTATGTACTTGTAACAAAATATACGGCTTTAGAACGACCTGAGTCGCACCCTCTTAAAATACTGAATACTTACGAAAGGTATTTATTTATACCACTTCAGTGCGTTTTCAATGGATCAATAACTTGAAACCGTTTCGAAGTCTACTTACAACGCTTCATTGGTTTTAAAAAATATCATCATATTTCAAACGAGTTAAGAATGCGGTTTATTAAAGCGTGAAGCATCATTTTGAAGTAAACCACTTACGATGTTTTAACGTGACTGTACCTTATAATTTTTCATTTTAATATAATTTTCGTAAGGTTCAAAGAAATCTTATGGAGCAAAACTGATTTATTTAATTGGCATCCCAGTTTTCGAATTTCAAAATTTAAACTAGTGTTGATTAAATCTAAATATATTTTATTAAAATAAACCTAATCAAGTCTGTAAAAGTACTTTTTTTTTTTTGGATTTGGCAATTTGTGCCGATGTCGACAATTCTGCCAATGACAAATGATGAAGAGAATGCGTGTGTTAATAATGAACACAATGAAAAGAGCAAAAAGGAGGAAGAAAGAAATAGGTTAAAGCTTAATGGAATTACAGCGTATAAAGATCATTAACGCCTGAATAAGTTCTGGAGATGAATAATTTAAAAGAGAAGAGAAGTAAAAGTACTTGCCAAAACGCAGTTTCGAATTTGTATACTTGGGGGACATTCGTTTTTCGTAGCGTTCCATTTTTAATTTTTGTACATAGTTGCTAACGAATATGTGGTGTTGCCAATGACAGGTACTGTAGACTATTGTTTCTTGCAACATCGAATTGGCCTATAAAACTAAAAAAAAAGTATAATTGTCTTTGTGCCTTCGTAATTGTTTACGTTACTGGTACTCAAAAAAAAATCCATGATTTCATAACATTTTTATGATACATATATGACTAGGTCATGCGTGTATTAAAAAATAAAAATACGTCTATATTAAAATTAATTGTTATAAACTTTATGCCATAAAATGTCTCCGGTAATTGTTGTACAAATGTAAATTTGACAATTAAAGCAGAAACAATACATCACTTTCATTTCATCCAAAAGACTTCCACTACCTACTGCACATAACGCTTCCAAAAAACAGAATTTTCAAGTATCGGTTTTCCAGTAACGTATTTTAGATGTAACAAATGAGACAAACTTCTTAGCACTCCATGGATTCACCGTGCGGGTGCCGGGTCCATCGTGTGGCAGAGGGAGAAACTCAAAGCAGTTCCCAGGACTTACGACCTAGGTGTAGGTTTAAGGAGGCCCCCTTTAAGATACGCATCAACGGTCACCTTCACTGCTCGAGTTTCCCGCCCTACCTAGCCAAATTTGGTAGGAACCTGTTAGTGCAGCCTTGGATACTCGTTCTAAAATAGAACTTACTGCAGATCTCGACAGGCCAAGGTCTTTCAAAAGGTTATAGAGAGATTTAGCTGGTATACCTCTCGCTCCCACTTCTACCGCGTATAAATTAACCACATAGCCATTTTTGTTAAGTTCAGTTGTTAGATCGTAGTATTTATTTAATTTTATTCTATGGTCTTTAGGAATATTAGTTTCCCACGGAACAGTAAGCTCTACTAATATTATGTGTTTAATTTGTCTAGAGAAAAGGAATATGTCCGGTCTGGATGACGAAACACCAACATCCTCTGGGATTTTATAGTGCTTATCATACGTATCCATCAAAATAGTCCAGTCAGGTGCAGTACCTAGGATTGAGAAAGGCTTGCTTTTAGATTTGGTAGTTGAGCCATCCTTTATAAAGTTAATTTCTCGTTTATTTGTAGTCAATCCTTTTTGGGCTCTAGCTACTGAAAGACTTACTGCTTCACGTATGATTTCTAGTACTCTATCATGTCGGCGTGAGTAATAACCCCTATCAAGCAGCACCCTGCAACCTACCAGTAAGTGCCTAGCAGTACCTACTGCCTCACCACACGTATAGCAAGATTTTTCAGATGCTTTCCCCCATCTCACTAGGTTACTTTGGTCTGGGAGGGTCATTTGGAAGGCATTCAGATAGAATTTTAATAGGGCAGGAGACCAATCATATAGCAAGGTGCGCCATTTCAGGGCTAACGGGATGCAGAACTCACCTATAGTTAACCATTCACTTTGCATTTCTAGATTCATTGCATGCACTTTATATTTATCATTTTCATCTTGTTGTATAAAGGATTTTATTATTTCTCGGTCTCCCTTCCTCTTTGCGAAACCCAGCCCGACTTTATTAAACTGTGCACCAGCCATAAATTGTTTATGGAATTGAAGTCTTGACTCAAGCTCTGTAACATATTTATCTTTTGGGAGTGATGAGACTATTTCATCCTGGGATTGTCCCAAGACATGCATTTTGGTCACTCTGAGGTGTTTATAGAGTTCAGATGGCTTCTTTAATTTCATCCCAAAACTGTTTTGATCCCTAAATAGAGTTGAGGGGTCAGCTGAGTGTGCAATTCCGAGCCATGACTTCAATATCTTTTTGACATTTGCATCTAGTTTTACCAGGAGGCTTTTACTGATGTCATATACAAGGAAAGGCCAAGTCAGACGCGACGTAAGATAATTGTCGTATATCCAAACTTTTTTAATATTGTTTAATGGTTGTTGGTCTACCTTATTCAAGTCACTAAGAAAATTTTCGACAGTTACCTCTAAGAATGGTGTACGTCCTTTGTAATCAATCTTTCTACCAAGAAATTTGAAAGGCACTGCTTCAGCAATCGTGGTTACACATTGTCCTCCTATTGAGAGTCCCGGATCATATGAGGTATATTTGGTATTCCGCCTACCCAGACATAAACAGTGGCATTTACTTGGTTTTGCCCTCAGTCCGTCAGTCCAGGTACTAAACTCATCCACTTCAATTAATAACTTCTGACATTGTTTTGGATTACGTGTCAGTATGGCAAGGTCGTCTGCAAAGGCTAAGATGGACTCTGTGTATTTGTTGTTTATTTTAAACCGATAGCCCCATTTTTTCTCATGACTTATTATAATAAATAAAAATGAATCCCCGAAATGTATGTAGCTACTCACATAACTGCCGATCGACTGCACCAAATTGGATAATTCAATAACAACCGTACCGTGGGAGAGCTATGCTTCGGCATGAATGGGTCGGCTCGACCGGAGTGATACCACGGCCTCACAGAAAACCGGTGTGAAATAGCGTTTGCGCTGTGTTTCACCGAGTGAGTGAGGATACCGGAGGCCCATACCCCAACCCCTCCCCCCATCCCCTTTCCCATCCCCCAAAGGTCGGCAACGCACTTGTGACGCCTTTGGTGTTGCGGGTGTCCATGGGCGGCGGTAATCGCTTACCATCAGGTGATACGTCTGCTCGTTTGCCAACTATTCAATACAAACAAATAACAAGTTTTGTATTAAAGAAAATTATAAGAAAAGTAGAAGTGTAATTTTTTTTTTAGTCTACCGCTGTTCCACCTGTCGGAAGTTAAGGCGGCATAAATCATAAAAACAAGGTTTTCGGACATATATGAGTAGGACATATTAATAATTTTAGGTTATCGCAAATTTAGAAAATATTTACATTTAAAATAGCGGTACGAAGTTCGCCGGGCCAGCTAGTTTAATAAATTCAAGCGAATTATAAACTTTTTCTGAAATCCCTTGAAATTTATTCCAGCCTTCAAGTATCAGCTCATTTTAAAAATAATACATAAAAATATTTGTTTCCTATTTATATTGTATATTTTTTAAGATTATTTGTTCATGAGCATGACGCATGCATCAATTTCTCACATTACTTATTTCCTTCCATAGCATAATGGCAAACCTAGCCTCCCCAATCCCGATGATGGATCCTAACACGAACAACGACTCGGGATACGCACCCTCCAATATCGATGGAGATAAGGAGCACACGCCCCCTGCATCACCAACACAGAAAGAAGAGAAGAAAGAAGAAAAAGAAAAGACTGAACCACCGAAGAAACCGGAGTTAAAGTGAGTACTGAATCGATTGTTATGGTTTTATCAATCTGTTAATGCCTTTGCGAAGGAATGTATAAAGTTTAATTAATATAGTATTTTGTTTTTCTATCTTATTGACATTTCTTTCAGAGGAAATTTATGAACAAAATGAGGCTACGAATACTGTAGTTGTCGTATATTTAGACCATTGATGTTTTAAATTTTGCATTTGTACATTGCCTTTGGTTGTTGTCAATTTAGAATTTTTCTATTGCACATTTTGTACTTGTTATCAATTTTGCGTTTGTTAGATGCCAATGTTGTGACTTTTGCGTTTCTTCGTGACACTTTTTGAGTTGTTTTTCAATTTAGGGATTGTTTTTATTACAAAATGAATGTTACTTTGTACCATATTTTGCGTTTGTCTATTATGTATCTTTTTAGATGAGGTTTGACTGATCAGTCACATGTTTATATTTTAACATTCACTTGTCCGCTTTTTCCAATATTAGAAAGTGTAAATGTTTATTTTATTAACGAGAACTTCGTATATCTGAACAGTACATACAGTAACGTCAAAATATGAGAAGAAACTAATTTGAAAAGAGTAATTCAGATATAAAAAATGTTTATCATCTGGTTAAAATAGACCTGTCTTTTCAAGCTACTGCAGTGTCAGTTCCAATTTCCATCTAAAATTTGCTATACCTGTACCGTTAGGGTACCTAGGGTACCTAGCTAGTTTATCCGTCATACTACTTTCTTTGTATTAACTACGGCTGATAAAGATATCGTTTTCAATGAAGATTTTATCACATTGATGGTCAATCATAACCGAAATCAGGCAAAACTCTTCACATGTAGTTTCGGCTGACCTATACACAGTGTACGAGGGATAAGCATAGTGCATAAGCACAAGAGTCACACACATGTTACGCCAGGAGCAAAAAAATACATTATCATGACACCTTTATTAAGCAAACTGTTATCCATTGTGTAATGATGGTAATCTCGTACTTAAATAGATGGCAGCACTAACGTTACCTTATGTTACAAGTAAGGTTTTATATCTCTGCTCTGAGAACTGGAACGAACAGCTGACGGTTCCTCGTAAAACGTAACGAAAGGTACATGATATGTTCTCAAATAAATCCTTATTTACAGAGACGTCTTGGGATGAATACTAAAATACCTTTTAGTGATTGTGGTCATTGAAACAGAATATAAAATGTACTGAGACTGTTCGTTTCCGTGAATCTGTTTAATGATAGATGCCTTGGTAGCTAAAGCGGTTACATTATTGCTTCCTATTGCAGTGGGCGTTAAAGATTTGATCAGCACATGGGATAACACATTTATGAGCCACAAATTCTAAAAGTGTAAAATCTAAATAAGAGTTTTGCTATTCTCATTTATGAAATTAGGCAACGCTTTACTCTTAACTTCAACTGGATATAGTAACTTAATAAATAGAGATTTAACTACATTCTCTTATTAACCACTTTTAGTTATAAAGTATAAACTATACAATTCAGTATTTTTTTAATTCCGCTTTTCTTTGTTTTTCTTATTAGCAGACCTCACCGGAACGAAAAAAGTTTAAACATTTTTTTTCTTTTTAACGATATTCCATTTATGTCAATGTAATTCAATTTAATATGAACGTTTTTCCTTATATTGTATAAAGAAGGATAAACGATCAAACTTCTTATTAATATTCTATACAGCTTTCTTCTTGCTCATTTTATTTCTAAGCAGATATTGATAAAGTGATATTTAAGTACCTTTTTTTGTGTGGAAAGCTCCTTGGATACCACCGACTGGTGGCTTTGTTGGTTTCGAACCGACTAAAAACCGCACACCGTAACGTGTACTAGAAGCTGGGGAACCAGGTGCACCATCGAAATGAAATTCAAAATGACGTACCTCTAGCCACCTACGGTTAGTAGATGGCCCCCTCCTGTGTAAGAACCCTGATTCTCTTTTCTATATAGAAAATGGCGCGGGCACTTTGTGAGCTCGCGCCGCTAACCCGATCTGGTTTTGCTAGGGTGATTGTTGGCCTTACCTACCACCCCCAGGCTTACGCTTATGGAGGGCAGATATCATTTTGCGATCTCCGGTGCCCGAGTCGTCTTCGGTACCTGGCCCGTCGGGCTTAGCGGTTAGCGGAGAGTTCAGAGAAGACAGAGTTCCACGCGCCCTCGCTCCGCAATCTTTCCCAGTGATCACCTCCATCAGTAGGTATGAGAGGCTCCCGTGATGCTTCTCGAGCCAATCCTCCATAACGGGTCTTTTCGCCAATATAACGAAGTGCCCAAGAATATCTTAGTACCTGTAACCTTTTATTAGTGTTAATGACATTTGTTAGGATAAGAATTAGTCAACGAAGTTACGTGAGACGTTACTTATTTTATAAATGGAAAACTTTAACAATTCAACTGATTTTTTTTAAATAGCATGTAGGTATGTTATGAGTTACGGATCTTCTATTTAAGAAGTTATTTTCGCAAATTTGAAACAAGAAGACAAATAGACAACAGTCGTTGACGGTCCACTGCTCTACATAAGCTTCTGCTTGGAAAGAAGATTCCGGCCTACTACGAGTATAACGCGCTGGCCGGCCAGCTTGATAGGATTTGTTTCAAGTTTTCCTTCTCTTTTCAGTGATATTTTTTTATGTAGTATGCTCCCTTGGTAGTGTGGCGACCTCCACATACAGCGCCATCTACTGAAATTACACTGAACTACAGAGTAACGTACAATAAGAAGAAACTACCAATCCTGAATCGCGCAATAAAATTTCTCGCGCCGATTATCACAAATACAACATTCCAACATCAACTGTTGGGCAGTAGCCCGCCAGGCATGATATCCTCGTCTGGTCGGAGGATACTCCCTATGTGTTGGAGGGACATGTCACCCGTGCGCCCACAGTAGCCACTGAAACCCGTTGGATGAATAGGGATCGTAATAGTCTGGATTCTTATACGTCACCATAACTTGACAAAATCTACAAAAGACAGTTAAAAGAACTTAAAAATTTGCTCAAAACATTGTCTTAGTTACTTTTTAAAAAATAAATTCTGTTTTATTATCACGCTCCCCACTATCTATTCAGTCATTACTTAACCTGATATTTTGCAAGTAAGTGGGTTTTAGAACGCCCTAAAGGTGTGCTTTATAACAGCTGAGACTACTTTCCTTATTTTGTTTTTATGAGCAACTTTCATACCAGTACTAAAGTGTAAAATACAGTAAGAAGCTGTATATAAACTACATTTTATACATGTCAAAAATGAAACATGTAAAAGTTCGTGTGTTATTAAAGTATAGGTCATGCATTCATTATTTGTCGACGTAGTCTCAAAGAAGTTTTGTAAAATGTTTTTACAGAAATTGAAGCATATTCAGAAATTAATTTCATATATAATGCACCAACCTCACAAAATTTCTACATCTCCCAAAGGTTGGCTGGTAGAGAATGCCTTGGGCATTGAGCCCGCCGTTGTACACGTGTACATAAAGTTTTAAAATAAAATAAAATCTAATTTATTTATAAAATTCATTTACGTAACGTCGTTGTCTGAACTTTATTTGGTATAAAGAATTATCAGCGTTTTTCAAATTGACATTAAACAATCGACCGATGTTTAACAATGGACAACGAGTTGAGCAATGAATTTTTAATCAAATCTTTTTCATATGAAAAGTTAAATAATTGTCTATTTGAATGAAATCGTTCGGGATGTTGATATTTAACGTTATTTTTTATTTAGCGAGTTAACTCATGTGTTTTGCAACTCACGCCACGAAACTTCCAGGAATTCCCATATTAATATAATCCTTACACCTCTCAGACAGGGCATCTGATCTGAAACTACACAAAGCCTGTATGGGAACCAGATTGCTGATAAACATTATCATCATCATATATGTATTTACATCTAACACACAACGCCATCTAGTCCCATTCTAAGCAGAGCTTGTATTATGGGTACTAGGCAACTGATATAAATACGTTTATACTTTTTTTTTGTAAATACCTACATATTATACATATAAAACACCCAAACTTCAAAACAAATATTAGCAGATCATACAAACATTTGGTCTGACCCGGGAATCGAACCCGAGACCTCAAGCACGTCAGTTTATGTCTGCGGATTTTCCCGCGTGGATCTCAGAAATCGCGGTAATCATTTTTCGGATTATTAAATAGCCTATTACACTCACACAAATAATGCGGCTTTCTATTGGGAAAATAATTGTCAAAATCGGTTTAGTAGATCCAGAATTAACCCCTACTACCTTTTTTCCATTGAATAATGGGCAAAAGAGCAGCCGTTTCGCCTGATGGTAAGCGATTACCACCGAACATGGACACCCGCAACACCGGAGGCGTCACAAGTGCGTTGCCAGCCTTTGGGGGATGGACAGGGGGACGAGGGGAGGGGTTGGGGGGACAGGTGAAACACAGCGCAAGCACTATTTCACACCGGCTTTCTGTGAGGCCGTGATATCTCTCCGGTCGAGCCGGCCCATGCATGGCGAAGCGTGGTTCTCGCACCTTACAAAATTTACCTCCTTATAATATTAGTATAGAAACTCTACGTCATCATCTAATTGTTAAGTTCTGTTATTTCGTTCATGAGTCTTATTTACGATCAGAATTTTGGATTTTGATAGTACTAGCATTAATGTAATATGAATTGGAGAGGTAATAATTTTGCCTAACAGAAGCACTGATCTACTTTGAGAACATCGGACATTATGCTCCTCTTGGTAATGTGTTTACATAGTGTAGGAAACTCATTTCTAACACAAACATACGTTGAACTTCCGACCAAGTCGGTTATTACGCTGCACTAGAATTCACATAATCGGTTTAGTTCTCATTTTAACCTTGATTTAGTCTGAGTACTACTTATTTACACAATTACATGGGGAAATACGATGCTGTTCTATCCCTATTGAATGGAACGAAAGAAGTAATAACTGTTTTTAACCGACTTCAAAAAAGGAAGAGGTTCTCAATTCGATTTTGTATTCATTTTTTATGTTTGTTGTTACCTCATACTCGTAACTTTCGACTGGGTGAACCGATTTTGATGATAATTGGAAACAATTTTTTTATTGGAAAGCTGGTGCTTTCCATGTGGTCTCATTTTAATTTGGTCCAGTTCTTGAAGTCGTTGATTTTTTTGTTAAAATTTGTGATTATTCTATTTGATTAAAATGTAATAAATAGACTAAGAGCTAGCATGACTTACTGTTTAATTATTTTAAACTTATCTGACAAATAACTTCAGACTGTGATGTCACAAGTCTCGGATAGGAACAAATATATCAGATAACCATATATTTATCAGCAAAGTTTATCTGATTCATAGTGTTATATGTCATACAATTTGAAACTTTATCTGTGATCGGTGAAACAGGCCATAAGCATGGGAGAATACTTGTTACAATTGAGTCAAGGATTTTGTGATCTGCTTCCTAAATAAGGAGCACCATATTCGAAATTCTCACTGAATAAAAATGTCCTATTCAAAATAAGCGACTATCGCCGCCCATGGACACCCGCAACATTTGAGGCGTTACAAGTGCGTTGCCGGCCTTTGGGGGATGAGGAAGGGGATGGGAGAAGGGGATGGGGGAAGGGGTTGGGGGAGGGCCTCCGGTATCCTCACTCACTCGGTGAAACACAGCGCAGGCGTTGTTTCACGCCAGTTTTCTGTGAGGCCGTGGTATCACTCCGATCGATTCGGTCCATGCATGCCGAAGCGTGGCTCTCCAACGGTGAGAAAGCTACTTTAATACCTGAAGAAAGACAGACAAAATTTTCTAGTACCTTATGTCCTTCGGCTATTTTCGCTGATTACGCTTTTCACCTATGCATTTTTCTTTTTGAAAGCTTTCTCGTGTATTCCCCTAAAGCTATATTTCAAGTTAGGTTACACTTATAAAAGTGTGACATATTTTCCTTTAGATTTATATCATTGATAACAACAGATTTCTTGTTTATGATTGGAGCATGGTGTATATATCCTTTTAAACTCCATCTCCTCAGGAAAGCAGAAGCCAGGAGTATACAGTACGGTAGACGGTCGATTTCAGGCTTCGAGGAAAACTCGAGCCATGTTATATCACGTCCCCTTGAATAGAAGCCGCTTAGTCTGCCTATCCTGGCAAATTGATGTTAAGTCCCATTTGGGGTAACACTTTATTTATTTCATTTATATCTTTGTACTTGGTAATGTAGGGAAACGGGAATCGTATTCCACCCAACACAAAGGGAGGATCCTCCGGGTAGGCGAGGTGATCATGCCTGGCGAGCCACTGCCCAACAGTTGATGTTAGGATGTTGCGTATAAGATAATCGACGCGAGAACTTCTACTGCGCGATTCAGCATTGGTAGTTTATTCGCGTTGTAAGTTGTTCCGTAGTTCAGTGTATCTTAGGTAGATGGCGCTGTATGTGGAGGTCTGAATCTGATCAGAAACTTGAACAAATCTTTAAATAAAAAGTAATAAAAACCTATTTGCTCCTTATAGACGATATTGAACCATTCTAGAGAACTTGATGATACTGAAATACTTAAGTTTATTCTGTTTAACGTAGCGTAGCACGTCCACAGGTGACGTAAAGTGATGATTTGCGCAAAACGGCTGGCAGAAGCTTGATGCTAGAAGCCGAGGATCGAACTAAGTGGCGTGCAGTTAGAGAGGCTTATGTCCAGCAGTGGACTGCGATAGGCTGATGATGATTCTGTTTAAACTTTACTTTGAAGGTTGCTTACTAGGCCTACATTTTTGTTTCGTTTTTATTTTAGTTTTGTGTTGCTACAGAAATATATATCTTAAGGTATTAATATTACGATCAACTTTGGTAGAACGTCTTTATCTACGTCTCTGAAAAATTATACATTAACCATGTTTTTGCAACTTTATTCTTTAATGCTCAGCTCTAATAAGTCGTAGGGTAATTTTATTTTATTCATAGCCTTCTTCGGTAATTGGAATAGCTATATATACCGACTTTTTCTTCTTCCTAGCCTTTATTATTCCCAAGATTAACTATCGTTGGCTACTAGTTCAACCGGTTTTACCTGAATATAGGTTTTTGTCGAAGCGACTGGCATCGGACTCCCGCAACCCTAAATAAAGGACTAATTAACACTAAGGGCCAGTTTTCGCCACTTAATTGGATTATTTTGAACTTCTGTCAGATAACTATGGATTTCGTTTTCACAGGTCACATATATAGAAAAATATATCTGATAGCTATATTTATTTATGCAATCTTTATGTGTATGGTGTTAGATGTGAGAAAACTACCTTTAAAAAAGACGAAACGACAGCTCCCGCATTAGAAGTGTGCATCCTGTGTCGCGGGAGACTTTACAAACATACATGAAACACCCAGATTCAGAACAACAATGTAAAGATCACACAAAGTGTTGTCTCATATGGGATTTGAACCCAACAACACTTAGTGTAGTAGGAAACGGTGTGGCGACCGTTTAATCCACTAAGCCAACCGTGCAGAAATCTGAAACTTTATCAGGATTGATGAAATTGATCCTAAGTGTTATTTTTTCTATTCGAACCAGTAGTTTCTGAGTTAGCTCGATTAATCAAAGAAACTGACAAATCTCTATAGGCTATATTAATTGGATATGTCGTTATTAATCACATTAACATCCGAAGACCCTCCAATAGTAGATTGCAAGTTGTAACTAGACCATTGCTGTGTGACCTACAAACATTCCTTATGGGTCACTAGCAGGGGTTAGAGCAACGATCGGTAGTGTGCGATACAAATAACTAAGCATACATTGTTTGTCTTTCTCTGATCTTATAGGCTCTATATATCGCCTTATTCATATAGGTGTGTGTTTAATTTTAATTTTTTTTCCCAGAGGTATGGACAAAAATACTCTTACGTATTAATTGTTGTTCAACTGTGTTCATCCAGTGACTAATCTTTTCGAAGGTAGCGTCAAAGGCGAAGGTAATTTCTTCGAGATGCTTTGCAACGACCACTACAGCCACATGTGTGTGTGTGTGTGTGTGTGTGTGTGTATAAGGTATACACGTGTAAACATAGTGTAGTCTTTTTTTATTGAATTGGGGGCAAACGAGCAGGCGTGGTAAGCGATTACCGCCGTCCATGGACACACGCAACACCAGACGCGTTACATTCGCAATGAGTATGGTAACCACCACTCTTGGATTCCAATGATGCTTCTGCATCATTGGGCCACCGGTCTAGCACTCACCAACAAAACACGAGAGCACAAACACTGCCATTTGATATAAATATTGTCATTGTCTTTTAAATAAGATATATTTCTCAAAGATTCAACAAGAGGACAACAGCTTAATTGAAATAGTAGGTACAGAATTTCTCAGCCTAAAACATAGTAGGCACCTACTAATTGTATTACTAAAGTTCAATTAACTCTATAGGCAAAGGTGCGATAATCGAATAATAGGAACACTGGTCCTATTCGATTGTTATGCTAAATTCATTCAATATCGAATTAAAATGCTAATCGAGTACCTATTTTAGGTGTATGTAATAGAAGTGTTGTTGTTTTATACAAGAGTAGCTGACCCATTCAACCACGGTTGAGTCTTCTATTGCTGCTCCTATTGCTCCTGAGATTAGCGCGTTCAAGCAAACAAACAAACTCTTTAGCTTTATCCTATATTAATAGTGACGGTTCACAAATGCGAACAAATCATCTATACCACCATCGCAATCGGCTAACGAAAACATCTACGACAAACAGAAGCTAGGTATGACCTAACCACAGTTTTTCGTAGATGTTTTGTGTTAGTTTAGAAGTAATAAAAAAATAATTATATAGGTACTTTATTGAGGAGAAGGAGTACTTGAGAACTTCTACCGTGGGAGAGCCACGCTTCGGTATGCATGGGTCGGCTCGACCGCAGTGATACCACGGCCTCACAGAAAACCGGTGTGAAACAGCACCTGCGCTATGTAAGCTGTGTTTCACCGAGTGTGTGAGGATACCGAAGGCCCATACCCTAAAGGCCGGCAACGCATGTGTGTGATGTAATGTACATACATTTTCTTTTACATTCTATTACCGCTCGGTTCAACAATATTTTTAATTAAATATTATGTCTATACTAGTTAGTATAAATATCTTCTTGATTATACATATATGTAGTATTTATCATCGTCAACTCCTCCCTAGCTTTTATTATTCTCAAGATTAATTGGGATCGGATACGAGCTCAACCGGTTTTACCTGAATAACAGTTTTTTCACGGAGTAACTGCAATAGGACCTCCGGTTATAAAAACATTTATCTATGTGGTTATATCTGTTCCAAAACCAATTTTGTAGTCAGGTGGATATTGTTAAGTTTCAATGAATATTACAGTACATCACAAATGTATTGTCTTGAAATTATAGGCATAACATTCCCTACATTAAATTCCTAATCGGAGGTCTCAATCGCACAAAAGTAATGGTTAGGGCTGACAGCTGGCGAGACAGTATTTGCGACTTGACGCAAAGAGATTGTAACTGCTACTTATCAGAAGATATCACACATATGATACGCCGTCCTGTCCCAGAGATTTCTTTAATTTCTTCTTGCTGTGAATTCCTGTTCTCCATTCGTCGAATAATTTGCATAAAATTGGATGGAAATAGATTTATACATAATAAACATCATGTCCACGTCTTTTTATACGTGGGGTAATGGCTTTAATCCCGCCGAGTGCGATTGTCGAGCGGTGTGTCGAAATTGAACCAATCAAAACCACACGGTGTGTGATTCTGCGCCTCAAGTAGGACAGCTCTATGAACAACTATGCTAGGAGGGGCCCAAGTGACTTAACACTCCTGTCTGCAATAGTGCAGATTTCCTTCAGAAACACTTCGATGGCTGTCTGACCCAACCTTTAACGACTGTTATTGAAACGGGATATCTATGAAGTACTCATATAAGATTTTATTCGATAGGCCTTTATTACCTATAAAGGGTCAGGGTATAGTTTTATTAATGGGTTGTATCACCATCTTAAGATAAGTACAATCTAAAGTAATCCGGTTTCAAAAGGGTCATTATAGATAAACAGACTTTCAGTCTCCCTAACTACAAAAATTGTTGTCAATACTAGTCCTTAGTACTATTTATAAACTATCTTTATAATATATACTGTAAAATTTCAAAGCAGTCAAGATCTAAAAATTAGATTAGGCCACGAAGATGAATAAATATTTCAGACGTCTTAACAGACATCGCCATCTATCTTCAAACTAAGCAGAGCTTGTACTACAAAAGTACTTAAATACGTTCTATTTTTGTATGGAGTAGTTGGCAAACGTGCAGACGTATCGCCTGATGGTAAGCGATTACCGCCACCCATGGACACCCGGCTCAGGCGCTGTTTCACACTGGTTTTCTGTGAGGCCGTGGTATCACTATGGTCGAGCCGGCTCAGGCATGCCGAATCGTGGCTCTCCCATCCCTGGTGTGATGGAAAGCTTGAGTAGAATCCAAGAGGTGGGGGCACCATACTTACTGCAATTGCAGAAAATGCAATATAACCTACACTAGTACTACAGATGCCTCTGTGGCACAGTGATAGGCAGAGATAATGCTTTCCACTATTCGATATACGTACTTGTAACAACTATACTGTATTGTGTATTAAAATATACCCAAAACATAAAATATTATTCTAACTCTTGTGTTCTCTAAAATTGAGCCTCCAATTTCCGTCTCTGTGCGGTCAACTTACTAAACAGAAAACTTGGGCGCTACCGGGAAATTTGTTCAACAATGTTTAAACACCTTTTGATGCAAACTTTGTCAAGAGTTATTAGGTAAACATTGATTATTTTACAACTTGTAGCATAACAGAGACAGAGGAACATCGAAATTTATTAATTGGAAACAATTACTGAACATTCTTTAACAACATAGATACTTATTTTATTACAATAATTTTCATTTATGTTTCATTAAAAGCTTAATTTAAACGAATAATATATTACCAGTATTTACCATGGGAGAGCCATGCTTCGGCATGATTGGGCCGGCTCGACCGGAGAAATACCACGGCCTCGCAAGAAACCGGTGTGAAATAGCACTTGCGCTGTGTTTCACCGAGTGAGTGAGGATACCGGAGGCCCATTCTCCTCCCCTCCCCAATCCCCCTCCCCATTCTCAAAAGGCCGCTAAACGCACTTGTGACGCCTCTGGTGTTGCCAATGTCCATGGACTGCGGTAATCGCATACCATCAGGCGATACGTCAGCTCGTTTGCCCCCAATACAATAACAAAAAAAAAAGGAAACACAATCATTTATTATTGTATTCATTTTGCTTCAGAGTAGTTGATATACCTTCTCAAACTAAACGCTATCTTTCTTTCTATGCCGACCGGTCAGAACCTAGAACTCACAACCAGCGCACGTTATTCCCTCGATCCCGGGTCCTTTAAGCAAAGCGTAAAAAAGCATCTTACTAGACCACCGTAGTGTGGGTCACCATGCTGCATATCCACATTAGCATTGAGGATGGTGACCACCACTAATGAATTCTACTCACGCTTCCCATCAGACAAATGAGGGTCATTTTGGCAGATAAATATAAAAAATATATCAAACAAATCATAATACATAAAGTCTAATACGAGTATATATATTCTAGTCTAGACATGTAATCAAACTGATGATGTTGTATTACACATATGTAAAACAAATTTGATTTGAAAAAGCCCAGGGGTTTACCATTTTAAATGTTTTACATCGCATCGTACGACGAACTGGTCTGATTTGATCAAGCAATCAATTTTGTTGATGAGAGGCCTTATTTGCTTTTGTTGTTTTATTTTAAATAAAAAGGGCTAGGTATGTGCAGAAGTAATAAAAACGTAATAAATATTTGTCAATCACGTACGTAGCGTATAAAGGGGAGCTATAGGTACATAGGAAAACGGGATGAAAGCTATACAACATCAACAAACCGAATTATATTTTTAACACGGGTTCCTTTTTCATTTTGATATATTTACGTTACTGAAATTGTTAGTTTCACATTAAAGGTAACGTATGTTTAAGTATATTTAGGATAAATAGTTCAGGGCATTCGAGAACTAAGTGAAATAAAACAAACAATAACGATACGAAAATAAATAGAAATTGAAATTTTCTGTAAGTGCATTTTGATGAAAAATTGTCTTGACGAGCGAGGATGTAAGATAAGAACCCGAATATTTGATAGAATACATATTTCATTATCCTCTTCACGTATGTTGATATATATACCTAGTAGGTATATAAGCTAGTAGTACTAGCTGACCCACGCAACCTCGTTTACGTCTGCTATTGCCCGTAGCGAAATAATTTTCCCCCGTTTTTGTAACATTCTTCATTGGTGTTCCGCTCCTATTTGTCTTAGCGTGGTGGCCTAGCCTGCCTTCCTCGATAAACGGGCTGAATAACACTGAAATAATTTTTCAAATCGGACCAGCGGTTCCTGAGGTTAGCGCGTTCAAACAAACAAACTCTTCAGCCTTATAATATTAGTGTAGATATAAAAAAAGATTGTTATTCGTTGTTCAATTAATGCATTATTTAAGAACCGTTTTACAGATTTGTATAGATCTTATTTTGGTGTATGTTTAGGTAAAGAAAATTTCAATTGATTCGATAAAATTAGGAAGCTCGTTTAATAAATTTAAATTCATTAAAATTTTGTCAGGACAATTCAAGTTGGACGTGATTCGCAGCGGAAGAGTAGTGTGATAATGATAAACTACAAATTATGCTACCAAGAATGTATTTATCTAACTGTGGAGGAACGGGTGTCTTGTTCCGCCAACACTAAGGGAGGATCCTCCGACCAGGCGAGGTGATCATGTCTGGCGGGCTTCTACCCAACAGTTGATGTTGGGATGTTGTATATACGATAATCGACACGAGCACTTCTACTGCGCGATTCAGGATTGGTAGTTTATTTGTGTTTTACGTTGCGGCGTAGTTCAGTGTGTGTGCGGTAGATGGCGCTATAGTATGTCGCTGTTGCGCTGTATGTAGAAGTCGCCACATAACGTATGATTATAGGTACTAGGTTAGACAAATATAATACACTTGCTTATATTTAGGCACGAGTATCATGTTTACGTATAATTACAGACGAGAATGATGTTTGTTTTCGAAATTATAAACAAAGTTCCCATTCCTTTTATTATTCTTCTGTACCCATAATTAAAGGTTAAGCAACTCATTTTTACTCGACTGTACCAAAAGAAGTGATATGTTTTGAAGTATGAACGTATAGTCCGTTCGCTTAGATACGGTTGCTTTGATTGCGCCGCCGCTGTACTTGCGGGTTTTTGTCAAAGGGACGCCGAAATAATATCAAAGAACCCGCCTGCGAGAACCCACATGTAAGTATGATTTGTCAGTTTACGCCGTTGTATGAATTAATACATTAATTTATTTAGTAAAGAATTACCAACCGTCATAACAATATTATTACATTTTTTTAGATATAGTGAGGTCTCCTTCGTATTGTCTGACTAGCTACAGGTAAATATAGCATGCTAAGTACGGATATCAAAGTGGAGAGAATTTTTAACAAATTGAAAAAAAAAATTGTAACAAAAACACACATAAACCAAGTACTTAAATAACAATACAAAATTAATATCAAATCATATCACAATAGACTACAAACCATATCTCTTCTGTCTCACCAAAGGCAGATTAAAAGCAATGAAACAAGAACAAATAAATTAAATCAAATCAAACAAATCTTATAAACCAGATAAATCAAAAAAAAAATTAACAATCAAGTGAATTAAATGAATCAAGTTAAAACTAGACAAAATGAGATAAAATTAAATACGTAATTTTATTAAATAAATATAAGAATGTCACAACAATAACCACAATTGCGTGCGGGTGTACTGTCTAAACGAATGGACTATACATATGTATATTTTGACTTGAGAAATGTTGCCAGATTCATCTTAATTGTGAGACTGATGTGGCCATTTCATCACGAACGGTCCGATGTGACCGAGGCGGTACTAACCTTCCATAGAAGACCAACCTTAAAGGACAGCATTCGTGCTATCGTATTTCGTTGGTGAGTAAAAAAACGAGGGCCTAATGATGCAGAAGCATCACTAGGCCGCCATGGTGTGGGTTGCCATGATTCATTGTTGCATTGTCTGCTTTGGCAATGTGTAAGGTGACCACCACTCTCGCAACTCAGCTAGTATACATATAATATTGTTTACGATATTCTATTACTTTAGGAAGTAATAGTGTAACTATTTCTTTCTGGGCAAGATTATCGTTTTTAGGGTTCCATTCCTGGAAAACAGAACCTTCATAGGATCACTTTCTTTTCCGTCTATCTGTCAAGACCCTTTTTCTAAGGAACCTATCCGTCTGTTAAAGGCTGTTAATCATCAATGACAATACATTATATTTTATCCCCACAGAAAGAAACTTAGTCGGTTGAGCAGCAGTTCCTTGATATCCACTCCTCGACGCCGCTTCAGGAGTGCGGCGTCAGCAGCCAGGTTCACTATCTTCAGGGCGAACAGAGCTGGCAAGCTGCGTGCCAAGTCCTTTGCTAAGAAGGAGAAAAAGGCTACACAAACACTTGCCATTGTATTAGGTAAGAAACTGCTCTCTTAGCTAAATTTCCTTACAGCTAAAACAATTAGAAAATCAGCCCCCTATACAAGCCTGACATTTTTCGACCATAAATATTGTTAGAAAACTAACATAATCTCAACGCTAAGACAAAATAACTACAAGAAGACAAAAGAATACAGGCGTTAGCGATTGCAGAAAGCGAATCGTCGCGAAACACTTGCCACTTTGGCTAAGTAGTAGTTATATCGAAATCTATTTTTATGACAAATAAGAAACAAATTATAGTGTAGAGCCTGTTTATAAAACACATTATGTATTATCAAATGCAATTATTTATGAAAATATGTTATACTTTTAGAGAAATCGTTTTACAAAGTAAAATTTAAAATTAGAAATTATGAATGTTAATATTACGTTTAAGAAAAACTTATGAATAAAACCGTCTGTATTTAACATCAAGTTAAAGATTGTAAGGTTGAGATGTTCTCAAAAATGTAAATTTCTTGATAATATTTTGTTAAGAAACGTGTATAGAAGTTACAATTTCTTCGTTAAACATTCCTAAGTTGTAAGAAACTCTTCTGTAACACTAAATTTAGATGTTAAATATTTTCTCTAAATTAGAAGTAAAATGCACATTCAGAATCTTATATCTGTTGCCTAAACTTTTAAAATATTTGTTGAATCTGAACAATTTTAACTTCTGATAAATGTTCCCAACGCTTTAGGGAGACGATGCGACGAAAATACGGGAACGAATGCCCTATTTGAATCCAAAACTTTCAAGATTTAAGAGAAAATAACCTGCTTCTAAAGAAATATATTTTTATTAAAGAAGAAATTTATTGAAGTAAACTTCTAGGAAAATTGTTTACTGAGGATTTGTTCTAGTTGGTTCTTTTGTATTTAATTTATGAGGTTAAAAGTCCCAATAATTTTAGTATGTAATTTTTATAAATACTGAATCTTTGTGGTGTTGATATTCAATTATAATTGAACATCAAATTTTTATTGATGGCCTGGACTACGACAAACATTTCAAAACTAAAATCAGCTAAATCGGCCCAGCCGTTCACGAGTTTAAGCGAGACAAACGAACAGCAACTGATTTTTATATATTTTTATTATTATATAGGGGGCAAACGAGCAGACGTATAACCTGATGATAAGCGATTACCGCCGCCCATGGACACCCACAACAACAGAGGCGTCACAAGTGCGTTGCCGGCCTTTTAAAGATTTCTTATTTTTCACCCACAACATTAAAGGGGATATGCACGCATATATACATTATTTTTAATATGTGCCTTTTGCTGTTAGAACGAGAGGTACACAGTAAAACATATCTTACTTAAACTTTAGATTCGTGTAAAAAATTTGCAGACTTTAGATCTTCGACATGAATTAACTAGCTGAACTCCGCGGTATGAAGCTACGAGTATATCTATATAAATTGTAGCCTATGTGTTAATCTGATGTATAAGCTACATTATTGTAAAATTTCATTAAAATCCATTCAGTAGTTTTTGCGTGAAAGAGCAACAAACATACTCACTTACATACTAACAAACTGTCGCGTTTGTAATATTTGTAGGATTATATACCTTTTGTTATTTTTCAGGAGTTTTCCTCTTTTGCTGGGCGCCATTCTTCTCCTGCTCTGTCCTTGACGCTATGTGCTCCAAGTTCGGCTTTCCATATTCCCCCGGAGTGACAGTGTTCATTCTGACCACGTGGTTGGGCTACATCAACTCATTCCTCAACCCAGTCATCTACACCATCTTCAACCCTGAGTTCCGGAAGGCGTTTAGGAAGATATTACATTGTGGTACCTAGCCCGTGGACTATTACGTAGTGTATGACTAAAAAAAATATAGACTTGCTCAAAAAGTAGTGGTAAAATATTACGCTTGAAACTACACTGAAAATTAGACTTTCTACTGTGAATCTTAAAGATTCGTTTCCATTGACCTTCTTGGAAGTCTGTTGGACTTAAGTGTGCTGTGTACGAATATGTTACTTCCAGTGTTAAATTTAAGTTATCTATCAAGTTAATGTGTCTATAAATGTGTTAAATTGCTGTGAAACTGCAGAATGTCTGTCAAACTACATGAAATTTTTTCATACCGCTGCGGATCTGTCAGACCGCAATGAGTCTTTACATAATGTCAGCCCGGCTAAGGTCTGACAGACCGCCACGAGTCTGTTATGGCTACGATTAGGAATTTAAAAAAAGAATGTCTAAAAATAGTGAAAATGCTTGGATCTGACTGTAAATGAACAATTTGATAAAATATTCGTTAACTTGAACTATAAATAGTGAGGAAAAGATATTAAACGGTGTGTATTGAATTGATATGAGTATGACAAGCTATTCTACGTATAGTATCATAAGAATTCTTAATTCTTTTTACATCGAGAATATACAAACTGCACATGTACACGTTTCTATATAAAGAATTTTGGAGTTTATTTAACCCACGAAATAAGATCGAAGATTCTATGCAAACATTTCTTAATTTTTCATCTCTACCTAAGTTTTCCTGTGGTTGTGATGTTCTTTTAGTGTATTATTGTAAAGCAATAAATTCCTACTGTAAATAATTAAGTAGTAAAATAATATTTAGTACTAAATTATGCGACTGTATAACAAGATATAGTTATCATTAACAATTGTGTGAGATAAGTGTTACAGCTCTCTGTTTAATAGTAATTGTAAATTATTCAGATTTAAATAATTAATAACCAAAGCTTTGAACTGTGAAATTTATTATTTAAGTTAAACATTATCAAAATTTATTTAATATCTGATTCCAATAATCCATTTTTATTATGCCATATTAGTAAATAGGGATAATCTTTTTATTTTTTTATACAACGCCCGCATTAGGAATATTACCGTGGGAGAGCCACGCTTCGCCACGCATGTGCCGGTTCCACCGGAGTGATACCACGGCCTTACAGAAAATCGGTGTGAAACAGCCCCTGCACTGTGTTTCACCGAGTGAGTGAGGATACCGGAATCCCTACCCCAATCCCTTCCCGTATCCTCTTCCTCATCCCCAAAGGCAAAAAAATACATAAACAAACTTACATGAAATGGACTCAAAGAACATCCAGATTCCAAACAACAATTTGCGGATCACACAAAGTGTTGTCCCATGTAGGATTTGAACCCACAATTCTTATCGCAGTAGAAAGCGGCGTCGCGACCGCTTAAACCACTAGACCAATAATCCAGTTGTAAATTTATTAATCCATGTCAAAATTCAAGTTACTAAAAGCCCATACATAGTTGATAAACACCATATCAGTGGTCAGCACCTCCTGTGACCTCCTTTCTGAAGGAGAGCCTAAACCCCTCAGTAGACTACTGAATTTGTTAACATCAACACGACTTTTTATACATTTTTGGTATAAAAAAAATCGTATACAACACAAAAGGTAAAGAAGCCTTATAAAGGTTTTTTTTAGTCTGTGTTCAGTATTGTTAATATTGTGACATTATCTGTGACGATAAAACCTTCAACCCAGTACACAACTGCAGATGACAGCTTTGTTTACAAGGGTTTAAAAAATGGAGAGATCTAAAATATATTTACTTGGACATTATCTTAAAACTTTTGTCATTCCTATTGAGACGGATTTTATTGTTTTTTAATTAAACTTAAAATGTTTATAGTATTTAGTATGTTTCATAGCTACAGAATAGTAGAAAAAACATGTTGTGTTGCCATAAGATGAATCGTTTGTAGATTTTTTTTTAAAATCTCTAAGAGCTATGTTACAATGAGGTAAGTACATTTAAATTGTTCCCAGTCTTACCTCTCTTTGCGTCTTTAGTATACTGTCCAAAGCTCATCATCTTTCTAGCCTTTATTATTCCCAAGATTATTAGGGGTTGGCTACTAATTCAACCGATTTTACCTGAATATCAGTTTTTCCACAAAGTGACTGGCATTGAACCTTCGCAAACCCGGGCGAACTGAATTCGAATGTTGAACTACGAGTAGTTGTCAGTATATCTGAGGGCACTTACTTTCCAATAACGATTGTCATACATGACAAACGGGACCGATGGCTTACCGTGCTCTACGAAGCACAAACGTGAAACACCAAACTTCCATACTCCGGGCTGTTATTAAGAATTTCTTGTAAGTAAGACCCAATAACACTTTCACTTACCATCGGGCGACACGTCAGCTCGTTTGCCAGCTACAACGGCGTGTCAGTGTGCATTCATATCAATCCGTTTTGAGAATTCATTATCATCAACAGACCATCACTGTCCAAAGCTGGACTCAATCTTCTCCATCATCATCATCAGGAATTGCACGCCACTTAGTTCGATCCTCGACTTCTTGAATTATATACTTAATATACATACATACATATATATATATACGCATACATTCAGGTCTTTTACACCCAAAATGAGTAGACAGGTACGTAATAAATATCCACATTTTTTCGACTTTAATTTATGTACAAAAATAGATGTTATTATCATAATACATAACACAAATAATTACAAGTTATTGATCTCTTTTCCAACCAAAATTAATTATATAATTAAATATTTTTGTAGTCGAATAAACCCCTTTTTGAACCGACTTCAAAAAAGGAGGAGGTTCTCAGTTTTTTATATTTGTTACATCAGAACTTTCTACTGGGTGCTTCCCATGTGGTCCCATTTTAATTTTACAGTTTTTTTTTCGATTTTTTTTTGTTCATTTCTTTTAATAGTTTCGTATGGTCCTTGTAAATAAACCCTTGCTTAAATAATCTCTTCATAGAAGGGGCGGTCCTATGAGAATACTCTAAAGTCAGATGTATGTTAACGCCAAAGTTATATTGTAAATATGATTAATGTTAAACTGTAAATAGCAAGTGTAATTGTTAGTTAAAATAAAGTTGTATTTATTGATGTTGAAATAAATGGTACATTATGTGGTTTAGCGTTTTATTTAACTCATTATTACTCATTTCCCCGATTCTAGGGGGTGACAGGTACCTCAGACGACTCAGGCGGCGGCGATCGCTAAAAGAATCTCCGTCCTCCATAAGCGCAAGCCTGAGGGTGACAGGTGAGGCCACCAGTGACCTTAGCAGAAGCAGGCCGGGGTGCGACGCGAGCTCTGTAAAGTGCTCGCGCCCTTATGTAGTATATAGAATAGGAATATTAGGGTTCCTACACAAGAGGGGGCCACCTACAAACAATGGGTGGCCCGAGGTTCGTCGGGGTTCCAGGGATTTCCTTCCAAGGGTGCACCTGGTTCCCCAGCTTCTATTTAGTACCCGAGACGGTGTACGGTTTTTAGTCGGTTCGAGTCCTACATAACCACAAGTGGTATCCAAGATGATTTCGGCACAAAAAAGAAAGGGGGAGACGGGAGAGGAACAAAATTTATATTTATATATTAGTGAAAGTATTTTTTTACAGATATTACAAGATATTTTTTTACAAGTCGTACTTTACAGCTAGAAGGCGCGGCATATTCTTAGACTCACTCTATCTAAAAAATATATTATAGTCCTAAAAATATTGCTTGTGATGGCTACGAAACCGACGAAAATCACTCTGAGTGAGGATACCGGAGGCCCATACCCCAACCCCTCCCCCCATTCCCTCTCCCCATCCCCCAAAGGTCGGCAACGCACTTGTGACGCTTTTGGTGTTACGGGTGTCCATGGGCGGCGGTAATCGCTTACCATCAATGATGCGTATGCTCGTGTGCCCCCTATCCAAAAAAAAAAGTACAAGCAATAATTTTGTACTACAAACTACAACTACAAAGTTCTCCGCTACGTCTGTCTGTTCGCGATAAACTCAAAAGCTACTACACGGTTTCTGATGCGATTTTTACCAATAGATAGAGTGATTCGTGAGGAAGTAGTTACTTATATTTTCATTCGTTACGTGTCAGTTTTATTACTAATGAAGTGCAATGACATTATTAATATAAAAATTCACACCTTAAAGAAGAGTCCCCACAGACTACAAACTTTTGAAACAGCCGTTAGTTTGATTGGTTTCCCGCGGTAATTTTTCTTGCTCTAAAATGTACATAATACATCGTAATTCTAAATTGAGACTAGTGACAATTGTCACAGAAATCTAGCCCGTGGGTAAGCCACGCTTCGGCATGAATGGGCCGGCCCGATCGGAGTGATACCACGGCCTCACAGAAAACCGTTGTCAAATTGCGCTTGCGCTGTGTTTCACCGAGTGAGTGAGGATACCGGAGGCCCATACCCCAACCCATCCCCCCATTCCCTCTCCCAATCCCCCAAGGGTCGGCAACGCACTTGTGACGCTTTTGGTGTTGCGGGTGTAATCGCTTACCATCAGGTGATGCGTCTGCTCGTTTGCCCCGTATTCAATAAAAAAAAAACTTAAAGATTTAAAATATTTAAAATGCGGTCCCTCAATCGTTACAGACTATCTGCTCGATATCGCGAAGTATCTAAAAAATTAAGGTGCTGAATATCAGTAGGTACTATCATAATAAATTTCAGGTAGGCGACTGTACGGTTGGCCTCGTGGTTTAAGCGGTCACTACGCCGCTTGCTACTGCGCCAAGTGCCGAGGGTTCAAATCCCACGTGGGACATCACTTTGTGTGATCCACAAAATGTTGTCCTGAGTCATGTATGTTTGTAAAGTCCCCCGCGACACAGGATGTATATTCCTAATGTGGGAGTTGACTCCTAAAAAAAAAAAGAAAAAAAAAAAGGGTACTACACTACACAGAAGCAATAGCTTGCCATTACTTGATTTCTATTCTCACTGCCTCTTTATGACCCTCAAAACGAACTCATTCTTTTCTGTACAATCGAACATCGACAAGAATTTCCCTTGAAACAGAGCCAATCAATTGGAGTCCACGTGTAACCAATAAAAATTAAACTGCACCAATTATCTCTAACCCTCCACATCTCGTTTAATTGAAAGTCCGCCGGTATTGAAATCTATGAATCGTTTTACTACACGGATCACAGTTAACTGAATGACACAGCTGGAGTAATTGGAAATTTCTTTGATGAACGTTTCAACTGTAGATATAATAGTCCGGTCAATTTAGACATTCGAAGTTACATAAAGTCCCAACAAGCTGAATTTTTGTGAAGTTGTTCAAAACATAATTATAAACAATGTCTGGAAGTTCCCCATCATTCCCCTGTAAGGAAAAAATTTAATTCAAGGTCAAAGGTCAAAAAAATGAGTTTTTCACGATTTTCAGCAAAACGGTAAGTTTTATCATAAAAGTACCTCAGACAAAATTGTAGATCATAAAATTATCTATAAAAAATGTATCAATACTTTTTTTCTTACGAGCCACCGTTTCTGAGATATAACGATTCTAAAAGTTATAAAAGTTGTTATCGTCATAATATGCACACGTTTCCACGCCACCTATGAGGTAGTGTACTTAGCGCGTTTTTGTTAACATGGTTTCCCCAGTAGGCCTACTCCACGGGTCAGTTGTGATCCTGTTTAATGTAAAACTATTGCAAAATAACGGAAATTTTCAAAGATTGGGAAAGATAAAAGCGATGTAAATGAAAAAAAAAGTGTTGAAGTTTATTCGTCTTATTCGTAAGTTTCAAATTCTTGTTCTTCTTCTTGATCTTCTTCTTGTTCTTCTTCTTGTTCTTCTTCTTCTTGTTCTTCTTCTCCTGCTTCTTCTTCATCTTCATTTTGGATGCAAGTAAATTGCGTCAATAGCGATGTATCGCATGATACTTCGTCGGAATCAAACGAATCCTCCATTGTTTGTGATTAAATATTAGAGCAATTGACAATTTGTGCACGCCAAAGAACAAGACAGTCCGACTTTTTTGCAACCACATTTAGCACTGCATCCCTTTTTGCAGTTGCAAAAAATAGTGTTCAGCAGTTTTTCGTAATCAGAATAGTTTCGGCTTAAAGATTAAGGGACTGGGTTTCTTTTTACCTGATATTCTTGTAGTTAAAACTTATGTATATTATATATTGTAAGTATAAGTTACAATGACCGATAGAAAAATATTTAAACATTTAATATATATATATATATATTATATAAAATTTTACAACTCTAGATGTATATACGTGGCGTACTCATGCATATTATGACGATAACAACTTTTATAACTTTTAGAATCGTTATATCTCAGAAACGGTGGCTCGTAAGAAAAAAAGTATTGATACATTTTTTATAGATAATTTTATGATCTACAATTTTGTCTGAGGTACTTTTATGATAAAACTTACCGTTTTGCTGAAAATCGCGAAAAACTCATTTTTTTGACCTTTGACCTTGAATTAAATTTTTTCCTTACAGGGGAATGATGGGGAACTTCCAGACATTGTTTATAATTATGTTTTGAACAACTTCACAAAAATTCAGCTTGTTGGGACTTTATGTAACTTCACTCTCATTTTTTGGTCTAAATTGACCGGACTATAATATGTTTGACACGGTAAATTACTTTGAAAAGTCGTGGTTTGGGATAAATGTAATAAAATTTATATTAGAAGTGTATTAATTAACATTAGAGGTGTCACAAGTGCGTTGCTGGCCTTTGGGGATGGGGAAAGGGATGGGGGAAGGGTTGGAGTGTAGGCCTCCGATATCCTCACTCACTCAGTAAAACACAGCGCAGACGCTGTTTCAAACCAGTTTTCTGTGTGGCCGTTTTATCACTCCGCTCGATCCGGCTCTTGCATGCCAAAGCGTGAGTCTCTTACAGTCTCCTCTACTATAATATGCATATTTTACACAAATAAATCTTCCCCTTGATCACTATCTAAGTCTAAGTGAGTGAAGGCCCGTGTGGGATACCATACGTTTAAAAAGGCTTTTAATTAATCTGTGTCCAAATGTTTCATATAGAATACTGAAGATACACTTCTAGAACTTAGTAATCAAACTTTGAATCAAAAATATATATGCAAATGTTATAAATAATAACAAAGATTTTTCAAAGTTTCACGTTTTCACTTAGGTACAAGAAAATACCCACCCATTAAATTGGTTTCCCTCGCTTAATATTTGAACATAATTAACAATAGCTCATATTGCACTCATCTAACTGTTCAAGTAAGAAAGGAAACCAAATAAATCAGGCCACATACTTACACAAATCTTTAAAGGTATTAATACGTAAAACAAAAACTTCATACCTCTTTTTACGAAAATTATGCGACCGGATTGAAATTTTTGCAGAAAGCTTAAAAATAAAGGAATGATCGTCGAATTACGACCTCTGGGCGACCACTAGTAATACTGAAATAAGCCTTAGAGGTAGCTAAATACATAATGTACATTGTGGCGACTTACACATACAACACAACATGACAACAGTAACCTACTACAGCGCCATCTACCAAAGATATACTGAACTACGAAGTAACGCACTACACGGAGTAACTACCAAACCTGAATCGCGCAATAGAAGTTCTCGCGCCGATTGTCATATATGCAACATCCCAACATCAACTATTGGGTAGTGGCGAGCTAGGCATCACCTCGCCTGGTCACAGGATCCTCCCTTTGTGTTGCTGGAACATGACACCCGTTCCCCCACATACATTTCATCTAGTCCCAAACTAAGCTGCGCTTGTAAGACAACTGATATAAATACATACGTACTTTTTTTGTAAATACATTCATATTGTACATACAAAAAAAACCAAACTCCTATACAAATATTTACAAATCTTACAAGCATTTGATCCGACCCGGGAATCAAATCCGAGACCTGATGTACAACAGTTGCGTACGCTACCACTACGCCAAATAACTAAAAAAATATTTACATAGTTTTTTAATATGAAGGGGCAAACGAGCAGATGGTTGGGTAAACGGCCTCAAAGATTATCATAACATTTTGTTTGCGAGTGGTTTCGGAGGCGAAAAATCGATCTAGCTAAGATTCATTTTTAGAAAATACCAAAATTTTTTTTTCATTTCACGGTCATCGAGGTAACACATTTTACGGGCAAAAAGGGAGAAAAGCAGTGAAATGAAAGGAACAATTTTCCTAAAAATGTAGAATGTAGGCAATTTGTAATGTGAATAATTTGTTGACGGGCTCTCCTTACATCACTTTACAAATTATTACAGAGAGTACATAAAAGTTATTTTAGCATTAACGTTAAATAATATTATACAGTAGCTGAGCCCCGGGGTGTTACTCGTGGTTATAAAGTAGCTTAAGGTATTTCTTATATCATCAGCTATCTACCAGTGAAAGTCCCGTCAAAATCGGTCCAGCCGTTCCACAGATCAGCAGGAACCGTACCGTAATAATTTTCCCCGGTTTTTTAAACATTCTTCATTGGGGCTCCGCTCCTATTGGTCTTAGCGTGATGATATAGCTTGTAGCCTTCCTCGATAAATATATCTACTATCCAACACTGAACTGCCTAAACGAAATCTCAAAATGCTCAATAAGAATCAGGACAATGCAGCATGGTGACCCACACTATGGTTGCCTAGTAAATTGCTTTTTCTCGCGCCACTTAAAGGACTCGGGATCATATTGGAAGGGAGACACGTGCGCTGGTAGTGAGTTTCAGGTTTTGACCGCTCGGCACAAAAAGGAAGAACCGAAGTGATGAGTTTGGGAGCGTATGTCTATCACTCTGAAGCCGTAACTTCTAAGGCACGTGTTGTTCAGTACAGGACTGGGGAAGGTGGGATCAGTTGGAAGAACTCTTCAGAACACTCTCCGTGACAAAGGCGATAAAGGACTGTCATAGAGGCAATTTATCTACGCAACTGCAGTGTCTCAAGGGACTTATAATGATTTGTAAATATAATATACCCTCAAAACTCATTGAAATTTATATTCGTTTGTCAATTAAACCATATGGCAACACTTATTCGACAAGTGTCACCATATATAAGTAACAAAACAATCTAAATTAAAATAACACGAGATATTAAAATCAACTTCCAATAGTGTTATGATATTTTTTTTACTTCTACTGCCATCTGTATGAAACAAGCTGTATCTTTTAGGACTAAAGGTAAGTAGCACGTAAGGGGGAAAGTTTTGTTAAAAACTATACCTTTTAAGAAATTATAGCCAAACTAAATTGATATTGTGTCGCCATCTTTTCATGTAAACAAATAAAAAACTACCAACATCCAGAAATTATTGCAACCGTGACCTTGTTTTTCCAAACAAAATGAGTACGCCGAGAGCATCTAGATGGCGCTAGTAGCTTCAAAAACAACAAAATATGTCACGCCCAAATATAACTAAATGATACACGATTACATGTTCTTGTGAAATAGAAACATCTTTTCACCTATTTCGTACGTCTTTTCAATTCATCACATGGAATAAATAGTTTTATTTGCGACTTTTCTTTTGCAATAATAAAAATGCAACAAGAAAATGACGTTTATTGTATTTGAAGTCCTGTACATATGAGTCATGCTATCTATCTCTCTCGCACTAGCTCATTAATCAAATATGTTAGAGTGAGAAAGTTAATGTCCAACTTGCGTTCGAAGTGGAACAGTCTCGGGTATCAGCTGACAACCAAAGCAAAACAGTCGGTGCGCGACCATCTTGTCAAAACTGAGTCGGTGACAACAAATAAATATTGTAAAATGTCCTAAATCGTTCTTACTGACTTAAATAACTTATTGTATTTAATAAAGTACCGTGTATATTTCATGTTGGTGTCGTTTTCGAAGCAGTTACAACATATTTTATTAGATTTTTCGGGTTTGTGTTGCGTCAAATGACGTCATGTGTGATTATACACGTATCGCGGCTGACGAGTTTGTAAGTATTTTCATTTATTTCTGTGTTAATTTTATTAATTTGGTGTTAAATATGTGTAATTTTCCACTGAAGCATGATCTTTGTTTCATTCATGAATCGATGGTAAAGCGTGAGGCCCCTTTGGTTGTCCATACGCTTCGAAGTGTGTTGGTACGGATGCCCTTGAAAATTATGCAGCAAAAATCGCGTCGTTGCTTGCTTGTTGGTTTACATGTATACGAGCAAAAGCAGTACATAGTTCCATTCATAATGTCTGTTAATTCGTCGTTGATGAGATTGCCTTTATATTTCGCATAGCAACGAACGCCCGCAACTTGACTAAAAATGGAACGCTCTCGAGTCATAGAAAGTATTATTCTTTAACATCGAAAGTATGCATTTTGTATCATTATATCGACACGGAAACCCTTCTCACTACAAGCATTCTATTTTTAGTTACTTTCCATTTCATATAATTGTGTTACGTAGGTACATCAACAAAATGCCTGCATTCGGACATCATTTTTCGGTTGTAATAATCTTTGCTCTCTATTTTTATATTACATGACGGTACTTGCGACGTTTGCTGGTACTACCGACATACTAATTTAAGTCACTAATTTCTGGGCGTTACTCTTGCTACAACTATCTGAATACCTCTTATTTTTGGTACGAACATTTATGTTAAGGTAATTCCCCATAGAAATTAAATTATATCATAACTGGACATTTTTCCAGTGACCAACGAGCGATATAGACCGCTATACAAATTGTGGTTTAGATTATATATGTGTGTGTACAATGATACCGATAAAGTGAAACTCGCAAACATTCTGTAAACCAAGCAATACGTACATCTATTACAGCTATTAATTGCTATTTATAATTACTTATAAATCCAATCATTCTTAGTTCGACAGACGTTTTGTTTTTTTTTTTTTTATTTCTGTACCTACGTGATCTACGAAACGATAGCTACACGGTCTATTTTTTGTGTTGTCGGTATGAAGGTGCATTTGCACAATCGAACGTTATTTATGTTACTTTATTGATTTGATGTTGCTAAGTACTTATGATTATTTTATGATATGGCGATCAGATTTTAAAATGAGTTTAAGTGCCGTTGTTTCGTTGTGGGTATGTTATATTTACAAATCATTACGTTTTATCTTGATCCAAGTTGGGTCTAATTGAACAATTTTTCCTTCCTCTTATATTTTGGAACGTCAATATCTAAGCAACATGTTGGAAATTGTTACAAGTATTTCAGTAAGTGATGAAACTTAGATAAATTACATGTAGATAGGTATTTGTGTTATATTTATGTAGATATACATATATATATCACTACAAGTTGTTCTAGCGATAATCACTAAGTACGGCCTAATGTGTGCCTAATCTGTGGTCGCATAACATATTTTTAAAAATAGATTGCTACGCTAGTTCTAGGCGCGTATTATAGTTATCTGTCAAAAGTTATTCAATGAATTCTTGCCAGTAACTTAGCGTGAATAAAATGCTAAATATTAAAATGCCTATGTAGTTTTCGAGAGTGGACGTAGGGACAGTGCTGCCAAAGTTTGGTGGTAGAAAAAGGTGGTTCATCTACACTTTTTTCATTTCGATACAAAATGGACGTTTTGATAAAATTATCACTTTAGCGACCGAAAGATAAACATGACCGGGAATGTTGCATATTTAAGCGTTTAGCGTTAAGTTTGAAGGACACTTTTCGACAATTACCTAGTGTAACGGACAAATTCATACTCTTTATAATAAAAAATTACCTGGGCTCAACTGCAAAATAATACTGATATCCAGTCCACTTTATTCCTTCTTGCAAGGCCAACAACTCTGTCCAATCCGCTTTTTAGGATTCCGTACCCAAAGGATAAAAACAAGACCCTATTATGTACTAAGAATTCACTGTCCGTCTGTATGTCGTACACAAAGATGTATATCATGAATTGTGATAGCTAGACAGTTGAAATTTTCACAAATGATGTAGGTATTTCTATTGAAATTATAACAACAAATACTAAAAACAAAATAAATATTTATGCCATACAACTTAAATTATTTTTTTGCTCAATATTAATAACACCAATGCTTGAAATGTATAGATAATTGTACAGAATCCATACTGCGCCAGTCTGACTTCGCACTTGGACGATCTTTCTGTCTTGCAAGGCCAACAACTCGCAAATGTTCCTAGTCCTGTTTTTGCACGCGCTTGTAACCGTCCAAGGTTGCGAGTCGGCTCCCTAACTTGACATATTGCTGCAAGGGCATTAGGTATTACTAGATAACTTTGACTGCCTCGGTGGCGTAGTAGTAGCGTACGCGACTGCTAAGCTGGAGGTCTCGGGTTCGATTCCCGGGTCGGACTAAATGTTTGTATGATCTGCTAATATTTGTTTCGGAGTTTGGGTGTTTTCTATCTATAGTATATAGTATTTACAAAAAAAAGGTATGTAAGTACTTATATCAGTTGTCTAGTACCCATAACACAAGCTCTGCTTAGCTTGGGACTAGATGGCGTTGTGTGTTAGATGTCGGGAATATTTATTAATTTATATTTTATTTATAAGGGAGCGGACTACGCAGGACAACAGCACGAATGTGTCCCTTAGTCTTAAGAATTCTCGTTTGACTGTACTAAAAACATACTAATATTACAAATTCGAAAGTAACTGTCTGTCTTTTACGCTTTCACTGCTAAACTGCTGTACGAATTTCTATGAAATACTTTGATTCTCAATTAAAGACATCCTATTTACCGCGATAACCGATATACATACGGACAAAGTCGCGGATAAACACTAGTAACTATAATGACTTAAAATAACGATGTTCGTGAAAGTCTAAGCAATCCTAGAGCTTGCATTTTTAGACTTGACTTTCTCCTTTTGAAACTTTTTTTTTTAAACTCGATTTTTTTGCCAACCCGTTGATCTTTTGATTAGTGGTAGTCAGAGGTCATGAGTTCATTTCCCACACAGGAGAAATGATTATACCTATGATGTGCACTTTTTTTTAATATAGGTATAGAGGGCAAACGAGCAGACGTATCGCCTGATGGTATGCGATTACCGCCGCCCATGGACACCCGCAACACCAGAGGCGTCACAAGTGCGTTGCCGGCCTTTTAGGAAGAAGTACGTCTTGAAGGTTTGAAGGTCGTATTGGTCCGGGAAAAGCGCAGGCGACAGCTCATTCCACAGTTTTGCTGTGCGTGGCAGAAAATTTCACACACATACAATGTTCGTATAATATTAAGCAGGAACCTTGAGATTTGTGCGTTGGCAACCCTATTTTTAAAATTGCACAGGTACAATTCTGAATTACCCTATTGGAAAATCTTAATAAGTACATTTGGTATATATATGTATATATTTTTGTTTTTTATTTTAAAAAGACAACTCCCGCACTAGGAATAATTCCTGTGTCGCGGGGGACTTTATAAACATACATGAAACGGACACAAAGAACACCCTGACTTAGAACAACACAAACAAAAGAAAAAAAAACTACTGGGCCAAACGTGCAGTTAAATCATTATCATCATTAGAACCTAATAAATATATTTTTTTAACCCCAATTTAAAAAAGGATAATCGTCTTAATTTACATGTAGGTACTTGAATATTTCTTTTTTAACTCAGACCTCTTTTTACAATTTTATAAATATTTTATGTACATATTTGGTGTAGTCTATTTCCTTTTTAACCGACTTCAAAAAAGGGGGAGGTTCTCAATTCGACTATATTTTTTTTATGTTCGTTACCTCAGGACTTTTGATTGGGTGAACCGATTTTGATGATTCCTTTTTTATTAGAAAGCTGGTGCTTCCCGTGTGGTCCCATTTCATGGTCCAGTTCTTGAAGTCGGTTTTTGGTTGTTAAAATTTGTGATTATTATTTTATTTATAGTTGGACCTACTTATGCAACAAGGAACCAATCCACTAACATGCCTAAATCTAAATAAGAACCCTATTCATAAGGAGATAGGATAATTCTTTGATTTTGGCATGTGTATGGATTGGTTCCTTGTTGCATAAGTAGGTCCAACTATAAATAAAATAATAATCACAAATTTCCAGTCCATTTGTGAATTGTATCGCAAGGTGGGATACCTTTTAACCGTGGGAGAGCTATGCTTCGGCATGAATGGGTCGGCTCGACCGGAGTGATACCACGGCCTCACAGAAAACCGGTGTGAAATAGCGCTTGCGCTGTGTTTCACCGAGTGAGTGAGGATACCGGAGGCCCATACCCCAACCCCTCCCCCCATCCCCTTTCCTATCCCCCAAAGGTCGGCAACGCACTTGTGACGCCTTTGGTGTTGCGGGTGTCCATGGGCGGCGGTAGTCGCTTGCCATCGGGTGATACGTCTGCTTGTTTGCCCACTATTCAAAAAAAAAAAAAATTAGGCTCCAGTTGACATGATTTGATTTACTTATTGAATGTTGAAAAAATTTAAACAGAATTGCTTCACAAAAACGTAACTTTTGGCAACAAAAGTAGGACAACTGAGCTAATATAATGTATTTTTCACTGCATTCGGCCAAAACATACGGCATTTCAGTATTTGGCCGGAAATCTATATATATACATCGTTATTCAAAAGCCTTTCATCAGTTTTAACTACAACGAGGTAAAATAATAATGAAAAAATGGTTGACTGGCAGAAAATGCCTTAGGCATTAAGTCCGCCGATGCATGTGTTTGTGCATAAAGATGTAAATAAATAAATAAAAAAAACGGTCAAGTGCGAATCGAATTGGCGCACCAAGGGTTCCGTATAAACCTGTAGATATATTATATGATGTAAGTAAAAGTTTTAGCTTTTCGCAATGTTTCCTTTATCTGAGTTCACGAGAAAGTACCCTTTAGATTTTGATTCCCTTGCGAGTGTCGAAAATTTGCAGCATAAATAAGACCGTTTATTTTGATTGCGTTGGTTTAGAAGTTTGATTTTTTCACAGCTCCAAGGGACAGTAGACCTGAATATTTGATATGAATTTTAGTTTCATATCTCAAGTTTCCTGTGAAAAAAGCTCTTGTCAGACAGACAGGACAACAAAGTGATCTGTAAGGGTTCTATTTTTTCCTTTTGAGGTACGGAACCCAAAAAATTAAGACTATGTAATAATTAATAAGTTAACCAATAACTGTATCCTTTACGATGTCTGATATTGAGTACAACACGGACGAAGCCACGAGCACTAGCTAGTTATATATAAATCGTGTCCAGATCAATTCATCACTTCATGATATGATATGGTCCACTAATTTTGTTTTTTTTTTTTTTTTATTGAATAGTGGGCAAACGAGCAGACGCATCACCTGATGGTAAGCGATTACCGCCGCCCATGGACACCCGCAACACCAAAGGCGTCACAAGTGCGTTGCCGACCTTTGGGGGATGGGAAAGGGGATGGGGGGAGGGGTTTTGTTATTAGAAATTCAATTAGGAAATTAAGAGACCCTTCAATTTTATTTATTTGTGCAGACACGTGTCATTACTAGTACTTTTTTTTTTTATTTAGCTCTGTATGACCTTGGTGTAAGTGTTAGTGACCTTTAAATATGCTGTCGTAACCAATATCGTGTTGTATGGGCTCCTAGAGCTCTTTATATCGGTAATAATTATATTAAAAGTCCGTTGAAATATAGGCGCTAATTAATAAATGTTTTAATTAACAATTAACAATTGCCACGAGGTCTAAACATTTGGATAATAATACAATATAATTTAAAAGAGTTAACGTGCTTCAGAAAATATAAGCTGGCTTTCAAAAAACTGTTGTGTACAAGTGTCACGGTCACGGTCACCCATCTATGTATTGACCGCGCCGTCATTGCTTACCCTCGGCGATTGTTTTTAATTACCGAGTGCAACAAGTATGAGCCAATGACACACGAGAATTTAGGCGTTAACGATTGCAAAAAAGAAAAACGCTTGCAACTTGGCTAGGGGGGGCGGTGGTATCCGAGGGGACTTTCGCACAAAAAAAAGGGGGGGCAGGTTGGTAAACCGTCCGAACTTGTGTACTTATTATTCTTCGATATTTTAAAAAGCTTATTTTCTTAATGCTTAACGATACTTTTTTTCACCTTTAAACAAATCATCATCATCTTCCTAGCCTTTATTATTCCCAATATTTGGGGTCGGCTACCAGTTCAACCGGTTTTACCTGAATATCAGTTTTTACACAGAGCGACTGGCATCTGACCTCCGCAACCCTGAGGGCGAACTGAATTCGAAGGTTGAACTAGTTGTCAGTATATTTGAGGGCACTGACTTCCCAATAACGATTGCCATAGATGTTCATGACAACCGGGACCGACGGCTTAACGTGCTCTCCGAAGCACGGGCAGGAAACACCGCCATCTTCCATACTCCGGGCTGCTATTAGGAATTTCTTGTAGGAAAAACCCAACAGCAGTCCGACCCGGGAATTGAACCCGAGACCTCTTGATTTGCAGTCGCTTACGCTAACCACTAGACCAACGAGGCAGTCTAAGTTTCACCTTTAAACAAATGTATAACAATATATAAATATATGGTAGGCCATAGTAAAAATATGTATTTAATATGCCTGCCCCGGTGGCGCAGTGGTAGCGTACGCGACTACTGTTCTCGAGGTCTCGGGTTAGATTCCAACCAAATGTTTGTATGATCTGCAAATATTTGTTTCGGAGTTTGGGTGTTCTTTATGTATAATGTATTTAAAAAAAAAATATTAAGTATTTATGTCAGTTGTCTAGTACCCATAATACAAGCTAATCCGATTGGTTTGGAACTAGATGGCGTTGTGAGTTAGATGTCCGAAATATTTATCTTTAAAATGCCATACAAAATGTGGCCTTGCCATCGCATGTTCTAATTCACTGCTTCCGAGTGCCGAACAGATGTAATCATGATAAATTATATAACAATGTCGTTGTTACAAACACATTTCGACACGTAATTTACACAATGAAACGTGTAAGAACAATATTATAAGTATGTGCGTATATATCAATTTTCTATTATTCACAGTACAAACTCAGCTTAGTTTGGCACTAGATGGCGTTGTATTTGATGTCTGAAATCTATACTAATATAATAAAGCTGAAGAGTTTGTTTGTTTGTCTGAATTGAAAAGTTCTTTCGGTGTTGGATAGTCCATTTATCGAGGAAAGCTATAAGCTATATATCATCACGCTTAGACCAATAGGGCCGAAGTACTAATGAAGAATGTTACAAGAAGAGGGGAAAGTTATTACCCAACGGGCAATAGGAGACGTAAACGAGGTAGCGTGGGTCAGCTAGTTATTATATATAAACTGTGGATGATTGAAAAATGTTACCTTTGAACTGTTTTTAAACGGTTTTATTTAGCTCACCCCGTTTGTTTTATTTATTATTTATTCTTGGGTCAAATTTAGTAATTCAAATTTCACCCTCTTCCTGTCAACCGATTAATCTGAAATTTTGTATACACTTGGGATTTTGGTGACAATACAATTATGTTTATTCATTATCATTATAAATTCAAGATGGCCGCCGCTACAAAATGACGGATAATTTATGTTTCATTAATCCCATCAATATGGGTATCAAATGAAAGGGCTCAACAAGCAGAATACAATATACTATAAAAAAGTGAAATCCAAGATGGCGGCCACTACAAAATGGCAGATAACGTAGGTTTTATCAATCCCATCAATATGGGTATCAAATGAAAGGGCTCAACAAGCAGAATACAATATACTATAAAAAATTGAAATCCAAAATGGCGGCCGCTACAAAATGGCGGATAACGTAGGTTTTATCAATCCCATCAATATGGGTATCAAATGAAAGGGCTCAACAAGCAGAATACAATATACTATAAAAAATTGAAATCCAAAATGGCGGCTGCTACAAAATGGCAGATAACGTAGGTTTTATCCATCCCATCAATATGGGTATCAAATGAAAGGGCTCAACAAGCAGAATACAATATACTATAAAAAGTTGAAATCCAAGATGGTGGCCGCTACAAAATGGCGGATAACGTAGGTTTTATCAATCCCATCAATATGGGTATCAAATGAAAGATCTTTGCAGGGACTACGTATAGAGGAGTTGGACTGCAATAAACTAACGGGCAAGAAACCTTGCAATAATGAAGCACTAAATGAATTAAACAGAATGCGAAATAAAAACTAAAAACTAGAAAATAAAAATAGGTAAAAAAAATTTTTAAGTTCAGATAAATGTACTAAAAACCAAAAAAATAATAAAATAGATACAGTCGTGGGAATTATAAACATATGCATAGACTAGACTAAAATAAAACCGTGGGGTTAACATGGAGTGTATAACTATTGGAATTTCCATGAGCAAGAAAATAGTAAGTAATTTCCTCACCGTCTGCGGGCCAACTGCCTACGACGAATTAAACGATTCTTCTATCGCACATTAAGTCGATAGTTTGTAGACAATTGACGTGCCCCACGGTTTTATTTTAGTCTAGTCTATGCATATGTTTATAATTCCCACGACTGTATCTATTTTATTATTTTTTTGGTTTTTAGTACATTTATCTTAAACATTGCAATGTATGTTTTTTTTTAACATAAAACCGTTTAACTTACAAAGTTTTTTTACCTATTTTTATTTACAATACGATGCGTAAATCAGTTCACAAATCTATCTATCTATTGTATAATACCTGAAACGAACAATTCTTGTATATAATCTGAAGCTCGGAAACGGGTTCAAGTATTTTCATGAAATTTAGTATGGTGAGAGTTTCGGAGGCGATAAATCGATTTAGCTAAGATTCATCATGGGCAAATTTACCAAAACAAAAATAACGAGCATATCTCGGTTATCCAGGTATGTCCGGGTCGGACCAGATCTTTATATGACCTGCAAATATTTATTTCGGAATTCGGGTGTTTTCCATGTATAATATGTATGTATTTACAAAAAAAAAACAGTATATATGTATTTATATCAATTGTCTAGTACCCATAACACAAGCTCTGCTTAACTTGGGACTAGATGGCGTTGTGTGTTAGATGTCCGAAATATTAAATGCATTTAGTGAAGTTGGTAATTTGAAATTCCAACAGACACTTCAATTTTATTTATTTGTATGAATACATTTCCTAGACATGATTTTGATTGTGCTCACCACACTAGTTTTTGTCCGGGCTGAAATTGAACCCACGTGGCTCAGCAGCTAGGATCTCTAATTACTAGACTACACAGAGTTTAGCTTACGTGAAACATTTACTAGGCGGTGTACCTTTTTTGGCGGTATACTTACCACATTTTACCCTTTTGACTTAACGCCTTTTGTTCATTAAGACATCAGGATAAACACAGAAGGTACATTTAATCACAAACCGTAATGTAGGTACTCAATGTATTCAAATGTTGCTATTATTTATATTAGTGTCATATTTTATGTCGGAAATATATTCTAAATTTCCAAAATATTTGTGTTGTTGTTTATGGCCCGCCAGCTTCCCACGGGTATATACTATATAGTAATAAATATGTACAAACGACTGCCTCGGTGCCGAAGTGGTAGTGAATGCGACTGCTGTGCTTGAGGTCTCGGGTTCAAATCCTGTGTCGGACCAAATGGTTGTGTGATCTACAAACATTTGTTTCTGAGTTTGGGTATTTTCTATGTATAATATATTTACTTACCAGCAGTCTAGTACCCATAACACAAGCTCTGCTTAGCTTGGGACTGGATGGCGATGCGTGTTATATGTCCGAAATATTTATTTTAGTTTATTTAGAGATAAATGTAAGTTATACCTTTGTTAAGGTACTTAAGTTGTAAAAAGTGATTCAAGTTTTATAGACAGCAGTATTAACCGAGTGTCGGATGAAAAGAGTGATGCGTGAATACAGTACTTTCTATTCTTATCTTGTTAGCGACCAAGTCAACAACAAAAGGTCTGGAGCCTTGTGATCCCATATTTCTTATAATCTCATTAAGGAGCCGATTTGTACATATTTATATATTTATACAACTTTTGCCTGTGGCTTCATTCAATGCTAGAATAGAAAATACTCGATTTTTATATTGAGCAAAATATTTGTTATCAATGCGACAGTTTATTGTTAAATATTTACGAGTATATAATAATGGTTACTTTTACACTGGTTGTATTTTTTTTTTTTTTTAAAGACAACTCCCACATTAGGAATAAACATCCTGTGTCGTGGGGGACTTTACAAACATAATTTTATTCGTTGTACTGTTTCATTTTGTGTATACAATAAAGATAAATGAAAAAATAAAAACGTCGATTTATACATATTTATATATTTATACAACTTTTGCCTGTGGCTTCATTCTCATCAATCTCGAACAATAACTTATCTCGGTACCAAATTTTAACTATGTATAACTGTTTAGGTATGCCGCCGTGATTAATTAATAAACATGCGTTAAATATGTGTTGTAATATTAAAATATTTTTTACCCCTTTTCAATAATTTTTTTTTGGAAATGGAAAATCAGGGGAATTAATATACATTTTTAAACGCCCGCCTTAGGAATATATCCTGCGTCGGGAGGGTCTTTACAGATATAGGTAAAAGAAACTGACACAAAAGACATTTAGAACAACAATTTGTGAATCGCGCTAAGTGTTTTCATATGTGGAATTTGAACCCCACAACACTCAGTGCAGTAGTAAACTGCGTGACGATCGCTTTAACCGGTAGTCTATTCGTGCAACCATAGCTTTGATAATACAAAATTTAAAAAAGAAAGACTTCAAGAACTGGGACCACACTAAAAGCAGCATCTTTAAAATGAAAAATAATCATTAAAATCGGTTTACCCAGTCGAAATTTCTGTGGGAGAGCCACGTTTCGGCATGAATGGGCTGGCTCGACCGGAGTGAAATAGCGCTTGCATTGTGTTTTACCGAGTGAGTGAGGATACAGGTGGCCCATACCCCAACCCCTCCTTCCATCCTCCAAAGGCCGGTAACGCACTTGTGACGCCTTTGGTGTTGCGGGTGTCCATGGGCAGCGGTAATCGCTTACTACCAGGCAAGACGTATGCTCGTTTGCCCATATTCCAAAAAAATAACACTCAAATTGAGAACCTTCTCCTTTTCGAAGTCGGTTAAAAATGGTAGATAAGGAGGAAAGACTAGGATATTAAAAGGAAATATGTAGGAGGTATATATTATTTGTCTAAAAGTTCTACTTAATAAACGTTGCATTTGTCATTAGTATCACAAAAACCCGTTATACGTCCATTCAAATTGGACACTCAAATCAGCATACAATGTTTTATGGTAATTTTTATTGTAATTTACAGTTAATTGGTAGTAATGTTATCTGGGTTATAATATTGTGGAGCTCGGAGACTTTATATCGACCAAACAACACTTTCCACGTATCAGAGTTTGTTCGGGGTCGGTGTTATGAACCTGTGATCAAGAAAAATTGTGTTGTACGTAGAATTCGTCTTTTTTTTGTAGGTAAGAAGAGTGTTCTGGCAGTCTCTTCCAGTTGGTCCCCCTTCTCCCTTTCTCTACACGACAACACGTGCTGAATTTGAACTCTCGAACGTATGTGTTTCTCTCCCTTTGTGATCCCGGGTTCTTCAAGCGGGGCGTGAAAAAGCACCTCACTATATTTGTACGTGGAAAAGACAAAACATTGTTGTTGAACTATTTATTGTAACATCTTGCATGCTTTGTGTATGTATACTCATGTTTTGGACAAATAAACGATCTTGAATCTTGATCACGCCATAGTGTGGGCCATCATGCTGCATTGTCCGCATTCACAATCAGGATGGTGGCCACCACTCTTGGATTCTACTCTAGCTTTCCATCAGGTTGAATGGAGTCATTTTGGCAACTACTTATAATAAAAAAATACAAAAACATAAGTAATTTTTTATATTTAGCCTAGATTGCTGCCAAGTAGCTAGGTAGACTGCTCAATTCAAGCTAAACTACAATATTTTAGAATACAAGGGACTTCGTGCTCCATTAAGTGTTTATTTTCTTAAAAGTATGTATATTTGTCTACTATATATACTCCACAAAATCCATCAGGGATGCATATTCCCTTTTCAATAACAAAAGCTCCTTTGAAAGGTTTTCCCCATTGCCATTATCGTATACACTTCATCATTATCATCAGCCTATTGCAGCAGCGATTTTGGACTCTCGCATCCAGCTTCTGCCAGCCATCTTGCACAAGTTATCGCTCCAACTGACCTGTGGAAATGCTACATTACGTTTGCCGAGACGCGTTCGCAACTCGAAAACACTTCTACCCCAAATATTGACAGTTCTGCAGCTAGTATCGCCAACCCACTATCATTTCGTATACATTACATACATACATATCACAAGAAAAATAACATAGCGTATTAATCTATGTACAAAATTGTATCTAAAACTTTGGCTTCTGTGTAAAACATGAGAATGAATTAGCTGGAAATCTTCACACGTGATACTTTGTGAAAATGTTTTCTTATAGTTCTCAATCGGAAGTTTCTTTGGAAACGGAGTTTTTCGAAACGAATTGCAATCGAAATTTTCTCGGAATTTGAAATTGATCTATTTTGTTTTTCATGACTATCCCTACTCCTTCCTAAAAGACCGGCAACGCACTTGTGATGCCTCCAGTGTTGTTCATGGACCGCGGTAATCGCTTAACATCAGGCGATACGTTTGCTCGTTTGCCCCTCTTTCCATAAAAATAACTATTGTCATGATATGTAAAATATTTCACTCAAGCGTAACAAAGCGTGGCCATGTTAAGCCAATTATCTTAATTCTATTTAAAACATGGATAGATAAAAAATACAAGGCAGTTCTTTTACCACGAACGATTGTGAGATATAATTATGTACTTCTCTATTAGAGATCTAATTAATTGCAACGTTTGTTTTACTATCCTTTGATAGCCTTTTGGTGTTATATGGGAACCCTATTATACATAGTCTTGATGATCAATATCAAAATACCCCATTAAGAAATAGAGTGATACCCTGGACGAGAGCTAAGAGCTTGTTTTCGATGTAATCGATCCAATCCTAAATTTTACTCTACCAATCTAATCTTATGTTAAACATTTTTTATAACATAAGATTTAAAAAGTGTTAAAGTAAAAACTAGGCTCAAATATAATGGAGTTTTATATTTTACTTATTAACTTTTGTGTATTCTCCTTGCCAAAAGTTTTAAAATGATATGTAGAGAAAGTAATGCTTTTCTTAAATCCTGTATCGATTTATTAATTAAACACAACACCCATAATACATTAACTTACTTTGGAAGTGCATAGACGGCTGATGTAACTAAAATGATTAAAATAAAAATAATTATTTCGGAAATCTTACACACAACGCCATCTAGTCCCAAGCTAAGCAGAGCTTGTGTTATGTGTACCAGACAACTGATATAAATACATGTATAGTTTGTATAGTTGGTTATTTGTAAACACATATGTGCATAGAAAACAATAGAGGGAGACGGTCTGTTTCGATATGAAGGAACATGGAAATTAAATTATCGACGACTCGGACTAACCCAGTGGACTACCACTCGCTTAGATATGACGTTAGGTCAACATTATAAATTACAAGCTGTCCCGACGAACTTCGTACCGCCATATTGATCTTCCGTAAATATTTTCTAAATTCCTGAAAAATTTTTTTAATGATTATACCCACCTCAGCTCACAAACCTTGTCCTAATAGTAACAAGCACAGAATTATCGAATTTGTTGAAGTCAATAGGAAATTATGCGCGTACCTACATACTTTTCAGCGATAAATTTTTATTTAAATAGATTACTTATCTGAGTGTCTGTTAATCCGCATAAATAATAAGAAGATCCGAGATTCAAAGTCTTTCCAACCGACTTCAAAAAGGAGGAGGTTCTCAATTCGATATGTGTTGTTTTTTTAATTTTGAAGTCAAAGAAATACTAACTTAATGTCGACAAAAGAGATAAGAATGACTATAGAAAGAGAGGCAAGTTCTATGTGAATATACCCACAGATGATTAGCGCTGTGCGACATAAATTGCACTCTGTTGGTTCGCGCCGAAAGTCGTTATTCATATACATGATTAGATACAAATGCAGCTCTTCAGTAGCACTGTTATTGACTTCAACTAAAAGTACTGAACTGAAACATTCACTTAGAAAAACCATTTTTGCTGATAGTGATTATGCCCGGACATCTACAACAATAATGAATTAATAATAACACACATTAAGTAATTCATTAACCAAGTATTTGTAAACAGACAATTAACACCAGGCAATGGCAAATTGATGTTGATAGCAAAGCATTTCTAAGTGCATTTATGTTCATTAAGATACATGGGCGCGTATGCTTCTTGTCACCAAAGAATTAGTAAATATCTGTTCAGTCAGACATAAATCGAACTAGGGCTGTCTCCTGTGTGAGCTGTGGCTGTAAATATAAAATTGTCCGAATGACATTCCAAGTATAAATGGTTCTTGCGTAAATATGAGTAACTCATAATTTCCCAATGAATTACTTATTAACTCATAAGAGCATTACCCATTGTTGACTAACCTACTTTTTGTGTAAAACCCCTTATGTGGCATCTATTAATATGAATTTCAGAAAAGATTTAATTAACTGAACGCTGCATTTTTCAAATTTCATTAAAAAAAATTAAAATGTAAATCTCATAAGATTGCAGGAAATCTCAGCAAGGGAATAAAGTGTTCTCTATGTAAAGGATAATAAATAATCTATTTAATGGATGGTTCTTAGTAATACTGTATACTCGTTAGCTACGGGGAATACCCATTTAGTTTATTTACCTGTTGTCGCCGAAATGATTTATTGGAAACGTAACAAAAAACAACAGACAAGTTTAGTTTTTTGCGATCGATACGTGCTTTTATTATTTGAGATAATATTTAAAAAAAAAGCTATAACTAAATTGGAATTTATACATATGTTCTTTAAATTTACAAACCGGACATTTTATTTCTAATATACTTCAAACACTGAATGAACTTTCACAATTGAAAAGAATCCGATGATAACTCAAATTCCAAATACCATCAAGCTATTCAGTTTACAGAGAGCACTATAAAAATATACACACCTAATTACAAAGTCATAACCCTCCTCCTGGCACAGTCGGGTAATAAAACCGTTTACCTTCAATGTATAAGACAGAACACATTTAAGACACACTTAAGAAATATCAATTTGTCAAGTTCAATAACCTTTTAGTCACATCAGTAGAACGCATCCCGCAGCCAGCAAGGAAAGCGCAGTAATTTAAGCGGTCACTTCACTGTTTCCTACTGCGATGCTCTAGGTTCGATCTCCGCATCGTATAATAAAACAGCTGGCAGAATCTATCAATACATAAATGTCATCTCATACTAGATATGGTATTTATTTATGTATTTAAGTAGCTATATTTTATGTAGTTTATGTTAAGTTTATATATGTACGTGTATTTGATATATTACAAATTACCTAAATGCATCCACTTCCTATTTTCTCTGTATCACATAAAGGCTAACTGATAGAGAATGCCTTAGGCAATAAATAAACAAGTGATTCATTTAAAAAGGTTTTTTTTAAAACTAACTTTTATTACTTGTTAATACAAAAAATAACTTTAAGCCCTTCTATTTGATAGCCATATTGGGTGGGTTGTTCAGAAATATGTACGCTGCCATTTTGTTACGGCGGCTATTTTAGAATAATAATAATACCGATTATATAATATTGCATTGTCATCAGTACTCGAGGTATATTTAAAATTTCAACTCTATTGGAAATCGGAGAGTGAATCGAATTTAACTTGTAAAATTTGATAACAGACAAACATCGGTACAGGTGAAACTAAATAAAAGCTTGTAAATTACATAAAATAAAATTTGTGTTCGTTTTATGAATGTTTGTAAAGTCCCCCGCGATACAAGACATATTCCTAGTGCTAGCGAGGGAGTTGTTTATTTATTACTGAAGGCCAGTGCCACTGGCCTGCCTGTATGACATATTTCTTGACACGTGTAATAGGCATGATGGCAGTAACCAAGAGTCACTAAAATTATATATTTATCTGATGAAATGGAGTTCATAGAGTATAAAAATCGTATATTTATTTTCCAAATTTGAAGCGAGATTATTAACAAAAATAAAACTACAAAATATAGTAATCCGCCATGTTAAGATGAACACCAATCAGAGCGAGTTACGTCACGTTTGTGTAAACGTCACTTTGTTTGAAAATAATCGACGATCACTTTACTGTTTATAAGGGCTATAATCGACACTGGTACAACTTTACTACTAATTTTTTTGTAGAAATATGATACTTTTTGACTATATGAGATACTTCCGAACATCATAAAATAGTTTTTCAAAATTCTCATCATGCCTATTGCAATGATCAATGATACTCCATTCGATCGTACTATTTGTACACATTTGTAGTCTTCGATGTAACTTAAACTAAAACGTAGGTAATTGGTTCACGCCTTATTGTTAGTTAGACAATTCTTATTGTTTTTTTTTCTATAGAATTCGGTTATTTTTCATAGAAACTTACGACAAGACAGTTATTGTTGTTTGACCTTTTCGCTGGTTCGAAATTCTGCCACCCAGTGGTTGAAATTCGACCAAAATTCATTTTATGTTTAACATTCTGCACTCCTCCTAAATTTCAAACACCTGTGCATAATTTTCGTAAATACAAATGTTTGTTTCACGTATTAAAATATGGATAACCATTACAAGTTTTTTTTTTTTTTATTAAAAAAGACAACTCCCACATTACGAATAAACATCCTGTGTCGTGGGGGACTTTACAAACATACATGAAACGGACACAAAGAACATCCAGACTCGGGACAACAATTCGTTGATCACACAAAGTGTTGTACCGCGTGGGATTTGAACCCAAGACACTTGGCGCAGTAGCAAGCGGCATGGCGACCGCTGAAACCATTTCTTGGTTTCCTAGTATATTTTGAAAACAAAAGGAATAATAACCACTCAAATTTTACTGTCTGCCCTTTTTTTTATGACTACACTTTTATGACGTAAAACGTAAGTCTAAATTTTGTCGTAAAGGAAAAATCTGTTCCCGCGTTAACCACAAAACGAGCACAGCAGTTAGAGAATTCCAATAACCATAGGAGTTCTGTATAACAGGAGAGGCTTACCTCCAAACAATGGGTGCCCCGAGGTACGACGGGATTCCTGGGGTTTCCTTCCGAGAGTGCACCTGGTTCCCCGGCTTCTAGTAACCGAGATGGTATGCGGTTTTTAGTCGGTTTTAGGAAGTACCCGAGGGGATTTCCGCAAAAAAAAAGGGTGCTGTATAATCAGGTCAATAAAATAGGTATTACTATCCCTTATACTTTCTTCTGTATGTATATAAGTAAGTAGGTATCTAGCTTTGAGCAATCTATACATATAAAATACCTGCCCTGACTGACGGAGTCATCAACGCAGACCATAAACAACTGGAGCTAACTTAAAAGCACTAAGAAACGATATTCAGAAGATGCAACCCTTTAAGTGATAAAATAAGAGATGAAAGGTTTTGTATGAAATATCGTCACTTTCAAAATTACAATCAAAAATTATTTATTTTATATTACAAAATGAAGTGGCTTTCACTGTCTGTTCACTTAGACCTTTAAAATTACTCAATGGATTTTAAGTTAGTTTTCAGCAATAGATAGAGTAGGTAATTCAAAAGAAACGTTTTACACGTGTAATACATGCATATTGTAGCACAATAAAGCCGAGAATTTTGAAGACTTCCGTGCGAAATCGTGCCGAGTAGCTAGTAAGAAATAATATTTACTAATTACGGGCAAACGAGCAGACGTATCGCCTGATGGAAAGCGATTACCGCCGCCCATGGACACCCGCAACACCAGAGGCGTCACAAGGGCGTTGCCGGCCTTTGGGTAATGGGGAGAGGGATAGGGGGAGGGGTGGTTAGGGTATGGGTCTCCGGTATCCTCACTCACTCGGTGAAACACAGCGCAAGCGTTTTTCACACCGGTTTTCTGTGAAGCTGTGGTATCACACCGGTCGAGCCGGCCCATACATGCCGAAGCGTGGCTCTCCCACGATTAATCAAGGAAGCGGAGTATGCTCTGCAACATAAACATTTGATCTTAAGGTATTGTTTCCTAACGACATCATAGATTTAACCAAAAGAATAATGAATTAACACGTCCATGTGAAAAGGTGGTGACCTACACTGTTAGGTTCCATCCATAAAGTACGTCACACGTAAAGGGGGGGGAGGGGGTCGACAAAGTGTGACATAGTGTGACAAGGGGTGGGAGGGGTCCTAAGTTTCGTGACATCACATTTCAAATATCTAATATAATACTGATTGAGTTTCTTTCTTCTTATTTTTCTTTATATTCAATAGTTTATTGCTTTGTTATTGTTTGAAATATTTGATGTTAATGTTGATTTCATAAAAAAGTACTTAATTTAAATGGAAATGAAATTAATTTCGGAACTGCTGTTTTAATTTAATAATTTTTCGATGTGAAATTGCAAAACATGTGACGTCACACTAGGGAGGGGGGGGTCTCAGAAATGTGACCACCTGTGACAAGGACGAGGGGGGGGGTCTAAAAATCATGAAATTCGTGTGACGTACTTTATGGATGGCCCCTTAGTAATTCATTTAAAAGTCATAAAACAAAATGGTCGGATACCAGTAACTGGTTGCGTCACTCTACGTCACAGTACTTGTTTAATTTGTACGCTTTCTTTGTTTTTATAATACGGCTATAGTTTGATAAATAGTCTTGATTGTAATACCAAAATCTGTAGAAGTTTCACCTCGCGAAGTTGCCTTGAATATGTTTATATTACGTCTATAAACTATATTATTGAACATTGCAGTTTATATGTTAATTAGTAGTAGTGGTAGATGCCACACCTCTTTTCTTTATTTATATTATTGTCTTCTAAAAATAATATTTTTCACTATTGAATAATAGTATTTTTTACTCAAAACCACAATTTGGCCGTCGAAAACCTCTATTGAGTAGCTTTTGAAAATACATACCTGGTAAATTATCAGGATAGTTCCTGCAATACGACTGCCAATCTAGAGGTCTCGAGTTCGACTACTCAGAGTTGCAGAGGTCCGATAGCAGTCGCCCCTTGAAAAACTGATATTTAAGTAAAACCTGTTGTACTATTAGCCGACCCTAAATAATTAGGGGAATAATAAAGTCTAGGAATATGATAATATATTTGTGTAGCTAACCATGACCCTGAAGTAAACAGAACGAATAAACATCTAAAAGGTGATAAGCGGTTCAATGACCTTTATCCAGTTTTGGTCAACAGATTTTCGATTTCTTTAGGTATTGACGAACTTCATGGCCTTCAAATTTCTACCTCTGAACGTCAACTGGGTAGTTATGGCATTTAGAAAATACGTTCTTAATGCCAAGCCCGTTTTATCGGTTGTTCAACCTTAGGTCTAAGTTTAAAAAAATACATTAAAGCCTAAATAATTAGGTACATTATTCATAAAATAATGTACTTAATTTAAAGTTAATGACTTGGCCACATTCCTAAATTAGTTTTATAGCTGTTGGTCTAATTATAATTACGCTAAATGATATCACTCTAAATATCTTATTTAGAACTAAATTTTCATTAGCTTGTCGGAAACCAAAGTATTATACAATACCTTTTTTAAAGGAAATTCCGCATTAGGTATGTAGATCTGGTGTGTACATGAAACGAACACAAAGAACAACCAGACTCAGGACAAAAATTTGTGGATCACACAGAGTGTTGACCCATGTGGAATTTGAGCCCACAACACTTGACACAGAAAGCGGCGTAGTGACCGATTCAACCGCTAGGCCAACTGTGCTAAAATGTGATTCTGTTCGTGTTTTAGTCCACTCTAAAAGGCACATAAAAGGCAAACGAGTCAGCTCTTCGCCATTAAACGTCATCCACCGAACGGTTCGGCTCTTCCTTCCTGTGCCAAGCTGTGAAAACCGGGTACTCACTGCCCGCGCACGTGTTTCCTCCCGAGTTTTTCAAGCGAGGCGGGAAAATGGGGCATATGAGCAGACGTATCGCCTGATGGTAAGCGATTACCGCCGCCCATGGACATCCGCAACACCAGAGGCATTACAAGTGCGTTGCCGGTCTTTGAGGGATGAGGAAGGGGATGGGGGAACGGGTTGGGGTATGGGCCTCCGGTATCCTCACTCACTCGGTGAAACACAGCGCAAGCGCTATTTCACAAAGGTTCTCTGTGCGATCGTGGTATTACTCCGGTCGAGCCGGCCCATTGAAGAAAGCTTTGTGGTCTGCATTGACAATTCTATTCATGCTTTGCAATACGCAGAGTAGTGTTACTTTAACTGTTAATTTTTTTTAAACCAATTGCTCACATAAAGGCACTAATGTCTGAAACATAGTGTTTTAACTTTCCTAATCTGTAAAGGCGTGTATTTAACGTACGAAGTTTTTCATTGTCATTGTGAGATATTACCATAATTTATATAGTTGTGCAAGGACATGAAATCAGAACTAATCTAAATGATAAAGGTTGATAAAAGAGATTTGACATTTATAACTGTCCCATGAATCATTGAATTAATATAATAATGCTAGACCGCTGCCGCCGCGCTGTAGGACATTCGAAGTAATCGAGTTTAATAAAAGGGCTCAGACAGGGTACCTGCCGTATGATTTAACAGATATAAGTTACTGATAAATAATATGACTATCAAAGACTTTTTTATTATTGACAATCGAATGCCGCCCGTGGATGTCCACACCAGAGGCGTCACAGGCGTAAAGCTGTCGGTCCTGCGCCTTTACTCTCCCCGGTCGTGTCGGTTAACCGTCCTATCGGATTATGAGAGAGAGGGAACAGAGAGTGCACCTGTACTTGCGCACACACTTGTGTCTATAATATCTCCTGCGTAGTTGGCTGGTCTCATTATTAAATCTAGCTAGGAGCTAGTAGAATATCATCATTATTCTATGACAATTTTATTTTAATTGTAGTGTACCTTATTGCTCTTAGAAACCCCCTGCATTAAAAAAAAAAATCAAAGGGACCATTTTTATAGAGAATTTTAAGATCTACAACTTTGCTGAGATACTTTTTCGATAAAACTTACCGTTTTCGAGAAAAATCCATAAAACCTAAAATTTTGACCTTGGGCCCCGAATAAGTCCCTAAGCTCACATGGGACTGATGGGGACTTTTGACACTTTATTCCTTGTAGTAAACCTAAGGTCTCTACGAAGATTTGGCTCTGTCGGAATTTTCTTTATTTCAATTGTCTAAAATGACCGGACTACATTCTAAATTTCATAAAAATCGTTGGAGGTGTTTCCGAGGTAATTTTAGGGGTACCGAAGTTGGAGTTTTTAAATTTGATTTATCGGAGTCGTAGACAGTGTCACAAGTATTGACAGAACAGTTTATTTAAGAACAATTAAAATTCATTCATTATTCTGTGAACCTTTTTAAATTTTATCGAAAGTAATAAATTTACACTTTGCACAGACGGGGATAATAAAAATTGCAATGATTCCAACAGTTAACAAACGAAATGAAATGAATTGACTCCAAAAGTACACAATAATTGGGTACACTATCATTGTTCATCATCAATCAAAATTTTCAAAACATTCTTCTACTACGTCTTTTGAGATATCGCTTAAGACAGGGTTCTTATATTTCATAATCATCACGTTCATCATTCATCAGTTGACTGCCTCGGTGGCGCAGTGGTAGTGAATGCGACTGCTGTGCTTGAGGTCTCGGGTTCAAATCCTGGGTCGGAACAAATGTTTTCTATGTATAATATGCATGTATTTACAACAAAAAAAGTATATATGTGTTCATATCAGTTGTCTAGTACCCATAACACAAGCTCTGCTTAGCTTGGGACTAGATGGCGTTATGTGTTAGATGTCCGAAATATTTATTTATTTATTATTATATTATTATTTATCAAAACATAATAATCAAATCTTAACTATTAGAGAGGGCTTTATGAACGTAATAGAACAGAAAACAATGATTTTTAGAATTTTTGTTATCTCAGAAACGGTTTAATGAATATTGTCTGCACTAATGCGTTGCTGTTTGCTCCACTTAACATTTACTTAGTATTTGTTTCATTTCATTCGGTTCGTAAATTAAAATGTTAATTTGAGTTTGAAGAATCACACATAATTGCGAATTCGCAACCCATCGCAAATATCTGCGCAAGAACTTCACACCGCATCACACCGCATCGCAGCGCATCGCAGTTATGTGTGTATGCTATTACGCGAACGGAGCCGCAGGCAAATGCTTATGTATATAAATTTCAAACAATGTGCTAATGTAATTTATAACCCACATAACTAAAAATAAACTTTCCTTATCAGCTACATGTACTGATGTAACAACGAAATAATCGTCACTTTTATGTTAATGAACGATACAAATTATTGTTGTTATTAATAGGAATGGAAACCATTGCTGGTTTATCTTACATTATCGTCAACCTTTCACTGTCCACTGCTGAATACTAGGTGATGCTTAAATAATTTTGTGACTGATGGCGTCCTTATTCAAGAGTTGCCGAAAACGAAAGTTGAATAGTGGGCAAACGAGCAGACGAGACTTGTCACCTGATGGTAAGCGATTACCGCGGCCCATGGACACCCGCAACACCAGAGGCGTCACAAGTGCGTTACCGACCTTTGGGGGATGTGAAGGGGGATGGGGCAGGGGTTGGGGGTATGGGCCTCCGGTATCCTCACTCACAGGGTGAAACACAGCGCAAGCGCTATTTCACACCGGTTTTCTGTGAGGCTGTGGTATCACACCGGTCGAGCCGGCCCATTTCTGCCGAAGCATGGCTCTCCCACGAAAATAAATACGCTTAAAATAAAAATATCAAGTCACTACTTTCTTTTTGGTGTATGAGCCTACCAAAGTGACTCTACTCTGCTTGATGGAAAGCATAAGCCGAATTGAAAATGATGGTCACCATACTCACTGCGAATTCAGATAATGCAACAGAGCAGCGCGGCTACCCACACCATGGCGGCCTAGTGAGATGCTTCTGCATCATTGGGCCTACATTGAGATAGTTCCCCAACCCGTTTGTGGTTAAAGGTGTTTAGTGGCTAAGAATCAGAAGCGGGCGGTGGAACAAACTCCTTAACAACACATGTGCTAAATACTCGTATATTACTAGCTTTTGCCAGCGGCTAAGCCCTCGTTGTAGTGCATGTTACTTCCTCAAGAATCAAAATATCTCTATGCCGAATTTCATGGAAATTGGTCCATCGGTTTTGACGTGTAAGTGTCACAGGCAGACAGAGTTACTTTCGAAATTATGATATCCATGTATTGTGCAAAGATAGGATACTTCACGGTTGATTATTTCGGCACAGTCCTTAAAAATCCCTACCAAACTACACGCCCACAAGCGAATATTATATAAATGTTTACAAAACCGTATGTCAGCAGCAAACCTAATAAAAGAACAGGCTTTGACGTGGTTTACTTACATCAAAATATAGAAAGCGGTTGAATTGTGAGCTTTGTCCGATATCTAAATTCTATCCAGTCCAGACACACCCAAATATCACCCCTTCGTCATAGGTACGGCGGTCGAGAACATATTCAATTAATTTACATACATATACGTTGGTCTGTTTTACTTAAGGGATATGTTGAAATGTACTTACATATGTGACCTTGACCTTGAGTTATTGTGAACCGATCCATATTTGAATAATCCCTTTCTTTTAATTGCCTTCATTCCTTTAAAATAGATCCGAATATGTAACACTCTTTATCTGTCTTTTATATAAATAGAAATCAATATTTATTTCGTAACTTTATTCTATATGCCTTACGAAACCATTGATCCTATTGTGTTGATCCTTTTAGTAGGGTCTTGACACGTTAAACATAACAAAGTCAAAGTCAAATCATTTATTTCCATAGGCCCCAAAAGGCACTTGAACACGTCAAAAATACAAACATCAAACATTATTAATACAAATATAAAATAAAACTCAAGTACTGAATTGATCAGTGATAAAAGGATGTAACTCATGTAATCAATGATTTGAATTACCGGAGCTTAGATTGATTTCGATTCAACTCAAAGGTTTAAATTGAAATCAATCCAAGTACCAGCTCCGATGGGTATTGCATTCATGAGAAGAGCTGGTGAGAAACTCATGTGCACCATCTTTTCAAATAATTTATAATTAATTAGTTAATTTAATAATTTATACAAAGTTTGTTTGTTTTTGACAACTTAACTTTTCCATACTTGTTTAATAGCGGTAACAAAATATCTTCACGTATTATAATTAGATGTAAATATATTTATCAGCTTGCAGTGATAGCAGTACAGGCTCTGCTTTGATCAAACGGTTGTGTGTGAAATGTGTCAATGCTTCTTATGTAATCCTGTAATTATGGCATTAAAAAACAACTAATAACTACTAGTAATTTTTTTGCATGTAACTTCCCAATAATAATGCTCTTTTATCCTCTCTGTTTTTTCCTGTTAAGATCTAAAATGATACATTACCAAGATTACCAACGAACTGACAACGTACAACAATTCTAATTATGTCTTTATGAGAATGTAATCTTAGTACTAACGCAAAATATCACAAACCATCAACCTATACTTAAGCAAAACTATACTTAAATCAATAGGCAACACAGTTTATAAATGATTGACACGTGCACCTTAATAAATGATATTTATATCCAATTGAAATTGATCCTTGTTGAACAAGTAATAGAGTCGTAAATATCTTTATAATGATTATACAAATTGTTAGCTCAATTATTCATAGCTAGGCTTCCGCTCTGGTGGTTCCCGTTTGCGAGCGATACCGACGTCGTTAATGTGGCCACGTGTTAAATCAATAAAATAGTACTTGTTATTTTGTGGACATATAAAAATTGTTTACGTGTTCCGTTCAATGGGGGAAATAATGGGTTTCAGATACAATACCGTTCATGAATTTATTTATATTTTGCTAGTCTGATGTAATTTGCAATACAACAACACTACACTACAACAATAATAGAATTATTTGTCTACAAGAGGTAGTAATTTCAATGTGTTTTGTAATCTTAATTATGCAACTGCCAATCGCAGCAACGAGTCCAACTTTTGGCAGTCTATTGGCAAGAAGTTTATTATAAAAATAAAAAAATATTAACATTGAGCAAAATTAAAAAAGTAGAGTAAAATCAGTTATGTATTTCGTAATTAGTCACGCACCCGTTTAAAAAAAACTAATCATCTATTGATGATCCTGTTCATGCTTTCCATCAGGCAGAGTAGAGTCAATTTGACAGGTTCATATACAGATATAAAACAAACAGGTCAAGCTTAAAAATTAATTTTATCATACGAGATGTCCCCACCCCTGAGTCCCCCTTAACTCTAAAGTCAAGTGTCTTATCGACTACTGGAGAGCACCCGAGGGGGGAAATTCACTCGGTGAAAAAAAAATGCTTAAAACACTGGTCGAGGCAGCTCATTCATGCTGAACCATATATACAAGACCTAACTTACGAATGATAGTGAGCAGCAGGAAACCTGTGTACATAGATTACCGTGCTCAGTACACTACGACATAATACAAACAGTTTGAACAAAACTTGTTTGCGATAAGCAATTCGGTCGTTATATTGTTTGAACTGGTTCCCGATATGTTATTGATAACAATATGAGTTAGTTGGGCACTGCTGTTTGATCTCTTGCTTTATTCTACTATTGTAGTGTTAACCTTTGACTGTCCGTCATTTAATTGACCCTTAATACATTCTAGTTATCTTTAAGCGTTCGATTTTTCTATAGAAATATTATTAGGATGTATGTGGTCGTTTTGTGAGCCTAGTGTAAGTTTATAGCTGAGTTGTTGTAAAGGCACAATAACAACCGCGAGTAACGACACGGGGCAAAACTAATCTAGAAAAAGGTAGCTGAAGTTATTCCTCATATCATCAGCTATCTCTTTGTCAATATGAGTTCACTTGTTCCACTGATTAGCCAGAACAGATCCTCAGGGGTGCGGCTGTAGAAACTGACCTGATCAGGTGGTTTATGAAGTAAGAGTGCAGAAAGCATAAAATAATAATTATAGTCGAATTTAGAGACCACTGGATGACCACTAGTATTATTATATTCGTACAAAAGTTATTTCAAACTCCTTTATGACCGGGCGACCTGATTCACTTGCGATGAAGCTATAGGTACAAGACATTTAAAAATCACGCGTTAAATAATTTGTGGTTTTAAAAAAGCGCATGTAAAAACCTTACTGGCTGCAAAGATGGCCGATGACCTTGACCTTGGCAAAGTGCTTGACATGCTCAACCTTGAACAATGGCAATGTATGAGATTTTGCGATTCGTATAGAGAACAATATACAACGTCAGCATTAGTCATCACTTTTTTGTTATGTTTATTTTGTTTTAGTAGTAGGCCAAAGTGATGATGTTCGAAACTTAAATGGTTAATAATATCATAAATGTAAATGTAAGGTTGTTTGTAGTGCTCACACATGTAACTACAGAACTGTTTGTGATAAGCTTTTGCGTGCACTCTGTCAGAATCATCATTTGGTACATTTTTATCCAAAACTAGCTAACTCGGCGAACTTCGTACCGCCTTTTCTTTGTTTTTTTTTTATTATATAGGGGCAAACGATCACACGTATCGCCTGATGGAAACCGATTACCGCCGCCCATGGACACTCGCAACACCAGAGGCGTCCCAAGTGCGTTGCCGACCTTTTAGGAAGGAGTACGCTCTCCCTCTTTTCGTAACTATTTTCAAAATTGAAAATTGACCGAAAAGCTTGTTTTTATTATTTATAAAAAGTCCGCTACAGCTTTCTACATACTTCAAAAACTGACTGCACGGTTGTGGCCTAGTGGTTTAAGCGCTCGTCTCGCCATTTCTACTGCGCCAAAGTGTTGTGGGTTCAAATCTTACATGGGACAACACTTTGTGTGATTCAAAAATTGTTGTTCTGAGTCTGGATGTCTTTTGTGCCTGATTCATGTATGTTGGTGAAGTCTCCCACGACACAGACTAAGTGTTGTCTTTAAAAAAAGAAAACTCAAAAACTTCTGTACCGATTGAACTCGAATTCTAAAAATTTTAATATTCGACAAAACGACAACACATTTCATAAATAGTTTTTTATCTATTTTTGACATCATGTTCGACTATAAGTTCTTAAAGAGAGTGGCAAAAAATTATTTCATATTTATAAGTCTACAAAAATTAATAATGCAAAACTAATTAAATTTATGTCTTTTAACAATTGTAATATTTTTAAGTTAAACGTCTGAAACAAGACTGAGTTATCTTTTTTTAACTCTCTGTAATCAAGTATTATATTTAAATTTTAAATATGAAACAAATTCTTAACATTGTTGTTTTATCACCATTTGTATCGTAGAACTCATCTTTTTTTTTCTATTCATTATACCATATGTCACACTGCTGGGCTCGAATCTCCTCTCGGGAGAGGGTTAAGGCCATACGTCCTCACGCTGGCCGAGTGCGCTGAGTGCGGGTTGGCGACTGGCAAGACAACGTTGTCTTTGGATGTTTTTAAGCCGCCCAAAGACCTCCATCTAAGCTTGACGACTGTTATCCTACGATAACAACCGAGACCGACTGTTTAACGTGACCTGGTAGTCATTGCTAACCCTCGATGGTGTCTTACCACCGAGTGCAACTAGGGCCATAGCCAAGTTGCAAGCATTTTTCTTTCTGCAATCGTTAACGACTGCCTCGGTGGCGTGGTGGTAGCGTATGCGACTGCTAAGCTTGAGGTCTCGGGTTCGATTCCCGGGTCGGACCAAATGTTTGTATGATCTGCAAATATTTGTTTCGGAGTTTTTTTTTTTATTGAATATTGGGCAAACGAGCAGACGTATCACCTGATGGTAAGCGATTACCGCCGCCCATAGACACCCGCAACACCAGAGGCGTCACAAGTGCGTTGCCGACCTTTGGGGGATGGGAAAGGGGATGGGGGGAGGGGTTAGGGTATGGGCCTCCGGTATCCTCACTCACTCGGTGAAACACAGCGCAAACGCTATTTCACACCGGTTTTCTGTGAGGCCGTGGTATCACTCTGGTCGAGCCGACCCATTCATGCCGAAGCATAGCTCTCCCACGGTTAGTTTGGGTGTTTTCTATGTATAATATGTATTTATTTACAAAAAAAAGTATATAAGTATTTATGTCAGTTGTCTAGTACCCATAACACAAGCTCTGCTTAGCTTGGGACTAGATGGCGTTGTGTGTTAGATGTCCGAAATATTTATTTATTTATGACGCATAAATTGGCGCAGCGGAGCTATGAGCGCTCTCGCGCTTATTTGTGTTAGACTAAAAAAATATGGCCCCCGGCCTGATACCAATACGCCTTCAAATAGAACGAAATAAGAAGGTTAATTGATGATTAACGATTTACCTAAAATCGTTAAGCGATTAAAGTTTCCATTATTTCACATAATTAGCCCCTAGCGAGACATCATGATCGGCAGTCGCACATGTCTACCGCTCGACCCAACAAGGCAGTTAATTCTTGACACACATCCTTAACGAATATGTATGATTTAATGAATAAGAATGTTCATCATTTTCTTAGCCTTTATTGTTTTCAAGATTAATTGGTGTCGGCTACTAGTTCAACCGGTTTTACCTGAATATCAGTTTTTACACAGAGCGACTGGCATCTGACCTCCGGAACCCTGAGGGCGAACTGAATTCCAAGGTTAAACAAGTTGTTAGAGTATTTGAGTGCACTAACTTCCCAATAACGATTCCCATCGATGTTCATGACAACCGGGACCGACGTCTTAACGTGCTCTCCGAGGCACGGGAGAATATTAATAGTCAAAAAATGTAAAACAGTATCTCCCACAGCCGTCAATTCTTACTTTACAAAGTTAAATTTTAGCCGTATTTAAACAAAAAGCAATAAAACAAAAACCTCGTCATAACTATAGTGTATCCTTGAAAATTTTAACAACAATCCCGTGTCTTATTAAAATTACATCTGCAAATTGCTTCTAACTTATGTTTGAAAAAAGCAAGGCTCTCATTTGTTTGTTCTCATGTGAACGTTTTGCATACTAATACTCGTAACTAGTACCTACTTACAGACAAATCACTACACCATTTCCATAATAAATAGACAAAACAAAATAAATTAATAAATGCACATACCTCCCCTCTATAAAAATAACTAATGTTCTAAATAGAATTACTTACCTACCGTGGGAGAGCCACGCTTCGGCATGCATGGGTCGGCTCGACCGGAGTGATGTGGCTTCACAGAAAACCGGTGTGAAACAGCGCCTGCGCTGTGCTTCACCGAGTGTGTGAGGATACCGGAGGCACATACCCCAACCCCTGCGCCATCCCCCTCCCATCCCCCAAAATCCGACAACGCACTTGTGACGCCTCTGGTGTTGCGAGTGTCCATGGGCGGCGGTAATCGCTAATAATAATAATTCCATAAAAATTATACTCTAAACTAGCGGACCCGGGTCAGCTTCGCATGGAAGTTTTTAAATTCTCGGTTTTCATATATGTATGCGATTCAAGAGGAAGGTTTATATCCTACTACATATTAACCCTGCTCTTGTTGAAAACTACAAAAATCCCTCGAGTAGTTTAAAAGATCTAAGCGAACAGATAACGCAAGCGACTACATTTATACTAATAATAATAAATATTTCGGACATCTTACACACAACGCCATCTAGTCCCAAGCTAAGCAGAGCTTGTGTTATGGGTACTAGACAACTAAATACATATTATACATAGTAAACCCTCAAAGTCCGAAATAAATATTTGTAGATCATACAAACATTTGGTCTGACCCGGGAATCGAACCCGAGACCTCAAGAACAGCAGTCGCATACGCGCATGCGCCACAGAGGCAGTCTTTACATAGTATATATCTGTAGCATAGATCTTATGTACCTTTATCCATGTGGTGTGTGGATAAAAAATACAGAATGTAACCGGCGACTAAGAACAAACTACGCAAGTCAACATCCCGTCCAGCCAGCCCGTCTGGTTATAGTAGGCCAAACCCTCTTTTTAACCGACTTCAACAAAGGAGGAGGTTACCAATTTGACTGTTTTTTTTGTTTGTTTGTTACCTCATAACTTTCGACTGGGTGTACTGATTTTTATGATTCTTTTTTATTTTAAAGCTGGTGCTTCCCGTTGGGTCCAGTTTTTGAAGTTAGTTTGTTTTTGTTAAAATTTAAGATTGTCTAAAGTCTAACATCAACTTTTGATAGTGCAATGCTGACATAGGTCCAGCAGTGGACTATCATAAGTTGATGATTGATGTCAATTTACCCACTCAGGTCGCACTGAACAATATCGAGTGTTCTGAAAGTTCTATAAATATCCACAGAGCAGATTTTGTTTTCTTGCTACACGAAGGCGGGCTTCGTTCGATCAATAAATAAATTGACAATAACTACCCTGCAGGTGAATATCAGATGTTTTTGTTCTCACACTTTTTACGCAAAAGAACTTTAAGATATAAATTTCACTCGCAATTTCAAATTGGTTTACCTCACGTTTAACTTCTCTACTTAACTTTCAATCTTACCTTAATCTATCTATACATATAAATAAAGTTGTCTGTGTATCTGTCTGTTTGCTTGTTCCGGCTTATTACTGTACCGTTGAACTGTACCGAATGGCTGTACCGTTTCCGACGAGGCTTTCATTGGCAGATAACGCGAGGCGTAGCTAGTAAACCAGTTGCGCGCCAATTTTGACACCTTTACATGTTTTTCGCGGCAGTTTTGTTTCTCATTTGTCATCAATACAACCACTATGTGCCACAGCAAAGCCCGGCGGAGTACAGCTAGTATATAAGTAGTTATATATCTATACGTACGGGAATTCAACCACAGACAGTTCAATAGCATTGGAATTATGTAACAACCATTATATGATCACGGCATTGCTTGTGTATGTATATACGAGTACTATACATATAATATTACATGTCACATAATTAGTATGATTACATATTCGACTGAATCATCCCCCAAAGTTCGGCAACGCACTTGTGACGCCTTTAGTGTTGCGGGTGTCCATGGGCGGCGGTAATTGCTTACCATCAGGTGATACGTCTGCTCGTTTGACACTATACAATAAAAAAAAAATACTGTATCAAAATTGATAGATCAGATATGTAATATAAATAACAAGCGTCGACACACGTGTATTATTGTTGCTTTTGTAATCTCATTCTTGTTTATAGTTTCTCTGATTATAATATTAATAAACTACCTATTTAGGAAACTACTAGCCAAATTCGCAGATATTTCCGACGGGTTGTATATATAATTCTATATTCATAGATTGAATGACATAAATAATTTATAAACAATAGTTTTATTCACCACCAGCCAAGTGAATCCGATTTTGCTGCTTCAATGAACGTTAGATACTTCGTTACCGTTTTTGCAGTAACGTTTGCTCTGTTAAGGTTACTGAACAGAGGGGGGCTGGGGGGAGGTGTGACCTTGTTATTAGAAATAATGCGATAACAAATTAACCTGTTTACGGACATGTTATGAATTTGGTACGTGAAATATTTGGGACTGATGCATTCTTAAAAATTGGAGCGATTTTATAAGGAAATATATATCTCTTCCTCAAGAATCAAAGTATCTGTATGCCATGTTTCATTGAAATCACAGCAGCGATTTAACCGTGAAAGCATTACAGACAAATAGAGTTTATTTCGAATTTAACTTAAGACGAGTGGCCCATACAGAGGAGGCCCAATAATGTATAAGTCTCGCTAAGCCGCCATGATGTGGGTCACTATGCTGCACTGTTGCATTGTCTGCATTCGCGATGAGTATGGTGACCACCACTTTTGGATTCTGCTTTTGCTTTCCATCAGGCAGAGTAGAGTCACTTTGGCAGGCCCATACATAAAAAATACTGAAATAGTTCAATCGCTTGACTGTAGTTTCAGTCAACTGCAGCCAGGGTTATGTTATCGTCATATCGGGTTCGTTTTCAGTTAGTTTCTTATCAGTAATTAAATAATGCTAGAGATTTGTAAACATATCCGAACATAAAGCCACCATATGAATTAAAATACTGTTCGATTTGAGTACCTTACGTACATACGGTACATGGTAAAATTATAACTTTCTTTTTCTTATTGTTTCTTTAAATTTTCTTCTATACAAACCTTCACCTTACAATAACAAAACATTGAAAAAAATATCATTTTTTTTCTTTTTTTTTTATTATGTAGGGGCAAACGAGCAAACGTACCGCCGCCCATGGACACCCGCAACACCAGAGGCGTCACAAGTGCGTTGCGGCCTTTTAGGAAGGTGTAAATTTAATTTGGTGCAGCTGATCGGAAAATATGCGCGTACATTTCGTACGTTTTTATTTTTAACCGACTTCCAAAAAGGGGGAGGTTCTCAATTCCACTGTTTTTTTTTATGTTTGTTACCTCATAACTTTCGACTGGGTGAACCGATTTTGATGATTATTAATTTGAAAGCTGGTGCTTCCCATGTGGTCCCATTCCAATTTGTGTCGTGTGTCAGTTCTTGAAGTTGGTTTTTTTGTTGTTAAAATTTGTGATTGATTATTATACATATTAATAACTTGCTATATCCGATACACAGTCTTATGTTCACACCAAATTGTTGATAAATATACATGCAAATATACCTAGACACGTATCAAATGATCCTGTTGACTTGACTCCAAAACTATTTATTCTAAATGGAAAGTATATTACGACCACTGGCATAAAGCGCATCAACCACGAGAGCAATAGGCCAGCCAATAGTGTGTCTCTTAAAGAGTTTAACACGCACATAAGTGCAGTAAGCACCTAAGAAGAAGGTGCATTTTATTATAGTTTGGCTGACCCACGCATCTTCGTCCCAAGCAGAGAAAATTTATTCCTATTTCTAAATGCAAATGGTCTTTCAAAAACAATATATTTACCTCGCTTTGGAAACTTTTTTTTCAATTCTATTGACCAACACGCCTTACTCAATAAGTGAGCTATCCAATACTAAAATATTTTTTCAACTAGAATCAGTGGGTTCTGAGATCAGAGCGTTTCAACCAACCAAACAAACAAACTCTTCATTATCCTTACAGTATTATATCAATTCCCGGTTTTAATGTGAACACTTGAAAAAATTCACTTATTAAAGACAGTTGTTTAAAATTGCGAATGACAATTTTCCCATCCCGAGTCCTCAATTAACCTTCTTTCCTCACCTTGACTTGAACTGAATCGATAATGCCAACTATACAACTGTCATTGTAAACTTACATGTAGCTTTATTACTCGACGGCGCTATAAGGTAAGTTATGTTTTTCAAGGGTATGTAATAGTATAGCTTAATGGCTTTTGGTTTGGGGTGCACTAGATTCGACTATATAATATAATTAAAACATTTAGATCGCTGGTTGTAAATGTAAATGTTAAGGATAAGTTTTCACGTAGGTTCGGTATTTAATTTTTTTAATCTTTTTAATCGATAGACTTTTTTAAAGCCGTCTTGGCCGTGGCTATGCCCGTGTATGGTTTAGTAGCCTATGTTTTATTCTGATCTATATATTACTGTTAAGTTTCGTCTAAATCCGTTCAGTAGTTTTTGTGAGAAACAGAATATTGATTAGAAGACAAAATAATATACTTCTTTAGCTTTTTTCTATCTGATTGATGCTGTTTTGACTTGTTACTCTGATATGATGTTTTTACATAAACAATTATCTTTTTAGTTACCCTTACTTACACAAAATAACTTTTTTATTCTAAAGCAAAGTTGCCCGACATCCTGATTTTGAATCTCGAATTGTTCTCTAGATTTTTTCTTTTTCTTCTGTTTTTTTTTTCATATGTCCAGTTATAGAAATACTTTTCCTTATTCAAAAATTTATACTTTCATAGATTAAAAGTGAGAACGAACATAAACACCAGTTACAATTTCGAATATTTTGCATCAGTCGCAACCTACATTTTTGCAAAATTCCGTTGTTAAAAAGTCGAAAGCTTTGCAGGCATCCGCCGTTTGGTCCCGCTGCGCGTGAGTTTTCACTTTCGACGGCCGGCGGCCGTTGCCCCTTTAGCCAACCTCGGCACACTTCGCCTCAATGGGTCAAGGTCGGAAGACGGGGCTTCGTGTTATACAGTAACCTTCGGAATTAGGACATGACAATCTTGTTTTCATGTATGAATTTATTCTGTCTCCATTTCATAGAATAATATTGTTACAGCGCGACTCATAAATGCGGGTGACATCTGAGTGCTCGCATTCTTATCATATTATTAGGTTTACTGCTGACACCAAATGTTTTTAACTACTTTCCTGCCTTTGTGTCTGCTTCTGTCATCATAGTTCCTGAACGGTGACTTGATAATTTCAAGAACAAATTAACAAAAACTGTTAAACTTTAAAACTCTCTATTCGTTTTTTAGTCGATATTTTTAATGTCATCTTTTGTTTACTAGGTCACTAGCGTAGTCGATTTAAAAACTTATTTTCAATATTCGAAACCGCCGTTTGTAACGGCATGCCAGATTCTTTAGTCTTAAGTTCCGATTCTCCGACGAACGTAAAAGCATTAACATAAGATTAAAAATAATTTACACTTACAAACCAGTGTGCGTTATATATATTATATATGTAAATATATATAAACAGCTGGTATTATGAAGCATGATTAAAGTAAACAGAGCCGGAAGCCGTAAGGAAGCGCTTTTTTAAAATCGATCCAATTTTGTGAATCGTGATTGATTGCTCTAATAATTCCCTAAATATCCCTGTGTACGTACGTGATGCGTAGTGTGTTATACGTCACACAAGCCTGGTGACATTTAACGGCCATCTTTAAAGCCTCATGGTGCTTCCAGGCACTCTCAAACCTGTCACGAGACTTGACGAGAGTACAAGTTGAAACGCTAATAGGAAAAAAAGTTAATAGAACACCGGACATACAAAACATAATAACTTAAATATATTGGTTTCACGGTCAATTCTAGTTGAAATTATATTAATTATCGCCGCCTGTTTTAAAGTTTCACTATTATTATTTTCATTTCAATAATACTCATTTAGCTTCAGTTCAAATTAATTTCGTACTATATCCTCTATATCTCTATATCCTCTGCGGTATAGAAAAATATTGTAAACGTATAATTAACACACGTTCTTCATTACTAGGGCTGTCACCTTTCAAGTTTTATGAACTGTAATAAAAATAATAATAATAAACTAAATAAAATTAAAGTCCAGATACCACGGCCTTACAGAAAAACGGTGTGAAATAGCGCTTGCGCTGTGTTTCACCGAGTGAGTGAGGATACCGGAGGCCCATACCCCAACCCCTCCCCCCATCCCCCCAAAGGCAACGCACTTGTGACGCCTTTGGTGTTGCGGGTGTCCATGGGCGGCGGTAATCGCTTACCATCAGGTGATAGGTCTGCTCGTTTGCCCACTATTCAATAAAAAAAAAAAAAAAAAAAGTGTCTGTTTGCAATTTCAAATTAATAACACAAAATGTAAATGAAAGAATAGTTATTATACGGTACTTACATCAAAAAAAATCTATTTTAAATATTTGTCCATTGGTTTGTTCCGGGTAACTTCTGTAACGGCTGGACCGATTTTGACAGGACTTTAACTGACAAATATCTGATCATATATTTTTTCAGACTAGCTTCTCCACGCGGTGTTACTTGTGGTTATTGTAAAGGAAATACTGCGGGTAACGCTGCGGGGTTCAGCTAGTATTGGTTTTAACTAGATACAAGAACGTGCTCTTGTTAATCACTATCTAGCTTGCACGTTTTAGGTACGGGAAATTTAAGGAAAGTTTATTAAAGGAAAGGTAAATAGGTTATTCGGGGGGATTTAGGCTTTTTACTATGGGGAAATGAGAGCCTCACTAGCTGTTGCGAAAAAGTCTAAACTTACTACTAAACTACACAAAGACTATTAAATAAAAAATTGGTTGCCTGTAAAGTCGGTATACGGGCGAAAGTTTTACGTGACAACGACTTTGAGTGGTAAAATAATTTTAATGTGAATATTCATTCGTATAGTAGGAAGAAGGATGAAATAATAGTAACAATTTAAAACATTTATTTATACAAAGAATTATATTTAAAACATTAATTTTAACGTTTTAAATATAATTCGACGCGTGCCTTTCACTTTTTATGTCTGTCTCTCTCGCTCTTAGGCGGGCTAACCATGCCCGAGTGGAAGGGACGCGTGCCTCTCACTCGCTCTCATTGTGAGCGCATAACGTGAGCGGAGCGTAACGCAGTTTCTTGAAGTGTCACCCGGCAAACCAATTTATAAGACGTTGTCACGTCAAAAAATATAAAAAACCGCAACAACTCACTCACAACTTCGGTGTAATAGCTAAAATTTGATATCTGTATAGACCGTGTACTTAAATGCAACTTAGTAGTAAGACGTTAATAAGTCTGATACCGTCTCATTTTCTATAGTATTCACTTATATGTATAGTGGTACACTTTGACAAGAATAGCCTTCCCTATAGCCTTCCTCGATAAATGGACTATCCAACCCTGAAAGATTTTTTCAAATCTGATCAACGGTTCCTGAGATTAGCGCGTTCAAACAAACAAACTTTTTAGCTTTATAATATTACTATAGATGAACGGTCCCCTAACTTTTAAAGTTTGTATATGGGTTCTTGTTAGCAGTTGTGAATTTTTAACTATTGTGAACAAGGTACATTGTGGCGATTGCCGATAAGGTTTAATATAAACTTAACATTTTTTTAGGTTTATGTTCAATGTTTTGACAGCCCTACAATTGTTATCGTTTTTAATTCCAGTTCGTTGTATCATTAATGTATTAACCTAATTTTGGTACCTAGGATACTACTCTAGGTACCTACCAATACGACTTTACAGTGAAATTCGGCATCGAAATATTTCCGTAAATATTAATAATAGACTTATACGCATATGCAATGAAGCAACACTCAACATAAAACTTAAAGATTATTTTTGAATAATCAACTTTCTTTTTTAAAAATATTTCAATATATAATAGCTTAATAATAGATAGCAATATATACAAATAAATACAATTAAAGCGTCTGTTTACAATTTCAAATTCATTGATATGTAACGGTAGGTACTTACATTAAAGCAAATAGCTGATGATGTGAGGTGTAACTTAGGCTAATTTTTTCTTGACTATCTCTGCCCCGCGTTATTTTTGGTAAAGGTCTATTTAAATTGAACCCATAACATAACCCTTGTATGAGTTAGAAAAGAAAATAAATCGGTTATTGGCGTACCGCGGGTAGCACGGCGGGGTTCAGCTAGTTTATCATAAATGAACATTATTGTGTGGTAATAAGGTCGAAGAGTAAATACCATTTTTAAAAGAACGTATCAAATTTAGAGTTCAAATTTTATCAGAGTATAGCGAACCGTGCGTAGATCAAATTAACCAGTTTTGTTTGTCTAGCAAGAGATAAATACATTTTATTTAAATGTTTTCGGTTGATAACAATATTTGGCCACGTTTGTAATAATTTAAATCGTTAGTATTCTCCAAGTACTCCTAGCCGTAATTCAGCCATGGCGGCTAGTCTCAACGGAGACCAGCCAATGAAACAGGAGTTGTTAAAGTGCACAAGTGTGTGAGCAAACACAGGTGCACTCTCTGCCCTCTAACTTTCAGAATCTGGTAATGTAAGTTGTATCTCTTCGATGGTTCCTAATAACAATATGTCAGATATATAAAAATGACCAACCAATTTCACTTACTCTATTAGAATTGGATAGCTTTATAATACATTGTCAGACCAATAATAGTGTAGAGCATCGATGAAGAATTTTGCATGAACTGGGAAAATTTATTGTGGTTAGCTAAGTCGTAGATACACTTTACTAAAATTCACTTTGTGTCTGAACCAGAGTAAGGATGGTGTTTATTGTTTGTATAGTGTGTAAATTATCTAAATAAATTATATAAATTGTGTCCGTGTGGTGACGACGTAAGAGTAGGTACGAAGTGTCACCATACCTATTTATCGCCCTCTCTCCCTCCCTCTTGGGTGTCGTACATTACTGCAAAGAGAAGGAAAACTTGTTACAAACCCTAGACCGACCTGTGTAACCAGAATAGTATAGCTGTCCAAGCTATACTGGTTATGATGTAAATTAAAAATGAATGTGGCCGATATTCCGCCGACTGCCAGGCGATCTCGATATTAATAAACCACTTGGGGAGATAGTCTCTCGTCTCGTATCTGAGATACTCAAGTGCTAGTGTCTTATAAAGCTCTATTGTGATTAAGAGCTGTTCGTAGAACGCTAGATGAAACTTTGTGGAGAATTTCCTACCAGGGTTTAGATCGGCGGAGATTTTACAGACATTCAGGGAAGGGTAGACTGTGTTTCTTCTTTTTTAGTTTTGGTTAGGGTCAAACGAGCACACGCCTGATGGTAAGCGATCACCGCCGCCCATGGTCGCACGCAACACCAGAGGCGTCACAAGTGCGTTGCCGACTTTTTAAGGTGTTTCTTCTTTTTTAGTTTTGGTTAGGGTCAAACGAGCACACGCCTGATGGTAAGCGATCACCGCCGCCCATGGTCGCACGCAACACCAGAGGCGTCACAAGTGCGTTGCCGACTTTTTAAGAACCTTATTTTTTTGTAGTTGCTGGAAGGGTTGTAGTTGAACTTTATTATATTAGAACACTCAATTTTTTTGTACAGAGGCCTGCCATAGTGGCTCTACTCTGCCTGATGGTAAGGATAAACAGAATCCAAGAGTGGTTGTCATTATTCTCATTGCGAATGCAGACAATGGTGGTGACCCACACCATGGCGGCCTAGAGATAGGGCCTCCGTTCTCGCACTCACCAATGGAACACGACAGTATGATTGCTATCATAATACGTGGATCTTCTGTGCGAGGGTCTGTGCGCCCGTTCGTGCTGAAATCAGCGTGACTCTACTACCTCCTAAGAAAAAAAAATGTAATAGTATAGCTTAATGGCTTTTGGTTTAGGGTTCGCTAGATTCGACTAGATAATCCTACTAATATTATAAACGCGAAAGTTTGTGAGTATGTAAGTGAGTATGTTTGTTGCTCTTTCACGTAAAAACTACTGAATGGATTTTGATGAAACTCTACGATAATATAGCTTATACATCGGAATAACACTTAAGCTACAATTTATAAAGATACTAGCTTCACCTCGCGGCGTTGACCGCGGAATTCAGCTAGTTTGGCAATAATCAAGTAAGGTGATAAGCCTTTTATTGGACTTAAATCATCTGATGAAATGTCATGTCTGGTATCGAAGATGACCCTACTTGACCTATAAAGACATTGTCTTCATATAAACGGAATAACATTTACGAAGACTTACGACGTAATGAGAACAATTAGTTCCGAGGTACGCAAGTACGCGACCCTTATTATACTCCGGGTTATACCCCCTAATTGTGTTTTATATCTAAAAAGTAACCCTTTCCTTCCATTGCCTTCAGTCCTTCAATAACCCTTTCCTTCCATTGCCTTCACTCCTTCAATAACCCTTTCCTTCCATTACCTTCACTCCTTCAATAACCAACACTACTTATAAAACCTCTGTGCATCTAATCGCATCTTAAAATCTTCTCAGAGCACATTTAACACACGTATAATGATTTCAATAATATTTATGTACAACGATCATCGACCTCTTATCACCTTATCAGGAATATTGCACTTGGCAGAGACACAGGTAGATATGATAACGAATGATTGTCTTTGTCCTATTATCTTTACTTTTTCTATTAGATTAGACTTCTTGTGGATGCAACCACTGCATATCCGTGGCTGGCTGAGTCACATTTGTAGAACAAACCTGGATAACAGCTTTGGAGTTTAATTTCGGTAGTGTAGGCAGTAGTGATAATTGTGAGACCTTGAAGTAAAACAGTTCGTGTCGTATACACGGTGTCTTTTTTATATGTATGAGTCTGTCAAAATGACTTAACTCTACCTGTTGGAAATGATGGTCACCATGCTCGTTACGTATGCATACAATGCAGCATGGTGACCCACATAATAGTGGTCTATGTGAACACATCTTTCCCCAAGACTTCCATCGTTGTAACTGCGTGATGTTTCTTTTGTTGGCGTGCCTAAGCATGATCGAAAAAAGAACGCTACCGGAGTTGCGTGGGATTCCGAAACAAATATTTACAGATCATACAAACATTTTGTCCGACCCGGGATTCAACCCTTATGCACAGTAGTCGCTTATGCTACGAGTACTACTACACCAGGGAGGTAGCAAAAATTACTAAATAATGGTTTTCGGTGATACCATGGTACCTATCACTCCTTTCGAACCGAAACATGGCCTCAGCTTGGCTCTCCCACAATAGAATTTGATATTTCCTGCTGATCAAAAATGAACAGGATTTAAGGACAGAATAAATAACGAAATCAAACATAAATCAATGACACTATCATTTTCGTTGTTCAAACCTGTATTTGGCTATGAATCATTTTAATCGTTTCTTATCGTTTACCTGAATGACAGCAGACTTTTAGTATATATGACATTAGGTGACCTACGTAATAACAATATCAAAGAGTACCAGAGTATACCCTCCCCCTCCTGACCTATCTTGTCAAGGGTCAGTTGAGTGTCGTGCGTTTTTATATGAACTATTAGGGAAACATGACTGTAACATTATGGCGACATTTACGTATTACAAAATTTAATTTAGTGCCATCTAGTGAACATAACCAATAAACACAGAAACCTGTATCGCGCAATGAATGTTCTCTCAGCTACTTATTTGTATTACGGTTAAAAGAAAAAGTATGGGTACGATTATTTTTGGAATAACATTCCGTTAATGGCTAGCACTATCAATGGAATGTGTATAACAGCTTGTTCTTAGCTGTTAGGTTTACTAGATATAGCTTAATTCCAGAGATAAATACAGAAGACAGTCATATGAATCATTTAATTGTTATATGTTATTACTCAATGTATTTAAGATTCACATATAAGTCACAATCTTGTAATACAATGCTAATGCAATATCTCAGTTTTAACACAGACAAAATCTGTTATTAAAAAATGTTGCAAGCAAACAGTCTGACCCTAAAACTAGATAGTGTACTTGGTAACAAAACTACTTATAGAAATACCCACAATCTCTAACTCAACAGTCAAGACCACTAACCACTACTTCAACGAGCCAGTCAGAAATGTGTGATACTCGTACAATAAAATCGAAACATTTCACCTTCCTTGACGTTAATGATAATAATACATAGAATAGTAGACAAACACACTCTGATTTAGCGAAACGCTAATATTATTCGATCTGAACTTCAAGGGCTATCGTGAGGCCGAATGTCAAATATAACCGAGCAAAATCATACGTCCTCGACCTTTGTGCGACTAAAATAAAAGGCCTTTCGATAAAAATATGAAATATATACAGAAATTGAAACAACCCAATCAAGTCTTTGTTATTGACGTAGATTAAACTTAGTACTAGTAAGTTAGCTACCCGTGTGGTTACCATTTAAGAACACGGGAGTTTCACCACCCCTGTTCGTCCCATGGATGTCGTAAAAGGGGACTAACTACGCAGGATGACAGTCGCTGCTGCAGAGAGAAGAATAATTTGACACAAACATTACACCAACCCGTTTTGGCTAGCGTGGTTGAGTAGGCTTGAGCTTCGGCTCGTTATACTCGAACGAAATACAGAAATAGGCCCTTGCCCTGTATTGTGTAAAATTAAAGTGGTTTAAGACGCCTCTGACACACCCTTAGAGGATAACAAGCGTGAGTATCTGTAAATAGATATTAGAAATTCCAACTTAGATTATATTGAAATGGTTATGAAATATTGCACAATATGTGAAACATATTGTGAAATTTCTTTTTCTTCGTCTGCATTTCAAGTATAGCTTTCCTCGTATGAAGGACGGTTTTTCCTGCACATATTGTTACGTCTTTGCAACTAAAAGTTGTTATCTATACTATAATAATATTATAAAGAGGAAAGATTTGTACCTATTTTTGTATGTTTGTAATGAATAGGCTCAAAAACTACTGGACCGATTTTAAAAATTCTTTCACCATTCGAAAGCTACATTATCCACGAGTAACACAGGCTATATTTTATTTAAAAAAAAATAGGGTTCCGTAAGATATTTGGGTTTTTCGGACACAAGGTGTAAAAATCAACCAGAAAAGTTACTTATTTTGCGAAAATTTTCATGCTACGGGCTATATAAGACGCAAACGAGGTTGCGTGGGTCATAATTTATAAAGATACTAGCTTCGCCTCGCGACGTTGCCTGTGTTTATTGTCGTACCGCGGGTAGCACCGCGGGTAGCACCGCGGGGTTCAGCTAGTTAACTATATAATCATTAGTCTCGGGCACGATTCCCGTGATTGTACTCGTACTTATGATCGGCAAATATTTGTTTCGGAGTTTGAACGTTTTCCTTTTTTTATTTGACAGCAGCCAAATCGCTCCTACTCTTTTTATGTGTATGTAGATATACTATATATCTCATAATATGTATGTATTTAAAAAAAAATACCTATATAGATACTCTATCAGTCAACCTAGCTGTTACAGTTTTTTTTATGGAATAGGGGGCAAGCAAGCAGACGTATCGCCTGATTGTAAGCGACTAACCGCCGCCCACCTGCAACACCAGATGCGTCACAAGTGCGTTTCCGGCCCTTGGGGCATGGGGTGAGGCATGGGGGGAGGGGTTGAAGTATGGGTCTCCGGTATCCTCACTCACTCGGTGAAACACAATGCGGGCGCTGTTTCACACCGGTTTTCTGTGAAGCCGTGGTACTCGTATCATCCCGGTCGAGCCGGCCAAGTACAAGCTTTGTTTAGTTTGAAGCTGGATCAGATATCCGTAATATTATCATTCGGAATACATCACAAGTCTTTATCTTATTCAGTAGATATCTACATATTATAAGTATAATGTATAAAACGCACTGGACATTCCCTATCGCCCTGCCAAACTTCAATTTCCGTTGGAAGATTGTGTTGCCTCCACGAGATTAATACAAGTCGGATGATCTACATTTCATTCGGTTCATTGCACAAATCATTTGAATAACCTAGACGACGTCGATGGGCAAATAAAATCGGTATATACGAGTATATTGATACTGATAAAAGTATCCGACATACCGGTAGTGACGGTTTATCATTGACTACCTATTGCTCGCGTTGTCTTTCGTTCTTTCTTTCAATTGACTAAGAAGCCCCAAGTGGCAGTCTACGTATGTATGTTCCACCGTAGCGTCTAAACTATTGGACCGATTTTAATGAAAGAGGTGTCAGTAGATTCGCAATAATGGCCCGCGTTATATAGGCTATATAAATTTCATTAAAAGTTTTAAAGTAGTCTTGTTTTAGTTAATTCAACTTTTTATTGTTTTATTTCGTGTTTATAGCAAAGGAAAAAAATCTTAAAACCGTTGACCCTTTATTTAAGTCACATAGAAGTGAAATTACCAAAAATAATTTATCAGTGGATTTTTCTGCATAAACAACACCAACTGACAAAATTTCAAGTTTTCAACAGCGGCTTAGGTTCTACGATGACGAATCAATCAGTCACATCCTTTCTTTCTTTTCTTTCTTAAACTATTTAGTAACAAATGACGACTGCCTCGGTGGCGCAGTGGTAGCGTATGCGACTGTTGTGCTTGAGGTGTCGGGTTCGATCCTCGGGTCAAATGTTTGTATGATCCGCAAATATTTGTTTCGGAGTTTGGGTGTTTTCGATGAATAATATGTATGTACTTACAAAAAAAGATCTTCAATTTGAGAGAAGAAAGGCAAGGAAAATAATTTTTTTTAAACAAAATGTAAATACCATTTATCAATATTTGAGCTTTTAATGTAAATCGTTTAGCTAATGTATCTATATTAAAATAAACATTTAATGTAAGTACAGTAATCAGACAGATATTTGTAGACCAGAACATCTAAATGTAATTTAGTTGCAGTTTTGGACCCGCGAGTGATAGATTAATTGTACTTTTTTATAATTTTTCTCTACGAAATTCTAATTGGATCTTGATACCATGCTATCTTCTCGGTGCGGTTAGTAAGACAATTTTTTAAATCCTGTTACGATTTTTGTAAAGTTGAAATTTTTTGTCAGTGTTAATTGTGATTTTGTATGTATGGTGCGTAGTTTTAAGTAGCATTTTCTAACCTTTTCTTACATATTTGTGGTGCAGGTGTTCGAAATAATAATATTTGTTCTTTTTTCGACTAACTTTTCAAAAACAAAAGAAAATAAGTTAATGCTGCGTATCAATTAAAGTATTGAATCAATGTTATTGAAATAAATATATCTTTGCTCCCGGCTCCGCCCATATGTATGTCGGTTATCGCCGTCAAGTCCTTTCTCAGGAATCGCCGTGAAAGCGTAACAGATAGACAGAATTACTTACTTTCGAATGAATAATATTAACATGATTCGCCAGTTTTAACTAGAGATGATAGGTTATTGAAAACGACCATTAGTTAATATTTTTGATCTGTGATTATCTTGTCATTGTGATTATGTATTATGAAAACGGAGTGTCGCTACCCTTATTCACCCGTTGAATGTGGTACGAGACGCCTTTTTTTTTCGACGATCGGCCTCTGGCGCTCTACTCTGGGAGGACCCGGACCATATTATTTCAGGTCCTCCCCGAATTGACGCCGTGCCTTATCAGGACCTGTCCCGGGAGAAATTTTTCACCCCCTCGATCTCAGCAGCAATGTAGGCTGATTGCACGGCAATGCCCCGCTATCCCGACCGCAGCAATCATTCTGCCTCCAGAGGTCCCCATCCTCCGGCGGCCCGCGGTCCCGTCGACGGTTCTTATCGCCGACGTCTTCTTCGTTCGGGATCGGCTCTTTCCCGATCCCGTTCAGCGGTCTCTTTCTGGAGCATAACAGCTTCGCTGAAGGAGACCACTGCGCCCCAGCCCATGGCAGCAATAATTGCTGGCGGAGACAGGTCTCGTCCAATTTGGTCGACCAGGACTTCGCGTTCGGATACCCATGCAGGGCAGTTCTCCGGTGTGCTGGGCGGAGTCCCAGTCGGCTGCGCAGTGGTAACATTGGTGGTGGTGGTAACGTGGTACGAGACGCCTAGAACCAAAGTCGTCTTGTTTCTGAGTTCTCTTGTTGGTGAGTGCGAGTTCGGAAGCCTAACGATCCAAAAGCATCACAACACCGCCATGGTGTGGGTCACCATGCTCCATTGTTGCATTGTCTGCATCACTCTTGGAGTCTGCTTTTGTTTTTCAACAGGCAGAGTAGAGTCATTTTGGTAGGACTATGGTCCATACATAAAAAAACTAACTTGGGAAATCAGATGTTAACATTAAATGTGAATGTTTTTTTTAACCAGAAAATACAAATGTACAGACGTTTTATATCTACTGTTATTGTTTTAATTTATAAATAACTTATACATAAATCCTTTATGCGAAAGTGAGTGTTTAAGCTATTCGAAAATTTAACGACTTAACCGATCGTTATGAACTTTTACATGAACGTTATCAGGGGTTTCCATAAACACTATAAAAGAGAAGTGTTAAAATCGGGAATCGAAGCCGCACCACTTGTACTTAGCTTTAAAAATGCACCAACTGAAAAAAACATCATTACATTGGTTACTGTTCTTTGTCAGTTGAGTGTCTGTTACAATCAAATCAAAAATATGTTGTACTCTGCAAGTTCCAAGTATTGTATTTTCGCTTGTAAAAATAAGCACACCTGTATTTATATCCAATTGCCAATCGAAATCAATAATCGCGAACTGTGGGTGTTCAAGACACTCCTGTCTATCTCTTTAGAATGTAAGTGGGTGTAAATATATCAACTTATAGAACAAGAAATTATCGGGGAAACATAAAAGGCCGTAGGTCAAACAACAAACTCACGAAAACCTTGTGAAAATCATAGTATGTTAATCCTACGAACATATTATTGTGTAAAATAAACCTACGTTACATAATAAATCAAAGTTCAACACGAAACTAATTCATCGAAGGTACCATTTATCGAGTTCAGAGATTCTATTTATAGAACAATCCGATGCGTTCCTGGAATCGCATCCAGGGATGCGTTTGGTGCTCGCTGACTGCCCGCAGCGCCTGCGCTGACTTCGAGCATGCGTATATCATAACATTTCACTTCCAGAACCTACAGGTAACAGTACATTGTCATCTGCGCTCATGTAACACACGGCGGTCATCACTCCTGCTGCTTTGTTATCACCGAGCTTCTTGACTCGTGGCGGTCAGTTTTTATCATATAGACAGTGTTTATTTACCTAATCTTTATTTTTTTTGCATTACATGGTCGAAGCTTTGTGGTTTAATTGAGTTAGCATATTGCCCAGCTACCGCTTGTTTATTTTGTTACTTTGTCGGCTGTAGCTTTAATTAGTGTTCGAAAGCGCTTCCATATCGTAGAATTTTAAAGGTGTTTTTATTGCACAATATGTTTTACAGTTCAATCAAACTTTTGTAGAATTTTTGTTACTGTGTTTTTTTTTTCTAGTGTATTTTCTTTTGTTGTTCAACCCTAGATTTTAATTGTTTGATAGTGAACCCAACTGTTGCTTGTGAGAAAAATTATCGTTATCAAAAATCTTAAAAGTAATATACGCATTTAAATAAACACAAATTAATTATTAATTAATAGCAATTACGAAATTTGCCGATTAATAAAGATACCTGGCGGTCATGTTTGAATGTATTGTTTAGTTTCGTTGGCCAGCGTCAACTGAACCTTATTGTATAGACTTGTGAACCATGAGAGGTCAACATATACTGGACGTCCAAAGGCTTATGTAATCGTTTTTGCATAATAGTTTACTTTGATTAAAACATTTGTGCACTTCTGCATAGATATAAATATATCAAATATTATATACCTTTGTGTCGAGGAGGAGTACAAAGAACTAAGTCCGCGTATTGATTTACAGATTTACTAGAATATATATGTATGGTGTTATTGTATATACTTACGGTGACACCCGGCTTTGTTCGACAAAGTGTGAAGCTGTCTTCGTTGGCGAAATATGAACACGTTTAGTGAATATTTTATAGTTATATTTTTTTAAAGTATAGAACGGCAAACAGATCTCTTCAAGGTAAGTAGCTACCATCGCCCACGGACGCTTGCAAACAAAGACGCAGCCGCCCTTTGTGTCCAGCCCCCGTAAACTAATAGTCGCCTGCGTATAGCTATTATGTATGAAAATATGTATCATCGTTGAAATATATACAGGAAACTGATTTCTTATTTAATTAAATGAAAACGAGCCCATGTACACACATACACAGTGATACAAACACACTATCTCACATACTAAAGCGATACGTACATACACATATCCACAGCACATGTCTATAGTTTTCAACCTAAGGTTTTAACTTTTGTTTCTAGCTTTAGAGTTTGGACTTTACAAATTTAAATAAAACTGACACAAAGAACACCCAGACTTACAACAAAAATTTGTGGATCACACAAACTGTTGTATTACAATTTGAAAATTGTAATGTATCAACATCATTTGTTTCTTTTAATAAAGTTTTTTTATTAAAGACACCTCCCCCGCTTTAGAAATATAAATCCTGTGTCGCGGGGGACTTTACAAACATAAATGAAACTGACACAAAGAACGCCCAAACTCACAACAACAATTTGTTGATCACACAAACTGTTGTATTACAAGTTGAAATTAACGACGTAATCGCAATAAACTCGTAGCTTATGCCGCAGCAACCATGATGAGATTTTCCATGATTTGTCGCAATGTTACCGTTAAATATCCTTAAGTTCAATGTCTATTGTTTCAGATAGCGTAGTGCAATGCACGATCAGGAAGGCGAGGGCGAGCCAGCGCACCATGCGCGGCGCCCTATGAACGCGTTTCTTATATTCTGCAAGCGCCACCGTAGCGTTGTCAGGGACAAGTATCCCAATCTTGAAAACAGGTTAGTGGTATTTTAATCACAGGTCAGCTTCGACTGCCATCAATCGACAGCTGCACTTCAACAGTTATAAAGAGCGTTGGTGACCTTAAGGTAAGCTCTTTCTTGAAGGTCGTAACGGTCCGGAAAGACTGCAGATACTAATTTGTTCCACAGATTTTGTTATAAAATGCAGTGAGTGTCATTTAGCCGGGGTATCGAACTGTTATCGACTTACGACAGAGAGCTGCATTTGGTGTAAAATCAATGCATTTCTTCTTTATAGATAAGATGGCAAACGAGCAGACCTATCGCCTGATGGTAAGCGTGCCATGGACAATACCAGAGGCGTCACAAGTGCGTTGTCGGCCTTTCGGAGATGGGGCGAGGGAGAGGGGGGCCTGAGGTATGAGTACCTCATAACTTTCGACTGAACCGATTTTGATAATACTTTTTTATTTGAAAGCTGGTGCTTCCCGTGTTATTTCATTTCAAATTGGTCCAGTTCTTCAAGTCGGTTTTTTAAAGGTGATTATTTATGGTACAGGACAAACAAGCAAAAGAGTCTCCTGGTGGCAAGTGACTACCGTAGTCCATGGACAATGCACTCTTGTTGCCGCTCTTTGTATGTCTTCTGTTATGGCATGAGAGAAGGGGGACGGAGAAAGGAGGATGCTATATGCCCTCGATCCCTAAAAAAAAATTTTTTTTATTATCTTTATTTGAAATAGATTTGTAAGAACGTGTTCTTCTTATTTTCAGATCAATTACGAAGATTCTTGGCGAGTGGTGGGCCAATTTGGACAAAGAAGAGAAGGCGAGCTACACTGGTCTAGCGAAACAGGTGCAAAATCTATTATTTGCTAAGAAAATGGTTTTATTAGTATTTAAAGAAATGTTCAGCCAACAACTGACTTATTTCTCTCTTCTTCTCCAGTACAAAGACGCTTTCTTCAGCGCTAACCCTGACTTCAAGTGGTACAAGTTGCCAGCGCCACCACTCCGCACACTCTCGTCCCGGCCCAGAGACCAAAATGACAAACAAGTAGAGTCCCCCACTGGCGATTATCAAGACCATGAACTAGAAAAAACCAATAACAACTCTACCAAAGTTGATTTCAACAAGAAACCAAGAGTTGACATCTTTGAAGACCCAAAATCACTCTCAATGTTTACACCTGGCAAATTGGCCGACGAGGCCCACATGGGAGGCCTCAGCAGCCTCCTAGCCACTAAGACTGAAACTCAAACTACAAACCCTTACTACTCACCCCCTTGCTTTAAGATAAACACGATCTCAGCCCAAAACGAATACAGATCTCATAACTTAATAGACAGGGCTAAACTGAAAAGCCAAAACAGAGACGATAACATACGTGAACTTCAGAACGCACTCACGGAAACTTCCAAGGTGTTTGAAGAAGACTTTGATGATGAAAAGCGAAGGTTATACTATAGCAACGAGGGAGGGTACACTAATCAGGATGTCATAGACCAGATAGTTGATAAGAGGTACTCTAAAGACGATGAATATGCTTATCAGAGGAATTGGTCAGATGATGAAAAAAATACGAAATCTGGAAGGTCGTGCAAGGGTAAAAGGTACCAAGAGTTCATGGCTGTTGGGGGACTAATTGTCAACAAAAGGCAGAAAAGGGATTCAGATAAGCCAGACGAGAACTACAGCGCTGCCTGTAGCTGGGATCCTGGTTGCGTACGGAGCGACGAGTCCTACACGTCGAACAATGATGATATCAAACAGAACAGTTCCATATTCGACAAGTCAACTGACAACGAAGAAAAAGTGGACACATTCGATGGGCCTGAACCAGAAAATAATAGCAACAAAACCTTCAAGGCCGCTGACTTTGACTTAGACGCCAAAATAAGAGCATTACCCTCGCTTAGCTTAGAAAAGTTCCAACAGAAGAAGCGTGACAACAAACGTAAGAAGAAAACCATCAATCTAAAGTCGAAAGTGCACGAGACTTCCCCCATTATTAATACGGCGACAAGGCCGGTATTAGATGACAGGCGGCACATAGTGAACAATTGGCGGGACACCATGATCGGCAGCCAGAAGCGAAAACCGAGGAAGATAAGCATCACTCGATTCGAGATCAACAGCATGGTTTCTAGCGTGGACTTGAATGAGGTGCATAATATTAGTCCAGAGATAAAGATTGCTACGGAAGCGCCGTGCACAGTCGTTCAAAACATGGAGATTTGCAATCAGACACAGCACAGCATAGACCTGATGGCTTTAGCTACCCTCGCGGAGGTCGCTTCCAACACCTCGAAGCTGGACGACACGTCCATGATCGACCACATGACCGCCTCAGCAGGTGACCACGCTTCTCTGGTATTAAAAACCAACAACTAGCCTTAAAAACAAATTCCAAAAATTATTTACTTTGTAATCAGATAATATTTATATATAGATCTAATTTTACATTTTACGCATAAAGAAATAATATTATTGTACACTTTTAACATAGTTTTTATAAAGTAGTTATAGTAACTATTTATATTGAAAATAGAAAAAAAATGAACCTCGATGTATACTTGTGTTAGTTGTCGGTTAGGATGCTACATAATGCTTTGTTAGCTCTAGAAGTAATATAACATAGGTCTGTTGCGCGACTCTCGATTGTGTTAATTCTAACTTATTTGCGAGGAAGTTATCGTCGAACATATTAACAGAAACTATATGTAGTTGCAGTAAAGTATTAAAGTAAAATGTCAATTATTTTTGTCCCCTGTTCTCTAACAGCTTACACAAAATCAATTAAATTTGGCTAAATAAACAATAAACTCCATCTCACAATCGCATGTTATCAATCATAATGTCACAACAGCTCATTATCTCAAACCAGACCTTCCTAAACGATGCTGTTCCCAAATGCAATACGTCACACGCCCATTTAACCACAAGTGGCGGTTGACACACACAGTAATACAAGCTCAGGAAAATTGGTTGTTTCACAACGTTATCTTGAGAAAACCAGCTCCATTATTACTATTTATTACCCTTTCTACACAAAAGACAGTAATAAATATTTGTTTAAAAGTATTCAATATTAGGATTGTACAAGAATGGAATTGAAATTAATTTTCCCTGACAGCAACTGAGACTTTAAACCAATTAATATTAACAAACCGTGTGACGGACTACTTAGGTACTAAAGTCCATTCACGATAAGAAAATGGTGACGCATAAACCATCTTCACCTATTCTGACCAATCAGGTTTAAAAAATAGTCGGTTTTTGAATGTCTTGGATTCTTATAAGTCAAGATACTTGGCTTAATCGACACGTCACAATTTTCTTAGTGCAAATGTACAATAGCCTGGCGTTGTAAGCTGATTTGTGAGTTGGAGAGTTTAATCAGAAAAAATTAAAGAACTGAATCAAATAGATACTATCTTTTTTCTTTTTTTTTTAATTTACCGCTTTATTTTTCCATCATTAAAACATTTTCATGGCGCCCTTAATGTTATAAAAATAACTACAAAGCATAATGTATTTAATTATTTTAAGAAGAGATACAAATAAATAAAAATTATGTTATCATTGTCGTTGTAGGACTTTTTTAGATAATACAACCGATCGTTAACTCTAAAATGATGCACCATTCGGAATAGCTTACAAATAGAAGTATTGTACTGATAATTATTTTTTTTAGTACAATATTGACACTTTAATTTCAAAATTTGGAAAGGTGATGAAATGATTATTTTATATCATATGATCCAATATTGGCTGCTGAACTTAACTACAACTTAATTGCAAAAAGATAAATAAGTTCGAGTATTTAAAAAAAAAAATATCAGATTTTTCAAAATATTTAATATAAGAAATTTCAACAATTGTGTGCATTATTTTAGTGTAAACGACCTCGGCGAAACATTGCACCCAGTGCCATGTTTCGCCGATGGTTTTATGCCAAACAGTCATTTAGGTAATTCGTAAACCTCATTATGTGTAAAGTTAGGTTATTTAAATCGCCTTAATAATTTAGAGATTTTAAATAACGAAAACACCATGCATATAGACTGCATCGCATTTTTAAGGTGATTTATTATTTTCGTTGGCAACATTGCTTGTGTGCAATTATCATTTTTATTATTATATAGTACTGTACACGTGACTCACGTGTTTTTATATGAAAGCGAATTTATCACAACTAACATAATGGCAACTTGTGGACGCAAAATGTGCTGGAATGTGAAACTGGGGATAGTGATGTACCAATGAGCTTAAGGAATATCGATAAATTATCGCATATGTAATCACTGAAACATCTATAATTTTTTTATTGCTTAATCAAGTCTGGAACGATCCAGAACGACATATCAAGTATTTAGTTTGTAAAAGTAGAAATGTCTTATTCATAGGAATCATCATTCATTCAAGCTTCAGAAACATTACACCTGTTCGACTGGCAGACAGACTTGGTACGCCAAGTAAATTAAATCAGTCATTCGCTATTTCCAGGCCATGATTGGAATTTTCGCTTAAGCGGTTTTATATGAAAAAAAAAACGTTTTTAAGAGTACACTATAGCTTTAACGAAGTGCTAAAAGGGAAGCTTACCAAGAATTCCAATCGTATGAAGAAAGATTTGTAAAAGATAAATGTATTTATCTTTTTATAAAAATTTATACTTAGTAAGGTTTAAAATTGCAACAACTATTGGGTAAAGTAAGAAATGTTTTGGGGTTAGGATTGTGATGTAGGATAAGAATGGTAAAAGGCAAAGAGTATATTTGTTGTTGATAATGGCCTCAAAATATCGGTTGAACGTCACTTTGCGAGTCAAACTCGCATATTTTCTTTGTGATAAAAACCTTTATTAGTGTTTTTAGTTTTAAAAAAAATATTAAGATAATATTTCTTTCAGAATTGTAAGTTAGAAAATGCATAAAAATAAATTGTCTACTCATTTGAAATGTCGATAAGACATTTTAACGCACGGATTAGATTATTCTTGTCCCTATTAGGTACCTGATGTATATCGAAAATTCATGAATTTCAAGTGTGAAAAAAAGAGAAAAAAAAATCATCGCATTATATAAATTGTGAAACCAATTTTAAGTTAAAATTAATTGTCAATAGTAAAATAAGATGTTTTTCAATGAAGAACAGTGTTTCTCAAATGTTCGAGTTTATTTTTGTAATGGATTTTAAGGGGTTTCTGTGATTTTATTCTATCCTATGTTTATGTCGCCGCATGTGAAGTTTTAGTTGCAGGTCTAGTCTAGATTAGGAATTATAAAAGAAACAAGTACGAAATTCGAAAGTGCACTTATCTTTTTTAAAGTTACGAATGATGACACAAGCCATAATGTGACATGCTCATCCAAAGACCAAATGTTTTTAGAATAGAGAAGCTAGGTTGTAGATATTGTATATGTAATATATAGGTTATATTATATAAAATATTATGTATTATAAATAACACGTCAATAATGTGGTATTATACAATTTCCACAATTATCGTATTACTCTTTTAATTTCATTTTTAAATGTGTTGCACTTTTTTGTTTTCATTTGGTTTTACTTCCAAATAGTTTTTAAAGGTAAATGATTGTTGATTTTATGTAAAGTTTAATTGATTGTTACGTTTTTATTTTATTGTTCCTAAATAATATTTTAATAATGAGCTTTGTGAAGCTTTACAATGTCATCAAAATATTTATCTTATGAAGAAGTATGTATCTTGCCTTGTCAATATATATTATATTATATAGGCCTTATTTTATATTTGAAAACCTAGTATTAAGGCTAATGAAGAAGGGGCCAGTACACAAACACGGGAATTTACAAATATTAGAATCACAATTTTTAAATCATTACATTATTAAACCTTCACAATTAAAATATTTAGTATGGTATTGTTGAGATTAAAAATAATCTCTAAAGTTTAACCAATATGGTCCGTTTTAAGTAAATGGTGCTGGAAGATCTGTATATTTATTTTAAGTGAGCGGTCTATTGCTTGTACTCATACGGACGTTATGTCAGACGTAGATATCGTAATGAAATATTATTTTTTAAGATGTTGGCGATCATTTTGTGCTATATAAATATAAGATCTTGAACAAACAGTACATCGGTGAGCGCAAAGTGATTGTTCATTGTTTTTATCGGTATTGGAAATTTTTAAGTAGTTTGAGAAACACTGGTCTATAAAATGTTATATGTGTAAGTTAGGGCATAATATGTCGGCACCCAAAGTGTTTACCTGTTTGGTTCCAAAGTATATTGTTGAATGTTTTGTTACAGACGTCGCGTCGGTTTCATTCTATATCCTTTTATTGTAGTAATAAAGTTTATTCATATTAACAATGGCCATGTTTTACTTTTAACTCGCTACGCCCCGCGGTGTTACACTCAGTTGGTGTTGTACAACAACAACCGCGGTGCGAAGCTAGTGATATATATAAACCTTCCTCTTGAATCGCTATATCAATTGCTGAGAACTGCATTGAAATTCGTTGAGTACATTAAAAGATCTAAGGAACAGACAATGTTAGCGACTTCAATTTAAATCATGTAAAGATTAAATATTTATTACAACTCTATTTGATCTATACTAATATATAAAGCTGAAGAGTTTGTTTGAACGCGCTAATCTCAGAAACCGCAGGTGTAGAGTTATAACTAACACTAGCTGACCCACCCAACCTCGTTTGCGTCTTCTATTGCCCGTAGCGTAAAATTTTCCCCCGTTTTTGAAACATTCTTCATTGGTGCTCCGCTCCTATTAGTATTAGCCTGATGATATTTATCCCATAGCCTTCCTCGATGAATGGACTATCCGACAATGAAATAATATTTCAAATCGCACTAGTGGTTTCTGAGATTAGCGCGTTCAAACAAACAAACTCTTCAGCTTTATAATATTACTAAAGATTGATATGTATTGATTGAATAAGTAGGTATTTAATCTAAGGCTCATTCGTTTTTAGTTTCCCTAATGCTGGGTATAGGTATTTATTTAGACGTCTTATGTCATAAAGAGTGCATATAATACAAAATAAACAAAAAAAAAATTTTACCATGGGAGAGCCACGCCGGCCGAAGCATGAATGGGCCGGCTCGACCGGAGTGATACCACGGCCTCACAGAAAACCGGTGTGAAATAGCGTTTGCGCCTAGTTTCACCGAGTGAGTGAGGATACCGGAGGCCCATGCCCCAGCCCCTCCCTCATTGCCCTTCCCCATCCCACAAAGGTCGGCAACGCACTTGTGACGCCTCTGGTGTTGCGGGTGTCCATGGGCGGCGATAATCGCTTATCATCAGGCGATAGGTCTGCTCGTTTGCAATCTATTACATTAAAAAAAAATACAAATAGCTTTGTTTTGTAACATGAATTCAGAGAGAAATTTAGATTACAAGAAAGTATTTAGGTACTTAGCTGCTTTAATATTTTTATTAGACTACTACACAGAATTACTGTGGGTACGCTTACTCCGTGTATAAACTCCCTCTATACTTACCCAAAAAATAAATACTTAACGAATTTCGCAACAAGCTAGTACGGTAAGTAATCTGTTAGTAATAAAAATAACAAACTTGAAAGATAATTAACTAATTTTTAGACTTCCCTTCGGGCCGTCATTCGACCGAGGTTTGCGATGGGTGGTGTTTCGGAATCAAAGAGTTCAAACCACATGCCTGTATAAACGCGGACAGGTTTGACAAAATCTATGTTAACGCGGGCTAAATTTCCGCTAAAACCTGGTTTTTATAAATGATAGTAGTCTGCTGTTACAATTCATATTAGAGCTAAAATTCATCCTAAAATACTAAATGTAAGTTATACGAATGAATTGTCTGCTAATCCAACTACCTATTAAAGTGTATTATTAATTTGATAATTAATTTTAAAAGTCTTTGAAACCGACCGTTACTTTTTAAAAACAGAAGTAATTATAATTTAATTAAGTTTACGATCTAAATTGGCCATAGAAGGTCATTAAAAGTTACCTCTACGAATGCAGTCGGACAAAGAAAAAACAAATATTTATATTGATTAGCAAATATAAAATAATAAATAAAATAAATAATAAATATTATCGGACATCTAACACACAACGCCATCTAGTCCCAAGCTAAGCAGAGCTTGTGTTATGGGTATTAGACAACTGATATAAATACTTATATACTTTTTTTTGTAAATACATACATATTATACATAGAAAACACCCAAACTCCAAAATAAAAATTTGTAGATTACACAAACACTTGGTCCGACCCAGAATTTGAACCCGAGACCTCAAGCACGGCAGTCGCATTCACTACTACTGCGCCACCGAGGCAGTCTATATCAACATTCTGAATGGATGGTAGTAGTTTTTAGCGGTCGCCACTCTTTGTGCCACTGCGCTGTGTTGTGAGTTCGATACCTACTCACATAGGACAACACTTTGTGTGATCTATGAATATTGTTCTAAATTTTCAACAAGTCTATCTATATAACTGCGATATCATCTAGGTAGTACTTGAGTTGTAAGGGTATGATTGCAGTGACTCTGAAAAATCGAAGTTCAACCGAAGCATAGTATTCTTAAAGCCGAAGTCCAACCCTACCTAGACAAGGTAAAAGGCTCAGAGGAAATCAAACTCACGAAGCGACTCTCGATTAAGTACTTAACAATGTGATGTAGTGAAATTTATCTGTTCATACCAGTATCAAAAGTGCTCGAATTGTTTAATTGTGTCTAGACTAGACACATTCAAGACAACTCTAATATACGGTCTAGTTCCTAAATACTTGAAATTTAATGATAATTGGATTTAGCATTTAAAAAAAGCAACATCTTGTGTTTTTTTTTTTGGATATGGCAATTTGTGCCGATGTCGACAATTCTGCCAATGACAAATGATGACAGTATTTATAGCATTCATTATGCATAATTATTCAATTTATATATATTTTATTATATTTCAAATACAATGTTAACAAAATTATTGACGGATGAATTAAATTTAATCATAATTTCTGAATGAAACGGAGAGAAAGAAATGACCGCCAATTGTTATACATCCTTACATACCTTGTAACTCATTTTGTTATACTGTTTTTTTATGTATACGATCAAGATAAATAAATAAAATTATCTATACTATAATAGTATTATAAAGAGGAAAACTTTGTTTGTATGTTTGTTTGTAATGAATAGGCTCAAAAACTACTGGACCGATTTTAAAAATTCTTTCACCATTCGAAAGCTACATTATGCACGAGTAACATAGGCTATATTTTATTTTGGAAAAAAATAGGGTTCCGTAAGATATTAGGGTTTTTCGGACACAAGGTGTAAAAAATCTACCAGAAAAGTTACTTATTTTGCGTATGCTGCTTAAACTATAAAAGATAGAACCATAAAATGTTCTAATTAATCGTAGATCTTATAAATATCTATAAAAAAGTCCGCGACTCACTATACGGGGGAAAATTTTTCGCTACGGGCAATAAAAGACGCAAACGAGGTTGCGTCGGTCAGCTAGTGTATTATAAAATTATAACGTTTTATTTAACAATATACCGACCGACAGAATTACAATTGCCTCGGAACATTACCATTACAAAAATACTCAGTTACAATTGCCTTGTTATTTTGTCTCATCACTACAGAAACAAACGGTTGACATAACCTAGAAACAGCGCAGTTTGACGTCGTAAGACTTTTAAAAATAATTGTTCTTAAATTTTTAATTAATTAATTGTTAATACTTTAGCCCAAAATAAAACGTTTATTATAAGTTGGCATGATTATTCAATTTTTAATGTTATTACTCATTATTAAGGTTAATAAAAGATATTTAAAATTTTGCCATAAATTGTACGCCAGTTCAAAGTTACATCGCCCATTCGATCACGACCTGTCAGAAACGCATTGTCACATATTTTATTTATTATTTTTTATCATTAATTTCATCACGACGACAACTTGAAGACTTGATAATTGAAGACGATAAATACTTGACATTGGCAGAAATAGCTGATCCGAGTGATCCGGCTGGTTGCCATTCCGTGAAAAACATAAATAAAATAGTGTTCCACATTAGTATTAATCTAATAACGTAACGCATTATTAAACTTACGAATATGTTCCAGTGTTAAGTCATCATTATTTCAGCCATAGAACGTCTAATTGCTATACATACATACATACCTTCCAGGAAGCACGTGAGGAAACAATCTGCTCTGCAACCATCAATGACCAAATCTATACACAAATAAATAAAATTGGAGTGTCTGTTTGTAATATTAAAATAACTGCTTTTTTCATAAATGCAATTTTCATATGTATACACGGTACGTCTATATACCGGTACATGTACCGTGTATACATGCAAATATACTATTTTTGTCTGTCTGTCTGTTTGTTCCAGCTAAAATCTGGAACGGCTGGACCGATATGTAGTTGATGATATAAGGAGTGGCCTAGGCTACTTTTTTAGACTAGCCTACTGCTACTAGCTGCTTTTTTTATGTTCACCCCGCGGGTAACGCGGTGTTACCCGCAGTACGACAATAACTGCAGATAACACCGCGGGGTTTAGCTAGTGATTAATAAATGTATCTGAAGCTGGTCGACGCTGCCTCTACTCTTGGGCGACTTTTTCCCAATTTGGGTGTAGCCAGCGTCGCAACGTGGCAGCTTCTAGACGGAGGTTGTCCGGTCTATGGCACTGTATGGTGCACCGGTATGGGTGGCGGTTCTGATCGCCCAGAATAAGGCCCGCCTCTGGCGCCCTCAGAGGGTATTGGTGGTCAGAGCCATACGCGGATACCGCACCGTGTCCACCGAGGTGGCGTGCGCCATGGCCGGAAAAACGGATTTGGAGCGGAAGTGCTCGCCAAAATTTATCGACGAGTGGCTGAATACCGGGCGGAGAACGACTTTTACACGGCACACCGTGTGGTTTTAGTCCGTTCGATTCCGACACACCGCCCCGCCGTAAACCCCGGTGGGGTGACGGCCCGTTTCCGAGCCATGGCCAAGGTGTTCATGACAACCGGGACCGACGACTTAACGCGTTCGCCGAGGCACGGGCGGGTAACACTGATATTGTCCATACTCCGGGCCAGTTAATAAGAATTAATCGTTTACAGTTTTGGTTTTATTTAATAGCTAAGTCTCATATCTATTAAAATTAATAATCGTTAGACATATAGAATTTTTTTTTACATCACGACTGTTTGAACTCAGCGTGCCATTTCTCAAGTGCTCAAGTGCTCCTAAATTAAGTTAGGAGGTAAGTTAGCAGTTTCAAGTGGCTTTGACGACCAATGGTTTTTTGTTGGCATGGTTGAACATGCTTACCTCAGAAAGTACGTCTTCGATTTGAGGAGTTATTTTAATGCTAGATAGAATAGTTATAAGGAGGCTATGAGCTATATTTATCATTGAAGCCGAGTATCATTAAAATGTTGTAAAAACAGGGCACAATTATTAATTTTTGTTTTTAATTTACGCTACGGGCACGGGAATAGACTAATAGACGAGCAAGATATTAACCGAACCTAAAACAAGTAATCTAACTAAAATTCAATTGGATGTTTCAATGTTTCTCATATCACCATAAGTTCGCTTTCGCGAGAATATATTTTTGGAGAAGATATAGATTAATGGGAGGAAAGTTCATTTAAGAGTGGATAACACTGACTATTATACCGGCTGTCAAATATCTGAAGCAACTGTCACGGTTGTGGCGAATCAAAAAATTCGTTAGAATCCGATCTGTAACAATAAAATTTGGTTGTGCTTTATTTCAAAACACAATTTTATGCTCGCGAGTGCGTGTTGTTACAAATTTTGTTTCAAATCTGGATGAAGATACTATGATTGCTGCGTCCGAGCCTTTGGTATGTTATTGTTTTCTATAACTTCAATAACATTTTCTTTTATGAATGAAATAATATATGAATGTCCCTGATTATACCTTTTTTGAGTTGATTAGTATTTCTTGGTTAATAAATTATTTCAAAGTGTACTTAATACGTTTTTTAACACAGTACTGTTTAGTTAATCCAGTAGTTGTTTTGACATTCTCCTCTTGAAACATCTTACGGTTTACAATTATCAGTCTTACAGAATCAATATTTAACTTCTAGCATATTTATATTGTCTTAATACACTCTTTTTAACTAATGTTTATGATATAATTAATGTAATATTTTAAGATGTTTTTTGCCAAGACTTTTAAAAATCTCTTTACTTGCAGTTTACTATGTAAACAAATCTTGATTTTCAATTATAATGTTTAAAAAATATGTTTTTCAACTTACTTTTCTATCCTTTTATATCATAAATTTTTTGAAGTTGTATTTTGTCAAGTATTAATTTTAATCACAAAAGTTAATCACTTAATTTTGCAGGAGTTTGTGCCTCATGGCAGAACAGCATTAGCAAGGCACCCGGGACAGATATACAGCAGACAGAACACATCAGCATCAGAGAATTCTCTTCTGTACAAGCTTACTAACTTTGGTATCAAGGATGAGAGTCTGTTGGAGGCCAAGGAAGAGGAACAGGAGTGGTGGTGCATCCGAGAAGTATATTACAGGAGTGAGGAAGGTGAGTTCATAATTATTATTGACTAGCGACCCGCCCCGGCTTCGCACGGGTGCAATGCTGATACTAAATTAAATACACTACAGAAAAACTATGAACGTTGTATATAAAAACATAGCGGCCCGCTCCGACTTTGCACGGGCATAAAATAGAAACCTCTAAAATTAGCAATGTTGCCTTAGTATATGATGCATGTATTATACATATAAACCTTCCTCTTGAATCACTCTATCTATTGGAAAAAGCCGCATCAAAATCCGTTGCGTAGTTTTAAAGATTTTAGCGCACATAGGGATATAGGGACAGAAAAGGCGACTTTGTTTTATACTATGTAGTGAATTGGCAACTTCTTATGTGTTACGGTGTCAGTCCGTCTGCCTTCCCTTTCTCTCACGCACATGGCAACAGTAGGTAGACTAATCCTCTCTCTCACTCTAACCCATAGTGCTATTTTAATTTAATTAATAATTTATATACTAATCTTAATATATATAAATCTCGTGTCACAATGTTTGTCCTCAATGGACTCCTAAACCACTTAACCGATTATAATAAAATTCGCACACCATGTGCAGTTCGATCCAACTTGAGAGATAGGATAGTTTATATCACAATTTACTAATTGGGAAAAAAATATTTCTTTTGAAGAGAAGCAGACGAAGTTGCATAAGTCAGCTAGTTATATATATAACTTACACTAAACCTTTTCGAGTTCAATTCTCGAGTTGGATCAATATAGTTGTAGGTGTGTAGGTCCCTCTTATGAGAAATTATTAATAACAACTCAAAGTATAGAAGTTAGGTAGTGTAGATGCTTGTACTTCAAAGAAAATGTTAAGCCATTAGTCCCGCTTTAAGTGATCTTGGGAATAATAAAGGCTAGAAGATGAAGAGTGATACTAATTCTTATTAGTTTTGTGTGATAAAAAAAAGTTGTAGTTTTTTATTTCCTGATTCTGACTTTGTGTTGAAGGGTTGAATATGAAAACTGCCTAGTGTAGTTAGTTCTACGGGTGGGTCAGGTCAATATTTTACAAAGTTATAGTCCACGGGCCCACGTACAAGGGATTTCAGTGATTAATAACAGGCTGAAAGTTTATACACAGCTTCGTTTTGACGAGACACCCAACTTTTATCATTGGACCAAATTCTGATAGTGGCAGGAAAAAGCGGGATAGGGAGTGAAACACGTCGATTTGATGAGTGTCCCAAATTAATAAATAACAGTTTCTAAAAATCAATACTTCGAGAAAATACGATGGAAAACTGAGAAAAACTTGTGGCATACAAAGTGAATGGTACCTTCCCGAGTGACCCCCAGCTCTAACATGTCAGAATGGTGACTTGAAAATTTTTATTCATTTTCATTAATAACAAACTGATTTTTGTTTTAGGGCTTGCAAAATATATATTTTACATAAAAAATGCATCGGCATACAAATTCGATGGTAATTTTTTTAACACTCGAAAGTTGTCAAGATTATGTTAATATTTTTTCAAAACTTGTCAATTTTCAAAACAAACAATGTTCCCAATGTATTCTATGTATAATATGTATGTATTTACAAAAAAAATAAAATATATATGTATTTATCCTACCAGTCACAATTAGACGAGCACAAACATTAACTGCTTTCAAGAGACTCGTAAAGGAGCATTATCTGGGAGACATCAACGTCCCTTAACATGCAATTATTTTTTATGTTTTATTTATATAGTCAATTGGGTCACACTACTGCATTTAAGTATGTAATTAACTGTATATTTATCTTTATTTATTTTTCGTCTTTCCTACTCTTACACCGGACACTACCCAACACTTTCTCTTACTCATGTTTTCTCTCCATCCAATGGTTGCCTGTAAGAGATTGCCTCCGGGCGATAAGGCCGCCAATTGTACTTCCCTAATTTTAAGCTTATCTTGTAATGCATCTGGTGTACAATAAAGTGATATATTATTATTATTATTTCAGTTGTCTAGTATCCATAACACAAGCTCTGCTTAGCTTGGGACTAGATGGCGTTGTGTGTTGGATGTCCGGAATATTTATTATTTTTATTATTCTCCATCCCATTTCCGTATACAAATTATGTCTTCAGATTAACATTTCAACAATTAATTGCATGAAATTATTGTTAGCTAGAAAGCAAAAATTTTATTTGTAAATAAAAGTATGCAATAGCAATGTCCATCTTTTATCGTTGATCACTGTATAACTTCACTCTACAGGCAATTGGAGATGCAGACGAGTTTGCGTCGGTCAGCTAGTTTATACATTTATTTAAATAAAATTCTGTTAGTAATATAAAAATAAATGCTTTTTACTAAATGCTGTCAGTTTGTTCCGGCTAATCTCCGGAACGGCAGGACTGGTTTTGACGGAACATTCACTGGCAGATAGCTGATGATGTAAAGTGACTTGGGCTACTTTTTTAGACTTTACTTGGCCATGCAGCCTTACGGTGTTCCCGCGGTTATTGAAAATATAAGTTTCACAATTTTTGCCTGTATGTCGGTCTGTTTGTTCCGGCTAATCTCTGAAACGGCTGGATTTATTTTGACTGGATTTTCAGTGGCAGATAGCTGATGATATAAAGAGTAACTTAGTCTACTTTTTATTAGACTAACTTTGCCCTGCGGCGTTCCGAGCTCAGCTAGTTATACATAAGTTCTGAGAGTGAAAGAGATATCATTTTAACTTCATAACCTTGATCATTAATTTGTCAACATTCTACTTCCAGATTTTGAAGAAGAACAAAATCAAAATAAAGACTCTAAATATGAGTTCAACTCTGAATCGTTTCGTGCACCGAGTCGCTTAAAAAATGACTTCAATATCTCCATTAAATCTGAACTTTTAAACAGTATAAAGAAAACGGACTCGGAAACCACAAGCTCTGCAGGACCCTCAAGGGGTAGTTCAGCAAATAGCTCAAGTAATTTGTCCAAGAAGTTTAATTTGAACACTGGAACGAAGCAAGGGTCTAGAAAGAAACCGTTGAATCCAAAAACTGATTGTAGTTATGAAGAAGAGTTGTATGTGAAGGGCTGTACTGCTATTTGGTCTAAAGGTAAGTTAAAACAACTTTTCATAGCTACTGCTGGACACAAACCTCTCCTTTAAAAGTAGGTTATGGCCTACTATGGTGTCCGGTCAGATTGATATAGGGTTTATTTCAAGTTTTCCTGGCAGTGATGTTGTCCTGTTTTAGTTTGTGCCCTTAGTCGAGGCGACTACGGCACCCATGGGATAAGTAGGGACAGTGACACTTTGTATTATTAATCGGTCATGACAGGTGAATATCTATACATCTAAATAAATAAAAATAATTGAAGTGTGTGAAGTGAAGTGTTTCTGTTTCCGTGGGACAGCCACGCTTCGGCGTGCATGGGTCGGCTCGACCGGAGAGATACCACGGCTTCACAGAAAACCGGTGTGAAACAGCGCCTGCGCTGTGTTTCACCGATTGAGTGATCCCCCATCCCCCAAAGGCCGGCAACGCACTTGTGACGCCTCTGGTGTTGCGATCGGATCTGTCTGCTCATTTGCCCCTATTCCATAAAAAAAAAGTGTAAATGTCATCTGGCTGTCTGTTTGTTCCGACTAATCTCTGGAACTCCTCCTCCGATTTTGACAGATAGTTGATGATGTAGGAAGTAACTAAGGCTTCTTTTTTAGGCTAGCTTCACCCCGCGACTTTATTTGCGTTCGTTTTTGCAACGGTACAACAACAGCCGCAGGGAGCAGCTAGTAGATAGAAATATAAGAAATTAAACCTATGCATGTCACTTACTGTAAATTAATCTTCTAGATTATTAGTGTGAGGTCTCCTAGGGCTTAATCATTTTGTCTTTCACTCCCATATGATCCTCATATTAACCATTATCGCTCAAGACATAATCTATTGTTGAAAAGAGTTTACATAACTCTACTTGCAATTAAAAAAAAAAAAAAGACACGGTTTACCCAGTTGACAGTTAAAAATAAAAACAGTTGAATTGAGAACATCTTTTCCTTTTTTGAAGTTGGTTAATTATCAAAAGTTAATGTATATTACAGGTCTCATATCAACACCAGCAACAAAAATCTCAGACCCAGAGCACAGAGAAACAATAGCTTGCTACACAATAGAAGATCCTATAAAACATGCCGTCTTCTGTAATTTCTATGTGGACATTAAAAACACCATGCTCATAGATGCTTTGAACTCACAGATAGGTGATGTGAAGAAAAATATAAAGATCGAGGACACAACAGAACACATAGAAACCAAAATTATGCCCGCAATACTATTAATAAATAGTAAATGTATGAAAGTATATGCCAACGATGGACGGGAATACCTTACAAGCATTCCGTTTCAAATCAAGAAGGTCTGGCCCATGAAATATGGGGTGCTATTAGAGAAAGAAGCTCCACCATTGTCTCAAACCTCCATGATGCCGAACTCATTCTCAAAAGTGAATGAATCTAACAATAGTTCTTTTTCCAAATCTAAATCTAACTTTCCATTCAACATGAGTAGCAAACTCCGCATTGATTCCATATCTGGGTTCGACCCAGATGTGGCTCTACCGACTTGTTTCTCCGTCACCCATCCTCTGGACGAAGTAACCCCCATATTAATGAAATCCCCATCCCAAGGTCTTCAATACTACAATGATGGTGATCTACAAATTATATTTGTCAGTTCAAACCCCAGTATCATACTATTATACGATTGGAAATTAGGTACACACTCGCTTTGGAGAATCAGGAAATCTGTCCGTGACGAATGCCTCAGTATGTGTCCGAACATGAATTCATCCACCACAGTTTTCAGCCAATCTTGTGACTACATTGGTAGTCCGATGCAAAGTCAGAGGAATTTGACTAGTTGGGCCACTGGTTTAGGCAGCCCCTATCAGTCAAAACGACTGCCTGGTACTCCGAATATGTCTAGATCAAGAGTCAACAGTCCTATGGCGAATATATTCCATCATCAGGGATTGTCTCCACACGGATCGATCGGTCAAGCGTCATACATGTCTATGATGCCAACTACTTTGTCTCAGAACCCACCAGCCTTGCCTTTGTATCCAGATATTTGTTTGGACCACATTTGGACTGACAGTCAGATAATCAGACGTGATCCGATAGAATCTCCAAGCGAAATGAAAGCTTTTCTCCACACAGATTTAGTTGGGCATGATTACTTGTGTTTTTTGAATAAGGTTGGAGGTGTTTCAAAGTTACAAATAGTTAGATTGCAACGATCTCATTCGCATGGACAGACTTTTAAGACGAATTTAATGGTCGGAGCTGTGTCGACTGTGTTAGCGAAGGATGCTGTTGTCTTGGAGCATCTCAATATGATGGCGTTGATTGATGATGCTGGGAATATCATATTACAGTCTGGGAACAGTATGGTTGGGAAGGTAAGTGTACAATGTTTATATCTTTAAAAATATAAGAATACTAGCTTTTGCCCGCCGCTCCAGCCGCGTGTGTTAAGGTTCATTGAAATCAGTGCAAAGGTTTAAACGTAGAAGTGTAACAGACAGACAGACAAAGTTACTTTCGAATTTATAATAATAGTATGGATTACATGGGGTTTGTTAAATATATTGGGTGAATAATTAACTGTTCACCATTAAAAGGTTTTTCTAGTTGTAAGTAGTACTGTTGCTAGACAGTGACATCGCCGAGGTTTTGATCTACAATATCACACTGACCAGACTGGTTTGTATACGGTTAATTCGAGTTTATATTCTTTGTGTAATACTGTTGTCTGTACATTTTATGACACCCATGGAATGAATAGGGAGTGTTACGGGAGTGTTCTAAAACCATCACATTATATTAGCCCCACAGTTTTTATACTTTTTTTATGAAATAGATGGCAAACGAGCAGACGTATCGCCTGATAGTAAGCGATTACCACTGCCCATGGACACCCGCAACATAAGTGGCGTCACAAGTGCGTTGCCGGCCTTTAGGGGAGGGGGATGGGGGAGGCGCTCACTCGCAGCGCAGGCGCTGTTTCACACCGGTTTTCTGTGAGGCCGTGGTATCACTTCGGTTGAGCCGGCACATGCATACCAAAGCGTGTCTCTTCCACAATCTACAGTAATAATTATGTTTCAAGGTCCACGTCGGAGGTGTGTTAGCCCGTCTGATAGACTCACCATATACGAAACGCCCTACTTTTCAATCGCCTTTCCCACGTCGGAGCAGCTTACTGCCAAGTAGAGTGAATGATGCCACATTTGACGACTCTGCTCTGCATCTGCTGTCACCAGTTCCTCATTCTTCTGCTTCTAGAGTGGAGCAAAAAGAAAGCTTAGGTAATGATTATAATAATTATATTTTTCGCACATCTGAAACAACGCCATCTAGTCCCAAACTAAGCAGAGATTCTGCTATGGGTACTAGACAACTGATATAAATCATATGATACATACTTTTTTGTGTAATACATATTGTACATAGAAAACTCCCAAACTCCGAAACAAATATTTGTAGATCATACAAACATTTGGTCCTACCCAAAAATCTCTCTTTCTCGACAGTCGCATACGCCAACGTCTAAACCGTCGAGGCGGGTTAAATAATGTACTTGAAATTTCCCGTTTTAAAAAGACAACTGTCTCACCAGTAACAAATATTCAATTTTTTTCACAAACACACTTGAAACAGACACAAAAAACGCCCATACTGAGAACCACAATTTATGGATCAAACAATTAAAGTGACCAAATAAGTATTGACTGTATCGATGGCGCGGTGGTAGTGTATGTGTTTGCTGTGCTTGAGGTCTCGGGTTCGATTCCCGGGTCGGAACAAATATTTGTATAATCTGCAGATATTTGTTGTGTAAAAAAGTGTATAAGTATTTATATTAGTTGTCTAGTACCCATAACACAAGCTCTGCTTAGGTTGGGACTAAAAGCGTTGTGTGTTAGGAGTCCGAAATATTCATTTATTTATTCGACAACACCCAGTGTTTATTTAATCTTTCGAATGCGGGAACGGGTACTTCCGGTTCCATGCACCGTGCGGCGAAATTGCAAAATTTTGCAGCACGGTGCATGGTGTACGAAAATGATCAAATCTTTTCAAAAACAATGCTCGGTGGTTATAAAAGTGATTATTTTTCAAAAGATGGATAACAAGCGTACATGGTTATGCCATATTTTATTACTAAACTAATGTTATCGCTTTATTATTTACTCACAATTGAGCCAAGTATTAATTTACGCACCTATTGTGTTAATAAACATGATTTTAATATTTTATGTGGTTTATTATTCATTTTACTTATTATCCTCATAAAGTTCGATAACTAAGCTATCTACTGATATAAAAAACACTATAACTGCAGTAAAAATTCATTGAGAAACATATTTGTAAAAATCACATTTCGCTGTCGAGATATTCGCCATTTTGTCACTTTACAATCAAACTATTATTTGCGCCAAAAAACAAATTACGTAGTATTTATATGAAGAAATAGTGTTTTTTAGTTAAATAATTTATTTTTTTAGTTAACTAGTGCAAAAGACAGGAACAATACATAAAAAAAACAACCTATTTATCAAGTTATTTAAAAAAAGGACTCGTTTGCTAGACCAGTTTTCATTTATTATTTTTAAGTTCTGAGAATTCTCTAAACTCTATGAAAATGACTGAATGCTAAAGAGAACAAACTGATCGTTCCATTATGTGACACACAAAGTCTATGGTCAATACAAAATAATTTAGTAAAACATAAACAAAGATCAGTTTACGTCTTGTTCATTGTCCGTCACTACTGTGTATGTGTGGGTGTTAATAGTTCCGGGACTTCCCGCTAGGCTGCGTGCAAACACGAATCAACGGCGATATACAATTTTAAGTGGCGTGCTATTGGAGAGGCCTATGTCCAGCAGTGGACTACGATACGCTGATGATGATGTAGAACAGTAATGGCGTGGGAGCCCTTTGTATGTGTGCGTCTAATTTCGCTCGTCAGGCAAAAAATTAGTGTTTATTTAAATATTTAGCTTTTCTAACACATTTTTGTTGCTATTCTATATTCTATATAAGATTCTCATCGCAATTATATCATTTTATCAATAAAAACATAAGAATAAATGCGTAAAAACCTACAAATGAGTAAGCCCTTTTCAATAGGTAATAGACTCGGTAACTTTTTGAGTAACACTATTCAAAATTACGCATGATTTATGCCTCAATTCGTATTGATAGTGGTTCCTAAAATAAGTATAATAAGTAAAATATAATAACAAACTACCTTCAAAACCACCTTATCGGCAAAAAATCAGTTTTAAGAGGCACTTGACAGATCGCGTTGCGTCATCGTCAACTTTGAAATTGGAACTCGTTTTTTTTACGGCTCTTGAAGCGCACTTGACAAACGAATGTTTTAAAATGTTGTTCGTATAAAGCAAATGCATAACAAACCTTTCTAGACTTCATTATAATAACTTTAATACCCAAAATTAATTAAAATGCAAGTTAACTGCGGTTATCGCGGATCCGCGATGCCGCACCGACGGGACAATCGTGGATCCGCGATGCCGCACCCCAGAGGTTAAACAGTGAAGTGACCTCTTAATACTGGCTTAAGTTAACACAGTTCTTATAGATAAGGACTGAAATGGCAAGGAATGATGTAGCAAGTATAAGGACAGCCTTATAAAAACATGGTATTTCAAAAAAATATTGTATTTTGTTTGTATGTAGGTCTGTGTGGTCTATGTGACGCGTCTGGGAACCGCCTCACGCTGCAGTTCGAGGCGGGCTCTATGTACAGGATATCGCTACCGCCTTTGACTTGCTCCGCGCTCGTAACTCGCTGCTACACTGCACTAAGAGCCATTTTACCTAAAGATGTTACTATGCAGGTATTATTTATGATGTTTATAATTAGAAAATTAATCTAGTTTAATGTGTAAATTTTGGGGTTAACATAAGTCCTTTTTAAAAAGAGTGAACATTCGTTTAGGCTGTTTCACGTTTTTGTCGGTTTTTAAGTTTTGTAATAAGCGATGGAAGAAAGTGCAAATTTGTACACAATTAAAAATAATTGTTGGTTTACTATTTTTTTTTTATTGAATAGTGGGCAAACGAGCAGACGTATCACCTGATGGTAAGCGATTACCACCGCCCATGGACACCCGCAACACCAAAGGCGTCACAAGTGCGTTGCCGACCTTTGGGGGATGGGAAAGGGGATGGGGGGAGGGGTTGGGGTATGGGCCTACGGTATCCTCACTCACTCGGTGAAACACAGCGCAAACGCTATTTCACACCGGTTTTCTGTGAGGCCGTGGTATCACACCGGTCGAGCCGACCCATTCTAATTCATGCCGAAGCATAGCTCTCCCACGGTGGTTACTTTAGATTGCTAACTCCATTATCTCTTTAGATAATTGTGACCTAATCGTTTCACAACTATCTATTAAACGTAGAAAAGAAACTTAAAATATATATCATAATATATTAAAATACAATTCACAGGTCATCATCAAATGGTACGGCGTACGAAACGCTCCTGGTACTCAAGACCTGACACCAGATCAAGAATGGTCCATGTTCTCCACTCTCCTTCTCTCTCTAATAGGATATGACGTAGAACGATTGAACAAACACCACGACGACTCAGACCACCCTGAAGTTGCCACAAAAAAACAAAGAACCTCTAGTGATGGGACTCTTGACGATTGGGACTACCTTCTCAATTCAAAAATGCATAAAGCTATAGGACCTTCTTTAACAATGCTGAAGTTACCCATACCGAATGCTGACAGTCATAAAAAAAGGCGGCCCAGTGTTGAAGTTGAAAAAACGAGCCAATTTAATACGAACTCTTTACTATACCCGCATATATTACAAGTGCTGTATTCCTTACACTTAGTTTATGAAGAAATCAAACTAAATACTCTTTTGTGTAACAATTTAAAACCTTTATCGAACTTTTTGTATCAAATTTCGAAAGATTTGAAATTGGAAGCGTATGTAAACCATTACTGGCTGGATTTCCCAACGGATTTGAATTTAGAATATGAGGATGACTCTCAGATAACGGAGGAGAATTTGAAGAAAATATCTGAGCCAGCTTACTTCAGCCGAGACCCACCGAATATTTATTCATACTTGAATAGCATGCTGATGGATTTGGATGTGGGACACTATCCTTATTTGGCGGATGTCAACAATATGTCCAGGAATATTATTGAGGTAAGTGGTAACACTGACTTTGTACAATAATTTTCAAAAATAAGGTAGTGAGTGGCTCGACCGGGGGACTACCCTCGCACAGAAGATTAACGTAAAGTGACATCGTTCATGCTGGTGTGTTACGTTGTGAGTACGACACCGGAGGCCTAAATGATGAAGAACCGTCACTAGGTCGCCATGGTGTTGGTCACCATTGGTACATTGTCTGCTCGAACGAGTGTGAATCCTTCTTATGTTTTTTGTTCCTCCTCCTACCAAGTGAGGTTTTCATGCCTGGCAGGCCACTGACCAACGGTTGTTGTTGACATGTTATATAAATGCTAAACGGTGCGAGAACTTCTATTGCGCGATTCAGGATTAGAAGTGTTTTATAGTGCGTTACTCCTTAGTTCAGCGTATCTTCAGTAGATGGCGCTGTCATATGTTTTTGTTTCCGCTATATGTGGAAATCGGCACACATACTATTATAATAGGTATACTTGATCTTTCAGATTCTGTCAATAGTAGGGTGTGGTGGCAGTGCGGGCGTACAGACGATATCGCACCGCGACACGATGGCCGCGAGCAGCACGCCACGAGCGAGGAAAGATTCACACAATTATCTGTCGCCTTATTGCCAGGCTGTTGTAACCGCTGTCGATAAGGGTACGTCCTCTAATATATTGACTGCACGGTTGGCTACTGAGCCAAGTGTTGTTGTTAGATTCATTACTTATGTATGTATATAACTCAGATATTTGTCACATAATAGCTCAAACTGAACTGCGGTTGACGAGACGCCTATTAATATTAGACGCCACGAGTACTAGTATGTTCTGGCCGATTCCAACTACCATAGAACATTGACTGCACTGTTGGCCTAATGGTTTAAGCGGTCGCCACGCCGCTTTCCACTACGCCAAGTGTTGTAGGTTCAAATCCTACACAGGACAACACTGTGTGATCCATAAATAGCGTTCAGAGTCTGGGTGTTCTTTGTGTCCGTTTCATGTATGTTTGTAATGACCCCCGCGACACGCGGATATATATACCTAATGCGGGAGTAGTATTTAAAAAGTAAATTATTAGTTAATAGGGCTCTTCATATAATAGAAATATTATTTTCCTTCCAGGCATAACCCTTCGTGATATAGACAACCTACCTCCCGCGGTGGCTCTCCTTCTCCTCACGATACTGTCTCGCTGCAAGAGTTCTCCTCCAGCAGACTGGCCTCCTGAAGCCTACAACCTGGTGATGAGAGAAGACCTGGCCCACCAGGCCAATGTGGCGCAGACCATGACTACCGCCAACGATTATATGGAGTGTAAGTATGTGGGGTGCACCTTATCATACACAATGAAAGTCTGAAAGTTATTATTATAAACATATATTTTATATCACAATACAAATACGCGTCGGTATCGTGGCTCAAGCGAATAGCGGCCTCTCGGCGTCACAGTATGTATTTGACTAATCGTACAAACAAAACCGAAGATGCACGAGCGTCTCGATCGTGCTATTGTGATAACAAATGCAGGTGAAAGTAAATATATAGATGATCGCTACAAGTACTTACAGCTTTTAAGGTAATTTTGGTTTACTGTTTTTATGGAATAGGTGGCAAACGAGCAGACATACAGACAACAGAGCAGTTTTGTCTGTTTGTTCCCAAAAGGGAGTGTTATCAAGGGGTGAAACCAGTTGGGGATCCTTTAAATCTTTGTCATCATAGTATAGCAGGCCAAACCTCCTTTCTATGAAAGCCTATCCTTGAAATATAGAACTAGATTAGGGATATCATGACTAACCGTGGGAGAGCATGCTTCTGTGGGGGAACGGGTATCATGTTCCACCCAACACAAAGGGATGATCCTCCGACCAGGTGAGGTTTCATGCCTGGCGGGCCACTGCCCTACAATTGATGTTGGGATGTTGTATATATGATAATCGGCGCGAGAACTTCTACTGCGCGATTCAGGATTAGTAGTTTATTCATGTTGTACAATGCTGCGTAGTTCAGTGTGTCTGCGGTGGATGGCGCTGTAGTGTATGGCTGTTGCGCTGTATGTGGAAGTCGCTACACTTCAATATAATGGAAGTGACTGGTCCAGAGTGATCCCGACCTCACAGAAAACCGATGTTAAGCAGTTCTGTCTTTGCTTTTCACCCAATGAGTGAGGATACCAGAACCTCCACTTCTCCTCATTTGAGAAGGGTGGGGACTACTCTAAAGACTGTATAGCATTTATGACTCTTGAGTTCCAAATGCCCATGGGAAGCGGTAGTCACTTAGCATCAGGTGATCCGTTCTCGGGTTTGACCCTTTACCATAAAAATGCCCTTTTAATGTATAGTCCTTAAAATATAGCTTGATTTCTGTGACACTGGTCGCTATAGTACGACTGCCTCGGTGGCGTAGTGGAGGCGTGTGCCACTGCTGTGCTTGAGGTCTCGGGTTCGATACCCGGGTCGGACCGAATGTTTGTATGATCTACAAATATTCGTTTCGGAGTTTGTGCATTTTCTATGTGTGTATGTATTTACAAAAAAACATTATGTGTGTTACGTTGTGTGTTAAATTGTCCGAAAAAAAAAATTGACCGAAATATGTATTCATATCAGTTGTCTAGTACCCATAACACAAGCTCTGCTTAGTTTGGGACTAGATGGCGTTGTGTGTTAGGTGACCGAAATATTTATTTATTTAGTGTCATTTTAGAACTAACGAGGTACACAGATGTGATTTTTTTTTATTTATAATAATGTACCAGCTTTTGCCCGCGGTGCCGGCCACATGTCTGTTGGTTCTCACGACAAAAAGTAGCCTATGTCCTTCTCCAAGATCCAATCTTTCTCTCTACAAATTCAGCCAAATCGGTTCAGCGGTTTAGACAGACAGACATAATTACTTTCGAATTAGTATTGATTGCACTTCATTTGTTATTCGTAAATAATAAAAGTATAAGTGATACAAAATAAATTCATGTTTTTAACCGCAGTTATAGCGATGGAAGTTCTAGAGAAAGATACGGTGTATACAATGGCGAAACGGGTCGTAGATCCTCCTCGAAGCAATCCGGAAGACGCCGACGTCATAACTGGTTGTGAGCACCTCAATACCCAGTTGCTCAGCTTGTTGTACCCCAGGGATCACAGGTATGTATGTCTATACATTAATACGTGAAGCAAAGAATTTACTTACTCGTAATACCCCTTTTTACGAAAATTATGCGAACGGAGAAGTATGAAAGGTACAGGTAAAGTTTATGTGCAGGGGAAGTGCAGAACGATAACAAACGAATTATTAAAAAAAACCTGACTGCGTCGACATCTGCCATCTTTATTAATATCATTGAAGAACTGATAAGACTGAAAAGAAAAATAAAACTTTTTTTTTTAAATTTTGATCTGTGGGGGAACGGGTATCATGTTCCACCCAACGCAAAGGGAGGATCCTCCGACCAGGCGGGTGATCATGCCTGGCGGGCTACTGCCCAACAGTTGAGGTTGGAATGTTGTATATATGATAATCGGCGCGAGAATGATTTATTTCGCGATTCAGGATTTTTAGTTACTCCGTGTAGTGCGTTACTTCGTAGTTCAGTGTATCTTCGGTAGATGGCGCTGTAGTAGGTTATTGTTGTGTTATATGTGGAAGTCGCCACAGATCTTATGATTCTATTTATGTATTTACAAAATAAAAGTATATATGTATTTATCTATTTATTCATTATTATTATTCTTTTAACTGGCAAACATAAATCATCCTGTCCTTACTAAAAAACATCGCTCAAAACTATATTGTTGCAAAACCTGGTGAATTAATGTATGAAAACTGGTAAAATAGACGAGTTTTACTGTTTCAGAATGACTGAAGTGATAAATCTACTCCAATCGTCCATCCCGGTGACCATTAATTTGACACAGCGGCCAGAGGTGTCTGATCATGATTTCATAGAAGAACAGGAGAAGTATTTGTATGCTATCAGTACTAGAACCATGGCGTTACCGATTGCTAGGTGAGATATTTTATTAATTACAAGATTATAATACACTAACTGACCCACCCAACCTCGTTAGCGTCTTCTATTGTCCGTAGCGTGAAAATTTTCCCCCGTTTTTTAAACATTCTTCATTGGTGCTCCGCTCCTATTAGTATTAGCGTGATAATATATAGCCTATAGCCTTCCTCGATAAATGGACTGTCCAACACTAAAATATTTTTTTAAACCGGAGGGGTGGTTCCTGAGATAAGCTCATTCAAACAAACAAACAATCAAACTCTTCAGCTTTATAATATTAGTATAGATTACGGATAGGTCATACATTATTGTTATTAGACTTTGGCGACTTTTGCACATACACATTGTTCTTGTTGTATAACGCGATTTATTCGCGATAAAGTTTAAATTGATAAAGTCAAAGTCAAATCATTTATTTCCATAGGCCCCAAAAGGCACTTGAACACGTCAAAATACAAACATCAAACATTATTAATACAAAATATAAAATAAAACTTAAGTACTGAATTGATCAGTGATAAAAGGATGTAACTCAAGTAATCAATGATTTGAATTACCGGAGCTTAGATTGATTTCGATTCAACTCAAAGGTTTAAATTGAAATCAATCCAAGTACCAGCTCCGATGGGTATTGCATTCATGAGAAGAGCTGGTGAGAAACTCATGTGCACCATCTTTTCAAATAATTCATACAAAGTTTGTTTGTTTTTGACAACAATACTTATATGTGCAAGTTAAGGCAACCAAAACACAAAGGCTAGAAAGCGGTCTAAAGAAATATTAATGTTAGGGAAATCAATTTTTTGTGTAATAAAATAATAAAAATTAGTCCATAGCATATAAGGTTGCAATCACTTACACATCAAGGAGTAAAAGCAATGTGTGCATACATACTGGTCCCAGAAAAAAAAGTTAAAATGTAATAAAATAATAAATACTAATTATTTACGCTCCAACAATGTAAACACAGATCGCCTTAACTTAACAAAATTCAAATGTCAGATAATAAATGCAGAATAAGATGTCAAGAATTAATTACAATCAAATAAATTATATTAAGGATTGTAAATAAATAAATACATTGCTTATAAATATAAATTATTTCAACTAGTACATGATAAGTTTATACTAAATTTTCATTCATATCCAAGGCATTGTGTCGGTCAAGAAATCGGTAAAGAAAATATTGTGTAATAGCCCCTTTCCATAAGACGACTCTTCACGGAACTCTTGAACTTTTGTAGGGGTAAGTTCAAGATTTGGACAGGAATTTTGTTATAAAAACGCACACCAAGTCCTTCAAATGAATTGTGGACTTTTTTCAGGCGATAATATTGGTCTACTAATTTGTGCTTATTCCTTGTGTTTAGTGAATGATGATCACTTTTGCTAGTATATTTATCTATGTTTTTCCGTACAAACATAATATTAGCAAATATATATTGAGACGCCACTGTTAAAATACCTATTTCCTTAAATCGTTCTTTCAGAGAATCTCGAACTTTAAGTTTGTAAATCGCACGAATTGCCCGTTTTTGAATTACAAAAATGGTTTGAATAACAGCTGCCTTGCCCCATAGTAAAATACCAAATGGCATGACACTGTGAAAATAACTAAAATAAACTAGTCGCGCAGTTTCAATATTAGTTAACTGGCGAACTTTCCAAACAGCGAATGCCGCGGAGCTCAGTTTCCCTGCTAGATACGATATATGGGCGCCCCACTGAAGCTATTATTATGATCCAAGGTTATTCCTAAAAACATAGTTGACTCTACGAGTACAATCATTTCGTTATTTATTATGATGTTCGTGTCGAGTTTCTTAACATTAGGTAAAGTGAACTTTATACATTTAGTTTTATTCGAGTTCAATAGTAAGTTGTTGCTTGTAAACCAATCTTGGACTAGTGTAAGTGACCTGTTAATATCATGTCATCTGCAAAAAGTACTACATCACAGAAATTTTGCACAAAGAAAGGTAAATCATTAATATACACTAGAAAGAGAAAAGGACCCAGAATTGAGCCCTGTGGCACGCCCATTGAGACAGGTAATCCGGAGGACCTACTTCCATTTATATCCACTCGTTGAACTCTGTCCCCAAGGTACGAGGCAACCAGATCAAGTGCAGTATCCCTAATGCCATAGTGCCTGAGTTTTCGCGAAAGCGTTTGATGTTCAACGCAGTCAAATGCTTTGGATAAGTCACAGAAAACGCCAATAGCATCTTGCGCGTTTTCCCAGGCATTAAATATATGTTTTATAAGTGTTGAACCAGCATCAATGGTTGAGCGATCCTTTGTAAAACCATACTGCTCTTTATGAAATAAATTATTAATATTAAAATGAGTTTCTAATTGCTGAAGTATAAGTTTTTCAAAGACTTTACTGACTGCTGGCAAGATTGAGATGGGTCTAAAATTACCTGGATCGCTCTTAGACCCACTCTTGAATAATGGTATTAACTTACTATGTTTCATTAAATCCGGAAATACACCATTTTCTACACACTTATTAAATATTACAGCTAAATGTAGTGCTATATCAATAATTATATTTTGCAATAATTTTACAGAAATACCCCACAAGTCGGTTGTTTTCTTTGAATTGAGCGACTTGAAAGATACTTTCTATTTACCGATGTTTTAAATGGGTTAATTGTAAATAACAATTTTATTTAATTTAAATATCTATGATCATGTGGCAGGTGTGTAAAGTGTAAACACTTCACATGTTACATATATCATCGAGGCTGGATATGCATGCCATGGCGATGCGTCGCCACAGTAGTGGTTGCCAGAGTTGGTTCGACATTCTACATTAGATAGTTTGCATTTAATTTCTTATTTTTAACAGTTAAATAAAGGGTGTGCAGATCAGTGTTCCGGTTGCGTTATAGTTTTGTTCCTTTTCATGAATCGTTTTCATAGATAGCAGATTAGCTAAAAGTAAAAGACTTAGATTCTGCTTCAAGCTCCATTGTGTGTATTATGTGTTAACGCGTGAGTTGACAAGGAATTAACTGTTAACGGCATTGTAACGTTAATGTAGCCAAAGCTAACGCAGATATAAGAGTACAAGGTGCGTGCGTGCGTGCGTGCGTGTGCAGGGGCATGGCGACGCTGCGCACCGTGCCGAGCGGCGCCACGCAGGGCGCGGTGGTGCCGCGCGTGTGCGCCTGGGGGCGCTGGCGCGGGCGCGGCGCGGGCGAGGCCACGCCCCCCGCGCACACGTGGCCCAGCTTCCACAACGGGGCCGCCGCCGGCCTCGCGCTCGTGCCGCTCTCCGGCCTCACCATCGACTCCGAGTGGGTGCTCTACAACAAGCCGAGGGTGAGTCACCTCCTATACGCCTCGTCGTGTCCACTGGGGGCGCTGGCGCGGGCGCGGCGCGGGCGAGGCCACGCCCCCCGCGCACACGTGGCCCAGCTTCCACAACGGGGCCGCCGCCGGCCTCGCGCTCGTGCCGCTCTCCGGCCTCACCATCGACTCCGAGTGGGTGCTCTACAACAAGCCGAGGGTGAGTCACCTCCTATACGCCTCGTCGTGTCCACTGGGGGCGCTGGCGCGGGCGCGGCGCGGGCGAGGCCACGCCCCCCGCGCACACGTGGCCCAGCTTCCACAACGGGGCCGCCGCCGGCCTCGCGCTCGTGCCGCTCTCCGGCCTCACCTTCGACTCCGAGTGGGTGCTCTACAACAAGCCGAGGGTGAGTCACCTCCTATACGCCTCGTCGTGTCCACTGGGGGCGCTGGCGCGGGCGCGGCGCGGGCGAGGCCACGCCCCCCGCGCACACGTGGCCCAGCTTCCACAACGGGGCCGCCGCCGGCCTCGCGCTCGTGCCGCTCTCCGGCCTCACCATCGACTCCGAGTGGGTGCTCTACAACAAGCCGAGGGTGAGTCACCTCCTATACGCCTCGTCGTGTCCACTGGGGGCGCTGGCGCGGGCGCGGCGCGGGCGAGGCCACGCCCCCCGCGCACACGTGGCCCAGCTTCCACAACGGGGCCGCCGCCGGCCTCGCGCTCGTGCCGCTCTCCGGCCTCACCATCGACTCCGAGTGGGTGCTCTACAACAAGCCGAGGGTGAGTCACCTCCTATACGCCTCGTCGTGTCCACTGGGGGCGCTGGCGCGGGCGCGGCGCGGGCGAGGCCACGCCCCCCGCGCACACGTGGCCCAGCTTCCACAACGGGGCCGCCGCCGGCCTCGCGCTCGTGCCGCTCTCCGGCCTCACCATCGACTCCGAGTGGGTGCTCTACAACAAGCCGAGGGTGAGTCACCTCCTATACGCCTCGTCGTGTCCACTGGGGGCGCTGGCGCGGGCGCGGCGCGGGCGAGGCCACGCCCCCCGCGCACACGTGGCCCAGCTTCCACAACGGGGCCGCCGCCGGCCTCGCGCTCGTGCCGCTCTCCGGCCTCACCATCGACTCCGAGTGGGTGCTCTACAACAAGCCGAGGGTGAGTCACCTCCTATACGCCTCGTCGTGTCCACTGGGGGCGCTGGCGCGGGCGCGGCGCGGGCGAGGCCACGCCCCCCGCGCACACGTGGCCCAGCTTCCACAACGGGGCCGCCGCCGGCCTCGCGCTCGTGCCGCTCTCCGGCCTCACCATCGACTCCGAGTGGGTGCTCTACAACAAGCCGAGGGTGAGTCACCTCCTATACGCCTCGTCGTGTCCACTGGGGGCGCTGGCGCGGGCGCGGCGCGGGCGAGGCCACGCCCCCCGCGCACACGTGGCCCAGCTTCCACAACGGGGCCGCCGCCGGCCTCGCGCTCGTGCCGCTCTCCGGCCTCACCATCGACTCCGAGTGGGTGCTCTACAACAAGCCGAGGGTGAGTCACCTCCTATACGCCTCGTCGTGTCCACTGGGGGCGCTGGCGCGGGCGCGGCGCGGGCGAGGCCACGCCCCCCGCGCACACGTGGCCCAGCTTCCACAACGGGGCCGCCGCCGGCCTCGCGCTCGTGCCGCTCTCCGGCCTCACCATCGACTCCGAGTGGGTGCTCTACAACAAGCCGAGGGTGAGTCACCTCCTATACGCCTCGTCGTGTCCACTGGGGGCGCTGGCGCGGGCGCGGCGCGGGCGAGGCCACGCCCCCCGCGCACACGTGGCCCAGCTTCCACAACGGGGCCGCCGCCGGCCTCGCGCTCGTGCCGCTCTCCGGCCTCACCATCGACTCCGAGTGGGTGCTCTACAACAAGCCGAGGGTGAGTCACCTCCTATACGCCTCGTCGTGTCCACTGGGGGCGCTGGCGCGGGCGCGGCGCGGGCGAGGCCACGCCCCCCGCGCACACGTGGCCCAGCTTCCACAACGGGGCCGCCGCCGGCCTCGCGCTCGTGCCGCTCTCCGGCCTCACCATCGACTCCGAGTGGGTGCTCTACAACAAGCCGAGGGTGAGTCACCTCCTATACGCCTCGTCGTGTCCACTGGGGGCGCTGGCGCGGGCGCGGCGCGGGCGAGGCCACGCCCCCCGCGCACACGTGGCCCAGCTTCCACAACGGGGCCGCCGCCGGCCTCGCGCTCGTGCCGCTCTCCGGCCTCACCATCGACTCCGAGTGGGTGCTCTACAACAAGCCGAGGGTGAGTCACCTCCTATACGCCTCGTCGTGTCCACTGGGGGCGCTGGCGCGGGCGCGGCGCGGGCGAGGCCACGCCCCCCGCGCACACGTGGCCCAGCTTCCACAACGGGGCCGCCGCCGGCCTCGCGCTCGTGCCGCTCTCCGGCCTCACCATCGACTCCGAGTGGGTGCTCTACAACAAGCCGAGGGTGAGTCACCTCCTATACGCCTCGTCGTGTCCACTGGGGGCGCTGGCGCGGGCGCGGCGCGGGCGAGGCCACGCCCCCCGCGCACACGTGGCCCAGCTTCCACAACGGGGCCGCCGCCGGCCTCGCGCTCGTGCCGCTCTCCGGCCTCACCATCGACTCCGAGTGGGTGCTCTACAACAAGCCGAGGGTGAGTCACCTCCTATACGCCTCGTCGTGTCCACTGGGGGCGCTGGCGCGGGCGCGGCGCGGGCGAGGCCACGCCCCCCGCGCACACGTGGCCCAGCTTCCACAACGGGGCCGCCGCCGGCCTCGCGCTCGTGCCGCTCTCCGGCCTCACCATCGACTCCGAGTGGGTGCTCTACAACAAGCCGAGGGTGAGTCACCTCCTATACGCCTCGTCGTGTCCACTGGGGGCGCTGGCGCGGGCGCGGCGCGGGCGAGGCCACGCCCCCCGCGCACACGTGGCCCAGCTTCCACAACGGGGCCGCCGCCGGCCTCGCGCTCGTGCCGCTCTCCGGCCTCACCATCGACTCCGAGTGGGTGCTCTACAACAAGCCGAGGGTGAGTCACCTCCTATACGCCTCGTCGTGTCCACTGGGGGCGCTGGCGCGGGCGCGGCGCGGGCGAGGCCACGCCCCCCGCGCACACGTGGCCCAGCTTCCACAACGGGGCCGCCGCCGGCCTCGCGCTCGTGCCGCTCTCCGGCCTCACCATCGACTCCGAGTGGGTGCTCTACAACAAGCCGAGGGTGAGTCACCTCCTATACGCCTCGTCGTGTCCACTGGGGGCGCTGGCGCGGGCGCGGCGCGGGCGAGGCCACGCCCCCCGCGCACACGTGGCCCAGCTTCCACAACGGGGCCGCCGCCGGCCTCGCGCTCGTGCCGCTCTCCGGCCTCACCATCGACTCCGAGTGGGTGCTCTACAACAAGCCGAGGGTGAGTCACCTCCTATACGCCTCGTCGTGTCCACTGGGGGCGCTGGCGCGGGCGCGGCGCGGGCGAGGCCACGCCCCCCGCGCACACGTGGCCCAGCTTCCACAACGGGGCCGCCGCCGGCCTCGCGCTCGTGCCGCTCTCCGGCCTCACCATCGACTCCGAGTGGGTGCTCTACAACAAGCCGAGGGTGAGTCACCTCCTATACGCCTCGTCGTAATCTCTTGTAATCCGGCGACTCGAAGGTCGCGAGCGATTCGGATGATTGAGTTGTAAGCGGTCTGAGATAATAATATATTCTGGCCTTTGGAATGTGCTCATCTACGACGCGGGACCTTTAGGAGCATCGTCGACGTAAGTCGTTGGCCACCACTGCATATCGGAGAAGAATATAACTCGTAATTGTGACGTGCGTATACGTAAAACTGCGTACACGTACTAATTTTACACGGACACGGCGAAACGTCCTTCGTAAAGAAATACCCTTGTAAAGCTGGGTAATAAATCCTTCGTCTATTACCCATTTTAAGGTCTAATTATATTTATATGTTCCACCTGTCTAAATTAATTAACTGTTTAAAAAAAATGAGATGTCAATTAAACAAATGCCTCTAGTGTTGCGGGTATCCATGGGCGACGGTAATCGCTTACCATCAGGCGATACATCTGCTTGTTTGCCATCCATTCAATAAAAAATATCGGATTGTAGTTTATTAAACCTTTTCTTGTTCTATATAATTTTCTATATTTCTTTTACTACTTGGATTAATCAGAACATCATGACACTACAAACACACTTTCCTCTCATTAGCAGTAATAATATATATTTACTAATTCTTACTTGCGACTTCGCTCTCATTAATATAGATTTTGTCCCGATATCAAATCTGTACGAAATTTCTTCCGGATTCATTCACAATTTCCTTTGTTCTAGTAGTAATGAGATACAAATAAAATACACCCAATAATACGCGGTGGTCGACATTCGACCATAATTTTAGTATAAATTTTCCTCCTCCATACAAAGTTTCATCATCATCATCAGCCTATCGCAGGCCACTGCTGGTCATAGGCCTCTCCAATTGCACGTCACAAACAAACAAACTTTAACCGTACTAAATTTCATTCGCTCCTTCGTTCGTATAATTTTCATAAAAAGGATTACAACGGTTTTACTTCACGTATCAATATTTAGATTAACTTTGCAGGGTACCGCAGAAATGTCAACAGAACATGCAGGGTTCTTAATGGGTCTTGGGTTAAATGGACACCTCCGGGACATGCCATTTATGAACATATACGAATACCTGGTGAAGTGCAACGAGATGATCAGCGTTGGATTGCTGTTGGGGCTTGCGGCCACGTATAGAGGTGGGTTTTTAATTTAATAAGTAATTGTGTAAAGTTATTATTATTACTTCGTGAAAAGGGACGGATCTGGGTAACAGGGAGCCGGCACTTCATTTGACCAATGAACGAGATTGGTGTTACAATTCACTCATCGTCATTCGTTCTTCATCTTGTTTCCTCCCAAAAATTAAAGTATGTATCTCGATAACAAATTTCATTAAAATCGGTACAGCAGTAAAACCGTGAAAGCGTAACAAACAGACAGACTTTCGAATTTATAATATTAGTATAGATGTCACAGGAAGCCCTTTTTCTGTATAAAGTTTCTGTATAAACTGTATTCTTCACGGGTTTCTGTATAAACTTCTTAGTAATGTAAATTAATATAATTAATAAGATAAAGAACTACAGGAATCTATATATTTTTTTCATGAACAGGAACCATGGACGTCCAAGCTACCAAGATGATGAGTATCCACCTGGAGCCCCTACTGCCTCCTACTTCCATCGAGCTGGATATTCAGCAGAACATTCTAGTGGCAGCGTTGCTCGGTGTGGGACTTATATACCAGGGCACTGCACATACACACTACTCGCAGCTTCTACTGCTTGAGATAGGTAAGATTGGTAATATTTTTTTTGCTAAGAAATAAAAAAAATTAAGGTACAAGGTTCTAACTTGGTAGTTTCTTTATTCTTCGCAGTATTAACAAAAGTAAGCCTTATAAGGATTAAAACATATTTTATTATACACCATTAAAACCTTTAAATAACACACAATAATCGTCATTACTGATCGCTTAGATAGGGTAAATCACTGATATCACTCAGATATTTATCACACTATAGCTTAAACTGAACTCAACTGCGGTCGACGAGGCGCATTTTATATCAGACGCCACGAGTACTGGTATATTCTGGACGATCCCAACAGCCATACGAACATGACATTCCTCAAAAATGTAAACAAACCACAAGCCGAACGTGCCACAAACAATCTACTCGTATATTCGACCTTTCGTTTATTGAAGTAAGGTTCATTGTCCTATGCCACGGTTTATTAATATTAGAACTTATCTAGAATTTGTCCGGCCAAACTGACTGTCGGCACGTACTGGAATTTAGTTGTCTTAACGTCTGTTCCCTCGTGTCACAAGGCAAACGATCAGATAATTCACTTGATGGAAAGCGACGATCGCTATTCATGGATGAAATTTCCTGATATTCATCGTGCCTGTGACGTATCAGTAACCTGGAGTCAGTAAGGATTGTGATGTGCAGGCAAACCGCCTGGCCCCGAAATGGAGAACTGCGTAGAGCGTGAAGGGTATGCTCTGGCGGCGGGACTGGCGCTTGGCTTCGTGTGTGCGGGAGCGGCGCGAGCTCGCTCCGCACAGGCCGCTCCGCTCGCCAACAAGCTGCGCACGTACATGCTGGGCGGGGACAAGCATCCGCTTACTGGTAAGTGCTTCATCCTTCAAAGCACGCTCTTTTAAACTTTGTGGAACCTAATTGTACATGTGTAGTGTTACGTGTTAGGGTTCGAACAGTTTTAAAATTAATCCTTTAGATACCGTTTTGGTCGTGAACAACACTATTATCGTCTCTAATGATTGCCAAAATTGGGTTAATCATTTAGATTATTTTAGATATTTATCGCACTGAACTAAACTACGGTTGACGAGGCGCCTTTTTATATAGAACGCTATGACTACTTGTTAGTTCTGGACGATTCCAACAGCCAGCCGAATATAAACAAACCAAAAGCACGAAAACAATCCATATTCGACCTTACGTGTATACCAAGAAGGTTCATTATCCTATGTCTGTATGTTCTGAAAAGTAAGATTATTTATTCTGTGGCTTAGTGTAATTTATCCATTTATGATATTATTAGCTGTCTGCTTATTAGTGTCATATAATTATTATTACTTAAACATCTCACCCTATCGTTAGCCCATCGATCCGTGTTCAGGTTCCCAGAAGGAGAAGTACAAGCAGGGCTCGTTCGCGGTGCGCGAGGGCGCGACGGTGAACCTGGACGTGACGTCACCGGGCGCCACGCTGGCGCTGGGGCTCATCTACCTGCGCACCGGCAGCGCCGCGCTCGCCGCCTGGCTGCAGCCGCCGCGCACCGCCTACCAGCTGGACTTCGTGCGGCCCGACCTGCTCATGCTGAGGGTCATCGCCAGAGGTACGCCCCCCAGTGTCTACCCGCGCTCGCCGCCGCCTGGCTGCAGCCGCCGCGCACCGCCTACCAGCTGGACTTCGTGCGGCCCGACCTGCTCATGCTGAGGGTCATCGCCAGAGGTACGCCCCCCAGTGTCTACCCGCGCTCGCCGCCGCCTGGCTGCAGCCGCCGCGCACCGCCTACCAGCTGGACTTCGTGCGGCCCGACCTGCTCATGCTGAGGGTCATCGCCAGAGGTACGCCCCCCAGTGTCTACCCGCGCTCGCCGCCGCCTGGCTGCAGCCGCCGCGCACCGCCTACCAGCTGGACTTCGTGCGGCCCGACCTGCTCATGCTGAGGGTCATCGCCAGAGGTACGCCCCCCAGTGTCTACCCGCGCTCGCCGCCGCCTGGCTGCAGCCGCCGCGCACCGCCTACCAGCTGGACTTCGTGCGGCCCGACCTGCTCATGCTGAGGGTCATCGCCAGAGGTACGCCCCCCAGTGTCTACCCGCGCTCGCCGCCGCCTGGCTGCAGCCGCCGCGCACCGCCTACCAGCTGGACTTCGTGCGGCCCGACCTGCTCATGCTGAGGGTCATCGCCAGAGGTACGCCCCCCAGTGTCTACCCGCGCTCGCCGCCGCCTGGCTGCAGCCGCCGCGCACCGCCTACCAGCTGGACTTCGTGCGGCCCGACCTGCTCATGCTGAGGGTCATCGCCAGAGGTACGCCCCCCAGTGTCTACCCGCGCTCGCCGCCGCCTGGCTGCAGCCGCCGCGCACCGCCTACCAGCTGGACTTCGTGCGGCCCGACCTGCTCATGCTGAGGGTCATCGCCAGAGGTACGCCCCCCAGTGTCTACCCGCGCTCGCCGCCGCCTGGCTGCAGCCGCCGCGCACCGCCTACCAGCTGGACTTCGTGCGGCCCGACCTGCTCATGCTGAGGGTCATCGCCAGAGGTACGCCCCCCAGTGTCTACCCGCGCTCGCCGCCGCCTGGCTGCAGCCGCCGCGCACCGCCTACCAGCTGGACTTCGTGCGGCCCGACCTGCTCATGCTGAGGGTCATCGCCAGAGGTACGCCCCCCAGTGTCTACCCGCGCTCGCCGCCGCCTGGCTGCAGCCGCCGCGCACCGCCTACCAGCTGGACTTCGTGCGGCCCGACCTGCTCATGCTGAGGGTCATCGCCAGAGGTACGCCCCCCAGTGTCTACCCGCGCTCGCCGCCGCCTGGCTGCAGCCGCCGCGCACCGCCTACCAGCTGGACTTCGTGCGGCCCGACCTGCTCATGCTGAGGGTCATCGCCAGAGGTACGCCCCCCAGTGTCTACCCGCGCTCGCCGCCGCCTGGCTGCAGCCGCCGCGCACCGCCTACCAGCTGGACTTCGTGCGGCCCGACCTGCTCATGCTGAGGGTCATCGCCAGAGGTACGCCCCCCAGTGTCTACCCGCGCTCGCCGCCGCCTGGCTGCAGCCGCCGCGCACCGCCTACCAGCTGGACTTCGTGCGGCCCGACCTGCTCATGCTGAGGGTCATCGCCAGAGGTACGCCCCCCAGTGTCTACCCGCGCTCGCCGCCGCCTGGCTGCAGCCGCCGCGCACCGCCTACCAGCTGGACTTCGTGCGGCCCGACCTGCTCATGCTGAGGGTCATCGCCAGAGGTACGCCCCCCAGTGTCTACCCGCGCTCGCCGCCGCCTGGCTGCAGCCGCCGCGCACCGCCTACCAGCTGGACTTCGTGCGGCCCGACCTGCTCATGCTGAGGGTCATCGCCAGAGGTACGCCCCCCAGTGTCTACCCGCGCTCGCCGCCGCCTGGCTGCAGCCGCCGCGCACCGCCTACCAGCTGGACTTCGTGCGGCCCGACCTGCTCATGCTGAGGGTCATCGCCAGAGGTACGCCCCCCAGTGTCTACCCGCGCTCGCCGCCGCCTGGCTGCAGCCGCCGCGCACCGCCTACCAGCTGGACTTCGTGCGGCCCGACCTGCTCATGCTGAGGGTCATCGCCAGAGGTACGCCCCCCAGTGTCTACCCGCGCTCGCCGCCGCCTGGCTGCAGCCGCCGCGCACCGCCTACCAGCTGGACTTCGTGCGGCCCGACCTGCTCATGCTGAGGGTCATCGCCAGAGGTACGCCCCCCAGTGTCTACCCGCGCTCGCCGCCGCCTGGCTGCAGCCGCCGCGCACCGCCTACCAGCTGGACTTCGTGCGGCCCGACCTGCTCATGCTGAGGGTCATCGCCAGAGGTACGCCCCCCAGTGTCTACCCGCGCTCGCCGCCGCCTGGCTGCAGCCGCCGCGCACCGCCTACCAGCTGGACTTCGTGCGGCCCGACCTGCTCATGCTGAGGGTCATCGCCAGAGGTACGCCCCCCAGTGTCTACCCGCGCTCGCCGCCGCCTGGCTGCAGCCGCCGCGCACCGCCTACCAGCTGGACTTCGTGCGGCCCGACCTGCTCATGCTGAGGGTCATCGCCAGAGGTACGCCCCCCAGTGTCTACCCGCGCTCGCCGCCGCCTGGCTGCAGCCGCCGCGCACCGCCTACCAGCTGGACTTCGTGCGGCCCGACCTGCTCATGCTGAGGGTCATCGCCAGAGGTACGCCCCCCAGTGTCTACCCGCGCTCGCCGCCGCCTGGCTGCAGCCGCCGCGCACCGCCTACCAGCTGGACTTCGTGCGGCCCGACCTGCTCATGCTGAGGGTCATCGCCAGAGGTACGCCCCCCAGTGTCTACCCGCGCTCGCCGCCGCCTGGCTGCAGCCGCCGCGCACCGCCTACCAGCTGGACTTCGTGCGGCCCGACCTGCTCATGCTGAGGGTCATCGCCAGAGGTACGCCCCCCAGTGTCTACCCGCGCTCGCCGCCGCCTGGCTGCAGCCGCCGCGCACCGCCTACCAGCTGGACTTCGTGCGGCCCGACCTGCTCATGCTGAGGGTCATCGCCAGAGGTACGCCCCCCAGTGTCTACCCGCGCTCGCCGCCGCCTGGCTGCAGCCGCCGCGCACCGCCTACCAGCTGGACTTCGTGCGGCCCGACCTGCTCATGCTGAGGGTCATCGCCAGAGGTACGCCCCCCAGTGTCTACCCGCGCTCCGCCTGGCTGCAGCTGCCTGCCACCGTATCATCACTAGAGGTACAGAAAATAAATCCAGAGGATTGTTACACTTATTTTCTGGACTGCAATGTTCGACAGACCACTAAAAGCATAAATTTAGAGTAAGAAAAGTTGGAATTACAATAATAAAAGGATTATTGAAATACCAACTTACCTTAAATTCATTACAGGACTGGTCCTATGGGACAGGATAGAACCGACCGAGGAGTGGGTGGAGAGTCAGGTACCTGACACAATTAAGCCGTACTGTTTCGTCAAACCTACGGAGGACAATATCGATTATGAGGCTATGAAGTGAGTTATTATTTACGTCCATATACTTTGAAACATTATATAATACACCTAATAACATCCTAAACATACAACCCGTCGGAAATATCTGCGAACCTGACTTAATGAAGTCATGCAAACTAGCGAGTTAATATTTCACTGAACAGAAAAACAATGAACAAGAATGAGATTACGAAATCAAGAATATATACACGTGCGTCAGCAATGGTACTAGATAGGTGAAGGCTGGGCGATGCGTGGGGAAGCAAGAGGTGAAGCGCATTCCAGGCGGGTGCGCAGATATTTCCGACGAATAATACTGATAATATCGTACACATATTGATTTGGTCAGTTTTGTCACACAGTATTTTTAAAGGGCATTATGACAACAACAAGATTCCTATCTTGCAAGAGCACTATGTCCGTCACTGGACTGTTAAAGTCTGTTGACGATGATTACGATAAAAAGATGACTTTTTAGGTTAGGTTTTAGTTGTTAGTTAGCTTAGGTTTAAAAATATATAAATATCGTGCAGAAGCGCTGGAAACAACCGCGCAGCAATCAGTCTAACTTCGACGTTATGTCAATAGATGTATGGTTCATTATTCTGTGCCTCAAGAAATCAGCGAGAACTTTCGATGTTCAAGCGTCGTAATTGGCTCCCAGACCTATATATTGTATTGTTATGTATGTTTGGTTTTGGTTTGTTGTCTGTCAAAGTGACTCTAATCCGCCTGATGGAATGCATGAGCAGAATCCAAGAGTAGTGGTCGTCACACTCTCATTGCGAATGCAGACAATGCAAGAATGCAGCATGGTGGCTCCGATCTTATCGACGAAACACGCCGCCTGCTCGTGCTAAAATAAGCGAGGTTATACGCCCTAGAGTTTTATGTATGTGTGTTCCGTCCCCAGCCAAGCGTACTGCAACATAATAGCGGGCGCGTGCTTCGCGCTAGGGCTGCGCTTTGCGGGATCTGGAGACGAAGAAGCGCGGGACGTGACTCTTCACTACGTGCGCTTGCTGTTGGCCGTGGGCGCTAAGAGCGTGGCGGAGCTGGCCGGCCGCTCCACGCTCGAGGCCTGCATGTGTGTCTGTCTGCTCGCCGCCGGGATGGTCAGTCTTACTCGAATTCACTTATTTCTTATTCAATGTAAATAATAATACAAAGTTTTAACAAAAAAAAACGACTTAAAGAATTGCACTAAATTGACATGGGACCACGCGGGAAGCACCAACTTTCAAATAAAAAAAGAATCATTAAAGTCGGTTCACCCAGTCGAGTTCTGAGGTAACAGAGATAAAGAAATACAGTCTAATTAAGAACCTCCTCCTTTTTTGAAGTCGTTTAAAAATATACAACCTCCTTAGTCTTGACTTTTAAATTAGGTCAAACTCGTTTGAAATATTTGAATTCAAAATTATTTAACGACTTATGTAAAATCTAGTGTACGATTTTTAAAGATGAATTTATAATTCACTATGCAACAAATTTAAAAAAAATATATTTCACTGGGTTCACAGTATGTAATTATGTTTTGGCACCTTAAAACTATGTGAAAAATCGAAATAAAAATTTTCTATCACATCAAGTTTAATAGTGAAATGGATTTATTAATTTTACTTAAAATCATCTACATAAATTTGTTATTCTACATTATTTTTTTTATTTTTCTGACCGACGAGCTTTTCTCTTATAGTCAGTAGTGGCAGTATCCCTCTGGAGGCTCCAACAGTAGTCTGCAACCTTTGCTGGCTCCCATCTTCCCTGGTAACGGTTTCGTATTCTGCAATTTCTTAATGAAATCTTTCACCGTGTTCATCACTTACCGAAACCATGTTATCAGGAAAGTAACTTAAAAGAGAGTGTAAAAATTAATTTTTAACGACATATTGCATCCTAGTTTCTGATACGCATCCAGCATCCGATTAATTTTTTCATGGAAATCCGGTGATTTGTGATTGCCAAGAATTTTTTTGTAACATCGATAAAAGCCAACCATGCATTTTTTTTAAAAGGTCTGAGGCTCGATAAAAAAGCAGGATCATTGACCAATGTTCTTATGTCAGGACCGTTGAAAATACCTTCTTTAATTTTGCCCCACTTAGCATAGGAAATTTTGTTTTAAGAAATAAAAATCCAGGTCGGTCCGTCCAGCTTGAAGAACTACAAAATCTTTTCGGTACTGGAATATCTGGAGAATGTGGTAGCGGCATTGACACTGATGACACAGTAGCATACTTCACCGAATGTTTTGACTTTTTGAAAACCCTTTCACAGTTGTTAAACAAAAGTAACAGTCATCTACGTGATTTTTGGGTTCACGCCAATGCATTGGTACATCAAAAGGCATCTGTTTAATATTACCCTTGTACAACCCGTCAAATATTTATAACATTTTAAACAACGCATTTTCTATGATTTATCTTGATGTTTAATGGCAATTTTAAAATAAGCTTCATAACACTTCTCAAGCAGAGGCGAAATTGGCTTTCTTTCACTTTTAGGTGTAAATTGACCACAAAAATTAACAAAATAAGCTAAGAGAATTAACACAGACACGCGGCATTTTGTAGATATGAATAACATAAATGTTCTGATGTCGTTTGTACACATCAATGATATTAATTTATAACTTCACTCAACTAAGTGTAACAGAAAGTAAATTCAGTAAGATTAAAATCTTACGTTACGAATATTACCGTTATTTTTGTTCTGGGACGTGATATCTAAATATAAATTTGTTTTCTGTTGTTTACTAAGCATACCTAATACAAATCATCACCCTAGATATCAGTGATTTTTTCGATGTTGCATAGTGATTATTTTTTTAACACTTATACATATCGAAATAAACATACATTTTCAAATGGAATCTATTAATTTATGAAAAATATACACATTAAATATTTGACACGATTTTTTTATAGAACTAATATAATTAAAAATAATGTGTAAGTAATGAAGCTGTCTGCTTCCAGGTGATGGCAGGTCGCGGCGACCTGTCGGTGCTGCGCGTGTGCCGCCGCCTGCGCGCGCGCACCCCGGCGCACGCGCAGCCCGCGCACGCGCCGCCGCTCTCGCACGGCGGGCAGGTAACTGTTAGCTACTAGCTGTCTACTTCCAGGTGATGGCAGGTCGCGGCGACCTGTCGGTGCTGCGCGTGTGCCGCCGCCTGCGCGCGCGCACCCCGGCGCACGCGCAGCCCGCGCACGCGCCGCCGCTCTCGCACGGCGGGCAGGTAACTGTTAGCTACTAGCTGTCTACTTCCAGGTGATGGCAGGTCGCGGCGACCTGTCGGTGCTGCGCGTGTGCCGCCGCTCTCGCACGGCGGGCAGGTAACTGTTAGCTACTAGCTGTCTACTTCCAGGTGATGGCAGGTCGCGGCGACCTGTCGGTGCTGCGCGTGTGCCGCCGCCTGCGCGCGCGCACCCCGGCGCACGCGCAGCCCGCGCACGCGCCGCCGCTCTCGCACGGCGGGCAGGTAACTGTTAGCTACTAGCTGTCTACTTCCAGGTGATGGCAGGTCGCGGCGACCTGTCGGTGCTGCGCGTGTGCCGCCGCTCTCGCACGGCGGGCAGGTAACGCTAGCTGCACTACTCGCACTACTCGCACTACTCGCACTACTCACACTCCTGTGCCCGTCCGATCCTGTTGATCCGACTGATCGGATAAATTGAACTTAGTTTTTTAACTGGTCGGACGACAAAGATACTACCCGCACACACTGTCGTTCGCACACGACGATCGAGTACCTAGAGGAATCCTATTATTGCAAAATTACATTAAGTATACGAGACTCGCAACTGCAAGTTGGAATATTGCTGTCTCTGTTTTACAAACAATAACGTGTGACGAGCGCTGAGTGCGCCGCTGTGTGTGAGTGGATTGTCATTCATTATTGACGTTCACATGACACGAGTCGCAGACATTTAATCTTTCGGATGCGCGAACGGGTACTTCCGGTTCCATGCACCGTGCGGCGAAATTGCAAAATTTTGCAGCACGGTGCATGGTGTACGAAAATGATCAAATCTTTTCAAAAACAATGCTCGGTGGTTATAAAAGTGATTATTTTTCAAAAGATGGATAACAAGCGTACATGGTTATGCCATATTTTATTACTAAACTAATGTTATCGCTTTATTATTTACTCACAATTGAGCCAAGTATTAATTTACGCACCTATTGTGTTAATAAACATGATTTTAATATTTTATGTGGTTTATTATTCATTTTACTTATTATCCTCATAAAGTTCGATAACTAAGCTATCTACTGATATAAAAAACACTATAACTGCAGTAAAAATTCATTGAGAAACATATTTGTAAAAATCACATTTCGCTGTCGAGATATTCGCCATTTTGTCACTTTACAATCAAACTATTATTTGCGCCGAACACCAAATTACGTAGTATTTATATGAAGAAATAGTGTTTTTTAGTTAAATAATTTATTTTTTTAGTTAACTAGTGCAAAAGACAGGAACAATACATAAAAAAAACAACCTATTTATCAAGTTATTTAAAAAAAGGACTCGTTTGCTAGACCAGTTTTCATTTATTATTTTTAAGTTCTGAGAATTCTCTAAACTCTATGAAAATGACTGAATGCTAAAGAGAACAAACTGATCGTTCCATTATGTGACACACAAAGTCTATGGTCAATACAAAATAATTTAGTAAAACATAAACAAAGATCAGTTTACGTCTTGTTCATTGTCCGTCACTACTGTGTATGTGTGGGTGTTAATAGTTCCGGGACTTCCCGCTAGGCTGCGTGCAAACACGAATCAACGGCGATATACAATTTTAAGTGGCGTGCTATTGGAGAGGCCTATGTCCAGCAGTGGACTACGATACGCTGATGATGATGTAGAACAGTAATGGCGTGGGAGCCCTGTGTATGTGTGCGTCTAATTTCGCTCGTCAGGCAAAAAATGAGTGTTTATTTAAATATTTAGCTTTTCTAACACATTTTTGTTGCTATTCTATATTCTATATAAGATTCTCATCGCAATTATATCATTTTATCAATAAAAACATAAGAATAAATGCGTAAAAACCTTCAAATGAGTAAGCCCTTTTCAATAGGTAATAGACTCGGTAACTTTTTGAGTAACACTATTCAAAATTACGCATGATTTATGCCTCAATTCGTATTGATAGTGGTTCCTAAAATAAGTATAATAAGTAAAATATAACAACAAACTACCTTCAAAACCACCTTATCGGCAAAAAATCAGTTTTAAGAGGCACTTGACAGATCGCGTTGCGTCATCGTCAACTTTGAAATTGGAACTCGTTTTTTTTACGGCTCTTGAAGCGCACTTGACAAACGAATGTTTTAAAATGTTGTTCGTATAAAGCAAATGCATAACAAACCTTTCTAGACTTCGTTATAATAACTTTAATACCCAAAATTAATTAAAATGCAAGTTAACTGCGAAAAACATGGATCCGTGTGTGCCGCACCGACGGGACAAACATGGATCCGTGTTGCCGCACCCGAGAGGTTAATTGTCTCGGTGTACGCAGTGGTAGTTTATGCGACTGTTGTGCTCGAGGTCTCAGGTTCGATTTACAGCTCGGCCCAAATGTTTGTATGATCTACAAATATTTGTTTCGAAGCTTGAGTGTTTCCATGATTATACGCATGTATGTACAAAAAAAAGTATAAATGCATTTCGATCAGTTGTTTAGTACCCATAATACGAGCTTTGTTTAGTTTGGAGCTCGATGGAGTTAATAAAAAAATTTGAGAGGTGTCAAGAGACACCCGGATGGAACGAGGTTCGAAATAGAAAGACGAAACGAAAATATCAGTGGGGAGGAGAGGTCAGAAAATGACCAGTCTGGTGGGGCGAAAGGGTTGGGGGTGCTGTGCTCGTTAAAATGAGTCCAAGCACTAAGGTGCTGGGGTAATTGGTTCAAAATTTAGTTTGAGGGGTGCTGATTCCTGACAAGTTCAGGGGGTTTACGGGGGGATTAAAAAGTGTCTCCGAGCAATAATTTCGGAGATAGAGGGGGTGTCTTCCTTAAGGGATGATCTTAGGGGGTGGGGGTGATCAAGGTAGTGGGGTGAATGGATTGGGGGTGCTACGCTAGATAAATAAACACACAATTTGGTATAATAAATTCGTCTTGACAAAATATGTCGTTGACTTAAGTCGAAAGTGTCGTTACAATTCCGTCTAGCCCCCTTCCGCAACGCGCGATAAGGAACTTCGTTCCAATAATAATACTTTGAATATCTGACATAGATGGCGTTGAGTGTTAGATGGCCGAAATATTTATTTATTTAATTGATCTCATAAATGAATACCGTTCACTACCACGGTTACTAAGTTTAGACACGCTGTTCAGTCGCACTAACTTGACATTACTCGACTTAAACGTATACCTATCAACATTTCATTGAATACACTACCCATTCAAACAGCTTTGCAATTTTCAACCCTAATCATCATCGGTCATCAACGAACGAAGGCCTCTTCGAAAAGGGACAACTCTCACGGTCTTGAGCAGCATCTTTCCAATGCCAGTAATTAGTTCATCCGTCGGTCAGCTAGACGTTTGCCTAATCGCCTTCTTTTTTTATGTATGGGCCTCCCAAAGGGACTCTACTGTGCCTGATGGAGAGCATGACCAGGATCCAGGAAAAGTGGTCTCTGGGGCGACTGCCACATAAAACACAACAATAACTTACTACAGCGCCATCTACCGAAGATAAACTGAACTACAAAGGGACTGCACGCCTGAATCGCGCAATAGAAGTTCTCACGCCGATTATCATATATACAACAACCCAACATCGACTGTTGGGCACTGACCCGCCAGGCATGATCACCTAGCCTGGTCGGAGGATCCTCCCTTTTTTGTTGCTGGAACATGATACCCGTTCCCCCACAGTCACCATACTAATTGCAAATGCAGCATGGTGACATACACTATGACAGCTTATTGAGATGCTTCTGCATCATCAGGCCTCCGGTCTCACCAAAAAAGCACGAACGCTGTCACTTTAGGTTGATCTTCTGTGCGAAAGTAGTACTACCAGGTAGAGCCAGCCCACTGTCTTCTCGACACTGTCACAGTAAAAAACTTGGTAAATGTTACTAGACATGGATATGCCTCTTTAGATATTTGATTAATGTTCCAGATGGCAGTTCACTGCACGATAGGGCTGTTGTTCCTGGGAGGGGGTCGAGCCACCCTCAGTACTACCCCCACGGCTGTAGCGGCCCTGTTGGCAGCTTTCTTCCCCAAGTTTCCGACACACAGTGAAGATAACAGGTTGATATACTCACTCTTCATTTTAGCTGCTGTTAACATTCCGATATTAAGTTTGTTAGATCTTTATGTCCTAAGTTCTTGAGTATACAATTTTTTTGCGTACACCCGTCAGGCTTGTGTAGAAAGGGAATTTGGTTAGTAAAAAGTTAGGTTATCAAAAATACTTATCTATACTAATATTATAAAGCTGAAGAGTTTGTTTGTTTGTTTGAACGCGCTAATCTCAGGAACCGCTAGTCCAATTTGAAAATTCTATCAGTGTTGGATAGTCCATTTATCGAGGAAGGCTATATGCTAAATATCATCACGCTAATACTAATAGGAGCGGAGCACCAATGAAGAAAGTTTCAAAAACGGGGGAAAATTTTCACGCTATGGGCAATAGAAGACGCAAACGAGGTTGCGTGGATTAGCTAGTTATATGATAATGATATTGTTAGATATGCTATGCTCGGCGTTTCTCTAAGGGGACGTATCAGAAATAAGATGATCCGGTGAAAAAACAAGGTCATCGACGTAGTTCATAGGATTAGCAAGCTAAAGTGTCAGTAGGCTGCCCTTATTAGCTGAAGAACCGATAACCGTTAGGATAAACGCGTTCTTGAGTTGAGACCCCACCTCGGCATAAATAGTGTAGGACGCCCACAGGCCAGGTGGAGTTGTTTAGCAGGAACTGGATGAGAGAAGCTGAGGATTGAACCAAGTAGCGTGCAATTACAGCAGCCTAGGTCTAAAGGACTAAGTTAAGAAAAGCCATTTCTCTAACCACTATTCATTTTGAATGCTTAAAATGAATTTATATATTAACTTGACATTTTTATCCCTGTATTTATTAACCACGTTACGACAATAACCGCGGGCAACGCCGGGAGGCGAAGTTAGTAAACTTTATAAGTCTTTGCGTTTTTTTTTATTTATTTATTTAATGATTTACCAGTAGTTATTACACTAAAACATACGTAAATACAAAACAAAACACAGTAAAAGTCTTAATCTAAGTGCACAACTCATGTTATTCTGATGTACAAGCTATATTATTGTAAGGTTTCATCAAAATCCATTCAGAAGGTTTTGCGTGAAAGAGCAACAAACATACTCACTTATATACTCACAAACTTTCACGTTTATAATATTACGAGTAGTAGGAAATATTAATAAACATAGCCACTAGAGACGTTTAAATTCGGTATGTGTTCTTTTTTTTTTTATTGGTACACCTGATGGTAAGCGATTACCGCCGCCCATGGACACCCGCAACACCAAAGGCGTCACAAGTGCGTTGCCGACCTTTGGGGGATGGGAAAGGGGAGGGGTTGGGATATGGGCCTCCGGTATCCTCACTCACTCGGTGAAACACAGCGCAAGCGCTATTTCACACCGGTTTTCTGTGAGGCCGTGGTATAACTCCGGTCGAGCCGACCCATTCATGCCGAAGCATAGCTCTCCCACGGCAGTTCACAGTTAAATAGTCCGACAAGTGTCTGACACACAGTCCGACATGCCCATTACCATATTAATACTTTGTTGTCGTTTCAGGTACCATTTACAAGCGTTCAGACACCTGTATGTGTTGGCCGTGGAGGCTAGGCTGATACTCCCGAGGGACCTCACCACCGAGAAATTATGTTACGCTCATATACAGGTAAGCCTGAATAATTATATTTTAATTACTATCTGATTGTTTTCCTCCAATTACCTGTTACCCAGTTAAGATAAATTCGTTCAGTACTTTGAAATCTATACTAATATTATAAAGCCGAAGAGTTTGTTTGTTTGTTAGAACGGGCTAATCTCAGGAACCGATGATCCGATTTGAAAAATTCTTTCAGTGTTGGATAGTACATTTATCGAGGAAGGTTATAGGCTATATATCATGACGCTAATACTAATAGGAGCGGAGCACCAATGAAGAATGTTTCAAAAACGGGGGAATTTTTTTCCGTCTGGCCAGCGTAGTATAGTAGGCCAAATCCCTTGTTTGCTTTAGGATAGATTCACTTTAAGATTGATGTGAAAGAGCCACGCTTCGGCATGAATGGGCCAGCTCGACCAGAGTGATACCACGGCCTCACAGAAAACCGGTGTGAAATAGCGCTTGCGCTGTGTTTCACCGAGTGAGACCCATACCTCATCCCCTCTCCCCATCCCCCTTCCCATCTCCTAAAGGCTGGTAACGCCCCTGTGACGCCTTTGGTGTTGCGGGTGTCCATGGGCGGCAGTAATCGCTTACCATCAAGCGATAGGTCTGTGGAGGGAACGAGTGTCATGTCCCTCCAACACAAAGGGAGGATCCTCCGACCTCCCATCACCTCGATCATGCCTGGCGGGCTACTGCCCAACATTTGATGTTGGGATGTTGTATATATGATAATCGGCGCGAGAACTATTTATTGCGCGATTCAGGATTTGTAGTTACTCCGTGTAGTGCGTTACTTCGTAGTTCAGTGTATCTTCGGTAGATGGCGCTGTAGTAGGTTATTGTTGTGTTATATGTGGAAGTCGCCACAGGTCGTTTGCCATTTACACCTGAAAAAATAAAGATGAATACACTCTACGACAGATTGGCTTTCTATCATAGGCTGATGATGACCAAACTATTTAACGTGTGTTTAATTTCCCAGGTGATCGATCTCCAAGGAGTTGTGAAGGAAATGAAAGCACCCTGTATAATACCTGAACTGAACACGCTGAAGGAGGTGAAGATCAACGACCCTCGATACTGGCCCATCACCTTTCAGAAGGACCGCAACTGGGACCAGTTGAAGTGAGTGATTGCGAAAAGTGATAGCACTCGGTAGGGTCTTTGCAGACAGAAGAGCTGAATTGGAGGGGATTATGTTATGCACTTTATAACGATAGTGTTAAAGTTTATTTTCAAGTGCCTTAAAAAAATCTATCCCGTTGTTTTTCTCTCGGTCTGTATTTGCCCTTAGAGCTGTCTGGCTTAAAATCCCATTAAAAACGAAATCTGTTGATAATATTATCAATTGCAACAAATTTGTTTTGATTCAAGTTATATAATCTACATTCCCTGTCATACTCTCTCTGTCTCCTGCTAACGTTAATTTTTTATTCTTTATTTTTTCCTATTTCGTTCGTATTTATTTTATTTATCATGCATAATATAACACAGTCATGCATACATGGAAATAAATAAATTTTCTGTTTTCTCTTTAAATAGAAATTATTAATTTTCTTCCTTTAATGTATATGATATCCAATATAAATCTTCAAAGAGAAAACATTTCTATAGAGAATCCGAAAAATGATCAAATATGCATGATTTAACACATATGTACATAAAAACTAATTCAAACCATAAAAATCTTGTTCCAGACTGTTCCTGGAATACTCGTGGTGTATAGATATAAAGCAACGAGCTGGTTGCCTGTCGTACCTCGACGACCCGCAAGGCTACCTCACGATATTGGCCCAAACATTGACCCTAGACAAAGCCAACATTTGGTCCACGACCGCCGACAACATAGAACTGTTCACCAACGACGACAAGATACGAAACTTCGTCAAACAATATTTAATCAAAGATGTGACCGCAAACATTTGTTCCGATTGTTTGGTTGAATCGAAGAAGAAGAAAGGGTTCAAGGACATTGTTTTGAACCGACAGTGTTTGTGTAGGAAGTACACGAAGGAGGAACGGGAACATTTGCAGACGTTGGGCATGGTCACGTACGAGTGTGTGGTCAAGGATATCTTGTGTGCCTTACCTGTTTGGACCACGTTTTTAAAGGTGAGATATATTACGATAAATGTATGTCTTTCTGCCTCATTGCTCTGGCTGCCACCTTTTCTTACAAGTGTAATAATATTGAAATTAGATAATGTAAAGGTATTTCACACCCATGCCTCAGAGAGAACGTTAAGCCGTCAGTCCCGGTTGTCATGAACACCTTTGACAATCGTTATTGGGAAGTCAGTGCCCTCAAATATACTGACAACTAGTTCAACCTTCGAAATCAGTCCCAATGCGAGTTGCTCTGTGGATTCCTGATATTGAGTGAAAGCTGCACCTGTGACGCGTCTGGTGTTGCGCGTGTCAATGGTTGGCGGTAATCGTTTACCATCAGGCGATGCGTCTGCTCGTTTGCCCTCTATAACATAAAAAAAATCCTAATGCAGGCGTTGTCTTTTATATAAATAAACAAATGGGTCTATTCGAATGGAGTGGTATTGTGACCTCATAGACGACTGGTGAAAGCATTTCTTCTGTTCTCTTTCACAAAACGAATAATTTTATCAACCCCGGACATTATTACTTTTATTTTAGATGTTTAGGTGAATTAAAAATTGTTCACAACTGAGTAATTCATTTACCAGTATAAATAGTTACCTTAAAATTACCTCTTTTTATTTTTACTTTCAACTATCAATACAAACACGGAACGTAAACGATTTAGTAGTAATTAAGTGTGACGTCACAATGCGCAATGCTGTAGATCGATTGAATAAGATAGATTGAATAATACATAATATAATCCTGATTATGCCTATCTCATATTATTTTGATTTATTTAATTATGTATGAGAAATGACGCACTCACATAATATATACTACATACTTATTTATCTATACATATAAATAAAACTGTGAGCACAAGGAAGAGTAAATAACGATCAGGCCTTTTGTAATAAGTTTGCTCGTGCTTTCCATCAGGCAAAGTCATTTTGACAGCTAAGACATAAAAAAAAAGTTGGAAAATGCTAAAACTGCTGATGTACTTCGTGAAGAAATGGCGAACACTCAGGTGTGGTTATGAAATCCACGAATCCCTATAAGAACGAAAGGTAAAGTCTATTACAGCGGTTCGTCCGGCAGTTTTATGTGTCACAGAATGCTGGACAGCAAAAAGGACACATCAACAAAAAGTACATACCAATGAAATGAAAATGCTTAGATGGGCAGCTGGTGTTACAAGACTCGACAAAGTCCGAAATTAATATATACTTGGGAGCTTTAAAGTCGCACCAATCGCCCAAAAAATTGCAGAAAACCGTCTTTGTTGGTACGAGTATGTGAAAAGACGTACAGACAACCACGTGGTGCAGATCGCACTAAGTCTGCCTTAAGATAAAAAAAGGTGTGTGTGCGATTCACACACGATAGAAGTGAAACGTGAAGCAAATATTCAACAGTGTGCAACATACATACACACCGACATTTGCTCTCTCGCTCTTGCTCACCAATTACAGGCGACTTTATGTATTTGTGTCCCTTAAGAAAACCCCATTGCTGGAACCGACAACTGAAGACAGACGGACTTGGCGCAGACAAATGAGGAAACCCGACCACATAACGGGTCCAGGGAAGGGAGACGAAGACGACATATAAATAAAACTGTAGTGTCTGTCTGTAACTTCAAATTAACATCTTTTCACTAAATGCGTATGAAAGTACACGGTACTTACATCAAAAAACAATTTTAAATTTTTTTGTATGTCTGTTCGTCTATTTGTTTCGGGTAATTTCTTGGAAATTTGGACCGATTTTGACGGGATTTTCACTGGTAGATGTTTTTACACTATCTTCACCTTAGCTCAGAGAGTATAAGAATAATATAAGCTGTAAAACATCACAATGCGACTCTTAGAAGTGGACGGTAATGCCAGGTGATACGGCAGGGAACTATTAATTTATGATCATCGGCCAAGCCGTTTCCCCAACTAAGTTGGCATCGCCCTTAAGTCTACTGCGGACTTCAGTTTTTAACCGACTTCTAAAAAGGAGGAGGTTCTGTCGACTGTATTTTTATATGTTATGTAAAGCTGGTGCTTCCCATGTGGTCCCATTTCAATTTTGCTCAGCTCTTGAAGTCTGTTTTTTTTATTTTATTTAACGTAACAGGCGACTGCCACCAGACCTCTACAACCCATGTATAGTTCATTCGCTTAGATACGGTCATCTTAATCGCGTTGTCGTCGCATGTGCGGTGAGCCGCCACAAATTTAAAGGGCTCGCTTGCATCCTACACCCACAAAGCAAGTATGATTTGTGTGTATTTAACAACTATAGGTACCCACAATTGCATGCACTTGCACCTACACTATCTAAGCGGACTAAACTAGTCAATATCGAAATTCAGTTAGGTAGTGACCTGGTTAGGTCACTATGGATGTAGATATTGTTTAATTTTTTGTTTAATCTACTCGATCACCACTTAATCACAAGCCTCATTAATTTATTGGACAAATATAAACGTGTAAGATCCGTATAGATTAGATTGTTGATGCACTTGTAATCTCAGATGTAGGTAATTAATTGGATAATTGGTTTAAAAAACGTGACTAAAGAAATTATTTGAAGCACATGTTCTTTTGTGCATTATCTGTCAATTTTGATTAAAATTTAAAATTAGACTCTTAACTTTTGAATTTTGTAAATTCTTTCGACCGTTTATGATAGTGGGAGAGTAAAGTGACTGCACGGTTGGCCTAGTGGTTTAAGCGGTCACTACGCCGCTTGCTACTGCGCCAAGTGCCGTGGGTTCAAATCCCACGTGGGACACCACTTTGTGTGATCCACAAAATGTTGTCCTGAGTCTGGGTGTTCTTTGTGTCCGTTACATGTATGTTTGTAAAGTCCCCCGCGAACAGGATGTTTATTCCTAATGCGGGAGAAGTCTTTTAAAAAAAAAATGTAGAAAGTACTTCAAGGTAGAGCCACGCTGATTTCAGCACGAACAGGACTGCTCTACTGGGGCGGTGCTACATTTGCACAGAAGATCAACTTATAATGATAACATTCGTGCTGTCGTGTTTCGTTGGTGAGTGCGAGACCGGATGCCAAAAGATGCAGAAGCATCTCAATAAGCCACCAGTGTGGGTCACCATGATGCGTTGTAACATTCTCTGCATTCGCAATGGGTATGGTGACGACCACTCTTGGATTCTACTTATAATATTCTTCAGGCGGAATATGATCACTTTGGCAGGCCAGGCATGACTGCACGGTTGGCCTAGTGGTTTAAGCGTTCACTACAACACTTGCTATGCGCCAAGTGCCGGGGGTTCAAATCCCACGTGGGACATCACTTTGTGTGATCCACAAAATGTTGTCCTGAGTCTGGGTGTTCTTTGTGTCCGTTACATGTATGTTTGTAAAGTCCCCCGCGACACAGGATGTATATTCCTAATGCGGGAGTTGTCTTTTAAAAAAAAAAAAAAAAAATATTATTATATAAAAAAAACTAGTTGAACCAGGCAAACGTATTGCCATGTATATAATTTCTAGTAAAAAATTTTTTTAGTTCAATAAAAATAACATAAAAAAAAATCTTGCAAAAAATAATGGTTTTTAATTGATAAATAAAAAGTAGGGGTTGATCGTAGAGGGGTGAAAATTTAGCGTTTTATGTATTTTTGTATGCTGTATCATAAAAATAAAAAATAAAAAATTTGGTCCAAAAAAATAAAAAATAAATGTTAAGGGTGGGTCACCCTAATGAAAAATAGATGTCCGATTCTCAACCCTAGCCGATATGCACGCTAAGATTCAAGAAAATCGGTCGAGCTGTTTCGGAATAGCTCAATTACTCACACCGTGACACGAGAATTTTATATATTAGATTTTCGACAAGTAAATAATTATAATATAATTTTGAATATTCTTTTCAGATAATAAAATCAATGAAACCAGACCCCTCATCCTACAACATATGGCAAATCAAACTACTTCTATCTCAGATAGAGAGCCACAACAGAAAAGCGATGAATGAGATGAAAATCGACGGTCAAGAAACACAAAATGAGCCTTTGATATCCAGCGAGTTTACTTTAGCGATTAAACAGAAGGTTTCCAACACATTTGACTCGTGGGAGTTAAGGCTGACGCCCTATTTGAGGAAGTACCTCGGTTTGCCCAGCAGCAGAAAGATCAGTACGTGTGATGACGATGTGAAGAAGATCCTGGCCGGATTCTTGGTGTACCATGATATGCCGAAAGGTGGATTGAAGGATGCTGTCGGTAAGAAATATACTCAATACTAGCTTATGTAACGCTCATAGCCCAGTTGCTCTGGTGATTAGAAACAATCACCGAAGGTAAGCTAAGACGGCGCGGTCAGTACCTGGATCGGTGACCGCTGGTGGCATGTACCATGAACGTCTCCATGATTCGGAGGTCACGTTAAGAAGTCGATCCCGGTTGTTATCACAGGATAACAGTCGTGAAGCTTAGTTGAAAGCCTTTGCGCGGCTTAAAAACGTCCAACGGCAAGATTACGTAGCCACAACGTTGTCTTGTCCAACCCGCACTCGCCCAGCGTGGGAAACGTATAGCCTTAACCCTTCCCTGGCGGGAGACCCGAGCCCAGCAGTGGGACATGGGTTGTTGATGCCTAGCTCATGTGTCTAAATGACATTTTTTTTGATTTAACGACTAAAGATAATCTCTGTGCTAAATGCTATCTAGATTCGTTCAGCAGGTCAAACGTGATATAATAACATGCCCCAATCCAAACTTTCGCAGTTCAACAGCTTCCTAAACATTTAATTTGTTCATAAACATTTGAATCATGTTATAGTCTACAATGCGTTTCAAATACGAATAGGATTGGAAATCCGCCATCTTGCCTTGCATTTGTCAACAACTTTAGATAGTTTTGTGTGGTGTAATAAAACTGTAATCCTTATTTAAAAATGGATTGACGAATAGATTACAGGATTATTTATGTAGAATTGAACAGTTATAGTTTATTATGAATTTATTGTTTGAATAAAATGTTCTTTCTTATTAACTCTAAATTAAAGAAGTGGTAATGTCTTAAATTAAGTTTACATTTAATTACAGGAGACGACGATTTATCAGTGTTGCTAAACCTAGACTTGTTATCCGTGGAGGCCCAGAGTACGGTGAGGCAGCTGTACAGATGATCGCGGCTGTTCGCGGGCGGATACGTCACGCGCTCGCGCTGCTCCGGGGACTGCATACACGACTGGTGTTAGGGCGGACCGAGCCGGACTTAGTGCGGACCGAGCCAGACTTAGTGCGGACCGAGCCGGACTTAGTGCGGACCGAGCCGGACTTAGTGCGGACCAAGCCGGACTTAGTGCGGACCGAGCCAGACTTAGTGCGGACCGAGCCGGACTTAGTGCGGATCGAGCCGGACTTAGTGCGGACCGAGCCAGACTTAGTGCGGACCGAGCCGGACTTAGTGCGGACCGAGCCGGACTTAGTGCGGACTGAGCCGGAATCAGTGCGAACCTAGCCGAACTTAGTGTAACCCGAGCCGGACTGGACCGGACACTGGAGTGCTTACACAATCAGTGTTCGTGTGAACCGAGTCAGTGCTATTGCAGACGGAGGCAGTGTTAGTGTGGATGGAAAAAGTGTTAGTGCGAACGGAGACGGTGTTATTGTGGACGGAGAAAGTGTTAATGAGTACCAAGTCATTGTTAGTGCGAACCAAAACGGTATTCGAACTAGCAGAGCCGGTGTTAGTGCCGATCGGAGACGATATTTCTGTACCATAACATCCAGTCAGTCATTTGATTATAATAACTAAAATTAGTTAAATTGTTAAGAAGCCACTCAATTTGTCAATAAAGTGAAGTTTTGTGTGACAAGACTTGGGAGGAAGGATTCATAAAGTCAATATAAAATAAATTATACAAACACTTTAATGTTAAAACTGCTGTTTTTTTTTCTATGTATGAGCCTGCCAAAGGGATTTTTTTTGCCTTAATGGAAAGCAGTAGAATCCAAGAGTCATTACGAACGCAGATAATGTAGCGTGGTACTCCACACTATTGAGGCCTGCTGAGATGCTTCTGCATCCCTGAGCCTTCAGTCTCACACTCAGTATAATTTATTCAGCTCTATTTGTCGTATTCATGTAATCTAACACATATTTACTAGTAGTAAATTGTAGAATATTTTGTAAATATTCAGCTATGAAATAGTTAAGCATATGCTTAGGTTAATCTAATGATACTTATTATTAGCCAAGTAAAATAAGAGCTAAACAATTTTGTAATTGTTTTTGTATACAATAAAAACTAAATTTTACATAACTCGTTTTATTACATAAATTAATTTAAAAAAATGCGTGCGTTCAAAGTACACTTGTCATAAGTGAAACTTCTTTGGCAAACTAAACCCTCTCTCACTCTCTCTCAATCGCTTTCTCCCTCTTCTTGGACAAAAACGTCCCACATTTTCGTGTCACTTTAATTGAGTTTCATCCGTAAAATTTTCACCCTCAAGTCCCAAACTAAGCAGAGGGTACTACACAACTGTTATAATTACATGTAACGAGCAGACGTATCACCTGATGGTAAGCGATTATCGCCGCTTATGTACACCCGCAACACCAGAGGCGTCTCAAGTGCGTTACCGACCTTTGGGGTATGATGTGGCTATGGGGTATGAGCCTTCGGTATCCTCACTCACTCGATGAAACACAGCACAAGCGCTATTGGACACCAGTTTTCTTTACCGAATTCATGCCGAAGCGTGGCTCTCCTATGGTAGAATATGCATTTTTTTGTAAAAACATATTATACATAGAAAACAGCCAAACTCCGAAACAAATATTTGCAGATCATACAAACATTTGTGACCCGAGAAGCAAATACATCACTATTGTATATCACTGTACGTAAATCTAATATCTACCGAATAAAAGTAAGAAAAATAATTGGTTTGATTACCATACGGCATAGACAGCAGTGTTGTGGGTTCAAACCTCACACGGGACAACAGTATGTGATCCACAAATTGTTGTTCTAAGTCTGAGTGTTCTTTGTGTCTGCTTCATGTATGTTTGTGAAGTCCCCCGCGATTTTAAATATATTCCTTATGCGGTAGTTATCTTTCTTAAGGAAAAGAATATTATAATATGAATCAGACGCAGATGACAAACCAATTGTGTTGTAACTATAAAATAGTTTACCGTATACCTAATTATTGTGACATAATCATAATGAAGTGTGTCGATTAATAGATAGCACTCGCCATAAATAGATAAGGTTTATAGATAAGGCTTTATACTCATTAATCCGTTCCGTTCATGTCTTTGCTGATAATTAACAAAAAATAGTTTTATCGTCAAATGCAATCTAATATATAAAATTCTCGTGTCACGGGGTGCGTAATCGAACTACTCCGAAACGGCTTGACCGATTTTGTGCTTATCCGGTATCTATGAGAATCGGCCAACATCTATTTTTCATCCCCCTAAATGTTAGGGGTAGTCCACCCCTAACATTTTTTTTTTATTTTTTAGACAAAATTTTTAATTTCTATTTTTTTATGATACAGCATTAGTAAATACATACACCCTAAATTTTCAACCCTCTAAGATCAACCCCTATTTTTCCATCGCGATTTTTATTGACCCACCTCTACAACATATATTCCCTTTTATGGCAAAGCAACGTTTGTCCGGTCAGCTAGTCTTATTATAAAATCGATGGTTAATACCTTACATTACTGTTTTCAGAACCTGAGGACCGAAGATAAAAATCTCAGTTTTTTTAACGTTGGCACAGATAATAATAATAATAATAAGTTTATTGTCTTAAAATTGTTTACAATAAAGGGATAGGTATGAGCTACAATATCCCACAGAAAGATCAGCTTAATGAGATCGGCGCAATGGCCGGTTTTAACTGGTTTCTTTTTTAGTATTGTGTATGTTGTAGGTATTCAAGTTATAATAAACACCTAGTGCATTTTAATACTCAATAGTTTTACTATTCAATTATCGGTTGAGTAGTTGGAATTATGCTATAAAATGGTGCATTTGGTAGACCAATGGCATCAAGTAAACTATGTGCTGTGGCGACTTCGAACTACGGAGTAACGAAGGAAACGAAAAAAATTACCAATCCTGAATCGCGCAATAGAAGTTCTCGCACCGATTAGCATATTATACAACTTCCTAACATCAAACGCCTGATCGGAGAATCCCTTCGTATTTGAGTTACATGACACCCCGTTCCTTCACAGTGCGAAGGAATTCGTATTAGGTATTCTGCAAGTTAGAATGAGAAAGAAGCTCATTTCGTATATATCCAGATGGATATATCCATCCAGATATCCATCTGGATATATGAAGCTCATTTCATATATCCAGATGGATATATGAAATGAGCTTCTTTCTCATTCGTTCGTTCGTCTAGTTATTTGAGATACTGGATATGGCATCAATTGATATGATGTAATTTACCTTCTCAATTAGTGGTAGGAAAGTTTTAATTTTGGAGGATACTTATTTACTTGGAATAGTTGGAATCAAAGTAAAGGGGCAGGTGTGTTCGACAAACATTCTTCGGAGGCGAATTTGATACAGGATCATAGCTGTTAATCTTAGCTAAGCTTGTTTGATTTTAAGCAGGCCATGAAATTGGAGATTGTCGTGAGTCATCATTACAAAATGGGGGGTTATTTTGTAGAATGAAAAGTCCGTGGGTAAAATCTAGGTGGATACAATTAGCAATCACTTTAATTTCATCATCGCCCTTTACGAAATCGTTGTTTACGTTGCTAACAAACACTGATTATGTTTTCCCCATCAAGATAGTGGGTTATCGATAATCAAGATTTAGATTTTTATAAATACATCATTAAACGACTTTTTGGACAGTCTTCGGGCGTTATTTAACAACTATGGATTACAAAAGCACGTTGCTGCTCATAACCTTTTTGGTAGGGAGCTTTGGTGAGTATGTATTTTTTTATATACAAGTTATCGCCTAGTAGTCGAGTTGTGGAGGTCTGATGGCAGTCGCTTCGCGTAAATAATCGAAGTTCAGTCGTATCACAGTAGACTTAAAGCCTACCCTAATTTTAATTTGTGAAAGAAGATAGACCGATTTTCACGTTTTTATGTGTTTGCTGGCATGTTAACATCTCGCTTACATCAATAAGAGCCGAGCATGATTGAACACAGGTGCAGACGAAGATGCGTGGATCAGTTACTCCTACTAATATTATAAACGCGAAAGTTTGTAAGTATGGATGGATGGAGGTTTGTTGCTCTTTCAAGCAAAAACTTAATGATAATATAGCTTTATGCACCAGTATAACACATAGGCTACAATTATAAAGATATTGGCTTCGCCCCGCACCGTTGCCCGCGGTTATTGTGGTATCGCGGGTAGCACCGCGGGATTCAGCTACTCTGTTATAAAATTTACTATAGGGATCAAAAATTAATCGTTAATGCCGGTAAACTGTGTTAATACCTAAATTGCACGTAATATGTATGTATATTGTAATCGCTGCATTCATAAATCATTCCACTGCCTTTGGCAGGCCGTCTTAAAGCCGCATGCACGTAGAGAGCTAGTACAATGTACTTAGTAAGGTTGCACTGAACCGCAACTTGGCCTGCTACAATATTTCTGTATCGACTCTATACCTATTTTTATGGAATAGGGAGCAAACAAACAGACGATTCGCCAGATAGTAAGCGATTACCGCAGCCCATGAACACCCGCAACCCCAGAGGCGTCACTAGTGCGTTGCCGACCATAAGGCACTTAGGCCATGTGCTATACTTGTCTACAGTCTGTCTCAATGCCATATTTCATCCAGATCCATACAGCCATTTTGGTGTGAAAGAGTAACAAGTATATATTCTTACATACTTTAGACCTTGTAGTGATATAGATCTATTTAGTAATATACTATCTACTAGACATAGACATCCGAAGACATAGACATTTTTTCAAATACACTTAAAAAGTTTAAATGTCTAATCAGCTCAAAGCTCGCTGGCATGTAGGTGTTTATATGTCAATACGTTTCCATGTTGATTATTTCTTTATTTCTTTTTTTTTTTTTTTTTATCTGAATTGCTTTTTGGTCCTTAAGTATAGGTAGTTGTATTACAACAGGTCTCATTTGTCAATTTGTCAATTGCATATTTTTAAGTTTGTAAAGGTGATGATGGAGGTGTCAATGGGGGGATAATAATAACATTATGTACCCTATTTACACTTTTATTACATTTAAAATTTATTGTATTTCTATTTTTTATATTTGTGTGAACTTGCTTGTGCATGATGTGGTCTCCTATAAGTGAGGGAGCACATAACTTGTTATCCTACTAATTACTTTTGTCTTGTTTTTGTGTATTCCTCGTTGTGAGATCCTTAAATAAATAAATAAATAAATACTATCATAGACATTGATGAATAACAGAAATTGTAATGCGTGTTTGTCGGTTATCGCAGCCAAGAGTCGCAATGTCCCTCCTCGAGATGCCAAATTTAATTGAAATCAAGCTTAACTAAGTCTCCATATAAAGTATGTACTCGATAACGAACATACACTAAAATGTAAACACTTTTATTCCTGTACTACTACTACTACTACTACCGACGTTACACGGTGGCAACCCTGCCTGGCCAGGTGCTGCAGAACTATATCGTGTTCCGATCATATTTTCATCCAATCCATTCTGTAAATCTGTCCCCAATTCCTCCGTCTCTGAAATCGATTCTTGAAAATAAATAAAACAACTGCAAACGCTGGATGTATATGCACAGCCCTTAGAGCATTCGTAGTAACAAAAATCTTATTTATCAACTTTATGCAAAAGCTTCATAATACAGAACGTGTTTGAAATGATTTGGAAATTAAAATAAATAAAAGATAGTAATACACAATAACGAAAACAGGTAGCATATATCTAGATTAAACGGCTTAGCTAATTACGTTTCGTTACTAATTGTTATCTATACACGTATCGAATACTGATATGATGCGAACAACATATACATAATATTGCAATCGAAGGAACAGCTGTAGAAATATACCTACACGTGTCCCTAAAAAAAGATACAATTTCTAATTATTAGAAATCTTATGAGAATTTACATAATTATACAGATGACTTAGATGTAGATCACTAGGGATGCAGGAACGATTGTACCGTAGTCAAATGTAGTTGTATTTATTTATTTATCATTTTTAACTACAGGATACGTATTATTTAACATGTTCATATTTGTATACTTAAAAATTAAGCCCCTAATTCATAAAGCTACAGTCTTAAAGTTGAAAATAACACTGAACTATTTTGAAATAAAATAAGAAAGCCTTTTATTTCCATGCCTGTAAAAAACATTATGACCAGCCAACCATACATTTTAATAATAATTTTAGCATCAATATGTCTTATATTAAGTATATTAAGATTCACTAAATTATTCACGAGATTTAAATTAAATTTTAGATTTTATACATGCAGGGTACATCATTTGAGGGTAAAAGCCTTCTCCAGACTTTTCCACTTATCTCTGTCTCTAGCCAATATCTTCCAGTCTCAACCAACCATTCTCATCAAGTTGTCTTCCCAGCGTTATTGGTTTTCCTCTCTTCCTGACACCTGTTGGCCCGGCCCTTAAGTTGATCCTTTAAGTAGTGGTCCATCTGTGGCCAGTGAGGCTAGCCACATGGCCTGACATACGCCATTTAAGTTGTAATGAGTATTTGAGAGCGTCTGTTACTTTTGTCTTGTCTCATATGACGATATGAGGTTTTTTTGATTTTATTTAAATTTGTGACACTTTTCTTAATACCTAATTCTTTAGCAAGATCTCATTTTATTTCTAATTCAGAGTGTGTGTTTCCATGTTTGACATCCGTAGGTGATGGATGACAATGAACATGAGTCCATTACTCTTTTCTTTATTTTCAAAGACATGTTACTTTTCAGTATATCTTTTAAACTCCAGGATTTTCGCCATGCACTCGAAACTCTTCTTTTAACTTCCAATTCATTGCTGTTTTTATGGAATGTGACTTGTTTACTTAGATATATGGTACGATAGACAGAACCAATGCTTAAAGTTGAATAAGGGGGTAAGTATCCCAAATATAATGATTTCTTTCAAAAACGGTTACAAAAATAAGACGTTTTGTAGATTTCGGGATTTTCGCCTGTGATGTGCAAGATGAAATATGAAGAAGAAACTTTGGTATTTTTTTTCAGCTCTCCAAGAGCCCGAAGACGACTACTTCTTCTTCCGTCACGACGTTAGTGCCCGTATCGTTGGCGGAACCTCAGCCGCTCCTGGAAGTCACCCTCACATGGTAGCTTTGACCAGCGGTTTCCTCGTCAGAACATACCTCTGTGGAGGATCTCTCCTCTCGCAACGCACTGTCTTGACTGCTGCTCACTGCATTCGCAACCCCAGCACAGGCGCTGTTATCAGCGACAAGTATGTTACCTTATATAAGAAGGTCCCCGACTAATTAAAACTGTTTGGTACCTTGATTTTAAGACAGGTTTTTCTGATTATGAAAATAAGTTCTTTTTTTAAATGGCACTTGCTCTCTCATTGGGCAACAAGAATAGATAGAAGGCAATCTGATAAAAAAGGCAAAATACGAATAGCAAGTAGGAATTTCCAATCGCTATGAATTAGTACAGTAGTATCGCAGCGGTACTTAAGTAACTTCTTGGTTCGGTTGTCTCCGCTAGTTGGCGATGGTGGATTGGAAATCAATTGTAGTTTATTTTAACTTCTATTTATAGCGCTTTTTATTAGCTTCACTATTATGTTTGTTTGTAATCGACTCATTTGGGCTTGGTTTTGACCAAGCCCAAATGAGTCAGATCAGTCAGATTTCATTAAATATCGAGGACCCGTGACAATACAAGAATTCATAAAAAAAATATAAATACATGAATAATAATTTAAAAAACTAAAAAAAAACACGGTTTTATGAATAAACTAAAAAGTAGAAAATAATGATGCATTAATAATGTCGCCTCGCGCTTGTTTACATATTTGCACTTTTTAGTTTGGTTTATTTATAAAAGTTTAGTAGAATAAATAAAAGTTGAATTTTTTTTTTGCTTTATATTTATATTATTTTTGTATGTTTCTATGGTTGCCATTGAAATTGTAAAGTATTTCAAGTGATGATTGTATAACCCTGCTTTGACTCAATTACATTTATAAATTTGATCAATTCATGCATTGCTCTTAATGTCATAACATTTATAAGGAGAGAGGATAACTTAATGAGGTTTGTTAATTTATTTATAATTAATATATGTTAAAACAAACAGTAACTTTCGTGTAACCGTCGGCACCAATACGTGGAGATACGGTGGTTCTCAGCACCGTGTATCCCGCCTGGTGATGCACCCTGCCTACCACCACGCCACTATCAAGAACGACATCGGTGTCGTCATCACCAGCTCTGTGGTTACTATAAACAACAACGTGCGACCTGTCGTACTGTCGTTCGATCATGTTGGCAGCAATGTTCCAGTCCGAGTTGCTGGCTGGGGCGCGCAGAGAGTAAGTTCCATTATGCAGCTTTTTAATTTCTTTCAATAGGTAATATTCTATGGGTACCTACGAGTGTTGGGCATTAATCAATTATTTTTTATTTAACTAATTAATTGATTAAAAATATAATGTGAATAAATTAATTGCAATTGAATTAGTCACCATTAAATATTTAATCGCGTATTACAATTCAAACTAACAATTAACTTTTTGGCGGATTTTGTTGAGAACGATGGTCTGAATAAGTCCGGGAACGTTAAATTAGTCATTTACACCCTTCATAAGTAAGTAGACCTATACTTGCTACATATTTCGCCGCGCTTATATTTGATTATCCTTATGTGTTCTGTATATATTGTCATACTCTAAATACTATCACTCATTCATTATTGCAGTGTGTACTTTTATAATAAACTTTCGTTTCCATTATCTTCTGTACTGTTGACTAAGTTTATTTCTAAACACCTACATATTCACTTACAACAAAAGTAAATTAAAGTAAACATAATAAAGCAAACAGGTGTACGACTACGACGACGAAAATAACACAATTTATACTTTCTTAAATTATTTTTTTATGCCATAGACTTGGCCAAAGAAATATATTTACTACCGTAAATGTCGTAAATATATTTGACTTGATGAAATCCACACACACGAGTGCACAATACTAAAACTGATACATGGTAAAAAAAATAATTGACATTTTTTTTTTTGTAAAATAACTAACAATTAATCAATTGTTAACTGTGTTAAACCACGATTAACAACTAGTTAATTGTTGGTTGTATTTTTCACAATTACAATTGATCAATTGTTAATCATCAATTGGTAATTTAACTAAAATTTACCCAACACTGGTACCTACATACCTAGCTCATGGATGATCCAGCTATAGCAAGTTAATATTTAATAATTGTTGCTTGGCATTTTTGAGTTTGTCTTACTAGCAAAAGTTCTACTGCGTCAGCGCTGTAATGCTTTGTACTCGTACATACAATGTTTCGGCTTATTTATTAATGTTAGGAAGAAAACGACAGCTGACGCGGGGTAGTTAGGTCTTAGTAGAACTTTACTTAAAATTATTAGTCACTAGTTTTTGCCCTTGGCCCGTCTGCGTGTTTGTCGGTTATCGCAGTAAAGAGTAGCCTATGTTCTTCCTCAAGAATAATATTATTTACAATTCTCATTCTCTATTCCAGAGGGGTGGTGCTATATCCTTCAGTCTCCTAGAAGTGGACCTCTCTACCGTCGACAGTCAGGAGTGTGTGAGGATTATAAGACAGGCGGCTCTTGAGACCGGCTACAACGTGTTCTCGGACCCCAGAGTTGAGATCTGTACCCTGCGTGGTTTTGGACACGGCACATGTAACGTAAGTTACTCTGAATTTTGTAACATTTTTTTTGTGACAAACTGGTAGACAGATCACCTGGTATAAAGTGGCTACAGCCGTCCATGAACGCATGAAACAAGTCACAAATGAATACTTACTCAAGAACAGGGTCTTGGGGTTGCAACCATGTAATTGACGTAGTACGTTTTGACAAGATGGACTCTACGGTGGATGGCCTATGGGCCAATCTACTTGAGACAGGCTTTTAATACATGTATAAATCATTATAGGACTCAAAAATATAGTGTAAGCACAGTGAGAGCTAGGGTTTAACTAGGGTTAACTAAATTATTTTCAAACTTATATTATCTAAATTCAAGTTTCAACTGGTCACGCACAGTGAACCGTTTGCTTGTTTACCTCTTATAAAAAATATTAATTGTCAATCAATCAATCAATCAATATCTAGGACTGTTACTCATTTTTTAATCATCCCTTTTTTCTGCTCAGGGTGACTCCGGTTCTGCCTTGAACCGTAGGGACAATGGCAGACAGATCGGCATCGTATCGTGGGGCTTCCCTTGCGCTCGTGGTATACCTGACTCGTTCGTTCGGATCAGCGCTTTCAGAGAGTTCATCCAGGCTAACCTCGTTTAATAAAACTAACAACTAAATTATTTGTATGTAATGTGCTGAGTTTTATTTCCAAATGGATTACTTAAAAGGTTACGAGAACTTCTACTACCTGAAGTTTCGAACGTTATACAGCCCGTAGGCACAGTGTAAGCTTAGCGAAACGTCACTGTGCAACAAAAACTATTATCATTTGGTAGCTTTACCTGGAATATTTGTCGGGAGCTTTGAAAAATGGCTCGTATAAACAGTTTTTGAGAATAACTCCGTTCCGACGCATCTTACGATAAAAATGGGTAGAAATAAATTAAACTAGAGAAAATTACCTACAATTTATAACGGTACCTTTTTTTGTAAAATCAATAGTTTCAGCGTACGAGAACCGCAAAGTCGCAAAGTCGAAAACGAGTTTTGGCCAAATGACTTATATCCACACCACCATGAGTTAGAATAAGTGGTACGTTTTTTGGTGGTATTTTCAGCAAGCTTGATCTACTTGTAATGCGCTATTACAAAATTTAACACATTCTTCCAAGTCCAATCGTCAGCTTCGTTGTAATCCTCTTGTTCCTTGATTTTGTTATGCCCTTGCCCAAGAATAGAGTCTGATACTTCCTCCTCATCACTATGTTGTAGTCGAATGGGCGTATTATCTCAGGTACCATTGCAATTTGTTCCGCATTAACAGGGACCCCGACATCCCTTTACGAATTTGCAACAAATGAATTTCAACAAAGTTTTAGGAGCTAGGGTCTCGAGGGTGGTGACAGGAATTGGCCCATTCTTGCTTTTTTCCGCCCCTCCCTTGCTCTGTATTTTTTTCATCTCTCTAAACGTACCACACGTTTGGAAGTAATGTTATCGTGCTCCTGCTTCTGTTGGTGGCAACGATGCAATATTAAACTTATTTTTATATGCTGATTTTGTGAAACACGTAAATCTCTATTAGTTTGACGATATACTTATTACGCCACTGTAACCATATAACAGAAGAAGGAAGCGCTCTCTAGCTTCAGAAACAATCTCCGGATCAGCATTTTGGTGTTTGAATAACTAGACAAACTAGTTTAATTTTTCTTGTTTAAAGAGTGCTGATTTTGTATCACAGCCACTGAAGGCGTGCAAGAATAACATGCTATCTGCAGCTATTTTAACTATTATACATTTTGTTGAATACATTCATCCTTACCTTTGTCACGTCCCCAGCCACGGGCCAATAACCTCCTACTAGTCCTACCAATATTATAAATGCGAAAATTTGTAAGATTGGTGTGTTCGTTACTCTTTCTGCATGAAAGAGTAAATCTACTGAACGGATTTTCATGACACTTCGCAGTAATAAAGCTTAGTCATCGGAATAACATAATAAGTTACACTTTATAGAGATTTTTTATAACTTGCTCATAATATACCCAACGATAACTGTCAAGTAAATCGGATAAAATCAACCCTCTGAGAGCTACCTTGGCGTGCGTTGCTCAAAGCGTTGGAGTTACATGATAACAATGTACTGTATTGTGTGTGTTTGTGTATTGTTCGTCTTAAATAGTTCTAAATAAAACTCCGCGACAGCGTAGGTATATCTACCTCTTATGTGGAATCCAGCATCTCGTTAATAATTAGAGAACACAATTCAATTGGAAACTTTTTACTCTGCAAATTTTCAAAATATTGATTTGACTGTTTAAACTGAATAAAGCGCTATTGAACGCCTACATCACGCAGAACAGAGTTATTCTGGCAGATAAAACATAAAATAAAAATTCAGTCTTCGCTATTGAATAAGTATGTTAGTGATGACGATGATGATGGTCTTCTAGCCGATTACGGCCACGTAGACCAGCCAACTTAGCAGGTGATATTATCGTGTACAAACACAGGTGCACTTGTCTGCTCCGTCTCTCTCATAATTCGATAAGATAGTTAACACACACATCGAACGAACTCACGCTAATTACACTAGTTTACATGGTTTTTGCCCTTGAAATGAAAAGTGTTTTTTCTTATCATTTGAGATGCACCGAGTTTAAAAAAATATATGAAAAAAATCCAACACGTCACGTTTCCAAAATATTTATTATTTTTTATTTACAAAAAAATGCCTATAAAAATATTTCAAAAAAATTAAAAATGGATTGCTTTAGCTTTTTTCTTGTATTGATTTGACTCTGTTTCTCTTATAACAGACCAGCAATAATCACCTAACATGGCTTGGTCCCAGTACCCTTGATAATTTTGTTCATACAATTTCAACTTCTGATGAAATCTTTCTCCATGTTCGTCGCTGATTTCTCCGAGGTTTTCAGGGAAGAAATCGAGGTGCGAATGAAGGAAATGAATTTTCAGAGACATGCTGACACCCATTCGCTGAAAATTATGTAATAAATCAGCAATTATTATATTATCTGAACTTGTGTCACTTTTAATTTGATCTTCTTCGGATTCAGTGTTAGTCATCAATATTGTGCTGGAACAACCGGGAGGTTCTAGAACTTGTTGCTTGTCTGAGCTGTAGATAGGTTTAGTAACCGAAGAAACATCTGCATATATAATTTTATCTTTGTTCTTCTGATTAAAACCAAATGTCTTAGTAAGACAGAAATAACAGTCATTTTCGTGGTTGGATGGTTCCCTCCATATCATTGGCATATTAAAATTCAAATATCTTTTTGCACCTGCAGCCCAGGAGCTTAGCGTTTTTCTACATCTTTCACAAAAAACATGAGGAGCCCACTTTTTGTCCTGGTGAGAGACCGAAATTTTGAAATAATGAAAATATGCTTCCTTTAGAGATTTCGTTATGGGATATCCTTTGTTAGATATAATAAGTTCACCACAAACGTAACAAAAACGGTCAGGATGAACTTTACACGACCTTTTTGACATTTTAAAAACAAATATTAATCTAACTAAACACTACAATGCAGCAAAATTTTAAGATGAATTCAGAACCAACTTGTACATAGTCTTAAAATAAAATGTGTCGATAACTAGATTCTTTGACGTGATAAAAATAAATCAAATATATGTTTGCGTTTAGTTATTGTCACTAAATAAAACGATATGAAATTTACTGGAAGGACATGAAATTTTTTATATTTTGTAAACTAGTGTTATCTTTTGTTACGTGATAGCAAATTATAAGAATTTGGAAACAAATCAGAAACTTAATATATATATAGTAATAACGTCATTTAAGATAGAGGTACAAACTGTGGATAATTATAATTATGACTTTTATTAAAATCCGTAATAGGAATGGTCTAGATTAGATTCTAAACTTGTTAAATCTATTTAAACAGAGTAATCCATGTTTAGATTGTGATAACAATAGTTATTAGTAGTTTTGAATACACAATTTTAATGATATTATTCTTTAGTTTATATTAATTGATTGATGTTGACATTTTTATCATGTTATTTACCTAAATCTTAAGCCGACAATACCTAACAATACCTAAGTTTTATTTGTCAACTGATTTACGTTTTTGTTTAGTTTGCAAATAATTTTAATAATGAAAGAAAGATATAATTAGTATAAAAATGTTCACACAATGTTGTTTTAGTATTTTTAACTACCTGACCCTGTCTGCGTTTTCTATTTTGCGTGATGTTATACCGCAGAAACAAACTTGTTTCTCATAAATAAGGTTATTTTTCATTGATGCTCCTACCTGAGGTAGCGTGATAATATAAAATAATAATTCTCTCTCATACAGAATAGTTAACAAAATCAGATCACAAATTCAGTATTATGTAAAAGACGCGGTGAATTTGTGTGAGAGGCTGGCATGCTTCCTGTATGACTGATTATTAGCTTCTCCTATGTCTAGATAATCCAAAGCTTGAAGCAAGTGTAACCACGTTGATTCATAACAAGAAAAATTTGAATAAGAGCCTTAACAAACATAAGTGTAACAATGCCATAATGTGTGGCAGTAAACTAAATAATCTATAGCCTTCCTCGATAAACAGACTTTCTAATGCTGAAAGAGCTTTTTTAAATTGGACAAACTCTTCAGCTTTGTAATATTATAGTATTGATTTACACAAAATTTCATGTTTATAATCTTTATCTAGCCAAAAGATTCTAAGCGGGAAAAATAATATACCTACACGCGTTATGTTACGCTACCCCGCGATACGCTGGGGTAAATCAGTACATGAATTACCATAGCCGCATCCGGAGGATCCACAATAAAGTAAATTATATTTAAGTAGTCCTTAACCCTCTCCCGAGACGAGACCCGAGCCCAGCAGTGGGACGTTATGGGTTGTTGAATTAGATTTTAATTACATACTCGATGAACATAGTAATCTTACAGCCGGATCTTAGATCATCGGCACTACTTGCAATCACTTGAGATCAGATAAAGAATGCCGCTATTGGTTACGATCACCAAATGTCAGCAAATTTAACAGTAAATCATCAGTTCGAGGTTATCTTGCTAGATGTTGTGGTGGTATAGAAATAATTAAAAATGAAATGTATGTTTGTTAATTCAAAAAGTATATACGATACTTACATCAAGAAAGCAATTTTTTAAATTTTGTCTGTCTGTCTGTCGGTTAGTTCCGGCTAATCCCTGAAACGACTGCATTCATTTTGATGGGATTTTCACTGGCAGATATTTGATGATATAGGCGTAACTTAGGCGTACTTTGTTTAGACTACTTTTGCCCCGAGACTTTAGCCACGATTGTTATTGTATCGCAGGATTCAGCTAGTACAAGTATAAAAGAGAAGGACCTCCGGCAGAGCAGGCGAGGTGATCCTGCCTGACGGGCCACTGCCTAACGGTTCATGTTGGACTGTTGTATATATGTTAATCGGCACGAGAACTTCTTTTGCGAGATTCAGGATTGGTAGTTCGTTTCCTTCGTTACTCCGTAGTTCATCGTATCTTCGATAGATGGCGTTGTAGTGTATTTCCTTGTTGCGCTGTATATGGAAGTTCATTTCTTTACTGGCGAATTATTTCAGATTTCGAAGTTCAATCAATGTATGTATGTAGAGACTACGACTTAGGTATTATTCCCATTGATAAGATTTGTTTATCTTGAAACATCGATTATCCGGCATAATGATATAGATTCTAGCATATACATATATGCAAGTACAATAATAATCAATAGTCCGTGTTATTTGGGCGTTTCATAAGATGGATTACAAAACAGGACTTCTGTTCGTTACCTTCTTGGCGGGCTGCTTTGGTGAGGACATCTTCTTCTAATCTAATACCTTAAACGATCAACTTCAACTCTTGTATATCTGAATATCGGAAACGGCTTCAAAGATATTCTTGAAACTAAGTGTGTATGGTTTCGGGGGTGATAAATAGATCTGGCTGAGATTCATTTTTAGTAAATTTACAAAAAGATAAATACTGAGCAAAGCTCTGACATCTAGGTTCTAAATGATGATAATGTTCTCCTAGCCGATTACGGCCACGTCGGCCAGTCTCAACGGAGACCAGCCAACTACGCAGGAGATATTATAGTGCACAAGTGTGTGCACAAACACAGGTAAACTCTCTGTTCCCTCTGCTTATAATCCGATAGGACGGTTAACCGATCGGGTAGATATCAGGCACAGGACCGACAGCTTTACGTGCTCTCCTAGGCACGGGGGTTCAGACCCCAACTTCCAAACTCTGAGCTGTTATTAAACATTTCTATAATCAGAAAAATTCAATAACACTTTTGGCCCGACCCGGGATTCGAACCCGAGACCTCTTGATTGGCGGTCGCATACGTCAACCGCTAGACCAATGAGGCAGCTTAGGTTATTAATAAGCCTTATATATGTATACTTAAATTTTCGCCTCACTTCTACTTTTGGTAGTCTTTCGAGCTAAGCTGAATATCATCGGTAGCTGGAGCTAGGAAAAACAAGACGCCACCACCTCTTAAACTATAACAAATTAATTAGTATCTAACAACCAAACATTTCCTTTCTTGCAGCCCTGCCAACGCCCGAAAAGCCTGACTCCCTATTCCAAGTGGACCCTCGTATCGTAGGGGGTTCTGTTGCAGCTGAAGGAAGCCACCCCTGGATGGCAGCTTTGTCCAGAGGTTTACTGATCAGATCATTTGTATGTGGAGGTTCCATCATCACCCAACGCACTATCTTGACTGCCGCCCACTGCATCATCAACAACATTAACGCAAATGGAGGTATCACCGGGTAAGTAAAGTAATTAGGGTAAAACCGGGATAGATGCCGCAATGGGATAAATGCCTCACATCCAAGAAACCTAACTTCCCAAAATCGCAACTAAGAATTAATAGTATAGGTAGGAGCCCCTATCACCCTGCACCTAATTTATCCACAAGCTGTTGTGCTTTGAGGATATGTTTTGCTCATGTGTATATTTATATCCGACATGAGCTTCACTAACACGTAAACATTTTCAAAGTTACTATTTTAACGTTGTATAACTTTATAAATAGTAATAAATTATGTTATATTTCTTGTTACGTCAATACACTGGTTCATTAAGGATGCATCTGAATGTAAATAGTTGCTATTTTGTTTTTAATTTATTTAAAAAAATAGCTGGGCATCTATCCCTATCAAAAAGGATAGTTGCCCTGATTTTTTGGAGGGATAGATGCCCCTAAGAACGGATAGATGCCCCTAAGGGCATCTATCCCTCCATACACCATGTGTACTCATATATGTTCTTGTACAATTACAGTCAGCTTTCGATGAAATGAATAAAAAATCCTTGGGGATAAACGAAATATTCTGATGATTTGGTATTCTATCTAGAATCATGCGCAGGCGTATTGTTGCTAAAAATAATAATAATAATAATAATAATGAATGAAATGAAATGAAATTTGCAGAATATACAACCACTACTCGACAAGAAAATACTTTGCCAGCTTGGCAGTATAGAATTGAACGTCGTATTGCTGAGGCCAGGACACTCATTGGTAAGCTAATGAGTTTTCGATCGGGAAACACACGACCGAGAGTGATGCGCTTTGTGAAACGGGCATTCTTGGGGACTACTATTAGTCCTCAAGAGTACATGTCATGTGTCACGGAGCGCATAGACTTTCTGAAGCAAAAAGTTTATGCATGGGCAAATAGAATAAGGCGGTATAGAAAACGAGTAGATCGGTATAATCAGAATCGCATGTTCCAAAGAAATGAGAAGTGGGTGTACCGGAAATGGGAGAACCTGAGTCCGTGTATAAGTGATGGGCAAGTTCCAGATGAAAATGCCACAAATTCGTTTTGGCACAATATCTGGTCTGTGCCTGTCACTCATACAGAAGGTGATTGGTATCGGGATGTTGAGCGCTCATGTGAGTCTTTGTTACCTATGGAACCTATTAGCATCGATGAAGAGGATGTAAGTTGTGCGGTCCGTTCATTACCGAATTGGAAAGCACCAGGTCCTGACGGACTGCACAACTTTTGGCTTAAGTGGTTCCGAAGCTCACATGCGTGCTTAGCATCTCAATTCCATACAGCATTGGATTCGGGTTCATTACCACAATTTTTGACCACTGGCATAACCCACTTACTCTACAAATCTGGTGATGCCATGGATCCCAAAAATTTTAGGCCAATAACATGTTTACCAACTTTGTACAAACTTCTGACATCTATTATGAGACTCAAAATTACAACACATATTAATCACAATTCGATACTTTCTATTTCTCAGAATGGATGTAGAAGTGGGACCCGTGGCACTAAAGAGCTCCTTATCATAGACATGACCATTAGCCAGCAGGTGCGTCGTAATCGTAAGAGCCTGGCGACATGCTGGATAGATTACAAGAAGGCTTTTGACTCCGTTCCTCATACATGGCTTTTGAAGGTGCTTGAGTTGTATAAAATTGATACAACTCTGTGCACTTTCTTGAAGGTGTGTATGGGGCAATGGAGAACAGCACTTCGCTATCCTGGGTGTCGGCAGTCTGCGATGAACGACGTACTTATAAAGATCGAGCGAGGCATCTTTCAAGGTGACAGTCTGAGCCCCTTGTGGTTTTGTCTAGCTTTGAACCCTCTGAGCACTCTATTAGAGGGTTCAGGGTTAGGCTACAGGTTGCAGAAAGATGATCGAGTTATATCTCACCTCCTTTTCATGGAAGATTTGAAACTACTTGCCCCCACTAAATTACAATTGACAGCATTACTAAAGGTTACGGAAAACTTTAGTAATTCTATCAAAATGGAATTTGGTGTAGACAAGTGTGCAGTTATGTATGTAAAAAAAGGTGAGATTGTGGAATCTGAAGGTATAGAGCTTTCAGATTCCACAAAACTCAGATCTCTGTCTGCAACCGAAACTTACAAATATCTAGGTTTTTCACAGTCCTTAGGAATACCAGAATCTGACATGAAACAAACGTTGCGGGAACGCTTCTTTAGCCGCCTGAAAAAAGTACTTAAAAGTCTTTTGTCAGGCGGTAACAAGGTACGGGCCTGCAATGGTTGGGTTATGCCGGTTCTGATGTATTCCTTTGGTGTATTTAGATGGACTCAGACTGAATTAGATGCCATTGATAGGAGAGTCCGTACATTGTTGACTGCATTCCGAATGCACCACCCACGTTCATCGGTTATGAGATTGTATATCCCGCGAAGGTTAGGGGGTCGTGGATTACTAAATATCAAGACCCTGCACAATCGCGAGGTATACAATCTTAGAGAATATTTTCTACAAACTGATGTGGGAATGCATCGTAGTGTAGTCACAGTGGATACCGGACTCACTCCGCTCGCTCTGGCTAAAGAGAATTGGCGCAAGCCTGTAGTACTTAGTACTAATGATCGCAGGGAAGTATGGAAGGGCAAAGTACTCCATGGTCGATTCTATCGGGCCTTAAATGGGCCTGATATAGATTTCAAAGCATCTACGTCCTGGCTACGGTATAGTGATCTCTTCGGAGAAACCGAAGGTGTGCGATTATGGACGAAGTTATCATGACGAATAACTATCGGAAGTATATCCTGAAGGATGGTACGGTCGACATTTGTCGGGCATGTCACCGTCCTGGAGAATCTATCAGGCATATTATTTCTGGTTGTTCTCGTCTTGCTAACGGCGAGTATTTGCATAGGCACAACCAAGTAGCCAGGATCGTACATCAGCAACTTGCCCTTAAATACAATCTTGTGATTTCAGAGGTACCATACTACAGGTATGTGCCCGATCCAGTTCTCGAGAATGGTCGTGCTACGTTATATTGGGATCGATCTATTATTACAGACAGGACTATTGTAGCCAATAAGCCTGATATTGTGGTGATAGATCGATTAGAGCGCCGCGCAATGATTGTCGATATCGCCGTTCCTCATGACGAGAATCTCGTGAAAGTCGAAAAAGAAAAACAAATAAAATATTTGGATCTATCTCACGAGATTGTCGATATGTGGAATGTGGATTCGGTGATCATTGTTCCGATAGTCGTATCAGCTCACGGATTGATAGCCAAGAGCCTCGACCAACACCTTAAGAGGCTCACGTTAGGGGGCTGGATCAAGGGTCTGATACAGAAGGCAGTCCTTCTTGACACGGCACGTATAGTGAGGAGGTTCCTGTCTTTGGAGCCCTAACCACCGGTTTCTTGGTCCCTGTACCCGAAGTCGGTGGTCTACTATTTTTTATATTTTTAAATGTATTTGTTTTATATGTATATTTAAAAATGTAATTTATATGTATATACAAATGGAATAAAGAGAATAATAATAATAATAATAATTTTATTGTTTTCTCACACACAGTTTACAATTAATAACAAAAATTCATGCAGACAATACAACTCAAATAAATATAATCTGTGTGGGAGACTGGTATCTGCACTAGGATGACCTGTATTACAGATTACCAGCCGCTCCAGACTCTGGATATTGAAATGTATGGTGGGAGGAGCAGTGACATTTACGTTTGCATGGGCAAGAATAATGCCAACATTACAAATTACAGAATGTGTATGAGTGCATGCGTGTGTGTGTGTGTGTGTGTGTGTGTGTGTGTGTGTGTGTGTGTGTGTGTGTGTGTGTTTCTGTGTATGTGTGTATGTGCGCGTATGTGTTTCCGTGTATGTGAGTTCGTGTTCGTATGAGTGTGTGTGCTAATAAAAGCAACCATTCAAGTACCCAACGACTGGTAATAAAACAAGGAATGAGAGAAGTTATGAGGGCACACGCAGAAGATTCTCGGTTTCCACGTAGTTGAGGGACCTTAGCCACGAAGTGATAGCTCTTTTACACTTGTATTTGGTAAGTTGGTAAATTGAGGTTGTTTTATTAATATTTTTGTACAAGTATCCACAAAATATAATGTCATTACGAAATACAGGATATTATAAGCTTTTATTTAGCTTATTAGGGTTTTTATTTAGGAAAAATCGTTGATCTAGCGGTTTTAGTGTTGCCCAAATTCAGTCTTGGTCTTGCAGTCTTGGTCTTGTTCTTGCGTTTTTGCAAGACCAAAACCAAGAACAAGACCGCGTATTTTTAGCAAGACCAAGACCAAGACTGACCGTGCAAGACTTGAGCAAGAACAAGACTAAGCCTGCAAGACTCTTGCGTCTTGCAGCTAGGACTTAGCGCTATTTCACGGAGTAGTTAGGTGTAACAGTTCGGTGTATAGGTACGCTTAGGAATTCTATGAGACGCAAAAAACTGTATCAAAGAATATGAAAAACTGGACCTATGCGCATTACGACTAATAACATAAACATACCTACATAGCGAATAAAAAAATATCCATTAAAATCAAACTGAGTGCATGCATAGTTATGTTTTAACCATCGGCACTTTGATAATGCGGCATCAAAGGTTTTGTACTTACTTCTCAAAGAAATTTTCAATACCTACGTCTTAGACAAAAATAGTTCAAACTTTTTAACTCATAACTATAAGTTAGGTATATTACATTATATTTAGTAACTTTCATATTTTAAAAATTAATTTGAAAAGACTTTTCTTACATAGATCTGAAAAAATTACGTGAAAATTGATATAAAGTAACATAACCTAATGATAAAGCTGTTGTGTACTGTTATGTTTGATTTGTGTTGTATTTTATTTTTTATTGAAATAAATGATAAATCGTAAAACTCTTTTATTAAATTTCATATAAGTTGAGGGTTCAATCTCTTTCTAGACAGATATTGTTCTTTAAAATACAGTCAAGTTATTGTAATTAATTTGTTTTTTACATGTTTTAGCAAATGTAAGCTTATAAATCATAAATGTTTATTAAGAAACAGTTACTTCCATGGAAAACGACATATAGGTCAGTTGATTTTTCGAATTTCTTATCAAATCCTCAGTTATTTATTAATCTGCTTGATCTTTACTATGGCTATGTTAATTCAAGCTCACAATGTTTCAATTCTAATACGTTTTTCTAAGATTTAAAGTAAACTTTAATAAATAGTAATAGACTAATAGGTAATTGCAAGACTTGAAAGACTCTTGCTGCAAGACCAAGACCAAGACCAAGACTGGGAGCGCAAGACCAAGACCAAGACCAAGACCAGGTGTATTGGCGCAAGACCAACACCAAGACTGGCTAAGTCTCGTCTTGTTCTTGCATTTGGGCAACACTAAGCGGTTTGCGTAAGCGACTGCCGATCAAGTGGTCACGGGTGCGAATTTCGGGTTGGACTGCTGTTGGGTGTTTCTTATAAAAGTTCTTAATAGCAGCCCGGAGTACGGAAGAGCACTTTAAGCCGTCGGTACCGGTTGTCATGAACACCTATGACAATCGCTATTGAGATGTCAGTGCCCTCAAATATAATGGCCACTAGTTCTACCTTCGAATTCAGTTCACCCGCAGGATTGCGGAGGTCTGATGCCAGCCGCTCCATATAGTAGCTGATATTCAGTTATTCCACGAAGAACTAGTAGCCGACCCCAATTATTCTTGGTGATAAATAATATTTCATTTAAAAAAGTATGATTATGTTTGTTGAAACTTAACAATTAATATTAAAAACTAAGATTTAATACTTTTGTGGAACAAATAGTTTTAAAATTTATTTATGGTTGTTTGTGTCATATTAAAAATAAATGTTTTTCGTAATTCAAACCATGTTTCTTGGAGAATTGCTGTTTTACACAGTATGAAGGGCATCTATCCCGCACTGCAGGCATCTATCCTCCTTGTTATTTTCATGGTGGGGCAACTATCCATACAGGTAGGCGTCTATCCCAAAAAAAAGGATTTCTCAGAAACCTACATTTTACAAAATCTGTAATGGATAGGTCAGCAAAAACAAATAATAATCCAACTTAAATAACTAAGCTAGCTACATGCACAGAAATTATCCATTTTAAATTAATATTTTTAAAATTAAGCAGGTTTTTCAAAAAGTAGGGCATCTATCCCGGTTTTACCCTATATCTTTAAAGCAACCCCTTATTGAAGCCGAGATCGAACTAAGTGGCGTGCAATTGGAGAGGCCTATGTCCAGCAGTGGACTGTGATAGGCTGATGATGATGAACCCCTTATTTATAAGCCTCCCAGATGATACCTCAAATAAGCCATTTTATTATTTTCAGGGACCCTAAAACTATAGAAGAAATTATTTTCGTTAAACACCTCATATTGGTTCTCTACAAATATGACGAGAAAGATACTTAAAGTTTATATTGGCAGTGTTACTCGCGGTACAACAACAACCGCGGGTAAAGCCGCGGGGCGAAGTTAGTCTAAAAAGTAGCCTAAGTTACTCCTTACATCTACCAGTGAAAGTCCCGTCAAAATTAGTCCAGCCGTTCCAGAGATAGGCCGGAACAAACAGACGACGAAAATTGTAAAAATTATATTTTAGAACATTTACCGTGTTTATGCTTTTAGTAAAAAGCGCTTATTTTAATATTACAAACAGACACGCCAATTTTATTTATTTGTATTGTGTTGTATGTAGGTATAGACAAGTCAGACGACTGTCAATTAACTGGATCTGTATTATATTAACACTAAAAGCAACTCTTGCAGTCCACTGCTGGACATATGAAATTAAAAAGAAGTTGTGGTCTGACCCTATATACGGGAGTGTTTTAAGTCTTCATCTTATCTCTATGCAGTACTGTTGTTGTAACACTCTATATTCTTAATCCAACGCCACACAAACGTATTACTTTTATTAAAAACGGACAAACGACAGACAGACTAGTTAAACATTAATAATTGTCATAGTTTTTAAGATACCAACTTAAATTAATAAGTAACTTATACCAACCCAATTGCATAAACATTGAACTAAAACGTTGTGTTTAAACAGCCACATGCGTGTGACCGTCGGCACTAACCGCTGGAACAGCGGAGGCACCGAACACCACCTGAGCAGGGGTGTTATGCACCCTGAATACAATCACAATACAATCAAGAACGACGTGGCTCTTCTCATCACCTCCATCAACATCCAATGGAACGATGCCGTCCGGCATGCATCACTCTCATACAACTTTGTTGTTGATAGCATCCCCGTACGTGCAGCTGGATGGGGCGCAACCAGGGTGTGTGGAATTACAAAATATATTACTCGTTTGTTATGATATAGGAGTCAAATTACTGGATGCATCAAATGAGAGACCGAAATAATTGACTTGGGTGGTGACTTATTACCAGTAAAAGGGAGCAAACTACACAACAATAGCATTAAAAACTTGAAACAAACCCTATAGGAAACCGTCTAACCAGCGTGCTATAGAAGTCAAAAACTGCCTAGAAGAGAAGAGAACGACCTCATCCCCAGAAGAATGGTCCAGTAGTGCACTTATTAAAGATCGCTGATGTCGACTCACTACATCCCAAATATTACATTCACTATTTAGGCCATGTTTGGCAAGTCATGCTTATAATGCTGTATGTTTTAGTAATCAAATTTTTAAAATCGTCTTTGGGATATATAAATTGGGTTGTAGGAATATTATGACTAATGTCTAATGTAATATCATGGTACGATCCACAGAAATAATGACAATGAAGTACTACTTCGCTTCTTTGGACCCTTTCGTACAGATACCATTCGACACGAGAACCAAATTAAGCTCAAATTCAAATAATCATATTGCGGTACACCCAGAAGACCAACAGAAATGTAACTAGAGTGGTTAAATGATATATATTTCGTATTCCAGGCTTTTGGTCCCGCTCAAGCCAGTCTCTTGGAAGTGAACCTATCTACTCTGAGCCCACAACAGTGCAAAGATGATATGAGAGCATTCGTTATTACCAATGATGATGTTCGCAACCCACCCCCACTGGACACTAATATCGAGATCTGCACTTTCCACCAAGTTGGATCAGGTGTCTGCCAAGTAAGTAGACATGGAAAAATTCATTTTGAATTATGATATTCAATTGTTACCGAGCTAAAAGTGTTAAAATGATTACGAAAAACTCTATTTTAGTGTAAGGTTTATTCTATATTAATAATTAGATCCAAAATAATCTCCTAGTAAGTGTCCCAGGACATATTTTTTAATGATCATATGAATATCATATATGTGACACTAGAACATGGAAACTCTCGGACGTAACGCCAAATTGTAAGCGATTACCGCCTCCCATGGACGCTCGCAACACCAGAGGCGTTACAAGTGCTTTGCCGGCCTTTGGGGGATAGGAAAGGGGGAAGGGGTTGGGTATGGGCATCCGGTATCCTCACTCACTCTGTGAAACACAGCTACGTTCTAAATGTTGTTGTTCTTAAATTATCTACACTCTTAAATACAGATTTTTTGTCATTTTATCACTTCAGAAGATTCTAAAGTTCCTTCTTAACTCTAGAATATTAGTGCGAATACAAATAATCATATTAATAATAATCAATAATCATATAATCATTTTTTTTAATCGGATATTTGCATCTTATATAGTCTGCGATAAAATTGAAATTATGTTAACCTAATTTAAAGGACCAATTAAGAAGAAGAGATGCTCTAACTACAGATGTTAGAAAATATCTGCGTATATTAGTTATCTAATGATTAATTTATTGCTCAGGGTGACTCCGGCTCTGCTCTGAACCGCATCGACAACGGACAACAGATCGGCGTCGTCTCCTGGGGCTTCCCATGTGCTCGTGGCGCTCCTGATGTGTACGCACGTGTCAGCAGCAACCGGAACTTCATCATTTCCAACGCCGCCTAAAGGTTGAGAAGAGATAAAGGAGTACTTAATGAAATATTAAAAAAATACTTAAAATTTATTTTTGTACACCACAAATCTTAATATTTCGGACACATGCAAATATTGTTGCCTAGTTTCAAACTAAGCAAAGCTTATACTATGAAAGCTAGATTGACTGATGAGAATAACATTATATTTTATTATGCATAAATATATCAATAATAATATCATAAAGCATATTCAAAGAAGAATTTGTTTGTTTGTTTGGACGCGCTAATCTCAGGAACCGCTGGACCGATATCAAAAATTATTTCAGTGTTGGAAAGTCCATTTATCGAGGAAGGCTATAGGCTATATATCATTACGCTACGAGCAATAGTATACCTAAACGAGGTTGCGAGGGTCAGCTAGTATTATGATATATAGAAACACTCTAAAACCAATCAGCTTATCAGCATAAAAACATAATGTAAAACTACCTTAATTCTTTAGAATATTGTAACTAGCAGTGCAAGTCGTTAAATATATTGTTACGAGCTGGGTATTGACCAAATTGAAGTAGTCGATTAATTACCAAAAATAACACAATATTTATTAACAACACTTTATACAATAAGAAATCACTAAATCACTTGTTAGTCGCACTAGAAGATCTCTTCCGATGTTTATCCGCTGTATCGTGAAACAATACTGCCCCTACGGCCAACACGTTCCGCTTTTATATGGCCGTGGAAATTACTCGAAACTACGAAAATATTCGATCGATCTCTCTAGGCTAAATAGATTACTCTAGAGCTGCTTGTAGCGCCATCTAGCGTCGAGTAATCGTCATAATGCACACAGTTGCGCGCTTTCCGACACTAGATGGCGTTGTCCTCGACAGTTCTCGATTCTTCTAGTGGACACTAGATTCATCTGGTTATGGCGCAACAATATCTTAGTATTTTGAATAAATACAGACTCAGAAATAAGGTCCTTGCTAGACGACAGCATTCCTAAAGATATTGGTACTCTACTCTAAATATACTTTCAAAATAACTATCAAAATAGATAACATAATTATGAACACAACATAATCAATGTATGGTAAAAGTATGGTGACCACTACATGCTTTCTATCAGGCAGAGTAAAGTCACTTGGGTCAGCTCATATATAAAAAAACTTAAATAACTCAAGATTTTGGTTCAACACAACATAAAATGTAATTGTAATCAGAATCAGAGGTAGGGGCGGCTGTTCTGAGGATTCGTTCCAAGAACACCGTCCCCGGGCCGGACGGGGTACCACCCCAAGTGATGGCCCGAGCCCTCGACCATATGTCAGACCGCCTCAGGGAGGTTTTGGACGCTAGCCTGGCGTCCGGACGCTTCCCTGCTGCATGAGTGCTGGAAATGCGGGAAGCTGGTCCTACTGCAGAAGCCGGGACGGCCTGCGCATTCGGTCGCGGCCTATAGGCCCATCGTGCTGCTGAACAGGGTGGGCAAATTGTTCGAGAGGATTCTCGCTGCCCGCATCGTCCGGCACCTTAGCGAGGTGGGCCCTGACCTGTCGGACGCCCAATTCGGGTTCCGAGATGGGCGTTCGACGGTCGATGCCATGACGCGCCTTAGGGCCGTGACCGAAGAGGCAGTGGGCTGTGGCGGCGTGGTGTTGGCGGTGTCCTTGGACATCGCCAACACCTGGTGTCTCTCTGGTAGTTGGACGGATTGAGGCACTGGGCTTGCGAGTGGCCCTGGACAAGACGGAGGCCCTGCTTCCGGTTCGGGCCCAGATGAGGTATCTGGGCTTGATCCTCGGCGGTAGGTGGCTCTTCGACGAGCACTTCCAACAGCTTTCTCCGAAGCTGGACAGCGCTGCCCCCGCCCTTGGGCGTCTTTTGCCCAATTTGGGTGGAGCCAGCGTCGCTACAAGAAACCTCTACACGGGGGTTGTCCGGTCTATGGCCTTGTATGGGGCACCGGTGTGGGGGGCGGCTCTGACCGCCCAGAATAAGGCGCGCCTTTGGCGCCCTCAAAGGGTATTGCCGGTCAGAGCCATGAGATAACGAAATGTCCGCTGATGTCTAGCTAAAACCGATTATTTCCAATGTCGCTGATAATTAGAAATAATCAGTTTCTGTGCCAATAAATAAAACAGAAAAGTTACGTGCAGCATAGAGTAAAGAGGGTAAAAGTTACACAAATAACTGTTCTCAAAACACATAGGTTTCATCAAAAGCCGTAATATATTTATATTGTACGGCGTGAAGTACATATTTGCAATAAAATTACTTAAAAGGTTACGAGAACTTCTACTACCTGAAGTTTCGAACGTTATACAGCCCGTAGGCACAGTGTAAGCCTAGCGAAACGTCACTGTGCAACTAAAACTATCCAGTCTAGTCCAATCATTTGGTAGTTTTACCTGGAAAGTTTGTAGCTGTGTGGAAAGCGGGAGCTTTGAAAATTGGTGATATTATAGATTTGGAGCACGTCGAATCAATTGTTTCAGCGTACAAGAGCCGCAAAGTCCACTCCAACACGGCGGCAAAGATACGAGGTGGCAAAGTGAAAATTCAAGGCAATAAAAGACGCAAACGAGGTTGCGTCGGTCAGCTAGTAATAAATAAAGGCAAAATTTTGACGTTTTAACACACCTTCGTTAACTCCTTTTTTGTTAGAAAGACAACTCCCGCATTATAAATATACTCGTACTACCTGAGTAGGGGGGTGAAATTCTCGAATAATATGCATAATACATGCACATATAAACCTCCTTTTTTAATCACTCTATCTATTGCTATGGTCCAATCTACTAGAGACGGACTTTTACACATGTTTTAATAATTATGAGACTCAAAAAGATAGTGTAAGGACAGTTAGAGTCAGGGTTTAACTAGGGTTAACTAAATTATTTTCAAACTGATAACTATTACAAAATTCAAGTTTCTACTGGTCACGCACAGTGAACCGTTCGCTTGTTTACCTCTTATAAAAAACATTAGTTGTCTTTAACTAGGGTTATTGAAATTACTTTCTAACTTATAATATCGATATTCTATTGCTGAAAACTGCACTAAAATCCGTTGAGTAGTTTAAAAGATATAAGCTAACAGACAGTGGACGGTGCTTCATACCATATAAAGAACATTAAATAATGTCTGTCTATGGTTTCCTAAGTCCTTTCCTCTACAGGACAACACGTGCCGGTCTTGGAAGTCACCGCATCAGAGTGGTAGACATTTGTTCTCGTACTCACCGCTTCGGTTCTGCCTTCCTGTGTCGAGCGGTCAAAACCTGGAACTCACTACCTGCGTAAGTTTTTCCCTCCCACTATGAACCCGCGTCAATTGCGGAGGGTGAGAAAGCATCTCACTAGGCCGCCATAGTGTGGGTCACCATGCTGCATTATCCCTATTAGCATTGAGGATGGTGACCACCACTCATCGATTCTACTCGTGCTTTCCATCAGGCAGAACACAGTCATTTTGGCAGATAAAACATAAAAAAGTCAGTCTTTCTCTATTTAATAAGTATGTTAGTGATGACGATGATGATAATCTTCTAGCCGATTACGGCCACGTAGACCAGCCAACTACGCAGGAGATATTATAGTGTACAAACACAGGTGCACTTGTCTGTTCCGTCTCTCTCATAATTCGATAAGATAGTTAACACACACATCGAACGAACTCACGCTAATTATCTTTTGTTACGTGATAGCAAATTATACAAATTTTGTGAACAAATCAGAAACTTAATATATAGTAATAACGTCATTTAAGATAGAGGTACAAACTGTTGATAATTATAATTATTACTTTAATTAAAATCCGTGATAGGAATGGTCTAGATTAGATTTTAAACTCGTTAAATCTATTTAAACAGACTAATCCATGTTTAGATTGTGATAACAATAGTTATTAGCAGTTTTGAATACGACAATTTTAATGATATTATTCTTTAGTTTATATTAATTGATTGATGTTGACATTTTTATCATGTTATTTACCTAAATCTTAAGCCGACAATATACGATACCTAAGTTTTATTTGTCAACTGATTTACGTTTTTCTTTTGTTTGAGTGTGTGCAAATAATTTTAATAATGAAAGAAAGATATAATTAGTATAAACATTTTCACACAATGTTGTTTTAGTATTTTTAACTATCTGACCTAGTCTGCGTCTTGTATTTTGCGTGATGTTCTACCGCGGAAACTTGTTTCCCATAAATAAGGTTATTTTTCATTGATGCTCCTTTCCTATCTGAGGTAGCGTGATGATATATAATAATAATAATAAATCGTTTATTAATTCTCTCACACAGAATAGTTAACAAAATCAGATCACAAATTCAGTATTATGTAAAAGACGCGGTGAATTTGTGTGAGAGACTGGCATGTGCACTAGGAGAACCTGTATGACAGATTATTAGCTTCTTCTATGTCTAGATAATCCAGAGCTTGAAGCAAGTGTAACCACGTTGATTCATAACAAGAAAAATTTGAATAAGAGACTTAACAAACATAAGTGTAACAATGCCATAATGTGTGGCAGTAAACTAAATAATCTATAGCCTTCCTCGATAAACTGGCTTTCTAATGCTGAAAGAGCTTTCAAATTGGACAAACTCTTCAGCTTTGTAATATTATAGTATTGATTTACACAAAATTTCATGTTTATAATCTTTATCTAGCCAAAAGATTCTAAGCAGGAAAAAGAATGTACCTACGCAGTTACGTTACCCCGCGATACGCTGGGGAAAGTCAGTACATGAATTACCATAGCCGCATCCGGAGGATCCACAATAAAGTAAATTATATTTAAGTAGGCCTTAATACTCTCTTGAGAAGAGACCCGAACCTAGCAGTGGTACGTTATGAGTTGTTGGTGATATTTAAGTAAATTTAATACAGTTAATTACAAGCGGTTCTGAAACAGGAATGAATGTAAAATGTCATATATAATTGTTCATAATATGAGGTGGATCTCCGATATCGTCATCGCTACGCACATTCCATTGACGCTGCTCTGAGAAACCTCAATTGCTGTGTGAAGTGTTTAGGCAATACATATACTTAATATGTAGGTTGTTAAATATTGACACTGAACAGAAATCGGTAGAAGAATTCACAATACAACAGAAGTCAGTGAGTGTATTCAGGGAATACGGTTTAGTGACCTCTCTAGAAAAATTAAGAAAATATGAAATTCAAGTCTTTGAACTGAAGTCGTACTAGCAAACCCGTATATTTGTAGAAGTTACAAAATTAGCTCACATCAACGTATTTGTATTGTAATCGTATTACATTATGCATTTACTTTAAACACATTATTTTGTACATTATTTAGTAGCAATAAAATCATTACTCGGTAAATTCGTTCGTTCTAACTAACAATCAAGCAATCAAAATATTATATTTTTAGTTTTAATCTAGTTGAACATGCAGAAAGATCACATCACAATACAAGATTACATAACAATTAAATTTATTATTTTGCTATGATGGATGTGTGCGTCATCGTCACGCTCCTGTCGGTAGGATAGCCTTACGATGAGGTGATGGTTCCTAAAGGCTAAAATACGTAACACAATCATTTTGTATAAAGTCCATACAAACAAAATCTGTAATAAATAAAGAACTTTATTTATCCAAGGCTTTCGCCGAGATATTTTACTCATAGCTCAAGATACGTCTGCAAGATTGCTACGTTTATCGAGTATCTAATCTAAATAAAATTTTCATGCATCAATACAATGTAAGTCATTTTGTGGCCGCTAATAAGTAAAATAATATTCATTTTCTTTTGCCAAAAAATACGTACATTTGTTATTGCAATAAACTATAACCCACTTTCACAGCAATATATTTAAAGAATAAGAAATCATGGTTGTAGTGGCATACAGTTGTAAATATATGTTATTTCATATATCATCATTTATGTATTAAATTTCTTTTTGTACATACTATAAAGTCTCTGCGTTATGTAAAAGTGCCGGTAAATAGGAGTTACTAGCGGTTAAATATAGAATTAAGTGAAAGAAAGTTAGCACCCTTCATCGGTTATTAGGCAAGGGTAGTTACTAGCATAGCTGCACGTATTTTTATAGACATTGCACATGCGTCAGTTGCAAGTGTTCTCAACCAACATCCATCGGAATCTTAACTAGCGCCATGTGATACATAAAATTAGATTTTAATTACATACACGATGAACATACTAATCTTGCAGCCGGATCTTAGATTATCGGCACTACTTGCTACTGCTAAAATCTACAACGTACAACTGCATTCGAGGAAAAAGTATTTAACATTAATGTTTTGAAATATTATCCTTCATGCTCATGGCGACGAGATTGAGTCATGAGTTTTGCAGGTTTTCAATAAGCGTTAACACAAAAACCGTCATCATTGCACAAGGCGTTAAGTACCCATGGCGTATATAAGACATCCTAAGGCAGAGGCGACGTTGTTTTCTCTGTAACTAGATAGAGATAAACTCTATAGATCCGCAGCAGGTTTTAAAATATTTCTGAGCAGAATAAGACATAACAGTCTTAGAACTAAGACAGATAGAAAAAATGCTTCGGGAATTCCCAGATTGTCAAGCACAACAAAGACTGAAGTTATGACTGGACAACCTCTAACACAAATTAATCTGACTGCACATTTGGCCTAGTGGTTAACCGGTCTCCATGCCGTTCCCTACTTCGCCCTTCGGGTTCAAATCCCACATGGGACAACACTTTGTGTGATTAACAAATTGTTGTTCTAAGTCAGGTTGTTCTTTGTGCCCGTTTCATGTATGTATGTAAAGTCCCCCGCGACACAGGAATTATTCCTAGTGCGAGAGTTGTCTTTTTTTTAAATAAAAAAAAAATCTAGAATGCTCTATCACTACCAATACTCGTATATCACTATTTACTTTCAATCAATTGCGATGTAGATAGAATGCCGTGATTGGTTACGGTTACCAAATGTCATCAATTTTAACATTTAATCTTCAGTTCAAGGTTATCTTGCTTGATGTTGGTGCCCAGATATAGAAATAAATAAAATTGAAATGTATGTTTGTAATTTCAAAAAGTGTATACGATACTTACATCAAGAAAGCAATTTTTAAAATGTTGTCTGTCAGTTTGTTCCGGCTAAACTCTGGAATGACTGCATTCATTTTGATGGGACTTTCGCTGGCAGATATTTGATGATATAGGGCGTAACTTAAGTGTACTTCGTTTAGACTACCTTCGCCCCGAGGCGTTACCCGCGATTTTTATTGTATCGCAGGACTCGTACAAGTATAAACGGGAAGGGCCTCCGGCCAGGCCAGGCGAGGTGATCATGCCTGGCGGGCCACTGCCTAACGGCTGATGTTGGGCTGTTGTTTATATGTTAATCGGCACGAGAACTTCTATTGCGAGATTCAGGATTGGTAGTTCATTCCCTTCGTTACTCCATAGTTCGACGTATCTTCGATAGATGGCGTTGTAGTGTGTTTCTTTGTTGCGCTGTATGTGGAAGTTTCCACAGTTTTAATGTTCATTTCTTTATGATAATACGGGCGAAATATTTCGGATTTCAAAGTTCAATCAATGTATGTTTTTTCAAACTCAAACTCAAATCATTTATTTCCATAGGCCCCAAAAGGCACTTGAACACGTCAAAAATACAAACATAAAAATAGAAAACAAAACTCCTAATACTAAATGCACTGAGATGATTTGAATTACCGGAGCTTAGATTGATTTCGATTCAACTCAAAGGTTTAAATTTAAATCAATCCAAGTACCAGCTCCGATGGGTATTGCATTCATGAGAAGAGCTGGTGAGAAACTCATGTGCACCATCTTTTCAAATAATTCATACAAAGCTTGTTTGTTTTTGACAACAGTATTTCTATGTGCAAGTTAATGCAACCAAAACACAAAGGCTAGAAAGCGGTCTAATAAGATATTAAAGCTAGGAAAATCATTTTTTTGTCTAATAAAATAATAAAAATTAGTCCATAGCATATAAGGTTGCAATCACTTACACATCAAGGAGTAAAAGCAATGTGTGCATACATACTGGTCCCAGAGGAAAAGAAAAAACGTTCAAAATGTAATAAAATAATAAATACAAATTATTTACGCTCCAACAATGTAAACACAGATCGCCTTAACTTAACAAAGTTCAAATGTCAGGTAATAAATGCAGAATAAGATGTCAAGAATTAATTACAATCAAATAAATTATATTAAGGATTGTAAGTAAATAAATACATTGCGTATAAAAATAAATCACCCCAACCAGTACATGAGCCAATGCCAGACTCTCACTCACATCCAAGGCACTGTATCAGTTAAGAAATCGTTTATCGTATAATAGCCCCTTTCCATAAGATGATTCTTAACGGTACTCTTGAACTTATGTAGAGGTAAGTTCAAGATTTCGACAGGAATTTTGTTATAAAAACGCACACCAAGTCCTTCAAATGAATTGTGGACTTTGTTAAGGCGATAATATTGGCCTACTAATTTGTGCTTATTCCTTGTGTTTAGTGAATGATGATCACTTTTGCTACTATATTTATCTATGTTTTTTCGTACAAACATAATATTAGCAAATATATATTGAGATGCTACTGTTAAAATACCTATTTCCTTAAATCGTTCTTTCAGAGAATCTCGAACTTTAAGTTTGTAAATCGCACGAATTGCCCGTTTTTGAATTACAAAAATGGTTTGAATATCAGCTGCCTTGCCCCATAGTAAAATACCATATGACATGACACTGTGAAAATAACTAAAATAAACTATTCGCGCAGTTTCAATATTAGTTAACAGGCGAACTTTCCAAACAGCGAATGCCGCGGAGCTCAGTTTCCCTGCTAGATACGATATATGGGCGCCCCACTGAAGCTTATGATCCAAGGTTATTCCTAAAAACATAGTTGACTCTACGAGATCAATCATTTCATTATTTATTATGATGTTCGTGTTGAGTTTCTTAACATTAGGCAAAGTGAACTTTATACATTTAGTTTTATTCGAGTTCAATAGTAAGTTATTGCTTGTAAACCAATCTTGGACTAGTGTAAGTGACCTGTTAATATCATCAAAACTATTCTGATTACGATTAACTTTAAAAATAAGCGAAGTGTAATCTGCAAAAAGTACTACATCACAGAAATTTTGCACAAAGAAAGGTAAATCATTAATATACACTAGAAAGAGAAAAGGACCCAGAATTGAGCCCTGTGGCACGCCCATTGAGACAGGTAATCCGGAGGACCTACTTCCATTTATATCCACTCGTTGAACTCTGTCCCCAAGGTACGAGGCAACCAGATCAAGTGCAGTATCCCTAATGCCATAGTGCCTGAGTTTTCGCAAAAGCGTTTGATGTTCAACGCAGTCAAATGCTTTGGATAAGTCACAGAAAACGCCAATAGCATCTTGCGCGTTTTCCCAGGCATTAAATATATGTTTTATAAGTGTTGAACCAGCATCAATGGTTGAGCGATCCTTTGTGAAACCATACTGCTCTTTATGAAATAAATTATTAATATTAAAATGAGTTTCTAATTGCTGAAGAATAAGTTTTTCAAAGACTTTACTGACTGTTGGCAAGATTGAGATGGGTCTAAAACTAACTGGATCGCTCTTAGACCCACTCTTGAATAATGGTATTAACTTACTATGTTTCATTAAATCCGGAAATACACCATTTTCTACACACTTATTAAATATTACAGCTAAATGTAGTGCTATATCAATAATTATATTTTGCAATAATTTGACAGAAATACCCCACAAGTCGGTTGTTTTCTTTAAATTGAGCGACTTAAAAGTTTTCACCACATCATTAGGGCTTATAAACTGAAACTTAAACATGACATCACACTCTTTCACGCTGCCCCTGGCCAAGGATTCAGCTGTGACCGAGCAGGAATCCAAGGAACTGGTAGTATCAACTGGTATCTTTGCAAAATAATTGTTGAAAGTTTCAGCCAAACCCTGATTATCTTTAATAATATTGTTGTTAACCATTAATTCTAACCTATCATTCTGCGGTTTGGACCGCCCTGATTCAGTATTTATTACAGTCCAAGTTGTTTTTATTTTATTATCAGACTGTTTAATTTTGTTACTTAGAAAAATTGATTTAGCTACCAAACAAACCTTTTTAAATATTTTGGAATAATTTCTAACATATTGTACAAAAACAGGATCAAAATTATACTGTTTCATGCCATATAGTTCATACATCTTATCTCTACTTTTGTAAATTCCAGGAGTTGCCCAGTCACAGAATCTAGTATTTACATTCTTAGTAAAAGTTTTCTCTTTAAAAATGAAATCATACTCTAGTTTAATTAAATTAAATAAATTCCCGTATAAGACATCCGGATATGTATGTAGAGACTACAACTTAGGTATTATTCCCATTGATAAGATTTGTTTATCTTAAAACATCGATTATCCGGAGTAATTATATAGATTCTAACACATATATATAGGCAAGTACAATAATAATCAACAGTCCGTGTTCTTTCGGCGTTTCATAAGATGGATTACAAAACAGGACTTCTGTTCGTTACCTTCTTGGTGGGCTGCTTTGGTGAGGACATCTTCTTCTAATCTAATACCTTAAACGATCAACTCTTGAATATCTGAATCTCGGAAACGGCTTCAAAGATATTCTTGAAACTAAGTGTGTATGGTTTCGGGGGTGATAAATAGATCTGGCTGAGATTCATTTTTAGTAAATTTACAAAATGATAAATACTGAGCAAAGCTCTGTCATCTAGGTTGTAAATGATGATGATGTTCTCCTAGCCGATTACGGCCACGGCTGCCAGTCTTAACGGAGGCCAGCCAACTACGCAGGAGATATTATAGTGCACAAGTGTGTGCACAAACACAGGCGCAGTCTCTGTTCCCTCTCTCTTATAATCCAATGGGACGGTTAACCGACACACACTCTCCTGGGCATGGGGGTTCAGACCTCAATTTCCAAACTCCGAGCTGTTCTTAAACATTTCTATCAGAAAAACTCAATAACACTTTTGGCTTGACCTGGGATTCGAACCCAAGACCTCTTGATTGGCGTTTCCATACGTCAGCCGCTAGACCAATGAGGCAGCTTAGGTTATTAATAAGCCTTTTATGTGTATACTTAAATTTTCACATCACTACTACTTTTGGTAGTCTCTCGAGTAAAGCTGAATATCATCGGTAGCTGGAGCTAGGAAAAACAAGACACCACTACCTCTTCAACTAAAACAAATTAATTAGTAACAACGAAACATTTCCTTTCTTGCAGCCCTGCCAACGCCCGAAAAGCCTGGCTCCCTATTCCAAGTGGACCCTCGTATCGTAGGTGGTTCTGTTGCAGCTGAAGGAAGCCACCCCTGGATGGCAGCTTTGTCCAGAGGTTTACTGATCAGATCATTTGTATGTGGAGGTTCCATCGTCAACCAACGCACTATCTTGACTGCCGCCCACTGCATCATCAACAACATTAACCCACTTGGAGGTATCACCGGGTAAGTAAAGTAATAATATTTTTAAGCAACCCCTTATTTATAGGCTTCCTAGATGATACCTCAAATAAGCCATTTTGTTAATTTCAGTGACCCTTACACTATAGAAGAAATTATTTTCGTTAAAGAGAACAAATATGATGTGTAGATATTTAAAGTTTATATTGGCTGTGTTACTCACGGTACAACAACAGCCGCGGGTCAAGCCGCGGGGCAAAGTTAGTCTAAAAAGTAGCCTCTATATCTACCAGTGAAAGTCCCGTTAAAATCAGACCAGCCGTTCCAGAGATTGACCGGAACAAACAGACGACCAAAATTGTTAAAAATTATATTTTAGTACATTTACCGTGTTTATGCATTTAGTAAAAAGCGGTTATTTTAATATTACAAACAGACACGCCAATTTTATTTATTTGTATTGTATTGTATGTATAGACAAGTCAGGCGACTGTCAATTAACTGGATCTGTATTAAATTAACACTAAAAGCAACTCTTGCAGTCCACTGCTGGACATATGACTTCCTCCCTTAAAAAGAAGTTGTGGTCTGACCCTATATACGGGAGTGTTTTAAGTCTTCATCTCATCTCTATGCAGTTACTGTTGTTGTAACACTCTATATTCTTAATCCAACGCCACACAAACGTATTACTTTTATTAAAAACGGACAAACGACAGACAGACTAGTTAAACATTAATAATTGTCATAGTTTTTAAGATACCAACTTAAATTAATAAGTAACTTATACCTACCCAATTGCATAAACATTCAACTGAAAGGTTATGTTTACACAGCAACTTGCGTGTGACCGTCGGCACTAACCGCTGGAACAACGGAGGCACCGAACACCACCTGAGCAGGGGTATTATGCACCCTGAATACAATCACAATACAATCAAGAACGACGTGGCTGTTCTCATCACCTCCATCAACATCCAATGGAACGACGCTGTCCGGCCTGCAACACTCTCTTACGACTTTGTTGCTGAAAGCATCCCCGTACGTGCAGCTGGATGGGGCGCAACCAGGGTGTGTGGAATTACAAAATATATTACTCGTTTGTTATGATATAGGAGTCAAATTACTATTATTATTACGTTGCATCAAATGAGAGACCAAAATAATTGACTTGGGTGGTGACTTTTTACTAGTAAAAGGGAGCAAACTACACAACAATAACATTTAAAACTTGAAACAAAGAATAGAAAACCATCTGACCAGCGAGCTATAGAAGTCAAAAACTTCCTTTCTGAGAAGAGAACGGCTTGTCTCCAGAAGAATGGTCCAGTAGTGGACTAATTAAAGATCGCTGATGTTGACTCACCACATCCCAAATATTACATTCACTATTTAGGCCATCTTTGGCAAGTCATGCTTATATGCTGTATGTTTTAGTTATAATTTTTTTTTAATCATCTTTGGAATATATAAATTGTGATGTAGGAATATTATGACTAATGTAATATCATGGTACGATCCACAGAAATAATGACAGAATGATGACTACTTCGCTTCTTTGGACCCTTTCGTACAGATACTGTTCGACACGAACACTAAATTAAGCTCAATTTCAAATAATCACATTGCAGTACACCCAGAATACAAACAGAAATGTAACTAGAGTGGTTGAATGGTATATAATATATATTTCGTATTCCAGGCTTTTGGTCCCGCTCAAGACAATCTTTTGGAAGTGACCCTATCTACTCTGAGCCCACAACAGTGCGAAAATGATATGAGAGCATTCGTTATTCGCAATAATGTTCGCAACCCACCTGCACTGGACACTGGTATCGAGATCTGCACTTTCCACGATGTTGGAGCAGGTGTCTGCCAAGTAAGTAGATATGGAAAAAATCATTTTGAATTAGGATATTCAATTGTTACCTAGCTGAAAGTGTTAAAATGGTTACGAAAGACTCTATTTAAGTGGTTTATTAAACTTTATTCTATATTAATAATTCGATTCAAAATAATCTCTAGTAAGTAAGTGTCCCAAGACATTTTTGTTTGTAAGATCATATGATTATCATATATGTGACACTAGAACATGGAAACTCTCGGATCAATACTTTGAATACAGTTTTGTATTATCACTTCATAAGTTTCTAAAGTTCCTTCTTTACTCTAGAATATCAGTGCGAACTCATTGAATCGGATATTTGCATCTTATATAGTCTGTGGTAAAATTTAAATCATGTTAACCTAATTCAAAGGTCAAATTAAGAACAAGAGATGCTCTAACTACAGGTGTTAGAAAATATCTACGTATATTAGTTATCTAATGATTCATTAATTGCTCAGGGTGACTCCGGCTCTGCTCTGAACCGCATCGACAACGGACAACAGATCGGTGTTGTCTCCTGGGGCTTCCCATGTGCTCGTGGCGCTCCTGACGTGTACGCACGTGTCAGCAGCAACAGGAACTTCATCACGTCCAACACCGTCTAAAGGTTGAGAAGAGATAAATGAGTACTTAATGAAATATTAAAAATTAATATACTTAAAATTTATTTTTGTTTACCACTAATCTTAATATTTCGTACACATGCAAAAATTGTTACCTAGATTCAAACTAAGCAAAGCTTATACTATGAAAGCTAGATTGACTGATAAAATACTATTATATTTTATCATATATGTTTCAGTATGTTTTTTGAACGGCTTGAAGGCTATAGGCTATATATCATTACGCTAAGACCAATAGGAGCGGAGCCCCAATGAAGAATGTTTAGAAAACGGGGGAAAATTATTCCGCTACGGGCAATAGTAGGCGTAAACGAGGTTGCGAGGGTCAGCTAGTATTATGATACGAGTATATAGAAACACTCTAAAACCAATCAGTTTATCAGCATAAAAACATAATATTTAAAGAAAAGATAAATTACACAATATCACTAACTACCTTAATTCTTCAGAAGATTTCAACTAGAAGTGCAAGTCGCACTTCTTGGATTCTTCGATATATCTTAGTATTTTGAATAAATACAGACTACGAAATAAGGTCCTTGCAAAACGATAGTATTCCTAAAGATATTGGTACTCTACTCTAAATATACTTTCAAAATAACTATCAAAATAGTTCCATAATAATTCCAAATAGTAGTACTTCCTGTTTATACTTGTATGAGTCCTGCGATACAAGTTTTATTCTTTTTTGTCTATTTTAAAATAAATCATTCAAATTGTAATGCACCCTTACACGCATTTCCGCACCACCTGAAGGTAGACTGTCAGAGAATGCCTATGGTATTAAGTCCGCCATTGTACATCTTGTGCATAAAGTTGTAATTAAATAAAATAGATAACATAATTATGAACACAACATAATCAATGTATGGTAAAAGTATGGTGACCACTTTCCATCAGGCAGAGTAAAGTCATCAGATACAAAACAAACGATCGTGACCGTATAACAACTTTCTGTCCTGCATATAGTTCTGATATCCTGCATGGGAATCACTACAATATTTCGAACATCATGTTGGCGTGACAGCAGTTAAGCAACTAACCATTATGTCAATAAACCAACATTGTAAAATCGTAGAGAAGATTATAGCTGCGTCAAAAAATAATTGATATGGTACAAAAAGCCACAGGTTCTAAAATCTGATTGTCTAAGATTGATGTAGTGTACCTACTCGTTTTTGAATTAATTTATGCACACGGTTTGTCAGCTTAGTGCAAAAGATAAAAGGATAATTTGAGATTAAAATTTAGTGTCTTATCTCATTCATAATTAATTAGCGTATGTTACTGTAATCATAATTATCACACGTGTAATGTATTAAACATTATAAAAAATATTGTTTTCAATAAATAGGTATTCGAAAGAGCTTTTTTCATGTAAAGAAACTTGGAATAGTTACTGATTGGCTAAAACAACTTGATTACGAGAAAACTGAAAATCTGCTTATATTTCCGACATAAATCGCAGAAACTTTGAACCCAATCCGACGCACACACGCCCAACTCAATCACGGTTACACGCACACACACACCACACACACATACACACACACACGTACACATACACACACACGAACACATGTACGCAGCAAGATAATGAACAAACAGCACAGTTCTACCTTTTGTACGACTGAACACTGGCTCCCAAGACGCCTTTAGCTTAGTTTGGGTTTCAGTATCAGTACATGCCAATATGTTCTAATTATGTGTCAATAAACTTTTTTATTTTATTGGAACGAAGTTCCTTATCGCGCGATATGAACGAAAAAACGAAGGGGGCTAGACGGAAATTGTCGCGACATAATTTGTTGTCACGACACTTTTTGCTATTTTAAATTTTATTTGTTATTAGTTTATTTTTCATTGCTTGAAGCAACCCAGATACTATATATATATATATCTATATATATATATATATATATATATATACTATATATATATATACAGGGTGTAAAAAGACTACTACCGAAAACTTGGGGGTTGCAATCAGACCATGAGACTGTATATATACACCCTGTATATATATATATATATATAGTATATATATATATATATATATATATATATATATATACAGGGTGTAAAAAGACTACTACCGAAAACTTAGGGGTTGCAATCAGACCATGAGACTGAATAGGTTCAGCAAAAAAAAAACGCAAAAAAAAATATAATTTATCTAAGTCCTTTTATGTTTTTTTCTGCTTACATACACATAATACAACATAATAGGACCCAAACTATCTAATTATCTCATTTAGAAAACCAAAACACAAATAAAATCAATAAAACAGCAATGTATTTTGATAAACAAAACAGCTGGTCGGGTGAGTGCAATGACCTTGGCCGGGCGCATAGGTATTCAAGTAGCTACGCGGTGCACGCAATAATACATTACTGGCTTGTGGAATTATTAAAAATATTGACACATTGTTTTTTACGGCTACAATTTTTTTTAAGAACAACTGTTTGGTTTTTTTTTATAAGTTTTGGGGTGCTGAATCAGCCCCTTTCGTTTTCGGTAGTCGTCTTTTTACACCCTGTATAATAGATAGATAAGATTTCGAACTTTTATACAGGGTCTGTCGTAAATAATGGATAAGTCGTAAACTGGAGTTGGTCCGGCTATGAGACTATTAGAAAATCGTATCTTTTTGCCAGGGTTTCTAACCGTATGGAAATGGCGTAGACTTTTATGTTTTTTTAAAATTTCGCTACTCTTTGCATTCATTCCGTTGCCATTTCGTTAAATTAAGGTATTTCTGTGTCATTTTTTTTGTATTATAGTCTTGAAGATGTGTATTATTTAGTTTTAGTACTGTTTTAGGCGTTTTTAACGTTGGTCATTTTCAAAATTGTCATTTTAAGATTTTTTATGTTTTTGTTTTACTTAGGGTCAACTTTTGATCATTTACTGTGTAAAAAAAAAGTACGGCGCTATAGCTGCCCATGATCTTAATAAATTATCTAGTATGTGTAGATTCTAAAAAGGTATAACAATGCATACTTCACAAGTAATATTAAGCTACATGAGCGAGATCAATATCAAGGTGAGAAAATATTTTTTTCATGTAATGTTGTAAATGGTTATAAAACTTCGTCATAATGATTTATTTCTGCCAAGATTCTTTACACAAACACTATGGGGCCACTATTAAGGATATTCAAAGAAAACTAGGTAGTTTTTTGTCAAAAAAATTTCATGCCTCCTCATTTCATAAAGGTGTTTAATTTTAAAATTGATGTGCTCTAATAGTTACATGCGACAAACATGTTACAAGTTTATTCGTAAAAAGGATCATCAGGTAAAAAAATGAACAATGAATAAGTCTTGGGTTTTCGAGTTGCCAGCTGTGTATGTTGTGAAGATTCAAAAAACCATCTTTTCGACACGTTGACTCGTCACTCCATAAAATTTTATTAAAAAAACTTTGGTCTTCCCTCATCTTTCGCAGCATTATGCGACAAAATGTTATTCTCGCAGCAGCGTCCCTTGGCATTAATGTTTGGACCCTTTGATAATGATAGGGATATAATTCATCAAAATCCTGTGTACAGATTTTTGAGGTATACCGGTGCGCCTTGAAATTACACTTATGGACGTACCAGGGTCTTCTGCAACTATTTCCAGTACTTCGGCTGCACTGTGGCGTTGTGGTCGTCCTTCACTCGCCCCGCCTACGCCGGTCCCAGGAAATCGTCCTTCCAAAAATGTGTTGTGCACTCTTATGAAGACACGATAGTCAGGATGCCGGGCATTTGGATATTTTTCCCGATAAACTCTAGCAGCTCTATTGGCGTTGCCATCACATAAACCATAAATGTAATGCATGTTTACGTATTCGGCCGGCGTGTATTGTTGAGGCATGATATACAAAATTTTCCAAAATAACACGTGCAATCGATAGCACAACACGATGCCCATAAATGAGAGCTGAGTTGTCAATATCACCAGGTTAACAAGTCCAAATCACAAAGAAAATCTAAGTCCGATATTAGAAAGCAGTAACAAATTGACGACAGTAATGAAAACGAGAGCACATGCGATGGTCAAAATCACACTGAGAGATGTATCAGGAGTGCGCCCTAGCTAAACGCATGCTAACCTTTTCACACATCGTGAGTGTGAAAGGGACGGTGCATCATGCAGTGTGCCTAGTAACAATGTCCTTTTCACGCGGGGAGACCCTTTGTATTGCTGTCTTTGTTCATTTTTTTACCTGATGATCCTTTTTACGAATAAACTTGTAACATGTTTGTCGCATGTAACTATTAGAGCACATCAATTTTAAAATTAAACACCTTTATGAAATGAGGAGGCATGAAATTTTTTTGACAAAAAACTACCTAGTTTTCTTTGAATATCCTTAATAGTGGCCCCATAGTGTTTGTGTAAAGAATCTTGGCAGAAATAAATCATTATGACGAAGTTTTATAACCATTTACAACATTACATGAAAAAAATATTTTCTCACCTTGATATTGATCTCGCTCATGTAGCTTAATATTACTTGTGAAGTATGCATTGTTATACCTTTTTAGAATCTACACATACTAGATAATTTATTAAGATCATGGGCAGCTATAGCGCCGTACTTTTTTTTTACACAGTAAATGATCAAAAGTTGACCCTAAGTAAAACAAAAACATAAAAAATCTTAAAATGACAATTTTGAAAATGACCAACGTTAAAAACGCCTAAAACAGTACTAAAACTAAATAATACACATCTTCAAGACTATAATACAAAAAAAATGACACAGAAATACCTAAATTTAACGAAATGGCAACGGAATGAATGCAAAGAGTAGCGAAATTTTAAAAAAACATAAAAGTCTACGCCATTTCCATACGGTTAGAAACCCTGGCAAAAAGATACGATTTTCTAATAGTCTCATAGCCGGACCAACTCCAGTTTACGACTTATCCATTATTTACGACAGACCCTGTATATACATATCATCATTATCATCATTATCATCACTATTATCATAATCATCATTTCATCATTTTCATCAATTCATCATTTTCATCACTTTCATCATTTTCATCATCTTCATCGTTTTCATCATTTTCATCATTTTCATCACTTTCATCATTTTCATCATTTTCATCATTTTCATCATTTTCATCATTTTCATCATTTTCATCACTTTCATCATTTTCACCATTTTCATCATTTTCACCATTTTCATCATCTTCATCATTTTCATCATTTTCATCATTTTCATCATTTTCATCATTTTCATCATTTTCATCATTTTCATCATTTTCATCATTTTCATTACTTTCATCATTTTCATCATTTTCATCATTTTCATCATTTTCATCATTTTCATCAATTCATCATCTTCATCACTTTCATCATTTTCATCATTTTCATCATTTTCATCATTTTCATCATCTTCATCATTTTCACCATTATCATCATTATCATTATTATTCTCTTTATTTAATTATATATACATATTAATTACATTTTTAAATACATAAAAAAGATAAACAATAACATAATATATATTTAAAAATATAAAAAATAGTAGACCACCGACTTCGGGTACAGGGACCAAGAAACCGGTGGTTAGGGCTCCAAAGACAGGAACCTCCTCACTATGCGTGCCGTGTCAAGAAGGACTGCCTTCTGTATCAGACCCTTGATCCAGCCTTCTAACGTGAGCCTCTTAAGGTGTTGGTCGAGGCTCTTGGCTATCAATCCGTGAGCAGATACGACTATCGGAACAATTATTACCGAATCCACATTCCACATATCGACAATCTCGTGAGATAGATCCAAATATTTTATTTGTTTTTCTTTTTCGACTTTCACGAGATTCTCGTCATGAGGAACGGCGATATCGATAATAATTGCGCGGCGCTCTAATCGATCTATCACCACAATATCAGGCTTATTGGCAACAATAGTCCTGTCTGTAATAATAGATCGATCCCAATATAATGTAGCACGACCATTCTCGAGAACTGGGTCGGGCACATACCTGTAGTATGGCACCTCTGAGTTCACAAGATGGTATTTAAGGGCAAGTTGCTGATGTACGATCCTAGCTACTTGGTTGTGCCTGTGCAAATACTCGCCGTTAGCAAGACGAGAACAACCAGAAATAATATGCCTGATAGATTCTCCAGGACGGTGACATGCCCGACAGATGTCGACCGTACCATCTTTCAGGATATACTTCCGATAATTATTCGTCATGATAACTTCGTCCATAATCGCACAAACAAAACCTTCGGTTTCTCCGAAGAGATCACCATACCGTAGCCAGGAAGTAGATGTTTTAAAATCTATATCGGGTCCATGAAGGGCCCGATAAAACCGACCATGGAGTTCCTTGCCCTTCCATACCTCCCTGCGATCATCAGTACTAAGTACCACAGGTTTGCGCCAATTCTCTTTAGCCAGAGCAAGCGGAGTGAGTCCGGTGTCCACTGCAACTACACTGCGATGCATTCCCACATCAGTATGAAGAAAATATTCTCTGAGATTGTATATCTCGCGATTGTGTAGGGTCTTGATATTTTAAAATCCACGACCCCCAAATTTTCGCGGGATATACAACCTCATAACCGATGAACGTGGGTGATGCATTCGAAATGCAGTCAGCAATGTACGGACTCTCCTATCTAGAGCACCTAATTCGGTCTGAGTCCATCTAAGTATACCAAAGGAATACATCAGAACCGGCATGACCCAACCATTGCAGGCTCGCACCTTGTTACCGCCTGATAAAAGACTTTTAAGTACTTTTTTCAGGCGGCCAAAGAAGCGTTCCCGCAACGCCTGTTTCATGTCAGATTCTGGTATTCCCAAGGACTGTGAAAAACCTAGATACTTGTAGCTTTCGGTGGCAGATAGAGACCGAAGTTTTGTAGAATCTGAAAGTTCTACTCCTTCAGATTCCACAATCAAACCCTTCTTTACATACATGACTGCACACTTGTCTACACCAAATTCCATTTTGATAGAATTACTAAAGTTTTCCGTAATCTTTAGTAACGCTGTCAATTGTAATTTAGTGGGGGCAAGTAGTTTGAAATCATCCATATAAAGAAGGTGGAGATATAACTCGATCATCTTTCCGCAACCCATAGCCTAACTCTGAACCCTCCAACAAAGTGCTTAGAGGGTTCAAAGCTAGACAAAACCACAAGGGACTCAGACTGTCACCTTGAAAGATGCCCCGCTCGATCTTTATAAGTACATCGTTCATCGCAGACTGCCGACATCCAGGATAGCGAAGTACTGTTCTCCATTGCCCCATACATGACTTCAAGAAAGTGCACAGAGTTGTATCAATTTTATACAACTCAAGCACCTTCAAAAGCCATGTATGTGGAACGGAGTCATAAGCCTTCTTGTAATCTATCCAGCATGTCGCCAGGCTCTTACGATTACGACGTACCTGCTGGCTAATGGTCATGTCTATGATAAGGAGCTCTTTAGTACCACGGGTCCCACTTCTACATCCATTCTGAGAAATAGAAAATATCGAATTGTGATTAATATGTGTATTTTGAGTCTCAGAATGGCTGTCAGAAGTTTATATAAAGTTGGTAAACAAGTTATAGGCCTAAAATTTTTGGGATCCATGGTACTACCAGATTTGTAGAGTAAGTGGGTAATGCCAGTTGTTAAAAATTGTGGTAATGAACCCGAATCCAATGCTGCTTGGAATTGAGATGCCAAACACGCATGTGAGCTTCGGAACCATTTAAGCCAAAAGTTGTGCAGTCCGTCAGGACCAGGTGCTTTCCAATTCGGTAATGAACGGACTGCACAACTTACATCCTCTCTATCTATACTAACTGGTTTCATATTTGTTATAGACTCACATGAGCGCTTGACATCCCGCATCCAATCACCATCTGTATGAGTGACAGGCACTGACCAAATGTTACGCCAAAATGTATTTGTGGCATTTTCATCTGGTAAGTGCCCATCACGATCACATGGATTCGGTGCCTCCCATTTTCGGTACACCCACTTCTCATTTGTTTGGAACATACGATTCTGATTGAACCGGTCTCCTCGTTTTTTGTACCGTCTTATCCTATTTGCCCATGCACAAACTTTCTGTTTCAAGAAGTCAATGCGCTCTGTGACACTCGACATGTACTGTTGAGGACTGATGGTAGTCCCCAAGAATGCCTGTTTCACAAAGCGCATGACTCTTGGTCGCGTATTACCTGATTTAAATGCTATTAATTTGCCGATGAGTGTCCTGGTCACAGCAATACGACGTTCTATTCTGTACTGCCAAGCTGGCATAGTGTTTTTGGTTCGAGTAGTGATTCGTTCAATAAATTTAACACCAGCTACTCGACAAACTGCGATAGCCGCACAGTACAAAATAGAATGTGTATCACCGAGATCTTCGCTATTACCAAAATAATCAGGTAATAACGAATTCAGGGCACCCACCAATGCTAAATTACGTTTGTGTATGGGCAAACGGGGCAACCGGGGTCTGTTATTATAATTAACGTACCGGTACTCCTGAATCGCATCCTCCAAAGCACTCCTTATCCTATCATTGTATTGGGTACTTACGGATATAATTTCACTCTCTCTTTGTTCATCAACATCATCATTACATGGTAATTGTGGTGTATTAACTACCACATCCACTGAATGTGACGAAGAACGGATAGTCAAAGTATTCCGTACGTCCGAGCGTATCCTCTCAAGTACGGCATCATCCAGCAGGCGACAGCGCTGTATAGCTCGTACTTGATCCGACAATCGTTGTGCCGAAACGTTGACAGCTGGCTCAAGCTCCTGAAACATAGAGACTAGTCGAACACGGTACGCAGTAAGGTTCGTTCCCAACTCTGTAGCCCGAAAATATGCCCGCATGACATTCTCATTTATACAATGTGTCCACTTCATGCGGCGCACATCACCACCGGTAGCGGGGGCCCTGTTCGAGGTCAATGGTCCTCTGGATCCCATGCTGGTCGGTGGCCGGCCTCTCCCCTGCCGACGTACAGGTGTTGGCGACGTCGGCGGAGAGAAATATTCGTCGCTTGATGAAGAGCTCGACGCCTCATGAACAGCCGAAACTTCTACTGTTGCTTCCATGCGTGGTAAGGCGGAGCGGAGCGACGAGTCCGAGGGTGACAACTGTGCTCTTAGTTTAGCTCTTGTTAGCATTATCGGAATTTGTAATCATAACTATGACATGACGTTCAAAATGTCATGTCTTACATAAAAATTTATTTCTTTTACAATGCATTTTTATGTGGTTTTAACCTGTTTTGGGGCCAATATTCCATTTTGAATATATATAAAAACTTGTTGTGGTTGATTTCTATTATTTGAAAATGTTTTATACAGAGAAAATAAATTATTGTAAATTATGTGTGAAAAATTCCTTGTGCTTTCAGTGTTACCAGCTTATTATTATTATTAATATTATTGTGTACACATATATCATAAAACTAGAAATTACGTAAAATATTGAAGTAAATATAATACATGTATCGTCTTTCTATTTCGAACTTCGTTCCATCCGGGTGTCCCTTGACACTCCTCAAGTTTTTTTTTTTTGTATCAGCCTCTGTTTTTTATGTATCAGCATTTGAAATAAAGTAATGAAATAAGATTACTAACTAATTAATAACTAGATAAGGCCGATTTCGTGTTCCATTCTTGTGATTATTTTTAAGCGTAATTTTATCAATAAATACTAAAGTTAATCCGCTTTTGTTTGTCACTCACACGCAGTGCTTAGTGTAAAATGAGAAATGCTCGCTTAAGCCACTATAACATTCATGCAGTCATATTATAAAAGAATTTCAGGTTTCCTAAGAGCTAAATATGTAATTAATTGTTTTATGCCTCTAAAACATACCGTACAAGTTATCATACCGGACAAAGAACTTAGAAACCAAAGATTATCATCTAAAAAAAAATGATCATGCAAAATAAGTTTTAGGGCATGCTAAGGGTGCAGGTGGAATTGTAAGGAATGAACCTTTATATTTATAAAGAGGTTCCGATAAAGTCATATTTATAAGGGACAGAAAAGAGATTAAAGTCCAACGATATAGATATCGTAAAGCTACTATCCTACTTCCTACTACTATTATAAAGGCGAAAGTTTGTAAGTATGGATGTATGTATGTATGGATGTTTGTTACTCTTTCACGTAAAAACTACTGAATGGATTTGAATGAAACTTTACCACAATATAGCTTATACATCAGAATAACACATAGGCTACTATTTATAAAGATATAGCTTCGCCTCGCGGCGTTGCCCGCAGTTATCATCGTACCGCGGGTAGCACCGCGGGGTTCAGCTAGTAATATTATAAAGCTGAAGAGTTTGTTTGTTTGTTTGAACGCGCTAATCTCAGGAACCACTGGTTCAATTTGAAAAATTCTTTTAGTATTGGATAGTCCATTTATCGAAGAAGGCTATATATTATCACGTTAATACAAACAGGAGTGGAGCACCAATAAATAATGTTTCAAAAACGGGAGAAAATTTTCACGCTACGGGCAATAGAAGAGGCAAACGAGGTTGCGTGGGTCAGCTAGTTTGTTATATTTTATAATTATCTGTTTATTCTTCTTAAAAGTACAAATTTACTTTGACGACAATATAACTACTACAGCATTTAAAACAGATATAAAATCATGCAACTAGCAGAACTCTTCGCACACATTATATCGAAGTTCGCCGAAGCTCATGAACGCCGTCTTCATCATCACGTAAACGTTGAGGCTATCCAGCTTCTTGACAATACGGATATTACAAGGAGACTTAAAAGGATAAAACCCTTTGAGTTAGTTAAGTGAAAGTGCGAAGTGAACAAAATACTACCATTTTAGTGCAGTGTAATACAAGAACACACGAACAGAGTGTCCTCAATTAATTAGAGACAAAAAGGAAAGTGTTAATGGACACAATCTTATTATAGTTTTATTTTATTAATTTAGGTCAAAGTAAAATTACTCATTAGTCAGTAGACTAGATCGTAATAACAATGTCTTACTTGTAATAGTAGGGCATTTACAGTAAAAAAAAAAACGGGCAATAGAAGAGGCAAACGAGGTTTCGTGGGTCAGGTAGTTTGTTATACAGAGTGTCTCAAAAGAAATTTTATATTTGTTTAGCTTACTGCGTGAACGCTGCGTACTTGAGGGGTGCGGGGGTTATGTCAATTGGTAGCTTGGCTCTTGGGGATTCAGTCGCTATGGAGCGTTTCTCGGGAGCAGACCGCGCGTTGTGCGTGCGAGAGTTTTACAAGAACGGTGATTCGACAACTGTCGCGCGTAGAAAATTCTGCAGTATTCGAGGTTTTCGCCACTTAAATGATGCGCCAAGCCTTCCTCTCATTCGACATTGGGTTAAAAAGTTTGAAGAGACTGGATCAACGCTGGATAAATCAAAATCCGGGCGACCTAGGTCATCAAGAACGGTAGAAAACGTGGAGAGTGTTAATCAATCTGTACGTGACGACCCGAGCCTTTCAATTCGGAAGCGCGCGAGTGCTTTAAATGTGCATAGATCATCATTACATCGCATTATGCACAAAGATCTAAAGCTGCACCCCTACAAAATTCAATTGGTGCAAGAATTAAAGCCCCAAGATGCCGGTCAGAGGCTTAATTTCGTAAATCAGATGATTGAGCGATTTTCAACGTTTACCAACATTTTGTTTTCGGATGAAGCTCATTTTCATCTTAATGGCCACGTAAATAAGCAAAACTGCCGCTACTGGAGTTCAGCCAATCCGAAACGCAAACATCAGAAACCCCTACACTCGCCTAAAGTGACCGTATGGGCTGCCATGTCGGCGCGAGGAATTATCGGCCCTTACTTTTTTGAAGACGAAATGGGGCGTACAGTTACAGTGAATTCAGAGCGTTATGTGGAGATGTTAGACAACTTCTTGGTACCTGAACTGCAAAACTTTCCTGGCTATAACCAAAGAACATGGTTTCAACAGGACGGAGCAACTTCACACACGTCCAATATATCTCTGCCACGTGTTCGTGAAATTTTCTCAGGAAAATTGATCTCCCGGAGAGGTGACATAAATTGGCCTCCACGTAGCCCAGATTTAACCCCTATGGACTTTTTCCTATGGGGTTATCTTAAATCTAAAGTTTACGCCAATAAACCAACTTCACTGGCGCATTTGAAAGAAAATATCCGTCACGAAATGGCAGCCATCCCTCACTCCACCTGTCGAGCAGTCATAAGTAATTTTACTGTTCGATTAAATGAGTGCCAACAACGTGAGGGTTTACATTTAGACGATATTATTTTTAAGAAATGAATTCCCAAAAAGTGTATTTTAACAATAAATAAACATTTTTTCTATATACCGCTTCCTTTTTTTTTAATCAATCCACTAAATATGAAATTTCTTTTGAGACACCTTGTATTTTTATAATTATCTGTTTATTCTTCTTAAAAGTACAAATTTAACGTGAGACCATATAACTACTACGGCATTTAAAACAGATATAAAATCATGCAACTAACTACAACAGTGTAAATATTAGCAGTGCAAAGATGATTGCGGGGCCGGGAGAGGTTTAGAACTCTCCCTGTCCGCCAGAGCCGGGAACGGGCCAGGTACCGCAGAGGACTCAGGCGCCGGCGATCGCAAAACGATCTCCGTACTCCATAAGCGCAAGTCTGAGGGTGGACCAGTCACCCTAGCAGAAGCAGGCCGCTGTGGCGGCGCGAGCTCTGTAAAGTGGCCAAAAGTGCTCGCACTTTTTTATAGAATAGGAATATTAGGGTTTAAGACGTTTGAGTACTGGTAATAGGAATTCAGTTGTATGTGGCGATTTTAATGTAGACCTACTTCAGCAGTCATTGGGCCGCACTAGGTTAATAAGCTTATTCAAATCATGTAATCTAGAGTATGTATTCTTTGAGCCAACCAGAATTACATCACATTCTGCAACATGTCTAGATAATGTATTTAGCAACTGTGAATATCTTGATAAAGCAATATTTAGTCACTTGAGATCTGACCACTGTGGGCAAATGGTCATTTATCCCACAGATGAAGTAGTTAAAGCAACGAAAATCACATGCAGGCCGATGACTTCTAACCGCCTGAAATGTTTTAATAAAAATATTGCAGATAAGGTTACCAACATAGATTTCAGTGAGGATAATCCGGATGTCTTATCGGAATTTATTTAATTTAATTAAACTAGAGTATGATTTAATTTTTAAAGAGAAAACTTTTACTAAGAAGGTGAATACTAGATTCTGTGACGGGGCAACTCCTGGAATTTACAAAAGTAGAGATAAGATGTATGAACTATATGGCATGAAACAGTATAATTTTGATCCTGTTTTTGTACAATAGGTTAGAAATTATTCCAAAATATTTAAAAAGGTTTGTTTGGTAGCTAAATCAATTTTTCCAAGTAACAAAATTAAACAGTCTGATAATAAAATAAAAACAACTTGGACTGTAATAAATACTGAATCAGGGCGGTCCAAACCGCAGCATGATAGGTTAGAATTAGTGGTTAACAACAATATTATTAAAGATAATCAGGGTTTGGCTGAGACTTTTAACAATTATTTTGCAAAGATACCAGTTGATACTACCAGTTCCTTGGATTCCTGCTCAGTCACAGCCGAATCCTTGGCCAGGGGCAGCGTGAAAGAGTGTGATGTCATGTTTAAATTTCAGTTTATAAGCCCTAATGATGTGGTGAAAACTTTCAAGTCGCTCAATTCAAAGAAAACAACCGACTTGTGGGGTATTTCTGTCAAATTATTGCAAAATATAATTATTGATATAGCACTACATTTAGCTGTAATATTCAATAAGTGTGTAGAAAATGGTGTATTTCCGGATTTAATGAAACATAGTAAGTTAATACCATTATTCAAGAGTGGGTCTAAGAGCGATCCAGGTAATTTTAGACCCATCTCAATCTTGCCAGCAGTCAGTAAAGTCTTTGAAAAACTTATTCTTCAGCAATTAGAAACTCATTTTAATATTAATAATTTATTTCATAAAGAGCAGTATGGTTTCACAAAGGATCGCTCAACCATTGATGCTGGTTCAACACTTATAAAACATATATTTAATGCCTGGGAAAACGCGCAAGATGCTATTGGCGTTTTCTGTGACTTATCCAGAGCATTTGACTGCGTTGAACATCAAAGGCTTTTGCGAAAACTCAGGCACTCTGGCATTAGGGATACTGCACTTGATCTGGTTGCCTCGTACCTTGGGGACAGAGTTCAACGAGTGGATATAAATGGAATTAGGTCCTCCGGATTACCTGTCTCAATGGGCGTGCCACAGGGCTCAATTCTCGGTCCTTTTCTCTTTCTAGTGTATATTAATGATTTACCTTTCTTTGTGCAAAATTTCTGTGATGTAGTACTTTTTGCAGATGACACTTCGCTTATTTTTAAAGTTAATCGTAATCAGAATAGTTTTGATGATATTAACAGGTCACTTACACTAGTCCAAGATTGGTTTACAAGCAACAACTTACTATTGAACTCGAATAAAACTAAATGTATAAAGTTCACTTTGCCTAATGTTAAGAAACTGAACACGAACATCATAATAAATAACGAAATGATTAGTCTCGTAGAGTCAACTATGTTTTTAAAAATAACCTTGGATCATAAGCTTCAGTGGGGCGCCCATAAATCGTATCTAGCAGGGAAACTGAGCTCCGCGGCATTCGCTGTTTGGAAAGTTCGCCAGTTAACTAATATTGAAACTGCGCGACTAGTTTATTTTAGTTATTTTCACAGTGTCATGTCATATGGTATTTTACTATGGGGCAAGGCAGCTGATATTAAAACCATTTTTGTAATTCAAAAACGGGCAATTCGTGCGATTTACAAACTTAAAGTTCGAGATTCTCTGAAAGAACGATTTAAGGAAATAGGTATTTTAACAGTAGCATCTCAATATATATTTGCTAATATTATGTTTGTACGAAAAAACATAGATAAACATACTAACAAAAGTGATCATCATTCACTAAACACAAAGAATAAGCACAAATTAGTAGGCCAATATTATCGCCTGAACAAAGTCCACAATTCATTTGAAGGACTTGGTGTGCATTTTTATAACAAAATTCCTGTCCAAATCTTGAAGTTACCCCTACAAAAGTTCAAGAGTTCCGTTAAGAATCGTCTTATGGAGAGGGGTTATTATGCAGTGAACGATTTCTTAACCGACACAATGCCTTGGATATGAATGAAAATCTAGTATTAACTTATTATGTACTAATTCAAATAATTTATATTTATACGCAATGTATTTATTTATTTACAATCCTTAATATAATTTATTTGATTGTAATTAATTATATTTATTGACATCTTATTCTGCATTTATCTGACATTTGAATTTTGTTAAGTTAAGGCGATCTGTGTTTACATTAGATTTTGAACGTTTTTTTTTCTGGAACCAGTATGTATGCACACATTGCTTTTACTCCTTGATGTGTAAGTGATTGCAACCTTATATGCTATGGACTAATTTTTATTATTTTATTAGATAAACAATTGATTAAGACATAACCACCTATTGGTGGTATCCGAGTGAATTTATTTATACCTGCCAACCCAGTCTATGCCAGGAAACACATAGGTAACACAAGGTTAGTGCGTTTCGACTGCCTCGGTGGCGTAGTGGTAGCATATACGACTGCTAAGCTTGAGGTCTCGGGTTCGATTCCCGAGTCGGACCAAATGTTTGTTTGATCTGTAAATATTTGTTTCGTAGTTTGGGTGTTTTCTATGTATAATATGTATGTATTTACAAAAAAAAAGTTTATAAGTATTTATATCAATTTTCTAGTACCCATAACACAAGCTCTGCTTAGCTTAGGACTAGATAGCGTGTTCGATTCCGACACACCGCCCCGCCGCAAACCCCGGCGGGGTGACGGCCCGAGGGGGTTTCCACACGTAAAAAAAAAAAAAAAAAAAAAAAAAGACTAGATAGCGTTGTGTTCAATGTCAAAAAAAAAAACAAAAACACTTTCGTTTGGTATCAAATTTATTCGTTAAATCTATGAGTACAGTTTAATAAAAATAATTTTGAAATTTGTAATTAAGAATAGTTTGGCCAGGACTTTTTATATTTATAAAGTTTTTTAATTTATTAAATTTGAAATTATATACTTTTCATCCAATAAACAGATGGGTGAAGGTCGTTTCTATTCGGATCTTAGACCATACTTACAGTCTTTAAATAATATAACATAATACACATAATAATAATACAGTCTTTAATGCCTTGTTTGTCAGACTTGCACAAGAGCTACACGGGTCTTAAACGAGATTGGAGAGAAATCCTTTTATAAGAGTAACTTCAAAAACGTGAAAATTAAAATAATCGGAATCCAAAAAAAGCTCTTTTCTATGAGTTGATTCTAATTTTAAAGATATATCAACCGTTGTTAGTTGTTCATTTAAATTATGATAAGGGCGTATTATGTTCGGTTTTCCCTTAACTCAGGAAGTATTAAAACAACGCCTGTATCTAGTAATTGCGGCTTATAGTTTACACTGATAGGCTTATTTTATCAATTATCTGCAACAATGATTTAGAATCTCACGTATATAAATACGCAAGTACATTTAAGCTGTCCAGTTGTCTTCGCGCGTTTGCTACGATGTACTCCAAAACAGGACTTCTGTTAATAACCTTCTTGGTGGGGAGCCTTGGTAAGAACATACAAAACATTTTAACAAACATAAATAAAAACAACTATTTACTATCCTGTTCGCTAATTAGTCCCTTTAGCATTGAGTCATATGAGTTACGTAATGGGTTGTTGAAATCAGCATTAGCAAAATAAATACCTACAGCCTTGGCCAAAAGTATGGAGTCCCCACGACAGTATTTTTTTTTTGAAATGTTATAAGAAATAAATGAAAAGAATGTGTTATGTTGTAATAGTTTAAAATACCGTTAATTTCCTTAATTTCCAGATTTTGTTGGTCCAACTTTTACCATTATAAGAATAAAAACTGCTCTTGGTCTATACCAAGAGCAGCTCACAAGATTTTTACATTGTTCTAAAGTTCCATTCTTGGCGAAGACATGTTTGAGCTCTTAATCTTGTGTTGGTATAATTTTCCACACATGTTTATTTATTTATTTATTAAAACTTCCTGCATTACATTTGCATGAGGCGGACTTGTTCTTTAGGGTTCAGATCTTGTGGCCAAGTAGTCCACTCAAAAAAGTTAATAGAATTTTCTCAAAACTACACAATAATGCCGAATGATTTATAGGATGAACCGACATCCTTCTGTACTTTAAACCTGTTCATATTCGTAGCACCAAAAATATTGAGAAATAATGATAATAGACGGATTAGAACATTGATGAAATTTTTAGATCCCATTGAAGCCTAACATTGTTCAACTCCTGCATCATAAAAACAGCTACAAACATATAAATTAACTTAAACTAAAACAAACTCTTGTTTCTGTCCTTTGCTGTAAGTGACCAATCTGGCCCAACTACTTGTTTCCCATCGCTTTGACTGTCTTCCAAAACTTCTTTTGCCTTCTCTAGGGTACCATTCCGTTGTTATTCTGGTACATTTCTCATTCTTTAGCTTACCATATTAGTTTATGAAAAATTATCCAAAAATTACATTTCCTTCTTTTCAGCTCTCCCAACGCCCGAAGATGGCTCCCTCTTCCAAAAGCGCGTGGATCCTCGTATCGTGGGTGGAACTGTAGCGGCTCCTGGAAGTCACCCCCACATGGCAGCTCTGGCTACAGGCTTACTGATCAGATCATTCCTCTGTGGAGGGTCTATCATCTCACAAAGGACTGTCCTGACTGCCGCTCACTGCATCATCCGCTTGATTGGCAGCAACGGATCTCTTGGCAGGTAATAACTTTAGACAAATCATAATAAAAATGCTTTTGACCGGTTTTCTGCAAGATAATGGTGAATGTGTTCATAATAAGATTTGTATAAACCTCACAAATGTTAAAAGCTTATGTTGCCCCACAAACTTAATACTTATTAATAAATTAGACAACTTTCTTGATACTAGTCTCTGTGAGTACCCGTAGAACATAATTTATTTATTTTTTGTCAAACAGCAACTTGCGTGTGACCGTCGGCACCAACCGCTGGAACTCAGGCGGTACCCAGCACCACTTGACCAGGGGTTTGATGCACCCCAGCTATGACCACCCCACTCTGAAGAACGACGTGGCTCTCCTCTTCACTACCGCTAATATTCAACAAACCCCTCTTGTGCAATTTGTGTCACTCTCCTTCAACGCCGTTGGTGGTGATGTACCAGTACTTGCTGCTGGTTGGGGTGCAGTTAGGGTGAGTGGACTCGAAATCTTCCAAAAATCACATACAGACAGTATTCAAATCAAAGTCATTGAATGTAAACTTCGTATCATCATTAGCCAGGTGTAGCCCATTGTTGGACATAAACACACCACAGACTCCACACAGCTGTTAATGTAAACTTACTGTAATCAAAATTCTTTGTATTCTAGGCTCAAGGTCCTGCACAAGCCAATCTCTTGGAAGTGCGACTCACGACTCTCTCCGAAACAGAGTGCGAAAACCAATTCAGAATTTTCGTTGAAGAACACAACGCTCGCCCACCACCTCTAGATATGCGCATCGAGATCTGCACCTTCCACGGTCATGGACAAGGTGTCTGCCAAGTAAGTGGAAGATAGCAATTTATGTGATTTTAAGAATCAAAAATTATTTATTAAACTCATGTATGTATATACAATTTCTTTTGAACAAATTCCTATTTGCGAAATTCTGAAGACTGGTAATTCTTGTAATTTAAAAAACAAAATTCCAATTTATTTTACTACAATTTTTCAATGTAGTTACAAAGAAGTTTAAAGCAACTCAATGGTACAATTCAAGTCATATGAATATTATTAAAATACTTGTAGAAGGAACTTTTAAAGCCAAATACTATTGACATTAAGGAAGGCCTGTCAACTTAATGTATCTAATGATTTATTTATTGCTCAGGGTGACTCCGGCTCTGCTCTGAACCGCATCGACAACGGACAACAGATCGGTGTCGTCTCCTGGGGCTTCCCATGTGCTCGTGGTGCTCCTGACGTGTACGCACGTGTCAGCGCTTTCGAGGCCTTTATCAGATCCAACACTCTCGGCTAAAACAGGACTACGAAGATCTAATTAAATGTAAATAAATAAATAATTTGTTTATATCCTTTGTTATTTTTAATTGATCAGTAGTTCAGTCACTATTTCAGTTTTATCATGCGAACATTCTTCAATGGAAAACAAACCTCCGAACATCTTTTTTTATTCCTTTTTCTGCAGTAAATTACAGTTCGCTGTTCAACTACGCTGACTTCTAGAATGAAACTAGTTTGCTTGAAATATTATCGATATATGACATGACCACGCACCCAAAAAAAATTGGTAAATTATAAGAATATTGTATTTGTATTTACTACTACTAGATGACCCACGCAACCTCGTTTGCGTCTTATATAGCCCGTAGCATGAAAATTTTCGCAAAATAAGTAACTCTTCTGGTTGATTTTTACACCTTGTGGCCGAAAAACCCAAATATCTTACGGAACCCTATTTTCTTCCAAAATAAAATATAGCCTATGTTACTCGTGGATAATGTAGCTTTCGAATGGTGAAAGAATTTTTAAAATCGGTCCAGTGGTTTTTGAGCCTATTCATTACAAACAAAAATACAAACAAAGTTTTCCTCTTTATAATATTAGTGTAGATTTATTGTACACATAGAACATATAAAAATAAAATAAATACAATTAAGTATCATGTACAAAGGCGTGCTTAACCCAAAATTGAGTTTTCTTCCAGTAAACCCTGAGTAAATAGAGGATAGCAGAGAAATGTAAGGGCATAGTCATACATACATTATAAGAATCAAAAGAGAAATATAATAAAAAGTAATAATAGTAATTTTATTAAATTTTTTTTATTGAATATGGGCCAACGAGCAGACGTATCGCCTGATGGTAAGTGATCAGAGAGGTATCACAAGTGCGTTGCCGACCTTTTAAGAAGGAGTACGCTCTTTTTTTGAAGGTTTAAAGGTCATATTGTTCTGAGAATACCGCAGGCGACAGTTCATTCCACAGTTTTGTTGTACTAGGCAGAAAGTTTCGCGAAAAGCGCACAGTTGTGGACTACCAGCTATCTAAGTGATGGGGGTGAAATTGCTGTCGCATAGGACGATGGCGGAAAGAGGCGGCAGGAATCATTCCGAACAATTGCTCGGAGTACTCTCCCCCTGGTAAATGCGGTACAAGATGCATAACGAAGCCACATCTCTACGCAGCGCTAAAGAGTCCAGCCGAATGGAAAATTCCTGGCAGTCGACGATTCGAGCCGCTCTCCGTTGAATGCGATCCAGAGGGAGGAACTGGTACTGGGGTGCCTTAGCCCAAAGATGGGGACAAGCCGAACCTGCGCCTCATAAAGCAGAAGGCGGTGGGCCGGTGTGAAATACTATCTCAATCTGTTGAGCACGCCAAGCTTCTTAGAGGCCAATTTGGCCTTATTCTCCAAATGGCCCTCAAACTGGACTTCACTTGATATGCCGACACCAAGTATTTTAAATATAGAAGTTGATTTATACCTACAGCAGAATATATATAATTATACATATTAATACACACATACGATATTTATGCGTAAATTCATACATACATATGATATGATAAGAGTTTAAAATGCATTACAAAACAGTTCAAAGGTTGACGAAATCTGCTCGATGTTCTATAACCATTACTTTTTGCATATAAATGTTAAACGACAAGAAAATGTAGATCATCATGAAGATATGAATCCTTCCCTAAGATATTCCTGACAGGAGAAGCCGTATATTGCTGGCGTGCACAGTTCCATTCCAAATGCACTCATGTTCATCTATACTAATATTATAAAGATGAAAACTTTGTTTGTATGTTTGTTTGTAATGAATAGGCTCTAAAACTACTGGACCGATTTTAAAAATTCTTTCACCATTCGAAGGCTACATTATCGTCGAGTAATATAGGCTATATTTTATTTTGGAAAAAAATAGGGTTCCGTAAGATATTGGGGTTTTTCGGATACAAGGTGTAAAAAATCAACCAGAAAAGTTACTTATTTTTCGTACGCTGCGTAAACTATAAAATATAGAACCATAAAATGTTCTAATTAATCGTAGATCTTATAAATATCTACAAAAAGTCTGCGACACACTATACGGGGGAAAATTTTTGGCTACGGGCAATAAAAGACGCAAACGAGGTTGCGTCGGTCAGCTAGTCATTTATTAGATTGTATATCCCGTAAGGATCCTGGGCTATTAAATATCAAGACTTTACACAATCGCGAGATATTAGAGAGTATTTTTGGCATTCTAATGTGGAAGTACATCGTAGTGTACTGCCGTATAAATCCAAAATATTGTATATTAATAAAAATAGGTAAAAAAACTTTTTAAGTTAAACGGTTTTATGTTAAACATACATTGCAATGTTTAAGATAAATGTACTACAAACCAAAAAAAAAAAAATTGATACAGTCGTGGGAATTATAAACATATGCATAGACTAGACTAAAATAAAACCGTGGGGTTAACATGGAGTGTATAACTATTGGAATTTCCATGAGCAAGAAAATAGTAAGTAATTTCCTCACCGTCTGCGGGCCAACTGCCTAACGACGTATTAAACGATTCTTCTATCGCACATTATAGTCTGGCCACTGAGAGAATGCGTTTCTGACAGGTCGTGATCGAATGGGCGATGTAACTTTGAACTGGCGTACAATTTATGGCGAAATTTGAAATATCTTTTATTAACCTTAATAATGAGTAATAACATAAAAAATTGAATAATCATGCCAATGTACAATAAACGTTTTATTTTGGGCTAAAGTTATTAACAATTAATCAACTAATTAATTTAAGAACAATAATTTTTAAAAGTCTAACGACGTCAAACTGCGCTGTTTCAAGGTTATGTCAATAGTTTGTTTTTGTAGTGTTGTGACAAAATAATACTGAATTGTAACTGAGTATTTTTGGAATCGTAATATATTCTGTCGGTCTATATATTGTTAAATAAAACGTTCTAATTTTATAATATATAATTTTATTTAATTATCTTTATTGAATACACAAAAAAACAGTTGAACAAGATGAGTTACAAAGTATGTAAGGATGTCGTACAGTCGAATGTTGTCACTATTTCAGGGAAATGTGCCGAAATGCTTTGGGCATTTATACGAACGACATTAAAGGTCCTGGGGACATCGGAGAAATTATTCGAGAGTGTGTGTAATGTACTTAATACATATTTAATATAATTTATAATACGATATAGGTACGACCAAACCAAACTTATGAAAATAATTGTCGTGATATCAGTCAGCTGAATTAAAAATAAATGAAAAACTATTTTTATCCTTTATATTTGTGGTAAAAAGAATTACTTTTCTAAGACAAGCAAAAAAAATCGACGGGTTGCACTCCGGGAGTGCCGGCAGAAGTGAAAACTTGAATATTAACGTTGTGCATTTTTGATATTTTGGAATGGATAGAGAATAATTTTGTACGAATTGCTTTCATTATCAGTATAAAAGTACTATTATTTATGTGGTTCTTTTCTTCTTTCTATTTTTATTTTCTAGTTTTTATTTTTTATTTCGCATTCTGTTTAATTCATTTAGTGCTTCATTATTTAAATTTTTATAGTATATTGTATTCTGCTTGTTGAGCCCTTTCATTTGATACCCATATTGATGGGATTGATAAAACCTACGTTATCCGCCATTTTGTAGCGGCCACCATCTTGGATTTCAATTTTTTATAGTATATTGTATTCTGCTTGTTGAGCCCTTTCATTTGATACCCATATTGATAGGATTGATAAAACCTACGTTATCCGCCATTTTGTAGCGGCCGACATCTTGGATTTCAATTTTTTATAGTATATTGTATTCTGCTTGTTGAGCCCTTCATTTGATACCCATATTGATAGGATTGATAAAACCTACGTTATCCGCCATTTTGTAGCGGCCGCCATCTTGAATTTCAATTTTTTATAGTATATTGTATTCTGCTTGTTGAGCCCTTTCATTTGATACCCATATTGATGGGATTGATAAAACCTACGTTATCCGCCATTTTGTAGCGGCCACCATCTTGGATTTCAATTTTTTATAGTATATTGTATTCTGCTTGTTGAGCCCTTTCATTTGATACCCATATTGATAGGATTGATAAAACCTACGTTATCCGCCATTTTGTAGCGGCCGCCATCTTGGATTTAAATTTTTTATAGTATATTGTATTCTGCTTGTTGAGCCCTTTCATTTGATACCCATATTGATAGGATTGATAAAACCTACGTTATCCGCCATTTTGTAGCGGCCGCCATCTTGGATTTCAATTTTTTATAGTATATTGTATTCTGCTTGTTGAGCCCTTTCATTTGATACCCATATTCATAGGATTGATAAAACCTACGTTATCCGCCATTTTGTAGCGGCCGCCATCTTGGATTTCAATTTTTAATAGTATATTGTATTCTGCTTGTTGAGCCCTTTCATTTGATACCCATATTGATAGGATTGATAAAACCTACGTTATCCGCCATTTTGTAGCGGCCGCCATCTTGGATTTCAATTTTTTATAGTATATTGTATTCTGCTTGTTGAGCCCTTTCATTTGATACCCATATTGATGGGATTGATAAAACCTACGTTATCCGCCATTTTGTAGCGGCGGCCATCTTGAATTTATAATGATAATGAATAAACATAATTGTATTGTCACCAAAATCCAAAGTGTATACAAAATTTCAGATTAATCGGTTGACAGGAAGATGGTGAAATTTGAATTACTAAATTTGACCCAAGAATAAAACAAACGGGGTGAGCTAAATAAAACCGTTTAAAAAAGTAAGTTTTGAGAAAACGCCTTTTAAGTTCTTTTAGATTTTAGTTGATTTGAGCTATATTGTTTTAATAAAATATGCGTTATTAGGTATCAATCCATAGATATTTTTATGGTTGTATAGCGGTGTTAGTTATAGAGCAATAAATAAATAAATAAATAAATATTCCAGACATCTAACACACAACGCCATCTAGTCCCAAGCTAAGCAGAGCTTGTGTTATGGGTACTAGACAACTGATATAAATACTTATAGACTTTTTTTTTGTTAATACATACATATTATACATAGAAAACACCCAAACTCCGAAACAAATGTTTGTAGATCATATAAACATTTGGTCCGACCCGGGAATCGAACCCGAGACCTCAAGTTTAGCAGTCGCATACGCTACCACTACGCCACCGAGGCAGTCAATACTAATTATGCGATTGCAATTATCTTTATAGATGTGTATTGTTATAGAAAAGCCATGAGAAACTTAGCCAACGTGTCAAACCAAAACAATGTATTTCTAGCTACAGTATTATGGCTTTTTAGCAAGGTCTCAAATATACTTATCTGTGACACAGTATTTCGAGATAGGTACCGTTTATTGACATGATTTTTATCAAACATTGTGTATCTTGGTAGCTGTGTCCCATATATTGATATAAATGTTGACACCACAACTGCCCTGGGACTGCCCACAACAATAGTTTGAGTCTTAGATGGTATTAGTGTTTATGATTGAAATTCATAATAAACTTGAAATCCATATAATTGGCAGTGGACAGAGTACAACAGTTTTTACAATGATTTGGACACACCGTGAAATTATAGTAGACCAGAGACTAGGAGAAGTAGAATATAGAGTAGGGCATAAATTGTTGCCATTCACGCACGCGTACCAGATCAAGACTGACAATTGAGAAGGCTTCTGGTAATTTATATAACGGTGCTTGTGAATAAATTTGAAAATCATCTGCACAAAGGTGGTAGGATGATGAGGATAATGACTAAGAAAGAGAATTTATGAATATAGTGAAAAATAAAGAGAGTAATACGCCACACTGTGGGACCCCAGCAGACGTTTTACACCAGGAAGATAAGGATTCTTCCAGACGCACACGCTGCACGCGTTCAAACATTGAAAACAATCAATTATAGTCGGAGATATGTTAATAGAGGGCAATATGCCCTTATGATCGTAACATTGATCAACGCACTTACTGTACTATGACCTGCATGAAAACCTGATTGGAAAGGATTTAGGAGTTGGTTTCTATATAGGAATGAATTCAACTGGGTGTGACCAAGACGTTCTAGATCTTTTGAAAGAAAAGGCAATATAGAAATGGGACGATAGTCGGAAAAGGATTTAGGGTTGTTTTTTTGGGAAGTGGGATAATTAACGCTTCTTTCTAAATCTCCGGAAATGTGCTGGAAAAAGGGAGTAATTTAGGATATGAGCAGGTAATAATTCGTGAAGAATTGGTTGGCTCATGTTACGGCATATACAATTAGTCCGGTCAATTTAGACATTCGAAGTTACATAAAGTCCCAACAAGCTGAATTTTTGTGAAGTTGTTCAAAACATAATTATAAACAATGTCTGGAAGTTCCCCATCATTCCCCTGTAAGGAAAAAATTTAATTCAAGGTCAAAGGTCAAAAAAATGAGTTTTTCGCGATTTTCAGCAAAACGGTAAGTTTTATCATAAAAGTACCTCAGACAAAATTGTAGATCTTAAAATTATCTATAAAAAATGTATCAATACTTTTTTTCTTTCGAGCCACCGTTTCTGAGATATAACGATTCTAAAAGTTATAAAAGTTGTTATCGTCATAATATGCACACGTTTCCACGCCACCTATGAGGTAGTGTACTTAGCGCGTTTTTGTTAACGTGGTTTCCCCAGTAGGCCTACTCCACGGGTCAGTTGTGATCCTGTTTAATGTAAAACTATTGCAAGATCTTCTTCTTGTTCTTCTTCTTCTTGTTCTTCTTCTCCTGCTTCTTCTTCATCTTCATTTTGGATGCAAGTAAATTGCGTCAATAGCGATGTATCGCATGATACTTCGTCGGAATCAAACGAATCCTCCATTGTTTGTGATTCAATATTAGAGCACGACCGGCCTTGACAATTTGTGCACGCCAAAGAACAAGACAGTCCGACTTTTTTGCAACCACATTTAGCACTGCATCCCTTTTTGCAGTTGCAAAAAATAGTGTTCTGCAGTTTTTCCGGCGCAGGTGGAAGTGAAGTTTGAACTGGCTCTAATATATTGTTGACCAACTTCCAACCCCAGTCTGTAGGGTCTAGCTGATAACCAAGCCACACTTGAACTTGGTAATATACTCGAAGGAGATGTTGGTGAGCAGCAACTGAGGTTGGAGGAAGACAAGCTAATTGAACTTGTTTTTTATTTTTAGTATTTTTAACGAAACATGCATATCGATGTTTATCTAAACAGGTAGTTTTTTTAGGAGCTCCGTACATAGAAAGAAGAAAGCGGATGCCGTTGGTAATAACTTCTTGTTGAGTTGAATCACTTTTTTTAAAAACTTCAGCACATTGAATTAAATCTTGTTTTTCAAACATTTTGAAAACTGCTGTTTTACCCCTCCTATAAAATGCAGATGTCGTATCACAGCCAGTTATTGCGTGTAAAAATAGTACATGATCTTTACACTTTACAAAAGTAAATAAACTTTTTGATGAATATATATCTGATGATGATTGATGCTGAGCTTTTCCTGGTTTTAAGAAAAAAATAGTTTTTTCAGTTGGCGTTCGAGCAGTGAGTAATACCAGTAAGTCAACATCTTCACCAACAACAATAGTTGTATTTGTCAAATTGAATTGCTCTATTGCTGTTTCAATAATCAATACATCAGCATCATTATTAGCTTGTTTTACCAATATATTTTCAGCCGTAAACTTTTCTTTCAACATTGAAATGAACCGAGACTTGTTGTGGGTATTAGTAAGAAATTTCTGTTGACTGGTTGGGACTGTCATAAGTTCATCAAATAAAACGTCAGAAGATGAAGATGTTGCTAAAGTTCGACGACGTTGTTCTGCAGCTTTGATATTTCTCTTGCAATCATCATAGCTATCAAATACGACAGTAACTCTGGAACCAAAATGTCTACGTACATATTGAACGTATTTATCTAAGATAACGTTGAATGTTTCTTCGCTACTATCCCACACAACGCGGTGTAGTAAGAATCCTCCGTCAATGATGTATGTCGCATTAGTGTTGTTAATATCAATATTTACTTTTTCAAAACAATCGTAAATGGTAGATTTCTGTGTTTTACGCATCCCGATGTCTTCAAATAACGATAAAGGGTAGGGAGCTAATTCATATTCAAAATATTTTTCAATTTCATCTTGAAATGCTGCAGTAATACTCATGCGTTGGAACAATAATACAGGGTCAATAGGTACTTTTTCTTCATGAACTCTTCTTTGAAACAAAAAGCTGATTCACTGATACGTGATCTAGTACGAGGAGGACTTGCTGTGGATGTACTGGCTTCTTGTTCTTCACGTTGTCTTTTATTAGCTGCAGCAATAGAAGACTTTCGAGTATAATTTTTACGGCAATTTTCATGTATTGTCACAGATTTCTGATTTTTGAGATATTCCGAAAAATCATCAGCTCTTTCGATACTTGCATTAATTAATGTCTTCATACCACGTTCAACAGTAACAACTTCACTTTCAGTAAAAAGTTTAGCACAAATAAAACAATATTCAGACATTTTCAATATAAAAATCAAAACAGCACAATATAGGTTAGAATAAACACGTGTTTTCACTACAGAGTGACGCTCAAGACTAACAGTATTTCATTTATTATAGCAGGTATAAGACCCTAGCCACGCACACAATGAAACAAGAGACAGATGTCTCGAAGTTACACTGGCTTAAAGATTAAGGGACTGGGTTTCTTTTTACCTGATATTCTTGTAGTTAAAACTTATGTATATTTTATATTGTAAGTATAAGTTACAAAGACCGATAGAAAAATATTTAAACATTTAATATATATATATATATATATATATTATATAAAATTTTACAACTCTAGATGTATATACGTGGCGTACTCATGCATATTATGACGATAACAACTTTTATAACTTTTAGAATCGTTATATCTCAGAAACGGTGGCTCGTAAGAAAAAAAGTATTGATACATTTTTTATAGATAATTTTATGATCTACAATTTTGTCTGAGGTACTTTTATGATAAAACTTACCGTTTTGCTGAAAATCGCGAAAAACTCATTTTTTTGACCTTTGACCTTGAATTAAATTTTTTCCTTACAGGGGAATGATGGGGAACTTCCAGACATTGTTTATAATTATGTTTTGAACAACTTCACAAAAATTCAGCTTGTTGGGACTTTATGTAACTTCACTCTCATTTTTTGGTCTAAATTGACCGGACTAAATCGCTTCCAACAGCGTTGAAAGTTATGGTCATAATATATTTCTCAGCATCACAACAAGTTAATTGATTGAAACACAACGGTGGGCAATGAGAAGTTGAATGTAGAAATATATTGTAAGGTATCTTTCTGCCTTACTAGTCTGGCTGAATGTAGACGAAGGGAAATTTTGATTTAGCAACTCGATTTGTTTATAATCTGAATAAACAAGTAAATGTGAAAATAGTAATAGAAATAATAGTAATTATTTATTTATTTATAACTTCATGCACATGTACATCGGCGGACTTTAATGCCAAGGGCATTCTCTACCAGCCTACCTTTGGGGGGTGTAGAGATATAGTAAGGTAGGTGAATCGAGGTTAATATTGTAATCTAAATTAATCTAACCAGCACAAAAAATAATGTACTTAAATACATACATACATCCACACAAAAATAAATATATAGATACATAATACATATACTTATTAATCGTACACTGGAAAGTAGACTTTAGGTAGGAGGAATTATTAACGCCTAATGTTTCTCCCGGCAGATTTACGACGTATCGCCTGATGGTTAGCGATTACCGTCGCCCATGGACACCCGCAACACCAGAGGCGTCACAAGTGCATTGCCGGCCTTTGGGTAAGGGGAGGGGGATGGGGGGATGAGTTGGGGTAAGGGCCTCCGGTATCCTTATTCACTTGGTGAAACACAGCGCAAGCGCTATTTCACACCGGTTTTCTGTGAGGCCGTGGTTTTACTCTGGTAGAGCCGGCCCATTCATGCCGATGCGTGGCTCTCTCACGATGAATGCAGATAATGCAAGAGTGCAGCATGGTGGCCCACACTACGGCGGCATATTGAAAGGCTTCTGCATTATTTGACCTCCGGACCGCTTCTTAGCTTGATAGCACTTTTTCGACGTCACCACAATGCAATAATATATGAAAATAATAATTAATTGTTATGGACGCAAGATCGTTGAATTAACATCTATCTACTAATATTAAATTAGTCTGGAGTAATAATAAATAATCACAAATTTTAACAAAAAAAAAACTTACCTCAAGAACTGGACCAAATTGAAATGGGACCACACGGGAAGCACCAGCTTTCAAATAAAAAAGAATCATTCATATTTGTTCACCCAGTCGAAAGTTATGAGGTAACAAACATAAAAAAAAAATACAGACGAATTGAGATCCTCCTCTATTTTTGAAGTGGGTTAAAATATATTGTACCGCTATTTTTCTCGATTTTATTAGGTACGTCGTATTATTGTATATTTGATTGAAGATTTAAAAATAATAATCTGGTATAGATAAGATCCGGTAGTGTCAATTTTAATCAATGAAGAAGTGTTGGATTACGTTTTTGTGTTTTCCCAAATACCTAAATACTTTTTACTGTTATCTGCGTTTAATTGATTGATTTTGACATCGTAATCATGGAATTAATGAGTGTTAAGCCAATAATACGCGAAGATAGAGAAGAAAAAAAAGCCAGGAATATACACCACTTATTGTATTCTATTTATAAATTGTTTTTTTTTTGTTTCGTTTAGGACCAGTTGACGTCATAGGGTTGTTATTATTCAAAGAATTACGTTAAAATATGTTTTAAAACGAACCGTTTTTCGTTAGCGCTTTATTTCGAGCGACTGCGTGGATTAGGTATTTACTTATACCGATCCAAAGACCTGAATAAGAAAGGGTGGCGGGACAAAGAGAGGAACTCGAAAAAAAATATTTTAAAACAAAATACTTCTTTTTGAAAATTCAACCGCATAGTTAGTGTTGTCGTTTTTATTTTAGTATTTAAATACTAAAATAATAAAAACAACACACGTAAAATGATAAGGACGTATCAATTTGGGTTTTTCCTTATTTAGTAAGTTTTTGAACCAATGCATTTATGTATTTAATTACTATGGCTTATGGTTTACACTGATAAACTTATTAGTTATCACTGTTAATCAATTATCTGTTATAATGACTTGACATTAAACATATAAAAATACGCAAATATAATTATACTTGTTCAGTCTTCGGGCGTTTTCAAAGATGGTGTACAAAACAGGACTCTTATTTGTAACCTTATTGGTTGGGAGCTTAGGTGAGACATATATCATTTTTAAATCTGTTTTGTTTGAATAACTATGTGTGACGACTTATATTGACACGTTTATGAAGCACTACCTGACCCCCGCAATCTCATCTGTGTCTTCTATAACCCGTAGCGTCAAGCAATGAACTAATGTATAATAAAACGGTTAAAGTGAGCCAACCGCAAAGGATAGATATATACTCTCGCGTAACATCTTTTATAGATCTTTTAAAGAAGAACAATACTTTAAAGATTATGTTTGTGAAACTTTAACCGTTTACGTAACGCACGCAATGCACGCTCTAAAAAGAAATAATTTTCCGTCATTTTTCCAACTTATTAAATTGTAACGTGATGATATATATATAGCCTTGCTCAATAACTGAGCTATTTAAAAGTGAAATAATTTTTCAAATCGTACCAGTACTTCCTGAGATTAACGCGTTTAATCAAACAAACAAACTCTTAGCTTTATAACATTAGCATTAAAAGCATAAAAAAATAAATATGGTATAATTTCGACCACTGAACAACCACTGGTATAAATTAATATGTCAAAAAAAAACACAAAGCAGTCTTGAGGACTGCCGACAGAAGTGAAAACTCAAAACTATAAAAAAACAGTCGTTTAAGCTCTCCTGGAATGAATCTATTTACTCTTTAAATGAAATGCGCTGTAGGAGGACATACAAACATACATGCACACACATATCTATATAAGTACAAACAACATACACGCACACACATATTTACATACATGTATAGTATCTAACTAACAATACTTATAATATTCTATTCTATTTATATCTTGTCTATGTAAATACTTATAAACCAATATTATTACTTATTTCGTATTATTATATATGTAGGGACTCATTCCCCGTTTAGGAGTGTCGGTAGATTCCATATTTTTTTTAAATGAGGGTAGACGTGAGTTGTCGGGCGAGGAGAATGATAGTAATTTTCATTTCCAAAATTTTCCTCACAATCGCTTTGTTATAATCACTTTATGATAATACATAGTGAAATACAGTCACGATAATCAATAATGGTATACAGGTTACAATTTAGGTACGACACTCCAACAAACATGTGATGCTACTGCGAGATGCTAAACGATAATCCTTGCCCTCCGGCTGCGTTCCATTTTATAACTACCCACAGTTCTTTAGGGATGGGATCAAAGTCACTGTTACCTGCAACTAATCACAAAATAATACCATCAATTATTCTAATGCGTGATTATTATTTTTAAAGTGGCAATCATTTCCATCCCTATTGTCATCGGTCGCAAGCTCCAATGCTCGGTGTTACGTCAGTGTCGAACTGCCGACACTTGTGTTACCAAATAAAATAAGTGATGCGCCGTCATATATTATCATTAGAATATACAACATTCACAATTACAGATACTATATTACTATTTACACTCTTCTACTTCATATAAATATATCTAAGTAAATCAAATAATATTTATTTATTACATATTACATTCACCGTCACGGAACCACACCTTTTCGTACGAGGCCGATTGCAAGCGCATCGGAAATTTAGTATCTTACAGCCCTCGGTTACGTGAATCCAAAAATTGTTGATTGCCAATATTTGTATTTGAATTGTGTTAAATCTTGTTAAGTATAGTGCGTGGTAATTTGTGTTCATCTTATGTGTGTAACTTGTATCGTTGTGAACTTTTATAATAACTATTTAAACTATTTTTGTGAACGTTATTAAATTGTGCGTCCTACCTTCAACTCAACAACTTGTTTTATTCCTTTCTGGAACTAACCGTGAGTGAAATATACGAGTATCCCATTTACCACAGCGCTATAAAAACTGACGGTCACGTGACCTGACGCGAGTTTATACATTTTTACCCATTCCAAAAAAGTACACAGCGCCGCTAAAGAAGTTTTCACTTCAAAAAAAACCTGGTACACCTTTTTACGTAAAATTATGCGAAATTTTACACATTTAAAGTTTATATAAAAGAGGAGTGTAAAAAGCTAAAATATGATAACTAGGCGGATTTAGACCACTAGGTGACAACTAGTTCAATTAAATTTATGTTTATTGATGGCTATAAGTTTATTAGTGAGAAATACAGCTCACACATTACATAATAACGTCTCCAGTGAAGCTAAATGTGGTAAGACGGAGTTATATCGGTAACAGCTTAAGAAGTACTTACTCATGCGTAATACTCGTATCATTGCAGCTCTCCCAACGCCCGAAGATGACACCTTCGGAGAGGACACCTTCGGAGAGGACCTCACGGCCCGTATTGTCGGTGGAAACGTAGCTGCTATTGGAAGTCATCCTCATATAGTATCTTTGACCAGAGGTATGCTGATCAGATCAGCCTTCTGTGGAGGATCCCTCATCTCGCAAAGGACTGTCTTGACCGCCGCTCACTGCGCAGCCGCCGTCATGAGTGGATCAACGGTGAACAAGTGAGTAAGCTGTATTAGGGAGCAAACTAGGGAGTACACGGTAAACAGCAATGCATATAGAAGTGCTATTTGAGCTCCTTTATAAAGAGAGGTCTATTTCCAGTTGTGGAATTAGACTGTTGACGATAATGATGGTATTGAAGGAATGTCATAATAGATTGAGATCGAATGTTATGTTAAGCAACCAGTTTGTGAAGCAAACTTTAAAATCAAAATTGGGAAACAAAGCAGACCAAAAATCAAGAGTGAACTAAGTTATCTGTTTTAATTGAAAAAAACTAAATTGACTCTGTAATATAGGCTACACAGCCGAATAGGTAGCCACGCCAGTTGGGTTCAAATGTTGTACTTGAGAATATTAAAAATTAGTAAATTTTTTTTCTGACCTCTAACACACGACGCCATCTAGTCCCAAACTAAGCAGAACTTGGATTGTACCAAACAACTGATATAAATTCATAAATACTTCTTTTTGTAAATATATACATAGAAAACATCCAATCTCCGAAACAACTATTTGTAGATCATACAAATATTTGGTCCGACCCGGGGAACGAACCCGCGACCTCATGTACAGTAGTCACGTAAGATACTACTGCGCCAACGAGACAGTCAGGGTTTTTTTCAAATTTATTATTTTTATTAGAACTTAGCTAAAAAGAAAATATTTCCAAATTTATTTTTAATAAAGAAACTGTCTTAGCTTTTATAATACCTACTTTTTTTTTAATTTATATAGTCAACTGCGACTTGTCGTCGGCACCAACCGCTGGAGCTCACCTGGTCAGGAACACCGCGTGTCCCGTGGTGTTATCCATCCTAACTACGACGCGTCAAACATCAAGAGCGACATCGCCATTTTCATCACAGCCAGTAATGTTGCATTAAACAACCTCGTCAGGACAGTTGCTGTCTCCTACAATAATGTTGGAGGTGGAGTTCCCGTAATTGCCGCTGGATGGGGCGCAGTTAGAGTGAGTAGAAAAAGAAATATTATTCTCACAAATTTCGGTAATACATGTAGTGATGGATTGAGCCCCTATTTATCTCATAGGTGCTGCAAGCGCCTTTTAAGGGAGCAAACTGTTTAGCTGGTAAATCAGAATGAGGTTAACAATAGGTATTTGAAATAATACAAAATTCTAACAAAAAGAAATCGACTTCAAGAATTGGACCTAATTGAAATGGGACCATACGGGAAGCACCAGCTTTCAAATATAAAAAGAATCATCAAAGACGGTTCACCCACATCCAAAAAATACAGTCGATTGAGACCTCCTTCTTTTTTGAAGTCGGTTAAAAATATTTACATTCTTTACCATTTTTATGCAATGAACAATATTTGATAAATAAAATTTTATACACTTAATAGAACATTTTCAAAATTTCGTATTCCAGGCAGGCGGCCCAGCACAAAGCGATCTTTTGGAAGTAAGAGTCACTACTCTCTCTGCAAGTCAGTGCGAAAATGACATGAGAAGGTTTGCCGCCACCACTACCAGAAGAATACCTCCCATTGACAGCAGGGTCGAGATCTGCACCTTCCACAGCCGTGGACAAGGCACCTGCCAAGTAAGTACAATTTAGCAATTATTTTTTTTGTAGTAGTAATAATTATTTTATTTATTATTATTAATTTGTAAACACTACATTGAATACACTACATTACTATACACACTGTCCATTACAGATACCATATACTCATCATTCGTTCATCAACTGTTAGTTACTAGTATAGTTTGTGTTATTTAGGAGTTAGAATAAAGAAAAATGAATGAATGTTAAGCTTTTAAACTGGGTGTCTACAATTGGGTGTTTACAATTAGGTTATGGTCACTAACGTCTAAACTAGGCCGAGCCTGTATCTTAGACGTTAGTTTCTTCCCAGGTTTTAAGGATATAATATAAAAAACATGTGATTTTAATTAAAAATAGGTATACAGTATCAAAAAGTGGGCAGTCTTACACAGTATGCATACTTACATGCATTTTCTTGTGGTAAGAATGATTCTAAGAATAACAGATCGATTTTACTTACATATCTCGACACACTGGTATTACACCTACGCCACACAAGCATTTACCACAATGTACACATCACAACAGTCACCGGTAATCAAAACACCAAAAAACAACACAAAAAAGAATAACATTAATAAACTGGGCAGGTATTTTTGTGTTTACAATTCATGATCCCGTGACGTTAAATAAGGCATCTATATAATTCTAGCTTATCCCAGAGGTTACTTACTTCCTAAGAAATGAACATAGATACGTTTAAGACTTAGATTTAAAACTAGACATATTGTATCTGAATGTGGGTAGGCCCAAAAAAACTTGTTTGCCTATAAATAAAATACACCGTACCCTCAACAATTCGGTCGATGCATGAGTGGCGATCACTATGTATGCGAACTTAAGACATTTTTAAATTTGATTAAATTTTTATTCCGCGTTATGTTACTTTTATTACTGTCTAGTATTAGGTACCCACACACACCCGTACACATACCAACATACATACACAATACATACAACATACATTTCATCACCTAATAATTTGGAATAAACCCTCCATCTCTTCATAGTTTCTCGATTTAAGCCATGAAGTTAAGGCTTTTTTACACTTGTGTTCGCGTAATGAGAAAATTTTCAAAGTTTTATTTATTTTATTGTAAAGCATTGGACCAACATAATACTCGTAATATGTTTATTTTACACCAAATCTCAACATTTAAAATCATACAATGCAATAAAAAACACATAGCTTGTATTTCGGGAGGCAGAATTCAGTCGCAATTTCTTTTTTCTTCCACTGTATTTGAAGTTGAAGGTGACGCTGCTTACAATTTCAAAACTTATTCAAATAGCCTTACTGACTCTGTGTTTGGTGTATGTGTGTGCAAGTGCATGCGCGCTTTTATGTGTATGAATGTACACGCGCGAGCGTTTCAAGATTGTGATTGAAACGCTCGCGCGTGTACGTGTTTGTGTGCATCTATGTGCGTGTGCATGTGTGTGTGTGTGTGTGTGCGATTTTGTTAAATTGTGTTTAACATTTTCTAATGTCATGTAATGTAAAGTTATGCTTGCCCAATTTGTGTTAAAATGGTTGGAAAACAGTTTATTTATATCTTGCCTATTTATTTATTCATTCACCAAAGCATCCATACTAATATTATAATTGCTAGTTAGCTAGTTGCGCTGTCATGGCTAAGCCGCTGTACTGATTTTAATGGGCTTGAGGACATAGGCTCTCGGGGTCCGGTTGTGTTAATAACAGCAGTTCCCGGACCCCTCCATTCTCAGGCGCAGAGTGGCACACCGTGTGGTTTTAGTCGGTTCGATTCCGACACATCGCCCTGCCGCAAACTCCGGTGGGGTGACGGCCCGAGGGGGTTTCCACACATAAATAAGGTCATAGGCTACTCTTTATCGCCATAACCGAAATACACGCGGACGGAGCCGCGAGCAAAATCTAGTAGTTAATAATTAATATCTAGGTATTCTTCTCCTCCTCTATTAACTCCACGATTGCTGTAGTGGTTAAAAGGCTCCTACTGAACTCACAACACTTTGTGAGATCCACAAATTGTTGTTTCCAGTCTCGGTATACTTTGTATTCGTTTCATGAACGTTTGTAAATTCCCTAGCGACGAGTTTGCTTATTGTAAAAGAATCCGTGGGAGAGCCACGCTTCGGCATGAATGGGCCGGCTCGACCGGAGTGATACCACGGCCTCACAGAAAACCGGTGTCAAATAGCGCTTGCACTGTGTTTCACCGAGTGAGTGAGGATACCAAAGGCCCATACCCAACCCCTCCCCCCATTCCCTCTCCCCATCCCCCAAAGGTCGGCAACGCACTTGTGACTCTTTTGGTGTTGCGGGTGTCCATGGGCGGCGGTAATCACTTACCATCAGGTGATGCATCTGCTCGTTTGCCCCCATATTCAATTAATGCTAAGCAATCCTCTGAAAATTTTCCAGCATCTGCATCTGACTAATCTGTCTAATTCATAATATCTTGCTTTTAGGGTGACTCCGGAACTGCTCTCCGCCGTATTGACAATGGTCAACAGGTCGGTGTCGTGTCCTGGGGCTACCCATGTGCTCAAGGAGCTCCTGACGTGTTTGTGCGTGTCAGCAGTTTCGAAACTTTCATCAGGTCTAATACCGTGTAAGAACAGGAGTATATAACAGTAATACATTAACTGACCGAATATGGCTAATAAATATTATTTACTTTATATCTTTGTTTCTTTATTTGTTATGCTGGGGCCACACTAATGAGAAATGCCATTAATTATCGCGATAATGGACGTTCACCATAGGTGTAGCCACAACTTAACGGGATAATTTGACAATGGCATTAACAATGCCATTTGGAGTTAGGCGATAGCTCAAATGGCGGTACATCAAAGAGATTAACGCGAGAATTGATGCGATGAAGCGGCCACATTACGAATTGTCAGTGTGCATCGAGAGCGCAACGGGAGCGGACGTATTTGTTTTTTTACGACGGATTTGCCTCAAAATCGTACGATTTTGACTGGAAATACGTATTATGGCGTCAGAGTGGAGTAATCATCCACCATCTTCTTTTTCTTTGTTTCCGTTTTCTTTTTATTCGGTAATGATTCAATAAAGTCAAATAATATAAATTTACACTCATGAGATCTAGAGCTCTGTCGACGTCCATCTTGCTTGAATTAAAGTAAATTCAATGCCGTTTTTATCGCCAATAATGAGCATTCATGTTGACCGTTGAAGTGTAGCCACCCATTTTAATGCGGTAAAAAATATCGCAATAATTATCGAGATAATGGGCATTGACGTTAAACCTTAGTGTGGCCCCAGCATTACCAAATATGGTACAACATCTATTCGTCTATACAATAAAATAAATTTGAAGTGAGTATGGGAGCATAATACGGTACTTACATCAAATTTTTTTTTTTCAAAAGTGTTGTCTTCTGTCTGCTTGTTCTGGGTAATGTCTGGAACGGCTGGACTATTTTTGACGGCACTTCTATCGGCAGATGGCTGATGATATAAGGAGTAACTGAAGCAACTTTTTTAAACTACCTTCACCCCACGGTGTTACCCGCCGTTGTTATTGTAAAGGGACAATAACTGCGAAAGGCTCAGCTATTATTTGATAAAACACAAACTTTTCTGAAATCAGCAGGAGAGTAATTTAAACACTTGATTTCAAGCAAATAAATAAATTAAATAAATATTCCGGACATCTAACACACAATGCCATTTAGTTCCAAAATAAGCACAGCTATATATATATATATAGTTTTTGTAAATACATATATACCTACATGTAAGTGACTACAGTTGCTCAAAGACAGACGCAACCTTCGATCAACAATATTAAGTATTGTTGATCGAAGCCTGCACCTCAAGAGAAACGAGTGAGAGCTTATTGAGTTTTCTCCGCCTAAAATTAAAATTAGAGGGTGAGGTTTACTCCTCCAGTTACCTCACTCATTTATTTTCTATGATACCACGAATGAAGTATCTCCGGAAACATCCCATAGGTATTGTTGTGTCTGTGGCAACACTGATGTTGATGCAACAACAAAAAATATGTATCTCTTGTTCTCTGCGGTGTCTTACAAATAACCTGTTGTGTAGTTAAGTACAATTCCAATAAACGATTTAAGAATACCTAAGTGAGTATTAGGTATATGCCGAAATCAAAAATTCCACCTGGATGTACCTATAGATATTTGTTACTCTTTTACGCAAGAAAACCACTGAACGGATTAAGATGAAATTTTCCAGTAATATCATTTATACAGTAGAATTACAGAAAAAGGTTTGGAGAAATATTAAAATTAGTTGCGAAGTTGAGATACCTTTTTGGTCCACTGTGGCTGGAATTAATACTTGAGTCCTCTGAAACAGATATATTCAGGTTAAAAACGTCCAAAAAAGTTAGATACCTAAGTACCCATCACGGTGCCTGTTGGTAAAAACGCCGCAATACTCAAGGCAACATTAATGCACTATCCAAAAAACAATGGAATCGGTTGCCAAAAATCAATTATAACACTTAACATCTAAAGGATGAAAGCAAGACCCGTTGCCCCCCAAACAAAAAGGCTATTGCGAAAAACACTTATGCAAACATATATACAATCACAATTTATATACAAAAAGATGGACAAAGCGTATTTATTAAACGACGACAATTTGCAGACTATAATGTTCATGCCACTGTCCCGTATTAAAATAGTAGTGGAAGTGGACCAGTCATGTCTCCAGACGAACTGATGGTCACTGGAGCCGAAATGTGCTAGATGTAAACCACATTTAGGCAAATGTGTAAGGCGCCCTGCGGGACAATGGACCGACGATTTGAAGAAAGTGACTGTCATCGGATGAATGCGGACTACCTAAGACTGAGATGGTTGGCACTCCGTGGGGGAGATATTTGTTCAGTAGTAGACGGCAATATGCAAATAATGAAGTGGAAAAGTTGGAACACGTCAAACAGCGCTACCTATTGAAACTAGACCGAACTTTTGATTCTAAACGAAACGACGCAAGTAACAAGTTATTTTTTATCATTTGATGGTAATAGTATTCTTCACATAACTTAAGCGCTGCTTACAATATTTGAAAAAAGGTATTAAATATCTTGGCTGCTTAACTGTGCTATGAAGCTATGAACTGTATTTAATAGAATTATTTTCTTACAATGTGTGCTTTAACAGGAAGAATGGAATTATATGGAATGTTTTCGACTTAAGTTACAATTTTTATAATATTTTCATATAATTAGTTACTTGTTAAATTATGAAAACAAAACTTTGATATTGAACATAGTCTGACGTAACTACGTAGATACAATTCGAAAAAAATCTACTTTAATATGAAGGAAGCTTCCATTGATTCCAGTTTAAGTCATTTGTTATGTTATGAATTGACTTATAAAAACTTTAAAGAATATTTTTTCATACACTCAAACGAGTGTCTCGTGTGACATTTCACATGACACAAAAAAATTCAAACAATGGCTGTAACATGTATTGAAAAACAATAAAAAAAACAAATTAAAGTTGTGCTTGTTGTGGCTTACATTTTAATATAATTGCATTTTATATAGTGATACAGTTTAATATATGAATAAAAATTATATATATTTTATGATACTGAATAGTAATTAAACTCTACTGTCTTCTTTTACAATTTTTAAATTAAGTCTGGCAGCACTATTTTGTGGCTTTTTATTCGTAATTATATAAATATACACCTTACGCTGATGGAATGAAGTTTGTTTTCATTTATTTTAAGTCCATCAGCTGCATGTAAGGAATTCAAAACAAACCCAAATTTAAACAAATTACAATTGTTTTAGTTTTCTAGGATTCCATATTTAAATTCAGGAATGTTTACTGTTAAATTTTGTGGTATTATAAATAGAAATTTAATTGCAAACGTTCTAGTGTAGGAAATATATCCTACTCACACAAGTGCAAATAATTTGAGAAAAAATCTTCAAATGGAGGGTGTCTGTAAATATTTTCAAATTATGGGTCAGTTACTACTACCTCCAGACTTCCTTTTTCGAACCAGACACCACAGCCGCACGAGGTAAGACGCCTTCATTTATAAAATTAAATTTACAACCATTTATTATTTTCTAGGTTTACCTACAATATCATTAAAGTAAGTAAATAAGTACTAGCAATGTATTTATCGTGTTGTTCTAGGTTTAAATTTAAAAAATGGAAGGCACGGAGAATAATTTGAATGTAGAAGGGCCATATCCGATACTGTTCATACCCAAAGTGTGCACAACTTTGGAGACCAACTGCGGAATGTCAGAAAATGTATTCATACATTTGAATATAAAGTCTCCAGACACAGAAGGAAACGAAACAGTCATATACAACGGATTTTGTAATTTAAAAGTGGTAGAAGGGAACGATATTAATATCAGTTACGGGTCTCCAAACAGCTTGTCAAGCAGTGAAAACATTCCAGTCATATTAGCAGAGGCAAATCAGATAACGTTCCCAGCATACAATGAGTCTCAAGTCTGGATAGACCCTGCTAGAAGTCCATATGTGTATAATCGTTGTGAGACACCACCGTTAGAATCTTATACTATAACAGAGGGTCCTGACAACCATATAACAATAGAACAACACAACATGTACATTACTCAAAATGTATATAACTGTAATGAGCCGATACGGTACTCTCCTGTCAGTAATGAACAAAAATTGGTAAAAAAAGTTAGTGAACCAGTTCAACATTCAGATGGTTACAACATGTATGAAGAGGATGAGTTTGAGTGTGGAGTGTTCTTGTCTCAGTTGTCTGAAGAAATTATAAATGAGAAGGAAACACGGGCAAGAGATGAGAGGAAGTTTGTGGGTCTACAAACAGATAATGAAGCTTTAAAACAATTGATGTCAACTGATATACAGTCTGTGTCACGGCAGCAAAAGACTATACTGTTCCTGGGTCATGATTCTGAATCTGGACAGACAATCCAAAATATTTCTATCAATGACCCCCTGATGGAGTGTGCTGGAACCGGTGAAGTGGAAAGTGAAATTGTTGTTGGTAAGTTGATTTTAATTTATTTTTACATTTTTGTTTAGATTACTTTTATATGCAACTATATTTTTTTTTTAACTTTTCAATGCAAGTATGTATAAAAAATTTAAATGTGCCTTGTAATATTACAAAAACGATGATGATGAATGATGTACTAATTCATGGTAATTGTATTGAAAAATATGTTTTTAAATTTTTGTCTGTTTGCCTGTTCATTTCTTGCTTGTCTATACTAATATTATAAAGAGGAAAGATTTGTACCTATTTTTGTATGTTTGTATGTTTGTAATGAATAGGCTCAAAAACTACTGGACCGATTTTAAAAATTCTTTCACCATTCGAAAGCTACATTATCCACGAGTAGCATAGGCTATATTTTATTTTGGAAAAAAATAGGGTTCCGTAAGATATTTGGGTTTTTCGGACACAAGGTGTAAAAATCAACCAGAAAAGTTACTTATTTTGCGAAAATTTTCATGCTACGGGCTATATGTATAAGACGCAAACGAGGTTGCGTGGGTCAGCTATGTTTTATATACAACGTGTATTTAGTATCAGCATTGCACCCGTGCGAAGTCGGGGCGGGTCGCTAGTAACACATATAGGTATTATTCAGAATGGTTTAACTGTCAAAATTAAAACAATATGTATATCTATATTTATAAATAATAATAAAGTAACTAACAGCCTTTCACTAAATGCATATGGAAGTATGTATAATATACAATACTCACATCAATAAAATAATTTTTAAAATTTTTGTAAGTCTGTCTGTCTGTTCTGGCTAATCTCTTAAAGGGCTGGACCGATTTTAACGAGACTTTCGCTCGCAAGTAGCACGATAAGGAGTACTTGGGTTACTTTCTTAGACTAGCTTCGCCACGCGGCGTTACCCGCGTTTTTTCGTTCGTCTGTAACAACAACCACGTGTAATACCGCGGTTCTCAGATGGTTTTAAAATACATACAAATTTGATCTTCACTTTATTATCCCTAAATGCCAGTGGCGAACCTAAAAATTTACTTCGGACGGGGATTAGAAACATATAATGTTACCGGCAATCTGCATAATTTAGGTATAAGCTGCGCATGTATAGAATACTCAGGGAAAATATAAATAATTAATTACAGATTGCCGATAACACAATTATATGTAGAGAGAGATAGAAGGAATGTAGCACAGGTAAACAAATAAGTCGTACGATCTCGTACGAGGCGGCGACGATCCTGGTGCGATCTCCACCCTTCGACATTCTAGCTGACATGCACACAATAATGACTGACATGGACCGAATTAGTTCTGTCGGTCAGAATGGCGAAGAGACAGTGCCGGATCATGAGCCCGGAATGCTTCGGTGGAACGCACATAAACAAGTCCTACTTGCGTAGCGGGCACGGCTCGAAATCCAGGACTGTACCATTCAACGTGCTGTCGGAGCCGTTCTGTCGAGCTTCTAAGCTTAGATAGAGAGAACCGACTATGTCACCTACCGATTCACTCAAATACCCGCCGGGCACGGTTGCTTCGGTGAGTATCTGAACAGAATCAGTCGTGAGGCTACGGCACAATGCCGCTACTGCGGGACTCCGCCCAGCACACGCTGGAGGACTGCCCTACGTGGGAGTCCGACCATCGAGTTGTGGACGGACAGATCGGATGAAACTTGTCACCACTAGCATTGATCGCGGCAATGCTGGATAGTAGTGAGGGATGGGAGACCGCGGTCTCCTTCTGTGAAGACGTTAAGCTCCAGAAGAATTCCGCAGAACGGGATCGGGAAAAGGCCGATTCGATTTTCTTACAAGAAATTATTAATAATCCACCTAATATATTGTCCTGTCTCATTCCAGATGACTGCTCCACATCGACTTCCAATCCACGCTCAAAGAAATATCAATGCAACAAATGTAAGAAGATCTTCGACCAACTGTCTGCTTTCAAACAACATATGGTAGTGAGCCATCGTTTTTACAATCCCTACGACATTTCTGGTAACGTCAGATATATGTGTAGCGATTGTGGCAAGAATTTGAAAAACCAAGAAAAGTTTGAGCAACACTGCCTTGGACATGGCGATCCAGATCTGGAATGTAATAAATGCCATAAAGTGTTCGCTTCAAAGTTTACTTTACGTAATCACCGTAAGATTCATACTAGGATGTTTCCGTGCAGCCATTGTGTGAAGTCTTACTCTACGTCTGATGAGTTGTGTTCGCACGCAGCAAAAGCGCATGCTGTTTATATGTGCAACTCTTGTTCTTTCTCCTGCGATAATACGGCAGATCTAACTGTACACCAACAGGAGCATGGTGCAGAAGTAAAAACCACTACGAAGAATTCTAGCGAAAGTGACTTTGCAGCTGACATGTTTAATGAGATTATAAGCGATATGTCGGGATCTGATGAAATTATGAAATCTGAAGAGGATCATGTTCAACGAGCTGACTCCGTCATAGCTAAGGTCATGTCTAATAATCTGTTTCGGTTTGGCGGCAAGAGAAATAAGAAGCAGAGGAGATATGATAAGGTATTTATACTTGTACATTTTAGGTATATTATTTTTTAAATAAATAAATAAATATTTCGGACATCTAACACACAACGCCATCTAGTCCCAAGCTAAGCAGAGCTTTACCGTGGGAGAGCTATGCTTCGGCGTGAATGGGTCGGCTCGACCGGAGTGATACCACGGCCTCACAGAAAACCGGTGTGAAATAGCGCTTGCGCTGTGTTGCACCGAGTGAGTGAGGATACCGGAAGACCATACCCCAACCCATCCCCCCATCCCCTTTCCCATCCCCCCAAGGTCGGCAACGCACTTGTGACGCCTTTGGTGTTGCGGGTATCCATGGGCGGCGGTAATCGCTTACCATCAGGTGATACGTCTGCTCGTTTGCCCACTATTCAATAAAAAAAAAAAAAACTTGTGTTATGGGTACTAGACAACTGATATAAATACTTATTTACTTTTTTTGTAAATACATACATATTATACATAGAAAACACCTAAACTCCGAAACAAATATTTGTAGATCATACAGACATTTAGTCCGACCCGGGAATCGAACCCGAGACCTCAAGCACAGCAGTCGCTTACGCTACCACTCGCGCCACCGAGGCAGTCTATATAGTTAAAGGTTATATGATAAACAATTTTTCATCTTCTTAATGTTTGTCAAATTTAACAAAAGTTTTATTTTGAACCACTTAAGATTCGAGACGTAAGGGTGACTTTCAGGTTTCAGGTAAACAAATAAATTAGTCTTAAACATCTTTATTTTATGTTTTCTTGAAGTGAGTTTGCTTAACAAACACAATAAAAATGAAACTAATAGCACAAAACAACTATCCTATTGCGTTACTTAATTTTATACTGTTTAGTTTCTATCAATAATGGACTATATGCCTTTAGCAGACGTATATTGACCACACTCAATATTTTTTAGACATGCGACGTTTGTCTCAAGAAATTCGACAGGATCGGTGACCTCAAGCGTCACCTAATCGAACATGTTATTCAAAGCACTCTAGCCAAAAACCCAGTCAATAAGTATGGTGTTCTCAATATCCGGTGCGAAATATGTCAAGAAAAAGTGTTCACCAAAATCGATAGATACAAGGCTCATCTAAGAGAGCATGCTAAACTGACTCTGTATAAATGCACATTTTGTGATAAATCCTTTAGTGATTCCAGTAATTTTTCAAAACACAAAAAAATTCACGGCACCACCTTCTTCCAATGCGATATTTGCCAGAGGAAATTCAACTCTAAGAAGATGATCACACAGCATATGGAGTATCACAACAAGAACAATCCGTTACACTGCCAGTATTGCGATAAAGTGTTCCACTTTAAGTCTATGCTTAATAAGCATATCAAATGTTCTCATGTCAAAGAGAGTGCTTGCAAGTTCCGATGTAGATTCTGTCGGGAGTATTTTAGGAGTTTGAAGGAGAAGTGGGATCATGAGTGGACGATCCACAATGTCAGGAAGGTGATTGTCGACTGCTTGATCTGTGGATCCCGGTTCAGGAAGTACGCTGAACTGAAGAGACACTGCACCGATGAGCACGATACTGTCATCCCTCCAGCTAAAAGGCTTTTGAGATGGAAGTTGAAGAATAAGGAGCGGATTATAGAAGGTGACTGAGGCTGGGCCTTTTCGTCTTTTATTTAAACTTATTTATTTCTTTTTGATTTTTTTTATGTCTTTATGTATTAATGTGATTGTTAAGTCTGTTAGTGTTGGTAAATTTTGTTCTTTATGAATAGGTTTTATTAGCCTGTTGTGTTTGAAATGTTTGAAGTCACGTGGACGCCTTTGCTCCACTTAGGCAATTATTGTTTGTAAATAAGTCTCTTGTTGAGAGTTAGAAGTATTTTTGAAATGAATTGGGAAAGTGAGTAAGAGTTTTCATGGGCATATAATACCTATAATGGATATTATACTTAAATATTTGAACTTTTGCGTTCATACATTTGATACGTGATCGTGCTAATTCCAGTGTATGAACATTTCTTATATTCAAGTTTCTTACGTTGTTTTAGTTAAGCGAATACCTCTTAAAGAAAGACTGATTTTATTAAATATAGACTGATTTTTATAAAATATAGTATTATTAAATAGAGGTTCAATTTACAGATTAAAATCAAATATGTTTGATTTCTATCATTGGGTATTTTCTTTTAGTGCAATAGCCCAATGTTGCTCAAAGTTTTTAGGTAAGCGTTTGTTTTAGTTATACTTTTTTTGTTAAATTGTTGATAGATATTACTGTATTTCTTTTTGATGTGTAACATCTTTTCTCTCACCTATCTACCACGGTAGAGATATTGTAAAAAAGGGATGGAAATATGTAAAAGGACGCCGAATAAACGTCTAAACGGCTTCATTATAAATGTATTAATCTACTATCTGACGGCCAAATAGACTTGTACAACTTTGACCGTTAGATTGTAGGTGGTATGTTAGATGTTACACATCATTCACGTCTACTGTCAGGATCTCTGTTTTTTATGAATAGATATATTGGATAGATTAAGGTTAAAGTTGTAAAATAAGAATTAAAGAGTTTTTTCGATTGTTTTATGAACTTAATAGGAGCAATCTTTGTTCTAAGATTATTCAAATGAGTTGTTTAAAAATCAAAATCGTGTGTAGTTTTATACGTAAGCAATGAAACGGGTTTTTATTTTTTTTCTTTATACGTATTTATGTTTGTGTATAATGATATTTATATTTTATTTTTGTTATTTATTTGTTCTGTAAGTTAATTAGCGTTTCTTTGGCTGGGAAGCTTCTAAATTGTGTCCTGAGTCACCGAATTATTGAACCAGAGCATAAAATGCTTCTTTTTCGGTTTTGTTAACGGTATTTCTACTCTGCCTATATAATAGTTATTTACTAATATTTAGTTACCAGAACTTTATATAAGATCATGAAAAGTATTAAGTTATGTTATTAATAGGTACGTAATATTTATTGAGTTTTTGTTGACTTTGTGATCTCATCATTAGTAAAGAGCCGTTATAACGCTGTTTTTGTTGTTAAACGTTTTAAATAAAAGTTTAATTGTTTTAAATTGGAGTTTCATTTCTAAGGCCATTTCAGATCAACTAAAAAAGGTAGATAACGCACGTAGAATAAGAAAGTGAAGCCATTTTCAAATATGTATGTGTGAGAGAAATATGCCATTTAAAAAAAAACCCTGGGAATTGCATTAAAATTGGTAATATGCGAAAATAAACCTGTTTGTTTCTTATAAATTACTAATTAATTGTACATATTTAACATTATAAAAGAAAAAAATATAAAGTAATACTTAAGTCTCACTATCTACTTCATTATCTGACTTTGAATTTACCTACAAATTACTTAGCCACATTCCCTGGCAATTAGGAATGCGAACTCCTGGCAACACTCTCCCAGTACGTCTTATGTGTGTAATGTTATTCTTTCCGACTTTTTGTTCACTTTTGTGTAGTTCTTACACCATTTAATTGCACAAGGCGACTTTTCGTAGGTAAACTTACTGCACGACAACTTGTCCGATATTAATGAAAAGTAGTGTAGTTTGTTGCATACGTGTGTTTACTTGGCAGTGACTGAGTTTTTCGGCTTCAGTAACAACAAAGGCCGTGCGTTACCTTAACCTTTTTTATTTAATCTGAGACGGCCGTAATAAACGTTAACAAGGAATGTTATGGTATAGAGAATGCGATCACTCGTTAGGGGTTAGCTGTATATGATTATACATATCACTACGCTTAGCTGACTATCGCATTCCTCGTAACAACTCTAGACTAATCCACCTATCAGTTCGATATATCCGATTCGACGACATAAACAAGACACGTTCTCAGTGTTCTCACTCTTACGTTCACTATATTTTTGACGTATAGAAATCCCCTCGGGCCATAACCAAATCGGGGTTTGCGGTGGGGCCAAACCGACTAAATCCACACGGTTTGTCAATCTGCCCCTGAGATAGGAGGAAGAGAGAGAAGGGGATGTCTTGAGCTCCGATATAAACTCACTCACTGAAAAAAACTGCTTGGCCAAAAGTGATTTTCTGTGATGAGTGTGGTAGGCACAACACTGTACGTGATAATTAAGTGCCAATGTTGACTTTAAAATGTTAACGAGTTACCCACCAACGATAAACATTTGAAAAGCATTTTAACCAAACCGTTGCGTCATAGTGTACATATGGACATTATACGATTTGGTACCTGGCGATATTATAGTTTATTCTTACTCGTTAGGTAATGTAATAAATGTGTCAAATATGTGTGTGACTCTTCTGTTATCACTGGTAGACCGTGGTGGGCGTGGTGATCTTTTACACCAGCCAGTAGACTCCCAACGCTGCTGATAACTGGAACGTGGGAGAATGATTTTTTCTGTAGAATCTGAATCAGCTGGTGCTGTACATTGCGGGCAGTAAATATTTTAAATCAAACATCGCGGGGACTGTTGACGCAATGGTAGCTGTGTTATTTGTAGTGGTCATAGTTGGTGTGTAAACACAGAGCGCCTGTACACAAGCATCAAGCGGTATTCACGCGCATGACCTTGAGCGGCGCGCATGCGCGCATTGTGGCTCGCCGGCCCGTCCATGAAGCCGCACGGTGGATCTAGCTGCCACAGTCCGCGACAGCGCTCCGCGGTGGTAACGTTTCGACCGCGAACCGCGGAAATAACGCGGGCGCGTGATAACATAAAAAACCTTACTTTAATCAAATAATACTATTCCTATTATTATACTAATACGGACATTTGTTACTGTGTATCGTAGCTTTTGCCGCCGACGGATTAACACATCAATAAGGTTAGTATTGCTTTAATCTTCCAAGCTGTCACGTTTTGACAATTCAATGCGCTGTCAATAGGTTCAATTAAATCCATACAGGGTTTGTTTGTCTCTCTATTTGTTGATGTATAGTTGCGATTCTACCGTGGATCATTAGTTTTTATTGCACCTAAGGATTTAATGGTGTATTTTCCACTTGTCTTGTATTTAAACATATGTTGATGTTACATTGAAGCTGAATAATTTCTTTGTCTAAACAGTTCTCTATTTAATCTGTTGTGTATTTAGGTTAGGAATGTAGTGGAGCGTAAACAAAAACCATGTTAAATGTCGTAAAAAAAGTAGATAGGTAAACTAAATACAGCCATGTATCAAAAGGCTGGAAAAGTTATATTTTCAGATTTAAAACTTCAATTTGATAAATGATTTAAATTAAATATTTAAGAAACATTACATTCTCGTACAACAAACAAATTTAACGTTAGAATTTTTACAAAAACAAACACCTTTACCATAAATTGTAATAAATTAAACTACTTAGTAATATTTCACTATCTATTAATATCGTTTTCCACTTAAAAACAAAAAGAAATAGGTTTGGTATACTGGGATACCAACTTTAATTCGCCATCGCGCCATTGCTAGTGAATTAATTGGCAGTTTTTAGAAACTGCAAGCTATTTAAATGCGCGCTAATCTTGCTTAAAAATCAACCATTTTTAGCCTCTAATGTGTGTATTATTTTTATAATGCCTTTTCAATGTAAGATGACATCTTTTTGATCAAGTTAAGGAACATACAGATATCTGGTAGGTAGGTACATTCTAATGAAAAAGAGAGGATTTGAATGAAGGTAAATATCACAGAAGACTCTTATCTTCTCGTCATAAGGTAGTAACGAGTTATAAATAATTTAATTCTGGCTTTTTTGTGCTTGCTTACGACCCATTCATTCATGGTCGGTTCTACCGGATCATGGCTGCATCTACATCATTCTTGGTTTACGGGAATGGTAGAATACTGACTGTCTTCACCAGATTTTGTTGGTCATTTGTACTTCAAGTAATCTGCAGGCTCTTAGATTCACTGCCCGATCGGGAATGTTACTATAGCAATAATATATATAATAAAATTGAATATGGAATATGGTGCCACATAGTCCTATTCAAAGAAGCGAGAAGTACAAAATTGACAGTTAGGCTAGATAAGATGGTAGAATACCCTACCATTATGTACCTAAGGTAAAGAAACTACTAATTGCAGACTGCCCAAGACCTGGATAGTGTGCATTCCTGACTTGACAGCTAATAATTCTGTGGCACGATGAACCGACGACTTAGGTGCCTCGGAGAGCACGTTAAGCCGCGCCTAAAATACTGAACCGATTTTAATGAATGAGATGTCAATAGATTCGTAATAATGATACGGGTGACAAAGGTCGACTGCACGGTTGGCCGAGTGGTTTCAGCGGTCGCCATGCCGCTTGCTACTCAGCAAAATTCAGCGATATCTTACTAGGTTTAAAGACAAATTCAAGCTAGTGGACTCCCGCCCACGGTGACTTTTTGTAGCGATGCTGTCGCGCGTTTCGTAAACACGCAACAGCATCGCTACTAACCCACTATTGTCGCATTTGCAACGCGCTACAGCAAGGTGACTATGTCGCGGTCATTCAAACGAACCACCGTGTCGGACGACATCGGGTGAAGAATGGAGGCTGCTTTCGTTGCCGATGCTCCGGTTGCTGACGTGTAAGCAGCACAAAGACAGCATGACATGTTGCCTTAACGGAATCCATCTTGCAACTGTAGCGATCGCAGGTATTTTTGTACCATCACAGAATTGCGTTGCCGATAGATGCGCAACAGTATCGCGATTGAATCGTGGTTATGTGGGCGAGGGCACATAGCTAGCGATCGCATTGCAACTGTTTCGATGCGAATGCGCGACAGCATCGCTGCAAAAAGTCTTCGTGGGTAAGGGCCCAAGAAGAAGCAATTGTCGTAGGTACATCATGGGCACACCACTAAAACGATGTATTCAACCATTCTTGCAATTATTAAGCCGGATAAAACTGAACGTCAATATTTTATAGGTCTGCTATTTTTTCTATAAATCGTACAATAACCTTTCTTCGTATTAGTTACTGGAAAACATTAATTAAGTTCGAAAGATATCTAAAACTAGAAAGTTTTGCGTCTGGGTCGAGTATACATATGTTTATATTCATAGGTAGGTATGGAAAACTAGCCTCAACTTAGCCTGTCTCTCTTATTGCCCTCAGCGTGATGTTATACAGCGTGAACTACTTCGTTTACCATAAAAAGGGTAATAGTGAGCTAAACCTATAAAACATGATGATGTCAACGGGGACCAGCCAACAACGCAAGAGATATATAGTGCACAAGTGTCTATCCCCTCCATCTCATAATCCGATGGGACACGATCGGGGAGAGATCAGGCAGAACCGACGGCCGACGGAGGCACGGGGACTAAGACCCAAACTTAGAAACTCCAAGCAGTTATTAAGCCTTACTATACACACTACACGAATTACAATACACATGCATAATGTCTATTTTTCTTTTTGCTTTCTTCCGACTCCTGAGTTCGAGTCCGATCTGATATGACCTTCTACTCTTTAACTCCATCATCATAGAAAAAAGACATTAATAAATAAACTTCCTCAATAATTATGTTGTATGCCAAACGAGATTTAAAATCTGGTTTTTCTGTTTCCGAGATTACTGTGTCCAATAAAAAAAACTGTTTAACTCGTATATATTTAACTGGTAAAATATCCAAGGTCTTATTCTCATTTGAGAAGCAAAATTATAATTATGCTTTAAATGATAATAATAATAAATTCACACAACTTACAAACGGTAGATTGATCCTAAAGTATTGAATCCTTCCATCTTTCCGCCATCGTCCTACGCGATATAAACTTCATCCCCATCATCTAGATGGTTGGCAGTCCACAACCGTGCGATTTTCCCGAAACTTTCTGCCGCGCACAACAAAACTGTGGAATGACCTGTCGCCAATGGTGTTCCCGAACCAATAAGACCTTCAAACCTTCAAGAAAAGAGCGTACTCCTTCCTAAAAGGCCGACAACGCACTTGTAACGCCTCTGGTGTTGCGGGGGTCCACGGTAATCGCTTACCATCAGGCGATACGTCTGCTCGTTGACGCCATATAAAAATAAAACTCCCTACTTATATACTTCTTAATAAATACATGCATAAAATGTATGAATATGCAATTATTTTATTGTTGTAACGTGTGTCCCCTATTTTGTAAACTTATTGTATTTTGTAAAAATGAAACAAATGAAAGGTGAAATGTTACAAATAAACAAAACGAATGAATGAACAGACTGAGAAACTTCGCTTCCAATATTCGTCCCCTCTCACAAGTATTCTTTTTAAAAGTTTTCTTGCTAAGTTCTTCGATTTCTTGTAACAAAAGAACCAAAAAAACATGAATTAAAGTTCAGCATTGGAATGGGAAACCATCTATTAGTCATACCTTTTAAATGTCTCCAACATTTTTAATTAAACTTGTGAAGTGAAAGGGCACTGAATTCTCTTTGATTGTTTGAGAAAGAAAATCACTTAAGCCACGGCACCAAGTTGGAGTTTTCAATTTAAGAGTTGTAAAAACTTCCAGAAATCATTTATTAATGATAACAATAATATATTAGTACAAATTAATAAAAATAAATTAATAATTAATTTATAAAAAAAATAATATTTTGGTATATTTACTGCGTACTCCTTCTTAAAAGGTCGGCAACGCACTTGTGGTGCCTCGTGTTTTGGGTGTCCATGGGCGGCGGTGATCGCTTACCATCAGGCGATACATCTTCTCATTTGCCCAATTCAAGAAAAAAAAATTGTTGTCTGACTGTTTGTTTTGGTTAATCTCTGGAACGACTGGACCTATTTTGACGTGACTTTCACCGGCATACAGCTGATGATACGACGCTTAACGTAGGCGACTTTTTTTTAGACTAGTTTCGCTTAGCGGCGTTTCTCGCGTTCGTTGATGTAAAGGGGTTAACATAATACAATGTTACAATAACAACCGAACAGCTAGTTTATTGAATAAATTTTATCATGCGACCGTATTTAAGAAAGAGTAGCCGTGAGTTTGTTTGTCCTTACTTTTTGTAATGAAACGGCCTATACGAGCGGAGCACCAATGAAGAATGTTTCAAAAACGGGGGAAAATTTTCACGCCACGGGCAATATAAGACGCAAACGAGGTTGCGTGGGTCAGCTAGTAACTTATCCCATATAAGTTCTGCGATGATCTCACCTGCCTTTCATTTAGAAAAAAACCTACTTAATTGTTGTCATTAAAATAATTTTATAAGATTGCTGGCTATTAGTGTGAGAATATCGAGTGTAAGGGTTGTGAAACATTGTTTATTTATTTTACTTATTAACTAGCTATTAACCCACGCAACCTCGTTTGCGTCTTCTATTGCCCGTAGCGTGAAAATTTTCCCCCGTTTTTGAAACATTCTTCATTGGTGCTCCGCTCCTATTAGTAATAGCGCGATGATATATAGCCTATAACCTTCCTCGATGAATGTACTATCCAACACTGAAAGAATTTGTCAAATCGGACCAGCGGTTCCTGAGATTAGCGCGTTCAAACAAACAAACAATATCTTCAGCTTTATAATATTAGTATAGATTTATTTAAGGCATACATACAAAGTAAAGATAAACATTCACATAAAACAATTACAATACATACAACTTAATACATTTGCTACTTCAATTAAAAATATGCATGACATTTAAATATAATAACATGAATTCTAGAGTGAGAGTGGAGAACAGCAACACAACAAAAGATAATCACAAATTTTAACAACGAAAAAACAACGACTTTAAGAACTGGATCAAATTGAAATGGGACCACACAGAAAGCTTTCAAATAAAAAAATAATCATCAAAATCGGTTCACCCAGTCAAAAGCTATGAGGTAACAAACATAAAAAAAAATACGGTCGAATCGAGAACCTCCTCATTTTTTTAAGTAGGTTACAAATAAAAAATATTCAAATTCCTGTGCACTAACGAGATCACAGACAAAAACAAATATAACAAAATTCTACTAATATTATAAACGCGAAAGTTTGTGAGTATGTGAGTATGTTTGTTGCTATTTCACGCAAAAACTATAGAATGGATTTTGATGAAACTTTAACATTACATAACTTATACATCAGAATAACACATGTGCAACACAAAAAAAGGGGCATCAAGCTTGTGCATGCATTTTCTGACAAGATGCAAGTGTGTTGTGGCGACCTCCACATACAGCGCCATCTACCGAAGATACACTGAACTACGGAGCAACGTACAACACGAATAAACTACCAAACCTGAATCGCGCAGTAGAAGTTATCATATACACAACATCCCAACATCAACTGTTGGGCAGTAGCCCGCCAGGCATGATCACCTCGCCTGGTCGGAGGATCCTCCCTTTGTGTTGGGTGGAACATGATACCCGTTCCCCTACAGTGTCGTTGTCGTGCCGGTATAATGTTCCGAGACCCTAACTGCACCAGACATTAACATACAATGTAAAATTTATTCATAAACACATACTCACAGCAATTAAAATAGTACACAATAATTGCAACGATTATATTTTATAAAGAGCCATCAGCAATTATAAGAATACTAAGTTAACTCAAAGAAGTGATATCCGGGTCGAATGTATGCACATGAATTACTGTTCGTGATAAATTAATGAAATGAAATGACAAAGAAAGAAAGACTGCAGAAAATAGATATATGTGCAATAGAATAGAGTAGAATAAAAGATTATTGATTTCAGTATTACATATTTCTACATACTTAAATAAAAACGATAATGCCAAAAGCAAAAGGTTTGCCTGCACGGTTGGTCGAGTGGTTTCAGCGGTCGCCATGCCGCTTGCTACTGCGCCAAGTGTCGTGGGTTCAAATCCCACGCGGTACAACACTTTGTGTGATCCACGAATTGTTGTCCCGAGTCTGGATGTTCTTTGTGTACGTTTCATGTATGTTTGTAAAGTCCCCCACGACACAGGATGTTTATTACTAATGTGGGAGTTGTCTTTTTTAAAAAAAAAAGGTCTAAGTGTCAGCTAATGTTTGGATTGCCAAGCGTTGGTTTTCAGGTTAAAACTTTAAATGCCGTTTAAAAAAAAACTCGTTTAAAAGTATTACAATACAAAATTGTTATCGACAGTGATTTGAGCAAACAAACACACATTCCTCCGCCCCGTGGTTCGGCAATCCGAGGTGACGACTGAATAATGTTTTTTTTTTTATTATTATATAGCGGCAAACGAGCAGACGTATCGCCTGATGGTAAGCGATTACCGCCGCCCATGGACACCCGCAACACCAGAGGCGTTACAAGTGCGTTGCCGGCCTTTTAGAAAGGAGTACCTACGCTCTTTTCTTAAACTCAAACTCAAATCATTTATTCCCATAGGCCCCAAAAGGCACTTGAACACGTCAAAAATATAAACTTCAAAATATAAAACATCTTAAGTAATCAATTCAGTGATAAAAGGTACTAATACTAAATGCACTCAAATGATTTGAATTACCGGAGCTTAGATTGATTTCGATTCAACTCAAAGGTTTAAATTGAAATCAATCCAAGTACCAGCTCCGATGGGTATTGCATTCATGAGAAGAGCTGGTGAGAAACTCATGTGCACCATCTTTTCAAATAATTCATACTTAAAGATTTGAAGGTCGACGACTTTTCTGTACCTGTGTTTATAAGACGGTACTGTATAGTGTATACAACGTTTTCAGTAGCAACAACTTACTACGTTATTATCTTCGTGGTCATTGTGCTTATTCTAAGATTATGTTGATCATTATTGGCTTGGACAGAATAACAGCGGCTGGCATGTCCTGCATCGTCATCCATATTAAACACTGTTAATAATTATAAGTTACTTTGTAATATAAAGCCAAAAATAAAGGTTTTCTTATTCTTATGCCTACACAAACATAAAAGAGTAATTGAAGCCAACTGCTTTCTTACACACGATTTCTATAAAAAGATATCAGCTGTGTAATGTCTGATTTACCGAAAATAAATTATTGCATGTTTTTATATACTCCCGTTTTATAAATATATCCAGTGTTAGCTGTATCGGGCGTTGCCGGTCGGTGGTTTACAACACCGTACTGTTTTGGGAACTAGTTATATCTACCAGCTGAACCCCGTGGTTCGACAATAACCGCAGGTAACGCCGCGGGGCGAAGCTAGTCTAGAACAGTAGCCTAAGCTCCTTATATCATTAGCTACCTAGCAGTGATTAGCCGGAACAAACAGACAGACACAAAAATTAAAAAAAAAATTTGGTACATTAACGTATGTAGGTACACATACATGTAAGTTGTCACTAGCGGTTGTCTGCGGCTTTGTCAGTAATATAATTTGAAAATTTTTTGAGTAGGTATATTAGCTGACCCGACAAACGTTGCTTTGCCATAAAAAGGAATATATATTTTAAGGGTGGGTCAATAAAAATCGCGATGGAAAAATAGGGGTTGATCGTAGAGGGTTGAAAATTCAGGGTTGTATGTATTTTCTAATGCTGTAACATAAAAAAAATCTAAAAATAAAAAAAAAAATTAGGAGCATTCCAGTCGGGTGCGCAGATATTTCCGACGGGCCATGTACCTTTACGATTGGCATAGTGGTTTAAGCGATCACCACGCTGCTGCCAACTTCAACTAGTCTTGTGGGTTCAAATCTCCTGTAGGACAACACTTTGTGTGATTCGCAAATTGTTCTTCTGAGTCTGAATGTTCTTTTTAGTACTTTTCATTTACGAGTATGTGTGTAAAGTCCCTGTTATTATGGGATATGTTAGCTACCTACCAGTCCCGTAAAAAGCGGTCTAGCCGTTCAAGAGATTAGCCGGAACAAACAGACAGACCTTTTATTAAAATAGATTTTTTGATGTAAATACCGAATGTAGGTACTTTTATGAAAAGCTGTTTATTTGGAATTACAAACAGACACTTCAGTTATTATATTTGTATAGATTACGTCAGAGGGTGTCGTACCCTCTGACGTCAGAGCTCGATATTAATAGTCAGGTGTCCTTTATCGTGAAGGGGTAACTTATGTAAACTTATAGGTTGTCACCTCAAATGCGTCACTGGGGTTTAATTGTAGCCTTCTAACAATCGCTTGTGATGCTTATTCAATTTCTAATTGATTGTGTTGTTTTAATTGGATTTTACAATTTTTGTCCGCGCGCATTTGACCTGACACAAAAACCGTGGGAGAGCCACGTTTCGGCATGCATGGGCCGGCTCGACCGAATCTATATGCATTTGTATTATAGTCCATAGATCAGTTCCTGAATAACCGAGTTTTGCTTTTTTGCTTTAAATTGTCAAATTAAACCTAGCTAGATCGATTTATCGCCTCCGAAACCTACACCGCCTAACCGCCTCTGCATACAAAATTTTATAGAAATTAAATAAATAAATATTTCGGACATCTAACACGCAACGCCATCTAGTTCCAAGCTAAGCAGAGCTTGTGTTATGGGTACTAGGCAAGTAATTAATAATGAAGACATAGGTATATACTTTTTTTTTGTAAATACATACATCTACACATAGAAAACACCCAACCTTGAAACAAATATTTGTAGATCACACAAATACTTGTTAACAATTTAGGATTTAAAACCGAAACCTCAAGCACAGCAGTCGCATTCACTACCACTGCGCCACCGAGGCAAAATTGTTGGAGCTGTTACCGAGATTCAAATTACATATATTAAAAAAAAATGTTCGTATTAGATATCATTTTAATTTATATAATAGAAGCAGATTTTTTTATGCAAAGTTCACAAACCACGTGCTACCGATATAGTTCATAATTTTAAATAATAACATAGTATATACATATACACATGTAGGTACTTAAGTAAACCCCACACAAATACAAGGAAATTGCCGTGATAACAATACGTATTACTATTGTATACACTTGAATAGACTGTCGCTGTGTGTGTAACCATCGATTCGGAAATTCTCTGTGAAACCAAGTGTCGACTTGTATTTCAGAGTTATTCAAGTCAGTTGACGCTGACGCCTCAGTATTATGATTCCAACATGACATTAAAACAGAGTGAGAACGTAATCAACCCGTCACACATGACTTACCGCGTAGGTACATGTTCTCTGGTCCGTACGCACTCAGCTATCGTACGCTAATGGCTACTGACCCAAGAAAGCGACCAGGGGACTGAGGGAAAATTATTATTTATAGCTAGCGCGTTGCTAGGATTACATGCCCGTTTAAGCGAAATCTCCTAAAGGTTTAGATAAATCTTTTTGTCTTAGTTCAAAGTCAGGGATGAATGGCTAATTATGTTAATAATATCAGTGGTTAGGGTCGACGGTAAACTGCGTACTATGGATTGTGACGTCATAACTCATTTTACGTCACATATTTTTTGTCTATATTCAACATCAACGTGTTGTTGATACTGATGGGTTTTGACTGTTGACTTCAAAAGCCAGTCTCTTTAACCGTGGGAGAGCTACGCTTCGGCATGAATGGGCCGGCTCGACCGGAGTGATACCGGCTTCACAGAAAACCGGTGTGAACTGCACTTGTTGCGCTGTGTTTCACCGAGTGAGTGAAGATACCGGAGGCCAATACCCCAACCCCTCCCCCCATCCCCCTCCCCATCCCCCTCCCCATCCCCCAAAGGCCGGCAACGCACTTGTGACGGCTCTGGTGTTGCGAGAGTCCATGGGCGGCGGTAATCGTTTACCATCAAGCGATAAGTCAGCTCGCTTGCCCCATCGCTTCCATAAAAAAAGTCTAAAAAGTAGCCTAAGTTACTCATCAACTAGCGGTCCAGTGGTTTCAGAGATTAACCGAAACAGACAGAAAAAATAATTAACTTTTTTGATGTAAGTGTAGGACATGCTTACTAATGCACTGAGTGAAAAGATGTTAATTTGATATTACAAACAGACACTTCAATTTAATATAGATAGTTATTTTTATTTATATCTCTACTAATATATTTACTCCATATGAATATATCTGTAGCGTCATACTAATATAATCACCAAACATTTTTCATATTCCAACTTTATTAATATTGGTAAGTCGAGTTAAACGGAACCGTCTAGATATACAGCAATTGATGCCAACACACGATATTGCGATCAATAAATGGGCAAAGTTTTCGCATTAGATGTGAGATACGACCCTTTATCATATTGAAATTATTGAAATTTAATTACGATGTAACAAACTAGAAGCAAACTTATAAAGTAATTTGGTTCTTTCTCGAATTGCTTTTAAATTTATTTAATACTAGATGAGTCCCGTGGTTTTTGTTCTACCTTTACAACCGCGAGTAACACCGCAGAGCAAAGTTAGTCTAAAAAAATGTAGCCTAAGTTACTCCGTATTACATCAGCTATCTACCAGTGAAAGTCCCATCAAAATCGGTCAGATAGGTTGGTATATAGTTTGTTTCAAGATTTCCTTGCAGTGTGTTCTGCGTAGTTTGCACCCCAATTGCCTCTTACGACACCCATGGGATAACTAGGGGTGGTGACATTCTAGATGTGGGCGCTGCAAACGACCTGGGACAGGTGACACCCCGGTGCGGCCGAGGAGGTGTCTCGTCTGAGGCGGGTCGGTGTTGTGCGTCATACTGTGTAGAACGGTGTGGCGGGACAGTGTCCCGTCCCAGGGGTGACTGTGATTACCCCTGGATGTACCTCAGTCGTGAGGTATGGCAGAGGGGACTCCAGAAGGCGCCGATGCGTTCCTGGAGTGCAGACTGCCGTGGTAGACCGCCGCGGGGTTTAGTGAGTAGACCTGTCCTCATGGAGTCCCACACACGCTCTTCGTCTCCCCACGAACGAAGAGTATGGTGGGAAAAGCATTACATAAGAAAAAAAAGGGTGGTGACGTTCTTTACCCGAAATAAATAAACAAAATATGATTTTTTAGAACCGTACATAAAGATGCTTACCGTAGTCACATAAACTTAGAAACTGGTTATCGCTCAGCATTGATACTGAAATGCTTGCAACTGAAAATTCGCTTGAACGAACATAATCCTTGGTTTTTACCAGCGGATATCGTTTTGAATTTTAAAAAACCTTTTTTTAGTATGGCAACAATTTTGCATCACACTTTAAAATAACAAGGAGTCGGTTCAAAAGAAAACACACGTAACCTTCGATGATACACGTACAACATTTATTTTGTTTAATTTTCGTGTAACATGTAATTTGTACATATACCGTGGTCCACATTATTTAGAGTATGTTAACAATAAACTGATATTATACTTGATCATAAAACAAGAAAATCTCGTTATTAACAAATTGGCTATAATATAAAATGTAACAAAACCTTCACATTACATAAAATCGTTGAAAAAAGTATGCAACCAACCGCTCCAAAAGCGTAATGCCATACCATAAACACTAAAAGCCCTTTTTTTTTCAATAAAAGATCGCACTTATCGCTTGTCATTTTCAGTTAACAGTAAAATGGCCCAGCGAACAAGGAAAAAGGTCCCTGTAGATAGGTTTATATTGGTCATTTGTATTCTATTGTATTTTACATACATTCATACTGTATGATATTATTTCAACGTTTATTTATCTTTTTTTTTTGGTTCTGTATCCCCTGAAGTGGTATTATTGGCTGTGTTATAATTTCAATATTTGTAAATACTCCTCTCTTTACTCGACTATAAAGCCATTAAAAAAATAATAACTAAAACCTTTAGTCTTTCATATTGGTGGTATAAATATACACGTGTTATACACAACTTTATAACATCTAAAGGTTTGACTGAAAGAAAACGCCTGTCTCAAGCCGTTATGCCAAACCGGCTTTTACCCGCAGCTCCGCCAGCGTATTTATCGGTTAACACGGTAAAGAGCCTATAGTCTTCGTCAAGAATAACATTGCTAACAGACGGAGTCTTACTTTCGAATTTATAAGATTAGTATGGATGTTTTTGTCGTGGGAGAACCACGCTTCGGCATGCATGGAGCGTCTCGACCGGAGTGATACATCCTCACTCACTCGGTGAAACAGCGCCTGCGCTGTGTTTCACCGAGTCAGTGAGAATACCGGAATCCCATACCCCGACCCCTTCCCCCATCTCTCTCCGCATCCATTAAGGGTCAGCAACGCACTTATGACGCCTTTGGTGTTGGACACCCTCCATGGGCGGCTGTAATCGCTTACCATCGAGCGATACGTCTACTCGTTTGACCGCTACAACATAAACAAAAATGTCTGTGGGAAGTTTAAACAAATAAATATACTCGTATAATTCGAACATTTATACATCAAAAGCGAGGACCAAAGAAACTGAGTGCGTGGGACACTCACCACGAATGTTTTACGCTCCGTTGCGGTTAGATATAAAATACAGATAAGATACATTGTAGTTTGTGTATCATATTATTGCAACATATCGTCGTTGTCAAACCAAAATCTGCTATGTGCACTTTTTGCGATTTTCACTTTTTGACCTTTTCGTATAGTTCACAGCCCTATCTACCGTATAAAAAAACTTTTATGTGTCTATGAGCACTGTACGATGATCTATGACCACTTTTTAAAATATGCTATGTGCCGCGGCTACATTTTTGTCAAATAAAATCTGCTATGTGACACACTGCTACATTGAAAGTTGTTATGTGTTTAGTCTAAACAAATAGCAACATTGTTAAAGCTTATTTATACTCAATATAACGATAACAATACATTGAAAAGATGATCCTTTGTACTTTTATACTTCTGCATTGCAAGAATATTCGAGCGAAAATACTTTGCTGTTTATTTACATTTACCCTCAAATTTCATTACTCCGAATAATACTGTCTTTGTAGTTGTACTGTACTTCTAATTAGTCCCGATGACGTATTAGCTTATTAGTACAGACGTATTTCAAAGTTAAAAGTGCATTAATATGGTGTGTTTGATTAAACTCTACAATGATTAAGGGAAAGAAAATTGTCGATTTAGTTTTAACTACCAAGGAGAAATGTTTACAAGATGAAAATCAAAAGGTGTTATGCCAACCTCACGGCTATTCATCGACTCTGAATCCAGATCTGATAAATAACGACGAGATAAATCAACCGTCTACATCTTCGGGCGTAGGTATATGCAAGCATATCAATAAATTGGACCCCGGAACGGAGTGATAGTTCATCTTTTCCTACAACCATAAAGGAAGGATGATGGAAGATGAGAGCTAGAACAGACTACGCCAAAAGCAGCTCGATCAGTGTTAATGTGGCTACTAAGAATAGACGAGGTACGGTATCAGAATGCTTGGATTTACTACCGAAAGTGCCAAGTCACTATTGTCGAGCATCATCAAAGCGCATTTACATCGAGTCAACTTTTCGATCACATCTGCATATGCATGCCATTTACAAAACCTGGTTTAATGAACAAAATAAAAAATCAGTAAACACCTTTTTAAGTGTACTTTTAATTCACAAACCGCGAAAGGATCAGTGCGACGTTTGTTCTAGTTATCAATTAAATAATGTTTCGCAACAGGACTATGATACTCATATCCTAAAAAAAGATAAAGCGCGTCATGCTAACAACATAGCAATAGAAAACTTAAAGAATAACCCGGACAGCATAGTAATAACTGTTGACGTGCAGAGTGTCTTTAGTCCTTTTAGCAACAAAATTACTTGCTGGTGCATTGTATTATAAACAAAAACTAGAGTAACGCCTCTGGTGTTGCGAGTGTCCATGGCGGCGGTAATCGCTTACCATCAGGTGATACGTCTGCTCGCTTGCCCCCTATATAATAAAAAAAAAGTGTCATAATTTTACGATTCACGATTCTCGTTCTAAAGATGTCACTATTTATTGTTGGCATGAAGGTGATCGAGGAGGTACATGCAATAAATTTACAATCTGTGTAGCAGAGCTTCGTCATTCACAAAATTATACAATCCTTCCGCAACGAAGGCAGGCTAGGCATAGGCATATATAACGAAGGTTGGAAATAACACAATCCAAGTTCAGTCAACTACAAGAACTTAAACCATTTATAGACAGTGACTATCGTCCATTTTATGATTTTCTTAAATTTAAGTACGATTAATACTTATTTCCTTTCATTTTTAATCATTAAATACTAATTTAAATCCAATATATTTTTATTCAATACCTGTTATGTGCCTATGATTGACCATTTAAAATCTGTTATGTGCACAAATTACACAATTTTTAAAATAATAAATATATTATTAAATCTTTGTGGTTAGAAAACAATTAACTTTACGTATAATATCTATAGCTTTCATTTGATATAGTTCTTAAAATTTACCTTCTTACAAAATTTTATACGAAAATGTTTTTACTCGTTATTTCAAAATCGTGTTTTTGCACATAGCAGATTTTGGTTTGACAACGACGATATATTTAACTAGCTGACCTGCTTCTATTGCCCGTAGCGTGAAAATTTTGCCCCGTTTTTGAAACATTCTTCATTGGTACTCCGTTCCTATTGGTATTAGCGTGATGATATATAGCCTATAGCCTTCCTCGATAAATGGACTATCTAACACTGAAATATTTTTTCAAATCCAACTAGCGGTTCCTGAGATTAGCGCGTTCCAACAAAGAAACTCTTCAACTTTGTAATATTAGTACAGATTTATAGGAACATTCATTGTATACACTGGTTTATTAATACGACGGCATATTAAATGCGTGAACGTAAACTATATGGAATTATTAAATATAATTTTAGTGGTCGGTAGTATATTACAAACCTATTCAAATATAATTACGTCTGTGGCGCAGAGGTTGCGTATACGACTACTGTGCTTGTGGTCTCCGGTTTGATTCACCAAATGTTTGTATGACCTGCATCGGAGTTTGGGTGTTTTTTTTATGTATAATATGTATTTATATCAGTAGTCTATTACCCATAATACAAGCTCTGTTTAGTTTGGGACTAGATGGCGTTGTGCGTTAGATGTTCGAAATAATTATTTATTTATATTTATAAATTTAATATGAATGGCAACTCGTGAAATTTTTAATCAAGTTACACCGTTTTGCATACGAGTGCAATGAGTAAAAGTTCAAAAAGATTTGTAAGTACCTATTACATCGCTTTGAATTGTCTGACATTTAATGTAGGTTGCTCTGGTGGTCAGAGATGGACTAAATTTCAATTATAAAGTCGAAAGTTACTGTGTACGCTCACACGACTAAACCGCTGCGCTGATTTTCGAGAAACTTGGCATGGTGATACTTTCATTATTGAGTGAGGACATAATATGCTTCTTTTTAACGCAATAATCGACGGTTAAAACTAATATTAGTCATGCTGCATTTGCTAGCCATTTGCTCCCACTACTTGTAGTATTTAGCAATAACGTCGGCGGGCTCGACCGGAATGATACCATGACGTCACAGACAACCGGTGTGAAACAGCGCCTGCACTGTGTTTCACCGAGTGAGTGAGGATACCGGAGGCTCATACCTCAACCCCCTAAAGGCCGGCTACGCATTTGTGACGCCTCTATTGTAGGGATGTTGCGGATGCCAATTTTTTCACATCCGCGGATGCGGATGCGGATGCGGATTTTTGAAGGCTCACATCCGCGGATGCAGATGCGGATGCGGATGTTTAAAATCCTATAAAAATACAGTTTATGAATATCGAATTAAAACAATTACTTTATAAAGTAATTGTTAACATTTTATTAGGGAGCGTTCAAGTATTACGTAACGCAACTTTTGAAGATTTTTGAACCCCTCCTCCCCCCTGTAACGCATCGTAACGTTTTACGAAACCCCAGAAATTGCGTTACGTAATACTCGAACGCTCCCTTATATGTTCTATAATATTCGTATTAGTAAATGAAGTTAAAAAGTTTAATCGTTTTTTTATTTTTTTATTTTTCTTTAGCCGTTTTCCAAATTTCATTGACATTTTTTTGTCACAGTTGCGCTGGCAAGTTAGTATGAGAGCCTTTATAGGCCGAGAACAGCTGATGATACAAATCTCCCTCTTTTGAGGACATTATTACAGTATGAACACTATGAACTCACTTCAATAACACCAACTGACTACAGCAATTTGATTCTGCATAAACACTAACGAATACTAACAACGAAAACAATAAATAACGTACAATATAATCTAGGGATTCCCCGTAAAACGTAAACGAAAAGGTTTGCCAATTTGGGAGTTTTAATTCCCTATTTTTTTATTTAAAAAAAGAAACAGTGTTACGTAACGTATTATAAGAAAGATCCCTTCCCGCCCCTGTAACGCATCGTAACGTTTTACGAGAACCCCCCTCTCCCCCAAATTGCGTTACGTAATACTTCAACGCTCCCTTATTGAAAATTAAAATTAACTATAATGCTCTTATTTTTTTTAATTATGTAAAAACAAATGTTCGTATTAGTAAATGAAGTTAAAAAGCGCATTATACTTAATAAAAAGTAATATTGCCGCCTTTTCTGATTCAAGGCGTTTACGGAGAAGAACATCAATTAAACCAACGCTACTAAACAGTTGTTCACTAGGAATACTGCTGCTTAAAAATCTTCGCGCGGAATCAGTAATTTTCATTATTTTAGGCCCTTCGGCATTGGTATTAGGAGAACCAGGAAAAAATATTGTCAGTATTTATTATAATCAAAATGTTTGGTGTTTAATTGGTCATTAACACGTGCGAACGGCACTCGCCATTCGCTGGCCCCGCCCAATTTCTTTCTTGTCGCAACTTGTATTACATTCTCATCCGCATGAACATCCGCGTTGATTATTGCGGATGCAGATGCGGATGCAGATGTCCAAATCCATGCGGAAGCTCCGCATTTGCGGATGCGGATGCGAATATTCGCAACATCTCTACTCTAGTGTTGCGGGTGTCCATAGGCGGCGGTAATCGCTTACCATCAAGCCATACGTTTGCTCGTTTGTATTCCATAAAAAACGACAGAACCTAAAGTCGTACTTAGTACATCCATTTCACCAAACTGACATATTACAAAATAGATGTGATTGATCATTTAACACGCTGAGATGCCGTGATCCGGCTGCTGGTCAATCGAGATAAACTAAATAGAGCGGATCTCGCGTAATTGTGACACACGTGTGGAGATGTACTTGTTTATTCTTCCAATAGTTTTTCTCGGGAACCCACGTGTGTCGTCGATTATTGCAAGTAACGAATTATTATAAAATAATTCGACTGCGTCAATATCTGCCATCTTTGTTAAATTCATTGAATAACTGAAAAGATAAGAAAGAAAGAAATTAAATTTTATATTTTTATTTTTTTAAAGTTGAGGATGTACCCAGTGTCACTCTCACTACGACTACGACTAAGACGAATCTATTGACATCACTCACATAAAAATACGACAAGCCGTTTAGGCTCTGGGGCGTGCCAAAGAAATATACATACCTACATAGAATAGAATAGAAAACTCTTTATACACCGTTTAACAAATTTATAAGAGAGTACAGAGATGAATAATATTTATTGTAATGTACAAAGAACGGCCTTATTGCCAAAAGCAATCTCTTCCAGGCAACCTTAGGATGGATCAAAGGTATCGGAGAGATAGTAGCAGTTGACAGTGAAATTAATTAAAAAAAGAAAACAAAATAAATACAACTACAACATACAAACATACACTCGAAAAATATAACCCTCCTCCTTTCGCAGTCGGGTAAAAGTAGCCTTTGGCCTTCCTTGAGAATCAAAATATCTCCATGTGAAATTACATTGAAATCGGTTCAGAGGTTTAGCCGTGATAACTTAACAAATAGTTACGTTCGCATTTATATTAGGTATAACTAGGGATTGGATACTGAAAACGGGCTTGATTTCAAAAAATCCACTGTCTTTTACTCACGGCACCTCTTTTCTTAAATATATACAAAATACGTAAAAATCAGTGTGTATCCAGAGGCAGAGGCAAATCGTGTAAATATAAGATTAATTTGACTTGTTAGGTACAAGGTAAACACACCATCTGTAAATAGTCATGTAATATACTCCAAAAAAACTTATTTGCGTTGTTTGCGCTAATAACACAATAAGCTGAAAGTGATATAAAGGAAATTGTACTCGTATAACCTCCGTCACAAATAAAATTTTATGAAATTGAATATTTCAGCGACTAATATTCTTAAAGATAAAGGAACTAATAACTAAATATTTTGAGAGATTACTCTTCTAGAAGTAAGAACTTATTTTTCCAAGAAATACTGTGGTGGAAAAAAATAAAACCAATAAAAGAAAGTTCATAAAAACAGAGCTTTTCATTCAATATATAAAATAACTTAGATACAAAATATACAAAGCATACGTTACGTGATGACGTCAGCGTATCATTATCAAATTGATTTTGATGACGCCAACATTTAAGTCCCTATTATTGTGAGACGCACAGCTGTGGTCGTAACGTGGAGTTAAGAAATCGTATGAGAATAGTCATCAATATTTTATAGCTGACTATATTTCGGGATCTGATCAGCTTATAACCTCAATGTATTTACTGCACCCGTTATTTTAGTGTTTTCTGAGCATTTTATTATCAAACAACGGAGCGTAATAACTGTAGATAATATATTTTAAAGGTACAAGTAAAATTCGGGTTTGGAAAATCTCTGCATTCATCATTTGTGTATGAAGTTACAAATGAGAATACTAAAATTATATTGAAATGCTTTGTAAATTAAAAGTACTATATTGTAAGTATATTACAGATCTAATATACGATTATAAAGATGATCACAGATATGAAGTTATTTCAGTACCTGAACTATTTCAGATGCTGATTGATGGCAGAGTGGAACTTACAACTTTGAATTTACACCTGGGACTTTTGTTAAAGTTCTCGCTTTATATGTTGCTTCGGATTTTACATGCATACGTACTGAACACTTAATTTCGCGGAATTTGGTTATTTTTTAATAGAAAATCTGTAAGAAAAACCACGAATTTATTAAAATGTCGAGTGAGTGAGTGAATACGGGCTTATCTTAATTTTCTATAACACTTTGTATACTTGAAATAATGCTTTACTACAAACAATTGTTAGGTCATGTTACATAACTACTAGTAGTAGTTATTCGCATATCTACTATTATTCGCACCTAGAATTCACTAATCCGAATGACGTCATGGCGTAGTGTAAACTAACAGTATTATACAAATGAATGCTGAAATAATACAATGTAAATAACATTTTAGTTATTAAACAAATATACAACGGTTACTGTAAGTTAAACAGTGGCCTTGTGGATTTAGGCCCTAATAGGTTGATGGGAGAGAGCTTTTCTAAGTACTTCGCATGTTTTACGTAGCTACACGTGTGTTAAATGTAAAAGGCCACTTATGAAATGAACTGAAGGGAGAGTCAACTATAAATATAATGTATGCGTGATGCGGATAGTTTTATCTTTTTTTTTTCAAGTTGAATTAGTGAATGACACTAACAGTGTACAAGATTAAATCTCAGCGAAAATATGACATAATTAACTCCACGATAGTCCTTTACCTAATGAGAAACTGTTTGTAAAAGGTGTTTTAGCTTAGGTAGGCACATTCCTGCTCGGTTTGATTAAACAATGAAATTAGCCACTGGCCCACAGTTATCCAATAAACTACACCAAACCAACTTAATAAATTTCACTAATTGTTTTTATTTCTGGTAATGGATACTAACACGAATTAACTGGAACTTTAAAAGCTTTTAGTTTTTCATTTCTTGTCTTAAATTGTAGTCATGTTATGTTTCAATAAAAATTTACGTTGTGTAAATTTGTTTCCAAGTAATGCTTTTATTACATCACAACCGGACCTCTATCTGGTACGAAATCAGTCCGACATTCCCGAAATCTTCAATAATCATCTACACTTTTTAGTTGTCCACTGCTGACATTGGTCTTTCCTTAGAAATAAATTTTTGGCTTATACCACGATGACCAGAAAAGTTAGTTTGGGTTTGTGTCACTTTTCTCTTAGCAGTTCTGTTGTCCTGATAGTTTGTTCCATTAGTCGACTCACTCGGATATCCTCTTGAATATAACAGTTTAGTCTTAAAAGTAAATTATATGTTTCTAACATAGCACATAATTTGTAAATCACCCGACATAAACATGAATGAAAAGCAGAAAAGAAAATTAAGCGTTACATTACATGTACTTACAAATAACATTTTCAGTGTCAACACTGTCAATAGCCAGTTTGATAGGTAATTTCCTACAGTTGTAAAAGATAATAACCCAATTTCGTCCCTCCTTTACACTTCACAGATCACTATAATGTGTTATTTCCTCATCATTTCCCGCGCGCTTTTGTACTAACTGATACTACAACATCATCATTATTCCTTGTGTACCTATTATTTTCTACATCATCGTCTATTTCACTTATCTCATCACATATTAATGACCAGAAATATCTTTAAAACTAAATTCTCCTTCCCTGCATAACATTCATATTGCCACAAAATAATATTAGAGGACATTTTCTACGCGAAACGATACAAGATGGCGTCATTACCGGAACGTTTTCCCGCCAACGCAGCCGCCATGACACTTCTCTTGAACACAAACTGACAGTCTGTATTGTCCCTCAGAGGTTCATTTAAACGCAGACTCCACAAGTGGGTAGATGATAATAAATATATGTATAAAACACTTTTGTCGACTTGAATGGACTTTCTAAAACAAGTACATTTTCCTTTTGAATGTTGACGCGAGTTGATGAATATCTTATAAACTCTACCTTACTTAGACATGTAGTAGGTTTTGTGTAAAATGCTTACATTTTGTCTGATGGACTGAGAGTACAAAGTTGGTATACATTGTTATTCACATTTAAAATTCTGAATTACGAGGAGAGTCAACAAGCCCTGGAGTAGTGTGCCCAGTACGCCAAATATTTTCAGCGAAAAATTTAAGTGGTTTTTATTTAGATGCAAGCCTGCGGTAATCTTTTAACAGGTTTTATTGTTTATTTGTTATTAAATAGGAATCACCGGTTCTTTTTGGGGTGCCGAACCTCAAAAGGAAAATCTGAATTCTTTTGTGTATGTAAATGAGAGCATTGTCTAGGCTTGTAATATAAGTTTATATTTAGTATCTTTCTGGTGGTTTTGAGTGTTTCCCCGGCCAACCCAAATGTCCTGCTGGTGGTAGTGTCGTGCTTCGGGCCGTTAATCTTGACTTATACCGGTTAGGCAACACGATGGCTGGGGCTCGTATACCGTCTGTATGGACAGGCTGACTCAATATTATGATGGTCCTTTCTTCAAAAAACCAACCCAGATCTTATACTGTACTCGCATAGATTTTTATTATTGTGTAAATAATCATAGATTTTTATTATTGTGTAAATATCTGTAAAGATTTACTTACAAAATTATCATAACGGAACCCTTATAGAATCGAGGGGTTTGTATTTAGTAACTTCACTCACTCTTTGAAATTTATTTCTTTAAGAGTGACTCATGTTAATTTATTTTAGAAAATAAATTACAATCATACAAATTATTTAGTGTTAATCGACAATATCTAAGATTAAAATTAGGATAAAGTAACACATAGACATACTGTCAAAATATAATAAACTTTAGTACCAAAAAAGAACATTTTCGACTTGACCTAAATATTTATGTCATTCAAAGTGTTATCGCTCGTTCGCCCAAACGTGATTATAAATAATGCGATAAAAACATCACTTACATTTTATCCATTTCTGTTTTAAAAATTTACCCGAAATAACAAGAATACCTGAGCCGCACGTTCGTGTATTACGTCAGGCCTTCATTGATTATTATTCTATATACTAAACAGGGTTCAATAATTCATAAGATACAGATTATCGTTAAACGAATATCAGACAAAGACCTACCATATATAATTAACCTTTATATTAAAACTTCTCGTAATCCATAACACAGGTTTTCCTGTATATACACCTCTCTCTCTCACAAAAGAATAATTGTTACTTCTATATCTATCTAAACAAGCAATTCTTGTATATAAATAAATATATATGTATATATAACCTGAATCTCGAATACGTCTCCAACGATTTTCTTGGAATTTAGTATGCGGGGGCGATAAATCTCATCTAGCTAGGATGATCTTTTGGAAAGGTTACGAAAAATAAATACCGAGCAAAATTTGGTTATCCAGGTACTTTGTTTTACTGGATCTCAACTTATCTTTGTGAAATAGTAATAAGTAAATAAATTATTGGGCTACTGACTGCCTCTGTGGCGCAGTGGTAGCGTATGCGACTGCTGTTCTTGAGGTCTCGGGTTCGATTCCCGGGTCGGACCAAATGTTTCTATGACCTACAAATATCTGTTTCGGAGTTTAGGTATTTTCTATGTATAATATGTATGTATTTACAAAAAAAAAGTATATATGTATTCATATCAGTTGTCTAGTACCCATAACACAAGCTCTGCTTAGCTTGGGACTAGATGGCGTTTTGTGTAAGATGTCTGAAATATTTATTTATTATATTTACTGGGCTTTCAATAAAATATCACTGATATATGAAATTATCTTCCACCTTTAAGGTGATACTTTAACTTCAAATTTGAATGGAACCAAATGGGAATTCTGGAGACCTAACTACTCCAGGCTTTAACATTCTGGTCCCCTGGCCCTTCTCTTTTCTGTCAAATAATCTGAACAACCGTCTTCTTAAAGCTTCTCAAAACTAAACTAAGTCTCCATGCTACATAATTAATGTTATTTCGGTTAACTGCTACTTAATCGTGCGCCATAAATATCACATAAGTACCGTCCGTCCCGAACACCAATATAAGGCGTGTCTTTTAGATATATTGAGTTTCGTAACGACACGGTCATAACACGAATATAATTTGGACATAATGGCGGATAATATTATGTCCAATTGGTCGTGTAAGCTAAGTGTGTCGTGGTCACGATATTTTTATTGGTCATTGTTATGATATTGTAATGGGTTAATTTATGGATATTCATGTCGATAATATAATTTGACATTAACTTCAATAATCTGAAATTGATACTGTTTTCACGATGGCTCTCATCGGTTGGAGTGATCCCGGAGAAAACCAATTTAAAGCAGTTATTGCGCGACCGAGTTTATGAAGTAATCGGTGTTCAACCCCTCAGTTACAAACAAATATACACCTGAAAAACACAAGCCCATAAAGGCGTGTTAAAATTAACCGGAACTACTTTAACAAACATCTGATAGCGTAGTTTCTTAGGTACTTTCAAGGTCTCTGTATAATGCATCTCTAGTTTGTCTTCATATTCAATGCAATTTAATCCCGTTATCGATACCGACAGCCCTGAACGTTCTAGAGAAAACGTCTCAATCCTGTCTTATTCATATAAGTCTTAGATGCAAAAGAGTGTAAATCGTCTATATTTATGCATTGTGTAGGGTATGTTGTACTTCTATGTATCTATGTAGAAAACTCAGTGTTGGCTTGTGTATATTTGTTTTATCCAATACCATCGTATCAAATACATTATTATATGTCAAATCATACTATTTTCTATTACGCATCTACCACATCATATTTTCACATCACCTTAAGGTTGACTGACAAAAAAGTTTAAATACATAAACCGTTCAAACACGTTTGGCCTAGTGGTTAAGCGGCCACCATATCGTTCCCTACTTCGCCAAGTGTTGTGGGTTCAAATCCCACATGTAATAACACTTTGCGTGATTCACACATTGTTCTTCTGTAACTGGGTGTTACTCTCGCAAATAAGGCGCCAAAATCAATCAAGCTGTAACTAGAAAGCTAGCCAAATAAAATATACATTCAAAATACGTAACCCTACTTTTGGTGCAGTCGGACAAAAGCCGGCAAATTTTATGTAAAAATTATGTACAAGCTTAATGTTAAGTTAAACATAATTGCTATCTTGTTTGCGTGTCACAGAGAATTAAACAGTTAGCTTTGCCAACACACTACATACGATTAATACATAATGCGATACATGACTGCTCAGCCCATGTCACTCTAATGTGCGTGAGCATTGAAGTGAAGTGACAGTATCATCTCAAAGGTTAGAGGGCTCAGCATTCCCGGTAATAGACGGTTCTAGTTGACTGGTTTCATCTAATGTCGTATGAGCCTCTGTGCTATTTCTTAACTATTTCAGTACTTCTTTTTCCTACGCTGGTAGGTACCTGTTTTAATTTCCAATATTTTTTTTTTAAAAGGGGTGTGTTTACTAGGATATTTTCTTTAAAATATTTATTACAATTTAAGGAAAACATTAAAAAACGGCTAGTTTGACTGTTTCGTTCAATTATCACTCATATCACAGGAGTACAAAGTGTTACACTATCTTTCATTGATGAATTGATATTTTTACTAACGTCTTTTACCGCCAAAAGAGAAACTGAGGTATTAAACGCCCTCATGCCGCAGGCTGATAATTAGTCCCATTTACCTTGTAGGACACAAGTCTATTGCCGTCAACCCGAAACACATATTTGAAACAAAACAAACTTACACATTTATCATAATTTTTTTTTTTTTACTCATGGAAACCACCAACGAGCCGTCACCCCACCGGGGTTTGCGGCGGGGTGGTTTGTCGGAATCGAACCGACTAAAACCACACGGTGTGCCAACTCTGCGCCTGAGAAGGGAGGGGTCCGGGAACTGCTGATATTAACACGACCGGACCCACACATTTATCATAAACTAGCCGAACCCCGCGGTGTTACCAGCGGTTATTGTCGTACCGGGGGTAACGCCGTGGGGCGAAGCGAGTCTAAAGAAAAGTAGCCTAAGTTACTGCTTATATCATCGGTATCAGTGAAAGTCCCCCCAAAATCGACCCAGACGTTCCAGAGATTAGCCGGAACAAACAGACAGACAAAAAAAAAAAAATGTTTTGGAATATGTACCGTGTATGTATTGTGCATTTAGTAAAAAGCGGTTATTTTAATATTACAAACAGACACTCTCAGTTTTAGTTATCTGTATAGATAAATTATTTTCAAATACGTTTCTTTTCTTTAAAAGTCTACACGTTTGACCTTGTGGCTAAGCGGTCGCCACGCCGTTCCCTACTTCACCTTTACTTTTTTCCGTGGGAGAGCCGCGCTTCGGCATGAATGGGCCGGCTCGACCGGAGTGATACCACGGCCTCACAGAAAACCGGTGTGAAATAGCGCTTGCGCTGTGTTTCACCGAGTGAGTGAGGATACCGGAGGCCCATACCCCAACCCCTCCCCATTCCCTCTCCCCATCCCCCAAAGGTCGGCAACGCACTTGTGACGCGTTTGGTGTTGCGAGTGTCCATGGGCGGCGGTAATCGCTTACCATCAGGTGATACGTCTGCTCGTTTGTCTCCTATTCAAAAAAAAAAAAAAAAACCAAGTGTTGTCGGTTCAAATCTCGCATGGAACAAAACTTTGTGTGATCCACAAATTGTTATTCTGAGTCTGGGTGTTCTTTGTGTCCGTTTCATGTATGTTAGTAAAGTCCCACGTGACGCAGGAATCATTCCTAGTGCGGGAGTTGTCTTTAAAAAAAAAAAAAAGTATATTCAAAATGGCCCGAAACATTTTGTGAAAATGTTAAGTTTTATTACGTACTAGCTGAACCCCGCGGTGCTACCCGCGGTACGACAATAATCACAGGCAACGTCGCGAGGCGAAGCTAGTATCTTTATAAATTATTATATAGCCCGTAGCATGAAAATTTTCGCAAAATAAGTAACTTTTCTGGTTGATTTTTACACCTTGTGTCCGAAAAACCCAAATTTCTTACGGAACCCTATTTTTTTCCAAAATAAAATATAGCCTATGACACTCAGCAATAATGTGCCTTTCTATAGGTGAAAGAATTTTTAAAATCGGTTTAGTAGATCCCGAGATTACCCCCTACAATTTAACAAACACACAAACTTTACTTCTTTATAATATTAGTATAGATTCTAAGAGGTGAGAGCTCTATGCGACGAGGATAGAAGGTATTAGTATTCACCCCAGTTGGGACCTTCGACGAACGCTGTTTACATCAAGCCATTTCGTGTATGGCATTTATATGATGTCTAATATTTTTAGCGATAGTAATGTAAAATAAAGTATCGCTTTTGACTTGTGTTAGTAACCAACACAATTGACGTTAAACTTCTAATGTGAAGAATAGACGGCTGTCGGCGTAACGACACTATTTAACATGGTATGTATCATTTCGAAACTTAACAACGGCTAGTTTTTTTTTATTGTATATGGGGTAAACGAGCAGACGTATCGCCTGATGGTAAGCGATTACCGCCGCCCATAGACACCCGCAACACCAGAGGCGTCACAAGTGCGTTGCCGGCCTTTCGGGGAAGGAGAGGGGGATAAGGTAGGGGTTAGGGTGTGGGCCTCCGGTGTCCTCACTCACTCGGTGAAACACAGCGCAAGTGCTATTTCACACCGGTTTCCTGTGAGGCCGTGGTATTACTCCGGTCGAGCCGGCCCATTCATGCCGAAGCATGGCTCTCCCACGGTTGTGTATGGTATATGCTGTATACATAAAAGCAGAATCCAAGAGTGGTGGTCATCTACCCATTGCGAATGCAGACAATGCAGCATGATGACCCATAGGTACCATGGCTTCCTAGTGATACTTCTACGTCATTGGGCCTTAGATGGTGACCAGTTTTTTTTTTTTTGAATAGTGGGCAAACGAGCAGACGTATCACCTGATGGTAAGCGATTACCGCCGCCCATGGACACCCGCAACACCAAAGGCGTCACAAGTGCGTTGCCGACCTTTGGGGGATGGGAAAGGCGATGGGGGGAGGGGTTGGTTGGTATGTCAGAATGATACTGTCAGATGTGATGAATTTCTTATCATTCTCATTTCAGTACATTTTAGATGACGTGATAACGCTTAAATAACTATTCTATTGGAACCACTCTTCAGATTGTATAAATAAAGATTAGATAATTGTGTGATCACTTAGTCCGTCTCTTTAGAGTTCCACCGCTCTGGTTTTTGTGGTACACCCTTAACCACAATTCACCTAATTATGACTTCCCGTCAGTCCTTGGCAGAACCGCGAGAAGTAATAAATAGTTCACCACTTAGCAGCAGCTTATGAACTTGTTAACGGCACCTAATTAGTTTTAACATAACGTTCCTTTACAATCTAAACATTGCTCTACGCATAATTATTTATTTGTTTACACGGCATAGATTGTGTATCGTGAATGGATTGTTTAATGGTTGTGCTAAACAGATTGTTATAAGGAAGCATATGAGGAAGGGAAAACATTTGAAATTAATGTTTTTAACAGGTTAAGTTTGGGATCTTAATGCTTTGTCATATATATCAAAGAATTGCCGCACTAGGAATTTGCCTGTGTTGCGGGGTACTTTACAAACATATTTGAAATGAACACCAAGACTCAGGATCACACAAAGTATTGTCTCATGTGGTGTTTGCACCAACACTCAGAGCAACAAAAATCGCCGAGATACTTAAACGACTGCGCCATCCATTCTGTCAAATAATGGGCCGTTTTTGACCAAAGTGATATCACAGTCTCATAGGAAACAGGTTTTTCATTGCTTTTCACCGAGTGAGTGAGGTTACCTCCTGATTCTGAAGGCGGAGATGCTGAAGGGTAGTAACGTGCTCATGTTGAATATACTCGTATGTACAAGCGACCCGGCCCAGCTTCGAAATCTTCTTCTTTTTTCATTTCTTCGAAGTCTTTGAAATTCCCAGATTTGGTCTACTATTATATGCATGTATTACACTTATTAACTTTCCTCTTGAATCATCAATTATTTCAATGCAGTTTTCCGTTGAGTAGTTGAAAAGATCTAAGCGAACAGACTGCAGAAACGACTTGATTTTTAACCGATTCAAAAAAGTGGAGGTTCTCAAATCGAGTGTATTTTTTTATGTTTCGAAACTTTCGACTGGGTGAACCGATTTCAATGATTCCTTTTTTATTTGAAAGGTGGTGCTTCCCGTGTGGTCCTATTTTAATTTAATCAGGTCTGTTCTGAGGTATTGGGTTCGATTCCCGGGTCGGACCAAATGTTTGTATGATCTGCAAATATTTGTTTCGGAGTTTGGTTGTTTTCTATGTATAATATGTATGTATTTATAAAAAAAAGTATATATGTATTTATATCAACACAAGCTCTGCTTAGCTTGGGTGTGTTAAATGTCTGAAATATTTATTTATTATTTATTATGTATATATATAAGATAACTTCACGCTTCGATCAATAGGATACGCAGACAATGTTGTGAGGGTCACTAATTGTACAGCAAAAAATAAATTTCACACAGCCGGAAAGTGATAATTTAATCCAGTTGATACAAAATGTTAAAGCGTACAAAAACACATGTAGAGAGTTTACGAATGCTATTTTAAATATTATTTATAATGGCGGATAATATATAGTTGCGTTAGATTAAACTCGTGTTATCAAGGCCGGCTTACTGCCGTTTGGTGTTCAAAAATATTTATTTTACATTACAAACGCGTTCGGTTCACGTAGATTAAATACGTTTTGTATACATGCTCTGAGATAGCGAGAACAAATGTCCGTGTGGTGTTGGATCAAGGATACGGAATATCATGAATCCTACTCATCATGTGGGTGTCTTAATAGAAGACTGTGACCATACTACGAAGACAACATCAGTGAAAGACATGGAAAACTTCAACCGAACGGTCTGACCAACGAAAATCTACCGTGGGAGAGCCACGCTTCGGCGTGTATCGGCCGGCTCGACCGGAGATACCACGGCGAGTGAGTGAGGATACCACCGGAGGCCCATACTTCAACCCCTCCCCCATCCCTCTTCCCATTCCCCCAAAGGCCGGCAACGCACTTGTAACGCCTCTGGTGTTGCGGTCCATGGGCGGCGGTAATCGCTTACCATCAGGCGATACATGTGTTCGTTTGCCCCTTATTCCATAAAAAAAATCCACTTTCTAAGGAAAATTACAATGTTTCACATAGGCTGTTGATGGTGTTTAGCGAGAAAAAAGTGTGGTCGGTCATATATCCGAGGCACATCTGAGCAATCGATTCTTGAAGATTTTTTCCGAGTTTTACCTTATCACAATCTTTACCGTTCCAAATATACCTACTCTCCACATACATCGGTATAATAATAAAATGCAAACCTAAGTGTAGGTTGTATTGTTTGTTTCCAAATTAATAAGGGGACGGCAATGGGAAGGATTCGTAAAAAAAAAGAAAAGGTGTGTGTGCGATTCACACACGATAGAAGTGAAACTTCAGTAAATCGCCAAAAGAATGAGACCGACATTTGCTCTCTCGCTCTGGCTCACTTACAGGCGACTTTTTGTATTTGTGTCTCTTACCTGTCGTTTTTTCCGTTGCATCCGGTTTGAATCAGATTGCTATCTTATATTTCTATATTATATTTTAATCTCTTCTTACTCTTACTAGGTGATGTAGTGACGTTCACTCTTAGTAATGCGTTAGTGTATAAATACTTAATCTTACATATTTAAAAGGTTTATTTCAAGAAATATATTTCTTTTGTGTACATTGTGTGACAATTCGTATCTAGTTAATAGTAAACTTGAGGACGAGCAAGAATGACAGAATACTAGCTTCTGCGCGCGGTTCCGCCCGCGTGATTGTCGGTTATCACAGCAAAGAGTACCCTATGTCCTTTCTCAAGAATCAAAAGTATCTCCTTTCCAAATTTCATTGAAATTGATGCAGCGTACGGATAGACAGAGTTAGATTCCCATTTATAATGTAGGTTTGGATATGGATTAAGAAACTGGATTTTGATTCTTTCAAATCATTGATTCATTTTTAACTTAAAACGCACACACTCATCTGTTTTCTGGTATATGAACACACTCATCTGTTTCTTCGCCAAGAGGTAAAGATAAACGATTAAAATGCCCACATTTGCCGAGTAAGTACATTTTAGGGGGTTCCGTACCCAAATAGTAAAACCGGGCTTCTATTTTACCTGGCAGTATCTCATATACTATATACATATATACTATCTACCGTGGCAGAGCTATGCTTCGGCATGAATGGGTCGGCTCGACCGGAGTGATACCACGGCCTCACAGAAAACCGGTGTGAAATAGCGCTTGCGCTGTGTTTCACCGAGTGAGTGAGGATACCGGAGGCCCATACCCCAACCCCTCCCCCCATCCCCTTTCCCATCCCCCCAAAGGTCGGCAACGCACTTGTGACGCCTTTGGTGTTGCGGGTGTCCATGGGCGGCGGTAATCGCTTACCATCAGGTGATACGTCTGCTCGTTTGCCCACTATTCAATAAAAAAAAAAAAAAATATGACCGTAATAGCTTGACAGTTCATTTTCAAATGATATATATCTGTTTTAACAAACTTATTTTTTTACGTGTTTGCGTTTTTGCTCGATATAAATAATGACAAAAAGTAGACGCTTGAAATGTATAGATTATACGGAGTGCGCGAGTCTGATTCGCACTTGATCCAATTTAGTGCAATCCATCGACAGTTATGCGCGTACATAATATAATATATTAACGTGCACGGTTGCCTGGAAGAGATTGCATGTTAAGCGATAAGGCCGCCATTTGTACTGACCTAGCTATTAAGTAATTTATTTAGTTATGTAGTGTACAATAAATAGTTATTATTATTATATTTAGGCGATTCATATAGATAGCTATATAGATGGATTAACTGACTCCCGCAACATTCATTGAATTTCCTGTAAGGAAATTACTGGTAGGATGATATTATACAGCGTGATTTTTGAAGTTATACTTCTTTTGGCGCGATGGAGAAAAATGATGAGAGTGAATTTTTACGATGCGCGCGCACACCGTCACCAGAATTCTACATCGTGAAGTTAGTTCTAGGTGGCATGAAAATCGATAACTATGTTCAAGTTGTATATTCTAGTATTTTTATATTTAGAACACGTGTTTCGTAACAGTACAATTAAACAGTGTGAATAAATAAATATTATTTATTTAAATAAAATCTTTTTGATTAATTTTAATATTTATCGTTAATCAATCCTGCATTTTAGTTATTTTTCTTCCATAGGTACGCCAAAGAAGTATAACTTCTAACGCGTGTACATAAGTACACACACTCATATTTTTTTTCTATAATCGAGGTGATAGTAAGCTAATCTTACAAGATAGATTGGTATATGCTGTTCTTAAAGAGTCCTCGAAAAGAAATATACATTGTTTTTGTGAAACCTTAACTGTATCACGCTCACGCAATAATAATATACTCAGAATCAAGTAAAAATACCGTCCTGGCAGAAGAGGTTGCAAAACAAGATACAAAACTTAAGGAAAGATATTGGCAGGAGGACAGAATATATCAAAGGAAATAGGGGTGAAAGACTTACAAGATTAATTGAAAAAATTAAAGATAAACACCAAATACATTCACAACACGAAGAACCTAATTTAAATAATGACCATTTTCTTGATACTCTCAAACAAAAGCTAAATGCAGCCACAAGTAGATTAAAAAGATATGTTAACTGTACACTCAGAAAAACACAAAACAACCAATTTGCTAATAATGAAAAACAATTTTACAGACAACTAGCTTCAAACACAACACAATACACAAACAGGAACACACAAGGCTCAGTAACGGTACCTGTTGATGAACTGCACGAATTCTGGTCTAATATTTGGTCAAAACCTGTACTTCATAATTCACAAGCTGAATGGCTCCAGACGGACGCCTCTTTAACAAACTCTATTACACCTATGGATTTTGAACAAATATCTGTAGAAGTATTCGTAAGCGTTCTGAAAAAACTGCACAACTGGAAGGCACCCGGCACCGACCGTATTCACAACTACTGGTATAAGAAATTCACATCCTGTCATCTCTTACTACACAAACACATCAACACTTTCATTCAGACACCGGACATAATGCCAAAATATGTTACTGAAGGCCACACCTACATGATACCAAAAGATGCAGACATCCAGAATCCAGCTAAATACCGCCCTATTACATGTTTACAAACGATATACAAAATATTTACATCGTGCATTGCAGAAATAATTCATCGACATGTTAATGAAAATAACATACTTGCGGAAGAACAGAAGGGATGCCGTAAAAGTAGCCAAGGTTGCAAAGAACAGTTAGTTATAGACTCAGTGACAATGAAACTAGCAATTTCAAAAAAGAAAAATATTAGCACGATGTACATAGACTACAAGAAAGCCTTTGATTCTGTTCCACACAGCTGGTTACTTCATGTCTTGCAACTCTATAAAATTCACCCAAAAATAATAGACTTTTTACAAACCTCGATGCAACACTGGACCACAAAATTAAATATCAAAGGACATTCCAACACAGAAGTAGCTAAAATTCCAATACGCAGAGGAATCTTCCAAGGTGATGCACTTAGCCCGCTTTGGTTCTGCCTAGCTCTCAATCCCCTTTCTCAAATGTTAAATAAATCCTGCCTAGGTTACACTATCACAACACCACTCAAAAAAACAAACCTTACACATCTCATGTACATGGATGACATTAAATTATATGGAAACAGCACAGAATCACTACACCGCCTAGCAGACATTACGCAATCTTTTTCAAATGACATTCATATGGAGTTTGGAATTGATAAGTGTAAAACCTTCACAGTAATCAATGGAGAAATTACTTCAAACACCTTCACGTTACAATCAGGTGAAATAATCGAACCTCTAGGACCTCACAACTCATACAAATATCTAGGATTCCAGCAAAGCAGACAAATTAATCAGAAAGAAACCAAAGATACACTAAAACAGAAATTCAAACATAGACTTAATATCATTCTCCGTTCACAACTCAATTCCCGACACCTAGTTAAAGCGATTAATAGCTACGCAATCCCCATTCTAATCTACTCCTTCGGTATAATAAACTGGCCTAAAACTGAACTCACCAACCTTCAACGCACCATAAACACAACCTTAACAGCACACAGAAAACACCATCCTAGATCCTGCATACAACGTATGACACTACCAAGGGCAGAAGGCGGACGAGGCATAATTGATGTTTCTAACCTACATAACAGACAAATTAGATCACTTAGACAATATTTTCAACAACAATCACAACACTCAATACTACACGAAGTTGTAACACTTGCAGACAAACGTCTAACACCACTTAACTTAGCAGACCAAAACCCACAGTGCAATGAATGTGTTTTTCAGTTAGAGGAAAAGATTGCTAAATGGCAACTGAAATCTCTACATGGCAGACATCGCCAAGACCTGCAGCAACCCCACGTTGACAAATTTGCGTCAAACGAATGGCTACGGCGTGGGGACTTATTCCCAGAGACAGAAGCATTCATGATTGCTATTCAAGACCAAGTGATCGATACCCGAAACTACCAAAAACACATAATACGCGCACAAAATCTCCCCACAGACTCTTGTAGACGCTGCCATGCCTGTCCTGAAACCATTCAACATATCACCTCAGCTTGCAAATGTTTAGTTCAAACAGACTACAAACACCGACACGACCAAGTAGCCACCATAGTTCACCAACACCTTGCCCACAAACATCAATTTATAGACAAAAAGATACCCTATTATAAATATAAGCCGGAAATAGTACTAGAAAACAAAAACCTCAAAATATACTGGGACAGAACTATCATAACGGACAAGACCATTCACTTCAATAGACCAGACATCACACTTCACGACAAAGTAAACAAAACCGTATATCTCATAGACATAGCAGTCCCGAACACCCATAATATACAATCTACAATAGCTGAAAAACTTACCAAGTATCAAGATCTGGCAATAGAACTGAAAAGGCAATGGCAAGCAGTAAATATCCATATAGTCCCAATAGTTATATCTGCAACCGGAATAGTACCTAAAAGCCTTCACCGTAGTCTAGACATTTTAGAAATGCCACAACACTCATTGTACTTGCTTCAAAAAGCAGTTTTATTAAATACCTGTAGACTTACTCGCAAATTCCTCACTACATCTTCAAGTTCATCCACATACACCATCACTTAAACCTGATTACACTTGGCTACGGCCCGTGAAATCAAAAAAAAAACCCCGTTTAGGGAGATTAATAAAATGTGAAAATAAAAATAATAATAATAATAATAAATCTTTATTTCTCTCACAAGGAAGCTACAATTTAGGTAGAGTTAATCTAATTAAAATTATAGATTCTAAAATTTCCTTGGTAAGAGCTGGAGTCCGTACTAGGCTCTAGGCCTGTGTCACAGATCTCCAGGCCCCCCCCTACGGCCGACAAAATATTTATTTATTTAATTGTTTTAAATATACTCAGAAATTATACAGAAACAATAAAAAATAATGCAATGGAAGCTCTCAAAAGGAATGTTATTGATTATGCGCTCCTTTTGCTTGTAGCGTGATGGTATGTAGCCTTCCTTGATAGCTGGACTGAAAGTTGATGTTTTACTTTTTCTCAAGTAGTTAATACCTAAGAATTGTCCTTCTTCATAAGCATTTCGACGTCAAACATTACGTGTTATTTAGCTATATTTTGGCAGCTCAGAACACGGCACTTTGCTTTGCGAGTGACAGCCATCAGCCGCCTGAGTGCATCTGTGTGTGTGGTACAGCAAAGTCTATAAAAAGCCATACAATGTTAAAATTGACGATACAAAGAAGGTTTTGTACCACTGACCTATTTTTCTCATTATTATATGTTTAATTTACCTGCTAATACCGTGCTAATAAGTTATTAAAATAATGCCAATTAAAAAGAATACATACCTAGCCTTGAGTTTTTATAGACAAATAATAATTTTCCAAATGGCGTGATAAAGTTTAGTACCATAATTATAGTTTTTTATATCTTTGATAATAAAATGTAGCTATATTTCTTGGTTTCATTGTAAGTTTGTAACATTAAGTTAGTAACTTTAGTAAGTTAGTAACAAACAATACAATTGTCATAAAAATAAAATAATTAAAAAATTGTACACCACGCTAACTTAATACTTATAATACTATTAATGGCTGTAATGTATTGTATTAAAATAGAAACAGATATGAAATGCTAGAGAAAGATCAGTGTGATCATCATTCGCTTATTGTTTTAAGTTTTTGTTGCCAAAGTTACTCTGCCCGTGCCTGAAGCGGCAGAATCCAAGAGTGTTGATCACCATCCTCAAAGCGAATAAGGACCTTGGTGACCGACATTATGTCGGCCAAGCGAAATGATTCTAAAAACGAATCCTAACTAGATCGATTTATCGCCCCCGAAACCCCCCCATACTAAATTTTATGAAAATCGTTTGAGCCGTTCAGATTCAGATATATACAAAACTAGCTGACCCTCGCAACCTCGTGTACGTCTACTATTGCCCGTAGCGTAATAATTTCCCCCCGTTTTTTAAACATTCTTCATTGGGGCTCCGCTCCTATTGGTCTTAGCGTGATGATATATATATAGCCTATTGCTTTCCTCGATATACTATCCAAAACTGGAAGAAGTTCCTGAGATTAGCGCATTCAAACAAATACACTCTTCAGCTTTATAATATTAGTATAGATTGTGTGTTTATAGTATAATATGTATGTATTTACAAAAAAAAGTATATAAGTATTTATATCAGTTGTCTAGTACCCATAACACAAACTCTGCTTAGCTTGGAACTAGATGGCGTTGTGTGTTAGATGTCCGACATATTTATTTATTATTTATTTATAGGTATTTAGATAGAGATCATCTTGAGTTTTAATTTTTAGGTTTTCTCTTAAATCATCTATACTGTTACCTCAATTAAAACTATATCCTTCTAAGGCCAAAACCCCTGGGTTTTGGAAATAATGACCAGGAAAACCAAATTGTTTTTCCATCATACAAAATGGCCGCCATTGTTACGACATGACAAGCTCCTAATTAAAGATATCACTGTGACCGAGCGTTCTAGGAATAGACAATATTGGTTTGTGTAATTGTATTATTATCGATCGTAATTCAGGGCGTAATTTGTAACAAAACTGACGTTGTTACAAAAGCGAGTCGCAATTTTCGCGTTCAAGGCTCAGGAATACGATTAAACACGATGTTCAGTATTCAATAAATGTGTTAGTTTTGATGATATCCAGGAATTAAAGACGATTTTTTTATGCGATGTCACCTTGAATTAAGAAAATGAGCTAAAATTTGTTTGAAACTTTTGTGTGTAATGTGTATAATACTTGACTGCACGGTAGTGGTTTAAGCTGTCGCCACGTAGGTTACTACTGCACCAAGTGTTGCTGGTTCAAATCCCACATGGGACAACACTTTGTGTGATCCACAAGCTGTTGTTCTGAGTCTGGGGTTCTTTGTGTCCGTTTCATGTATGTTTGTAAAGTCGTGGAAGAGCGATGCTTCAGCATGAATGGGCCGGCTCGACCGGAGTGATACCACGGCCTCACAGAAAACCGGTGTGAAATAGTGCTTGCGCTGTGTTTCACCGAGTGAGTGAGGATACCGGAGGCCCATACCCCAACCCCTCCCCCATCCCTCTCCCCATCTCCCAAAGGTCGGCAACGCACTTATGACGCCTCTGGTGTTGCGGGTGTTAATGGGCGGCGGTAATCGCTTACCATCAGATAGGTCTGTTCTTGTTTGTTTCCTTCGTTCGTTCACCTACTATTCAATAAAAAAAATACAACGTGTCTACAATAAGTTATATTTAATAATATTTCGGATATATGACACACAACGCCACCTAGTTCCAAACTAAGCAGAACTACTATGGGTACTAGACAACTGATATAAATACTTGTATACTTTTTTTGTAAAAACATACATAATTAGTTATTTGTTGGCAACCCTACTAAATAAAAGGAAAAGCACGAACCTTTCAGTACAAACACATGACATTACACATCACCGGCGTTCACAAAAGCGTTTCATTACAAAACACGTGTGTCAGGCTTCATCAGGGCTTCACGGGGCGTCTGTGACGGACACGTGAAAGGCGATACGGCTTGAAATGAGTCCTGAATAGAACTCCACTGAATAAGGTGTGCTCAAATATATTACGAGTCACGTTTTTGGCATAAAAGGGATGTATGATAAATTCACCTGTTTGAAATGTATTGTATTATCGTTTGGTATAAAACATTAAAAGATTCGTTAGCCTACATACCAAATAAGTAGTATTTTTTTGGAATAAACACCTTGAATTATGTCACAGACACTGATTAGTCTCTATTCGGGTATTTGTTTTATTGATACTATTAATACCATTATACCACTGTACGCTGTCAGCTATTGATAATTTAATTCTTGAGTTGAGTTACAAGACTGATCGATAAATCGAATATTGTAAAAATAGGCATAACTTTATCTCTGAAAAATGGATAATAATATGACATTATTTTACAGATTTATAAATCTGTAAATTTTTAAAAAAAGATTATTTACAGAATAATTGTATCCATAAATTTTCTTTAATTCGAAACACTCAAAATAGTGTGATTATCGTAACTTTCAATGCTAACTCATCCCCCAAAGGCCGGCAACGCACTAGTAACGCCTCTGGTATTGCGGGTGTCCATGAGCGGCGATAATCGCTTACCATCAGGCGATACGTCTGCTCGTTTGCCCCCTATACCATAAAAAAACAACTTATGATATTTAGTTATGAATCTAAGAAAGTAATTTTATTAGTAAATAATATGAGGACAACGTATTTCTATCAGATACATAAAAATTTTTTTGTAACACATTTTTTGTGTAAAATTTTCCTCTCGCTTTCCTGCAATTTGTGAAAGTGATTTTGTGAAAAGGGACGGAAGTGTGGGACAGAAAGACGGGGAAATGTATGCTTGCTATTGGAATTGACCAATAAGCGCACTAGATACTAAAGTTGGCCGTCAGATGTACTATTTAAGGCTTGTTTAGTTTTTAATTACGCTACGTTCATTTCAACTAGCAAAATTTACACAGAGGTAAAAGTTATTTGAAATATTTTAAGATAAACAATACGATGTAATGTACTAATTGATATAAAAGATAATCACCATAAAAATAATTAGAGAAATATTTTACAAATTGGGAATGTAAAAAAAAAATGCAAATTTAGTTTTAGTGATATGGCAACCTTTATGTATTGTAGTAGATTATTTTAGCTTTGATATTGGTGGTGATTCTGTTGTTGTCGTCACTAAAGTTCACCAAAATTTGTTGTTAGATTATATACTTTAACATCATCTGCTTACAGTCCATTTTTCGATATCTCACTCCTCAGCTGTCACTGTGTTTAATTCAGTACCAAATAAACGTTAATCAGAGGTAATCTCTGCCTGATGGAAGGCACAAGTAGATCGTGCTTTCCATCAGACAGAAAAGAGTGATTCTGGCAGCAGATGCATAAAAAAACTACTAGTTGAAATTCAAATTAATCGAAAAGTTACAAAGGGATAATAACAAATACACGATGTCCTAACTTATGTACTTACCAAAAATCTGTATCTAGTTAACCATTAATATAATAAATATATATAATTTACATGCCTTTATATACGATTTAAAAATAGATCGTCAACACTGAAATCCCAAACAAAGGGGAAAACTGATAAGATAATACATACACAGTATTACGAGTATATTAACATTGTGCATGAATTATAGGAGTTTATAAAACTCCTAAAACTTGACCACAACATTTATACGGTAGCCGATAAAAAGTAGCAATGGCCCAAAAAAATCGAAATCTAAAATATTTTTACACCACAACACCAACTTTTAGTAAACTAAATATTTGAATAAAAACTTTCTTTGGTTTTATTTTTGGAAAAAATAAAAATTCTACCAAAGTAATTCGTATCAGCCCATATCCTACTAATCTTATATAAGCGAAAGTTTGTGAGTATGTAAGTGAGTATGTTTGTTGCTCTTTCACACAAAAACTTCTGAATGGATTTTGATGAAACTTTACAATAGTATAGATTTTACATCAAAATAACACATAGGCTACAATTTATAAAAATACTAACTTCGCCTCGCGGCGTTGCCCAATATATTTTGCGTTGCAAAATAAGTATTCAGTTCTATACTACAAAAATATTGTTAAGAAAGTAATATTATGTATTAAAACTTTGTTTCGTAGCAAAGTTACTAGAGTTTGTGCAATTTATGATTCTAAAACTTCACTACACCTTTTAATAACAGCTTGTATAAATAGCTTAGGTCGAAATTTGGTGTGCTAAATGTCATTGACATATCAACTGTCTGTTTAACATATAAATTGTTAGGAAACAAGTGATAAATAATATCTTGAATGCCACTTTGAATGTTAAAATATTTATTTTCATAAAAGAAAGGTTTGTACGTAAACCAAGACCCGTTAAATGGATATGTATTAATAGTAGTGTCCGACCGAAAGTTCGGTTTCGGTTTCGGATTCGGCCGTGTTTCGGCCAAAAATCAAGTTTCGGCGGCAGTTTCGGTTTCGGCCAAAATTGACCGAAACTTTTGCCGAAACCGAAACTGATTTCGAAAGTATTAATTAGTAAGATTTCAAAATATCAATACTTAGTATTTAATGAAACAGTAACAATTAGTGATATGATTATTGATAACTGATGAACATTTTGCTATGACAACTTAATTATAAAATTATTAAAAATATTATTAACATTTTTTTATGTTATGTTAAATAAATAATTACAACAAACTTAATATACTGTGTTTCCATTTTATGTCCTAATTAATGCAGCAGAATAATGGGTAAAATGCACCAAAGTTCAGTATTTTAAGGAATTTTATACTTGACCACGTGAGTTTCGGTTTCGGTTTCGGCCGAAACTGAAGCCACGGCCGAATACTCGGTTTCGGTTTCGGTTTCGGCCGGAAAACCTGTTTCGGTCGGACTCTAATTAATAGTACAAAATGGGCGAACATTAGTATACGTGGACGATGTGAATTCTGATATGTTACACTGGAAGAAATCAACCCGGAGTAGCATATTAAGCCAAAACTCGACGGTATTGACTCTCCGGTTCGATCGGAGTGATACCACGGCCTCACAGAAAACCGATGTGAAATAGCACTTGCGCTGTGTTTCACCGAGTGGGTGAGGATACCTGAGGCCCATACCCTATTTCCTCCCCCTCCCCTCCTCCATCCCCCAAAGGCCGGCAACGCACTTGTGACGCCTCTGGTGTTGCGAGTGTCCATGGGCGGCGGTAATCGCTTACCATCAGGCAGAAAAAAAAACCTTTTTAAGAAGAGGATAGGCCTCTCTAGAACGGAAGTTTGGTTTGGCTGGATACATATGTATTTAAGTGCAAAGGCCTGCTAAAGGCTGCTGATACTTAATACATGAATTGTCGAATATTTAAAAAGAATATGACTATGGATACCGGAGGCCCATATCCCAACCCGTCTCTCAATCCCCTTCCCCTTCCCCCAAAGGCCGGCAACGCACTTGTGACGCCACTGGTGTTGCGCGTGTCTACTCGTTTGCCGCCTATTCAATAAAAAAAAAGAACATAGAAAACTGTGACATTACAAGTCATTTTATTTATTACTTACTTACAATATCCTTACAGACGTAATACAGTACGATATTGTAGTTACATTGTTCCTAAAAACTAGTTAAACCGAAGAGTAACACATTTTGCAAAGTGCTATCAATGAATTCACCCAGAGTATAATAAAATTTATCCACCTCGCTCGCTGTGAGGTTAAATGCTATTAGTTAGTAATAATAGTGGTAGTAGATATTCTATCAGTATTGCGATCCACACTATTGACTTAAAATATTTCATTATTTTAAGTACTAATGTTTTATTATTACATTAAATTTGGAAGTCACTCTTTGACTATAATTGTCACTGACAGCTGAGAAATCCTTAATCCAATGTTAGCCTTCCAAGATTATTTTATTAATTTCTTAACTCTTTTTTTCCAGGTATGCTTCGATATTATCTACACCCTGTGGTGAGTAAAAGTCAGGTGGGGTGAATAAAATAATAAATATCAAGTTGCCAATATCAAGTAGAGATATTTTACTCAACACTCCTTATTTAATATCGGTATATAACCTTGATATCAATATCTCGTAGCCTTGAAGATTGCTCAGTAAATTTGAAGGATCAGGTGTCGTACTTGCGAGCAATATATTTTGGCTTCAGAGCCTTGTAAGATCTACATCGTCATAAACGCAATAAGAAAATACGAAGAAGTAAAACTAGCTGAGCCCCACGTAGTTACCCGCTGTTGTTGTATCTTTACATGTACAATAGGATAGATGACTGTATCGTAAATAAATAACGATATCTCCTCTATTAAAACGAATATTAAAAAACATATCGAAAAATATAATTATTACAGCTTTTCGTTTCTATTACAAATTTTAATCAAATAAACATTGAAATATATTGCACAATTGAATAGTCTTAAAAAGTGAAGTCACAAGTTTGGATTTAGTATATTTTCGATTTTGACAGATGATAAAAAATAACTAATTTTACTAAGGTGTGAACTGCCCTATGGCATTAAGTCTGCCTTATTTAATATATTTTTTCAAAGCTTTAAAATAAATACTTTGATGTTTATGGGCATTTTAAAAATTGATAAAACTCAATACTAACTATTTAGCAGAAGTTACGAATAAAGAACTGAGTTATGAAAATAGGAGGACATGATGGAAAACCATTGTTGTGATGGTAATGTGTGTGACCAAAATATTCATGACTTCAATCAAAGGACAAAGTCAAGAGACCATAAGAGCCAAAAACTATATTAAACTTTATTCTGTCGTCACAAGAGTCGTATTTATTTAAACGAAGTTGCGTTTGATACGGTTATTTTTTTCAGTGATGGTATATAAAACACCTTATGCCGCAGTACAAATATCAATGACGGTGTACTCTTATCGGTTGTTGACTTTTGTTCCTTGTATTGTGAAAGGATATTAATAAATCGTGTAGGTGTAGGTAGATAGTTATTTTAGCCAACTACGTTACACTCATAAGTACCTACTTCACCCGCCTACACCTCATCCCCTCCATTCCATCATTAATGGAGAAGAATTATGTTTTTACGAAGTAAATATTTTACCGACTGACTCGGTGGCGTAGTGGTAGTGTATGCGACGGCTAAGCTTGAGGTCTCGGGTTCGATTCCCGGGTCGGACCAAATGTTTGTATGATCTGCAAATATTTGTTTCGGAGTTTGGGTGTTTTCTATGTATAATATGTATGTATTTACAAAAATAAAAAGTATATGAGTATTTATATCACTTGTCTAGTACCCATAACACAAGCTCTGCTTATTTTAGGACTAGATGGCGTTGTATGTTAGATGTCCGGAATATTTATTTATTTAATGATTATTTGGAACATCCGACAAACAACGCCATCTAGCTTCAAACTAAGCAGAGCCTGTACTGTGACAGCAGATTGACTTATAGAATACTTATTTTTTTTTGTGAATACAAACATATTATACATAGGAAACACAATAACTAACTCTAAATTTGTAGATCATAAAAACATTTGATCCGACCCGGAAATCGATCCAGAGGCCTCAAGAACAGCAGTCGCATACGTTACCACTGCGCCATCGAATCATCGATAGTAAATAGGGAGTAAAACGGGGTTTTTGCAAATCCAGAGACACAAATGCGTAGTCACTTCCTCTAAATACGAAATACCAAGAAATTTGTTAAACATAAAATTCAGGGCCATCTCGATACTTTATATTATACAGATCGTCTATGCGTGGGTGTCGATATGCTTTGAAATAAAAAGAAACATCTGTAATGTAATATTTTTCTCCTGGTTTTTCCATCGTTTTAAAATTTTCGTTTCGTATGCAAAATTCCCCATGATGAGGCAAGAAAGAAGACTTCCGATTGTTTGTACTGCTCCGTATTAGACCAACACAGTAGGGAGTAGTCATATGCAGGCGTTCCCCTCTGACAAAGTGTAAGCCCAAATGGGCCTACACATTACACTGTACACAGAATGAGTAAACGTAAAATTGTGAATGTTTAGTTTTAATTTTTATGTGTGAGTTCGTAGTGACAGGCGATTGTTTATGTAAATGAGTCTAAAATGTGTACATGTAAAGATGTCTTCCCGAAAAAAAAAACTGACTGTTTTATATCGAAAAAAGACGCTATTGCTACCTCCCTCTCCCCCGTCTGTCCGTATGTGTGGCTCTATAGTACCTACTGCTCTCTCCTTTACACGTGTTGGTTGTAATTTGATGAAACCTACCCTTTAAAGGTTTCCGTGTAGACCTGCGTGTGTTTAAGGTGGCCTTAGAAAATTATTAACCTTGTAACAGATATCTTATTGGCCATCTAAACATTTCACTTAGCTTAGATATATTTATAAGCTTGCAATGTTTCTTTCTTGTGCCGTACGGTCAAACCTGGAACTCACTACCACCGCATCTGTTTCGCTCTCCTTTGGTCTTTTAGCGGTGTGTGAATAAGCATCTCACTGGGCCGGCATAGTGTGGGTCACCATGCTGCACAGTCCGCGTTCATATCGAGGATGGTGACCACCACTCTCAGTTTCTACTCATGCCTTCTATAAGCCAGAGTAGTCATTTTAGTAGCTTGAACATAAAAATAAATAAAAAATTCACATTATAACTTTACGTCTGCTGACGCTGCAGGCATATGACGTCACTTCTTGGTAAAGGGTAAAAATTACTCAGTCTATAATACATATAAGATACCAGTATGCGGGGCTCGTCTTTGAACTGAGTGGTTGACTCAAACCCTGTCAATTCTTCGCTCCTTGTGGCACAGATAACACACAGATGTATTTCTTGAAATAGAGATACCCATGGCCATTATGTCATCCAGTATCTGGTGACCTGTCTGTACGCTTGCTTATCCCCCATACCATCAAAATACCTCAAAATGTATTGACAATGTCTTTAACTAGTTAAATAGATAAATAAATCTAATTAAGATATTCAGAGTGGCAGAGGCCATGCCTCGGCACATCGACTGTAATCTTATTACGTGGGCTTCGTTAATGCAATTGCGCAAATGAGATTTTAAGGCTTTTTAAACTTGAAAACATCTTATTAAATAAACCTCGACTTATATATAAATACGTTTTATAACCTCGTATCGTTATAACACGAATTTCGGTAACCGTGAGAAAAGCCGTACTACAGGACATGTGGGCTGTTTCAACCAGCGATAAACGTATGACAGTTTTACAGATAATAGGTGTTAGGCAATTATTTCGCTGCTTATCACCGAGAGTAATTAAACGAGACTCAATGCTCCTTCCCCCTAAATCCGGGGGAGTATACAGGTATACTAATACATTCACGTAATGTGATGCTTCCACGACCAGTACCTACCATTGACTAAGTTCTACTGTCTTTAAAATATGGCTTAATCTCTGTAACAGATGGTTACGAAACCGATGAAGTAACTTGGAATGAGCGATTTTATTGTTTATTTTTTTAATGATAGAAGCTATCAGAATTCATTCCATCCGTGGGAGAGCCACGCTTTGGCATGAATGGGCCGGCACTACCGGAGTGATACCGCGGCCTCACTCACAGTGAGTGAGCATACCGGAGGCCCATACCCCAACCCCTCCCTCCATCCCCCAAAGGCCGGCAACGTACTTGTGACGCCTCTGGTGTAGGTGTCCATGGGCGGCGGTAATCGCTTATCATCAGGCGATAAGGATGCTGGGTAGCCCACTATTCCATAAAAAAAAATACTCCACTCTGCCTGATGGAAGGCGTGAGCAGGATCCTAGAGTGATGGTTACCATCCTCATTGCATATACAATACAGCATATGGCGGCCTAGTGAGATGTTTTTTCACCCCCTCCCCCCCCCTCGTATAGGACCCAGGATCATAGTGGCTAGGAAATACGTGGTCTGGTAGTGACTTTCAGTTTTTGACTGCTCGATATAAAGAAACTGTCAGAGGAGCGTTTTCGCTGTGTTGTTTACAAAACCCTAAAACAATTAATTTTGTAAGTTTCGTTATTAAATTTAGATTTTTATTTGATTTGCTTAAAAAAGTTAGGTAAACATTTTTAATTATTCTGACAAATCATATGCTTCACACTAGCAAGTCTTACCTATGTTGTCTAGAATACTAATAATTGAATAACAGGATAAGTAAAACTGTATTTCATGCAAGGAAATAAAATGACAGCGATCAACTTTTGGTTTTATTTCGTTACATCAAATACAGCTGTATTCTGAAGAACTTTAGGTTTAATTTAAATTGTTAGTAAATTCACCGCCACTCCGTACTTCGGCGCTGACCCTAAAGTACTTTTTTACAAAAATAAACTCTCAAAAACCTTCACACCTCATCTTTTACGAAGTATTTGCGTTAACAAAGAAACTCCTAAATAGAATCCACTTTGATCCTGCCCCGACTACTTGTCACAATTACTTAGTGAAACATGAGACCTCTGAAATAATATACTTTAATTGATAGATGTACAGGACACCCTTTGTTATTCGCTGCCATACCTTATCTTGTTATCAAAGATTATGAGCTGTTGTGCAGATCTCCTTCCATTTCCTAGGTATTATATGACCTGCTCTTCTTATTTTCTTTACAAAGCATTTTTAATCAATAGATAGTGATTCAAGAGAATATTGATATAAAAATTTCTGATATTTTTCTACCAAATATTACGCCATCTTGTAAGCCTAGATATAGCTAAGCAGAGTTTGTGTAATGGGTACTAGACAACATTTTTTTTTGTAGAATCATACACATAATATGTAGAAAACTCCTAAACTCCAAACCTAGGAATCATACCCGATACCTTAAGCTAAGCAGTCGTATATGCGATTACTGCGCCAACTAGGCAATGTATTATACAGGGTCTGTCGTAAATAATGGATAAGTCGTAAACTGGAGTTGGTCCGGCTATGAGACTATTAGAAAATCGTATCTTTTTGCCAGGGTTTCTAACCGTATGGAAATGGCGTAGACTTTTATGTTTTTTTATAAATTTCACTACTCTTTGCATTCATTCCGTTGCCATTTCGTTAAATTTAGGTATTTCTGTGTCATTTTTTTTGTATTATAGTCTTGAAGATGTGTATTATTTAGTTTTAGTACTGTTTTAGGCGTTTTTAACGTTGGTCATTTTCAAAATTGTCATTTTAAGATTTTTTATGTTTTTGTTTTACTTAGGGTCAACTTTTGATCATTTACTGTGTAAAAAAAAAGTACGGCGCTATAGCTGCCCATGATCTTAATAAATTATCTAGTATGTGTAGATTCTAAAAAGGTATAACAATGCATACTTCACAAGTAATATTAAGCTACATGAGCGAGATCAATATCAAGGTGAGAAAATATTTTTTTCATGTAATGTTGTAAATGGTTATAAAACTTCGTCAGAATGATTTATTTCTGCCAAGATTCTTTACATAAACACTATGGGGCCACTATTAAGGATATTCAAAGAAAACTAGGTAGTTTTTTGTCAAAAAAATTTCATGCCTCCTCATTTCATAAAGGTGTTTAATTTTAAAATTGATGTGCTCTAATAGTTACATGCGACAAACATGTTACAAATTTATTCGTAAAAAGGATCATCAGGTAAAAAAATGAACAAAGACAGCAATACAAAGGGTCTCCCCGCGTGAAAAGGACATTGTTACTAGGCACCGGTATACCTCAAAAATCTGTACACAGGATTTTAAAAAGGCATGAATTATATCCCTATCATTATCAAAGGGTCCAAACATTAATGCCAAGGGACGCTGCTGCGAGAATAACATTTTGTCGCATAATGCTGCGAAAGATGAGGGAAGACCAAAGTTCTTTTAATAAAATTTTATGGAGTGACGAGTCAACGTGTCGAAAAGATGGTTTTTTGAATCTTCACAACATACACAGCTGGCAACTCGAAAACCCAAGACTTATCCGAGAAGACCGATCGCAATATCAATTTAAAATTAATTTATGGACTGGCATTATTAATGGCAAAATCATTGGTCCATTCGAATTGCCGGCAATATTAAATGCGGATATGTATTTGAATTTTTTAGCAAATACTTTACCTAGTTTACTGCAAGACGTCCCACAAGAGATAAGAAATGAGATGTGGCTACAAAATGATGGGTGTCCAGCACATTACGCTGTTCGTGTCAGGGAACATTTAAATAATACTTATCCAGATAGATGGATAGGGCGATTGGGGCCAATTTTATGGCCTCCACGTTCGCCAGACCTGAACCCCTTGGACTTCTTTTACTGGGGCTGTATAAAAGAAAAAGTATACAGTGAAACAATAAGTTCTGTAGAAGAGTTGCGTGCGCGCATTCAAGTAGCAGCGAGAAAAATTGAAGAAGCCGGTTATGTGCGCCGGATTAAGCGATCGTTTATTAGGCGATGTAGAGCGTGCATAGCTGCCGGCGGAGGACACTTCGAACATTTAGTTTAAGTTGTTGAATAAATATTTTTACGTACTAAAACAACCTAGTTTTCTTTTGAATATCCTTAATAGTGACCCCATAGTGTGTGTGTAAAGAATCTTGGCAGAAATAAATCATTCTGACGAAGTTTTATAACCATTTACAACATTACATGAAAAAAATATTTTCTCACCTTGATATTGATCTCGCTCATGTAGCTTAATATTACTTGTGAAGTATGCATTGTTATACCTTTTTAGAATCTACACATACTAGATAATTTATTAAGATCATGGGCAGCTATAGCGCCGTACTTTTTTTTTACACAGTAAATGATCAAAAGTTGACCCTAAGTAAAACAAAAACATAAAAAATCTTAAAATGACAATTTTGAAAATGACCAACGTTAAAAACGCCTAAAACAGTACTAAAACTAAATAATACACATCTTCAAGACTATAATACAAAAAAAATGACACAGAAATACCTAAATTTAACGAAATGGCAACGGAATGAATGCAAAGAGTAGCGAAATTTATAAAAAAACATAAAAGTCTACGCCATTTCCATACGGTTAGAAACCCTGGCAAAAAAATACGATTTTCTAATAGTCTCATAGCCGGACCAACTCCAGTTTACGACTTATCCATTATTTACGACAGACCCTGTATGTGTATTACAGTAGAGGAAATCTTAGAATTTCGAAGACTTCCTTGCGAAACCGGGCCGGGTCGCTAGAATTTTAAAAATAAGAGAACTCTCGCCCTAGAATAGAAACACCTACGTGTCGCAGGGAACTTTGCAAACATATACGAAATCCACAACACTCAGTGTAGAAGGAAACGGCGCGTCGTACACGTAAACCACTACGCCATCCGTTAAGACTTGACTATTAAGTTCATCAATTTATTTATTTTGTTTTTATTTTAGTTAAGGTATCATATAATTCAGTTAAGGTATCATAAAAAACGTTTCAGTATTCCATTATTTAATCAACGTTATTATTAAAAGTAATTGGAAGACAAAAATAATTGTAAAAATACAATTCATAGAAATACTGCGAAAAAGTATTAACAAAAACAATATTTACATAATCAATTTAAAAAGGAATAAATTACTTTATTAATAAAACCCTTCAGCACCCTCAAGCCTGTTAACAGCCCTTATATAAAGCCCGAGCCACTTCAATTGTCAGCGGCTCACGTGGGCAGGCAATGTGACGGCCCACGTTAACCACGTGACGTACTCGGGTAGGCTTCAAACGCGTAGGTAGTTAACAATAAGTAATTGTACACTCTGTATTTAGTAAACCCATGTTTTGTAATCAGGGTATATGGGGTATTCAAGACATTAGTGGTGTGATATTTGTAATTTTAGTGTAATTTGCTAAATTGCTCCATAAATACCAGAAATTCCAAACTGAGTAGGGAAAACTAACAAGGAAGATGGAAGGACGTGCTAGAACTTACAACGGGGCTCAATTGGAGGAGAGCTAAGAAGAGAACATCTAGAGGAGGCCTTTGCCAGGAAGCACTGTGAACTCAGTTCAGAATAGATATGCTTATACTACTATAGTACCTATTATTTACGACACATATCACTATATGGTGCCAGGGATCTGCCCAGCTTCGCACGGGTACACGTTTCTATTGAATCACTCTATATTGATAAAAGTCACATTAAAGTCCAGTGTGAGGACTGCCTCGGTGGCGCAGTGGTAGCGAATGCGACAGCTGTGCATGAGGTCTCGGGTTCAAATCCTGGGTCGGACCAAATGTTTGTGTGATCTACAAATATTTGTTTCGGAGTTTGGGTGTTTTCTATGTATAATATGTATGTATTTACAAAAAAAAAGTATATTTGTATTCATATCACTTGTCTAGTATCCATAACACAAGCTCTGCTTAGCTTGGGACTAGATGGCGTTGTGTGTTAGATGTCCGAAAAATATTTATTTATTATTGTGTAGTTTGACTAAGGTAAACAAAAAATTATATATTTATTTACAAACCAATCATCTCTGTAAAAAGAACACAACAGTTTGGCGAAAATCTTTTGGCTACGAAGAAACGGAAAGTATAATACTTGTTCCTTCCTAAAAATTGCACACTGGTAACAGACTTATTGGATCACCATCTGTCAGTGGGAGATGATTGTATTGCATTGTAGTAGGGTTAGCACATACACACACGGGCACACACACACGCACACACTTATACAAAACATTCATATCTACACTAACTCACATCACGCACGCTGTTATGTGAGCACACACAAGCATACTTACTCCTATACATTATGGCATTGTAACACTTATGTTTGTTATGTCTCTTACTCAAATTGTTTCGCTTCTTGTTGTGAATCAACGTGGTTACACTTGCTTCAAGCTCTGGATTATCTAGACATAGGAGAGGCTGGTACTCTGTCATACAGGTTCTCCTAGTGCAGATACCAGTCTCTCACACAGATTCACCCACTCTTTTTCATAATACTGAATTTGTGATCTGATTTTGTTAACTATTCCGTGTGAGAGAGAATTAATAAACGATTTATTATTATTATTATAATGTAATATAGGAACGGGAAGCGACTTAATCTTATAATATGGAACTGACAAACTTTCAACATCGTAGCATTAATCGCTTTAAATTGCTTACGCTGCGCTTCGGTTTCACAAACCCGTATTCTTTAAACTTAATCCAATTAAAGTTAGTCTAAGTAATCAATAACTTCAGGGAACACTTAAACCCTGTCAAAAGTTTTCATATCTTTTTAAAACTAGCAACTGACGGTAATTGGTTCTTGACTATTGTCAAAGAGGGGTGCTATGCCTTTGTGAGTGTTTGTATTGCTTCATGCAATCTAATTTTATAAATATGCATTTCCATGCACGTTTTTGGATTGATCTAAAATATCTAAATAATTGTCTTAAAAGCGAAGTGAAAGATACAGTTTCACTGGTATGAGACTGGCATCAATTTAATGAAAAGTAGTTCCTTCACACAAGGTATACTGATGAAAATGTGAGAATGTACGATATTTTTTTCAAATTGAATGTTATTTACGCCCAGTTTTCCTGTTCATCATTAAATTATTCCAGCCTTGCTCTCGCTAATAGAGTTTCAGATAAGAAAAACAGATAACCTTGGATGAAAATCAAGGTCCATTTTGTTCAGTAATGTGCTTACATCATTAGCATGACTGACGACAAAGACATTGGGATATTAAGTTGTTAGTATTATGTTAATTTTTTTAAAACTGTTATTGTGAGCTCTCTTGTTTTCGACGTGAACTGAACGTGTACACAATTGTCTAAATCTAACTTGTTAAAAGTTATACCATGGGAGAGCCATGCTTCAGCATGCGTGGGCCGGCTCGACCGGAGTGATGCCATGGCCTCAGATAAAACCAGTTTCACTATTCTACGTTTACCAAAAGCCAAAATTTCTTAGAAAAACTCTCATTTTCTAGTTAATCTTGATCGTGAAAAATAAATAAAATTGGAGTGTCTGTTTGTAATAAAAATAACCGCTTTTTACATAAATGCATAAATGTATGTAAACGAAGAAAAAAATTTTTTTCAATTTTTGACTATGGTTTTGTTCCGGCTAATCTTTTTTGAAGTCGGTTAAAAAAAAGATCTATACAATCTTACTCAGATACTGCAATACATAATGTATAATTCAATCTTGGGTATTGAAAGTCGGATGCTGTTTTTTAACAAAGTTCTTTCATTTTGTGCCAGAGAGCGAAACTCGTCCATTAGTGGTCAGAACCCATTAGCGCCCTATACTGTCTGAGTGGCGGCCAATGGCGTAACTTGCCACTTAAACTTCTGTCGTTATGTATTGTCTGAACTGTTATATATCTTGGATTTACGCTGGGTTAAGGTTTGATCTAAATTAGCTCTTAAGGCTATTGGAATTAAAGGTGATATTGTTTTTCAAATCGGAAAACTACTATAGTCTTTAAATATGGTTTGACCTCTGTGATATACCTATGGCTACGAAATCGAAAGTACCTTAAGAAGCGGCATGTTTTCAATTTTATTTCTTATCACGTATATTTTCATTTCATTTCATGAATAAATAAATAAATAAAAAGCACACCTAAAAATCTACCTCATAAGGTTTAATGATAACTTTGACAACTTTCAGAGAGATTAACCTGTATCGTAAGGACTGTAGTACATTTGACAACGAATAATATAAGATACCTACAACTGGTTGCCGCTGGAGGCGTTTTAAAAAAGAAATAAACACATGTGAAATCTGATTATAGTACCTATTCCAATTTATGAAATTCACATTTCGAAAATCGAATTTAAAAAAAAGTGACAACTGATTGCCGCTGGAGGCGTTTTAAAAAAGAAATAAAAACAGATGAAATTTGATTATAGTATTCTAATTTATGGAATTCAGATTTCGAAAATCGAATTTAAAAAAAGTGAAATTTATAATATCTACAACAAACGTCTATCATTAGACAAATAACCTTAGTATCACGTGCACTCATTGGTCAAATCACGCACATGGTTCTCTGTCTTTCTGTTCACATACTTCCGAGCCTTTCATTAAATAACTCTCACAGATTGCAAGCAAGTAGAATTATCAATACAAATTTTAATGTAAACTCCAAAACAATTCGTATAACTAACGAATGGCGAGGAACGTACGATAACACCATGTGCGCCCTTTGATCTCTGCCATTTACTGCGCCACGCAGATAACCCCAGAGATAAAGACGTTTGTATTTACTACCTGGTACTTATAAGTATTTCTTAATTCATTTTCTGCTACCGAAATATTTTGTATACCGATATGTCCTATTAGGGTTGGTAGTCGTTGTAACAGATTGCTGTGAGAAAGCCACGCGTTTGTTACGACATAACATGCAAACGAGCAGATAGTTCACCTGATGGAAACTGAACGCTGCACTGACGTCTATGCACGCTTGCATCTCGAGAGTTACAAGCGCGTTGGCAGTCTTAGAGAAAGGAGTACGCACTTTTCTTAAAGGTTTGTAGAATCTTGTTTTTGGCACAAACAAGTCAGACCCTTAGCAATCTCACGAAACCTTTGAATTGCGGATGTCTATAAGTAAAATGGGGACTTGCTATCAGTTGTACCAAACACCCATTTAACATCCCCCTCCTCTATATAAAAAAATAATGCAGATTTTTTTATGAATTATGTGGCAAACTACCAGTACGTACGTATCACCTGATGGTAAGCGATTATTACTTACCGCCGCCCATGGACACCCACAACACCAGAAACACAAGTGCGTTGCCGGCCTTTGGGGGGAAGAGGGGTAGGGGTTGGGGTATGGGCCAAGCGCTATTTCACACCGGGATTTGTGTGAGGCCGTGGTATCACTCCGGTTCATGCCGATTGGATTAGATTTCCAAACGATGATAAAATATCCAAACCATTGAATAACTATAGGAACAGACAATGCCGTTTGCAATTCTTTGTCTTCATCATCAGCCTATCGCAGTCTATTGCTGGACATATGCCTCTCCAATAATCAAATCGATTCGACAATTGCCTTGGTGTGGCGTATTTGGTAGCGTATGTTGCTGCTGTGCTTGAGGTCTCGGGTTCGATTCCCGGATCGGACCAAATGTTTGTATGATCTGCAAATATTTGTTTCGGAGTTTGGGTGTTTTCTATGTATAATATGTGTCATGTATTTACAAAAAAAAAGTATAAAATCTATTATATAAAATTCTCGTGTCGTGTTGGTGCGTAATCGAACTCCTCCGAAACGGCTCGACCGATTTTGATGAATTTTTTTGTGATTATCCGGTATCTATTAGAATCGGTTCTTATCTATTTTTCATCCCCCTAAATGTTAGGGGTAGTCCACCCCTAAATTTTTTTTTTTTTTTTACAAAATTTTTAATTTCTATTTTTTTATGATGCAGCATTAGAAAATACATACAACCCTAGATTTTCAACCCTCTACGATCAACCCCTATTTTTCCATCGCGATTTTTATTGACCCACCTTTTATGGCAAAGCAACGTTTGCCGGTACAGCTAGTGTATTATATAAATTGTCTAGTAGCCATAACACAAGCTCTGTTTAGCTTGGGACTAGATGGCGTTGTGTGTAAGATGTCCGAAATATTTATTATTATTTTAATTCTTTAACAACGTATAAAACGTCAGTCTATAATTACTTTATTTATTTGGCATCTATTTAATCCCATATAAATCACTTTACGAAATTCCACCTCTCTAATTATAAACACAAATTGTACAATTTATATAAGAATTCAAACGAAAATGAAACGTAACATATATAATTTCGTGACGAATAACCTTAATTTTTAATCCAACGTATTTTGAAAGCTCGCAATTTAGCACAACGAGCACGTTTTGGAGTAATTGTGAGCAAAATAAATGCCGACATTATTCCTGAAGGTTCTTACGAAGCCATGGAAAGGGTGTTGTGTAGTCGTAAATGAAAAACATATACATAACAATAGGCTATTTGTTAACTAATTCTATAGTGGCACTTTCCTCTAAAATCAATATTTTCAACACACTTTTGACATGAGGGGCGAATGAGAAAAACCAGTGCTTTGTCGATCTTTTGACTGCCTCGGTACCGCAGTGGTAGTATATGCGACTGCCGTGCTTGAGGTCTTGGGTTCAATTCTCGAGTCGGACCGAGTGTTTGTATAATTTACAAACATTTGTTTTGGAGTTTGGGTGTTTGATATATATATAATATGTATATATTTACGAACAGAAGTAAACTATCACGCTTCATGAGATTCAACCTGGTGACAGACGGACGGACAGCGAATTCTTAGTAATAATGTCCCGTTTTATCCTTGGGTACGGTACCCTAAAGAGCACTTCATCTTTGTTTATCATGAGTTACCAACCATTTAAACTTCACGCCCCTTTCCTTGAAACTTCCCACAGAAACACTTAGCAAGAACCCGATATCTTTGAACAAAACTTTTTCTTTTTATAACTGTCGTGGCCTCATGCTAAGAGCCTGTGGTGGCAACCGTTTAAGGTCAGGGTCCCCTTGTTAACGGCTAATAGTACTTGATGATTCCATCTAACTAATTGACTGTATTCTAAAACAGTGATTTAGCTAGTTCACGCAAAGGTTTTTGAGAGGTCTTTGCATGTCTAGAATACTTAAGTAACTATAAGTATTTCATTCTATTTCAATTTTAACGTGTACATACACATTATATACATACAACATATGTACATACATATTATACATAGAAAACACCCAAACTCCGAAACAAATATTTGCAGATCATACAAATATTTGGTCCGACCCGGAATCGAACCCGAGACCTCAAGAACAACGGTTGCATACGCTACCACTGCTCCACTAAGGCAGTCAATATATATATATATATATAGATAATAATTATAAAATCAAGAAAATCTCGATCATGATTTACTAAATTTTAATTATGTGTATCGGCATTCAAATATCCCAAAAACACACTAAACACTGACTCATTAACATAATAATCTTTTTATAACTATACAAAATAAATAAACTATAAATGTAAAGTGTCTCAGGTTTGTTTTATGTAGATGATCTTTACTCATCTCACGCAGTTAAAGAACAACTTGAACTGTCTTCTCTCCGTTATACAAATCACTGCTGGTCAAAGGCCTCCCCCAAAGAGTGCCAGCTATCCGGTCCGGTCTTGGGCAATCCGCATTCAGCCACTTTCTTCAAACCGTCGCTCCATCGCACTATGTGGTAAAACAATTATTTTTCGGACGTCTTCTTTTATTTTCAAAAAACAGAGTGAAAAATATTATTAGTCAGTTAGAACCAAATTTTAACTTTCATAAATATTTTGCCCGACAGTGTTGAAAATTTATCCACACTAAAAACAAATACAATTTAAAATAAACAAAATATACAACTGGAATTCGTAATGAATGGTACATATTTTAAAATAATCACGAGCTTAGTACCTTGAGATAAACAATATTTAAATCGTCTTTATATATCATTCAATATAATCCATACTCTTTTACCAAGCCTGATCGGGGTCGGCTTTCAGTTTACCACATTGCGGCTGAAATTTGATTTTTTACGTACTGCAGTTTACCATCAAACTCCCACAACCCAAGAACTAGACGACAGTTCTGCAGGTAGATTGCTTAGAATTTTTAGGACTCCGACTACTCAACGATTGCCATGCTTTATCTGCCCTCCGAGACCCTAAGTGGTCTCATGATGTCGAGAATGATCACCTCAGCTACCACTTGGTTACGAACCCCACTTATTCTCTACATTAAGTAAATAAATCAATCTAAATTTAGACACATTTCATCAAAACTAAATCCGTTTCTTTCCACAGGAAAACCATTCCTAAAATAAATTTGACTTTGTAAAGTTTCAAGGCTGGAACTATTTATTGACTATACATATTTAAAACAATGAATTGCCTATCTGAACTACAAAGAGCGAGACTGGAACTATTAAAATCCTCTCACATCTAACGCAGATTACAATAACCTTTTCTGTAATCTTTGAATTCTATAAATCACACGGTCATCTGCCACATAACCAAAAATAAAAAATGCCCACGCATACCTACGTGTACTCGTTAGAAGAATGAACATAGTCCAGAAAACACCCACGACTAGTATTGGCGAAGAATAATAAACATCATGCACTTTACGCCGCAAGAATAGATTGAGTTTACCAACATACCGACCAAAAATACATAACGACTTGCCTATTAGTCATGTCTATAAAAATATAAACTATCTTAAGATGTTAGAGAGGAAAGTAAAATAGGCTATTTGTGGTTACTAAAATATATTCTATTATATACATTCTTCAAAGACAAAATTAACATTCCACAATGAAAATTTACGATCTTTTATTTTTTCATGTGTGACCTCTCTTCTCTCGTTTTCCTTTCGTCTGTGCGATGATGTCGAAAAAGGATTATAAAAAATTAAATATATGTGTAATACACTTCACCTATTTATAAATATATTATTCGTCTATATTATTTACTAGCTGAACCCCGCGGTGCTACCCGCGGTACGATGATAACTGCGGGCAACGCCGCGAGGCGAAGCTATATCTTTATAAATAGTAGCCTATGTGTTATTCTGATGTATAAGCTATATTGTGGTAAAGTTTCATTCAAATCCATTCAGTAGTTTTTACGTGAAAGAGTAACAAACATCCATACATACATACATCCATACTTACAAACTTTCGCCTTTATAATAGTAGTAGGATAGTATTTAAATCGAGTTCGCGACATAATGATAAGGAAATAAAATATTTCCAGTTTTTAGGCGATTAATTAAACTAGAAATCGACCGGAGGTTGAATTTCTATAACTTTTAATAACTTGTTTTGTTTATTTCGGCTATTTTAACTTGTACTGTTGTTGTATATCTACCTAAATTTTTTACATACCACGACATGTCTAAATATAAACTGGTTTTACATTCACATATACCTATATATATTTTAACTTCAATTAGTTAAACGGTCGGTATTAAATTCTTCCTCATATATACATATTGGTTTAAAATATGATATGCCTGTGTATGTATTTGTAAAACACGGTAAAAATAATCTTCTTCACTTAATATCAGTAGGTACTAAATTGATTTCTGTTAATTTTTGTGTTACGATCGCTACTGTTAATATCGGTATGCTCCCAAATACAAGCGTACATACCTTACACACACAAATACCTACATTTAATTATTGCTTTATGCTTACATAAAGTAAGAACAAAATAATCACTACTATTACTACCATACAATACCTTACATATTCAAACATGTACACAAAATAGCCTTCGAGTCTCTGTACTTAAATTTGAATGGTTCCAATGAGCATGATCTCAATATTAACTAAAAGACGGATATTCCTAGATACAACATACTCGTACACCTTTACACTAACTAGGACGGATATTATACCAAACGACAGGCTGTAATGGACACCCATCAGAAGGACAAAAAGGACTATGTGATATTACGTTACCCAAAATTGCTATGTAAGGCATGATATACAGCTAGTATTAAACCGGATTGGAGGTCGTTATTACTGATGAATTCATGTAGGGCCGGATCCCCTTTTGAAGGTTCGTGTGTCACAGGTTTCATAACCAAACAGTTGAAGCTACAGTCATATTTAACATGTTATTAGATTCACTTGTATGTTTGTTGCCGTAGAGCAACTCAGGCCAACGAACTGTATGTATAGCCATAGCGTCTATATCCGATGCAAAGTCATTTTTACGGGGGGAAAACTTCATACATACACATTTTAAAATCATATTATTTGACTGCCTTGGTGGCGCAGTGGTAGCGTAAGCGACTGCTGTGCTTGAGGTCTCAGGTTTGATTCCCGGGTCGGATCAAATGTTTATATAAACTGCAAATATATATTTGTTTTGGAGTTTGGGTGTTTTCTATATATAATATGTATGGATTTACAAAAAAAAGTTATATGTATTAATATCAGTTGTCTAGTACCCATAATACCAGCACTAAAACAAAAGAAATCACTTCATAGAGTTTGGATTTCTTGTCTAGAGTTCCGTGATTAGTTCCGTACTGTTATTTTTAGCATTTTGTTGACCCATGAACTTGAATTTTAGTGACTATGTATTATTACTTATATTTTACTAACAAATGCCAATACATATATTGATAATTATAAGTGATTGGATTTCAGCACAACTCAAACTGACCATATCTTTTACAGCTATTCCACGATTTATCCATTTTTTTTTGTATAAATTCTCTTGAACTATTATCACAGCATAAATACTTTTATTAAGAATGACTCACGCAACCTTTCCTGCGTTTCTTTTTAATCATGCTCGGCGATTATTGGTTTAAGCTTGATGTTAAGTATTTTATTTTAAGCTCTCCAGCAAAAACACATTGAAAAAGAAACGTGAAAATCGATTGGATAGTTTCGGCGTTCAACATGAGCAACAACGTGACAGGAGAGTTTTATATATTAGATGTATTCTAAAGTTATAAACTTTATTCTTTTGTTGTCTGCAGGGTGTGACCCAGAATGCCCAACTGCTGAACACGTTCGTGTGGGGGTGAACTGAATCTCGAGCACCATGACGAAGAAATTTGAATTTTACTGGCAGATCCCTGTCCCGGAGCCACTACTGCAGGTAAAGACCTATCTGAGATCGTATAGCAATTATAAGTACAAAAAATTAATCGTCTCATTTCGTTACAAAACATCTGTCTATTTTCTGGTATTAACATAATTTTGTTCAATGAAAATAAAGTAGAAAAACAACCCAAGAATAAGGATAAAAGATCACAATATCCAATTATACAACGAATAATAAAGAAATTATTAAAACATCTATTCTTTGTTCCTGTACAAAAACACTCTTTTATATTAAACCTATTTTAATATCGCAGTAGGTACACTTATCTTAATACCAGCTGACGTGTGTAAATATACGCAATATTGCTGTGTGTAAGCAGTTCAATGTTTCTCGTTTGGGGACAAATTTACGGAATAGGGTGTATTCCTATAAATCTCATAGGTCTCGTAATAACCGACTAAGGCCCGTATTATAGAAGACGTCTCTCGTCCAGCGTGGTATAATAGACTAAAACATCCTTCATAAGGAGACCTATGGCTATGTCTAGTATTGGACTGCTAAACCTGTTGACAATGATACAATTACATTTTTACACAGTTTTTTTTTGTGTATAACCCTGCCAAAGTTAGTTCGCCTGGCGGAAAACAGGAGCAGCATCCAAAAGTGATGGTCACCATACTCATTGCGAATGCAGACAATGCAACAATGCAGCATGTGACCCACACCATAGCGGCATCTTGAGATGTTTCTGCATCATTGGACAGAATATATCTATAACATAAATAGATACAAAATCCTGTATTGTAAATGTACATAAAGGCAGTGCGCGTGCCGATCGTGTCGTAAATCAAAGTGACCGTGATTATTGGGCCGTGAAGCCGTACGGTGTGAGTGATAGCGTTATTTTCTATACGGATATAAAATAACACTTCATTCGGATTGGTATTGAGTACATAGCTTTGAACTGGTTCCCAGTAACAGTCCACCTTAGGCGTCGTGTGCACTTAGTACTTAAGCTGTAGATTTAACACAAACGAGCAAGAATGCTAAAATGTCATTATCATCATCCATAATCTAGAACAATCCTTTCAACACATGCCTACTTTTATACGCTGATCGGACGGTTTGGTCCGATAATACCAGTATAGGGTTTGCTTCGCGTTTTGCTTTTCTTTTTTTTTTAGAAACAGATAACTCCCGCATTAGAAATATATATCCTATGCCGCCGGGTACTTTACGAACATACATGTAACGGACACAAAAAACACCCAGACTCAGGACAATATTTTGTGGATCACACAAAGTGATGTCCCATGTGGGATTTGAACCCACGGCACTTGGCGCAGTAAGTAGCAAGAGGTGTAGTGACCGCTTAAACAACTAGGTCAACCGTGCTTCTCTTTGCAGTACTGTTCTCCTGCATGGTTTACTCTCTTAGACGGCTCTCGATACCCATAGAATAATGAAAACTCTGTTGTATATCGGTTTTGTTACATAGAATGTATAACCAGGAGTCATGAAGTTGTCTACTATGTCACACTTATACGATACCCAGTGCCACAAAACTGTGAAAGAGTTATCTGTCAATTCTCAATCTGAGAGCTGGTTTGGTCTGATAAAATTCTTATCAGAAATCCAATTCTATTGCAGAAATAAATCACTGCTTTTCGCGTCGTGTTTCGCATGTGCCACAGTATCTTCTTTTTGTCTTCTAGCGGAGTTTTTTTTTCTTTAAAATTATTAAAAATTAACTTGTACACAAGTAACCTAAACTACTATAAACTTTTAAATATAAGTCAGATAAGCGAAAAATATCTGATCTAATTTGTGAAGCAAAACATGTACATAAAATGGAAATTCCAAGAACTGCACATCTAAGAAATAGTATCAAAGGCCTTCCTCTAGGGCATTTCACGTACTAGATTTTCTAGAAAGTTTTGTAACTATCTTTCATGTTATTCAGTACCGGTAGTGAAAGTGAAATTCATAGAAGCGTCGGTATTTTCTAGATGCTGAACGAGAATATTATAAAGTAGTTACAAAGAAATTATATTTTCCTTAGTTTAACCAACATTTGTACTGCTTTCTTTTGCCTTTAGATTACTTGAACAAAGTAAGTATAAAACTAATTAAAATAGTAAAACTTGGAAGAAAGGCGTCTTAAAACAAATTATGGAAATTGTTCTCTTAAATGTCATTATTCAGCTGTCGTAAAATAAGCCGCGCGATGACTTTATTTGCTAAGCTATGAAGGGTAAATAAATTATGTCATTTCATCCCTTCTTTCGGTAAAAGAAACCTCGATGTCATTTATCGTTGACACATCGTTTGCGCTTCGATTGAAGTATAAAGAAACCAGTCAAGTGTACACAAAGTTAACAAATTCCCGAACGATTTATACAAATCAGTACACACGATGCTATGTGAATTTCGCCCAAATCAGTTCACATAACAAATATAAACAGAGACGCGACATCTCATGTTCTGGGATCAAGCATGTCTGTAGGAACGTGACGATGTAGGGCGACACTGTTAGCGGGTTTTTGACTTAAGATTATTTGGTGGAAGAGTAATTATAAGATGCAGTTATATATCTAAACTAGTAGCATTCCTTCCGTGAATATATAAAAAGTGTAGAGTAATTGAAAGTATGGTTCAGTTCTACTGCACATGTTGCTTTATAAAGCTGCTAGCTGACCCACGCAACCTCGTTTACGTGTTTAATTGCCCGTAGCGTCAAAATTTTCCCCCGTTTTTGAAACATTCTTCGTTAGTGCTCCGCTCCTATTAGTATTAGCGTGATGATATATTCCCTATAGCCTTCCTCGATAATTGGGCTATCCAACACTGAAAGAATTTTTCAAATCAGATCAGCGTTTCCTGAGATTAGCGCGTTCAAACAAACAAATTCTTCAGCTTTATTATTAGTATAGAGTATAGATTTAAGGTTACGCCAGGTTAGTGTTTCATTATAACACAGGCACAAAACGGATATAGGTTATTTTAATGAGTCTCGGACTGTACTTTGTCTTACATGGGGTTTTCCTAGAAACACAATTACTTTCAACGTAGTTCAAACAACAGCAAGTAAGGACATAGGAACAACACAGCGGTATCTTCATATAAATATTGCACTTTAAATATTTACATCGAACTAGCGACGCGGGTTCGCAATGAAGTCTTTGAAATTCTCGGATTTCCTGTAAATTTTACATTTAAATCTTACTTTTGAATCAATCTATCTATTACTGCAAACTGCATTAATATCCGTTGAATACTTTAAAAGATCTAAGCGATCAGACCACAGAAGCGATTCATTTTATCCTGTGTAAAGATAAATCGCTCTCTAAGGAGCTCCACACCTGTGTAGGTATACCCGTCGTATTGTAAACTGCTCAGTCGAAACACGTTCCGATAATCTCCTCACCTTAGTTCGGCTCTGTTCCAATGTTTCATTGCGAATTTAATGTCAATCCAACTGATTTGTAGGCACGTTCTGTTTTCTTTGGCACAATAGTTCTAAAGAACTCGCAATGGATCTGACATCTCTTTCATGTCGATCCGAAGTGGGTGGGATGAGTAAACGATAGTCGAACGAATACAAATGTAATGTATGTTTAGTACTTTGTAACTAAAGATATTTTTTTACGTTGATAATTTTAACTGTCAATTTATGTTACTACTCATCAATGAATACTGATAAATTATAAAGCTTCTAATTACATATTACGCATTTCGTATTTAAATTTAATTGTCTGTTTGTAATTACAAATTAAAAGCTTTCACTAAGTGCATATGAAAGTATTTATATTTGTATTTTGTTGTCTATTTGTTCCGGCTAATTTCTGGAACGCCTGGACTTATTTTAATAGGACGACGAGCTCATGTTATGGACTTTTTTTATCGTTATTCGAGTGTCTCGCAAGTTTTAGGGCAGGGGATCCCGGGCATTTTACTCACGCAATAACTGAGGTTTTCTTAATCTCGTTAATTTCAAGGAAAAACCCGTTTGCCGCCATTTTATTACCATACATCAAGTACAGTAATATTTTAAAGAACTTTAGTTTGAATTTAAATTGTTACTGAATTATTCTCTTCGTCGTCACTCCGTACATGCGCACTGACCTTAAGCAACCGCTCATATCAATCAAAATAATTATCATCGTCAAGCCACTATCCTGAGTTTCTTTTCAAGAACTAAACACTATCATATAACATTACACTCAGTAAATATATTCTACAAGCAAGAAGACGAATTCTAAGATCTCATTAAATGGTTCATTCAATGTTATATTATTCTAATGGTGTTTCTATTCCTCAGGGCGCCGTCTTTGACCGGTGGACAGAGGAGAAGGACAACACCGAAATCGAACAGAATTGTACGTTTAAGGTCGATGAATATGGCTTCTTTATTTACTGGAAGAGCGAAGGCAAGGTGAGTGAATGTAAACTACCCTTACTCATGTTTATTTTACAACTCATTTCGCTCAGTTCAATTTATTGATGTTTATGACTAGATATCTACGTAACTTCGTTCTGCATCTCTGAAAAGGACTGAATGTTTTTTTTATGTATTGTCTACTAAAGTGTCTCTAGTCTGCATGAGCAGAATCCAAGAGTGATATTCACCATACTCATTGCGAATGCAGACAAAGCAGGTGAATTGAAATGCTTCAAAGGCCATTGGGAACTGGTCCCGCACTCACCAATGAAAGACGACAGTGCGAATGCTGTCATTTTAGGCTGGTCTTCTGTGAAAGGTTAGTACCACACAGTCGATTTGGTGTTTCGCGCTGAAATCAGCGTGGCTCTACTATCTTGTTCGCCGTTTTGTCAACATTCCTCATTGATGCTCCGTTCCTAATGGTCGTGGCATAATGTTATATAGACTATAACATTCCTCGATAAATGGATTGTCGAAAACTTAAATATCATTTTAAATCGAACCAGTACTTTTTGAGGTTAATCCAAACAAAAAAAAAATATAATTACAGTAAACGTTTCTTGGAAATAACATTTTTATATGTTAAGGCAGGTTATTATAAAAATAATAACGTCCGGATGTGTTAATAACAGCAGTTCCCGGACCCCTCCCTTCTCAGGCGCAGAGTGGCACACCGTGTGATTTTAGCCGGTCCGATTTCGGCCAACCCCGGCGGCGTGACGACCCGTGGGGTATTCCAAACGTAAAAAAAAAGTTTATTATAATAACCGCTTCAGAACTTTCATGACTTGTTTGAGTTATAAACTAATCCTACGTTCTAAATATGGTATGCATTACTCTGAAAACCACAAATTTGATGCCGTCGGCAATATCGCTACTGAATTTCCCTGGAGTCTAGCTAGCTGTGATTATTTATGTCCTATAACTGGGTTTATGCGATGTGCAACAAGGCAGAAAGATTTATTATTTCATACACAGAATCTGATGTTCGTATAACTCTGAGCCAAATGTTCAATATGAGGGTGTTGTGAAGCTTTACTTAATTGATGTGTGTGAAAGATATTCATAGGCCTACAGAGACCAATATTAGCATACTGATTACTGCTATGCGTAGCATTCTGTGCTTTGTTGTGGGGTGTAAGTACATGTGTATTTTAATTTGTATATGTACACATAAACAACTAGGTATAGTATGTGTTTGTTTATGAAAGTTTTATGGATTATTCTTTTTAGATATTTAATAATGTGTCACTTGTAACTGTTAACTACCGTTAAAATTTCAAATACCTAATATCCGTGATAAGGTTGTCTGGACGAAATCGCCTTGAGCGAATAAATAATAAATAAATATTCCGGACAACTAACACACAACGCCACCTAGTCCCAAGCTAAGCAGAGCTTGTGTTATGGGTACTAGACAATTGATATAAATACTTATATACTTTTTTTGTAAATACATACATATTATACATAGAAAATACCCAAACTCCGAAACAAATATTTGTAGATCACACAAACATTTGGTCCGACCCAGGATTTGAACCCGAGACCTCAAGCACAGCATTCGCATTCACTACCACTATGCCACCGAGGCAGTAAATAACATAAGTCCGTCGATGGACACATTTACACTTTCTGTAACTCTTTTTATGTTTTATGTTATTATATGTATGCAATAAAAATTAATAAATATTACTTGATACTCAAACGACGAGATACAAATTCGAAAGAAACTCCATTCTAATTATTTTCCTTAATGTAGACAAATTGAAGAGCGTTGCCAACAAAATCCGAGCCTTTCTTTGTATAGAGAAATAAGAATCTCTAGCTTCGCCCCGTTGTGTTATCCTCGGTCACACACAGACAGAAAATAAACTTAAGATTATTGTTTTTACCAATGTAAATTTTAGGTAGATTATGTTGATTTGAAATTACAAACAGACTCTTCCATATCATTTATTTACATAGATGACTTATGTATCTATACAGTGGGTTCAAAGCATTATCTATTAATCGGTTGGATATTTATAGGGAAAAGTTTTTCATTTTAAATGTACCTAATGTTAAAAAGTCTCCATGTTCATGAAAATGGCAGATTAAATCTTATATTTGATACAATGTTCGGGTAAATATAGATACTTATTAATTTTGTCTCCTATTTCTGTTACCCGTCTTATGAATAACAGCTATCGTGAATATCTACAAGGACAGGTCTGAGTCCATTTACATTTTCCCTTATACCAAGATCGATGAACTCCCTCGGGAAATCTATTCAGTAATACTAAATAGTTAAATAAATAAGGCGGATGACGTGGCTTTACTCAATTGTTATTATAAGAAGGACAGAGATCATGTTAACCAAAGACAAAAGATGAGAGGTTCATTTGTCTTTGGTCTGCATTAAAAGGACTCAATAAGTAGGTACTGAATTTTCTTAAACGAGTATCAGCTCTCGTATGGGCTTTCAAATGTATGATGTTAATCTATTTTCACTAAGAAATTTACGACATCTTTAAAAATATACTTACCTATAGTTCAAGAAACTAAAAAAATTCAATTACAATCAAACATACAGATTAAGCTAAAAGCGGGTTAAGAATATATTAAGGAGCATGTTTAAAGCAAGGCGGCGACGTCGTGATACTTTCAAATTCAATTTTTAACATAGTTCTACTTAGTTAGTTTTCACCGTGGGAGAGCCGCGCTTCGGCATAAATGGGCCGGCTCGACCGGAGTGATACCACGGCCTCACAGAAAACCGGTGTGAAATAGCGCTTGCGCTGTGTTTCACCGAGTGAGTGAGGATACCGGAGGCCCATACCCCAACCCCTCCCCCATTCCCTCTCCCCATCCCCCAAAGGTCGGCAACGCACTTGTGATGCTTTTGGTGTTGCAGGTGTCCATGGGCGGCGGTAATCGCTTACCATCAGGTGATGCGTCTGCTCGTTTGCCTCCAATTCAATAAAAAAAAAAAAGTTACAATGATACCCCGACCATTCTTTCTCTGTCCAAGCGGTTCGCTTATGGAATACCCTACCAGTCACAATAAGACGTGCGAAAACATCGACTGCAATTAAGAGACTGGTAAGGGATTATTACTTGAGTAACGTCATTGTCCCATAGTTTACTTTGCTATACTTGGTTGGCCAATGTTTCCATCCATGAAATAACTGTGTGTTTCACTTAAATATTTGTATGTATTTATTCAATCTTCCAACGTATTACTATTATTATTATAGTATTACCTTATGAAATTTATATATTCAACTATAATTTCGTTTTCCTATCCTTTCTGCAATACACCAGGCACTACCCTATACTTTCATGCGTGCTCTTTCTTTCCACCCCATGGTTGCCTGTAAGAGATTGCCTCCGGGCGTTAAGGCCGCCAATTGTACTTCCCTAGTTTAAGTTTTCGTAGTTAAGTTAATCTTGTTACTTATCTGGTGTGCAAAAAAGAGATTTATTATTATTATTATTACCCCAGTCTCAGAGAAAACCGGTGATAACCAAACCCAAATAATTCTAGACGGGGTACATAATAATACGAGTATTTTTAAGGTAGTAGAGCCACGCTGATTTCAGCACGGTTGGGCCGGCTAACCAGGAACGGTACTACCCTCGTTCAGAAAATCTACGTAAAATGACAGCGTTCATGCTGTTATGTTTCATTGGAGAGTGCGAGACCGGAGGCCCAATGATTTAGAAGCTAGGTCGCCATGGATGGGTCCCCATGCTGGATTGTCTGCATTCGCAATGAGTATGGTGACCACCACTCTTAGATTCTGCTTATGCCTTCCATCAGGCACAGTAGAATCATTTTGGAAGGGGAAAAAAAGATTGGCATCAGTTTTCCGACCCATAAGTTGAAGGTATCCTTATTACCACTATCGGGCAGTCCTCATTTTACTGTGATTAATAAATAGCATAACGGTTGTTGAATTTCATTCTTAGCTATCATCATAGTCCTCTTCTATTACATGGTACTCTTATCGATTTTGTACTTCTCGAATTCAGCTGCTGCCAGCCATCTTGCGCAAATTGTCACTCCACCTGGTCTATGGGTGTCCTACACTAGGTTTGCCAAGACGCGGACTCCAATCTAGAACTCCCCTACCCCAACGGTTATCAGTTCTGTTGCTAATATGACCAGCCCATTGCCACTTTAGCTATATAATTTGAAATAATTTCATTTGTACATTTATTAGCAATTGATGTAACATTAATTATATAAAGGTAATTAGGATACACCCAAGTTCAAGTACGAAAGATTAACTTATAATTGAGTTTTAGTATTAGGGTTAAGTTTATACATTGCCATCAACAGACCTTTAACTTCCATACTTTTTCGGGTTCATAGCTAATGACATTCACAAATAATGTGGTTTTCTATTGGTACAAGAAATTTTTAAAGTCGATCGCGTAGGTCTAAATATTACCCTCTAAAATCTTTTAAAGCTCACAAACTCGCCTCTGGTGTTGCGGGTGTCCATGGGCGGCGGTAATCGCTTACCATCAGGCGATACGTTTGCTCGTTTGCCCCTATTTAATAAAAAAAAACCTATATAATTTTATCATAAATATTTAGATAGCGAGATAGATAGGTAAAAATCGAAACCACGACTCCTGACGTACTTAGCAACCAGAGTCGCTATCCATTATATTAAACCAGTCGCCGTCGCCGTTAAGTTTCTGCCGTCAGGCAAGGACGGCAGAAATTTTTTTTTTTTTTATTGAATAGTGGGCAAACGAGCAGGCGTATCACCTGATGGTAAGCGATTACCGCCGCCCATGTACACCCGTAACACCAAAGGCGCCACAAGTGCGTTGCCGACCTTTGGGGGATGGGAAAGGGGATGGAGGGAGGGGTTGGGGTATGGGCCTCCGGTATCCTCACTCACTCGGTGAAACACAGCGCAAACGCTATTTCACACCGGTTTTCTGTGAGTAAAACTTAAAACTAATTGCGTAGTATTATTCGTTCTACAAACTACATCGCCTACGTAGATCACCGACTTGAACTTCGCCATTTTAAGAAACTTCATGTATATATAAACAGATGATATGTATACAGGCAACGTTTCTAGTATAATAACAACATAATATGTAAAATATAAATGGCGTTTAACTGCATTCTTTCAATGAACTTCTCCTTCAAGTCCTAACCACGGAAGTCGGCGACCAAATGTCTGTACGTCTTCCTATCTTCAGCCATGCCAATTAGTGCATCTTTTCATCAATTCTTCTTCTTCTTTAATGAACTATAAGAAGTCATTATATATTTAAATATTTCGAACAACTGACACACACCGCCATCTAGTTCCAAGCTAAGAAGAGCTTGTGTTACATACGAGTATACATTACATATTACATATATATTTTTGTACATAGAAAACACTCAAACTTCGAAACAAATATTATGTTTATCATGTACATATACACTGAAATGTCGAAAATTCATTCCCTAGGTATCCATAAATTCTGCCGCTCTGCCTAACCTCGAAGCTTGGGTAGGAAGGGAGGAAGGTCGCGTCACCTACCGACTTACGCAGATACTCACCGGGCTTGGTTGCTTCGGTGAGTATCTGAATAGGATCGGACGCGAGGAGACGGCACAGTGCTACCATTGCGCGGCCGACTTGGACTCCGCCCAGCATACCTGGAGGACTGCCCCGCGTGGGCGTCTGAACGCGAGGTCCTGGTCGGCCAAATCGGACGGGACCTGTCCCCACCAGCAATCATCGTTGCCATGGTGGCGGGTGAGGAGGGCTGGGACGCAGTGGTCTCTTTCTGTGAGACAGTGATGCTCCAGAAAAAGACCGCTGAACCAAAAGACCGTCAACGAAAAAAAAATAAAGGTATCAATAAATTACACTTTGGTTTATCAATTACTTGCGATTTCTTAGTGGTCGAAAATCAACCATTGTGAATGCTTTATTTTATTACTAGCTATAGCCCGTAATATATCATCAGCTTTTTACAAAATGCATATAGAAGTAGAAGGATAAAAAAAAATACTTGACTGCATGATTGGCCTAGTGGTTTAAGCAGTCGTCACGTCATTTTCTATTGCGCCAAGTTTTGTGAGTTCAAATCCCACATAGGACAACACTTTATGTAAAAAATTAGTGGAAATTTTTGATCAGCGTCTGGGTGTTCTTGTGTGCGTTTCATGTATGTTTTTAAAGTCCCCCGCGACACAGGATATATCCCTAATGCGGGACTTGTCTTTTAAAAGAAAAGAAAAAAAAACACTACAATTTTTGTCTGTATATCTATTCCGGTTAATCTCTGGAACGGCTGGGCCGATTTTGACGGAATTTTCACTGGCAGACAGCTGATGATAAAAGAAGTAACGTGTCTACTTTTTTTAACTTGCTTCGCCTCGCGGCGTTATCTGTAAAGGTACAATAATAACCTCGGATAGTGCCGCGTAGCTCAGCTTACTATTAAAATAAATGGTCTTCCTTCCTAGCCTTTATTATTCCCAAGATTGTTTTTGATATTGTCTACTAGTTCAACCGGTTTTACCTGAATCACCTTGCAACCCAGAGAGAGCTGACTTCCTAATAACGATCGTCGTAGGGTTTCATAACAACCGGGACCGACGGCTTAACTTGCTCTCTGAGGTACGTGCGGGAAATACCGCCATCTGCCATACTCTGGGAGGCTATTAAGAATTTGTAAGAAAAACTCAACAGCAGTCCGACATGGGAATCGAACCCGAGACCTCTTGATCAGCAGTCGCTTACGCTCACCGCTAGACCAACGAGGCAGTCCTATTAAACTAAATAGTAAACTGTTATGAATACTCTTTTCCCGAAACTTTCAGCCGCGCACAGCAAAACTGTGGAATGAGCTGTCGCCTGCGGTGTTCCCGGACCAATACGACCTTCAATCCTTCGAGAAAAGAGCGTACTCCTTCCTAAAAGGCCGGCAACGCACTTGTAACGCCTCTGGTGTTGCGGGTAATCGCTTACCATCAGGCGATACGTCTGCTCGTTTGACCCCTATATAATAAAAAAAAAGGAATAAATCTAGTTTAACAAATAACGAACTAAAAAACAACCCTTTCGTTACCGACTAATGGATCTAAAACCGCTAAAGCCTCAAGCAATCGGAGCCCAATTCAAGGGTTGTCCATTAGATGTCGATTAGGGTCACGAACGAAGGGCGCTATAGAGTTGATAGGGTTGATGACGTTTCAATTTGTGGCCGTTTTGTTGTGATCGTTCATGGGAAACGAAAAATTTGAGACATAAGATCAAACTTATCAGTAGACCTTTGGGGGTGGTTATGTATTATATTTTGTGAGATTAAGGATACAATTATTGGTAAGACAAGAAAATAACAAGTCATTAATTTTTTTAAATAGAAAGAGACACCGACTTCGTTTCTATTATTTTTAAATTTGATGGACCCAGTGTCACTCTCGCGACTAAGACGAATTTATTAACGTACATACACTCGAAAACATAACAGTCCTTCTTTTGTAGTCAGGTAAAAAGAACAGCAATTAATATTATATTGTAGCTTGCATCGACTTAGGCGCCTATGTTTTCTTGGTTTTATTGTAAAACTAGTCATTGCCCACAGCTTCACTATCATGATTATTTCTTCATATTTCAACTTCCATACTTTTTCGAATGGTAATCGCTTACCATCAGGCGATACGTCTGCTCGTATCCCCTATTCCATAAATATATATAACATTCACAAATAATGTGGATTTATATTGGTAAAAAAGTTTTCAAAATCGGTTCAGTAAATCCAGAGATTATCCCCCAACAACCCTACAAACTATCTTTCTAATATTAAAATAGATATTAGAACATAGAGAGCTCATGAGAACTTAACTCGGCATAACAAACACAAAGTATGATCCCATCGAACACAACAATACTGAAACCAATACGCCATGATTTCTTTTTAGAGTTCCGTATCTCAAAAGGAAAAAACGGAACCCTTATAGATTTACTTTGTTGTCCGTCTGTCTGCCTGTCAAGACCCCTTTATCAGAAGCATGGAGGTATCAAGTTGAAATATTTCAAATACTACAAAGTCTACTGTCCCTTGGAGTCGTGAAGAAATAAAATTTCTCAGCCAACGCAATCAAAAGATACAGCCGTTTATGCTGCAAATATTCGACACTCGCAAGGGAATCAAAACCTACAGGGTACTTCCCGTGAACTCAGAATCTTGAAATTTGGTACGAAGCAACGTCTTATAGCACAGATAAAGAAAAAAAATCGAAAAGCATAAATATTTAGTTACATCATACAATAATATCTACAGGTTTGTACGGAATCGTTGGTGCGCGAGTTTGACTCGCACTTTGACGTTTTTTTTAATAGATACTTCTACTACACTACTACCCGAATTTAAATATACACTTGTAGTTCATTAATTTGTTAATCGGTTTAGCTACTATAAACATAATGGTTTAATTAGAAAAAACATTTAACTTCTTCCTTATAACATACGTATGTCATAAAAGCTGGAAAACGTTTAATAATCTAAAACTGTTACATGCAAACAAGTTTCTCACATTTAACTCAAATGAATAGTCATGAACTCCTTGTTTGAACAAGTTGCGAAGTTAAGCTTCTCGCAGAGCGAGATTGCCGATTTGTTTTCTCGAACTTTCTTAGAACTTTATTGTTTTCAACAGTCTGTTCCTGTATATATGGAAAGTTCTCGCTGATACTTACACCCATAAAACTGTCAGAATGCTTTAATATTCTTCGCCAAAATAAGAGTTTCAGTTGATTTTAATATGTATGTAATATTTTACGATGTTGTAATATAAAAAAGTTAAAGAGATTAATGATGAGTAAGTAAGTTAAGTTAAGTATTACAATAGATTATGATTAGTTTAGCTACGAAAATATATTTATATATACACACTCATAGTTAATAGTTCTTAATACTTTGTAAATAGTTACTAAGATGGTCTAAATAAAGGGCTTTATTATTATTAAGTAAGTTATTTTGCGAGAGTTAAGTTGGCGAGGTGCGGGAGACGCGAGACATGGACTTCGGACTGGTCTAGCCGAAAAATAAGATCGCGATCTATTAAACTCAACTATTCATAACGTAGTGTAGGACGTTACAGGCCAGGGGGAGTGATAATTTGCGCAAGACGGCTGGCAGGAGCTGGATGCGAGAAGCCGAGGATCGAACTAAGTGGCGTGCAATTGGAGAGGCCTGTGTCCAGCAGTGGACTGCGATAGGCTGATGATGATGATGATGATGATGATGCTTTCAACAACTTAATACGTAACTCGCTTTTACAGTGTAAATTACATTATCAACTAATTCGCCACTCGAATTCGCTCGAAGTATTAGTTTTTCCCTAATTTATCTGTCCCCTTTGCTCCGTCTTAAAACGAATCTATTGACTGGATTTTTTTTATCCACCTGGCTCTCCCTGTTATGGAGTGGATTACCTGTCTCCAATTGTTATTGTCCAGCGCCTCTGGCACTGTCGTTCACAGCTACGAGGAGGTTTCATGTTTTTCATTCGGGAAAACATCGGTGTTCCCAATTACAAAAATGTTTTTTATATTCCCATTGCTTCTACGCTCTGTGGCCTAAATACGAGAGTATGCATTGTTGACATGTGTAAAAAAGATTAATCAATTAATAAAAAGACAAAATAACCCATCGTTTACCTATTCATATCATGAAAAACGTAATTCTCGTCTGAAATAACCAGAAACAGTATAATGACACTTATCACGGTCCTGGAATTCAGCTCGCGTCTCTTACCCACTCACTACACTTTCGAGAACCTTCGGAATCAACAGAATGTAACAGCCAAGTGGTAACCCAAACTTAACTCATCTTGAAGAAATGTGTGTACAAAGTTTTACAAAACAAGCATCAATATATATCCCGTTCAAAATAACTTCTATAGCAGGAAGGTCGCTACGCTAATGAGACGCTTGCAAACATGGCCATTATAAAAGCTGAATCTCTTAAGGCCCTGCCGAGCCCTCTCGTACTTGACCTTGCTGATAACGATGAACCAAAGTACACTCTACACTCGTATCATTAAAGTGCCATTTCGTTTGAGTGGATACCTCCGGTATTCGTTACAAGAGGCAGGTATTTGATAAATTTTTGCTGAAGCTTGGAGCTAGTTTGAACGGAATTTTATTAGCTAAAATTATATTAATTTTGTTCTGACGTTATGAAAAGAAGAACAAAGGAATTATTTTGTCTTTGTAAATGAAGAATTATTATGTTATAAAAATATTATTAATGATATTTCTTTTTTATTTTATACAGTGTAGTTACCTTTTAGATATCTTCACAGAGTACATACTACAATAATTATTGTTTTTATAATATCAGTCAAATATAATATGTAGAGTAGTTAGACATATTGAGATATAGTGGCTGAACTAAACATTGGATTACAGACAGTTTCCACCATCCTGCATGAACACCTTAAAGTTATGTATATATGGAGGAACGAGTATCATGTCCCACAAACACAAAGGGAGGATCCTCAGACCAGACGAGGTGATCGTGCCTGGCGGGCCACTGCCCAACAGTTGATGTTGGGATGTTGTATATATGATAATTGGCGCGAGAACTATTTATTGCGCGATTCAGGATTTGTAGTTAGGTATTCCGTGTAGTGCGTTACTTCGTAGTTCAGTGTATCTTCGGTAGATGGCGCTGTAGTAGGTTATTGTTGTGTTATATGTGGAAGTCGCCACATATACCATGTTCTCCTCACCGATGAGCAAAAATGCCGTCGTGTGGATTGGTGCAAATTTATGTTAGAAAAGTTCGAATGAGGAACTTCGCAACACGTATCCTACATTCTTACAACTGATGGATCATGGATATATTATATTATATTATATAGCTACGTTCCTCTTACGAAGCAGCAATCCACACAATGGGTGTTTGAAGAGAACGACTTGCCCAAAGGTTGTTCGCAGTCGGAGCTTTAAAAAATTATATTTATTGTGTAAGTAAATCTTTACAGATATTTTTGTAAGTCGAACGTGAGCTAGAAGAGGCCGGCATTTCCTAAGACTCACTCTGCACAGAAATGCCGAAACAAACCACGGAGGTGTATTATTTTTTAAGTCCGTATACGTAATACAAAATTCGAGTTCGATACCCGGGTCGGACCAAATGCTTGTATGATCTGCAAATATTTGTTTCGGAATGTGGGTGTTTTCCATGGATAATGTGTACGTATTTACAAAAAAATAAATAATGTATTTATATCAGTTGTATGGTACCCATATTACAAGCTCTGCTTAGTTTGGGACTAGATAGCGTTGTGTGTAAAAAAAATACTACAATGAAATGAAAGCGTTAAGTTGATTTATCAGTAAACAGTCCAACAACCTATTTACTCCGAGCCGCAGCTGCAAATTTTAAACTGTATTACAATAAGATAGATCCACGCCAACAGCAGCAATACAGCTTTTTATCTTGCTTTGAAAGATTTGTGTGTAAACTAAGCCTTACATTAACATTTATAGTAGATAAGTCTGTTTTCATTTGATAAAATGAACCTGGCTACCTGTTTTATTTTGATAAGATGTTTAAATGAATATCTACCGTAGATAGTATGTAATAAAGTGCAATAAAGGTCGCCTTTTGGTGTTTAACATTTATTTTTGTAGTTTTTATTAACACGCTTTTAAACAAAACAACTATCGTATCTAAAAGAAACTTAATACTTTAATAGTAATAGAAATAAATATAATTAATACAAGACAAATATTTCATTTTGAATCTGAAACCAACAACCCTTTAAATCGATCTGAATAAAACACAGGGTCCCCACAACATTATAACCAATAGAGACTCGATGTATAAAGCATAGCAACACACACAATATTATTTGACGTGGAAAAAGAGTATGTCATATACTTTTTGTAACTAAATTTATTGGTAATTTTTTGTTGTTTTGAACCATATTAGAGCCGATTATTCTGAATATATAAAATACTAGCTTTTTCGTGCTACTCCGCCCGCGTGTTTGTCGGTTAACGCAGTAAAGAGTAGCCTATGTCCTTCCTCAAGAATCAAAGTATCTCCATGCCAGAATTCATTCAAATCGGTGCAGCGGTTTGACCGTAATAGCAGGACAGACAGATAATTACTTTCAAATTTATAATATAAGTATGGTTTAGAAAATAACAACTAAAATTTATTCTAGGCAAAGATATGTAAAAAATATCGAAAAATTGACGTAAAGGTAGCATAGCTCGACGCGCAATTTAGAACCCTATCTCACTATGAAAAATTTTTCAGCTTAGGAAGCATTTTCCACGACATTTTCTATTTCCGAGATAAACATTCTACGCTACAAAATATTCGCGTTGAAAATGGTAACGCTGATACGGACGTGATTTTAGTACAAATATTTTGTCAATTCGGGCGCATTTTCAATATGTTCGAAACCTTAAAACGCTGTTTTTCATAAATTCCTTTTTACTCTGAGAGGTATTCCCGTTTGGTTCTATTAAATAAAAATACCTCTGAGATCTTAAGATAATTTAAGGAATAAAGAATACGGTTTTTCTTGATTCAGCACTGTAGTAGGCGCATTGAAGTCTAAATAATCTGTTTTAGAAATTTGACAAGCTATTCTAGCATAACCCGAACGCAATTTGTTCCTTATAATTTTTAGCGACAAAATCTTAATTACTTATTGTCCTACGCTATAAAAGACATGCTAGAAGCTACATAAAGAAGCTATGCTATAACGAAATTTAGTATCTGGTTGAAGTGGCACCGATCACGATTGAAAGATTAAATCAAGAAATTCTATTCTCTAAATTCTTACTGTAAAAAAATGCAAGTAAATATGATAAAAGTGTGTGTTACCATTTTTACATACACACGAATACGTGTTGTTGCATATTTTAGACTAGAATACACGTGCTGGTAACATAAAACTGGCTTGAATACATATATGTAAACGTATTCAAAATGTAGATGAGAGTTAGCAAATAGGAAAAATATCATATTTTCGTCTTTGTATATGTTCCGAGACGGTAATAAAACTCATTCTTCGTGAGTTTAAGATATGTTTTCACAAAATAAATCAACAAGATCCTGTCATGGTCCTTCGAGCCGATTCTAAAACATTGTAATATTAATTTTTAACCTCTACCTTGCGCTATTAGATACCGTTTCCTTTATACAAACCCTTTTGAACATCCCAGGAAGCTGCTATCAAACATACTGAACTAGCAGGTACATAACCACTGTAAATGGACTAGGTATAGACGTCTGGTTGTGATCGGAAGTCTATTGTTAGCTTAACGACGGTCTTGTACCGCCCTACTCTTTGTTAAAGTCTGGAAATGATAACGTTGTTGTATCTAGGACGAGTTTGTGGCTGAATGCTGAACCTTAGTGAAGCGGCGAGTTCCTTTAAACAATTATTTACTTCTAGACAAGTTAGTTCTCATTGTAAAGATCTGAGTCTGAATAAACCTGGGATTTTAAATTATGTTTACATCGCGAGAAACAATTGAATAGATACACTGTTATACTTATCTATTGCCTCGTTGGTCTTGCGGTTGATGTATGCGACTGCCGATCAAAAGGTATCGAGTTCGATTTCTGGGTCGGGCCTAAAGTGTTACTGAATTTTTTTGATTTTAGAAATACCTAATACCAGGTCGGAGTTTTGAAGTTGGGGTCTAAACCCCCATGCCTCGGAGAGCACGTAAAGCTGTCGGTCCTGCGCCTGGTCTCTCCCCGATCGTGTCGGTTAACCGTCCCATCGGATTATGAGAGTGAGGCAATAGAGAGTGCACCCGTGTTTGCCACTTGTGCACTATAATATCTCCTGCGTATTTGGCCGGTCTCCGTTGAGACTGTCTTAACTTCGTCTTATGTTTTCATGTTTAAGGCCCGCAAACACATCTGTCCACGGCTTCGTTGACGTAATTCTTTCTGTTTTCTTTTTGTGAAAATTGCAACTGTGGCGACCTCCACATACAGCGCCATCTACCGAAGATACACTGAACTACGAAGTAACGCACTGTACCTACAAACTACACTACACGGAGTAAATACCAATCCTGAATCGCGCAAATAAAGTTCCCGCGCCGATTATCATATATACAACATCCCAACATCAACTGTTGGGCAGTAGCCCGCCAGGCATGATCACCTCGCCTGGTCGGAGGATCCTCCCTTTGTGTTGGGTGGAACATTATACCCGTTTCCCCACAGTGGTGACCCCGACGTGATTGAAAGCAGCCTTCAAGCCGCGCCACCATCATGTTCACTCCCACAGCAAGTCTCAAGCCAGCCAGCAACTTCGGCCTCAACTGGGATATACCACACGCAGGACGCGACCGCTCCAGCCTGGTAACCCCTACGGCCTCATCAGCGTCTAGGCACAGCACACTGCACCTACGGTCCATGTAAGCAGAGCATCTCTCTCCCGTCTACGCAGCAGCCAGCCACTACGCAGCAACCGCCCCGACTCACTGGGGACCTCACCGCAGCACCGCGCACCGCATGCGATCCCGACTCACTGGGATCAGCGGACTTCAGCCCCGACTCACTGGGACTAGCGGCATTCAGTTCCGACTCACTGGAACTTGCGGCATTCAGTTCTGACTCACTGGAACTGCTCACTCCTGGCACTGGCAAGCTCCGCATCAGAGCACAGACAGCTGACTCAACATATATCGACCTCCAGTCTTGGAGGGGAGTGATGTGGCGACCTCCACATACAGCGCCATCTACCGAAGATACACTGAACTACGAAGTAACGCACTGTACCTACAAACTACACTACACGGAGTAACTACCAATCCTGAATCGCGCAAATAAAGTTCCCGCGCCGATTATCATATATACAACATCCCAACATCAACTGTTGGGCAGTAGCCCGCCAGGCATGATCACCTCGCCTGGTCGGAGGATCCTCCCTTTGTGTTGGGTGGAACATTATACCCGTTCCCCCACACAACCTTTTATCGTTTTTATTGTATTGAGAGTGGCGGTAGGACGGCGACCATCACCTCTGCCCACCAAGAGCCATGACTACTCTGCAAAGAGTGTTGGAGTATAATGTCAATGATTCCGCCAAAGTTTCAAGGATATAGTCCTATCAAATTTGGTGCTAATTTGACGAACCAGACAGTCAAGGCAAAGAAATTTTAAATGCATGGACATATAGTTAGCATCTTTTTTAAACTCTACTAAAATGTAATATAATGAAAACGTTTTAAGAACACTATACAACATTTATCTCATAAAAAGCACTTTAAAGCTGTCAGCCACCCACGCACTGCCCGTCCCAGCTATGAATGCATCTGACGCGTGTCAAGATGAGCTGATACTGCAACTGGGTCGGACGTTCTCCGTATCGACAGTTATTCAATATCGTGTATATTGTTCGAATGGTTATAATTAAAGCACGAGTGAGTGAGAACTTTACCTTTTTGAAAACTGAGTTTCGATATTAGTTTTATAAATTAAATGAAAAAGCTGGAGCTCTAATCGAAACCTAATAATATTATGTTGTTCTGAGTCTGGGTGTTCTTTGTGCCCGTTTCGTGTATGTTTGTAAAGTCCCCCGCGACACAGGAATCTTTCAAAGAGCGTTCTTTAATAGATTCGCTTACCCTAGACGGGTTTTAACATGGTGAATAAATTGGAAATATTGCTGTTGGTGTAACGTTACAACAACAGCAGGTAACACCGCAAAGCGAGACTAGCTTGAAATAATATTAACTTAAATTATTTCTTATGTTATATATACTTGACAACAAAACCGTGGAATGAGCTGTCGCCTGCGGTGTTCTCGGACCAATACGACCTTCAAACCTTCAAGAAAAGAGCATACTCCTTCCTAAAAGGCCGGCAAAACGCACCTGTTGCGGGTGTCCATGGGCGGCGGTAATCGCTTACCATCAGGCGATACGTCTGCTCGTTTGCCCCTATATAATAAAAACAAAAGTCACAAATAGCTATCTGCCAGTAAAAGATCCGTCAAAATCGGTTCCAGCGTTACAGAGATTATCCGGAATAGAGAGACAGACAAAACATTTTCAAATTGTTTATTTAATGTAAGTACCGTGTATAGTTTTATATATTTACATAATAAATACTATCACACGATTATCCACTTATCGTTAATATAATTACCATTATAACCACCTTCAGTCCTTAAGTAACTTTTCTTGTTAAGTAAGAAAAGTAGGTTTCTTTATGAAATAGGAGCTTCTTCTAGTTAATTATTACTTTTTGCGACTTAGTGTATTAGATTACTCTTGTAAGACTTCCTATACACATTACAATAATAATAAATATTCCGGACATCTAACACACAACGCCATCCAGTCCCAAGCTAAGCAGAGCTTGTGTTATGGGTACTAACTAGATAGATAGATAGATAGATAGATAAACTCTTTATTATACACCTTAATATTAATAAAATAATATTACAATAGTAAAAAAAACCAGTAGTACAATGGGCGGCCTTATCGCAGGCTGCGATCTCTTCCAGGCAACCTTAAGATGGACCATAATGAGTAATTTGTAGCTTGTGGTGCACATTTACAAATAACGTATAAAATTAATATTTCCTACATACATATATCTACACTTACACATATGTATAATATATACACACTAACATACATATATAAATATGAATACATACATACACATATATACATGTCCATAAAGAATATAGTTATTAAATAGATAGATAGTGATCCTTGACGAGTTTCTTAAAGGTAATCACTGACGGTGCCTGCCTTACGGCTTCCGGTAAGGAGTTCCACAGACGTGCAGCTTGCACTGCGAACGATTTATCAGTAAAAGTTGTGGAGTGTGTTGGTATTTCTAAATTTCGATTTTCCGATGACCTTAAGCATCGTATATGTGTGTCATGAACAAAGGTAAATCGTTTCTTTAAGTAGGCTGGTGTAGTAGGGTTAAATAAGGTGTTATATAGGAGTGACAGGATATGTGTATTCCGGCGAAGTCGTATTGGGAGCCACTTGAGTTTTGTACGAAATTCGGAAACATGATCATATTTGCGTAAACCAAAAATGAATCTGATACAGAAGTTCTGGAGTCTCTCAAGTTTATCAAATTGGTCCTCGTTTAGGTCAAGATAGCTAACAGACAACTGATATAAATACTTATATACTTTTTTTTGTAAATACATACTTATTATACATAGAAAACACCCAAACTCCGAAACAAATATTTGCAGATCATACAAACATTTGGTCCGACCCGGGAATCGAACCCGAGACCTCAAGCTTAGCAGTCGCATACGCTACCACTACGTCATCGAGGCAGGCAAGTCAACAATGGAACGAAGTGAGTCATGAAGTCAACTTTTGAGAAACAATATGTTTGGTAAATATTTATTTACTAACGGAGTCTCGCAGTGCTACCCACGGTTATTGTTGTCCCTTTACAACCCCGGGTAAAACCGCGGGCAAAGCTTGTCTAAAAAAAGTAGCCGTTCCAGAGGTTAGCCGTAAGAAGTTCTGCCTAGCACAACAAAACTGTGGAATGAACTGTCGCCTGCGGTATTCCCGGACCAATACGACCTTCAAACCTTCAAGAAAGAACGTTCTTTTTCTTAAAAGGCCGACAACGCACTTGTGACGCCCCTGGTGTTGCGGGTGTCCATGGGCGGCGGTAATCGCTTACCATCAGGCAATAACTCTGCTAGTTTGCCCCTATTTAATAAAAAAATATGTACAACGGCGGACTTAATGCCTTAGGCATTCTCTAACAGTCAACCTTTGAGGGTGTGGAGATATAGAAAGGCAGAAGTATCGAGGTTACAATTGGCCAGAACAACACACAATTGACATAGGCTAAGAGTGTGTTGTGCTGTACTACATGTGTTACTACAAGTAATTCTATATATAAGACTTATTTTAACGAGTCTCGACTCTAAAAATCAATTTAACCGTTAAATTGATGACCGTGGCGAGTTCTATTCATTATTTCTTTATTGCTCTTCAACGAGTTAGGTGACACTCTCGTCCATGTCACCTTGGGGAAAGATCTCAAAGACTAGTAACGCACTTGTGACCTGTTTGTCCCCCACATGATGAAAAATTTAGAGTGATTCATTGATATTTTTATAAAAAATTGCTTAACTATTTTATATAAAACTTTACAGTAATCTAGCTTTTATATGTTAGGATAGCACATCGACTACTTTTACCATAATATCCATTATACACAAAAAAGGTCGGGTAAAAGCTAATCTATACTAATAATAAAGAAGAAGAGCTTGTTTGTTTGAACGCGCTAATCTCAGGAACCGCTGGTCCGATTAGAAAAATTATTTCAGTGTTGGATAGTCTATTTATCGAGAAAGGCTATAGGCTATATATCATCACGCTACTACTAATAGGTGCGAAGCACCAATGAAGAATGTTTCAAAAACGGGGGAAATTTTCATGCTACGGGCAATATAAAACGCAAACTAGGTTGCGTGGGTCAGCTAGTACATTTATAAATTGACAATATAGATATTATTTGTGTGTGACAGAGTTCCTGACAGCTCTGAATAACTTCCATTCCTAACCATATAGATAAAGGGTACCACTATTTTCTAAACGAGAAGAGTTCTCTCGTCGTACCACTCTATCGCATCATTATTTTCCATTGCGACCTGTGTTCTAAACAGATGTTGAACAAGATACGGACCATTTGTGTAAACACACAGTTGAAGAAATAAAATAGCTCGCTGAGTCCCGTACAAATGGAAACTTTCCATTATCGTTGAACTATTACTGCGATGCTTGCTAATAATACTCTAGTGCAATTTTCTTCATGAACGAAGAGAGAGATTATTTTTCGGTTTAAATATTTGCACCCGCGGTTGCTATACCTTACTTACCTTTTTTCAGAAATTATTATGTATTAATACTACACTTGGCGAAATAAAAAGTAAGCAGTGTCACCCAGACTGTAATCTACGCGTATTTGTGTTTTAAATTTCATCCAGATCTGTTCAACCATTTCTGTGTGAAAGAACTAACGTTCATACATACTTTCGCTTAAATTAGTAAGATTTGTTAGGATATTTGTTTTGTTATTTATGTGTTAGATAAACTTAAGATCCTCAATTCCTTTTGCCTAATCATTAAAAGAGTTTTTTTTAAATGAAAATGTAATATCTTAGTTTGTAGAGACATTAGTAATGGGGATTAAATTAAAATTGGTTATTATTAATCATATATTAAAGAGTTTAATGTGTTTTGTCGTCTGACAATTATTTTGAAAACGTTTATATTGATGCAGTAGTAATAATGACCGTGTCAAATTATATGGATTTAATATTTTTAACAATCGTAATAGCTAGTTTCACACAGTTGATTCTGCTACCCTGCTACCCTTTTCTCGTTAGATATTTTTTTTTAAAACAACTCCCGCATTAGGAATATACATCCTGTGTCGCGGGGACTTTACAAACGTACATGCAACAGACAAAGAACACCCAGACTCAGGACAAAGTGATGTCCCACGTAGGATTTGAACCCACGGCACTTGGCGCAGTAGCAAGCGGCGTAGTGACCGCTTAAACCAGTAGGCCAACCGCGCAGTCAGTCTTTAGTAACCTTCATTGAAGTGTTGGTGGTGTGATATTGTGTATGTGATGTCTGAACTATTATTTTGTGACGTAAGCAGTAAAGGGCAGGCCGCTCACCTAATATAATGTGATGTAAAATTCTCGTCTCCTTTATAGTACGCAATAAAGACACATAACATTTAGTTACGAATTTTTTGGCCAAACTTCACGTAAAATCTTTTTAAAAAACGAGAGAACATTAATTTGTGTTAATTTGAATCCAAATCTCTCTGTCGTAAACCACAAAATAATTAATTATTAAACGATTGATCTGTCATTATACAAGCCAATAATTGATTGGGTTTTAACCACAATAAGCTTTATTTAATTCGACCAGTGTTAGAATTGTTAATTAGTAATGCTGAAATTGAGTACTTTAATTCGTTTTGTGTTTAACTGAAACAAAGTTCCAGAAACAAGATTAAGGGCGTGTTTTCACCGATTGCTTGATAAGGTAATCTGATAGACTAATTTGTCCTTATCCTAATACTATATCCTGACAAATAACGACATAATAAGTAAACATTATATATAGGAATAAATACCAACCCCCGCCTTCTAAATCCACGTGTCAATGTGGGTGTCTACGGAAGCCTATTCTATGCGTGACCTGACATGCGCTTAGTCGGCTTTTTGAGGGCTTCGCCCCACTATGTTACCAGTGGGTGTTGTTGTATGGGAACATCGGGGTTCCCACACAGTAGGGAGCCATCTACAAACTGTAGCTGGCCCGAGGTACGTCGGGGTTCCAGGGTTTTTCTTTCTAGGGTGCACCTAGTTCCCGGGCATCTAGTACCAGAGACGGCGTGCGGTTTTAGTCGGTTCGAGTCCGCCATGTCACCAGGAGGTGGTATCTGAGGGAAAAAAGGGGTGTTATTGTAAAGATAAAACAGTGTGGCTCAGCTACTAAATAATACATTACTACTTGAATTTAGTAAGGCATTATTTATACTAAAGCTCTACCTTTTAAAATGTGAGGTACTCTAATTCTCCATTTGACACGAAATAAAAGATTATAACACCTATCTACGTCTTTTGGCCGTAACTATAAAGTGTCCATAAATACAGGTGAAATATTGAGGTCACATTGACCGCCTTCCCCTAGGGCTGTCAAATCACAGAAATATTCAAGGTATTTATGTCTTAGCAACATTATTTAAAACTTTTACAAGCCGTTTCCGGGAAATGAAATTAACTTGCTTTGATCGAAATGTAACACTATAAAAATTATTAAAAACTTTCAATGTAAAGGAAGCCAGTTCGTTTATTAACGTTTTTATTGTCATGTTCTGACACGATTTTTTTTATTGCTTTTTACCATGTAGAAAGGTTTCCTCATATAAAACGCTCCAGGTGAAGTTTTCTTGTTACAAAAGCAGTATAAAAATTAAGCGTAGTTATAATAAAATTAATAATACTTTATTTCGAACATAAGATTACAGAACGCAGCCACTTTGACTGCATTGTCGGTCGCAGCCATCAGGTTCTCGTGCAGGTGTTCGTGCACGCAGGGCATGATGCAAGGTAGCCTTCCTTGCTCCGACCGACCTTAGTCCGAAGTCTATTTCAATAAAGACCTCCAGGTCGGCCACGGTAATCTGTGTTCAGGCGCTCAACTCGCACTCAAAATGCTGTTATTTTTTTTTATTATAGTCTGTCCAAAGTTGACAGGTGTAAAATGTCTAAAGCGAAACATTGTTACTGTAACACCTGGGGAAGACTTAAATTATTTCCTATAGATCATATTGCCTACAGCACATAAGGCTCTCCGTTGACGTTCACTGTCACTGTCACCTCTCAGGTTTGATGTTACAATGTGGCCAAGATACCTAAAGCTTTCGACTACAGCAATAGGCTGTCCGTCAAGAAATAGGTTGGAAACGATATCAGGTCTCTTTCCGGACCTAAATATTCTTTATTTTTAACATTGTGTGTTAACTTATGCTCCATTGCAAACTAAACAGTTCAAGTTTGTATGGAGGCGAGTGGAGAAAGCTAAAAAAATATAGATTTATTAATTATGGAATTTAGTATTTACGAAAAAAATGTCATACACTTCTCTTTGAAATGTTCTTTTAATAATACATAGCTCTTCCTTGTTCTATACAATAAACATGTAGATGTTAATTTCGTAGAGTAAAATAATAAAAATTAACAATTATTGTTCCCTTTACGATCAGTGGCAACCCTACTAAGACCTAAGTGAGAGGGAATTAAATATTTTGTAGGTTTGCATAAATCATATTTTCATTTCAAAGAGCACATCTTCCTTAGCGAAAACGGGGATTTCCCTCATATATCATAAGTATTACTATTACTTTCAGGCTCCTTACGAATACGATGAGTAAGAAATAATATTACCTACCTATTCCCGCTCCCACCTCTGAAAAAGAGGTGGGATAATCTTCGAAAAATCTTTTCAATTATACAAATAAATAAAATTGCAGTGTCTGTTTCTTATTTCTAATTAACAGCTTTTCTCACCATTTGAAAGTATATACGGTACTGACACCGAATTGAGTATTGTCTGTGTTTAATTTGGTTAGAAACACTGGACGGATATTGATGGTACTTTCACTGGCAGATAGATTATGATATAAGGAGTAACCTAAGCTACTTTTTTTAGACTAGCTTCGCTCTGCGGCGTTCAGCCAGTTACAAATAAAACTGAACTATCGTGATCATCATGCTGATATGATCGAAAAGAAAGAGAAAAGTTAAAAGCAATAGATTAAAATAAATAAATACCCACGTAAACGTGCTCTCATAACATAATTATTCACTAATCACTGGAATAATAATAATAAATATATGTTATTGTTTATCTTTTTTATGTATTTAAAAATGTAATTAATATGTATATATAACGAAATAAAGAGAATAATAAATATTTCGGACATCTTACACACAACGCCATCTAGTCCCAATCTAAGCAGAGCTTGTGTTATGGGTACTAGACAACTGATATAAATACATATATACTTTTTTTTGTAAATACATACATATTATACATAGAAAACACCCAAACTCCGAAACAAATATTTGTAGATGATACAAACATTTGGTCCGACCCAGGAATCGAACCCGAGACCTCAAGAACAGCAGTCGCATACGCTACCACTGCGCCACAGAGGCAGTCAAATAATAATCTTGTTTCATATTTTTTTAAATTTAGGATATGTTTTCTTCATCTCAATAATATCTTTACAAGATACCGTACACAGAGCACAGCACTTAGAATGACATTGTTCTTACTATATTACTCATCCAGTATGGCTCAGTGTACATCCTGTTCGGCGCTGGATGTCATTAGCAAGTTCATTTCCTCTGAGAGCGCACATCCTTTGTACTTTCTTCATGCAGAAAGATCAATGAGATGAGAATTGTTGAATACGGCTCGGGTTTAAACGCCTCGAGTTTAATGTGATAAAGTATTTGAACGTTCAGCAAACGTATAAAGAAATTATTATAGTTATTAAAAGTATTTGAATTTTATTTGCTTCATATTCTTCCATCTGATATATCTTCTATTATAGTCCTTAATAAATAGTTTGTTCTTTGTGATAGATGGCTACGAAACCCACGAAGTCACTTTGAACAACCATCATGTTTACAAATCACCTATATTTTCATTCTTTACGTGCCAGTTTGATCAGAACTTCGTATTACGTTATATCCGCCATCTTTCCGCCATCGGCCTACGTCCTATATAATAAAAAAATATAAGTATATATAGTAAGTACAAAAAATCACACCTAAAATGTACCTCGTATAATTAAATGACAATTGTCGAGTACAGAGATCAAGCTATATTTTCGGATATTTGCTTTTTTATGGTGTAAGGCAAACGAACTGCCGGGTCACCTGATCGTAGGTGATTTCTAAAGTATACGTGTTAGTGCGTTATCAGCTTTCAACTGCCCACACCAGAATAATTCACAGAAGACGAGTGGAGACTTCAATACCTTTACTTATTCATTGAAATACAATGAAAGAATAGGTCATGGTCTTTCTAGTCGATAGTTCTCCTTCATAGCAGTCCGCTGCTGGACATAGGCCTCTCCAATTCAACGACACTTAGTTCGATCCTCAGCGTCTGGCATCCAGCTCCTGCCAGCCATCTCGCGTAAATCATCACTCCGCCTGGCCTGGTTCTCCTGTTTAAACGAATCCACTTATTAGATTGACGTATTAAATAATATAATCTATGATTTGTTCCAGGACGGGGACGTCATAGAGCTGTGTCAAGTGAGTGACGTCAGATCTGGCGGTGTACCAAAGGTAAGGATCACTTCTAATACTATAAATAAATAAAAGACAGAATTCAGTCTCAAACTTATGTTTCTTATTTCAGTTACCATAAATAGTTTCAATGATAAAAATTCCTGAATAACTTACATGTATAGTAAGATAATGAAAATAAAAATATTTTAAACTATATTAACTTCTCATTTATTCAATAAAAGAAAAAAATTGTTTTCTTATCGGTCACCACGCTCAAAAAGTGTAACTTGAATATAATATACAGTGTAAATATAATTGCATTAGTTGATAAAAAATGCTATGCAATAGCTTTACCGGAGTATGGAAGATGGCGGTGTTTCCCGCCCGTGCTTCGGAGGGCACGTTAAGTCGTCGGTCCCGGTTGTCATGAACAGCTATGGCAATCGTTATTGGGAAGTCAGTGCCCTCAAATATACTGACAACTAGTTTAACCTTCGAATTCAGTTCGCCCTCAGGGTTGCGGAGGTCAGATGCCAGTCGCTCTGTGTAAAAACTGATATTCAGGTAAAATCGGTTGAACTGGTAGCCGACCCCAAATAATATTGGGAATAATAAAGGCTAGGAAGATGATGAATAGCTTTACCGCAGCAGTCCCCGAGTGCCACACGTATTTTTTTTAATGTCCTGCCAAAGTGACTCTACTCTGCCTGATGGAAAGCATAAGCAGATTCCAATAGCGGTGGTCAATATACTCACTGCGAATGCATAATACAACAATCCAGTATGGTGACCCATTCTATGGCGGCAAGGTGATGCCTCCGGTCGCACCTTCAAGAAAAGAGCATACTCCATCCTAAAAGGCCGGCACCGCACTTGTAACGCCTCTGGTGTTGCGGGTGTCCATGGGCGGCGGTAATCGCTTACCACCAGGCGATACGTCTGCTCGTTTGCCCCTATATAATAAAAAAAACTCACCAACGCAATACGACAGCACGAATGCTGTCATTTTCATTATCTTTGGCACTGACTTTTACTCAACTACGGCGAAGCCAAAAGGAATTGTAATAGTTATGGCAATTTTTGTATGTTTGTATGTCTACCGTAGCACCTAAACTACTAAAACAATTTTAATTAATGAAATGTCAATAAATTCGTAATAATGACTCGGGTGACATAGTTTTAAAAAAAAAAAAAGGTTTACAGTAGTCGGGTTATAGTTTTTTAAATTTGGTTTCAGTTTTTCTATAGATATTTTTTTCTTGTATACCTGAAAAGTATTCATTGGTATTTAGTTTGTTTTAAATGTATTTATGTCATCTTCCTAGCCTTTATTATTCACAATATTATCTAGGGTCGACTGCTAGTTCAACCGGCTTTACATGAATTCAGTTTTCAACGGAGCGACTGGCGTCGGACCTCCGTAAAGCTAACTAAATTCGATGGTTCAAAGAATATAAGTAAACCAGTGTATTTTTTCAAATTCTATTATAATAAATATATTATTTAATTTAGAAAATAGAAATTAAATGGCCTAAAATATAATTGACTTACTATTACTAAAGAAAGGTATATTTTTTTAACCTATGAATATCATTCTTGCGTAGGATCGAATGTTTTACCCTTTTGATGTTGCGTTATGGTAGTTAGCTATGTTCATAAATACATAGTAAATTAAGTTATTTTAGGATGGCAACATTTAATGAAACTAAAAGGCGAGGTAACTGTTTTCTTTGTGTTAAATTACGTTCATTTTAACAATGAAGAGGTTTTCAATTTGGTTGTATTTTAAGGCTTTTATCAACTTGGCAGGTATGTATCAATGTAACGGAAATAAGGAATCTTTGATCTTCATCCAATCTAAGGTGTCGTCTCCACGGTGGATAATATTGTTGCGTATGTGAAGTGTGAAATAAAAAAAATCGACGGGTTGCACTCCGGGAGTGCCGGCAAAAGTGAAAACTTGAATATTAACGTTGTGCATTTTTGATATTTTGGAATGGTTAGAGAATAATTTTGTACGAATTGCTTTCATTATCAGTATAAAAGTACTATTATTTATGTGGTGGAATACAATATTCATTTATTGCGCTATCGTACACAAACATGACAATTTATATTATATACACACACGAACATTCGCGCAAGCGCCCTGCGCCGCCTGTCCTGTCACGTGACCTGACGCGAGTTTATACGTCCTCTCTCCGTCCGTCTTACGAATTTTCGATCAGGTCACGTGACCTGACGCGAGTTTATACATTTTTACCCATTCCAAAAAAGTACACAGCGCCGCTAAAGAAGTTTTCACTTCAAAAAAAAACAGTTTATCTATGACACTTAATAACCAAAATATACTTCAAGAATTCTTCCTTCTTGTAATATTATTATGTCATTTGTAACTAATACGATTTCTACCTTCGACAGGACTCCAAGTTAAGCATGAACCTAGTGAACAAACATGGAGAAAACTTAGAGGAGAAGTCGCTCACCATCTGTAGTGGAACGGATTACATCAACATCAACTATCAACACGTGGTGTGTCCTGACGCTGCCACTGCTAAGGTCAGTTACTGGATTTATCTGGTTATTGTTCGTAATATCTGGTTTAAGGCAGTTACACACAGTAATCACAAATGAAATGTATATGTGACCATTGTAAGCAAATTACTGGATAACGGAGGACACTTGCTAGTATACTCCAGTTACCTAGCGCTCAAAGCTTCTGTTGGCTCCTGGTATACAAGAACAGTCATTATTATTATAATAAATAAATTTTAGTGACGTTTCCATGAGATCCATGTTCATTTGGATCTAAATACAGTGATCTATAGCTTTATAAATCTCAAGTATTGGGTCACCAACTGATAAATGCCGGCTTTTATACAAAAAATAAGTATCAAAAGTGATCGAAACTTATATTTATGCAAGCCCGTTTAGTAGTCAACTGCCTGTCAAATATTTGCTTTCCGCAAGGCATAAATATGTTGGAAATTAATCCGTGTGTTTCTATAAAGGTATGGTTGCAAGGACTAAGGCGGATCACTCACAATGTGAAAGCGAACAACGTTTGTCCAATGACTTGTCTTAAGAAGCAGTAAGTCCAACAGCAACTTTCGAGGCATGGCTTCTATAGACGGTTTCATGGCAATTTAAGTGTTGTGTAATCTGTTTCGAGTTAAACCGCCTCGAATTGAGCAAAATTTTGCCTTTTTACTCAGTCTTTTTGAATAAATGTATTCTCGTATTTAAATTTCACGTTTGCTTTATTTTGTACCTCGAGGCAGACACAACTAGAGGCGAAAGGAAAGGTTTTAAGGCTTGTCAAGATATGAGTCGAGGTATTTTCATAAAAGCATAAATAAGATTTTGCTCAAATCGAGGCAGACGACAAAATGTCATGTTATTTAAAACAGGCTTTCTCTAAAACTAGCATTTTGCATTACATTTTTGTTATTTATATGTTGATGTTATTGCCTTGTGAACTGCGAGTTATCACAGATAATTAAATAACTTATGTACCTAACACAAATGTTTTCGGTGTTCGTAATGTTTATAGCTGTCGACAAAGTTTATTGCTGTCTATGAAATATTTTTCTATAGCCGTTAACTTATATTACTGATTTAACTTTTTATTGCTTTTAACTGTCGTGTAGCGGAAACTGTTTTTTAGATTCATATTTTGTAATTATGTACTTTTTGTAATTAATGAAAGTTTTTTTTAAGTCCAGGACTTTAAAAAAAGACACCTCTGTGGTTTATTTCGGTATTTCTTTCCAGGAGTCTTAAGAAATGCCGGCCTCTCCTAGTTGTAAAATCTGATGTGTAAAAATATCTGTAAAGATTTATTTACAACATTAATATCATTATCATAGAATTTAAAGTATTATTTAAAAAGAGATTATATTTTTTAACTTCGTATACTCCTAGCGCGAAGAGTTAGCTTATAAATATATACATATATACTAGCATTAGGCATTAGCGACAGGGCAGAGCTGTCGTTGCAATAACTTCTTTAGTAAGTACTTGTTACAAAAAGGATCAGCTGTAAAAAAAATAAGTTTTAATCTTTAACAGTTTACGCCATGCATGATGAAGTACTCTAGTAGTAGAAGAAACCAAAAATCTGATTTATATTTTGGTATTAATTGAGAGCCTGCAGTTCGCAAGGTAGTATGCATGTGTTTGCATGTTTTGTTGTTCATTTGCTTCTTCTGTCGAAGGCATGGAAAGAGGGGCTGAGGGCCATCACTCACAACAACAAAATAATCAACGTATGTCCCAGGACTATCCTCATGAAACAGTACGTACTTTTGTTTTGCTTTTTAATGTATTTTGCTTGCAACAGTTACGATGGGGAGATGGGGGAATTTTTGGGGTAACGGTATTGCCGTAGTAACTAGTTTTTCTCCTAGTTATGAAGAAAAAAAAAACTAAATGAGCGTGAGACAACCTATAAACTAATTGTCTTTTAATTCAATAAAGCCAGCTCCAGGAGGTGTATTAATAATTGAATGATTCATTACAATATAATATATATTTATTTGCATGAATATTCTACTAATATATTCTGCCGCAAGGCGTACAAATCTTAAAATTTAGTAAACTGGTCTAAAGGTAGAAACTATCATTTAAATAAATCATCGACATCGTGGTAACACTTCTCAGAAAGTTTTTTTTTTGTTTCTTCTTAAAATCACTTGCTTTAACTCCAAAATCTTCCTCCGAGCCTTTTTAAACTATATAAAACTCGGTTTTAAGTCTACTACAATACTGCTGACTCCTCTGGCATTCCTGTCACAGTCTATTTCGATAAGGTGACATGTCAGCTCGTTATCCCACTACACCATAAAGAACACCCCTGAAAGTCTACATGGCATGACCATTTTGAGACCGGGGGCCTAATGATGCAGAAACATCTCAATAGGCCGCTATAGTGTGGGGTCACCATGCTGCATGCTGGTGACCACTACTCTTGAATTCTGCTAAACTTGGATGTAACATTTATTTTTCAACTAGCAACCCAACGCTGCGTATAGTTATGACATTAAATTATATTAGAAAACAAATCTTAATCAATATGAAAGTATTAATTTACGAACATCATGAAGTTCGTAAATTAATACTTTATTTAAATAAATTAAAGTAAATTAAATTACCTTTCCCTTTCTTCAGTTTTAATTAGCAATTAATATGTGACAATAAAAATTAATTAGTGTGACTTGACATTTAAATTGTAATTGGTTTCGTGTATTGTGAGCTAGCTAGCATAGACTTGTTGATAGCTGCGACTTTGTTTGCGTGGAATTGTGTATTATCTTGCTCAAAATTTTAATAATACTGACGTCACACATCTTAAAACCGGCTGCCTAATTGTTAGCTGCTGTTGAACATACTTATGTATGTATTTTCAAAACAAAACATAGTTATTATGCAAATTTTCACTCAAATACAGACCAAACGATCGCGCTCATCACATAACCAACGAGCTCTGGCTTAGCTGTCTTAATTTTTATTAATCTATACTAATCTTTACTTCTATACTAATAAATATAAAGCTGAAGAGTTTGTTTGTTTGGTTAAACGCGCTAATCTCAGGAAATATAGGTCTGATTTAAAAAATTTAAAATAATGGATATGGCCAATTTATTTATTCACTCTGTCTAGCATCAAAAAAATCATGTACATTAACGAATTTTGCTTTATTTTGAATTTAATATGCTATAAAATTAACTGTAAAAGTTCCACAGTTCAGTAACTTCAGGTTTCTTAGTAATTCACAAAACCATGTTATAACACTACAACATCACGCCAGAATAGACGCAGACGAGGTTGCGTGGGTTATCCAGTAGCAATTTAAAAGGTGAAGTGTCTTTTCACGTCTTACTCCTACAATCCACGTTATCATAACAAACTCATATTATTCTCGAAAAATCAAATTAAAAAGTTAATAGCTTCATCGTTGGTCAAAAAGACATTCCAAACAAATGGACTTTATTTAAACTAAACATGTTCTACTCCTTTCCAGTGTCAGTGTCCGGACTAGCTGACCCACGCAACCTCGTTTGCGTCTTATATTGCCCGTAGCGTGAAAACTTTCCCCCGTTTTTGAAACATTCTTCATTGGTGCTCCGCTCCTATTAGTAGTAGCGTGATGATATATAGCCTCGATAAATGGACTATCCAACACTGAAAGAATTTTTGAAATCGGACCAACGGTTCCTGAGATTAGCGCGTTCAAACTAACAAACTCTTCAGCTTTGTTATTAGTATAGATAGATACCGACTCACCTTATTAATGTACATCTCGATACCTTTGAAGCTTTGAGGGTATCCTTTTATTTAATTATTTTGTGAACAACAATGAAAATGCCATTTTTAGGACAAATTAGTAACTGGACAAAAAGTGTGTAGTGGAACGGGCTTTGGATTCGTACAAAAGTAATTGAATTCCAAATGTTTTATGTTTAAACAAGAAGCCTTTGAAATATTGTGTTGTAATGTAAAACATGTCTACAGATTTGGAACTTTAAATATTTCAGAGTTCTCAACGACAAAATTGTTAAAACATAGACGAAATGGTAAGAAAGTATACATAGAAAATAAAATATTTCTCTCGTCTCGTCTTTTTGTATTTGTCTTGTAAACCAAAAAAAAAAGTGTCTTGAGAAAAGACAGACAGGTCTAAACCAGTTGTGTCTTTTCTGGGGAAAACCGAAAATCTTTTTTAGTAAACGTGATTGCTACCATTTCTTATTGTTTTTTAATTGTCTATAGTAAGTTTCGTAAATTCAGAGATTTGGAAATCTATGTATAGTTTCTTATCATAGGTATCGGAAGAGACTAAGAGACGAACTATGCAGGACAACATCACTGCAAAGAGCCTTTTTTTATAGAGTAGGTGGCAAACGAGCCGAGGGATGAGGAGAGAGATGGGGGGTTGGGATATGGGCCTCCGGTATCCTCACTCACTCGATGAAAATCAGCGCTAGCGCTATTTCACACCGGTTTACTGTGAGGCCGTGATATCACTCCGGTCGAGCGTGGCTCTCCCACGGTATATCCTGCCTGCCTGGTATAGCCTGTTCTAATCCGTCTGGCCAGCGTGGTAAGTAGGCCAAACCCGTGGTAGAGAGATCCAAATCCAAATAGACTGTCAGAAGCTGTTATTGTGATGTTTAGTTAGTTTAGTCGCACTTACATAGTAAGAGGACATTTGCCATGTATATTATTTCTAGGAAAAAAAAAAATATTTCAATAAAAATAACACAAAAAAAAAACTTGCAAAAAAATTAAAGATTTTAATAAAAAAATAAAAAATGGGGGTTGATCGTAGAGGGGTGAAAATTTAACGTTGTATGTATTTTTGTATGCTGTCTCATAAAAAAATAAAATAAGGGTGGACTCACCCTTAACATTTAGTGGGATGAAAAATATAGATGTCCGATTCTCAACCCTAGCCGATATGCACTCTAAGATTCACGAAAATCGGTCGAGCCGTTTCGGATTAGTTCAATTACGCACACCGTGACACGAGAATTTTATATATTAGATATATGACGACTATAATAGGGGAGATGACTGTATCTTAAATAAATACCGATGTCTCCTTCATTTAAACGAAATATTACAAAACATCTCGGAAAATATAGTTATTATAGCTTTTCGTTTCCATTATAAATTTTAATCAAATAAACATTGAAGTGACGTCACAAGTTTGTATTTAGTACATTTTTCGTACAAAGTTATCGTTTTCACAGATGATAAAAAGTAACAAATTTGATTAAGTTTTTTTTTTCATTTCTATCGAAGTACGCCATCAAACTAAGATTCACTTCATAGAGATATTAAATAATCTTCAATTCGCTTTGAGAGCATATTACAGTTGTAATTACGGGTAGGTAGCTATATTGTAGGCAAAGCCGACGGGCTCCGCCTACGCGTTGACTGGTCTGTTACAAACTTATTTAATAAAAAGTTTCGCTAAAGTAATTTCATTCGTGTTTCACATATTTTTCCCCTTGGATAAATTACAGTCGAATTTAGAACTCTATGCAATCTATACTAATAATAAAGCTGAAGAGTTTGTTTGTTTAAACGCGCTAATCTCAGGAACCGCTGGTCCGATTTGAAAAATTATTTTAGGGTTGGATAGTCCATTTATCGAGGAAGCTATAGGCTATATATCATCACGCTAATACTAACAGGAGCGGAGCACCAATGAAGAATGTTTCAAAACCGGGGGAAAATTTACACGCTACGGACAATCAAGACGCAATCGAAGTTGCGTGGGTCAGCTAGTCAATATTTATATAATGATACTGACAGTTTTTATTTTTAATCGAAGCAAAAAGTTAAAGAACATTGATTTGACTGCCTCGGTGGCGTAGTGGTAGCGTATGCGACTGCTAAGCTTGAGGTCTCGGGTTCGATTCCAGGGTCGGACCAAATGTTTGTATGATTTGCAAATATTTGTTTCGAAGTTTGGGTGTTATCTAAATATAATATGTATGTATTTACAAAAAAAAGTATATAAGTATTTATATCAGTTGTCTAGTACCCTCAACTCTAGCTTGGGACTAGATGGCGTTGTGTGTTAGATGTCCAAAATATTTATTTATTATTTATATATTTTGAAACAGGAGAAAGATTAATTTCTTTTCGATTTATAGTCGATACATAATAATCATCTCAAAATGTTTTTTAAGAAGACGAAAACAAGATAATTCACCATCATCACCTTCAAACCTTCTAGAAAAGAGCGTACTCCTTCCTAAAAGGCCGGCAACGCACTTGTAACGCCTCTGGTGTTGCAGGCGTCCATGAGCGGCGGTAATCGCTTATCATCATTTGCACCCTATATAATAAAAAAAAACATCAGTCCGTTGCAGTCGACTGCTGGACATAAGCATCTTCTTAAGAACACCACAGAGCTCGGTCTGCTGCTTACAAAACAAAATAATTACAAGTTACAACATGCAAATATCCAAAAAGTCGTCACGATAATCTAAAAGGCTTTAAACTACTCGTATTTACTGTTTCAAAATCTATAGACGAAACTGCTAATATTCTCTCAGTATACATCTCAATAATTATGTTGTACCTTACATTGACAACACGGTACAATGATACACGTGATCTTGTGCCGAATTTCGTTTTGCGATTACCATAAAACCAACAGACCGACATTTAAGAGCGTTTTTATGACGCATTGTAATCGCAAAGACTTAGGGCCAACTTCGTCACTTGCAGATAAAGCACTTGATATACTAATGTGACCTTTACATACCATACTAGCTGATACCCGCGGTACTACAACAACTGTGGATAAAGCTACGGGGGCAAAGCTAGTCTAAGAAATGTAGTCTAAGTTACTCCTTTTCAGGTATTTGCTTGTGAAAGTCAAAGTTTCAAAATCAATCCAGCCGTTCCAGAGATTAGCTGGTACAAACAAACAGACAGACAAAAAAAAATATTTTGATATACATGTACAGCATGTAGTAAAAAGCGGTTATTTTCTTTTTTCTTTTTTTTTCTTTTCTTTTTAAAAAAGACAACTCCCACATTAGGAATAAACATCCTGTGTCGTGGGGGACTTTACAAACATACATGAAACGGACACAAAGAACATCCAGACTCGGGACAACAATTCGTGGATCACACAAAGTGTTGTAGGTACCGCGTGGGATTTGAACCCACGACACTTGGCGCAGTAGCAAGCGGCATGGCGACCGCTGACACCACTCGGCCAATCGGTTATTTTAATATTACAAACAGACACTCCAAAATTATTTATTTGGTTTCACAAGTCTTAGATAGAGACATTTGTGTCTGATGTCATCGACAGCCTTTTCAGGACACAGGTCTCACCTTAGAAGACAGGTTTTGGTTTTTTATAGCTACGCTAGCCAGTCGAATTGGATTAAGTTTTACTTACTTTACTTTGTATCACAGCAAGTTATCGTCCTGTGTAGTTTATTTATTTTTATTATTATTTATGGAATAGTGGGCAAACGAGCAAAAGTATCACCTGATCGTAAGCAACTACCGCCGCCCATGGACACACACGACATCAGAGGCGACACAAGTGCGTTGCCGGCCTTTAGATAATGGAGGGATGGGGTTGGGTCTCCGGTATCCTCACTCAATCGGTGAAACACGGAGCAAGAGTTGTAAGTGGCTCCCTTAGTTGCCTCTTACAACACCCACGCGATAAGTAAGGTGGTGTTTATCAAGAGAGACTGGCTCTTAGTGTCCTAATTATAATCAGTCTGTCGAAGAATATCAAGTAGAGAATTGTAATTCGAAGGATAGGGTGGGAGAGCTATGTTTCAACACACAAGGACCATAAATACCATGGCCTTACAGAAACCTGTCCTTAGCAATTCTTTTGTTGTTTTTCTAGATCTTTCACGAAATACCGCTTTCCTCTACAGCTACGGACCCCCGAGTGTATGATTTTGTATAATCGTCATATGATAAGTTTCAAAGAAAATCTTTATACCGCGATGTAGGTTCTCGATTCTGATTGGTTGGTTAAGATCACGTCACTCACGTCACGTCACGACATGCAGTGTCGATGGAAAAAGTAGATAAGTTAATAAACTAACAAAATTTGTGTTTGATGAACTATATACTGCAGTGAAAGATAATTTTATTGCAACGTTGATTGGATGGATAGTTCGATTCGATACCCGATTTTTTTTACTTACAGACTATAACAAATTCGATATTGTAGTGACATTATTCTTAAAACTAATTAATCATAACAGTATCAAATTTTACAAAGAGTAATTTCACTCAGAGTACAATAAAATATATCCACCTCTTCAGCTATGAGGTTAAGAGTGCGCAACATAAACATAAGAGTAACGTGATATGAATTGTTATGGATGTTTTAAACATGGGTTTAACCTCACTTATTGCTTCGGGAAATACAAATGACCAGGGACGTAATATTGAATCTTCAGTTGCAAGGTCAGTACGTTTACTATCAAATAACTCCTCAGTTCGTTTGTCGATTATATCATAAAAAAAGACAATAAAACTACTTTGTTTTATAACAAAGCCAGTGATTAAATAGTAATAAATGAGAAAAGATCTGTGCCAAAGAGACTCCACTTAAAAAATATTGATACCGAAACTAAAATTGTAAGAAACAGACAATAGTGAACGATAACATAAAACATGATTTATGATACAAAATTATCGACTTATCCTAAGACAAAAGCAGCTTTCACGGAGACATAATGATTGATGTATAAAACGTGGTTACGTACAACCGACAGAATCTTGATTCACGACAGAAAACGGTTTTATAAGCTCCATCACGATTCATCATCCGTAAATATCAAACAGAATGCCCATGGACACCCGCAACACCAGAGGCGTCACAAGTGCGTTGCCGGCCTTTAGGGGATGGGGAGGTGGATGGAGGGATGGGTTGGAGTATGGGCCTCCGGTATCCTTACTCACTCGGTGAAACACAGCGCAAGCGCTATTTCACACCGGTTTTCTGTGAGGCCGTGGTATCACTCCGGTCGAGCCGGCCTATTCATGCCGTAGCGTGGCTCTCCCACGGTTAAAGGCCTGCCCAAATGACTTTGCTCTGATTGATAGAAAGCATAAGCAAAATCAAAAAATAGTGATCACCTTCTTATTGAAACGATAAGCGAGGTCTAGTTACTCCAAACTTAATTGTACACATTCAACGTCTATTAGATAGTGTCGGTACACCCGCACGCAATTGTAGTTATTGTTGTGAAATACGAATATATTAATTCATATAACTGACAATCCATACTAACTTGTGGGTGTACGCCGCAGGCGACGCTATCAAAGTGACCGTATCTTAACGAATGGACTATTGTATATGTAATTTAAGCGTAACACAGATTTTAATCTATGAGGCATACTGAACTAAAATGTTCTTTATTTATTCATTTTCCCTTCATTTCTATTCTGTTCGTGGGAGAGCCACGCTTCGGCATGAGTGAGCCGGCTCGACCGGAGTGATACCACGGCCTCACAGAAATCCGGTGTGAAATAACGCTTGCGCTGTGTTTCACCGAGTGAGTGTCATAAAGGATCACCCCCTCCCTATCACCCAAAGGCCAGCAACGCATTTGTGACGCCTCTGGTGATGCCGGTGTCCATGAGCGGCGATAATCGCTTACCATCAGGCAATACGTCTGCTCGTTCGTCCTTATTCCATAAAAAAACACACTTTCTGGTTGCTTAAAGCCAAACAAGAGACGATCTCAAACTCGACAGAGGCAAACATTGTAAGTAATTCATATGCTCTATTTCTCCCAACTTTGTACAGTAAATCTGTGTCCCAAACTGCGCTAAATTTCCATTAACTCAGGTATAAACATTGTGTGCCGGCCTTTAACGTGTGACAAATCCTAACTTGTCCGCTTGGCAAACATCCAATAATAGTCGAGAGGATTACTTCGAAGCGCCTTGATCTTTTTTTGTACATACTAAACGTCTCTTTAGACGCTATGGTACCATGAAGTTGTCATTAAGTTAATGGGGTTTAGTCACATGCTATTAAGAGATATCTTTTGTCACAAATTAAGTTATTGTCAAATACATTCGATAGATATACTGTTAGACCTGAAAAAAATCCGAAAATCTTAAAGGGCATCTATGCTATAAAGCTGAAGAGTTTGTTTGTTTGTTTGAACGCGCTAATCTCAGGAACCGCTGATCCGATTTGAAAAATTCTTTCAGTGTTGGATAGTCCATTTATCAAGAAAGGCTATTGGCTATATATCATCACGCTACTACTAATAAGAGCGGAGCATCAATGAAGAATGTTTAAAAAACTGTGGAAATTTTCACGCTACGGGCCATATATGACGCAAACGAGGTTGTGTGGGTCGGCTAGTTTTGATATAAAATAAATAGAAAATACTCCCAACACATGTATCCGATAGTGCTTTTTGTATTTACAGAACTGAAAGAATTTACAATTTGTCATTCTTGTCAACGAGAACTCGAATTGAAATTCTCGGGACAATTTAAGAATCTCTTGGAGTTGAACTGAATCAACTGCTATTTTAACTAATACTTTTACAATTTATTTATTCCTGTTTCTTCGTTCTTACTACTTAACTCTTACAATTATTACATACTAGCGACCCGCCCCGGCTTCGCACGGGTGCAATGCTGATACTAAATTAAATACACTACAGAAAAACTATGAACGTTGTATATAAAAACATAGCGGCCCGCTCCGACTTTGCACGGGCATAAAATAGAAACCTCTAAAATTAGCAATGTTGCCTTAGTATATGATGCATGTATTATACATATAAACCTTCCTCTTGAATCACTCTATCTATTGGAAAAAACCGCATCAAAATCCGTTGCGTAGTTTTAAAGATTTAAGCGCACATAGGGATATAGGGACAGAAAAGGCGACTTTGTTTTATACTATGTAGTGAAGTTATACATATTGACAGTTACATTATTACATAAGTTATACATATTGACAGTTACATACACTAGTGGGAAAAGAAAGAATTATTGTAAAATATCATTTAAGTAGGTACGTCACTGTTCATATAAAATGTGTTTATGTGAAACTAGCTGAGACCCGCGGTGTTACTGGCGGTTCATTTTGTACCGTTACAACCGCGGGTAACACCGCGGAGCGAAGCTGAGTCGAAAAAAAAGTAACCTACGTTACTCCTTATTACATCGAAGTGTGAATATCTCATCAAAATCGGTCCAGCCGTTCTACAGATAAGCTAGAACAGACCGACAGACAGACAAAAATTGAAAAAATTTAGGTATGTGTGAATTATTATTATTATTATTGTTATGAAATATTTCTATAATCAGCAACACTTTTGGCCCGACCCGGGATACGAACCCGAAACCTCTTGAATGGCAGTCGCATACGTCAACCGCTAGACCAATGAGGCTGAATATGTACCGCGTTAACATAGATATGCATTTACTAAAAACGGGTTATTTTAATATTACAAACATACACTCCAATTTTATTTATTTGTATAGATATATATGTATAGATGAAAGTACATCAATCAAAGCCAACAAAACTACTTATTACTGCGCATACTATGTCTAAATCTTGTCACTTAAAGATGTTTCAGAGTCAATACTGAATAACTTTATAACAAATCTAATAACAAAAAGTCGACATATCCAACTTCGTCTGCTTTTCTCAAAAGAACAAATTGTTATTTTTATTTCACACTAGCTTTTGCCTAAGGCTCCGACCGCGTGTACATCAGTTATCTCGGAAAAGAGTAGCCTATGTCCTTCGTTCAAGAATCAAAGTATTTCCATACCAAATTTCAGCGTAACAGACAGACAGACAAACTAAATTATTAGCATGGATTAGCTCTCTGTTTAAACGTTCCTTATACTTCCACAGATATATCAAGCCCAAATTTAAACAAATCAGTCCTTACATGCCCGAGTATTAGCAAGGCTAGCGAATCAATTCATTTTCATATATAAGAAGATATTCAGTTCATCGAAGCGAAGAATATCGCATCTTATAACACCGCCCAAGTAATAGAGACAGAATCACATTACCCCTGATCTCTGAAACCGTTTCCATAGACGTTTTATAATTCACTTACAAGCTAACGCGCTGTAATTTATTCATTAGGGCCGTCCTAGTTCGCTAAGATCTGTGAATAAGAAAAGACATCGTCCATTCGAGCCGACAATATAGTCTCGACAGATTTATATTTATCCCGTAATAGTTAATTCAGTCTTGCAAATCTATACAAATGAATAAAATATGGTAAATGACTGTAGGTATCTATACTAATATTATAAAGCTGAAGAGTTTGTTTGATTGTTTGACACTAATCTCAGGAACCGCTGGTCCGATTTGAAAAATTCTTTCCGTGTTGGATAGTCCATTTATCGAGGAAGGCTATAGGCTATATATCATCACGCTAATACTAATAGGAGCGGAGCACCAATGAAGAATGTTTCATAAACGGGGGAAAATTTTCACGCTACGGGCAATTGAAGACGCAAACGAGGTTGCGTGGGTCAGCTAGTCGTAAATAAATACCAATGTCTCATTCATTGAAATGAATATTACAAAACATATCGGAAAATATAGTATTACAGTTTTTAATTTCGATTACAAATTTAAATCATATATAAACATTGCTCAATTGAGGGGTGACGTCACAAGTTTGTATTCAGTACATTTTTCGTACAAAGTTTTCGTTTTGATAGTTAAAAAAAGTAACTAGTTTTACTAAGGTGTCATCTACCCTAGTGTAGTGTATGTTTGTAGTTTACTGCCATCCGACCTGCATGGGCCGGCTTAACCGGAGTGATACCACGGCCGCACAGAAACACGGTGTAAAATAGCGCTTTCGCTGTGTTTCACCGAGGGAGTGAGGATACCGGAGGCCCATATCCCAACCCCTCCTCCTCTTCACATCCCCCAAAGGTCGGCAACGCACCTGTGTCGCCCCCTAATTACGCGTGTCCTTGGGCGGCGGTAATACCTTACCATCAGGCGAAATGTCTGCCCGTTTGCAACCTACTCCATAAAAAAAAAGTGTAAGCTGTAGATAAACTATCAGTATTTTGGGGCTTTAACTACTTGTAACGAGTGCCACAAATATTCATACTTACCAGTATAAAATTATGTCAAAACATGCTACTAATACTAGGGCTGCATAAAGCCTTAGAGTATATCTTTTACCTGTCGTGTTACAAAAGTATGTGTGTACAAGAAAATGTTAGTTAAAATGGTAAATGAATGAAACAGGATACTCAAAATGGTCGAAATACCACTGTCGGGCGAGCTTTAGTTCATAACTATTATTCCTAATCTGCACTATCTATTGGTTCAAATCCTTCATGGGACAAAACTTTATCTGATCCACAAATTGTTGTTCTCAGTCTGGGTGTTCTTTGTGTCCGTTTCAAATATGTTTATTACATTCCCAGCGACACAGGATTTATTCCTAACACCAAAATGACTTTTAAATAAAATAAACAAATCTTTAAAAACGTTTATAAATAGCAAGTTAAACACACATTTGGGGATAGTCAAATGCCCTACCTTAATTAGGATCGCGGGAACCGCAATCTCTGCGATCCTATCCATTAAATAGATTAACTTTCAACCCAATTAATTTAGAAGGTAAAACACAACCATAAATCATGGACAACGACCTTTGATTACGACGTATATCACACAAGTATTTTTCTGTCAAATGCAGCGTAAATATTGCGAATGGCGTAGTTTCTTAGGTTTAAAATAAAATATATTGATTAAATCAATCAACTATAATTAACTGCCTCGGTAGAGCAGTGGTAGCGTATGCGACTGCTGTGCATACTTCTCTGAGGTGAGGTGAGGTCTCGGGTTCGATTCCCGGGTCGAACCAAATGCTTGTATGATCTGCAAATATTTGTTTCGGAGTTTGGGTATTTTCTATGTATTATATGTATGTATTTACACAAAAAAAGTATATATGTATTAATATCAGTTATCTAGTACCCATGGTACAAGCTCTGCTTAGCTTGGGACTAGATGGCGTTGTGTGTAGGATGTTCGAAATATTTTATTTTATTTTTTAATCAAAATCAGGAATTTACTACCCTCCCACGTGTTTCCACTACCACTATGAATCAGGATCCTTTAAAAAGCTTGAAATAGCATCTCACTAGGGCGCCATAGTGAGGGCCACCATGGATCAGGGGGTCACTTACCCTCTAGTGATATCATGAAATTAAAACAGATTTAACTTCCATTAAGTCTATCAGATCAGATCTGATTCTAGACGCATGACTATCAAAAATCTGGAATGAAGGGGAAAAAGAGAATGGGTCTATAATTTTTTGATGAATAGTATATGATCATATATTTATTTAGCACCGTTAAGGTATTCACGGCCTTATTCACAAACGTTATTTAACTTTAAGCATCGCTTTTTTGAATTTTTGAAACTTTAACACTGTAAATTTAAAGTTGTAAATAACAAAAACCATTGCATAAACTTAAATAACGTTAGCTTACAAAAAAAAACTGCCTGGACCGAATTTGACGGGACTTGCACTGATTTTTTTTTTTTTTTTTTTATTGAATAGTGGGCAAACGAGCAGACGTATCACCTAATGGTAAGCGATTACCGCCGCCCATAGACACCCGCAACACCAAAGGCGTCACAAGTGCGTTGCCGACCTTTGGGGGATGGGAAAGGGGATGGGGTGAGGGGTTGGGGTATGGGCCTCCGGTATCCTCACTCACTCGGTGAAACACAGCGCAAACGCTATTTCACACCGGTTTTCTGTGAGGCCGTGGTATCACTCCGGTCGAGCCGACCCATTCATGCCGAAGCATAGCTCTCCCACGGTAGAAAGGATATGTAGCTGATGATATAAGAACTAACTTAGACCACTTTTTTAAACTAACTTCGCCCCGCCGTGATACCGACGGTACAATATTAACCGCGGGAAATACCGCGAGGTTCAGCTAGTTTAGTGATAAAATAGTAAAATTTATGGCTGGAAATTAAAATGTTTAGCCATCGTTTATGAAACACCAAGACAACTCACAACAGTTCTCGCTATTCTAAAAGCACAATGGTATCATGATAACTCTAGATTTATGATAATTAAATGGAAGTTTCCAGGTCAAGTGCTAACTGAATGCTTTCTTAGCTATGGCTGATGTAATCTGTACTGTCATTAAAGATAAAGCATTCTCGAAAACGCTAAATTTTCTGATCTATGGAAAGAGAATTTTATCAAACGATATGAGTCTTAAATGAAATTGGTGGCATTATAATTACTGTTGATTAACTTTTTACAAACGTACAAATCATTTGGTAGATCCTACTAATGTTATAAACGCAAAAGTTTGTAAGTATGGATGGATGGATGTTTGTTACTCTTTCACGCATAAACTACTGAACTGAGTTTAATGAAACTTTACAATAGTATAACTTATACATCAGAATAACACATAGGCTACAATTTGTAAAGATACTAGCTACGCCTCGTGGCGTTGCCAGTGGTTATTGTCGTACCACAGGTACTACCGCGGGGTTCAGCTAGTATTTTACAACTATACTAAAGTAACAAGCTGATTGGCAGACAGGTGTTCTCACCTCACGTCTGCAAATCTACATTTAACTCTCCCTCAAAATCCCTTCCGTCTGACTCTGGTGTTAACCCTAGAATTAAAGTAAAGGGGGATTTAGGATCTGGTAACCAGTGAGATACCTTGGTAAAAAGAAAGGAAAAATCTGCTTCATACCGGTTTTCCGTGAAATCCGTCTAGTCCAGCCGGTTCGTTTATGCTGAACCATAGCTCTCCCACGTTAGACTACATTTGATAGAAACAGCTTCTTGTGGCTCTGAAGTTAAAGTTGAGGGCTTTTTATGTCTATCCAGTGTCGCGGGGACACAGACATACATACATGAAACGGACACAAAGAACACCCAGACTCAGAACTACCATTTGTGGATCACACACGTGTTGTTTCGAGTGGGATTTGAACCCACAACACTTGGCGAAGTAGAAAGCGGGCGATCGTTTATACCACTTGGCCATACGTGCAGTTTCAGGTTTAAGAGATTAGGATTTGTTTCCAGCCACAATTTTAGTTGGAATTTCTAGAAACTGTTTTTTTTATAATTAATAGGGGACAAACGAGCAGACATATCACCCGATGGTGAGCTATTACCGCCGCCCATGGACACCCGCAACACCAGAGGCGTCACAAGTGCGTTGCCAGCCTTTGGGGGAGGAGCAGGGGGAAGAGGGGAAGGGTTATCCTCACTCACTTAAACACAGCGCAAGCACTATTTCACACCGGTTTTTTGTGAGGCTATGGTATCACTCCGGAAGAGCCGGTCCATGCATGTAATTTTGATATGCATTCCAGCCACGGCGAGATTCCTCCGACCAGGTTACACGGTTCTGCTGGGTAAACCAGTTGGTGTTGTGTTATTGTACTTTTAATTGCGTGATGCATGATTAGAAATTTAGTTTGTCTTCTCTAGATGTTGAATTATAGTGTGTATTGTGTGTGTCTCTATTAAGATCTCTAACTAAAAATGCATGTCAATAAATTATCAATTGAAAGGTGTTTGTGAATTAGGAATCGAAAGTTTATTTTTTAAATGTGAATAGCTGTCCTACAGTTATACGTTATCTACAACTACACACTATTTTTGGAATTTTGCGACTTTTGCACAGTGTTATACGAGTATGTACCTAAAAATCGCGAAATTCTAAAAACAGTTATTACAAACCGGTAATGGCCGGAATATGCACAAATAATAAAATTTATAGCTACGGTATTTTTATTTGTAGTTTACTTTAATATTGTCGTGTTTAAAGAATTTATTTCTCATGAGAAGAAATATAAATTGCAGTTCCGAAGAAAAACCCATACTTATAATATAAGCATTGCTTATTATTTTAAATGTCCCATTTGAGAATGCAACATGAGCTAGCAAAACCTATGTCTTATACAATTATTTCTACGGGTGTCTCACCCACGCTCTCCGTCTCCCCAACAAGGGGTACCTATGGTGTGGAGAGCATTCCTCTGGTCACACAATCATTTCTAGAAATCCGTTTTTATTATTTTGAGTTATTTAGTCTCTGTTATTTTGACGATGGCAGACGTATATAATATGAGGAGGGACTTCTCATATTTGAATAACCAAAGTATCGAAAGATAGTCAGAAAAATATACATTTACACATTACTTGTTGTTGTGTTGTGTGTGCATAAAATGTGTATAAATATACTATCTGCGTATATGTACATATATGCGGACAATACATTCATACACTTTCACCTGAACTAATTTAAGCATTCATGCACTTAATCTTCATAAACAACTTACAATTCATAAATTTTTGTTCATATTTACATTAACCTAACACTGCTAACCATTTAACCCGAACTTATATATATTTCGCCACCTTAGTAGTCTTACTAAATTCATTGAAATCAGGCCCTAAACTAATCACCACAATTTTCCAGTTGGATGCGTCTCTGCTTCCTCACGGACCCTCGAGGAAAGGTGCCAGTCAAAGTTGTGGCCAGAACATTTGCCTCTGGCAAAACAGAGAAGCTTGTCTACCAGTGTCTATCCGAGTTGGGACTACCGTCAGGCAAGAACGAAGCCATGGAGAAGGAGGCCTTCACATTTGACAAGTTTTACGCTCTGTACCATAAGATCTGTCCAAGAAATGATATTGAAGAGCTGTTTCGTTCTATGTGAGTATTAGGTTTAATTAAAAACATAATTATTAAAGTTTCTCATTGGGTTCAAGGCATAATTTTCTTCTTAAGCTTGTGTGCGATCTTATATCTTAGATCGGATGGGCAGGCAAGACATAATAATAGATCGTTTTAATCCGAAAGTGAACGAATTACCTATTAAATTCGTCCAGGATTATATGGTACTAACACACAAAAGTACAAGTAAGACGGTAGTGATTACATACTTAAAGTTATAATGTACACAGAGATGTAAGGTGTAAGTAGACTCTTACGCCTTAATGTTAGGCTTGATTCATAAATTTAATTAATCGAAACTTGCTAACTTTTCACAATAGTTAAACTGTTATAAGCCATTTAAAGCCGTAGAAGATTTTGTTCAGCAGTGGACGATGCAGGTTTGAGAGAGCAATATTAAAGCAGAGAATCAACAACTGCTAAGACGATACGCTCTTCGATCAGTATGCGGAATCATAAATTTCTATAAAACCTAGCAAGCAAATTTCTAGTCGAAATACCTGTTTATTTAGTCGCTTCTTGGACTGATGTTTCCAGATTTAAGTTTCCAAAACCAATGTCATTTGCAGTTGCTCGAATTTCGGAATTATGTCAATCAACGTAACTTTTAGACGTTTTCAATTTGTTCTTGGGGAATCCTCCATTATTTTGTTACGTAAATCTATGTTCAGTATAACTTGAGATATCTTACCAACTTACCTACGAACAAGGCTAATCCCCTAAGGGGTTACAATGTTAAGTTATGTAGTATAATACTTAACATGGACGAGGTGTCCTATTTTTGGCAAATTCTAATAGAAGGAACACTTGTTAGGAGGGCCGGCGGAAAGGATCGCCTAACCTTGATAAATGGGAGGGGTTGTTTCGGTTGAATTTAGACATGTTTGACCCTTAATAAGATCGCACTATGAGCAGTATGTAATGTATATTATATTCATATCAACAGAACTCAAGGGAAATCGGACCGCATCAACTTAGAGCAGTTCGTGAACTTTCTGAATGAAAAGCAACGTGATCCTCGCCTCAATGAGATCCTTTATCCGCTGTACGACGAGAAGAGGGCAGCTGAGATCATTAACACGTATGAACAGAACGATGAGGCTAAGAATGACAGTAAGTTATAAGAAGGAAATATTTCGAAAATATGGACTAAAATGATTGGAGTAGTCCTCCGATAATAGTCCATTCGTTTAGATAGTGTCGGTACACCCGCACGCAATTGTGGTTATTATTGTGAAATATGATTTTTTTTAATTTAATTCATTGTTTATTTGTAATTGATTGAACACTGAAAATAATAGTTGAACTTGGTCAAATACTATGAAAAACGAAAAGGGCCTTATTTTATATACATAATCGCTCAATCATTACTTGTTCGATTACCCGATTTCTTCGATTTAACGAATTTTTGAAATCTACCCGTAAGAACTAATGCAAAATATACCTTTACATTACAAATACATTTGTTCAAAACCTTTTTATAACGAACTTTCAATCTCTGCAAAATATAAAAAGAAAGTATTTTTACCTCTTTTTAGTGAATATCGTTAACTTGTAACCTTTACATAACGAATCCTATCAGTTTAGTTAGCTACATTCAATTTCACAATAGATTCATGTCTCGACAGGTCCAAGCTTGTTAATTTTTTCGCAAGAATAAGTATTAAAATCCACTTTGAACCGTTCTAAATAATATGCTGTATTCACCTGTAACCAGTCAGACAATTGGAAGTAGACCTCACTCATCATCATCATCATAAAATCATATTGTTGTGACTCTTGGTAATTCTAAACTAAATAATAATAACAAATAATAAAAATTGACAAATCAATTTTACTTGTGTGTGTACACAGCAGGCGACTCGTTTGATATTGTATCGGTATTCCTTTGACTATGAACCGCACATGCGGCGCGATCAAAGCGACCGTATCTAAACGAATGAACTATACCTAACATTTGAAGCTGCAAAACATAGACGGCGAAGTCTCTAACCATCAACTGATACATCTTTGATCATTGACAGCCTCGGTGGCGTAGTGGTAGCGTATGCGACTGCTAAGCTTGAGGTCTCGGGTTCGATTCCTGGGTCGAACCAAATGTTTGTATGATCTGCAAATACTTGTTTCGGAGTTTGGGTGTTTTCTATGTATAATATGTATGTATTTACAAAAAAAAAAGTATAAAAGTATTTATATCAGTTGTCTAGTACCCATAACACAAGCTCTGCTTAGCTTGGGACTAGATGGCGTTGTGTGTTAGATGTCCGAAATATTAACTTATACTGAACTGAATACAAACAATATTGCCATTCCTTTTAGCTTCTCCGTAGTAATCTAAAAAGAAACCCTTCATCGTGCATGATGCATCCAGAAATTTTGTTTCCTTAGAATAAGTCTAGCCTAAATTGTTTGGGTATTACCTACCACGCCTATTCATATGTATTTATAAAAAAACAGTTGACATGACAATATCTGTTCAAAATCATTAAGCAGATGAGAGATAACTAATCAAGGATGTGTTAATTGTTTTGTCATCAGCTGAATTATCAATCTTCCATTTGTTCATCAATATGGTGTTCCTCCTCAAACAACTTCTTATACCTCTCCAATTTCATTCCAGAATGCCTCACTAAGGACGGTCTGATCCGCTATCTAATGTCGGATGAGAACGCTCCGGTATTCCTGGATCGATTGGACAACTATATGGACATGGACCAGCCCCTAGCCCACTACTACATCAATTCATCACACAACACATATCTGTCTGGAAGGCAGTTCGGTGGCAAGAGTTCCGTGGAGATGTATCGACAGGTCCTGCTTGCCGGGTGCAGGTATGTTGAAGTTTAGATTATAGCTAGTCTGAAGGAATAAGAGAAAATTTTTATCACTCTGATCATAACAGCTGGACAAATGTTGGAATTTTGCCTTGAGGTATATTGAGGCCTACGTCTAGTAGTGGACGTCTATCTGTTAAATAATGAAGATAATACAAATACAACAACGAGTAGTATGTGCCATTCAGACTTTTTATTGCGCTATAAAGAATTAGTAAACATCTGAGTAGTTCCAGCGTTATTTACTAGATCACGCTGTAGTACATTATGTGTAGCAGTGTTGGTGTTTGAGAATAATCATATTGATTGGCAATCTGTCCACACTTCTTGATGTAGATTCTTTCTCTCGGCTTAAGGTCCACAGAACATAATGAAAACAGTAAATACACCCAGTATCATATTGTTACAAAGAAAGATTATTCGAGATCGGTACTACACGCACACAAAAACACACGTTTAGATATCCGAAAGTTCTCATTGATTTCCTGAGGCACCGAATAGTGAACCTTACATCGATTAACACATATCGGAGTGATATCAGTGATTAACTTAGCGACCTCGGCATCAATTATTATAAGTGATATTGTAACTTTAAGAGTGTTTCTTGCAAATCAGAAGGTTAATTTCTCAAATACATCGAACCCTAACACGTAACAATATTGTTATCACTTACCTATATGGCTGAATTTTCACAAGTTCTGACTGATTAGTTTCATTTCCAGTAAAAACAAAACCACTTTAAATAACAAATATAACTCTTTCAAAATTCGTATTATATATATCTTTAAAACAACATAAATAAAGTACTTCACACATATTTCCCTCGAACCTAGCTCCTGCATAATCCAGCCATATTAAAAGAGTCGTCTCACCGTCTCAGTTCTGTCGAACTTAAACGGAACTTTTCAAAGCAACAACTTAAAGTTTCACCCCGTCTTATCCTTCGCCTTCACACTTGCTACCGACAACTTTCAAAATTAATTAATTAATACAAGTCGCTATCCATCAACGTCATCTTATTAATCGGCTCTTATTAATTAGGCAATTTGTTTTGTTCTTGTTACTTCTTGATCTTTGTAATTGGTAATTTGTTTTCGTGTTCTCGCAAGCCGTCGCCTTATTGACTGATATATTTTGAACTGTTCGTATTTCTGTCCTGTATTAGTGGGAAAATTATATTGAAAGTTGGTGATAATAATTTTTTCTAATCTATACAAATAAATAAAATTGAAGTGTCTGTTTGTGTGTTGTGTTGTTATTAAAATAACCTACTACATGCATATGAATGTATATACGGTACACATACCAAAATATATATTTTTAAATTTTTTGTCTGTCTGTCTGTCTGTTTGTTCCGGCTCATCTCAGGAACCACTGGTCCGATTTGAAAAATTCTTTCGATGTTGGATAGTCCATTTATCGAGGAAGGCTATAGGCTATATATCATCACGCTACTACTAATAGGAGCGGAGCACCAATGAAGAATGTTTCAAAAACGGGGGAAAATTTTCACGCCACGGGCAATATAAGACGCAAACGAGTTTGCGTGGGTCAGCTAGTTATTCATATAATGAGTCCACGGTTGGCCTTGTGGTTTAAATGGTCGCCATTAAAATATTTCTCTCCATTCCAGATGCGTAGAACTCGACTGTTGGGATGGCAAAGGAGAAGACGAAGAGCCAATCATCACCCACGGCATGGCAATGTGTACCGACATTCTCTTCAAGGATGTCATCTACGCCCTGAGGGACACCGCCTTCGTGACGTCGGACTACCCTGTGATTCTCTCGTTTGAGAACCACTGCTGCAAGGCACAACAGTACAAGCTGGCTAAGTACTGTGACGAGATACTTGGAGATCTGCTCCTGAAGGAATCATTGCCTGAACACCCTGTAAGTTGTCGTGGGGTTCGTTTAATAGACTAGAGGTCTGCTTTTGCCTTGAGTTTTGTACTTTTTTGCACATTTTTTTTAATCACTGTTTTTTGACGGAACTTTCACTGGCCGATAACTGATGTTAGATGGAATTACTTAGGCTATATTTTGGAAAGAAATACAGAACAATATTCAATGAAAAAACACACAGTTAGTTTTAACATAAAAGATCCCTATTCTATTATGAGTTTTCATTCCAGCTGGAACCAGGAGCGCCCCTTCCACCGCCCTCATCACTTAAGCGCAAAATTCTCATTAAGAATAAGCGCCTAAAGCCAGAGGTGGAGAAGCAGGAGTTGGAACTGTTCCGTCAAGGGCAGTTCGTTATTGAAGATGAAGAGAAAGAGGATGCTTCTGCTGTAGTTATCACTGACAAGAAGGTATGTTGGATATTTCTGATGTCAAAAAAACTACGTTGTAGCTAAATATAACGTTTTATTCGTGGGAGAGCTACGCTTCGGCATAAATGGGCCGGCTCGACCGGAGTGATACCACGGCCTCACAGAAAACCGGTGTGAAATAGCGCTTGCGCTGTGTTTCACCGAGTGAGTGAGGATACCGGAGGCCCATACCCCAACCCCTCCCCCATCACCATTCCCATCCCCAAAGGTCGGCAACGCACTTGTGACGATTCTGGTGTTGCGGGTGTCCATGGGCGACGGTAATCGCTTACCATCAGGTGATACGTCTGCTCGTTTGCCCACAATTCAATGATACGTTGATGATCAACAGTTATGTTGATTAGTTTTAAAAAATAGAGCTAAAGGTGAACATAAAGCAGTGTCATTTGTAGTTTGTGAACATTACTAGCTATTAACCATTATAAATAAATAAAATAATAATAAATATTCCGGACATCTAACACACAACGCCATCTAGTTCCAAGCTAAGCAGAGATTGTGTTATGGGTACTAGACAACTGATATAAATACTAAAATACTTTTTTTTTTGTAAATACATATATATTATACATAGAAAACACCCAAACTCCGAAACAAATATTTGTAGATCATACAAACATTTGGTCCGACCCGGGAATCGAACCCGAGACCTCAAGCTTAGCAGTCGCATACGCTACCACTACGCCACCGAGGCAGTCAAATTATCTAACAACACATTTCTGACAAATTTATGTGATCATCATTATAACCTATCGCAGTTGTGTTTATGCAACATGATTGTAGATAAATAGTTAAGTGAAGGTAAGGTTTTGTAATCCTCGGTGGCGCAGTAGCAGCATATGCGGCTTCTGTGCTTGAGGTCCCGGGTTCGATTCCGGGTGTCTATGTACATACATATTTACAAAATAAGTATATAGGTATGTCGGTATATGTCAGTAGTCTAGTAACCATAATACAAGTTCTGTTTAGCTTCGGACTAGATGGCGTTGTGTGTTAGATGTCCTAAAAATATTGATAAACATTATTTAATGGAGCCAATTCTATATAAATTGTTCAAACAGCTGAAATACAAGGTACAACCCTTAAAAGAAACTTAATTTCATAAACAAAATCCGACTTCGAGTACTTGACCACACGGGAAGCACCAGCTTTCAAATGAAAATGAATCATCAAAATCGGTTCACCCAGTCGAAAGTTCTGAGGTCACAAACATATTAAAAAAAACAGTCGAATTGAGACCCTCCTTCTTTTTTGAAGTCGGTTTAAAAATGCAACAAAAGCTTTCTACGTTTTATAACACAATAGAGCAGTATTATAGTGGAATGTATTGCCCCACTGCAGCCGGAGGAGATCGTGGCGGAGGCTGCGTCGGCGGGAGATGACGCGCCCCCCCCCGTGGCCTACACGGGCTCCACCACCAACGTGCACCCCTGGCTCTCCTCCATGGTCAACTACGCGCAGCCCATCAAGTTCCAGGGCTTCGAGGAGGCCGACAGTCAGTACCACAATACACTTATATATAATAACATTTGGTAATATCATAAAATAATGGTAGAATTTTCGACTGTGGGTTAAACGGTCGCCACGCCGTTTTCTACTACGCCAAGTGTTGTTAGTTTAAAACACGGGACTACACTTTACGTGATCCACAAATTGTTATTCTGAGTCTGGGTGTTCTTTGTGTCCGTTTCATTCGTATGTTTGTAAAGTCCCCCGCGACACAGGATAATTTCCTAAAGAACAGAAAAAAAAAGTTAATTTTGTCAAAATTTATTATTGAATGAAGCAAAATGTGGCGTTTTAGACCCATTGTGTAACAAAGATGTGACCCATTACCCATTTAAGTAATAAATAGAGTTTATTAACTAACTAACTGCACTACAGACTTCCTTCTGTCTTAGCTATTGGTCTTTCGCACTCCCAATAAAAAAAAATAACATTTAAATCCTATCTCTGAATGATGATTGCGGATATACTAGAAAATAATTTTGTATATTTTTTTTAAAAGTGTATCGTATGTGTGCTGTTGGTATACCTAAATAAATAAATAAATAAAAGAAATGTTTTTTTCCTCAAACTTTATTTTGTGGAGGCATTAGTTCCTAATCTACTTAAATTTGCACTAGAAATTATCCTAACACTCTTTTGTTATGATTGATGTCAAACCTTTTAAAAATACTAAAATTTTAACTGTGGTTTGTGTGGAAAAAAAGTATTATTTTTCTAGCAATGATGTATCATGAACTTGCCCTAATAAAAGTATGAAAAACATTAACCAAATTAGAACCATTGCGACCGAGTAAAATTAACCAACTTAACTTAATATTTCAGTCAAGTTTTTAAGTATTCGAAATTCAGTAAAAACCCATGATTATTTGCACTTAATTACAGCAATTTCATTGATCTTATCTATTTTAGGAATAAAATTAATTGTAGTTATATACAGGGTCTGTCGTAAATAATGGATAAGTCGTAAACTGGAGTTGGTCCGGCTATGAGACTATTAGAAAATCGTATCTTTTTGCCAGGGTTTCTAACCGTATGGAAATGGCGTAGACTTTTATGTTTTTTTAAAATTTCGCTACTCTTTGCATTCATTCCGTTGCCATTTCGTTAAATTTAGGTATTTCTGTGTCATTTTTTTTGTATTATAGTCTTGAAGATGTGTATTATTTAGTTTTAGTACTGTTTTAGGCGTTTTTAACGTTGGTCATTTTCAAAATTATCATTTTAAGATTTTTTATGTTTTTGTTTTACTTAGGGTCAACTTTTGATCATTTACTGTGTAAAAAAAAAGTACGGCGCTATAGCTGCCCATGATCTTAATAAATTATCTAGTATGTGTAGATTCTAAAAAGGTATAACAATGCATACTTCACAAGTAATATTAAGCTACATGAGCGAGATCAATATCAAGGTGAGAAAATATTTTTTTCATGTAATGTTGTAAATGGTTATAAAACTTCGTCATAATGATTTATTTCTGCCAAGATTCTTTACACAAACACTATGGGGTCACTATTAAGGATATTCAAAAGAAAACTAGGTTGTTTTAGTACGTAAAAATATTTATTCAACAACTTAAACTAAATGTTCGAAGTGTCCTCCGCCGGCAGCTATGCACGCTCTACATCGCCTAATAAACGATCGCTTAATCCGGCGCACATAACCGGCTTCTTCAATTTTTCTCGCTGCTACTTGAATGCGCGCACGCAACTCTTCTACAGAACTTATTGTTTCACTGTATACTTTTTCTTTTATACAGCCCCAGTAAAAGAAGTCCAAGGGGTTCAGGTCTGGCGAACGTGGAGGCCATAAAATTGGCCCCAATCGCCCTATCCATCTATCTGGATAAGTATTATTTAAATGTTCCCTGACACGAACAGCGTAATGTGCTGGACACCCATCATTTTGTAGCCACATCTCATTTCTTATCTCTTGTGGGACGTCTTGCAGAAAACTAGGTAAAGTATTTGCTAAAAAATTCAAACACATATCCGCATTTAATATTGCCGGCAATTCGAATGGACCAATGATTTTGCCATTAATAATGCCAGTCCATAAATTAATTTTAAATTGATATTGCTTTCGGTCTTCTCGGATAAGTCTTGGGTTTTCGAGTTGCCAGCTGTGTATGTTGTGAAGATTCAAAAAACCATCTTTTCGACACGTTGACTCGTCACTCCATAAAATTTTATTAAAAAAACTTTGGTCTTCCCTCATCTTTCGCAGCATTATGCGACAAAATGTTATTCTCGCAGCAGCGTCCCTTGGCATTAATGTTTGGACCCTTTGATAATGATAGGGATATAATTCATGCCTTTTTAAAATCCTGTGTACAGATTTTTGAGGTATACCGGTGCGCCTTGAAATTACACTTATGGACGTACCAGGGTCTTCTGCAACTATTTCCAGTACTTCGGCTGCACTGTGGCGTTGTGGTCGTCCTTCACTCGCCCCGCCTACGCCGGTCCCAGGAAATCGTCCTTCCAAAAATGTGTTGTGCACTCTTATGAAGACACGATAGTCAGGATGCCGGGCATTTGGATATTTTTCCCGATAAACTCTAGCAGCTCTATTGGCGTTGCCATCACATAAACCATAAATGTAATGCATGTTTACGTATTCGGCCGGCGTGTATTGTTGAGGCATGATATACAAAATTTTCCAAAATAACACGTGCAATCGATAGCACAACACGATGCCCATAAATGAGAGCTGAGTTGTCAATATCACCAGGTTAACAAGTCCAAATCACAAAGAAAATCTAAGTCAGATATTAGAAAGCAGTAACAAATTGACGACAGTAATGAAAACGAGAGCACATGCGATGGTCAAAATCACACTGAGAGATGTACCAGGAGTGCGCCCTAGCTAAACGCATGCTAACCTTTTCACACATCGTGAGTGTGAAAGGGACGGTGCATCATGCAGTGTGCCTAGTAACAATGTCCTTTTCACGCGGGGAGACCCTTTGTATTGCTGTCTTTGTTCATTTTTTTACCTGATGATCCTTTTTACGAATAAACTTGTAACATGTTTGTCGCATGTAACTATTAGAGCACATCAATTTTAAAATTAAACACCTTTATGAAATGAGGAGGCATGAAATTTTTTTGACAAAAAACTACCTAGTTTTCTTTGAATATCCTTAATAGTGGCCCCATAGTGTTTGTGTAAAGAATCTTGGCAGAAATAAATCATTATGACGAAGTTTTATAACCATTTACAACATTACATGAAAAAAATATTTTCTCACCTTGATATTGATCTCGCTCATGTAGCTTAATATTACTTGTGAAGTATGCATTGTTATACCTTTTTAGAATCTACACATACTAGATAATTTATTAAGATCATGGGCAGCTATAGCGCCGTACTTTTTTTTTACACAGTAAATGATCAAAAGTTGACCCTAAGTAAAACAAAAACATAAAAAATCTTAAAATGATAATTTTGAAAATGACCAACGTTAAAAACGCCTAAAACAGTACTAAAACTAAATAATACACATCTTCAAGACTATAATACAAAAAAAATGACACAGAAATACCTAAATTTAACGAAATGGCAACGGAATGAATGCAAAGAGTAGCGAAATTTTAAAAAAACATAAAAGTCTACGCCATTTCCATACGGTTAGAAACCCTGGCAAAAAGATACGATTTTCTAATAGTCTCATAGCCGGACCAACTCCAGTTTACGACTTATCCATTATTTACGACAGACCCTGTATAAGTAAGAGCGTCAGAATTGGACCTCATAGCAGAGCGGTGCAACGTCAGGAATTACAAAATAAGTGCACACTTGTGTTGTCCAATGTCTTATCACTTAGTTATATTACAAGTTCACCGAAAATCACATATGATTGGTAAGATAAAGTTCGGTTAAGAGCCAATAGGTTAGCACTTGTGCCGCCATTAATAGTGGTGACACCTACTAGTCTATTCGGGTTACCCGCTCTTATTTTAGGAACATTATTAGTATAATTAAATATGATTTGGTGATGACACGGATGCACGGAAAAACTCAAATGAGTTTATGTGGCATCTTGTATTAAATTTCTTGTACCTGTGGCGACCTCCACATACAGCGCCATCTACCGAAGATACACTGAACTACGAAGTAACGCACTGTACCTACAAACTACACTACACGGAGTAACTACCAATCCTGAATCGCGCAAATAAAGTTCCCGCGCCGATTATCATATATACAACATCCCAACATCAACTGTTGGGCAGTAGCCCGCCAGGCATGATCACCTCGCCTGGTCGGAGGATCCTCCCTTTGTGTTGGGTGGAACATGATACTCGTTCCCCCACATACCTTTTATTATTTGAATAAATAATTTAATAATGCTTACAGAATCGACTAAAAATTAAACACAATTAATAAATCAAGCTATTATTAAACTAACACGTTATTTAACTAAATCATAGTTTAAGATACATAATCACATCGTTCACAATTAATCCCCACGCCGTCATATATATCTCAGATCTCACAATCTACCTTTGTTCCAGAGCGCAATATCTACCATAACATGTCGTCATTCGCCGAAACCACAGGGATGAATTACCTCAAAACCCAAGCCATTGATTTCGTCAACTACAACAAACGTCAGATGTCCAGGATCTACCCCAAGGGCACTAGGGCTGATTCATCCAACTACATGCCACAGGTATTATCACTGGCAATATACAACCTTAGATAAAATTGAAAAAGGTAGTTAACGCACATAGAACAAGAAAGTGAAGACATTTCTTTATATATGTGTGAGTGACTGAAGTGTTGCCAGTACAGTAATACCCCGCTTAACGCGAGGGATACGTTCCTAAAGAAATCGCGTTAACTGAAATTCGCGTATATCGAGGTTTATGATTAAACATAGTCAAAATTTAATACAAAAAAAAACAAATCATTTTAATCAATCACTTTAATTCTAAGAACACTTTATGCAATACATACATACTCTTAGATTCTGAGAGCCCAAAATCTCTCTCAACAATTGTTGCTTTGCCTCCATTTTCCATTCTTCTTACCACTTTCATCTTCAATTCCAAAATGAATAAAAATGACGCTTTTACGCTCTTTTTTCTTTACAGGCGGCATTTTTAACGTAGGGTTAAATTATGTATGTATCTCCAATAAATGTTAAAACAAAACTGCCAGCCGACCGAACTAACATTACGGAACAAATTAACACACGAAACGAACGAGGAAATCCCCATAGAACCAAGTCGAAGGACAGGGAATTCCCAATTTTCAAAGAGAATATTCAGAGAAAGCGGGGATCCCGCAACCATAGAGAAGTTAATGACTACATTATGTTTATACGCACTCTTTCGCGTAATGCGAGGCATTTAAGCGCGAAATTTGAAATTCGCGTTATACTGAAACCGCGCCTAACGGGGTCGCGCTAAGCGGGGTATTACTGTAATGCATTTCGTGTTTATTAGTTTCTTGAATGAATTTAAATGTTTTTGTTGGGAAACTCCAGATCAGTAGTAGTATCAAATATGATTGTTATACGTCTAATCTCATTTTATACATTTTCAAACTTCAAATTGCCCAGGTGTTCTGGAACGCGGGATGCCAGATGGTGTCGCTGAACTTCCAGACGTCAGACCTGCCCATGCAGCTGAACCAGGGCAAGTTCGAGTACAACGGCAACTGTGGCTACCTCCTGAAGCCGGACTTCATGCGCCGCGCCGATCGCAGCTTCGATCCCTTCGCAGACGCGCCCGTGGACGGGGTCATCGCGGCGCAGTGCTCTGTGCAGGTACGTGTACGCACACTTACATACTATATAGTGACGTATCAATCAAGCCCCGCCCCTTGACCAATCAGATTGCAACCTTTCGTACGAAATAACAGTTTCTTGGGAATTCATTGGTCAGAGGTTTCCCAGTAAACCCATTTTTACAGAAGCAGTATATAGTATACTAGCTGTTGCCCGCAGCTCCGCCCGCGTTTATGTCGGTTTGTTCGTGTATTTTCGCGGTCGCGGATATGTGACTAATGCAAAAATTAGATAAAAACAATCCTTGATGCGGATTATATATCGTTCTAAAATTTCAGCTCGATCGGTGCTGAACTTTTTGAGTTTTTGAAGCGTACCCAAACCAACTTAACATTTTTATATATATAGATATGTATAATACTAATACTTTGTATTACCTGTATTAAAGAAGTTCAAGTGAAGCTGCAGCATGAAATCAGGCAAATAATATAGTTTCTCTTCATTAGGTGATCGCAGGTCAGTTCTTGTCAGATAAGAAGATCGGCACCTACGTAGAGGTGGACATGTACGGTCTACCATCAGACACCATTCGTAAGGAGTTCAGGACTCGCATGGTGCCAGCCAACGGTCTCAACCCCGTGTACAACGAGGAACCATTCTTGTTCAGGAAGGTAAATATCTGAAGATTCTTTTTTCATTATTTGAGCTTGCCAAAATAATGAAACTTTGCCTGATGGAAAGCATGAACAGAATCCAAGAGTAGTGGGTCACCATACTCATTGTGAATGCAGACAATGCAGCATGGTGACCCACACTATGACGGCTTATTGAGATGCTTCTGCATCGTTAGGCCTCCGGTCTCGCACTCACCAACGAAACACGCCAGCACGAACGCTGTCACTTTAGATTGGTCTACTGTGAGAAGTCAGTACCGCTCCAGTCGATCCGACCTGGTTGTGCTGGAATCGATGTGGCGATATTTTTTTTTTTTTTTTATGTAATAGATGGCAAACGAGCAGGCGTATCACCTGATGGTAAGCAATTACCGCCGCCCATGGACACCCGCAGCACCAGAGGTGTCACAAGTGCGTTGCCGACCTTTGGGGGATGGGGAGGGGGAATGAGGGAGGGGTTGGGGTATGGGCCTCCGGTATCCTCACTCACTCGGTGAAACACAGCGCAAGCGCTATTTCACACCGGTTTTCTGTGAGGCCGTGGTATCACTCCGGTCGAGCCGGCCCATTCATGCCGAAGCGCGGCTCTCCCACGGTAAAGGTGTAGGTAAAAGGATATTTGTTTCGGACTTTGGATATTTTCTATGTATTAATAAAAAACAAGTACATAAGTATTTATATCAGTTGTCTAGTACCCATAACACAAGCTCTGCTTATCTTGGGACTAAATGTGTTAGATGTCCGAAATATTTAAAAATATATATTATATTTCTTTACTCCAACAGGTGGTTCTCCCAGACCTCGCTGTACTCCGTTTCGGTGTGTACGACGAGAACAGCAAACTCCTGGGTCAACGTATTCTTCCCCTGGATGGTCTCCAGGCTGGCTACCGTCACATCTCGCTCAGGACCGAGGCCAACTTCCCCATGTCGTTGCCCATGCTCTTCTGTAATATTGAGCTCAAGATCTACGTGCCTGATGGCTTTGAAGGTAAGCAAGCATTGGTATTGATACGAAGCTGTACAAACAACATCACCTCCACGGACGAGATTCTAAACTCTGAAAGAATGGGGGGCAGGGGTAACAGTTCTCTATGAATCGCAGTAGTTACTTATAATAAGGAGGAATGTTGGTTAATAATTGTGATTTTTAAGATACGGGATTCTTTTTTAAAAGTTTGTAGTAAAAGTGTATAAAAATATTAAATTAAAATTGATTTAAAAACATTTATACGCTTTTTTACATCAGTTATAACAATAATGCAACGGTTTACAATGTAATAAAACAAACGTTATAATGATACAGATTGATTTGTTTGTTAGGATAGAGTGCAATAGATGTTATCACATTATAATACGTTCCTTAAACTCTTACCATTTCTGGTATGCAAATTTTAAATATTTTTTATCTTTATTTGTTTAATGAGGGCTTAGTCACGAAGTGATTATGTCGCCCTAAAAATACAACTTATGAACTATTTAATATACACATTTTAGCTATATAATACAGTGTTCTCGCTTTCCCGTGCAGGGAAGAGCGAGAATGCTAATGCGTTCACCCACATTAAAATTAGATTTACAATTAGGTTGCAATTAAATATGCAAAGCTGTTTAGTGGGATATGTCCAGATCGAAGTCTGAGAGCCATGACTATGTCTGACCTGCTCTATTTTAAATGTTACGAACTAACCTTAAGTGAAGACAGTAGAATTTTTATTATATTTCTTTGTCATAGAAAAAAATGACACATTTGTTGAAAACTAAGTTACTTTTTAACCGACTTCAAAAAAGGAGGAGGTGATCAATTCGACTTCCGACTGGGTGAACCGATTTTGATGATTCTTTTTTTTATTTGAAAGTTGGTGCTTCCATGTGGTCCCATTTCAATTTGGTCCAGTTCATGAAGTCGGTTGTTTTTTTGTGGAAATTTTTAATTATAAATACAAATATTGTGTTAGTTTCTTTTATTATTATTTTATGCTCATTACAGTTTCTTTTTTCTGTGTCCTACAAACAAAACCAGCTAACTATTAATATGATGTGTTTGTTTCCGTGTAGACTTCATGGCGGCTCTGTCAGACCCTCGCGCGTTCATGGGAGCGGCTAAAGAGCGGACCGACAAGGTCAAGCAGATGGGCATCGAGGAAACCGGCCCTGAGAAGAAGGTGCAGCTCGAGGAGAAGAAAGAAGGTAACCCTCAACCTGATACCTTTAGTGGGGATATTCTTGGTTTCTGTTAATTATAGGTTATTTCTACTACTAATTAAGTAGAGTTTATCCAACTAACTAATATTATTTATTTTGCGAAAATTTGTATGTAAGTGAGAATGTTTGTTGCTCTTTCACGTAAAAACTGCTGAATGTATTTTGATGAAACTTTACAATAATATAGCTTATACATCAGATTAACACATAGGCTACAATTTATAAAGATACTAGCTTCGCCTCACAGCGTTGCCCGCAGTTATTAACGTACAAATAAACCTTCCTCAGGAATCACTTTATCTATTGGTGAAAATTGCTTTAATCCCGTGCGAAATCGAGGCAGGCAGGGACTAGTTATTATTATAATAATTGCCTCATTGGTCTAACGGTTGACGTATACGACTGCCATCAAGATATCTCGGGTTCGAAACCCGGGTCGGCCAAAAGTGTTATTGAGTTTTGAGCTCGGAGCCTGGAAGTTGGAGTCTGAACCCCGGGCCTCCGAGATCTCTCCCGGTCGTGTTTACCGTCCCATCGGATTATGAGAGAGAAGGAACAGAGAGTGCACCTGTGTGTGTTTGCGCACACACTTGTGCACTATAATGCGTACTTACTAGTTGCTGTTGAGACTGGCCACCGTGGCCGTAATTGGCTAGGAGTACATCATTATTTATAATGCAAATTCATATTTTCTCTAACTAAATACATGGTGACTAGTGCGTGTGGGTGGTGCATTATAATCTATTTTGATTCTCGTCTGAACTATTCTAGGTATCGCAGAGTGTGGAAACATTCTAAATAATAATATGCTATTAGGGTATTAAAATTCTTTCACGATTCTTTCAAAGCATTTAAGCAAATTATAATGCAGTGCTAGTTCTGGTTACCCTTTGTGAAACTTTATTTAATTTTAATTTTAATTGTGTTTTGTTTTTACTTAGGTTTTTTTTATTGTTATTAACTTTTAGCGTTTTATTTGTGTTGAAATTGGTTTTGTGTTTTTTGTTGCTCTGTGCAAACAATGTTGTGTACATCTATAATATACTGTATAATAGATATACATATAAGTTATTGTTCCAAGCTCCTAATGTTGACCGTTCTTGTTTATGTATATAGATGAATGAAAAAAAAAAATGAAATGTGAATTTGTAACACAGGTGACATATCGACCTGAAATAAAATTGGGCAAAGACTGAATCATCAACAACCTCTAGCAGCTTACTACTGGACATACACTTCTTAGATACACTTATATGACACAGCGCAAGCGCTATTTCACACCGGTTTTCTATGAGGTCATGATATCACTCCGGTCGAGCCGGCCCGTTCGTGCCTGCGTAGTTTGCTCCCTTCAGACCTTACGACAACAGCAGGATCAATAGGATGGTGCTTTCTTAGTATCATATACTCAGCATACCTGGTTTATATTTTTTTTGTTTTAAAATGACAACTCCCACATTAGTTATAAACATCCTGTGTCGTGAGGGACTTTACAAACATACGAGTACACGGACACAAAGAACATCCAGACTCGGGACAACAATTCGTGGATCACGTAGATCAATTAAAAGTCGTCATGTAAGAATTCTGATGTTATTCCCAACCGTCGCTAATAAACCGACCAAATCCGGTATAGCATTACATCTAGACCGAGCCGGCTTATACCTTATTAACCAAAACTATCTTAGTGATGTTTTTATCATTAACTTATACATTCCACGGTACGAACGCAGCCGTCTCAAAATAGTCCATACCTTGATAATGTAATTACTGGTGTTTATTTACGTAGAAGTTTAACCAACCGGCTAATCCAACCAGAGTATGACATGCAACAGATATTTTAGGATTCATTCTATAAAGACAGCTGGTCTAAGTGATAAGCAGAAGCAGGGATGGTAGCGATTTTATGAATGAATGATCATCGGTCATTGAAAACAAGTTACAAGTCTGTATGACAGTCTGTCTAAAACATGGTTAAGTATTGGGAATCGTTAAATATGTTATGCCAATTCTATAAACAAAAAAATAAATATTTCGGACATCTAACACACAACGCCATCTAGTCCCAAGCTAAGCAGAGCTTTTGTTATGGGTACTAGACAACTGATATAAATACTTATATACTTTTTTTTGTAAACTCATACTTATTATATAGAGAAAATACCCAAACTTCGAAACAAATATTTGCAGATCATACAAACATTTGGTCCGACCCGGGAATCGAACCCGAGACTTCAAGCACAGCAGTCGCTTACGCTACCACTACACATACACGCGCCACCGAGGCAGAATGAATGATCATCGGTTATTAAAAGCAAGTTACAAGTCTGTATGACAGTGTGTGTAAAACATAGGTTAAGTATTGCGAATCGTTAAATAATTTATGACAATTCTATACATCTAAGATGTTTTTAAATTGCAAATGACCCTTTTAGTTTTACACTATTTTTCAGTCTTAAGAAACGCCTGTATCCCTATGTGTTTTATGATATTTCCAACATAAACAAAAATCTATTAGACTCAATGAAATCTAAGAACCAAAACCTGGAGAACCTTTAAAGACCAATAAAGATTATCTATAACCATAGTTCGTTGAATGTCTATTTTAAATATATAAATTCAATCGCTTATGACTTGTACCGAACACCTAACATATTACCTTAAATATTTCACTGTACAGATGTTTCGTGTTTGATATCTCAGTTACAAATTCAGTTTCGTTCAAATTGAATGTTCGTGCATTCAGTACTCCCTCGTCAGCTATAAACAATGAGCACAGTGTCGTTTTGTTTGGGTAAGAGTGTCTTTGTGTCTTATTGTGTGTGTAACTAGCGTCATTTGGAAAACGACAGAACTATTAAGTGATTTTATGTGCATCAAGCGGAAATGTTTTTTTAATGGTTTCTCTTTTGTACCTAATTATTTTTGTGTCTTAACACTGGTAGATAATTATTGTAAAGAATAAATTAAAGGTATAAATGTGGCGATAAATACCAAAAAACCGACTTCACGAACTAGACCAAATTGAAATGAGACCACACGGGAAGCACCAGCTTTCAAATAAAAAAAAGAATCATCAAAATCGGTTCACCCAGTCGAAAGTTATGTAAAAAAAATACAGACGAATTGAGAACCTCCTCATTTTTTTAAGTCGTTTAAAAAGGTACATTTCCCCTTTGTTTTGTTGTGAAAACCCTCGGATATCGGTCACCGAAGGGGCAGTTATGTCGGACGAAGCGACTAAATACCGCACGTCCCGTCTCGGGTACCAGTTGCCGCGAAACAGATAAATATAAAGAATATTATTGTTATACTTTTTTAATGTTACCTGACGAAATGAAAATTGAAAATTTAAAAGTATTACGTATATTTCTCTGTCACACTTTGTATCACAACTCACCAAACTGGCTTGATTTTAGCTTGAATGGAGTGGCTAGATCATGGGTGATACAGGGTACATAAAAATCAAGCTTTTGGTGTCATTTGACGTCAACTTAAAGAGTTTCATAAATAGTTTTTTTTATGCAAATTGTATCACCTGATGGTAAGCGATTACCGCCGCCCATGGATACCAGCGGTGTGTAGGTGTGTGTACAAGTGCGTTGCCTGCCGGCCTTTGGGATATAGACCTGGGGTATAGACACTCGGTGAAACACAGCGCAAGCGCTGTTTCACACCGGTTTTCTGTGAGGACGTGGTTTCACTCTGGTCGAGCCGGCCCATTCAAGCCGAAACGTGGCTCGTGGCGTGAATAAATATCTAACAAAAACATCTAAAACTAATCTATTAAAGTATAATTCGGAACGAGAAGTATATCATTTTGAAACAACGTTTGTTTTTTTTTTTTAAAAAAAACTTGCCGCCTAAAAATATGATTTTATTAATAAACTTCACTTGAACACATTGAAGTTTCCTTCCTGTTTTTTTATTAACCGACTTCAAAAAAGGACGAGGTTCTCAATTCGACTGTATTTTTCTTTATGTTTGTCAGGTACCTCAAAACTTTCGGGGTGAACCGATTTTGATGTTTTTTTTTTATTTGAAAGCTGGTGCTTCCCGGTTCGTCCCATTTCAATTTGGTCCACCTCTTTTCCTCCTATCCAATAACCGAGCGGCCTCTTATCTGTGTATTGCTCTCATAACTCAAGACGTTGATCCGTATTACAAGCATCTATTTTAGATTTAATGTATCTATTTATATTTTATAACCGGCTTTTAGTATAATACCACATACCAATATTATGGATGGACATAAATCTGCTCAAAATGACTTGTTTACGCCTTATAAGATAAACTAGCTAACCCACCCAACCTCGTTTAAATATACTATTGCCCGTAGCGTAATAATTTTCCCCCGTTTTTTAAATATTCTTCATTGGGGCTCCGCTCCTATTCGTCTTAGCGTGATAATATATAGCCTATAGCCTTCCTCGATAAATGGACTATCCAGCACTGAAAGAATTTTTCAAATCGTACTGGCAGTTCCTGACATTAATGCGTTCAAACAAACAAACAAACTCTTCAGCTTTAAAATATTAGTGTAGATTATACGATATTTATTTAAGGACTAGCTGACCCACGCAACCTCGTTTGCGTCTTATATAGCCCGTGGCGTGAAAATTTTCCCCCGTTTTTGAAACATTCTTCATTGGTGCTCCGCTCCTATTAGTAGTAGCGTGATGATATATAGCCTATAGTCTTCCTCGATAAATGGACCATCTAACACTGAAAGAATTTTTCAAATCGGACCAATTTCCTGAGATTAGCACGTTCAAACAAACAAACAAACAATATCTTCGGCTTTATAATAGTAGTATAGATTATACGATATTTATTTAGGAATTTATGAACGTAGGTGATTAGGAACATACGTTTAGTGACGGATAATGAATGTGGAGTATGAACAACCCTATTCATGCCACGAGTGTCGTCAGAGCCGATTAAGGAAGCAAACTTTGTTGTGATAATAGCTCTGGACTATGTGGTGAATCAACATTAGGTCGACCGGCGGTTACTTCAGAGTATGATCTTGTGGCGACTTTCACATATAACACAACAATAACCTACTACAGCGCCATCTATCGTAGATACACTGAACTACGAAGTAACGCACTACACGGAGTAACTACAAATCCTGAATCGCGCAATAAATAGTTCACGCGCCGATTAGCATATATACAACATCCCAACATCAACTGTTTGGCAGTAGCCCGCCAGGCATGATCACCTCGCCTTGTCGGAGGATCCTCCCTTTGTGTTGGTGGAACGTGACGCTCGTTCCCCCACAATCTATTCCCCGGATTTTTGGGAGCATCCATTGATTTAATATTGTGCTTTAAAATACTAAGTTCAGATTGTGGTTTTTTGTCTGTAGTATGATTGCTAGCTGTACTCCATCTTGAACCTGGACCCGCCCTGTTGACTTTTCTAGCTAGAATCTCTTTATAAACTTGACAGCCAGCTGAAGCGCCGCGGTCTTTTGCAAAGAGGAGTAAAACTACACCAAACACTCTGATCTGCGAGGTTTAGTAGACCTAAACCTTCTTCCTTACGTGAGGCCTATGTCCAGCTGTTAGGGGCTGAACATAATATAATACAATATTAATACTAGCTGACCCGGCAAACCTAGTTTTCCATAAAAATAAATAATTAGGGATGGGTCATCCTTATCATTTAGGGGTATGAAAAATAGATTTTGACCTATTCTCAGACCTACCCGATATGCACACAAAATTTCATTAAAATCGGTCCAGCTATTTCGGAAGAGTTTGGTAACAAACACCACTACACGAGAATTTTATGTATTAGATTCTCGCACATCCAACAAACCTAGACAAACCTTTACTATGGTGACCTGACTGCTAATAAACATACTTATATATTTCTTAATACATACATAATTACTCCATTTATTTAAAACTTACGAACGTAAGTGTATTAATACATTGTTCTCTCTCTTCCAGAACCTCCTCTGGTCTTCGAGCCTATTACAGTAGAATCTCTTCGTCAAGAGAAGGGATTCGTGAAGATCGGACGCAAACAACAGAAGGAACTGGAGGCAATGAAGAAACGTCACACTAAAGAGAAGATGTCTCTGCAGAAGTCACAGTGCGCTGCTCTGGAGAAAATGATCAAAGGGAAGAAGTAAGTTGTACATTAATCTTCTTATTGGCACGTGTAAGAAGAATAGTATTTGAGGAGGAAAACTCTCAAGTGATACGCGACTTTTCTGAACCCGACGACGAATGCTAATGAACAGATACTCGTACGTAAGCAAAGAAGACAAATGTAACTCTCTCTTTATTTTTCTTTGTTCTTTTTGTAGGCTAGGCTAGGATTATGACAGGCTGGGTCCGGTCGTGTTAATAACAGCAGTTCCCGACCCCTCCCTTCTCAGGCGCAGAGTGGCACACCGTGTGGTTTTAGTCGGTTCGATTCCGACACATCTTCCCGCCGCAAACCCCGGCGGGGTGACGGCCCAAGGGATTTTCCACACCGAAAAAAAAAAAAGTTTATGACAGGCTGATTGATTGAACTAGCAATAAACTTCTTCAGCACCTCTTGCAAATAAGAGACATCTACAATCGACCACAGACAAACATCTGTTTTGACAATAGCAACATCATTGTAGTGTAGTATCACTTAAGAACTCGTGTTTTCAAATAGGTATTTGACTTAATGTAGTAGTTGAGTGCAGTGAGTGATGAACATGGTGCATTCATACCGGGGAGTAATCACGGCCTTACAGAAAAGCCATGGTAAATAACTTTCTTTGCTTTCAAGCCCTCTGATGCTAAGAGGGGATTCAAAGGACGGCAAAATACCCCTCTACACTATAGTGTATGCACTGTGTATACACAGTACCCTCTAAAAGGCTTTGAAATTAACCAATAAATATATATACACATATACCTATATACCCTTAACCATTTGTTTTTATATATATGACTAATGATTAAGGGTGTAATGACTGCCTCTGTGGTGCAGTGTTAACGTATGCGACTGCTGTGTTTGAGATTCCCGGTTCCATTACCGGGTCGGATCAAATGTTTGTATGACCTGCAATTATTTGTTTCGGAGTTTTCACAAAAAAATAGTATATATGTATCTGTCGTCTAGTACCTATAAACTTGTTCTGCATAGTTTGGGACTAGATGGCGTTGTGTGTCAGACGTCCCAAACAAAATTGTGGGCAACTGACTCTAAAACAAGAACGGTTCAAATGAGCAGCAAAGAGCAGCTGAGCACGGACCAGGCGTTCCGCAAGCTGGTGAACGAGCAGGCGGGCGCGTGGAGCGAGCTCGTGGCCAAGCAGCGCGCCGAGGAGTGGGGCAGCGCGCGCAGCCGCCTGCACGAGCAGCGCGACCTGCTCAAGAAGATGATGGAGCAGACGCAGCTCGCGCAGATGAAGCAGCTGGAGGGCAAGCATGAGCGGTAGGTCCTTCGTGTCTTCAGCACAGTCCAGTAGACTGACTATAGACCTCCACCTCCACCGGACGGATGGATATAAGGTTTCTTTCAAATTTTCCTTCTCTTTGCAATAATGGTTTTCTGTGGAATTTGCAATAGACAATAGTAACACAGATGAAGTTTTTTTTCTCTAAAAAAAACAAGGAAATTGTTTATCCACTCTAATTTCAATTAGAATGTATAGAAAATCTACACGAGACGCCTTGAAATTAAAATACTTCAAACGGGATACGTTAGTTTATAGAAAACCGAGTATCTTTATATTGTAGCTACGTATAAAAACAGAAGTAAAATCAACATAAACCTTGAAGTTTGAATATTCTAATCGCCAAGTTCACGCGTGGTATGTCGGCCAAGAAGTAAAATGCGCCATTAACTTCTGCCATAAACTTTTGCGTTTGATGCTGGTTTAATATCAACATGCGAAGAAGCGTCTGCGAAATTATTGTTAACACTCCATTAATTGTTTCCGATGCGTAAATAGTTTGAACAGTGTTTCGCATAATCTTCTTATGTTTTCTTCTTTACTATACCTATATATAATTGTAGGTATGTTATATATTTGATGTTTGTTTGGTGTAAGTACGTACTTTAAGCTTTCAGCAGCATGAAATGTTATATACACACTAGTTTTGCCCGCGGCTATACACACGTGTAGGTATATCGGTTATCGTAACAAAAAGTAGCCTATGTTCTTCTCCGAGATGACTCCACGGTTGGCCTAGTGGTTTAAACGTTCACTACTGCGCCAAGTGCCGTGGGTTCAAATCCCACGTGGGACATCACTTTGTGTGATCCACAAAATGTTGTCCTGAGTCTAGGTGTTATTTGTGTCCGTTACATGTATGTATGTAAAGTCCCCCGCGACACAGGATGTGTATTCCTAATGCGGGAGTTGTCTTTTAAAAAAAGAGAAAGAAATCTATCTCTATACTGAAACTCATCCAAAACGGTTTAGTAGCGAACTCGTGAAATTGTAACAGACAGAGTTGGTTTCGAATTTATAACATTACTAGCTTACCTACCTAAAAGTTGTTTTATCATAAAAATAAAATTTTAGATATTGGCTGATGCTCAGACCTACCTGATACACAAAATTTCATAAAAATCGATCCAGCCGTTTCGTCCATGGGCGGCGGTAATCGCATACCATCAGGTATCACCTGATGGTGAGCTTCTATTCACTCTTCGTAAGTCTACTAGTTTGCAGCCAACTCAATAAAAAAATAACTTTAGCACCACGCGTTTCGTGTAACACACATCCGTCTCTACACGAAATTATTACCACAGCTTATAGGAAACAGAACAGAAAAAATGCTTTTAAAGAGGAACACTATAGGCAAAGTTAGCTAAAAGTAAAAGATGCAACTGCGTATTTGTTTAATAATAATAATTATTATTATTTAAAATCAGGGAACTCAAGGAGATGAACGCTCGCCAAACCAAGATCAGCTTGGAGACGAGCAAGGAGGTGTCTAATGACAAGACTCTCAAGACCAAGCAAGAGAAGGATCGACGTCTGCGCGAAAAGAAGCAGAACAACACTAAAAAGTTCATGGACGAACGGAAGGTGAGTTACAAGACATCAGACGTCCTAGTATTAGTTTGACCCGGTTGAAATGCGCTTCACCTCTCACTTCCCCACGCATGTCCCCGCATTCGCCTAACTAGTACCGTTGCCGACGCACGTGTATTATTCTTCCTTTCGTAATCTCATTATTGTTTATTGTTTCTTTGTTTTGTTACTTTTTCTGTGTTTCTTTCTCGTATAAAGTACATATTGATATATCTACACATAAATAAAATATGACATGACGTCATTAAGCTAGGTTCGCAGATTATTCCGAAGGGTTGTATTACACAAATAAACCTTGAATCACTCTTTCTATTTCTGAACTGCAATAAAATAAAATCCGTTGAGTAACTTTACAGAACTTAGCGAACAGACAGCGAAAGCCTTTATTTTAGGTGTACTATGTAAAGATTAAGTCACTCTCGTTGCAATAGGGAAAGATTAAAAGCGAACCCATCGTAACGCCGAACCGGTGTCCGTTCATTCAGTTGGTGTAAAATAAACTCACAATAGGCCGCAGAATCTTTTCCCTTCTCTGTATTCCATACAGTGGCGAGGAAGGTAGTTTTTTATCGTATGTTTGAAGCAATATTCCATGATCATGATGACGATGATGGAAAGCTTGTCCAAAGCAGAAACGACTCTTAACTTTCAGTCTTTTTTCCATAAAAATAAAACCGTACCAGCAGAAATTGTGGTGTTACTAAAAACCATACTTATTCCTAAGAATAATTAATGTCAGGCCAGCGCGGCAGCGGCCGGCTATAAATGAAATCATTAGCAACACCTTGCAATGTTACACCTTACGTTGACCACAAAGAAGTTTAGAACAATGACAGGCAAATTATTATTTTGAACACGTTCGTCATAATCATCGCATGAATGGGATGAAAGATGAATTAAATGAAAGAATTATAACATAAAAAATGTGTTTTTCCAGACTCAAACCATTAAACAGAATCGTGAGAAGGAAAAGTTGAAGGTTACCCACGACAAGCAGATGGAAGAGCTCTCCAAGGATATTGACAACGTATGTTACAACTATATTTAAATATAAATAATATATCCAGGTAGAAATTGCTACGACTAAAATGTTGGTAAAATTAATTTTAGCTGAGCATCAATTCGTTTGGAGATGTAATTACTCAAAAACTTCAATTATTTTCCCATATATTTTTTTAACAAAATCTTATATATAAAATTCTCGTGTCACAATGTTAGTTACCATACTCCTCCAAAACGGCTGGACCGATTTTCATGAAATTTTGTGTGCATATTGGGTAGGTCTGAGAATCGGACAAGATCTGTTTCATCCCCCTAAATGTTAAGGGTAGTTCAGCCCTAAATTTTTATTTTTTAGGTAAATTTTTATTTTTTTATGATGCAGCATTAGAAAATACATGCAACCCTGAATTTTCAACCCTCTACGATCAACCCCTATTTTTCCATCTCGATTTTATGGACCCACCCCTAAGATATATATTCCTTCTTATGGCAAAGCAACGTTTGTCGGGTCAGCTAGTAATCTATAAAAGACCAATATGAATTGTTAAGCCCAACTATTAAATTAGGCAAATGTATTAAGTATCCGTTACTTCACGTATTAACTCTGTTTTACGATGTCGTGTTTCAGCTGATCGAGATGTACAAGATGGAGGAGTCCGAATTCGACATGACGAGTAAATCTGAGTTCTTTGCATGAAAGTACCCTGACATCGCTCCCCTGTTGGAGGAAATGACTTGAGAAGTGAGTGAATAAGTGATCTCTCTAGTTTAAAAACTATATAATACATATATAAAAAGAAAATATATGAGATATCTGTATGAGAAATTATATTTAAATTAAATTCAACAATTTTATTGTTCCATGTTTAAAATGTAATATTAAGATTGTTTCATAACGGCACGTGTTTCATACCGCCAATAAAAATCACAAACGTGTCATTATTTTAAAAATAAAATTTAAAAAGTATTTCCTTTTATTTGTGGGGTACGTGTAATAAATTAGACTACAGCACCTAGCATTTGTAACGGTCGGAGACCGAAAGAAATATTGCATTTCATAACAATTTGGTAGCTCTATTAATTTTTCGAAAAATTTTAAACGAGAAAAATTCTAACAAGTGACTTTTCGGCCTTTCGAAATTATAAATCATTCTAGTTTTTAGGATAATCTGTAAGTTAGACAAATCTGACATGTCATTATGACCGCCAAAAATAATATCTTTGGTAAACATGCATTTGGCGCCAAATGAATGTGTTGGCATTTGATAGTTTGATTTATTGGAAGCGAGGAGTACATGTACGGGTTTAAAATAATACGATAACGTAAAATATTCTAAATAAAATCTATAATAAAATTACTATTTAATATTCGAATTGTAAACGTTGTACTGAAAAAACTTCACCGTATAAATAGGAATTTCTAATTAAATTATTATCAATGTTACATAAACTTAAATAAGGATTCAAGAATTTATAAATGTAATTTTATTAATATTTATCCTTCCAATGACGATCTAGTCCTTAGATATTTACTTTTAACGTAATTATTGCTTTCCAAAGTATGTACGTAAATATTTTCCATATATATTTAAATTATCGTTAACCTTCTATGCTTATTCCATGACTGTATTTTTTTAACCATTATTTTGTTAGAATTTCAGTTGTTGATATGGGAACAATAATACTTTTTTTGAATTATTTTAAGGTTTATCTGTTTATAAACTCATTTCATCAAGTTTCAGAACAATATTAATTAAAAAAATGTTTATGGTAAAAATATCCTCGAAGTTACCAGGTAAAGAATAAAATTAGTGCATAGCTCTTTACTAAAATGTATTTAAATAAATAAAATAATTTATTCTATCTACAAAAAACTATACATAAGTAATATCATTCCATATAAATATTATTCTATCAGTACATTGCGTCAGTAGAGGACCAACTGCCTATAATTTCAAATCGTCTATAAATTAAAATAATCTTTTTAAAATATAAAAAGCCAAAGAATTTTCTCAAATCGTACATTTACTATAAGTAGATTTAAGTTTCATTTAATTGCAAATAAATTAAACACTCTTTTGACGTTAATATTGAATCAATATAATCTTTTCTTTGTACATATTTTGATTATCAAAATTTTATCTGATGTATTCAATTATTGGTAATTATAAGTCACATTTTTTTAGGTGCCTAAGTGTTACATTCTAGTCAATTTAATTCAAATCATTTATTTTCAATATTTAACGTCATGGCTCCATGAACTTGGCGGCAGTATTGAGATATAAAGAAAACCTTAAAAGGTTTACATACATAGCGATAAGTTATATATATTCAACCATTTAGATTAAATTGAGATAGAATAAATAAAGAAAGTGAGAGTAAGTATTAAGTGTTTGAAATGTTGATTGATTGGATGAAATATTTACAGTTATCGGAAAAACAATGTTGATAATTTATTATGAAAAAAAATAATAGAATAATAAAATTATTCATATATATGAAAATGAAGAAATTCATTTAATTATTGTAAACGGCATTTAAATTGTTTATTTCTTGTATTGTAATATGAGAAATATATATTTAATCAAGATTTGGCCTATATTGTATTGAGAGTTCTCTTTTGGAAAATTTATTAAGAATTAAATTTATTCGGAGCTAAGTCCTACCTAGTAGTGACGGAAGTATAAAATATAATAGTGTTGTTTTACTTTAGTAAATAATTTAATTTTAATTAGCACTAGCACTTTGTCAGAATAAGGCACATTGGACGAAAAGCACTTCATGTATTTTGTCATTTTTTGAATTGCATATGTTATTGGATTTAGCCGTAAGAACTTGGAATGTGAAGCATATATTCTAAACTCATTATATTGAATATAAATTAGACTCTGTTCTATGTACGATTAACTTTCGTAGCAAATTGTTAAAGCATGTACTTAAGTGTTTCATGTTTTCCAGTTATTATATTGAAACGCATTGTATCCAAAGATTTGTTTATTGTTTAAAGTACAATAACTAAATAATAAAATTGAAAACATATCGGTGTATTATTTAATTTACCCTAATATCTACAAGGTTTTGTATAAATAAATAAATCATTTAGATTTCATACTCCTAATCTTCTTTCTCTCTTTGTAGATACTCTTTTCTTGAACTGAAACAGAAAAATCAAAATGATTAACCTCTCAATGTATTGTAAAGTTTCGAAAGAGTGTTTAAACGGCGCAGCATCGCCAATTCTGGAGAGAGACATATAGGCGGCCATTTTGAATAATAAAACAAGATGGCACGGGATTTATTGTGGGAGAGCCGCGCTTCGGCATAAATGGGCCGGCTCGACCGGAGTGATACCACGGCCTCACAGAAAACCGGTGTGAAATAGCGCTTGCGCTGTGTTTCACCGAGTCAGTGAGGATACCAGTGGCCAATATCCCCTTACTCATCCCCTAAAGGTCGGCAACGCACTTGTGACGCTTTTGGTGTTGCAGGTGTCCATGGGCGGCGGTAATCGCTTACCATCAGGTGATGCGTCTGCTCGTTTGCCTCCAATTCAATAAAAAAAAAAAAAAAAAACAATAAACTTTATTGCTTGACCCTTAAATTAAAAAATATCATGTTTACATTTAAACCACATTCGCATTTCTCAAAAACAGAAACGCTCTCTTGAGGGTAAAGGTGTGTCTCCTGCTCCTAAAAATTAGTTCTTCGTTGCTCAGAAAGTGCAAATCAGGAAATACGAAATGCATTACCTCAATATTCACAACTATAAAATGAAATTGGGCCCGCCCCCCGCAGGAACGCGGGGATGTTTTCTGTCCGCTTCGGATAATATGTTTGCTTGTTTGAGCTAACAAAACAGTTGGTTCATTCTAATATATTTTAAACCGGGTATCCTGCGACACTTTTTTGTGTTTTTTAACACCTAACATCTAAGTAAACAAGGGCGTGGCCTGTTTTCTTAGATGTTTGATGTTAAGTGTATTAAACTAAAAATAACAAAAGAAACTAACAAAACATCGTATCTAAACTAAACTTAAACATGTTAGCAAAACGTTGCAGACTCTTGCGACTTTTAAACACGAACAGCAAAACATTTACTTGACAAAATTACTTCGGACGTCTTCGTCCTCGATGTTTTAGAACTTATTTTGCATACAACAAGAAAAATGATGTTAGATGTTAGAAAACACAAAACTGCAGTGCAGGAGACCCGGCTTAAGAATTTATTAGAATGAACTATCTAGCAGAATAGGGAGTACCACAGACACGTCGTTGCCGATAAAACAGCTCATCAACAGAAAATTAAACCAGCCACATCACCTCAACAGCCGTTTTGGTAATAAAATCTCACAATTCGTCAGAAGGCATTTTATTCAGAACGACAAACATTAAAAGCCTATAATAACAGTCCACTACTGGAAATAGGTCTTTCTACAACAAGGAGGTTTTATACCATTACACAACGCTGTCCAGAAGCGTTGGTATATTGCTTATGTCAAGTTTTCTTTTTCTTGGTAGTGCGGTTATCCTGTCTGTTTAGGATGCTCCTTTAGTAGAGTCTTACGACGACCACGACATGAAAAGGGTTGGTAACACTGCATGTTCTTAATCAGACAGACAGAATCAATAAACTAATTTCTATTGAACAACTCGCATTGCATCGGATCTTCACGGGTTTTATAATACTTAAACGATATTAAATCATGATTTTTTTTTGTATTCTGATTGATATGTTCTATTACTGCTGGATCCTCTTCAAGAAGCACCAGATCATCGGCAAATCTTAGGTGGTTTAGGCGAGCTCCATTGATTGAGGCCTAAGTGGTCCCAGTATAGCTGTCCAAAGATGTGCTCAAGTACGGCGTTAAATAGCGTGGGGGAGAGAGGATCGCCTTGGCGTACGCCATTTTTATGGGAAATGACTTGTAGGGGTTCGTCCACGAAAATAAAGTCTTTTTAAAGTCAACGGTTTTATAATTTAATTAAATTCACAATTAACACAAAAGGGTAGATAGCACACATACACAAGAGATATAGTTTATGAAAGCGAAGGAACAATAAAGTTAAACTAATTACAGAATAGAAAATAGATTTGAAAGCGCGAATTAAATAATTGCAAATAAATTTCGAATACGACAAACGAAAGTGAAAGCGGCGTGCGAGCAAGCGAGCGCGTGAGTGCTTTGCGCAGCGGCGAACAAAGGACTGCCGACCGGTCCACGGTGAAAAACGAATGGAGCCCGGCGGCGGCGAACCTCACCGACAAGGCACGAGCTCGACACGATGTCTAGGTACGCATACCGAGTAAGCGGTGGTACCGCTACAGTAGCCCCCTGGCCAGACCGTGACTACGGTCGATAAAAGTCCGAGAAGCGTACTTCGAGCGACCAAGTTGTAGTAGTAGTAGTAGCAATAGCAGTAGCAGCAGCAGTAGCAGTAGCAGTAGCAGTAGCAGTAGCAGCAGCAGTAGCAGTAGCAGTAGCAAGCGGTGTAGTGACCGCTTAAACCACTAGGCCAACCGTGCAGCCAATTTGTCCAGCGGAAGGTCGGGCTGTGACGCAATCACAGTCTGCAGGTTGGTCTTGCGGGGAGTCCTCAGGTATCGCCGGTCCAGCTAGGTGCCGTAAATGACGTAGACACTGCAAAGGTTTACGGTCACCCAGCTCCTCGTGCATGAGGAGTTGTCTCACCTCACGCTCTCGTGATGCCGACAAACGCCTTATAAGTTCGCTCTTCAACGTTTCGTATTTATTTGTAGCCGGTGGATTCGTAATCACATCCTTTACTTCGGTAGCGTAGCGATGTTCTAACGCAGATACGACTTGGTAGAACTTAGTCAAATCCACTGTCACATTAGATAAAGCGAACTGACACTCCCTCTGTGCAAACCACATTTCCGGGTCATCCGGCCAAAACGGAGGTGGACGCACGCCTACACGCGAAGTTTCAGCACTGGTACAGTCTTCTTTCTGCAACGGCATAGTCGGGGTCACCAATTATGTAGGGGTTCGTCCACGAAAATAAAGTCTTTTTAAAGTCAACGGTTTTATAAATTAATTAAATTCACAATTAACACAAAAGGGTAGAAAGCACAAATACACAAGAGATATAGTTTATGAAAGCGAAGGAACAATAAAGTTAAACTAATTACAGAATAGAAAATAGATTTGAAAGCGCGAATTAAATAATTGCAAATAAATTACGAATACGACAAACGAAAGTGAAAGCGGCGTGCGAGCAAGCGAGCGCGTGAGTGCTTTGCGCAGCGGCGAACAAAGGACTGCCGACCGGTCCACGGTGAAAAACGAATGGAGCCCGGCGGCGGCGAACCTCACCGACAAGGCACGAGCTCGACACGATGTCTAGGTACGCATACCGAGTAAGCGGTGGTACCGCTACAGACTCTCACGTTTTTTTTTTTTATTATATAGCGGGCAAACGAGCAGACGTATCGCCTGGTGGTAAGCGATTACCGCCGCCCATGAACACCCGCAACACCGGAGGCGTTACAAGTGCGTTGCCTGCCTTTTAGGAAGGAGTACGCTCTTTTCTTGAAGGTTTGAAGGTCGTATTGGTCCGGGAACACCGCAGGCGACAGCTAATTCCACAGTTTTGCTGTGCGCGGCAGAAAGTTTCGGGAAAATCGCACAGTTGTGGACTGCCAACTATCTAGATGATGGGGATGAAATTTTCGTCGCGTAGGACGATGGCGGAAAGATGCGGCAGGGATCAATCCGAACAATTCCTCGGAGTACTCCCCATGATAAATGCGGTAGAAGATGCACAGCGAAGCGACATCTCTACGCAGCGCCAGAGAGTCTAACCGAATTGGAAGATCCTGGCAATCGACGATACGAGTCGCCCTCCGCTGAATGCGGTCCAGAGGGAGGAGCTGGTATAGCTGTTGATTCTAGTTTAGTACTGGCCTTGCTGGATTTGTATATACGCATAAGTATTTCTGTAAAGTTGCTATGGAGCCCCTGTTGTTCGAGGCTCAGCCATATGTATTGGTTCCTTAATGCCTTTGTTATGCCTATTGTATTCGTTATACTTCTGTACCAACTGCTTTATTGTGTGAATGTGATCTATTGTGCTGAAGTCTTTTCTGAATCCTGCCTGCTCTATGGGTTGGTTTTCATTTAGTGTTAATGATATTCTTTCCAGGATCACTTTAGCAAATACTTTACATATATTTGATATGAGAGAAATTGGTCTGTAGTTCCCAATCTCGTCTCTAGGGCCTTTTTTATGTAGTAGAATTATGTGACACTTGGTCCATTCTTCTAGGATTTGCCTTGTTTGTAAGATTTCATTGAAAAGTTTTGCCAGCACTGGACCAATTTCATCAAAGGTTCCCTTGAGCATTTCATTAGGTATCTTGTCCGGCCCTGGGGCTTTCTCGAGTTTTAGGGATTATATTGCCATGATTACCTCTGAGGCAAGAATTGCCGGCACTTCGTCTGTTTTCTTTTGCTTTGGTTACTTCCTGAAGTGTGGCAAACCCTGAGTCAAATTTATCAGAATACAGAAGGCGGTAATAGTCCGTATTGAGAGATTCTTTACCACATACGCTTAGTTCTTTCATACGCCTTTTTTGTTCTCCTATTTTTTTTATATTTTTTCCAAAACTCTATTTCTTTTCTCCTTACGATCTTTCCTCATACTCTCCCTAATTTCCTTGTTAAGGTTTGCAACTTTTTTGCATCTTTCTTTGTCCCCTTTATTTGATATTAGTGTTCTTCTTTCATCTATTAGTTCTAATGTCTCTTTGCTTAAATAACTTTCTTTACTTCTGGGTTTGCTGGCTAGCATCACTTTCAATTTATTTTGTAATCTCCTATATTTAGGGATGTATTATTTATGTCATAAATATTACATTTCTTATGAATATGGGAATAATTAAACTCTCTATTGATAACAAGAAACTTAGGATTGGTTCTAAAATACCACACTTTATCACTTCACTATACCACACTCATTTTATCTCCCGCTTTGAGGCTTATTCCCAAATAATAGGCTAGGAAGAAAACCCAAGATTTAATTACACTAGTTTACACGGTTTATATATCTCAGCAGAAAGTTATTAATTTCTATTTGTTTAAGTAAAATAATCCAAAAAAAAATTATAGAAAAATTCTGTTACATCTGGTTTCAAAACTATTTATTTAAATGATGGGTTACATAATTTTGGTATTGTTTTGGAAAACTTGTGAGATTGTTGAGGATGCTGGATTACTGTTTGCCGATATTTATCGCCCTGTACCCCAAACTGAACTGTTCGGCAATGACGTGTCTGTGTTACTCCCTATTCTGCTAGAAAGTTCATTCTAATAAATTCTTAAGCCAGGATTCAAAATGGGATTTTGAATGATTTCAAGCAATTTTTCATTGACAGATAAAAGGCTTTCAAACTGAGAATCTTTTATAATTTTACAGATTTGTGGGTCAATGAATATGCTATTTTTCAGGTGTTACTCAGAATTGTTTGGAAATATTTTGCAAATACCGGAAAGCATCACTGTTTTTGTCAAACACCTTCCCAAATTTTATTTCATTTGATGTGTAGAAGGTTTAATGTTTATTTTATCAAACCTATGGCGCATCCACTTTTTATATAGAACTAGCTGTTGCCCGCGGCTCCGCCCGCGTTTATGTCGGTTTTTTCGTGTTTTTTCGCGGTCGCAGATATGTGACTGATGCAAAAATTAGATAAAGACAATCCTTGATGTGGATTTTATATATCATTCTAAAATTTCGATTGGTGCACAACTTTTTGAGTTTTTGAAGCGTACACAAACCAACATAACATTTTTATATATATAGATTGCAAGACGTAATCCAAAATAATAAATTTATATAATTTTTAAAACTGTGCAATTCATCTTCTCTTTTTTAAAATAGTTCACAAACATAACAAAATGATTAGAACTATGATTATACTATCAACTCGTCATTTTAAATTAATCCAAAACAAGATAATTAATAAAAACAAGATAAAAAGTTCAAATTAATAAATTAGTGTTATCATTCTCATGATTTGGGGTAGAGTAATAGTTTAACTAATTTTACCTGAATATCAGTTTTTCCACAGAGAGACTGGTATCGGACTGGATGAGCATGATTATTTGTTCTAGTGAAGTGAGCTTAATATTTTTATTATTAATAATTTTGTCTTTGTAGCTGACAGTAAGATGGTCGGTTCATTAGTAATTACTCCTAGTGTTAATATTATTATGTTATTCTGTTTAATGTGGTTACCATAGCCCAGTCTGTGTCTAATTTGGAATCAGACAACAGTGTAAGTTATGAATTTCTGAATATTACAATCCTTCATTCTTAACTTTTAAGATGATAAACATAATAATAAATATTTATTGTAACAAAAATTTATTACAGGACACTGTACAGCCCTGACTCCCAAAGTAAGTGTGTTGAGAGTCAGTTCCTATTCACAGGCAAAAAGAACACAGTAGTTACAATAGTAGACAGCAGTTAATTAACTTTAAAATTGTATTCTGAGATAATATATAAACAGTTTTAACTCTTTATTTCTTCTAGAAACTACTACCTCAATAATTATATTTTGATAAATTTTGTTTGGCTAATAAACAAACAGACGATTATTTTCATGAACATGGTTAACCTAGTCTACTGCTCACTACTACACATGCTAGACATAATTATCCCACAGTAGTTAACCAAACTTATCGAAGGTACAGAAACTCTAGTTACAAATTTGAGGTTACTGAAAACTAATTCTACTTACTATATGGGTCGAATCGTATTAGTTCCAATTTTTCACCCAAACGTTCCCTTATTCTCGTAAATTGATGTCCGGATACAGCACTTTCCATTAGTACCATAATCATCCTGAAATGTAGGTACTAAACTTAAGTGGGATTCTCTAACATTTGCTTTATAATTTTCAATGGTATAGTAGTGTACAAACTTGCTCTTCGTCTTTTTTAACAAAATATTTGTTAAAAACATTTTAAATTAGTAGAAATGTCTGCGTTTCGTAACGGCGTAACCATAAACTATGTTATTTCTACACAATTTTGCTAATATCGTTTGACCAAGAACACTTTTACTCAAGGCATTTGACTTTGGCACCTAGCAGATGACAGCAGAAGGTATAATTATAAAAATTCGATAAACTACGATTTATTTACCCGTGCAACACTAGTGTAACCCGTCTCACAAAAGAAAGAAAGTAGTGTAAAGCTATTACCATTTCGAGACTTTAACAACAGTTCGGTCTTTTTGTGTTTTCATAAAAAACAAAATAAAATGAAAAGAGGAGATAGAGCAATAATGGGAAAAATCCCGATTAGTCACTTTTGTACTATCACTTGTGAAATAATTATATTGATCCATTTCGTCATCTATGATTTCTTCTATTTTGAAATATTCATCTTCTCTCTAAGCTTCACTTATTTGCATTGGACAAGCCGCTTTCTACTCGCAGTTTCGGCTACAATAATTTTAAAAAAATCGGGTCCAAGTCAATGTTTTGCCTGCCATGCTCATGGAATTTATTAGATTTGTTTTTGACCTTTGACTTATTGGGGTGCGATGTTATATATTAACGTCAGTAACGCATCCACCGTATAGCCAAAAAATATAGAAAGTCAACAAAGTGCGTTTTACAAAAAAAAAATGGTAATGATAATTGATAACAATGTATGATGAGCTTAAAATTGAAATGCGAAATATAGATGTGAGTATTGGTCCTTCTTACTTCCTTAACACTCTCATTTTTAAATGGTTTCATTGGCAGATGAAATTTCGGGATATATAGGTAAATTACTCAGAACCTCGCTCAAGTAGAAAAACAAGTTTAATTGAATTCACGCCTTGTTTTTTTTTCTTTCTTTTTTATGGAATAAGGGGCAAACGAGCAGATGTATCGCCTCATGGTAAGCAATTACCGCCGCCCATAGACACCTGCACCACCAGAGGCGTTACAAGTGTGTTGCCGGCCTTTGGGGGATCAGGAAGGGAATGGGGGAAGGGGTTCAGGTAGGGCCTCCGGTATCCTCACCGACTCGGTGTTGTCACAGCGCAAGCGCTGTTTCACACCGTCTTGTTCTTCGCATAATGAAACTTATGCCCAGAACTTGCGTCTTTTGAGTAAACTACCACGCAAAATTGTGTTTTGGTTTCGTTCGTATTTTATCAAGTCAACTATCGTTGAGTCATTTTATGTTTTTATATTCGAACTTGAGCGGCAGTAAACGTGATTTATTTTTTGTTTCCAGTGATATCATAAATGTATTACATAAAACAAGGCCTTGCAACGATTAAGACAACCTGCCCATGGACGTCTTAAGTGACGACTAAGAACTGCAAAGATAAGAAAATTTAAAATAAACCCTATGCGAAACTGGCCAGCGCGCTCATTTATAAGGAGAGGCCTATGTATCAGTGGATAGTCTAAGGTGATGAGGTGAAGGGATGATTAATGTATTTTCTATAATATATACTGAAGTTTAAAGGAAGGGTATTAAAGATATAACGAAAACGATGCTTAAAAAATACGCACACATAAAAATATCGGTTACTCTTATCATGTGACAATAATAATATCATTTAATAAGTATAATTGGTCGCAAAAGTAGTAAACAAAATTATAATTATAATGTGATACCTAAAAATATGCATGTTTTGTTAGAGTTGAAAAAATAGATTTTTCGACTATTAAATATCTCATTCCAAAGTTTGCTAAGTATCGTCGAAAATCATTTAATTTATTTTTGAAATAACAGGTCCTCTCAGATTTCTATTCATCTATTTTTCCAAGTTATGATCATCATCAGCCTATCGCAGTCCACTGCTGGACATAGGCCTCTCTATGATACATTTGTGTAAATAAAAAAGAACAATCTTAAACTATTATACCATAGACTATCTAGTAAAATTGTGCCACGCGTTCAAAAATTCATAAAAAGTAATTATTTGACAGTACTAAATAACGTAACACGTGCAAAATATTATTTTAACTAAAAGAGTAGGAGAATAATTCACATTTAAATCAGTGAAATGGAATAATTTGCCTACTAGTTGCATTTTATAGTTACTAAATAAAAAGTGCCGATAGAATCTGGTAACATTCCAAAAAAAACTTGTTCGTGTGATGATGAACTTGTGAACCGGCGTCGTTGTGGCATTTCAGTGTGACTGGAACTTTTTGTGTTCGTTCTTTGTTCGTAATACATGCCGCAAATGAAGTAAACAATAATTCATAGTGTGAGTTTTATTAGTATTTTGTTTTCTGTAGTGTAGTTTTTACAATAAAAGAACAATGTTAAATAACGAAATGGAGAATGGCGGCGGCGACGCTACCAATGTGTCACCGACTAAACTCATGGTCAATTACATACCCGAGTTGATGACACGAGATATGATGTACGCTCTCTTCTCCGCTATGGGCAAGATTGAAAGCTGCAAACTCATTGCGAATCGCGGATATGGTTTCGTCGAGTACGAGAAACACGAGGATGCTGAGAAGGCGCGGACTGCTTTTAACGGTCTACTCATGCAAGGCAAGACCCTTAAAGTATCATTTGCCTTACTCAACCCAGAAAACAAGGTTAGCCACAAACCAGACACGGAATCTAATCTTTATATTAGCAATCTACCTCCTGACATGACATTAGAGCGTCTAAACACTATGTTCAGTCAATTCGGTTCTATAACGAACAGTCGAGTGTCACAAGGCATCGGATTCGTGTGTTTTGACAACCGGCAGCAGGCCGACGAAGCCATAAAACATCTGAACGGACAGTCACCAATCCCTGGCGCGGGAGCTATTGTAGTGAAGTTTGCCAACAAGCCTAATGCGAATAAAAATGCGCCGCGGCCAGCACCTCGAGTAGGAGTAGCAGCACCGATTGCGTACAACGGCGCGACTGCAGTGTTCAACGGCACGGCACCTTCAGCCTTCAACGGTACAAACCTCAGCGCTGCGTTTGGGTCGAGGTCTGCTGCATTCGCGCCAGGATTCCCACAGGCCTCACCGCCTCCACTGCTGCCATCTCCAGGCAAGGCCTTACCTTTCATCAACAAAGGTCAGCAACGGTTCAATCCTATGGCTGCCAGCAACCACTCACCGCTACCGCTACTTGGCGCACCTGCTAGTCCAGTGCCACTGCTAGGCGCGGCACCTGCACCACACCAGACCACAGTGTATGTATACAACATTGGTGAGGACACTGAGGAGCTGGCTCTATGGCAACTCTTCGGTCCTTATGGAGCTATTGATTCCATTAAGGTTATTAAGGATCCTGAGACAAAGAAAAACAAAGGTTTTGCATTTGTCAACATGCGTGAGTATGATGAGGCCGCTATGGCCATTCAGGCTCTCAATGGATACACGCTCAATGGGCAGGTTCTCTCAGTTAGCTTTAAGACTCAGAAGAGAAATAATTAGCATAAAGATGTGTACGGACGTTGAGAACGCCGTATAGTTTGTGATCGTTCCCAGGCCGAATGCTTAAGAAAGTTTTTCATTCCAATTTCAGATTATTTTTGTAGACGGAAAGCGAGATCCTATATATGTGCATTTCAAATTAGTCACATAAGTATTTTTGTAAGATTAACATAGTTTTATATTCGCGAGAGCGCGACATGACTATTTGTGAGTTTAGTTGGCTTGACGGTATCATATATATGTACACTTTTATCATATGGTATTATATTATTGGACTATATATGGACCTGTCGCACTATGTATATCTGTTCACGATGGGTGCTGGGGCGCTGGTTCCCGCCTCTGCACATGCCCGCCCCGGCGCCTGTCTGTAACCCTCCAGGTATTTTATTATTTTGTGTAAAACAAAACAATGTATGTTTTTTAATCTTTAATAAATTTCATGTTTAAATAGAGTTTATTGTATATTTCTCTATTTTTTTTTTTCTATATACACATCCCCACCCTGTCGTGTCCTTATTTACTTACATATTATACGTAATACTACTTAATATAATTATTTGTGGCAGTAGTTTAACATGTACATAATATTTAATTGTGTATGTCTCTCGGCGGCAGGTCGACTATGTAAACCGCTTCAATATTGCATGTTGTGTAGTAAAAAAGCTAAAATACGTTTTTTATTTGTTTATTTTACCTCAGGGTTTATAGCTCCCGTTATTGTTTTATATATCGTCATTAATTACTTATCCATATTATGTTTGGCATATTCACAAGTCAGGCCTTCTAATTTTTAAAGTCTCATGTTATATTGTAAAATTATTATGTTACACCATTACAGACGAATGGTAAGCTTTAAAACTCTTTTATATTTTTTAAGGCTTCAAGTCAGTACATTAGTGTAGCGTAGGTAGGTGCGTGCTGGCGCGCGCCTTGCTCTGACAAGGGTAATGATTACCCAGGGAATGTGTCCGGATACCATATGTTTATGATAAGATGATAACGAAAAACCATTAGTGGAGTGGTCCAAACTAATGTTCTCACTCATTCTAGACTGCCACAAATTAGAATAAAGCACTAGGTGCGTATCCCTCCGTGCCTCTGACTGGAGACAATTAGTACCAAACAACAATTTTAGGAGACAAAGTAAGTATTACGCCGTGTCAACTAGATGGTGAGTAATGAATAATAATGTATATTTTAAATCAGTAATTTATTTATATCTTGTATATTATTCTAGTCCTTTAGGTATAGCGTTGCGTCGTTTGCATATATCGATATTGCGAGCTGTAAGTACATAGTTTCTAGTCTCAGATTTTTTTCTGAGTAATTTTTCATCAGTCATAAGCCGTAACTAGTTTAACTTTATGCCTTTGTTACGATAAAATTATTAAGCAAGAAAATCTATTAAAGTGCAACACGTGTTCCTTTCTTCTTTGCTTCAATTGATACATATTAGTTACTGCTATCCTGATCCCTGTCAATATTAGCTAATCAATATGCAGTCATTTGTGGTATGACTCATGTCGCGTCCCCATTTCAGGACTTGGTGGGTTTCAAAAAACTGTCGAGTGGGTTCTGACTCATCGACCAAGCAAAAATGATGGATTATGTAATATAATAAACTAAAGTTAATTTCATTTTTATACAGATTACAGAGAACAAATCGAAAAAAAAAACTGAATTTGATGAACTGCTCATAAAACGTTTTATAGTTTGTTTAAACAGAAAAAGTTTCTGACGCATACTGTTGGAAAATTCACATAAAAATATTAACACAACATGCCAAAAATTGTTACAAAGTAATTGAAGCTTTAAAGATTACAAGTTTTGACAACTATTGGAAAGTTTGAACATCGCATGCACGAATATTGTTAGATACTTGACGTAATGTTGAGTGTGTAGATATCTCGCGCTCCAATGCACTGATAAATTAAAGCTTACCAAACTCACCAGCTAAGTGATCTATTGATGTGTCGTGCCTGATTGTGGTGTACCAATATCAGATAGGTGTTAATTGCGGCCCAACGAATTCTGCTATCGTTTCCGTAATATACGCGTCAAAAGATAAAAACTACCAAAATCAAGATCTTTGTTCGATGTGAATCACACAAACATAAGTCGAGCGACTAAATTAAATCTTTTTTTTGTCTCAGCTGTTAGCTTTCATCGCTTAATAATTTCATGGTTAACGAGCCGATTGAGGATACAGTCATACAGTAATGGTTTTGCCCAAAATAGATGCGCTTAAATATCCTGTCTGGGTGAGTTTTGCCCTTGACTCGTAATAACCTTAAAAATTAATACATCTAGAACACTCTCTCAGCACATTGTTAGCCGAATCTAATTTTTAGCATTGTGCGTCGATGCCATTTATGTAAAAGTATATCTAAATGCGTGCGAGCGAACTGTCGGTCAATGAATTCAGGACTCGCCGTCCTTTCAAGGGCAAAATACATATAAATATTTGCTTATAGCTTCGACGACCTTTTTCCCATGTCTGCGACGCCAGACTAGTCTGAGGTGATGCGAGTTCAATAAAATATGTATATACATAATATGCTCGAATGTCTAGAATTTCAATGTTATATCTAATTGCACAAGGACATCCACGTAGGCTAAATGTGCAGTTTATTATAGTTTCTGTAGTATTGATATCATCATGATCATCTAACTGCTACTTTTCTAATTTATTATTATGTATTAACATTGATATATCAAAAGAAATCACGTAAAACCTGTTTTGATGACGCAGTGCGCCTGGTTTTACGATTTTTAGTTTTGTTAGTGTTCTTAAAGTATTCATGGCTAGAATGTCTAGAACAGTCAATTTGTGTATAAAAAATGAACGTGGTGAAACACGACTGCGGTTATCAAAAGGCTGCATTGTCTGTAGCTCTTGTTGTTTGTTACTTTCTTAAGGGATTATCCCTCTTGTTGATTGGAGTTAGTCTTAAAATTTTGAGTAAACGCAGTAGGATGTCCAGTAATAAAAATATAGTATAGATTTCGGCGGTATGACATAGGTGCTAATATATAAAGGTGTTGTGAATTTTATACACTTAAAATACATTTTATTATTTCTTTCAATAGCTTCTTAGTCGTGAGATTTCGGTAGTAAAGTCATTACCCTAATGATCATAAAGTTTTTAGCCAAGGTTCTAAGTTTATGTAAATTTACCTTCACGACTTGAACATATACCTACTGATGGTCGTTTCGTAATATTTTTTATGTCTACCATTAAACCATTAGTTTGCTAGTTTCCAACATTGTATTGTACCCTCTTATGTCATTGTAAACCAGCTAAAATTTACTACATGGGTTCATGTTTAAAAATTAGAATCGTGGTAGCATAACTCCCAAAGGCATTCAATTATCAAATATTCAAAATCAATATATTCTTACATAGCATACCACGAAAACCAATAGTTAAATTTGGTAAAAGTGCAAATTAAAGAGCTCATGCATGCTTATGTCCTTTGACCAAAATTACCCACACTCTTCCACTAGAATCTGGGATTTAAAGAAAGAAATGAAAACGTAATAATGTAGGTACCTGGGAAATAGAGAGTTTGAACATAATTATGTGCATCTTGAGAAGTGTGAAAGTTCGGTGATTTCCAATGGTTGATGAGAAATTTCTGTATCAATACTATTATTTAAAAAACAATACAGTTGGATAGCACACCCGGACAGAGTTTAGTTTTTGGACCTTTTGACCATTTGAACAGATGACTATTTCTGTGCAAACTCGATGAAACTATTTCTGTATTTCTGTGAAACAAAAAGATACAATTCTATTTCGGTTATTTTACCGTTATTGTCCTAACGTAACTGCCTGCAATGTAATAATTTGTAGATTCAGTAGCTCAAATAAACATTACACTTCTTATGGGCTATAATTTGCTTTAAATTACCGTAATGTCCACAGAGAACTACATGTATTAAAGTAATTGTAATTAAAGTAGTCTATATTTCATTTACGAATATGAATAGCGTAAAGTTTCAACCTACGTAGTTTTCCGTTAATATTCGTGCATGGCAACAAACGTTTTATATTATTTAAAGCAGTTAATGCATATCATCTGTTGAAATCGTACACGAAAATATGTTTCAATAAAGATAAAGAATTTGATGTACACGATTCGCAAATATTAAGACAGCATTGGCTATAATATAACCTATAAAGAAATGTATCTAGTAAGTACTTGAACATTAACATCAATAATTATTTGGTCGGAAATATTCGAAAGGTTAGGCAGACCAAATTTCTGAATAACTTAGTAAAATTCGTTGGAACGAATAGGGTTGGCCAGCCGGTCAGCCCTCGTATGTGTTCAAGGATTGCGATGAGTCATTTTAAACAACTGTTATACACAGCTTATCATTACATTTGAGTTAATACGCGCTGGTTGTAAGTTTTTGTAGCAGCTATGATAATGAGCCGTCTGCTAATAAATTCCGTTTTTTTAACAAGTTACAAAGCTTTAATATTCGCAATTCGTTTTGTATAATTCTGGATGAATATAAAGAATTGAGGATATTATACTGCAACGGTCTGTTTGTTTCCACAAAGTCGCAATTTATGCTCATAAATTGTGCCTGTATCTATCAAACTTCGGCATATTAACATGTTGACGTGTGTTTAGTTCCCGTTATTCGAGATTTATGGGAGCGGAAGCCGTTGTACACGCCACAGTTGTGCACCAAAATAGCTTTGCAGGATCCACACGACAATTTACCAAAACCTGTGAGCTTGAACGCAGTAGTGCTAATCGATAATTCCATATGATTTAATTAGCGATAAGTAGCTTATAACATTTCTAAAACTACAGGTATGGGACCGCATGAACTTCGCGTAAAGGTCAAGGCTCGAATATTATTAGTTTCTTGAAAGTATTAGAAATCGCGATCATATCTAAATTTTAAAATATATAAAATATTTATATTCGACAAAATTTTAATTGTAAAATAGATCGGGTCTAGAGATACCGGTTTGAAACTACAATTCTGATACGATAAAAATAAATATCACTCATTGATATTCCGTAGCTGAAAATGTAAGCTATACTCGTGCAAGCTCGTACGTAATGTGTGTATTTAGGTATTTGCGATAGCCATTGTTATACGTTAGTGCTCCCATAGTCTTCCGAACGAGACGCTAGTAAATGTGCGTATCGCTATTAGATCGATGTACATGCGCGGTTTCATTTTATTAACGGAGTTTTGTGCGGTCGACGTAGTTATAATTTCTGTATAGTGTACATAAATGTAATGAATGCTGTGAATGAAAACCGGCACGATACTATGAATAAAATTCATAATACTTCAAAAGAGAATCATTTCCCGTGTTTCATCGGAATTTTCCGGCTAATTCCATTCAATAAATACTCGAATTGGCTTTCAGCCACATGCGGTTTGAGTGCTTCTATGACATCAAATGGAGGAAACTACAGTTTTTCAATATATTATCTGCAATGTCATGCAAACAAAACGATTATATATCACAATTTGGAAAACTTTCCTTACAATAAGGCTAGCCCGGTGGAGCAATCGCTTTCTAATGTGCAATTAAAGATACTAATGCCATGTTATTAATGTTTTTAATTGGGCAATTAATCATGGTTAGAATTGCTTCCTTAAGTTTTAAGTTAAACGTTAGGCACATTCCGTATATTTTTTTTCGAATTCGAAATTATGAGAATGAAATAATAATGGCTATCGCTGCGTTGTGTTACAAACCAATACTTCTTACGTCCCATAGGGATGGGATACTTATATGTTATAGAGGGATGGCACCGCCCGGTTGCAACTCTCTCCAGTTTGCAACCGTTCGTAGACAACTGTTAACCAAAAAACGGGCCGTATATTTGTTTACCAGTAACGCCGTTAAGACAATGTTACACATTGTCAGGAGATTAATAAGTTATAAGTGTATGTCGTTTTAGATGTATGTAGACTGATTCTTTTTACAACAGATTTTAGAAAAGAAAAATCCTAAAACTGAATGACTCACAAAGTTACAATTATTGAAGAGAATAATTTGGAATCTTTTAATTTGTATTTTATAAGTCTTTAGAACTGGAAGGATTTTATTAGTAAGAAAGATAATCGCAAAATACTTTCACTCTAAGCACATAAAACACAAATATAAAATACTAGTCAGGTCTCAACTTCCTTAGAAATAAGTTGAAATAAAGATTAGACGGATTTAGTAACGTCTAATTGTGATATTTCTGGTAGGGTAGGGCGGGGCAAAAAGGTCCAATTTCACTTTTAGCAATTATATTGTGAAAACTAAACCTACTACATCAAAAGAAACAACACATATGAAACAAACAATTATCGAACTATGTTTGCCTCAATTCTTGGTTGATTTATCATTATAGAAATATATATTTTTACTGTTTTTCTAGACATTGTCATCTGTCCCTTTTTGCCCCACAGTAGGGGTAAAAAGGGACAGCGAGGAGGCAAAAAGGTCCAATATTTCATTCTTAATTTTAAAGGGTTTCATGAAATAATAACTACAAATGATTTAATGGAAATCAAAAGTATATTGGTTTTTCAAAAAACAAAAAAATAACAAATACGGTTATCATTATTATAGAAAAAAAATATTCTCTTCATTGAATTGTAATTAAATTTAATTAGTCTTAATCATATAGCAATATATTTTTTAGAAAAATATAAAGGTTTATTGGTAATTTCTAACTATCTTAACACTTTAATTAATAATCAGTCTCAGTTAAAGAACAAAATTAAACAAATCAGCACTTAAAATTTTAGAATATTTAACATAGATATTTAAACTCTTATAAAACCAAAATAATTGAAACATTAAACGAAAAAAAATCTTCTAACTCTTACTACTTATTATAATATATAATATTGCTTTGGTAGATATTTCTGTTTTATCTTAATCAGTCTCATCATTTTCTGAATCACAATTATTACCATACAAAGTAAACACAACCTCTGTTTGAAATACATTTTTCGTGGGCCCAGTTTCTGCAAAGATTACATTGTATCCAACCTTCGCCTGGAACGCTGTCACTGTAGTTCTCGCAGCAAATCAAACAGAAGTATCCATCATCAGGTCTGGAATGACTATTAACCTCTTGTAAAATTGCTTTTTTAACTCTCTCTACTTTTTTATTTACTTTTTTCTTCTTGTTTACACCTTTGGACTTTTTGTTATTTACAATTTCTTGTTCTTTTCGAAGATTTTCCTTTTCAGGTGTATCTGTTAAAATAGCAGTTTTGTGACGTTGTCTGTTGATGTTTAATTTTCGTGGACCAGCTTTTGGTAGCGGACGTACGACTTCGGGTGAAAAAACTTCCCGAGGAACTACCAATGTATCACCAGTGTCAATCTCTGCGTGATGCGAAGTTGTTTGCTGCAGATTCGATGACATCGAAGGCTGTGTATCAAGGAATAGTGGAGGAAAAGAAGCTGACGATGTCGATGGCTGTGGCTCATATGTATCATTTTCCAAAGGACGATCCGTGACATAGCTTGGTGCAAAACCATCGTCGTTAAATTTATTTTGGTTGTAGGGAAATATGCCAGTTTTTTCAAATCCACTTATTATGTTATTTGGTGTTAAAGCTAAAGGTAAAGCAGTGCGAATGATTCCAGGGATATCATAAATCGTCATTGTCTTTCCAGCATTATTCCTCATCCATGCATCTTGAGCTGAAGACATATATCTTTTAAAAGGCCCGTATACCGCCACGTCGAGCGGTTGTACTTTGTGGGAACAATGTGGAGGAAACGAAAGCATCACCAACAGAGCTGGTGATTCTTTACTAGGTCGAACTTTCTTGATAAAATTTCTTTTTCTTTTTCTTTTATAGTTCCGCATACTAAAACAAAGAAAGATTTTATAACCAATATGTAAATGATGTGGGGTAAAAAGGACCAACTGGACCTTTTTACCCCAACCACGTGTGAGTATTTATAGAAGTTATACAAAAAAAAACATTCAGTCTAACTTAAAAATGACAATACACCTTAAAAAGTAAGTAAATAACGTATACATAAAAACGATGTTCAGGGATCATTAACTTAAAAACAGGCCTTGAAACCAAAAATATTAACAACAAAAAAAAATACTTACGTTAAAATTTGGACACACGACCGTGTATCTCCTGCAAGCAACGTCGTTCGACTGTCGGCGATGGCGTGTTACTCCTCCCGCGCCCGCTTCTTTACACTCGTATTGTTAGCAACAACATTGCTTCACTTGTTTTTGAGATATTTGTGGTGGACCTTTTTACCCGCGGACCTTTAAGCCCCACCCTACCCTACTTCCACGATCTAGACATAAGAACTTTGGTTCTAAACCTAAATTAATACCTTAATGGATTTACTGTCACAGGGTGAGATGAATGAGAATTTTGTCCATTTTCTCCGTTATGTTTTGAAGTTATTTTGCTTCTACGTCGTTTTATGGAACATGGTTCTTAGTAACACAATTTTAATTGTGCTAGAATTACATAAGGATTTATCTAATTTGTGACTTTTTATACTCTCAAATGTTTGAACTTGGTGAGTTAGTAATTGCACTTTTTACACGTTGATCTGTTTATTATACATTAGAACCCATTGCCCACGTTCAATGCGATAAATATTTACGAAAGTTTGATTCTGAAGATAAACTGCAACCTGTAGAGAATATTACACAAGTGACGTGAGAAATGAACTGATGAGAAAATTCCCGTCCATTGTATAGAAGCAACCGTACGATCGATTTGTTTAAAGTGCTTTAACTAATTTGCACCAATACATGTCTTATTACAAAACTTTTTATAACATATTCTGTCTATAAAGCTGTACCTAATACTTGACAAATCGGACAAGCCGAGCGGCTCCTGTGTATTGGGGAACAATGAAATGCTATTTATAGTAAGGCCGCCACATCGTTACATGTGTATTTATGCATATTTTTGTACGTGGTGGTACACTTTGGTGGATAAAAGCATTCACTTTGTAAATATATTTAACGTTAAGAGCACTCTGTTTAAATATATATTTTTACATTGCACTGACATACACAGTAAGCAGTATTCAATAAATTGTTTTAATACAATGCATACGTATTATTTATCACCCGTTATTGATAAGCTGTAGCCGAGTGTAATGAACTATTAATAAGAGAAGAGCAGCTACATGGAGTTCAAGAACGCGACCTGATATTGAACGAAGTGAGTTATTGGCTTCGCGTCAGTTGTAATACTTGGTAGATTATATTATGAATGTGACGACGAGCCTACTCGATACGACGACGATATCAGTATGTATTACGAAATTCTACTGTTTGTGTTCCTGTTTGAATGCGATTAGGTAACTAAAAATACTGAAGAAAATAAACAATAAGAAAAGTTTAGAGTTAATTTAAAAATTTTCAATAAAATGGTTTATTGAAAATTTTTAAATAAATATTTTGGATGTCTAACACACAACCCCATCTATTGCCAAGCTAAACAGGGCTTGTATTATGGTTACTAGCTAACTGATAAATATACATAGAAAACACTGAAACTCCGAAAGAAATATTTGCAGATCATACAAACATTTGGTCCAACCCGGGAATCGAACCTGAGACCTGAAGCACAGCAGTCACATGTGCTACCACTGCGCCACCGAGGCAGTCAATGTTTGTATATTTGTTGTAAGAAAGCAATACTAATTAATTTGTATAGTACCTTTTAAAAAAACTGAATTACTTATATTTAATTTAACTTAATTAAAGGAATGTTTTTGGTATTTAATCAAAATTTAAATTAGCCTTTTCCCAAACACGTAGTTTAGTTAAGTGCCTTTTTGTGATTACAAATGAACAAACGGCTTTTCATTAAATGCATATAAAAGAATATGCGGTACTTTAAAAAAAAAGACAATTGTCGGTCTGCTTGTTCCGGCTAATTTCTGAACCAGTTGGGACTTATTTTGATGGGACTTTCAGAATAAAGGGCAGATAGCTGATGATATAATATAAGGAGTAACTTAGACAAACTTTACCCCATGGCGTTATCCGTAGTTGTTCTTGTACCGTGGGACTGAACTAGTAGGTTTTCAATAAATGTTTACATATTATTATGTAGACCTACCTACATGCATTACTACTTACCAGAAACCGGCAGGGATAGCTTTGCAGGTACCTACAAATTCGTATACATATGTACAACATATAGAAGTTGATTATGAAGGCTAATACAGCCTCGCAAGATATGCAGACATCTTTTATATATATAAACGTCTGCTAAATCTACGCTTTATAGAAATGAGGTTTATTGGTAAGTTGAGAACTGGCATTCCTGTAACTAAGGGACTGTTATAGGTAGCATAAACAAAACTAAAACACTAGGAATACAATATCCTGTTTCAAAGAGGAGTTGACAACATTAATGTAGAAGTATTATTAGGCAAATTACAAAAAAGTGTATCCTGCCATGGTAAATAATAAACAAAAAATATTTAGTACCACATTGAGGGCCAGTTCCTGACCAAATTTCGGATAGTTATCTGCTACTTAACACTACAGATAAAAGTATATTATCAGTCATTTTTATCTGTAGTAGTGTATATATTATATTATGGACATTAGATATACATGTCTCTAGCAAATACTTGAAACCAAATTCTGTAGTTATTTTACAGATAAATTATCATTTGTCTAATCACTGCTTTCATTCATGTTCATGTCCAAAGTCCGGGCTCTAATTGTTTATAGAATAATATAAAATACTCGTGGAAAATAACTTGCAACTGAGTTAGTCGCCAGCTAACATGTGTACATAACGAGAATAATACATTACCAGCTTTATTTGCTATGTTGAATTTGTATATTTACTACCCACTAACGAGTCGATAACGCGACAAGGTTGGCTCTAGATTTTTTGGTTTTCCTTGAACCTACTCTTATTTATCGAGAATATTGGAGATAAGATCCACTTAATTTTACTAATGGGTATTTTTTTTTATTTATTCTGTTTTTGTTTTGGAACTTTTACGCACAGCGTATATCCTGAACAAGTTACTACATACTTATCGTCTAAGAACAATCGACATGAATCTGAACAGAGTCTTCGCATCATTGCTATTTGGTTTCGATAGGATTCTGTGAAACATTCCTACGTCGGCTCCATTCAAATTCAAGTCGGACACTAATCTCTTTCTACTAGACTCATATCTGACACACTCCATCAATAAATGGTGTAAGTAATGGGTATTAAATAGGTAAAGTCTCAGAGATATGTACTGTAAGTATTGCAGTAGCATCTACCCGTACATATGACGGTAGGTCAGTGAAACTACTGCTCTTATCTAGATATACATAGACGATCGTAAAATTTGTTAAAGATTTAAATAATAGACGTAACAAGGATAGATGTAAGGAAATCAAATAATACTTCAACCAAAAATCAAACCAATAATTAACCTTTAGTAGTCGTCTACTGTCTCTCCCAATAAACTTAGTTTAAAACTCAGGTTGCAAAAGAAAGCCAGATGGACCGTACAGAACACGAAAGTAAAGGTACCAAAGCAAATACAAATCAGAAAGCAAATATGATCTCGCGGCAGTATTTGACAGACCGCCGTACTGTTCTCACGTCACGAGTGATTTTTGATTTTATGTTCAAAATGCCGTCGTGCGCCTTGAATGAATGATTCGGTAAGCACCTGTCTGATCCGCAAGAAGCCCACGTCTGAGTGCCACCACTGCGATGGCAGAATGTACACCGAATTTTCCTTCCACGATTTCATAATTTACTAAGAGATTAAACGTAAAAATGGCATCATCGAATTACCAGAGACCTTACTAACTGTAGGGCTTATCTATACTAATATTATTAAGCTGATGAGTTTGTTTGAACGCGCTAATACTATGAACCATTGGTCCGATTTAAAAAAAAAAAATTTTTTTTTTGTGTTGGATAGTCCATTTATCGAGGCAGGCTATAGGCTATATAGCATCACGCTAAGACCAATAGGAGCGGAGCCCCAATGAAGAATGTTTATATAACGGGAGAAAATAACGCTACGGGCAATAGTAGATGTAAACGAGGTTACGAAGGTCAGCTAGTTAGATAAATGGCACCCGCGTATATCGTACCTTCTCTTCTTCTAGGATTTCGATAGGAATAAGGAATAATAAGAAATCATAAAAAGCTTAATCTAAGTTTTTATTTGTCGATTTAACGTACAGACGTAAGGCATCCTCCCACCTCATGTTATTGGCACACAAAACCTTTTACATTCGTCTTAATCACTTCACTGGTTACAATAATATCACTTCAAAACATGGAATGTATGTGAACATAGGAATGCCCAATCAACTACATATTTTCATTCGAAGTACGTTCGCCAGTCGTTCGTAACTCGAATAGAAAGCCAGATATTAAAATAATATAAAAAATCAGGACTAGAGTTCTTTTTTAAGTAAACGCGCCGTGAATCTCAGTTAATTATTTACATATTTTTTTAAGTTGACTCAAAATTTGTGACTTTTCAACTGCAACTTACTTTTACAAGAGATTCTTAAGATAATTTGGTTGGGATTTGGTTTGTACTAAAATGGAAATAAAGATAAATGTAAAACACTGGACATTATTGGCACTGCTTTCAGGCTAACTTATAAATTAAACTACATACAAACATACATATAACTTTTGCCGAATATACTACATATTTCGAATACTGCATTTAAATACTGTTACATTCACGACGATTTGTTTCATAAATAATAATAATATAATTAAATTAAATATGGACGCAAAATAATTTCAGTTATTGCACACGAAAACAAAATAAAAATTAAAACAAAACGGTTGTAACAGATAAATTTGTTGCTACAAAATGCTTTACTGGCCGAATACCAAAAATTAAATAAATCTCTCCAAATCGTTTCCCTCCCTGACATAATCTCGAAGTACCGCTCCGACAGACAATAGGCACTGTTTCGGGCTAACAATATTATCAAAGCTAACATTATTCAAATTGTCCGATATACATCTTAAATTTTAAATGTTATGTACTAATTTTAAGTGATAATTCCAAGCGTCCCCAAATGTAGGCCATCGATGAGCGGAAACTCAATTGGGTAGATGACACCTTTGTCAAATCAGTTACATTTTATCATCTGTCAAAACGATAACCGTTTGAAAAATGAACTAAATACACACTTGTGACGTCACTTCACTGTAGACTACTCAATTGAGCAATATATTTCAATGTTTATTTGATTAAAATTTGTAATAGAAATGAAAAGCTGTAATAATTATATTTAATAAGGAAGGAGACATCGGTATTTATTTAGGACACAGTCATCTACCCTATTATTTCGACAAGTGAACCAGTGTTTTCGGGTACAGGAAGCGTAATATCGTTTATAATATCAATTTTAGCTGGATATGCTTACTTAGGATTTTCGCAAACTTCCGACTAGTATTTTTTCACCTAATTTACATTATGTGGGATATAAAAGCTGCTCACAATACTAAATACTAATGTTACTATATTGATATTATTTTTTTCAGTAAAAAATATCTAATATTTTGTACAAACTTGCATACAACTTAGTGATATAAGTTATATTATATATTAAATGTTAGTTTCAAAATATACACTGATTACGTTTCATTTAAAAATATGTTTTTTTTTTTCATCGTCTCAACATCCGCAGCCACTTACTATTATATTTGTACTATTTATAAATTTAAAGAACTTATAAGAGCGAGCGTTACCGTACATTATTCGCTGACTGTATATCAGCATTTTATCAGATATTTACAATTGTACAAAGTTTGTTTTTGTGCCTAAACTGTTTCATACTGTTCAACCAGTACATACATACCTATTTCTGATACATATTGGATATTTCGAACAATGTCTTAACATTGTTCGTTTCAAACCAAGCCAACTTTAAATCTTTATTTTCTTCTTTATAGCGATAGACTCAGTTCCTCGCAGCTGCCCTGACAATCTCTTTAAAAATACTCATTTGAACTACATCACACAATAATGATTTAACGTTAAAATATGATATTTTCCTGCGATAGGCACTGTTACGAGCGTTTTGCTTTACATCGACAGCTAAATACATCTTATTATGACAAGGTTTCATACAAAATGTACAATGGGAACTACGCATACATTAAATAATGAACACAATCGCGTTTATACATAAGCTTATTGCAGTTTCTCGTAGCCAAAGACCTCACAACTCAGCTACATTAAATAAAGGTGGTGTACGATCTACTATATTTGAAATAATATATCCGAACGGCTAAATGATTTTCAAATGTCTCGCTAGATATGTATTACAATCGGAACACTGTTGGTCCCCTTTATATCTAATATATCTCCAATGACGCTAAAAAAGTGTGAACGTGACGTTTCATAGATAGCAGCTTCTCGAAAGGACCAGAGGTCATCGAGATAAGCTCACTGCGACCTCTGATCCTTTAAATTATAATATTGGTTTTAGATATTTTATCAAGTGCTTTAGTCTCGATTACAACAAAAAGTTTATCATACAAGTGATTCGTATGGAATTGTAAAAGTGACACCATATGATAAAATTGAAAAATATGTTTTACAAGATACAACGGTTGAGAGTAACACAATACTAATTTGTATTTCGCGCACAAATACGGCTAAATTCAGCAAAAAAGTGGGTCGAGCACGTCCCGGTCTCGGTCCCGGCTACGTCACACACAACTGCGTACAGTCACTGAACTGAAGGTGAAGCGAAGCGTTCCACGCACTACCCGCAAGCGAATGTACAGCCGTCACACGAGGTAGTCGTCGAACTTGCGCAGCCTTCGCTACGTGTGGGGCGGGCGGGGGTCCAGCGGGCGGGGGTCGGGCGCGCGGGGGTCCAGCGCTCGGGGGTCCAGCGCGCGGGGGTCGTGCGTGTCGGGGCTGAAGCGCACGCGCGACACGGAGCCGCTGGACGCGTCGCGCGCCGACACGTAGGAGCTGTCCGTGTCGCTGGGCAGGCTGGCCAGGCTGTCGGGCGGGGTAGGGTTGGTGGGGGTGCTGCCCCCGGACGCGCTCGACTTCTTGTTGTACTTCTTGAGGCTCGACCTGAGTTTCGTCGGCGCCAGCTCCAGCCCGAGGTTCGCCGGCCGCTCGATTTCGTTCTTCTCTGTCTGCGACTCCTGTCTGTAAAAGTCTCTCGGTAGGGAGTAGTCGGTGGATTTTCGGGGGTACTCGGTCTTCGGTCTGTACTCGTCTCTCTTCTCTTTGCTCCTGTACTGTCTAGAGGGGGAGAACTCTTCCGGGTGAGAGTTGGAGGCCGAGGAGTTCGACGGCGTTCTTCTGTGCGTCGAGTACTGCGGTGAGGGTCTATAATCCGGAGCGGGCTCCCTATAGTCGAAGGAGCACTCGTCGTAGCCGTAGCAAGGGTGCTTTACGACGTAATCTGCCGTTCTGTCGTACGCGTAGGGCTCCGCTCGGTAGTAGTAATCTCGGTCCTGCGACGGGGAAGGTTGGAAGTTCTCTCTGTAGTTGTGATATAAGTCGGCGAGGTGGTCGGACGTGGAGGAGGAGGTGCGCCTGGGCGAGGGCGAGGGCGAGGGCTGCGTGGACGTGTAGTTGGTGCCCAGCCCCGACGTGCCCGACAGCGGCTGCGCCGAGTGGCCGTAGCCCGACGAGGAGGACGCGTGCGCGTAGTGGCTGGGCGAGTCCGTGAACCTGATGGGCTTCTGTTCCTCCGTCTGGAGGCTCGATATCTGGAATAAGTCAAATTAATATATAGATAGATAGATAGATAAACGCTTTATTGTACACCTTAATATAAAGAAATAATATTACAATAATACAAAAACAGTGGTACAATGGGCGGCCTTATTGCAGGCTGCGATCTCTTGTACTCGTGCCCGGAGGTCCTACACCCGATGCCGGCGGCGACGCCACCGCGTAGACGGGGAGGAGGGCCAGCTTCATGAGGAGTACCGCGAAGCGCGGAGGACTCTGAAGCTGGCCATTTGCCGCGCCAAAGAGGCAAAGAGAAAGGAGATGCTGGAGAGTCTCGACCGTGACCCCTGGGGTCGCCCATATCGTGCGGTGCGTCAGAAGCTCCGCACGGCGGGCCCCCCCCTTACCGAGACTCTCCAGCCCAGCTTCCTGCAGCAGGTGGTCGAGGGCCTATTCCCGCAGCGGGCGGAGCACACGCCCCCGTCGATGGCCTACTCTGTGGCCAGAGACGACGGGGGCAGAGAGGACGATGTTCCGCCCGTTAGGGAATCAGAGGTAGGGGCGGCTGTTCTAAGAATTCGTTCTAAGAACACCGCCCCCGGGCCGGACGGGGTACCACCCCGAGTGATGGCCCGAGCCCTCGACCATATGTCGGACCGCCTCAGGGAGGTTTTGGACGCCAGCCTGGCGTCCGGACGCTTCCCTGAGTGCTGGAAATGCGGGAAGCTGGTCCTGTTGCCGAAGCCGGGACGGCCGGCCGATTCGGTCACGGCCTATACGCCCATCGTGTTGCTGGACGAGGCGGGCAAATTGTTCGAGAGGATTCTCTCTGCCCGCATCGTCCAGCATCTCAGCGAGGTGGGGCCCGACCTGTCGGACGCCCAATTCGGGTTCCGAGAGGGGCGTTCGACGGTCGATGCCGTGATGCGCCTTAGGGCCGTGACCAAAGAGGCAGTGAGCTGTGGCGGCGTGGTGTTGGCGGTGTCCTTGGACATCGCCAACGCCTTTAATAGTCTGCCATTCAGCTGCATCAGGGAAGCCCTCCAGTACCATGGAGTGCCAGAGTACCTGAGGCGGCTGGTGGCAGACTATTTAGAGGAGCGTACCGTCGTGTACGAGGACCGAGATGGCGTCTTGAGACGGCGACCCATGTCGTGCGGCGTTCCACAGGGGTCTGTCCTTGGACCACTCCTGTGGAACGTGGGGTACGACTGGGTCCTTCGTAGTCGTCTGCCCCCCGATGACACACTTGTCACAGCCCGGGGGGCCAATTTCCAAGAGGCGGCGCGCCTGGCCACCAGGGGTGTTTCTCTGGTGGTTGGGCGCATAGAGGCGCTGGGCTTACGGGTGGCCCTTGACAAGACGGAGGCCCTGCTTTTTCATGGGCCCCGTCGTGGTCCACCCCCCGGCGCCTCAATCGAAGTCAACTCGGTCCTCGTACCGGTTCGGGCCCAGATGAGGTATCTGGGCCTGATCCTCGACGGTAGGTGGCTCTTCGACGAGCACTTCCGACAGCTTGCCCCAAAGCTGGTCGACGCTGCCTCCGCCCTTGGGCGACTCTTGCCCAATCTGGGTGGAGCCAGCGTCGAAACAAGACACCTCTACACGGGGGTGGTCCGGTCGATGGCCCTTTACGGGTCACCGGTGTGGGTCCCGGCTCTAACCGCCCAGAATAAGGCACGCCTCTGGCGGCCTCAGAGGGTATTGGCGGTCAGAGCCATACGCGGATACCGCACCGTGTCGACGGAGGCGGCGTGCGCCTTTGCCGGAACACCCCCGTGGGATTTGGAGGCGGAAGTGCTCGGCGAAGTTTATCGGCGAGCGGCTGAATATCGGGCGGAGAACGGGTATCGTCCTCCGCCCGAAGAGGTACGCGAATGGCGTGAAGCCGCTCGCCGAGCCACGATGGCTCGTTGGTCGTCCCGGCTGGAGGCTCCACGCGCTGGCTTTGCCACCGTGGAGGCGCTCCAGCCGGTCATTCTCGAGTGGGCAGGGCGGCAGCACGGGACCCTTTCCTTCCGGCTGACGCAGGTGCTTTCCGGGCATGGTTGCTTCGGAAAGTACCTGCACTCGGTCGCTAGGAGGGAACTGAGTCCCGCCTGCCACCACTGCGACTGCAGTGAGGACTCGGCCCAGCATACGCTGGAGTTCTGCCCCGCCTGGGCGGAGCAGCGCCGGGCCCTCACTGCAGTCATCGGGGGAGATCTGTCGCTACCGGCCATCATACGCCCCATGGCCGGTAGCGACAGCAGTTTTACCGCGGTCGCATCCTTCTGCGAAGACGTAATTTCGCAGAAGGAGGCGGCGGAGAAGGCCCGGGAGGACGATCTCCACTCGGACCCGATCCGCCGCCGGCGAACCGGGCGGCGGAGGCGCGCCCATCTGCGCCTCATGCCGCCCTGAGTGTGGCCGCGGATGGACGGGATGGGTTTTCCCGTCCATCCGCTTTAGTGGCCAGCCGCGAAGGGGCGACGTACGCGTGTGCCGTGCGTCGCCTAAATTGAGAATTTAACATCAGACGGTGCCCGCTTCAGTGCGGGCAGGCGCTGGGAGGGGTCCGGTTTGCGTTAATAACAGCGATCCCGGACCCCTCCCTTCTCAGGCGCAGAGTTGGCACACCGTGTGGTTTTAGTCGGTTCGATTCCGACACACCGCCCCGCCGCAAACCCCGGCGGGGTGACGGCCCGAGGGGGTTTCCACACGTAAAAAAAAAAAAAAAAGGCTGCGATCTCTTCCAGGCAACCTTAAGATGGACCATACTAAGTAACTCGTAGTTTGTTGTGCACATTTACGAATAGCGTATAAAATTAATACTTCCTACATACATGGGTCTGTCGTAAATAATGGATAAGTCGTAAACTGGAGTTGGTCCGGCTATGAGACTATTAGAAAATCGTATCTTTTTGCCAGGGTTTCTAACCGTATGGAAATGGCGTAGACTTTTATGTTTTTTTAAAATTTCGCTACTCTTTGCATTCATTCCGTTGCCATTTCGTTAAATTTAGGTATTTCTGTGTCATTTTTTTTGTATTATAGTCTTGAAGATGTGTATTATTTAGTTTTAGTACTGTTTTAGGCGTTTTTAACGTTGGTCATTTTCAAAATTGTCATTTTAAGATTTTTTATGTTTTTGTTTTACTTAGGGTCAACTTTTGATCATTTACTGTGTAAAAAAAAAGTACGGCGCTATAGCTGCCCATGATCTTAATAAATTATCTAGTATGTGTAGATTCTAAAAAGGTATAACAATGCATACTTCACAAGTAATATTAAGCTACATGAGCGAGATCAATATCAAGGTGAGAAAATATTTTTTTCATGTAATGTTGTAAATGGTTATAAAACTTCGTCATAATGATTTATTTCTGCCAAGATTCTTTACACAAACACTATGGGGTCACTATTAAGGATATTCAAAAGAAAACTAGGTTGTTTTAGTACGTAAAAATATTTATTCAACAACTTAAACTAAATGTTCGAAGTGTCCTCCGCCGGCAGCTATGCACGCTCTACATCGCCTAATAAACGATCGCTTAATCCGGCGCACATAACCGGCTTCTTCAATTTTTCTCGCTGCTACTTGAATGCGCGCACGCAACTCTTCTACAGAACTTATTGTTTCACTGTATACTTTTTCTTTTATACAGCCCCAGTAAAAGAAGTCCAAGGGGTTCAGGTCTGGCGAACGTGGAGGCCATAAAATTGGCCCCAATCGCCCTATCCATCTATCTGGATAAGTATTATTTAAATGTTCCCTGACACGAACAGCGTAATGTGCTGGACACCCATCATTTTGTAGCCACATCTCATTTCTTATCTCTTGTGGGACGTCTTGCAGTAAACTAGGTAAAGTATTTGCTAAAAAATTCAAATACATATCCGCATTTAATATTGCCGGCAATTCGAATGGACCAATGATTTTGCCATTAATAATGCCAGTCCATAAATTAATTTTAAATTGATATTGCGATCGGTCTTCTCGGATAAGTCTTGGGTTTTCGAGTTGCCAGCTGTGTATGTTGTGAAGATTCAAAAAACCATCTTTTCGACACGTTGACTCGTCACTCCATAAAATTTTATTAAAAAAACTTTGGTCTTCCCTCATCTTTCGCAGCATTATGCGACAAAATGTTATTCTCGCAGCAGCGTCCCTTGGCATTAATGTTTGGACCCTTTGATAATGATAGGGATATAATTCATGCCTTTTTAAAATCCTGTGTACAGATTTTTGAGGTATACCGGTGCGCCTTGAAATTACACTTATGGACGTACCAGGGTCTTCTGCAACTATTTCCAGTACTTCGGCTGCACTGTGGCGTTGTGGTCGTCCTTCACTCGCCCCGCCTACGCCGGTCCCAGGAAATCGTCCTTCCAAAAATGTGTTGTGCACTCTTATGAAGACACGATAGTCAGGATGCCGGGCATTTGGATATTTTTCCCGATAAACTCTAGCAGCTCTATTGGCGTTGCCATCACATAAACCATAAATGTAATGCATGTTTACGTATTCGGCCGGCGTGTATTGTTGAGGCATGATATACAAAATTTTCCAAAATAACACGTGCAATCGATAGCACAACACGATGCCCATAAATGAGAGCTGAGTTGTCAATATCACCAGGTTAACAAGTCCAAATCACAAAGAAAATCTAAGTCCGATATTAGAAAGCAGTAACAAATTGACGACAGTAATGAAAACGAGAGCACATGCGATGGTCAAAATCACACTGAGAGATGTATCAGGAGTGCGCCCTAGCTAAACGCATGCTAACCTTTTCACACATCGTGAGTGTGAAAGGGACGGTGCATCATGCAGTGTGCCTAGTAACAATGTCCTTTTCACGAGGGGAGACCCTTTGTATTGCTGTCTTTGTTCATTTTTTTACCTGATGATCCTTTTTACGAATAAACTTGTAACATGTTTGTCGCATGTAACTATTAGAGCACATCAATTTTAAAATTAAACACCTTTATGAAATGAGGAGGCATGAAATTTTTTTGACAAAAAACTACCTAGTTTTCTTTGAATATCCTTAATAGTGGCCCCATAGTGTTTGTGTAAAGAATCTTGGCAGAAATAAATCATTCTGACGAAGTTTTATAACCATTTACAACATTACATGAAAAAAATATTTTCTCACCTTGATATTGATCTCGCTCATGTAGCTTAATATTACTTGTGAAGTATGCATTGTTATACCTTTTTAGAATCTACACATACTAGATAATTTATTAAGATCATGGGCAGCTATAGCGCCGTACTTTTTTTTTACACAGTAAATGATCAAAAGTTGACCCTAAGTAAAACAAAAACATAAAAAATCTTAAAATGACAATTTTGAAAATGACCAACGTTAAAAACGCCTAAAACAGTACTAAAACTAAATAATACACATCTTCAAGACTATAATACAAAAAAAAATGACACAGAAATACCTAAATTTAACGAAATGGCAACGGAATGAATGCAAAGAGTAGCGAAATTTATAAAAAAACATAAAAGTCTACGCCATTTCCATACGGTTAGAAACCCTGGCAAAAAGATACGATTTTCTAATAGTCTCATAGCCGGACCAACTCCAGTTTACGACTTATCCATTATTTACGACAGACCCTGTATATGTATATTTATTATATTGTATATAATTTACAAATCTCAAACACAAATCTCTAATTTTGCCACAATATGCAACCCTTTATATCTATGACCTGTTTACGTTTTAAAGATGTTTTTTTTTATCTATTTCTCGTGTTAGTTTCGTTCCGTATTCGTCCACAGCAAAACGTGACGAAGTACAGCTAGTGAGTAATAAACTTTTTTAAATTCTCATGGAACATTATTTACGTAAATATTTTTTATCAATGACTAACAGGAGATCCAGTGATGGTGTTGAGTGGGGCGCGGAGGTGTCTGGTGGGTCCGTGGTAAGTGTTATGCGCGAATCCGAAACCTTCGTACACCGAAGAACTTAGGGGATCAGGTTCAACCTCCGTTCTGAAAAAAAAATAAATACATGGATGAAATGGAAACTAATAAAAGCAGAACGGTTTTGCAACATATCTATAAGAAAGATATCTCACCTGTGTGGTTGTAATGTAGGATGCAGAGGGCTAACGTTAGATACTCTTAGGTCATATCCGGCCGCGACCCCTCCCAGTAACGCCGCCATGTTGTACAGAACTAACTCTATTATACTAGGCTTTTTGAACTTGTAACCTGTAACACAAATCAAAATCTACTGTCAATCAAGGTTGCTTTGCCAAAAAAATATGGAATATTGCAAATTGTTTAGATGTTGTTTCTTCAACAGAATTAGATAAGAGGGTCTAGTGTGAGCTTTTTCATTCAATCGACTCGATAATCGAATCTTAATTAACTCACACTAGGCCCTTAGCTTCAGGCACTTGATATTCTGATAGGGATTTGATTAGAACTACATATTTATTGTATGTCAAATTATTAGTTTTATTATTTCTCTTTATCTCTTTTGTTAAAAGAAAACTTATAATTACATTTTAGAACTGAGCATCTGGTCATTAATGTAACATTTCAAGTGCCAGAAAAGGTCTACTAGAAAAGCTTCTTTATTTTGTACAGTCTGTATGAACTATTGACCTTTCGCGAATAGTGAATTTGCAATAATAGAATATTTGTCTACTTCATAGAAGATTCATATTTTAACGGGTTAAAAACTACAAGTTAAGAATTAAGGAATAGAATGAAATTAGATATTAATATGCATACAGTTCATCTATTTTTTTCATTTTTTTTATTGAATTGTGGGCAAACGAGCAGACGTATCACCTGGTGGTAAGCGATTACCGCCACCCATGGACACCCGCACACAAGTGCGTTGCCGACCTTTGGGGATGGAGAAAGGGATGGGGGGAGGGGTTGGGGTATGGGCCTCCGGTATCCTCACTCACTCGGTGAAACACAGCGCAAAGGCTATTTCACACCGGTTTCCTGTGAGGCCGTGGTATCACTCCGGTCGAGCCGACCCATTCATGCCGAAGCATAGCTCTCCCACGGTTTCTCATCTATAATGTGATTATCTTATATTTATGAAATTATTCTATTGTCACCTATGCTATGTTGCATCAAATTATGCATGCATGTGTTTACCTTGCTAAATCACATTACACGTCATCAATGTACGTCATGTTGACTTTGACATTACCAAATGTCAAAAAAAGAAGCATACAAGCATTACAAGCCTCAAAAAACAAAAAAAAATATATTCTTATTTTTTTGTACTGCAGTAAATGGAATTTTAGGTTGCAGTGTTTTAAAAAAAATATTATTAGTATCTATTATTTATTATTCTATTGTTTTTAGTATACCATGCGCTACATAAGAATATAAAAGGACATTCTTAAACTAAATTATTTTGTAAATTATTCTGAATCACAAGAAATGGTTCAACTATCTGTGAAATCGCAACATTAATCAGCAGATAACTGCAGATAGTCGAGCCACGCTGATTTCAGCACAGTTGGGCTGGCTCGACCGGGGCGGTACTACCCTTTCACAAAGATCAACCTAAAATTACAACATTCGTGCTGGCGTGTTTTGTTGGTGAGTGCGAGACCAAAGGCCCAATGATGCGGATGGGAGAGCCACGCTTCGGCTCGACCAGAGTGATACCACGGCCTCACAGAAAACCGTTGTGAAACAGCACCTGCGCTGTGTTTCACCGAGTGAGTGAGGATACCAGTGGCCAATATCCCCTTACTCATCCCCTAAAGGCCGGCAACACATTTGTAACGCTTTTGGTGTTGCGGGTGTCCATGGGCGGCGGTAATCGCTTACCATCCCCCCTATTCCATAATAATAATAAAAAAAGTTACCTTCAGTGGTGTATAGCGTGGGCATGGGTACGGCGTAGCGCGAGGCGGTGGCGGAGGCCGAGAGCGGGAACTCCGGGCCCCAGTCGTCGGGACTGAAGTCTGTGTAAGGAAGAAAACAACCTATGTGAATGGAAAACATAGGTGCGTTAGTTGTGTGAGTGCCGCGACACATATTCTACTATATACATGCTGTTTCATGGTATTTTAAAGTGTATCTAAATGAATCAAACGAATTTGACCTGTAATTCTAAGGTCATACAAATTATATTAATAATGATGATTGAATAATCAAATTTAAACCGTATTTAATACGGGATAGATATCAAAATTGAACAATGAAATAACGTAAGAATTCCTATAAAAATACTATTAATTCTACTCTAGAAAATTGAATAAAAGTCTCTCATAGACATTTGACGATTAAAAAAGTTAAAAATAAAACAATAAACGACTATGTATTTACGAAGAACAATTGAAATGATACCTTATTTGTTACGAAATATAGTTCATATTAATTTGAAATCAGAACTAAGCAGTAGGGTCAGTCATAAACATATACACTGCTGTATAAGGAAACAAAATCGTAAAGGGTTTCTATTAACGTCAATTGTGGTTTCAAACAGTGTATAAACAATTTGAATAAAACAATATTGATGATCACAAATAGCAAAATAATATTCTACAATATAATTATTCTTCCATTTGTTGTAATCATGCAATAAAACATCGATACTACACATGCCAAACAGTTCATTCTGTATATGTAGCTCAAATAAGCAATATAATTTGAACAAAACAAACAAAAAAATAATAAACAAAAAAATCTATTATACTTACGTATGCAAATATTACTTTTTATAGCACTTTGAACTTTTTTTTTTATATATTTTGTTAATAATTTGTTAACATTTTCAACCTTACCCGATTAGCCATAGTGAGAAAGCATAAGCTTTTTACCTTCACCGATTTTTAATCTGTATCTATGGCTTTTTTTTCTAATTGTCTATGGCTCATTAAGTTTTAAAAAAAAATTGTTAAGGGGGTTTCGTTAGTAACTATTGATTAGTAAACCCATGTTAAAAAAATACACCAGCTTCGATTTTATGGACAAGGTTTATTTGATATATAAAAAAGAATCTATATAACTATGTAAGAACCAGATCACCGAAGAGCTATCTTCTTTTTTTTACAAAATGTTTTTTGAATGTCTTAAAATTATCAGGGTTTGGGTTGTCATGGTGTCCCGTTAGAAGTTTTGGAATCAAACTGAGTAATATCTACTTCTTATCTAAAAAAATATGATTTTATTTTAAATATTTTACTTAAAAATTATATGTACTTTATAAAAAACACATAATTAAATATATTTTTTTCAGACTTAAAAGTATTAATCACGCTGGTATTTAAAAAAATATGTGTTTTATCAACATTTCGTTCTCCAATCAGTATGGGAAAGAGAGATAAATATGAAATTGCACTGTGTTGAAGCAAGACAGGACACAGACAACCCGTGCCTCTGTGACGTCATTTGACACGTAAGCCTCTCGATCGGGTAAACGTAATACTATTGCCACCACCATTGCAGGAACATTGTTACTCAAGGTTACAGGGATACATTTGTACTCTACATACAAAATACTACTACTTGGAGGCCTTTATGATTAAAAAAAAATAATTACAATGTTTGAAATCTTAGTAACACAAAGGTTCTCATTTAACAGCTATTGTCACAATAAATGCAAAGAAAAAAAAACAAATTCGCAAAAAGCACTAATAAAACCATATAGACTTCCAAATACAAGTTATTAATCTGAATCATTGTAAACATTTGAAAGCGTGCCAGAGAAGCAAAATTCAATAATAATAAAAAAAAACTAACAAATAAGTAAGTACAACAGATACATATATACCTTACATGTATATAGCATATACTATGAACTGATAAGCATGCATAGCACTTATAGATAACATGTTTAAAATTAAAAAAATGTTGGCTGAAAGCAAACAAATGCTTACAATTTACAAAGGAAAAAAACAACTCAAAACTGATACTAAATGTAACCATATTGATAATTAAAATTTGCAAAATAAGGCCAATCGCTGATAGAAAATGAAATGTATTACACTATTAAATATAATAGTGTTGTTAACGCTGCATTGGACTACGCACGGGAGGAAGACCTCCTCCCATCAGACTCGAGACAACACCGCGCTCAGCGTACACCTCTAGTCATCACATTAATCAATGTAATTATTTCAAAGCGAGTAAAAACCAAATTCTTCTTGGATGTTACATTTTTTATATCCCCAACACATTGGTGACCGATTTAATTTAGTCGAAAAGGTACAAACAAATACAAACGCAAGGCTGATTGATTTGTCTTTCCAGTTATTCTCGAAGGAACTCATTCAGTGTTTCATTGGGAAACTGGATATGATGGCACACGCAGCACGTAGTAGTGCAGTATATATGTTAGGGATAAAAAAATCTAACATTTAAAAAGAATGTTGCTTTTATTTGTTTTGAAATAATTACAATGAATTACAACGAGAGGCGTGCGCCGTACGCGGTGTTGGTTGTCCCGAGTCATGCGGGAGGAAATCTTCCTCCCGTGCGTAGTCCAGTGCAGCAGTAACAAGTGTTTTTGTTTACTTTTAGTTATATGTAAGTTGTGACACCATCGATTGGCCAATGATGCATATATAGAACTATATCTAGCACACATCTGAGTATCACACGTTGGGACACAACAATCTATATTACAATTCCAACTGCTACATCTAACTTATTCTAATGTTCCCTTATAATTGTCACATTACTGTACGTTTTGTGACACGGAGGTGTGAATGCACTCTGATTATCTCTATAGATTTGCAGCTAATCTGTGATCAATATTTTTTTTGGGATATTTAATCACTACTGGACAAAGGTTTCTTTAAATAAATAACACAGTCTGTTAAATTATATAAAAAGCTATCAAATCTAAATACAAAAAGATTATAAACATAAATAATTTTAATTGCTAATGTGTTAATCTTTATTGGAGTATTAGTTGCAAATCTTTTTTTACCATAATTAAACGGTGAAACCTTAATAATTTCAGAATGCATTCACGGAAAGGTGATTTGTTTTTAAATAATAAAACATACTCACAAGGATACAGTAAGTGGTCCTGAGAAGTTCCTTTAAACGCAGCAATAAGAAAAACACAAACAAAATGGCTGACGTAAACAAATAATTTACTAAAATGCACATTCATACTTTATTTCCACTTTAAAATAAACAAGTCACAACGAAAATTTTATCAGATTTTTTTTTCTAAATGTTAATATACAATTTATTTAAAGATTTCATACTAAATTTGACAAAAGGAGAAACGGAACGTCATTTCCAATGTCACTTGTTTATTTTTTAATACAATTTGGCAAGATCCAAAAAATAGAATTCTCGGTCAGTCAAAGTCACATTACAACAATCCAAGTCTTTTATATATTATAAATAAAGTTCCTAAACAAATTAACTAACTAGAGATAATTTAATAACTATTACGCCTACTTTCCACTCTAAATGCTTTGACTGGACACCGTAATTTTACTTTGTTAGCGTTCCGTATACCGTTTACCGCACCATTTAAATAATGTTTGGCTAAGTTTTTTATTCTCCTTTATTTTGAACAATTGGATGAGTAAATACATTGCAAAATATTTAATTTACAATGAGATTCTAGGCAATATTAAAATTTTAGTAAAAAATAATTAATATAATAGGCATGATTTTGAAAAACGGTTTTATGATGTTCGGAAGTATCTCCTATTGTCAAAAACATTCATATTTCTATAAAAATAAAAGTTTTAGTAAGAAAAATTTTTATTTAAATTTTAGGTATAAAATTCACGGGAAAACGCTGGTGACGTCATCATTTGTCAATCAGTGTCAATTATGGCCCTTAAAAACATTTATAGTGATTGTCGATTAGATTAAAAAAAATACGTTTACAGACAAGTGAAGTCACTCGTTCTGATTGGTGTTCAACTAAATATGGCGGATTGCTATATTTTGTAGTATTATTTTTGTAGTTGTATTAATATTTTTTGTTAATTAACTATTAATCTCATTCTAAATATGAAAATAAATAAAAATTTTATACTCTGTGAATCCCAATTCATCAGATAAATACATAATTTTAGTGGTTCTTGGTTGCAGTCATCATGCCTATTATTGCTTGGCCAAACAATACTTAATTTTCCACAAAACTACCAACCGAATTCATTTGAAAAAGTCGAAGTTAAGGAATAAAGAAAGTAGTTTATTTCACGTAAATTGTATTTTTTACTATTCTATGTCTCATTTTTGTATATTTTCACTTATGGTTGTGAAACTCGATATGAACCTGAGCGGATTTTGATATTTATGCCTACATCTTAACATTATAAACTAAAAAAATAAGTCTTTTAAAAGTGTTTACAAGCTAATCTTACGACTACTCTCAATTCCATAAAAGTTCTTTATCTAGTAAGTTTCGTATTTACAAATAGAAAAGACGTTTCAAACGTTTTTTTAGTCTTTTTAGAAAAGTATTCGATTCGCGTCGAGTCAGTTTCGCGTTTTAGATTAACTCGTTTTTCGAGGAAGGAAGAGTATTTTTTTCGAATTTCGAAGCCATAGTTTGCGGTGCAGTTTCGTCGTTAAATAAAAACAGCAAAGGAAACACGCTATGGAACGCGCGCGAGGAATGCGTTAGTAGGAAATGATATGTTTTAAATATGGCAACATCTTTGTACTGGCCATAGATGGCGTAAAAAGGGGGAAGAAACCCGACGCGTCATAAACAAAAACGTACACCACCGTGAAGCGGTATTTTTTTTTTATTAATTAGCGAAGGGCACCGCAAACTAGTCGTCGGCGAGTAGGTCGGCGGTGTCCGAGGCCAGCAGGCCCACGCTGTTGGAGCGCAGCGTGCGCAACAGCGCGGCGGGGTGGTGCGGCAGGGGCAGGGGGTGGGGGAGGGGGAGGGGGGGCGCCCGGCGGCGGGTGCGGCCGCGCACCGCGAACACCGCCTCGTACTCGTGCGGCAGGTCGGCCGTGGACGTGAACATGGGACACAGGAGGAACCGGTTGCGGCGCGGCTCGTCCGCGTCGGCGAGCAGGTCGTCGTGCGAGCCGGAGCGCTTGTGCGGCGCGGAGGGCGCGGGGCGGGCGGGGCGCGCGGGGCGGGCGGGCGCGACGGGCCGGTTACCTGCGGCGGAGCGCGTGGCGGGCGGCAGGTCGGGCGCGGAGCTGGAGAAGCGCGCGTGGCGCGGGCGCGGCGCGAGGGGCACGAGCGGGCCGGCGGCGCCGCTGGCTCCTCCCAGCGGCAGCTGCGTGCGCGAGCGCTGGTGCACGGTGGACGGGCCCCACGTCTTGCCCTTCACTCCGTCCGCTGGCACTGCAAGTGAGAGAGACCTGTTATACGCAGTGGTCGAGTTATAGCCGATTATTTCAAATCGGCTCAAAGGACCATCCGATCGCCATCCTTCACATTGACCGATACTATTTCTTCAGATGAACATCGAATTTATATCTCTTAAATCACTTATTAATAATATCAATTGTTTTATTTTCATTATCATCAACAATTTAATAGTCGATTGCCGGATACAAACATCTCCTTAGACGGGAGGTGTTGGCTACTAGACGACCCTTGTTATACGGATTGTCAAAGAGTTCGTTTTAACTGTTACTTCTCTGTGCAGTACTTTTGTCCTGCGTAATTTGCTCTCTTATGCCCAGCTCCTATATTTGAAAAACGATCCGTTCTAGGTACGAATAGTAGTATATATTATGGGGCGTAAGCTAAAATCGTTCCTATAAAAAATAAATTGAGGAACGGTATTTACGACTCGTAGTTGGTTGTAGAAATTAGGCATTAGTCGACTCTCAAGACACCACCCATGAAATAAATAGAAGTATGAACACTCCGTCTTGTTAATGTAGGATGAATGTGTACTGACGGGCGATGGCGCGCATGATGGCGGGCGAGCCGGGCGGCGTGTCCTTGGCGACGGCCACGAGCTGCTTGACGCTGGACTCGTCCTCGGAGGGCCGCACCGTCAGCGTGTGGCGGAAGTCCAGCGGCGACGAGATCGTGTCCTTCTTTAGGAGCTTTATTTTACTAAATTTGCCTGCAACAAAAATGATCGTTTTGTGAACATCACTACTCACGTATACTGCTTACATATAATAGGTATACCTATGAAATTGCGTTTCTTCAGTACTGGTCATTTCAAATAAAAAAAAGTTTGTAATGGCTCTGTATTCTAAATTCAAATTAATTTTGTTTTAAAACCATGACATTATATTTACAAACTCAGTCTTTTGTTTTTTGATTAGCGTTGTATTTTCATTACATTTGAACATTTTTCGTCATAATGGTCAATAATGGATACTTTAAAAATTCGTGTAATTATGGAATATGAGGTCCGTCGTGGCACCAACGCGACACAAACGGCACGTAACATCAAAAACGTTTACGGAGAGAACAGTACAAACGGACGCACAACCCTTTATTGGTTTTCCCGATTCCGTTCTGGAAATTTTGACTTGAAAAATGAAGATCGTGGTCGTCCGGAGACTTTGGTTAACAATAATGAATTAAAGGCGATTGTGGAAGCTGACGAAACTCAATCTACAGCTGAGCTAGCAGCAGCTTTTAATGTAAGCATCAAAACAATATTGATCCATTTGCGACAAATTGGCAAGGTAAAAAAGCTTGATAGATGGGTGCCCCACGACCTTAACGATCGCCAGCGCAACGTACGCGTCGAGACCTGCCTTTCGCTGCTCAACAGGCAAAGAAATGAAGGAATTTTGAAACGAATAGTTACGTGCGACGAAAAATGGATTCTGTTCGACAATCGAAAGCGCTCTGCAAGTTGGTTAGACCCTGGTTCAGCACCAAAGCAATGCCCTAAACCAAAAATGACCCTTAAAAAGGTGATGGTCACTGTTTGGTGGTCTAGTGCGGGTGTGATTCACCACAGCTTTTTACAAAACGGCATGAGCATTAATGCAGATGTGTACTGTGAAGAACTGGAGAGAATGATGGAGAAGCTTGCACATCTGCAACCAGCTTTGGTCAATCGGTCGTCCCCACTGCTCTTTCACGACAACGCGCGACCCCATACTGCGCAACAGACAGTCTCCAAGCTGCAAGAGCTGGGGTTGGAAGCTCTCCCTCATCCGCCATACTCACCAGACCTTGCACCTACCGACTATTACTTTTTCCAAAATTTAGACAACTTTTTAGTGGGTAAAAAATTAAATTCCCGAGAGGCAGTACAAAATGCCTTTGAAGAGTTTGTTGCCTCCCGTCCAGCTGATTTTTACAAGAAGGGCATCAATAAACTGCCAATGCGTTGGCAAAGATGCGTCGATTGCATGGGTGATTACTTCGAATAACAGAAATAAAAAAGTTTGAAAAAATAAGTACTTTCACTTATTGCATACAAAACGGCAATTTCATAGGTAAAGACCTAATATGTGCAAATGTTTAAGCATGTACAATTTCTGTACATTACCTAAATTATGTTATAACGAGTTAGAAATCATAATGAGGGTCATTGGTGTGTCAATGAGAATTACATTACATACAACTAACCGGCAGAGAAAATTTGTCATTATCAAAAAAAAAATTAGTCCATTGCTGACCATGAGTCCTTACAAAGGAGTTTGGCCTACTATACCATGATAGTCAGACGTATAGACTTAGGGTAGATAGATATTTCCTAGCAGAAGCAGGCTCGAGTGGGGGGCACACCATATTTTGGGGAGACCAAGGGAAACATCCGGGTTTCCACACCAGAGGAGGCCAGAGTGTTTTCCTTTCTAGGGTGTACGTGGTTCCCCGGCTCCTAGTACCCGAGATAGCGTGCCGTTTTAGTCGGTTCGAGTCCGACATGCCACCAGGAAGGAGGTGGTATCCGGGGGGATATCGCACGAGAAAAAAAAAAGGTTAGGTAGATATTTGAAGAACAAAACAAAATGATGGCGGGCAACGCTTGGTTTATTTCGTTGCATCAAATATGAATAACTTTAGGTTACATAGTTATTGTTTGCTCTATTTTTATCTTTATCTTTGCAGTGTTGCCTATTTTCAACATCCATTATAAATATGTTATTCAACAACCGTGGGAGAGCTATGCTTACCGTGGGAGAGCTATGCTTCGGCATGAATGGGTCGGTTCGACCGGAGTGATACCACGGCCTCACAGAAAACCGGTGTGAAATAGCGTTTGCGCTGTGTTTCACCGAGTGAGTGAGGATACCGGAGGCCCATACCCCAACCCCTCCCCCTATCCCCTTTCCCATCCCCCAAAGGTCGGCAACGCACTTGTGACGCCTTTGGTGTTGCGGGTGTCCATGGGCGGCGGTAATCGCTTACCATCAGGTGATACGTCTGCTCGTTTGCCCACTATAAAATAAATAAATAAAAAAAAAAACATTATCGCTATATCAAGACTTTACGATTGCTTTTATGTTTTAATTTTTTTAAAGTGCCTCTGAGGAATCGTTGCTTACCCTTCCGTTTATTGGGCTGTGGCGGTTGGTTATGCGACATGTTGCTCGCGAATATTAGTATATGTAGCTCCCTGGCCACCAGGTCGATTTCTCTCATTTCCAGCTCGCGTTCCTTCTGCGCAAGGTTCTGTTCCATGAGCCTTTGTTTCAGCTGAGCGCGGGTCAATTCCTCCTCACGACATCGGAGCTCCTGAAAGTAAACATGTTATTTGTTAGATTATTTAGAGTAATATGTAGATAAAAATTTAGTATTTATTTAAAATTGACTACTAAATTAATTATCAGTAATGAATGTTTGTTCACTACTCTGGTTAAGTTGTAGTGAATAAAAAATTCATTTACTTATTTCAATAGCGAAAACTTTCAGGAAAAACAACAAAAAAATTGCTCTTAAATCGTTCTACATTTTCACTTTAGTCTATATTCGGTTTATTTAACTTTGTTGAAAGCTTTTCTATGCAATAATACTGTATATACATTTACTTGTAATAAGCAACGTGCGTGAACATATCGTGCGTTTCACGCTACGGGCAATGATAGACGCAAACGAGGTTGCGTGGGTCAGCTAGTTTTATATAAATGTGGTACAAAACTGCAACAATTTCGAACGTAGAATAAAGATCTGAATGTATTATGTTGGTTTTCGGTACACCGTTCCTTACAATATGTAGATTATTATAACTAAGTATATATAGCAAACGATCAGGCAATATATAAAAGAAATCTAAAAGTATCACTAACCTCTTCTATAGTTTTGCATTCCTATTCGCAAGCATTATGAATGGAAATAGTTGTAAATTAGTATTTGGTTTTGTAGACGATCTTTGGTGGCGATTAGCATAAACAAAACGTGTAATTTTTATATATCGTGATAACTTGTTAGGGCCTAATATTCAAACTTTTTATTGATTAAAGACTTAAGTATCTATCGTTTGTTAGTTTTCTTTATTAAATCAGACTCAGTTAATTGTTTGAATATTCGGCCATATTTTAATTTAATAAAAAGTTGAAATAAAAATCACCACTTGACTAAATATTGTATAGGACACCTGAGTTTTTCAGATTGCCGGTAACAAACACATGTATATATATACCTAGATTGTGCCGAAAATTGCTAGCCACAGAATAAATACAATCTCTTCTTTCATGAAACAATTCAACACTAATCTTATGTATGTGTATATAAATATGTTTAAAGATTATTATCTGTCACTTTTCTTTTGTTTGCAACAATGGACGTCTCGCGGGAAGCTTTTCGTGCTATGATTTTCTATGATTATAAACAAGGGTTAAACTTCAGGTAATCTTAAGAAAATTTACAAGCTGCTTTTAGGGAGTCTGCTTCTGCGTCAGCAACAATTACATATAGGTTTCGTGAATTTAAACGTGGTCGAAAGAACTTAAGCGATGACCACAGACCCGGTCGTCCACCAACTGCAGTAACGCATGAAAACTTCATCTCAGGGTAGAGTGGCTATAGCGAGAGAATAGACATGTTACACATCGAGAGATACAGGCTGAACTAAACATCGGATCACAGGCAGTTTCCACCATCCTGCACGAACGTGAATACCTCTTTCTCTCACCGATTAGCAAAAATGCCGTCGTGTTGATTGGTGTAAAGTTTTGTTAGCAAAAGTTCGAAGGAGTAACTTCGCAAAACGTATCCTACATTCTTATAACTGAGGAATCATGGATATATAGCTACGATCGTTTCACAAAGCAGCAATCCACGCAATGGGTGTTTGAAGAGGACGATTTGCCCACAAAAGTTGTTCGCGGTCGGAGCGTCAATTAAAAATTAAAGGGGTTTTTTTTCGACGCAGTGGACCAGTAACAGTAATTCCGATAGAAGACCGTAGAACAGTTACTAGTGAATGGTATAGCGAACTTTGTCTGCCTCAAGCTTTCGGGGCGTTGGATAGCGAGCGCCCAAGGTGTCTGTGGCATTCTTTTTCACCAAGATAACGCGTCCGCTCACACAGCTGCTAGAACTATGGACTACTTGACAATTTCGGGGGTACATAATATGTTTCCCCAGCCTCCGTACAGCCCAGATTTAGCTCCATGCGATTTTTTTTATTTCCCACTGCAAAAAAATGCATCGTGGGCTAAAACTAGCACTGCAGACGAGGCTGTCGAAGAATTTCGGCCGTTATTTTTCGACTTCCCGCAAGACACGTTTTTTAAATGTTTTGAAAGCTAGTTCACCCGAATGCATAAGTGCATTGGGATTAGGGGGGGAAGTTTTGATACAGACAGAGTTGCTTTCAAATTGATTATATTGGTATGAATTATAAAGTTATATACATAGGTTCATTACGTATATACGGTACGGTTTAGTGAAGTCGTTATTTAGAAAGGCCTTATAAAAAGTTACTTGTAAGGCATTGGCATCATGCGACATTTTCAATGTATTTAAAGTGTATATGTATGTGAATTTAAATTACAATATCACAGTGTTGAGCTATGCATGGCGTTCAAAATAGATAAGAAATTAAAATTTCATAATTTATTTTGTTATAATTTGTTAATCGACAATTGAAAAGCGTACGAAATTTAATTTTATAGAGCTGAACTAACATGCAATTAGAGAGAACTTGACAGTTGACAATGTATTTATTACACTGATAACATTTGAAGGGTTTTTCGTTGAGTTTTAGAACCATAGTCAGATTTTAGCAATTCTTAATTAGATAGAGTATGCATCGAATAGACAGAACAGATCCTTAGAAATAGATTAACTAGTAACCATAAAGCGAGGCTATTGTAGAGTGGAGGATAGCTTCCCAAAGAGAACGAAGTTCGGTTTCAACATTAGCGTTATAACAGTGATGATAAAACAAAGTGTCTGAGTTGTGATAAATATATTTAACTACTAAGAAGCAATAGAAGAAGAATTAAAAGTGTATTTATATACACACACATCTTGAAAAGGGTATAAGGGGAACAATGATGATAATAAGAAAATTGAAAACGTCAAACTAGCATATAACAAATAACAATTTAGAAATTTACAATTAAGTTTTAATTTATATAATTTCTACATGAAGTCATAACGGGAATCGACTTGAAAAGTAATAGAACGAAATATTCTACATTTATTAAATTGTATGGTACCTTCTCCTTTCTCCGTAGATCCAGAAGTACCTCTTCGATCTCCAGCCTCCAGCCGTCCTGCATGGTGTGGAAGGACTCATGGGGGGCGCGCGTGAATTCGGACTGTTTGATACAATCGAGTTGGACGAGGATCTCGGGGAATAGTGGCCGTTCGCGAGGGTTCGAGCGCCAACAGGCTGGAACAAAGTATGTTTTAATCAGCTGGTGTATGGCAATTACAAGACTCTGTATAGAATTTTAATGTAAATAATACCGTTTCTGGTATAGACATACCGTATACGTGAAGGATTTTATACTTTTAAAGAAATTTATTTCCTTTTCATAGACGACGTTTTACGGGTGTTTTCGCAACCTCATTTACACCGTTTGAAGTAACGCGATTTTATTCACATCACAATACAAATAGTTGTGTGTTGTGTTGTGCGGTCTTAGCATAATAGTCTTGGAGGTGATCGAGTGGCTACGTGTTCAATCTACACCCACTAGTAATCTACCGACAAGAACCCACACTAAACACAAGCATTTTAAACCTTAGGTGGATGAGTTTAGAAGAGTACCTATTACTAATATGTTACCCGCAAAACCATCATCTTCCTAGCCGTTATCATTCCCAGGTAATTTGGGGTCGGCTACTAGTTCAACCGGTTTTACCTGAATTTCAGTTTTTACACAAAGCGATTGGCCACCGTAACCCTGAGGGCGAACTGAATTTGAAGGTTAGTTGTCAGTATATTTGAGGGCACTGACTTCCCAATAACGATTGCCATAGATGTTCATGTCAACCGGGACCGACGGCTTAACGTGCTCTCCGATGCACAGGCGGAAAACCCCGCCATTTTCCCCATACTCCGGGCTGCTATTAAGAATTTCTTGTAAGAAAAACCCAACAGCAGTCCGACCCGGCCATCGAACTAGAGTCCTCTTGATCAGCAATCGCTTAAGATAACCACTAGACCAACGAGGCAGTTTACTCAGTACAGTGTTACCCACAGAACCAATAGTCTTATTAAAAAAAGGATCTCACCTTCCATAAGAACCCTCCAAGGCTCGGGACACGTGCTGGGAATAGGCAGAGTTAACTTGTTGACGGCTACTCCGTACGCTACGGCGAGCGCGTCAATGCCCTTGTATGGTGTTTCTCCCGTGAGGAGCTCCCATAGCAACACACCGTACGACCACACGTCAGATGCATGCGAGAACGTCGAATGTTTGATTACCTGGAAAATACGAATAAGTATTGACTATTAGGTTAGGGGCCTAATTAGAATTAATTAACATTTTCTTTGCTTCTTTAGAAGAGAGTTTTTGGTCTATAGTACGTTGACCAGAAGGATTAGTATAGGCCAGGGTAGGCAAACCTTTATGCATAAACGTGCCATTTTTTGTAAAAAATGTTTGACGAGATCATTGACGTGCCATTAAATAATTTTGACTTATTGATTACTTGGAAAATAATAATGATAAATACTATCAAAACTCTTTATTAAATAAAGTAAACAAAAGAGGTACAATTTGGAATGTTTTTATTACACGCATAAAATAAATTACTGTAAAATTAGTGTGACTTCTGTTGCTGCAGGTAAGATGACAAATAATTTATGTTAGAGTTGTAAGATGTTACTTTTAGCAAAATGCATGCTGAACTGGATTCATCTGTCAAACGGTTTCTAACCGAGTTTATAATGTTATTCATCTCTAAAAATAGAGATCATGTTTTTTTTTACAACTCTTGCACTAGGAATAATTCCAAAGAACCCGTGTGAAAATGGTGACAAGGGTGTATTCAATAGATTATTTCTAGTCAAAACTGGAGATACACACACAGACAATTCTTCCTTTTAAGGTAAATTCATACCGTTTCGTCAATAAGTTATATCTGGAGAGAGGTCATTTAGAATAGAGATAGGCCGTATATTCATTGCCACACAGATAGGCAATTAATAATCGAAAGTGTTTAGGGATTTTACGCAAAATATGTGTATGTTTAACATATTGTCGTAGTACAAGATAACCTAGATTATAGCACTTATACAGACAGTTGTAGTGATATATATTTCTTACTTAGAATGTTTGGAGATAGTGGTATTGATTTCTTAACGAGGTAAGTAGTAACTGGGTACTTTAACGACATGCAAAACAGCTTTTTAAGTACCTTTTAAACTTTACTTTAGTAATGTATTTTCTTATCTATTTAAGTGACACTGTATAACAAAGAATAGTGTTTCTATATATAGATGTTTGCGGTATCGTGACCGTGTGTATCGCTAGGTCAACTATAAGTCTCTGGGAAAACTTAACCTATTTTCAAGACGCAAAAGCTCTTGGGTCTAAAGTGGTACGCCTCTATTCGTTTTAGAGATTTTGTTTATTTTTCAATTCTTATGAGAATTTTGGCCATAAATGTTAAAAAACCACTGTGTGGTTGTAACTGTCTAGGGCCCTGTACAGTTTTTTATGTATGGGCCTGCCAAAATGAATCTACTCTGCCTGATGGAAAGAATAAGCAGATTCCAAGAGTGGTGGTCACCATACTCAGTATTCATATATCTACTATCTAGTCCTAATACGTGTATCTATTAAAGCTGGAGCCATTGACTGGAGGATTATAAAATTTGGCACAGTTAAACTTTATACGAAAGAGAAATACAGAAAACAAAACAAAAATTGGACGAATTAAGACCAAAGGCGACATTAGTTTCGTTAAAAGAGCTAGTTATTTATTTCATATTTGGTTGGATATGAATATTTTGATAATTAAAAATTTTAACAAAAAAAACGACTACAAGAATTGGCCCTGGACTGGAACTGAAATTGGACCACAGGGGAAGCACCAGATTTCAAATAAAAAAAGGATCATCAAAATCGGTTCACCAAGTCGAAAGTTCCGAGGTAACAAACATAAAAAAATTACAGTCAAATTACGAACCTCATCCTTTTTTGAAATCACTTTATTATCATCAACAGCTCTAATAGGTTTTTTTTTCAAAAGAGGTTTTGGCGTACTATGCCATGCTAGTTGGATATTATTATTTTTTCCTGCTTAAGTATGTTATAATAAATGTTCAGTTACCTCAGGAGGCATCCAAGCGTACGTCCCCGCAGCCGACATCCTCGTGGTCTTATACACCTCCCTCGCAAGTCCGAAATCTGTTATCTTGAGTGTCTTGTCCTCTAACGTGTCATCCGGTAGGATGGTCTCGCTTAGTAGAACTGAAAGAAATTAAAAAAAAGATTTTACTTCAGTCATGACAGAGTAATTTTGAAAGACTTATAGATCTCGGAAGTCGATCAAAAAGACGTAAAAATCTAAAAACACAATCGTACGTCATAAATCAATTTTAGATCTACTCAATAAGATAACTTCGTTATGGATGAAGTAATAAGCCTGAATTATTTGGGTAATTTCAAAATTCAATTTAATTTAAAAAAAAAAGCAAAATTGAAATATTTCATGTTAAAGTTTTTCACAGGATCACTTTCCCAAGCCTCGATTTCCAACATTAATGTCACAAGTTTTTAATTTTAGTGTATAAAACTCAAAAATGCTCGCAATTTTTAGTACCGTTATTTGAATATACCTACAAACTTTACAACGTAAACATGTATTTATTATTAGATTACGTGACAAAATATTGTGTTTGTATGCTTTGCATCTTGAACGTTTTAAATAACTTAGTAATTGCATATATTTTTTAATAAATTTTAGCTATTTGAGATATGAAAAACACGTAAAGGGAATAAACGGTTGCGCAACAGCACATATCGATCCTAAAAGCTATTCGAGTTCACAAGTTATACAGCCTAAAATAAGACTGTACACAATGCAGGCAAAACAAACAAACACATTTAGCCTAAATTGGAAACGAATTGGGTAACTGTTACTTTGTTAAAGCTCTCTTGTAGTGCACTAATTATAGTATGTAGTGTGTAGACACGTATCAAAGAATAAGCGGACTGTAAGGCATTATTGCAATATTATCAGTTCATCATGATTCGTGCAATTCGATAACCTTTAGTCGATAAAAAGGTGCTGTGCGACATGATTTACATTGATTTATATTTATATGTGTACTATAATGTAAGCGTGATTTTAGCTATTCTATCTGAGGCACGCCAGTAAAACAGACATTTAATAAAGACTAAAAAACTAGAAATCTAGATATGACAGTTTTTCAGAGTTGTATCAAAGTTAATCGTGAGCAGCAATGTGACACGATACATATATGATAGACTAGAGCTGTACCCCGCGGTGCTACCCGTGGTACGATTATAACCGTCCAATATTTCAGTAGTTTTGCATGAAATAACAACAAACATACTCACTTACATACTCACAAACTTTCGCGTTTTTAATATTAGTAGAATTATATAATACTAGCTGAACCCCGCGGTGCTACCCGCGGTACGATGATAACTGCGGGCAACGCCGCGAGGCGAAGCTATATCTTTATAAATAGTAGCCTATGTGTTATTCTGATGTATAAGCTATATTGTGGTGAAGTTTCATTCAAATCCATTCAGTAGTTTTTACGTGAAAGAGTAACAAACATCCATACATACATACATCCATACTTACAAACTTTCGCCTTTATAATAGTAGTAGGATATTCATTGTAAGTAATACTTGTAAAAGGTCTTTTAGTATATTCATATATATGTATATGTGTACATAAGTGGCTCACATACCTACATGCCAAGCGTACTTGTAGTGCAATCAATTCTCGCGGTTGTATGAAGCTTTATCTCTGTTCGGTTTGTCTACTTATGCGATCTAGGGGGTGGAGGTGACTTTCCTCTAGAGGGCGCCATTAAGGGTTTGCCAGGGAAAGAGAGTTCATAATAATAATACTTACATACATTCATAACCGTCTGATCCCAAGCTAGGCATTGCCAGAGCTATGGCAAACAGCCTGCTGCTAAACTATGTAATACATATACAAACATATTGTGTTCATTTAATATTTATTTTATTTATCCTACGTGGAAATCGAACAGGTCCGTACGGACCTGTTGTTCTAAAACACGAATTATAAAGATAAAATAATTGAAATTAAGGATGATTGCGAAACAATTGTACTTACAGTGACGGTGGTGAACGGCAAATGAGCGATCGAATCTTTTTATTTTAATCAAACAAGGCTATCTGTTTGAAGATCGAGAATAACGATGTAATTTATGTGTTTTTTCGAAGGTAACAGATAATTAATAAATAGCGTTGAGGTAATGTCGTGTAATTATGTTAAATACTATAGATAATATATATGTGCTTAGCAAGTCCTGATAAGTAATATTGTAATTGGTTTAATAGACAGTTTGCACTATATATACCTACATAATCTTTTAATCAAAGAATGGTTTTTTTTCTGAACATGTTGTACGAAGAACTTCGAAGCTTCTAGGAACTCAACTTGCCAAGCCTGGAACAGTGAAGAATGAGAAGGGACCTTATAGAAACCTACAAAATCCTCAATCACCACTACAACGTGAGAAGAATTCATGTTTACAATAAATGTGTTAATGATTATTTAATAATCCATGTGTTCGTGAACACACAACTAAGAGGTCACTCTATGAAGCTTAGCAAGCCTCGGTGCGCTAGCAATGTTGACACGGTTTACCACAAGCTTAATAACCCGCATGACATGAATCATTTATTAAGATAATTAAATATAAAAGGAGTTACATTAAGAGCTCAAGCTCAAGGGTTAGAAGAATCAGGAAGTATTAAGGCAAAAATACACCTATATTCTTACATATACTGTACAAATATTAACTTGCAAACGTCTGAGTGAGGTTATCGGAAGTCAATCCCTCATCATTCGCGACCGTTGACTGAGTTACAGTTATCAGGTGAACTGTCCTCTTCATTTGCCTCCATATATAATAAAATTTACTTAAGTAAAACTTCTAAATGAGAGCAGATTCAATAACGCAAAACCATTTTGAAAGGAATACTTAACTAAGTATTTGAAAATTGCTCTTGCAATTACTCCATCCATTCATATTCAAAACGTAACGCCTACTAAAAAGGCTCTCTTTCGAAAGCTACAAGGTGAAAACCATAACTCAAACCCCAAGATGGTACATTTGACCTTCAAACAAAGGTTTTTTCCATAGCACTTGATAACGTGACTCGCAAGCTGAACACCTACCCGCAACTTGTTCATTGAAAATTGAGACTTCAGGCCGCAGTACATTAACAATGTACGAATGTGTGTGTATGTGGGTAATAAAAATGGCGAATCGCTTCAGAGAAAACACGCACCGTAAGAATATTTTTGGAGAAACGTGTAAGATTGTGAGGCAGTGAAGAATTTATTATGTAAATGCACGTAGGTTTCTTTTTTTTTGATATTTCATGTTCAATTTAAAAATAAGGTAATCAGTTTACAGCTGTAACTAGTAAAAGAAATGTATTGGTGTTGTAGTAGAAAATATTAGGGTATTTTCAAATAAAGGTTTCAAAATTTTCTTTTAACAATAGTGTTATAGTATAACGAAGATAGTGAGCAGTGCCATCTGGCGATAACTATTCTCACTAGTTTGTTTTGATTTGGTCTATGTCGCGTCGTTGAACCGTAAACATTGTAATTACTATTTTTGCTAATAAAAGTGTGAAAACCACATAAATGTGTTTTATAACCCTTTAACCCTTCAGGTTATGGGCCCAGTGACTGCTAGTGAGTGAAATATAAACTGATTAGTGAACAATTGCAGTGATTTGAACTAAAACAGTTCGTCGTAATTAAAGTTATAAACGCGTCTAAGCACGTTATGGTTTATTGAAGGTGAATAGTGTAACGCGGACTTGCAAGTTACGTTTTGCCTTTTGTTTACAACTTTAAAACGAAGATTTTTATTCATTGCTATTGTTTTGGAGTTGAAGAAACTTCGATATGGCTACAAGTATTAAGATAGATCGACTTAATGGCGATAATTACGATACATGGAAGATACATATGCGAGCAATATTGATTAAAAATGATCTATGGGAATATGTATCGGGATCCTTACCAAAACCACAGTTAAGTGATTCGAAATATGCCGATTGGGTAAAAATGGACAGAAAAGCCGAGTCGGATATACTGTTAGCGGTGAGTCCGAGTGAGTTAGCTGCATTGGATGGTTTGGAAAGTTCCAAGGCTATTTGGGATAAGCTAAAATCTATGTATCAGTCGAGCGGCCCTGCAAGAAAAGCGTCGTTATTGAAAAGGCTTGTGTTGACTCGTATGCAAGAAGATGGCGACTTGAAGAAGCACATCGCGGATTTCTTTGATGCGGTTAAGAAGTTGAAAGAAATCGGTTTGATAGTTATCGATGAATTACTTTCTATATTATTGTTGTATAGTTTACCGGATTCCTTCGCCATGTTTAGAACGGCAATGGAATCGCGTGATAATTTACCATCAACGGAAACCTTAAAGGTCAAGATTATCGAAGATTTCGAAGCACGTAAGTCTAAGACGACTGATCAAGGGGCTATGTTCGTCAAACGTATCAATAAAAATAAGAATGCCAATCTGAAGAAGAATAATGACAACCATGGTTATTATAAAAATAACATCGAATGTTATCGTTGTGGTCGTCGTGGGCATCTTGCGAAAGAGTGCAGATCTAAATATATTAATAAATTTAAACAAAGCGCACAGAAGGTAGAAAATGGTAATTACAGCAAACAAAAGACAACAATGTTGTTGAGTACAGCCGAAGAGGTTATGTTAGTTGAGAAAGTAAATCCTATTTGGTGTATTGATAGTGGATGCACGGGTCATATGTGCAATGATAAGCAGATGATTCAGAATTTTACGCGGCTAGACTCCGAACTGAATTTAGCTAATAGTGATATATCGAAAATATCAGGCACTGGTAAAGTAAATATTTCAATTGACACAGGCAGTGAAGAACGCCAGATTGATGTGGAAAAAGTGTTTTACGTATCCGACTTACGAACAAACTTATTATCAGTGGCCAAAATGACAGATCGTGGGTTCGAGGTTCGCTTCAGGAACAAAGATGCGATTGTGATTGATAACAATGACAAAATTCATATGCGAGCAGATAGAGTTGGTAACCTATACCATGTTAGAATGAGTCAGAATTCTGTCAATAGTGTCGAAGCCACGAAGAATTCACTAGATATATGGCATCAACGACTCGGACATCTTAATGAACGTGACCTAAAACATATGGCGAAGAGTCGTTTAGTACACGGGCTAACATTCAAAGATGATGAAAAATTATCTGAATGTGAAATCTGTATAAGTGAGAAGCAGACTTGTACGCCTTTTCCAAGGAAAAGGGAAGATCGTACCAACGAACTATTAGAGATAGTGCATAGTGATGTTTGTGGCCCCATGAATCATCAGTCCTATGGCGGTAAAAAATATTTTGTTACATTCATCGATGATAAATCTAGATGGTGTGAAGTCTACTTCATAGCGAGTAAAAGCGACGTCCTAAGTGTATTTAAAACCTATAAAGCCTATGCTGAGAACTTAACTGGTAAGAAGATAAAGAATCTTCAGTCAGATAACGGAGGAGAATACGTGAACAATGAGTTTGATGACTTCTTAAACAAAGCAGGAATCCGAAGAAGATTGACAGCACCGTATACGCCTCAACAGAACGGAATTGCTGAAAGAAAGAATAGGACATTGGTTGAAATGGCACGATGTATGATGCGTCAAGCAGGTAGTCCTCCTACACTTTGGGCAGAAGCAGTTAATACTGCTAACTATATAAGAAACCGTTGCCCAACTACAGCTTTGAGTGGTCAAATACCTTTCACTCTATGGAAAGGAAAGAAACCTACAGTGGTATATATGAATGTGTTTGGCTCTAAAGCCTATTATAAAGACAAAGGAAAACCGAAAGGAAAATTTGAGTCTCGTTCGCAGTTAGGAATATTCGTAGGATATGATACTCAATCAAAAGCATACAGAATACATGATCCTACAACAAGAAAGATTATCGTGAGTCGCGATGTGAAGTTCATGAATGAAACTGCATTTAGACATGAATATAAAGAGATACTTGATGAAGAAAAGGATGATGATGAAGACAGAGATACTGATGGAGAACAAATTAGATTAGAATTAAATGTATCGAATGAAAGAAAAGAAGATAATCGTAGAATACTAAGAACCCAGAGAGAAGGCGGTAGGTCAACATGGGAAAATTTAATAGAACCTTCTAAAAGAGGGAAAGGAAGACCTCGTCTAATTCGTACTGGTCAGGCGGGTAGACCGCGAAAAGAATACCATATACCAATAGAAGACAATACTACGGATAATGAAAATGAACCAGATAATGAACCAAACTTACACATGAGTGCAGGAATAACAATAATAGAACAAATGACATGGAAAGATATAGAGAAAAGAAACGATGAAAGTTTATGGACAGCTGCCTTAGAAGATGAGTATCTGTCACAGATAAAGAATAAAACTTGGGAGATTGTACCAAGACCAATACAACGAAAAGTTATTGGCAGTAGATTCGTGTTTAGTACTAAAAGCACTGGCAAGAAGGTACGTCTCGTCGCAAAAGGATGTTCACAACGTCCAGGGGAGGACTTTCACGAAACCTCATCCCCTGTTGTAAGATCATCATCCATAAGGCTAATAGCTGCATTGTCAGCGGAGTTAGGGTTACAAATCCATCAAATGGACGTAGTAACTGCCTATTTAAATGGTTCACTCGATGAAGAGGTATATATGGAGATTCCAGACCAGCTAAGCGATGTCCTAGAGAGAGTACTCGCAAAAGATAAAGTTGGATCGAAGAAGAAGACAATAACAGAGAAAAATATACTTGAGACAGCTAAATGCTGGAACAAAGCTCTTGACGAATGTGTGGATAGTGTGTGTTTATTGAGAAAATCTTTGTATGGCTTACGTCAATCAGGACTGCAGTGGTATAAAAGGTTAGTGAGCATGTTAAATTATATTGGTTTTAAAGCATTACCACAGGATCCTTGTGTGTTTATTGCACAAAAGGGTGAGCGAACGATGTTGATAGGTATATATGTTGATGATATGATACTAGCGACGAATGATACAGTGTGGATGGAGGATATAAAGAAACAATTAGGGAGTAAATTTGAAATGAAAGATATGGGAAAAATTTCTACATGTTTAGGAATCGAATTTAGTCGTGATTGTGAAAATAGAGTGTACTTAAGTCAAAAATTGTATGTAGATAAAGTATTAGAACGTTTCGGTATGAGTGAGTGTAAACCTGTTGTGACACCTATAGATGTGAATGTAAAGTTAGAGAAACCTGACTGTATTAGGTCTGATATAATGGAACAGTATCCGTTTCAGAGTTTGATTGGTGCGTTGATGCATTTGGCCGTATCAACTAGACCAGACATCAGTTATGCCGTCAATTATTTGAGTCAATTCAATACTAATTACAATATTGAACATTGGAAGGCTGCTAAACGCGTGCTAAGGTATTTGAAAGGTACATCAGATTACGGACTAGTATATGAAAGGACAGGCATGCCCCTCTTTGGTGTGGTTGATGCAGATTGGGGCGGGAACTCAATAGATCGCAGATCCTATTCCGGTTTTGCATTTATTTTAGTAGGTGCTCCCATCAGCTGGGAGGCGAGAAAGCAACGAACGGTTGCCTTATCGAGCACAGAAGCCGAGTATATGGCTATTTCCGAAGCTACTAAGGAAGCCATGTATTTACGGGATATCTTAATTAGCATGAGTGTGAATTGTGAGTGTGTGATGTTGTTTAACGACAACCAGAGTGCCATTAAACTTGCTCAAAGTAAAAACTATCATTCTCGTACAAAGCATATTGATATACGGCACCACTTTATTCGCGATAAGTGCGAAGAAGGCGTAATTCATCTTAAATATTTGTGTACGGAACGGATGCCTGCTGATGTCTTGACCAAAGGTTTGAGTGGGACAAGGCATCACGAGTGTCTGCGTAATTTAGGTCTGATGAATGAATGTTTATAAATTTCAAAAGATATGCTCCCAACTTCGAGGGGAGGTGTTATAGTATAACGAAGATAGTGAGCAGTGCCATCTGGCGATAACTATTCTCACTAGTTTGTTTTGATTTGGTCTATGTCGCGTCGTTGAACCGTAAACATTGTAATTACTATTTTTGCTAATAAAAGTGTGAAAACCACATAAATGTGTTTTATAACCCTTTAACCCTTCAAATAGAAATATGAACGATAATTTTTATAGCACTACAGGTTAATGTAAATTACATTTAAAATAAGTGATCAATAAATGAGTTGATCATAATTGTTTATTATTTAATGATTTATAAATGCATAAAGAAATTAAAGAAGATGTGATATTAATACTGAAAATGGTTTTAATACTTCTAGTCGACGTCTGTAGTCAAATTTTTTTTTAAACATTATTAATAGCAATCTAGATGTTATGTATAACTCGTATATGTAAACTGTCAAACTTTACAGGAGAGACAAAAAACTTCTTTCAAAACTAAGTTTAATACATATTTGTAAAGTGTAAAGTTAGCATAATTATACGTGCTATCACACCTAGACAATCTACGTTTGCAATGAAGTTTATACTAGCTGAACCCCGCTTTAAAAAGTAGCTTAAGTTACTCCTTATATCATCAGCTACCTATCAGTGACAGTCCCGTCAAAATCGGTCCTGCCGTTCCAGAGATTAGCCGGAACAAATAGAAAGACAAATTTGAAAAAAAAAAATATTTTGGTACCGTGTATACATACATATGCATTTAGTAAAAAGCGATTATTTTAATATTACAAAGAGACACTTCAATTTTATTTATTTCTATAGATAATTTTAAGTACTTAAAGTAAATAATAATGGGCATATGAGTGCAAATTCGGTATAGGTATCACAAAAATGTTTATATGTTTTACGACAGACGTCAGATGGTAACAGTCGTAAAAACGAGTTGAACTGACATTTTTATGTACCCTCTAGGTGACCTGGGTCTATACTAAAACATCGAGCTCAATTATTATTATAAATGGGATTAAGAACTTATTAGTTTCTAAAGGCATTTATTTATTAGTATAATCGACCTATAGCAGTCCAGCCATGACATAGGCCACTTGGTTCGATCCTCGGGCTTCTAGCATCTATCTTCTGCCATACATCATGCTCAAATCAGCACTCCACTTGGCCAATAATAAAGTAATTTCAACGGCACGGTTCGCTTGGCTGTAGTTTAAGCGGTCTCGCCATTTCCTATTGCGCCAAATGTTGTGGGTTCAAATCCCAATCCAAATGGAACAACACTTCATGTGATTTACAAATTGCTGTTCGTTTCAATAATATGTTGACACGGGCTTACTAAAAGATGTTTTACGATAATTTAGAAAATATTCACAAAAATAAATAAGGCGATACAAAGTTCGCCGGGTCAGCAAGTTAAAAAATTCCTACTTTGTTGGTTATGGGTTAGATTCCTACCCGGGATAACTAATTATGTAAAGAGCACAATCATTTATTATGTATCTGGATTTAATCTAGAATATGTATTTCTTTTTTCTATATAATAAGTATGTTTATGAGCCGTCTAGTTGGAATACAATAGGTACTCTCGGATTTAGATCAGAGATCATCAGTGTTTGAGATATCTTAACTTTTTATTAAGTATATTAATTAATAATTATAATTCAGTTTTTAAATGATTCTTACAATAAATATCAGACTATATAAATTAATTAATATATACTAGATCATACTGATATTATATATTCGAAAGTTACTCCATCTGTCTGTCTGATTCGTTTTCACGGCTAAACCGCTAAACCGATTTGGATGAATATCAGTATATAGATAGATTGGACCTCGGAGAAGAACTTAGAACTACTTATACAGGCAGAGTCGCCGCGCAAAAGATAGTAATTATATGAAATAGTAAGTATTCAATTTCGAAAAATGGAACCTTATTCTACTAATATACTTTTATTGTTAATACAAAAATAAACAGGTAGAAAAAAACCGTCATTTCGTCCTTATGTACGCTGATGATATATGGGCCGTTATTAACCACGCCCTTTATGCCTTAACGACTACGTCTGTCCGAAGTAGTTACCAGTTTCACCATACCACATGAGTGCATGTTGCAAGTTGTACAAGTTAATAATTATCCCTCCCCTCTTACATACATGCCCTGATGATATTTATGGTGGAATTTTTAATATCCGCCGTGTAACGCATTAAAGTGTTACATGACAAAATGATAAATTTTTCGTCCGCCGTAAAAAGGTTACTTTAGATAACATAATTCGTATAAAGATATAAAAAAAATCTTCTCCTATGAATATGTATATTAATGAAGTAGACTCAAAAAGCTTCTGGAAAGTAAAACCCACTTCATTTCAAGCTCAAATCTGACCTTCTGGTAAGCATAAACCAAAAACATCATTTCAAAAGCCTTGCGCATCCATCTCGCATGTTGTATTGCTGTCAAGTTCATACGAATACGTTAGCCTCTCGATTCATGTGTCCATCACTTCACCAGCACAAAGGGACAGGCTGCTGTCACGCCTGACAACAGATTGCACCTCACCTTAATGAGTATTAAACGGCGTTACTTTGATGAGCAATTTGTTCGGAAACGCTGACACGACAATATTTCTGCCGCTTCGGATAAATTGCCGATCATAATTCTTGCGGCTAAAGTGGCTACCATTTTAACCACTTTTATATTTCTAGTTTAGAGCAAAGGCTATTATATGTTAACCATAAAATTTGGTTCAATTACTTACCTTTTTATTTAGTTTTTATAGAATAATTACAAGTGTAGCAGCCTAGGCTTATTGAGTAAGAGCAAACGAGCAGACGTATCGCTTGATAGTAAGCGATTACCGCCGCCCGTATATTTTGGCTCATGGAAGTTTTTTTATTTTTTCAAACAAAACCATGCACTCCACATTATTTAATACAGTACCTATGTAGATCGAAAATAAAGAACAAAATATTATGATGTTGTCAGCCCTAGTTCCTAGCAGTATTCGATATACAGATGCACGGAGATACATGTGTCAGGTCAATTGTGACTGGAGTTGGATAACATTTGTAATAGATACAGAATTAGCAGTCTGATAATTCGCATATTAAAAACAAACCCTTACACAAATGTTTTCTTTAAGATACTAGAAACAGATCTATCAGATCCTGGACGATTTCCGACAAATCAATGTGGATGGTCGACATGCGATTTCATTTCGCCACGTATATTCAATTGAAAACGAATGAACATTATAACAGTATTGTACTGGATTAGGCTGGACTCAAATAGCTGGCTAAAATGCTATATATTTTACGGGATAAGCAAATGGTATACAGTTAATTTTTACCCGAGATAATGTTTGCCTTTATCGAGAACAGAAATATTGACATAACATTTAGTTATATTTTATAACATGACTGCTAATTTCAATGCTCTAGATTAGCAATAACATACGATTACTAAAAAGTAACGTTAGTCGGCGTGATGTCATCGTTCAAAGAATCAATTTCACCGAAGTCGAACCGCGGACCGTCAATCAAACGTGCGCAAGCGACGCGACGCCACATGAATTATTCAGTTACCTAAACAGGATATAGGTTCCGGTTCCTCTAAATGAAATTTTCTGTGGAAAACAGTACAAATATATTCTATTTTTAAACATTTAATAATTTCTTATTTACGGTTAATTATTTAAGACGCAATTTTAAAGTTTCTTAATCTTTAGGTACATAGTATAAAAAGAAGTCACTTCCGCTATGTTCTCTTATTATCTTTTAAATACTCAAATTTATAGATTTTAATGCAATTTTTAGTAACAGATAGAGTGATTTAAGAGGTAGGTTTATACATGTGTGTTATATAGGCATATTACAATAGAGGAGATCTGAGAATTTCAAAGATTAGTCGCTAGTTCTGTATAAAGGTACTGTACAAGAGAAAGCGTCCATAGAACACTTCTTTAAATTCGCCGTAAAAAGATTTTCATCCCATAAGATTCACCTTACTCGTTTCAATTACGTTGAAATCTGAAACGTAACCTTTTAATAAATTGAAGAACAAAATTACATTTAAAAACCGCTTTTACACAACTCAGCTAGTTGTATAGGAATATGAACGGCTAGAGTGCTACCCGCGTTACGACAATAACGGCGGGCAACGCCGCGGGGCGAAGCTTTATCTTCATAAATTGTAGCCTTTGTGTTATTCTGATGTATAAGTTATATTATTGTTAAATTTCATCAAAATCCATTAAGTAGTTCTTGCGTGAAAGAGCAACAAACATTCTCACTTACATACAAACTTTCGCGTTTATAATACAGGGTGTCTCAAAAGAAATTTTATATTTGTTTAGCTTACTGCGTGAACGCTGCGTACTTGAGGGGTGCGGGGGTTATGTCAATTGGTAGCTTGGCTCTTGGGGATTCAGTCGCTATGGAGCGTTTCTCGGGAGCAGACCGCACGTTGTGCGTGCGAGAGTTTTACAAGAACGGTGATTCGACAACTGTCGCGCGTAGAAAATTCTGCAGTATTCGAGGTTTTCGCCACTTAAATGATGCGCCAAGCCTTCCTCTCATTCGACATTGGGTTAAAAAGTTTGAAGAGACTGGATCAACGCTGGATAAATCAAAATCCGGGCGACCTAGGTCATCAAGAACGGTAGAAAACGTGGAGAGTGTTAATCAATCTGTACGTGACGACCCGAGCCTTTCAATTCGGAAGCGCGCGAGTGCTTTAAATGTACATAGATCATCATTACATCGCATTATGCACAAAGATCTAAAGCTGCACCCCTACAAAATTCAATTGGTGCAAGAATTAAAGCCCCAAGATGCCGGTCAGAGGCTTAATTTCGTAAATCAGATGATTGAGCGATTTTCAACGTTTACCAACATTTTGTTTTCGGATGAAGCTCATTTTCATCTTAATGGCCACGTAAATAAGCAAAACTGCCGCTACTGGAGTTCAGCCAATCCGAAACGCAAACATCAGAAACCCCTACACTCGCCTAAAGTGACCGTATGGGCTGCCATGTCGGCGCGAGGAATTATCGGCCCTTACTTTTTTGAAGACGAAATGGGGCGTACAGTTACAGTGAATTCAGAGCGTTATGTGGAGATGTTAGACAACTTCTTGGTACCTGAACTGCAAAACTTTCCTGGCTATAACCAAAGAACATGGTTTCAACAGGACGGAGCAACTTCACACACGTCCAATATATCTCTGCCACGTGTTCGTGAAATTTTCTCAGGAAAATTGATCTCCCGGAGAGGTGACATAAATTGGCCTCCACGTAGCCCAGATTTAACCCCTATGGACTTTTTCCTATGGGGTTATCTTAAATCTAAAGTTTACGCCAATAAACCAACTTCACTGGCGCATTTGAAAGAAAATATCCGTCACGAAATGGCAGCCATCCCTCACTCCACCTGTCGAGCAGTCATAAGTAATTTTACTGTTCGATTAAATGAGTGCCAACAACGTGAGGGTTTACATTTAGACGATATTATTTTTAAGAAATGAATTCCCAAAAAGTGTATTTTAACAATAAATAAACATTTTTTCTGTATACCGCTTCCTTTTTTTTTAATCAATCCACTAAATATGAAATTTCTTTTGAGACACCTTGTATTAGTAGGATTTAAAATAATAACATCTCCTAGGGAAACCATTACATTCGAGTAGCGAGAATACTTCCATTAAAAGCAAATCTCATTACAGTTGTTAAAATAATGGCACATTTTACCGTCTAACTGGTGGGAGCTGTTATTAAGATTTAGAGATCTATAAAATCTGCATATACATGCTCAAAGTCGTTTAGTTGTCCGTAAGGTTCATTTCAATGGGATTGTGTTATTTTATTAGTACATCTAATGGGCTAAGATTAAAAGTATACTGATTGAAATAGATTTAAGCAATAACTTGGTAATGTCAGCAAGTTTTTGTTATGTTTAATAAGCAGTGCTACTTTATTTATGGTTATTTATATATTTCCTTTAATGGATAAGAAGTTCGTTATATTTTAGCGCCCGTGACTCGGAGTCTCTCGGGTGTTATTTTTTTTTTATTGAATAGACGGCAAACGAGCAGACATATCGCCTGATGGTAAGCGATTCACAAGTGCATTGCCGGCCTTTGGGGAAGGGGATGGGGATGGGGAGACGGATTGGGATATGGGCCTCCCGTATCCTCACTCACTCGGTGAAACACAGCGCAAGCGCTATTTCACACCGGTTTTCTGTGAGGCCGTGGTATTATTCCGGTCGAGCCGGCCCATTCGTGCCGAAACGTGGCTCTCCCTCTCCTGTTATGAACATCTATAGTAATCCTTATTGAGAAGACAGTAGTAGTAATTCTGTCATCACTCAACTAAAATTCACTAAAATTTGTTGTTGGATTATGTACTTTAATTACATTTTACAGTCCATTTTTCGATATCTCACAGCTTAGCAGTCACCGTTTAGTTCAGTACTAAATAAACGTTAATCAAAGAAACACGCTTGTTTATTACTTTAAAAAGTAAAATTTACTTTGGCATAATCAAAATTAGTTAAATTAGTCAACTTAGGCCATAACTTTTCTTTTGTTATCCTTGTGTTGAACGTTTAAAACGTGTACCTAACGTGAGACGTAAACCTTGACAGATCGCACTACACTTCGACATCGTCTAAATACATGCCGACTCAATTACTTACGTAATTTTTTCGTATCAGTTTTACATTTTTAATAAACAAGCGTGTACTTCTGATCAAGTTTTTTAGTTGGTACTGGATAAAATATAGTGAAAACTGAGATGTAAGTTATCCAAAAATTGACTGTAATCAGATAAGATTACAGTATATCATCATCATCATCATCATCTCAGCCACAAGAAGTCCACTGCTGAACATAGGCCTCCCCCATTGACTTCCATATTGACCGGTCGGTAGTGGCCCGCATCCAACGAGTCCCCGCGATCTTAACCAGGTCGTCCGTCCACCTCGCGGGAGGTCTTCCTACGCTGCGTTTACCGTCACGTGGTCTCCACTCAAGAACCTTTCTGCCCCATCGGCCATCGGTTCTCCGGGCTATGTGCCCTGCCCACTGCCACTTCAGCTTGCTGACTCGCTCTGCTATGTCGGTAACTTTAGTTCGTCTACGGATCTCCTCATTTCTGATTCGATCTCGTAGAGAGACCCCAAGCATAGCCCGTTCCATAGCTCGCTGTGTGACCCCGAGCTTCCTTATGAGGCCCATAGTTAGAGACCACGTCTCGGCACCGTAGGTCATTACTGGTAACACGCACTGATTAAAGACCTTCGTCTTTAAGGACTGTGGTATTTTTGACGTGAAGTATTTTTTACAGTATATAATTCAACAAAAAAAAATAGTTTAGTGATGACAGAATTATCATCAGTATCCTCGAATATACCGATAACTAGTTCAACCTTTGAATTCAGCCCGCCTCAGGATTGCGGAGGTTCGATGCTAGTCGTTCTGTGGAAAAACTGATGTTCAGGTGAAACCGGTTGAACTAGTAGCCGACCCTAAAATAAGCTTGGGAATAGTTAAGGCCAGGAAAATTACGTTTATTATGTTTGGGTTAACTGTTTCATATAAATGAAGGTATAATTCGTATTATAATGCTACTATTATAATACCCTTATGAAAGCTGGTTAAATGTCATTCTAACACAGTGGGTGGCAAAGATCGTAGGTTCAGTACAATCATGGAACAAGCACATTTGTGTCGAGTTATTCCTCACAGTTTCACATGCGTCTATAAAGGTCACTGCCCCGTTTTTAGTGGACGTCACCTGATGTTTTATAGTTCACGATAAAAGAGAAATATTATTGTTTTGATTTGAAGCAGGCTTATAGATACGAGTAGATAGTTAAGTATAGATATTTAAAATGTGTCCCTTTCATAGAATGTAAAAGGACAACACAAAATATTTTTTGCTTCAGATTTACCTAATTCTGTACCTAATAGTGTACTACATACTTACAAATTATTAGATTGGATTTCCATTTTAAGCTTTGACGTATTTCGCCTTCTACTTCAGTTTGAGGAAAACCACAAGAAACCAAAAGAGAAATTCTGCCTTTAACCTCAGAGCTTATTATATCTACATAATATTGGAATATTTAACAAGACCCTGACAACTAGAAAACGTAACCTGTCTCCAGAGTCTTAAAAATGTTTTCCAGACACCACCTATCATACAAATTCAATAACCACGGAATTAGGACATAAATTAACACGGTGTTACCGGCCATATTGATTCCGAACACGTGGATACGGACGGCTGCTTTGTGCCTTTGTGTCGTGTGCATACGTTATGTTTCCGACGAATTGAATGCGTAAGTGGTTTGACAACGAATAATAATGGCGTTATTATAGTTGTTTTTCAAGCTGTCTGAGCGTGTATATAAATATCAGCTGTTTTTAGCGAGTGTTGTGTAAATTGACTTCTGGAAAGGGTATGTTAAGAGGTATTAAATTCCGTTAGACTATTATTCGGGCATATAGTAAAAAATATGCACAACTTTATACTTTTTATAGATGGTCTACCCAAGACCGGGATGGTTGACGCTCTTTGGAGAAGGTCTTCTTTCAGCAGTGGGCTAAATTAAGTAAAGCATTGATAAAATTCCAAAAGACACATCACAGATTTATAGGAGAGTGAGCAATAACGTCATACACCTTATAATTCGGAAATTATGTAATAAGTTGGGTATTTCATATTGATTTAATCATCAAACTTATATGGAAAAAACCGGTTAAACAATTTACTACAACAGATTCTACGAAAAATCCAACTGTTTATTCCAGACCAGACCTTTAGTAATAAACATAACACTAATGACCCCTATTTTTATTACTTTGGTAATCTGGGCTTGTCTTAAAGGCTGCTTAAGGCTCTAATATAACTAGACAAACAAATCAAGTTGCCGAGACATTTAGAGGCCCGTTTTTTATGTGTAAGGTAATAACTTTTATGGGGTTTTCATAACCATTTTGTTTTTGTACATTTCAACAAAGAAGTTTAGAAATGATCATATTTATTATAGAAGTTGCTAAAAAATAGGAAATTCGTATTACTAATAGCCCAGTTCTCATTATCCTCATCAGTTGACTGAACTAAAATAATGAAAACGTTATAAACGTCAAAATTTAAAGATCCTATGCTCTTAAGGTTAGTTAACAACCAGACAACCTATAAAGTGTTACAAAAGATAACTTTACAAGATTGTTTTAAGTCCATTCCTACATAATGCAATAACTACGAAGATCACGGTTGGTTTGCGAAGACTTATCAATTCCTGTTCAGATGTGATGGCACATATTTTTTTCTCTATTTAAAGCATATCTCTGCTAACAAGTGCCTCATAAACAAGAAAAGATCCTTCCCTGATGACAAGGGATTGTGTTATATAGGTCTTTTAATGAATGTTCATTGAAGGTCTTCGAGTATAAATATTAGTTTATGTCGTAAATGGAGGATGTTGTTATTCATTTTATGATTAGCACTGTTCTTGAATACATCTCGCATAATAAAAAATAGTTTTTTAATGTAAAAGTTAACCCAGTTCAAACTCGAAAAAAAATCTCCTGAAAAACATGAAAGGCTTTATATCTACATCTACACTATACATTTAAGGAGCGATATGTAAGGCATATCCATTTTAATATTTACTATTAAGCTGATTTTTTTTGTTTGGTTGAACGACCTAATCTCAGGAAGTACTGGTCCGATTTGAAAACTTCACTCAAAAGGAGCGGAGTATTAATAAAAAATGTTGCAAAAACGGGCGATAATTATTCCTTTCATTCTATTTCGTGCGCTGCGTAAGCACAAAAACAATATATAAAACTATTGTTTGCCTTTAAAAATTTCGCCACATCATATCTATATTTTATCTTTCTATGATGGCCTAAACAAGAGGCTAAGTGCGGAAATAGCACGGAAAAACAAATAAACAGCAATGTCCATCTTTTAAAGTTAGCTCACTAAAAATTTGTTCACGCAGTTTTAAAATCACGCTGGTAATAGGTTGCGTGGGTCAGGTAGTAATCATCAACAGCCCATAACGTCCCCACGCTGGCCAAGTGCGTGTTGGGGACTGGTAAGACAACGTTGTGGCTACGTAATCTTGACGTTGGATGTTTTTAAGCCGCCGAAAGGCCTCCAACTTAGCTTCGTGACTGTTATGATAACAACCGGGACCGACTGCTTAACGTGACCACCAAATCACGGAAACGCTCATGGTAACATGCCACCAGCCGTCATCCATCCAGATACTATCCGTGCCGTCGTTGCTTACCCTTAGTGATTGTTTCTAAGTGCAACTGGGCTATGAGCACCTCTGAGTAGGTAGTCAATCAATGAAGGCATAATTTACAAAATAATTATGTTTCATATTCTAGTGAAGACTGTTAATTACTTATTAGATAGACCAGCTGAATTATTACTAGTGAAGAAACTGGTGGTATCGTGCCGAAACATTCTAAATACTTAATCTATCGAATGTAATGGTTTATCGATCTGTCTGAAAGCAAATTTACTATGTTGGTAATCAATATGTGGTAAAGACGATTAACGCACATTGCGTTAATGAATTCACATTCGGATGACTTTAGGACACGTGTTTTTGAATCATTTTTGCCGTTTCTGCAACATTTTTCTTAGATGTTGACGTCATATTGGTTGTACCTTGATATTACGTCTTGTCTTGTACCTGCTTATAGCCTTAGTTCATAGTACAGCTGTAAATCCTGAGGTGGACTGCGCGGTTGGCCTAGTGGTAAGCACAAGCGGTCGCCACGCCGCTTTCCACTCCGCCAAGTGTTTTGGGTTCAAATCTCACATGGGACAACAGTTTGTTCGCAATCCGCAAATTGTTGTTCTATGTTCTGTATGTTTGTAAAGTCCTCACGACACAGGGTGTATATTCATAATTTCATAAGAGTTTATAATAATAAGAAAAGAAAAAGATTAGCGCGATTAACCAAACCAACTTTTTAACTGGATAATATTAATGTACGTTGATAAATTAAAAGTCATCCCAACCAAACCGTAACTGGTCAAGCGACCTCGAAATAGACTTGAAAAACCCATACCCTATTTATTTATATAGGTACTAGCCAAACCCCGCGGTGTTACCCGCGGTTATTGTCGTACCGCGGGTGTATCTCCGCGGGGAGAAGCTAGTCTATAAGGAGTAAGTGAGGCTAAGTTACTCCTTATATCATCAGCTACTATCAATGAAAGTACCGTCAAAATCGGTCTAGATTAGCCGAAACAAATTGACAGACAGACAAAAATTGTAAAAACAATTTTTACATACTATATATATGCTTTTAGTAAAAAGTTGTTATTTTTATTTTACAAACAGATAATCCAATTTTATTTATTTGTATAGTAGATAAGAAATAAATAGAAATACCATACCATATCGAAAGTTTATATTCTAATAAATTATGATATACAGCTCGTACACCATACAACCTCATAAATTGAACGATTATAAGCAGACAAGTTTGCTTACACTTCCAGACAAAACAAAGTCTTAGAATAAATCAAATTTATTAATACTCGAAAAGAATCCCCTCACCCCGTCCCATCAAACATATCAAGAGATGAAATGTTCAGCTGAAAAAACACTGCGACGAAAAAAAAATTGAAACTGTAAAATAATATTAAAGTACTTTGGATTAAATAGGATCGTTCTTGTAATAACATGTATTCATCATATTCATGGTCATACGTTCTCTACGTACCATCAACAACCCATAACGTCCCTTTTTTAAATAATATATGAGTTAATAAATGACATGATAATATAACAAAATATTTTGTACGCACGAAAATTGGAGAACACAATGAACAATCGTATAAACATGATATATCCAAATTCAAAAGTAATAATTTGTTTATTTAAATTGTAACAGTATTTCTCGCCAGACTCGTATTTTATGTAGAAACGTTTTCGGCTCAAACTTTAGAGGTTAATTCATTATATTGAATTTAGTATATTGTTTGTTGTTACGTTTTTTCCAAAAGTTTGAGCCTACTCAGAAGCCACTTAAACAACTTTATTATAACTTGATAGGGTATACTTTGTAACTGAGAAAGTTTTATCAAAAACCTGTCAAAACTTTCTTGAAAATAACCCTTCGCAGGTAACTGACACAGGTATTGCGGTATATATTTCACAAACTTTTAACCTTTAGGCATTGACAAGGTCTTTTGTAATATACTCGTATATAATATAAAAAATGTTTCGACAAAAAACCCTTCCTTGTAGAAGCCTATCAGTAAAGGAAGGGAAATCGTAACAAAACCTTTTTGTTCTTTCATCTCACGCCCAATTTGACTTCAAACATTCTGATTACGCCTCAATTTCCATATTATCTACCCCTTTTCGGTACATGAAACTGACGTGTATAAGTTGATACACAAACAGTTACACCCTATCCGTTGTAAAGGCCATAAGGGAGCATCTATTTTAGATTTTGCGTCGTCGGTTGATATTTTAGGGTTTCTAGTTTGTCGTTCACAACCAATAACAAAAGACATTTGTTTATACTGGCATATTTATAATTACGGATATCAATAAGAACCGAAATCGAAAATATTTTCATATCGTTCATGTAACGTGTCTTAAATTGATGACTATTATTATAAGTGTAAACACACGGCAATGGCACAGCCATATTAAAGTAAGTTTTATAGCTCAAGTTACTGCGGCAAGACTTAACGGCTGTTTGCCAAACTCATACGCGATACTATGTTCCCCTCGCTTATTTTTCAACTTGCTCCTGAATAAATATCAAGCTATTTGAATATTTTCCAGACAACAATATGTAATGTTGCCACTTTTGTTTGCGCTCTTGTATTTTTACATAAACTAGGTCAGTTGGGTATTATTTTTCACTGCAGGATACAATCTATACTAATATTACAAAGCTGAAGAGTTTGTTTGTTTGAACGCGCTAATCTCAAGAACCGTTAATCCGATTTATAAAATTATTTCAGTATTGGATAGTCCATTTATCGTCGAAGGCTATAGGCTATATATTATCATGCTAACATCAATAGGAGCGGAGCACTAATGAAGAATGTTACAAAAACCGGGGAAAAATATTACACTACGGGCAATAAGAGACGTAAACGAGGTGCCGTGGGTCAGCTAGTACGTAATTTATTTGTAATGTTCTTTTACAAGTGTTTAAATTTTCTTTCTAAAACTAGGACAGACGTGGACTTTATTCTAAGAAAGAAAATAGTCGAGAACACTTAAATTTTCAACGGCGCTGCTGTTACTTAATGCATTTAAATGGCTGTCGGAGACACCGAACAAAACTTAAAGTTTAATCAAAGCTTTGCAGTAGCAATAAAAATAGATAAATGCTTGGAACAGTTCTAAATAAAGTTAGAAAACAGGGACAATTCAATGCTTGGAGTATTTTTATAAGAGTTTATTACAGTAAAAAAGAAAGGAAGAAATTGTATCACAATCCCTCGGGACTTTATTCCGGTCGGAGTTTATCACGCCGTATTTTACCCGGTGTTGAAATTATATTTCTTCGTAAACCTAACATTTATTTCTCAAACGAAACGTAACGGATAAAATAAAACCCTTTTGAGAATTCACCCGCACTCCGTATATTTGTTTCTAATATCCGTGGAGTGTAATTTATCCAGACGGCGAGTTTGACCTATATATTTTACACAAAAAACCATCTTTGGAATGGACGGGTGTCGCAGTAAATAATTTTAAGGGTTTCCCCAAACGACCGCATATAAAATTCTCGTACAAGTTAGAGTGATGAAATTTTATAGCCTCAAAACTACTCGCGTTATAAATTCATAACGCCTTGGTTTTTTATGGTAGCCAGAATGGTAACGTGAATAAATGACTGCATAAAATAAAAGGTATTTGAGTAAACGTTATTAATGGGGACAATTTTTTGTACTTTTACTTTTTGTTGGGAAAACAACATTTGTCTTGCTTTTCTATTTCATGGACTTTGAATCCATGTTTTATTGTAGGTGACTTTTTGTGTTTACTATCTCGTTTAAGGCTGCATTAACAATAAGATACTGACTTGACAACAACCTGATGTCTGAATTAATTGAAACTGGTGGTCAATTTTATTTATGGAATAGGGGGCAAACAAGCAGACGTATGGACACCCGCAACACCAGAGACTTCACAAGTGCGTTGCTGACCTTTGGGGTATGGGTCTCCGGTATCATCACTAACTCGGTGAAACACAGCGCAGGCGGTGTTTTACACCGGTTTTCTGTGAGGCCGTGGTATCACTCTGATCGAGCTTGCCCATACATGCCGAAGCGTGGCTCTTCCACGGTAAAACTTGTATGTAGTATTTGAAATTTAAAATGTAAGCACAAATAGATAAATTTAGACTAAGTACTTTAAATATAATTATGACAAAGCACAAAACTTTCTACAGCGACGACGAATGTTTCATGCCTAAGGGTGCAGAGACAAAACCGTGTAGATGAGGACATGAGGCTTCAATTAAGCATGGGAGTGCACGGTGCTTGTATTAACGAGTCCTAGGGCGCCGTAGTCCTTGAGTTCCATTGTTTTGAGTTCCGACTAGACGTGTGTTTTAGATAGTGTTTCATATAGCAGGATTTCGGAATGAATTTGCATAGAGCTACTCGAATCTCATGCAGTGTGGACTGTGAGTACTTTCGTTTGTGTGAGTGATTAAGATCATAGGTACATCCTACAAATATTATAAACGTGAAAGTTTGTGAACATGTTTGTTGCTCTTTCACACAAAAACTATTGAATGGATTTTGATGAAACTTTACAATAATATAGCTTATACATCAGATTAACACATAGGCTACAATTTATAAAGATACAAGCTTCGCCTCACGGCGTTGTCCGCGGTTATTGTCGTGCCGCGTGGTTCAGCTGGTGTGTAATAAAGCGTAATGTTAATTAATAATGTTTACATGTGTACATGCACATGCATATTGTGTGTGTGTGTTTATAAAACCTACTCTACCGTCTGTAGGATATTCGAATCACCTTGTAGCGTAATTAAAAATCTATAAATTTTAACGGTCGAATTATCATGAGCTTTCACCAATATGTAGAATAGTCCATTAAATTTTATGTTTTTGCCGTAAAGTGAACTCGTAGAAACTACCTAGCTTCAATGTCATTGGGATATAGTGCCCCTGTCGTAGGCACGATTTCTGACTCAGGTTTCGTTTCAAGTTACTACTTAAGGGTAGTAAATTATAAGGGAGCCATCAGGTCTCGCGATAATTTAAGCAATTTTAAACTTAACCGTTCTTAAATACAACTTATGTTACATACTCCAAAAGGAGTTTATATATGCCTACTAACTTTTGCGCGCCGCTCCGCCCGTGTATAAAGAGTATATATAGTCCATGTCCTTTCTCAGGCTCTAGAGACTGTCTTTGTACCGTATTTCATTTAAAATCGGTTCAGTAGTTTTGGTGTGAAAGCGCAACAGACAGACAGCCAAACAGAGTTCCTTTCGCATTTATAATATTAGTAAGGATTAACCTTATCAAAAAGCTTAAAAATAAATAAAACTAAAGTGTTTATTTGTACTTTCAAATAAATAGTTGCATAGGTACATCAAAGAAGTATGTTTTTAAATTTTTGTGTGTGTGTTCCGGCTAATATCTAACAGCTGGACTAATTTTAACGGGACTTTCACTGGCAGATAGCTAATGATATGAGTAACTTAGGCTACTTTTAGTTCATACTAGTTGCGCCCTGTAGTTTTACTCGCGGTTGTTATTGTAAAGGTACAACTAAAAAAGCGGGGAGCAGCTAGTGAATAATATTTAAAATCAATTGATAATTTAAACGAAATTTCTCCATTTAATATTCAATACGTTCATAGCACCAGTATTCATTTTGAACTGTAAACCGTTAATAATTGATTACAAGGCCACTTGTAACGTACATTGGGATTAATGTGTAAAATTTTGGTGTTATGAAAGCTTAAATGAATGTTCGGAGTGTGCGGGAAGCTGTGTCTCGGAGCTTAACTGGGTGTAAGGTCTCGACAAGTGTCATGGCTTAGGATGAGGGAACACTTTGAGAAGATTGTAATTATTAAATATTGGGAAATCCGAACAATGAGTTCATGAAATCAGAGAATCATGAGATACTGGTGTAAATTTGTTAATAATAGGGTCATTTATAGTTGAAAATGATTGCTGTTTTGTGTAATAGCCAAATATGCTGCATACCAATATTCAAGTTCTTTTACAGTGATAAATTTAGGTACAACAAATTTTCCACTTTAAACTAAAGAGTTGAGTACTTGGTAAAAACTATTTTTTTTGTCTCTCAAGAAAAATAATGCAATAAAATATAGTTTATGAATAAACTTCATTTTATTACGATATAATGAACTTAAGAAATAATTTAGTTCTCAATTCGATTTCATTTTGTTTGCATTTTAAGCGATAGCTAATTCTATTTAGAAGAGATTTTAATGACTTTTTCATTGAAATATATATATATAAAGATTGATATCATAAGAACATAGACAAAAACCCAACTACAAAACTAATAAAAAACGATGGAGAAAGTTTTAAATGGCTTTGATGAAGACATTTTGAAATCAATCACACTTTAATAACAAGAAAAAGTTAAGGAAACAACTAACTTAGATAACATGTATGTATACCCTTGTCTCCCGAGCCTATTACGAATCTATTGACACTTCGTTTATCAAAATGGGTTCAGTAGTTTGGGCGCCACGGTGGAACATAAGAACATACATAGACTGCCCACACTATAACTCTTCCTTTTTGCTTCGCTGTCGGCTAAAAAGAAAATGACGGAGGAAAACAAAAATGTACTAACAGATTCGAAATAATTTTGATCAAACGGTAGGAAGATAGCGAACTATTTATTTCTATCTCAAAAGTGACTACAAAGGTCATTTATTTACAACCTAGAATGACATAACATGGGCACAAATAATCATCAACAGGAAAACATTTTGTTTTCTTTTAACATAAGCTAACCCATGTTGTAGAATACCATCGGAAATAAGTCGGTAAAGCTAAATATAGACCATACGATCAAACGTAGGGAAAAATAAAGGCCAAAGTGTAGACTGAGCTGCTGGAGACCTGAATAAATGTTATTTCTCCTGAATCATTGTAACATCTTGAAGTAATAAGTTTAAATTCAACGTTCATTTATTGATTCCACAACAGTTACGTAGGTCACGCTAAAGTATTTCATTCAAAAATGTATCGCATCACGTTTTGACCTTAAATGAAAAGTGTTATTTCTTCAATATTTGAGCCTGCTAAAGTGACTGCCTCATGGAAAGAATGAGCAGAATCTAAGAGTAGTGGCCACCACCCACACTGGACCCACACAACGGCAGCCTATTGAGATAATTTCGGTTTCTTTTTTTATTGCAAGATTGAACTTGTCAGTCATCTACTCCATTGTAACATACCCATCTAAGTTATGTCTCTAGCTAAACATTCCTGTTATTGCTCAGTGATTATTGATCGCAGCACTGGCCTCATATAGGTATTGGGTGTGGTAATCTAACTGTTCATTGTCCAGGGTCTGGACCTATGTATTAAATAATATGTGAGTATGTTTATCAACAGTCTAGTTTGGATTAAATATTCGTGTATGAGATGTTTTACGTTATTTTTATCAATACGTATTTATTCACTAATATTTACAAATATAAATAGTTACTAGACGCTGTTAATCAGAGGAAATCTAGCTTTGCCTATTTTGTACTTCTCCTTGAGTTTTAAAAACATTATGAAACTAACATTATCACACAGAATGGAACACAAAACCGCGTAGAATTTACAGTTGGAACTTTGACCTCACCATAAGCTAAGCTGTTATACGGCCATAAACCACAACAAAATTAACAGAATACATCGAACAGATGTTCAAATCAGCCAATTAAAATTCAAAAAAACCTTTTGCTTAGGGTGATAATAACCGCTGTGTGGATGGTGAATGTGTCGATCTTGGCGCCAAGCAGTAGACCACCCACACTGGATTGTGGTACTAAAATATTGTAGGACAATAATAGGTATTGAGGCCAACTGTCTGCGCCTTGAACCTTTTTTATGGGCGGTCGAGTGAGTCTGTGGGTTTATGACGGGCGTATATAAACTATATTTTATAGTACAGTCTATAATTACTCTGAATTAACACTATTGTAATCGTACTAATAGGTATTGATGTTGTTATCTATACTAATATTATAAAAAGGTGAAGGTTCACTTTGTATGGTTGTAATCTTCGGAAGCACTGATCCGATTCTGAAAATTCTTTCACTAAGAGAAAGCGACATTATTCAGGAGTCACATAGGCTATATTTCATTACGATTTAACAAAAAAAATGTAAAAAATTACAGTAGGTATTTGTAAATCAAGTCGAAGAAAAGCGGGCGGTTAACGCCCAACGAAGTGGGCACGGGTCGGCTGGTAGTTAATATGTAGAATAGAGGTCATTAATTGCTGAGCATTATGATGCTTTAGTGATTGACTATTACCGACTTTTATTATCCAATATTTTGTTAGAACAAGTTTTCTTATATTTTTGGGTTCTTTTTGATAGATTTATTGCAACGGTAGAGAATGAGATAGCGGCCTGATCGCATAAAGGTGCAATGGGGTCGCGCCCTGAGATTGAGGGGAGCGGCGAAAGGATTTTCCACCTCATCAATAAAAAAAATGTATTTTTATGTTTACTACTCGGTTAAGTAATATACCATATTTTTTTTTATTGAATAAGGGGCAAACGAGCAGACGCATCACCTGATGGTAAACAATTACCGCCTTCCATGGACACCCGCAACACCAAAAGTGTCACAAGTGCGTTGCCGACGTTTGGGGGATGGGTAGAGGGAATGGGGGTATGGGCCTCCGGTATCCTCACTCGGTGAAACACAGCGCAAGCGCTATTTCCCCCAGTTTTCTGTGAGGCCGTGGTATCACTCCGGTCGAGCCGGCCCATTCATGCCGAAGCGTGGCTCTCCCACGGAAAGTAGTATTTAGTAATTTAGTAGTTCTATATAGATACACAGTTCAATTTGTTGAAATTAGATACAAACGTATAATTGATAACAATATTAGGTATTTTAGTAGGTAACTAAGAGTTCACAACTAAATGTTACTGACCCGTCAATAGACACCATTAATATACAGGGTCTGTCGTAAATAATGGATAAGTCGTAAACTGGAGTTGGTCCGGCTATGAGACTATTAGAAAATCGTATCTTTTTGCCAGGGTTTCTAACCGTATGGAAATGGCGTAGACTTTTATGTTTTTTTAAAATTTCGCTACTCTTTGCATTCATTCCGTTGCCATTTCGTTAAATTTAGGTATTTCTGTGTCATTTTTTTTGTATTATAGTCTTGAAGATGTGTATTATTTAGTTTTAGTACTGTTTTAGGCGTTTTTAACGTTGGTCATTTTCAAAATTGTCATTTTAAGATTTTTTATGTTTTTGTTTTACTTAGGGTCAACTTTTGATCATTTACTGTGTAAAAAAAAAGTACGGCGCTATAGCTGCCCATGATCTTAATAAATTATCTAGTATGTGTAGATTCTAAAAAGGTATAACAATGCATACTTCACAAGTAATATTAAGCTACATGAGCGAGATCAATATCAAGGTGAGAAAATATTTTTTTCATGTAATGTTGTAAATGGTTATAAAACTTCGTCATAATGATTTATTTCTGCCAAGATTCTTTACACAAACACTATGGGGTCACTATTAAGGATATTCAAAAGAAAACTAGGTTGTTTTAGTACGTAAAAATATTTATTCAACAACTTAAACTAAATGTTCGAAGTGTCCTCCGCCGGCAGCTATGCACGCTCTACATCGCCTAATAAACGATCGCTTAATCCGGCGCACATAACCGGCTTCTTCAATTTTTCTCGCTGCTACTTGAATGCGCGCACGCAACTCTTCTACAGAACTTATTGTTTCACTGTATTCTTTTTCTTTTATACAGCCCCAGTAAAAGAAGTCCAAGGGGTTCAGGTCTGGCGAACGTGGAGGCCATAAAATTGGCCCCAATCGCCCTATCCATCTATCTGGATAAGTATTATTTAAATGTTCCCTGACACGAACAGCGTAATGTGCTGGACATCCAAAATAACACGTGCAATCGATAGCACAACACGATGCCCATAAATGAGAGCTGAGTTGTCAATATCACCAGGTTAACAAGTCCAAATCACAAAGAAAATCTAAGTCCGATATTAGAAAGCAGTAACAAATTGACGACAGTAATGAAAACGAGAGCACATGCGATGGTCAAAATCACACTGAGAGATGTATCAGGAGTGCGCCCTAGCTAAACGCATGCTAACCTTTTCACACATCGTGAGTGTGAAAGGGACGGTGCATCATGCAGTGTGCCTAGTAACAATGTCCTTTTCACGCGGGGAGACCCTTTGTATTGCTGTCTTTGTTCATTTTTTTACCTGATGATCCTTTTTACGAATAAACTTGTAACATGTTTGTCGCATGTAACTATTAGAGCACATCAATTTTAAAATTAAACACCTTTATGAAATGAGGAGGCATGAAATTTTTTTGACAAAAAACTACCTAGTTTTCTTTGAATATCCTTAATAGTGGCCCCATAGTGTTTGTGTAAAGAATCTTGGCAGAAATAAATCATTATGACGAAGTTTTATAACCATTTACAACATTACCTGAAAAAAATATTTTCTCACCTTGATATTGATCTCGCTCATGTAGCTTAATATTACTTGTGAAGTATGCATTGTTATACCTTTTTAGAATCTACACATACTAGATAATTTATTAAGATCATGGGCAGCTATAGCGCCGTACTTTTTTTTTACACAGTAAATGATCAAAAGTTGACCCTAAGTAAAACAAAAACATAAAAAATCTTAAAATGACAATTTTGAAAATGACCAACGTTAAAAACGCCTAAAACAGTACTAAAACTAAATAATACACATCTTCAAGACTATAATACAAAAAAAATGACACAGAAATACCTAAATTTAACGAAATGGCAACGGAATGAATGCAAAGAGTAGCGAAATTTTAAAAAAACATAAAAGTCTACGCCATTTCCATACGGTTAGAAACCCTGGCAAAAAGATACGATTTTCTAATAGTCTCATAGCCGGACCAACTCCAGTTTACGACTTATCCATTATTTACGACAGACCCTGTATATAAAAAAAGCTTTTTCTTTGCCATAACTGGTGACAGACAAACCGGAATAATTAATAAAGTTGTAAGGTAAGATATACAGCGAGATCTGGCGCCAGTTGCCACAGATAGATAATAAAGTTGTCTTATGGTCTTTGAATTCTAAACTAGCTTGAATCTGTATGTTAGAAAATTTATCTTTATTAAACGAATTTCTATTCTATCTTTTTTATGATATAAATGAACAATTGCACTAATAGCATAGTGGTTTAAACGGCCGCCACGCCATTTCTGCTGCTCTGAGTATTGTGGATTACCCCACATGGGACATTTATTGTGATACACAAATTGTTGTTCTGAATCTGGGTGTTTTATGTTCCAAATATGTTTGTAAATACCTCCATCATAATTATATGCTTTAAGCAATTGTATTCCTTTAACGTCTATGAATATTTTAGTAGATACGTCGTGATTTCAAAGTCTTAAATAAAGTAGTATTATTTTTCCTATGAAGCATTATTTGTATATACCTACTAACTACCTTCCTCTATTATCATCTATAGCACAATATATCCGTCTACACCTTACACCTTATTCAGTAGTAGACAAAAGCAAATCAAGTTAAGTGGTTCTAAGTTCGAAGCTAGACAGGTCGATGACAATCCCCATTACCGTCACATAAAACATCGGCCCAAAGTGATAGCCTTTTAACCTGCCCACTGTATATTTCACTGTCATCGTAAGCATAAAAACCACTAAAATAGTTGTAGTAAATTCGTGTATTAATGTAAACATAATCTGAAATACCGGTTCGAGAACGATGTGGGTGGTGGGGGGCCGTTGAATTGTACACCTGAGCTTTTAGGTCTACTAGCACAAATTAGTAGGCCAACATTATCGCCTTAACAAAGTCCACAATTCATTTGAAGGACTTGGTGTGCGTTTTTATAACAAAATTCCTGTCGAAATCTTGAACTTACCCCTACAAAAGTTCAAGAGTGCCGTTAAGAGTCGTCTTGTGGAGAGGGGCTATTGTACGATAAACGATTTCTTGACTGATGCAGTGCCTTGGATGTGAGTGAAAGTGAAATAATTTATTGGATTGTAATTAATTCTTGACATCTTATTCTGCATTTATTACCTGACATTTGAACTTTGTTAAGTTGAGGCGATCTGTGTTTACATTGTTGGAGCTTAAATAATTTGTATTTATTATTTTATTACATTTTAAACGTTTTTTTTCTTTTTCTCTGGGACCAGTATGTATGCACACATTGCTTTTACTCCTTGATGTGTAAGTGATTGCAACCTTATATGCTATGGACTAATTTTTATTATTTTATTAGACAAAAAATTTTTTTTCCTAGCTTTAATATCTTATTAGACCGCTTTCTAGCCTTTGTGTTTTGGTTGCCTTAACTTGCACATAGAAATACTGTTGTCAAAAACAAACAAGCTTTGTATGAATTATCTGAAAAGATGGTGCACATGAGTTTCTCACCAGCTCTTCTCATGAATGCAATATCCATCGGAGCTGGTACTTGGATTGATTTCAATTTAAACCTTTGAGTTGAATCGAAATCAATCTAAGCTCCGGTAATTCAAATCATCTCAGTGCATTTAGTATTAGGAGTTTTGTTTTATGTTTTTATGTTTGTATTTTTGACGTGTTCAAGTGCCTTTTGGGGCCTATGGAAATAAATGATTTGAGTTTGAGTGAGTTGTATTGACAGCCAACAACTTTGGACAGAAAAGCCTACATACGTCACCTACCTTGCCCCTTTCCCATAAGCTAAAAATGACTTTGCCATCTGGATGCGAGAAGCTGGGGATCGAGTCATGTCGCGTGCAATTGAATAAGCCAAAGTCGACAAGTCGATCAGTAGACTGCGATAGGCTGATGATGATTGCGTAACATGTGAATAGAATTGAAAATAATGGAAAACCTCCTTCGTTACCATTACTTTGTTGCAAACAGGTCAATCTAGAAATGTTTTACATTTTTTGCTGCAAAATTTAGCAAAACATCAACGTGTGCGGAAAATGTTGTTTACGTGCCTACACTCAGCAAGGTTTAGCTAGGGTTACTGCAACATTGACAAGGCGAAAAGTACAGATTAACAGAATAAGAAAAACGAAAAATCATGACTTTAACAAATATGTATATTAATACACGAAAACGGCTAGACCGCTGCATCGATTTCAGTGTTAGCATGAACATACCTTGATTCTTATGGGAAGGAACTCAACACACGCGCACACGGGCGGTGCTATAGGAAAAGCTAGCTAGCTTTATATGAAAAAATGGTACAATTGCATTATTCACTATATTGCCAGCTCAGTAAAATAAATCTGTCTTCCCCTGCCTGGCACAAACAGATATCAAAGAGCTAGTCTTCAACTGGATCCCAATGACAGGTCACGTTTCTACACGAACGTGACCAGCATGATATGTACATTTAAATTTTATTTTAAAAAGTTATGCAAATTATTTAATAATTTATTTAATCTGCGATTCAAAGTCTTGTCTGTCTGACGTAGTTAAGTGTTATAAGCGAGTGTTGAATAAGAGCACCAATCGACAAGTTTTAGTCAGTACAACTTGATTGTAGTCATCGTTATTGTTGGATAGGGCGATTTAATAAAACGTTTGAAAACTTATTAAAAACGAAATCCTGTTTATAATTTTAAAGCGCGCTTCGTTAATTCAACGTAGCAGATGTGCGTCCCTTTTTTGGAAATTACTTTAATAAGCACGAAAGCGAAAGGAAAGATGATACACACCAATAAATTGTTTAAACAACGTAAGGCAAATTTCTAAACAATACGCTGCTCAAAAACTAAAAGTACTAATTAAATGCCTTCGTGGGTGTACTAGATCTCCTTTGAGGAGAGGGTTAATGCCATACATCCCCACGCTGGCCAAGTGCGAGTTGGGGACTGGCAAGATAACGTTGTTGCTACGTAATCTTTGCCGTTGGATGTTTTTAAGGGTCTTACGATTGTTATCCTATGATAACAACCGGGACCGACTGCTGAACGTGACCTCCGAATCACGAAGACGCTCATTTTTACAGTTTTACAGTTACATGCCACCAGAGGTCATCCATCCAGGTACTGGTAACCCTTGGTACTTGTTTCTAATCACCGAGTGCAACTGGGCTATGAGCGCCTACATATGTAAGCATAAACTAGGTAAATAAAATGGGCTCATCTAATAGAGAAATTGATTTGCAATAACTCAATAGGTACGTGTTTTTTTGTTTCTCGACAACCCTGGTCACGTTCTGAGAATTGGCGAGAATAACACAAGATCAATGTTCTTTAAACGAGACGGCACGGCAATCGTGTTGCTTACAACATTTATGGTAATCATATTCACCAGTGTTCGCTAGCCAGTCCTCTACGATTTATATCGGTAGGTTTAATATAGCGGAATAAATTTATTTTTTATGATTGCCTAACCTAAGACCTAGTTGTGACCTGAATATTGATTTTATCTACGGTAGATAGTTGTATTTATATTTAGATTTATAGTAAGTAGACTATAGTGAACTAGAGCAGGTTTTACTTAGTTTGTTCGTTTTAATGCTTTAAAAATAACCCACTTAATGTGTATAACTTTTTTACTACATACTCGTACAAGTTTTAGGGAGGTAAAATTAAGCTTATACCGACGAACAAAAGAAAGTAAATACTGCACTTGACTTATTAATCTAACTATCTTTTAATAAAATTTATTTAACAAGTTGATTTGGCTATTAAGAAAAAGGGGTGTGGAGATATAGGAAAGTAGGTGCATCGAGGTTATAATTCTCAAAAATAGCGCAATTGACATAGGTTTAATGCATATACACATATACATACATACACCAACATATACACAAATACATATATACACAAACATGTACATGTTTTATTTATATATTAAGATATGAAAAGCACCGATAGATCATGAGATCAGTAAATATTTCGTATCACCTCCCTGAGTATTGCACATTTACATAGAATTAACAAAGAAGTTCTTACCATACACGATGGGACACCATCAACTCCATCGGTGTAAAAGTTAAAGGTGCTTTAATTGGTAAATAATAGTTAGTGCATCGATTACAGTACACCATACATAGTGTGTGAATGAAAGTTAATAGTTCAAGTGAACATTATGCCTTATTAAGAATCTTATCTCAACTTGTAACGCAATTTCTGTCTCATCTGTTTTTCCTACATTACGTTGCATCATAGTTAATAGTAGCAATCTAGTATCATCCTCAAGCCTTTAATAGCAGTCCGTAAATCTAGTCACACCACTTGTAAAGTGCCACTAGTCTGTCAAATAAATACAGTTTTTCGTTTCACAGGTCTTGTATAAAGACATATGCATCAGATATCTATATACCTATTTATCAACAGCTTTTATCTGGTAAATGGCAGATAAATATCCTAAACTTTATTAAAACTGGTGAAACTGGCTCTAAAGATTTTCAAGGTAACGTTTTGATAAGATTATTTTTCATATAGATAGATTAGATTTTTGAGTATTTGTAAACGTGATTACATACATCTGATACAGAGGCAGCCTGCCTGTATCGACAGCCAACGCTATTTGGTCGATACCGAAAATGAAAAGTATAGAATAATTAAGTTGGAATCTGTACACTGCAAAATGTCAAAAAGCTCTGCGATTAAGACCAATTAAGATATTTTTTTAATAAAATCTACTTTTTAATTAATTATATTATTATACTTAATCTAGCGTATGCGACTGCTAAGCTTGAGGTCTTGGTTCGATTCCCAGGTCGGACCATATGTTTGTATGTTCTGCAAATATTTGTTTCGGAGTTTGGGTGTTTTCTATGTATAATATGTAAATATTTACAAAAAAAAGTATTTAAGTATTTATATCAGTTGTCTAGTAACCATAACACAAGCTCTGCTTAGCTTGGGACTAGATGGCGTTGTGTGCTAGTTGTCCGGAATTTTATTTATCAAGAGTTCCAGAACCATAGTACATGTAAAACCTGGCAATCCTAGTTGGTTCAATCATATTACTAGTTTAGCGTTGTTTATTTTTTACATTTATATTCTGTTCAGTATGTTTTGCTAAACAAAAATCATCATAAATAAACTATTGTAACGGCACAATTTTGTAATGGTTCGTCTCCACTACATACCATAAGGGGCACTTGAAAATTTCGTCAGGTTTCTAAAGTAAACAAATTATATAGTTATTTAAATATAAACCTTACGAACGTAGGAAATAGAGTCAGTAAGTATAGTTTGTAACGATGTATTCTGACGATTATGCATGAAATAACATGCATTCCAAACAGGCCGAACCGCCGAACCTTATGATGTGATAGTATTGTTTCTTTCATAATAATTAGCTTATTAATTAATTTTATTGTTTCTCTCACATAGCACATTACAAAGAAAGCAGACATTAGACAAATTACTATGTTTCTATGTGAGAGACTGGCATCTTTACTAGGACAGGCTATAGAATGAGTGAGTATGTGGGCAAGTGTTCATTATGTGAGTGTGTGTGTGCGCGTCTCTCTCTCTCTCTCTGCGTGTGTGTATGATATTAAGAATAGCAAAAGTGTAGAATGTGTTAGGATATTCATGTCACTAATAAAATGTGAGAGTATAAGGACAAGAATATCGCTACGAAACGATACATATTATTTTTATGTATTTTTACCCGACCGTGCTAGAAGGAGATTTATGGATTCCAATGTTTATACATTTTACTTATTTCTGGTACGCTCTGTAGCCTAAACGGCATGATGGATATGGGGTTTGGGGTGTAGTCTTCTTGATTGAGCACTGGGTGTATTAAAATTACAAAATCGAAATAGGTATATAACATTTTCACGCATGTTATCTTTTAATCATCAGCTTATCTACAAGCCTTATTAGATTCTGTGAAATTTACTAGAATAGAGTTTCTGTTTTATAGTATCGTACGTCAAAAGGTAAAACGAATTCCTACCTCCAAAAAACCGTTTCATTATCCGTCTGTTTGACGGTCAAGGCCTTTTTTATGATCGCGTGTGGGTAACAAATTGACATTATTATTAAATGCTAGTTACACCTGGAGGTCACATTTTACTGCTGAAAAGCAATCATTATTTGATTAGTAATCATATAATTCATAAATATTTAAGTTTTTTTTATAGAACATTGTATTAATACAGGTAGGTAGGTACATAAAGGTAGGTGTAGCCAAACGCTATATATATAAGAAGCATCATGAAGCTGGCATAATATACAAAGATAATTTTTGGTACCAGTTTATTTAAAGAATTAGTGCGTTTAAATAACCAATCAAACAAAATAACTTTTAGTTTCATTACATTATCATAGATTTAGATCCGATTACGACTCCTTGAAACTAAAAAAACTTGAGAGGTGTCAAGGGACACCCGGATGGAACGAAGTTCGAAATAGAAAGACGATACAAATATTATATTTACTTCAATATTTTACGTAATTTCTAGTTTTATGATATATGTGTACACAATAATATTAATAATAATAATAATGAAATAAATAAACTAGCAACACTTAAAGCCGTCAGAATTTCTCAAACAAAAAATTTTTTAACAAATCACTTTTACTGTATAGAACAGAACTAAATAACAAACAACAACGATTTGCAAGCAGATTAAACATACCATTATAAAATAAATACCTATAACAAGAAATAAAATGCAAACATCAAAAAAGAAACATAAAAATATCTACGCCGCAAGACATGACGTTTAAACGTAAACGTCATGTCAAAAGAATATTTGAGAAATTTTAATAACGACGATGCTAACAAGAGCTAGACGAAGAGCACTGATAACATCCCCGGACTCGTCGCTCCGCTCCGCCTTGCCATCTCCGGAAGAAGCAATAGAAGTTCCGGCTGGTGCAGAGGCGTCGAGCTCTTCTTCAAGCGACGAGTTTTTCTCTCCACCGACGTCGCCAATACCTGTACGTCGGCAGGGGAGAGACCGGCCACCGACCAGCTTAGGATCCCGAGGACCATTGACCTCGAATAGGGCCCCCGCTACCGGTGGTGATGTGCGCCGCATGAAGTGGACACATTCTATAAATGAGAATGTCATGCGGGCATATTTTCGGGCTACAGAGTTGGGGACGAACCTTACTGCGTACCGTGTTCGACTAGTCTCTCTGTTTCAGGGGCTTGAGCCAGCTGTCAACGTTTCGGCACAACGACTGTCGGATCAAGTACGAGCTATACAGCGCTGTCACCTGCTGGATGATGCCGTACTTGAGAGGATACGTTCAGACGTACGGAATACTTTGACTATCCCTTCTTCGTCACATACAGTGGATGTGGTTGTTAATACACCACAATTACCAGATAATCATGATGTTGATGAACAAAGAGAGAGTGAAATTATATCCGTAAGTACCCAATGTAATGATAGGATAAGGAGTGCTTTGGAGGATGCGATTCAGGAGTACCGGTATGTTAATTATAATAACAGACCCCGGTTACCCCGTTTGCCCATACATAAACGTAATTTAGCATTGGTGGGTGCCCTGAATTCGTTATTACCGGATTATTTTGGTAATAGCGAAGATCTCGGTGATACACATTCTATTTTGTACTGTGCGGCTATTGCAGTTTGTCGAGTAGTTGGTGTTAAATTTATTGAACGAATCACTACTCGAACCAAAAATACTGTGCCAGCTTGGCAGTACAGAATAGAACGTCGTATTGCTGAGACCAGGACACTCATCGGCAAATTAATATCATTTAAATCAGGTAATACGCAACCAAGAGTCATGCGCTTTGTGAAACAGGCATTCTTGGGGACTACCATCAGTCCTCAACAGTACATGTCGAGTGTCACAGAGCGCATTGACTTCTTGAAACAGAAAGTGTGTGCATGGGCAAATAGGATAAGACGGTACAAAAAACGAGGAGACCGGTTCAATCAGAATCGTATGTTCCAAACAAATGAGAAGTGGGTGTACCGAAAATGGGAGGCACCGAATCCATGTGATCGTGATGGGCACTTGCCAGATGAAAATGCCACAAATACATTTTGGCGTAACATTTGGTCAGTGCCTGTCACTCATACAGATGGTGATTGGATGCGGGATGTCAAGCGCTCATGTGAGTCTATAACAAATATGGAACCGGTTAGAATAAATAAAGAGGATGTAAGTTGTGCAGTCCGTTCATTACCGAATTGGAAAGCACCTGGTCCTGACGGACTGCACAACTTTTGGCTTAAATGGTTCCGAAGCTCACATGCGTGTTTGGCATCTCAATTCCAAGCAGCATTGGATTCGGGTTCATTACCACAATTTTTAACAACTGGCATTACCCACTTACTCTACAAATCTGGTGGTACCATGGATCCCAAAAATTTTAGGCCTATAACTTGTTTGCCAACTTTATATAAACTTCTGTCATCCATTCTGAGAATCAAAATTACTACACATATTAATCACAATTCGATACTTTCTATTTCTCAGAATGGATGTAGAAGTGGGACCCGTGGTACTAAAGAGCTCCTTATCATAGACATGACCATTAGCCAGCAGGTACGTCGTAATCGTAGGAACCTGGCGACATGCTGGATAGATTACAAGAAGGCTTATGACTCCGTTCCACATACATGGCTTTTGAAGGTGCTTGAGTTGTACAAAATTGATAAAACTCTGTGCACTTTCTTGAAGTCATGTATGGGGCAATGGAGAACAGTACTTCGCTATCCTGGGTGTCAGCAGTCTCCGATGACCGATGTACTTATAAAGATCGAGCGGGGCATCTTTCAAGGTGATAGTCTGAGTCCCTTGTGGTTTTGTCTAGCTTTGAACCCTCTAAGCACTTTGTTGGAGGGTTCAGAGTTAGGCTATGGGTTGCGGAAAGATGATCGAGTTATATCTCACCTTCTTTATATGGACGATTTGAAACTACTTGCCCCCACTAAATTACAATTGACAGCGTTACTAAAGATTACGGAAAACTTTAGTAATTCTATCAAAATGGAATTTGGTGTAGACAAGTGTGCAGTCATGTATGTAAAGAAGGGTTTGATTGTGGAATCTGAAGGAGTAGAACTTTCAGATTCTACAAAACTTCGGTCTCTATCTGTCACCGAAGGCTACAAGTATCTAGGTTTTACACAGTCCTTGGGAATACCAGAATCTGACATGAAACAGGCGTTGCGGGAACGCTTCTTTGGCCGCCTGAAAAAAGTACTTAAAAGTCTTTTATCAGGCGGTAACAAGGTGCGAGCCTGCAACGGTTGGGTCATGCCGGTTCTGATGTATTCCTTTGGTATACTTAGATGGACTCAGACCGAATTAGATGCTCTAGATAGGGGAGTCCGTACATTGCTGACTGCATTTCGAATGCATCACCCACGTTCATCGGTTATGAGGTTGTATATCCCGCGAAAATTGGGGGGTCGTGGACTTTTAAATATCAAGACCCTACATAATCGCGAGATATACAATCTTAGAGAATATTTTCTTCATACTGATGTGGGAATGCATCGCAGTGTAGTTGCAGTGGACACCGGACTCACTCCGCTTGCTCTGGCTAAAGAGAATTGGCGCAAACCTGTGGTACTTAGTACTGATGATCGCAGGGAGGTATGGAAGGGCAAGGAACTCCATGGTCGGTTCTATCGGGCTCTTCATGGACCCGATATAGATTTTAAAACATCTACGTCCTGGCTACGGTATGGTGATCTCTTTGGAGAAACCGAAGGTTTTGTTTGTGCGATTATGGACGAAGTTATCATGACGAATAACTATCGGAGGTATATCCTGAAAGATGGTACGGTCGACATCTGTCGGGCATGTCACCGTCCTGGAGAATCTATCAGGCATATTATTTCTGGTTGTTCTCGTCTTGCTAACGGCGAGTATTTGCATAGGCACAACCAAGTAGCCAGGATCGTACATCAGCAACTTGCCCTTAAATACAATCTCGTGATTTCAGAGGTACCATACTACAGGTATGTGCCCGATCCAGTTCTCGAGAATGGTCGTGCTACGTTATATTGGGATCGATCTATTATTACAGACAGGACTATTGTAGCCAATAAGCCTGATATTGTGGTGATAGATCGATTAGAGCGCCGCGCAATAATTATCGATATCGCCGTTCCTCATGACGACAATCTCGTGAAAGTCGAAAAAGAAAAACAAATAAAATATTTGGATTTATCTCACGAGATTGTCGATATGTGGAATGTGGATTCGGTAATAATTGTTCCGATAGTCGTATCTGTTCACGGATTGATAGCCAGGAGCCTCGACCAACACCTTAAGAGGCTCACGTTAGATGGCTGGATCAAGGGTCTGATACAGAAGGCAGTCCTTCTTGACACGGCACGCATAGTGAGGAGGTTCCTGTCTTTGGAGCCCTAACCACCGGTTTCTTGGTCCCTGTACCCGAAGTCAGTGGTCCACTATTTTTTATATTTTTAAATGTATTTGTTTTATATGTATATTTAAAAATGTAATCTATATGTATATACAAAAGGAATAAAGAGAATAATAATGATAATGATGATAATGGTGAAAATGATGAAGATGATGAAAATGATGAAAATGATGAAAATGATGAAAGTGATGAAGATGATGAATTGATGAAAGTGATGAAAATGATGAAAATTATGAAAGTGGTGAAGATGATGAAAATGATGAAGATGATGAAAATGGTGAAAATTATGAAAGTGATGAAAATGATGAAAATGATGAAAATGATGAAAATGATGAAGATGATGAAAATGATGAAAATGATGAAAGTGATGAAGATGATGAATTGATGAAAATGATGAAAATGATGAAGATGATGAAAATGATGAAAATGATGAGTGATGAAAATGATGAAAATGATGAAAACGATGAAGATGATGAAAATGATGAAAGTGATGAAAATGATGAATTGATGAAAATGATGAAATGATGATTATGATAATAGTGATGATAATGATGATAATGATGATATGTATATATAAAAGATTGAAATCTTATCTATCTATTATATATATATATATATAGTATATATATATATTATATATATATATATATATATATATACTATATATATATATATATATATATATATAATAGATAGATAAGATTTCAATCTTTTATATAAATTTAAAGTTATATAAATATATAAACCCAGATACTATATATATATCTATATATATATTATATATATATATAGATATATATATAGTATCTGGGTTGCTTCAAGCAATGAAAAATAAACTAATAACAAATAAAATTTAAAATAGCAAAAAGTGTCGTGACAACAAAAAGTGTCGTGACAACAAATTATGTCGCGACAATTTCCGTCTAGCCCCCTTCGTTTTTTCGTTCATATCGCGCGATAAGGAACTTCGTTCCAATAAAATTAATACGTTAACAGTGATTTATATTCACAAATAGCCGAGTCCCGCGGTGATACCTAAGTTACTCCTTATTAGATCAGCTATCTACCAGTGAAAGTGCCGTCAAAATCGGTCTAGCCGTTCTAAAGATTAGCCGGTACAAACAGAAAGACAAAAATTGAAAAAAAAATTTTTAGTATAGTCGCATGCATTTAGTAAAAAACGGTTATATTAATATTATAACAGACACTCTAATTTTATTTATTTGTATGTACAGCTGGAGTTTATATAATGTACCTACTATAATGTATACGGTAGGTGCAAGTTTTTTTTATAGCGTTCCATCTAAGATATTGTCGAAAATAACTGGTTTCGTTATTCTATATACCGGCACCTTGTGCCTAGGCACCGCCGCCAACCTGTATTTCAGGCAGTAACTTCAGGTCTTAATCGCTATAGTAAGTTAAAGGGTCTATGGTGAATGACTCTAACAAGTAAAAATAACTTTACATGTAACCCTAATGAGTTGGGAAACATGGTGTAACTAAGTCTTTTAAATCGAGGTGAATTGTCAACTGATTCATTAGTGGACAAGGTGTAGCTAACTGTGAAAGTTAAGTGAGTTTGAATGTAGCGGGCTTGAGTTGTGTTGACATTTAAATGGATAAACGACACTTAAAAGTGAAGCCAAGGATAAGCTGAATTGTTTCTTTGGTTGAACTACATTTGAAGAACAAATCAACTAAGATATTTGCATTGTGTTGGTAGTGAGTACATTTACTTCAATCAGGGTGTTATGAGCTTATTACTAAGGAAAGTCATGTCAGCAAAGCGTTAGGAAGTCGTAGGAAGTGTTAAGGAAAATTGCGGGTTAATCCGCTGTTATAAGGATGTTTTAATCATGTAATTTTTAAATTTATTATTATCTGCCTGAAGACTTCCTTGGTAATCGTTAATACACGAAAAAAAAGGAGGACGATTACTTGAGGACAGAAAAAACGGATAGGGGAAAGAGGGAAGGTTTCCCATCTCGGGTCTGAAGCACGGGATTGGGACTGAAGGACCTCAAAGAAGCTCGGGCGGGTTGGTTCTAACCTCAGTGGCAAATCTATGATTATAAATAAACCTTGATAAAAAGTAAATGTGCGAGTTTTATAAATACATTTCGAGTGCTTTATGAATTAAATACTTATTTCTTAATTGCTTCAATGGCCAAGCGGAACGTGAGAAAATCTACACGGCTAAGAGTTATGCATAATATTGTTTGGAGTCAATTAGTTACTAATCAAGAAATATAATATTATATTTACCACTTTACAGTTGAAAGAGGTACATAAACCTAAGGATTTTTAATATTTATCGTCTTCCGGATTTTGCAGTCTGGGGATATAAACGCTAAAAAACTTACTTGAATTATAATTTAACGCTCTTGATAACTTAGCGACTTGAACTTACCTGAAAAAATACAAAAAAAACATTAGGACAAACTTTTTAAAACATTTTGTTCCACGACATATAAGACATACATTAAATATTTACGTTTGGTTCTATTTGACTTTTTTTCTAATCGCACCCTCACAAGTCATTCTAATATAGACAAAGTGGCTACTGCCGACAGCGAGTGTTGTACGCGTCAATGTATTTGATGCGGTTTTTGTTTTGCATCTACCCACGATATGCATTTGTGTAATGTGACTGTTTAATTTGTTTATTTCATTGTAATCGATGACCTTGATGCACGGTAAATCTCAAATGAGATTGTGATTGCATCAATTTTAAGCACTTTTGTAATTCTCATAATAAATGATTAAATTAAAAAGAATATAAACCTTAGATCTTACGAATTAATTAAAGAATACCACACATATTCGTAGCGTTGTATTAGATATCTCAGTAACTATAGTTCTACTATTTTAGATTGTGTATGTTCTCTGAACTATCTTTATACTTATACTCATATACCATTTTCACCTGATAGATTATTCTGAACTTATCTGGCAGATATCTAAAGATTTCGGTTTCACAAGTCTCGGATGGAGAAATTTGTATGTTAGATAAACTTTTATCTATTAAATAGTGCTATGTGTTAACTATCTGAAACTTTATCAGGTACTGGCCCTAAGTGTAGTCGTTTGTTATGTATTTTACACTGACTTAATTTTGGACTGTTGAGTTCAATAACCATGAAAGTGTCTTTTTATGGCTTTTTTATATGGACGTTGAATATTAATTAGCAAAGGTATTAAAAATTAATAACACCTGGCCTACGATGTTGCAAAATACTTAAAACATATGTCGAGCTTATAAATAAATATAGATTACGTCATACAAACAAGACACTAAACAAAATTTTAATTATAAGAGGGTTTTTTTCAATCTGTCTACTCTGAGGTATTTCTATTCGAGGGAAATAATTTTATGGTGAACCAGATAAATAGTTTTGCACCTGATTTATTTTTTCTATAGAAAGGATTAGTATATTTTGTTTGTTAGTAGTAAAAGCTCTAGTGTGTAGTTCGGGATCAAACAATACATCAAACTTTTGCGTTTATCTAGCTAGCCTATCCATCCACTCAGGAAGTGAACTTAGTATATTTCCAACATCTCTAATTTTCTTCTGGTCAATTTCGTTGCGAGTTCCAAGACAGTTTATTTTTCTCCAAGTGTCATAACTGTGCCTAGTGTACAGGGGTAGTCCCATTTTCTCTCTTAATTGACTCAATATAACACTTTTATATCATGGGAAAATAAGACGACAATAAACTCTTAACTAATACAAAGTCTTAGGTATTTTTTCCCAACAATACGGTTATATTACGGAGGCATTATGTACCGGTCTGAGCGTGGCACGGCCGGCCAAGGTTACAGGTACCGCAGTGGGTAACAGCAAGTCGTACGACGATCTAGCGAGCACGAGAGACGCTCGTCACGTTTTAGATTTCATACTTGTTTACCCGCGTGTTTTATCCTTGCAGATTCAGACAGAAACAGTAGGTACTATTTTATCATGTAAAAGTGTGTTGAATTACAAATTATATATTTTATAGTCGCTTTTGACAGCGGCTTCGGTTTTGTGTATCTTTGTATATGATGAACAACCATCTAATAAAACCTTACTTACAACTATTTTCATTTACAAAATTGGAATATAATTACCCAAGTATTCATAAACTAAACTTAGATATTATTATTTTACATTATATTCATCATAAGTATTTTATTATGTCGTGCTGTATTAGTAAACGATAATATCAAGCTATCGTCCAATATACAGAATCAAGTTTGTTTGTCAACTTTTCTCATTACAGTTTTGTCAACCATTTTGTGCATATGGCCACACCGATTGAGTGCAGGACGTCAGTCTTACTTTGTTGGACTACCATTTTATTACATTCACATCATTTGGTATCAAATAAATTGGGTGTTACGGATACTATTAAGATTTTTTTCACACTAATGTATTAACTACATCCTATAAAATATCCATATATATATTAATAATATGTGAAGCAAAAATGTTGTACCCCTTTTTACTACAATTATGCGAATGGACGAGTATGAAATGTAGCACAGATAGTGATATTACAAAATCACGATTGTATACTAAAAGCTAGTAGCGGAACAGTTATTGCGATTGGCAAGTCAGTACCAAGTTGTAACCAGGTTTGGGATAATCATGCTGCGTTAGAAACCGAAGCGGTAATTTCGCAATGGAAACCCTTTCTAGACCTCCGTTCGAATGTAGGCTGTTAATAAACGGTTTTCAATAGCTTTCCAATAACTAGATATATTTGTATTTGGATTAAGAAAACTTGAGTTGTTAGGATTCCTTTCGTATACAAGTTTGTTCTGAGGCTTGGGGGGATCGTTGCGATGCATGATCCGTTAATGGATGAATATTGAAATATCCACATACTTCCGTTGGTAACAACTCCTGGACATGTCTTTTATATCCTCTTTGTTAAAGAGCTCTTAATTTTGTCTTCGTATAAATTTGAAAGACTTATATGAAAACTTTTTTAATCTGTAGTCATCATAACAATTTAGTTTTTAATTGCCCAGATGAACGGTAATTCTAATAATCACATAAAGGAAAAAAGGATTGGAAGGATGCAAATGAAAAAAAAAACAAAAGGTTATGATAATCTCGACATGAGCCATCTGATAACAGCGTTTGCTAATAAGTCGCGAGTTTTCGGAAGGCGGGTCATTGACCAGTATTTATGTCAAAAAACCGAGAGTCACTGTGACACGGAGTTCAACATACAAATAGAACTTTAAAATTGCCTATGGTCACTTTTTTATTACAATTGCACTAATGTTTTATTAAGGTAAATTTGGCTGAGCTATTGCAAGTTTGTATTCAGCAGGGGTTGGCAATATCGGAACGAATTGCGAAACAATCTAGTTTTATTAGTAGTTACAAAGTATTTGTCTTCAAAGATTAAAATGAGACAGGATACATAGGAGGATTTTTTGTTTTAAGTAACGGTGTGGATAGCTGACACTATTGCACTTTAAGTTATATTAAGAATTACATAAAACATTATTACCATCAGTGGTAAACTATGGCCTGGTTTACACGGAGTTCTGTAAGTTAAAAGTTCAGCTGTTAAATCTACCCATAGAGTACAAAATATTTATAGTGATATTGCCTCTCATAACAAATCAAATAACCTTGTTACTAAATAGAAAAATAAGGAAAACCGAAGTAATAATTTTACGGGTTTATTTGATGTAGCCTATGACACAAATAATGAGGCTTGCTATAGGTAAAATCGATTCGGTAGATCCAAAGATTAATCACTACAACCTCACAAACTGCCTCTTTATAATATTAGAATATATTTAGGAATAAAAATAAATGTAATATTTGATCAAATCCTTCGAGTTTTTTTGGCTTAACTTTTAATAACAATAAGAGATCTTAAAAAATTGGTCCAGTCGTTGGAAAGTTAGCATGGTTCATATGGTGTAACTAACCATAACATTTTATAGTACAAGGTTGGAAAACACCTGAGTCCTATTTTTAACAGACTTCAATAAAGGAGGAGGTTATCAATTCGACCGTTTTTTTGTTTGTTACCTCATAACTCTCGACTCATAACTTTCGACTAGGTGAACCGATTTTGATGATTCTTTTTTTATTTGCTAGTGCATCCCGTGTGGACCCATTTCAATTTGGTCCACTTCTTGATGTCGGTATTTTTTTGTTAAAATTTGCGATTATATCTTGCAAACTTATTGTTAGTTTGGCTAACAAAATTTTCTATTACGAGAGCAATGGAATCGATTTATTTAATATACGTACATTTTTTATATATATATATATAAAAACTTAAAAGAAGAAAGCTACATGAAATAAAACTGAATTGAAAGTTGCCTAGAATGTATACGTTAAAAAGACATATGACCAATTCGGAGGACACATTTCATTGCCTGCTATAGAGCATGACCTTTAAATATTCTACGACATTTCGGAGATTTCTAGTCATTTCATGAGATTTATTTCTCAGAATTGAACAAGTCACAAGATTAAAGTAAGTATAGCAAATATTTGTAGTCAGTACGAGTGGTGGAGCAACGACCGATTATTTGGCTAATGTAAACTGGTAACCAGGTAATGACTAATTAATTAATTATTTAGTTGTGGGGAACACGGTGAGATCGAACTTACAAATCTACTACCATATTAAAGCGGGATAGAGTGCAATTATATATAATATAATCACAACTTGGTGACAATTTCCTATCATCTATCGATTCTTTTTTTTTATTGAATAGGGGGCAAACGAGCATACGTATCGCCTGATGGTAAGCCATTACCGCCGGCCCGATACCAGAGGCATCACAAGTGCATTGCCGACCTTTGGGGGAGGGGACGGGGTACGGTACTCATTTTCTATTATAAATAACATAAAGCATTCAACGATAGCAAAATACATTGGAAAGTGATTTCTTCTCGTATGAATCACACAATATTAAAACATAACTTTCATAGTGAGTCATCCACACTAGTCAGGTTTGGCACTTTTGGACCACTTGAGTGTCTGCTGTGGTCACTAACTGGTTATAATATAGATAAATTATACAATCAACTTGCTGCGGAACCATGCGTCACAGGTACCGAATCGACTATGACACGCGACTGATGTTCCTTGAAATAATTACTTACTAAGAAGGAAGATTGTATAGTTTGCTGGCAGACATGTAATTCAATGTGAGTGATTAAATAATGATATTAGGTATTTCAAATCCATCCAATCTAGTATGAAAAAATTTATATATTACTAACATACTAGCGGTTACCCAGAGGTCGAAATTCGACCACAATTTATTTAATTTTCATTTCCTTAACCTTTTTCGCACTCTACCTTCATATAAACTAACTGTTCCAAATTAAATACTCCTCCATTCGCATAATTTTCATGAAAGGGATACAAAGTTTTCGCTGCACTTATTCAATGTTTAGATGTTTATTTACTTCTCATTAGTACTTTTCTTTTATGCATTTATTCTCATTCATACTAAACGAGTATATAAAATTATTATACGCATAAACATTGCAAGTTACATAATAACTAATCGGCAAGATTCTCTGTCAATTCGAACGAATTACTTCACTTCTGTGTTGTTCTCACATGTCTGCGAGCAGATTTTAGATTAACCATTATTGATTGTGGAGATTTGTTTTCCTACACATACGAATATTCACAAATTCATATTGTCATTACTAGTACTAGATAGTAAATACTACAAACATGAGATTATCATAATATACAAAAACATAAGAGTAGTAATATGATAGTGAAAAAAAAGGTAATTTCTTTTTCTATGAACATTTTTATTTGATAAACTGGATTACTTTAACTGTTTAACTACGATATTTATAGTTATACTTTATCTTGTGCTAATAGTTCTTAAAAAAAGTAAAAAAATTAGTCAGTTTTCATCTTTCTGATCTGAAAAAAATCGATTGTTCGATTTCAAACTCCAATGCGAAAAAAGACAAAGTAGGCTTTAGTTTGCAGAATTTAGAGCTGGAGAGACAAACCCACAGGGAGCTTTCAGTTTCAGCAAACAGTTTAAAACAATGCGAATATTAAAACCAGTACTGGTTATTGATCATGATTATATAAATACAAGTTATATCGCAATTGGAGTGGTGGTAGTTTTATAAAATCGTCGTATATGAAACCGACATTAAATAAGATAAAATGCTGTAAAGATTAAGTTATTCAATATGGGCAAATTAATCCACAAAGGGCTTTGGGCAACGGATAAAGAGGTTATATTTTTATTAGTTTACCTACAGAATATAACTGCTGGATTGATAAGTAAAACAGTCATAACACAAGACAGTTAAACCAATCTTCTGAGACAAATGGTAGTTCTATGTTTATGACTAGCTGACCCACGCAACCTCGTTTGCGTCTTATACCTAACCCGTAGCATGAAAATTTTCGCAAAATAAGTAACTTTTCTGGTTGATTTTTACACCTTGTGTCCGAAAAACCCAAATATCTTACCCTATCCCTATTTTTTTCCAAAATAAAATATAGCCTATGTTACTCGTGGATAATGTAGCTTTCGAATGTTGAAAGAATTTTTAAAATCGGTCCAGTAGTTTTTGAGCCTATTCATTACAAACAAACAAACATACAAACAAAGTTTTCCTCTTTATAATATTAGTGTAGATGATTCATTTAATTTACGTGTTGTAAACTTTGAAAGATTAGAGTCAGCGAATCACATCATTTCTTACAATAGAGATTACAATGTAGTTAAATCAAAAGGAACTAACTAATCTATACCGAGTAGTAAATTACTCTGGACAGCCTATTTATTTAATCGCATTGATCTCACTCAGGGTTGAATATACTTTGTACTGTAATGGACTTTATAAGCTAGTAGATTTTGCCGACGGCTCCGCTCGCGAGTATGTCGGTTATCACGGTAAAGTAAAGAGTAGCTTGTGTACTTCCTCAAGAATCAAAGTATCTTCATGTCAAATTGCAGCGTTTAAGCCGTGAAAGTGAACAGACAGACTGAGTTACTTTCGAATTTATAACTATAAGCTTAATGCTAACTTTATCGGAAAATTGAATATTAAATTGTCTAATGAAATTCTGGTCCATTAAAAGGTCGTAAAAACTCAATTAGCGCGAAATCGAACATTCGATCACTGCCAATTTCCGATCGCGTCCCTCGACTTAAGACCGACTAAAAATTGTTTTGTACCTAATGGAGACCTGACCCCATAGCCAAGTTGTAAGCGTTTTTCTTTCTGCAATCGTTAACGCCTAAATTCTCGTATGTCATTGGCTAATCTTAGACTTTATTACAACGCCACAACGGTACCTAACGGTGCATACGTTTGCCTATAATAGGCCAATACCTCCTTTTTATGAAGGTGCCCATGTCCAGCAGTGGACGGGTAAAGGTTGTTGATATAAAATATTTTTTAACCGACTTCAAAAAAGGAAGAGGTTATCAATTTGACTGTACTTTTTTATGTTTGTTACCTCATAACTTTCGTCTGGATGAGCCAATTTTGATGATCCTTTTTTATGTGAAAGCTGGTGCTTTCCGTATGGTCCCATTTCAGTTTGGTCCAGTTCTTGAAGTCGTTTTCTTTTTGTTAATATTTGTGATTATTGTTCTAGATATCTTATTTCACTGACTTCCTTTCTGATTCCAAACGTATTGGTATCGGACCCGCAACATTCGACATATTGGCAGACTGTAACGTAACTACTTTTTTAAAATAAGGGTACAACAATACTGAATATTTTCATCCGATAATACTAGAAGCATTTTGTGACTCTATCTTCAGTAGAATTGATACTGACAACGGACGGAATAGGAGACAGAGTAGGCAAGCCTGATCATTTCAGACTTTCATTACAAACAGCATTGATTGAACAACTTCTTGAATCATAATTAGCTAGCGGTAGCTCCAATTTAATCAACTGGTTCAGTTTCCCACGGTACATACAATCTGATCTGCGAGTAACCATGATTTCGGCAATTAATATTGTCTCTCGACCGTACAGTGATCTTGGCTATTTAGGCCATAATTAGCATACAAGTCACAATTAATCAATTTCAACTTTAAAGTGCTAATAGTAGATGTTGATATCTTATAACTGTGCTTATTTAGATACTAGCTGAACCGCGCAACTTTGCCTGCGTCTCTTATTTTGCCTAGTAGGACATCATACAGCGTGGCAAAATTTAATTATCATTTAAAGGTAATAATAAATGAGCCAAACTTATGAGATGTGACATGTTTTGTTAACTTTCAAGGGATCAGTTCTATAGTACATTTATTTTGCCCATCTATGGATAGACGGATTCTCTCTAAAGAAATAATTTTCGCCCGTTTTTGCAATTATTCATTATTGATAGGTACTCTCTACATATTGATCGTATATCTAGCCTGCCTTCTTCGATAAATGGAAATATCAAACACCTTTATATTCGGACCATAGTCATTGAGATCAGTGCCTCCAAACAAACAAACACATCATCACCTTTATATTATAAGTATAGATACCTTGACAATATGATTTGACGAAGTCGAACGCTGAAGACTTCGAAGGGCGATTGAACGACAAATAAAAATGAACGGTAACGGCTCTGTAATTAAGTTTTTTATTGTTCTGTCAACGTTCGTCTGACTGGGTCACTCACCCACTATTATGTGTCGTGTGGGTGGTTAATTTGAAAGCGTACCGTTTAAAAATAAACTGGAGTCAAAGAAAACCTTGTTGTAATTATACGATAGTGCGTTGAGTAAAAAGCGAGTGCAATTATAATTCTATATACGTAGCTAAGCATAAGTTATTAGGTTATATGTCACACGTTGTAGGTTTTACCTAAAGAAAAGTCTTATATTGTCTTTGATAAGTCATAAAAACAGTTTTTAACAAGGTAACCCCGTTAGCTCTATAGCGCTAGGTTCGCTATTTTTTGTTCTATCTAATTCTAATTTATTAATAACAATGAAATTTACAAAACAAGCAAGTTTTCTTTATTAGCAGTTCAAACACACTTTTACGTTACAATAGTTTTCCTAGTCGTTTCCTGGTAACATTGTATAAAAATCCAATACAACAAAAGGTTCCTTACAAATATCATTGTTACGCTTCAACTTATTTTACATACACACATGTGTGCAAGAAACCTTTGTCCACATTTATAAAATAATACTATACACGTAAATGCAACACAAATGCAAACTTGCTGGGGTTTTACCCATGTCCGAGTATAGCCATAGCTTTGTAGGATTCTAAACATGTTCGAAGAAGTGTGGATGATAAACAAATAACTGTTTGTATCATTGACGTGTGGAGCCAATTTTAATGGTAAAAACAAATTATAAGTAGTTCTAACTTAAATTGACTTTTGATTACTCCTAATGTTCAAAGAAAGGAAATTCTAGTTAACACTGGCAACCCAAAGAAGCGGCATCAACATAAACCTATTCATGGGTTTTCATCATGTTAAGTCAGTCGTAAGACTGAGTTTATTTCGATTTAAATTACAACACTCTATCTCTTCTGATGGACCATAACATTTTTTTTATGAAAAGAGCAGGCTTATAAATTCAGGATTGTTTGTGTGTGTATGTTTGTGTGTGTATGTGTATGTGTATGTGTGTGTGTGTATGTGTGTGTGTGTGTGTGTGTGTGTGTGTGTGTGTGTGTGTGTGTGTGTGTGTGAACTGTTGTGATTCGAAGGTTCATGAATTTGATTTGTGAATTAAATTTATGGTTCAACGTTTCACTTTTAAAATTTTAAACCAACCTTTGTTATTTTAACGTATATCGTATCATATAACTCAAACTTCATAATAGCGGGGCTCTTTATGTTGTACCGCAGACGTGGTTGAGGCTCCTAACAAACATAAAATTGAATTTTACATCCCTGTGTTAGAAAATAGACACTTTTATTGCATCCGCAACAAAGTAATTGAATGGGATTCTTGTGTTGTACTTTTCAAATACATATTAAGAAATAACCGGCCTGTACATTATAGATCATATTTGGCGCAGTTCCAAACCACGTTATGGCAATATAAAATGATGAGTTTCAATAAAAATAAAAGAAACTGAACTTCATATCCTAAACAATTAACACGCTCATTCAACAATATCTTTGAAATGTTTTTATTTCTTTGTGTTTAAACCGACCAATTATGTTTTAAAAAAATAATATATTAAAACCAAAGAAGCTACAAAGAACATAACACACAAACATATGTTTGCGGAAATTTGAATGAGCATAAAAGCGACCTTGTTACGGGGGATTTTTATCAATAATTTGAATATGTAGTAGGTGGACCCGTAAATTGACAATGCATTTTGACTACAAATGAGAGTAACGCATATCGTCGTACCTGGTACTGAGACGCCTGTGTATTTGTGTATTAGTCCGTATTGAATATGTTTTAAGAATTATATTAGGTACATTATTTTTATTATGCACAAAACTTATATTTACACCAAAAGCATGACAGAAACCTGCCAAACTTTTTGCAATGTAACTGATAGCACTAACTCCAAGTAAAAGCGGGAAAACAGCTGGAAAATTAACGAGTATTGTTGTGTTAAAAAATTTTTAAATGATATCTGTAGAGATGAATCGTCATCTATAAATTTACTACATGTTCAAAATTCCTCTTTATTACATCAACATGGAAATTACTTTGACTATGAATGATAGAAATTGATAACTCATAAACTAATCAATAACACAATAAACTCCGAGCCATTGATTGTGACTATTATAGACCACGATCAATCCAATAGCTACTGACAACAAATTACAACTATAATTTCTAAGAAAAAATCACTGTTTACTAAGAATATGCTTGTTTTCCCACGGCCCTTTGCTAGCTGTGTATTTAATATGTACATACATACATATTTATAATATAATCACGTGACAATGGTTGTAAAGTTTTTTAAATCTAAAAAAGTTGTTTCCCATAATGGAACAGTGGTGAGATAATAATAAAACGTTTGATGACTTCGTTTTTATTGATGTTTAGCCGTTTTCTGCTAGTTGATTTGATTCTATTCTCACTACTACGTTGCCAAGGGTCATAGCGTGATATTTCACTATACATTATCTTTCTCATAGAGTAGTTTTGTATATAGTGATAGGGTCTATAACAATATTACTTTTTCAAATCTGATTGTCTTATAGTCAAGTGTGGTTAAACAAACAATATAAAAATCACTTCAGATTTATTATATCAATTTTTGTAATATCATACTCCTAAAAAAATAAAACATAATTGAACAACTATTATTATTATAATTGACGAATATGTTAGGATTTTATAAAGATCGATTTTACGCTTGACTTGAACACACGATATCAAAAAATATAACCTGTTTCAAAGACAACTTTTGTAACGTAGGCAATGCAGATGCGAAGATTAACTATATTTTATTGTTGATTTATTCGTGATGTCGTGAAGTTGAACAGAGGGTAGGTTGTCGTTTCTTTGTTACTAAATTTTGCGCGCGGCTCCGCCCGCATGTTTGTCGGTTATCGCAGCTAAGAGTAGCCTATGTCTTTCCTCAAGAATCAAGGTGTCTCCATGGCAAATTTCATTGAAATCGATGAAGCGGTTTGGCTGTGAAAGCAGTACAGACAGACAGAGTTACTTTCTCATTTATAATAATGAATATAACGTCATTTCCATCTATACATACATATTCCAGTATGTATAGATGGAAATTACGATATTTTCAGTCTTAAAAAATAGTATACACAGTTTGCTTTTGAATAAATTTTAAGCTACAATCGACGATTACTCCAAGTACACAAAATCCAATGGTTTAGACGACTTGACAGGAAGATCAACACTTTGTTAGATTTATACCAGTTAGCCTCAGTTATAGATCTGTACAGCATAGAGATTTTACGGCAACGCGGTTTATATATTAGTCCAAGAATATCAGTTATAAGCGACAAAATTACAAATTATAAATAAGTTTCTTGTTACCAGCAATAACTCAGTCGATTTCACCCTACAAACATTAAAGGCAGTATCGCTACTAATACAAGCTTTCACAGCGCCATAAAACCATGATGTTTCACCATAAACCATGGTGATAAAGTCAACAAAGGGCGTGTAACTTAACGTATTCGTTACGGTTCGTTTCACAATTAACCTGCTTTACGATCTAGTAGAAACGGTCAGTTATCAGTGCACCGTATCAGTTTCTTAGGAATTTCGTTCGAATATTTACTTTTTAGAAGTTTCTGAGTATCAGTAAGTAGTTCAAATAATTCCAAGATATACACCGGACTAATGGTGCTTTTATAACGATCTGTAGACACTGATAACGTCACGTGTAACTTTATTAGAAAACTTGTTTTATTCTACGGTGTTCGATGTGTGTACTCCACTGGGAGTGGTGGAAAAGGTATTGCACTGTATAAAAAAGTAGGACACAGACACTTGTAAGAGGGTCGCCTTCAATATTATGTTTATGACAAAGCAACACAGGCTGGCAGACCTGACAGGAGAAGCCAGTCTTTCCCAGATACAAAACAGGTTCATTTGTTGCGAGGGGGAAATTTTTACACACACATTTTGCTTACATACAAAAACAATCGCCTATCACTACGAACTCACACATAACATTAAAAAAACATTTATGTGTGTGTTACCAGGGTTGATATTAACTCTAGTATTTATATCAGCTGTTTACTACTTATCCATAATACAAGCTCTGCTTAGCTTGGGACTAGATGTCGTTGTGTGTTAGATGTTCGGAATATTTATAATTTTTTTATTCATTATTCACACACACACACACATGTATAAATTCTGTACAACAATATGTAACGCGTATGACCAATTGTGCTCATACTTTGACAGAGTATGGCTATTCCATACCGTTTTGTCTCTATGGTTTGTGATAGTCAGATCGCAAAAACGGCCAATATAGATTTTTTTATGGACATGTTGTGTCACGTCACGTTGCCTGACTACAAATTCGGAAAAAGTGTAGTATGTTAAATTATAAAATGCGTAAAGCAGTCAACTATTTGCTAATAGCGGTAGATGTGGATTGCCCAAGACCGGGATTGTTAGCGCTCCTTGGATAACATCTTTGTTCAGTGGACGACGAAAGGCTGATTGCTTGGTAAGATGGTCATACCAACTCATTTTTTGTGCATATGGGAAACCCTTCGAGCCAGGTCAAGGATACTCAAGAAAATAAACAAATGAAAAAAGAAACATTTCAAATTCATGTGAAACCAAACTGAGCCAGTTTTAAATGTTTGTTAAGTGGGCATATTTATGTTTGTACTTGGTAAGTAGGTTACACCATAACAGAGTAATAAAGCAGAGTTATGCCTTAACTACTTAATCTTTAAAAATAATTAACTGTATTTAACGACATGGAAAATGCGATCACGTATGGGTTGGAGGTTAATTGTGAACCATAAACGTTATAAAAATGATTTATAAGTTTTTAACTAAATTGTTGCTTGAGGCGTTGATACATTTTAACCCATAGCGGTGAACATCTGTGCTATGCATTTCCATTCAATATTTGTATATCTCTTACTAGTTGAGCCGCGCAGCTTCGTCTGTCTTCCAAAAGGAACAAAACCCGTTTCTTCATTGACCATATTTGTTATATGCCTTTCTCGATAAATAGGATTAACTAATATGCAACACTAAAAGAATGTTTCATTTCGGACCAGTAGTTCCTGGGACTAGCGTGCTCAAACAAACTCTTTAAAAAGACAAGTACCTACTAGCTTAATCCGACTGCGTAAGGAGGAGTGTTAAGTCTATGTAAATTAATTTTGTACGCTTTGAAGACTAATTGGCTAGATAAATTTTAACTTTAATGAGGGACACTGGGTATATATAAAAAAGTTAAAATTATTGTTTGTTTTTTGCTCATATTAATACAGCTCAAACTAACCCATTACTTCTTAATATATTCACAATACTAAATGTGTATGTTTATTATAATATCATGTACTCGATTACGTCAAAGTGATACCGACTACGATATATCTCACACAATATGTATATACATACATACATAATATATACACATGTACGTTTTCCGTATAACTGTTAATTAGAGTTTCTATTAGAAGATTTATCGTAAATTGTCTTTTAAAATTAGAACTATGTATACAAACAATCACACGATAAGCGCTGACCCGACTCACACCGACATCAGCTGACGTCAGTGACACCTGGCCCACATGCTAGTAGGTGCTCCTGTTTGCTGTAAGGTGGTCGGACACATTGGGCACATGTGTATAGAAAAAGTAGTTTTTCAATTTGTAAATTGCACATCAATAGATGCAACGGAAGTTACCAGTTGCTATTGCTGATTAATTTACAAGCTACAATTTAATACTATCGAATTATTTTAGTAAAAACTAATTTCATTTCCGTTGAAGATCAGTACTATGTTTCTATGCAAGAAATATATTTTAAAAGTAGGATTTATTCGCTTTGAGTGTTATTTTTACTAAGTAGAATAGTTATATCAGGTATTTTTAATTTTACCTTTATTAAGTAACAAAAAAAAATTGTTTGTCTAAATCTATTTACTTAATACCATGAAAACTTTTCAGTAAAACTAAAAAGTCGCTTTGTAACTTACACGTACTCCACGCGTGTTTATACGCAGGTTGACGTTTTCAGTTATCGTCAAATCTATATACCAAGTGCGTGTTAAGTTAAGCTTACGATTCCTATTTTTAGGTTTTATGCATATTAAGTTTTTGTAGCACTGTGCAGTACTATAAGTTTTATTTCTGGAAAATTACCAAACTTATTAAATACAAGCATGCAATACTTTAACTTGTTTAAAGAAGGCGAGGTGTATTAACACCGCGGTGTAATGGCATTCCAACTCGTTTCATTTTACCCACTTATGGTAAAACATCTTGTGTTACAATAACACAACTGACACGGGTGTGTAACGGCGCGTGCGTAAGGCAAAAACGACGGATCATGTAGCATTGTTTGTTATTGTAAAACTGTGAAGTTTTCCGTTTGTATGCAACGTCGTTGAAGTAACAAGTTCCGGTAAAACAAAACATGAACATAATCTTTTAATTGTTACACTACTGTAATCTATGGCCTCGGTGGCGTAGTGGTAGCGTATGCGACTGCCAAGCTTGAGGTCTCGGGTTCGATTCCTGGGTCGGACCAAATGTTTGTATGATCTACAAATATTTGTTTCGGAGTTTGGGTGTTTTCTATGTATAATATGTACGTATTTACAAAAAAATAATACATATAAGTATTTATTTCAGTTGTCTAGTACCCATAACACAAGCTCTGCTTACCTTGGGACTAGATGGTGTTGTGTGTTAGATGTCTGAAAAAAATATTTATCATCAAGAGTTTGTGAGGTTGCAGGGGGTGACCTATGGATCTATTGAACGGATTTTGAAAATTCTTTTAACACTTTATTTGTAAATGTTATAGGATTTATATTAAACCGATACCCGACATCCAAGAGGGCGTAGCCGTGGGTAAAAGCAACTATCTACATCATTGTTATTGTTATCCGAACGATAAAACGACAGTTTTTTCTCGTTTTTTTGCTGCATTATTTTCGAGTAGTTTATCTACTACTATCCCTTCCTTTTAAATAAATACGCATATTTATCAAAAAATAATTAAATATTCATCACAATAAAACGGGTTTCCGAATACGTGACCTCAATACTTTTCATTGATATGCAAATAAATTTGTTTTATCTAAACGCCAGAATCACAAAACTGGTTATACATATCAAAACTTCCTTCATTTTAAACGCACACCAATAACAATAATAGTGTTGGAATATTTTACCTTTTTTTTTTTTGTTATTGAAAGGGGCAAACGAGCAGACGCATCACCTGATGGTAAGCGATTACCGCCGCCCATGGACACCCTCAACACCAAAAGCGTTACAAGTGCGTTGCCGACCTTTGGAGAATGGGGAGAGGGAATGGGGGAAGGGGTTGAGGTGAAACACAGCGCAAGGGCGATTTCACACCGGTTTTCTGTGAGGCCGTGGTATCACTTCGGTCGAGCCGCCCGGAGTGATACCACTGCATTAATTCATGGCGAAGCGTGGCTCTCCCACGAAAAGAATTGTTGTACAGTATTACATACAAACTTGAAGGTACATTTAATAGTTTTACATGGCAAGTCATCGACTAAAATACAATGCTTCTGATTTTATCGATATTATTAAACAATAAATGCATTATAAATTCATCATGCTTCCGTTGGAGTTGCCGAAAGACGCATGTCGATGAACAGTTACAAACAAACTGTTTAGAGTAAGACCACCCCACACTATGTTTATTAAAGATAGTACTGTCCAGTGAACCATGCTCTTTTTTAGAATATACCTAGATGTTATTTACGATGCCCCTTGCAGCTAACTTCACGCCGGTCAACTTACACTAAATACTACATTTAGATACGTGTCAATGAATCGAATATTGCACTTTCTACTTTACAAATAAAACAGATTTAAACATAAGCTAATCTATTAAATAAGTAAGTTCATCGGCCCTGTTGCATATGAAACAAAAACACAATGCGAAACACCGCATTGCAGACATCCTACGAAGCTATGAGAGAACCATTACAGCAGGCTGCCCAAAGGCAAAACTATTCATTATAGAAGGTCGAGCCTTCATTCAAACTTTGATTTATTCGTTTTATAACAGACGATCAATCTACTATTGTCTCAGTTGTATTCATTGGGGATATGATGGCTTTACATCAATTTATAATACGAATTATATGTAACAGTGTTTCTGTTTCAATTAATAGCGTGAGAGACATTTTTGTAACTATGTTCAAAGAGATTGTCGGTTGACATATAAACGTTAATAAGAACGTATTTAGGTCATTAACATTGAACCTTCCATCAAATATGTTACTGTTCGTAAATTAATTCTGTATACGGACAACAGGACATCCTGATCCTATATTGATTGAAATATTGTAATCAATAAAGTTTCCAATACTTAATTTAATAATTCTTCTAATTTTTTAAATTATTCGTAGGTAGTTATGTAGTACTTTATGAAAAAAGGCACACTTTAGCTGTATTTATTTTATTGAATCTTAAAACTTGGTGTCTAAATATATATATATACATACACAATGGCTGCCCCTGCAATGGCGATTATCAGATAAATTAGATATAAATAAATTAATATTTCAGACATCTTACATACAACGCCATCTAGTTCCAAGCTAAGCAGAGCTTGTGTTAAGGGTACCCCTTAACAACTGACAGACAGCTGATATAAATATATATATATATATATATACTTTTTTATTTGTAAATACATACATATTTTACATAGAAAACACCCAAACTCCGAAACAAATATTTGTAGATCACACAAACATTTGGTCCAACCCGGGAATCAAACCAGAGACCTCAAGAACAGCAGTCGCATACGCTACCACTGCGCCACAGAGGCAGTCTATAGCAGCATAGCAGATATATCAATATATTAACAATTTGTCGTGCGAAAATTGGTCACTTGTGGCAATGAAAATTAATACGAGTATAACACCGATATAAATCTATTCGATGGTTACAAAAGCGGTATTTCAATTAGTACCTGAAAGAAACGGGTGGAATGTCACAATATTCTCACGAGTTGAAATGAAAGTCGTCCAACTATTCACTTTTCTTCCGCCGATAGCGCTTGGAAATACAAATAAGGTCATTATGAGGCTAATGCTATGTGCCTAGATCGTTACCGAGGTTAATTACCTTTGAGATGTACGGGTTCTATTACAGGTGTGGTTTCTTTCACTAAAGAGAATGTCTCTTTCAGTTTGTCTGGGTGCAATATATATATTACTCGCGACACGGTCCGACTTAGGTGATACGTAAATTTTTTAAATTCTCGGATTACCTCTGCATGTATTAAACCTATGATCCTTCCTCATGAATCATTCTATCTATTGCTGAACACTACATTAAAATCTGTTGAGTAGCCAAAAGGAATACATTTTTTCTGTTTCCGTTACGTTTTTCGTTGGTGTTTGGCTCTTATTAGTGGCAGGCTGATCTTATATAGATTTCGTTGATATATGAGCTATATAACACTAAATTAAGTGTGTTGGACCTAAGATTTTCTGAGATTGGTGCGTTTAAGTAAATAAAAAAACTCATCAGATTTGTTAATTTAAATAATTAGTAGTTCTGTATATGGTAAGTATTTTGAAATAAGTACGCTTTTCACCAGTCTGATAACCATAGTAACATATATTGACATGCTGTACATAGTTTAGGAACATGAGCGCGCGTGAGATGTCTCAGGTACTCGTACATAGTTACAAAGGATAACCGCTTTAAAAAATAAAATACCTACATATTTTTTAAGAACTGGCATTCTATCAATACAACGTGAATATTTTTTTAGCCCAGAAATATACCGTCCCTTTTTAAAACACCCGTGTATTCAAGGGGCTCCCGTCACGTCACATCCATCATTTATCATAGATTTTCATGTTACTGCTTTATAAGATTATAGCATCACTTATATCCTTGCACAGACGATCAGTGACGGATCTGTTATATTAAATGTCCTGTCTTCTTGATGAGAATTTCGTAGCAAATATTGATGATGGATGACTTACCGACGTGGGAAGTTTGTTAAGTGAATTCTTTTTCGTTCTAAGAGTACAACTACCCTGGTCGAAAGAATTTTATTTAGGGGAATTATTAGTTCTGTAACAGGAATATAAACATTTTTCATATTTAAAATATTAATAGGAAATTTTTGTACTTATAACTTGATAAATTCTAGACATCGCTTAGTGATCGAATACCTAGGTAGGAATAAGTATTGTGTATCATTGCTTTGACCAGTAAAACTCTAACTGTCGTTCTGTAGACTTAGACTAGGTTCTTATCATTGCAACTAGCTACTTGGTTTTAGCTCTTTTACCATCTTTATTCCCCTATGTTGTAACATAAAGAAATCCAATATCACAGACTACAATATAACGCAACAAGTTTGGCCAATCCTCTTCTATACTGGATTCAGGAAGGGACCATACCAGATAGCCGGACCTATCGTAAAAGGCCTATAGAAAAATCCTAAGCAATGTCGTTTTACATCATAGCACTTTCGGTTGCGTCAAACGGATACGATTGGCCTCAGCTCACGGACTTTGATGGCACATTTTGTACGTACGTAATACTGACACAATAGTTCGTATCTGACGAAAGAATTTACAGGCTTATTTTTTAGTAAGAGACTTGAGAGGTTTCGATCGCACGGTCATGACAATGACAATAAGCTTTAGAGTTCCTTAGATGGATGGAAAAGAAAACCTTATAAAACTGTGGTACTTTTATTTGGCATTTGTCATAATAAAGAAGGATAAATAATGTTATCAGGTCAGGTAGGGAAACCTGTCAACATTCCTTGATGATTTCTTTTTTAAATTCTAACTGGTACCCGTATTACTAGGTAGAAGAAATATCGTAGTTTTGTAGTGCATACAATTATATTATTTAAGATCACGGTTTCACCCCACAGTTAAAAACAGAACAGAGAAAGTAAAAAAGAAATATTACTTTCCTAGACACTAATAACCTACATTGAAAAAGTAATTAACGTTTTTGAAACAGGTTGATATTAAGTGTCTATAGAATTAGAATTGGATCTGGTTCATTATTTGCTAGTCTTATGCATAGCACTGATCTTTACCCTCCATCATTTTTACCCCCTAATGTAATCTATCAACATCATCAATAGTAATCAAGTCCAGCTGGATAGAGACCTCGTCTTAGATAAGAGATTTTGGCCCACTATACTAGCAACACCGTATATGGTTCGTTTTAAGTATTCCTTACCATTTGCAATACGTAATGGTGTATATAACACTACACTATGTGACTCTCCGAATTCTTAATCCATTACTACACGGAGAAACCATTTTATAAACTACATTTTTATTGCCTACGGATCCTTTACCGTATAGCGATATGCTTTGGTTTATTTTACACTTCAATAGTCAACAAGAATGCGGCCTACTTAATGATAAACGGTTATACAAGTTGGGACTTTTTGCACTTGAAGAAAACAAAAAGTTTGACAACACGACATTGTGAATATAAAGAGCAAATTAGCGGTGTTGCTGCCTGGCAACACAAAGGTTACAATAAACCCACTCTCGCATACTTCAAGCTACTTAATAATGAAGCACATTGAAGTTTGAAGTACAGTTAACAACATGTAAATCTGAGTCATCAAGGTATGCAAAAATTTACTTATGTAAGACTTCGTCTCGTCTTCCTCTCGAAGTCATACTAAAAAGGACGAATACAGGAAATCTGTGTAACGGGAAATATAGGAAAAGCTCACAATTTCATTTGAGAAATTATTGAAATATCAGATGTTACATTTTATAAGCAACCAATGACAATTTATCGTTTTTTTTAAATTCAAATCTTACTTAATGTTGGAATTGAGATCATTATTACTAGTTTGTCTCCGCGCTGAGAGACAAACATCTAACCCACTATATGTGTAACACATATGTACTGTGATAATTGGTTACTAACCGGCCTTTAACGATATAATTTTATCACTTCGCACTGTTGCTCAGTTGCTAGATCAAAAGTACAATTAGAGCGCTAATGGTACCATTGCGGGCTAAACTAGTACACACATTTAATAAATTCAAATTGAAAAGAATATTACTTAGTTAGCTAGAATTTTTAAAATTCTTTTAATATTTTTTTTTTTAAGAGTATTATAATTTGTTGCCAGTAAATAACAATCTTCAAAGAAATATTACACAAACAGATAATAAAAGTTATTGATGGAAGACTCATGTGTGACGAAAACTGGAAACGGAAGAAGACATGATAGAAATAACACAAGAATAACTTACTGGTAACTTTATCACTGCATTTAATAAAAATATTATTACCTATCTGTATAGTTCAACGTTGACATTTTTGTTATTGTATCAATAACGTTTGTGGTTCATATACACACCTGGTACTAAACTAGTTCCAATAAAATTACTCGTTTATACGCGATGGATTTTTTATAGCTTCTTTTGCAATTATTAGGTAAATTACATATCGAAAACCAGTTGTAGTGAACTTAACGAAACAAAACCTGTCAGTAAGTAATATTTAAATGTCAGTCTCGTAATAAGATCTTTGCTTATCATTACAACGTCACTCGCACGACAAGATGTTTTGTCCCCCATAAAGAGGCATGGTGTATTAACATTAATTTATAAATATACGCCATGTGCACTGAATTTGGTGCGAGACTGTACCAGCTGTGTTGAAATGACAAGTGAAAGTATTAACATTACAAGTGGTAGTTTGATTAAAAAATAAATATTTGTGTTGGTTGGTTATGTATGTTCTGATTGCCTTGATACTGTATATAGATAATTTCACTTTAAAATATATATTAAATTAAAATCCACTAACATGCAAATTTTACCTATTACTCTTTCTCTCTCTCTCTCTTAAATTCTCTTCAGACACAAAAATTAAGTTATAACGGGTGATTTTTTAAGAGCTTGAGAACTTTTTTAAACAATAAAACGCATAAAATTTGCAAAATCTCATCGGTTCTTTATTTTAAACGTTAGATTGGTACATGACATTTACTTTTTGAAGATAATTTCATTTAAATGTTGACCGCGGCTGCGTCTTAGGTGGTCCATTCGGAAAGTCCAATTTTGGGCAACTTTTTCGAGCATTTCGGCCGGAATAGCCCGAATTTCTTCGGAAATGTTGTCTTCCAAAGCTGGAATAGTTACTGGCTTATTTCTGTAGACTTTAGACTTGACGTAGCCCCACAAAAAATAGTCTAAAGGCGTCAAATCGCATGATCTTGGTGGCCAACTTACCGGTCCATTTCTTGAGATGAATTGTTCTCCGAAGTTTTCCCTCAAAATGGCCATAGAATCGCGAGCTGTGTGGCATGTAGCGCCATCTTGTTGAAACCACATGTCAACCAAGTTCAGTTCTTCCATTTTTGGCAACAAAAAGTTTGTTAGCATCGAACGATAGCGATCGCCATTCACTATAACGTTGCGTCCAACAGCATCTTTGAAAAAATACGGTCCAATGATTCCACCAGCGTACAAACCACACCAAACAGTGCATTTTTCGGGATGCATGGGCAGTTCTTGAACGGCTTCTGGTTGCTCTTCACTCCAAATGCGGCAATTTTGCTTATTTACGTAGCCATTCAACCAGAAATGAGCCTCATCGCTGAACAAAATTTGTCGATAAAAAAGCGGATTTTCTGCCAACTTTTCTAGGGCCCATTCACTGAAAATTCGACGTTGTGGCAGATCGTTCGGCTTCAGTTCTTGCAGGAGCTGTATTTTATACGGTTTTACACCAAGATCTTTGCGTAAAATCTTCCATGTGGTCGAATAACACAAACCCAATTGCTGCGAACGGCGACGAATAGACATTTCACGGTCTTCAGCAACACTCTCAGAAACAGACGCAATATTCTCTTCTGTACGCACTGTACGCATTCGTGTGGTTGGTTTAATGTCCAATAAAGTAAACTGAGTGCGAAACTTGGTCACAATCGCATTAATTGTTTGCTCACTTGGTCGATTATGTAGACCATAAATCGGGCGTAAAGCGCGAAACACATTTCGAACCGAACACTGATTTTGGTAATAAAATTCAATGATTTGCAAGCTTTGCTCGTTAGTAAGTCTATTCATGATGAAATGTCAAAGCATACTGAGCAAATAATAATGCATGAAAATCATAACCTCAAAAAATCTGAGCAAATACTAATGCATGAAAATCCTAACCTCAAAAAAATCACCCAATATAAGCAATTTTTGAACTGAAACAAAATTCTAGTGTTAATTAGCGTAGCAATAAACGCGAGTAAAATTATTTTTCTAAGTTCGTATTCTCTAATTGCAAAGGGTTCTGACGACCCCATTATTATCTATCATTACCAGATTAGTTCATGACTTTCTAGTCATTTCTAGTTTTAATATTTATACGCGTACAACATACACGTTAGAATAACATTTTGGGTTAATTTTAAAAACTATTTCCCTCTTACTGTTAAAATTTGTTCGCTCTTGCACAGTTGTCCGTTTATATTTTGTTGAAGCGATACCACGGAAGATTTAAAAGCGACATCAACGAGTAATCAAGTTTTAATTTTCACCCCCTTGTTTCATTACTGTTAATGAACGTTCCAACTTAAGATATACAACATTTTAGTTATTAAATTGAGTTTATAACCCAAGTAGAGATCATAAACACAAATAATGAGCTTGTTTGCTGTTTTCTCTCCTTGACTACTCGACCTTATATTTTGCACACACCTTAACATAGAAAGGATATCTTGCATAAAAAGTTTCTACTGTTGCCTAGGGATGAAAAAAAAAATTGTAAGACAAAACCTACAATTTTTAACTGCCTCGGTGGCACAATGGTAGTGAATGCGACTGCTATGCTTGAGGTCTCGGGTTCAAATCCTGAGTCGGACCTAATATTTATGTGATCTACAAATATTTGTTTCGGAGTTTGGATGTTTTCTATGTATAATATGTATGTATTTACAAAAGAAACAGTATAACATGTATTTATATCAGTTGTCTAGTACCCATAACACAAGCTCTGCTTAGCTTGGGACTAGATGGCGTTGTGTGTTAGATGTCCGGATTATTTATTTATTTATAATAATGCTAGCGAAATCGTCGGAAAAAGTTACCTAATCTATATAACCTTCATCGTAAGCCTATCGTTGTCCAATGTTGAACGAAGCCCCAATAGATCGTCAACTATCCCGGTCTTGGACTGTCAAAATATTCTCTTTTTACACAATCATATTACGACAATTAAAAACATTAAAATTAAGTCACCATTGATACCTACACTTACGGATGATAACAAAATTTAAATATTATTCTACTCATATTAGAGATTTAGCTTACTGAGTAGATCTTTATCCCCAAGGCTGTGCACAGAGGATATAAATCTTGCTAAACAACGGATATGAACAGGAGATTGAGCGGATACGAGACCATGACATACAGACAAGGTTATATAGAGAAAAGTTTTGTGATATTAAATAAGAATAAGGTCCAAAGTAAACAATTACAAAGTTACATTGAAGTAAAATTATCGGTAAAGCCTTTCCAGAAATTAGCTGGAACAAACAGACAGACAATAAAGGAGAATGGCAGATCCTGTACCACTAGTAACATGTAATGACTGGTCATGAGATTTGTACTGTTTATAAAGTGTATCATCCTGAATGTTGATATGTAATTATTTAGTAAATTTTTAGAGCAATGCAAAAAGCATATAAGTTCCTCTGAAAAAAAATTATGCAAGCTTTTTAAGTAAACATTTAAGTTAAGGTCTGTTGACCTTACCTTAAATGTTTACTTAAAAAGCGTAATTATTATTTTATAAACTTGCCATGCATAAAATATTGATAACATAATATCTATACCATTAATTAAATCGATAGTCCTTAAAAATAGGAAATAATATTGACTGTTCAGATTAGACAAGGAAGTTAAAGTGCAATTGGCATACTCCAGCTTTCATACATAGAAATATTTTAAAAAGTAACTTCACCTTTTATCTTGTTAATTTCTATAACATCATATCATTACAAATGTTTTCAGTGTTAATCAATGAATGCAGCGGTAAAACCCATTATGGAGGATTGGCTCGAGAAGCGTCACGGGACTCTCTCATACCGGCCGATGCAGGTGATCACTAGAAAAGGATGTTTCGGTGTCTGATCCGCAAAGAGCCGACGCCTGAGTGCCACCACTGCGATGGACAGACCATGGACACAGCTCTCCACACGCTGTCAGAATGTCCGGCGTGGGTGAAGCCGAGGCGTGAGGAGTTTCTTTCTGCGAGCAAGTTATGCTTGCTAAGGAGACGGCGGAGCGCGACCGGGAGAGGTTTAGAACTCTATCGGCCTACCAAGCCGGGGAACGTGGCAGGTACTCCATAAGCGGAAAGCCTGGGGGTGACAGATGAGACCATCTGTGGTAATTTGGGTTTTAATTCTATTTGGTTGTTACTTATTGAAAACCACTTATAATCGGATAGATATAAAAACATACCTAGAGTTTATCGATGTAAGATCATACTCATCAATCTTGTAGCTTTCACATCAAATCGGACTATCCATTTGCCCGATACCTACGAATATACAATGATTTACCTAAAACATAATACCTCGTTTTGTATGAATTGATGTCTCGTTTCGATTCGATTACATATCGATTTTGTTAAGTGAGTACATGACCGACAAAAGTCAAGTCCATTAACGACGGGTGTCTTATTACAATGGTTACGCTTAGTAACAAGGTTACTATTGCGAAAGGAAAAATATAATCGATTGGTCTCGCGACCCACGTTTGGCTATCATTAATAGGCTTATTGTCTAATAGTTACATCACTGCCGGACGCGCACGTTTCCTTCTAAGTGGCGGTTAGGTTGCCTTGATAATTTTGGAACTACACGGTCAAGTGAGTCGCTGATTAGACTAGAGATTGATAAAGATTTCAAATAAAAAATAATAGCCATGGTCTGCCATTACATGGCGTAAATGGTTTCTGAAATAACTGTTATCATAACATTCGGTTTCCTCATTGCTCAGCTCAATTTTAATGGTTCTACCAAGTACACCCAGACTCCGAATAATAATTTGTAGATTATACAAAGTTTTGTCCCTTGAGGGGTTTGAACCCACAACTTTCAGGGCGGTAGAAAGCGGCGAGGTAGTCGCTTAAATCACTACGACAACCGTGCAGTCAGATAATAAGTGGCAATTCTATGTAACTCATTATGTTATTTAAAATTATTTATCTATCCCATGTAAGCGTTCGATTTTGTTAAAATTCATAAACAATTTAACTTATCTACGAAAATCAAAAAGCATATCAAATTTAATTCATCACAGATGGTGATTGATAGAGGAAATCAGTATGAACGTCCAATTACGCGGCAGAGACGATGACAGGAAGCTTTCAGCTGATTGGATAGTGTAAAAGGGTTAGCACCCCATCCTTCGGGGATCGGTTAGGGGAGATTGAAACATTCGAATTTTGGCTCCCTCGTTTCACGTTCGATATAAGATCTTACGCAGCATTTTACTTTTCTGGAATTTTCTTTGGAAACGATAAATATTTACATTGTGCTGCAGTGACATACAAAACATCAATTCTTATTTTAGTACTTTACAAATGGAAAGTTAGTCCGTGTTTCTTAGGATTTTAAGCTTTAACTATAACCGATAATATTGTATCTACCTGTACACGTTGCCAGGGTCCAGAAGAGGACACAGAGTACCTTTAAACCCAAAAAAGACACCTAGAAACAACATACAAGAATAATACTTTTATTAAGTTAATAATTCTCCATAACAAAAGGACGGATTTGGATGAAATTATAAACGGAAAGCATAACTTAAATAGTGATTTGACACAGGAAAATTTTCTTGTATATTAAAGTGTGTTATTCTATAAATAAATAAATAAATGTAATGTAAATAAATACTTATTAAAAACGTAACGAAATTATGAAACTGAGTGTAATTTTTCACGTTTCGTTATGGGACATTGGGGTTGCAATTTTGCAAAGAATAGATCCATCTTTGAAAATGTCCTATACTATCAAACTTTAATCTCAATATGTATAAGGCGTCGAATTCATACTGTATTAGTAGTGTTTGTGACTGTAACTGAAACACTGAATAGTAAACAAACACGAAATGACAAATGGCCGTGTCAAAAGCGCGCGCAAAATGTCGGCGTTTCATCATCATCATATCAGTCGTAACAAGTCCACTGCTGAACGTAGGCCTCCCCTATTAATTTACATTTTAACCTGGTCGGTAGCAGCCTGCCCACAACAAGTCCCTGCGATCTTAACTAGCTCAAATTTAGACAGTGTTTTTAATTTCAATTTGAACATTTCTTTGACTATTTTCAAGCCTATTTATATTTTTTTCTATGTTATAGAGACGTAAATGATTAGATTAAGAAATAAACAAAACATGTATATTCCATTCCCTATTGGTGCAGAATTTTTAAGAGTTTACGAAGTGTACACAAACAATACATAGATAGAATATTGCATCCTCAGTGTTATCGTCTAATCAAAATAAAACTATAACGTTAACACTAAAAGCCTACAGATCCTTGTTATGCATATTAATACATGTTAGAGAAATTAAATGTCGGATAAGCCAGGAAGTACTTAGGCTTATCGCAAACTGTGGTCAGTATTAATATAGTAATGTATAGCGTTTGTTTACTTAGAATAATATAAATGAATACCAATTTATCGTTTTACAAGGTCTTCTGTATCAAAACGCATATTATTTAATACTACACGTATTGAAGTTTATTTACCGTTACTGTGTTCTTATGTATGAAGGTAAATATTGTCGGGATTGAACACCAAATAAAACCTTGTAGGAAATGAAGAGACACGTGACAAGATACATCTACCTCTATGCCTACAAATATTTTATAGCTGTCGTTATTTGAGAATCAAAGAGTCAATCTCTAAAACAGCTTGACTTGTCATTATTATGAGTTATGACGCTTCCTGTTCTATAGAAATTTCTGACATCTGACAAACATGAAATTGGTAACAATTAACCATCAATAAAACTGTCACACGGTACAATGCGGTTAAAGCATGATAAATGATTAGAAACTGCTTTCTCGACCCCATAACTGCATAGGTGGTTTAATCGGTCACCAAGTCACTTCCTATTGTGTTGAGTGATGTGGATTTGATTCATACATGGACCAATACTTTATTTAATAGAACCATTCCAAAACTGTGACGTACTTTATCTAAATATCCCTGCTGCAAGTTAGTGTGGCGACTTCCACATACAACATAACCTACTACAGCGCCATCTACCGAAGATGTCTAAAGCCAGCCAGCAACTTCAGCCTCAACTGGGATATACCACACGCAGGATGCGACCGCTCCAGCTTGGTAACCCCTACGGCCTCTACAGCGTCTAGGCACAGCACACTGCACCTACTGTCTATGTAAGCCGAGCATCTCTCTCCCGTCTACGCAGCAGCCAGCCACTACGCAGCAACCGCCTCGACTCACTGGGGACCTTACCGCAGCACCGCGCACCGCATGCGGGCCCGACTCACTGGGATCAGCGGACTTCAGCCCCGACTCACTGGGACTAGCGGCATTCAGTTCCGACTCACTGGAACTTGCGTCACTCTGTTCCGACTCTCTGGAACTACTCACTCCTGGCACTGGCAAGCTCCGCAACAGAGCACAGACAGCTGACTCATCAGATATCGACCTCCGGTCTTGGAGGGGAGTGATGTGGCGACTTCCACATACAACATAACCTACTACAGCGCCATCTACCGAACCGCCATACACTGAACTACGAAGTAACGCACTGTACCTACAAACTGCACTACACGGAGTAACTACAAATCCTATATCGCGCAATAAATAATTCTCACGCCTATTAGCATATATACAACATCCCAACATCAACTGTTGGGCAGTAGCCCGCCAGGCATGATCACCTCGCCTAATCGGAGGATCCTCCCTTTGTGTTGGGTGGAACATTACACCCGTTCCCCCACATTAGTAATAAAGATAGACATTCTAAAAGCTTATTTCTTAATGGCATATCTCCTATTAACAGTTGGCCACTAGGTTTTATAAAGCTTTCATAACTTATAACAATTATTATTTAATTGACTCAGGATTGTCAAAATTGTTGTAAAATTTTTGGAATATTTTAAACGTTTTCGCTCACGTACGCATAAATTCTGAAGTGGCAACATTAATATTTGCATAAAAGTTGGCAAGAATGCCGCCGCGCCGTGAGAACCGCAAGCCACTCTCGAGGACAAAACTTCCTCATAACAATTATGCAGAATATCTTACGAACGCAGGTAAATCGTAACCCAGTTCACTGATTGAATGTCAATTATTAACTGGTTTTGCTGGTGAATTGAACGTTTACACCTTGAGAATTCCAAAGGAAATTTAGTAAAGTTGTTGAGCACATTTTTTCAGGATGATGTATCTGAATCAATACTCAATAACGACTGTTAGCGAAGATGCAGAGCTTTCAGTGTAAATAACTAATCAGTGGACTAGTGTTATATGATAAAAAAATACGTTTGACCGAACATCAGCCCTAAAATAGTAAAATGATCTAACTATTTGCGTATGTGTGGATCTAGCATTCTTAGGATTAGGCATAAGCGAGGTCTCGTGTTGATGAAAGCTCATATCAAAATGTGTTCCAAAATTGAATAACCTGTCTACAATAATATGGATTTACGCAACAAATTTCATAAAGGCAGATCTTTAACGACTTGGTATTTGGTGCCTACGTACTTTTGGGTGGTAAAAGAACACGCACACATATAAACTGCATCTCAAAAAATAAAAGCAGCCATAATGTCGATTCATTTTTTAACATGTGAATGCACTCCGGACCAAATCACATCAAGTTAATATTTCCAGCACTTGGACCTCACGGTGTATATGCGAAATTAAATGATATCTATATTTACACTGTTTTAGTATTCCATCACTTAATTGGGTGTTATCGTCAGTTATTGATATTCCATGACGCCAAGATCTGATAAGCTACGTCATAACAGTGTATTATATGAATTACTAGCTGAACCACGCAATCTCATTTAAATCTATTGCCAGTAGCGTAATAATTTACACCCCGTTCTTTTAACATTCTTTCTCTAACTTAACTCTTCTTTATTAGTGCTCCGCTCCTAGCGTGATATTAAATAACCTACAGCTTTCCTCGATAAATGAGCTATCTAACACTGAAAGAATTTTCCAAATCGGACCAGTAGTTCCTGAGATTAGCGCGTTCAAGCAAACGAACAAACTCTTCTGCTTTATATATTAGTATAATATATATTTGTGCTACTTGAAAATGACGGTGCTGTATTTCTCGACTTCAGTCAAGAACATTGGCAAAAATATATTTACTTACAGTTTAATACTTCTTACTACGGCAGAAGAGGCCTGAAATTCCACTACTTTCTTGCATTTACACTACGAGCCCTTTGAATTTTTACCATTAAACATGGGCATTGTAAAACTATACCCTATTAATTTCCTATCAATATTATAAATGTTAAAGTTTGAATATGTTTTTTTATGTTCGATTATAAATCGATGTTTGTTCGATTTAGATGAATCTTTACAGTAATATACATGAGAATATCACAAAGATTATTTTTTACCGCGATATTTCATATAAACGAGGGTGGAGCCGTGAGTTAAACCTAGTATATTATACAGTGGATTAAATAACATAGGCATGTAAGAACAAGTAGGTAACTTCCCAACTATCTCATATTATTGCACAATACTGAACGAATGACAAAAGGCGTTCACGCGACAAAAACTGTGTAAATATAATTTGTTGTGTTGTGTAAATTGTTTGAAATGAGGTCACAGACCCTAGAACAGCGTCGGAGACACAATAGTGGCCTAGTTAACTACAATAGTGAAATGTACAGTATTAAGTAGGTAAGTCTATGCTAACGGATTATAAATAATAAATTAGTACCGACTTCCGATTTGTTTCTAGATTAAATGACATGGAAATTAGGAGTATTAATTTAGCGTCGATTATTTAGATTAAATAATAAACTAGTAGAAGTATGACACTAGCACTGGCAATAGGTATGCCTTTCATCATCATTTCAGCCGAAAGATGTCCACTGCTGTCCAATAACAACCAGTTCTGTGCTGCACGTGTGCAACGGCTGCTCATGGAATTAATGACTTCTTTTAAAAACAGTGGTACTGTATTTATAGTTATATTCTGATCTACAGTACACCTTTTACGACTGCGCCAGAAAACGCTTACAGCAAATCCTTTTGGCTGTACCAAAAGTTCTCATCTAAAGCTTAAATGTCTTTATACCTGTGAGGGGCTCAGGAAAGTATTTTGTAGGTGAGTGAGAGACCGGAGGCCCCATGATGCAAAATCATCTCAATAGGTCACCAGTGTGGGTCACCATGCTATGCATTCGCATTGAGTATGGTGACCATTACTCTGGGATTCTGTGCATGCTTTCCATCAGACAGAGATATTTGAAATAAGAAGGAATAGTTGGTACTACCAGTTACCAGTGCTTCTTTCAACTTAAAACATGTCCACTGACTATTCCTATAACAGATAATTAATATGTCGCCACCCTACTCGTAGTTACGACTGATTGAGTTCAAAATCCTGCAAGACAATTATTTTAGGAATCTCGTCTCGCCATATCGTCTCGGCTAAGAATAGATCACCTGACTCTGCGACAGTCTAGACAGCACAGAGTAAATAAAAACAACTTTAGAACGGAGGAAGTTTAATCGATTTCTGTGCAAATCGCAAAAGAAAAAAGGGAGAGATTCCTAATATAGAAGATCCAGCATAATGTGGCGATAGTGTTGGCATGCAGTCTTTAGTTTTTTATAAGGTTAATAAAGGCTTTTAGATATATTATTAGACAAGGTAGACAAATGATAATGAAAGCGTTCAGGGGGGGGGAGGAGGCTGCAATCACGGTGACGACATAGTAATGGTAATGGGTGAGTTTCCATGCTTGCCGAAGCTCGACAAGCATCCACAAGCCCTAAGCGTCCTCAAATCTCACTTGGCATTTGGAAGTCGTTTAAACGCTTGTGCGCCAGCAGTGCTGCCAACTTTCCACTGAAACTGGTGATTTGAATCCTTCATTTAGTGGCGAAATAATGGTTTTAGTGGCTAGTAGATTTTTCTAACGGATTTTTAAAATTTAGTTTTAGTTACATGTTTATAAATATATTTGTACTTCTTCGGATGTAAGAGAGGATGACGAATGAAAATTTTCGGATGGAAGTATTATATTTCAAAGACGCTCGAGGAAAATCGAGGTTTAAGGAATTATCTGCTATTTTGAGAGTGCGCTGTGGTTTGAGGTGGAAGGAAAATGCTGCAATGGTTATAAAATTCCAGAAACCGGCGTAAAACAAATTCGGTACAAAAAAGTCGTATCAATTTGAAATGGAAAATTTTGGTACAGACAAAAATTACTCACTTGAAGAAGACGAATTAAGTAATTTAGAATAGCTGTTATTGAATATTTTTTCATGTTGATTTACCTACAGATAGTGTATTTTAATGTAGTTCCATATTTGTTATTGGTTTTTGGTAGTTTTAAAAGTTGAATCTAGTGGAGAGCTAGTTTAACTGTTTGCAACACTTCATCAGTGTGCTACGTATTACCCGTCGGAAATATCTGCGGACCTGGCTGGATTGCGCTTCACCTCCCGCTTCCCCACGCATCACCCCGCCTTCGCCTATCTAGTACCGTTGCCGACGCACGTGTATTATTCTTACTTTCGTAATCTCATTCTTGCTTATTGTTTATCTGTCCAGTGAAATATTACCTCTCTAATTTGCATGACATCATAAGGCAGTTTCGCAGATATTTCCGACGGGTTGTACATCCAAGCATGGCGGACACTGAACTTGTATCGGCTATTAAGTTTAGTTTAATCTGCTTTTATTGCAAATACAAGTAAAAGAAAACAAAAGCGTTTCTCACTTTCATATGGTTTATGTTTATCAACCAAACACCAAATTTTTAGGGGTTTGTAAAACATGATAAAAATACGATAAAAAAATTAAGGTATAATTCCTCTTCTCTAGACAAATTAAACACATAATAGAGCTTACTGTTCTGTGGGAAACTAATATTCCTAAAGACCATACAATATATGGACCATACCATGGACCATGGAGTGCTAAGAAGTTAGTCTCCCCGTCTCTTATTAATAAATAAAGATTTGAAAATATTTTAAACCTATTAAAAATATTTTCAAATTGAAGATGAAGATTGAAGAAGATAGGATTAAAAATTTACTAAAAAACTTATTAAAAAATACTGAAGGTCCAGTTATCATGAACATGTATGGCAATCATTATAGGGAAGTAAGTGCCCTCAAATGTACTGACAACTAGTTCAACCTTCGAATTTGGTTCGCCCTCAGGATTGCAGAGGTCCGATGCCAGTTGCATTCAGGTAAAACCAGTTGAAGTAGCAGTCAATCCCAAATAATGAATCCTAGAAAGGAGTGGATAATAAATAGTGTGGCAAGTATGTTTGTACAGAATAGTCTCAGATAAATTTAATATACCTAGTAACTAATGAATAATTTAATTATACTTTAAAAGCTTTAATACTGGACTTTGATCAACTAGTTTCACATAGTAGCATAAAGATGACCAGTTCATAAATAACCTATACAAGTATTTTATTTCAGTACAATTACATTAAAAAATAGTTGTTACGGAGAATCAATTTGGATAATGTTAGTGTTTTGAGGTCAATCTAGCCCCTGTTACCATGGCGTAAGTAGTATATATGAGATAGAGAGAAACTTCTTAGCATTCCATGGATTCACCATGCGGGTGCCAGGTCCATGGTGTGGTAGGGAGAGAAACCCAGAGCAGTTCCCAGGACTTGCGACCTAGGTGTAGGTTTAAGGAGGTCCCCTTTGAGATGCGTATCAATGCTCACCTTCACTGCCCAAGTTTCCCGCCCTAACTAGCCAAATTTGGTAGGAACCTGTTAGTGCAGCCTTAGATACTCGTTCTAAAATAGAACTTACTGCAGTTCTCGACAGGCCAAGGTCTTTCACTAGATTATAGAGAGATTTAGCTGGTATACCTCTCGCTCCTACTTCTACCGCGTATAAGTTAACCACATAGCCATTTTTGTTCAGTTCATTTGTTAGATCGTAATATTTATTTAGCTTTATTGTATGGTCTTTAGGAATGTTGGTTTCCCACGGTAAAGTAAGCTCTACTAGTATTATATGTTTAATGTGTCTAGAAAAGAGAAATATGTCCGGTCTGGATAACGAAACACCAACATCCTCTGGGATTTTATAGTATATATATATCATAGTATAAGATAAATTTTCTTGTAAAAAGTTGTCTATTTTATGCAAGTTAGTATTGGTATTTCTTTTTAGATAATTGTCATATCCGTCAACTTCATCAGAACTATAGAGAGAAGTTTTCATGTCTGCCTTCTATCATGCATGAGAAGAAGCATATAGACTAAGTGGAAAAACTTATGCAATAGTAATTTATACTCTCGTTTTTTGGCACTTGATGGACCTCGTTGAAATACATTGTAGAATTTAACTTACTTAAACCACTATTTTATTTACTTTAATCATGACTATTAATTATAGGATGAATCCGTTCAGGTTTAAAGTCAATAAAAATAGTGAAATAAGTGTGTTTAATTCTAGAATATATTACACAATAGCACCTGAGATAGGTATATATTTATAAATATTTCATGTCACAGTGTTTATGGTCACAGTCCTTGGCAACAGCTCAATGGATTTAAATAAAATATTTTTTTATAGTAAGTAAAATTAAAAAAATGCAGTATGAAATGAAATGTTTGCAGATGCAGCGAGTCAAGAAGAAGAAGAAGATTAAATTAACTAGGTAGAACTCTGTACAAAAAGCTTCAACTTTAATAAAATAATGTGTGACAAAAATATTACAACAGAACTATTGTATAATCAAATTACATTTTTTTATTTTGAACCTTGTCTATGCATGTGAAAGTCCTGTCAAAATCCTTCAAGCTTTTTCAGAGATTAGCTGGAACAAACAGACTTATAACTTGATTTTTTTATGTAAGAAAGTACCATGTGTACTTTACATGCATTAAATGAAAAGCTGTTGATTTCAAATTACAAACAGACCCTTTCTTATTTATTTGTATAGATTATAATTAAATTTAAAACAACAAACAGTATGGCAAATTAACAAGTAAGTACCTATCACAATTTCAATAATATCAGCTGACAGGAAAATCAATCAGACATTATTGTTATCATTGGAATGTGAATGGCTTACATTGATAACAGTGGAGTGACCTTGAGATAGATGTTTTCAAGGATTTTAACCAACTACATTGTTCAAGTGGATGATTCAATGATTCTAAACATTTTTAATAGGAACAAAAAAAGGTGTTAGTTGAAGATCATTGACTTTGGGTAAAAATAAACATCTTCATCTTCATAGCCTATGTTTTTCCAAAGATTATTTGGGGTCTGCTACTAGTTGAACCTATTTTTACTTGAATATCAGTTTTTACATAGAGCGACTGGCATCTGACTTCTGCAACCCTGAGGGTGAACTGAATTCAAAGGTTGAACTAGTTGTCAGTATATGTCAGCTTTCTCCGAACCTGGTCGGCGCTGCCTCTGCCCTTGGGCGACTTTTGCCCAACTTGGGTGGAGCCAGCGTCGCAACGAGACACCTCTACACGGGGGTTGTCTGGTCGATGGCGCTATACGGTGCACCGGTGTGGGTGGCGGCTCTGACCGCCCAGAATAAGGTACGCCTTTGGCGTCCTCAGAGGATATTGGCGGTCAGAGCCATACGCGGATACCGCACAGTGTCGACGGAGGCGGCGTGCGCCTTGGACGGGACACCCCCGTGGGATTTGGAGGCGGAAGTGCTCGCAGAAGTTTATCGGCGAGCGGCTGAATACCGGGCGGAGAACGGATATCGTCCTCCGCCCGAGGAGGTACGCGAATGGCGTGAAGCCGCTCGCCGAGCCACGATGGCTCGATGGTCTTCCCGGCAGGAGGCTCCACGCGCTGGCTTTGCCACCGTGGAGGCGCTCCAGCCGGTCATCCTCCAGTGGGCAGGGCGGCGGCACGGGACCCTTTCCTTCCGGCTGACGCAGGTGCTTTCCGGGCATAGTTGCTTCGGGAAGTACCTGCATTCGGTCGCTAGGAGGGAATTAAGTCCCGCCTGCCACCACTGCGACTGCAGTGAGGACTCGGCCCAGCACACGCTGGAGATCTGCCCCGCCTGGGCGGTGCAGCGCCGGGTCCTCACTGCAGTCATCGGAGGAGATCTGTCGCTGCCGGCCGTCATAAGATCCATGGCCGGTAGCGACAGCAGTTTTACCGCGGTCGCGACCTTCTGCGAAGACATAATTTCGCAGAAGGAGGCGGCGGAGAAGGCCCGGGAGGACGATATCCACTCGGACCCGATCCGCCGCCGGCGAACAGGGCGGCGGAGGCGCGCTTATCAGCGCCCTGAGTGTGGCCGCGGATGGACGGGATGGGTTTTCCCCTCCATCCGCAATACAGGCCAACCGCGAGGAGGCGACGTACGTAGGCGCTGGGAGGGGCCCGGTCGTGTTAATAACTGCAGTTCCCGGACCCCTCTCTTCTCAGGCGCAGAGTTGGCACACTGTGTGGTTTTAGTCAGTTCGATTCCGACACACCACCCCGCCGCAAACCCCGGTGGGGTGACGGCCCGAGGGGGTTTCCACAGGTTAAAAAAAAAAAAAAGTTGTCAGTATATGTGAGGGCACTGACTTCCCAATAACGATTGCCATAGATGTTACGGCTTAATGTGCTCCCCGAAGCATGGGCGGTAAACACCACCCTCTTTCAATGAGGCAATTGTGGCAGGTAAAAATAAGTGCCTAGTTTGCTGAAACTACACATGAACATAGTGAGTCTCTCGCAGTCCACAGCTTAAACTAGGACTCTCCTATTAACATGCAATCATGGCACTAACATTTTTGGCCTTCTCGCTTTCAGCTCCCTCCAACCAGGCACAGCCTGTGGCCCTACACTTGAACAAAACTACTTTACTTATTGTGTATTTTTATTTATATTTAAAAATTAATGCAGGTATACACTAAATGACGCACTAAGCTTGTGGCTCGCAGCAACCAAGATGAGATATTTATTTTTATTACATTTTATTTATGTAACTCATTGTTCAGATTGGCGCTTACCTTAATTCCTACCTACTTTGATCTTTATGAGGAATTTCTGATTAATGAAAACACCAAGTTGTATGAACCATGTCCTTTTCTGATTACATACAGTGTGGATATAATGTTATAATAAAATAAAATCATTCAAAACTCACCATTAGAACTCTTCAAGTCTCTATGTATAAGTGACATTGGAGCGCCAACATGCAAATAGGCCATACCCTGTGCCACCTGGATAGCCCAATCGACCAAAATGTCGGGTCGAATTTTCCGACCAGACAGCACACGGTTCAATGGCCCACCACGAGCATATTCCATCACCAAACATAAGTTAGGCTCTTCCAAACAAACACCCTTCAACGACACTATATTCTCGTGTTGCAGGACCCAAAACAGTCTCGCCTCTTGCAGTACACTCTCTTTTATAACTTCAATATCTTCGTCTGCGTCCTGTCGAGCTGCCTTCACAGCTACGACTTCATCGTTCCAATAACCGCGATACACTTTCCCAAAGCCGCCCACACCGATCACCTCCTCCAGCTTCAGCTGCGAGAAGGACACGCAGGGCGGCTCCACGGCCAGGGGATCCTCCTCCGTGACGTACACGGCGGGGAATATGCCAACACGGTCCCCGATCTTTCCCGTCCACCAGCCCTCGTCGCCGGAGATATTAGCGTCTTTCGAGAGAACCTCGACGATCTCACCGCGCCGCAGGGACAGCTCGTCCTCTCCTTGAGCGACATAGTCGTACACGGCGGTGAACAGAGCGAGCGGCGGGCGATCGTTGTCGGCCGCCATGGCCGCGCGGCCGGCCGCAGGCCGCGGCGGCATCACCCCGGCCGCGCCCCCATCGCGCCTCTCCTCCTCACTCACGCGCCCCGACACTGCTGCAGCCTCCGCCCACCACAGCACATAACGCTACACACGACAAAACAACGCGTTTGATTATGATCACCGTATTATTCCGCCATCTTTGTTTCTAACATCGATCATGGCGGTGTTGTGTCGAAGCGAGCACTTAGTTGAACACTTTTGTGTTATAACACGCGCGACGTCGTTTCGAGGAGATGCAAGAGGCGTCTTCGCTGCGATAAACTTAATTATTTCCCATTCATCTATCACACTATTTGATAGACGGACGAAATGACAACCATACCGCAGCGAAGTCAGTGACAAACTGACGTTTGGTGTTGCTATTGGGTAAATGTTGCTTTCCCAACCTTTGTTTTAAATTATTAAAACTACAATATTTTGTAACACACACGCTACACAGGAAAGTTCAATTTTATATGCAATTTCTTTTAAACTAAAGATGGTAATTCTAGGACCTTAATATTGAATGACATAAAATCTGATTTTGTTTAGACTGTTAAATTTTAGTTCAGAAACATATGTTTGGGAGTGATGTTTAAAATATAATATAGATGGCGCTATAAACAATTTCAAAACCATGTCAAACCTGATGAGTGGTAGTGTTGAATCTGCTAGTATCGACATCTATTAAGAATTATATGAAGGTTAATAAAATTAAAGAGGTCAAAAACTTTCATTTTGTAAGCTTCAAGACATATCTTTAAGATCCTAGGGTATAAGATGAAAGTAGTAAATTGTATATTTAAAATAATTACTTGTTTTGAAAATATAATTACCAATAGTGATATATAATTTCGATACCTACAACAAGCGGTCCCATGGTGTAATGGTTAGCACTCTGGACTTTGAATCCAGCGATCCGAGTTCAAATCTCGGTGGGACCTTCCATCTTCTTTTGGAATTCATTTTTAATATTTTTATTATTTTGCAAATTTATGTTTTACTTTGAATAATTACCCATATTAAAATTTCACTGAATCTGCAAATCTTAATTCAGTATAAATACGAAAAATAGAGCGATAGTCTGTGGGAGTGTGAAGGGATGCTGGGTAGGGAGCATTATTGATCGTGCGAAAATGGGATAGTCGTATCCATTCGCGGCGACCACCCAGCCCGCGGACGTGGGACCGGTTTTCAACCTCAAATACACGTTTATACGCCTTAAATATTAGATAAATGACCGAATTATTGTATAAAAACGTTCAGTTTATGCACACGAAATTAATTATGATAGTTTTATGTGAAAAATACCAACCGCGTTTATTCTAAACACCGTAACGTGACTTGTCAGTGTGAAACGAAGAGAAGTCTGCCTCTACCTCGACAATATACTGAAAATCATGAAATAAAAGTAAAACAATTTAGTAAAATGTTATGATAATAATAATTTCTATGTCCGACCAGTGTTTGTTCAGCAGCAAGTGAGATTACAAAATAATAATGGCCGATTTACTGTCTCCTGGCTAGATTTTTAAAAATAATGTGGAAAATAATAAAAATGAATAATTGTATAAAAAGTGGGTTGTGTCTGAAATGGAGTTGGCGTAAACGTTGGCATGAAATTAAAGAAATAATTAATGTTTCGTGTAAAGGGGGCGTGATTGGTCCCTTGTCGTAGCTACTTTGCATTTAGACTTAGGAACATAAATGATAAATATTGCAAAATGAATACGTTTAATGCACCAACCACGCAAATTAATGCAATAGATAAAATGACAACAGTGAAATGTAAATCAGTGGATTTGGAGGGCTATGTTATTATAGTGGTACAGACTAAAGATAATAAAATAAAATTATATGGTAAGTACACCTTGCTTATGTTATTTGTTAAAATATAAATAAATATTTTTGTATTTGAAGTGATACTTTCATAATTCAGTGATAGTTACATCAAACCTTACGTATAAAAAAATTTCAAGATATTATTACCGAATGAGAAATTCGTTTTGTAATTATTAAATATTGTTATTTTTAAATAGAACCAAAAAAAGAAATCTTTGAATCAGGTCTAAAGTATTTAATTTCTATGTTCCACAAAATAATTGTTCTATTTTCAAAGACAAGTTGTGTGTTTGAAAAAAAATCAATTAATTGAATCCTTCTTTAATCGACTATGCTTTAGATTAAACCACAGTTCTAAGATTAAGCGGGTAGCAGCAATGCAGTAAATTAAAAAAGCTTGTATATCTTGTATACCTATCACTTGTTTTCTAGTTTTCCAAAACTGGCGACTATACTCATTAAACTAGATATAATATCCTACTTACACTGATTCCATAGATCAAAGGTTTCTACTCAAACGAACCTTTAATGTATTTTACGCAAGTTTTTATGTTCACAAACGATCGCAAAGTATTGAAGGGGTATTTTAATGTACCTAACATTTAAAGATTTTGCTTAACGTGTCATAAGATGAATCCTTCTATCTATGAATATGTCTACCTGAATGTACCTACATGTACCTATATTGTGTCTGTAGATATATATGTCACCGTTAGATTGTAATCTACATAGCGAGATAGTAAACTGTCGAAAGATTGTCAACTGCTTACAATTTAACGTACTATTTTTCGTTAGATTATAATGTATCGAAGTAAAACAGTTAAATTTACAGTATGACGTTCTAAGGTCATAGAGTTAGGTTAGAATATTTTCAACATGAAATCAATTTACAATCACAAAATACTTTACATTCGGCAACAAACGAATTAACAAACAAATATGGCGACACGGGACATATGCTGTTCAACCAATCAGCGCGCAAGATGCGATCCGTCGCATACCATATTACAATTTGATGGTTTCACTTCGCTAAATTATAACCTAACTAGAAATGATACGTTAAATTGTAAGCAGTTGACAATCTTTCGACAGTTTATAATCTCGCAAGATATATTAAAATCTAACGGTTTTGACAATCTGGCGGTAATATAATAAACCGTGAAGTGATCGAGTCTGTACTGGTAGGTTATACTCTGAAAGTGGTTTGCCTACATCGACAGTAGGTATTTTAAAGCAGGACCAGTTAAGGTTAATAATATTTGTATTTAGATGAGTAACATCTAATGTGAAGACTCAGAAATAAGTTCTCTCAAATTATTTTTTGTATTAAGTTACTATAAATAAGTATATATAAAACTAGCTGACCCACGCAACCTCGTTTGCGTCTATTATTGCCCGTAGCGTGAAAATTTTCCCCCGTTTTTTTAACTTTCTTCACTCGTGCTCCGCTCCTATCAGTAGTAGCGTGATGATATATAGCCTATAGCCTTCCTCGATAAATGATCTATCCAACACTGAAATAATTTTTCAAGTCGGACCAGTGGTTCCTGAGATTAGTGCGTTCAAACAAACAAATAAACTCTTCAGCTTTATTATTATTATAAATTAATAATTATTTTTTTATGTGAAACATTTAATGCAATCAGACTAGATAGTATATGGAGTATTTCCTTTCACAGAATATCATTTATAGCAGTATCGAAAAAGTAGCAAATCACTCTTCCTATAGTTATTTTTAAAGGCTATTTTACACGTTTAAAAACATATTTAGTGGACTAAGTTAAACCTGTGGGGTGCAGATATGTACGAGATAAAAATATCTTTGAAGGTACGCATGTTCCCGGACGTACGTATGTAGTACGCCATGGTACGTTTTACGCAACCTCACCAACACAGGAACATGAAATACCTAACATAAGTATACAAATATATGTCCTAGTAAAATTTAAACCTTGTGAAGCTAAGTATGTATATCTAACTAGTGTAAACCTGAATATTACATTGACCTTTCATGCTGTGGAAAGCTACACATGACAGATAAAATAAACAAGCATAAGTTGGTTTATATATTAGGTAAAAAACACATTAAATTCGGTTCGTAGACGACGAAAATGTCGTGTCATATATAAAAAAATCCATACAGCTGAATATTTATCTATACATCTACACAAATAAATAAAATTGGAGTGTCTGTTTGCAATAATATTAATATAACCGCTTCTTACTAAATGCATTTGTATTTATACACAGTACACATACCAAATTTTTTTCTTTTCAATTTTCGATTCGATTCGATCAAACCGGTGTGAAATAGCGCTTGAGCTGTGTTTCACCGAGTGGAGTCAGGATACCGGAGGCCCATACCCCGTCCCCACCCCCATTTCCTTCCCCATTCCCCAAAGGCCGGCAACGCACTTGTGACGCCTCTGGTGTTGCGGGTGTCCACAGGCGGCGGTAATCGCTTACTATCAGGCGATACTTCTGCTCGTTTGCCACTTATTCAATAAAAAAAAGCTAGCTTAGTAAATTATGCATTTGGTGTATTGTATGACTTAATGCCTACGCAGATACGACATTCTACATCAGTCGTATATTAACCAACTCCCTCTTGCCTAAAAATCATTACAATAATTTTAATTAACAATAAACAAATATAAAAAAATAATGAATGTTTATATCAAATAGGACAATATTTTAATTATGTTTGAAAACCTATGATGTGATTTCTGGTTTATAAATATAACAAACCATTTAATACTTTTTGTTTCTGTAATTTATTCCATTAAATTTATTTTAAATCAGTACCACTGTTTTAAACAAAATTATTCTTCATTAAATTATTCGTAATTTTACCTTTGTCTAAGTAAAAATATCGATGGCAAACTCTTTATCGCATTATTTCCGTGGGAGAGCCACGCTTCGGCATGAATGGGCCGGCTCGACCGGAGTGATACCACGACCTCACAGTAAACCGGTGTGAAATAGCGCTTGCGCTGTGTTGCACCGAGTGAGTGAGGATATCGGAGGCCCATACCCCAACCTCTCCCCCCATTCCCTCTCCCCATCCCTCAAAGGTCGGCAACGCACTTGTGACGCTTTTGGTGTTTCCATGGGCGGCGGTAATCGCTTACCATCAGGTTATGCGTCTGCTCGTTTGCCCCTATTAATAAAAAAAAAAACCTTTATTTTGTTACGTAAAACAATGAATTTGTGTTTTAAATATTGTCATGATGGTACGATACTTAATAAACTGTATTGTTTTATTCCTCTAGTTCTTAACATAAGTATCTTTATTTTTCTTGAAATTTATATACCTAGCTAATTCAAAACGTATAATAATCATTCCCAAACAAAATCTACCAAATCGCTTCATAAAAGACTGAGTTCTAAAGAAATAAACTTAAAAAAATAAACAGTCGCATTGAGAGTCTCCTCATTTTCTTTAAGCTGCTAAAAAGTAACCTTTTTTCTTTTTTTTTCTGCATTTTGTGACTCGTGCAAGTGTCACACATTGTTATATCTATACTTACATTTATTTATTGATTAGTCGACCTTGAAGAGGTCCTAGTCTATGTAATCATCGATCGAATTACATATTTTCTAACAGGCTGCTCCTGAACATTCTGAGCCAGCGTGTTACTTATTGCTCATCAAGCTATACTCTACTGTTATACGATTTCTTACAAGCTGTCCACGAACATTCCGGACCAGCCTGTGCCCAGCTAGTTAAAGTAACCTCTTAGATACATCTATATTGTCTGCTTTATAATGTAGCCATTTTTATATAATCACACTGAAATTGCAACGGTCTGAATTAATTATCGAAATCAAAATATAGTTCTTATAATATTAATAGAAAAAAGAAAAAAAGAAAAACGGGTAATATACGAGTATATATGAGCTTGCTAGAGTCACTCTACTCCGCTTGATAGTAGTATGAGTAGAATCCAAGAGTACTGGTCACCATACTCATTGCGAATGCATCTAAGACACAAAGTTTCAAACTAAACAGAGCCTGTATTATGAAATCTAGATGGACTGATATAATACTTAAATACTATTATATAACATATAATATTATATATAATATGGACGATTTAAAAGTTTATGCTAAAAATAAAAATAGTTAAAATATTTTACTAGATAGTACAGAGATATTCACTAGAGATATAGGGATGGAATTCGGTTTGAACAAGTGTAATGTGTTGCACTTGACAGCGGGCAGAATGAATGAATACCGAGGGGAAGGACACATTTTACTAAGCGGATTAAAATTCGAACATCTGAAAAAAGATGAATCATATAAATATTTAGGCATTAATGAAGCAGGAAAAATAGAACACAACGACATTAGGGAGCAAGTTAAAAGAGAATATTTTAGAAGAATAAAATGCATCACAAACACACACCTTAACGCCAGGAATCTCATTAAAGCCATAAATACCTACGTAGTACCAGTTCTGTTATACACGTTTGGTATTATTAACTACAAAAATACAGATCTCAACAAAATAGATGTAAAAACCCGAAAACTACTAGCCATAAATAAAGCACACGTACAAAAAGCAGACATAGAAAGACTATATTTACCAACTGAAGAAGGTGGACGAGGTTTACTAAACATAGAAATGCTACACAAAACACAAATAATTAAATACAAAACATATTTAGAAACACAAAAATACTACATACTCCAAACAATAGTAGAACACGATAGCCATAAAGAGAAATACTCTATTTTTAAAGAAACTGAATTCAATTTAACAGAAATAGGGCTACGACAGAACACAAAATACACAGACAAAGAACTCAAACAAGCAGTAGTAAAAACTAGATTAAATAAAATAAAATCAAAACCTTTACATGGCCAATTTTATAGATCAGTTTTAGAGAAGGAAAATATAGATAGAATACAATCATTCCGTTGGGTTAAGAAACAACCTGTATCACCAACATTGGAGTCATCCATATTTGCAATACAAGATCAGGCAATAGTAACAAGGCAACATGAAAGGGACATATTTAAACGAGCAGTAGATGGCAAGTGTCGGCTATGTTCAGTCACAGATCACTCCCTCATTGGGGGTGATCTGTGTGTTCAGTAAAAGACGAGACCGCACAACATATTGTCTCGGGATGTGAAATTTTGGCTGGCACTTATTACACCAAACGACACAACAACATTGTACAGTACATATTTTGGAGCCTTTGTAAAAACACAAAATCCCAGTCGCTAAACTGTGGTGGCTAGAACATCTCACACAACCACAAGTTAAAGAGAACGAATCTGCAAAGATAATGTGGGAGATACCGGTACAAACAGACATCACAATAACTCACAATAGACCAGCCATAATATACGTAAATAAAACAGAAAACAAAACATACTTAACCATCAGACTATAACATAGGACCAAAAGAAATAGAAAAGCTCAGAAAGTATCACTCTTTAAAAACAGAAATTTCACGCTTGTGGAATACACATACAGAAACCATCCCAATAGTTATAGCCACAACAGGTGTTGTAGCAAAAAGTTTACATAGATACATAAATAAATTAGACTCAAATATAAACATACCTATAATGCAAAAACAAGCCGCAATACACTCGTGCACAATACTCTCAAAAGTTTTGGGGGACACAGTGTTCTTGAATTCCAGGGAATCCTAACCTCCTCTTCTCTGAAGGTTACAGAGTGGGAATTAGGACAAAAACCGAGAAAACAAAACTCGAGTAAAAATACAAAAAAACAATATAAATATTTAAATATTAAAGACCTTGGATATGTAAATATTTTAAGAAATTAAACTCACGTCACAACAGTCTTTACCCGTCCACCGCTGAACATGGGCCTCTCCTATCGTCTACTTGTACATTTGAATTAGCTATCTATATTCAGGATTTTAGGATCCTTTGTTTTTAATGAATTAACTTGTTTCATTAGTATTTAGGTATTAATATTGCATAATATTCTAGGGTCACCATCAGCTGGTAACTGGGATAATCTGGAGTTAGCCGACGAGATAATGGATGTGAACGAAACCAGGCTTGAAGACATGTCGCGGACGGAGGTGTTGGGGCATATTCATGAGGTGAGTTTCTTTGTAGATTTATCGGAGTAGAATTGTGTTGTTGTGAGGTATACCTACCTACCTTAACTGGAACTCTTAAGGTAGTGGAGTCACGCTGTTGTCAACACGAACAGGCCGGCTCGACCCGGTGGGTATTATCCTCGCACAGAAAATCAACGTAAAATGACAGTGTTCGTGCTGTCGTGCTTCGTTGGTGAGAGCGAGACCGGAAGCCCAATGATGCAGAAGCATCACTAGGCCGCCATGGTGTGGATTACCATGCTGCATTGTCTGCATTCACAATGAGTGTGGTGACCACCATTCTTGGATTCTGGTTATGCTTTCCACCAGGCAGAGTAGAGTCATTTGGCAAAGCCATACACAAAACAAATGGAATAGTTTAACAAAATGAGTATTGATAAATGAATCTTTAATTTTCACCTCAATACGGCGAAGGCAAACTGAAGGGTTTGTAGGTTCCACCGTATTTGTATTTTGTATTCATGTAGAGGGAACGAATATCATGTCCCTCCAACACAAAGGGAGGATCCTCCGACCAGGCGAGGTGATCATGCCTGGCGGGCCACTGCGCCACAGTTGATGTTGGGATGTTGTAAATATGATAATCGGCGCGAGAATTTCTACTGCGCGATTCAGGATTGGTAGTTTCTTCGTGTTGTACGTTGCTCCGTAGTTCAGTGTATATTCGGTAGATGGCGCTGTATGTGGAAATCACCACATTCACATGTGTTACTACCCTTTAAATGCTCTTTAGAAGTTATGAACCATGATTAAAATTAAGATATTTATTTAGAAAACAGGCTTTCATCAAAATGATTTTCCAAATGTATCTGGAATCCTGATCAGCCTTCTTGTCCAAGATGCGAGTGTTTCGCGTGAATATCGTCGTTGTTTTGGCCACGTAACATAGTGTTGAGAGACGTTATTTAGATACATTTGTTAGTTTTTAATCGACTTTAGAAAAGGAGGAGGTTCTCTATTCAATTGTATTTTTTTAAATGTTTTACGTCATAACTGTCGACTGGATGAACTATTTAAAAGCTGGTGCTTCCCGTGTTGTCCCGTTCTTGAAGTCGGTTGTTTTTTTTGTTAAAATTTATGATTATTTTCTCAAATAGAATATTATGAAAAGAGGATTTCTTTTTACTGTACGTGCGGCAGTCCCCTCGAATATCACTTACCAGTGGTTATATCAGATTTGAATCGTTCAATAACCTTACACATTATCAGGTACTACAGTTGCAGGGGGATATTTGGTTCAGTTCTTGAAGTCGGTATTTTTTTTTAAATGATCTGTTATCGTTTACGTTTGTTAACAGACTTCAGAGAATATAAATTTTGCTAGGAGTCCAGGCCTATCCTCATAATCTACCAAAAACGTTAAGTTTTATTTTATACAACAGCATAATCTCTTTATCTTCATGTTTTTGATGATGATTGATGATGATTACAGCTAGGCCTAGATGTAGGCCTGTCGATACAAAAAGGTTTCATAATCGCCCCAATCACTATTTTATTTTTTTGTACGTTGTGAGAAGCTTTCTACTAAATCTTTGGAGTCCAATTGGTATTCAAAATCAATGAAATTCAAAACAGAAACCCATGAGATTCCCACTAAATCCCGCAGTAATCAAATCAAATATGGCTCATGAGACCAATAAAATGTAATGAGTCGTTGGTAGTTTCTCCTATTATAGATCTTTCACAACATTTACTATTCTCGCGTTTAAGAAACCCTCCTTTAGAAGAGGATTTATAATATTTCCAAGTCTTCCATTAACTACTTCTGATGGAAACCATTTGAGAATGAATTAAAACAGCCGACTACCCACAGGATCTTTTTATAATTATGCGACTGCTAAGCATGAGGTCTCGGGTTCGATTCCCGGGTCGGACCAAATGTTTGTATGATCTGCAAATATTTGTTTCGAAGTTTGGGTGTTTTCTATGTATAATATGTATGTATTTACAAAAAAAAAAAGTATATAAGTATTTATAACAGTTGTCTAGTACCCATAACACAAGCTCTGCTTAGCTTGGGACTAGATGGCGTTGTGTGTTAGATGTCCGAAATATTTATTTATTTATTATTATTATTATAATATCCGTACAAAGGTTGTCTGGAAGAGATCGCCGTGAGCGATAAGACCGCCTATTGTGATACCTGATGTTGGTGTCCGTGTATGTATCTCTGTTCAAATGTTCACTGTAGTGGTGTGCAATAAAGTTTATAAATAAATGGGTTGAGGGGGGGTAAAGTATTTTTGAAAAAAAGGGGGGTAAGGCAAATATTGAAGGGTGCTGATTCCTGACAAGTTCAGGGGCAGCAAGGGGGGACTAAAAATGTCTTCGGGCGATAGTTTCGGAGATAGAGAGGGCGTCTTCCTTAAGGGATGATCTTAGGGGGTGGGGGTGATCAGGGTAGTGGGGTGAATGGATTGGGGGTGCTACGCTAGATAAATAAACATATCATAAGATATATTGGGCAGTTTAAAGAATAGTTCGAGCAGATTTTTATCCATTCACGACTGCACGGTTGGTTGGTTTAAATGGTCACCACGCCGTTTTCTACTGCACCAAGTATTGTGGGTGCAAATTCCACATGGGATAATACTTTATGACATCCACGAATCATTGTTCTGAGTCTGGGTGCTCTTTGTGTCCGTTTCATGTATGTATAAATAATCCTAATGCAGGAGTTGTCGTTTTAAAGGAAAAAAAAAAGAACTTGTAACGCGAAAAGACTATTTATAGAAAGCTAAGTTACTCTAACCGTCTAACCATGAAGGTTAATATTTCTTTTCTCAATTCTAAAATTTATTTCATGTAACATAAGCATTTAAACCAAACCTCGCACAAATGAGTCCCTAATGGCGTCTTTTAAGATCATGCTACCATCAAATTACGCTTCCATAAAGCTATAATACCATGGAAGAAAGTGTATAAAAGCCCTGGGTTTATGTATAACGTGTAACATATGCCCTTTGGGACTCTTAGCCCTCGTATCAGTTACTATCTTTATGGCGATTATCTCAGTTAATTACGCATATTCTTACTCGTATTACAAGATTTTGAAATTAGGACAGTGCCTATTAAATATATTACGACACACCCACAACCAAATTGGAGACTATGACAAAAGATACGATGTTTTAAAAATATAATGAAATAAGGAAAAATAGGGACTTGTAACTTGTGCAATTTTACTTTTTAAAAAAGAGATAAAAGATTTGGTAGTTGCTATAGTTTTTTTATCTAATTGTCGGATTCATTAAAAGCATGATAGTATTCACTCCAAAACTAAATCTTAGGTTAGGGGCCATCCATAAAGTACGTCACACGAATTTCATGATTTTTGAGCCCCCCCCCCGTCCTTGTCACAGGTGGTCACATTTCTGAGACCCCTCCCTCCCTAGTGTGACGTCACATGTTTTGCAATTTCACATCAAAAAATTATTAAATTAAAACAGCAGTTCCGAAATTAGTTTTATTTCCATTTAAATTAAGTACTTTTTTATGAAATCAACATTAACATCAAATATTTGAAACAATAACAAAGCAATAAACTAGATATTGAAATGTGATGTCACGAAACTTAGGACCCCTCCTACCCCTTGTCACACCATGTCACACTTTGTCGACCCCCTCCCCCCCCCCCCTTTACGTGTGACGTACTTCATGGATGGCCCCTTAGTTTCAGCATTTTCTGTTACCTAAGGTACTATTATTATTCAACTTTTCAAATCTTTACGCCAGAAAGTTACTGAGACAGTCCGTGTACTGGCACCTCTTTATGCAGCAAAACAAATAAAACTTACACATATTTAAAACGATCGTGATATAATCTTATAATCGTAATATTTAATATCGACAAAACCATGGTCTTGTAATAAAATTACATCTCGTTTCACATTTAACCTTCTACAGCATATCCAAGATGGCGTCTTACATTAAGTAATAAATACTTAATGATCTATGGTCGGGTCAGTTGAATCAAATAACTGTTCTGTTTGCCCATTGGCGAGCTTCCCTTTTTCTTACATAATTAATGAGATATCTATTTTTCAAGTAGGCAATAGAATTAGTTTGTAACTATTTGTCGGGGTCAGTTTTATTGATGCCATTTTTCTGTCTGGCAACAATCACAATTGTTGTTAGATTATTTAGTTGTGTATATTTATTGTTTGCTTCTTAAATATTACAAACTATTTAAAAGATTATGTTCTTTCTTTGGAGGTTTATTAATAGTTATGGCCTGAACGGTTTTGGACTTCAAACCATGATTTTTTAAAGTTGATATTTGCGTACTATTTTATGTCCCATAAAGTTTTATATAAACTGTCTAGTGTCTGCCCAGTGGGGTTACTGTTCAGGTCAAACTAATAATAAAATCTTATTTATTACCTCTTGTGGCTATTAGTCGTTGTAAAGTTGATCAAGACCAATGTAATGCATCTTAAGAGTGGAATGGTGATTTTATACCGGCACTAATGTGTCAACTCAACCAAGATAGTACGGCTTCAAACAAAGCTGGGTTCCTGCCTGGTGGGGTTACCAAATAAATAAATATTTCGGACATCTAACCCACAACCGAGGCCGTGAGGGTTCAAAGGTTCAATCCTTAAACTATACTTCGCAGAGGGAAGGATAATCCAAGAACGGAGGTGTACTTGTGACGCTTGATATGCAGTTGTCCATACGCGGGAGTAGGCCCACACCACATCAACAACTATAACTGTCTACTGCTGGACATCAGCCTCTACTTAGGAAGGTGTTTTTTATGAATGAGCCTATAATTTACATATCATTAGTTTAAACATTAGGGTTTTCGACCTTTAAGAAGTTAAAAGATGCTGGGTCCCATTAATAAACTCACAGTGATTCATGTATAATTATTTTTGTTGCAGTGCATTTCATCGTGCGTCATCAAACTGCGGGTGAAGCGAAGAAGCGAAACCAAACTATGTAAGTAGATTTAATTCTCAAACTTACTTTATGTATATACTTTATGTTTTATGTATGGGACAAGTTGACTCTGGATTATCTTCATCGTTTTACCCGATTTTATACCCGTTTTTGTCAATCAATTTCGACGACCCGACGCCGACGGTCAAAATTCGACTATAATTCTTTTATTTTTTTAACCGACTTAAAAAAAGGAGGAGGTTCTCAATTCGACTGTATTTTTTATGTTTGTTACCTCATAACTTTCGACTTTTATTCTTTTGTATTTGATTTTGATGATTCTTTTTTTATTTGAAATCTGGTGCTCTCCGTGTGGTCCTACTTCAGTTGGATCTTGAAGTCGCTTTCTTTTGTTAAAAATTTCATCAATCATCAACGACCCATAATGTCACACTGCTGAGCTCAGGGTTAAAGCCTTACGTCCCCACACTAGCTATGTACTCGTATATTGCCGTTGGATGTTTTTTAGCCTCCCAAAGGCCTCCAATTAAGCTTCACGACTGTTTATACTATGATAACAACCGAGACCGACTGCTTAACGTGACCTCCGAATCACGGAGACGCTTATGGTACCAGCGGTCACCCATCTAGGTACTGACCGCGCCCTCGTTGCTTACCTTCGGTGATTATTTCTAATAACCGAGAGTAACTGGGCTATAGTTAAAAATGTACTTGTGTTTACATATAGTTTATTAATATTGTATTAGCTTTTTGCGGTCCCATTTCATATACATTTTAACTGTAGCTTTCATACCTGTCCGTTCACACAATTTTCGTAAAAAGGGGTACATATACTTATTATAATTTTTACCGTGGGAGAGCTATGCTTCGGCATGAATGGGTCGGCTCGACCGGAGTGATACCACGGCCTCACAGAAAACCGGTGTGAAATAGCGTTTGTGCTGTGTTTCACCGAGTGAGTGAGGATACCGGAGGCCCATACCCCAACCCCCCCCAATTCCCTTTCCCATTCCCCAAAGGTCGGCAACGCGCCTGTGACGCCTCTGGTGTTGCGGGTGTCCATGGGCGGCGGTAATCGCTTACCATCAGGTGATACGACTGCTCGTTTGCCCACTATTCAATAAAAAAAAAAAAACATAGGTTATGTTTTACGTTTTAATATATCGATATAGCAGTAGTGTGCTATTTAGTACTATAAAATATTCAGTTGTCTATAAATTACGTCCAGATTCAGTTATGGGTGATTAAGCTACAAACATTCATTTATGTATTACATATTTATAATTATAAAAAGATTATAAAGTAAATCATAGTCTGAATTATAATCGCGTTTAATTTAGTCAACTGCAAGACATCAATATTTATAAGGGGCCATCCATAAAGTACGTCACACGTAAAAGGGGGGGGAGGGGGTCGACAAAGTGTGACATGGTGTGACAAGGGGTGGGAGGGGTCCTAAGTTTCGTGACATCACATTTCAAAATCTAATATAAGTATCTAGAGGTACTAATCGTGTAATTTCAAATATTAATTTAACTAAAAAATATTTCCAACTTTATCTTTAGGACAATACGGTTTAAATTGTTTTGTTGATGATCAGTATTTAATCTTTTTCATACAAGGTCTGATGTAGTTCTGATTTGTTGCGTATTCAGTATTCGTTCCGAATTTATAAGTGTTGATTTCATAAAAAAGTATTTAATTTAAATGGAAATAAAACTAATTTCGGAACTGCTGTTTTAATTTAATAATTTTTCGATGTGAAATTGCAAAACATGTGACGTCACACTAGGGAGGGGGGGGGTCTCAGAAATGTGACCACCTGTGACAAGGACGGGGGGGGGGCTCAAAAAATCATGAAATTTGTGTGACGTACTTTACGGATGGCCCCTAAGACAGACAGTCAACGTGGTAAATGCTGAATGCTGGTCACTTATGGTAGCGTTCCTCTTACCAGAACCAATTTCATGATGTTCTCCTAGCTGATTACGGCCACATCAACCAGTCTCAACAGAGATTACCCATCTACGCAGGAGATATTATAGTGCACAAATATGCGCGCAAACACAGGTGCACTCTCTGTTCCCTCTCTCTCATAACCCGAGGGAACGGTTAAGTGACACGACTGGGGAGAGATTGAGATACTCGCGGATAGGGGTGGTGACACCTTGTATCCTTAGGCCGTCGCCTTTCGTAAACTTCTTTACTAACGCGAGTGAAGCAACTGAAGAAGCTAGTATCTGGTAACTGGTCACTGTCTGTACATGAAAGATATGATTTTAGAAATTTTATCTTTTTTTATTTAGTTAGTTTGTCTGTTTATCTGTTTAGCTGTGTTATCGTATCGTAAGTTATATCAGTTTAAAGAATCACCGCTATAACCGACAAATATGCGGGTGGAGCCGCAGGCAAAAGCTAATGATATAAATAAATCCTAATCACACTATCTATAATTATAAATGTGTAAATTATAAATAATTTATTTGTTACGCTTTCACGCGAAAATTACTAAACCGATCATCATAAAACTTTGTACACATATTCTTGGAGGTATTAGAAGTAACGTAGGGTACTTTTTATTCAATGCGAACGAAGCCCCGGGCGAAAGCTAGTTTCTATATAAAAGTTAACACTATAAATGACCCCATCATTAACTTTGCAATTGTCTCCAACATCACCACTTACACTGTCCAATGATCTAACTTATCTTTTATTTTAGATTTCCAACAAGATTTTTATGACTTCCGCAGTTCTTAGCCAACGTCACAAAGTTCTATGTCCGCACTTATAGTTGAAAGTTACTCCTAATGCACAATTATTAAGGAGTTCAGTCATAAAGTTGACCAGGAAAAGTTTGTTCAGCTTCTGTCGCGTTTACAATTTCAACTCATATACTTTGTTATTTAAAGAACTTAATTTTATTCGAAACTAGCGTCCTGACCCTCTGTTCATAAACCTTCTTCTTGAATTACTATTCGCTATTGTTCAGTAGTTTAAAAGATCTAATTGAATAGACAACGAAAGCGACTTCACTTGATACTATGTTAAGATTATGGAGGTCTCAGATGATTGTAACGTAAATTTAAATTTTGATAAGTTTATGAATTTATTTAGCTATACAAATAACATATCTTGCGCCAACTGATTGATTCATCAACGCAGAGTCTAAACCGCTAGAGTTACAAGTTTGAAATTTTAGTAGTTGAGAAAATGTAAGCACCCATTAACGTGGAATAGCCACGCTTCGGCATTCATGGGCCGGTTCGACCGGAGTGATACCACGGCTTCACAGAGAACCGGTGTAAAATAGTGCTTGCGCTGTGTTTCACCGAGTGAGTGTCTACCGGAGAACCATATATTTTTTAGCTTTCTGTACTCCTCCATATACCTATACTGTAACTGTGCTAAGTTCCATACTCCTACGTTCGCATAATTTTCGTAAAAAGAGGTATATAGTTTTTTCGTCACATATGTATATGTAGATATAAACTTCAATTATATCACCCAAATTACGAAAACACTACATAACAGTACACACGCTAAAGTTCTCATTAATACACTTACAGAGAGAACATCCATAATATTATTGTATTTCTGTACAGTTTCTTTGAAAGTAAAATAACGAAATTAGTGTCTGATATTTGTACTTAAATTACGAGATCGAATCAGAAATGAGGAGATCCGTAGACGAACTAAAGTTACTGACATAGCAGAGCGAATCAGCAAGCTGAAGTGGCAGTGGGTAGGGCACATAGCCCGAAGAACCGATGGCCGATGGGGCAGAAAGGTTCAAGATTCAAGAAGGTTCTTGAGTGGAGACCACGTGACGGCAAACGCAGCGTAGAAAGACCTCCCGCGAGATGGTCGGACGACCTGGTTAAGATCGCGGGGACTCGTTGGATGCGGGCTGCTAACGACCAGTCAATGTGGAGGTCATTAGGGGAGGCCTACGTTCAGCAGTGAACTTCTTGCGGCTGATATGATGATGATTTGTACTTAACATTAGGAGTCGTCTAGCCTTTTCGGGGGGTCCAGGGATGTCCTTTTTGGGGTACACCTGGTTTCCCTGCAATTGTAGTACCTGATACTGTGTTCGGTTATTGGTCGATTCAAATCTAATATGACCACCGGTAGGTGATATTCGAGGGGACTGTCACACGAACAGTAAAAAAAGTCCTCCTTTCAAAATATTCTATTTGACGAAAACACAGTTACATACAGAATATTAATGTTGTTAAATTCTCAACACTCAAAGAGAAAATATATTATTAAAACCCTTACATAATGTACTGTAAGAATGATTCCCAAGGAAGTCCATTCCACTATCGCTGGATAAATAATTCAGTTTATTCGCAGGTGTTTTCAAGGAATGTAGAAAACGACCCATTGCCTGCATACATAAGTTTCAGTGATATTGAGTAGAAAATTATTTTACCACACGTTTTTTGTATTTCTTCGATAACCAATAGTAGTGTCATTTTTATTGGTTATCATGAAGCAGAGATCGTATTTATGTTTCTTTGATTTTTTATCTATCTAAACTAATAATAAAGCTGAAGAGTTTGTTTGTTTGAACGCGCTAATCTCAGGAACCGCTGGTCCGATTTGAAAAATTCTTTCGGTGTTGGATAGTCCATTTATCGAGGAAGGCTATAGGCTATATATCATTACGCTACTGCTAATAGGAGCGGAGTACCAAATAAGAATGTTTCAAAAACTGGGGAATATTTTCACGCTACGGGCAATATAAGACGCAAACGAGGTTGCGTGGGTCAGCTAGTATAAATATATATCAATCACGAAAATGTATGTACGCCCATAAGTTGCGATCGACTGCAGCAAATTGAATAATTCTTTTTTTTATGTATTTGTTACTGTCAGGACAAGGTTTGTATAGAAGAAAATTTAAAAAGGAGGTGTTACTCGTATATTCTCTTCATACGCTTAGTTCTATAAACTGCAGCGCTGTGGGAAGTTGACACGGGCTTGCTAAAATATTTATCTTTACTAATATTACAAAGCTGAAGAGTTTGTTTGTTTGTTTGAAAACGCACACTAATTTCAGGAACCACTATACCGATTTGAAAAATTATTTCAGTGTTGGATAGTCTATTTATCAAGGAAGGCTAAAGGGTATATATCATCACGCTAAGACCAATAGGAGCGGAGCACTAATGAAGAATGTTACAAAAACCGGGGAAAAATATTACCTACACTACGGGCAATAAGAGACTTAAACGAGGTTGTGTGGGTCAGCTAGTCTTTGATAATTTAGAAAATATTGACAGTAATAAATAAGGCGATACGAAGTTCGCCGGGTCAGCTAGTAGTATATAAAGAAAAACAAACATATGTCCTCTCATGGTAAGTGAGTATTGACGCCAATGGACACCAACAACTAAACTGAGAGTTTAGAGGAATCGATGGAACTCTCCAATACAAAGAGGAACAACCCGATTAAGCTAGTCTTGCCATAGTGCTGCTAGCATACCGGATTTACTAATTTTCTACACTTGCACCGAGACTTGCACGAACTGATGATATAAGAAATAACTTGTAAAAATATCTGTAAGAGATTTAATTTCAAAAATAAATATCATATATGTTTTAATTTTGATAAGAGCCGATTTTCACTTAATAACATGAAACTATAAAAATAATTAAATACTGAATATCTGTGTTAACGTTATCTGTAAGAGATCAACGAGAACGAATGATCGACGATTAATAGGTCTACATATTTGTAACTATACTTAAATAAATAAATGACGAAAAAAGGGGAGATATTAATTGCGCGATGCAGGATCAATACGAGTACATTATCATTGCTAAATGTCTCTTAGGTTATATTTGCTTTGTGAATATCTAAATAAACCACAATAGCGGCACTATTTCTTGTTCCCTTTCCCGTCAAAATAGGTCCAGCCGTTCCAGAAATTAGTCGGAACGAACAGACATGTACAAAAATTTCAAAACGATTTTTTTATGTTAGTACCATTTATATACTTTTATATGTATTTAGTAAAAGAAATTAATTTATTTTATTTATTTGTATAGGTAAAGGTACTTAAATAAAGAAAAGTCATATTTTTTTTGACTTCCTCGTTGGCTCAGAGGTAGTGTATGTGACTGCTGTGCTTGAGGTCTCGGGTTCGATTCCCGGGTCGGACCAAATGTTTGTATGATCTACAAATATTTGTTTCGGAGTTTGGGTGCTTTCTATGTATAATATGTATGTATTTACAAAAAAAAGTATATAAGTATTATTATCAGTTGTTTAGTACCCATAGTACAAGTTCTGCTTAGTTTGGGACTAGATGGCGTTGTGTGTTAAATGTCCGAAAATATTTATTTATTTATTATTTCTCTTATTTTTATTAAATCTCCCTTTTCAATATATCCAATGTTTTGTTACGTTAAATTGATTTAAATAAGCTTTCGCCATGTTACATGAATGGAATCAAAGTTTAATTAGCCAAAACTGCTAAAAGACTGTGTTTCAGTCTCCCTCCCCAATACCTACATCCCAAAAGGCGTAGTCTACGTGTATATTAGTATGTGTTTCGATATAGTTGTGCGTCATATTGACTAATGTTTCTGTTATTTCTTGCAACACCGTAGAGACAGCCCAACCTTTGAGAATTACTATAATGTCTATTGTAAACATATTTTTGACATTAGCTTACAATTATCTTCATGTTTTTTGAGTTCAATTGCCTCATTATCGTTAATAGTTTTAATAGTTTCGATGTTTAATAAGTGTGAAAGAGTAAGAACTTAATTACTAGTTGAATTGGGCGCGAAATAAACACCTGGCGCGCGCGTGTAATGCTTCCTGTCACAGGACCCTCCACAGATGGCCATTCCATTGATGGGATCCTTCACAGACAAGATATTAAAAAGGAGGTTTAGGCATTCATAGTTTATAATTGTTATTTGATAAGGCTTCAAATAATAAATGAAAAATTATGAGGGTTAAGGACATAAGGATAGCTTATCTGACAGATGGTTTGACGGAACTTATATGTAAACAAGTACCAAGTTTGATAAATTAATTTATTTGTAAAACAATAGACACCAGAGTTTTCTACATTTCCCGTCAGTGAGATAAAAATACGTAAAATTTAAATAAAAATAAACCGATTTCAAGAACGGGAACGTGACACGGGAAGCACCAGCTTTCAGATAAAAAAAAACCTTAAAATCGGTTCACCCAGTCGAAAGCTATGAAGTAACAAACACGAAAACAAAATACAGTCGAATTGACTGTATTTTGTTTATGTCATATTTTTTTTATTATTGACCGCCTTTTTTACAGTCGTTTAAAAATATAAAATATTAATACACATTTATATAACATTTCTACAGATCTGGCGTTTACAAATATAAAACGACACCAGCGCCTCTATCGGTCGATTACGTCACTATTACTACTACACTACTACTATAGTCGTTCCAATACTTTATTTAACTTTTGACAGATCACGCACATAAAGTTTTGTAATAATTTTTGACACAATGTACTACAGATAATACTGTACTTTATGGGCGGGCTCCGCCTACTTAGGGATGTGTCATTCGTAATTAATGACCACAGACTATAAAAACGGTTTTGAAATAAATCGATTATCGATTATATTAATAAAACATACAATAAAATTATTGTGATTATATTTTATATCAAATCACGTAAAAAGCTTTATTATTTTGCATTAAAATGCCCTAAATGTCTCTGTTTCAATGCATAAATAATTTGCGTAATGAAAACAGTTCCATCGTACTCGTACCTAGTAATGGGATCGAATGTATTCGCCGCAAATTAATGAATCTAAAATAATTGTTTAGACTTACTATAGTTGGTTCAAATAAAAACTACCTGCGGTACCTACTTGTAATGAACAGGTACAAAATGTTGAAATTCGTAGTAATTTACGGATTAAAAATAAAACAACCAAAAGAGGTACTGTAATACTAATTTTAATTATAAAGAATCGTCTTCTTCGTATGACTAGGAATCATCATCACTTGAGTTCTCAGTAATATTGATTATCATTTCTTGGATAGATAAATTGTCGAATGCAACATCCCGATCCCAATCCGACATTATCACCTTCTTTGTTTTTTCTACAACATTCGCCCAGTTTTCTGGAGTTACTTTTTCACACGCATTTTTCAGTAAATTCAGCATTTTTCTTGCGGTGAAAGGAGGAGTTGTATTGTTCCTCGCAGCATATCCTTTAACTTGTGCCCAGATCATTTCAATTGCATTATATTGGCAGTGATATGGGGGAATTCTGAGGACGGTATGCCCATGCTCTGCTGCCATTTCATCTATGACGTATCGTTTTGGCAGCTTCTTTGTTTTTAATATCTTTACTAACTCTACTTTTAGTAGGGACTCATTCACCTCTTCGCCATTGTCACGGAGCCAGTTTATAATTTCATGTTTTTTGTTGGCCTGTGTTGGTATTTTATTAATTTGACGAGAGTGATAAGGTGCATTATCAATAAATATTATTGATGGCTCTTCGAGTGATGTATGCATTTCTCTGAACCACTTTTCATACACGTTCGAATTCATCTCCTCATGATAATCTCCTGTTTTCTGGGATTTAAAAGCTAATAGAGCGCCTGGCACAAATCCTTTTACTGTTCCTGCATGACAAATAATCAGTCGTTCGCCTTTTCCCATTGGTACTGTAGAAGTGGAGCCAACGGTGTTGTCAGTCCAAGTTTTTGACAGCGTATGATTCGCATTGAGCCAAGTTTCCTCTGTGAAAACAACATTCGACCAATCTTCTATTTTTTTTGCTTGTCTTAAAAAATCGCATCTATACAAAGCAATATCATTGCGTTCCATTAAAATTTTTCGTTTGTCACATTTTTGGAATAACATTCCAATGTCTTTCAATACTTTTGTCAGAGAAGATTTTTGACCACGGAAAAAACCACTATTTCGAAGAGATTGTGTTAGTTTTTTTAATGTTGGAATCTCTTTTCTTTGGTAATAGTCGTATATATGACGACGAATAGCATCAGCGTCAAAATTGTCAACGGCTGTAACTTTACTAGGCGGACGTTTTTTCTTAGGTGTAGATAGCTTATTCTGTTCCATGCCACTGCTGCCGTAGCCTTCTTTTGTTATTTTTGCCACTGTTGGAGCACTAATACCTAATGCTGCTGCAACACGGTCTCTAACTTGAGTCACTGGTATAAGAGGCCCACCATTACGGCTTTCCTTTTCAAAGTATTCACGAAGTCGCAAGACAAACTCTCTTGTTTGTCCTTTGAGTACTTTCTTTTTTGGCATTTTGACAGTAACGAAGGCAGGAACGATACGCTCAACTCAACCAAACGTGAGAATTCACAAATAAATCAATACGGAGGAATATAAATACTCAACTATATTGAAGGTTACTCATTGAAATACTGTAGATTATTTTAAAATAGACATAGAGAGATTTAATAAAGATCATCAATAGTTTAACAAATACAATATTAACCACTGAATTACAACACAATACAATAATACATTTTGAAAATTCAGTTCCTTTTATATATTTTTTCATGACATAGAACCGTCATATTTGAACAACATTCTTTTAATCCATTTCTTCTTTATTTTGACAAAGGAGGTCGCACATTGAAACACATAGAAATATGAAGTACGAAATTATCTATAAAATAATGAGTTTGTTAAATCGATTAAAACTTCTTAATGCATAAAATCGATCGATGAAAGAAATCGAATAGGTAACGGGTCAGGGTATCACTATTTGATTAAGTATTAGAGCTGTCAAAAGTTAAATAAACTATTGGAACGACTATACACGATATTATTTTTTATTTGACTATATCATTAAGAAGTCGTGCTCTCTACTGTTTATTTCGGTGATTATTTAATGATTAGCCTATTACATATGACGATGAGACTGATCTAACTAAATATTTATATATCTGGCGTCTTAGACGTAATAGAAATGTCGTGTCTGAAAATAATATCACTGAATATTTTTTAAATGAACTAATATTTGAAAAAAGACTTCGAGAACATGAATATGTATTAGTAAACCATGGATTTTAATTTTATATTTTTTATGTATCCAGTATGAGTCTAACAATTAAGATCTTACGATACCCCAAAGGTCAAAATCCATCAAGTCGTTTAGGCTAAGGACCGTAACAATAAAATATACATACATAAGTACCTACTTATGTATGTACATTTACAAATACACAATCGAAAAGCAAACTTAAAAAATAATTTGACACACGTCAAATATACATCCTTCTAATAAACATATTTTACTCACACACACACACACATCCTCATAGATAAATTACACCAAGACACAAATAATTGTCTTTGATCGGATGAACCCGCGAATTAGTAGTCAGGATTATTAACCGCTCAACCAACAGCCAGAGATGCTATTTAAATGCATTCTCCTGAGAAACGTAATCACGGCAACGGAAAATTCATGAGTGATTTTAATGATATTTATTTATGATGTACGTTATTATGTAGTCACTTTCAGTTAATCATAAAACCGTAAACACGTCGTATAATATGTAATAATATTTTGTATTAAATGAAAAAGCCATTTAGAAAGCGAAACTATATTTCCTAATGTATTCCACTCCACGCTCCGTGCGATTGTCCATCTCACTGCAGTAGGTAATATGATTACGCGCAGTCGGAAAGGCTTCCACAACTACACATTAAACCTCCGAACAACCTTATCCTTAAGAGATAAAGTTCAAAATCGTGAAATAAATAACAAAATGGCATCAAGTAAATTTCAGTGCGTCACTCCACCGCCGGCTGTGCGCTTGTAAAATAACGAATGTAATTTATTGTAACAAGGTTCTAAGTTTGTTCAATATAGCCATTGACGTAGAACTTCGTCGCTTTAGGTATTGTAACTGTACTGCACGTTCGTGGTTTTGAGCGCGCTTGCCGCGTTTTCGCTCGGACATAGCAGCCTTTGAGGTTATATTTTTAGTGTTGCCTTATTTAGAAACTTTACTTTGGATACGGGTACTTTTAACCAAGCAATCAGGCGTATTTGATGTAAAAGTTTGACGTACGAGATTTATTTAAAGATGTGTCGTGACGTGAGTGAAAAAGCATTTATTTGGAAAACACAGGTACTTTACAAAAAAAAAATATAATCTACAAAATATAAACTAAAATGACAGCATACGAGCCCAGTGATCCAAAAGCATCTCAACAGTGTGGGTCACCAATGTCACCATACTGCATTGTTCGATTGTCTGCATTCGCAATGAGTATATTGACCATTATTACTTTTGGATTCTGCCCGTGCTTTCCATCAGACAGAGTGGAGTCACTTTGGCAGGCCCATTCATAAAAAAAAACATTTAAAATAATTAGCAGTAGAGTTTACCGCAAGAGAGCCATACTACAAAAAACCACCACCCACTTGGGGTCTGATCGACCGGCCAATAATACAGCTGGTGACTCAGACCCAAGGCGGAATTGTGAAGCTTTTCCGGTTTCGAACTCATTAACGAAACACGACAGCACGAACGTTGTCATTTAACGTGGCTCTTCTGTGCAAAGGTAAGTACCGCCCCGGTAGAGCCGGCCTGTTCGTGCTGAAAGCAGCGTGGCTCTACTACCTTGAATATAAATAGTGTGGGTGTATTTAGTATTAAAATGATTAATCATAAATGAAATGCAACAAATGTAGGATGAACCATACAAGAAACCTTATAGTCTGAAGATAATAGCACTTGCTTAGTACAATCTTTATAAGAAATCTAAACAGTCTTATTAGATTCTTATAAAGACAACAAACATTATGTATTCAATTATTCAAATTAAATGTGTTCAATCATGTAAATGGAAAGAGTTAAGTCAAGCATGGCAACACCAGCGTAGAGCGAGACAGAAGTTAACAGGTTTGCACACAACTTACGTGTTCTTGACGAAACATCAACGAATATCGAACAATATTTAATAAAACAATTCGTGTCATATCTAATGTAAAATTGTTCTATTGTCTGTGATAAGTGAAATAGTGTTCTTCGAGGTGAGTGAACTCCAGAAGGGTAGTGCCCTTTGGGTCCAGCCTCTCATTGGCTGTGCCTTACTGATGTGTCAGTGTTGTGTTCCGTGGATTTGATTCTTGAACTTTAGGTATAGTAATTTAAATTCTTTATTTTTAGTTTTAATTACTTCGTGAGGATGTTCGGGTATACTGAATCTGCTCCCTGCACAAAATAAAACTACGCCATCTGTGGTTCGAAGTTTAAACTTGGAACATTCTTTTTTTTGTTTTAGGATTGCCTTATTCTAAATTATCTTTTGTTTTTTTAAACCAGTAACTTTTAACCTTATTTCTGGTAACTTTCCCTGGAATTTAGGGAGCCAGGAGGATTTTGACTAAATTGTTATCTAGTTTGTCGTTAGCCTGTCGATTATGGATTAATACTTGTACGTTTTTCTGACAGTCCTACAACCCTAATAATAAAAAAAAATACTTAGGTTTCATTATTTTGTGGTAAAATCGTGGTAACCAGTACCTATTGAATTAATGGATGTACGAGCACTCTGGGGTACAGAGCGAGAGTGATTTTAGAAATAGTCACCCATCTTTAGAAAGTCCTGAATTTAGAGTTTTTATTTTAAGTGATAGAATAGTAAATTAATAAATTTAAGTTACGTAATTCCAGTCTTCTCACAGAATAAATATTAAAAAAGTAAAATTTATTAATAATTTGAGATGCATATCTCACACACTATGTATTTATGTATCTTTCTAAATACATATACGTATTATACATAAATTACACTCGAACACAGAATAAATTATTGTGCTCATCATATTAATATTCAGTTGGTGTTGGTATCGAACCCGCGTCCCTTAACTCAGTCGGGATCACATACCACTAGAATAACATTACAATCATTTGAATAATACATACTTAGTAGTTCTATCATGACCTCAGTGCATACTTATATAAGCTTCAAATTATTTTCAGACGTTTTTAGTTAATTGAAATATTTTGAAATTTACGTAACATTCATTTAATTTTCAATATGAAATTCCCAAAATGCACTGATTAATAATTATGTACTTATTTTATACGTATTTTCTTTAAAAAATTAACACAGAGAAGAAACATTAAATTGAGAAAAGGTACACGAAATTGTTGGAAAATAATTAGAAACGAAATAAGTGGGACTTTTTAACTACCTTCTCAACTTACATGAACTATTCACGTCTATTCCGTCCTATAGGGCTCTGTGTATAGAAATACACGCTTTGATGGCTAGATATTTACCTGTAAAATATTAATATAATTAGAATTAAACCTCCTACAAACTAAAACTATAGCTAGGTGATAGTAGGGCGCGTAAGGCACTACCCACTTAGGGGATTTAGATATTTACGGTGTAAAAATATTGCGATTGCTGATCAAGAGGTCTCGGGTTCGGTTTCCAGGTCGGGCCAATAGTGTTGTCGGTGTTTCACGTCGGTCTTTGTTGCCATGAACATCTATGGCAATCATTACAGGGAAGGGGGAGGCCTTCGACATACCAACAACTAGTTCTCGCCCTCAGGGTTGCGTAGGTCCGAAGCCAGTCACTCCGTGGAAAGACTTATATTCAGATAAAACCGTTGGAATGGACTTCATTTATTTGACTGCTCGGTAGCGCAGTGGTAGTGAATGCGACTGCTGTGCTTGAGGTCTCGGGTTCAAATCCTGGGTCGGACCAAGTATTTGTGTGATCTAAAAATATTTGTTTCGAAGTTTGGGTGTTTTCTATGTATAATTATGTATGTATTTACAAAAAAAAGCAATTTGTATTCATATCAGTTGTCTAGTACCCATAACACAAGCTCTGCTTAGCTTGGGATAAGATGGCGTTGAGTGTTAGATGTCCGAAATATATTAAAAAAAAAATAATTAAAATTAATTAATAAGCTTGGCTATAATAAATGCAATGAAGAACATGATGTTGATATAAAATATTAAAATAAAGGTACTTTTAAAAGTTTATATCGTGACTAAATGCTAAAATCAAAAATCCGACTGCAAGGTTGGCGGAGTGGTTTCAGCGGTCGCCATGCCGCTTGCTACTGCGCCAAGTGTCTTGGGTTCAAATCCCACGCGGTACAACACTTTGTGTGATCCACGAATTGTTGTCCCGAGTCTGGATGTTATTTGTGTCCGTTTCATGTATGTTTGTAAAGTCCCCCACGGCACAGGATGTTTATTCCTAATGTGGGAGTTGTCTTTTAAAAAAAAGAGAAAGAGAAAATTTGTTATTTCCTTATTTAGTAAAATACAAAATATATTACTGTAGCGTGTTCTCGGAAGCCATAAAACTGATCGATCTTTTCTCTTAGAGTTATTACGTGCCCCTAATCACATATAACATAGTTTATATATGTTTTAATCGACTCAGCTTTTCTAACACGACCTTAATTACGTATGCAATATTTTTGCAGCAACTGAACATTAATGCAGAATATCATATTGTTCTAAATTTAGGTCACAGTCGCAAAAACTGTAATATAATCTATGGAGGACAAAGTCTCAAAGTTCAATTTACAAAAGTACAGTCGACTTTTGGTATTTATCCATGTTTGTCAGTCTATGTATGGCCCGGGTGACATAAGCTAAAAAAATTATCAACAGTTTTCATGTGTAAAAAACTAAGCCGCGACGGCTTAGTTTTTTAAACTGCTTCTTATTGAAGGATGTTAATCTATCTTATATTTTATGCATATTAGCTTTATATTAGCTTTATTGACTGCCTCGTTGGTCTAGTGGTTAGCGTAAGCGACTGCAAATCAAGAGGTCTCGGGTTCAATTCCCGGGTCGGACTGCTGTTGGGTTTTTCCTACAAGAAATTCCTAATAGCAGCCCGGAGTATGGAAGATGGCGGTGTTTCCTGCCCGTGCTTCGGAGAGCACGTTAAGCCGTCGGTCCCGGTTGTCATGAACATCTATGGCAATCGTTATTGGGAAGTCAGTGCCCTCAAATATAGTGACAACTTTTTTTTTTTTTTTTTACGTGTGGAAACCCCCTCGGGCCGTCACCCCGCCGGGGTTTGCGGCGGGGCGGTGTGTCGGAATCGAACCGACTAAAACCACACGGTGTGCCAACTCTGCGCCTGAGAAGGGAGGGGTCCGGGAATCGCTGTTATTAACACGCCGGACCCCTCCCAGCGCCTGCCCGCACTGAAGCGGGCACCCTCTGCTATTAAAATTCTCAAATTAGGCGACGCACGGCACACGCGTACGTCGCCCCTTCGCGGCTGGCCATTAAAGCGGATGGACGGGAAAACCCATCCCGTCCATCCGCGGCCACACTCAGGGCGGCATGAGGCGCAGATGGGCGCGCCTCCGCCGCCCGGTTCGCCGGCGGCGGATCGGGTCCGAGTGGATATCGTCCTCCCGGGCCTTCTCCGCCGCCTCCTTCTGCGAAATTACGTCTTCGCAGAAGGATGCGACCGCGGTAAAACTGCTGTCGCCACCGGCCATGGAGCGTATGATGGCCGGTAGCGACAGGTCCCCTCCGATGACTGCAGTGAGGGCCCGGCGCTGCTCCGCCCAAGCGGGGCAGAACTCCAGCGTATGCTGGGCCGAGTCCTCACTGCAGTCGCAGTGGTGGCAGGCGGGACTCAGTTCCCTCCTAGCGACCGAGTGCAGGTACTTCCCGAAGCAACCGTGCCCGGAAAGCACCTGCGTCAGTCGGAAGGAAAGAGTCCCGTGCTGCCGCCCTGCCCACTCGAGGATGACCGGCTGGAGCGCCTCCACGGTGGCAAAGCCAGCGCGTGGAGCCTCCAGCCGGAAAGACCAACGAGCCATCGTGGCTCGGCGAGCGGCTTCACGCCATTCGCGTACCTCTTCGGGCGGAGCACGATACCCGTACTCCGCCCGATGTTCAGCCGCTCGCCGATAAACTTCGGCGAGCACTTCCGCCTCCAAATCCCACGGGGGTGTTCCGGCCAAGGCGCAGGCCGCCTCGGTGGACACCGTGCGGTATCCGCGTATGGCTCTGACTGCCAATACCCTCTGAGGGCGCCAAAGGCGCGCCTTGTTCTGGGCAGTCAGAGCCTCCACCCACACCGGTGACCCATACAGGGCCATCGACCGGACCACCCCCGTGAAGAGGTTCCTTGTAACGACGCTGGCTCCACCCAAGTTGGGCAAAAGACGCCCAAGGGCGGAGGCAGCGTCGACCAGCTTAGGAGCAAGCTGTCGGAAGTGCTCGTCGAAGAGCCACCTACCGTCGAGGATCAGGCCCAGATACCTCATCTGGGCCCGAACCGGTACGAGGACCGAGTTGACTTCGATGGAGGCGCCGGGGGGTGGACCACGACGGGGCCCGTGAAATAACAGGGCCTCCGTCTTATCCAGGGCCACCCGCAAGCCCAGCGCCTCGATGCGCCCAACCACCAGAGAAACACCCCTGGTGGCCAGGCGCGCCGCCTCTTGGAAATTGGCCCCCCGAGCTGTGACCAATGTGTCATCGGCGTAACAAATTACGCCCAGCCCGGGGGGCAGACGACTCCGAAGGACCCAGTCGTACCCCACGTTCCACAGAAGTGGTCCGAGGACAGACCCCTGTGGAACGCCGCACGACATGGGTCGCCGTCTCAAGACGCCATCTCGGTCCTCGTACACGACGGTACGCTCCTCTAAATAGTCTGCCACCAGCCGCCTCAGGTACTCTGGCACCCCGTGGTAGTGGAGTGCTTCCCTGATGCAGCTGAATGGCAGACTATTGAAGGCGTTGGCGATGTCCAAGGACACCGCCAACACCACGCCGCCACAGCCAACCGCCTCTTCGGTCACGGCCCTAAGGCGCATCACGGCATCGACCGTCGAACGCCTCTCTCGGAACCCGAATTGGGCGTCCGACAGGTCGGGCCCCACCTCGCTGAGATGCTGGACGATGCGGGCAGAGAGAATCCTCTCGAACAATTTGCCCGCCTCGTCCAGCAACACGATGGGCCTATAGGCCGCGACCGAATCGGCTGGCCGTCCCGGCTTCTGCAGTAGGACCAGCTTCCCGCATTTCCAGCACTCAGGGAAGCGTCCGGACGCCAGGCTGGCATCCAAAACCTCCCTGAGGCGGTCCGACATATGGTCGAGGGCTCGGGCCATCACTCGGGGTGGTACCCCGTCCGGCCCGGGGGCGGTGTTCTTGGAACGGATCCTTAGAACAGCCGCCCCTACCTCCGATTCCCTAACGGGCGGCACCTCACTCCCTCCGTCCCCGTCGTCTCTGGCCGGACCGGCCATCGACGGGGGCGTGTGCTCCGCCCGCTGCGGGAAAAGGCCCTCGACCACCTGCTGCAGGAAGCTGGGCTGGAGAGTCTCGGTAAGGGGGGGGCCCGCCGTGCGGAGCTTTTGTCGCACCGTACGATATGGGCGACCCCAGGGGTCACGATCGAGACTCTCCAGCATCTCCTTTCTCTTTTCCTCTTTGGCGCGGCAAATGGCCAGCTTCAGAGTTTTCCGCGCTTCGCGGTACTCCTCATGAAGCCGGCCCTCCTCCCCGTCTACGCGGTGGCGTCGCCGCCGGCATCGGGTGTAGGACCTCCGGGCACGAGTACAGGCCGCACGGAGGTCCGCCAACTCCTGGGACCACCAGTAGACCCCGTTCCGTGAAGGTCGACAACCCCGAACGCGGGGCATGGCCGCATCGCAGATTTGCGTAATCGCAGAGCGAAAGCGGCCAGCCCCCATGTCGACCTCCTCGGCCGGGGCCCGCGGAGACAGCCAAGATTGAACTATGGCCGCCTCCTCTAGCAGGTCCCTGTCGAGTTTGGCAACTGCCCACCGCGGAAAGCGGGAGGTATGCCGCGCCACGTGACCCCTACTGGGGCCCTGGGACCGGGAGAGCTCGAAACGGATGTACAGGTGATCCGAGAGCGTCTCAACCTCATCCAGGACACACCAGTTCCTTACTCGTGCGGCAACAGCAGGGGTAGCGAACGAAAGGTCCACTATCGACCCCCCCTGCTGTCGCACGCACGTGTTGGTGGCGCCTCTGTTCAGCAAACAGAGGCCCACCGACGCCGCCCACTCCACCACGGCATCGCCCCTGGCGTCCGTCGCCGGGGAACCCCACGCAATGGATTTTGCGTTGAAGTCCCCCAGCACGAGGACGTGCCCAGACGCTAGTCGCCGTATCGAGGTCTCCAAGTTGTTAAGGAAGACCTCGAAGTCGCTCAAACTCCGGTTGGGGGAGAAATACACACCGTAAACGGTGATTCCCCCCCACTCGGCGGCCACATATCCAGAGCCCTTGTCTCTTAACGACAAGGGCGGGGAACGAGCCGCCGAGGAGCCGACGACTGCCACGGAGCCGTCCCGGTCACCCATCCAGTTTGGACGGGGAGGGACGTAGTAGGGCTCCGCGACTACGGCAACACCTATCGACCACTGCGCCATGGTTTGCAGGAAGAGATCCTGCGCCGCGGCGCAGTGGTTCAGGTTCGTCTGGACAAGGAGGTTGGAGAGCCGATCCATTTACTGGATCGTCTCTACAACCCCCTCCATGGGCGACGATGTGGTCGCACGAACGACGTCGGAGGCAGCCTGGGTCGACAGGCTAGCCCCCGACGTCTGACGAGAAGCTCGGGGAGGCTTGCAGCCCCCCTGCCCCATCTGGTGATTGGCGGGCTTATTGCCCGCCGCACACACGGGGCAGTGGGGGGCGGCAGAGCATTCTGCCGCCTTGTGCCCCGGTCGACCGCAGCGGAAGCAGAGTCCGCTGCAGTCAAAACAGCTGGCGCACTTGGACCGCGTGTGTCCCGCGGCAAGGCACTTATAGCACCTCATCGGCCTCGCGGCTAGGACTGTGATCCTAGCACTTACGAAGCCGACGAGGAGCCTGCCGGCATCAGCCAAAATTTTGGCCGATGCTACGGGACAACTCACCCACACGGCGCCAAGCCCTCCTGGACCGGGGCGGATGGTGCCAACCCTGACGCTGTCCGCGCCGCAACCCGCCTTCTCACAGATTACGGCGCGGACGTCGCCGGTCGTGACCGAGTCGTCCAGGCCCGAAATGCGCAGCTCTGCGCACTTTGTGGGCCTGGCGATCCTCACACCATCCGTGGCTGCGAAGACTCCCTTCAACTTCTCGGCAACGGTGTCCGCCTTTTTTGCGCCATCGGCCCCAGGGAACTCGAGAATTCGAGCTCCCGTTTGGGCCTTGCGCAGGCGGACACCGGCCGTTTCGAACTCACCGGCGAGACTGTCCCGGGCCTTCTTGAAGAAGGCCGCATAGGACATCCCGCCGGTTGTCGCCTCCGGTGACAGGGTCACCACCACAGCCGCGGTTTTTGGCGGCTGCAGTTTCCGCGGCTTTTTCGCAGTGGCCCTTGCCAACGGCGGCGACTGCGGGCCAGAGGCTGCCTGTCGGGCAGCCTTTCTGGCCCGCTTTCGGGCCTTCTTTGACCCTCCGACTACCTGCCAACCCTCATTGGAGGGGGCAGACGTGGAGGGTCCAGGCAGAGGCACAGGCGTTGGAGTGGGGAGCGGAGGAATCTCCGCTCCCGCTCCCACCGCCGCTTTCGGCCCCGGTCTCGGCGCGGCCGCTTTGGCCGGAGCCTTGGCCGGAACCTTGGCCGGAGCCTTGGCCCCCGACCGTGCCCCTTGGGCAGCCGCAGGAGCCGGCCTCACGACCGGCGACACCGCTGCCGAGTACGACACGCGACCCCCCACCACGGGAAGAGGGGTCGGCGTCGACGACGTAGCCGTTCGTTTCGGCGCCGCAAGCGGCGGCCGCATAATCGGGGCCGCAGGCAGCCTCGCCTCTAGGCCGGCCGTACGGCCCTCAATCATCCGCCAGCATGCATCCAGGATAACCGCTAGTTGGGCGTCGGTTATCCCGGGGCCAGCAGATGACGGCTGCGGCGCAGACGGGGCCCGCTGGGATGCAGACGCGGCCCGCTGGGATATTGACGGGGCCGGGGCCTCTCGCTCCGCCCGGAACTGGGCGAATTGAGCGCCCAGCTCAGCCACCTGCCCCGTCAAACGGTCGTTGGCCGTCTGGAGGCGGGCCACGTCCCCGGCCAGGGTCTCCACGACCCCCGCAATGGCAGAGGAGGAGTCCTTCAGGGCTCTCACAAAGGAGCCCTTCAGGTTCACCGACTTGGTGGCCACCTTGTGGATAATGGCCACTGCCGCCTGTGCCTTCTCCTGCAGAGAGGCCGGTGATTGGGGCTCTGAAACCCCATCCGCCGGCCTCCTGATGATATGCAGGAGACCAGACATTTCCTCCTCTGCCTGCAGCTCCCCATCAGCTCTGGCCCTCTTGTAGGATTCCGCCTTGCTAAAGGCGGAACCCGACGGGGCCGAGCCTGGAGTACGGGACCTCCCCCTCTGACCGCTGCCAATTTTGGGCGGCAACATCTCCTGGGACGTGTCGCTTTCGCCGCCGTCCCTGGAGAGGCCGCGCTTGCGGGTCTCTGAGGCCTCCGTCTCCATCAGCTCCAGTGCGTCCACAGTCGCACTGGAGCTACCACTCGCAATTGAAGTGGCGGACATTGAGCGCACGCGCTCTGATGTTCTTCGGCTCCCAGCAGTCAGATCGACTTCTGGGAGCCCCGCCAAGATGGGCGCCACAGACGCAGTGTCCTCTTCGGCAGACGATCGCTCGTCCGCCTTTAGGAACTGCCCCTTGGCGTTCCTCCTTTCCTTCTTGTTCCTCTTCTTTTCAGATCCGGTTGGCATAGCATAAGTCGTTGTGATTGAATCAGTCCTTGTATTTTTAATGTTTGTTGAAGTTTCCATAATTAAGCCCACGATTAGGGGAGAACTAAAAGTCGACCCGGGCAGAGATCCCCAATACCCGGGCAAGCCTATTACTGTGGAGGTCGGCCGGTATCCACAGGTTTTTACGACTTAGCTGTCGGGTGTTATAGACTATCCTTGTCATGGGCCGGCCAATCAAGGCAAGCCCTCCGGCCATCAGGTTCTCAGCGTACCCTCTTGGAGCCACCAGTCAGGTCGTTGTTGAGCCCCTAATGGTTACGGAATGCGAGAGGGTGGCTAGCCCTCTCTCACAGACGGCAAAGCACACAAGTGCCAGCCTATCTGATCTACTCGCTCTCCATCACGCCCTCTGCTAAAGCAGAGGGATGCTTGGAGCGCGGCATGACGCTGGAGCGTCATGCCCTTCGCGGCAGTCTAAACAGACTCCGTCTTTGATCCCATTTAGTCTGGAGTCTCACCCTGGGCCAATCCGGCATGAGTAGCTCTACCCGGCACAGCCCCAGAGATCATTGACCCACGCAAGCCCCACCACGACGACAACGTAGGGATACATTGGGGGGCAAAATATAGTGACAACTAGTTCAACCTTCGAATTCAGTTCGCCCTCAGGGTTGCGGAGGTCAGATGCCAGTCGCTCTGTGTAAAAACTGATATTCAGGTAAAACCTGTTGAACTGGTAGCCGACCCCAAATATTGGGAATAATAAAGGCTAGGAAGATGATGATGATTAGCTTTATATTAGCATTATTCGTATCCATCCTATTCATACTAATGTTATCAATTCGAAAGTAACTCTGTCTATCCGCAATCTAGTACCAAGCTAAGCAGAGCTTGTATTATACCTTTTTTTCCTAATTACATACATATTATACATAGAAAAACACCCAAACCTCGAAACAAATATTTGCAGATCATACATCAAACATTTGATCCGACCCGTGAATCGAACCCGAGACCTCAAGCACAGCAGTCACATACGCTACTACAGCGCCACCGAGGCAGTCTAGATGCTTTGAATCTTGAGGAAGAACATGGACGGTCATAGCTAGTAACCGTATAGAAACAAGATGTCGGTGCAAAACAGAGTCGAATTTATTATTGCTTGTTTCGTGGTAGGTATTAGGTACGTTTATGTAATCATTAAAAAGTAATCACATGCATTGTAGTAATATGCAGTAATTTTATTTTGAGTTAGTTTCACTACCTGTAAGGTAATTTGGTATTTGTTATACTCGTTTAAGAGAATGCTCAATGCAACATCAGTTTACAAGATGTAAAATTGGATAGAAACCACACGATGTACCCTTGTAGGCATAAAAAGGACTATGGGAATCGGTATTTCCCAGGGATCCAACTGCCAATGGTCGTACCTCTGTAGTTATCAAACTGACTTTACCAGTATAAGACGTTTGTTCCATTGCCCCTCCAATTTGACAGGAGTGATTAAGGGATATAGAGAAGAATATTTTAGAAGTCCTCCTTGCGTCGTTATCCTCAATTCTGAGGGTCGTGACCTCTATTTGGAGCTATTGTGTGAGTGATAGCTCGCCACCTGTTTGTATCCTGAGCAGTGTGTAGGGCAGCATGGATCATATTGCCGAGAGTGGTGCAAACTTGGTCCGACCGGCGCAACGGGCTACGGCCCCTGGGGCTCTGCCCCTCCACCGTACCCGTCACCATCAGTCGTTCAAGGTTATAGAAGTAACCACCTCATAAATGACACGAATGGAAGCTGTTGAACCGGTTTTCTTCAAAAATGAAATGCTCATAGAAGAATAAATAAAAAAGAAAAGTTTCTGCGGGCCTGCAGTGTCCAAGAGGCTTTCATTCTTTAAAATCCTTTTAAAACCTGGAGTAGACCCTAGTCTAGAAGACTTTCATCTTCTTAGCCTTATTTCAAACAAATTTAACCGAATTTCAATTTTTCCCCGTAGCATCTGGCTTCAGATCATAGAAATATAATTTATGTGGTCTACAATCAGTTTCTATGATCTATGGTGCAGATATTTACCGACCACTGTACCAAGACCTTAGAACTACGTCGCCCAGGTAAGATAAACCATGAGCATATGCTTTGGTTAGTCCTCTGTAGTCGAAGTGCCAATGGGATTGAATTCACTCCACTTGAGCCTGTCCTGTTTATGTGCCGAGGGCATAAGAAAACGAACTGTCACTATCTTTATTCATCACCAAGGAAGCAAACTACATAATACAAAAGCCCTGCAAAGAGAAGGAAAATTTTACATAGCCTTACTTTTTTTTTACGAAACCTGCATGGGCCGTCACTCTACCGGTGTTTTCGGCGGGGTGGTATGTTGGAATTAGACCGACTAAAACGTGTGCAGGATCCCACCTATCTCAGGCAGGCAGGCATCAGAGTGGCACACTAGAAATAGGTGGAATCCGTGAACTGCTGTTATTATGATATCCGAACCCCTCCAGTACTTGCTCACTCTGACGCGGGCACCGTCTGCTTGTAAAATTCGCCATATATATAGGGATGACCTAGGGCTCTAACTTAATCGAGTTACTTCATATACGTTCTATATATCCAAGTAATAAGCAAGACCTCAATTTCAAGTCTTTTGTAATTATTTAGACGTTAATTGGTTGTGATAAGTGGGTAAAGACAGTAATTTAGATACGTACACGCAGTTATTCTTTACTAATAGACGAATTCAAGGTCTATTGGATAATAACCTCAAAATTTATGAAGAAATTGCATCGTCATTGGTTTTAAACACTTTCATTTTATAGATTTCTTTTGAATGTTTAAAAAGGTCAGTGGCGTACATCGTTTACTTTTAATACATTTGATAAATACTACTGTAGGTATGTAATCTTTTACTTGGTCATAATCATCAACCTGCCCTTTTACCCGACTACGTTGAAGCCAAAAGGAAGGGAGACGAATGCACGGTTGACCTAGTAGTTTAGGCGGTCACTACGCCGCTTGCTACTGCGCCAAGTGCCGTGGGTTCAAATCCCACGTGGGGCATCACTTTGTGTGATCCACAAAATGTTGTCCTGAGTCTGGGTGTTCTTTGTGTCCGTTACATGTATGTTTGTAAAGTCCCCCGCGACGCAGGATGTATATTCCTAATGCGGGAGTTAAACAAATATTTGCAAATCACGCAAACATTTGGTCCGACCCAGGAAGCAGTCTATTCCTTGCTAGAAAAATCATTAACTTATTAAAAGTAGCTTCCACGACTCGTGCCTATATTCAGATGAATTGAACCTATTATTCATTCTTAGCTTTAATAGCTTTACCTATTTTATGTCTGTTTGTTTGTAACCGACTTTTGTAAGCAGTATTTATTAGTATTACCATTTTCGCAGTCTATGTATGTTCCATAATACCGTCTATGCTACTAATTCGATTTTAACTAACGAGGTTGCAAATAGTTTCGTAATAATATCCCGGGGACATCCATAGGATATCATACTTAATTTTATTAACTGTTTTCTTATTCCAATTTAACTTCAGGTAATCGCAATGTTTAAAATAGTTTTATTTCAAGCTGCCGCCTGCTTGAAGGTGAACCTTCTTGGATTGGGTAAGAAACAGGAATGAGGTAATGAATGCCGAAACCCATGAATGGGATAATGGGACGTATATAACGATGCGATGCTTCTGTGACTGAAGAACTTATCTTTTGTATTAGAGTGACTCTACTATATCTCTGGTTCGAGATATGTCATCGAAAATGTCCTACACCTCATCGTCCGTGTAGGTCGAGGTCGGTGCTTACACTTGAACTACCTTGAGGCTATACCTGTCGTTAAGCTTGACAATGAAGTACGCTACTCTGTTCAACACCGTGGGAGAGCTATGCTTCGGCATGAATGGGTCGGCTCGACCGGAGTGATACCACGGCCTCACAGAAAACTGGTGTGAAATAGCGTTTGCGCTGTGTTTTACCGAGTGAGTAAGGATACCGGAGGCCCATACCCCAACCCCTCCCCCCATCCCCTTTCCCATCCCCCAAAGGTCGGCAACGCACTCGTGACGCCTTTGGTGTTGCGGATGTCCATGGGCGGCGGTAATCGCTTACCATCAGGTGATACGTCTGCTCGTTTGCCCACTATTCAATAAAAAAAAAAAAAAACTCCGAAACTAATATTTGTAGATTACACTAACATTTGGTTCGACCCAGGATTTGAACCCGAGACCTCAATCACAGCAGTCGCATTCACTACCACTTCACCACCGAGGCAGTCAAATGAACCTGTATATCCTTCTGTGGACTATTTAAGACAGCTGATGTTCATAAGCAGCGCACATACAGCTACATAGCTCTTATAGTCATAGTTCAACTTTGTTTTACAAAGGGCTATGTTTTCTTTCTTTACAATGACCCATAAAAGTACAGCTATAGATAGTACGCACATAACAAAGTACATAGTATGTCTAACATTTCTATTGTGTAATTGTAGTTTAATTTCCCTGCAGTAAACTGAGAAATATTATTAGGTACGCTAGCCAGTCTTACTCATACATTACCCATTAAAGTCATTATAATTACCGAGTTTAATTTATTTTGTACACTACTTACGTTCAGAAACCTACAAATCATAAAAACTGATATTTCTGTGTTTGAAATAATTTATTGTAATACATGTATGGCGTAGCGGTCACCTCACTACGTTCTAATGAGGGTTGTGGGTTCAGACCAAACATGGAACAAGTCAAATTAGAAAAAAAATTGATACTCTAATTGTTGTTCTACGTCTGGGTGTTCTTAATGTCTATTTCATGTATGTTTCGTAAAGTTCCCCAGATACATTGTTTTGCCTTTTAACACCTTAAAATACAGCCTTCAGCCAAATCCTCCCGGATACCATCCGCTGGTAGTTATGTCGGACGCAGTCTCGGGTACTAGAAGCCGGGAACCAGGTACCCCTAGAAAGGAAATCCCTGGAACCCCAACGTACCTTGGACTGCCTATGATATGTAAATGGCTCCGTTCTGTATGGGAACCAGGATGTTATCTTGCTGTCCCCAAAGGAGCATGCTCGCCCCCTGGACATGCTTCTGTGACATGCTACGGTCTTACAGGACAGCTCGAGTTCTCTTCAGTTCAAATTTGATGTTTTCATATCTTCTAGTAAACATTTATTAAATGTAAATGATTTTAAAATAGCATATTTGTTGTATAATGCAGGATAATATCACGGCAACGAGAAGAAAAACTTTTTGTTTTTTATTGAATCGCCTTATGTTAAGCGATTACCGCCACCCATGGACACCCGTAACACCAGAGGCGTCACAAGTGCGTTGCTGACCTTTAGTGGATGGGGGAAGGGGTTGTGGTATGGGCCTCCGGTATCGTCATTCACTCGGTGAAACACAGCACAGGCGCTATTTCACACCGGTTTTGTGTAAGGCCGTTGTATTATTCCGGTCGAGCCGGCCCATTTATGCCGAAGTGTGGCTCTCCCTCGGTGAAATTCATTCTAGACTAACCAGTCATAGTTAGGTTAAATCTTCATTCTAAAGAGAGATCTATGACCAGCAGTGAACTGTAATAGGCTGTTGTTGATATATGACGTCACGCCATAGTATTTCATTCAAAACTTCAAGTTCGCCAGCAGTTCATAAATCAACCGGTCAATTAGTGCAAATTTTATATGAACCAATAAGAGAAAATTTGGTTCGGCGGACGAGCAGAACCCTAGACGTATGCTTATTGTGTCTAGTTTCACACGGAACTGTGAGAACAAAGTCAACATATTATAATACAATGTTTCGGACACGTACATGAGTTCATTCAACTCTCAAATACATTCGATAATAGCATCGAATGTAAAAGTCTTATTGACTGTACAAAAAATGGAATTAGAAATGGTATATAATACAAAACTATCGTTATCTACTTTATGTACAGTAGTATTTGTAGATATTGTAGACTAATATGAGCAGAATGTTCTACGCAAGCTTTTTTTTACGACCAAATAATATATCATCATGTCTCTCTGGCATTTTTTCGACTGCTAAATCTTTGTGGTTTCATGGTAATTATAACATTGCTAAAGATTTTGTCATGTTACTTTAATGATCGATTGCCAAATTAACACAGACCCTTCATGGAAATGTACTTTAGAAAAAGGACTAGAAAAAACAATATTTTTTTTTATTTAGGGTGAGTAAAGAAGACAGTGTGAGGGAGGAAGGATAGGGCATAGAGTAAATCTTGGCTGGAAAAATGGCAAAGAGGGGTAGGACTTGTGTTAAATGCTGAACTAGGAATTAGTTATCTTCACTGGTAAGCCAGGGATCATGGTTCTATGTGTGGGTGTAATATATCTACAATATGTATGTTTTAGAAATACATAAATATGTTTATCAGCAGTCGACTCTGCCTAATTGGGATCAGACACCCGTATGTAAGATGTCAGGAATTAAGAAAAACACATAAATGCAATTCCATCAAAATCTATACAAATAAATAAAATTGGAGTATCTGTTTGTAATTCCGTAATAACCGCTTTTAAATGCATATGTATACGGTACGGTACATATACCAAAATATCTTTTTTTTATGAAAGACAACTCCCGCACTAGGAAAATTTCCTGTGTCGCGAGGGACTTTACAAACATACATGAAACGGACACAAAGAAAACCCTGACTTAGAACAACAATTTGTAAATCACACAAAGTGTTATTCCATATGGGATTTGAACCCGTTGTGGGTTTGCGAAGTACGGAACGGCACGACCGCTTAACCACTAGGCCAAACGTGCAGTTACTTTCACATTTTTTGTCTGTCTGTTTGTTCCGGCTAATCTCTGAAACGGGTGTACCAAGTTTGACGGGACTTTCACCGATAGGTAACAGAGTCACCGTAGCCTATAAACATTATTCGTAATTCAATATTTAACATTTTTTTTTACCGACACAATCTCACCTCTTTTAATTGTGTGGAATTATTTACTAAACTCATGCACAGCTACTGTAACAATTATCCGAAACCTTCTTCAATTGTTTTGTTTCAAGAATCGTGTGTGCAAAAACAAATGACGGCGACCTTGCTCGCTTGCAAATTACGCACACAATAACCTTATTGTACTGTATTTAATAGTTACATGTGTATCATACATGAGCAAAAGAATTACTGAAGTGAAAATAAGCTTTTAACAGTGTACTACAAAGCATAGACCTCTCTTCAGAGAGGACGATTTGCCTTTCTACGTTTGTCAGACGAGTTAATACATGGTTAGGTAGAGAAGTAAAACATGACACAAATCCTACACTAAAGCGTCTGAGATAACATAAATTCTTTAGAAGACCAGATCAGAGCTGAATAAAGACTTCAATAGTCCACTACTGGACATAGGCCTCTCTTTAACAAGGAGGTTTTCGCGTAATAAACCATGTAGGTATTTTTTATGGAATAGGGGGCAAACGAGTAGACTTATCGTCTGATGGTAATCGATTACCGCCGCCTTTGGGGGAATGGGAAGGGGATGGGGAAGGGGTTGGGGAATGGGCCTCCGGTATCCTTATTCACTCAGTGAAACACAGCGAAGGCGCTGTTTGACACCGGGTTTTCTGTGAGGATGACTCCGGTCGAGCCGGCCCATGCATGCCGAAGCGTGGCTCTCCCACGGTGTTAGCCAGACGAGATAGTATAGCATAATGTTTGTTTCTAATTTTCTTTCTCTAGACCGTTAGTCGCCTGCCTTTAAAATTTTGTAATATTTTGTGAATGATATACATATACAATATATATAAATAATAAATAAATAAATATTTCGGACATCTAACACACAACGTCATCTAGTCCCAAGCTAAGCAGAGCTTGTGTTATGGGTACTAGACAATTGATATAAATACTCATATACTTTTTTTTTTTGTAAATACATACATATTATACATAGAAAACACCTAAACTCCGAAACAAATATTTGTAGATCATACAAACATTTGGTCCGACCCGGGAATCGAACCCGAGACCTGAAGAACAGCAGTCGCATACGTTACCACTGCGCCACAGAAGCAGTCATAATGTATTTGTATATGTATTTATTGCGTGTGTAGTCTTTATAATATGTATGTATATGTTCTTTTGTGTATTGATTATGTAACATCTGTGCACCACCTACCTTACTAGATCTCTACACCACCCTAAGGTTGACTGGAAGAGAATGCCTTGGGCATTAAGTCAGCTAATGTACAAATGTGCATGAAGTTTTTAAATAAATAAATAAATATACTTATATTTGTTAAAAAAAATCTAATTTCAATGCGGCTACGATCCAGCTCTCTTTTGAAAACCTCTGAAACAATGGAGAGGCTTTAAAATATTTACAAATGAATTTTAATTAGGTAATAACACTGATACAATAACGACCATCTTCGCACAAATACGAAAATTAAGTTTAATTTAACTGTAATGTTTTTCCGTAGGAACATATGAAGTGTTAATACGCAGTTATAAGAGACGAAGTTAGAAGTAAAACGTAGCCAAACAAATAAGGCAACTATTGTTCTGTATGATGGACCGATAGCTGTATTGTTTGCTGTTCTAGTTGCGTCACAACGTGTTAATGCAACTAAATTATTCTAGGGGACATCTTGATTATGTTAATGCCCCGTTCTAGTTTTATTCGTGTGGTAAATAAATTATCTATAGCTATAGTTAGATTCACGTTTCGAGATCGCGTTCGATGGTATTGTTTCAGAGTTTAAGATCTCAAAGGATAACGGTCATATTTATTGCACGAAAACAAACACAATTCATTAAAACGTGATGGTGTCAAGTTAAAGGTCACCGTGCTTTCGTTTTCACCGTGGGAGAGCCACGTTTCGGAGTGATACCACGGCCTCACAGAAAACTGTGTTTCACCGTGTGATTGAGGATACTGGAGGTCCATACCCCAACCCGGCCGGCCGGCAACAAACTTTTGACGCCTCTGATGTTGCGGGTGTCCATGGGCGGAGGTAATCGCTTACCATTAAGCGATAAGTCTGCTCTTTGGCCTCCTATGTCTTTAAAAAAATAACATTGTCTATAGTCAAGTAAAAGTAAGTCAGACTCGAGAAACAGAGATTAAGTTAATAAACGTCATTATTTAGATTTAGAAAATTTTGAATAGATAATGGGAGAGGTGTTGTCCCAACATGTGCGATGGGATGGAATTTGAACCCACAACTCTCAGTGCTGTGGAAAGCCGGGTGTCGGCCGCTTTAACCACTATGCTAGTCAAACTTAAATCATAGTTTATTAGTAGGACAAAATTGGTTATATGACTAAGAATATATTTTAATAATTTGTAATCGATGGATATTTATCGCATATGGAATAATTATAATGATGATACGTAATATATTTTTACCATATATAGAAAAATACATTTAAATCTCATAGATCTGTTATTGTTCAGGTATGTGTGTGTAATTGCAAATGAATGACATATTAGTTCGTAGATATGCACCAGCGCTACCCATTAATTATGATAATAAGAACAATTATATTATAGTATAAAAACTAGCCATGTCTTAACCTTTATGTTGAATATAATTATGAATCATAAAATATATCTATGTAATACCTTTAAACGAGCAGTCTTTACTAATATATAAAGCTGAAAAGTTTGTTTGTTCTCAGGAATTACTGGTCCGATTTGAAAAAATATATTAGTGTTAGATAACCCACTTATCTTAACATACTTTCACCGTGGGAGAGCCACGCTTCAACATAAAAGGGCCGGCTCGACCGGAGTGATACTACGGCCTCACAGAAAACCGGTGTGAAATAGTGCTTGCACTGTGTTTCACCGAGTGAGTGAGGATACCGGAGGCCTATACCCCAACCCCTCCCACATCCCTCTCCCCATCCCCCAAAGGCCGGCAACACACTTTTGGCGACTCTCGTGTTGTAGGTGTCCATGGGCGGCAGTAATCGCTTACCATCAGGCGATACGTCTGCTAGTATGCCCGCTATTCCATAAAAAAATAAAAATGTAATAAATAAATAAATAAAACGTGTATGATCTGTGGAAATTAAAGTGTCATTATTATCACTTCCGCGCTTTCTCCTATTTAAATTTGCAACAGCAAGTTGCAGCTATTTAAGCTTCAATTTTTACGGCCTAAACACTCACTCACGCCTATACCCCAGAGGGATAGGCAGAGGCAATTGATTTCCGCATACCGCGGTCTTGACACACCTCTTTTGCTTCGTTCACATTCATCAATCGCTGCATGCATACTTGTCGGTTCCTCGTGCTCTTCACATCGCCGTGGACGACCTCTTCCAACACTTAAACACAAATTCGCGCTATAAATTCTTTTCATGAGTGTTTTATCATCTAGATATCTAGTTTTATAATATTTATACTACAGTTTGCAAAGGAACTCTCAACAACACAGTGGCAATCGCAAGAGGCGGTAAATCCAACAGTCATAATCACCATATTAATTGCTTATGCAGACAATATGCTTCATTAGGCCTCCAATCTCGCCTTCACAAACAGAGAGAGGCTCAAAGGGCACAACACACTAGTGTCTCTAGAACTGCAGGCATCTATGGCATTTATGATGGCAGTAAACTGAAACAAATGAAATAAGCTGTAACTATAAATATATATTGTGTTATTACATAATTTTAACAGCTTTTGCATGGACATAAGCGTCTCCTCCGAAAGGACATTTTCGTCTAAAATACCACGCTGGCCAGATATGGTTGTATTGGCATTATTTAAAGTTTTTCTTCCTTTCGTATTGATTGATGTCACAATGTGTAGTTTGTTTCCTTAGTCACCTCTTATGAAACTTCTAAGACGAATAGAAGTCTTGAAACAGTTATATTGTGAAATTACCAGCAACTGCTAATCTATACTAATATAATAAAGCTGTAGAGTTTGTTTGTTTGAACGCACTAATTCCAGGAACCGCTGGTCTGATTTGAAAAATTCTTTCGGTGTTGGATAGTCCATTTATCGAGGAAGGCTATAGAGTATACATCATCACGCTACTGCTAATAGGAGCGGAGCAACAATGAAGAATGTTTCAAAAACGGGGGATATTTTCACGCTGGGGCAATATAAGACGCAAACGAGGTTGCGTGGGTCAGCTAGTAAAATATAAACTAAGGTACGGTGACATCTAAGAAATGTAACTTACACAATCACTTTAAAACCTTTTTTTTTTTTTTTTTTTTTTACGTGTGGAAACCCCCTCGGGCCGTCACCCCGCCGGGGTTTGCAGCGGGGCGGTGTGTCGGAATCGAACCGACTAAAACCACACGGTGTGCCAACTCTGCGCCTGAGAAGGGAGGGGTCCGGGATCGCTGTTATTAACGCAAACCGGACCCCTCCCAGCGCCTGCCCGCACAGAAGCGGGCACCCTCTAAAGTTAAAACTCTCAAATTAGGCGACGCACGGCACACGCGTACGTCGCCCCTTCGCGGCTGGCCATTAAAGCGGATGGAGGGGAAAACCCGTCCCCACCATCCGCGGCCACACTCAGGGCGGCATGAGGCGCAGATGGGCGCGCCTCCGCCGCCCGGTTCGCCGGCGGCGGATCGGGTCCGAGTGGAGATCGTCCTCCCGGGCCTTCTCCGCCGCCTCCTTCTGCGAGATTACTTCCTCGCAGAAGGTCGCGACCGCGGTAAAACTGCTGTCGCTACCGGCCATGGATAGTACGACGGCCGGTAGCGACAGATCTCCTCCGATGACTGCAGTGAGGGCCCGGCGCTGATCCGCCCAAGCGGGGCAGATCTCCAGCGTGTGCTGGGCCGAGTCCTCACTGCAGTCGCAGTGGTGGCAGGCGGGACTCAATTCCCTCCTAGCGACCGAGTGCAGGTACTTTCCGAAGCAACCATGCCCGGAAAGCACCTGCGTCAGCCGGAAGGAAAGGGTCCCGTGCTGCCGCCCTGCCCACTCGAGGATGACCGGCTGGAGCGCCTCCACGGTGGCAAAGCCAGCGCGTGGAGCCTCCAGCCGGGACGACCAACGAGCCATCGTGGCTCGGCGAGCGGCTTCACGCCAATCGCGTACCTCTTCGGGCGGAGGACGATACCCGTTCTCCGCCCGATAGTCAGCCGCTCGCCGATAAACTTCGGCGAGCACTTCCGCCTCCAAATCCCACGGGGGTGTTCCGGCCAAGGCGCACGCCGCCTCCGTCGACACGGTGCGGTATCCGCGTATGGCTCTGACCGCCAATACCCTCTGAGGCCGCCAGAGGCGTGCCTTATTCTGGGCGGTCAGAGCCGGGACCCACACCGGTGACCCGTAAAGGGCCATCGACCGGACCACCCCCGTGTAGAGGTGTCTTGTTTCGACGCTGGCTCCACCCAGATTGGGCAAGAGTCGCCCAAGGGCGGAGGCAGCGTCGACCAGCTTTGGGGCAAGCTGTCGGAAGTGCTCGTCGAAGAGCCACCTACCGTCGAGGATCAGGCCCAGATACTTCATCTGGGCCCGAACCGGTACGAGGACCGAGTTGACTTCGATGGAGGCGCCGGGGGGTGGACCACGACGGGGCCCATGAAATAACAGGGCCTCCGTCTTATCCAGGGCCACCCGCAAGCCCAGCGCCTCGATGCGCCCAACCACCAGAGAGACACCTCTGGTGGCCAGGCGCGCCGCCTCTTGGAAATTCGCCCCCCGGGCTGTGACAAGTGTGTCATCGGCGTAACAAATTACGCCCAGCCCGGGGGGCAGACGACTACGAAGGACCCAGTCGTACCCCACGTTCCACAGGAGTGGTCCGAGGACAGACCCCTGCGGAACGCCGCACGACATGGGTCGCCGTCTCAAGACGCCATCTCGGTCCTCGTACACGACGGTACGCTCCTCTAAATAGTCTGCCACCAGCCGCCTCAGGTACTCTGGCACCCCGTGGTAATGGAGTGCTTCCCTGATGCAGCTGAATGGCAGACTATTAAAGGCGTTGGCGATGTCCAAGGACACCGCCAACACCACGCCGCCACAGCCAACCGCCTCTTCGGTCACGGCCCTAAGGCGCATCACGGCATCGACCGTCGAACGCCCCTCTCGGAACCCGAATTGGGCGTCCGACAGGTCGGGCCCCACCTCGCTGAGATGCTGGACGATGCGGGCAGAGAGAATCCTCTCGAACAATTTGCCCGCCTCGTCCAGCAACACGATGGGCCTATAGGCCGCGACCGAATCGGCTGGCCGTCCCGGCTTCGGCAACAGGACCAGCTTCCCACATTTCCAGCACTCAGGGAAGCGTCCGGACGCCAGACTGGCGTCCAAAACCTCCCTGAGGCGGTCCGACATATGGTCGAGGGCTCGGGCCATCACTCGGGGTGGTACCCCGTCCGGCCCGGGGGCGGTGTTCTTAGAACGAATCCGAAGAACAGCCGCCCCTACCTCTGATTCCCTAACGGGCGGAACATCGTCCTCTCTGCCCCCGTCGTCTCTGGCCACTGAGTAGGCCATCGACGGGGGCGTGTGCTCCGCCCGCTGCGGGAACAGGCCCTCGACCACCTGCTGCAGGAAGCTGGGCTGGAGAGTCTCGGTAAGGGGGGGGCCCGCCGTGCGGAGCTTTTGTCGCACCGCACGATATGGGCGACCCCAGGGGTCACGATCGAGACTCTCCAGCATCTCCTTTCTCTTTTCCTCTTTGGCGCGGCAAATGGCCAGCTTCAGAGTTTTCCGCGCTTCGCGGTACTCCTCATGAAGCCGGCCCTCCTCCCCGTCTACGCGGTGGCGTCGCCGCCGGCATCGGGTGTAGGACCTCCGGGCACGAGTACAGGCCGCACGGAGGTCCGCCAACTCCTGGGACCACCAGTAGACCCCGTTCCGTGGAGGTCGACAACCCCGAACGCGGGGCATGGCCGCATCGCAGATCTGCGTAATCGCAGTGCGAAAGCGGCCAGCCCCCATGTCGACCTCCTCGGCCGGGGCCCGCGGAGACAGCCAAGACTGAACTATGGCCGCCTCCTCTAGCAGGTCCCTGTCGAGTTTGGCAACTGCCCACCGCGGAAAGCGGGAGGTATGCCGCGCCACGTGACCCCTACTGGGGCCCTGGGACCGGGAGAGCTCAAATCGGATATATAGGTGATCCGAGAGCGTCTCAACCTCATCCAGGACACACCAGTTCCTTACTCGTGCGGCAACAGCAGGGGTAGCGAACGAAAGGTCCACTATCGACCCCCCCTGCCGTCGCACGCACGTGTTGGTGGCGCCCCTGTTCAGCAAACAGAGGCCCACCGAAGCCGCCCACTCCACCACGGCATCGCCCCTGGCGTCCGTCGCTGGGGAACCCCACGCAATGGATTTTGCGTTGAAGTCCCCCAGCACGAGGACGTGCCCAGACGCTAGTCGCCGCATCGAGGTCTCCAGGTTGTTGAGTAAGACCTCGAAGTCGCTCAAACTCCGGTTGGGGGAGAAATACACACCGTAAACGGTGATTCCCCCCCACTCGGCAGCCACATATCCAGAGCCCTTGTCTCTTAGCGACAAGGGCGGGGAACGAGCCGCCGAGGAGCCGACGACTGCCACGGAGCCGTCCCAGTCACCCATCCAGTTTGGACGGGGAGGGACGTAGTAGGGCTCCGCGACTACGGCAACACCTATCGACCACTGCGCCATGGTTTGCAGGAAGAGATCCTGCGCCGCGGCGCAGTGGTTGAGGTTCGTCTGGACAAGGAGGTTGGAGACTTGATCCATTTACTGGATCGTCTCTACAACCTCCTCCATGGGCGACGCTGTGGTCGCACGAACGTCGTCGGAGGCAGCCTGGGTCGACAGGCTAGCCCCCGACGTCTGTCGAGAAGCTCGGGGAGGCTTGCAGCCCCCCTGCCCCATCTGGTGATTGGCGGGCTTGTTGCCCGCCGCACACACGGGGCAGTGAGGGGCCGCAGAGCACTCTGCCGCCTTGTGCCCCGGTCGACCGCAGCGGAAACAAAGTCCGCTGCAGTCGAAGCAGCTGGCGCACTTCGAGCGAGTGTGTCCCGCGGCAAGGCACTTGTAGCACCTCATCGGCCTCGGGGCCAGGACCGTGATCCTGGCACTCACGAAGCCGACGAGGAGCCTGCCGGCATCAGCCAAAATTTTGGCCGACGCTACGGGACAACCCACCCATACGGCGCCAAGCCCTCCTGGACCGGGGCGGATGGTGCCGACCCTGACGTTGTCCGCGCTACAGCTCGTCCTCTCCTGAACTGCAGCGCGGACATCCTCGACCGTCACGGAATCGTCCAGGCCCGAAATGCGCAATTCCGCGCACTTTATGGGCCTGGCGATCCTGACACCATCCTCGGTGGCAAATACTCCCCGCAACTTTTCAGCAAAGGTGTCCGCCGTCTTTGCGCCATCGGCCCCAGGGAACTCGAGAATTCGAGCTCCCGTTTGGGCGAGGCGCAGGCGGACACCAGCCGTCTCAAATCCACCGGCGAGGCTGTCCCGGGCCTTCTTAAAAACGGCCCCGTAGGACAGCCCGCCGGCAGCCGCCTCCGGCGACAAGGTCACCACAACAGCCGCGGTCTTAGGCGGCTGCAGTTTCCGCGGCTTTTTCTTGGTGGGACCTGCCACCGATGGCGACTGCGGGACAGAGGCCGCCTTCCGGGCAGCCTTTCTGGCCCGCTTTCGGGCCTTCTTGGACCCCCCGACTACCTGCCAACCCTCATTGGAGGGAGCAGACGTGGAGGGTCCAGGCAGAGGCACAGGCGTTGGAGTGGGGAGCGGAGGAACCTCCGCTCCAGCCCTTGCCGCCGCTTTCGGCACCGGTCTCGGCGCAGCCGCCTTGGCCGGGGCCTTGGCCGGGGCCTTGGCCGGTGCCTTAGCCGGAGCCTTGGCCGGAGCCTTGGCCACCGGCCGTGCCCCTTGGGCAGCCGCAGGAGCCGGCCTAACGGCCGGGGACACCGCCGCCGAGTACGACACGCGACCCCCCACCACGGGAAGAGGGGTCGGTGCCGACGACGCAACCACCCTTTTCGGCGCCGCAAGCGGCGGCCGCATGATAGGGGCCGCAGGCAGCCTCGCCTCCAGGCCAGCCGTACGACCCTCTATCATACGCCAGCACGCGTCGAGGATGGCAGCCAGCTGGGCGTCCGTAATTCCGGTGCCGGCAGGGGACGGCTGCGACACAGACGGGGCCCGCTGGGATGGAGACGCGGCCCGCTGGGATGTTGACGGGGCCGGGGCCTCTCGCTCCGCCCGGAACTGGGCGAACTGAGCGCTGAGCTCAGCCACCTGCCCCGTCAAACGGTCGTTGGCCGTCTGAAGGCTGGCCACGTCCCCGGCTAGGGTCTCCACGACCCCCGCAATTGCAGAGGAGGAATCCTTCAGGGCTCTCACGAAGGAGCCCTTCAGGTTCACGGACTTGGTGGCCACCTTGTGAATGATGGCCACCGCCGCCTGCGCCCTCTCCTGCAGAGAGGCCGGCGATTGGGGCTCTAAAACCCCATCCGCCGGCCCCCTGATGATATGCAGGAGACCAGCCATTTCCTCCTCTGCCTGCAGCTCGCCATCAGCCCTCGCCCTCCTGTAGGATTCCGCCTTGCAAAAGACGGAACCCGACAGGGCCGAGCCTGGGGTACGGGACCTACCCCTCTGACCGCTGCCAATTTTGGGGGGCAACATCCCTAGCGACGTGTCGCTCCCGCCGTCAGCGTCCCCGGATAACCCGCGTTTGCGGGTATCCATGGACTCCGTTTCCATTGGCTCCAGCGCGTCCTCAATCGCACTGGAGCTACCACTCGCACCAGAAGTGGCGGACTTGGAGCGCGTGCGCTCCGATGTTCTGCGGCTCCCAGCAGTCAGATGTCTGACTTCTGGGAGCCCCGCCGAGATGGGCGCCACTGAAGCAATGTCCTCATCGGCGGACGATTGCTCGTCCGCCTTTCGGAACTGCCCCTTGGCGTTCCTCCTTTCCTTCCGTTTCTTTTCCTTCGTCTCCTTCTTCTCCTTCTCCTTCTCAGTTCCGGTGTGCATGCCAGTTGTCGTTATTTTTGTTTCCAGTTCGTTTACATTTTTTAAAGATTTATCAGCTTCCATAATAGACCCACGAGTTGGGGAGAACTAAGAGTCGACCCGGGCAGAGATCCCCAATACCCGGGCAAGCCTATGTACTGTGGAGGTCGGCTGGTATCCACAGGTTTTTACGACTTAGCTGTCGGGTGTTATAGACTATCCTTGTCATGGGCCGGCCAATCAAGGCAAGCCCTCCGGCCATCAGGTTCTCAGCGTACCCTCTTGGAGCCACCAGTCAGGTCGTTGTTGAGCCCCTAATGGTTACGGAATGCGAGAGGGTGGCTAGCCCTCTCTCACAGACGGAGCTAACACTCACGTGCCAGCCCCTCTGACCTACTCGCTCTCCATCACGCCCTCTGCTAAAGCAGAGGGACGCTTGGAGCGCGGCATGACGATGGAGCGTCATGTCTTTCGCGGCAGTCTCAACAGACTCCGTCTGGTATCCCATTTGGTCTGGAGTCTCACCCTGGGCCAATCCGGCATGAGTAGCTCTACCCGGCACAGCCCCAGGGATCATTGACCCACGCAAGCCCCACCACGACGACAACGTAGGGATACATTGGGGGGAATCACTTTAAAACCTAAGCCAAGTTGATCATAATAATTGCCAAACTACAATCCACTTCTAATAGCTTCAGTTGACAAACAGCCTGGCGAAGGTGTTGTAACAAGCGGTTAGGAGATTTTATCGTAAGGATGCCGGCATTCCCCATTCCGTGCTTCTGAGAATTCTAACTTCTAACATGGGGCATTGACTTTCGTTGGTACTAAAAATAGCCAACGTGTTTGTATGTTTATACTTTAATATATAGTATGTACCTTAATATATCTTTTTCTTTTTATTCAGCAATGATACTTTATAATATAATACTTTACATACCTATCTTAGACACCCCTCCGCTATCAGGACAAGAGAAGTTGAGAACATTGCTGTAGAGAACCTCTTCAGGACAGTTGCTGTCCTCTTTAAAGCTCTCCATACACGTTCGGGTATACCTGATAGGTTTACTTGTACAGTTGAACTTTAACTTTACTCCAGCTTACATCTGACAGGTAAAGTTGTCAGGTATATCCTACCGTGCATAGTTAGCTTTAAATAAGTATCATTCTTTCCGTTTAGGTCGTATGCACACAGTATGGTACTAGCTAACTAATTAGAGCAAGAACATACTGGTTAATGTTATTATTACACTTTGGTATTGTCTAAGAAAACAATGACTGTGTAACGGTGGCGATCGCCGGCTTGTGTATTGGAACACCGTTACGTCACAATTTGCTATGGCGCGACTAAATTTGTAGTACGAAAGGCCTATATTTTACACCTATCATTGTAAGGTTAAAATTTGTTATATTATGAATGTGTTTGTTTTACCGGGCCATTTCCGCACTCTTGGCCGTTGTATGTGAGTTTGTCATCTTCCTACTATAGCCAACGTAGTTCATCCCAAGCTCAGCAGCCTTTTCAGGTCACTACATGCTTCCGGGAGTGATACTGATTGGAGGATGTCCTGTACTGTCAACCCGTTGGTCTGCCATACTTCTACATTCTGTGGAGGAGCACAAAGGGAGGATCCTCCGACCAGGCGAGGTGATCATGCCTGGCGGGCCACTGCCCAACAGTTGATGTTGGGATGTTGTATATATGATAATCGGCGCGAGAACATCTATTGCGCGATTCAGGATTGGTAGTTACTTCGTGTAGTTACTTCGTAGTTCAGTGTATCTTCGGTAGATGGCGCTGTATGTGGAGGTCGCCACATACAGCGTTTTTTTTTTTTCTTTTTTTTTTTTTTTTTAAAGACAACTCCCACATTAGGAATAACCATCCTGTGTCGTGGGGGACTTTACAAACATACAAAGAACATCCAGACTCGGGACAACACTTTGTGTGATCACACAAAGTGTTGAAGGTACCGCGTGGAATTTGAACCCACGACACTTGGCGCAGTAGCAAGCGGCATGGCGACCGCTGACACCACTCGGCCAACCGTGCAGTCATTATTTGTTATATTGGCGAATATATATATGCAATATTATGGCGAAATCTACTTCAGAATACATCTATTGGCGATATTTGTACAGTTCTAATTTAAATAGAACACTTAACATCCCAACCAAACCAACGACATCCTAACTAGCTCTTAAGTGACTTGTTTTTTATATTTTTTACATTCTTAACGATTTTAACATACCATTTTGTCTCTTGGGTAATGACACTAATGGCACCGTGAAAGGTTCCCTTAACAGTCGTGTAACATTTGCTCCAATAAAACTTGATATTACGGAGCCCGCGGGACCTAGCCAGGGCTCCGAGTGATGAATTATATAACACCTCTTCATAGCTACACTGAATTAACGTGTTTTGGAATAGGTTAGACATATTATGATTGGAGATAATCAGAGATAACAAAGGTTGCCTGTAAGAGATTGGTCTAAACTCTAAGCAATAAGGCTACTTAACTGCAATTGGTTTATAAATTAGTGCACAATAAAGTAGTGCATACTATCTATCTAAATATTTAATAAGATAAGTTTATTTTCGAAAATATTTACTTTTAATCACAATTTATATAAATTACCTTATCATGTTTTGTAGGTCTATTGTTTCTTAATTTAGTTAAGAGGGTTGAGTATTATATGTGTTAAGTTAAAAATATCAAATTACTAGCTACGATAGCAATGTCAAGTTATGCCGTTAATCGTAATGTTGGACAAATCTCATCAGCAATTACCTGCAGTTACGACAAGCGTGACTATACGTTCAACGTGCGCAGGAGTCATTTAACGGCACACGTATTGTCAGCCAGCGTTTAAAATACCAGAATTTGTCACGTACAGTTGCTCACATGGTACTTATGTTTACAGCATTCTTGAAATCTTTATATTTCACTTTAGAACACTTGTATGCGATTTCTGTGATAGGTAATTATGTAAATTAATGTTTTTTTTTTACTAAATAGGGGCAAACGAGCAGAGGTATCGCCTGACACCAGAGGCGTTACAAGTGCGTGGCCGGCCTTTTAGAAAGGAGTACGCTCTTTTGATGAAGGTTTGAAGTTCGTATTGGTCCGGGAACACCGCAGGCGACAGCTCATTCCACTGTTTTGTTGTGCGTAGCAGAAAGTTCCGGGAGAATCGCACAGTTGTGGACTGCCATCCATCTAGATGATGGGTATGAAATTTCCGTCGAGTAGGACGATGGCGGAAAGAGGCGGCAGGGATCAATCCGAACAATTCTTCGGAGCACGAATTTGACCACAATTCGAAAAGTTCTAAAACAGTCCGGGACTGAATATGCCTATCTTTCAAGGTTGGCTTACCTTTTTTTGTGGTAAAAAAAATATTGCCTAAGCTGTTATAACTATACGCTACGGGCAATAGAAAACGCAGACGAGGTTGCGTGGGTCAGCTTGTTGGTATACAGATATGTTGTATTACGAATCCGTCTTTCAAAAGGTAAAGAAAAAAAAAGAAAAAGAAAAGAGAAAACCAATACGACCTTCAAACCTTCATTAAAAGAGCGTACTCCTTCCTAAAAGGCCGGCAACGCACTTGTGACGCCTCTGGTGTTGCGGGTGTCCATGGGCGGCGGTAATCGCTTACCATCAGGTGATATAAAAAAAAAACGACATTTTCAATTGAGACTCGGTTTCTCTCTGTCGGTTAATCTTATATAGCCTTTAGCCTTCCTTAACAAACTGGTTTTCAAATAATAAAAGAATTTGCGGGATTGGTCAAACCGTTTACGGCTGATGCTGTACATGAGGGAAATAGGAAGTTATTTAATATGCATATCTATTTGCAAGTCTTTATGCAATAAGTGAGAGTAACATACAATAGGATGGGTAAGTTTAATATTAGGACTATAATAATATATACCTCATTGAAAAATATGTACTATCATCGATAAAAGTGTCTCTTTGTAATTTTAAAATAACCGCATTTTACTAAATGCATAGCATAGTATACACAGTACATTACCAAATTATCATTTTTTTTAAATTTGTATCTGTTTGTTCCGGCTAATCTCTGTAACGGCTGGCTCAATTTAGACGGGACTACCTATCATAGCCATTGATATAAGGAGTAACTTTATACTTTTTTTAGACTAGCCTTCACCCCGCGGCGTTACCCACGGTACGACGATAACCGCGGGCAGCACTGCGGGGTTCAGCTAGTAAAAAAATAAATAAAAAAATAGCCTGAGGTAGCGTATATGCTGATGTCCTAACAGTAAAGGTGTTGAAACAAAATGTCTTTATTAATTTAACAGAATTCAAAACAATAGTTATTAGATTTTTTCTAATCTCAGCTTAACTGATTTTTATGCATTGTGGTAACCCCCCCCCCCTCTCCCTTCAACCTCTAAAGGCCGGCAATGCACTTGTGACGCCATTGGTGTTGCGAGTGTGCATGGGCGGCGGTAATCGCTTACCATTAGGCGGTACGTATGCTCGTTTACCCCCTATTTCATTTCCACAAAAAAAAATTGAGCTTGATAGAACACTTCTTATATAAGTGTCTCAATCCAGCCTGAAGAATATATCTTGCAGAGTTGGTACACTGTTTCTTTTAGTCTTCCATGTTCCAGGCCTCCTTCTCCGCTCAGTCCAAAAGCAAGCTCATTTATATGATTTGAGAGTATTTTCTGATAGTTATTGCTATATGTCATGATCTCCTGTTTAACAGCTGGTAGTTTCAGGTCATAATATATGTACTTATTGCTTATGTTTTGGCAAAAGTATATATATTTAAATTGTAGCAACAATTTAGCAAACCCAAATTAAAGTATAATTTAAAACAAATAACTATAGTATAATATGTAGACCAGTATATGCTCTAAATAGATCTATAATTTATCAAAACACTATTAAACAAGTACCCAATCAATTTTAATCCCTAACCACTGAATTTAAACCTCAAATTCCTTTAAAACATATGTAATGATGATGTATTACCTATCTTAAACGTTCAGAGACTGACCAACTATTAAACTTTATCCTTTTGTCCAAGGGAATAGAGTTGAAGATTCAAATAAAATGTTGTTTAGTCTTGATCGTTTACGGAACCAGTTTTTAATACACATTCCAGTGCAGGCGGATGGAATGAACGGTACCTAGTATGTGCGCAGTTGTATGGAGAAGTTCCAGTTCTTGATGTTTGAGGTCTAGTTTTTATACAAGGACGATCCATCTTTTTACTGTCATGTGACAATATATAGTTAAGATAAAACGCTCGTGAGCAGTGTACCTACTATATTTAGGTTGTTCAATACTCATTTTCCGTACTGCATCAGATGGAAAGTTATGTTTTTAGAGTGTAGTGTTGGTATGTATGTGAGTATTTCTTTAACTCTCTTTAGTCAAAACGATTTGGAGGATATTATTTTTTTTTAAAGACATCTCTCCCTCTAGGAATAATTCCTGAGTCGCGGGGGGACACTGACTCAGAACAACAATTTGTGGATCGCTTTGTGGAGTCGTCGTCATGCCTTTAATTGTGAGTGTGAAACTGGGTACAAAAAACAAAATAAATTGTCTGTTTGTAAGTTTTCAATGCTTACACATTTTTGTTACTACCACAAACTTCGTTACCGATATTAATCCATTACTAATACTGAAGCGGCCTGTTGCGAAGATAGGTAGGAATAAGAAATATTGTAAATAATTATTTTTCTTATTATTTACATTTCTAGTTCATAGTTTATAAATAAAAACAAAACACGAGATTCGAGTGTACTATGTTGTGAGCAATTATATGGAGTAAAATAATTGAAGGTATTATGATCGTCTAGCTCCTGTGAAGTACTGAAGGGGTCTATGGCTATTTTTACCCAGACCTGTTCAAACTATATAGTAGGAGAGCTGGCACCAATTTTTAGGTACGTATTTAAGGCAAGCTGAAAACTTTTCGCACACCTCTCTTATTTATACCCCAATACGGAACTGCAGACCAGCCTGGTGAGTAGCAGGGCTATATCGAACCCTAAATTTTGCCTCAATTTTTTTTCTTTCCCTATGATATGTTTGAGGCAGATACTCGTAGTTGTTCACGAAACCTTAGTCACTACAAGAAGTCTTAACTATTTAATTGTTCGTTTGTTATAATATAATCATTGAATCTTTATTTTATTTCAACAAACACAACGCAAGATGATCGAGATAATCAGATCATTCGAATAAGAAAATCTAAATGATTCATCTCAATTTGATCCATCTACTAAAGCTAGGTGCACATGGTCACACAGTGTTACATAGCGAATTAGTATGGAAATAACACTTTTATACTGAGTGAGGTTATCTTTAGTTTATGTGAAGTCATCAGAGCTGGAACCACTAAGAGCCACATTCTTTATCAAAATTGCCCGATCGCAAAATATCATATTCGCAGAACAGCTAGAGAATGTTAATTTGTCTATTCGGTGTTGGTCCTATTGAACAATACTTTTAAAGATTTTGACTGCACGGTTGGCCGAGTGGTTTCAGCGGTCGCCATGCCGCTTGCTTCTGCGCCAAGTGTCGTGGGTTCAAATCCCACGCCGTACAAGACTTTGTGTGATCCACGAATTGTTGTCCTGAGTCTGGATGTTCTTTGTGTCCGTTTCATGTATGATTGTAAAGTCCCCCACGACACAGGATGTTTATTCCTAATGTGGTTGTCTTTTTTTAAAAAAAAAAAGAAAAAAAAAATCTAATTCCACCTCCTTAGAACACATTTCTTCGCTTTTCCGTGTGTTAATAATGAATGATGTTATTCGTTCATTTAATATAATTTACCTAATTTCATAAAGATAACCTTATCATAAGTATATACAAGGCTGTAATCACAAATGATATTTATTATAGTCTGGCCACTGAGAGAATGCGTTCCTGACAGGTCGTGATCCAATGGGCGATGTAACTTTGAACTGGTGTACAATTTATGGCAAAATTTTAAATATCTTTTATTAACCTTAATAATGAGTAATAACATTAAAAATTGAATAATCATGCCAATATACAATAAACCTTTTATTTTGGGCTAAAGTAATTAACAAATAATCAATTAATTAATTTAAGAACAATAATTTTTAAAAGTCTAACGACGTCAAACCTCGCTGTTTCAAGGTTATGTCAATAGTTTGTTTTTGTAGTGATGAGACAAAATAATACTGAATTGTAACTGAGTATTTTTGGAATATATCGAATATATCGTAATATATTCTGTCGGTCGATATAATGTTAAATAAAACGTTCTAATTTTATAATATATAATTTTATTTATTTATCTTTATTGAATACACAAAAAAACAGTAGAACAAGATGAGTTACAAAGTATGTAAGGATGTTGTACAGTCGAATGTTGTCACCATTTCAGGGAATTTTTTTTTTTTTTTTTATTGAATTGGAGGCAAACGAGCAGACGCATCACCTGATGGTAAGCGATTACCGCCGCCCATGGACACCTGCAACACCAAAAGCGTCACAAGTGCGTTGCCGACCTTTGGGGGATGGGGGGAGGGAATGGGGGAGGGGTTGGGGTATGGGCCTCCGGTATCCTCACTCACTCGGTGAAACACAGCGCAAGCGCTATTTCACACCGGTTTTCTGTGAGGCCGTGGTATCACTCCGGTCGAGCCGGCCCATTTATGCCGAAGCGCGGCTCTCCCACGATGTGGCGAAATGCTTTGGGCATTTATACGAACGACATTAAAGTTCCTGGGGACATCGGAGAAATTATTCGAGAGTGTGTATAATGTACTTAATACATACGAGTTAAGTTTAATATAGTTTATAATACGATTTAGGTACGATCAAACCAAACTTATGAAAATAATTGTCGTGATATAAGTCAACTGAATGAAAAATAAATGAAAAACTATTTTTATCCCTTTATATTTCTGGTAAAAAGAATTACTTTTCTAAGAGAAGCAAAAAAAATTGATAATTGGGACAATGTCGTTTTCATTGACGAGACATGGCTGAACACCAATCACGAGCTTTCTCGTTCTTGGACAGATGACACTCAAGCGTCGACGTCGAAAGTGCCAATCGGTAAAGTAGCACGTCTCATAATATGCCACACTGGTTGTGCGAAGTATGGTTTTGTGGAAAATGGTTTATTAGCATTTGAGTCAAAAACTACCACTGACTACCACGAAGAAATGAATGCGGCTGTATTCAAGGAGTGGTTCCAGGATGTGTTGCTACCTGGCCTTCCAGAGCCTTCAGTTATAATAATGGATAACGTCCCTTATCATTCGGTGCAAATAAATAAAGCACCTACTCAAGCTAATAGAAAAGAGGAATTGGTGGCTTGGCTGCAAAGAAGTGGCGTGGCATTGACGCAAATATGTCAATGCTAAAAGCTGAGCTGATGAAATTAGTCAACGACCATAAGCTATCAAATATTCGATACGAAATAGATGAGCTGGCTCTGGAGTACGGTCATCGCGTTCTCCGAATTCCTCCATATCACTGCCAGTACAATGCCATAGAGCTAATCTGGGCTCAAATTAAAGGTTATGCAGCCCGCCATAATACTTCTCCACCATATGGCATAAAAAAGATGAAGACGCTTTTAAAAGAAGCATGCGAAAAAGTCACAAGAGATGACTGGATGAAGGTGGTTGAAAAAACTAAAAAAATGATATTTGATGACTTTGACCGCGATATTCGTATAGACACTATGATTGATAATAACATGATAATACATGTTGGTGAAGATGACAGCGAGTCCTCAAGCGAATCGGAGTCGGATTAAATTTTGATTTGACATTATTGAAATCTTAAATGTGTGAATTATGTATTTCATAATATATATTTTTCAATAAATACAGTATTTTTATTTTCTTTCCCTTGGTTTCATTAAGAAATTACGATTAAATTTAATTCATCCATCAACAATTTTGTTAATATTGTGTTTGAAATATAAAATATATCTAAATTGAATAATTATGCATAATGAATGCTATAAATACTGTTACCAAATATTATTAATGATATTCATGGCACATCACTACTCATGACCAATTTACAAGTGTCAGAAACGCATTCTCTGAGTGGCCGGACTATAGTCTTTTTAACCGACTTCAAAAAAGGAGGAGGTTCACAATTTATCTGTATTTTAAATTTTTTTATGTTTACCGATTTTGATGATTCTTTTTTTATTTGAAAGCTGGTGCTTCCCGTGTGGTCACATTTCAATTTGATCCAGTTCTTGAAGTCGATTTTTTTGTTGTTAAAATTTGTGATTATTGTATACGTATTATTGTCCTTAATTTTTATATAAAAACCTTACGATTTAGGCGAAAATAATTTATATATCCTGATAGTTTGTTTTCTTTTCAACAATTTGTGATAGACATGTTGGACTTAGGCCTGGAGTTGATGGAGACGCGAATAAAGACATTATTAAAAAAAATCATAGGTGGAAAACTTTTTTTATAAACTGGCTATTATTTCCCGCGGCTTCATCTGTCTGGTTTTTCGGATATCGCTGTAATCATTTTCTGGGTTAATATATAATCTATAACACTCACAAATAATGTGACTTTTAACTGTTAACTTATAAGAAGTTCATTAGATAAATAAATAATAAATATTCCGGATAACTAACACACAACGCCATCTCAAAGTCAAAGTCAAAGTCAAATCATTTATTTCCATAGGCCCCAAAAGGCACTTGAACACGTCAAAAATACAAACATCAAACATTATTAATACAAATATAAAATAAAACTCAAGTACTGAATTGATCAGTGATAAAAGGATGTAACTCAAGTAATCAATGATTTGAATTACCGGAGCTTAGATTGATTTCGATTCAACTCAAAGGTTTAAATTGAAATCAATCCAAGTACGTCCCAAGCTAAGCAGAGCATGTGTTATGGGTACTAGACAACTGATATAAATACTTTTTTTGTAAATACATACATATTATACATAGAAAACACCCAAAGTCCGAAACAAATATTTGCAGATGCAGAGACCTCAAGCTTAGCAGTCGCATACGCTACCACTACGCCACCGAGGCAGTCAGATGCATAGATTTTGCCCTACAAACTCACAAATTTTACCTCTTGTGATATTAGTATAATTTGGAATCGTTAGTGAATCAGACTAGACATTTTCTAAAGTCACTTTCATTCCTTTCGTGTAGTCTCAGCTTTAGTATAATAGAGCGGTCTTTTCCCACAATATTATGACCACTACACAATGCCTGTTGTAACATATAACCGAGTGTTTTTGTATAAGAATACTTCGCTATGTTTACTAAAATGCCTCCTGTGTTGACAGAACATATCCAATCAAACATTCGCTGCGGAACGGTATTACAAACACTCCAAATTAATCAAGCTTTAAAATTTTTGTGCATAATTTTGTGAGGGTTAGACGTCTGTTTAGTTTTAAGATTTCCACCGAAGAGAAACAATGAAACCTACTCTTGGATTCTGCCCATTCATGCTCATTCTTACCATCAGACGGAGTGATAAAACGGCCTCACAAAAAACCGGTGTGAAACAGCGCCTGCGCTGTATTTCACCGAGTAAATGAGGATACCGAAGGCCCGTACCCCCGACCCCTCCCCTAAAGGCCGGTAACGCACATGCCTCTGGTGTTGTACGTGTCCATGGGCGGCGGTAATTGCTTACCATCAGACGATACGTGTGCTCGTTTGCCCGCTATACCATAAAAAAAACTATTAGCCACAGTAACGTTACCCTTTTAGGGATAAGTTTCTATTGAATACAAATTAATAATTGTTGGACTTGTCCGCGTGGCCTTAATAACCATTCTAAAATATAAAACAAAGTCATGACTGAACTCTCTTTAGTAGAGCAGGAGAAGAAGAAACTTCTAATATGAAATAGCATTTCTTTCAAGTATACTATTTATTTATTTATTTTATTTAAACTTATTGCACATGTTGTACAGAGGCGGACTTAATGCCTTGAGGCATTCTCTCCCAGTCGACCTTCAGGTGATGTAGAAATTAGAGCTGGTAGGTGCAAATAGATTGAGTTTAGTTACCAAGAAATAAACCTATATTAAATATAATTTATATACATAAATTTACCGCTAAATGTACTATATTAATAAACACACAATACAAAAGAATGTTACATACATACACACATATAATACTATACATAGATATGATACACAGTCAGGTGTTAATGATGTGATTGTGCTGCCAATTCACTCCAGAGAAGCTCTCGTACTTTTGATTTGAACGTAAGACGGTTTGTAGACATCCTGATTTCGGTGGGGAGTGCATTCCAGAGAAGAACAGACTGCACATAGAAGGAAGAATGGATAAAGTCAGATGTGTGGGAGGGGCATTGAAGAAGCATATTGTTTGTGGATCGAAGGTTTCGATCGTGGTTGGAACATAGGAAATGAAGGTGAGGTGCAAGGTATTTAGGTAACGATGGAGAGATGAGGAAAGAAAAAAGAGAAGTCAGCGCTCGCAAATAGCGGCGCTGGCGAATTGGGAGCCATTGTAGTTGAGAACGAAAAGCAGACACGTGGTCATACTTACGAAGATTAAAAACGAATCGAATGCAGTTATTGAGAAGTCGGTCTAGTTTATTGAGAAGGTCTGCATTCAGGTCGAAATAACACACATCGCCATAGTCGATTAAGGGGATAATTAAGGACTGCATAAGCGTAGCTTTAGTTTTAGCAGGAAGGAAGTTTTTCAAACGATATAAAGCGCGGAGACATGTGGTTACCTTCTGGCTAACGTGTGTAACTTGTGCCCGCCAATCAAGGGTCGAGTCGATATATAATCCCAGGTTCTTCACCACTTCACTCAACGGTATAGGCACATTGTTGAAGGTAACTGGTGGGATGACCGATAAATCCAGTTTTCGTAACATTTGTTTGCTTCCCACGACGATCACCTGGCATTTGGTTGGATTTACCGCCAGACCAAACCTCGTCGACCAGCTCTGAATAATTTGCAAATCCTTGTTAACCTTGTCGATGGCGAGTGATATGTCCTCCACCCTTGACTGCGTGTACACTTGTAGATCGTCGGCGTACAGGTGATACGTACACTGAAGGTGTTGAGTTACGAGATCAATGAATATTGAAAACAATAAGGGAGATAATATACCGCCTTGAGGGACGCCAGAGAGAAGATCACACCAACTCGATGACATGTCATGGATGTGAACACACTGTTGTCGCCCCTAAAGATAGGAAGAGAACCATTCCAGAGCCTCTGAGGAGATCATAAGGTAAGAAAGGATGGCCAGTAGGACGTCGTGACAGACGGTATTGAAGGCATTTGAGAAGTCAATCAAAGCCAGCACTGTGACTTTGGTGTCCTCCATACCCTCCCTAATATCGCCAGTCACTTTGAGGAGAGCGGTGGTGGTGCTGTGGCCGGGTCTGAACCCAGATTGTAGAGGACTAAGAAGGTTATGCTGATATACAAACTGCGAGAGCTGCTTATGTACACAGGCCTCCAGCACTTTAGAAAGAAAGGGGAGTATAGAAATTGGCCGAAAGTGTTCAGGAAGTGAAGGGTTAGATTTTTTGGGTAAAGGAATGATGAAAGCCTTGCGCCAAAGTGAGGGAAAGGTTCCGGAGTCGAGTGAAAAGTTGATAATATGGGATATTGCAGGAAGGATGTAATCCAGGATAGTAACAATCATGCGACGGCTGATGCCATCACATCCCACAGCATTGGAACGAATGGACAGGATAACTCTTTTGATGTCCTCAGACGATACCGGAGAAAAGTCAAAGAATTCAAGATTGGAACGAGTTAGGCTAGCTATGTAGTTCAAGGTTTGACGCTTGGTTTGATGATCCAAATGAGGCGTAGTGGAGAAATGACGGTTTATATCATCTAAACCAATAGTCATCTTAAACTCAGATCGTTGTTGCTTACCAATGCCTAGTGTTCCAAGAAACTTCCACACATCGGAAGGCGAAGAGGTTTCCAAGTTTTGAATTATGTGGCGGCGTTTAGCGTTACGTATCACCTGGTTACATCGATTTCTAGCAGCCTTGAAAAGGTTCCACCTCTCCTCGCATCGATCCCTTCTGTACTTGTTGTAACAATGGTCTCTCCGTCTCATAACCATTCGTATTTCCTCCGTCATCCAAGGAGCTGGAGGGCGTTTTAATTTAACTTTTCTCACAGGCGCGTGAACATCGTACAGTTTAAGAACTGTGTCATTAAAAACACTGACCTTGTCGTCGATCTCTGTAGCTATTGCTAGGTCATTCCAGTTTAATGCAGACGCGTCTTCACACAATTTTTTTACGTCCATTCGTCGGAAACTACGGATATGCAGGATTCTAGGAGGGGATTTGGGGGGGTTTTAAAAGGTAAGAGAGGAAAATCAAGTCATGATGGGAGAATCCAGGAGCAGCATATTGACCATGAGAATTGACAAGGTTTGGAGCGGAGGTGAGCATTAGGTCAAGCCAAGTATCCTGGTGTTCAATGTTGTTATGTGTTGCTTGAAGGGGGAGGACATGGAGGCTTGTGGATTGGATGATTTGGAGGAGGTTACGCGTACGGGGTGAGTCATGTGCTAGGAGATCGGTATTGAAATCGCCCATGATGATGTGGTGTGAGTATTTCGACCCTATAGATTCCAGAGCTGTTTCCAGACTGGAGAAGTAGTTGACAGCAGGGGGGCAATAAACTACCCCTAAGAGAATGTGAAATCCTTTGATGCAAACTTCAAGAAAGAGGTATTCAGCAGTAGTGGAAAGATCGGAAGAGGAAGTAGCGAGAATCTTGAAGGGTAGATGGTCACGGAGGTAAATAGCAACCCCACCACCTCTTCTCGATTCAGTTCGGTCGTTTCTGATTAGTACGAAGCCAGTGAGAGGATAAGAGGCGGCAGCAAGGTGTGGCTTAAACCAGGTTTCCGAAATCAGGACGGCATGCACGTTATTGTCAGTGAAAGCTTCAGTCAATTCACTGAAGTGGCTGGGGACACTCTGAGCATTTATATGACACACATTTAATAAAGGACGTGATTTCCAGTCAAATGACTGTCGCAGTCGGTCACCCAAAGTTTCAGTTAGGGAACCGAAGCTGTCCTCCTCAGAGGAATCGTTGGCAGAGAAATATTCTTCATTATCATCAGTTATCATTACAGCTGTGAACCAAAATAAATATCATAAATATAACCTAAAAATAAAATAAATACAAATGAAATAATATTATACTAAATAAATAATAGTAAATAAAGTACAAATTAGATGAAAAACCTATGACCTTGATGAAGTTGATGATCATTTCTACACCACCCGCCAGCTTACAAGAGTGGTACAAAACGAAAAGTAAAACAAGAATAATTTGGTAATGAAAATAGTGAGTACACTATACATTAACTCATAAACACAAAAAAATAAAACAAGATTTTAAAATTGAAAAATAAAGAAAAAAAAAATTAACACTGACAGCGACTCATGACTCTGTGCTCCAACTAAATGTTACATGAATCGGAACTATGGAGGGTCTACCCTCCATAATCGGAACAAACAAACCTATGACAGCGACAAGATTCAAAATAATTTTTAAATCTTATCACCGTCACAAGCCTGTTTTTGTTTAATAACAAATAAATTAAAAAGTTGAAGGTAACTACAAAACAAGATGAACACAAAATCATGTCAATAATATGTAAACACAAGAATAGTGATATTAAGTTGTAATCGTAATGTACATGCAAAGTGACAAGCAGTGGTGTCACACATTAGCGTCTCCGCGAACTTTTATCTCCAATGCCTGAGCTCACATCGGCAGAGCTGTTCTTATTAGTAGAAGTTTTAGGAAATTTTAACATTAATGCTTTGAGCTCATCAGTGGATGTTATTTTGTAGCGGTTGTTATCGCAGACTTTGACAATTATCACGCCGTCCTGCGTCCAGCAAGCTGACATACCGAAGTGTTGTCGGGACATGGTGAATACTTTTTGACGAACTTTAGTTAAAAATTCTCTTACCGCGTAGCCGGAACCCTTCAAAGATGTCTTGGACTTCCAGGCCGAAGATCTAGCCTCTGCGGTAGTGAATCTCACCAGTATTGGGCGGCGATGTTCCTTAGAGGGGGTCCCAATACGATAGCAGTGCCTTATGTTGACCCTTGAAACATCAATAAGACCCATCTTCGTGTTCATGATATCAAGAAGGGTTGCACTGCAGTCCTCTTTAACAGCCTCTGGTATTCCTAGGAAGAGAAGCGATTTGTGTCGATGCCGAGTCTCCATATCATCAACCAATTTAATGCATTCTCCTATTTGTTTCCGAAGAAGACCCAACATGGAAAACATCAGCTCCCGGAATGTTCTAAACTCTTCAGACACCCGTGCAACTGTCTCCTTGCTGTTTACACCGGGGCGCAGTTGCGCCTCCAACAGAGCCATTCTCTTCGAGAAGCTTTCTTCCAAACTATTCTGTGCCTCCCGTATTTCAGTCAGCTGAGACATAGTTGTTTATATAATTCCAAATCCAGAAAAAAAAATCCCGTGAAGCAATGAATTGTAGTGCTGGCAGGTGGTTAAGCCGTCTGGCTTAAATCATGCAAGTAAACAGTGCAAAACTGTACTTACAATAAGTCTAAGGTTAGCTTTATTCTTTTATAAAAATATATCGAGATTTGTTGATTAAATCAATTAAATAACTTTATAGATCTTTTCTATGAGTGTTGACTTTTTTACCGCCTACCCGAAAAAGTACTATGTCCGTTACATGATAGTACCAAGTACAACTCGTGACGATAAAGTATCAGTTTGACGGCTAAACTTACTAGTCAGCAAAAGCTAAAACGCTCAACGCAAGAATCAAGTGCTACTCAGAATGCTGGGATAACTGCAACTATTATTATAAAATCGAATGTGAATTTGTTAGTAAACCTTTCATGTTTTTCCATTCAAACCTCGCGAAGTTTCGCGTACACGTTGCTATATTAATAAATTGAAGATTATTTTTTGTGGGGTTCTCCCACTACTGCGAGGATTTAACATACATTTAAACAACGAATTTGTGGCGCCTTCCACATACAGCACAGCAGTTGTTGATATTACAGCGCCATCTAACGCAGATACACTGAACTACTGAGCAACGAAGAGACTATCAATCCTGAATCGCGCAGTAGAAGTTCTCGCGCCAATTATCGTATATACAGCATCCCAACATCAACTGTTGGGCAGTAGCCCGCCAGGCATGATCACCTCGCCTGGTCGGAGGATTCTCCCTTTCTATGTTGGAGGGACATGACACCCGTTCCTCTACAAATATCAAATGATATCGATACAATTGTGTAGAATTCAAGCCTTCAACATTCGAGTAGTGTCGAGACGACCACGGTTTTATAAGAAACTGACTTTAAGAAAATCATGCATTGCTCTTTACCGAATAAGTGAGTTTACCTTAGCCCAAACCCTTTCTTCCCTTGATTCTGGAGAGTAGAACTTAGGGTTATCTTGTGTCCGTTTCATATATTGACTGCACGAGTGGTTTAAGCGCCATGCCGCTCTCTACTGCGCCAAGTGTTGTGGGTTCAAATGCCCACGTATTTCACAAATTGTAGTTCTGAGTCTGGGTGTTCTTTACGTCAGTTTAAAGTGTGTTTGCAAAGCCCACTAAACAGGATGTATATTCCTAGTGCGAGAGATGATAATAAGAATAAATAGACATTTTAGCATTACGGACGGTAGTCACTTAATGTCAAGTGACCTGTCTGCGCCAACATTTCATTAACAATCATTTAAAGAGCATGTACGTGTGTCTAGTAACTCTGGTAGCATTTCGGAGAGTGATCTATTTTAAACACTGCATAAGTCATCAGCTACATTAAACTACCATAGACACTTTTTAAGCCATTAAGCGATGAATAGTCCATGCATAGGGAATGAAGTATTTGATTAAACTCATCTAATTCATCGTAAAATTCTACTGTCGGTGTTGCAAGCGTTAATAACTCTCAGATGTAGCTGCACGCGTCCAATTGTTAATTCATAATGGGTTTTGTAGTACACACATGAATTGGTTCATTTTCGTCACTGGTAATAAAATTATAAAAGGAAGATTAGAATTATATAATGATATTTTACCTCTCAAACTAAGAGGATTAGTAAAATACATATATACTTTTGCAAATACACATGTGAATGTTACATATAGAAATACCACATCAAAGCTAGCATTAAATTTTCATGCATACAATAGTTCTACTTGAGCAGGAATACCTTATCCAAGCGGTTCACGATTTTTGGTGTTAATCTCAGGCCCAGCTGACTCCCAAGAACCTTTTTTAACTGATCTACATATTTCGCCGGCATCAAATTAATATTGAGATAACCGCAAGATGATTGGCAGGAGCTAGATGCCAGAAGCTCGAATCGAGCAGGCTGGCGTGCAATGCGTTAGATGTCTAGCAGTCACACACTATGTCCAGCAGTGGGCTGCAATAGACTGATGTTGAAATAATTATGACGTGATGTTGATTTATCAGTTTGAGTTCTGTAATACACACTTACTTATATTATAAATGCGAAAGTAACTCGGTCTATCCTGCTTTCACGACCAAACTGCTGCACCAAATCCAGATTTCAATGAACAAAAATCTAGTTCTTATTTTCCAAAATTAAAGATAGTGTCCACAGTTTCATTGACAATCTTGTATTTTGTGACACAAATCTGATTCCATAACATGGTAGTAGATAATGATGTCTTCTGTTACTTGCCCACTTAAGTTTGAGCTCATAAGTTCTTTATTACTCATTTGTCAACAATGCATAACACTTTGTGTGATCCACAAATTTGTTATTCGACTCTGGGTGTTTTCTGTGTCGGTTTCATGGGATTGTCATCCCCGACACAGAAATTTCCTAGTTCAAGAATAGTCTTTTATAAAAAACTAGCGACCCGCCCCGGCTTCGCACGGGTGCAATGCTGATACTAAATACACGTTGTATATAGAACATAGCTGACCCACGCAACCTCGTTTGCGTCTTATATAGCCCGTAGCATGAAAATTTTCGCAAAATAAGTAACTTTTCTGGTTGATTTTTATACCATGTGTCCGAAAAACACAAATATCTTACGGAACCCTATTTTTTTCCAAAATAAAATATAGCCTATGTTACTCGTGGATAATGTAGCTTTCGAATGGTGAAAGAATTTTTAAAATCGGTCCAGTAGTTTTTGAGCCTATTCATTACAAACATACAAACATACAAAAATAGGTACAAATCTTTCCTCTTTATAATATTAGTATAGATAAAGTCGACCACAAAGTGCCACAGCGAAGAGTGTCCGTATATAGTATAGTCCGTATATCTATTACCACAAGACAGTTATAAATTTAACCTCCTTTAACCATTTTGTGGTTAGTACCTTTTAAAACATAACGGCTTTAAAACTAGCATATCACACGTGTAATTAAGATTGTAATATTGTTACCCAAGGAATGTTTAATCTACCTGATCGTAATGTATTCTAAAATGACAATGATCTGACTCATCAGAGTCGCTTAACTGCCATCGGAATATTAATTAGAAACAGCGCGAATATCGCTCCTTGATCGGATCAAGTCTGTCTAATAATATAAAATTGAAGTGTTTGTTTGGTTGGTTGGAGCGCTATTCTTAAGAACTACTCTACAGCTCAGCTCATTTTTCGAGGACGTCTATAGACTATAGAACATCATGGTATGATCAATTTAATATGAGCCGATCAGCAATAATAATGTTTCCAAAACTGGAAATTTACTATTTTTGAGACACAAAGTCTCTTTATATTAAAAATGCGTTTTTCTTACATGCAAGTGTCATCGCATCGCCGGCTGTCAATTTTTTTTTTTTTTAATAGTTGGCTAACGATCAGACGTATCACCTGATAGTAAGCGATTACCGCCGCCCATGGACACCCGCAACACCAGAGGCGTCACAAGTGCGTTGCTGACCTTTGGGGGATGGGGAGAGGGATGGGAGAGGGGTTGGGGTATGGGCCTCCGGTATCCTCACTCACTCGGTGAAACACAGCGCAAGCACTATTTCACACCGATTTTCTGTGAGGCCGTAAGAAATACTTCCCAGAAGTCTGGCAGCATTGCCATTCTCCGTACCTAACACTGCTAATTCCTCTTGCAATTATGATATCTTAGTGCTAACGAAAAAAAACATAAGTAGTTTTGTAGTACCTATTATAAAATGATTAGGCAATTCCAAAACAATCCATTCTCCATCTGTTTGCACGCGTCCATCAATTCTACAAAAGTCATTCGCTAATAGCAATTAGTATGTCGCACACGAATAGATTCAAGGTTCTTGGGTGCAATTATTGTTAGTATCTTCGCAAACTATTTAAGGACATGTATATAATATAGTAACTGGCGTGTTATGCCCGGTTCCTATATTTAACGAATCGTCATCAATTTCAAAAATTTTCTACAACCGACTACGAGTCGTAAGTACCGTTCCTCAATGTATTTTTTATAGGAACGATTTTAGCTTACGCCCCGTATAATATACTACTATTCGTACCTAGAACGGATCGTTTTTCAAATATAGGAACTGGGCATTAGTCTAGTGTTTAAAGACAATATAGCTAAGGTGGAGCTCTTGGGTTCCGACCCAGGTTCAATAATTGCGTGTACGTTGCACTAGTTCTGGGTCTGGGTGTAATGTATATATAATCCTGACTGTCACGTTTCCCTATACCACTATGTGGTTGTATTGAAAAGAAGTGAGGAATAAAATTGTCGCAAATAATCACAAATTTTAACAACAAAAAAAACCGACTTCAAGAACTGAACCGATTATCAAAATCGGTTCACCCAGTCGAAAGTTATGAGGTAACAAACATAAAAATAAAATACAGACGAATTGAGAATCTCCTCCTTTTTTGAAGTCTATTAAAAACAGACAAACACCGATACTGAAATTTTCGATATTTTGATGTGCACACAGACCAACTTCACATTTTCATACATACATACATATTATATCGTTAGGTATGTTTTTTATACATAGGAGCAATGGGGGGGAGGGGTTGGGGAGGTATTGGGCCTCCAGTATCCTAACTCACTCGGTGAAACACAGCGCAAGCGTTATTTCACACTGGTTTTCTGTGAGGCCGTAGTATCACTCCGGTCGAGCCGGTCCATTCATGCCGCAGCGTGGCTCTCCCACGGAATGTGAATGCAGACAATGCAACAATGCAGCATGGTGACCCATACCATCGTGGCCTATTCAGAAGCATCTGCGTCATTGGACGTTCTGTATTAAGACGTACATATAAGTAAGCTTATTAGCAGGTTATAGTCGTTCCAATACTTTATTTAACTTTTGACAGATCACGCACATAAAGTTTTGTAATAATTTTTGATACAATGTACTACAGATAATACTGTACTTTATGGGCGGGCTCCGCCTACTTAGGGATGTGTCATTCGTAATTAATGACCACAGACTATAAAAACGGTTTTGAAATAAATCGATTATCGATTATATTAATAAAACATACAATAAAATTATTGTGATTATATTTTATATCAAATCACGTAAAAAGCTTTATTATTTTGCATTAAAATGCCCTAAATGTCTCTGTTTCAATGCATAAATAATTTGCGTAATGAAAACAGTTCCATCGTACTCGTACCTAGTAATGGGATCGAATGTATTCGCCGCAAATTAATGAATCTAAAATAATTGTTTAGACTTACTATAGTTGGTTCAAATAAAAACTACCTGCGGTACCTACTTGTAATGAACAGGTACAAAATGTTGAAATTCGTAGTAATTTACGGATTAAAAATAAAACAACCAAAAGAGGTACTGTAATACTAATTTTAATTATAAAGAATCGTCTTCTTCGTATGACCAGGAATCATCATCACTTGAGTTCTCAGTAATATTGATTATCATTTCTTGGATAGATAAATTGTCGAATGCAACATCCCGATCCCAATCCGACATTATCACCTTCTTTGTTTTTTCTACAACATTCGCCCAGTTTTCTGGAGTTACTTTTTCACACGCATTTTTCAGTAAATTCAGCATTTTTCTTGCGGTGAAAGGAGGAGTTGTATTGTTCCTCGCAGCATATCCTTTAACTTGTGCCCAGATCATTTCAATTGCATTATATTATAATAATAATAATAATAAATATTCCGGACATCTAACACACAACGCCATCTAGTCCCAAGCTAAGCAGAGCTTGTGTTATGGGTACTAGACAACTGATATAAATACTTATATACTTTTTTTTTTTGTAAATACATACATATTATACATAGAAAACATCCAAACTTCGAAACAAATATTTGCAGATCATACAAACACTTGGTCCGACCCGGGAATCGAACCCGAGACCTCAAGCACAGCAGTCGCTTACGCTACCACTCGCACCACCGAGGCAGTATATATATATTGGCAGTGATATGGGGGAATTCTGAGGACGGTATGCCCATGCTCTGCTGCCATTTCATCTATGACGTATCGTTTTGGCAGCTTCTTTGTTTTTAATATCTTTACTAACTCTACTTTTAGTAGGGACTCATTCACCTCTTCGCCATTGTCACGGAGCCAGTTTATAATTTCATGTTTTTTGTTGGCCTGTGTTGGTATTTTATTAATTTGACGAGAGTGATAAGGTGCATTATCAATAAATATTATTGATGGCTCTTCGAGTGATGTAAGCATTTCTCTGAACCACTTTTCATACACGTTCGAATTCATCTCCTCATGATAATCTCCTGTTTTCTGGGATTTAAAAGCTAATAGAGCGCCTGGCACAAATCCTTTTACTGTTCCTGCATGACAAATAATCAGTCGTTCGCCTTTTCCCATTGGTACTGTAGAAGTGGAGCCAACGGTGTTGTCAGTCCAAGTTTTTGACAGCGTATGATTCGCATTGAGCCAAGTTTCATCTGTGAAAACAACATTCGACCAATCTTCTATTTTTTTTGCTTGTCTTAAAAAATCGCATCTATACAAAGCAATATCATTGCGTTCCATTAAAATTTTTCGTTTGTCACATTTTTGGAATAACATTCCAATGTCTTTCAATACCTTTGTCAGAGAAGATTTTTGACCACGGAACAAACCACTATTTCGAAGAGATTGTGTTAGTTTTTTTAATGTTGGAATCTCTTTTCTTTGGTAATAGTCGTATATATGACGACGAATAGCATCAGCGTCAAAATTGTCAACGGCTGTAACTTTACTAGGCGGACGTTTTTTCTTAGGTGTAGATAGCTTATTCTGTTCCATGCCACTGCTGCCGTAGCCTTCTTTTGTTATTTTTGCCACTGTTGGAGCACTAATACCTAATGCTGCTGCAACACGGTCTCTAACTTGAGTCACTGGTATAAGAGGCCCACCATTACGGCTTTCCTTTTCAAAGTATTCACGAAGTCGCAAGACAAACTCTCTTGTTTGTCCTTTGAGTACTTTGTCTTTTTTGGCATTTTGACAGTAACGAAGGCAGGAACGATACGCTCAACTCGACCAAACGTGAGAATTCACAAATAAATCAATACGGAGGAATATAAATACTCAACTATATTGAAGGTTACTCATTGAAATACTGTAGATTATTTTAAAATAGACATAGAGAGACTTAATAAAGATCATCAATAGTTTAACAAATACAATATTAACCACTGAATTACAACACAATACAATAATACATTTTGAAAATTCAGTTCCTTCTATATATTTTTTCATGACATAGAACCGTCATATTTGAACAACATTCTTTTAATCCATTTCTTCTTTATTTTGACAAAGGAGGTCGCACATTGAAACACATAGAAATATGAAGTACGAAATTATCTATAAAATAATGAGTTTGTTAAATCGATTAAAACTTCTTAATGCATAAAATCGATCGATGAAAGAAATCGAATAGGTAACGGGTCAGGGTATCACTATTTGATTAAGTATTAGAGCTGTCAAAAGTTAAATAAACTATTGGAACGACTATAGTTACCATATAACAGGCTCTACCTTTTTCGAACCAGAAAGCCGTGTGTGAATGTAAACAGTAAACAAAAGAGGTGTTATAAATGTAATTGGAAGGCCTTGTGGCGACATGCACATACATATAACACAACAGTAAACTACTACAGCGCCACCTACCGAAGATACACTGAACTACGAAGTAACGCACTACACGGAGTAACTACAAATCCTGAATCGCGCAATAGAAGTTCTCGCGACGATTATCTACACTAATATAATAATAATATTATAAAGAGGAAAGATTTGTATTTTTGTATGTAACGAATAAACTCAAAAAGTACTGTACCGATTTTAATTATTCTTTTTTCATTAGAAAGCTATATTATCACTGAGTAACATAGGCTATATTTTATTATGGAAAAGAATAGGGTTCCGTAAGATATTTGGGTTTTTCGGACACAAGGTGTAAAAAATTAACCAGAAAAGTTACTTATGTTGCGTACGCTGCCTTAATTATAAAAGATAGAACTATAAAATGATCTAATTAATCGTAGATCTTATAAATATCTACAAAAAAGTATGCGACACGCTATACCTATCTATGTCGAGTGAGGCACAACAAACATTTTTTTATTTAAAAATCTTGAATTTTTTTGGACTACATTTAAACGCGTTTAATTCACTCACGCTATCAACTTTTATCAAAATAAATTATTTCATCACTAACTACAGTTTATGTAGATAATATTTGGTCTTTGAATGATAAAAATTGGACGTTTGGTTTTGAAGTTATGGCAAAATTAAAATATGTTTTACGCATGGGCAACTTTACGTTGAACTATCACGGGTCGGGGCTCCCGACCATCAGTATATTTTGTTACCTGAAAATAATTTAACCTCAAATGTTGTTTATAGAGAAGCTCTACAATAATCGCTTTAGTTATCTATCCTAAAACAACGGGTTGCACTCGGGGACTGCCAGCAGAAGTGAACTCTTGGTATTAATTACATTTAAATATTTTCCTCATTAACAACTTCAACATCCACAGAAAGACAATCTGTGCAGCTTGCGGATAATGACTGCGTCGTCGATGTTAGTGTCGGTGTCTGTGAATTGACCTGGTTTGGTCAGTGATTGATTTTGCTGACCGTGTCTTTCCTGGGTAGGCTTTTTGCAGCGGTAACCGACATACACGCGGGCGGAGCCGCGGGCGACCGCTAGTCATATTATATACAACATCCCAACATCAACAGTTGGGCAGTAGCCCGCCAGGCATGATCACCTCGCCTGGTCGGAGGATCCTCCCTTTGTGGTGGTGGAACATGATACCCGTTCACCCCCACAGCCTGATCTGTAATATATTAAACTGATACCATTGAAAATAGGCCTTCGAAATAATTTCATTACATATTCCATTACCTTAGACTTGATGATGAAGGATCGCGCAATCGATTCTCGCTCGGTTACTTATTTAATGTACATTTAGATCTACCTAACTATCTTTCTTATTAATACAATACAAGCGTTTGCCCGCGGCTCCACCTGCGTGGAGTCGTGTTAAAATGTAGCCCATGTCCTTAATCCAGAATCAAAGTATTTCCATGATTGTTTATAAGAGATTGCCTTACAACGATAAGGCTGTCACATTCATACGAAATTTATATGTACATAAGATTACGTTAAATAAAATAAAAACCGGCCAAGTGCGAGTCGGACACGCGCACAAAGGGTTCCGTCCCATTATCTAACTAGCTAACAAAAACGAGCAAAAAATCTGTTTTTTTGCATGGAAGCTCCTTTAAATATTTATTTTATTCTGTTTTTTAGTATTTGTTGTTAAAGTGGCAACAGAAATAACTATCACGATTCATGAGACAGCCTGGTGACAGAAGTTATACCGTTATACCCTTTAAGTACGGAACCTTAAATAATCTAATATTCATAAGGTGTTTTCTTTTTCGACAGTATCAGACATCGGCCACAACATCATCCAGGATGCGTTCCTTATTGCTGTTGAGGAACAGGCGCGGCAGCGCTTGCAGCGGCTGTCAGCGCTCAAGCGTATCACACCTGTCGACATGTCAAAGCTCTCTGTAGAGGTAAGTTTGTTAAAATATGTATAACAGGACTACTGACTTCTTTCCTATATCAAAACTTCACTTCTGTGCAAGTGACTACTTGACAAGAGACTAATGATATCCAGGAGTTAATTGGACCTACTTATGCAACAAGGAACCAATCCATACACATGCCAAAATCAAATCATTGTATGAATTATTTGAAAAGATGGTGCACATGAGTTTCTCACCAGCTCTTCTCATGAATGCAATACCCATCGGAGCTGGTACTTGGATTGATTTCAATTTAAACCTTTGAGTTGAATCGAAATCAATCTAAGCTCCGGTAATTCAAATCATCTCAGTGCATTTAGTATTAGGAGTTTTGTTTTATATTTTGATGTTTGTATTTTTGACGTGTTCAAGTGCCTTTTGGGGCCTATGGGAATAAATGATTTGAGTTTGAGTTTGAGTTCAAAGAATTATCCTTATCTATCTATACATACAAATAAATAAAATTGGAGTGTCTGTTTGTAATACTAAAATAACCGCTTTCTACTACATGCATATGAATATATATACGGTACACATACCAAAATATATATTTTTAAAATTTTTGTCTGTCTGTCTGTTTGTTCTGGCTAATCTCAGAAACCACTGGTCTGGAAAATTGAAGTGTCTGTTTGTAACAATTAAATAACCGCTTTTTACTTAATGCATGTCCTACACATATAACAACTTTTTTTTGTCTGTCTGTCTGTTTGTTCCGGATAATCTCTAGAACGGCGAGACCGTTTTTTTTTTTTTTATTATTTTATATATTCAGGATAACAACAGTCTTTTACAGAGTCAATTACTTATATTATAATTACTGGGATATGACCAATTATAGTTATCCACTTAACATGAAATTAAAACTACAAAGAACAGATTTATGTTAGTTACACAGTTAACCTATAACATTTACAATTTACTTTTATATTTAATGAACTTTACATTGTTAAACATTGTTGCTAAATTAAACAGTTTGCAGAACTTTTTTGACGTGACTTTCACTGATAGGTAGCTGATGATATAAGAAGTAACTTAGTTCACTTTCTTTAGACTATCTTAGCGGCAGATGTCGTACTGCGGGGCTCAGCTATACATTATAAAACGCATATATTTTACAAAAAAACGTTGCCTTCCATTGTCATTTGCCAACAATTTGCTATGGAACAGACAAACTTTTTAGCACTCCATGGATTCACCGTGCGGGTGCCGGTACCATCGTGTGGCAGAGGATAAAACTCAAAGCAGTTCCCAGGACTTGCGACCTATGTGTAGGTTTAAGATGCGCATCAACGCTCACCTTCACTGCTCGAGTTTCCCGCCCTACCTAGCCAAATTTGTTAGGAACCTGTTAATGCAGCCTGTGTTATATTATTGTCACCTGTCCCTAATTCTTAAGCTATACTTTACAAACCGTTCATGTTACAATAGCAACATTATTATATATGCAAATAAATTCTAAATTTTACTTTGTTACGTGTTTACAAAAAGTAAAATACAATGTAATTAAATGGTATTGTAAGAAACGCAATCATTTTCCAGCAGCAAATTGTTTAGGTAGAAGTAAAGGATCAAATCACAGTTGTAAACAATTACTTTTGCTGCTTATCATCTCGCTTGTTGATATTTTCATTACTTGTAACGTCTGTCCCCATTGTGTGTTTGCGACATTCAACGATTGCGATTTTTTCGATTTTAAATTAATCTCAAAAATTCGCAATATGAACTTCATCTTCCTAGCCTTTATTATTCCCGATAATTTGGGGTCGGCTACCAGTTCAACCGGTTTCACCTGAATATCAATTTTTACACAGAGCGACTGGCATCTGACCTCCGCAACCCTGAGGGCGAACTGAATTCGAAGGTTGAACTAGTTGTCAGTATATTTGAGGGCACTGACTTCCCAAAACGATTGCCATAGATGTTCATGACAACCGGGACCGACGGCTTAACGTGCTCTCCGAAGCACGGGCAGGAATCACCGCCATCTTCCATACTCCGGGCTGCTATTAGGAATTTCTTGTACGAAAAACCCAACAGCAGTCTGACCCGGGAATCGAACCCGAGACCTCTTGATTTGCAGTCGCTTACGCTAACCACTAGACCAACGAGGCAGTAATATGAGTAATATGAACTTACTTAATATAAATTACACAATATACTCTAAAAACACATGTTTTAATGCTATACTATACAGGGTCTGTCGTAAATAATGGATAAGTCGTAAACTGGAGTTGGTCCGGCTATGAGACTATTAGAAAATCGTATCTTTTTGCCAGGGTTTCTAACCGTATGGAAATGGCGTAGACTTTTATGTTTTTTTAAAATTTCGCTACTCTTTGCATTCATTCCGTTGCCATTTCGTTAAATTTAGGTATTTCTGTGTCATTTTTTTTGTATTATAGTCTTGAAGATGTGTATTATTTAGTTTTAGTACTGTTTTAGGCGTTTTTAACGTTGGTCATTTTCAAAATTGTCATTTTAAGATTTTTTATGTTTTTGTTTTACTTAGGGTCAACTTTTGATCATTTACTGTGTAAAAAAAAAGTACGGCGCTATAGCTGCCCATGATCTTAATAAATTATCTAGTATGTGTAGATTCTAAAAAGGTATAACAATGCATACTTCACAAGTAATATTAAGCTACATGAGCGAGATCAATATCAAGGTGAGAAAATATTTTTTTCATGTAATGTTGTAAATGGTTATAAAACTTCGTCATAATGATTTATTTCTGCCAAGATTCTTTACACAAACACTATGGGGTCACTATTAAGGATATTCAAAAGAAAACTAGGTTGTTTTAGTACGTAAAAATATTTATTCAACAACTTAAACTAAATGTTCGAAGTGTCCTCCGCCGGCAGCTATGCACGCTCTACATCGCCTAATAAACGATCGCTTAATCCGGCGCACATAACCGGCTTCTTCAATTTTTCTCGCTGCTACTTGATTGCGCGCACGCAACTCTTCTACAGAACTTATTGTTTCACTGTATACTTTTTCTTTTATACAGCCCCAGTAAAAGAAGTCCAAGGGGTTCAGGTCTGGCGAACGTGGAGGCCATAAAATTGGCCCCAATCGCCCTATCCATCTATCTGGATAAGTATTATTTAAATGTTCCCTGACACGAACAGCGTAATGTGCTGGACACCCATCATTTTGTAGCCACATCTCATTTCTTATCTCTTGTGGGACGTCTTGCAGTAAACTAGGTAAAGTATTTGCTAAAAAATTCAAATACATATCCGCATTTAATATTGCCGGCAATTCGAATGGACCAATGATTTTGCCATTAATAATGCCAGTCCATAAATTAATTTTAAATTGATATTGCGATCGGTCTTCTCGGATAAGTCTTGGGTTTTCGAGTTGCCAGCTGTGTATGTTGTGAAGATTCAAAAAACCATCTTTTCGACACGTTGACTCGTCACTCCATAAAATTTTATTAAAAAAACTTTGGTCTTCCCTCATCTTTCGCAGCATTATGCGACAAAATGTTATTCTCGCAGCAGCGTCCCTTGGCATTAATGTTTGGACCCTTTGATAATGATAGGGATATAATTCATGCCTTTTTAAAATCCTGTGTACAGATTTTTGAGGTATACCGGTGCGCCTTGAAATTACACTTATGGACGTACCAGGGTCTTCTGCAACTATTTCCAGTACTTCGGCTGCACTGTGGCGTTGTGGTCGTCCTTCACTCGCCCCGCCTACGCCGGTCCCAGGAAATCGTCCTTCCAAAAATGTGTTGTGCACTCTTATGAAGACACGATAGTCAGGATGCCGGGCATTTGGATATTTTTCCCGATAAACTCTAGCAGCTCTATTGGCGTTGCCATCACATAAACCATAAATGTAATGCATGTTTACGTATTCGGCCGGCGTGTATTGTTGAGGCATGATATACAAAATTTTCCAAAATAACACGTGCAATCGATAGCACAACACGATGCCCATAAATGAGAGCTGAGTTGTCAATATCACCAGGTTAACAAGTCCAAATCACAAAGAAAATCTAAGTCCGATATTAGAAAGCAGTAACAAATTGACGACAGTAATGAAAACGAGAGCACATGCGATGGTCAAAATCACACTGAGAGATGTATCAGGAGTGCGCCCTAGCTAAACGCATGCTAACCTTTTCACACATCGTGAGTGTGAAAGGGACGGTGCATCATGCAGTGTGCCTAGTAACAATGTCCTTTTCACGCGGGGAGACCCTTTGTATTGCTGTCTTTGTTCATTTTTTTACCTGATGATCCTTTTTACGAATAAACTTGTAACATGTTTGTCGCATGTAACTATTAGAGCACATCAATTTTAAAATTAAACACCTTTATGAAATGAGGAGGCATGAAATTTTTTTGACAAAAAACTACCTAGTTTTCTTTGAATATCCTTAATAGTGGCCCCATAGTGTTTGTGTAAAGAATCTTGGCAGAAATAAATCATTATGACGAAGTTTTATAACCATTTACAACATTACATGAAAAAAATATTTTCTCACCTTGATATTGATCTCGCTCATGTAGCTTAATATTACTTGTGAAGTATGCATTGTTATACCTTTTTAGAATCTACACATACTAGATAATTTATTAAGATCATGGGCAGCTATAGCGCCGTACTTTTTTTTTACACAGTAAATGATCAAAAGTTGACCCTAAGTAAAACAAAAACATAAAAAATCTTAAAATGACAATTTTGAAAATGACCAACGTTAAAAACGCCTAAAACAGTACTAAAACTAAATAATACACATCTTCAAGACTATAATACAAAAAAAATGACACAGAAATACCTAAATTTAACGAAATGGCAACGGAATGAATGCAAAGAGTAGCGAAATTTATAAAAAAACATAAAAGTCTACGCCATTTCCATACGGTTAGAAACCCTGGCAAAAAGATACGATTTTCTAATAGTCTCATAGCCGGACCAACTCCAGTTTACGACTTATCCATTATTTACGACAGACCCTGTATGTGTATTTAATTACATTCATCACATTACCGTAAATATAAAAAATAAGTGGGAACAAATTATTATACCTTTAATTAATTTTGTAATTGAAATCTAAGGTACCTGGATGACAATCGGTAATTTTTTTGGGTAAATTTTCTAAAAATGAATCCTAGCTACTTTGATTTATTGCTCCAAAACCCCCCGCATACTTAATTTCTTGAGTCGTTTCTTAGATTCAAATCATATACAAGAATTGCTCGGTATTAGATTTACATAAATTGCAACACTTCAATTGATACTATATATGTAGTTGTATGTGTGGAGGAACTGGTGTCATGTCCCTCCAACACAAAGGGAGGATCCTCCGACCAGGCGAGGTGATCATGCCTGGCAGGCCACTGCCCAATAGTTGATGTTGGGATGTTGTATATATAATAATCGGTGCGAGAACTATTTATTGGGCGTTTCAGGATTTGTAGTTACTCCGTGTAGTGCGTTACTTCGTAGTTCAGTGTATCTTCGGTAGATGGCGCTGTAGTAGGTTATTGTTCTGTTATAATATATGTGGAAGCAGCCACATCTGCAATATAAATAAATCCAGGTCAGATATATAAATAAATAAATATTCCGGGGACATCTAACGCACAACGCCATCTAGTCCCAAGTTAAGCTGAGCTTGTGTTATGGATACTAGACAACTGATATAAATACTTTTTACTTGTTTTTGTAAATACATACATATTATACATAGAAAACACCCAAACTCCGAAACAAATATTTGCAGATCAAACAAACATTTGGTCCGACCCGGGAATCGAACCCAAAACCTCAAGCTTAGCAGTCGCATACGCTACCACTACGCCACCGAGGCAGTCAGTAATCAGGGTTAAAAAAATCATGAGCTGCATAGGTCGTTTCTTAGCTGCAGCATGAACACGGTGACTCCTACAGCTCGCATATGCATGCAGAGTATTAAATTAGCTAACACAATAGGCACGCGGGGGTTGGCTTGCATTCTGCATTCACTTCAACACTCCACTCAGGATAAGGCCACTTGTAAGTATTGTGGTGTAAAGCACTGACTGTAGCGGGTTTGTTTATTTTCGTTAGTTGTGTCTCTTTTAAAGGGGGTAAATAAGCAGACAGGTTACGAACGGTGAGTTTCTCCATTTCCCAGCCCATATTGTCGGTCATTTTTTTATATAAAACGTATTTACTTAAAGAAAGAAAAATAAAATCAGTCTTAATGCCATTAGGCCTTTTACTCCCGTTGACCTTCAAGAGGGACAAATGAGTTGCCACGCTTACACAACAATACATACATATACAAACGAAAATCTAAGCCGAAATTCCTGAACGGAATCTTTTTAGAGTGTAGGAGGGTAAACAAGCAGACTTCGAAAAGTTAATTACTATTGGATGAGAATAATAGTTAGTAGCTCGCGCCGCCCTTAGACACCTACAGCTTGATGACAAAAGCGTGTTGCTATCCTTTGAATTCTCTACCTCCTCCCGAACTCAGAGAGTCTAGAGAGATTTTTGAGATCCCGTAATCTAACTCGTTCGTTTTTACACTTTTTTCATTTTAATTTATATTATTTTGACTGCCTCGGTGGCGCAGTGGTAGTGTATTCGACTGCTATGCTTGAGGTCTCGGGTTCAATTGCCTGGTCGGATTAAATGTTTGTACGATCTACAAATATTTGTTTCGGAGTTATACGTATAATATGTATGTATTTACAAATAAATACATGTATTTATATCAGTTGTCTAGTACCCATAGTACCAGCTCTGCTTAGTTTGGAACTAAATGGCGTTGTGTGTTAGATGTCCGAAATATATTAATATTTAAAGTGTACAACGCTACCTTTGCTCCATTGCACCACACTTCAAATTGTTTGTACCGTCATCTCCGGGCGATTCGTTACTTCCATTTGTGAAGCACTCTTGATTCACTTGCCGCAGACTGGGGTGGATCAATTCAGAATAATTTACTTTTTATTTAAAAACTGCCATTTTAGTTAATACTTTTATACTTTAGACTTACTTTATTTGACTAAAAATAGTTTTTGAATGTGTATTTCACTTTCGTTTTGTATAAACTTAACTTTGGTTAGTTCAAGGTGATCAATTTATAGGAGACCCATGTCATGCACTAATTGCTCTCTCTCTCTCTCTCTCTCTCTCTCTCTCTCTTGAATATCAGTGTTAACGAAGCATTGCATTGACTGCCTCGGTGGCGTAGTGGTAAGCGTTTGCGACTGCTAAGCTTGAGGTCTCGGGTTCGATTCCCGGGTCGGACCAAATGTTTGTACGATCTGCAAATATTTGTTTCGGAGTTTGGGTGTTTTCTATGTATAATATGTATGTATTTACAAAAAAAAAGTATATAAGTATTTATATCAGTTGTCTAGTACCCATAACACAAGCTCTGCTTAGCTTGGGACTAGATGGCGTTGTGTGTTAGATGTCCGAAATATTTATTTATATTTATTTATTTATTGCTTTTCAACACATGAGTGTGCTTACTAAATAGGAGGAGCCCATGCAACCTTTAGTGTCTCCTTGGACGGATGGATGGTAAATAGCAGTATTTATGCTCTAAATAAATGTAACGCCACTCCAGTTACTACGGTCGTCCGTGTCTTGTCACTATATCTTCTTTCAATTCGCCAATAAAGTCTAATCAAACTGTAAATAAATACGGTAATAGGTACATATAGTTTAAAACCTGAAGGACTAAGTTTATATTTTCTTTAACAAGTTTTTTTTAAACTTTTTTGTCATACATAAACTTTTATAGTGTGCCATAAAATAAATTCTAAAGAAAAGTTTATAATACGGTTAAAGCGATAAAACTTTATCAGCTTCATTAAGAGATAACCTTTAATTATTTTTGATGCATCTTACACATGGCCGTCTGGTCCCAAATTGGAAAGAGCCTGTATGTACTATGATAAACAGACTACTGTATAACATACGTTATTATATGTTCCTTAACATATACTCTGAATGTACTCCAGTCACACATAAAACTAATTTATATAGTCAGTAAGATTACGCGAAGAGAACCCTGAACGCTATGAGAATCATGAGCACAAATATCATCATCATCATCAGCCTATCGCAGTCTACTGTTGGACATAGGCCTCTCCAATTCACACCACTTGATTCGATCCTCGGCTCCTTGCGTCAAGCGTCTTGCGCAAATCATCACTCAACCTGGCATTTGGACGTCCTACACTACGTTTGCCGAGACGCGGTCTCCACTCAAGAACCTGTTTACCCCAACGGTTAACAGTTCTGCGGCAAATATGGCCAGCCCACTGCCACTTCAGCTTGCCAATCCTGTGGGCTATGTCGATGACCCTGGTTCTCTGCCGAATCATCTCGTTACTGATACGGTCCCTTAGAGAAACGCCGAGCATAGCCCTTTCCGTAGCACGCTGAGCGACTTTGAACTTGTGGACCGGCCGTACCGTAAGTGTCCACGTTTCGGCTCCGTATGTCATTATGGGTAGGACGCACTCATTGAAAACTTTCGTCTTTAGGCACTGTGGGATCGAACCCATGAACACTTAGGACTGAAGAAACTCGACACATTTTGTTTCCCTCCATGGGCGTCGACATTAACTTCCAATTAGAAGTCAAACGCTAATTTATTATAAAAATTTAGTTACACCGCAACAAAGTGTTTTTTCAAATAGAAGTTAAACTCCTTATGCATATAACTCTCAATTTAAACTTTATAAAACAATATCAGTGCCCCTTAGACTAACAAGCCACTTAGATTACACTTTATATATCAACCGATTACCGTCCACTGCTAAGCGAAGGTCTCGGCCAAGGAGCACCAACAGCCCCGGCCTTGAGCAGTTCGCATCCATCCGCAGCCAGCCACTTTCTTCAAATTGTCAGTCCATAGTGCAAAGTGCCCTAAATTTGACTAATGCGTCTTCAATCCAGTACAAACTGATTCCTACAGATATCGATCACCGATTTCCAAGCCATGAACCCATTTATAGATAGGCAATTGGTCCAAAACCAATTAATTGACTATAGCTGTTCATTAGACGATAGCCGGGGCTCACGGCTGCTGTGTACAATTATCTCCAGCCTATGATTCAGCCATATACCATTTGAGTTAGTAAAGCTAGTTCGGTATCGCCATTCAATTGATATGACCTACGTAGTTTAATATATACAGGAAATTGTGTGGCTGATTGATCGTCGAATATAGCTTATATATCGGAATGTATACGAGTTATGTATAACTTGCCTTCATTCATATATATGTCATTTTTACCCGACAACGGCGGAGGAAGGGTAATAATATTGGCTGTCAATGTATGTTTGTATGTCCGTAATTATGGCCCGGTTAACGTATACCATTCAAACTTAATGAGTAGGGCTAATGGTATAAATATATTTGTTACAGTATTTCTTTGCTGTACGGATTTTTATAAGTGTTCACTTGGTAATACCTACTCATGTCCTACATAATGGACGTGAGTAAATTTGCAAGTCAATAATATAGTCAATACCTGACAAATTTCGAACACGACAGGGGTTTTTTGGAGTTGGAGTCGAATATCATACTAAATCCTCAAAGTTGCAAAAGGTCCCTTATTCTTTCAGACCTTCCTTGGACAGTTTCCGATGTAGTTACTTCTCCGTTAAGTCTCGTTAAACACACATAGCAAAGGCCAGCGAATAATATAAAAGCGTAATAAAAATATTATACAAAAAGTTTGTTTCGGTTAATCTCGGGGACGGCCGTACACAGCCGTTCCTGAGATTAACCGGAACAAACAAAAATGTTTTATATAAATAACTTTCATCTGAATTTAGTGAAAATCTCTCACTTTGAAATTACAAACAGACTCTTCAATTTAATTTTTCTGTAAAGATACAACTCTAAATCTGACCAGGTATTTCTTGTCTATGTAGGTACGTCATTATTAAACATTTAAATTAGCTATAGATTAAGCTTCTATAAAAATTTGTCGACAACAGTTAAACTTTTACGAAACTACAAATATCGGCAATAAAGGATATGTTTTTAGAAAATAGTTTTTTTGCATAACTGTTATAATTGGCACTTTGCGCTTGCGACATTTAAATGCATCCACTTGTAGCCTTTCACGAAAAATGTGTGCACACTCGAGTGGTGTTTTTTTAACTAATTAAGGTCACCACTCACTGCACTTGTTGTTCACATGTGTTAACAACAATATAAAGCTATTTAGTACATCTGACTTATGGAAGGTAGAGATAAGAAGTGTTATCTCATATGGTAGAAAATTGAAAAAAGTGTCCAGCATAAGCTGTAAATAACAGTTCAAAAACCTTCCAGAATGGCGCTGGTGTAGACACAGGGTATGGTATGAATGTAGCAATTGTGAACGAATTGAAGTACGCTGAGTTAAAAAATTTAACATTATTGTCACTACTTGCGTATTACAAAATAATGTAGTAAATATATTTTATTTTCTGAACTGTGATATACGTTTATTGATTTTTTATCATTCAATTTTATGAAAAAGTGTGTGTATTGATTTTAAGAAGTTTACTCTGATGCTAATGTGGCGCCACCCTAATTTAATGCATTTCAACGGACACTTTTCATGTACACAGATGATACTCCTTACCTCTACCCTCCATAATCTGACTGGGTGTTGACTTTGTGACATGTTTTTTTATTAAGTTCGTTTTGTTTTCACTCCCTAAGTCTTTGCCAATGGATCACGTTAGCTTTAGTTAAATAGCTTTTAGTTTGTGTATTTGTCAATAATCCTAGTTTTATTTTTGAATTCAACTTTTTAACCGACTTCAAAAAAGAAGGGGGTTCTCAATTCGTCTGTTTTTATAACTTTCGACTGGGTGAACTGATTTATATGATTCTTTTTGTATTTGAAAGCTGGTACTTCCCGTGTGGTCCTATTTCAATTGGTCCAATTCTTGAGGTCGGTTTTTTTGGTTGTTAAAACTTGTGATTATTATTATTACCATTTTGAGCCTGAAGGCAAAGTATATGAAGACGTACTGTAATCTACATCTTAAGTGTATAAAAAATAACTTTAATGAATAACAATATAAAAAAAAATATTAAAATATCGATACGATTTACATAATCATCTAATTAATTTTTATTTGTTTTCAGCTAAACCGTCGAAAAAGAATCCAACCAGAGAACAGACAAGAGTTAAACGGATACATCTCAAACTCGACGGTCTACGTAACTTCCATCAACGAGAACGGTTCTATAGAAAGCAAGCCAACCATCTCCTCCCCAAAAGCCCAACCAAAATCCTTCCAAGCCAAGCCAGCCCCTGTTATAGCCAACGGCATTGATAAGAAAAAAGAAATTGTAAAGGAAGAAGATAAAGTCGAGCCGGAGAAACACGAAGGTGACGTTAAAGTTAGTGAAAAGATAATAGTGCAGTGTGAAAGTGATAGTGGAAGGGATATCAGTGACGCGTATAGTGTGGCTAGAGAGCATCTCAACAACGGCAGGAGTGAGAAGTTGATTGGAGAACAACCTGATCATAGGATCAGGGCTACTGCTATTGTTGAGAATAATAAATTAACTCCTGGAGAAAATCGGTGAGTTTTAGCTGATAGTTTGATTTACTAAATTGATAGAATTTATAAGATTATATCGTTAGTCGATTGTTTTTAAAACGTCAAAACTTCCATTGCAATCAATGTAACAGTGAATAATATTATTGTTTGGAAGTCACAATCTAGATAGTGTCGAAAAGTTTAATTTTAATTATTATAGTATAAATTAGATTGCTGATTATGATTTAATTGTGGGCATCACATCAGTGCGAACCCATAAATTAAAATACGAGTATACCTACACTAAATTGGATATATCTTTTTACCCGTGCCATAATCCTCTCGGCTACCAACCACCTTCTGATGGCATGTCGGATTTGAACCGAATGAAACCGCACGCCGCCCGGATACTGGAATTTTACACCTCAGACCGAATTAATTACTAACTTTAAACTATTTTCAAATTAATAGCTTTTAAAGTTTCTCATATAAAAATATTAAAAGACTTGAAGAAAGTCTATGACCATTAACTTTCTTCGTCAAAGGAAGCATATTTCGAAAGTATTAAATGTATTATGCGTTTATCAAACAGTAAGGTTGAAATACAGACCAATTTCCGAGACACGACATTCCCCTTCATGCCGGTCTAATATTAAATATATATCAATAAAAACAGAAAATCGATAGTAACTAAGGTCATAGAATCGATACTTGATTACTACTTCTGACTTAGAAAGTAATTACAGGAAATGTACATTGGTTAAGCACAAGGTTACGTATCGATAACCGTTACTTATTATCTCTGTAACTTGACCATATATCACTTGTATTAAGTTACTGTTTCGTAACTTTAACTTGATATCGATTATGGATTTAATGGTTAAGTATTTGAAGGGCTTGTTTAAGCTATGTCTGGTACAGTGACCTTGTATTTCTTTTTAGTTTGAAGCCGTTAAGTAAACATCGTATTTGAAATTAAACATAATTTTTACGTGGCAAACCCAGGCAGGAACCACTGTGTAGTTATCTATTAATGTTATCGATATAATTTGGGATTATCATTGTTCTTATATAATATGTACTTATTTATTAGAACAATGTGGTTTACCAAGAAATTTATTGAAACTATTGCCCAGAGGAAACCTCTACGCGATGCTTGTGCAGGTGTTAATGAAGGTTACTGAATATTTATACTTGCATGCGTATACCACTCGTATATGTGTCTGTGTGGTGATAGATTAAGAATACGGCATGTCATCACCTTGTCCTTAGAAGTGACTAAAGAAACAAACTATGTAGAATAACAGAACTCACAAACACTTATTTTTTACGTGTGGAAACCCCCACGGACCGTCACTCCACCGGGGTTTACGGTGGGGCTCAGAATCGGACCGACTAAAACCACACGGTGTGCCACTCTGCGCCTAATAAGGGAGGGGTCCGGGAACTGCTGTTATTAACACATCCGGACCCGGACCGCGCCTGCCCGCACTGATGCGGGCACCGTCTGCTAGGAAACTCTCTATTTAGACGACGTACGGCATACAAGGAAGGCCACTTAAGCGGATGGAGGGGAAAACCCGTCCCGTCCATACGCGGTCACACTCGGGTAGAATGAGGCGCGAATAGCAGCGAATTGATTCTAAGTGGTTTTGGTCTACTATCCCAACCAGCCAGCGTGGTATGAAAGATCAAAACCTTCTTTCCAAGTATAGGCTAAAATGTCCAGCAGTGGACTATTAAAGGTTGTTGATGGTGACCTAGAGCACAGGTTCGCAGTTTTGGGTTAATTCAAAAAGCTGGTGCAATTAACTGCAACTTTTTTTTCGACATTTCACACAACACATATTTAGGATAGCCACAAACTGATAGAATACTTAAATGCTTTATTTGTAAACATTTTTAGATTTAGTATCTAAGAATTAAATTAATTTTGGGGGAGTTTGGGCAGTTTGGTAGTGGACTTCGTTAAGCAGTAGACGGCGTTAAGCGAAATATACATTTTGTATTCACAAAACTCTTTTGGTGCCTGGATTCTAAAATTTTAAATAGAGTAAGCAGTAAATTTTGTAAGGCATATTTCAAAGATAATATTTTTTTTTACATTCCTTTGGAATAGTCGTATATTTTTTTCTTTATGTTTAAATGAACAAACGGGATATATTCCATTTCCAACACGGTTCAATAATGACGGAGTTCTGAGAAAATAAACATAGAATTAAAACCTAAAAATACAATACAAAAGCCAAATTGAGAATTTCCTGTTGTTTTAAGTCGATTACAAATTAGTACACGTTGTCTTGAACTTGTTCAGATGTTTAAACCTGTCGTGATCGCGGATGGTATATTTATAGTACGTATTGTACCCACACATAATATTCTTAATTGTCTTGGGCAATACCTGGTTGTTTTATGCATTGACGTCATCAATTACAAGATGGCGAATGATTCATCAAATCATATCCAATTGGAATTGTGTAAAGCCGCGAGCACATATGCGGGAACTCGCCGAAAGTATTAAAATTTGTATTGGATTGTGAAATTAATTGATATAAATATGCCTATATTCCTGTTTTCAGGAATATAAACATATTCAGGACAAATTTATAAACAATTAGTTGAGCTTGGATGATACTGTCAGTGATTGCTCGCCGAATAACAATCAATTCGCACCACAAACCCTATTACCGACCGTTCGAGAAGGTCTAACCAGTCAGACTAATAAAGCCTATGAATTAGTGTTGATGATCCACCACTTGCTATTCGACGAATAATCTGCTCAGCATTTCGGTGAGTTTCGCTTGTGTGTGTGTAGTGGCTTAAGGGGTAATTAAATGTGTAATTCAGTTTTTCTTGACGCGTAGTCGTTACTATACTCAGTAGAGGATTGTTGTGGTTTTTATTAACAATAATTATGAATTATGAAAACGTAGTTTTGATATTGCAAAAGAATAGTACAATTTTGTTGCTATAATAAAACTATTTTTACGAGTGATGAGGTTTCACCGATTTCGATCTTTTTAACCGACTTCAAAAAAGGAGAAGATTCTCAATTCGACTGTATTTTTTATTTGTTTGTTACCTCATAAATTTCCACTGGGTGAACCGATTTTGATGATTCTTTTTTTATTTGAAAGCTGGTAAGCACCAGCTTCCCATTTCATTGGTCCAGTTCTTGAAGTCGGTTTCTTTTGTTGTTAAAATTTGTGATTATTTATCACACCGACGAAACGGTTATTGGTATAGGATTTACTGCAAGTTTTTTCTCTTTATACTATGTATAAACGAAACCAGTCATTAAAATGTAATGTTATATGATACCGCGACCGAGTTCGAGATAAAATGGAGACAGTACAAATAAAGATTCCAGTGATTAGCCCACAGAACTCAAAGCAACCAGATAATTTTCCTGTCGGTTGGTTGTCGCAAACGCATCATTAACTGATTATGCGCCAAGTTAACTTGGCAATTATGCGCTAGATGTCAGCATGTATTATATTATTAGTATCACTTAGTTTGTAAATCGGAACGAGCAATTATTTCTTGAGAATGGAAAATATTTAACTTGGAATGATTTTCTGAACAATACACTATAAATTTATCCTCTTTTATATTTTATCCGTTAAGAATCTACGTTTACAAGTAATCATAATAATAAACATATATTTACTCGCCACAATACATATAAATATTCCGGACTTCCACTTTACAGATTACACATTTATAGGAAAAGGTTTTATACTATGGGAGACTGGTGCCTAAGTTAGGCTCACAGCCTGTATTTTAGGACACCAGGATCCCCTCCGCTACTGTTTACATTAAGTTTTACTTTCGATGATCGGTTGTGGTCGAACAATTTGAGGGCATAAGAACTATAGAATTTTGTCGAAAAAACACATGCATGATGACCGCATCTGGTTCAATCACTCCAGTTCTGCATGGCTGGATGCCACCCTCGTCTGCACGGTGTCTGCCCCCGAATAACGATGGGTAATAAACCATCGTACATGTATCGAATCGAATATTTAGTGTTTTTCCATACATTTTATTATTAGTATTGACGATATGGATATTATAAAAAGCCATTATATGTGGTCAAGATATAGTGCTGATTTTTTTAGCATACCTAGCGTAAGTTACTCATTATATCATCAGCTATCTGCCAGTGAAAATCCCGTCACAATCGGTACAACCGTTCCAGATATTGTTCAAACAGCCACACTTTGGCATAAATGGGCCGGCTCGACCGTCCTCACAGAAATCCATACACATACCCCCAAAACCTCCCACATCCCCCAAAGGCCGGTAACGCATTTGTGACGCCTCTGGTGTTGCGGGTGTTCATGGGTAGCGGTAATCGCTTACTATCAAGTAATACGTCTGCTTGTTTGCGCCCTATTCCATAAAAAAAGACAGAAATTTTGGAAATATAATTTTTTGCAATACTTTAATATGCATTTAGTGAAAAAACTCTTAATTCAAACTTTTAGAAAACAGATACTTCAAATTTATTTATTGTATAAATAAATATTTTTTTGGACTAGATGTCCAAAAACAAAACACACACAACGCCATCTTGTCCCAAATTAAGCAGGGCTTGTGTTATGGGTATTAGACAACTGATATAAATACATTATCCTATTTTTGTAAATATGTATATAGAAAACACCCAAAGTTCGAAACAAATATTTGCAGAGCATAAAAACGTTTGGTCCGACCCGGGAATCCAACCCGAGATCTCAAACACAAAAGTCGCATACGCTACTACTGCGCCACAGAGGCAGTTTGCCAGTTTATAGTTACATATACAAGTAGATGTATCTGATATTCAATCGTATGTTTTAAAAGAAATATAGAACACACAACTTCAACGGGAACCAAAAACCATCAAACACACATCACACACATCATAGGGGAAATTTAAACTTCTCATCCGTTAATGTTCAACGATAGTAGAACCTGAGGCATGCGCGTGCGCCGCCCGACAGGTAGATCAGTCAGTCGCCGGCACTTGCCGGAGAAACACTTGCCGTAGTTGCCGTTGTAAAATCGCTTTGTATTACTCCATAGGGTGGTTACTAGATACCTGCCCCCACCTGTTATTCAACTGTCGTGACTATCCCCCGTCCTGCGTCAGTGCGCCCGCGCAGCGTCCCACGCATCCTACTATTTGTATTTAAATTTTTTTCGTTGTAGGAATGTGAGTGAACGCGAGTTTTGAAGTGAATGTTTTGAATTCCTGTGTGTTGTGTTGTGTTGTGATGTGTATTGTGTGTGTATAGGATGCATTACAAGCAACTGTTCAAGAGGTAATGTTTTAACTTAATATTTGTGTGTAAGTATTCATTTATTGTGGATGAATTGACGATTCTGTTTTATGGTTTCGTGCTTGAAGTGTGAACTAAAATTGTTAAGTGTTTTACTAAACAGTTTTAGGTCAAAATAAAGGTTGTTTTTCTATCTAGATACTATACAGTCGTGGTAACTTTTAACCGGCTACCAGAAAAAAAGACGCCTAATATATTTGTTTACGAATTTGTAAATGTAAAAAAATACAAATGAAAATTTAGTTTAATTTTAAATCTACCCATTCTAAACTTTTCTTAATGATCATTTGTATTATTAACTTATTGTTTACGGCAATTTTTCATTTAAGGAATTGCTTATATTGCATCAGATTTTTATATATTTATAAATAGGTACGTAAACAAATATGATGTCGATTAATTGGTCTATTATCTATGCTATAACTCAAAAAGAATACAAATGACTAAGTAGGGTTATGTTCATGATGAACTTACCCTTTTCAATAGTGTAAAAAACCTTGGAATCGTCATCTCACCGGAGCCATCGTGGAAATATACAAACCATACAGCGTTGAGTCACTTTAGGGTCTATTGAAAGGGATTCGAATATACCCTAAGAACCTTTAGGTATATTCAGGTAAATAGTCTTTTTACATTTACATTTATTTGCTACTTAAATGTCTTTAATGATCTTTTTATTTTGCGTGGAAAAGTAATCTCGCAAAGCAGGATATGTTATGTGTATTTAGAAACGTAATTATACGTTTGATCACATACTTTGACATCAGACGGCCGTACGTACATGTGAGATATATCAAATCATTATCGCTATTCAACTTGACAAGTGCATCCAATTTAATAGGTGAAAACGGTTATTTGAAGTCAAATCACAACTGTGAACCCACCCACACCTGTACCTGTTACACCCACAACTAAACACCGTTATACTCACTCCTTTCTTGTACACTCGAAAAAAAAACAAATAAAAGACATTAAACTAATATTAGAAAGAAAGAAAGAAAAAGTATTTATTTTAACGACATTGCAACACAACAGATTATTTAATGAAATGGTACATAATACAGTATTGAAACATGAACTAAAAGCACAGTTAAGTATTTAACATAACAACAATCAATGTTGTAACAATTGCCTCAAAAACAAAACACGGACTGCCTCGGTGGCGTAGTGGTAGCGTATGCGACTGCTAAGCTTGAGGTCTCGGGTTCGATTTCCGGGTCGGACCAAATGTTTGTATGATCTGCAAATATTTGCCTCGGAGTTTGGGTGTTTTCTATATAAAATATCTAGGTATGTATTTACAAAAAAAGTATGTAAGTTTATATCAGTTGTCTAGTACCTATAACACAAGCTCTGCTTAGCTTGGGACTAGATGGCGTTGTGTGTTAGATGTCCGGAATATTTATTTATTTATTTAAATATATATCTCTATAGAATTCACTACACATATACTGATGCAAAGTTGCGTCGCAGTGCACATTAAACAAATATTACTACTGAAGTAGTATAATAGTATTCAATGACAAACTATTTACGACGATAACGGGCATAAACGCGGGCGGAGCCGCTGGTAGAAGGTAGTGTATCAATAATTTACAACATGAAAATAACGCTAAATGAGAAAAACCTATCATATTAACAAAACTTAATATTATTAAAGATATTGCTGCCAAGAAATTATTCCTTGCTTAAAAATATGGCTTGATTTATTTTATGAAATTATTTCCTCAATAATATTTGTTCAATAATGTTTCCTTTTTACAATTACATGTAAATATTTAGGGCAATACGCGTGATTCTTTTTCCGGGACGGGCCTTAAGGTCTAGTGGTAAATTATTCTGACTCTTGATCGAATGGTCAAAGGTACCATCCAGGATTACAGCCTTTAAATCATAGTTTGATTTCTGTTACGGATGGCTACAAAACCAACGAAGTGGTTTTAAACAAGCGTCATATTATCAAATATAGTTTTTCATTCAAAATTAATTGCAATAAATTGTACGTTGTAAAACGTACCTCGCAAGTTTATTATTTTTTTAAGTCAACTTGTGCATTTGGAATATAGGTACAAACATATGTCAAGTGTCGTTCCATGTGGAATTTGATCCCACAACACTTAGCGCAGTAGGAAGCGGCATGGTGACCACTTAAACCACTTTTTTTTACGTTTGGTAACCCCCACGGGCCGCCAACCCACCGAGGTTTGCGGAGGTCCCTCTGCGCCTGAGACGGGAGGGATCCGGGAACTGCAGTTATTAACATGACTGGACCGACCATTTAAGCCACTTTTTTTTTTTTTTTTTTTTTTTTTTTTTTTTTTTTTTTTTTACGTTTGGAAACCCCCTCGGGCCGTCACCCCGCCGGGGTTTGCGGCGGGGCGGTGTGTCGGAATCGAACCGACTAAAACCACACGGTGTGCCAACTCTGCGCCTGAGAAGGGAGGGGTCCGGGAAATGCGTTTATTAACACAACCGGGCCCCTCCCAGCGCCTGCCCGCACTGAAGCGGGCACCTTCTTCAAATAAAAATCTCAATTTAGGCGACGCACGGCACACGCGTACGTCGCTCCCTCGCGGTTGGCCTGTAATGCGGATGGAGGGGAAAACCCATCCCGTCCATCCGCGGCCACACTCAGGGCGGCATGAGGCGCTGATAGGCGCGCCTCCGCCGCCCCGTGCGCCGGCGGCGGATCGGGTCCGAGTGGAGATCGTCCTCTCGGGCCTTCTCCGCCGCCTCCTTCTGCGAGATTACTTCCTCGCAGAAGGTCGCGACCGCGGTAGAACTGCTGTCGCTACCGGCCATGGATAGTACGACGGCCGGTAGCGACAGATCTCCTCCGATGACTGCAGTGAGGGCCCGGCGCTGCTCCGCCCAAGCGGGGCAGAACTCCAGCGTGTGCTGGGCCGAGTCCTCACTTCAGTCGCAGTGGTGACAGGCGGGACTCAATTCCCTCCTAGCGACCGAGTGCAGGTACTTTCCGAAGCAACCATGCCCGGAAAGCACCTGCGTCAGCCGGAAGGAAAGGGTCCCGTGCTGCCGCCCTGCCCACTCGAGGATGACCGGCTGGAGCGCCTCCACGGTGGCAAAGCCAGCGCGTGGAGCCTCCAGCCGGGACGACCAACGAGCCATCGTGGCTCGGCGAGCGGCTTCACGCCAATCGCGTACCTCTTCGGGCGGAGGACGATACCCGTTCTCCGCCCGATATTCAGCCGCTCGCCGATAAACTTCGGCGAGCACTTCCGCCTCCAAATCCCACGGGGGTGTTCCGGCCAAGGCGCATGCCGCCTCCGTCGAAACGGTGCGGTATCCGCGTATGGCTCTGACTGCCAATACCCTCTGAGGGCGCCAGAGGCGCACCTTATTCTGGGCAGTCAGAGCCGGGACCCACACCGGTGACCCATAAAGGGCCATCGACCGGACCACCCCCGTGTAGAGGTTCCTAGTAGCGACGCTGGCTCCACCCAAGTTGGGCAAAAGACGCCCAAGGGCGGAGGCAGCGCCGACCAGCTTAGGGCCAAGCTGTCGGAAGTGCTCGTCGAAGAGCCACCTACCGTCGAGGATCAGGCCCAGATACTTCATCTGGGCCCGAACCGGTACGAGGACCGAGTTGACTTCGATAGAGGCGCCGGGGGGTGGACCACGACGGGGCCCATGGAAGAGCAGGGCCTCCGTCTTGTCAAGGGCCACCCGTAAGCCCAGCGCCTCGATGCGCCCAACCACCAGAGAAACACCCCTGGTGGCCAGGCGCGCCGCCTCTTGGAAATTCGCCCCCCGGGCTGTGACAAGAGTGTCATCGGCGTAACAAATTACGCCCAGCCCGGGAGGCAGACGACTTCGAAGGACCCAGTCGTACCCCACGTTCCACAGGAGTGGTCCGAGGACAGACCCCTGTGGAACGCCGCACGACAGACCATTTAAGCCACTAGGCCAACCGCCAATTGTGCAGTTTTAAAATGACAACTATGGCTGAGATTAAGCTACGAGCATATTCTAAATACCAGTGTGTTATGAATAAATTTGAAGTATCAGTATTTGATTTAGTTTTTTGACTGCCTCTGTGGCGCAGTGGTAGCGTATGCGACAGCTAAAACCCGAAACCTCAAGCACAGCAGTCGCATACGCTACCACAGCGCCACAGAGGCAGTCAAGTGTGAAATACATAAATATTACTTATAGTAGAGTAAATCCGAGAATTTGATAAATTTCCGACTCCGGACCGAGTCACTTGTTACACCTATATAAAACGCATTTATAATAGTTATCTGAGGTGTATGACTCCACATGTAAGCCACGTACAATTAAGACCGAGTTTTATTATTATCTACAATGAAAGTACTTTCTAAATATTACATTTTTTCTGAGAAACTTTACCTTCTCATAGATTGTTATCGTGTCAAGAACAATTCAACTAGCATTTTGACGACACGATTTTAACGTTTGAACAAAACTATTATTATCTATAGAGGATTATCGATTTTGTATATTTATATATTTATATACTAGCTGACCCTCGCAACCTCCTTTACGTCTACTATTGCCCGTAGCGTAATAATTTTCCCCTGTTTTTAAAACATTCTTCATTGATCGATATCGATCGATAAATGATCTATCCAACACTAAAATAATTTTTCGAATTGGACCAGCGGTTCCTGAGATTAGCGCGTTCAAACAAACAAACTCTTCAGCTTTATAATATTAGTATAAATTAGTCCATTGTACTTTTGGTAGTTACTGTCATTTTTAACAATGTTTTGACTGAACCAAGTGGAACCATAAATCTCCTTGGTAAGAGATATAACTTGATTTTGTGTACACTTCAAAAAGCTAAAACATCGTCACAGATTGGTTTCTTCTTCTCATGTTGATAAGATGCCAACCAGATGAAAATCAGCTATTTAGTCTTCTATTCTAAAGTCTTCAAATAAAAAACGATTCGATTGCTTTCATATGATAAGAATGTCCGATGTATAATAATCCATAAATTTTATTTATATATTAACTGACCCACGCAACCTCCTTTGCGTCTTATATTGCCCGTAGCGTGAAAATTTTCACCCGTTTTTGAACCATTCTTTATTGGTGCTCCGCTCCTATTAGTAGTAGCGTGATTATATATAGTCTATAGCCTTCCTCGATAAATGGACTATCCAACACCGAAAGAATTTTTCAAATCGGACCAGCGGTTTCTGAGATTAATTCAAACAAACAAACAAACTCTTCAGCTTTAGTATATTAGTATAGATGATGTGATATACCCACCTACCTACAGTTCGCTTGTTTTTGTCACAGATGTGGTATAAAAATTAAAAATACATTGTACCTAGTTCGTCGTTTCGTGCTCAGAGATGATTGTTCAGGTGTGAACCACTATGCTTCAATTGTAACAGAACAAGCCATACATTATATTACTTACTTTGCACCTTCTAGTATTTGTATATAGTATCCATTTTAATTAATACCAATAAAATGCAGTTTAAGTATATAAAAAAAAAACTTGTGTAAGGCTTAAATAAATATATGTATGTGGAGGAACGGGTATCATGTCCCTCCAACACAAAGGGAGGATCCTCCGACCAGGCGAGGTGATATATATGATAATCGGCGCGAGAAATTCTATTGCGTGATTCAGGATTGGTAGTTACTCCGTGTAGTTCGTTACTTCGTAGTTCATTGTATCTTCGGTAGATGGCGCTGTAGTTGGTTATTGTGGTGTTATATATGTGGAAGTCGCCACATGTACTTAATAACAACAAACTCGCAAATCATTCACAAAAATATAATTTTCAATTGACTTCCATGAAATAACTTTGACCGACATCATGCCCTCTTTAATATTTCAATCAATTGTAAAAATACGGTACACGGTTCTACGAATGACTTGTGTTTTTCACTTTGTCATGTGCGCGGGCACTTACCTCATTGTGTCCTAGTTTTGCCTCAATTGTTAGTGAAATTTTGCAGTTATTACTGTAATAGAGTTAACCGCAATCATTTCTTTATTAAAACGAATACTGAACATGCACCAACCATTATTTACATTGTATTTTTTTGAGATTTTTATCTGTACTGTTTCTCATAGATTTGCCCCGTGGCAATCTAAAGATTCCGTAATTTATTTTAAGTTTTGACGCGAGAGTAATTGTTTATTCTGAAACAATTACTTTTGACTTGTGTATTATGTATATTTCTGATTATATCGAAACCAAATTGGATCTTTATAAAGGGCTAAAGTGGCCTGTGAATTAAAGATTATACTAGCTGACCCGACAAACGTTGCTTTGCCATAAAAAGGAATATATATTTTAGGGGTGGTTCAATAAAAATCACGATGGAAAAATAGGGGTTGATCGTAATAGTTGAAAATTCAGGGTTGTATGTATTTTCTAATGCTGTATTGTAAAAAAATAAAAAATTATCTAAAAATTAAAAAAAAATAAAAATTGAGGGTGGACTACTCTTATCATTTAGGAGGATGAAAAATAGACGTTGGCCGATTCTCAGACCTACCTAAAATGCTCACAAAATTTCATGAAAATCGGTCCAGCCGTTTTCGAGGAGTATGGTAACTAACATAGTGACACGAGAATTTTATATATCTAAGTTTAGCTTTTTTATGTAGTTTTTGGTTCCTTACCCAAAGGGTAAAACGGGAACTTATTACATGCTAAGACTAAGCTGTCCGTCATTCTGTCTGTCCGTGACTGTATGTATACATCTCTCTGACATGTATACTAGGGATGTTGCGGATGCCAATTTTTTCACATCCGCGGATGCGGATGCGGATGCGGATTTTTAAAGGCTCACATCCGCGGATGCAGATGCGGATGCGGATGTTTAAAATACTATAAAAATACAGTTTATGAATTTCGAATTAAAACAATTACTTTATAAAGTAATTGTTAACATTTTATTAGGGAGCGTTCAAGTATTACGTAACGCAACTTTTGAAGATTTTTGAACCCCCCCCCCCTGTAACGCATCGTAACGTTTTACGAAACCCCTCCCTCCCCCCCGAAATTGCGTTACGTAATACTCGAACGCTCCTTTATATGTTCTATAAACGTTTTTTTATTTTTTAGTTTTTCTTTAGCCGTTTTCCAAATTTCATTGACATTTTTTTGTCACAGTTGCGCTGGCAAGTTAGTATGAGAGCCTTTATAGGCCGAGAACAGCTGATGATACAAATCTCCCTCTTTTGAGGACATTTCAGTATGAACACTATGAACTCACTTTAATAACACCAACTGACTACAGCAATTTGCTTCTGCATAAACACTAACGAATACTAACAACGAAAACAATATATAACGTACAATACAATCTAGGGATTCCCCGTGAAATATAAACGAAAAAGTTTGCCAACTTGTGAGAACAAATTACTAATGAGTTTTAATTCCCTAATTTTTTATTTAAAAAAAGAAACAGTGTTACGTAACATGTTATAAGAAAGATCCCTTCCCGCCCCTGTAACGCATCGTAACGTTTTACGAGAACCCCTCTCCCCCCCAAATTGCGTTACGTACTTGAACGCTCCCTTATTGAAAATTAAAATTAACTATAATGCTCTTATTTTTTTAAATTATGTAACAACAAATGTTCGTATTAGTAAATGAAGTTAAAAATAGGAGCATTATACTTAATAAAAAGTAATATTGCCACCTTTTCTGATTCAAGGCGTTTACGGGAGAGGAACATCAATTAAACCAACGCTACTAAACAGTTGTTCACTAGGAATACTGCTGCTTAAAAATCTTCGCGCGGAATCAGTAATTTTCATTATTTTAGGCCCTTCGGCATTGGTATTAGGAGAACCAGGAAAAAATATTGTCAGTATTTATTATAATCAAAATGTTTGGTGTTTAATTGGTCATTAACACGTGCGAACGGCACTCGCCATTCGCTGGCCCCGCCCAATTTCTTTCTTGTCGCAACTTGTATTACATTCTCATCCGCATGAACATCCGCATTGATTATTGCGGATGCAGATGCGGATGCAGATGTCCAAATCCATGCGGAAGCTCCGCATTTGCGGATGCGGATGCGAATATTCGCAACATCCCTAATGTATACCTGCAACCCAAGTACCTAGTTGGCGATATCGAAATTTTGTAGAAATACTTATTAATTTGATATTTTTTTTGTATTATAAACAAGTACAAAGTGCAAAGTGCGATGCAACTTGAAACGTAATTTAAAAATTTGTTTACTATTGAATTAAAAAATCGGACAATTGCGAGTCAGAGTTGCGCACGAAGAGTTTCGTGCTATAAAGTTACGGAATATTTCGTTGTACTAAAACGGCAAAAAAAAAAATTGTTGTATGGAAGCCCCCTTACTTAAATATAGAAGAAGCATCTCACTATAGTCGTTCCAATAGTTTATTTAACTTTTGACAGCTCTAATACTTAATCAAATAGTGATACCCTGACCCGTTACCTATTCGATTTCTTTCATCGATCGATTTTATGCATTAAGAAGTTTTAATCGATTTAACAAACTCATTATTTTATAGATAATTTCGTACTTCATATTTCTATGTGTTTCAATGTGCGACCTCCTTTGTCAAAATAAAGAAGAAATGGATTAAAAGAATGTTGTTCAAATATGACGGTTCTATGTCATGAAAAAATATATAATAAAAGGAACTGAATTTTCAAAATGTATTATTGTATTGTGTTGTAATTCAGTGGTTAATATTGTATTTGTTAAACTATTGATGATCTTTATTAAATCTCTCTATGTCTATTTTAAAATAATCTACAGTATTTCAATGAGTAACCTTCAATATAGTTGAGTATTTATATTCCTCCGTATTGATTTATTTGTGAATTCTCACGTTTGGTTGAGTTGAGCGTATCGTTCCTGCCTTCGTTACTGTCAAAATGCCAAAAAAGAAAGTACTCAAAGGACAAACAACTGTCAAGTGATGATGATTCCTGGTCATACGAAGAAGACGATTCTTTATAATTAAAATTAGTATTACAGTACCTCTTTTGGTTGTTTTATTTTTAATCCGTAAATTACTACGAATTTCAACATTTTGTACCTGTTCATTACAAGTAGGTACCGCAGGTAGTTTTTATTTGAACCAACTATAGTAAGTCTAAACAATTATTTTAGATTCATTAATTTGCGGCGAATACATTCGATCCCATTACTAGGTACGAGTACGATGGAACTGTTTTCATTACGCAAATTATTTATGCATTTAAACAGAGACATTTAGGGCATTTCAATGCAAAATAATAAAGCTTTTTACGTGATTTGATATAAAATATAATCACAATAATTTTATTGTATGTTTTATTAATATAATCGATAATCGATTTATTTCAAAACCGTTTTTATAGTCTGGGGTCATTAATTACGAATGACACATCCCTAAGTAGGCGGAGCCCGCCCATAAAGTACAGTATTATCTGTAGTACATTGTATCAAAAATTATTACAAAACTTTATGTGCGTGATCTGTCAAAAGTTAAATAAAGTATTGGAACGACTATAGGCCGCCATAGTGTGGGTCGCCATGCTGCATTGTCCCTATTAACAGTGAGGATGGTGACCACCACTCCTGGATTCTGCTCGTGCTTTCCATCAGGCAGAGCAGAGTCATTTTGGCAGCTAAGACATAAAAAAATAAAAAATAAAATGTATTTTAATTCTGTTTTAGGGTTCCGTATTCAAAGGGCAAAACAGGACCTTGTTACTAAGACTTCGCTGTCCTGTCTGTTCGTTCGTCTGTCACCAGGCCTGTTCTCATAAACCGTGATAGACTGTTGAAATTTTCAAATTCCAATTTCAAATGATGTAGTTGTGTTGTGTTGATGTTTCCGGGAACTGCTGTTAGTAACACGACCGGACCAAGGATACCGGAGGCTCATACGCCAACCTCTCCCCTCACCCCCGTCCCCATCCCTCAAAGGCCGTTCCTTTGCCCTTATTCAATAAAAAAAAGTAAATATTGATTGTCAGCAAGTTATTTTATAAATAAATCACTGTTGACTATATGTCTGACAAACACACGTCAAACAGGTCAGTTTTCGTAGAACTCAAGTCATTTCGTGAGCTGCATATTAGGGTTTTGCGTCAGGCGTTCATTCTTAATATTAATTTAGCGCGAAATACTGACCTAAAGTCTAAATATAACTTCTTAACGTAGTATATTTTCCAGTTAAATATTTATATTCTACTTCAAATGAAAGATAATATAAACGGCCAAGTGCAAGTCGCAATTGAGCACGAAGATATCGATACCATTATCCATCAAAACGGCCTCCTTAAATATTTATTTTATTATGTTTTTGAGTATTTGTAACTATAGCGGCAACAGAAATACATCATCTGTGAAAACTTCGACTGTCTAGCTATCACGGTTCATGTCACAGTCTGGTGACCGACGGACGGACAGTGGAGTCTTAGTAATAGGGTCCCGTACTTATCCATATTAGTAAGGCATAGTAAGGGTACGGAACTCTAAAAAATCATGAGAATAAGAATATTAGAGGATCTATGCTTGTTTCCAAGGGCCGACACCGTAGTATACCACGGTCTCGTAGAAAACCGGTAGCTGCTTAGCGCCGGTTAACTTTCCATGAATATACTTATTACAATAGCCCAGAACCCCCTTTCCCCTGACACTAGGGGAGGGGGACTTAAGGACAACAACGTTTGTATCTAGACCAATTTTATCTTAGATCAGTAAGTCTTACATAAGTAAATGATGTGGTTTGTACATTTTTTTTTCACACAACGCCAGTTAGTTTCACACTAAGCAGAGCTTGCATTATGGGTACCTACTAGACAACTGATATAAATACATATATACTTTTTTGTAAATACGTACATATTTTAACGTAAAAAAGCACGCAAACCCGGAACAAAATCTGCAGATCATAAAAACACATTTGATCCGACCCGGGAATCGAACCCGAGACCTTATGCAAAGCAGTCGCGTGTACGCTACCACTACTCCAACGAGGCAGTCGAACATAGAATATACATTGTGTATAGAATATACATTCTATGCTACATACATAAATGAAAGAGAGTCGTACAAAACACATCAACATTTCACAGAAACCACCTCGGGCAAGCGCATTATTAATCCTTAACGGACTACATTCCGAGCATCATACATCTATTTTATTTTTTCAAACTTTCCTAAGAAATTGTGCATTAAAGCCGTCTACACTCGATGCCTTGCGGCGGAACGGGAATGTTAAGAACTCTTGCACACACACAGAATACAATACATATAACATTATTACGTATATTAGTTTCATGCTAACATTATTATGAATTTACAGTTATTATATTTTTTACTCTATTACATGTCTTTGCAGCAATCACAGTATAAGAGCATTCCTGGAGTCCATAATAGATCGAAATCATTATACATATAGTTGCTTGTAATAATAATTACTTATAACTTCACACAAACCGTGCGAGAGCCACGCTTTGGCATGAATGGGCCGGCTCGACCGGAGTGATAGACAAGCTCACAGAAAGCTGGTGTGAAATAGCGTTTGCGCTGTGTTTCACTGAGTGAGTGAGGATACCGGAGGCGCCCATACACCATCCTCTCTCCCCATCCCCCAAAGGCCACGATGAACTTGTGACGTCTCTGGTGTTGCGGGTATCCATGGGCGGCGGTAATCGCTTACCCTTAGGCGATACATCTGCTCGTTTGCTCCCTATTCAATAAACAAAAAAACGACACTCTGTAATAAACTTATATATATTTCTAAATACATATATATCTTAGATAAGTTACACCCAAACAGAAAAATAAATAATAGTACTCATCAAGCGATGTTTATTCTGGTTGGGAGTCAAAATCACGACCCACACGCCTGTGAACTGTTCACTAAAGAAAATAACTATTTTTATATAACGAAAATAGTAAAAGTGTAATTATGAAGTTGTCTTGTAGAGTACCAGTTTTCGAACAGATACGCTAAATGATAAAAAAGCGGATATCCTAGTTACTTTTTGTTTGTTTGCCATACCTGTTTCTAGACGAGTTTTTAACTGATCATTAATGGCAAGGTCTAGTGACCGTCTGAAAGTTGTATACGGACAGACAGCAGATGAACGCGTGCATATTCTTCGTAAGGTGTATTTATTTATAAATAAATGCGTTTGAAACCTTTGTGATGAGATCTTTTTTGTCGATAGTGTGGAAATCCTTTTAATTCTTTATTTAATTAATTAGACACCTGGGGACGATAGAGCCAGGAGTATTTGCGAGACTGTGATTCGAAACTTGGAACTTCATCAAGACAGCCCAACAAACCAGTTACTGACTTGACTGTCAATGACTTTTGACTACGAGGATGGCGTAGGGTTTAAGTAATTACCTCGCCGTTTTCCACAAAGCTTAGTAGTTTGGTTTAAACCCTACAAGAGACAACACTTTCTTTGATCCTCAAATTCTTGTTCTAAATTTGATATTCTTTGTGTCCATCTCATGCACGTTCGTAAAATCCCCGCGACGCAGGAATATTCATAATACAGGGGTTGTCTTAAAAAAATCTCTAGATCGTTCGAGGCGAGATAAAAACACTTATATGTGATTAGATTCACGATAGAGCATAGCACCGAGACGTAATGTGTCGTGAATAGTAAAATACGTGTGCCTTTCTCCACAAGAATTATACGCTAACTTATTTTATTATTTAACAGACTCTGTAAATATGGAAATTGAAATCTCTCTTCGAGTTTCTGCCCATAATCTGTGTGTGAGTGTGTGTGTGCGAGTATTTTTAGTTTTACTGCTGAGGTGTTTTAGGGAGATGAAACTATAGGCAGAACTTATATGAATATTGAATAACAATATCCAGAGATTGTGATTATAATTGTTTCTTGTCCCTCTAATACAAAGGGAAATTTCTCCCGTATGCAACTGCTGTGCTTGAGGTCTCGGGCTCGATTTCCGAGTCAGACCAAATGTTTGTATGATCTACAAATATTTATTTCGGAGTTTGGGTGTTTTCTATATATATTTTGTATGTATTTAAAAAAAAGAATATATGTATTTATATCAGTTAGACGTTGTGTGTTAGATGTCTAAAATATTTATTTATTATTTTATACATGTTACTTAAGTACTTAGTTAAAAAAGTTAGAACACAAGCAATTAATAACTTGTCAAAGGAATATTATCTGTTATACACTCTCATTTATTTTTTACTGTCAGTGTGAAACCTATGCTAAACAGAATTCAACTTAAAATCGGAGTAAGATAAAGTAGATAAGTTTTTTAAGGCTTCAGCAACGCTTTGCTAACGAGTGTGCATAAATTATTAAGCTCCTTAGTAAAATGTGGACGATAAGTCCCTTTCCTGGCTTTTTTTGGTTCTCATAACCAATGTGTGGAACAAATTGAGGCCTGCGATATTTCGGGATCGATACGACTTATAAAACATTCAAGAAAATAGTGAGAGCCACACGTGCTTATGAGCCTTGATCTAGAACCGTAGGTATCAATAGCTCATGGTATAACTCATCTCTCCTTAGTTTTGGAAAGTTAAAAAAATCAAATGCATTATGTATTAGGAAAATGACTTAATAAAAAGACAAAGGTTTTTATGAAAAAAACAACATTTTATGTTGGTAATACAGCGCCAGCAGAATTAAATTTTTCATATGGCAACCCTATCTTTGAAACTGTGTCCAAACGCGATGGCGTGTCATGCCTCTTAGATCAATTGTCACGTTTTCTAGACAAGTTAAAGAAATTGGTAAAGAAACACGTACCAATTACTATTGTAGACAAAGCTTTTCCCACGACACAGAACTGTTATGTAAGTTCAATGTCGAATCTATGCGATACTTGTATAAAAATATTTAATTATCCATCATTGCGATGTTTCTAAAGTGAATAAGCAGGTAATTATTGTAAATTCTTTTTATTAACTTTAGGGCTTAACGTCAAAACTTTTAGGTTCATCTTATAATAAACGTCCCCAAATAATTTCCAAAATTAATTATGACGGGAATCCAAAAACTTATTTAATTCCTTAATTGTTTAGTTTCATTTTGTGTGCAGTAAATTTTATTGGTTTACGTAATCATCACTTTAATTCAGTGATGTTTTTCATTCTGAAATGTTGTAGGTACATACATGTTTTATGACAAACCAAAATTGAAAGTTCTTTTTTTGAAAATGGGATTAATAAAATCTTTTTTAAAGTTGAAACAAAAACTATTTTAAAAAACGAACGCCTAAGTCTATAGCAATATTTAAATCCACAAAACAGGCAGAGGCACAGAGTAGGCAGAGGAATCAACAGCAAAAGTCGCACAATATTCATATATCAGTTAAAACATCGTTTAAAATCGTTTATCCGAGTATCCGAATTGCTCAACCATAATCCGATACCTAATTCGAATATTAACACGAGAACGCGGGAAACACGAACATCGGTAGAATATTGAACATCACCATTGTCTCTCACCCTGTTCTATTACGACCTATCTCACCCAAGGACACGTACAACAATCAACTTAAACTCTAACCTATAAAATTCATTTTCGTTAAACATAACATTTGATGGTGAGACGTGGAGTTATGACAACGGGCCGGTTCTCTTAAGAAACATGGCGGAGCTCGGAACAATGACAAGTTTTGATACAAATTTCCTTTGGCAGACGTCTGTTATGAATACCGTTTCGTGTAATATATATAATAAAACGGATATTGTCGTTTGTTGGGTGTTGTTTAAAAATTAATGACGTAAATTGTCTGTGGTAGATTGGATTATTGTTAAGTAATAACCTTTTGTTTGAACTCCGAATTCACTAAAAGAGATTAAATATTAAACATTTGTTAAAGCACCGAACTTGATCAAAACTAATCGTTTTAAATTAATAGATTTGGATGGGAAGGGTCTTTGGACCCATCTATTAAGAAATATGTCAATTATTTCAAAGGCTTCGAATGAAATAAAGCATGCGGGTTAAGTTCTAATGAAGAATCTTCTAGTATCTTAAATATAACCTCCAAAATTTGAATACCTTAACTTTTATCTCAAATTCTCAACCATATTTGACTACAACTAATAAATAACTTACTTATCTAAGCTTTTAACCGATTACCGTAAGTACTTCAGATTTTTTAGATAACGCATTGTCGTGGTATCTCTTTCGTATCTTCAGTAAATATGTACTGATACCATAGTGTAAATGTCTATGTTATCGATAGTCAACAGAGCGGCATGGCGGCAGTTCTTTTATTACTGGCCAGTATTGATTTATATCTTAATGCTTTAAAGCCTCTTTTTTATTACTCACTCCTACTATTTTTTTAACTCAACGTTCTTCGAGTTATCTATTTTGATTATTTAAATTAAGAACGACACAAAAGAGTGACCATGGAGAGAGAAAAAAATTGTAAATATGAAAAATGATGGATAAAAATGTAAAGACTGAAACTCAGATTACAAATAAAAACCTGACTGTAAAGAACACGACAATGAATCTAACGAAGTAAATATGAATTAGAAAGCAAATACAATCTCGCGGGGCAGTGTTTGACAAACCGTCATATTGTGTTCACGTCACGAGTGATTTTTGATTTTATGTTCAAATGCCGACTTGCGTTATTCAACATTGTAAGAGTAGTTTCCAAAAAGAAAAAAAGAATATTTAATATCTTTTCATAGGTAAATACAGATAATTTGGTTGCTATAATTATTTATTTACCCAAAAATAATACTGTCGTCCTTGAGCACAAAACCTCAACCGTAGGTCGTCTGTGATACCAACTTTTGTCTAATTTTTCCCTTCAATTAGGGAAATCACTTGTTAATCCAGACATTGGTGAACCTCATTTCTATATTTAGGGACTTGGTTTCAAACCTCACCTGAAAGTATTCTTTCTTGATACATACAATTATTTCTGATAATTATTACATATTAACAATTTTTGAATGATTGTACAAATTGCTGTTCTGTGTCTTGATGTGTTTTATGTCTTTAACTTATGCTTCATATCATATTTGAATGGTTGAGAATGATCTATATTACGCGATTTCATCCCCAGGTACTTACCGTATAACTGCTGAATATTAACGTTAAAACACCCTTTTTGTCAATCTTAATATTTATTAAAAAAAATAGGGATTTTTTTACTGCTTATATTACACGCACACAGATGTACGTGTTCCTACAGTGTCATTGCTGGTTGTCACGCACACTTAAAAAATAAACGGCTTCATGTTATTTGACAAGTACGTTCCATCTGGCTTTCTTTTTTAAACTGAGGCGTGAAAGAGTAAATTGCTATCAATAGAATAAGCAGTGAATTGGCAAGAAATAGAAGAAGAAACTTCATTGAACCTATCATGAATCATTTGAGCAAACGGTAATGAATAGTAATGGTAAATACTGACCACAAATGAAATTTCCACAAATATCGGACAATTCTTAGTCAAAATAAAATCTCTCACTCTTTGTATAAAATTATTGTGTTGTGGAATAACCATTAACAACGAATTAAAAACCATTTTATTGGCTACGGGAGACAATGACAGTGAGTCATGCTAAAAATACCTTTAGAACAATAATATCGCCCGACACATTTCCTAATTTTGTAACCATATGCTAGATAATGTAATAAGTAAATAATATTCGTGCATATAAATGTATCTATAGGCATTTCTCTGTATAGATAATAAACGTAAACATTCAATCGCTACAGATTTTGACTGGACCAATGGCACAGTATAAGCGGTCGCCATGACACTCCCGGTATACTTTATAACCCCATAGAGGACAACACTTTGTGTGACAAATTATTGTTCTGAGTCTGGGTATTCTTTGTGTCTGTTTTATGTATGTTTGTAAAGTTCCCCGTGACATAAAATTTATTGGGTGGGCGAAGTAGTGAGGAAAATAATTGCCTGTTACCACAGTCCCTATAATAACATTGTCGTACACAGATATGGAATTAAAAGTCCTGGAGCCCGTAAATTTAATTTTATATAGATAAACAATAAACCTTTTTTCTAGTTATAACAAAAGAGTATAATTTTCTTTTTTAAAACGACAGAAAAACAATCTGAAATTGGTCTTTATTAAAACTTATAAGCCTATTTTCATAATCCCTAGTGCGCCATAAGCGCATCATTCCAATAATAATCCTATTATACACGCCAAAGATATTCCAAACGGTAAAGTGACCCTACACTTTCCAACTTTACTATATTATATAAAAACTACTGTGACATTTACTAATAAATTTTCTAGGCTTTCGCTGCGTAACGTAAGTCACGATTACGAGCGTCTATGGAATTTAAAAAAAGGAATTTCCGATTGGCTCCTTCGAAGAAAAAAATAACTTATATTTTTGGTAATCGAACGTAAATATAAATTGTTTTTGTTTATGGTACAGAGTAATATTGTTATTTTATTCACAGACATAATATGTATTACAGATTTATCACTTAAATATATTATATTTAAAAGCAGTAGGTATTTATTGCTACCAAATTCCTACGTATTAAACTGGTTACATAAGACAATTATTAAAAATGAATAGAGATAAGCTATTTACATCATTTCAATTATTTTAAATTTTTCTAATATCTTATTAATATCAAAATGCTATGGATTTTTGTAGACAGTGAAGGAAAATCCGTTTATAAGTGGTTCATAAATTGACGAAACAGCGGGACTTAAACCGGCAATTTATTATCTTTCTCGTAATGACCAGTCCTATTACATTACAGCCTAATGACTGAACATCTCGTGAGGCACGGGTTTTGAAATATAATTTTCAAATTAATACAACATTATTTTTAGTATACACGAAAGCGTTCCTACATATTTGTCCGAGTATTTCTACATTTTTTCCTAAACATGGATGGGGTCGAGTCCAAATCTGCTAAGATGATACGGCTGAACTTGGATTCTTTACGTATAGTGACTTCCATCAAACACCCATAACGTAGGTAGTGGCCGATACCGATTTTTTTATTTGACAGCCAGCCAAAGTGACCTTGCTTAGCCTAATGGAAAGCGTGAACAGAATCCAACAATAAGGGCGCTATACTCACTCAAGTTCTGAAGAAAGACTGTTAGGGTTCCAACTACCCGTAACGATTGCCAAAGATGTTAGTATGGCAACCGGGATCGACGGCCTACCACCTTCGAAACACGCAGGAGACTCAATCTGTTAAAAATGGTCACCCATCCATAGACTGATCTAGCAGGATCTCTTAACTTTGAAATGTGTTTTTTTGGTTACACATACGTTTAAATGGTTACAAAATTAATTAAATATTTTATTAGTGGAAACAGACTTTGGAAGCCCCTTGGAGATTTAAACAAAATCTCATCCTCAATCTTTCTGACTTCATTTAGTGAATTCTACAGAGTTCGTTGATATCTGAAATAGTATCCCATTGAAACTCACTATCGATTTCTATGATACGGTCTCATTTACTTCAAATAGTCAAAAGAATGGATGCGATAAATGAACATGGCCGAAATCTTTTGTTAAATAATTAAAAATCACTTTTACAGACTAAATATTTTAGGTTGAATACTTGTTACTTCGACAATTTGAATCCGATTTATGATTTTATAGACGAACGTGACAATTCGTCCAATGAATAAATTTTTAGTACATAAAAACATTAATAAAATAACACGAACTCTCGACCCGACAATACTATTGGTCCTATTTATAAATCATGACAAAGTAAAAGTATAACAGTGACATCCTTTTTTTTAATATTGCAATATTTAAAAAACATAGTAACCATTGTAAATTCATAAAGCCGCTGCATTATAAATTATTTTTACAGTAGCAATTTATTCTGTACACCCGGAAGGGTTCGGAATTTAAACATATACCATTAATGTACAGAAATGTCAGATTTTATATTTCGAACTTGGATTACGTCATCTATAATTTGTTACCTGAGTTTTTTCCCTCCAACAAATTAACTCAGGCATCCGTACGGTATGTATATTCGAATTTCGAGTGGACCTTTTGTCAGTCCTATAATGCCATGCCAAAAATTTCGTGGGAATTTCTACCGAAATACGGCCACGTGTATCTGAACACTCAACTCAGTCAACTTAACCCTTTAAATCGGTAGTTTTTGTATTCGTACCTTCCAGTGGCCCACAGAAGATGCCTTGCAAATAATCTTTAAGGGAATTAACCTTATAAACTAGCTAATAAATCAGTCTGAACATTACTGATAAAGTTATCCCTTAATGTTTGTCCCTACACGGTGAAAACATATTTACGAAATATGTACTCCTATCTTTTAACCTACTTTTAGTACCAATACGCTTGCTTCAATAGAGAGGGCCAGGGACCATTAGCTATCAACAAACAGGGAGACTAATAAGTCAACTACAGTACAAGTCAACCGATAAGAGCTGTAGCGAGTAGCGTAGCGTGGCCGCGGCCTAATCCGACTTTAGATAGGGTTGTCACACAGTAGACATAGACTACGTTTATTTTTAAATATCGATATTTAAGAACTTTTTCTGGTCAAGTCGTAAATAGTAATTACTAGGAAAGAAGCGTTAATACAATAAACTACATTACAATAAGAAACAATATTCATTATAAGTTGTCTAATAACAAACAAGGCGTTTTTATATTTATAAATAATTAATGATATATTATAGATATGCTATAACCAGACACTGAACAAATGATAATGATCACACAATAACATGAAATGGGTCCACCGAAACATGAAAAAAATCGAACCTATTTCCACTGGATCAGCCGTCAGGATCACAAGACTACCCTTTCTTGTCTTGGCTTGTCATTTTATATACTTACGAAGCAAATCGGGTACACACCTAAACTATAATGTGGACATACTATAAATCACAAATTTATTAACAAAATTTAATACGTTTCCAAACGTATAATTAGTTATCTTAATTTTCCCATAACATTTTTTAACAGAAACATATTAAAAAAAGTAGTACATTGTATTGAATGAACTGTCTTAAAATAATTTTAAATAAATAGCTGTGGCGACCTCCACATACAGCGCCATCTACCGAAGACACACTGAACTACGAAGTAACGCACTGTACCTACAAACTACACTACACGCAGTAACTACCAATCCTGAATCGCGCAAATAAAGTTCCCGCGCCGATTATCATATATACAACATCCCAACATCAACTGTTGGGCAGTGGCCCGCCAGGCATGATCACCTCGCCTGGTCGGAGGATCCTCCCTTTGTGTTGGGTGGAACATGATACCCGTTCCCCCACAATAGCCATATAGGATTAAAAAAATATTTGTAGGAAAAACTAGTAAGTGCCAGCCCTGAGTCTGAGTAATGCCAAGAATATTTAAGGAGACGGGCCTTAATAACAGTTTTCTAAGCGACGTACCTTATTTATTGCTACCCTCATATAGCCGAACTTGGAGTACCAGACTCATTATTCTTCCCGGACTTTTTTGTTTATTTCCTTTTAATAATAGTTTGCGAGGGTTGTTTATGGATACTTACTAACATATGTATGTTACAACAGTGAAGGGTTACTTTGGCTAAATTAGTTTCTAACCTGTATTTTATATGAGCTTGCACAAGTGACTCCACTATGCCTGATGGATGGATGGATGGATGGATGCCAGCATGAGCAGAATCCAAGAGTGGTGGTCATCATACTCACAATGCAACAATGCAGCATGCTGACCCACACTGTGGCGGTCTATTGAAATGCTTCTGCATCATTGAGCCTTGCATTTAAGAAGACCGTTACATGGGCTGGCTCAATGTTAGTGTCACCACGGCCTCATATAGGTCTTAAGTAATTATATCGTTGTCTTTTACTGGCCAGCCAGAGCCAGCGTGTCTAACAAAGAGGATAAAGGCGAGAGGGGGGATATTCCAATTCTTTGAAGCACTGCGCACTTTCATTACTAATTTTGTAGACCGTCTGTTCGTTTGCCGCCCTAGACCATCCATAGAAATTTACAATGTACCGAAATTCTTTGAAGTCCTTTTAAAATAAATATGACACATGGAAACATGAAATGTTTTAAAAACTTAATGTTTTGATGTAAAAGAAATGCAGAAAATTAAAACTTTACATATGTTATAGGTATCAAGAAGGTATATTATATACATAACATACAAAAAATGACCCGTAATGGTATAAAATTCTAAGCCATGACAGCTCAACTCACACTAGTGAATGAAATGAAATAATTTTCAACAGGCGGTCTCAATTAATACAAAAGCAGGAAGTAACTTAAACAGACAGTTAATTTATTAAATATCTAGCGAAATTTCATTTCTCGCAACCGTACGTGCATCTAGCATCCTGTCGAACGGGCAACGGCTGTTTGGTTTGAAAGTAAAGAGGTTTTATTTCTAGACCAAATAGTCACGCTTGCTTGTAAATGTCATCGACAAACTTAATTTTTTTTCGCGCCTTATTTTAAAAAGTAAATACGTCAAACGTCATGCTCTAGCACTTAATGTGAAAAAGCAGGGTCAATGTTTTTTTTTATTTTAATTTGACACTTCCTAGTTTTCATAAAAATGGCGGTAATATGTAATTGATTATTGAAAAGTGTTATGCATCTCGCTTATGCCTCGAATAGGTTCATAAATCATTTATTTACTTATACCTACTCTTTTATTAAATGTGGAGTATTATACTTGTTTTTTTATTGTTGGTATGATTTAAAGCAATACTATATTTTTTTATTAATCGCAGAACATTATTTACTGTTACTGATTTTATTAGAGGTCCCTACCTAAGTAATTTTTCTAGAGCCAAACGGACATGCTATAGGATAAAAATGAATCTTATACCTATGCAAATTTCTTTGTTTTATAAGTATGTACTTATTGCATGTTTTTTATATTAGTCTAATACTTATTAAAAACAACACAATAATTAGAAATGATTCATATATCGCTCGGAACTTACAAACGTTACACAATTAAGCGGGAGCGGGAACACCCTGAGTCAGAATAGGTAGTTGTTTGTGGTCAAATTTTGTCACCATGTAGGTATCGAACTTCTAACACACTTGTGGTCACAACACAATCGTGTTCATTACATTTAAACGTGTACTTAACGTTACCTTTTATTCCTATTACGTAAATAATGCCAAAAAATCTTCTGTAAAATATGGGCACTAATTATCTATACAAATAAATAAAATTGGAGTGTCTGTTTGTAATATTAAAATAATTATAGTAGTAAAGTAGCTTTATATACATGCATATGAATGTATATATGGTACACATACCAAAATATATATTTTTAAAATTTTTGTCTGTCTGTCTGTCTGTTTGTTCCGGCTAATCTTTGGAACGGCTTGACCGATTTGGACGGGACTTTCGCTGGTAGGTAGCTGATGGTACAAGGAGTAACCTAGGCTTACATTTTTTAGACCAGCTTCGCCCCGCGGCGTTACCCGCGATACGACAATAACCGCGGGTAACACCGCGGGGTTCAGCTAGTTTTAGTATAAAAATGAAAGACTAAAGGTACTTAATATATTGTTTACGCCCAGGTATACATGCAATAGTGTAGTATATATTTAGGAACATATATCTATTCAGTAATGTAAATGTTTACAATTTAAAGCATTTGTTTAGTCAATATAAGATATTCAATGTGTTGTTTGTGTTATGTACCAGTGGAACAGTTATTGTTGGTCATTAGATGTACTCGTATATAGTAAAGTAGCTTTTAACCAGGGCTCCGCCCGCGAATTATTCGATTACCACGGTAAATAATAACCTCTGTTGTATAGCTTTATTACTGTAAAGTTTCATCGAAATCTGTTCAAGAGTTTTTGAGTTAAAAACTAACGACGTCCTCACAAACTTGCGTATTTATAATATTGCTAGGACTTTGACTAGTGAGCCCAATATCGCTGGAGGTTCATGTGTCCATTGGTAGCTGCGTCTGCTTGTTTGCTCTATTCTTCCTAGCCCTTTTTTAATCTAAACATTATTTGAGGTCGGCTTCTAGTTCCATCGGTCAGTTTTACAGCAGAGCGACTGACATCAGACCTCCGTCCTCCGACTAGATTCGAAGGTTGTAATAGTTGTCGGTATATTTAAGGGTTCTGACTTCCTATAGTCGTTCCAATAGTTTATTTAACTTTTGACAGCTCTAATACTTAATCAAATAGTGATACCCTGACCCGTTACCTATTCGATTTCTTTCATCGATCGATTTTATGCATTAAGAAGTTTTAATCGATTTAACAAACTCATTATTTTATAGATAATTTCGTACTTCATATTTCTATGTGTTTCAATGTGCGACCTCCTTTGTCAAAATAAAGAAGAAATGGATTAAAAGAATGTTGTTCAAATATGACGGTTCTATGTCATGAAAAAATATATAATAAAAGGAACTGAATTTTCAAAATGTATTATTGTATTGTGTTGTAATTCAGTGGTTAATATTGTATTTGTTAAACTATTGATGATCTTTATTAAATCTCTCTATGTCTATTTTAAAATAATCTACAGTATTTCAATGAGTAACCTTCAATATAGTTGAGTATTTATATTCCTCCGTATTGATTTATTTGTGAATTCTCACGTTTGGTTGAGTTGAGCTTATCGTTCCTGCCTTCGTTACTGTCAAAATGCCAAAAAAGAAAGTACTCAAAGGACAAACAACTGTCAAGTGATGATGATTTCTGGTCATACGAAGAAGACGATTCTTTATAATTAAAATTAGTATTACAGTACCTCTTTTGGTTGTTTTATTTTTAATCCGTAAATTACTACGAATTTCAACATTTTGTACCTGTTCATTACAAGTAGGTACCGCAGGTAGTTTTTATTTGAACCAACTATAGTAAGTCTAAACAATTATTTTAGATTCATTAATTTGCGACGAATACATTCGATCCCATTACTAGGTACGAGTACGATGGAACTGTTTTCATTACGCAAATTATTTATGCATTGAAACAGAGACATTTAGGGCATTTTAATGCAAAATAATAAAGCTTTTTACGTGATTTGATATAAAATATAATCACAATAATTTTATTGTATGTTTTATTAATATAATCGATAATCGATTTATTTCAAAACCGTTTTTATAGTCTGTGGTCATTAATTACGAATGACACATCCCTAAGTAGGCGGAGCCCGCCCATAAAGTACAGTATTATCTGTAGTACATTGTATCAAAAATTATTACAAAACTTTATGTGCGTGATCTGTCAAAAGTTAAATAAAGTATTGGAACGACTATAATAACGATTGCCATAAATGTTCATGACAACTGGGACCGACAAACGTGCTCTCTGAGGCACAGGCGTAAAATACCATCAACTTTCATACACCGGGCTGTTATTAAAAAAAAATTGCAAGAAAACCCAATAATGCGATTTGATCCGACCGCGAACGCTAACTGATAGACCAAGGAGAGTGGTTTGGTCTCTTATTTAAGAAAAACACTATTTAGAACTAATGTTAATTACATTTACAATTCTCCAAACATGTGTCTATGAAAGTGAATGTGTTTTGTAAAATTAATTCAAGCGCTTTCTAAACTCTACATCGACATACATATGCTATTGTTTCGAAACACTCTCAGTATATATATACATATGTATATATAATATTAAAATATTAAAAGCCTGTCTTGCTATAACTGACGTTTAAAAAAAGGAGAAGGTTCTTAATTTGGGCCTCAATAATTAAATATTTTTAAGCCAGAGTTTAATAATTCTTTTATTAAGTTGAGAGGGTATGCTTTTCGTATTTTACTCTTTTACAATGTATATTTTATGTATCCCAGTAGATGATAAATTCACCTAAACCTAAAATTACCTTTCTTTTTTTTATTGAATAGAGGGCAAACGAGCAGACGAATCACCTGATGGTAAGCGATTACCGCCGCCCATGGACACCCGCAACACCAAAAGCGTCACAAGTGCGTTGCCGACCTTTGGGGGATGGGGAGACGGGTTGGGGTATGGGCCTTCGGTATCCTCACTCACTCGGTGAAACACAGCGCAAGCGATATTTCACACCGGTTTTCTGTGAGGCCATGGTATCACTCCGGTCGAGCCGGCCCATTCATGCCGAAGCGTGACTCTTTCAGTGTTGCCAGACTGGAAGATAGTTTCTCCCAAGCAATCGGATTCCTGTCACAACATCATGTAAACCAGATATCAAACCCCCACTAAGAGCCACATATCTCGTTACCAATCGTCACCTGACGCTCGGACACGCAACACTGATAATGCGTGTACTTTAACGGTTTACTGTTATCGTTATTATAACTGTTATTAAAAAGCTGTTATTGTTATTTGTTACGGTTAGAAAATAGCTTCTGAATATCTCAGATATAAAACACCGTTAGATTGCATTGCTATAAAAAGACTTAGATCAGGTAAAATGCATTTATGGTACAAAGGATTATGTCTTGATGCGCGGCCGGTGGTGGCGATATTAGGCCTCATTGAAAAGGTGTTATTTTTCACCGAAAAGTCATAACATCAGCATAGTTAGGGGAAATTCCGAGGTTACTGAATAATGTGTACTAATACATAATTTTATGTAGTGGGACTTTCCTGGACTAGTGTTTATAAGACCGACTGTATACAACGTTTTCAGTAGCAACAACTTACTACGTTATTAATGTTTAAATATTTAGTAATTATTATCTTCATGGTCAGGATGGTGACATTGTGCTTATTTTGAGATTATATTAATCATGATTGGCTTGTACAGAATAACAGCGGCTGGCATGCCCTGCATCGGCTGCATCGTCATCCATATGCTGAGTTCAATATCATTTTGTCTTTCCAGTCACTGTTTAAACTCTTCATAATTATAAGTAACTGTGTAATATAAAGTCAAATATAGTTTTTCTTATTCTTATTCTTAAATTATATCTCGGAATTTACCGACTTATATGAACTTTACCCAATTTTCTTACAACAACTTCATTCATTAAAAGAAAATTAGTTAAACCTTGAAAGGATTTCTCTCAAGCAGTCCTTAGCCAATGTGATTTGGTCTAACAATAAAAGACAATGTAGTACAAATATAGGTTGAATATTCGAATATAGTAAACCAGTTTTTGCTCGAGGATACACCCGCGTATTTTTCGATTATCGCGGTAAAAAGTTGTCTATGTCCTTCCTCATCAATCAAAGTATCTCTCTATGAAAAGTTTCATTGGAATCGGTTTAGCCACGAAAATGTAATAGACAGACATAGATACTTTCGAATTTATAATAGTAGTATGGAGAATGGATGAAATTAGAGCGAACTCTTTGAGAAACCGTCAGCATTTAAACCAAAATATAGCCTCTAACATTCCTGTACTCGCTAACTCATCACATTCTAAGAGATATATAGTGCATATAATAATAGGTATATATACAAGAGTATATGTGCATCAGGGATCATGTTCAAGTGTTTGGTTACAGTGAGGACTGGACCGTGCGTCTGATCTGTAACGGGAGTCGTCCAACGTATTCTCACGATGCTCCTGAGACAGTTGTAACTCTCAGATTTTTAGCGTTCCTTATATGAGAGGGAAAAGAAACCAGTGCATTAAAAAAAATTAAAAAATATGATTTATAATTGTAATTTATAACGTTAAAGATTGTACATAGAAAAGTTAATAAACTGATGTAATAGTTTTAAATCAATAGGATAAATTCTCGTCTTCGTAATATTTGAATGAAAGGCTAATAATAATTAAATAAATAAATAAATATTCCGGACATCTAAACACACAACGCCATCTAGTCCCAAGCTTAGCAGAGCTTGTGTTATGGGTACTAGACAACTGATATAAATACTTATATACTTTTTTTTTATAAATACATACATATTATACATAATAACTATTCGAATTCGTCACAATTTTTAATCATTTCTTATTATCAGTATTAGTCACCATTTTTATAACTTGTTTATTACTGTAATTAATTTGAAAACAACTGACGTTGACTTAAAACAAACATTTAATTTTGGGACTCAGTTATAAAACTAATTAACATCTATAATACTACGAAGAAATAGGTTTTATAACAATAATGTTCTCCTGGCCGATTATGGCCACAGCGGCGAGTCTTAACGGAGACCAGCCAACTACGCAGGAAATTATAGTGCACAAGTGTGTGCGCTCTGTTCCCTCTCTCTCAGAATCAGACGGTTAACCGACACGACCGGAGATATCCAAGCCACGGGGGTTCAGACCCCAATTTCCAAACTCCGAGCTGGTATTAGGTATTGCTATGACCAGAAAAACTCAATAACACTTTCGGCCCCACCCGGGAATCGAACCCGGGACCTCAAGCTTAGCAGTCGCATACGCTACTACTACGCTACCGAGGCAGTCAGCCATAAAAAGCCAAAAAAAAAACATACTAAAATTACAGACACTTTTTAAGCCACAATGACGGATCTCCCTCAATGCTACTGATTAATTTATCAACATGCTATTATTACTATCACATTGACTATTTTAAGCAATCGTTTTCACAATTTAGTGTTGAAATGTCATCCATTAATAGAATATAATGTGGGTCAAAACATTGGGAGGCTGAAACTCGAATAGAATCCCGAATTTATCTGCTCATTTAGCAAAGGTCAAGCTAAATCGAAGACATACTATTTGTAGATATCCAATGCATTAAAATAATTGAGGGAAAGTTCAGGGTAAAAGATAGAACTGAGCAGAGAAGAAGGCAGATAGTATCATCATCATCATCAGCCTATCGCAGTCCACTGCTGGACATAGGCCTCTCCAATAGCACGCCACTTAGTTCGATCAGAATGCTTTGACTAAAATGTGCCGTGGGAGAGCTATGCATCGGCATGAACGGGTCGGCTCGACCGGAGTGATACCATGGCCTCACAGAAAACCGGTGTGAAATAGCGTTTGCGCTGTGTTTCACCGAGTGAGTGAGGATACCGGAGGCCCATACCCCAACTCCTCCCCCCATCCCCCTTTCCCATCCCCCTAAGATCGGCAACGCACTTGTAACGCCTTTGGTGTTGCGGGTGTCCATGGGCGGCGGTAATCGCTTACCATCAGGTGATACGTCTGCTCGTTTGCCCACTATTCAATAAAAAAAAAAAAATTAGTTGGAGTACAATAAATTAATATTTCGGACATCCAACACACATCTAGTCCCAAGCTAATCAGAGCTTGTGTTATGGGTACTAGATAACTGATACAAAAACAAATATTTCTAATTTTTTTTGTAAATATACTCGTATACATATTAGACATAGAAAACACCCAATCTCCGAAACAAACACTCGGCACGACAATGGAACCCGAGACCTCAAGTACAGTCGCATATGCTACCACTGCGCCACCGAGGCAGTTAAATAAACATCTCACAGCACTGATCACTGGCTAAAATTTCTTCCGTGTGTTGATTGACCAAAAATCGTAGAGGGCTGAGGCTATATATTGGGGAAGAGTTATTGTTTATATTCTTTAAAATGTCATACATGGCCCTCAGGTCCCTGACTAGGCAAAACTGTGCTATGGTTTTTTTTTTTTTTATATAGTGGGCAAACGAGCAGACATATCGCCTGGTGGTAAGCGATTACCGCCGCCCATAGACAATTAGCGTTGCCGACCTTTGAGGGATGGGGAGAGGGAATGGGGGAGGGGTTGGGGTATGGGCCTCCGGTATCCTCACTCACTCGGTGAAACACAGCGCAAGCGCTATTTCACACCGGTTTTCTGTCAGGCCGTGGTATCACTCCGGTCGAGCCGGCTCATTCATGCCGAAGCGCGGCTCTCCCACGTTATAAACCACGTTGGTAACCAGATAAATATCCTACTAATATTATAAACGCGAAAGTTTGTGAGTATGTAAGAATGTTTGTCGTTCTTTCACGCAAAAACTACTGAATGGATTTTGATAAAACGTTACAATAATATAGCTTATTCATGAGAATAACACATAGGCTCGATTTATAAAGATACTAGCCTGGCCTCGCGGCGTTGCCCGCGGTTATTGTCGTACCGCGGGTAGCACCGCGGGGTTAAGCCAGTATTATATATTTCTAAATACATACATACCATGAAAACATTACACATAGACACAGAACAAATCATAACAAAAAGGTATTGTCCTAGATGGGAATAGAACCTACTACTTCTGGCTTAGCAGTCAGGATCACTAATCACTATTATTATTTTAGCTGATAAATTGAAAATTCAGTAAATAAATCTTAAAGTATGGTATTATAAGTCAGGAAATTTGGATGAATACTTGCAAGTTAATCATGATAGAAGTACTGACCGGATCTGATAGAAACTTGGCGTAGAAATAGATCACAGTCTAGAAAAGCTAATACACTACTTTTATCCTTGAAAATCAAGTGAAGTCACGGCCAAAGCTAGTTTCGCTACGAGGTCGACACATTGCCATAATTTCCAAGACTCGTATGACAGTATGCCTTATTCAGAATGGCGGCAAAAAATCAAAGGTTACCCGCAGATCTATATTTTCATACAATGCTATTGTTTTCATATCACAATGTATTGAACAGTGCATGAACGAAGGCTACTAAGCAAAATCCTGAATGGCATGAGGGTGGAGAGAAAGAAAGCGATTAACAATAATTTAAACAAAAAGAACCGGCTTCAAGAACTGTACCAAAATTGAAATGGGACCTCACGGCACAGAAAGCAGCAGTCTCCAAATAAAACACACATAAAAAATACAACGGAATTGAGAACTTCCTCCTTTTTTAAAGTCAGTTAAAAATAAAAAATATGGCACAGATATTTTTGCGATTTTTGCGTGCGATAGAAATCTTCCTTCCAAAAGCAATCACTACTCACACGTTTTGTCTTGTTTGGAGTCTGATCTTGAGCTGGTTAGTTTTGCACACCTACGAAGTAGTAAGTCGAATTACCTGCAGCTGCCGAAATGTCCAAGGCGTCGAAGCCCTGTAACTGAAATATAATGTCTGTACTTACCTTTAACAAATTTGTAGACAATTACCATCAAAGGTCTCATCAAAAATCGTTGTCAATTGTTTTGTTGCAAATGTACAAGATTACTGGAGGTCGAAGGCACATCCTGTCTTATGTGAACCCATTTGTCCGGCAACGCAATTGTGACTCTTATCGTGCAAGTTTCTACGGCCAGCGGTAGTCACTTTACAATAGTAAACACATCTTTATCAGAAATACCTGTCCTTTTCAGGATTTTAACACGTAGTCGTGGATGTTGGATGCGCAGGCGCATTTCCCACGCACGCCCAGCGTTGGGTGCGCCGTGTGACAAATCCCATTCAACTGATCGTATTGTACAACTTGTATTTGTTTGATTGATCGGAGAATACGGCTCAAGTTCATATGTGTGTGAGTTTTGGTCCCATTGTCATCTGTTGGAAATGGTTATTGAGTTTTGGATGGGGGAAATGTGTTGACAGAGATTATAGTGGACTTGTTGCTGCAGGAAGTTATAAATAAAAAACGTTTATTTGAAACGGTTTACAATGGACGACTAAAAAAAATGATAACGATGATAGCTATAAAAGTATTAAACTGTGACACAGCTCCCAACGCCCCCCTCCTAAATAGGAAAGTGAGTTTCCAAATTAAAACTATATAATAAAAGTACAGGTTACAATCAACGAAAAGTTTTCATAACACTATAACAAAGATTTAGTAAGAGATTAATAAATCTGTGTGTGTGTTTGTGTGTGAAATGTTATGCATCTAAAAGTTTTTCTGTTGCATCATAATCGAGGGATGGTAACCAAACCTCAAGATTCATTGTCAGCGTATGACTATTTCGAGAATAGATATAGTTCCAAGGTGTTTATTTTTCTCGGAGTTCGTGTTGTTTTTAGAATAATCTAAAAGTTGATGGTTGTCTTTCTACTGCTTTTTAAAATACTTTTGGGTAAAGTAAATGATTTGCAAGTCACTTTACACCAGCACGATGGAGTATGTCTGTGTGTAGGACCTATTGTGACCCTTCGAGGTCAAGAACCGTGGGAGAGCCACGCTTTAGCATGAATGGGCCGGCTTGTACGGAGTGATACCACGCCCTCACAGAAAGCATATGTACATATGGTATGAAACAGCCGTCCGCTGTGTTTCACCGAGTGAGTAAGGATACCGGACATCCCCCAAAGGCTGACGCCTCTGGTGTTGCATGTCATGTCCATGTCCATCAGGTGATACGTCTGCACGTTTACCGCTTATTACATAAAAAAAAGAAGCTTGTCCCTGTTACATAAATAGGACAAAAATTACTGTCAACAAACAGGCACCTCTGCCTGGAAATAGATTTTCAACTAACTTAAACCCCTCCATTCATTTGCTGATAAAAGGAAAAGTGGGTCCATTTTATTGAATAACCATACTATTATAAAAAATCCCAAACTAACTTTGTCTGTCTGTCTGTTCCACTTTCAAGGCTAAACCGCTGCACAAATTTCAATGAAATTTGTGATGGATACACTTTGATCCTTTGAGGAAGAACTTAGACTACTCTTTAACACGATAACCGACATACATTAGTACATAACCGTGGGAGAGCTATGCTTCGGCATGAATGGGTCGTCTCGACCGGAGTGATAACCGGCCTCTCAGAAAACCGGTGTGAAATAGCGTTTGCGCTGTGTTTCACCGAGTGAGTGAGGATACCGGAGGCCCATACCCCAACCCCTTCCCCCATCCCCTTTCCCATCCCCCAAAGGTCGGTTGTGACGCCTTTGGTGTTGCGGGTGTCCATGGGCGGCGGTAATTGCTTATCAGGTGATAGGTCTGCTCGTTTGTCCACTACTCAATAAAAAAAAAAAAAACAATAACTTACTATTTTGAAAATCTACTAATAAACTATGTAAGACATAAAAGAATATCATTTACGGTTCAACAGTTGCAAGAAACCTACTATCAACCCCAAATATCTGAGCCAGGGTTGTCCATTTAACTGTACAACGACAAGAACAGTGAGCTGGTAATTAAGGGTGAGCTTTATTAACTTAATCGATTATTAACGAGATACTTGAATCGATTACCAAGTTAGTTGTTGAAAGGGCCCGGTTCAATCAATGGTTGGTTATGAAAGGGATTATGATTGGAGATCACGTTGTTGTTAAATTATTATGTTCGATTTAATTTTCGATATAAAAATGCGGGTAGAATTTTTTTTTAAAGAAACCTCCCCGTTTTTAATACATCGTATGACGCGGGGTAAACTATAAACATTCATATAACGAACACAAATAACACCCAGACTCAGAACCCATGTGGGGTTTGAACCCACAACACTCAACATCACGCTATGACCCATCTGAATCTCAAAAGAAATATTTTTTTCCAATTTTCACTTAAAATATCCTGACATCATTACCAGCCCGTTGAATACTGGATATAGGCTTCTCCCAATCATCACTGCTGCTGCTTTTCGAATCAAGTACCTGCCTCTTACGGTAGATTTTAACAAAAAAAAACATTTTCCTCTAAATAAGCCTCAGAATACACTGAAAAAATATTACTTAAAACCTACAATACGTAGGAAAAAGTATTGATTTCTATGCCCTTCACTTGAAGGTACGCTGATGGAGTGTGTTTATGTAAATCAACAGATGTCTGTTGGCAACTTGTCAAAGAATACCTTCACATAGCAACAGAAGCTGGCAACACGGGTTGTGGTCTTTAAATTAATTGAATACGTCAGTATGATCTTAGAGTATTTTGTACAATTTTTATTTGCAAAAAAATCATAATGGACAATTTCAACATTAATTTTTTTTAACCATAGACAATATACAGATGCTCTTTATTTGACGCCAGATTTGTAGATTCCTTAGCAATTAAAAAATCAAAATTTAACATTTAATAACTTTAAATATCGAACTCCTGACGCGAAGGATTTTTGGGGCTAGTCTGAAACTGTGGGACGACGATACGATACGAGGATAGACGATAGCCGTTATTTTTCTAACTTTTTACTTTGTCAATATTTTGACTAGTCGATATCCCTGCTCTAGTTTTATGACAGAATGTACGTAAAATACACAACCCTGGCTTATCGGATGACTGTAATTTCAACCCCGTTTCCTCATCCGAGGCTAAATTAAGATTTAAATAAAAAGTTAAATAAAAATAAAAATATTTATAAATAAAGTCTTAAAGAAGATTCACGAGTTTGAGTGACAAAAAATCTAAAACTCGTAACGGCACCCGAAAAAGCCCTACTGCATCATAAAATGTAAAAAAATTAATATAAAATCATTGTACTTTAAAAACATTACAACGACAACAACGGAAATCAATACACGTACTACAATACAAATCCCGGCAAAATTACATTAGCGTTAGGTGACGTCACAGAGTAGAGACAACCCACCTATTGGCGCATTTTGTTTATCAGCGTGTTATCTGTGCTCAGCAATTAGTCACAGCGGTACATACCTCACGTGCGAACGTTCGAGCCGAATTCGAATTTAGCGAGACGCCCCCATTTTTTTCAGACGAATTTCGTAATTTGAAATTTGAAAGTTTGAATTTAGAATCACGGGTTGTGTTTCAGTCATATTTGTTGTTTTGATAAGTGGTAGTGTTTATCATAATTTGAAAGTGTAATTTAATTTTAAATTGCTTGTAATGTGTTTTGAAATAAGAACTGAGTTGTGTTTTTGTTTTTTTTTCTGAGTGAAGTGGTTTCAATGTTTAGGAAAGTGTTATTTTGTGAGTTCTTTGCGGCGTCCCCTGAACAAAATGAAAGGTTATATTCTTTTGTACGCATGTTTCATCAAGGTGATGTGATATCATTTTAATCATTTATCATATTTAAATTCATAGATAATTCTAATAGTCTATACATTATTTCAATAAGGCTCTTGAAGTAACGCAATAATACTTTCAAAATATTCCTATTTATTCTAGATTATATTCAAATTATAAAACTTCCGCAAATTACTAATGTAGCCAGCTCTTTTCATGCAAGAATATTATGAGTCAATTTTTACTTCTACTGTTTTAATGACATCTAGATAACAAATAATCTGTTTTATGATAAAACATACTTTAAATAATAATCATGTTTTATCACCTCTGTTAATAACAATAAAAGATGAAGGTTTTACCCAACTGCGATAAAAGGAGAGGGTTATGTTTTTTTCTGTATGTGTTTGCCAAAATTACTCTATTCTGCCTGATGGAAAGCATATGTAGAATCCAAGAGTGGTGGTCACCAGTCATTGCGTATGCAGACAATGCAGCATGGTGACCCATAGTATGTTTATACCATATGTCATATGGTTACCATGGTGTGGATCACCATGCTAGTTTTTCGGTACGGTTTCTCGAGTCCCTATATGAATATATTTCTTTTGACAAGATCTTTAACTTAGACTACTTGATGAATTTTGGTTTGACAAGTGTCCTTGGGTTTGTCTTAATTCCGAGAAGAGACTGGGTACCTATATGAAAATTACTTATGTACTTAAAATTCAGAAAATAAATTATTTTACGCATTCGGTGGTTTTTTAAATATGCTTATTCATTCACTCACTCATTCATTCGGTCATTCATTCATTGTCGTTAAAGTTTATAATATGTTGTTTTGAGTTTTTAACATACTTTTATTAATTTTACTTGTATGTTTAAAAATAAATGGTTTTCTTTGTTATTAGTATTTGCGCTTAAGTAACTTCTATCTAGGCATCAATACATCTATACTCAATACAAATAAATAAAATTGGTGTGTATGTTTGTAATTTTAAAATAACCGCTTTTTACTAAATGCGTATGTATTTGTACACGGTACGTATACCAAAATAACATTTTTTACCATTTTTTGTTGTTTGTTCCGGCTAATCTTTGGAACGGCTCGACCGATTTTGACGAGACTTTCACTGTTAGGTAGCTGATGATATAAGGAGTAATTTAGGCTACTTTTTTTACACTAGCTTCACCCCGTGTTACCCGTTGAACGACAAGAACCGCAGATAACACCGCGGGGTCCGTGATATATTCACGGACCCCGCGGTGTTATCTTACTTACCAGTATACAGCAAAAAAGACTATTAAAAAGATGAAAATATTACTTTTATGCTGACTTTTCCTCGTGGCGTGTCTTTAATTTGGGTACACAACAAACTAGACACAGTTTGTACTACGGTAACTAAACTGCTAATAAACACACACAACACACAAATGTATATATGTAATGTGTACACATTATACATAACCCAAACACAATATATACCCGCACCCATCACACAATTATTAGTCCTCGTTGGGAATCGAACCCGTAACCTCTGGCTTAAAAGTCAGTCAAAGCAATAGTTGTCAACATCTCTGAAAAGGTGTAAGAGTGTCAAATTGCAAATAATATGGCTTCACTAATACTCTGACATCCAATTATAAAAAATCGCTAATCTAATTGTTATAATGACAGTGACAGTAAAGTGACATTCCCGCGTATGGTGACTTAAAACCGGTTTTACCAAGTACTAACTCCGGATACATAAATAATTAATTAATGTAGAAATATTCGCACCTTAGTTTGATAGAAAGACTGTATTTCCTCCTTAAGTGGTGTCGGTGTGTTTTGAACTTGAACCAATTGCTTGGTAGACTTGTTTTTTCTTGATAATTAAAGTCACGTGTTAATGATCATTCACTCACGGCTACCTTTAAAAGGGTAGGCAAGGAAATGCAAATACCCGCATTTTGCATAAAACCATATGTTTATCTGGCGTTTCAGAGATGAGATGGGCAATTTGGATGTATTTAAAAGACTCAGATCAAATAAAAAAAAAGTAATAACGCACGGCCTTTGTTCTTACTGAAGGCAAAAACTCAACTACTTCTAAGTAAACACACGCGTTACCGCACACACATGCAACAAACTACGCTACCTTTAGTTAGTATCGTACAAGTTGTCGTGCAATAAGTTTACCTACAAAATGACGTCTTTTTTATGGAATAGGAGGCAAACGAGCAGGCGTATCGCTTGATGTAAGCGATTACAACCGTCCATGGACACCCGCAACACCAGAGGCGTCACAAGTGCGTTGCCGGCCTTTGGGGAATGGGAAGAGGGATGGAGGAAGGGTAGGGTTTGGGCTGCCGGTACCCTCACTTACTCCGTGAAACACAGCGCAGGCACTATTTCACACCGGTTTTCTGTGAGGCCGTGGTATCACTCCGGTCGAGCCGGCCCATGCATGCCGAAGCGTGGCTCTCCCATGGTTTATCAGCTAGTTGCAGATCTCTGGTGGGTACAGGCCAATTTCTTTAAATTTTAGCAATTTACCAAGTATTGTTTTTACACGTAATTTAGTAAGGGATGTTCAGTTCTTCTTCTCATCTAAGAAAAACATTTGTTTTTTGCTATAGATTTCTGGCACTGGTTTATAATGTCGTTTAAATGTAAAAGTAAATCTCTTTCACACGCGTCGTTCAAGTTTCCCATTTTATGGGGTCAGTGGAGCTCGCAGCGGAAACATATAAGTATATGACCGGATCTGATAATGTATTAACGAGTAAAGATATTGATACTTTCGGACTTATTGTCTACCACCTGTTGGCGTAATTTCTCTTGTGTGTACACCTGTTACTCTGGTCTTAAAGATCTGCCGAAAACAGCGATAGTCAGCGCCTCTTGCGGGCGACTTCTTTGGAGGACATGAAGACTTCGTTCAGTAATGAATGGCTATAAGCTAATGATTTCATTTTTCTATGATTTTTTTTATGAATGTATTATTTGGGGTCATCAACTATTTCCACCGGTTTTACCTGATTATCAGTTTTTCCACAGAGTGTCTGGTATCGCCTGTAACCCTAAGGGTGAACTGAATTCAGAACCTGTTATATAATAGTAATAATTATAACCAAAATATTGATTGATACACAAATTATAGAAATTATGTCCACAATAAGAAAAAACGGTAGTGATTTTCAAAAAAATATTAATATCGCCTGGGAATCGTAGCGACGACCAGTCTTATGACTATTATGAACATTATTAACACAGGTAATTAATCTTAACAACATTATTAATTCGAAAATTTCAATTAAACTTTTTACTCAATAACGCCAAGAATGTTGCGTTAATCTGGACAAAATTTAGAAAAGATTGGATTCAAAGACTGGAATAGCACATCAGTTACTTTTTGATCAAGTTGTACTAGCCATAAGCACATACTTCAACGTGAAAAAGTCTTATAATCACAAAAGTGGTATCGAGCCCATGACCATTAACCATTGCACTCAAAATATCTACCGCTGTGAGCCTGTGAGACACAATTCTAAATTGACAGTGTATCGCTCTAGATGTTACAAATATTAAGCGTACAATTACGCTCATTTCTAAAACACTTGTAGATAAATGTCTAAAAAATAACAGATATTAACAATTTTCTGTATTTTTACCGTTTATATATCATTTAGGAGGCAGTGAAAGCCCCATTACACCAGTGAGTTCATGCGGGCAATTAAATTGTTCACCAGCTCGCGTAATATACATCTATGGTTGTTGTGCCCTTTCGTTCTTTCGATACTATTATTGCTGCTGCACTCAATGCTATGAGTGCCACCCTCAAATGGAACAACACTTTGTGTAATCCACAAGCAGAGATCGTGGTCTGGATGTTCTTTGTTCAGCTTCGTGTTTTTAAAATCCCCTGTGACAGAGGAATATGCCTAGTGTCTTTTACAAAAAAAAAATTCTGTAGTATACGAACACTGCTTTCAAAGAAATGCATATTAACTGTTTTCGGCTTTTGTGACTTATACATACGTAATATACTTATATAATTGTAAAGTTTAGCTTAAAAAATTCGGGACAGGTGACAGTAATATAAAACAGGTTCCTAACAAATTTGGCAAGGTGGGACGGAAAACTCGAGCAGTGAAGGTGAGCGTTGATACGCATCTCACAGGGGGCCTCCTTAAACCTACACCTAGGTCGTAAGCCCTGGGAACTGCTTTGAGTTTCTCCCTCTGCCACACGATGGACCCGACACCCGCACGGTGAATCCATGGAATGCTAAGAAGTTTGTCTCTCATTCAAATTGCATTGCATACTTTCGAAATTACACAATAACTACAGTAATTCGATTTTATTAACTATTTAATATGTTCTTATTTGGTTTCAAATTTTAATCATATTTTTTCTGCTCTTTCCAATCTTTATTTCGGTAAATGCATTACATTGTTAAGGATTTTGGCTTATATAAGATAGGAAATCTTGGGAATAGAACATTCTTGTTATGGTGTAGTGGCAAACAAGCAGACGTGTCACAAATAGTAAGTAACTAATATAATAGCTAAGGGCACTTCCAACTGAATAGTGACTCGAATAAATGTATCCTTTAGGTAGCGTAACAGTGTAGGGGAACTCTAAAAATAGAAGAATGATTTAGGTATTCTGCTCTGTTTAACTTCACTCACCAAAATATGGTAGGTACACATCGCTTTAAATATCCAAAATTTATGAATGGGGCCAATCTTCGTGATATACCAATTATCTCACTACAATTATTAAACCGAATATTTCATAAAATTGCCATTAATAACAGCTAGCGATCGTTAATGAAATCTATTACAAACAGGATGTTACGATCGTGACAAAAAAACCGTAACAAAAACGCGCCCATCACGAGAGATCACAATGTAAAAATATATTACAATAGCTCCGACCTCTATGGTTTACAATCAACTGAGAACAATGGCAAAAAAGTCAATATAATGACAGGTTTAGAACAACTACAGATTCACAACAAAAAAAAACAATCGGTCATTCTAAATTTGAACAATTAAAAAATGCCTATATTCAATGAAAATAGACAATTTATTTAATAACGTACCTTTTTACAGAACCTTTTAAAGTTAATAAAACTTAACTAAAGTTGCTTAGATTAAAATCAACAAAAAACTATATCGTTACTTTAATATTTTAAATTACCTATTGCTTTATTTATGATTTTCCATATTATTTTATTATAGTGTCTTATTTCCATGTTGTGTAGTTTATTTTATAAAATTTATGAATTTTGTTGATTAGCTCCTCGATATTTATTTAAAATCAAGTTCTGTTTACGCAGTGGTTCCGTCTATAAAAAATCAGCTATCAAATACCATTAAGCATATGAAATTTTAATTGTTCCTTTGTCTCCTGTTTTACTGTCGATAAATATTTGTAATACTGCAAACCACTTATTTAAATAGTATCTTAAGAAATTGCAGGTTAAAGCAAATAATAGCTATGAACTGACCGCATTTCTGAGATATCTAGAGAAAGGTTTAGTATAAGCATGTAAATTGTAAACGTTGCTTTCCAGCAGTTAAAGAAAACTATTACTACCTACCCCATAATCTATAGATTTTCTTTATGATTTCCATGGAAAGAAAATTACTTTAATTATACCATAAACTTGTACATTTATGAAGCATTTTAAAATTGGTAAATTATGATGTTTATAGTAGATTAAAAACTCCTGTAAAAAGAGACGCCTTTGCCTAGCAGTGAACTGTCAAAAGTTGTTGATAATGTTGATGCTTTTTAAAGATAATTATTATTTTTAATTAAACAACGCAAACGATATACGTTTTTGATTAGTGTTAATATGTATATAAGTTAACTTTAAGTTATATAAAATATATAGATATGGTAATGCGCTTACAAACTATTAATTAACAATTCAAACATAAGAATTGTAAATGCAATCTGGAATTACATTTCTTTTTTTCTTTATTGTAATACCTATTTTTTTTAAATCTCCTTGGAATAAAAAAAAGGTAAGATAACCGTCAGTATAATAATAGTTAATCTCAAAATGTATAACATTATTGAAAAGTTTGTCTACGGTACGAGAGTGGGCGTTCAATAATGGCGGGAGGCGCGAGTTGCTGAACGTGATTCGAAATTCGAATGATGCCGTTCCTTTACAAGTAATACAGATCGCAACAATCAACGCTGAATTGTTTACACTTTGTCTATTGTTTTGTTGAGATAAATATTGATTAGTTGTGTTTTTTTAATGCTGTGCCATAGTGTTATTGGTTTGGTATTGGTATTGATTTGACTTTTAAAATATGACCTAACTGTTCTTCACCAAGTAATTTTAAAATACGAACTACATGTGCCGTACTTAAATCATTGATATATCTAGAAATAAACTGTCAAATCTATAAAACGTCGAAATAAATAGTAACTTGCTGTTCCTTTACACTGTTCGGCGAGTCAGTTGTGTAGCTGTCACCATTAATAACCATAAATAAAATATAGCTCATGTCTTTGTTTTATCGTATAATTGCAATATGTGCACATCAGTCTTCGAATAAAAATTATATAGATATGTACCTAATGCATACAAACTCCTTTAAATACAATATACTCTAAATCTCTATTTTAGTATCAAGCAAACTAATAGATAAGTAAGTTTTCGGGGAGTATAATCCTTAACAGCTAGGTAATAAGGACGAGACCACACTTAACCCGTAATGGTATTCTTAACGCGTATCGGTTCCCTTTATCGAAGTATTTATAACCGTTCTAAAAATACTTGCGACCCGCTATTGTTCGCTCCCATTTATAGAATTTCTATTACTATAACCAGTATTTCTAGACTCTTCTTAAGCACTTTTCTGTTTTATACTATAAAGGTGATTATCGTATGGCTTGCTTAATGTAGTGTTGTGTGGCTTGTGTAATGTAGCTCTAGACACCTTGCCTGAATCATACACTCTTCCTCTTTTCTGTGTAGCGGTGCTCTTTTGTGACTCTTGAGTATAAGTTGTCAATTGGCGATGATCATCACCAGCTATCAAATAACTTCTCTACTTATTGGAATTGTGTTTCAACTTTGCAATGTGTGCTTCAAATCGCCTTTATATAAAATATTAAAAAGTTTTAGACTACATATTTAGTTCAGTTCTCAGGATTTACTTACTCAGTTACTAGCTTTTGCCCACGGCTCCGCCCGTGTGTATGTCGGATTCGCAGTAATCATTTTTCGTATTAATATTAACATATAGCTTGTGACACTCGCCAATTGGTTCATGGTTCACAGAAGCAATTTAGAAAATTTTACATCCTCAAAAATTTATATTTTTATAATATTAGTACAGATATATGTGTACATCAACAACCTGTAAAAGTCCACTGCTGGTTCTGGCCTCTCCTCAAAAAGGACGGCTTGGTCTACTATATCACACTGGCCGGACGGGTTGGTTAATAACAGCAGTTCCCGGACGTCTCCCTTCTCAGGCACAGAGTGGCACACCGTGTGGTTTTAGTCGGTTCGATTCCGATACACCGCCGCGCTGTAAACCCCGGTGGGGTGAAGGACCCTGGGGTTTTCCACACGTAAAAGAAAGTGCTTGTTTCAAGATTTCCTTCTCTTTGCAGTGCTGTTGTCCTGCATAGTTTGTTACCTTAGTCGGCTCTTATGACACCCATGGGATGCATAGGGGGGGGTGACATTCCGTATTATTAATGCGTCACCGCACGCCGTGGGTACCGAACACAGCTATGTTATCAAGTGTATGGTTCTTCATTCCTATTGCTAAGAAAAAGTCACGTGGGAGAGCCACGCTTCGGCATGCTTGGGTCGGCTTGACCGGAGTGATACCACGACGTCACAGAAAACTGATGTGAAATAGCGTTTGCGCTGTGTTGCATTGAGTGAGGAAGGATACCGGAGGCCTATACCCCAACATCTCCCCCATCCCCCTTCCTATCCTCTAAAGGTCGGCCTCTAGTAATGCTGGTGTGCATGGCGGCGGTAATCGCTTACCATCAGGTGGTACGTACGGTAAAAATTGGTACACTTACACACTAGAAACAAGTAACGATTGGAACCCATAATAGACGCCTCTATACTTAGATAATATAAGTATTTATAAGCTCAGGTAACCGCTTTCTATCAGACAGGCGGAATGCCTTGATGTAATATAAAAATAAATTACCGCTATGCAACGGGCAATTTAATTTATTATCACTTTTATTAATATACTACTCGTCATAGTCGACTGCGTATGCGCACTCTTGCGATCATAAACAAACTGTATAAATAAACCAAGTTCTATGCTAGTTTTGACAAGAATATTTATTTATTAGCTGACCCTCGCAACCTCGTTTACGTCTACTATTGCACGTAGCGTAATAATTTTCCCCCGTTTCTTAAATATTCTTCATTGGGGCTCCGCTTCTATTGGTCTTAGCGTAATGATATATAGCCTATAGCCTTCCTCGATAAACGGACTATCCAACACTGAAAGAATTTTTCAAATCGGTGTAAATAAACTTGTTAGTTTGATATAATATGTAACAACAAGCCAATTACGGGTTTCACGAATGGCAACATAAATTGACTAAAGTTCTGGAACACTGAACCATACGACACTGGACAAATTTGAACCCAAAAACCAATCAAGTTGAGACCCTACTACTACTATGAAGAACAAAAACGTCACGTGACAGTGTCAGAAATGAACAGATTCGGTACATTGAAGTTTGCAAACGTGCAGTGCAGACAAAGAGCATATTATTATAAGAAGTTACATCATAAACATTGAATAACTTTCTTGACTTGATTGACTGCACGGTTGGCCGAGTGGTTTCAGCGGTCACCATGCCGCTTGCTACTGCTCTAAGTGTCTTGGGTTCAAATCCCACGCGGTACAACACTTTGTGTGATTCACGAATTGTTGTCCCGAGTCTGGATGTTCTTTGTGTCCGTTTCATGTATGTTTGTCAAGTCCCCCACGACACAGGATGTTTATTCCTAATGTGGGAGTTGTATTTTATAAAAAGAAAAAACCTAATGACACAGTTGCGCCTGGAAGACTAGGAAGACCGACCACAAAAGATATGAGGAAATGGGCAGGGAGGCGACACGTGGAGGTCGTATATTCTTAATCTCACACAGATATTTCTAAATACATATAAAAATAATAATAATTTACACCTTAATACCTAACAAATGATTGTCTTCATCACACAATTCCTCATTCTAGAACTTCTGTATAGGAATCGAAGCCACGACCTCTAAATTACCAGTCAAAGACACTAACCACTAGACCGTTATTCTGTTGTGTATGTTCATAGTCACCTGCTTATATCACACGACATTTTGACTACACCCTTATTTATAGATATTGTATTCACAAAACATAAAGGACAGACCCTTATATGCAATACAAGGCCTGATAACGTCGAGCTATACAACAATAATTCAATAGTTTCAACAGGGACAGGCGACACGCCGGACATGTTGGCATGATGCCTTACATTGTGACATCTATATAGTTGAGAATATCATATGAAGTGCGAAGGAAGTATGATAGGTGTGAACTGACACAGAAGACGTCTAACTTATAACACTGATGGTTTGAATCACTCACTTGGAGAAACTTATCGAAAAGCAATTTTAACGCGGGTTTTACCGTTTCCTAAAACTAGAATCGGTTATAATGCCACAAGTATTCTTAGACATGGGTTTTAAAAGACACCTTCGCAGGGCACTTTACTTAAATAATCACCGTCCTCCATAAGCACAAGCCTGGGGGAGACAGGTGAGGCCACCAGTCACCCTAGCAGAAGCAGGCCATGGTGGCGGCGCGAGCTCTGTAAAGTGCTTGCGCCCTCTTTTCTAAATTGTAAAGAAGCAACAGGGTTTCTAAACAGGAGGGGGTCATCTAGAAACCGTAGATGGCCCGAGGTACGTCAGGGTTCCAGGGGATTCCTGTCGAGGGTGCACCTGGTTCCCCGGCTTTAGTATCCGAGACGGTGTGTGGTTTTTAGTCGGTTCGAGTTGCCACTCGAGTTGGCATCCGGGCAGATTTCCGCACAAAAAAGGGGACTTCACAAACATTCCTGAAACGGACACGAAAACACCGAGACTCAAAAAACAATTTCTAAATCACACAAAGGAGGTTGTGGCGGAATAACAATTATCCTTGCAGTCATTTATCTCATAGAAAGATATTTGTTCCACAGAAAGTACGAGTTATGGGACGGACGTTGGAGTTATACCGAAAAATCTCGTAATAACACAATAGACTAGATACACTTCTAAAAGCTTTACGAATGTTTCTGGAATATTCTCTTAACTAAAAACCTGTATCTACCCGCATTTACGAAAATCATGCGAACGGAGGAATATTAAATTTAACACAGAGTGTATGTGGCGAAGGAGTGGAGAAAACTGAGAACAGAAATGAATTATGGTTGAATTTCGACCCCTGGGCGACCACTAGTTCTCTAAATTATGACCTAAGTCAATGCACATCATCAGCTGCGGTCTAATCTTTACTGCCAATCACAACCTTATGCGGAAATCCCCTCGCATACTACTTGTGGTTATGTCGGACTCGAACCGACTAAAAACCGCACACCGTCTGGGGTACTAGAAGCCGGGGAATCAGGTGCACCCTCGGAAGGAAATCCCTGGAACTCCGACGTACCTCGGGCCACCCATTGTTTGTAGGTGGCCCCCTCCCGTGTAGCAACCCAAACACTCCTATACTATAAAAGGGGCGTGAGCACTTTACAGAGCTCGCGCCGCCACGACGGCCTGCTTCTGCTAAGGTGACTGGTGGCCTCACCTGTAACCGTCCTGCCAATCACAACCTATCTGCAAATTAATCTAACTACCGATTAAATGATTATCCTTCTAAAATAGTTTTTTTCTTGGTTTTAAAAAGACAACTTCCACATCACGAAAATACATCCTGTGTCGCGGGAGGACTTTACAAACATACATGAAACGGACACAAAGAACACCCAGACTCAGGACAACAATTTGTGGATCACACAAAGTATTGTCCAGTGTGTGAACCCACAAGCGACGTGGCGATCGCTTAAACCACCCAGTAAGTCGAAATGACAAATAATGTATTACGAAGCAGATATCACCGTAAGATATACCGGTTGCATAGATTCATCAAAGCTGCGCAGACACTCACAACAATAATATAATTGCATAGAGCCAATGATGGCAGTTTTGTGGTCGGTGGTTATTGGCACCAGTTATTTACTATTGTTGTCCATTACTTGTCAAATCATGTCTGTAATAAAGCAAATCTATAATTAAGGTAATATTCCCCTCAACAATAGATCAAATGCAATAACTCGTAACGTTTTTCAACTGCCTGGGTGGCGTAGTGGTAGCGTATGCGACTGCTATGCTTGAGGTCTCGGGTTCGATTCCCGGGTCGGACCAAATGTTTGTATGATCTGCAAATATTTGTTTCGGAGTTTGGGTGTTTTCTATGTAAAATATGTATGTATTTACAAAAAAAAGTATATAAGTATTTATATCAGTTGTCTAGTACCCATAACACAAGCTCTATAGCTTGGGACTAGATGGCGTTGTAAAAAAAAGCTTTCTTCTTGAAACAGATGTGTACTAAAATATATTTATATTAAAGGATCCCTTTTCTTTCTAAATATTAATATAACTAGCTGACCCACGCAACCTCGTTCGCGTCTTCTATTGCCCGTAACGTGAAAATTTTTCCCCGTTTTTGAAACATTCTTCATTGGTGCTCCGCTCCTATTACTATTAGCGTGATAATAAATAGCCTATAGCCTTCCTCGATAAATGGTCTATCCAACACTGAAGATTTTTTCACATAGGACCAGCGGTTCCTGAGATTAGAGCGTTCAAACAAACAAACAAAAAAATAAACAAACACTTCAGTTTGATAATATTAGTATAAATAACAAATATTTCGACACAGAGTGCCATCTAGTCTCGAACTAACTACCTACATATACTTACATACATTTTTGTAAATTCATACATATTAAACACAGAAAACCCTGAAACAAATATTTGCAGATCATTGAAACATTTGATCCGACCCGGGCATCGAACAAAGAACAAATTAACTTTTCTTAATATATTTTGTACGCAATTACTTTTAATTAAATCTATACAAAAACCTTTAAACTTCAATCGTTTATTTAAACTAAAATTCAATCAATGATTTAATTTCAAAAATTCCTTTCTTAGTGCCATCTTACGTAGGTAGTATTGGTTCGTCGTTTTAAGATTTTTGATAAATTATCCAGACATAACAGTAACGATGATCTAAGTACATAACATTCCTAATTTTATACCCTATACACATCAGACTCAGTCAGAATTATTGCCAGGGCGTTCTATAGAAGACAAGCTTTGAATGGCCTAGACATCTCAGTGCGAACAACAAATCAATGTATCCCTTGTGCTATACTGTTCTAGAAAGTCCTTAACTACATCTTTGTAACAATAGCCATGTTTTATATCAAGTGTTAGTTGAATAGAGTATTATACGCCTGTCCGATGTCAGCTAGCAGAAGACTTTGTCGTGGAACTGACCCATTTTCCACTGCAATGAGCGGTAGACATCTAACTGCTATGAGTAAAGTAGATAATCCATTAATTAATCCAATTAATATATTATTATTTGCTTGTACCTTAATATTGACTGCCTCAGTGGCGCAGTGGTAGAGTATGCGACTATTGTGCTTGAGGTCTCGGGATCGATTAACGAGTCGGACCAAATGTTTGTATGACCTGACAATTTTTGTTTCGGAGTTTGGGTGTTTACTATTTATATAAAAAAAAGTATAAATGTATTGACTGCCTCTGTGGCGTAGTCGACTGCCTCTGTGGCGTAGTGGTAGCGTATGCGACTGCTAAGCTTGAGGTCTCGGGTTCGATTCCTGGGTCGGACCAAATGTTTGTATGATCTGCAAATAATTGTTTCGGAGTTTGAGTGGTTTCTATGTATAATATGTATGTATTTGCAAAAAAAAAGTATATAAGTATTTATATCAGTTGTCTAGTACCCATAACACAGGCTCTGCTTAGCTTGGGACTAGATGGAGTTGTGATGGATTAAGAATCACAGTTTGATCATGTTTGATGTAAAACAGCGACTACAGCGAAACTAAAAGGAAGGGTAATAGATTTGATATACTATGTATATTCCAACTAACCGCTTAACTACTGAATAGATTTTAATAAACTATGCTATATAAGTTTTACCAATAATTTATAAGTTGTTGGGTTATAGGTTTTTTTTTTACTATTTTTTAAATTAAATATTGTTGCTTTGGACAAAGCAGCGGTTTTCTGCGTCTTGGTTTCACGCCGGTCCGTGACATGTGTGCAGAAGAATAGCTTTTCCATGGTTAATATCTATTGAAGGTAGGTACAGATATAGGATAAAATAAAAGCTATAGTTTAAGAAGAGTAACCATAGGGACTCACAGAAAACCGGAGTGAAATAGCGCTTGCGCTGTGTTTCACCGAGTGACTGAGGATACCGGAGGCCCATACCCCAACCACTCCCCCATCCCCCAAAGGTCGACAACGCACTTGTGACGCCTTTAGTGTTGCGAGTGTCCATGGGCGGCGGTAATCGCTTACAGGTGATACGTCTGCTCGTTTGCCCACTATTCAATAAAAAAAGGGACAGGGCTTTATTTAATTCTGTGGTACAAATTATCGTCTAAGATATTCCCGACCTTCAAACCGTCAAGAAGTGAGCGTACCTAAACCTCAGGCGTTCAAAGTGACTCTACTCTGCCAGATTCAAAACATAGGCTGAATCCAAGAGTGGTGGTCATCATACTATTGCGAATGCAGCATAGTGACGCACACCATGGCCGTCTAGTGTTTCTTTTGTGTTATTGGGTCTCCGGTCTCACTCTCACAAACGAAACAAAACCGCACGAATGCTGTCATTTTAGGTGGCAAACATGAATATATTTTATCAGGAGTTCTCTTTTACACGCTTTCTATTAAAAAAATACCAATCTCTTCATATTTCTCACAAGCCGTTCTTCAGTTATTTAGTTGCTCTGTGGAATTGTTCGGACTGATTCCTGCCGCCTCTTTCCGCCATCGTCCTTTCAACAATTTTATCCTCACTTAGATGGCTGGCAGTCCACAATTGTACGCTTTTTGCGAAATTTTCTGCCTCGCACAACAAAACTGTGCAATGAATTGTCGCCTGCGGTAATCCCGGACCAATACGACCTTGAAACCTTCGAGATAAGATCGTACTCCTTATTAAAAGGTCGTCAACGCACTTGTAACGCCACTGGTGTTGTGTTGGTGTGTGTCCATAGGTGATCGCTTACCATCAGGCGATACGTTTGCTCGTTTGCCCCAATTCAATAAAATAAAAAAATTGCCTTTATAGAAAAAGCTTGTAAGAAATTCCTGTAGGCGCTTCCTATCGCCTACCTTCAATGCAGATAGCCAACAAACCCTTAGTAAACTGAAATCCGGTCTAGACAATTCATTGGAGTTCCCCATAAAATCTGATTACGAAAAAACTACCTCTCAAATACGGCTGTTTTCACTCTCATAGTTCAATAACCCGTGAACGGAAAAAATAAGCTCTATAACATGGAAACAGGGCTAACCTAGTTTCGCTGGAGGTTTCATCTGAAATTCGCAGCCTGTGTAGACAGACGGTCGCTATAGTGAGCCTTTTATTTTATGTGCGATTCTGAAATCGGTAGTACTGCGAATTGGGTTTTGTACAAACTATAAACGGACACGGTCTCCAATTGACTATAGTAAAGAATCTATGCTAACTTATACTACAGCTAGTATTTGGGTCAGCACCCACGCAACTTTGACTGCGTCTCTTAAATCATCCTCGATTTCTATTGGTGTAGGCATGATGTTGACTATCTTATATTAGATAGGCTAGCAAAACACACAATTTAATTATACCGACATAACATTTATTCACTAAAATTATACAGATAAAGGTTTGATGCATGGATGTTTATTTATTACTCAATCACTTCAAAACGGCTGACAAGAATTGGATTAGATTTGGTGTAGTTCTTTTGGTTGGTTATATAAAATCCAAGAAAAAATTTTTTACATAAGCAAAGCCGCAGGTGAAAACTAGAACGTCTATATGTAAAATCATTATCTTATACAAAAACCCAGACAGTTCTGGCAACTGTAGTTACCAAAACTCTGTTATTGCTTAGCTAAAGGTTCATGTAACCTCGGTGGCGCAGTGATAACGTATGCGACTGCTGTGTTCGAGGTCTTGGATTTGATTTTCAGGTCGGACCAAATGTTTGTATGATATATGTGTTTATATACTCGTAAGTTGTCTAGTACCATAATACAAGCTCTGCTTAGTTTGAGACTAGATAACGTTGTGTTTAAAGAGATGAGTTTCTCTCATTTCTCTTATAACTTGTACCGGGGTCCAAGGCTGTGCGTTTTATACCCGGGGCCGCTCAGCGTCGAGGCAATAAAAGTAAGCGCTCCACTGACGGGATTAGCCGCAGTAATCATTCGCTTTGTTTGACAATATTCGCGCCGTCAATATAAGGATTGTTGTCCACTCACAACACTTTTGGGTCTTTTATATTTTTATTAGCTTTTGATTGCGACTCCGACTGCATATATGTCGGTTATCACGATAAAGAGTAGCCTAGGTTCTTCCTCAAGTATCAAAGTATCTCCATGACAAATGTCATTGAAATCGGTGTAGCGGTTTAGCCGTAAAAGCGTAACAGATATTTACTTTCGAATTTATAATATTAGTAAGGATGTGTACTTTTATACAGAAATTAACAATTTAACGGCCTGTGGTAACGCCACCTATCCCATGCAGAGAGAAGCTTCGTAAATTATAAATAATTTCGGGTACTTTGGCTGTTGGCGTTATTTCTCCTACTCCTATATTATATATATATATAAGGCTATATAATCCTTCCCGCGAGCGCACCGCGCTCATTCTCACTGCAGTCCACTACATTCGCTTTTAATTCGCTCTTCTACTTTCATTCGCATTCCAATTCTACTTTTAATCTAACTTCTTTCCATTCCTGCCGCACGCTAGCCGCTTATAACGCTTCTTTCTTCTTCTTTCTTATAATAGCGTTAGCCTAGTTTGGGATCAGACTGCAGTTTGTAAAATATATAAAGTTTTTATTGTGAATGTGATTCGCAACCAGGACAAACAAGTAATTTGTACCATATCTGGTTGTAATTTTATATATAACTAGCCGAATCCCGCGATGTTACCTGCGGTTATTGTCGTACCGGGGATAACGAAGCTAGTATAAAAAAGTAGCCTATGTTACACCTTATATCATCAGCTACCTATCAGTGAAAGTCCCGTCAAAATTTTGTCCAGTCGTTCATGAGATTAGGAACAAACAGAGATAGAAAAAATTTGGTATAAGTATGTACCGTGTATACATACATATGTATTTAATAAATAGCGGTTATTTTAATATTAAAAACAGACACTCTAATTTTATTTATTTGTATAGATAAGCTGATCCCATGAGCTTCGTATTAATAAATGTTGTGTAGTTATGGTGAGATACCCACAACAACGCTGAATACCGGGTACAATTGTGTTTCCAAACGATCCCGAAATTAAAAAAAAAACTTTGAATGACTCGACGAAGGAGTATCGATGAGTATTCTTCTCCACTTCGTAAGAAAATAAACTTAAATGAAAATGATAAGACTATTGAAATACTCTACAGTTTCTGGTACTGCTTTGAGGAAGGAGTTGGTACAGATAATATGCGAAATAGAAAATGATGAGGAGGATGTGCAGAAGAATACTGGGGCAAATTAATTGGATATTCATTTGAAAACAATTCGCTTTGATCGGATGGCTCATCCTTACGAGTAGTGATCAGCAAATGAAAAACAATACCCAAACCTTTCGAAATTTCCTAAAGTTTATGTTTCGTCTCCTGGGAGTAGCGTGTACAGTGATATTTTCTAAGGTATCATTTACGACGAATAGCGTAAATGTTTGCTATCAACAAATGCTGAAAATCTTGTTTTTATCCATCACACTTACCACTAATAAATTTTACTTTATATGACGTGTTTTTTTCTATGATTTGGTATTCGATATTCGACCGAATGGTAAGCATTATTCGGCCAAATAACGAATACCAAATAAAGTGACCGAATATTCGTCGCATCTCTAATTGAAATACACACACGATTCAGCCGATTAAGAGCAGATAGGTGACAAATATACTGTTGCGCCATAACCAGATGAATCTCGTGTCCACTAGAATAATCGAGAACTGTCGAGGACAACGCCATCTAGTGTCGGAAAGCGCGCAACTGTGTGCATTGTGACGATTACTCGACGCTAGATGGCGCTACAAGCAGCTCTAGAGTAATCTATTTAGCCTAGAAACATCGATCGAATGTTTTCGTAGTTTCGAGTAATTTCCACGGCCATATAAAAGCGGAACGTGTTGGCCGTAGGGACAGTATTGTTTCACGATACAGCGGATAAACATCGAAGAGATCTTCTAGTGCGACTAACCAGTGATTTAGTGATTTCTTATTGTAAAAAGTGTTCTTAATAAATATTGTGTTATTTTTGGTAATTAATCGAGTACTTTAATTTATTTAATACCCAGCTCGTAACAATACTTACAGAATATTAAAATTTGAATATGTTTAGAAATGTATAAGAATGTTAATCAACAGTTTGACATAGCACAGGATCTGTCTAATATATAATATTAACATTATTTTAAATACTTATATATATATTTACAGACGCAGATATGTGTATCTAGATAATTAACTATTACATACTAAAATGTTAAATAATTTTAAACAAATAAGCGGTATCTTAATGCTAATACTTGAATACCGCTACCTTGAGTAAACAAACGCTCTGTACAGAATTCATTGCCAGTGTAATTATTTGGCACGGAAATATAATAATGTAGTAATTATGATGACTCAAAATATGACAAAAAACGTTAGCATTATTTGGCTTTTTTATGTTTGAATTTAACCGGTTTTCTCTCTGACTATGCTAAACAACACTCACAATGGTCTCGTCCCGAACTAGGCAAAGCCTGTACTAGAGTAATCTGACCGCTGATAAACCAAATTATATATTTCTAAACGAAGTAATCCGTCAGAGAACTAGAGTGACAATGGGCTTACAGGCTTAAAAATAGACTACCGCTGGAGTAAGTGTAACGACTTACGTAAGAGGGCTGGCAGCGACTGGAAGCAGAAGCAACAGACTGGCTTCTGTGGTGAGCCTTGGTTCCAGTGGACTGCGACGGGCTGATGATGATATATTTCAAAATGTTCATTAATCATTAAATGTTTTCTAGCCTAAATGAGAACTTATGCCAAAAACTTCTTGGAAATTTGGTTGTGACCTTAACATCTCATGATTTTTAAATAAACTGCAGCCGTATTAAACAAAAGCCAATTCTTTTTACAAATTCTTGATTTTTATCTGATGATGAAATCACTGAGGAAAAGTTATACAGGAAAACCAATATGACCAACATGTTTCAACCGATTCGGTGAAATTGAAATGGAATTAGGTAGAAATAGCAGAACAGATGAGTAACGAGACCGAAAGTTGTGGAGGGTAGACCACGGACCGACCGGTCTTCCTATTACTTTATGCCTCGCACAACAAAACTGTTAAAAAAACCTTCTAGAAAAGAGCGTACTCTTTCTTAAAAGGCCGCCAACGCAATTGTGATACCTCTGGTGCTGCGGGTGTCCATGGGCGGCGGTAATCGCTTACCATCGGGCGATACGTCTGCTCGTTTGGCCCCCATACCATAAAAAATTAGGGAGGCTTTTATCCAGCAGTAGATATAGTAAAGTATTCTTTATAAATCAAACCGTCATGTTCTACACATAATATTTTAGTTTCAGTCTAAAATCTTCAGAAAAATGCTTTCTGTACCTTTCACTATAGCGCTCAAAACGGTCTCAGTACAGACTAAAAACTTGAAAAGGGATTCTTGATTCTTTCTCTATAAGAACATATAGTTAAATTCTGTTCGTTTTGAGCCGAAGTGGGCTACACAATTCTCTTACGTACAACGTTCCACTTACATCCCATAATGGGTGAAAATTACCCTTTTATCTAATGGCCATATTATTTACATTTTGGCCGCATCGAATTTTCACATAGTACATTCAATATTCGATTGTCTCTGAGAGAAAATAGCGTTTTGGGAATATTAGCTTCGGTATTACATTGTGTGGGCGTCGAGGGTCCAACGTGATGTATAAGATATGCTGATCTTGTAACAATATGTGTGGGAAAGGATCTAATTATGTTCTACCTAGGACCAAAAGGTTTTGGTAATATGGTATTTTATATTTACTTGTAAAACATACGATCGTCAGATTTAAAAACAAATATGAGAAAATGTTATCACTTTGGAAATTTGAAATTTAATTTTTCTTACCTATTTTTCTGAAGAAGAAGAATCTGTATCAAATCAATAGCTTTCACAATAGAAGTTTATACGGTACATTCATCAAATATATTTTTTTTTTATTATTGACTGTTATCTAGCAGTAAAGATTACTAACAACTTAATCTCGATACAATTCATGGAACATCGGCTATGTTTAAAATTGATTGTTGTGTATCCATTATGACACTGGAGCTTATTGCAATCTCAAAGGCTCTAAGCGAAGCTTGTTCCTTAAATACCGACAAAATATATATTAACTGATAGTAAAAGCGCCTTGCATCATATTGCTCGATGCGCCTCTAGTATTAGAGGTGCACCGATAGCGTATGTTGTGTTAAAGCAAATACGTGAATTCAGTTCATCTGGTAAGTCTTTGAGATTGCAATGGGTGCCATTAGTTTTTTGTTCAGAGTCACGAAACTTTCGCGTTTATATATTAGTAGGATAAAAACCCGTATTATACAAAAAATAGTAATTCATGGTCTCAACACCAATGAGGAGGAGGAGGAGGAGATAATATAATACACAAGTGAATTCCCAAATAGGTTCCCTCACAATCAGGTGGGACTACTATCCGATACGACCAGGGAGAGATCAGGTGCAAGAACAGTATTTACGAACAAAAATAATTGTAAATTTAAAAAGTAACTCGAATTTTTAATATAAGTCGGTATTTTGTTTCAAGATAATGTATTGTGAACATGTTTAGGAATTCCCGCAGGCAGTGACCGTATTCATAACAAACGCAATTGAAGGAAACACGTCCGGCAAGACGGACGCGTGCATCCGACCATGACTGCACACAAACTTCTTACGTAACGAACTGAATAATTATATTTTCATATTAAATTAAATGTACAGTAACGGGAATACGAGATATTAGTCTTTGGGTAGTTAGTATTTTACGCTATGATTATCTACTATATATGTAAGTATAATAAATTCTTGTGTCACATTGTTGCTCACGATGGACTCTAAAACTCTCCAACCGATTTCACGTCTTTTTTAAATGTAGTTTTGCTGAAGTACCTAAAATAGAATAGTTAACATCACGCTTAGATGTTTGCGTATACAATCAACATTACATCTTATCTATATTTATAATTATAGCTTTATTTTATTTGGTTTACAAGTGTCTGAAACGCAAGTTAAAATGAATTACGTCGCACGTCTATATTAGGAACTAAGCTAATTGCTAATTTAATTACCCTGTATTTTAAGTAAATATACAATGTTAGTAAAAACAAAACAATTATGGAAATCTACCCATAATATGCTTTGTAATGTTTTTTGGCAGCACTATAGCGTCAGGTCCAAACACCTGTCAAAATACATACACGATTAGTATTTTTGGATATATTTTTTGTTTTTTTTTTATCGTTTCAGAACAATTATTTTGTTTTCTAAAATTCCACAGTGTTGTGTAGCGCCTATGTGTGCAAATAAAGCAGGAGTTAAGTTTTATTAGGGAATTAAGTTCCCTATAGTGCCAGTGACTTTTGCGCCTTTGTTTTTAATCAATAATAAAATCAATAGCAGTTTCAAAGACGTAGAATTTATCAACAAAATATATGTTCGGTAGGAATCGGCGCTATCTGACAGCTGCTTAGACCTGGCGCATACGAAGCGCCGTTTGGTGACACAAAAAGTATCGAAACCCCTCATTGCATTAATATGTCAGGGATAAATATGATTGAATAAAATTTTAGGATATTTACTGGTTGTTTACTATTAACAAAGACACTATACGAGTATAACACTCGTTTCCACCAAAAGGTGTAATGCCCTCTTGGGCATACAACTTTGGACTATAACGTATTTAATATGTAGCCTTAACATACGCATACACATACATATTACTGATTTACTACTTCTATTATAAAATTGTTAATACAAGATTCAAAATAAAAGAAAATTAATCTTAATCAAAAAGCTATAAGGTTCGGAATTTATTGCATTTGGCAAAAGGTTCGATATTTGTACTTATTGGTTCACCCAAATACATGATAAGCGATCATATGCTCATTGCATAATTATTTGTCCTGGGTGGGTAAGAACCCAAGACTTTTGGCGTAGCAGTCGGAGTCATTAGACCACTAGACCATCAGGGTAGTCAAAATTGCCTACCACATTAATCAATAAAATAAATACACATAACACACAACGCCAACCATTCTCAAACTAAGCAGAGCTGCAGGCTTTTAAAATAGCCTAGAAAACTGATATAATATATTATAGATAAAAATCACTGAAACTCCGAAACAAATATTTATAGATCCTACAAATATTTTGTCCGGCCCATGAATCGAATCCGACATCACAGCAGAGACAGCAGTCGCATACGCTACCACTGCGCCGCTGAAGCAGTCAAATATAAATCAATATACATATATATACAATCAAATATGCATTCACTTGACTTTTCAGTCAGTTATGGGTCAGAAAATCCATGTATCAAGTATCAAGTTACCCACGTCTGGTACGAGAATCTAACCTTATACATGTTGCATTCCAGGCCCCGCAGACGATCCGGGTCGAGCATAGTGGTATTGGGTGCGGAAGAGGAGAAACGTCCACCACCGGATGACGACAAAGACATGCTCACTATGCTCTCACTATCTGCTGACACCGGTAAGTGTTAAAACGGCTCCAATATCATCATTCTTGGTTCACCATGCTGCTTTGTTTGCATTCGTATATCAATGAGTATTGTGACTAATAATACCTTTGGATTCTGCTTATGCTTTCTTGACTTGACTGCCTCGGTGGCGCGAGTGGTAGCGTAAGCGACTGCTGTGCTTGAGGTCTCGGGTTCGATTCCCGGGTCGGTCCAAATGTTTGTATGATCTGCAAATATTTGTTTCGAAGTTTGGGTGTTTTCTATGTATAATATGTATGTATTTACAAAAAAAAAAAAGTATATATGTATTTATATCAGTTGTCTAGTACCCATAACACAAGCTCTGCTTAGCTTGGGACTAGACGGCGTTGTGTGTTAAATTGTCCGAAATATTTATTATTATTATTATTATTATTTATTATTTCTATCATGCAGAGGAAAACCTCTTTGGAAAGTTCAAATATGAAAAGTCAATACGACGTTAAAACCTTCAAGAAAAGAGCGTACTCCTTTCCAAAAGGCCAGCAACGCACTTCTAACGCCTCTGGTGTTGTGGGTGTCCATGGGCGGCGGTAATCGCTTACCATCAGGCGATACGTCTGCTCGTTTGCCCCCTATATAATAAAAAAAAGAAAAGGAGGTTTTGGTTTGTTTTTCCAAGTTTTCCATCTCTTGGCAGTGTTATATTTTTCCCTAAGTTCAACCCATGCGATGAATTTGGGCGGTGACACTCCTTATTCCCATTCACCGTGGGAGAGCCACGCTTCGGCATGCATGGGCCGGCTCGACCGGAGTGATACCACGGCCTCACAGAAAACCGGTGCGAAACAGCGCCTGCGCTGTGTTTCACCGAGTGAGTGAGAATACCGAAGGCCCATACCCCGACCCCTCCCTCCATCCCTCTCCCTGTCTCCCAAAGGCCGGCAACGCTTTGGTTTGGTTGGCATACCTCTGGTGTTGCGGGTGTCCATGGGCGGCGGTAATCACTTACCATCAGGCGATCGTCTGCTCGTTTGTCCCCTAATACATAAAATAAAACCTTATGGACGGAGTTCTTCAATTTACTTCTCATTCAAATACTGGGCAAATTTGTGCCCTGTATTTCAATTACCACAGAATAATGTCGTCTATGTCAAAATAATTGTAGAATGATAAAGATCCAATTTGTTAGGGATCCAAATCATATATAATTCTGTTCTCCCGAATCTTTCCTCTACATTACCTCAAGCCAGGACTCTTCTAAATAATTCCAAGATTAATCATATAATATCTTTCTGGATAAATCTACCTTCATTTTGGTTTTATTTCGCTTTCATATCCATCTTGCCTTGAATAATTTACTTCGTTTAATTTAAATTCTCTTTCTGTTATTAAAGCTTGCCGTTACATAATGATAGTAATATATATGTCAATCAAGACTTGCTGTATAATAATATTAGTTTTCTGCCCACGCACAGAAATTTGTATTAGTATGGGAACCAATTGATTCACTTTAATTTCTATAAAATTGTAATATCTTTAATACTACATCCTTTCTCCTTTTGTCGGCCTACGAAACCATAAAGCATGGCTTAAAGTTTTTAAACGGAGCTCAAAAAGTCGGATACTTTTAAGTAGGCTTAAGAAAGCTTATAATAAGGTCCTAACTTATTTTCACTTACTCTTACCCTCCGAGCGAGCACCGCCCTTTATGTCTGCTCATTTCAATATCCCCGCCGCTTTCTTCAAGTTTTTATTTAAAGATGTATTGAGCTGCAAACGTTTTGCTAGAGAATCAGTTTATATAATATATATCTGTGCCTCTAGTGTGAGTTTCTTTCATTAACTCGATCGTTGTCTGAAGTATTTGAAAGACACTAGAAGCGTTTATATCGATTGTTTAATACATAGTTAGATACATATAGTCGGGTTTGATATAAACACGATTCTTCTTCATCATCATCAATCTTTTCTATCGCTCGACTGAAGTAGTACTACGGGCTCACAGAAAACCGGTGTGAAACAGCGCCTGCGCTGTATTTCACCGAGTGAGTGAGGCTACCGGAGGCCCTGGGGTATAGATCTTCTTCCATCCCCTTCCCGATCCTCCAAAGGCCGGCAACGCACTTGTGACGCCTCTGGTGTTGCAGGTGTCCATGGGCGGCGGTAATCGCTTAGCCTCAGGCGATACGTTTGCTCGTTTGCCCCCTATTCAATAAAAAAATGTAACAAAACCTATTGCAGTTCACTAATAGATATACGCCAATTGAACGCCCCTTTAGTTCGATCTTTTGATTCCAATGTAGCTTATTAAATGATTACTTCAAATAATTTTCGATTCTCTCTCGATGGCTTTCTTCGATTGTTAATTTAATTTTTTTTACTTTGTATATCACCTTATCTGTGCGTTGGGATTTTTGGTAGGTACGTTAATAAATGATTAACTATCAGTATTCGGTATTCGTCAAGGCTAATAATACTTGTTTAATTTCATCAAAATCGAGTTTTATACCAGTCCCTTCATTATCCTTATCTTATATACCTACGTACGTATATAATACTACGAGCTACAAATATCTACATCCAAAGACAAATTCAGCGAACCAAGAGGAAGATTCCTCAATTTTTTGCTCGTCGTTAACAGATAACAAACACATTATTTTCGACAGTTTTTTCGCTAACGAAACGACCTCCAAACGAAACAATGGAACAAAAAGTTAGGAAATGAAATATATTCTTTTAATTAACTAACTAACATTGCTGTTAGGTAATTGTTTTGGGAAACAGTTTGTCAGTTATTGAATGATTGCTTTGGAGCTACTTACTGACTTTATGTCCTGTGTCTCCTGGATAGAGAATAGAGGATATCCATAGGGAAACTCCATGTCGATTGGTTCCGAATTGCGCTCGTGATTTCGCTCCACGTCTTCCTTATTTTTTTTTTTTTTATTATATTGGGGGCAAACGAGCAGACGTATCGCCTGGTGGTAAGCGATTACCGCCGCCCATGGACACCCGCAACACCGGAGGCGTTACAAGTGCGTTGTCTGCCTTTTAGGAAGGAGTACGCTCTTTTCTTGAAGGTTTGAAGGTCGTATTGGTCCGGGAACAACGCAGGCGACAGCTCATTCCACAGTTTTGCTGTGCGCGGCAGAAAGTTTCGGGAAAATCGCACAGTTGACCAAAAATTGTTATGTTTTTTACTTCACAAAAGGTATTTTAATAATGTCATAGGTCGAAACCGGTCAGGATTAAAGTGGATTAAAATAGTAGAATAAAGTACAAGTGAGTTTAATTCTAGAATGTATCTTAGCCAGTTCCATCGACAATCGAGAGTATAAATTATTAATATTGTTGTAGTTTATGGAATGCAGCTGATTATTACTTAAAAATGTTTCTATTTCATACTTTATTTTAGTTACGGATAGGCTTTCAACGTAATAAGTTTTTAGTGTTCGTAACAAACTAGTATTTCTAAAGTCACAGTTGGAGAAAGCTCGTTCTCTTATTTGTTGTTATCTAAAAATCTTATACCCGTATGAGATTTCAAGTGAAGCCGGTGTAGTCGTGAAAGCGTAACTGACAGACAGAACTATTTTCTAATCTATAATATTAGTATGAATGTGGTTGCTAACAATGTTCTGTTATATTCCAGGTCCCCATCGCGAGATGGCGGTGGACGTTCCGGACAGTTTCATCGGCCGTAACAAGACTCCACCTCGATATCCGCCCCCGCGACCCCCGCAGGTACGCCTCCGGACCTCCAGGGATGACGAACCGCTTCTCTCTTCCGGTGGCAGCTCCACAAGCTTTGGTTCCAAGCAATCTGTCCTCCATAATACAGCCCCAAGCTCCGATGGATCTGGATCCTTCAAAAACAATAGCACCATAGAATTATTGTCCCTCCCGCAAAGCTCAGATGGTTCTGGAAGTTTTGGAAGCAAAAAGAGCAAAGAATCTTCAGAAACAGCCAAATGTGGAGATTTACATTCGGAAAGATCAGATTCAGTAGCATCGAATACGACCCACAACTTGAGTGACCACAAAATCCAACTGCTCATTTCGAACGGAGAGGATTCTTTATTAGATTGCAGGGAGGGTGTCACTTACTCAGCTCGGACGGACTCTGTCCTGATCAGAGAGGCTGTCTACGCTTCGTACAAGCTGCCTCCCGGGTTCGACACGACGCCTGTACTCCTCGGCAGAGAAGTGGCGGTCGATGTTCCTGAGACTTTTGTTCAAATCGTGAAAACCACTCCTAAGTACCCCAGTACTGTGGACAGAAAGAGCGTAGCGTTCCAGGTAATGGGCACATTGCTACGCATGCTTGTCATGGGACATTGAGGATAGAAAATACTTGTTTGGAATGGGTATATTTTGGGTATATTTTAGTTCCTGTAGTAATCCGGTCTTGTCCTAAAAAAATGGTTTTTACCCAAAAGTGGTCAATAGAAAATTACAATTTAAATATATCTAAAGGATATTATTTTGAAACCGTAAACAAATCACAAAAACAAAGCTCAATCTACTCTATGAAAAGTTGTACTTTCAATAATTAAGGATGAAACCATTGTCAATATTGCAGGAACTAAAATGGTTCATAGAATTGTGGGGGTAAAAATGTAGGTATTGGGTGAAAAAATTAACAACCTAACTAACAAACATAAAAGTATTTAGAACGAAGTACTAACATAGTATCATTAACATTGTGGTGTAAAGGTGAGATTATTCTTTGCGAAGGCTCGAAAAATCTCAATTCGATTCATCATGATAAGTGCTATTTCATCATGATAAGTTGAAATAATAAATCATTCATCATTTCCATTAAAACATTACAAACATCGATTTTCATGTCATCATAGCAGAAATGATTGAGAGAAAAATATTAAAGAAACATGCAAAAAAGCTATATTATTACTGGTACAATAAAAAAAAAGATATTTTATAGAATTAATAGGCATTCATGTTAAAAATAACATCAATCAGTGGCCTTTATGTCAATTACTGGACATAATAAATGTCTACTATTTGCTTTATCTAGACATATTATAGAGATCATTTCACGTAAAAATGGCAGATTCTGTTAAAGAATTTCTGACACCATGAAAAAAAACGTTCCTGTGTTGCGTGATACGTAAACCATTGGGTGATACGTCTGTACGTTTGCCCCTATTACATAAAAAAATGCATATTGCCATCATCCAGAGAATTATGCCAGTCTTAGAAATTGTAACGTATCTAATTATTCGAAATCTTATATTACACTTCATTTAACTAAAAATTATAATAATCTTGATTTCGTCTTTTATATAACGCAGGTAACTGTTCTCCCTCCCTCTTGATCCTGGAAAAATGGCAAAACTCACTACACTGACTCTCACTGCAGTCGTCCATGGACATGTCCATAAACGATAACAATTACTTTCCGAAAAATGCTCTAATATAATCATATTATAAACATCAGTATTGGGTATTGGTAATATTCACATCTCGTCACGAAACGTAGAACCTTATCTATATTGCCGTCGAGATAAGGCAATTAGCTGACGACATTCCAAACAACAAATAGAATTACTGATTAGCCTGCTACACTTCACCTTAACCTGCTTTTTTAAATACAGTCATGATTTACAATCCTGTTACGATAGTTATTTTATCATCAAATGAATAATAGAAGCAACAACAACTATGGAAACTAAGGATATGAAACTAAGAAATATTTATTTAAATTAAATTTTTCATGTTTCCTTCCCACTATGATCATGGAGCATGTCACTAGGCTGCCGTGGTGTAGATCACCATGCTGCATTGTCTGCATTCGCAATGAGTATGGTAACTAACACTCTCTTCATCATGCAAGACAGAGTCACTTCAGCAGGTCCTTTATAAAATAAGTGAGATGTGAATTTAAGTCTTCTGGTTAGAAATGGGGACTTGAAATACCATAGTCCTGATCCCCCATAAATAAATACCCCTGAGGCACGTGGTGGTTGTTTTTATATCATATACCCATTAATCTTGATTTAGTATGGAATCCATACCCCGTCACTAAAAGAAAAAGAAGCCGAAAGCTGATTACTCCATATTAAATATGAGAACCACATACTTTAATCTCTTAACTGAAAGTATAAAAAGTTAAACTTAAAAATTTTAGATACCATTATTTTGTTTTAAATAATCACGGCCATTTTCACTTGACAACTTATTAAAAATGGAATATATTTTTTTTACCACGTCTATTTTCGAAAAATAGTTTCTAACATTTCGACACTTTTCCAAGCGACACAATCAGCCTTAATGTCGGAAACTAATTCTCGTATATAAACTTGGTAAATACCCCATTTTCTCTTAGTGATCGTTTCATTTTTATCATTCATTTGATCACCTCATTAAAATAATTCATTATCACGCTTCCAGCACTTAACGCTCTTTCTGGTGCGAATTTGACAGTTGAGTCCCTGAAGCTTCTGGAACTGGAAAGTTCAAATACATTTGAACCGCATTTGGCTGTTTCTGTTGCGGATCTGCTGAAAATGTTAACATCATCGAACCTTCTAGGTTGAATGAGGAGTTTTGTATGTTTGACGTCGTGGGCAAACTAATTAATTACTAAATCTACCTTAAAAATTATTTATACTCTTCTTTAAATCTAAGATAGATTTTTTATTTATTTATTGTTCATATTTATTTTCATCGATTCTGATAAGTTATATTTTTTCTTATATTTTAATTTTCTTTTACTTTACTTAAACTAAAATTTTATTTTTTACAATATTTAACTAAATAACATCCTAATAACCATGGAAAATAAAGTCCTACAAAACAATCAATATTCGTTCATATAACTTTTTTTTTTAAATCTATACTATTTAACAAACTTCCTCTTAAATCTCTGCCTTATCACTTTTATGGTTGAGAACGTGTGGACAAGGTCTTAAAGTTATTTCTAGAAAGTGTTCCTTAACAATAAAGGAACTTATTCAAATTACCACCGTATCCCAAACGATTTCCCACATGAGTAATTGGTCCCCTCAATATCTCAGCTATATTCAAATTGGGAGCATAATCAAAATGCGGGCAGATCCCAACCTACCCGAGGGCCTCTTAATGGTAGAAATATTGTGGTATTATCCTTCCTACATTACCCTCTACCCTATCGCGTTTATCTCCTGTAAATATCCCAATGATATGAAATACTACATAATTTTATGTCGATGATTCCTTTTATACGTTTATTTCATTACATTTACGTCCATTTTACATGGGCTTTTACACCTAAAACCTTTTGTAATTTAAATATCAAAGTTATAACGACGATATTATGTTTTAATATGTTATGTATATCTTCTATCCTTTACTGTATTTATTCTCATTAGGATTGTAAAAATGTCGTTAACAATTGTTTGCTTTTCAGGTTCCTAAACTCTAATGTTCATTAATTTTCTGTAGTATTAAGTTTTATATATTTATTTGCATGTCGGGAATACGTATATATAAGAAATAACATTGTTTATTTAGTGTATGTGGAATTTTTTGAATGAGTTTTACTTTGAAACATATACTGAGACTGCCTATTCTGATATGGCCAAAGCGTCTCAATCTAGACGTTTGACCGTATTTTTAACCGATTTCAAAAGATACGTTGCACTACGAATTAGATTTTATTTTCAAATGTCACCGTAATACTACTTTCTTGAAATGAGTATACTTCAGCATCTAATTTATTTTTATATATATTATATTTAATTAAACTAAGGTATACGCGAAAGTTAATAATAGGTAGACGAAGTAATAATAAAAGGACCAATCTATCTGTTTACCAAAATTTAATTATAATCCGTTTAGTTGTTTTGCCATGAATGCGTAACAGACAGATAAACAGAGCACCTTTCGAATTTATAATACTTATTTATATGAATTGTTTTCTTGTATAATCTGTTTGAATACTAATCAAACTACCCTTAAAGAAGAACAATAAAGATGATTTATTTTAATCAACTTAAGGAGTTCTCAAAACATAGGGATGGCATCTTAGAGGATGTTTTTTTAACTTAATAAAACTTATGCAATAAATTCTCATACACTAGACAACAGGATAGCAGTTGGGTAATTTATACATCTGTTTCTTGGACTTCTTGATTTTATTTTGGAGATGTAATTATGTTCAGACGCTATTTTATTATATTATTAGACTTTGTACTTCTATAGCTTAGTAAAATGCATGTCTTATATTAATTTTAAAATAACAGTTTAATTTAGAGTATGTATTAAATATAAACGACTATTAAATGCGCATAATTCCGTTGGATTTTTCTAGTAGTAATGGTAGGTATATTGTTTACTGTAGTTATTAGTAGATTAATAAATAAATATTCCGGACATCTAACACACAACGCCATCTAGTCCCAAGCTAAGCAGAGCTTGTGTTATGGGTACTAGACAACTGATATAAATACATATATACTTTTTTTTTTGTAAATACATACATATTATACATAAAAAACACCCAAACTCCGAAACAAATATTTGCAGATCATACAAACATTTGGTCCGACTCGGGAATCGAACCCGAGACCTCAAGCTTAGCAGCCGCATACGCTACCACTACGCCACACGCCAATCAGACTTAATACTGAGTTAAAATTTAACGGATTATAAACCTTAGATAAACATGCATTTTACAATTGCCTTGTTTACAAACTATATTTGCATATTTTCAATTTTCGGTTGCAATTTCTAAAATTTAAAAAGTTAAATACTCGATGGATACCTAACGAGATTGTAAAATGTCGAAAGATTGTCAACTTGGTCGGTCTTACAGTATGCCGTTCTGTGGCCATAGAGTGAGATTAGGTTAGAACTTCTTTAATTAATTACAAATTCATTTTACTGCCACAACAATTTTATGTAACTAATTCTAAAGCTATGAGGTACATACAAAAATAACTTATATTCGACTACAAACGAATTAACAAACAAATATGGCGGCGCGGGACATAATATGCTGTTCAACCAATCAGCGCGCGAAATGCGATCCGTCTCAAACCATATTACAATGTCACCTCGCTAAATAATAATCTAATTAAAAATAATGCGTTAAGTTGTAAGTAGTCTGTGATGGTTCACAATATTTCGACAGTGAACAATCCTGCGAGATATATTACAACCAAACGGTTTTGACAATCTGACAGTAATAGATACATTATTTTTGTTTTTTTTTTAGTAAAAGATCGCACACAATGTTATTTTATTTATTTAAATGCTAAAAAATTTGTCAGAGCTTAATGACGATACAATACGATTAAACCTTAAAACATAGAAATATCTGTTTTGTTCAGAAAATTTGTAAAATATGCATTTAGGATGATTTCTCTTAAATTATTTACACATATATAGTTTCAGTGTACAATACTTTCAGTTCCCATTATGTAATACGTGATTTTTAGACCTATTCTGGTATTTTTAATAATGACCTCAATTTGTAAAAATCCAACACGACTTAAAATTTCTAAACATTTGCATTCTTACAGTCTTACTTTGAATGTTTGTAAAAAGCACAAGTCAAAAAAAAAATTGTATTACACGCTGAAAATATTTCGTAAACTTCAGTAACTATGTCTAAAAATGCAAAAGTTCGTTCAGTTTTAACCTTCTTATCACTCACAGCAGGTCAACGGCACTGCCAAGACTGTTGCTCCGGCGGTACCTCCTCGAGACTCCGGAGGCGTAGCCCCTCCGCGACCTCCAGCACACGATGTCACTAAAGACCAGATGGACTCCATCAAGAAATATCAAGTAAGTGTCTTTTCTTATCACATTATTACCGAAATATTTTATTGAACACGATTAACTAAACACGGAGAGTAATGTATTCAGGGTTCGTGTGTAGGAACTAACTTTCTTTAAACCACAGTAACTCCTAATACACAGATTATTGAAATATTCTCGCCGTTTTTTCTAATTTACCTATTTGCTGTCATTAAAATGTGAACTTATGGCATCTATATCATTCCGTTAATAGATACATAAAATATGTATGTTTATACCATCCCGATTGATTCTGCTTTTCCTTTATTTGAAAAAAAAAACAATATGGCGACTGTTTGGCGCCTTTTGAAAAGGAAATCTTCGACTAATTTTAATGTGGGACATTTTTTTGATGTTATTTTTATTACTATTTCTTATAATTACTACATTTTTTAATTGGATGGACCGAGTTTGTGATAAGACTAAGTGTTGTTACAGTACACAAAGCTGTAGGGTTGAGAATTTTTATTTATTATTATCTGGGACCATTTCAGGATACGTACGTTCTATGAAAGCCACCGATTATATTTTAGAATGATCAACTGCCTCGTTGGCTCAGTACCGTATGCGGCTGCTGTGCTTGAGGCCTCGGGGTCAATTACCGGGTCGGACCAATTGTACGATCTGCAAATATTTCTTTCGGAGTTAGGGTGTAGACATTGTGACTGGTAGAAAATACCATTGGCCAGAAGTGTATGATGTATTAAATAAATAACTAATATGCTATGAGTCAATCTAGCTGTCAGAATACAAGCCACTACTACTTAGCTAGGACCTAAATCGCGTTGTGTGTCAGTTGTCCGAATTATTAAAAAAAAGTTTATCAGTGAACTGAGGTATGTCTACAAGATAGATCAAATAAGCAGTACGAGGCGACTACTCAACAATGCGTTGTGTTGGTCTGTGTTTTATCTACTAATGTATAATTTTATAAGTTGTGGGGTCTTTACTGGGCTTGTATGTGTTAGACGGTACTGTACAATGTTTTCAGCAGCAACAACTGCACTGTTGCCGGTTATGGAGTGATTATTATTTACGTAGTCAGGATGGTGTCGTTGTGCTTATAGAAAGGTTATGTTAATTATGATTGCATTGGACAGAATAGCAGCGGCTGGCTTGCTACGCGCATTGTTATCCCTATGCTCAGTCTAAGACCCTTTTTTCTTTTATTTTAATCATCTTTCAGATATATGAATTACTAGCTGACCCACGCAACCTCATTCGCTTCTTCTATTGCTCGTAGCGTGAAAATTTCCTCCCGTTTTTAAAACTTTCGTCGTTGTTGCTTCGCTCCTATTAGTATTAGCGTGATATTAGCCTATAGCCTTTCTCGATAAATAGACTATCCAACACAACAAACAAACAAACTCTTCTACTTTATATATTAGTATAGATATACGTGAATTACAGATTATAGCAATCAAGATCGTAAACATTATTTACTTTCAGAGACTGCAAAAGGAAAACCTTCAAAGTAATATCGTGTCTTAATATTCTAATTAGCGTGAATCGTCGCTGACAACAACATTATACTCGTATAATATCTAAAGAAAGATCATTTGTCGCACAATTGTTGCGATATCATCCATTGTCTCAGTTCCTATTGTTTATACCTTTTCAACTGACTTAAATATTAATATTAGCCCTTGAATATCTGACAAAGGAACATTCAAGCAGATTTTAACCATCTCGATAACGAATTATCTGAAATCCAGACATGTTTTTGTATGAAATTCGGTTTGATGACATTAAAATTATGGATTGAAAAATGTCTAGTAGGTACTAGCTGCGCCCCTCGGGTATTGATGTACTCTTACAACAACAATGGCGGATAGCACCGCATTTGTTTTGTGTCTAATTTTTGAAGAAAAATGACTTTGATGTTATTACAACATCAATAATTTTTTAAATGACATTTTATGATGATTGACATAATTAGAAAAGTTATTCCAAACCATCATAATTATATTTGGTGTGTTAGATAGTTTAATTACATACGAGATTGTCAAAAGCGATAGATTATAGTCTATCTCGCGAGATTGTAAATTGTCGAAAGACTGTGAACTATAACATACTGCTTACAATTTAACATATTTTTTTATTTAGATTATAATATGTCGAGGTGAAACCTTCAAATTGTGATATGGTATGCGACGGATCGCATTTCGCGCGCTAATTATTTGAACAGATTGGTTCTATTGGTTTTTAATTCGTTTGTTGCCGCATGTAAAGTATTTTTGTGATTATAAATCAATTTAATTCCGAAAATACCTCCCAACTTTAGAATTAGTTACATAAAATTGTTGTGGCAGTAAAATGAATTTGTGATTAATTAAGAAATTCTAACCTAACCTAACTCTATGGCCAAAGAACGGCCAATCAGGGACAGTTGACAATCTTTCGACAGTTTACAATCCCTCTAGGTAGATTATAATCTAAGGATATTCACAATATTACGGTTATATATGATTGCAATACTTTTGTGAAACTATTTGTGTGTTTTATATGATCACACACAACATATAAACAATCTTTAGGATCTTTGGATTTAGGCCTCTTCATAGAAATCAGTTTTTGGCCATCACCTCGCTGGTCAGACGGATTAGTGTAAGGCTTGCTTCAAGTTTTTATTTGGGTGGTGACTATTGGTGGTACTGATATTATCAATCCGCCACCACACAGAGACGTACTGCGATTAAGTACTAAACTATATAAAATATAACCATCTTTTGCGAGCGGCTCCGCTGCGTGTTTGTTGGTTGTCGCAGCAAAGAGAAGCCAATGTTCTTTCCCATAAATCAAAGTATCTCCATTACAAATTTCATTAAAATTTATGCAGTGGTTGGACAGACAGACACAGTTAATTTCGCATTCATAAATATAAGAATGAATTTGTAGGCCATGGAGAAACGACAAAAAACATCCCCATTTTTGCAATATCTTCTGTTCCTCCTTGGCTCGTTTAAGTCATAGCATAATGTTACATAGTGTATAATCTTCCTTGATAAATAAGCCATCTAGCACTTAAAGTTTTTTTGATTTCAACCCAGTAGTTCTTGAGATTAGAAACTTTAAAAACTCTTGTGATTCATTACATTAGTACAGATTATACGTTAATGATATTATGTGCGAGTATTAATAATGTCCATCATTGATTTAACTTTACTCAAACCAGGAAACAGTAACAATATATTCATTATGTTCTTAGAACTTCGCCAAACCGCAGCGAGATATGGATTTACCTCTTATTCAAGGTCTTTTAAAACATACGTATAACGTTATTTAAATTAAATGTACGACGAAGCCAATGTTACTAGGTATAAGATTTATTGAGAACGGAATTTCCTTTTTAGACTTCTTAGTTCTTCTTCTTCTTTCGATGAAATGGCAACCAGCTAATCAGATATTTCTGTCAATTTTCAAATCTTAAGTCTTCCTCGTAATGAATTTAATGAAGAAGAATATAAAAAATGTGGATGAGATTTATCTCATCCACATTTTTTAGATCATTTTTCTGTTTTTCGAAACACGGTCTCCGTTTTAACGGAGACCGTGTTTCGAAAAACAGAAAAATGATCTCTCCATATAATTATGTAGTTTTGCATATAGGTATATTTTAACAACGTCATTGCTAACGGAAACTTTACCACAATCTAAATCATATTATCTGAGGCATTAAATATTGTAAAATTTATAAGAATTTGTATAGTTTACGGACTCGGCGAAGAAAAAAGGAATAGAAAACAATTTCTTATACTTAAAAAAGCAGTTAGTTTAAAAAATCTCTTATTCTATTTATTCTAAGATAATTAACCATGTTCATTTAATGCACGGTTGGCCTAGTGGTTTAAACGTTCACTACTGCGCCAAGTGCCGTGGGTTCAAATCCCACGTGGGACATCACTTTGTGTGATCCACAAAGCGTTGTCCTGAGTCTGGGTGTTATTTGTGTCCGTTACATGTATGTTTGTAAAGTCCCCCGAGACACAGGATGTATATTCCTAATGCGGGAGTTGTCTTTTAAAAAAAAAAAAAAAAATTATCTTCACGTACGGCCCGTCGTGCTAAAATCAGCGTGACTCTACTACCAAAATATTTTAACGAATTAAAATAATAATAAATAATAATAATAATAATAAACTTTATTCTCATTAAAATGATTACAGTTTCTCTTAACCTACTTACATTTGTTATAGTTTTTAGGATAAAAGAATTCATAGTGCAATGTAAATTGTAGGTACAGTGAGCGATATAAAAACACGAACTTTTAAATGCCTTCTTTTCACACTTAGCAAGATTGTACCAATAGAGTATAAATCATCCCATGGGTGGCTATTACAGATTACACACATAGCACGATAAGGCCGCAAATCGTTAAAGCCACTTAACATTGCTAAACTCTTACTGTTTAAAATATTTCTCATGTTAAATTAAAAGTACACAACTTAAATATACAGAACATATATTATAAAGTAATTTTAATATAAAAATGATTTAAAGATAAATTTAATGCGCTACCGTAATACCTTACGAAAGTGTGCGTATGTCGTAAACATACCCAGCGAAACACAAAATATAGTTTTTAAAGAAGGCTCTATAAATTTCAAACAATATATCGTTATATTTCGAATGTTACCTAATAAATTTCGAATGTTAGAATTATAATTTGTAAGAAATACTATATTTAAGTTGGGCAATTAACTGCCATTCATCATATTTATGTTGCCGTCTGTACCCCGTAGTACACAAGTTTAATTAAACAGTCTAACAACAAAGCGAAAAACGTGAGTCGTTTATTCAAATTTATTATTATTAAAATGAATTATTAATTTATTTTACACACGTGGAAATAATTGCGTTATTCTTTGAAAATATTCACGTAACATGTATTATTGTGCGTGATATTTTGAAATTAAGACAACATTGTATCTTACGTTAATAATGTGGCGGCGGCCATTTTGGTTTTTAGTTATAGATGCCGCAACACGGTCACAGTTTCATTGTAATATTTTTAATTAGTTACAAACACAAGTAGAATAGAATAAAATAATCTTTATTGTACACTAGATAAAACAATTTACATAAAAATAATGCATCAATTGACAGACCATGTACAAATGGCGGTTTTTGTTGTTAAAATTTATGATTATGTCCTTATTTTTTTGTATTTATTTGTACCACTATAAATAATTAAATACCTAATATTTTTTTATCCGGTTATCCTGAAATAGTAAAGTATAAACTTTTTGCAGGTTATTTCTGGAGAAGAAAAACTAAAAATCTTATATATAAAATTCTCGTGTCACGGGGTGCGTAATCGAACTCCTCCGAAACGGCTCGACCGATTTTGATGAATTTTTTTGTGATTATCCGGTATCTATGAGAATCGGTTGTAATCTATTTTTCATCCCCCTAAATGTTAGGGGTAGTCCACCCCTAAATTTTTTTTTTTATTTTTTTGACAAAATTTTTAATTTCTATTTTTTTATGATGCAGCATTAGAAAATACATACAACCCTAGATTTTCAACCCTCTACGATCAACCCCTATTTTTCCATCGAGATTTTTATTGACCCACCTCTACAACATATATTCCCTTTTACGGCAAAGCAACGTTTGCCGGGACAGCTAGTAACCTTATATAAAACAAAACTTATTTTTATTTCTTTGTTTTCTATATTCGTTTAATTAAAATGTAGTTTATGCATATTAAAATATACGTAAAGTATTTTATTTTAATTTAAGGTTGGAAATTACTTTTCACAGATTTTAATAAGACCAAAAGGTTTCTGATAAATGTACAACACAACACACACAACCAAATGTTCACTTCTTTTCAGCCTTTCAGTAAACACCTTTGCGCCGGACCTTTAAGAGGTAGATTCTAAGTTAAAATCCTCTTTGTAAGGAAAAGCGTGAATGTACGAAGTTATATCACCAATTAATCATAACTTTTACCCTGGGAGAGCCACGTTTTGGCATGCATGGGCCGGCTCGACCGGAGTGATACCACGACCTCACAGAAAACCTGTGTGAAATAACGCTTGCGCTGTGTTTTACCGTGTGATTGAGGATATCGGAGGCCCATATCCCAACCCCTCCCCTCATCCCCCAAAGTCCGGCAACGCACCTGTGATGCCTCCGGTATTGCTTTTACTCTTACATCACAGATCAACAGCCTTTTATAGTCCACTACTGGACATAAGCATTTCTTTGAGAAAGGAGTTTTGTTTGCTGCTTGTTACATAATGATAGTGTTTTCAGCTGGGTGCAAACGAAAAACCGCACTACCGAAAGCCCTTTTTTTTTGAAATTGACAATACTTATCTATACTAATATTATAAAGCTGAAGAGTTTGTTTGTTTGTTCAACGCTAATCTCAGGAACCGGTGGTCCGATTTGAAAAAAACTTTCAGTGTTGAATATTCCATTTATCGACCAATAGGAGCGGAGCACCAGTGAAGAATGTTTAAAAAACGGGCGAAAGATATTGCGCTACGGGCCATGGTAGACTTAAACGAGGTTGCGAGGGTCAGCTATTGGCTAAATATGACTTTTTAGTAGTCATCGTCTTCCTAACCTTTATTACTCCCAAGATTATTTAGGGTCGACTACTAGTTCAACCGGTTTTACCTGAATATCAATTTTTAAACGGAGTGACTGACATCGGACCTCGGATCGGTGAACTGAATTCGAAAATTGAACTAGTTGTCAGTATATGTGAGGGTATGACTTCCAAATTATGATTGTCATAGTTTTTTTATGACAACCGGGACCGACTTACATAAATCAAATTATTTTCTTAACCAATAGAATTTCTCTTGTTAATACAGAAAGTAATGAACAATAAATTAAGCCCTTGGAGATTTTTCTATAAAACGATTTGATCCCGAAACTCTCGAAGTCAGGAACGTAGTCCGTGGCCTAGAGTGGCTAAGTACCTAAGATTAATACGAGTATTTCATGAATGCTTAATTCATGGCTTAATTTATAATATTATGTTAAATCTAAGGAGCTACGCAATGCGTCTCCAAGCTTTATAAAGCTTTTATAAATTGGTTCTCGCTTCTACTGAATACAAGGATACCACAAAACGATATTTTCTTGGAAATTATCTCCTTTCAAATATTTTGTAATAACTAAGGAGTTGATTTAACATTATAATATATATATAATATAAAATTCTTGTGTTGCGGTGTTTGTGGTTAAACTCCTCCGAAACGGCTTGACCGATTTTCATCAAATTTTGTGTGCATATTGAGTAGGTCTGAGAATCGGACACCATATATTTTTCATTCCGCTAAATGTTAAGGGTAGTCCACACCTAATTTTTATTTTTTTATTTTTATATAATTTTTTATTTTTTTATGATACAGCATTAGAAAATACATACAACCCTGAATTTTCAACCCTCTACGATCAACCCCTATTTTTTCATCGCGATTTTTATTGACACACCCCTAAAATATATATTCCTTTTTATGGCAAAGAAACGTTTGTCGGGTCAGCTAGTAATATTAAAAAAATCTTGTGTCGCTGTGTTTATTACCAAACTTCTCCGAAACGGCTGGACCGATTTTTATAAAATTTTGTGTGCTTATCGGGTAGGTCTGAGAAACGGCCAACATCTATTTTTCGTACCCCTAAATTATAATGGTGTGATAGCTGAAATCTATAAATATAAATCTCTAAGGCTTAGAGTATGTTTTTTTTTCATTATATAGGGGGCAAACGAGCAGACGTATCGCCTGATGGTAAGCGATTACCGGCGGCCATGGACACCCGCAACATCAGAGGCGTTACAAGTTGATTTTCAAAAAAAAAGTATACATGTATTTATATCAGTCATCTAGTACCCATAACACAAGCTCTGCTTAGCTTGGGACTAAATGGCGTTGTGTGTTAGATGTCCGAAATATATTTATATTTATTTATTTAGATATATCTTTCATTTAGGTGACCTGTCAGTATTATTTTTATAAAATAAATTTTCTTGTTCTACCTTTCAAATACATATTTAAAAACATTTTATTCTTACCTGCCTGTCTCTATTTGGCTTACAAATCGTATTCTAAAATTTGCTATTTTTTTAGATTCAATATTAATCACACAGTTCACACCCTAATTTCATTTATTTACTGTTTTTTCATCTCAGTTTTTTCATCACAGTGACAGGCCAACTATGGCCTGTCACTGTGACCGGCTTAGTCCTGATTTCGTTTTAATTCTCTATCTGTATTTAGTATCTATTTATTTAGTGAATTCCTTTTGTTAAACAGACTTGCCACAAATGTTGCCACACAAGAAAAAAAATCCGTTAATCGCGCAACAACATCGCATTTACGAGATTGAAGCAACAACTGGTTATATTTAACATTAAGAAATAAAAATTCATTTCAAATGAGTTCCTAAGGCGTGGATGTGGTTCTTTTACAATTTACAACAGTTATAATTTTGTCGAACGGGCATTCGCTTGTGGACAATAAATGAAGAAATTGCTAATATGATATGCCTGTTAATTACACGCTATGAAACCGTGATTCAAAGTGAAAATATATGTTTTATTTAGTAACACATACGTGTAAGTCTGATGATAATATTTTCACATGGATGTGAATTGCGAATGATGATTATTAATGTGTTTTTATAAAAACAAGTGTGTACGAATTATGTAGGCATATTTGTCTTCTGTACCGTAGGGGTCAAATTTTAGTCGCAACTTTTCCTACTAAAAATAACGTTTTTAAAATGCAGATATTCTATTTTTTCTCTAGTTGACTGGTAAAGAACTGTGCTTGAACTAAAATTCATAATGTAAACTATCGTTATATGATAATTATATAAATATTAATTCACCATGCTATACCTATTGATGACATTTATTTACAAATCAATAATGAAACAACGCAATTTTATAATAAATCTAGCGGACCTAGAAAACGTTCTTTCCATAAAAAAAAAGAAATTAGGGGCGGGTCACTCTTACCATTTTGAGGTATGAAAAATAGAAGTTGGCCAATTCTCAGACCTACCTAAAATGCTCACAAAAATTCATGAAAATCGGTCCAGACAGTTTTGGAGGAGTATAGTAACTAACATTGTGACATGAGAATTTTATATATATGTAGCAGTGTACAGTGTACAGTGGCAATTGTCCTTTATTAATAAGAGAAAAGTCAATATAAGAGTACACTCAGACATTATGTCTGTGGTACCTAAATGCAGATATTTTGACTGTATATTTGATACACATATATTTGATACAAAATCATAACCCTCTTTTGACTTTGCTGTAGTCGGGATAAAAGTAACTTTTTAAGTACATTGTGATGAATGATAACAAAATCTTCTGTAGTCCTTCGTTTTCATAATTTAGGGTAAGATTTTTTTTATTTAAATCTGCCAACTTAAAACCTTCAAAATATAATCGTATTGCTTGTAGCCGCACTAAAACAATATATATTTGATTATTGGTTTACAATAAAGACTATTCTGTTATCGTAACCTCACTGACCGACATTCACAATTGGATTAAGACTGAAGAATTCCAAAGTATTGCTGTGGCAGTAGTCCGTTAAGAAGTACTGCCCGTGGCACCATCACTTTATAAAGAATTTACCTTAAATATTAATTTTAATTATTTTGCTTGTGGAATTTAAATAATAAAATATGGAGGGCTTTATTTTGGGAAAGGTTGAAGAGATTTACATCCAACGTTAACAAAGCCATATTGCTATATTCAAAATATTTATAAAAAACTGTTACAACATATTACTATGAATAACGTTATATGCTTTTTTAGAGTTGCTAATATTTTTGCATTCGTATTTAGTCTGTCGGCAGGACTCCTAATGGTTCTAAATAACATCACACTGTTGCAGAACATACATAGGTGGTAGTAACAACATTTTATGCATTTCAAAATGGGTAAAACTTTCATTCTAAGAAGTTTTAATTCAAGTCTAAACAAGCAACAGAACGTTTTTAAATATATTATAAAACCCTTTTTCAATTTTTGTAATCTGTCAAATGAAAAAACTTCAAAATCTACTGATAGTTTAAAACATCGTATTGCATAAGGTAGAAAACTGTGACACCAGTTTACAATTAATTATAACATAATGTATACTATTATGCTATAATTTATACAGAAACCATTACTGGATAATTACAAAAATTATATTACGTGGTATAACCTTAATATGAAATTTATTATAATTAGTGTTGCCACAAATACGTTTGGTTTGCTTCTCATATATTGTCAAACAAAGGATTTCTTGGCGTACAATTTTGTTTACTTGTTCTTCCTACGCTTTTTTATGTCTTATATACCCCCGACCCCGACTGTATTTCCACAGTTTTTCACCAAACTAAATCTTGTAAATAAAAAGCTTCTGTATTTATGTACATGTGTATAACTAAACAGGTTTCTGATTGATATGGTTATTGGTACCTACTATTCTCTTCTCGAGGACTATTCTTAACCATTAAGTTTCAACCTAAGTGCGTCGTATTAAAACACATCTGTTCAGTCGTTTAATGACAATGAACAATAAATAAAAGACTATTTGTATGATGTAGTTAGGTAATGCAGTTTTAGTATCAGTTTAAGACATTTCATTAATACATTATTCATACAATATTCACAATATCACATACAAGTGATCCTAAGATTTACGTCCTCGTATGCAGATTTATACACAATATGTACTCGTCATAAACTTGGCTTTATATAATTTTCCCTTTTTTTCTTGTCTCCTGATTAAATTCACTGAATGTTCCAAGAGAGTTGAACTGCCTTTGGGATTATGCCAAGCGTCAAACATCGATGCTTTAAGTTCTTTGTTTAAGAAATATGTATAGGGTCTGCTAGATTTGTGGACATCGCGTACAGACTTTGAATTATAGAAAATAGGGCCACATGCCTCTATGCATTGAATAACGCAGTAAGGTGTATCATTTATTGCGTTTGAAATCATTATTGATTAATATTGAAAGGTGACATAACATAAAAACTGGTTTATGACTTATTAAACTTTGAAAACTTTTAAAATTTTTGGTATTCCAAAGCTACTGTAATGTTGTGTGACAATTTTAAGTGAAAGAACCGTATTTTATCTATTATACCAAAAATACTAATATTACTCAAAAGAATCCCATTGTACATATTTTATTATAATCCCTCATTAGTGTTCAAGTTTCTGATTCCTCATCTAATAACAGGGTGTTTATTAAAAAAGAGTACCTACCAAGAAGGCAAAACATTGAAGATTTTGTATAAAAACAATGAAGGTAAAACAGATTACTAAGCACCCATTTTGTAATTTCAAATTTTGTAAAAACCAAAATTTGATTAAAAGAAAAACTTTTCTTTTCTTTTTTGGTCAAAAACAAAGTAAATCTCTTCTAAGCGCTAGTCCCCAGGCTTATTTTTAAATCACTGTTATGAATTAAAGAGAAAAACGGTAGCAGTACTGTATATTAAGAACCATACATTATTTTATCTTAACTAAGAATACTTCTCGGCTTTAAACGCTTTGTATGTATAACATTCTCTGTGTTCATAATCCATTGTTGCATTACTCGTATCAAGGAGACAGATTATAACATCTAACACAATAGTATCCTTTGTGTTAACCTATTCACGTGAGATTAACTACACATAGGTTCCGAAATAAATCATAACACCATTCAAATTGCCACCTTCCGAGCACACTAGCAGAACAGATTGCTTACTAAACACAGTTCCTAGAGGGCCGGCCGACCAACTTACTACGTCACTACGCCAGTTCGGCTCCCGCGTTTGGCGTGTGATCACGTGTCGCGCTGCGAGTGTCAACAAAAATACGGAGTTCATGTGACGTGTTTGTTTTACTTGTGAGTGTTTGTGTGTGTGTAGTTTGTTATTATTGAATGTCAGTGTGATTGTTCATTGGGTAAATAATGTTTTTGTTTTGTGCATTCATAATTTTGTGGGTAATTTAGGGGATTGGTTACTGTGCGTGTAGGTCATAGACTATCAGCCTGTCGTTTACTGTGCTTAAGTTGTTTTCAGTAGACGTGTGACACAGTGAATCCATTTAAAGGCAAAGAAATGTGTTTCCAGTCAAATAACAACATTTCATTTATTATACAACTGTAAATAATTTCGTTTCATTTGCAGATAAAGTCTAAATTATGAACGGTGTTATCAAAGAATCGCTATGAATATTAATTCTTGCCGCCTAAATATTTATTTGTTTCGAAAAAGTTAGGCTATTAATTAATCGTCCAGAAACGGGATTCGAAACGTTATTTTTAAATTGAAGTGGAAGTTGTTTTAATTAAAATGTGCGAAATATTTGCGAAATCTGTGTCGCACATAAAATTTATCTCACTTTCGATTTTATTCGATGAAAAGTTTATACCGTGATTGTAATATCCATGTTTCTTTCGATTCAGAATAAATAAATGATCAAATAAATGTAGGTATTTATGCGATAATAATTTATTTTATAGTCAAAGTTTATCTAGCTCTCCTGAACGCATAAGTCATTTCGTTTATAGATAATTGTGGTTAAAATGGTCTTACGTTAGTATACTGCGTTTGAATAATAAAAACAACTTTCTCTATTTGACTGAGTTTAACTACAGATATATTCTGTGTATGCGTTTAGAAGTCTTTACGTTCCAATCACAACTTTACTGTTAGTTAGTATCCATAAAAGTTCATAAAACAATGTTAATGTGTGTAAGCTTCAAGCAAAACATTGCTAATTCCTCGATGTATTTCATTTTAAATAATTTGATAAATCAGCTTACATTACTAAAAATTTTGAAGGTTTGCATAACGCGCGAAAGATTCTCCAATTCCGCCACTAAAAATTTTGTAGGTAGTGGCTGTAGTTTTGTAAAAAAATGAGTAGGTATAATATAAACCAGTCTTAGACATACAAAGCATTAAGATAAGGAACTATTATATGGATATATATACATATATATCCTGCCCTTTGGGAGCAATACTTTTAAATTTCAATAGGACCAAACAGGAAACTCCCAAGTAAAGTAAATAAATTTGCCAATTTAGTTCATAACTCACATAAAGTAGTAAAAATTAAAAAAATTAGGCTATACAATAGAATTAAGAACCTCCCATCTTTTTTGCCGCCATTTATAAACATTTTTATTGATTAAATTTTAAGATAATTATATTGACACTTCCAGGTATTTTCGCTTATAAAACATTTCTGTTTGCTGACAACGTTTATACAGACACTGCTTATAAAATACCACGGCGCAAAGCTGTCAATAAGTTTGTTGACTTGGTTTATTTTTAAATAATAATTCGATGGTAAACTGCAAAAAATTATATACAACGTGGTATATTGGAACAGCACAGATAATTAACTTTGTATTAAGTTATTGTTCAAATTACTCATTCAATAACAAGCCGTGTGAATCAGTGTGTCATACCACAAAATACTCGTATGTTGAATTGTCGATAAGTACGTTGTCCCAGTAATTGAAGTCATACATTGTATGTCTTTGTACCTACATTTTATATTTTTTTAGTGGATAGGTATCTTCATTGTATAGCTGTTGTCACAGTTTGGTTTTTCCGTGGTATTTATATGTGTTTATTGAATAAATTTCTTGGGACGCAAGATGTTAGCTAAATTCGTACTCTATAATAATAAGTAGGTATAAATCATCACAATGAACGAGCCTTTTAAATTGTAGTTGACAAACACAAAACTTTTGATAGTATCTGCATTTTTTATTTACTTACAATAATTGTTTCGATCAAATACCATAGACGATGAAAGATGACGAATATTTAAAAACTGAATTTTATATTCCAACCTTCACGTTCAAATTTATTGCTTGGATAAATTTAAATTTGGAACCACTTGAACTGTCAAGAACTACTGTCATTTCAATTAAAAATAAAGCGTGTACGCAATGATGTGATTCATTTATTCTAATAAATGCGTAAAATGCATAGGTATAACGCACAGTGATACGTAAATATTGTGTGGTGTGAATCATAGGTTTTTATGGCATTTAATTCTTGTTGTAATCTTTCCTCCTTATTTGTTTCAAATGTAAATTATAGTGCTCAAAGCAAACAATGTTTCATATAGCCATAACCTTAAGATTCTCGTGTAATTACAAACTTTCGTCTTCTCTTTGGCTCTATAAAAATATGCAAACGTATAATGATATATTTACTGAAATAAGTCACATATTATATCATAAACCGAGTGTAGGTAGGATTTTCATAGAGTAAATAGGTTCTTTTGTATTTTCTAAAGGTAACTGAGTCCTATTATATCATACAATGGTTAATATAATAAGAAAAAAATTGGTCTATTGTGAAAATAAAAAAAAAAGCCTTTCAAGTCCTCGAATGTTCAAGAAACTACTTCTACAGGATGATACGAGTATATAATAGAACACTGTCTTGAACTTAGTTGTCACCTTAATTAATATATAGTAAAAACCTGCAAAATTAAATTGAACTAACAATATTTCTATCTCTTTCTATACCTACAGAAAAACATCAAAACTAGATATGTACATGTCTGTTCTTTTTTTCAAATCAAAATTGTTTATTTTCCACGTTTTAAGTTATTAGTTATGAAATAAAGTTATTGTATGATACAAGATAACATTTACTATCTCTTTTTTGCTTGGGATGTTTTGTATTCTACGTTTCACGTCATTAAACAAATTAAAAAACACATTTTAGTAAGTTTCTTCTATTGCCCGTAGCGTGAAAATTTGCCTCCGTTTTTGAAACATTCTTCATTAGTGCTCCTATTAGAATTAGCTTGATGATATAGAACCTATAGCCTTCCTCGATAAATGGACTAACCAACACTGAAAGAATTTTTCAAATCGGACCAGCGATTTATAAGATTAGCGCGTTCAAACAAATAAACAAACTCTTCAGCTTTATAAAACAAAACTAGCTCTTGTATTACGACAATTACTTCTAGATCCATTTTTTATAATCAAATATCTAATACTTTCGTATATGCTTCACTATACTTATTTCCAACATAAATTTCTAAAACACAAATTACTCCCCTAAACCTATTAATTCTACGATCTATGGCCCAATCCAATTTCAACGAGAAATATTTACGAGTTGTTTTGATAACTTATAAAACCCACCCTAATTAATTACTTCCTAAGATCCAATTTCGTAAAATACCCAAAGAACTTACGCCCTTTCTATATCAGACATGTAAACAGCCACCACTCGAATTACCGTCCATGGAAAGTGTTGCTTAACCTAAGTGTGTATTCTGAAACCTCATTACATAATCTAATTTTAACCCTTATCATTTTCCCGCTATGTACCTACAGCTATAAATATGAAACATTTGCTCTGAGTTATTGAATATTAACGAAGAGAGTGCTTAGAACCCAAAAAGCAAAACAAATTTGAAATGCGACCTTCTAATAATGACTCTTAAAATGATTCTGATAAGGTCGAAGTTTGTACTGAACATAAAGTGTATTTATTACAAAATCTATATGATAACTTGACACCTAACATATGGCACACTGATCCTAGTACCCGGTTATAGCATGACCTACCCGATTCATTTGTGGCGCTATATCTACCTACAGATATTAATCGATTTATACCAACACAATATTAGAAAAATGTTAATGAAAATCGATCCAGTATTTTAGTGAAAATATACACCCAATACATAATTACCTATACAAAGATAATATTATACGAAGTATTTATCGTAATTAACATTTTAATTTGCTTATAATTGAAGTAATGATTAACTTATATCTTTTAATTGTTACATAATATATTAATTAATGATTATATTCCGAGAACATTCGTTACATTAGCTACAACTAAGAAATGGGATCCTTAGTTAATTAACTTTGTTCTGTTAACTATTAATCATTGTCGCTCAAGTAGTTCCAGAATGTTCTTGTTAAATTACAAATGGCCTATAGTCTATACATAATTACATCTTTGAATGTAATGTCTATATGACTTTGTTTCCTAGCCTAGATTCATAATCATTCTACTATATGTTCAGAGATAAAGCTGATTTATTGAGCTTTTTCATACATATGAGTCAAAGTTACTGTACTCTGCCTGATGAAAAGCATAAGCGCAATCCAAGAGTCATGGTCACCACAATCATTGCGAATGCAGACAATGCAGCACGGTGACCCAAACTATGGCGGTTTATTGAGATACTTCTACTTCATGGGGCCTCCGGTCTCGCACTCACCAACGAAACACGACAGTACGAATGCCTTGGCATCTGTTGCTGAAACATCTTCAATATAGCAGGATGTCCTTCCTATAAATACTGTCGGCTTATGGAAAGATAGTTCGCGATGGTTCTTGCAAATATTGTAATGACGGCTCAATATAAAAAATAAACAAATTGAGTAATTCTATGGTTGTATATTATTTGATAATATTAAAGTACCTATCAAAATAATGTGTTTTATTGATCGAATAAGCGATTTATTTTTAATTTGTCAAGTTTGAGTATTACATCATTTTCATATGACATGATTTTAATAATATGCATACGAGTACATGCACAATAGTGTTGATTTTGGTACAAACTGTCTTAACAACTTGGCAAGGGTGCTGACTGTGCAAATTAATGGTATGCATAAACCGTTGTTTGTAAACATGTATCTCTATGTATGTGTTGCTCTAATGATATTAATAAACAGTATTATTAAAATTGTTGATTGGCTCCACCGGAGTGAAACCACGGCCTCACAGAAAACCGGTGTAAAGAGTGAGGATACTGGAGGCCCATACCCCATTAGCTTAGCTTTTGGAACTAGATGGCGTTGTGTTAGATGTCAAAAAAAAAACACGCAGTATTCTTATCTCTATCTTATCTTATATCTTTCTCAGTTCTTGTCACTACATCTGCTTCTGCTTCGTTATCTGCTACGAGCCACAAATGTCCTAACACCATCAGTCAATGTAATATTAAAAATAACTTGTCAATGAAAATCCACTATTTTTGTTAGCAGCTCATCAAATCTATGTGCATAATACAGGTGTTTTATAAAATGACAGTATGTATTTTGATTGCGTTGCAGAATCATGGTTGAATGAAAGTAAGTATTCAAGGCTTTTAGAGCACGTCGACATTTGCATTCAGACGTTCTATAGGGCTTATTATCTTTAGAGTTACTTGAATAGATTTTTTTAGAAATAAATAAAAAGTCGACCAGTTTTCACTATGAGTAAACTCGATCGAAATTTTCTATGATTGGCGCGGTTATGTCCAGATTTTTATGTGTGATATGCATATCACAGAGGTTTTAAAACAGTACACAAAAAGTCAGGTTAAATAAGGATAGCAGCAGCAGTTAAATAAATGAAACTCCCGGTTGTGTTAAGATATTATAATCATTGTAAATACCATTCCTAACAAAAATACTGTATGTACTAAAATCGCAAACAATTCACCTTTTATCGCATATACCAACTTGGAAAAATACTTTAACATCTTCTAAGTATGAGAATACACATATATCAAGTTGCAGAATTTAAGCTCACCATATCTTTAAACGAAGGCTTTCCACGTCGAGGCTACAGATATTTCAGTCCAAGGAATGAGGACATCCATCGGTTGCGTAACACCGTATTACTGCCGGCTTCATGCCCGCCATTCTACTCCCAATGATACCAACAATGTGGTTAAATATAGAAAAGGTCCCTCAGATAAAGGGACTTTGGTGATGGGTAATATTAGGCCCTACACGAACAGAGAAATTATAGCAGACAAGGTCGTGTGCTTTGTGTTGAATTGGTTTTCTGGAAATTACGGTTTATGAAACATTACTTTTGAGGGAAAATTGCTTATACTGCTTTTAAACAAAAGAGACAAGTACTTAGAGAGTGTATATAAGCATATATATATATATATATATATATATAAGTATTCGAACATTTTCCAAGCCCTAGACTTCGCTGTCTATGTACATTTTAAGTAGTTTCAAATAATACAGCGAAAGTATTGTAGTAGAATACAGTGTGGTAAGACAGGGTTGTAAATCTAGTTAGTAATTTAGTACAAATGTGGGTTACGACTGCTGTACAGTATAAGTAAGTGAAGCTAGAAGACATTCTCCAGAAAATACTGTTAATTTTACATTACACGGATTCAGTTGCGGGCAATTTAGATCCTGTTGTTAAATTTAGATGTGAATAGCAGGTCCATCTTTAATTCACGCCGCTGTGCCAGACATAAATAAAAGATGCTGCAGCGCTTGATAGCCGATAGTTGAAGCAATCTCTACTGTATATATTTCTGCAATACAAGACAGGTTTATCAAATAACCCTGCTCGAATTTCACCTTAAACATCCCAAAAGAAGCCTTGAAAATAGCAATAAATACGGATCCACTTCAATACGTCACCGCAAAAGGCACAGTTCGACTTTCACTTAAAGATCTTCGCATGAATGTAACCATATTTTGACCCTCGACATTTGATCAAGGCACAAGTATTGTAGCTTTATAGTTATAACAGTTGTATTGGAATAGAAGAATTTATTCTTTGCATGAATGCCTCAAATCCGACGACAATTTTAATAAATGAACACTTGCAGTTGATTCTATTCCAGAGGCAGGAAATAATTTAGAAATTCCTAGAAGTTCTCCTTATTTGATAGCTTTATAGATCGAAAAATAATCAGTTAATAACCTTGTTGCAACGTATCTAGGTCGACTAAAGAAGCCTGAAAATCTTGTGAAGTTTGCAATGATACTCGTATCTTAGTAAAATAATTCAGTTAGTTTCAATAAAGTATTCATCAAGAAATTTCTAATCTCAAGTTTTCATAAGTTTCATAACTTCAAGATGATAAGTCGTGGATTTATAATATAACACTAATATAATAGTTGAGATTAAATATTTTAATTTGGCATTTCACTGAGCCTTTTCTGAAGCTTGGTACCAGGTATACATAAGTTTCCACGCACAAGCGAATATACCTCACTAATGAAGCGCTCTTGTTTATTGCAATATATTTCGTACGAATACTTGGCACAATATACCTACTTCTTGATATTTATTATATTTTCCTGTTATAAGATATAAGGGAAATATTGGTGTTTCTTCAGGTGTGTTTGGTAGATAAAAGTAAGCCATGGGTGTAATGAAAATGTACTAAATGAATTTTCATATCGGTATTTTTCCATAGGCTATGTTTTATTTTCAGCAAGGTCATGTATAATGATCTCGTTACTCCGGGGCAATATATCTATCTCGGGCAACTAATGCAGTTGGGTAGATACAACTTTGAGAAGAAAGTCGATAGGAGGATCCAGTTGGGATGGGCGGCGTTCAGGAAGTTGAACCATATATTTTCGTCGGATATACCACAGAGCCTGAAGACTAAAGTCTTCAACCAGTGTGTCCTCCCTGTAATGACGTACGGTGCCGAGACGTGGACATTAACCCTAGGATTATTCCAGAAGCTCAAAGTCGCTCAGCGTGCCATGGAAAGAGCTATGCTAGGAGTCTCTCTGAAGGACAAAATTCGTAACGAAGTAATCCGTCAGAGAACCAAAGTGACCGACATAGCTCTGAAAGTTGGTAGGATGAAGTGGCAATGGGCTGGTCACATATGTCGCAGAACAGACAACCGCTGGAGTAAGCGTGTCTTGGAATGGAGACCGCGTCTTGGCAAACGTAGTGTTGGACGCCCTCTGGCCAGATGGCGGGATGACTTGCGTAGGAGGGCTGGCAGCGACTGGATGCAAAAAGCAACAGACCGGGCTCTGTGGTGTTCCTTGGGAGAGGCCTATGTCCAGCAGTGGACAGTAACGGGCTGATGATGATGATGATGATGATGTTTTATTTTAGGAAAAAACAACTGATTCATTCATTCATTTTTTCAGATCTTATTGTCTTTATGTATTACTACTGATAAAGATATACAGATACGTATATTTATCAGAAATCTAGTAGTATATTACTTATATGGGAAGTGTGAAAATATTTTCAAATTCATGTTACGTAACCCAAAAGCAAAAGTTACCTGCATTTAAGCCACAAGTTTCAAAAGCTATAACATATAACGAGTTACCACCAGTTATATTAAATGGTGCAGCCTGCATTCACATTTAACATTCTCCAAACTTATATTTTTAAACAACATCAAAGCATTTCAAAAAGCTTTTCTGCCTACGTGTACTACCCCAAGTTGTGTCGTACAAAGGGGTGTACTAACAAAAACTGTTCGCGTTTGTTTAGTGTTTAGTTGGGTATGCAAATATGCGGATTGTGGGGGTAGCAACAATTTAACTACTTAATTGTTGGTCTTATACGAATACCTAGTGCCTGAGTGTAATTATTGAAACTAAGTAACATTATATGATATGTAATTAAGTAGTTATTTTGAAACGAAACATAAAAAAATTGAGGATCTCTTCTTTTTGACATTTCGTAATTGGTTAAAAAATAGGAGATTTAAAAAACCTCCTTTTTTTATTTATTTTGGCTTCGATTTTATTGGTTACGAATTTTATCTCAGAATTCTCGCATTTGTGAAACGATTGAAGGTATTATTTTTCTTTTTATTCTAGAAGATATCCTATTCAAGTGTGAAGAAAATATAATATTATCTATAATTAAGGATTTAATTTTCATCAATACGTTAGGCATGTTAAGTTATATTGTATTGTAAGTATATTGTGGTTATAATATCGTGTAGGCTAATGAGTTAACAGCAGTTATTAATATTGAAGTTATTATCCTTCCTTGTGTTGGTTATGGTTAATTAGTTTAGTTTATTTATACTTCATATTGTGGGTCACGTGCGTCATGGTATTTGTCCACATTCGCAATGAATATAGTGACCACTACTCTTGGATCCTGCGCATGCTTTCCATCAAGCAGAGTAGTCATTTTGGCAGCTCTTACATTAAAAAAATGGTTCACAATGTTTAACACTAACACATATTATAATACTGTTTTTAATACTGAAATAGATCTTTTGAAATGCTTAAGCCCCATTAAATAATTAACTCAATCGGTTTGTTATTAGCAATTATAGCAATCAGAGCTTGACCATTATTTATAGTTGGTAGCATAAAATTATTTAGCCTATAGCCTTCTTCCCTGCATGGGATATCAACACTTATAAAATAATGAATTCAAAAAAACTCTTCAGGTTTATATAATTAATATAAATATATTCTATCAAGAGCTTTTGTCATCTAGATCTTTCTAAAACTTTGAACTATAACACAAAACGATCTGAATAATATTTTATTTTCTTCTCTACACAAAGTTACAATTTCGCTTTGGATACAAAGAGTGTTACTCTCGATCGTTATTTAAATAACTTGAAATCGGTCCAAGCTAACACCGTATCTGCATGACAATGTACCAGCGACGTTTGTTCAACACAATTCTGCTATTGAAGTTCTTTTAGTTATCTTAGTTTTTTACGTCTCACCTTAAACTACAAGTAAAATGAAATATTATAGGTGTAAACAAAAACAAGTTCTTTCTGCGAGCAAGTAATGCTTGCCAAGGAGACGGCGGAGTGGGACTGGTAGAGGTTTAGAACCAGGACCCCGCCAGGACCGGGAACGGGCCAGGTACCGCAGGCGACTCGGGCGACGGAGATCTCAGAATGATCTCCGTCCTCCATAGGCGCAAGCCATAAATGACAGATGAGGCCATCCGTCACCCCAGCAGAAGCAGGCCCGGGTGGAGGCGCGGACACTGTGGTGTGTTTTCCTTTCTAGGGCGCACCTGGTTCCCCGGCATCTAGTACCCGAGACGGCGTGCGATTTTAGACGGATCGAGTCCGACATGCCACCAGGAGGTGGTATCTGAGAGAATTTCCGCACGAGGAAAAAAAAAAGGTTTAAACAAAACAGCATGCCCCATAACAACAACACAGATATTTATTAATTTAAAAATTACTATCGTCCCGGCCCGGCTTCGTACGAAAATCTGGAATTCTCGAATTTCCACACAAATTCTCTGTATGTCGGTTATCATGATAAATAGCCTATGTCCACATGTTTCTATCTAAGACTTGTGAAACCGATAAGTTCATAATAGTCTGTAAGAGACATTTTCAGTAGTTGGTTAAACTGGCCCTAACTGAAGTAGATTGCCATTACACTTAGGTTTTGTAGCCTTGAATCTTGCAAGTATAAAAAAATAATATTTCTAAAATTAATTAATTAATTTTCTATTACTGCAGCAGTAATATGGATATTAGCAAAATCAGAGCATGTCAATGCTTATCGCAAAACACCGGTTACCAAGATATTAAATGGTTTAGAAAACGATAGCAACTTTACGACTTATTGTTCAGTATTCGATAAAATCTACCCAAAGTAATAATATTAACAAGAAAGCGATTTTGTTACGCCTTCAAAGACTTACTTCAACTGTTGGAGAGCCCACCACTAGGCCACAATGATGTAGGTCACCATGTTACATTGTCTGCATTCGCAATGAGTATGGTGACCACCACTCTCCCTCCCCGTCATGGGGGAGGGGGTCACAAAGGTCAGCAACACATACAGTAGTCACTTACCATCAGGTGATCCGCCTGCTCATTTTTTCCTTAAACCATACTAAAAAAAACTACTGCCGTAGTCGAATTTTATATACATAGCTGTATATTTTGTCTAGCTCCTATTTGAAATAACTTTTATTCACAATATGACTGTGTATGTTAAATTATTAACCGTAGGGCAATCAGTAGGGAAAGATCGGTGGACCGGTTTCAACCACTTCCACGTGGCAAACGTGTTACTATAAAAGCAGCACATCTGTGAAAAGCAGGTACCGTGAGTCTGTAACTTGTGTTTCTACTAAATATGTTATCTAGAATATAGCACTATTCCATTTATTCTTTAAAAAAACATAGGACTTAAAATATAGTTGTTTGGATATAAAAAAATAACGGAAATACAAACTGAAAAAATTTCAAAACAGAACAATATCGTGGCTATATATATGTAGTTATTATCTATTTCCTCGTGTAGCTTTTTAATAAACTAAATTCGCCTCTTGAAGGAGTTTGACACCACGATCTGTAGAAAGTAATATACCTATATGTTTCATTTCAGGCTTTTGAGGTAACGTTAAGGCTTTAAGATTTATTATATATACATATATGTACTTAATCATACCGCACTCACAATGGCTGACTTTGAAATTACAGGAGCCTCTCTAAAATAAATCGAACTTCGAATAATGAACCAGAGTCTAATAAACATTCACTCCAATATATTTTATTCAAAAGATGATTATTTAAAATCTGTTTGGTTGTGGATCACGTTCTTAATTTAAATGTGTGTTAACAACTTTTTCGGAAACAAATATGGCCGAAATTATAAAATATGAAATTCCATCATTGAAGAATGTTCTCAATCGCTGTCGTAAAACTAGTTTATGTTCTGATATCGCTATAAAATATTTAATAGCATTGTATTGTTGAGTTTTGTAAGAATTGTACTAAAATAGATCTTTCTATTCACATAAAACTTGTCCAATAACCTCCAGGGTGATAATGTGTATTGCATCAATGTTACTACTTTTAAAAAACAGCTTACTAAATCACGACGAACTTCTATCTTTCTCATTTCACCAATATGAAGAGAGATAGCATGCGTCTTCTTGTGTAAGACTATTATTATGTAAATGAAACTTCATACAAATTACTGGTTGATCGGTCATTTACAGTTACATTACAAAATCAAAGGTTATTGATTGTTACAAACTGGAGATTACTTACAATTTGAAACCACAATTATGAAAAAAATGTATACTTAATACTTTTCGATAACTACTTATATTTATTTTTAATCTGTATTGCCGGCTGCGATAGTCTTTCTAACATTTTTTTTTCTAAATAGTCTACTCATAGACAACTTAAATGAGGATATGATACATGTTATGAATGTAATCATAATGTGATTTAAAGTTAAAAAAACAATATATATATATATTTTTACTGTTTATTAAAGAAATGAGCATACGTTTCATTGAAATCAAATTTGATTCACTCAACTAAGACTACAAGTGTACAATAAGTATATTGATTGATGAATCCTGTTTGCAAGGCCACTTGCGCCGGAGATAATATGAAGCTATGCCTTTATAGGTTCACTTTAACCTCCATAAAACACACTTGTTTCGATATTCGATTCGATTCAACAAATTGAGTTGTGTGTCCGTAGTACGTCTGCTGATTTTCCGGTTTACGACAATTTTGCTTACACATAGAATTTAAGGGCAGTGTTTTGTCAAGTGTGTGTCCATAAGGACCTCTCGTCAGTGCTTCCGTTTGGTATGATAAAATTGACCATTGTATTGATAACACCAACACTTTAACAAAAACAGCGAAAATTTAAACTTTACGTACGATTAAGTAAATTTTAAACTTAAATATCCAAAGATCCTCCACTCTCCTGATAGTGCCTGACAGAGTCCATAATTGTTACCTATCTCTAAGCTTTTCTATAAATGTACATTATGGGATGCAATAAATTTAATTGAAGTTGAAATTAAAACCTTAACCACATGGCTTTTGGCAAGGGGGAACTTTACGTTTTCTGTTTCTTTATATCCCTATGCTGCTATAGTTTTATAGTCGTGTGTGTAAGTCCCCCATGTTACATTCACGTTTTCGTATTATACCCATCATCAATTTTCACGCTTGAATGTAACAGGTGGATAACAAGTGTCAGGTACTGGCTGTTTTGCGTTTCAAATCTTTTTTTTTTAATCGTAAAGTTATTTTTTGAATATATTAACTCTATGGTATAGCGTTAGAGGATGTGGCGGTTTGAAAATGGAATGAGTCATCGTTTAAATTATAATTCACGACACTTCCACGCAATGTTTGCGAGGCTATTATCATACACGTGGTATCAACATACTCACCGAGTTTTAAGTTTTTTTTTTGCTGATGTAGTTTAGAATTGTTATTAGGTGGTTTGCCGAGGTAATAAATAAAATAAATTTAAAACGAACTGGATATTTCGGACAGTAAATCGTCTGTTGAGGTAATATAAATAGCATTGTGATTATTGTGAATAGATTTAACTGGATAAGTGGAGGAATGCTAGTTACTGATAAAAGCTGGTTTGTGTGACCTTCTAGATATACTGCTCACATTTCAAATTACTAATATCAATGTAAGCAATTTCCTTTTCCTTACATTATTTTTTAAATTTTTCTGTATGTTAATTCTCAAAGTATCCGATTGGTGCCTATGTGATCAAGTCAGTCTAAATCTACTATGTAATATGGTACGAAATTAAAATGGGCAAAATTCAGTGTATTAATTACCACACCTGCCACCTTTCTGGTGACACAAACATGAGTGTACTTAATGGAGCAATATGATATAAAACATTTAATACCAGTTTTTAATAGAATAAAGCCTTTTTATTCTATTTGAATTTAGAATTAACCTAAGTTGCTGCATCTTCGGTACATTATACGTAAACAATATGGTATCGTTTATATTTTAAACCATTATACACCTTTCAAATGCAGTTATAAACTCTGATATTCTTCACTATTGTCCAACTGTTGTCGTTGGTCACCAAGTTATTGTATAGATTATTGTGACCATCGCCACCATTGTCTAAGTCACACCATGCAAAAGTGAGCATTCAATAAAGTCCCCATTCATCGGCCATATCAGCATTCATAAAAGCAGGAAGCGGGAAGTACGTGACTGGTAGAATGGGGCCATTAAATGTGCGGGTCTAAAAATATAAGTCTATTTTTGTCTTTGCACTCTTATGTGCGATTCTGACAGTGCCTGCTTGAGGTATGCGTGGAATTTTCTTTAGTAGTAAAGACGGGCGAACTTCATTTGTAATGTGTCTGTCGTTACATAAATGCTTGCTTAATTAAATTGAGGACATGTCTGAAACAAAAAACGTTTTTGTTCATAAAAGTTGTATCAGATACAACTGTTTTTGGTTTCTATCTTTGCTTGGTAGGAATAACGTTAAATTATTATAAAGACTTAGAACTGTGTCTTTTAAAGCTGTTTACGATTGTGTAAATGACTTCTCGAATGGTATTATTAAAGAAACTTAATGCAAGGGATAGCAGTTTAAAAAACTTAAAAAATACAAAACTGTATTTGTTTGTGTCCATTTTGTTACACGTTACTGATAATATAATTATCGGTAATCGTATATTATATAATTATCGTAATAACAAGAAAGTCGCAAAATTTATATGAACAATTTTAATATTTATTTTCAGTTCGGTAGCCTCTGTTGGTTCTAAATTAATAACGCTGGATAAAAACGCTAAAATAATCCGCTTCTTTATTCCGCTCTAAATTTTAAGAATTTCTCGCGAATTTCGTGGCTTTTGTAAAACGTATTGTCACTAAGGCAACCGAATCCCAACAGTGTAGGTGTCCACGTCTGCGGAATCGATGCACGTTTTATGATCTTCCGTCCCGTTTCAACCACTAATGTGACAAGGATAGATGTAGTCCTATCAATGCATTCTGCTGCGCTTAGAATGCCAGTGGAAAGGTTTTCAAGTAGTGCTTCTTAAGTACTGGTCTGGGTAGGTTTTTGTTGAAAAGGAATTTTATTGATGGCAAGTTTCTCGTTATTTCTTACCTGGAAGAGGAACTTGTAGTTAAGTGTTAACCTGAGGTTACCACATTGCAAAGTTAAGTTAAGCCAGGTCAGTTTATAGATGGGTGACCATTCATAACAAATTTTAAATCGCTCCTTGTCACCTTGTCCTTGTACCTGTGGCAATCGTTACGAATAGTATTGGAGTTCAAAAGTTTGGTAAACAATCTATCTACAGAACTTTGATATCGTAGTCCTTGGATTGTGGAGGTGTGGTGGCAATCAGTCCACGTAAAAAACGGAGTTTAGCTGTATAGTAGTAGACTGAAAGTCGACCCTAACCTAGTTTGGAAGATATTGATGATGCTTTAGCTGGAAGAAGCTGATCTCAACCCTAGATTTAAGTGTGTGGGATTGAGACCGTATATCTGCTCTGTTTTAGAAGTCACTGCGACGAAGTCATTTAGGATTTCTTTTCCTCAGACTATGATAAAGCCAAAAGACTGCACAGCTGGCCTAGTGGTTCAAGCGGTCGCCAATGTCGTTTTCTACTGCGCCAAGTGTCGTGGGTTCAAATCCCACACGGTACAACACTTTGAGTGATCTACAAATTGCTGTCCTGAGTTTGGGTGTTCTTTGTATCCGTTACGTGTATGTTTGTGAAGTCCTAAGTGACACAGGATGTATATTCATAATGCGGGACAATTTTGTTAAAAAACATATTTAAAAAAAAAAAGGGGATAATACTTTTGGTAGTCTATGTATGTATGTTCTACGTTAGCACCTAAAGTACTGACCAGATTAAAAAAATCTTGTTACTTTTAGTAAATTATTAATATACGTTTATTTGACCATCAACATCCCATAATGTCCCACTGCTGGTCTCAGGTCTCCTCTGAGGAGAGGGTTAAGGCCATACGTCCCCACATTAATCGAGAGTCGGTTGGGGACTGGCTACACAATAATTGTATTGCGTCTCGTTATTTGACCATCGAAAGTAATATTGAATCTTCAAAGAGAAAATAACAATCACAAAAGTCATCACGGAGTTTGTTTGTCTTTTATGTTCGATGTCAAAAACTTTGACTTACTTCAATGCTGCGTAACGGTGTAACGAGTTTGTCCTAAGTAAATATAAATTTATGGTACTCTGATAGATTGGGCGTCAATATAGGGTCTTCGATTGATAGGATAATCATGAAAGTTTGATTTTGTATTATCATTATTTTGAATCATAATCTATGTATCTATCTAAACCTACATTTCTTTTCTTTTCTTTTTTTTTAAGACAACTCGCACATTAGGAATAAACATCCTGTGTCGTGGGGGACTTTACAAACATACATGAAACGGACACAAAGAACATCTAGACTCGGGACAACAATTCGTGGTTCACACAAAGTGTTGTAGGTACCGCGTGGGATTTGAACCCACGACACTTGGCGCAGTAGCAAGCGGCATGGCGACCGCTGACACCACTCGGCCAACCGTGCAGTCAAATTCACATTATATGCACATAAAAATATTTGCCCTTACTGAAGGATACATCAACGCAGTCTTAGCTGCTGGTGCTGCAAAACTTTAAATGTAGGAAGCTGAAACTGTTTATGTTGCGTTGTTAACACATTATAAAATATTTTTTGTTTTGTGGCGACTTCCACATACAGCGCAACAGCGACATACTATAGCGCCATCTACCGCAGACACACTGAAATACGCAGCAACGTACATCACGAATAAACTACCAATCCTGAATCGCGCAGTAGAAGTTCTAGCGCCGATTATCATATATACAACATTCCAACATCAACTGTTGGGCAGTGGCCAGCCAGGCATGATCACCTCGCCTTGTCGGAGGATCCTGCCTTTGTGTTGGAGGGACTCGTTCCTCCACAGTTCCTCCACACTTTTATTCCGAATGAAATAAGGGATAAAAATTTCGTCATTTTCTAAATTAGTATTACACTAAGAAGTATTATTGAATATACACTAAATTCTAGTACAGTAGTCTATCATTTTATGTTTGAATGGTTCGGGAGTGAACCTACAATCTCTCAACATGCCAGTTGTAAAATCTGTAACAAATTAAATATTAAAACTACTTAATAATTTTCAATTCAAGAATAAACATTTAAACTACTGACTTACTAACAAATACCTTCTTTATTTTAATCATAAAACATACCGAATTATTATTACAAAGATTTGTAATCAATTGCTCATTAACTTAATTACAGCCAATCACAAACAAGTACACGTGTGGAGCTAATTTGTTACCGCCGGATATTCCCGAAGGAGGAAAGTGCTATGCCGGCACTTTTATGGGGCAAGAAAATAGCGGCTGGCGATTTTTTCTCGTTTACTTCTCATCCTTTCGCATGAAAAGGATTGTAACGATTAAATTACAACTCTATTTACTTTTCTCGTTTTTTACAAGTTTTTCTTATTTTAAACATAGAGTGGTTTGTCTTTTTGTTTGTCTTTTTGTTTTTTGTTTGTGACTGCCTCGTTGGTCTAGTGGTTAGCGTAAGCGACTGCAGATCAAGAGGTCTCGGGTTCAATTCCTGGGTCGGACTGCTGTTGGGTTTTTCCTACAAGAAATTCTTAATAGCAGCCTGGAGTATGGAAGATGGCGGTGTTTCCCGCCCGTGCTTCGGAGAGCACGTTAAGCCGTCGGTCCCGGTTGTCATGAACATCTATGGCAATCGTTATTGGGAAGTCAGTGCCCCCAAATATACTGACAACTAGTTCAACCTTTGAATTCAGTTCACCTTCAGGGTTGCGGAGGTCAGATGCCAGTCGCTCTGTGTAAAAACTGATATTCAGGTAAAACCGGTTGAACTGGTAGCCGACCCCAAATAATATTGGGAATAATAAAGGCTAGGAAAATGATGAAACATAGAGTGGTTTCTTAAAAACACTTTAAATTACTATACGAACAGGAATAAAACACTAAAATGTTAAGAAAGTTATACATACCTTTAAATAATTAGATTTTATAAAGCTTACCTTTTATTTCAGTAGTAATAAAATGTTAAATTTTAAATTGTAAGTCGTATAATTACCTCCTAAATAGATACAATCAAATACGAACTTGTTGGTTTCGCTCCAATAATTACGTTGAGTGACATAACACTAAGAAAATAATAAAAACACTGCGGTAAACTCATAAAGGAGTGTCACGCTCTAGTTAATATATGCAGCGAATATTCGCTGCAGTGAAATTAGTACGTTTTATTATGCTACTGCATATGAACTGGTTTTTATGTTAATTTAAGAGCAAACAAGAAAACACTTTCGCTTAAAAAACAGAGTTATCATCTTCTTGTTCTTCTCTTGTCTCTGAAGACCTTTATCAAGAGAAGAAACGACAGTCGAACACTGATTTGTACCGTACCTACGCGGGAAAAGATTAATCCTACTACTATTATAAAGGCGAAAGTTTGTAAGTATGGATGTATGTATGTATGGATGTTTGTTACTCTTTCACGTAAAAACTACTGAATGGATTTGAATGAAACTTTACCACAATATAGCTTATACATCAGAATAACACATAGGCTACTATTTATAAAGATATAGCTTCGCCTCGCGGCGTTGCCCGCAGTTATCATCGTACCGCGGGTAGCACCGCGGGGTTCAGCTAGTAATAAATATTTTCGGACATTTAACACACAACGCCATCTAGTCCCAAACTAAGCAGAGCTTGTACTATGGGTACTAGACAACTAATATTAATTAATACATTTTTTTTGTAAATACATACATATTGTACATAGAAAACACCCAAACTCCGAAACAAATATTTGCAGGTCATTCAAACATTTGGTCCGACCCGGGAATCGAACCCGACACCTCAAGCAGTCGCATACGCTACCACTTCGCCACCGAGGCAGTTACATTCATCGGATCCATTCCCGTACTATCACAAAAGACTACCGTAAAATTAGTATAAACTGCAGTTTACTTACAATAATTATTGTTTATCATCATCTTTAATAGCCTTTAATAGTCCACTGCTGGACATAGGTCTCTCTTTACACTTTATCCCAACCACGCTGACTTAACTGATAGATCTTTTTTTCAAGTTTTCCTATACTTGTTCAGCGGCAGTAAACCACTAACTCCACAATAACAGTTTTAAAACAACAATACATTTACACAGCCCATTTTAAAGTAAGTGCAAATTGCAACACAACCCGAATGGACAATTTCGATGGTTTGCACAAAATATTGCTGGTCCAAAATTTCGTACGGGCAGAATCGACTGCAACAAAATTCAATAGTTATCCAATGTGTGAAGTTCTCCATAGAAGTGTGAACTAAATATATTTTTATTTCACCTACAATTTAACGTGGTCTATTTTAAAAGAAATTCACTTGCAAAAAGTTTTTGTAGAATGCCGTATTTGTGTAACTGTGCTCGCATAAAGGACAGACAGAACAGCATTCGTATACCTTTTCATAGAATGTGCAACGAAATTGACCCACAGTTATAGCTCACTATAGCGTACATTGCACGAGTATAGACCTGATCTTTTCATGAATGACAACATTTTTATTATCAGTGAAATCAGTCTGGTGAAGGGTTCAGAATACGCAGTGATAACACTCCTTTTCATGCCGTGGGGATCGTAAGAGCCGACTAAGAAGGACTACTCCGGAAAATAGCACTGAAAGAGAATGAAAACTTAAAACAAACACCATATAACTACTTCCAGCAGCACACTATTGAAGGATATTGACGATGATGAAATCGTGTGAATATTTTGATTCGTCGTTTTTTATGTGCTTCTACTGAGACACTATGCTATATATGCTCACATTTAATAATAATTACCCTATGTTACTTCTGATGCCTCTGTGGGGGATCGGGTGTAATGTCCCTCCAACACAAAGGGAGGATCCTCCGACCAGGCGAGGCGATCATGCCTGGCGGGCCACTGCCAACAGTTGATGTTCGCATGTTGTATATATGATAATCGGCGCGAGAATTTCTATTGCGCGATTCAGGATTGGTAGTTTCTTCTTATTGTACGTTACTCCGTAGTTCGGTGTAACCTTAGTAGATGGCGCTGTAGTATGTTATGTTGTTGTTGCGCTGTATGTCATGATTCTTGGAGTTCTTCCCACCTCTAAGAATATGTGTTTCATGATGATCGTTTAAGTAGCAAACAAACTTACATTAACATTTATAATACAGGAGAAGGAGGTGGATTAGAATGGTGACTAGCTTCTAGAGTTTCAAATTACTTAAGGCTCTATAGATTGCAAATAAAACCTGTCAAATAAAAATGTATCGTTTCTAACGAGACTACGACGGATATTAATCAAAAATACAATATTTGTTTACAGTTGTCCTCAACTGGCAGCGAGTACCAAGGCCAAACTCAGTCAACTATACTGAATCGTGTTTGCGCCGTAAAACCACAATTGCAAATGTTGCCTAATCATAACATAAACGAACTATGTGCATAGGCAAATAATAGCGAACATAAAGCCTCACCTAATGTTTATTTTGTATTCGGGTAAACTGTGCCTAATACATATTCGTATTAGGTACAAACTCGGATAATATGCTGATTATATTATACTAGCGACCCATCCTGGCTTCGCACTACTAATATATGTATGTATTTATATATAAACCTTTTTCTTAAATCACTCTTATCTATTACTGGAAACTGTATTAAAATCCGTTGAGTAGTTTAAAAGATTTAAACAAACAGACAGCGTCAGCGACTTCATTTAATAGTATCTCAAGATTATTCACTATAACTATTTCACTGGTTAATTCATTCATTCAACACATTCAAAAACATTTTGAATCTCGCCTAATTTTGGCGGTAACTGAGATGACTTTTTTTTTGTTTATGCCGATGTCAACAATTTTTCCAATGTCGAATGTGCGATGAAGATTTCGTTTGTTGAGGAACAAACAAACGCTTTAACTAAAGGATAATTATTTATTTATTTAGAACTTGTTGCACTCATTGTACAAAGGTGGACTTAATGCATTCTCTCCCAGTTAACCTTCAGGTGATGTAAAAATAAGATGCGGTAAGTGCATGTTCAGTGAATGTAATATTTTTGTTAGTTTTAGGCGAAATCACTGAGATGATGTTCCAAACGATTATATTCATCTAATACAGCGTTGTACGTTTAATTGAAGATTTCGTATCTGTCAGAAAGCTACTCTATATATACGTCAGCTATTTTAAGAAGTTTAAGTAATTAATCTCTGTCGACTTATTTAAGGAAGAAAAAAAAACTTAAATATTAAATAAATTAGGCTAACGAAACTTGGCTTGAGTCCTGAGTACTCAATAATTTATCTTATTCCTCAGCTGTATCATCCGAAAGCGTACCTCCGTCTCCCAATACCATCTTTAGAGCTTTTAGAAATTACAAATCTTGGTTTACTAACAGGTATTGTGTACAGACTACAATTCCTACCCTACTTCAGTCTGATTAGCCGTTTCTTCTGCCGTTTACGTCACGAATAATCGTACAGAATCGATCTGGTTATCGCTACGAAATCTGTTGGTACCCAAAATAAACAGCTGAGGCTTAGGTAGGATGATGGACACGACAAGGCGTGTTTGTAAGAATTTACTAATTTAACAGTCCTTCTAGAGGATATCTAATTTAAAGTGCAAGCACATGGGATGGGACAATCACAAAAAATTATGATGATTGTGACTTTAAGTATTTTGAACAGTAATCGGAAAACCCAAACTAGGCAGTATATATATGTTATTATCTACAGATTGCCTAGTTTTTTGATCATAGATATTATTGAAATAACGTTTTTTGGTACTGATGGCTAAGTACTTATGTATATATTTTTAACCAATCAATCTTAAAAGATCATTACACAATACGGTAAGATAAATTTTGTTCAATAAAATAAGCCTATTTAATAATATACTGTATAACATATTATCGTATTCAATTCTTATAGAAAAGCACAGCGATAATTAAATCGCAAACACGACATAAAAAAAAAAGTACATTCACTAAACGTAATATTTCCTAACAGTTTCGCACTCACACCGGCCACATAAAAACGAATGTTGCACTCATATACATTAGATTGTCGGTCCGGGGGATATTTACGAGAAATATAAACTACTTACATTCCTTCCTCCTTCGGCACTTCGGTAAAGGTCATATAGACAACCCTTTTTATTACTCACTTCCCTTTGCAATAAAAAAAATGGCGACTGTAAGAATTCAACTCTCGTAAAAGAAGTTTCAATAAACTTATTTCTCAATAAACTAACTTTTTTGCATAAAATTATAACAAGAGTATGACAACAAAACAATACTTTGTTGTCATACTCTTGTTATCTAGAAATAACGTACCTTGTTTGTGTTTCACTTGTTTATTTAGGTTAGGAAAATAAACGCGGGAACGTAACTTTTTTAATGGTTTATTACCTCTGGCAACACTGTAAATATTAAATTCTTTTTTTCAATAATGACACAGAAACCTGTTTATTGACAAATTTGCAATGAATAAAAATGGACTTCAAATTCGTTAACTTAATGTGAATTTACTATTGTTTCTTTATTATTTACTCTTTCTTATGTGCGAAGATGTCTTCTATCAAAATTTAAAAGTATGGTTTCAGTTCAAATATTTCAAGCAAAAATAACAAGTAGGTTCAGGCGTACTTTTTGCTCCAGAATTATTTATTTATATCATATCATTATCATTTAAAAATTTAAAAAACACGTTTTCATCATACTATTCTAGTCAAGTACACTTCGCGATGCAGTCCCCCCGACCCACATGTGAACCCAAGCCTTAAAAATAAATTGTGACGTATCTTTAGAAGCATGACCTACTTCAAAAAAACATTACCTTTTTTGTTAATTGTTTTTAACCTTGTATGAAACAGATAACTATAAAAATCTTTGTTCAACTGGTGTAGTTAGTAACAAAAACTAAATTGTGTGTCATGGCGATGTGCAAGGCTAGCAGGCTCATCTGACAGTTGGCAGCCTAGATGCCTCAACATCTAGTAATGTTTATACTGTGGCATATGACGATATGAGATCTATTGTTATTGTTTATAGTTCTTTTGTAAAACGCGCTTTAATTTTGACGTCGCATTATTTAAAACTATCGACCTGACTCGGTTTCGCACGGATTTCCTCTACAACAATATCTCTTGAATCAGTTTATCCATTGGTAAAAACTACATCAAAATCAGTTGAGTTCTTTCAAAGATTTAAGCCGATAGAGAACGAAAGTGACTTCAATTTATACTATGTAAAAATAAGAATCAAATTATGCCACGAAGTTTCGTCTGCATTTATGATCAGTGACCTTTCCTTAAACGACGAAAGGTAATGTTCCATAGATTCTAACAGTCCTTGTACAGAAATAAAAATTCTAATCTGCATAAAAAAATTACTGACGGAACTGAAATGTTTCTCTCTGTTAGTGTGTTCATCAGTCTGGTTGCCATAGTACCGGCTCTACCTGTTTACGATCAAACACAGATCACTCCCTGGGGATGATCTGTGGCGATCAAACAACCAAATGCGGAATATATCTAATTATTATCAGCTAACTCCATGTGTTATTAATATCAATATGATTCGAGGAAAATGTTTTTTTTCTTGTCACTAATTGGCGACCGATGTTATTTACCAAACAAACATCTTGTGTTACCATCAAGACCATACTGTTGTTTTTGTTAGTATTTTTGGTAATATTTAATATTGTTTGTGTACGTTCAAATATTATGTCATTTTATAATTTCCATATCAGATTTATAAATCTTTTTATTATTTTCCAAGTCCTAAGACGTGCTATAAAATTCGATGCAGTTTCACCATCAGTTTAAACGTGAGTGGGTAAAAGAACAATATTGTGCAACCAAATCAATGAAAAACAAATTGTAATGAATGAATGATTTAGAACTTAGAAATTGAAGTTCTTCTAGTTTCAACCCTGCGAAAGTTTATTGTTCTCTGTCATAACGCCTACTCAATGCCATTAAAACATATAAAACAGTTTATTTCGTGTATTCAAAAGCTATGTTGCGTACTGCAAAAGGAAGATAAACTTGTCAAGAACCCTATAGGCACCAACCTTTCTGGCTAAAGTGGTATAGTAGCTTAAAACTTCCTTTTTAAGGAGAGGCCTATATCGATCATCATCAATGTTACGTACGTATTATTTGTATTATTAATCTTGTCGACGAATATTTTGTTTATTCAAAACAACAAAATCTAAATACTGGACTGCTCTCCAATCCCACCCTTTTGTATCTATCGCTAATTATGAAAATAACATTCTACCCATAAGGGTGAAAGTTTAGAAATGGAGATTACAGTTAATTACGATAACAGTATAGTGTAGTAATAGAACTCGGTAATACTATTTTAAAAGTCAATTATCATAAAATGTAATTGATTCTATTTATAAACATCTAACCATTGCTATAATAAAATACCTGTTACATCAAACCCGACTAACTACTTATTTCTATTTAATAGACTTCTTAAATCCATATAAGTATGAGTGAAGAATTCCAACAGCGGATGTACTTTGACAGCTGTCTGGGCACCTGCGTTCCTTTTCGATGTTGCCATGTTAAAAATAGCATAACCTTATCCTTAGGTTAATGATAGAAGCAACACATAACAATTTATTTTATGTCAATCTGTGCCATAGCCAAATGCGCTAAGGGTTTTCTTATAGATATAAATACAAACACATTTATATATTCAAGCGTATATGCCGAAAGGGGTAACTCAAAACATATTGAACGCGCATATTATATTTTCTATGGTTTTAATTCAACTTATATAATATATAGCCGTCAAATAGTTCCTTAACGAATTACATTGGAAAATTAAGCTTCAACATAAAGGAAAGTTGATAAGATGGGAAAACAAAATTAGGAAAGGATAACCTACACTGTCGTTCCCTTTTCTAATTATATTAAGTCCGGGTTATACGTGTAACTCGAAATCACTTTTTGTCTAAGTCCGGGAAGTTCAAGCTAATAATGGTTGATAAATCTCGATTAATATGGAATTAATGAAGTAATCCGTAAAAATATGTTAATATTATTCACAATCTGCCATAGAAAGTCATCTACCGATAAGCTAGCATATCGTGATTGTAATTTAAATCTTACTTTAAACACCAATTCATACTATTCGGTCCTAACAAATTAACATCACTCGTTTGAGTCGGTCACAATGGAGAAGCTTCGTCAAACTGAACATACAACAACACAACAAAATAAATAAAAATGACGGCTTTCTTTGTTATAAATATCCAAGTGCATTTATTAAAAACCTTTTAAGTAATTTGATATAACATACATTCAACATTTATTTATTTATATAGATTGAATCCATTAGTGAAATTGGTAGTAAAAAAGTTTTTGCGAATTCAATATATCTTGAGTTTCTGGAGCGAAAATCTATTTTTGTTTTGAAAACAAAGCCGCGGTCCGCCCCTCGCTTTATCGTCATCACAACAATATCTGGCATGACGAACTCGAGATAGTCAACCAGCTGATAAGCCAGTTCTATTACATTTTTCTAACAGAGCACACCTTTGTGGAAATCTCTTTGTACATATAAAGAGAAAACAGTTTTCGAAAATCAAACATGACCTTTGTGTGTGTTGCCAGTGCGGAGTGTTAAAAAAGTAAATTTAAAAAAATGCCGAATGTGCTGCAGACTTTGAACGCTTACTTTTTGGATACACAGAACTATTGTATTAATGTTGATAGATTGAAGCAGTTGTGCTTGTGTCGTAGGTTTCAAGATGACAATGAGGTAATTTGATATTCCCATTTGCATAATATCTGCTTTCTAAGGTTCTATTTAAAAAAACTATGTTGAATTTTACTTTCTATTGTGAATTTGTAAGATTTTTTGTTATCTATCTCAAAATTGTTACATGAGATATCTGTTATCAGTGATAGTGTACTTTTACTTTGTGTGGGCAGATCTGTTCTATATATTTTTAAGCCATAATGTGTCATCTATTAGTTTAATTTGAAAGAAAGTTAGTACATGGCTAGATACTACATCACACTATTTTTTGTAATTAATGTCGTATATTATGTCTTATACAATTGCATTCTGATACATTAAGTTAGACTCAGTTATTTTTTTGTTTCTGTTAATGCCTTTGTTAATACAATAACAATCAAATTTATACTTTCACTAGTTTTCATCCACGTTGTGGTCGAAATCAGACCTAAAGTAGTATTTACTGTTAGTTTGAAAATGCTACTACCAAATATGAAAAAGATTCATAATAAATTCCAAACTACATTTTGAACCCATAGGGGTGGAATTAGTATACATGATTTGTAAGTTCACACATACTCGTACGTTGCCTAAAAAACAGCGGTAAAAAATTCGTTTTTCTACACGCAGCAGTTTCATTTATGTCTTTATCGTTCAGTCAGTGAATCTGTCTGTCTTCCTTTATACACATAAATAGATTTATATACTTCAGTCTCGTTGAGTATACATTTATGTACCTACATACATAGTTTTCCCCCGAACAACCCACCTATTTAAATAAAATATTCTCAACCACGTTTAATAAGACCGTTTTAACATAACGTCTTTTTCTATTTCTGTAAGTTTCAATACATTCGTCTACATTTCTATTATTGTGGAGGTTGTTAGTGGCTTCAGCTATTTTTTTTTATAGCCTCACTGTTGTAAAGGTTGAATGCAAAGTTGGGTTAATACCTAGTGCATATGATTTGTTGAATATCGACGGAAGAGTAAAAGCAATACGAGTATGTCAAGTAATTGCGGTACACACTTGTGTATATCGTAAATTAGTTTGGACCTCATAGGAGCTCATATTCAAGAAATAAACTATTTAATTATCAACTAACTGATTTTGTTGTGATGTGTATTTTCCGAAAGTTTTGTTTTCGTATAAGAAGTGTAGCAAATTTTTATTAACAACTAACTTTCACCCCGCGTGTATGCCAGTTCCAGTGACAAAAGTATGTCCTTCTACAGGTCCAATCTGTGTCTATACCGAAATTCATCCAAAATGACTGCCTCGGTGGCGCGAGTGGTAGCGTAAGCGACTGCTGTGCTTGTGGTCTCGGGTTCAATTCCCGGGTCAGACCAAATGTTTGTATGATCTGCAAATATTTGTTTCGAAGTTTGGGTGTTTTCTATGTATAATATGTATGTATTTACAAAAAAAAAAAGTATCTATGTATTTATAGTTGTCTAGTACCCATAACACAAGCTCTGCTTAGCTTGGGACTAGACGGCGTTGTGTGTTAGATGTCCGGAATATTTATTTATTATTTATATATTTATTATTTATATAAATCGGTTTAGCGTGAAAACATAACAGAGATACTTTCGAACTCAGTATTGATATACCTAGAAGCATGTATAAAATCTTATTGTGTGAAGATTAAACTAATGTTGACACACATCCCGGTATCAAGGGGATGAGGAGCTCGGATCTTATTTGTATGTATGTCTTGAAAGAAACACACGTTATACAGCTTGAGAAGGAACGCCTTTTGTTATTCTAGGTACGTTACGTCACATTTACGGTACTTGCATCACGAATTTGTTAATATTTAATTTCTACTGTTTGAATGCTTGACGAATTTCTGTTTACTTAAAATTTTCTATAGCCAGAGATGTATTTTATTTTTAAATATACATGAGAATAAAATGCGTAGATTGCCGATATACATAGTTATAATAACCATTTAGATCGACTTTAAAACCATACAGCCTCAGATGTATCATATGAGGCAAATCCTTATGAACTCTGGTTGATGGCGATAGGCCTCCTATTTCACAGTGTTGAATGCGCCTCTGCCTTCCTTCAAGGCTTTTGGCGTGAATGTTTATACATGTGTACATACTGTACATATCAATATAAATTAAATTTACATTGGTTAAAAAAATAATTGCTAGTGATTTCTCTATCTTATTATTTAATAACTAATCCGCTTAACTGCGTCTCTTAAAATGTATGATCCCTATTATAATAAATAAGATAAATGTGCTATCTAACATTAAAATAATCATTTAATTCGGATCAATATTTCTTAAGATTCCAGCAAATTTATACGTTAATATCAAGACACATTGGTATGGCATTTAACTTTAGCCGTACGATTTTACCCCTAAAAATCACTGAAAATAATCTAATGTTTACGTATGAAGTATAGTACCTATCGGAGTTTAATCTTAGGAGTATCTGATCGGGGCAAACCCATCGCGGTATCGTCTAATGGACTCATGCAGGTACCCGCTGGCAATAGGATTAAAACCCTCAATGTGCTGAAAGCCCATCTCATTACAGTAATGGTTTCTTGTATTTATGTTTTCGATAGATTTTATGATGTACTTCTTTCTTTTAATATGACTAAGAAAGACGGTAAATAAATGTAGGCCGTTTATGATTTACTAGCTGACCCACGCAACCTCGTTTGCGTCTTCCATTGCCCGTAGCGTAAAAAAATTCGCCCGTTTTTGAAACATTCTTCATTGGTGCTCCGCTCCTATTAGTATTAGCGTGATGATATATAGCCTATAGCCTTTCTTGATAAATGGACTATCCAACACTAAGATAGTTTTACAAATCGGCGGTTCCTGAGATTAGCGCTCTTCAGCTTTATATATTAGTATAGATTTTAAAGGACTAATTTGTTGAGAAAAGCCTTTTGACGAGACACACACATTAGGGTAACCCTCAATGATAGTGCTGTTAAGGAGTAAATAAGTTTATCTCCCTTCTGATCTTGACGCCCTAGTCAACACAGAACACCAACATTTATATCATCTTAAGGAAACCAGGTAGAGGGTTCTAATTAGAGCATGAAATTTATTTAGTCTTAACTAATTAAAGTACTAATAATTTAACATGACTTCAATCTACATCCATATACTTATACTACATATATACTTAAATACACTGTAAAATTTAAGTATTTGAAAGTTACTCGGTCTGTCTGTTGCGACTTCAAATTTCCCGTGTGGACCCGACACACAGGAAATTTAGTTAGAAGATACTTTGAGACTTGGGGAAGGACATGGCTACACTATACTGCGATAACTGCCTCATTGGTTTAGCGGTTAACGTATGTGACTGCCAATCAAGAGGTTTCAGGTTCGAATCCCGGGTCGGTGTATAAGTGTTTTTGAGTTATTCTGATTATAGAAGAACTTATAACAGCTCGGAATTTTTAAGTTGGGGTCTGAACCCCCGTACCTTTTAGAGTACCTAAAGCTGTCGGTCATGCGCCTAATCTCTTCCAGGTCGTGACGGTTAACCGTCCCATCGGATCATGAAAGAGAGGGAACAGAGAGTGCACCTGTGTTTGCGCACACACTTGTGAACTATAATATCTCCTGAGTAGTTGGCTGATCTCCGTTGAGACTGGCCGCCGTGGCCGTAATTTGTGGCTAGGAGACAATTACCACGATAACTGACAAGCCGCGGTGAAAAGCTAGTTTGTAAAATATCTATGTATTTAGAATTATATATAAGTAAATTTATCAGCAGTCTAGTTACTGGCATAGGTTTTGCATCGTTTAACATCAGACGGCCATTGAAATGTTTGTTTGTTTAACTTTCAATGATTACCAGTCAATTTCAATAAAGAAACGTTTCTCAGTTAGTAACTGGAATTTTTAGATCCTTACGCGATCAATACGAGATAAAACTTATCCACCGATAGCATATGATCCGCATTCTCGATTACATATGTTATCGCGCTCTCAGCGATGATAAAACTGTTATTTCCTTTCAACCTACATTTGTTATTGATAGAACATAGTTTTTTATTCCCCAAGGATTGAGTAATAGAGGTAAAAAGTTGTCGATTTGTGTAATAAAATTATCAGTTCATTTCAATGTCAAGAAATAATCTCGACTTGTATTATCCTACTTCCTATTCATATTGTAAATACCAACGTTTGAGATGATGTACAGAATTTCACAGTATTGTAGTTTATACATCAGAATAATACATAGGCTATAATTTGCCGTGAAAACCGACATACGCGCGGTAGGACCAGCTCAGCGACTCAGCTTAAAAACTAGCGATGTTATATTTGGCAATAGTTATTCAAACAATTTGTGACCTTAATCAGCATAACCACAATAACCTGGTCGTAACTTCAGACTAATTATTATACGTTATTCTCCACACGTTAAAGAAACGTAAATTATACTACACCTGCAAAATACAAATTTATGTAAAATAAATGTGTATTCAGTCCCGTATTATATAATGTAATAAATAATACATATAGATACCAACAGAAGGCAATTATAGTGTATGTAAAGATCATGAAACCCTTCATACAGAAATCTGTTGTATAAATTAAATTCTCTTAAAACTAATACTTGTTCCAGTACGGTAAACTTTGAAGCTTCTACATTTACTCAAGTCAATTAAAATCAGAGATTCTAAAACTTTTTTCACATAGACCTCTCAACATTTTTGGTTTTAATGACCGTTAATTAATATTTACTACATTTTGGTATATTCCTAACGCACGTTTATTTTTCAACAGCAAGCCACCCCACTCAATACCTGTTTCATCACTCGCTAACATTATCTAGGTGTATCATCCATCTACTCTATCTAACGTGCCCATGCTTGGCCTGCTTCACACCTATATTCCCTTCTGAAAAGTAGCAACCTGTGATAATGTCATAAGGCGAAACTGGTCAGGATTAAACTTAATAAAATAGTAACATAAGTACAAGTAACTTAAATTTTAGAATTTATTGCGACAAGTTCCATCAATTGCCGACAATCGAGGGTATAAATTATAAAAATGAACTTCTAAAAAGGGTGATAAATTAAAATGCAAAAATAGTATATTAAATTTTTCACACCCATGACTAGACCCCAACCGTGGACCGTTTCCATACCCCTGAGTCCGGTCCGCCTAGCTCGCTTTGAGAATCACTGATCTAAATAGTTCACTAGTTAGTAGTTATGTTCTCGTATGTAGATCTTAGCCAGAACCTTTGTAAGCGAACCAAATTAAAAGGTTTCAAACTTCGAAACTAAACTATGTACACTGTGTAAGTAAGACACCTTTGTTCAACTAGCGAACTCTGTACATATGTCCTTGTGAACTTGATCGTTTGATAACAAAAGCTTTTACACTGAATTGGTTGTTCTTAATCACTACTACATGGATCAATTATTTAGTTATTTAGAACTTATTTCACTTATTATCTGCATTATATGAGACCGAGATATAAACGTTTCATACACTGTATTTTTTTATTGAATTTACTCGAATTTGCTTTTGTTTGAAAAATGTTACTACTCATTCTATTTAGTAGTTGACATAAAATAAATTAATCTAGGTTATAGATTAAATATTTAAGTATGTTTATCAGTCGTCTGCACGTCTGGCCTAGTGGTTAAGCGGTCGCCACGCCGTTCCCTACTTCGTGTCAAGTGTTGTGGGTTCAAATCCTACATGGAATATTAACACTTTATGTGATCATCAAAATGTTGTTCTAAGTCAGGGTGTTCTTTGTTTCCGTTTCATGTATGTAAAGTCCCTCGCGACACAGGAATTATTCCTAGTGCGGGAGTTGTCTTTTAAAAAAGAAAGTAGTCTGTGCCTAATTTGGGGTCTAACTAGATGTGTAAGAACTAGCGTGGCCTTACAGCGAATACAAAATACTAAGTATGATATAATAGGCTGTTTTTCGCAACTCCATGTCAAAGCGCATATTCTGCGTCGGTGGCTAAGCTATTTGAGTCGCCCCAACTGCCCGAAGAATCCGAGTACTTTACAAACGATTTGTTAAACGTTACCGCTTAGGTAATTTTGCTTATGTCAATGTGAACATGTGTTGTTTGTTTACGGATATGAAGTTAAGACCGTCACTTAGTTTTACTTATGACGAAAGGTCGTCCCCGGTTCCGGTTATAACCTATAGAACTCACAGAGAATGCAGCTACATATTAGCGAAAGAATTTCCAGAATCATAAGAAAAAAAAAACAAAACTATTTTTACCTTTTTAGAATGTTGGTATGTATTTAGACTTTTAGAGGATCACTTATGTATATTTTTTTTTTTATTGAATAGTGGTCAAACGAGCAGACGTATCACCTGATGGTAAGCGATTACCGCCGCCCATGGACACCCGCAACACCAAAGGCGTCACAAGTGCGTTGCCGACCTTTGGGGGATGGGAAAGGGGATGGGGGAGGGGTTGGGGTATGGGCCTTCGGTATCCTTACTCACTCGGTGAAACACAGCGCAAACGCTATTTCACACCGGTTTTCTGTGAGGCCGTGGTATCACTCCGGTCGAGCCGACCCATTCATGCCGAAGCATAGCTCTCCCACCGGTTACCTATTACCTTTACCTAACAACCACTTCGTTATTCTAGCGGTAGGCGTATGCGACTGGTCAATAAGAGATCTCGGTTTTGATTTCCAAGTATGGCCGATAGTATTGTCGAGTGTTTCTTACAAGAAATTCTTAATAACCTAACCTGTTCGAACTGTGTCAAAATACTTATTGTATAAATAAGTCGTAGTTATCTTGAAGATATCCAGTACAGAGACCTGAATACTTTGATATATGAACTGTTATGAAAAGGGTTTTGTGACGTTTGATGAAATGGGGAGAACTAAAAATAAATTCGTCACTCGGTTCTTTGTGGCCTGACCTTTGACCCCAGATACCGTCGACAGCCCTTTTTGTGACATGTGTCGAGAAACCTTTGAGAGAAGGTCATATTATATATTTCGTAATTCGACGTTTTCGCTCATCTAATTCTATTTTTTTTTTCAAGTACCCTAACCTAACATTTTATTGTTATTACTTTATTTGATGGAAGATAAAATGGAGCTGACAAAATCTACGTATTATATGAAATAGTTTAAAAATTAATGACTTTCATTTGCTTAGAAATATTCTGATAGAAAATAAAGCGAACACCTTTTACAAAAATAACAAATTAATACTAAATAGTTTAGCCTCCCAGCACGTCAAGATATGACTTAATTAATTAACTTTTTTTTTAAATAACCAATCAAAGCCTACGTCACGATGTTGTGAGTTCTAATTGTCTATATTTTTATTACTTAATGCTCCATTTAGGATGGTATTTCAATGAAAAAGAAAGGGAAGTGTAGTCTTAATTAAAAAGTTTTTCCAAATCTGTATTCAAGTGTCTGTTTTTAATATCAAATTAACGTTGTTACTACATACATACATATGAAAGTAACATACGTCTATCTGTCTATTTGACGAAACTCTCACTGGCAGATAGCTGATGTTATAAGGAGTAACTTAAACTATTGAAGTGATAACTTCTGGGAGGATAAACCGCTTCGTTACGTAACGCGTTACGGCGCCAGTCTGTCTGGTTTTCCTTACTCTTACGCAAACGGCAGCGGTAGGCTAGTTCAACTTAGATTAGTTTGTTATCATTCCTATAGGGCGACCCATGACACGTTTTTCTATTTTAGACTAGCTGCGCCCCGGTGTGTTCCTCGGGGTTGTTAGTGTAAAGGTAAGTACTACAAAAACCGAGGATAACACCGCTAGGTGTATCTCTTTATAAAAAAACAAACTGAATTTAAAACCTCTTTTAAACCGAATTCAAAAAAGGAGATTGATTATTTTTTTTATTTAAAAGTTAGTGCTTCCTTATAAATCTATCGTCCCATTCCAATCTGGTCCAGTTCTAGAAGTCGATATTTTAGGTTTCTTTTTTTTTAAATCGTTTAACAAAGCAGGTTAGCTAAATAAGTTCCTTTATTTCTACTTCATCAAAATAAGATTTCAAACTGATTTCACATAATGCATAAATCATTAAATTTCAGTTTAACCCAGACAAATAACTAGATATTTAAGTACCTCAGTAATAAATAATAAGGCTTCGTATAACATTAACCATTTAAATTGTTCCGTCAAGACTTGATTGAAGCAATTTGAATTTTATCTGAGCATCCATTTTATTTGACACGTGGATCTTAATAGGGGAAAGGTTCAATTCATTGTTAATCCCGGAGGATTTGATTAAATTGGTGCCGTCATTGCTTATAAAAGGTCAACAGGTCTTCACATTGCTTAATAAAAACGGGTAGCTAGGTGAAAATTAAGCATCTTCAGTTGGGACCAACTGGATTTTGTTTTGTAGATTGTTACTTGTTTGAAATCATAATCATTTATTTACCAGAATGTATACAGAATATGATCTTAAAATTAAACATATCTATACTTACTTATATGGTATGCAAATATTATCACTACATTAAAATTATTAAGATACAAAACAAAGCCCTCCACCGTGTGTGTCTGTCTTTCTGTTCGCCATAACCTCAATAGCTTGACTGCACGGTTGGCCGAGTGGTTTCAGCGGTCGCCATGCCGCTTGCTACTGCGCCAACTGTCTTGGGTTCAAATCCACGCTTTGTGTGATCCACGAATTGTTGTCCCGAGTCTGGATGTTCTTTGTGTCCGTTTTATGTATGTTTGTAAAGTCCCCCACGACACAGGATGTTTATTCCTAATGTGGGAGTAGTCTTTTTAAAAAAAAAAAAAATTGCTGCTACACGGATATCTATGCGGTTTTCACTTATAAACAGAGTGATTCTTAAGAAAGGTACGATTTGTAAAATTGTTAAAGTAAGTATATTGCCTAAAATATAACTTGGCTTTATCTAATCCAAGTTCGTAAAATTAAATTTCAAAAAACTCAAGTACTTAGTTTGACAGCAAAATAATGTAAGACTTTTATAAGTGAAAAAGCAGTTTACTGCAACTAGTGAATTCAAGAAAAACATTGGAATATAAAACTCTTATATACTCGTAGCTCCTTTCAGGTGAACAGCTTCGAAACTTCTTATTCGATTGGCGAACTAAGGATACACAACAACTAGTCTCCTAACAGCGTCTGGTATGCGGATGGAAGCGAAAACTACTATGATTCCATTTTGTTCAAAGTTAGGTTTTAATATACTGCCTCGGTGGTGTGAGTGGTAGCGCAAGCGACTGCTGTGCTCGAGGTCTCGAGTCGGACCATAAATTTGTATGATCTGCAAATGTTTGTTTCGGAGTTTGGGTATTTTCTATGTATATCATTAGGTATTATCGTTTTTAGATTTTACTGTGTTATTAATGTTTAAACCCTAATTGTAAATTTGTTAATATTTGGTATAAGGGTAAGAAATTTAGAAAAATTGAAAATTCTGGCATTAAAACATTAAGCTTTATTGCCAATCTTTTCAAGAGCATTTCGTGGATTTCAAGAGCCATGACAATTTGGCATAAAGGTGTTATATCACTTTTATATGCATGTTATGACGTGTTTTGTATGAAGTTTATATTCTGATATTAAAGATTCATTGGATTTTTTTGTCATGTAATATTTTTTTATTACGATAATATTGGTATATTGTGTACCAGAGGTACCACAGATAGACACAAATGTTACAAAATTGCATGACAGAGATACTGTTTTTAGGCTTACTTTTCTATTCGTTATTGAATATAACTTTTGATTTGAATTATAACTTTTTTTTATCGCTATATTTAAACAACTTCAAGAAAGGGATTCTCAATTTGCCTGTGTTCTTTTATTGTTTGTTTCTTCAGAACCGATTTTTATGATTCTTTTCTATTTGAAAGCTGGTGCTTCCCGTGTGGTCTCATTTCAATTTTGTCTAGTTTTTGAAGTAATTTTTTTGTTATTTTTTATTTAAAGAATAATAATTTGATGGTTAGAGTTACTTGAGAGTTTTCGTTTCACGTGTTTGACATTTCAATAATACAGAATGTTCGAATGAAGGTTGATTGTGTAAAGAATATGTCAAAATGTCGAGTCGGGTATCAGATGTTTTGCAATAACTTGTATATAATTTCGAGTTTTTATTTACTTACAAGGTTTTTTAAACTACGGTTTTTGTTTTAGAGTCAAATTAACTATAATAAAATAATGTGCTGTAATGTAAAATATCTTAAAAGTTATATTTTATTATTTGCTTAGTAGAGGTCTCAAATTACACAATTTCGCTCTATTAGTTTTTGTCCGAGGCTCCGCCCGCTTGTATGTCGTTCTTCCTCAAGAATCAAAGTACATATCTCCATGCCAAATTTAATTGAAATCGGTGCAGCAGTTCAGCCCTGAAACCATAACAGATAGGCAGACAGTAGTAGTATATAAGTAAGGACATGGATGTATTATGCTTTTTGATTGGATTATTTTGTATATTATGTCAAAGTTTATGCCTATGGATAATAAAAAAAGAAAGGTGTGTGTGCGATTCACACACGATAGAAGTGCTACTTCAGTAAATCGACAAAAGAACGAGACCGACATTTGCTCTCTCGCTCCGGCTCACTAATTACAGGCGACTTTTTGTATTTGTGTCTCTTACCTGTCGTTTTTCCGTTGCATCCGGTTCGAAATCACAACGATTCCAAAGAAGTTTCACTTCAAAAATAACAGTTTTTCTTCTATATAAGGAATGCGACTTGTTTCTTGATAAAGATATAGTACATAAATATTTATAGAGTCATTGAATTCTGAGTACTTACATAAGGAGCACTTTACAGAACAATTGGACCGTACACGCAATGTCTGTCGTAATTATACGTAACTTATAAGCGTAATGGGTGATAATATACGATTGTATAATAATCAAGTAAATTATGTACATGTGGACATTGTGTATTTAGCTAACCAATAAAAATATTTAGATTTAAACTACCTCTCTGTTCTTGTTATATATATATATATATATATATATCAGCCCTCCAAAATGACTCTACTCTGCCTGATGGAAAGCAAGAGCAGAATCCAAGAGTAGTGGTTACCATACTAATTGCGAATGTATGCATGTTACCCAAACTATGGTGGCCTATTGGGCCCTTGGAGTCGCACTCACCAGCGAACTGAATTTTTGGAGGAGAAGGCTTAATGAGCAGCATTAACAGTAATGCACATGTGACATTTGAGTGGCAAGTTTCTGTGGACGATGGTAGGCACTTGCCCTCAGGTAGGACTCGACTGTTCCCTATACTTACCATAAAAGAAAAATCACTTCTGTCGGCAGAGTGTCATGACTGGTTGGTGTATTTTTTAATCTTATATTATAAACGCGAAAGTTTGTAAGTATGGATGGATGGATTTTGTTACTCTTACACGTAATAACTACTAAATGGATTTAGATGAAACTTTACAATAATATAGCCTATACATCAGAATTACACATATACTACAATTTGTAAAGATACTAGCTTCGTCTCGCGGCGTTGTCCGCGGTTATTGTCGTACCGCGAGTAGCACCTCGGGTTTCAGCTAGTATACAATAAAAACCTATAATATTTTATAGTTTATAAGCCAAGTTAATTTTCTGTGCGATTTATCATGTTTATTAATGCCACTTTTATAAGCATGTTATGACGAGTTTTATATGAAATTTGTACTCTGATATTTAAGATCTATTTGTTTTTTATTGTCATAAAAAACTGATTTACTAGTCACCTGGTGGTCCACGGTGGCCAAGGACTTAAAGCTTGCCCAAACTAACGTTTTGACAACCCAGGATAGATTGTCCTGGCGTCGCAGAACGAGGAGAGCCGACCCCAAATATGTAATAGGAAATGGCTAGGACAAAGAAAAAGATAAAAAGCTTTTTATTTGACGCGTACGATGATGATAATGAGAACAAGAGGTACCACAGATAGACACGACCCTTACAAAAGACACAAATCATACAAAATGGCAATTACTTTGATGCTTTGCTCCTAATTTGCATAGGTTTACACATATAATATCTATCTAATAACTTTAAACAAGCAATTCTTGTATTATATGTAATCTGAATATAGGAAATGGCTTAGTATGCAGGGGATTTCGGGAGCGATAAATCGATCTAACTAAGATAAATTTTTAGACAATTTCCCAAAAGTTATTCAAGTACTGAATCATTTAAACTTAGATTTTTGTTTTGTGCGTGTGTAAACCCCAACCAAGGATTGCGGTGGGGCGATGTGTCCGAATCGAACCGACTGAAACCACAAAATGGTCGTGGATGTACTGCGTCTATAACCCGAACCGCAATATACCATAGTACCATAACCTAAATGAATTATAAACTTACCATTATACGTAAAAATTTGCTTATTTTTATAAGAAAACAATACTTTTATACCCAATGAACAACACCTTTATTCAAATTCTTAATATTACAGAAGAAAAAGTGTTCAAATATAAATAAATCAATGTTAAAGTAACATTTTAAATGTGCAATGTGATATGGAGCTGGTTCCCATTCGGATAAACCGTTACACGAGCGTATAGATCGTGATCTATAGATCATGGTGTCGTCATCGCCGCGTGCGCAGGCTCGCTCGCAACACGACGTCGACCCAGAAAGAATAAAGGCCTACTCTGTGAGTATACCAGTTTGTTTACTGTCGTGTCCATACGAGTTTCTCTTTGATTGCGTAATTTGTCATTGTAACAATAATTATGACGCCCTCTGACTCTCGTTAAAAAAATATAGAAATAATAATTAAAATGTCACCAGCTTCAAATTTCATCGTGATGAATTTTAATAAACTGTGTAGTCAATTCTATAATTACCACCATCATCCAATTCACCCTTAGGGAAGGTATCTTCCAATTGGGTTGAAACCAAACGGAGAGCATAAAGAAAACAAAGCCTCCAAGAGGAGTATACGATCCTTCATTTTAGTTGCTATGCCTTCGAGTTAATTTCTTTTCGGAGGTTTAAACTTGTAAATAGTATCGATACTAATATTATAAATTGAAATTAACTCTGTAGATCTGTCGGTCTGTTACACTTTCACGGCTAAAGCGCTGCACAGATTTCAATGATATTCTCCCATGGGGATTTTTAATTTTAAGAAGATAAAATTAGACTTCTAGTTTTAAAAACATTATTATTATACCAAATATGTATACTATTGCAAACAGCCAGTCAAAATATGGTACCTAATGTTTGAAACAGCGCTGTTTAAAGTTGTGATCTATTTACCACACTCTCGCTGCGCCCACGCAGGCAACGTACACAAGCCTCGTTTGTATAGTAGTAACCTGTTTGGGAGCTTGGCACATTTTACTCGTACCGTTCTACACTTGTAGTTTAGAAAGAGTAGGTATATGTATTTATTTGAGTATTGAAGTGTTTCAGTAACACAGTAACTGGGGTTCCTTTTACCGTGGGAGAGCCATGCTTCGGCATGAATGGGTCGGCTCGACCGGAGTGATACCACGGCCTCACAGAAAACCGGTGTGAAATAGCGTTTGCGCTGTGTTTTACCGAGTGAGTGAGGATACCGGAGGCCCATACCCCAACCCCTCCCCCTATCCCCTTTCCCATCCCCCAAAGGTCGGCAACGCACTTGTGACGCCTTCGGTGTTGCGGGTGTCCATGGGCGGCGGTAATCGCTTACCATCAGGTGATACGTCTGCTCGTTCGCCCACTATTCAATAAAAATTAAAAAAAAAAAAAAGATTATCTTTTTGGATTTTCTTCTTAAAATCTATTGTGTACATGACGTAGTGATAGTGATTAGAGGTCTATTTTTTGCGATAGGTTATAAATATTAAATTTTAGTTCTAGTCTGCCATAGTGTGGGTCACCATGCTCAATTGTCTGCATTCGCTGTGAGTATGGTGACCATCACTTTTGACACCTCACTTTATTAAAAAAAAGTTCGTAGGCTCTATATTAGAAAAGATTCTAGAACTGCCAACTTTAAGACTACAGTTTATCAAAAATCTTAAATATTAATTTTTAGTAATTATCGAAAAAAAAATATTCCTATAGGTCTAAAAGCGCCATTTAGAAATAAGGCAAATTATAAAAAAAAAATGTTCTTCTTTTGATAAAATGGCAACCAGCCGGATCACTCGGATCAGCTATTTCTGCCAATATCAAGTATTTATAGTCTTAAATTATAAGTCTTCGAGTCTTCAAGTCGTCGTCGTGATAAAATTAATGATAAAAAATATATAAAATGTGGATGACATGAAAAGGGGACCGTCTTTCGAAAAAACAAAACACGATGTCCATTATAAAAATGAAAGCAAAAATCTCGTTAATCTCTTCATAACTTGACGCTTTATGGCTTTGACGTCACTCTTTCAGCCATTAAATCTGTAACGCATAATTAAAAAGCTATTGCTGCAAAAAGGTATACTGGTAAGCTTGTTACGACAGTTTATTTATGTACAACAGGTGTCGCAATTTGTAACCAGCCTGTAATTCAATAAAACACTATTACTTAGGGCTTCTTTAGTAATCTTATTTTAGCTTACAAATATAATTGTGGAACGGGGTCTTAACCTTAGGCTGGTCGATTTATTCTTATTGGTAATATTAATTTCATATTCCAAAATCATGCTTCCACCGAACTTAATAATTAAATTATAGTATTAGGAGATAAAAACTAATCAAAATATTCACATACAAGGATCAAGAAATTCCTCTACATCATCGCCTACTAGTAACGTTCCCAAAAGACTGGCAAAATTGACACTATAATATAATAAAAAACATATATGTATACAATATATATTTTAATACCGGAGGCGTCACAGGTGCGTTGCCTACCTTTGGGGGATGAGAAGAGGGATAGGAGGAGGGGTTGGGATATGGGCCTCCGGTATCCTCACTCACTCGGTGAAACACAGTGCAAGCACTATTTCACACCGGTTTTCTGTGAGGCGGTGGTATCACTCCGGTCGAGCCGGCCCTTGCATGCCGAAGCGTGGCTCTCCCACGGTAATTAATAAAAAATAATTAATCATAATCTATAAAAGTCCATAAATTGTCTTCTGACACTCCGTAATTTTTTTTTCAACAAGAGCAGACAGTAGCTAGTTCTTAATAAAACGTATGTTATAACAACATTTTGAAATTATCTTTAGCGAGATCATTTTTTTAGCAATATGACTGCCTACATCCGCATTCGTTTTCCGGTCTCATTGTAAGTCAAAACGGTTAAATTTTAGTCAAAACATGATTCATTCATAACATTACCTATTCTAAATTCACCCATGTCACATTACCAACGGATGTGCGGCTGAAAACCACAGTTTTGTATATAACAAACCTCATCAAATAATGCATGGACTGTTCATTATGTAATGCCGTTTACTTAGAATTACATACCTTCGCAAGTACCTATAATAAAACCTTTATTGTACTTGCGTACTGTACTGTACTGTTGGTATTATTAAAGGACTTCTACCATTTTGTGCGTCAATTATTTTAGCATTTATACCAACATTCATGAAGCTATTGAAACAGCAGAAGATTGTAAGAAAAGGAACAAAAACGAAAAGGAGGTAACCAAAAAAAGAGTGAAAGACCTTTAATAATAGGTTGTTATTATTCTCTTCTATGTGTTTGGCTATGTGTTAACGCTTAACTACAAAAGTATTAAACGATTTTTTATAAAATACAAATGTCCATGGGCGAAAGGAAAGTTCCTTCAAAACCTTGATTGAAGAGTCTTTGTTATATATAAGGTTTAAGTACCATATTATGGGTAAAATGTCGATGTAACAGTAATAACATGAACATGTATCTAATAATAGCATTACTTAGTTAACATTACAATTAAAAAGGCAAGAAATTGTTAAACTTTAACATAAACCATGACATTATTAATACACAAAATCTTAGAAGTTTGAATAAAACTTAACAGGTTCACCTGTTTTGTACCAAAACAAAATATACCAATAAAAATATTCATTGCGCCAGTTATGCAAAAACTCGTACAAGCTTACTACAACTATGACGTCAAACATCAGATCGTAAAACCTAACAACCAAGAAGAATGACACTATTCACCCTGTGCACGAACGAGAGGTCAGATCACAATTAAATAAAGTAGAAAGAGACAAAAGCAATTATTACGGACTACCCTCTGACGAATGCAAAAACATCGTATTCTCCAAACCGTTTGGCGCGAAATGTTTTGATACGGAACTTTGGTCAGCATTGTGGAGATTGATATAATGACGACATCAGTGACGCAAATAGCCGGCAGGCTGTTTCTGGTGGAATATATAGAACAGATGTTGATTTAAGATGGGTTTGATTGACTTTGAAGAAGAATAGTTGGAAAAGTTTCTGTTGAACCATCCGAGGTTTACCAGGACTTTTCTAAAATATAGCTCACTTAGGACCCATGTTAAGTAGTGCTTCCCTGGTTTAAAAAGGTGTCTGTGTATTTTTATTTCATTTTATCTCCCGCTTTAATTAGGAGGAAAGTGGGATTCTACTGATTAATTTAGTTGTGCGTTCCAAGACAATTGACTGACTGCACGGTTGGCCTAGTGGTTTAAGTAGTCGCCACGCCGCTTTCTACTGCGCTAAGTGTTGTGGGTTCAAATCCTACCTAGGACAACACTTTGTGTGATCCGCAAATTATTGTTCTGAGTCTGGGTGTTCTTTGTGTCCGTTATATGTATGTTTGTAAAGTCCCCCGTGACACAGGATGTATATTCCTAAAGCGGGAGTAGTCTTTTTAAAAAAAAAATCCTGAGACTGGTGGGAGTAGTCCAAAATAACAAAAATTTTAACAAATAGAAACTGATTTAACGGACTGAACCAATTGAGATACCACACGAGAAGCACCAGCTTTCAAATAAAAATACAATCATGAAAATCGAAGTTATGAGGTAAAACATAAAAAATACAGTCGAATTAATAACTTCCTTCTTTTTAAACGGTTTTAATTAGCTCACCCCGTTTGTTTTTTTCTTTCTTTATTCTTTATTCTTCCTTCAAAAAATCAAATTTAGTAATTCAAATTTCACCATCTTCCTGTCAACCGATTAATCTGAAATTTTGTATACACTTTGGATTTTGGTGACAATACAATTATGTTTATTCATTATCATTATAAATTCAAGATGGCCGCCGCTACAAAATGGCGGATAATTTATGTTTCATTAATCCCATCAATATGGGTATCAAATGAAAGGGCTCAACAAGCAGAATACAATATACTAAAAAAAATTGAAATCCAAGATGGCGGCCGCTACAAAATGGCGGATAACGTAGGTTTTATCAATCCCATCAATATGGGTATCAAATGAAAGGGCTCAACAAGCAGAATAGAATATACTATAAAAAATTTAAAGAATGAAGCACTAAAAACTTAAAACTAGAAAATAAAAATAGGTAAAAAAACTTTTTAAGTTAAACGGTTTTATGTTAAAAATGTACTAAAAACCAAAAAAATAAAAAAATAGATACAGTCGTGGGAATTATAAACATATGCATAGACTAGACTAAAATAAAACCGTGGGGCACGTCAATTGTCTACAAATTATCGACTTAATGTGCGATAGAAGAATCGTTTAATTCGTCGTTAGGCAGTTGGCCCGCAGACGGTGAGGAAATTAATTACTATTTTCTTGCTCATGGAAATTCCAATAGTTATACACTCCATGTTAACCCCACGGTTTTATTTTAGTCTAGTCTATGCATATGTTTATAATTCCCACGACTGTATCTATTTTTTTATTTTTTTTGTTTTTAGTACATTTTTTAACATAAAACCGTTTAACTTAAAAAGTTTTTTAGAAGTCGATGTTAAGGAGTTTTTGAGTATGATTTTAATATAAACAGGAATATTTTAAATTTTTATAAATTCGTTATTGTTGTATCCAGCTTGAATCTTAAGTATTGAAATGTCTATCTATTTAATCTCATAGTTAAGTTTTGAAAGGTTAAACTTAATTTTGATGGATGGCTTTCTATATCTCAATCCCGCAAGCAATATACGTAAACGGTTGCAGATATTAGTTTGTTGTACATAAATCTTAGCTGACACCTCTTACACTTTCTCTATTACATAACCGAACTTACTCAATGTTTGATAACAGCAATTTGTACTTTATGCTTTACACCAAAAGGTATCATTTTATTATTTCGACACGCTTAACAATCTGTTTACTTTGGTAAATTGGGTGTATATTAAAACGAAATGGTGGATAAGCGAAGTCAGTGTTAGAATATTTACTTCTATTTGGGAGTGCATGGATGGTTTACTAGGTTTAAAAGATCGCCACGTCGCTTTACTAAACTAGATGTAGTGGGGTTTATCCCACTGTTTTGTATAATGAACAATTCCTGTGATCCACCAATTATTGTTCAGAATCTGTATGTTCTATGTATCCGTTCCTTGTATGGTTTTAAAGTCCCGCAACACAGGATATATGTATATATAATGTTGCGTTGTCAAAAAATAAGTAAGAATTTAAATATAATGGATGACAGTCGCTCTGTGGGAAAATTATCATTCAGGTTTTTTTTTTAATGTAGATAGGGGGCAAACGAGCAGACGTATCCTGATGGTAAGAGATTACCGCTGCCCATGGACACCCGCAACACTATAGGCGTCACAAGTGCGTTACCGGCCTTTGAGGGATGGGGGGAGGGGTTGGGGTACGGGCTTCCTGTATCACTCACTCGGTGAAAAACACACACACACACACACACCGGTTTTTTGATAAGCCGTTCGATCGAACCGACCCATTCAAGCGGAAGCGTGACTCTCCGTCGGAAGGTGAAACCCGTTGTGCTAGAAACCAGCACCAAATTATCTTGGGCTAATAGAGACTGGGAGGGAGAACTCTGTAGCAGATTATGTTCGCATACCTGCTACTCAAACAGACTACTCCAACCAGATAGCAATTAGCTCACACCCTAACTTTGTGACAGATAATTTCTAAATAAGAATAGTAAATGACATGAAGGTTATTCCAAACTGTTGGTATAATTTTAGAACAGAATGCTTAATACAGCGCATCCAGGCTAATGGGTAATATCTGAAATGGACGCGAAGTTTCTATACCGCGATTAAAACTTCGTTTGTTATTCGGACAGCTCGAATTAAACTTAATATTTGAGGGGTTTTTTAAACGGTTTTAATTAGCTCACCCTGTTTGTTTTTTTCTTTATTCTTTATTCTTCCTTCAAAAAATCAAATTTAGTAATTCAAATTTCACCCTCTTCCTGTCAACCGATTAATCTGAAATTTTGTATACACTTTGGATTTTGGTGACAATACAATTATGTTTATTCATTATCATTATAAATTCAAGATGGCCGCCGCTACAAAATGGCGGATAATTTATGTTTCATTAATCCCATCAATATGGGTATCAAATGAAAGGGCTCAACAAGCAGAATACAATATAATATAAAAAATTGAAATCCAAGATGGCGGCCGCTACAAAATGGCGGATAACGTAGGTTTTATCAATCCCATCAATATGGGTATCAAATGAAAGGGCTCAACAAGCAAAATACAATATACTATAAAAATTGAAAGAATGAAGCACTAAAAACTAAAAACTAGAAAATAAAAATAGGTAAAAAAATAAATAATAAATAAATAAATAAATATTCCGGACATCTAACACACAACGCCATCTAGTCCCAAGCTAAGCAGAGCTTGTGTTATGGGTACTAAACAACTGATATAAATACTTATATACTTTTTTTTTGTAAATACATACTTATTATACATAGAAAACACCCAAACTCCGAAACAAATATTTGTAGATTCCACAAACATTTGGTCCGACCCAGGATTTGAACCCGAGACCTCAAACTTAGCAGTCGCATATGCGTACCACTACGCCACCGAGGCAGTCAAGTCAAGTCAAAAAAACTTTTTAAGTTAAACGGTTTTATGTTAAAAAATGTACTAAAAACCAAAAAAATTAAAAAAATAGATACAGTCGTGGGAATTATAAACATATGCATAGACTAGACTAAAATAAAACCGTGGGGCACGTCAATTGTCTACAAATTATCGACTTAATGTGCGATAGAAGAATCGTTTAATTCGTCGTTAGGCAGTTGGCCCGCAGACGGTGAGGAAATTAATTACTATTTTCTTGCTCATGTAAAATCCAATAATTATACACTCCATGTTAACCCCACGGTTTTATTTTAGTCTAGTCTATGCATATGTTTATAATTCCCACGACTGTATCTATTTTTTTATTTTTTTGGTTTTTAGTACATTTTTTAACATAAAACCGTTTAACTTAAAAAGTTTTTTTACCTATTATTATTTATTTAGATGAATAATGGGATGTTTATGACATGCGTTAGATCAAAGTTAGCGGTAACTTAAAGTAAATTTTGCAGCTATTCTTATGTACGATTAGATTTAAATCTCAGATTTTTTATTTTGTGGAATTTCGCTTTTGCCGAATCGCGTTTCGGTGTAAAACACTGCCTTGACTAATTCGATCTCTTTCAACTTCGTGTCAACTTAATTCATACAGGAATTATTTCTCGACACTATATAAGAATTACATTCAGCTCCTAAGTTTTCCGTTCTTGCACATAACAAAAAGGTAGGCAAATTCAAAACTAAATTCGCAGTACATTTGTCAGCCAAATGTTTTGGAAGTGAACACTAACAATATTTTGTTCAGCATTGTCTTCCCCCTTCGCGAATTGAGTGCAAAGTTTGATGACGTTACCACAAAGTTGTGAGTCGGAAGCGAGGAATGTGTTTTTTATTGAATTTCCAGTTCAGGAATTACCGTTCAATGAGGTCGTTCAGCGGCCTATTCGTCCGGAAGTCCAATAACATCAACCGATGATTAGATTTTATTGAAAATCAAGTGATTTTATTTCTTTAAGTTAAAATTGGTTATTGACGGATTGATAAGAGAGGCTTTTGCATATTTTGTTTATGGAAACTCCTCAGGGATGTCATACCACTGAGGTTTGCAGTTTTAGGTAACTGAGAACCGAATTGGCCAAAATCACACGGTATGCAATACTGCAACTAAAATAAGAGGTTATTAGAACAGCGTTTATTGGCCTGGAATACTCGAGTTGGAGTACTAGAAATCTGTTGTAGTCTACCTATCTTTTAACAGTGATATTCTGCTTCGTAAATGCTCATTTTTTTATGATTCACATATAATACGTTCATTTTCCAACACTTAGACACTAAACACATAACTTCAGCTAACGGAGGGCCATTTTCTCTGGCCGTGTTTGTTCAAGAGCTATCTGTTTTGTGTGACGTCATAGCAACATGGCGCTGATCACCATTGTATGTTAAGCACCAAACTAAATGGTACCATATTGGTTTATCTGTCACGGTTCGTGAATTTTGAATGTCGTTGCACTCTTAACAATTGAATTTAACTCGCATGTGTTTTGACAATGTTTCAAATTCATATATGTATATTATGTATACATTAATATGTGAAGCAAAACCTTTGTACACCTTTTTGTGCGAACGGAGGAATATAAAATTTGTCACAGTTATCTATACAAATAAATTGAATTAGAGTGTCTGTTTGTAATATTAAAATAACAGCTTTATCTTAAATGCATATGTATGTACGAGTATACACGGTACATGTACCAAAATATCATTTTTTTAAATTTTTGTCTGTCTGTCTGTTCCGGCTAATCTCTGGAACGGTTGGACCGATTTTGACGGGACTTTCACTGATAGGTAACTGATGAAATAAGGAGTAACTTAGGCAACAGTTATCATCGTACCGCGGGTTTCAGCTAGTAGTTTATATGGAGGAAGAGTGCAGAAAGTTGAAACAAAGGAATTATGGTCGAATTTCGACATTATATATAAAATGGTGAAGGAAGGTATATTAGTGATGTAACACATTTTTTGATATATTGTCCATGTGGCGACGACTTAAGAGGACGGTGTCAATAGGGGTGCCTATTTATACAATGGGTGTAAGAGAGGACTAAGGGAATAAACTACTTGATACACGTGATTCCAGACTCAAACTCGACAAGGTTCTTGTGGCTCTTGAGTTGCAGACGTTGCTGCTCTTGCTTTGCCCTCTTTCATCATTATCCCAGCCGAAAGACGTCCACTGCTGGACATAGGCCTCGCTTTAGCTCTTTTAACCAATGACTCCCCGTGACCACTTTACCACCGACGATAATGAGGTCATTATTCGCAAGATAAATTAGGGCCGGCTACTAGTTCAACCAGTTTTACCTAAATATGTTTTTCCACGGAACGACTGGCATCGAAACTCCGCAACCTTGCCCACTTTGCAATAAAAATATATAATATAGCCGTTTTAATTTATGCTCACAAATGTATCATAAAAGTTATGTGTCCCGTTGTAAGTTAAATCATATAATATACTAAGTACTAAATGTAAGTTATACGAGTTACTCGTGCAAGAACATTCACAAAATAAGCATGTAAAGGTTGTGTGTCGAGGTCAAGGTTATGACCAAGATTGGACGTGATCTCACAAGTTATTGTTGAAGGTTCTGATGTTATGAAGTTCACTGTATCTTAAAATAGATTTGTGAAAGGTGTAAACACTTTAAAGTGTGGAAAACTTTAGTCATTTTATTGCCTCATTGGTCTAGCGGTTGGCGTATGCGAGTGCCAATCAAGAGGTCTCGGGTTGGAATTCCGGGTCGGGCCAAAAGTGTTATTGAGTTTTTCTGGTTATAAAAACACTTAATAACAGCTCGGAGTTTGGCAGTTGGGGTCTGAACCCCCGTGCCTCGGAGAGAACGTAAAGCTGTCGATCCTGCGCCTGATCTCTTCCAGGTCTTGTCGGTTAACCATCCCATCAGATTATGAGAGAGGGAACAGAAAGTGCACCTGTGTTTGCGCACACACTTGTGCACTATAATATCTCCTGCGTATTTGGCTGGTATCTGCTGAGATTGGCCGCCGTGGCCGTAATCGGCTAGAAGAACTTCAATGTGAGTTATGTACTGCTTTTTACGAAAATTATGCGAACGGAGAAGTGTGAAATTTGGCACAGTTAAAGTATAATTGTAGGACGAGTGCAGAAAGTTAAATGAAATAAAATGAATAATGTTCAAGAGTTCGAGAAAGAACTACCCCTGGGCGACCACTAGTAGTCATAAGTAGATTTAGAGAGACATAAGTATATAAAACAAAAAAAACAGCCAACGCAAGAAGAGCTGTTATAAATATTTTCAATCGACTTCAAAAAAGGAGGAGGGTCTCAATTCAACTGTACTTTTTTATGTTTGTTACCTCATAACTTTCGATTAGGTGAACCGATTTTGATGATTCTTTTTTATTTGAAAGCTGGTGCTTCCCGTGTGGTCCAGTCTTTGAAGTCGTTTTTTTTTGTTGATAAAATTTGTAATTATTATGATTATGAAGATTTCAAATACATAGGCGGCACAAATAAGAAAAATAAAACTCTTGATAAGATATTTTTGCACTATCTATACTAATATTATAAAGAGGAAAACTTTGTATGTTTGTTTGTAATGATTAGGCTCTAAAACTACTGGACCGATTTTAAAAATTCTTTCACCATTCGAAGGCTACATTATCCACGAGTAACATAGGCTATATTTTATTTTGGAAAAAAATAGGGTTCCGTAAGATATTGTGGTTTTTCGGACACAAGGTGTAAAAAATCAAACCTATACGGGAGAAAATTTTTCGCTACGGGCAATAAAAGACGCAAACGAGGTCGCGTCGGTCAGCTAGTACTAGATATATTTAGATGTTTTAATTTAGTCAGAAATCTGGTCTTCTTCATTATAAAGACTATACGCCGAGATAGATCCTCCGTACTTAAATTTTTATGATTTAGGTATAAATTATAAACGCAGTCAGTTATCAAACTATTCGATCTTGATAATATCATGTACAGAAGACTGCACCGAGGACCTAGTGGTATACACAATCGCCACAACATTTCCTTCCTGATTGTTGTATGTTCAATAAATGAATGATAAAAATGTAACAAGAAATATCTGTGGGAATAAGCTTCGGCACGAATGATCTGACTCGACCGGAGTGATATCACGGCCTCACAGAAAACCGGTTTGAAATAACGCTTGCGCTGTGTTTCACCGAGTGAGTGAAGCTACCGGAAGCCTATACCACAACCCCTCCCTCCATCGCCCTCTCCAAATATATGAATTTTAAGCATCATGTGAACAAACGTCTTACAAAAACTCTCTTTCAGGAACAACTTCGTCAGCGCAAAGAAGCGGAAGAGAGGATCGCAGCCCAAAATGAATTCCTCCGCACTTCTCTCAGAGGCTCTAACAAACTCCAGGCCTTGGAGTCCAACCCTCCGTCATCAGGGACTGCCTTCGTTAACGACGCGTATGAAGACGATACGAGCGAAGAGTCCACACAGCTATATGCTGTTGTTGGTGAGTTAGATCCTTTAAGATATCCTTTAAAATATTTAATTTCCTTTTTCATCCTTGAAAATCTAGACGAGCCTTAGGTATTAGGGAACCCTAAAGCTCTAATCGCTTTTGTCTTTATTATTCTTTTACTATAAAGTAGTGCTTTAAGTTAGTTTATAAATGTAATAGGAGACTTAACTGGCTGTTTAAGCTTATTGAGTTGTAAAAAAGGATATACAATTATAATATTACTATTTTACTACAAAATAAATAAATGACTGTCACGGTGTTGGTAGAAAAATATAATCTCAATTATAATGTTAAATTGGGATTACTTATCGTAGCAGAAGTGTGTATCCAAAATAATGCTATTTTTAATAAGATAGGTTTCTAAAACCATTACAAAATAACCATGTCTAAAGCTTAGATCTAAAAATAGCTGAAGAATTTTTTCATTTAGTAGCCACAAAAATTACCCTCCCGAAAATGATCATATAAATGTCTAGTTTTGCCCAATCATGTTATTCTAAAAATAGGTCTACTTTATAGCCCTGATATAGTTCTATAGAGATGAGAATTCCGCATTGTTTCCAGTTCAGGAGGCACTCGTTCGGTCCTCGTTCAAGCGATATTAGCTAACTGGGACAAACGACTGGTAAAATATTGTGTCAACTGCACTGGAGAATGGATCCGAGTCTTTTAAGACAGGGATGTAGTGAAAAGAACTGATCTAATTTTAAGGCGATTTTAATTCAGTTTTTTATTTGTTTGTTTCGAATTCACATTGTTATTTTTGTGCAAAACTAATGAGCTCCTATAATTTGTATGTTGTGTCCAGCTTACCTTAATATTAATATCTACAATAAAAATTATGTCGACTGATATTTTTCCATCCGAAGAAAATCAAAATCCGAAAGTTGCTCTCGTAAAACTAAAGTCATAAATAAAACTGAAAATTGTTTCTTTGATACAAATGTAATTTTATTCTTGCAACCACTTTTAAAAATACCAGAAATTACATTGTAAATTGCAAAGGTTAAAATTATAACTAGCCGTGCCTGCTACTTCGTACACGTCACATTCGGATTTTCAAATAATTTTTAACTTTTTACCGTTTAAACCTTCCCTGGATTACACCAAACATTTCAAAATTAAAATTAGCTAAATGGGCCCAGTCGTTCTCGAGTTTTAGCGAGTCAAACGAACAACAATTATTTTTTAAATATAAAGAAGATAAAGGCGAAAACATAGTTTTTCTTTTGAACATCATTTTTAAATCGTTTAAAGTTATTGAACTTCGGAAAGAGTAGGTCACTGTACGACCTAATTTTGCGGTAATTCTTCAACTAGAAGTGCAATTTAAAGCACATTCCCTCTTCGTACTCATAACTTTGCAGTGACGTCACCAAACTTCGTATTCTGTGAGGCAAAATATTACGTAGTATAGCACTTTGACGGTATTATTATAGTAGACAGAAAAGGAAAAACAGTGCTTGGAACTAAACAAAATATTGTTCGTATTCACTTCGAAAACATGTAGCTTAAAAATACTCTGAACATTTTTACGCTTAATAAAAATAACTAAATTTAAGAAAATTTACTTCAAAAAAAAAAAAAACAGCAATGAAAAAATTTAATGTTACCAGAACTAAGAGTCAGTTTAGTTTAGTTTTAGAGTATTTTAAAAGTATGCACAAAATGTACAATGTTTTTGCGGTGACCGCGCGTTTTCTGTGCGGGTTATCTACATGTTTATTAGATTTGTTTACAAGTAAATAAAATCCACTTTCGCCTTATCTAACCATGGCCTGTCAGTCTTTGAGACAATAGTGTTCCACAAATTGACAATTTACTATATACTAACTAACAACAAATAAGTGTAGTTACCTAAGTATATTGAATGTCATGACTGTTAAAGATATGAGGTATGTGTGAACACAATGGACTCTGTTTTGTTATTTCAATTAAATTGAATGAATTACTTCTTAGTACAGTTTTTCGCTGATCTTACGTTCTGTGCAAATAATGAAATAATAATTCTCTGTAAAAACTACTGCATTGTTGTATACATTTAGTAGTTATGGTGTAACAGATGTACATGTTAAGTACCCTCCTTTTTTGAATTGGAAGTTAAAAAGTAAAAATTTAAACCTTATTGTTATCCGTTTCTTTATTTATTGTAAGAATATTGTGAGTCAATGTCAGTAACGAAGTCTATTAACTTATAAAACGCATTACTAATCTGATGTAATGGAGAACTTATTATTTTGATGTGCATGTTAAGAATACAACGAATACTTATTTACTTCATAACAGAGTTTCGTCTAATGACAAAACTTTAAGAATAAAAAGTAATTTACTATTATATCTTGTTACAGACTATCAAGAAGTATGCGCAGCGCTGACACGCGTACAGAAGGCTCTGGGTGCGAGCGGGGAGGCTGCGTTAGCAGCGCGGGTGGCGGGCGCGGCGGGTGCGTTGTTGTGTCCCGCGTTACGCACGGCACTAGCCACGCGATCCGCTGTGCTCACCGCTCTACGACATAAGCGCCCCGCCTTAGCGCCGCCGCACACGCACCGAGCCACCGATAGACTGAAAGACGTAAGTATACTCAGAGAGACTGATATAATTACTGTTTTGAATGGTGATATGATTTGATTTTGTATACAAGAAACTATCGATTACTAAGGGGAAAGACCTAAAAATCTGAAAAACCGAGAATAGTAAAACATATAATTTCGTCTTTTAAACTAACTCAGCACAAAAAGGAAGAAAATTTTATTCTTTATTACCTTAGACCCACTTAGAAAAATAACCCTCTTTTTTACAAAATTCATCGGTTTTCTTTATTTCTTGCTACAGTGCATGGACGTACTAGGAGCACACACATCAACAGGAGGTGAAACATCAGGGTTAGCAGCTGAGTTACTGTCGATACTTGGTGGGCTTGAACTGGAGAGTCTCATTCAGGCCCATGACCAGGCTGCGGCACTACTAGACCCTGCCTGCTTCAGTAGAGGCAAGAGGCATAAGGTTAGTGACTTTACAACTCCTTCAACGTATTATAAAATCATTAAAGAAATTAAAGAATAAACAAAAAGCGAAATAATATTATTGCCCAACAAAGTTTATATAAGCTAGCAATACTAAATATTATTGAAATGTTTTTGATAGCCCGTCGTTGTACAAAGCACCAATTTAAAGTTTCGTTTCTCAAATTATGCGTAATGACGATCGTTCGCAACAGGCATGGCGTTTTTATTGTAGTCGTTTATTTAAGATTTGCGTAATCGAATTTATGCTCTAGTTCACTTAACAAGAAATATTATCATAAATATTATAAAGCCTAACCTATTTCAAACTGTGTATGAAATAACATTTATTTACTGTTGGTTTATTATTTCAGACTGGCAATAATCACAATCACAAAGGAGACGATGATAAAGCGCTGACGGCGCACTCGCCCGATGACCCCAGCGAACACATCAAAATTATCAAAATCGAAAAGACTAACGAACCCCTTGGTACAAAATCAACTTGTTTTAAGTAACTGAAATTCAAACATTTTATTGTTTACGTATTCTTATTTCGCAATATAAATATTTATTACAGGTGCTACGGTAAGAAATGAAGGTGAAGCCGTTATTATTGGTAGGATAGTTAGAGGAGGAGCGGCAGAGAAGTCAGGTTTATTACACGAAGGTGATGAGGTTAGTTAAAATTTTTACCTATATTGACCAACTAAGTATTGAGTCACATCAACAGCCTTAAAATATCCATTGCTGGACCTCTTCATAATAATACAAAATTTTACCGAAAAGACTGACGTAAATAACTGGACCAATCATTGAAAGAAATTGAAGATTGTATTCCCATCGTTGCAGCTTCTAGAAGTGAACGGTGTGGCGATGCGCGGCAAGTCGGTGCACGAGGTGTGCCAGGTGCTGGGCGCGCTGTCGGGCACGCTGTGCGTGGTGCTGGCGCCGCGCCGCGCCGCGCCGCCCGCGCCCCCCACGCACCGCGTGCTGCACGTGCGCGCGCACTTCGACTACGACCCCGAGGACGACGTCTACATACCCTGCCGGGAGCTCGGTACGGACGACGCTCTCTCACAATTAAACTAATTTATGAAACTGAAATTTAAAAGATTTAAGCCAAGCTTTCGACACAGACGATCAATACTTGTGTAAACCTGAATTACTGTAAAACTATCGTTTGGCTCTTATAATTGAGTTTTCGTGATCATCATAACCTTACTCATGTAAGAGTTTTTTTAACTATTAAAATTAAATTAAAACAACATTTGGTAGGAGTCCCTCAGGGCTATATCTTAGGTCCGCGATATTTAAACCTTAATCTTGTTTTGCAGGTATTAGTTTCCAGAAAGGTGACGTGTTACATGTGATCAGCCGTGAGGACCCTAACTGGTGGCAAGCATTCCGCGAGGGAGAAGAAGACCAGACTCTCGCTGGACTTATACCTAGTCAGGCCTTCCAGCATCAGTAAGTGTTATTTAGAGATTAGCATATTTTGTACTGTTTTTCACATGCAGCAACTAACTAAGAATTTATGTATATTTTCTTAAAAGTTAACTTAGTCTGCGGCTTTTTTCGGAATATAATTTTTGGCAACTTATTCAAATATTCTCCAGTAAAGCTTGTCTACCTGCTGAAACCCTATTCCTAATAATCACTTAAGTAAGGGAAGACTGTACTAAGCTGTATTAGTAAAGTTAAGCATGTCATTGAGTACAATAAGAATATTGTTAAAAAATATGGTTCTCATATGCAACAGCAGTAGCTGAATTGTCACGATCAATATCACTATAAATGTTATACAAATATCTAAAATGTTTGTTTTCTTTAAATTCCAGGAGAGAATCAATGAAGCTAACGTTGGCCGGTGAAGTCGCCGCAAGAGATAAGCCGCGGAAAGGTGGCACGTTGTTGTGTGCGAAGAAACCTCCGCGCAAGAAGAAAGGCAAGAAGGCCACAAGTGAAGCCGGATACCCGCTGTACTCCACGTCTGGTGGGGATGGTGAGTCATCCGTGATAGCAACTATTATACTAGGTATTTATTTGTTCAAAATACTATGGTATTGGGGTTTACTTAAAATTAAGGCCTTGCCGAGCTTTTGGGTTGGTAAGAATTTGCACATTGAAATAAAAACGCTATTGGTGGTATACATTGCAAATTTGCACGCAACTTTACTTTTACTGTTGGTTACTGTGAGAGGTCTGAAATCGATTATACGGTGTAGTGCCTGATTAATGATACAATTTGCTTAAACCCTTGAAGAAGCTCCTGTTGGGTTCATAACTAGTCAAGCATTGGTATAACGCAAATTAATAAAATGTAAGCGAAACCGATCAAATAATATTTTGTGGTATTGGTAAAACCGATGATGAGAGAGATGAGATTGATTGAAATAAATAAATGCGATCAGCTGTGCTTGCTTCGGTTGCAGATCAATAAAAACTTATTATTTTTTAATACTGCACAATTCACGCACATAAGTCTATGATTACGAATGTATAGTGTAAATATTTTTGAATGCTTTTTTGTTGAATGTTGAACGATGTGATCAGATAGTTTTTAGTCGCTTGAAAGCATGAAGTTCTGTATTTCTTATGCAATTTGTAAATGAACAAATTCTCTAGGCATTATTTTGTGATTTATCATTTTTTTTTATTTGAGCCTTATTCCCAAATAAATTCGTATGCCAACCGGGAGATACGGCTTAACGTGCTCTTCGAAGCACGCAGGGTCTGAATAGGATTACCTGGCTAGGATGGCTTAACTTTGCTATGTACCACCGAGTCACGTGCCCCTCGACTCTGTAAATTATACTATGCAGATGTTAAAATCAAAAGGTGTGGTTTCAGAGTACGAGCAGGAAGAGATCCTGACGTACGAGGAGGTGGGGCTGTACTACCCGCGCGCGTCCCACAAGCGGCCCATCGTGCTGATCGGGCCGCCCAACATCGGGCGCCACGAGCTGCGCCAGCGCCTCATGGAGGACAGCTCGCGCTTTGCCGCCGCCGTGCCTCGTGAGTAGCGCGCTTTTAAACATTATTACACGTGGCGGTGCCAGAAAAAGACATGTGTCAGAGTGGTCTTACCTTAAACGTGTCATTTTCTGACATATTTGTATATTTTAGTAGTAGATTTCTATAAATTTTAAGTCCTCGTTTTTTTATAAAATCATATTTTACTGTTTTTTTTTAAATATCTTAAATAAAAATTATCTATTATATATTATTATTTTGTTAATTATTTCTAAATGTTTCCGTTAACTTACGGAAGGTTCATTTAAAAAGAAAAAAACGTAAAAATTGTGAGGAGAACAGTAAAAAACAACAATTATTTATTTTCTCTATTGAAGTGCGACAGGCCAATATTCATTGACAGAACGAATTCTGTCGAGGCAGCTAGTATTTAATACACGAATCTTGAAATTATTTTCTGTTTCTATTTGTTTAGTAAGAAATATCATTCCTCACTACTTCTGTGCATGAGGTCTCGGGTTCGAATATTGAACGGTACTAAATGTTTGTATGATCTGCAAATATTTGTTTCCGTGTTTTCTTAATATCTATGTCTTTACAAAGAAAAGTATTTATGTATTCGTATCAGTTGTCTAGTACCCATAATATAGACTACTTAGTTTTGGGATTAGATGAGGTTGTGTTTTAGATATCCGAAATAATTATTATTTTAGTCTTGTCTAACTCAACTAATCACTTTCATGATTATCATAACTGTTATAAACTTAATAGACCTTTGTCCTCACCTCTACAGTCTTTAAAAATATTTACGAACTCATTTACTAACTTCTTCATTCACTCCTTCATTCAATTGTTCATTCATTCATTCCTGGCACCTTACCTTTACAGACACGTCTCGACCACGCAAAGACCACGAGGTTCCGGGACAAGACTACCACTTCATATCGCGCACGCAGTTCGAGGCTGACATACTCAACAGAAAGTTTGTTGAACATGGCGAATATGAGAAAGCTTATTATGGTAAGTAACTTAGTCCTCCTATATTCTGAGGACTTAGTGTGAGTTTTTGAGGGCCAAGTGTATCGGCGAGCACGTTAGATATTGCGATTCCAGTATGGCCAATTACAACTCTAAACGCAATTCTTGCCACGATCATATCAACAACTTATCAACAAACGATCAGCGTTTTGTTCATCGCACGCGCCATCTTTGTCCCTCGTCGGCGTCCAGTCGGTGTACGGAGTCCTCAGTGACTGTCCGGCCGCTAAAGATGAATGCGTGAAGTTGCTCACTGATAATAAACATCTGCAGGTACATCCCTAGAAGCAATTCGCGAGGTGGTGAACTCGGGTAAGATTTGCGTGCTGAACTTGCACCCGCAGTCGCTGAAGATCCTCCGAAACTCCGACCTCAAGCCCTACACCGTGTTCGTGGCGCCGCCGAGTCTCGAGAAACTCCGACAGAAGAAAATAAGAAATGCGGAAGCTTTCAAGGTAATTTCAGTTCAGAGTTCAGACATGACACTGGAAAATTTTAAATGCATCACAAAGTTGAAATACTTGAGGGACACTTATATCGTCTCAAATGTGCAGACTTATACTTTTAACCCTTTGATTTTTAAAAACAGCCTGTATATACAGGGTGTAAAAAGACGACTACCGAAAACGAAAGGGGCTGATTCAGCACCCCAAAACTTATAAAAAAAACCAAACAGTTGTCCTTAAAAAAAATTGTAGCCGTAAAAAACAATGTGTCAATATTTTTAATAATTCCACAAGCCAGTAATGTATTATTGCGTGCACCGCGTAGCTACTTGAATACCTGCGCCCGGCCAAGGTCATTGCACTCACCCGACCAGCTGTTTTGTTTGTTGTTGTTTTTTGGTTTTCTAAATGAGATAATTAGGTAGTTTGGGTCCTTTTATGTTGTACTATGTGTATGTAAGCAGATAAAAACAAAAAAGGACTTAGATAAATTATATTTTTTTTTGCGTTTTTTTTTTGCTAAACCTATTCAGTATCATGGTCTGATTGTAACCCCCAAGTTTTCGGTAGTAGTCTTTTTACACCCTGTATAATATTCCTTATTAATCTGTAAGATAGTCCAAAGACAAAAATAATTAAAACTACTGCATTCTTAATTATATTTATTATTAGAAAAGAGGTCCTAAAAGAGTTTTACATTATACAAAAAATCATTTAAATTATGAATTCTTAAAACTGTTACGAAATTAGTAAGAATTGGGTCACAATTAGTGGCAATCTTCAAACAGGTCGAGTTACGTTTCGTTACTCTAAATAACGTAAGTTTCCGTTACCGCAGGAGGAGGAACTAAAAGAGATAATAGCGACGGCGCGCGACATGGAGTTGCGCTGGGGGCACCTGTTCGACATGATCATCATCAACAACGACACGCAGCGCGCCTACCAGCAGCTGCTCAACGAGATCAACAGCCTCGAGCGCGAGCCGCAGTGGGTCCCGGCGCACTGGCTCAAGCACACCTAGCGCCCGCCCCGCAGCGCCCCTCGCCCACCACGCTCCCCTCCACCCCCTCCACCCCCACCACCCGCGGTAGCAAGGCACTTCACGGTGGCCAAGCTGCTGCTGATATTCGATATTATTACGCAAATGGTTTTACATTTGCTTTTCTACCTCCTAGACGTTTGCGACGTCAAAAGAATCGGTAGAACGGGCGTGAGAGTGCTCGGTAGCGATAGAGCGTTACGCGACGCGCGCGTGGCGTCGGAACGAAACGACGTAGAAAATATAGAATTTAGAAATGTGTTCCCGATAACTTGTTCGGTTAAAGAGCATGAATATTTTAAACATGACGAGAAACCGTTTGCGTGACTTTATTTCGATGCGACGACCGAATCGATTTCGGTGCGTCGAATTGTATTTTTACTCGTTTCGACATCACTTTAGTTTAGAGATTATGAATTTATTTGGAAAATATTGTAAGTGTTACGAGTGAGGTGCAAATTACTTATGAAGATGAGCGTAGAGGTGGTGTTATGAAATCAAAATGAGAGAAATTATATAGTATTTATTCAATAAAATCGATAGACCACAATTCGTACGTTTTTATCTATTATTATCGATAGGCCGTCACTATGCAACAATATACTGGCAATAAATACACTATCGTCTGATGATCGTTAAGGTTATATAATATTCGGACGTAATTACGTAGAGATTTCAATAAAATTGTGGAGTTTTATAATCTATAAAAATTATAGGGATTTCTTTTTAAATTTTAACAAAATATACTGCCTTATTCGTGGATGTTACATTTAAACTTCTAAGTAATCGGTTTGTAAAAATAAGAAACAAGGAAAAGGAAGAAATAGTCTTTGTTTCTCATTTTAATAATATTTAGAAATAGTTATTATATTAAAAACCCCAAGAGTCAGTCATTAAATCCTTCGGTAGTTTAGATATTTATATATAAAATCGAAAGAATACTTTAAATATTTTGTCCTGACTGACTCAACAACGCACGCCCTAAACCTTTTAAACCTATTTATGAGTGTATTAAAATGCCAATAAAAAAGTATTAAATAAAATACACTTCCAATAAAATTTATGATTAAATGTACTGCTTGGTCTCTTAGTTATTTTTTTCTACCATTAATTTCATTTTTTTAATATTGGCAACATTAGAAAAAAAATACAGTTAATAATGCAAGATATGGATAAGTGCTATAAATACGTTACCCGGATACTGCATAAATACAATTCTATAACAGTATTAATAATATAATTAAACACATTGTCAAATTTAAAAGACTGTCCAACTACAAACCTTTTATATTTATTGTTCTTTGTTGCAATGCTAAGATTATATGTAATATGATTTACATTAAAAAGCGTGTATTACTAGTTCAAATAAATAAAAAGGTTGACCATGCTACAAAATGGTTGTCCTGTACAAAAGTGCTGCTATCATCAATAAAATTCGATGGGATTTATAGTTTGCCATAAAATAAATAAAAAAAATAATAATAAAAAATACGATCATAAAACAATAAAGTATTTCTCTATTGCCAAATTTATACGGTAGTATTAAAAAAAATAGAATTTTTTGAAAAATCTCTCCTGTAGACTTCTTGTGGATTTCTCTTTAAGAAAATGACTCGATAGTAGCAAGTTAATAGATCCAATAAATCTCAAATTAACACTGCTATTATAGTGAGTAGAAAAAGCAATATTTTATATCCATATAATCAAATTTACCTACTGTACAACGACATATCTGTTTTTATAGTATACCTATTTCAATTAATATTTTCGGCCAATAATTTTTTTTTTGGCAATTATACCTACTGTACCTTTAGAAAAAAAAATTGAATTAAACTCGCTAGTGTTTCCAACATTGAGCGATAGTAACCTATGTACCGTATTGTAACCAGAAAATATTAATTCATTTATTGAAATAACACTTCAACGGCAGACTTAGGTTTCGCATACTTACATTTTTTTCGAAATAAATATGAATTACTATTAGTACAATGTTTTAATAAGTCGTTATACTGGAAGGATTTTACCCAGGACAATAAATATCATAGGATATATTCGAAAAGAATGGTGATTTTACCAACGATACTATAATATCCACAAATATAATATAGAATTAGTGTTAGACGGTGGTCTCTTCGCAATAAATACAAACCAGGTACAAATTTTTAATACATATTTTTTACAATTTAACAGTATTAATATTGTCTGGTTACGAAGTTATTTTGAAGCAGTGATGTAGTTCATTGCACCAAACAATTTTTTATGTAACAATAAATCTAAAAGTTCTCATTTAAATTAGTTTTGTATTTGTATATCTCTGTAGATAGACATGTGCATTCCAAATAATTTAGTGCCAAATATATAAGGCCACGATGACTGTGGGTTTAATATTCATTTTTAAACGTAATCACAATTTTTAAATATGTTATTTTATCTGTATGTTGTAGGTATTCATCATTACCACTTACATGTTATGTGTACTGAGTTTGAGACGTTTGTGTCATAAAGTTATTGAATTTGTGAAAATATATTTCATTAGTTGTGTAAGTTTTTGCGTATTTGAATAAAATAAATCATTTGAAAGCTGTGGAGGTGCTAAAATTTGTAAACTATCATTTGTTTCTTTCTTCATAATTCTGTGTATTTTTAAGTTGTTATCCTTTGAGTGTGATCTTGAATAATGTTTGAAGAGGGCATAGGTATTCAAATTATTAAGATCAGAGAACAATTTTTCAGAGATTGTTCATTTTCACACTATGAAGTTGTGGATTTGTCGAACTTCACAGTATTGATATTATCTTATTTATAAATAGCCATGTATATAATTTATTAACAACGGAGGAAATGATAAAAAATATTATAAATAAATAACATGTTAATAGTGAACAATTTATTGTAAATAATAGAATACCTATTAAATTTAATATCAGATAAGGACGTTTGTTTTATTTGATCTTTCTACTGAAATAATTACTAAAAATAATATAACATTTACTCTCTATTGTGTACCAATAAAAATAAATTCACAGTAGCCTAAAAAACATACAATTGTCGCAAGGTGTGATCTTCCAAGTAACATTTGAATGGACAGCAATGACCTGATGAAGCCGACAATTTGCGTCAGTTCGTTTCACCTTTCAAGTTATAATCTGTTGTGCGGCGTCCAGAGGCTTAATAATAACGACAACGTATCCACGAAGCCAACACGATGGTTAGAAAGGCTTAGATGGGAGAGCCTTGCCACGGCACTACTATTAGTATTATTATGCCGGATGCTACGGCCTAAAATTAATAGACATATTTTCCCATATTTTTCTTTACCTTGGAGTCTACCTATAGTGAACTTTTAACGAATCTGCGCATGTACTAAAACTACGCTTCACGGGCTAAAAGCGACTATCCTACGGGGGAGTATTTTATTTCGTACCTAGTTAAGAAAGTTGGAGTCTACTCTTTTAAATAGAAACATTTTCTATCACGTTAATATTCCCATACAATAAAGATGGAAGTAAAACTCTAGTTAAGACTGTAAAGGAATATTGTTAAACTGAAGATCGTGCTCCGGTGTCTCAGAAGAACACTAATCCTCTTCCCATATAAACTGTAAGTAGTAGAGTAATACAAGGTCGTTGTAGGTATTTTTTGTAGTACCGTGACAAAATATTTCAGCTTGTATTTTTGTTACTTACCTGGCACCTCATAGATTTCCGTTCATACCCAGACATGTTAAGGCAGACCTTTTTCCTTAGTACTGAAGATAAAGCTCTGGTGTACCTACTGGTTTATTGTAAAATTAAATCACACAGACACGTATCTCAAATGGATACTAAATTAAGTTATTGTTTGAAATAACTTAAAACTGATCACTAGAACATTACGAGGAACTCAATAAATTCAAAAGCCTAAAAGCAAGTTTAGTTTGAAACCCTATAACAGTCATCGGTTCAGTCAGTAGTGTAGGTATAGCAGGCTAAAATTTTATTTTGTAAATTGAAGCAAGCAGCAGGACAGGCAATGGACTGTTAAGACTTGTTGATGATGATCATGAAGTTTAGATTATATAAGACTGAAAAACATCCAATAATAAATATCTTCGAAATAAAAAAAATATGATACTGTTAGCTCCTGACGTTTCTACTACGCTACGTGGCATTAACTTTTGGATGAATGTTCATACCCATCTACCGGCCCACCGACTTATTTAATTTAATAAGCAACATAACGTAACAAAACACAAAATAAACTAGGTTTTGCCCAGTTAGAACCCGAGATGTGAAAAGTTAAGAAATAAATATGTACAATTTGCTTCATTTAGAAGGATAAAATTATGTTTTTCAATCCTTCATGACTAATTTGGTATGTACCAAAATGCCTTTTTTTAAAGACAAAAGAAGAGTGAATAAGCAGATTGGAATACTTTTCATAATAATTTCATAATGTGTTGTTTTATATTTTCCTGGTTATTTAGTTAGCAACAGTGGGTTCAGCACTAAAACAAAAATAATAGAACGAATAAATATATAACGAAATATTTTTATAATGTCTGAATCGCTGGCAATTCTACATTCCAAAATCTTGACGTTGACATTTCTGACGTAAATTAAAGTGACAATTGAAGTGACGGCCTACTTTTGAAAGGGAGCGAAAATCAACAAACATTTACATTCTACCTCGTAAACGCAGTGAAATTAAAGAGACTAAATTATAAACCTGTTAAAATGCCATCAATGAAAGTGGAGGGTGACAGTGATGGGGATGGTGATATGTCTGGGGGTGAAACAGAGCGTTCCAATGGGTCTTCTAGAGAACCTGACAGGGATTCCAGTGCTGAGGAGGCTGATGAGCCTGATTCTGATGATTCTTCTGAGATGGATGAGAGCGAGTGTGAGCGGCGGAGGAACGACTGCCTTGAAAACCTATGTTAGTATCTTATTATCATATATTTTGAGGTTATGTTTACTAAACATTGCAATCAAATTGTTGTTTTTGTATTTGATATAATTTTTATCTCAAATCTCTGTCAGTGTTTTAGTAATTAAGTAAGTTCGTGTAACGTAGGTTCCTATGAGAGCATACAATTTGATCTTATAGGATCCTAATTTAAGTAATTTGCTGGATTATTCTAATCTTAAGTAGTACATTATAGACTGGTACCAAATATCTTATTAGAAAAATATTGTAGATTCAACTTTTTTTTAAAATGCATATTTTCTGATACATATGTTGTTCATGGCCTTAAAATGAGATTCTTCTTTTAAGAAGAAGATTGAATTTACTAAAATGTTCATCTCTAATAAGCAAAATAGTCATGTAAGTGTAGAACTAGTTTAAAGTTGGTAGTTCAAAGTCTATAAACTGGGTCCCTATTCCCTGGCTCAATGATTCTCAATGTGTATTGCTTTTCAAATACATATATAATGCTCCAGTATATCCAGGTTGAAAGTAGGTATGTACATCAAACTTCTATATCCATAATTTGATTTCACATTAAAACACATCTATCTTAAGTTGTCATGTCTATTAACTATCATTATATTGCACAGGAATTAATTAATCCATTTGTTGCAAAAAATATTGTAAAGTTTTACAGAATTACAGCATCTCCCACTGAAATTATAAAAAGTAATAATAGATATGTGTTTACGAAACAATATCACTTGTAAGTCAATCAGTTTACATGCCTTACCACAATTAAAACTAAAATTTAATTTATAAGGAGCTAATTTTTTATTAAATTAATAGTTGCTCTATTTTTATCCTTTTGCCACTGTCTCATGTCTCTCATGACATTTTGGTACATAGAAAATGAATATAGACAAAACATTATCTTTTATCTTAAATAATTTTATTACTAGCTGACTCACACAACCTCGTTTGCATCTTCTATTGCCTGTAGCGTGAAAATTTGCCCCCTTTTTTTAAACATTCGTCATTGGTGCTCCGCTCCTATTAGTATTATCGTGATGATACATAGCCTATAGCCTTCCTTGATAAATGGTCTATCCAACACTGAAATAATTTTTCAAATCGGACCAGTGGTTCCTGAAATTTGCGCGTTCAAACAAACAAGCAAACTCTTCAGCTTTATATTATTAGTATAGATTAATTTATTATGTTAAACATCACAAATCGAAAAATACAACAACCTTAAATAAACAATCCCTGTCTAAAACACAACAGAGAGACGCTCATGGTATCATACCTCCAGCGGTCACCCATACAGGTACTGACTGTGCCGTCATTGCTTGCCCTCGGTGATTGTTTCTAATCACCGAGTGCAGTTGGGGTATGAGCACCTCAGCTCTTGTATAAATCATCAGTCTATCTGGCTTGTGGACGCCTAACACTACATAATGTGGTTCAAATGATTAATCTCAAATGTTTCTCATTTCCAGCAAACCTAGAGCGTCAGTTCAGCGTCCTTCGGGAACAATTGTATCACGAAAGAGTGAAGCAGGTAGACCATCAGCTCGCAGAAGTTCGATGCGGAAGATCTCAAGAGTATGTTGGGCCGTTGCGTAGGTTGCAGGAGAATATGAGAATCAGGTAAGAACTATATTAATTTGTCTTAAATATTGTATGTAAATATTTAGCTGACTTTACCCTGAGTGCTAAAGGCTATAAATTTTATTAATATGATCCAGTTAGTCTTCCCAAGAAAGACATTATCCTACTAATATTATAAACGCGAAAGTTTGTGAGTATGTAAGTAAGTATGTTTGTTGCTTTCACGCAAAAACTACTGAATGGATTTTGATGAAACTTTACAATAATATAGCTTATACATCAGAATAGCACATAGGATACAATTTATAAAGATACTAACTTCGCCTCGCGGCGTTGCTCGCGGTTATTGTGGAACCGTGGGAAGCACCGCGGAGCGCGGGGTTCAGCTAGTTATTTTTTTTTTTTTTTTAAAAAGACAACACCTGTGTCGCGGGGGACTTTACAAACATACATGTAACAGACACAAAGAACACCCAGACTCAGGACAACATTTTGTGGATCACACAAAGTGATGTCCCACGTGGGATTTGAACCCACGGCACTTGGCGCAGTAGCAAGCGGCGCCGGCGTAGTGACCGCTTAAACCACTAGGCCAACCGTGCAGTCATTTTATATTAGATCTATTTTTCCTAACCCTAAATGGTAAAACTGACCCACCCCTAATTTTTTTATGGCAAGACTACGTTTGCCGGGTCTCTTAGTAATAAATAACTTCGAACATTGAAAATAAAGCTTAGTCCTAGCCGTTTTTATAATCAAGATCTTCTAATATGGTATAACCCCCATTTGCGGATAGATTTAATGGTATTATTAAATTTGTTTTAATCAGCTACCATATAGCGACGAGAAATTAATGTGTTTTCCGTACTCAGGATCGAGGTTGCCGGTATCCTAAAGCAGATGCGAATAGAAAACATCAAACACAAGTACGAGGCAGAGGAGCAGGCAGCACACCAACATTTCAAGGTAGGAATAGCTTTATGCAGTGATGAAGGCAAGGACAGAATTTATAATAATCACAAATTTTAACAAAAAAAAAACCGACTTCAAGAACAATGGGACCTCACGGCTTTCAAATAAAAAAAAATCATCAAAATCGGTTCACCTAGCCGTCGAGGTAGGTTTGAGGTAACAAACTTAAGAAAAAAAGCTGTTGAATTGATAACCACCTCCTTTTTTGAAGTCGTTTAAAAAAAACTGATTTCTGAAAACGTAAAGCCGATCGTGCCTCTCTATCGCTCGTTCCGCGCTCTCGCTTGCACGCTCAGCTCAGGTGGAACGTGACAATAGTAGTCCGTAGTCCGTAGTACCGTAGTCATACTTATTCGTGAATGCAGCCGGCGTTAATTGTTTTATAAGACGTTATCACGTCAAAAACTTAGTCACCTATATCGACTTTGAACCGGACATTTATTATTTAAGCTATATATATATATATTTTTTTTTTTATTGAATAGTGGGCAAACGAGCAGACGTATCACCTGATGGTAAGCGATTACCGTCGCCCATGGACACCCGCGACACCAAAGGCGTCACAAGTGCGTTGCCGACCTTTGGGGGATGGGAAAGGGGATGGGGGGAGGGGTTGGGGTATGGGCCTCCGGTATCCTCACTCACTCGGTGAAACACAGCGCAAACGCTATTTCACACCGGTCTTCTGTGAGGCCGTGGTATCACTCCGGTCGAGCCGGCCCATTCATGCCGAAGCATAGCTCTCCCACGGTTAATATTAATATTATATTTATGTAAAAGTATGAACGTATAACACGCTGGTTTGTTTCTACTTTCACGTTCCATAACTTTAAAATGGCAGGACCGATTTTGTGAATCTTGGACTTTGTGATGAACACATTACGGCCTTCCATTTGTCATCCCACTCTAGGATTTGTATACATTTGTTTTTTTTTGTTTCTAATCTCCATTTATTGTCAGCGGCTGAACCGTTTTTCATATAAAGACATACGTCAAACTTATAACACATCGTCGTTTTGGCTTCGGGTGTTAATTTCTAAACCAACTGTACTTTTATTTCTCATAAATCAACGAAAATATATTAATAATTTGTTTTTTATTTTACTTGAAAATTTTACAAAATTGACATACGGAAAACCATTTGCCAGTTCACCGTCGATATTCTTGTCGATTCTATATCAAATTTGAATCTTATATATACAGGGTCTGTCGTAAATAATGGATAAGTCGTAAACTGGAGTTGGTCCGGCTATGAGACTATTAGAAAATCGTATCTTTTTGCCAGGGTTTCTAATCGTATGGAAATGGCGTAGACTTTTATGTTTTTTTAAAATTTCGCTACTCTTTGCATTCATTCCGTTGCCATTTCGTTAAATTTAGGTATTTCTGTGTCGTTTTTTTTGTATTATAGTCTTGAAGATGTGTATTATTTAGTTTTAGTACTGTTTTAGGCGTTTTTAACGTTGGTCATTTTCAAAATTGTCATTTTAAGATTTTTTATGTTTTTGTTTTACTTAGGGTCAACTTTTGATCATTTACTGTGTAAAAAAAAAGTACGGCGCTATAGCTGCCCATGATCTTAATAAATTATCTAGTATGTGTAGATTCTAAAAAGGTATAACAATGCATACTTCACAAGTAATATTAAGCTACATGAGCGAGATCAATATCAAGGTGAGAAAATATTTTTTTCATGTAATGTTGTAAATGGTTATAAAACTTCGTCATAATGATTTATTTCTGCCAAGATTCTTTACACAAACACTATGGGGTCACTATTAAGGATATTCAAAAGAAAACTAGGTTGTTTTAGTACGTAAAAATATTTGTTCAACAACTTAAACTAAATGTTCGAAGTGTCCTCCGCCGGCAGCTATGCACGCTCTACATCGCCTAATAAACGATCGCTTAATCCGGCGCACATAACCGGCTTCTTCAATTTTTCTCGCTGCTACTTGAATGCGCGCACGCAACTCTTCTACAGAACTTATTGTTTCACTGTATACTTTTTCTTTTATACAGCCCCAGTAAAAGAAGTCCAAGGGGTTCAGGTCTGGCGAACGTGGAGGCCATAAAATTGGCCCCAATCGCCCTATCCATCTATCTGGATAAGTATTATTTAAATGTTCCCTGACACGAACAGCGTAATGTGCTGGACACCCATCATTTTGTAGCCACATCTCATTTCTTATCTCTTGTGGGACGTCTTGCAGTAAACTAGGTAAAGTATTTGCTAAAAAATTCAAATACATATCCGCATTTAATATTGCCGGCAATTCGAATGGACCAATGATTTTGCCATTAATAATGCCAGTCCATAAATTGCTGTGTATGTTGTGAAGATTCAAAAAACCATCTTTTCGACACGTTGACTCGTCACTCCATAAAATTTTATTAAAAAAACTTTGGTCTTCCCTCATCTTTCGCAGCATTATGCGACAAAATGTTATTCTCGCAGCAGCGTCCCTTGGCATTAATGTTTGGACCCTTTGATAATGATAGGGATATAATTCATGCCTTTTTAAAATCCTGTGTACAGATTTTTGAGGTATACCGGTGCGCCTTGAAATTACACTTATGGACGTACCAGGGTCTTCTGCAACTATTTCCAGTACTTCGGCTGCACTGTGGCGTTGTGGTCGTTCTTCACTCGCCCCGCCTACGCCGGTCCCAGGAAATCGTCCTTCCAAAAATGTGTTGTGCACTCTTATGAAGACAATCGATAGCACAACACGATGCCCATAAATGAGAGCTGAGTTGTCAATATCACCAGGTTAACAAGTCCAAATCACAAAGAAAATCTAAGTCCGATATTAGAAAGCAGTAACAAATTGACGACAGTAATGAAAACGAGAGCACATGCGATGGTCAAAATCACACTGAGAGATGTATCAGGAGTGCGCCCTAGCTAAACGCATGCTAACCTTTTCACACATCGTGAGTGTGAAAGGGACGGTGCATCATGCAGTGTGCCTAGTAACAATGTCCTTTTCACGCGGGGAGACCCTTTGTATTGCTGTCTTTGTTCATTTTTTTACCTGATGATCCTTTTTACGAATAAACTTGTAACATGTTTGTCGCATGTAACTATTAGAGCACATCAATTTTAAAATTAAACACCTTTATGAAATGAGGAGGCATGAAATTTTTTTGACAAAAAACTACCTAGTTTTCTTTTGAATATCCTTAATAGTGACCCCATAGTGTTTGTGTAAAGAATCTTGGCAGAAATAAATCATTATGACGAAGTTTTATAACCATTTACAACATTACATGAAAAAAATATTTTCTCACCTTGATATTGATCTCGCTCATGTAGCTTAATATTACTTGTGAAGTATGCATTGTTATACCTTTTTAGAATCTACACATACTAGATAATTTATTAAGATCATGGGCAGCTATAGCGCCGTACTTTTTTTTTACACAGTAAATGATCAAAAGTTGACCCTAAGTAAAACAAAAACATAAAAAATCTTAAAATGACAATTTTGAAAATGACCAACGTTAAAAACGCCTAAAACAGTACTAAAACTAAATAATACACATCTTCAAGACTATAATACAAAAAAAATGACACAGAAATACCTAAATTTAACGAAATGGCAACGGAATGAATGCAAAGAGTAGCGAAAAAAAACATAAAAGTCTACGCCATTTCCATACGGTTAGAAACCCTGGCAAAAAGATACGATTTTCTAATAGTCTCATAGCCGGACCAACTCCAGTTTACGACTTATCCATTATTTACGACAGACCCTGTATATAAAACTCGGAAATAGTCTACAGCGGTATGAACATGCTCATTAACTGTTGTACTATATTTTTCGTCATATTTAAGTTCCTTGAAAGAAGCGTAAATATTAGTGTAGACCTTAGCCATTAAAAGGGGTATTAACAAGTTTAAGTTTAACAAGTGTACCATGGGAGGAGTAGGTACATCCGTGGGAAGGTCATCCTGCCTCACACATGAGCTGCATCTTCTAAAGCAAGTTTACCACAGAACACCGGTAAGCCACGCATTCATTGCATTTTACATTTTATTTATACTATTGATTGTCGGCACTTGATGAAACTTGTTGAAATAAATTCTAAATTTAACTTACTTGTACTTATTCCACTATTTTTTATTAAAGCCCAGTTCCTATATTTGAAAAACGATCCGTTCTAGGTACGAATAGTAGTATATTATACGGGGCGTAAGCTAAAATCGTTCCTATTAAAATAAATTGAGGAACGGTATTTGCGACTCGTAGTCGGTTGTAGAAAATTTTTACACGATGACGATTCGTTAAATATAGGAACCGGGCATAAGTCTAACCAATTAAGTAAGTAATTAAGTAACCATTAATAATACCATAAGGCGAAACCACCGAAGTGGAATAAGTACAAGTGAGTTTCATTCTAGAATGTATTTTACCTAGTGTTTATCAAGCTTACTGGAGATAACCCATTCTAATTCTTGAGGCGGAAGGTACACAGGGTGGCAATGTACTAGTATGTCTGAATTTTCTAAAGATAATATAAAACCTCAATTTATAGCTGTTTGGCTTCATGCAATAGAAATTGTTACATCATAAATCAATAGTAACTCTAACTACATATAAATATAGTTCAAAGCGTTACCCATACACAATCTAGGCGAATGTACCTGAAGGTTGCATGCACAATTTAAAACAAGTCTTATCACTATGTGAGAGATACTATTTTACACTAATTTATTGACTGTTAAATGTTAATTATTCTGCAACATGTTCTCTTTCATAAATATAATTCACTGTTAGTATTTGTATTGAAATATTTAATAAATAATTTAAATCAAGCACATCTATATTTCGGGAATGCCCCGGCCTGCGTTCAGATCCGGTACGGGGGTATTTTGTAGGAGCAAAGTGACCTGCCCTGATACTATCAGACATCAAACTCACAATTTCCATGTGGTACAAGAAATATCACACTAATATTTTAAAGACAAAAGTATGTGAGTGTTTCTATGTTTGTTACTTCTTCACCCCCAAACGACTAGACCCAGTTTTAATATAACTGGGACTGGATGGCGGACACCCTGGATTACACCTTGGCTACAATTTATCCTTTAAAATGTGTTTTGTAAGATTAGTAAGGGTAACATTTTATGCTAAAATCGGTTATTGTTTTACACTTTGACTAGTTTATACAATCTAGAAATTATTGGTTTCCTAGCAAGTAGAAAATGATGTTGCAATCTTTATAAAATAGTTATGTAAGTTTAATTTGTTTAAACTCCATCATGCAAATATTCTAGAGCTCGTTCACCACGCTCCTTAAGATGAAAATTCACGTTTTAAATTGACTGCACATGCACTGAAAAATAAACATAACAAATAATTTAATAATAATATTTTAGTTCTTAATAAATGAACGTAGAATAGTATTCCATGATATAGAATAATTATCAGCAAATTCTTCATGGAAAGTTGCCATCAAACGCCAATAGATGTCACTATTCACAACAACTTTTCAACTACTTAGTTATGTTAAATCATACCGCTAGATGTCACTAGTAGTTCTAAATGTATGTAATGACCATTTATGCACTGAAAATATTTTTACCGTTATCCAATCCTTAAACTAGTTCTGTACATATTTCTATGATTATATGTATATAAATGTAAGTTTTTTGATCTCTTAATAACTTGTTAGATTATTATCATTTGTAATAATATATTTTATTTAAATTAGTGTCATGTATCATGCAAATCGGACTTTCTTATCCGCTAGTTATCCTTCAAAGAAACTACCAACATAAAATCAATTACTTGGTCTTACAAATCCCATGGAATGGGAACTCCACGCGTGACGTAACACTTCCCATAAAAGACTTCAACGCATTACGCACTCTGTTCTAATTCAGACTTAGAACTAAGGATTTTAAATGTATACATATAAATATGTTTAGTTAGTTTGTATACATTTCTAAAAAATCAAGTTCTGCACCGGTTCGATTCAAATTATGGCACGATTTATAAACCGCTTTAAAGAGTCGATGCAACGACGTACCTACCACACCGAAGCGTGATACGGTTATTCATAATTATAGATTTTCAATCATTGTTTTCCCGTCATTTTCAAAACTATGCGGCACAATTTGTACTACTACCTTAAGTTGCAGACGCTAACGTTCTTTGGAAATATAAACGTTCATCATACACGGTATGGGAATAAAGAAAACCAAGTAATGAATTACTTATTTAAAAAAATACCCGACTACGTCAAAATCTGCCATCTTTATTAAATTCAGGTTTTATTAAATAGCTTTTTAATTATTTTTTTTTTAATTTGGATCTACACAGTGTCAACGACAACCGAATCTATTGACACGACTCACATAAAAATACGACAAGCCGTTTAGGCTCTAGGGCATGCCAAATAAATATACCTACATATATTCGAAAAACATAACCCTCGTTCTTTCGCAGTCGGGTAAAAAATGCGGGGCAGTCTTTGAGGATTACCCATAGAAGTGAAAACTAAGTAAGATATTCACCACCATACCACCATTGCGAATGCAGACAATGCAGCATGGTGACTCACACCATGGCGGCTTAGTGATGCTTCTGCATCACTTGGCTCCGGTCTTGCGAGTCTATTTATAATTTCAAGTTACCAGCTTTCGCCAAATGAATATGAAAGTAAAATACTTACATCGAAACATATTTTTTGTCCGTCTGTCTGTCTATCTGTTAGTTCCGACTGATCTCTGGGACGGCTGCACTGATTTTGACGGACGTTATTGTTTTTTCCCGATCCCATGTTTTTATTATGTCTTTATTGTAGTAGTGGGTAGAAGTCTCGAGACTACACGACAATATCTTATTTCAGTTTCAGGTATGTAATATTTACCTGTACAGTATGTTGTTTACTTTCCATCGTCCTTTTCAGCCATCTCCAACTTACCTATCATTCATCCATATAAAATGACCTTTCAATTTTGATCTATTATCTAAGTTAAAACGTTTTATTTGATGGTTTTTGCTACCGCTCGGTATTCCTGCAGGCAGTGTAGGAAGTAGTGCAATAAAATAAATACCCAAAATATCTATCCAATACCTTTTAACAAGCAATTTTTGTATATATAAACTGAATCTAAGAAACGGCTCGAACGATTTTCATGAAACTAAGCGTGCAGGAGGTTTTGGGAGCGATAAATCGATTAAGCAGGGATTAATTTTTAGAGAAGTTACTAACATAACAAGCAAAGGTCACCAAAAACTGGAAATAATAAAATCTTTTAAAAAAAGGTGTGTGTGCGATTCACACACGATAGAAGTGAAACTTCAGTAAATCGACAAAAGAATGAGACCGACATTTGCTCTCTCGCTCTGGCTCATTAATTACAAGCGACTTTTTATATTTGTGTCTCTTGCCCGTCGTTTTTTCCGTTGCATTCGGTTTGAAATCACAACGATTTTCAAAAAGAAGAAAACACGATAAAACAATGTAGTTGTGAATGATTCAAACAAAACAGTCGTATATTCTTAAGTCGTATATTTCATGATACTTTTGTGAACTCAAAGAAAACAACATATTGCGCCGACCTCAAATAAACTTGAGACAAGGGTAGACATGTTCTATTTCATAAATTTCGCCGCAGCTACAAATAACAATGATCCGTTTGTTTGCCGTTCCTTGTTTCTTTATTTTTACTGGCTAGAGAATCGAACCTACAATGAGTTCGACTCCAACCGAGGATAAATAATTGTTTGATGAGCATAATAATAGTTTAATCTGTGTAACTTATTTAAGATGCACATGTAAGAAATAAATAAGTATTATAATTTTTTGCCGTGGGATAGCCACGCTTCGGCATGCATGGGCCGGCTCGACCGGAGTGATACGGCCTCACAGAAAACCGGTGTGAAAACCTGCGCTGTGATTCACCGAGTGAGTGAGGATACCGGAGGTTCATAACAGACTTAATTTCGAATCAATACTAATACATATTTTAAAGCTGAACAGTTTGTTTGTTTGAACGCGCTTATCTGAAGAACCGCTGGTCCGATTTAAAAAAATCTTTCAGTGTTATATAGTCCATTTATTGAGGAAGGCTATAGGCTATATATCATCACGCTAAGAACAATACCAGTGGAATCCCAATGAAGAATGTTACAAAAACAGGGGAAAATTATTACACTGGCAATAGAAGACGTAAACGAGTTTGCGTGTGTCAGCTAGTTTATAATATTAGTATAGTGGAAATCGAGTTCTTCAATCGATGTCCCCATTATAGTTACAGATATATACCCCATACGTATGTAGTATAAGCTTAGCCCAATGCTCCACCTGCCGTCAGATAGCCATGGAAGACGACCGAAGCCTTACAGTGACATGAAAGTAAATCAATAACGCCACGTACTGGCTTTCGTAAATCCAATATATGCAACGTGTTACACAAAAGGTATGTGTATGGACATACTTTAAAATTGTGTAGTACACCCACTGAATACGTATCACTAAGTATTTGACTAGACCTGACTGAATTGGCGAACTTTGTTCCACCTTCAAAGGTGAAATTTAATGAATGGGTTTATGAATGAGCAGATTTAGGCTTTTACTGAATTTTATGCAAAGCATTGAAACCGTTCCGAGATTCAATATGACGAGGCTAAATAATGGAAGAACAGTGTTTTCTTTGAGAAGATAATGTACCTGTAGATGTCTTATTACATTTTTTTAAAGACAACTCCACCTCCCCTGTCGCGGGGGACTTTACAAACATACATGTAAACGAACACAAACAACACCCAGACTCGGAACAAAATTTTGTGGATCACACAAAGTGATGTCCTACGTGGGATTTGAACCCACGACACTTAGCGCAGTAGCAAGCAGCATAGTGACCACTTAAACCACCAGGCCAATAGTGCAGACATTATCAATTAATTTCGTTTCGATTTATTAATACATAATTACTGTTTATTATTTTATAAAAAAAATCTAATTTCTCTTTGAAGTTGACATGAACATTCGTTGTTGTCACAATATAGAAATACCAGGAAAACCATTTATGAAACCAACAAACCACATGAAATGAATAATAAATGAGACATATAAAGGAAAAAACCGAAAAAATAAGTAAATTTTAATTTAGCCATTGATAGCATTATTTTCCGCTAGCATTCGTTAAATTTGAAACGTCTTTTATGTAACATTTGGTTGGTAAAGTTACTTTTTAACCGCGTGCTAAATTTTGATGATTGAGCAAGCGAAGGATTCTAAAATCAAAAGATCACGAGGTGAAAAATCTTTGCACTCGAGTGCAACACGTAACTTTTCGTCCCACTTCAGCGAGGAAATGACTAAATTTAACAAATTAAACAGGTTAATATGAAATATTCGTCACCATAAAGGTAGGAATAAATAGGTTTAATGATGTGTTGAATTCACAAACTTAGTGCACACGATGTTTTAAATTCAATTTACTTTATCCTCTAGCGGATAAAGACAGCTTTTGCACTCAGATATTGAAGTGTAAAAATACTCTTTCCGAGATGGGCGATGAAAATATAGTTTATAGTTTATTTCTACATTATTTTATTTACTGTGGATTTTGTATTTAAAAACTGTATGCTACCACTCATCACCACGAGAAAATGACTTGAGAATATTCAGTTTCGCTTTCATTTTTAAACTGTATCCTGTATTCTCTTATTTCTGTTGAGATCGTATCATTATTTTTTATTAAACTGAAGCCGAACAATTTATCATCATTTTAATGCTGCAATTTGGAAGTGAGTTTGCTTATTACATTGTACGTAACGTCTAAACTTGCGTTTCGAAAAAAAAAATTTTAGGGTCCTGATAACGAGAATAGGTTTTAGCTAAATGGAACTATTGAATTATAATCGGGCCTCGTTGGTCTTGCGGTAGACGTATGCGACTGCCGATCTCGGCAAGAGGTCTCGGGTTCGAATCCCGGGTCGGGCTCAAAAGTGTTATTGGGTTTTTCTGATTATAAAAATACTTAATAACAGCTTGGAGTTTGGAAGTTGGGGTCTGAACCCCCATGCCTCGGAGAGCATGATAAGCTGTCGGCCCCGCGCCTGATCTCTCCCCAATCGGACGGTTAATCGACAGATTAACCGTCCCATCGGATGATGACAGAGAGAAGGAACATAGAGTGTACTTGTATTTGCGCACATACTTGTGCACTATAATATCTCCTGCGTAGTTGGCTGGTCTTCGTTGAGACTGGCCGCCATGGCCGTTATCGACTAAGGGAACATTATAATAATCTATTGGTCCTCAACTTTTGATCCAATCAACTCGCTTCAACTATTATCTACATATCAAATCCTTGCAAAATGTCCAATTTGTAATTAAGATTATTAGATTAGATATATCCTTATAAACGTTATGAATCACATATAATACCTACGTACAATGAATATGTCCACGTAGTGTAGTAAGTGCTAAAGAGCGCAATGCGCCCGCGCACCGGACGTGTCGTCACAACTTCATGAATGGCGACAGTGTCGATGACACAGTCCACATTGTGCATATACATACCTACATATGTGGCTTTTATCGCGGTACTCTACTATCTGTGGTTGTGTTCAACTTTTATATCGGGCGACAGTTTATCTTTACTATTTTATAAAGCTGATGAGTTTATCTCAACAAGTAATGGTTTGAATTAGAATCATATAATAGTGTTGGATAACACACTTATCGAAGGAGGATAAAGGCAATATAATATTACGCTACGACACATAGGAGCCGAAGCATCTATGCTGCAAAAATGGAATATTTATAGAGATTTAATATTATTCATAGAATCATAGATCTGTTAGTAACTTTAAATAATGTAACTTCTGATATATAATAATAATAAATATTTCGGACATTTAACACATAACGATTGATTGATTGATGACTAGATGTCCCAAACTAAGCAGAGTTTGTACTATGGGTACTAACACAACTAATATTAATACATATATACTTTTTTTTTGTAAATACATACATATTATACATAGAAAACACCCAAACTCCGAATCAAATATTTGCAGATCATACAAACATTTGGTCCGACCCGGGAATCGAACCCGAGACCTCAAGCACAGCAGTCGCATACACTACCACTGCGCCAACGAGGCAGTCAAAAAAATTATATAAAATAATCATACTTATATTGTTTATTTTGTTTCTTTATTTCGATATTATGGATATCATCACTACCATCTAAAATAAACTCTAAGTCTGTCTATGTCTAACTAAGTCCGTATATTTAGTGTTAGGAATCCATGAATAAAATCGATAAACAAAACAATTTAATAAGGTAAATCTAAGTAATAACATGACGTGTACCGACTTTCGCCATTTAAATGACAAATTATGCGTGGCATAGTAAATTATGAACCATTTACCGTGTCTAATGAAGAGAGAAGCGAAATTATTCAACTACCATTAAATTAATAATATAAAAATTATACAGTTATATGACTTGAAGGTAGATTATTACTAAATAAGATTATGAATATACTAGATTTGGCGACTCCGCCCACGTGTTTGTCAGTTAGGTCACTTTAAGGTCCAAATTACCTATGAATGTCCGATCCAATATAACATTACTAGCTGACCCATGCAACCTCGTTTGCGTCTTATGTTGCCCGTAGCGTAAATTTTTTCCCCCGTGTTTGAAACATTCTTCATTGGTGCTCCGCTCCTATTAGTAGTAGCGTGATGATATATCCCTACAGCCTTCCTCTATAAATGGACTATCCATCCATACCGAAGGAATTTTTCAAATCGGATTAGCGGTTCCTGAGATTAGCGCGTTCAAACAAACAAACAAACTCATCAGCTTTATTATATTAGTATAGATTTGGCGACTCCGCCCACGTGTTTGTCAGTTATCTCGACAAAAAGTAGACAGTGTCCTTCTCTAAGGTCCAAATTATCTATGAATGTTTGATCCAATATAACATCATTTATTCGAACTCGACTTGGTAGTGCAAGAGATTAGCGCATTAAATTTAACAAATAATTAAACAAATCTTATTTAGCTGTCATCAATCATTAGAGCCACGCTTCGGCATGAATGGGCCGGCTCGACCGGAGTGATACCACGGCCTCACAGAAAACAGGTGTCAAACAGCACTTGCATACAATACAATACATATATACTTTAAAAAAAAATATACAAAGAAAACGAGCAAACTCCAAAGCAAATATTTGCAGATCATACAAACATTTGCCGACGGACTGTCCGCCCCGGGAATCAAACCCGAGACTTCAAGCTCAGCAGTCGCATACACTACCACTGCGCCACCGAGGCAGTCAAGTGTGAAAGCTCATGTCCTGCATTGGGATATTAAGAAATATGTACAACTTTATAATGCATAAGGTTTTTCAATACACTTAATATTTTAACGTAAAGTTGTAATAATGAGACACACTAATCCATTATAAAATCATCAGTAAACAAAAAACATATTTCTTACAATAGCCTGCATATGTATGATATCGAAACAATGGCTTTGTATTATAGTGTTTCGTTATTGCTACGTTTCCAAGTAGATATAACAATAAGTCGTTGATATTAGCTGTAGATATGGTAAAAAGCGGGTTTTGTTATGTGTTCAAAGAGTTCCAGAATCGAATTACGTTTTATTATATCGATTTAGCGTTTAGAGAATGTTATATAATTGTCTAGTTGTAGTAGTAACGCTGAGTTATATTATGTTGTTGATATAAAACTGTAAACACTTGTGTACATCGGCGGACTTAATGCCCAGGGCATTCTCTACCAGGCAACCTTAAGGTGGTGTAGAAGTCTTGGGAGTTATGCGCACATAGGTTTCGTACTTAACTAAATTATACAATACACAGCATTACATATGTCGGTCCATATACAAATAAGGCAAATACATAAACACTATAACTACGTATAATCTATACTTCTATACTAATATATAAAGCTGAAGAGTTTGTTTGTTTGAACGCGCTAATCTATACTAATATTATAAAGAGGAAAACTTTGTTTGTATGTTTGTTTGTAAGAATAGGCTCTAAAACTACTGGACCGATTTAAAAAATTCTTTCACCATTCGAAGGCTACATTATCCACGAGTAACATAGGCTATATTTTATTTTGGAAAAAAATAGGGTTCCGTAAGATATTGGGGTTTTTCGGACACAAGGTGTAAAAAATCAACCCTATACGGGGGAAAATTTTTCGCTACGGGCAATAAAAGACGCAAACGAGGTTGCGTCGGTCAGCTAGTCAAATAATAAAATAGTGTATTAACATCAAACACACAGCTCACACGCTTATAAGTGAATTTAATAATACCGATCATTTTGCTTAGTAAGTACATACCTAACGCTAAATACACCCTTGCGGAGTACGTTCTTAAATTTGTAAAAAATACTTTTTGTACTACATTTGTCCCACATTTTAATAAATGTGGTGCCAGTGGTGTGTCACGGGTGTGAGATAATTCATGCATCTGTGCCTACTTCTTGTTTATTTTTGTTGCTATTTGTGTTATGTTATGTATTTGTATTGCTTTGCTATGGAAGAGGCTTCCTAACACAGGCATTACTTGCTGAAAGGGAAGCTCCAAACACTAAACATTATTCTAAACTTATGAAGCAATAAAGTATTTCGTATTTTTGTATTATGTTACTCGAAACTAATGAACTAAAGATAATTACTTTGCTGGTCTTTTTTTTAATAAACTATCTGACGCCCGAAACTTCGCCTGCGTCTTTCAAAATAATTAAATAAGTTCCCTTTGATTTTCGACATCTATTGGTCGTAGCGTGATGTTATATAACCTCCCTCATTAAATGAGGTTCTAAAATAAAAAGAATAAAAAAGCCTAAGTTAGTCCTTATATCATCTGCTACCTATCAGTGAAAGTCCCTTCAAAATCGATGCAGCCGTTTCAGAGATTAACCAGAACAAACAGACAGACATACAAAACAAAAAAACGTTATGTAAATGTACCGTGTATACATATATGTATATGCATTTAGTAAAAAGCGGTTACATATTTTAATATACCTACTATTTTATTTTTTTGTATAGATGACAGACTAGTATTGTTTTCGAAAATATTGGATTTTTGAGCGTTGTTTTATTTTATTTGTTATTGCATATCAAGATATATTCTACATGACTTCTTAGGTTATTGAGTGCTTTTCCAAATTTTTCTTTGGATAACCAAGGGTCCTTTGTAAAAGACTCACTTTAAAAACTAGTTTTTCTGGTCTTAAATATAAAAAAAATCTGTTTTACACACAGAGGATCTTTCCCCAAACAAATAATATTGGGAACACCCAAATTTGGACTTATTGGTAATTTTTTCTTTTCTAACTAATTTAAGAAAAACCTATACATACAACCATCTGAGCGGTAATTACTGAGATACGTGAGTTTAAATAGAATACGAACAAAACAGTCTCAAAACTCAACCTAAACAAATCATCTATTGAAAGTTTTCACGTAACTTTCTTCGCTTGACAAAGTTTGCGTTCCTCGCTAAGTTATTAAAACATGAGTCAATCCTGAAACTTATACGAACTGCTCGAAAGTGGGACGAAGAATTGTACAACAAAGTTAAATTGTAACATCGTTCCACTTCATTCCAAGATTATGATCTTGGAGACAGAATATTTTGCTCAAGAGTATCTCTGCGGCCACCTTGTGCAACATTTTGATATTATTTACTAATATAAAAAAGCTGAAGAGTTTGTTTGTTTGTTTGAACGCGCTAATCTCAGGAACCACTGATCCGAGTTGAAAAATTATTTTAGTAATGGATAGTCTATTTATCGAGGAGGGCTATAGGCTATATATCGTCACGCTAATACTAATAGGAGCGGAGCACCAATGAAGATTGTTTCAAAAACGGGGGAAAATTTTCTCGCTACGGGCAATAGAAGACGCAAACGAGGTTGCGTGGGTCAGCTAGTATACTATAAGAGGTATAAACTTTGGTTGATCACTTAAACTTAAGTAGAGACCTTATATTAGCCTATAAAAATTACTCTGCTACTCTGCCTCATAGAAAGTATGAACAAAATCCAATAGCAGCATGGCGACCCAACCACACTATGGCGGAATGAGACGCCTCGCTTAAAGGACCCAGGATCGTAGTGGGAGAGAAACATGAGCGATGCTAGTGAATTTCATTATTGATGTATACCGTTGAGCCATGTTATTGGCACAGAAAACCGGCAATGACCGCTACCTACAAGGAATTTATTATTGTAAACGAGCTCTGAACTATGTACCTACTTTTATTAATTGTGTTTATTTCTAATGTGAAGTAATTTGTCATCTTTGAGAAATAAATAATTCTAACCTTAGGTATATGTATGACGTGAACGTATGTATGTACAATTTTACATACTTACATACTTGTATAATAAGTTAAGGGAGAATATGAAAGTCATAAAATCGGTTGCGAAAGTAACTCCCGCTTTCACGGCCAAACCGCTGCACCGATTTCAATGAAATTTGGCTCGAAGTTACTTTGATACTTGAGCAAGGATATAGGCTACTATATTACTGTTAGTAGTTGCTACATTAGACAAAACTTTTTATTATAACTCACATTTTGTAAATAACTTAACTCGTTTTCATTACATAGTCGTTCTAGATAGCAGTATTAATAATGGCGTTGTTGTCCTTTTAGATATAGTGATGTGGCTTAAGCGCTTAGCGTGTAATTCCCTCCACCGTATACAGGAAATAATTAAATTTTAATCTGATTAGGCATTCTGCAATTGAGTTTCGCACAAATCCATCAAAGAGTTGATCGTTTTTAAGTAGTAATTAGTTTATGTTTTAAGTTGATTTACTTTTTTAAATACAGAATTAAAAAGGTAAGTGTTAATGCATGGACATAAAGATTTCATTATGTTCAGTTCACAAAGACGTTTTACCCAAAAAGTTATGTACTGGCACTGTAATATTATTGAGGTTATTAATCTTCTTGACTTGGAATTACTTCATGGAATTTAGTATCGTGTGAATGTCATCATTCCTTCGTACAGGTATTTCTTACTAGTCGGTCTTACCTTTTAAATGCTGTAGCATGACGCTCTAGACCCTGATTGATTGCCCAATAAATCCATACTAATATTATAAATTCGAAAATAACTCTGTCTGTTACGATTTCACGGCTAAATCGCTGCAGCTATATTTTTATTGAATAGCTTGCAAACGAGCAGACGTATCGCCTGATGGTAAACGATTACCGCCGCCCATGGACACCCGCAACACCAGAGGCGTCACAAGTGCGTTGTCGGCCTTTGGAGGATAGGGGGAGGCGTTGGGGTTTTCTGTGAGGCCGTGGTGTCACTCCGGTCGAGCCGGCCCATTCATGCCGAAGCATGGCTCTTCCACGATTTTAAAGTAATTTGGCATGGAGATAGCTGTTGATATAAGGAGTAACTTAGGCTACTTTTTGTACCGCGGGTAACGCTGAGGATTTCGGGTGCTCGATCAGGGAATCCATTTAGCTGGGATTCGTTTTTAGAAAATATAACCTAGTAAAGCTCGTTCATCTAGGTACGTAAGTATTAAAACTTACACTAAAAAAATATCTTCTACATTGTGCTTAAAACGAAACATGGGCGAACTGTAACACAAGATAAACTGCGCGGAAGATAGTTCAAAAATGAGTATGTTATATACGTGCATGTTTATAATATTATCATTCTATTTATATTTTGTTGTATTTTCATAAAGAAATGATAATCTTCTAAAGACAGGTCTATGTCCAGAGTGGGCTAAAGATTAAAGACCGTTGATGTCGTAATAGGTTAATGGATAAAACGCAAGATTCCACAAAAGATTCCTCCTATAAATCATCATCAGCATATCGCAGTTCACTGCTTTGCATTGGCCTCTCCAATTGCATGGTTAGATCCTCGACTTATGATTAAACTAAATTTGACAAGAAAAGACTTAACTCTTATGAATGCTCACGGATTTCCAATCGAGACAGTCGATAAAACATTAGAAAATTAATACAGGGTTCCAGTTATCGATTCTTATAATAAGTAAATGTATAAATATCGACAAGTCGGTTTAGCAACGGTATTGTTTGCGCAGGCGCGGCTGCGGGAAGTGACGTAGATAATTGGTGCTATTGTTTTCTGCAAGTAGGTCGAGCGGAAATACGGAGGTTTTTATTGTATTTGAAAGTTGCCATGATTTGTATTCTTCAGTAATTAAATCGTCCGATTATTTTTTCATTTTTGTAAGCATTTCTTTTCATTTAAATACTTAATGATATTGTTCGGCTGCTACTTTTGAAATTAAGAAATATTTTATGGTTTTATGAACGTAGCTTTATTTGTAAAATTTTGTTTATTTGGCGAACCTTATTTTTCCAAAACAGAAATGTTTGTGGTTAGTGCTTCTGACATAATAAAATATAATATTTCTGCGACCGCGATCCCGGCCTTAAAGCTCCTGTAATGATATTATATATCTGGAAAAGTTGTGTTTTGTTTCACGCACTTATCTTAGGAGCTATTATTATCATAATAAAAAAAAAAAAAATTCTCGAAGAGGACTATAGAAAAAAATGAGCCGTGCGTCAATGAAAATAGTTGCAAAAATAAGGGAAATTTTATGTATTTTCAGAGACACAGACGTAAAACGTCATTTAGTTCTAAGTAACTAAAAGATGAATAAGCATGACGTCGGCATAAAAATTGGTTGACGTCACAGTATTGATTTTCCTTCATTTTACAGGGTTGATAAAGTTCAGACACGATTAGAACATATATGTAGCAATGAAAACTTAAATTTCAATCACTTAAACTTATATTTCGTATACCGTTACCTTTCTTCATTGCCTTTCGTTTTTTTTTATTGAATTGGGGTAAAACGAGCAGGCGTATCGCCTGATGGTAAGCGGTTACCGCCGCTGCATGGACAACCGCAACATTAGAGGCGTCACAAGTGCATTGCCAGCCTTTGATAGATTGAGGGGGGGGGGAGTGGGGTATCGGTGAAACACAGCGCAAGCGGTATTTGACACCGGTTTTCTGTGAGGCCGTGGTATCACTCAGGTCGAGCCGGCCCATTCATGCCGAAGCGTGGCTCTCCCACGTGATGTGCCTTTAATGATCACTGCTGGGTACAGGCCAGTATTGAGTGTCACCACCTCTATTCGTTCAATGGAAGTCGTAAGTGCCCACTAGTAAAGAGAAGGTAACCTTGCAACAAATGTCATTTCGGAGGCCCAATAAAGCAGAAGCATAGGCCGTCATGGTGTGGGTCTGTATTGTGCTGCATTGTTGCATTGTCTGTATTCGAAATGAGTTTGATGACTACCACTATTCGATTCTGCTTATGCTTCAGTCAGTCTGAGTAGAGTAAACTGGGCAAGGACACACATAAAAAAAACAACTCCTCTGGCCTGTGAGAGAGGCTTATGTTCAGGAATAGTAAAGTTATGAGTGCACGGTTAACCTAGTGGTTTAAGCAGTCGCCACGCCGCTCCGCTTTCTACTGCGCCAAGTGTCGTGGGTTCAAATTCTACAATCCACAAATTGTTGTCCTAAGTCTGAATGTTCTTTGTGTCTATTCCATGTGTGTTTGTAAAGTCCCCCGCGACACAGGATGTATATTCCTAATGAAGGAGTTATCGGTGGTGGTGTTACTTTCCACTTTCCATAACAGGATCAAACTTGTCTGTTCGTCTCTCAGGACCCATTTGCTAGAACAATAAATGAATAATAATTATAATAAACTTTATTTCTCTCACAAGGAAGGTACAATTTAGCTACAGGATATCTAGTTAAAAAAAAAACATTATAAAATTTCCTTGGTGAGAGCTGGAGTTCGTACTAGGCTCAAAGCCTGTGTCACAGATCTCCAAGCCCACGCTAAGGCCGACAAAATATTTATTTAATTTTATTAAATATGCCTTAAAAATTATACAGAAACTGAAAATAAAAAATGCAGCTGCACCTCCAAAGACAAGAAAAATATATACTAAGATAGATACTTAATCCTATACAAAATTATCACTAATTTAACAAAAAATTAACAATACTTAAATTAGATCAAAATTCTAAGGTATTTAGGTTGTGTGTAGTAGTATAGTATGTGTGTGTGTTTAAGTAAATTGTGGAAAATAAATTAATGAATGATTTGCGATTTATTTTCGAGTTTTATTTTTATATGTAGCGGGCAAAGGAGCACACGTATCGCCTGATTTTTATTTTATTTTACAATTATAGGAAAACTTACAGCTGAATTGTTACATTAAACAAACTTAATACGAAAAAGAAGGCCAATAACAAGTTTTCACAGTTAACATAATAAATAAGTGGAAATACATATAAATACACATTCACATGAAAACACAGATACAAGCAAGAAAGATACTATCGATAAACAGACACCATCACTCCTGGTTGCAAGAAGCGAAGAAGGAGCAGTAAGAGATGGTCAGCCATTACCGCCGCCCATGGACACCTAGAGGCAACACCAGAGGGGTTACAAGTGCGTTGCCGGCCTTTTGCCAATAATATACAATGTATCACATAAAATTTTGATTTAATTACCATAATTTCTGTCAGCTGGGCCATTATTACAAATCTATGGACTCTTCATTTGTTAACATCGGTTGAAGAGTAAAGAAGCTAGGTTGGCAACTACCATTTAGCGGGTAAAAATAACAGAACTTACGAATTAATATTTCTCCTCGTTTAGTTTTAGGACTACATAAATTTACTAGTAGGGAAACGTGTAGTTGTGCAATAACATTATATTTACTCCAGATATGAGACATTAAATAACTATTTCTAGTTAATTAGTCTACTAATAGACCTAAAAAGGTGAAAGCTTTGTGTAATTATCGCGTGTAAGTATATTATCGGTGTTATAAAATAACAATAAATTTACAAAATACAAAGTCTTCGACTTTTCCCAAACCTAGTGGTCGCCCATTGGTCGGAATTCGACCAAAATTATTTTATTTTATATTTTTTTTTGGCTTTCACCTCCTTTTCATTGTAAAATTTAACATTGCCAATTTTCATAGCCCTTCGTCAGTTCCAAAGTTTGTGCTGTACGTATCAATATATAGATTACTTTACACTTTCTTATTCTTTAAAATCTCAAACTCAAGCAGAGAGAGTCACGCTTCGGCATGAATGGGCCGACTCGACCGGAGAGATACCACGGCCTCACAGAAAACCGGTGTGAAATAGCGCTTGCACTGTGTCTCACTGAGTGAGTGAGGATACCGGAGGCCCATACCCCAACCCCTCCCCCATTCCCTCTCCCCATCCCCCAAAGGTCGGCAACGCACTTGTCGACGCTTTTGGTGCTGCGGGTGTCCATGGGCGGCGGTAATCGCTTACCATCAGGTGATGCGTCTGCTCCTTTGCCCCCAATTCAATAAAGAAAAAAAAAGAATTCAGTCATTTGTTCTAATTTGATCTGAAATCTAATTCTCTGAAAAGGAATAACATGACCTTATTTAATTTACGATAGTTACATTATCAATTAAGAGCGTTAACCCCGGAGGTGAACGTTCTCAGTGTTGCTTTCTTTTTCGTTATATACGAGTATTTAATGTAATTTTATATACATGTTGCCACAGATACAAACGACGAAATTTATTATACTAGTATATATATATATATAATTCTCATGGCAATTTGTTGCTCACAATGAACTTCGAAACTATCTTTCTACATTTAAGATTTTTTTATGTGTTTTGTTGGTGTTCCTAATATAATTAACATCACGCTCAGACCAATAGATGCCGAGTCTGATTGAACAGGGTCGCAGACGAAGTTGCGTAAGTCAGCTAGTAGGTATATAACTACAGAATATAGAGACCAATTGATACAAAAGAAAAATTATCTTTTACTGTAGTCTAGATAAAAAAACCGCGGTTGGAGGTGCTAATAGCCCAGTTGCCCTATTATTTGCTTACTCTCTGCGATTAGAAACAATCATCGAGGGTAAGCAATAACGGTGTGGTCAGTACCTGGATGCGTGACAGCTGGTGCACGATATCATGAGCGTCTCCGTGATTTTGAGGTCACATTAAACAGTCGGTTCCGGTTGTTATTATAAGATAACATTTGTGAAGCTTGTTAGTTAGAGGCCTTTGGGCGACTTAAACAGTTGTCTTGACAGTCCCCAACCCGTATTCGGTCAGCGTGGCCTTAACCCTCTCCTGGGATGAGACCCGAGCCCAGCAGTGGGACAAAATAGGTTGTTGTTGTTGTTGTAAATACTGGTAGTTTGTATAGGTAAAATACACGTTTTATGATAAAAAGAAAATTTCTGTTTAATGTAAAACGGAAATTTTACCCTTGGTAAATAAATACTTGAGAATTATTCAAGAAAAGTGATGAATAGTATAACCGTCAATCAGTCTTCATAACACTTATTATTCCTGCAATCGTCTATTTCGCACAAACGTATTGAATCTTGAAGTTTACGAGTTCATTTTAACTGTGAAATGTTTAGAATATCGATCATTGATCTTGCTTTATAGATATAAATGTTTGTTTTTATGATTTGAATATCGTATTTGTTTGTTTATGTATTAATTGTAAAATTAATAAATATGAATACTCCCTTTAAAAGGTTTCAGAGGAGAAAAGTCAGTTTTGTATTTTTCCGTGTCGTTAATGTTTTAGATATAGCCCAGTATGGTAACTATGTACTACTATAATAACTAAAGACTACATTATTCCTACTCTCTCCTTTATACGGCGGGAAAAGTAAACCAATGGAGCAAGACTTTTAACCGTAGACATGAAAACTAAGAAAGAAAATTAAATCATCCTTATGGTTCATGTAACTATATACTAAACTTGGAGTAACTGCCATCGAACATAGAATGAATAGGCACGCTGATGTTGCTGGGTGTTCATGGGCGGCGGTAATCGCTTAACATCAGGTGATCAAACAACATTTACATAGGACAGCAAAAAATATTATAAACAATATAAAAACTTAACGAAATATTCAAAGAATTACACTTACGAGATCAAGAACAATATTATATTGTAATTAAGTAAAAATTGTAAATAAGAAATACAGCAAAGTTTAAATTTAAAAAAAAAGTAAAATCAAAAAAATACTAACAATATAAAATAAGAAGAAAAGTTCTAAAAATGTACCTACTAAGTAATTCCACTTTAAATTATTACACATTATCACACATTAACAAAATATGAGATATTCCTAATTCTCGAATCCGATTCTTCTTAATACATTATGATTGTTATTCACTGCACATTAGATATATTATAGTGTTCCCCAGAGCAGGGCGCCTGAAACGAAAAGAATCATCAAAATCGCTACGTAATCTTGCCGTTGGATGTTTTAAGCTGTCCAAAAGCCTGCAACTAAGCTTCACGACTGTTAATTCAGCATCCATCCCACGTACTTAAACGTCACCATACGTATCATTATCCCACGGATATGTGATATGCGTGCTACATATAGGGTCAAACTGCCCACCGAATAGGGCAATCAATCGGTATGAGAGTCAGATACCTGTTACACATTCCTATAACATTGCTGACGTAAAGAAAATATACTTATTGATATAAAAATACGTAGTATTTACAGAAAAATGTAGACAATACGAGTATAACTGCCGTGTATGATGATTTGCTATAATATAATATTTAGGACTGTATATTAATATACATAACTAGCTGACACGGCGAACTTCGTATCGTCATATTTTTCTAAATGAGTATTTGATAAATTGCCGAAAAACTTTAGTATTTATGCCTGCCTCAGCTTTCCACGGGTAGTGCACACTAAGAAAATATAACACTTTTGGTTTTCTTTTAGTTTTCTTCTATACAAACCTTGTTCTGATAATAACCAACATAAAAAAAACCTATTTTGTGCCGTCGATCGGAAGTTATATAAATACATTTTGATGATTCATTTAATTTATATACATAGCTACTTCTGTGACGGTCTTATATAGTAAAGTATAACTAAGTATCTTATCTAATATCTTTTTAAAACTAAGTGCGATATTAAACTTAAAAGCCAATTTAAAAAGATTGGGCCGCTATAATAAGAGTCTACATATTGCATTGTCTGTATTCACAGTGGTGTCCACTCTTGAGAATACCTAAGTTTTCTATCGGGCTAAGTCATTTCGACTCTTGCCGAGATACTACTGTCTCAGGTTTATTCCACATTCTAGACTTGAGACATCCCTGTTGAAGCTTTCTTGCCTATTTTTTATTTATAACAATTTACCCTTTATCAGTTTTAAAACGATGACAAATTGACACGCAAATCTCTGCTCCATAAATTGTCAAAGTATGAAAAAAATCTTCAAATAAAATCGGCTTAAAAAGGCTTAGAGAAAGGGGAATTGTATAGGATGTACAATAAGACAGTGAAATAAAATCATTAATTCTGCAATGCAGTAGCAGATGAGTTCGGTCTTTCCTAACTGGACTAGCCCTGAGAAGAACAGACGAAACAAACTCAGAGATCATCGTCTTTCTTAAAGTCACACAAAATAAAAAATAAAAAGCGAAAATCATAATTCGATAAAAATAAATTGGCGAGGCTTATGTCCAGCTGTGGACTGCGATGGGAAAATAAAGAGCATGTGCAGAATGAACAGCTCTTTCCCAGACGGTTTTATCATTTAGATATTCTGCTATGGTATACTATCCCTTGGCTATTAGTTATCCACTTGATTTAACGGTATTCCTAAATTGCCCCAAGGGCAAATTCCTAATATCAACAGGGAGTTCATTCTGTCCATCTATATGTGTGTATGAGTTTGACCATCACATCACATATATTTTTAAGAAGCATGTTAATGATAAACGATATATATTTTAGTTAGTTAATATTTACACATATTTTTACACGTTGGGCATCACAACTAGAAAGCTTTTGTTTAATGTAATATATAAAAAATCGATCATGGTTTATAAGTTCGTACTTATTTATATTGAAATGTACAACAATAAATAAACATTTATGTAGATAGACTAAATATTTATTAGGTATGTCATTGAACTTCTGATATATTCATGACTTTGTATACACTTGTAACACCTTATCTATACTAATATTAAAAAGCTGAAGTTTTGTTTGTTTGAACGCGCCAATCTCAGGAACCGCTGGTCCGATTTGAAAAAATCTTTCAGTGTTGGATAGTCCATTTATCGAGGAAGGCTATAAGCTATATATCATCTCGCCAATACTATTAGGATCGGAGTTTTAAATGTTTCAAAAACGGGGGAAAATTTTCACGCTACGGGCAATAGAAGACGCAAACGAGGTTGCGTGGCTCAGCTAGTCAACTATAAGCTTGGTAGCTGTTTCACTTATATTGATCGCCACTGCTCTGCTAGTTTTAGCTGGATGTTTTTTTATGTCTGTATAAATTACTAGCTGAGCTGCGCAACTTGACCTTCATTAATAGTGTTGCGCCATAACCAGATGAATCTAGTGTCCACTAGAAGAATCGAGAACTGTCGAGGACAACGCCATCTAGTGTCGGAAAGCGCGCAACTGTGTGCATTATGACGATTACTCGACGCTAGATGGCGCTACAAGCAGCTCTAGAGTAATCTATTTAGCCTAGAGACATCGATCGAATATTTTCGTAGTTTCGAGTAATTTCCACGGCCATATAAAAGCGGAACGTGTTGGCCGTAGGGACAGTATTGTTTCACGATACAGCGGATAAACATCGAAGAGTTCTTCTAGTGCGACTAACGAGTGATTTAGTGATTTCTTATAGTAAAAAGTGTTCTTAATAAATATTGTGTTATTTTTGGTAATTAATCGAGTACTTTAATTTATTTAATACCCAGCTCGTAACAATTTGGTGTCAGAAGTGAGATTAAAGTATGCCGGTTTTACCAAAGGAAGACACGGAAGGTATCCGAACTAGGAGTCAGCGCCAGCAAGAGGCTGATCAGAGGCGATTTGGAAGTGCACAACTGCCTACATCGGAAGATCAGCAGCCAGCTATGGAAACCACGCCGTCCACATCGGCAGCAGCTCCAGATATCACGGCCCTAATGGCAATGCTCCAAGAGCAGGCCCGCCGCCAGGAGGAGCAGGCCCGCCGCCAGGAGGAGCAGGCCCGCCGCTTAGAAGAGCAGCTGCAGCGGGACAAGGAGGAGCAGGCCCGCCGCCAGGAGGAGCAGGCCCGCTGCCAGGAGGAGCAGGCCCGCCGCTTGGAAGAGCAACTGCAGCGGGACAAGGAGGAGCAGGCCCGCCGTCAGGAGGAGCAGGCCCGCCGTCAGGAGGAGCAGGCCCGCCGCCAGGAGGAGCAGGCCCGCCGCTTGGAAGAGCAATTGCAGCGGGACAAGGAGGAGCAGGCCCGCCGCCAGGAGGAGCAGGCCCACCGTTTGGAAGAACAGATGCAACGGGATAAGGAAGACCAGGCACGCCGCCAGGAGGAACAGATGCTCTTGTTAAAAGGCATTCATGAGACTTTCGGCAAAGAACTCAAGGTAGTGAAGGATCAGGTTCTTCAACACGAGAACCGTATCACTGAGGCCGAAACTCAGATTGCTGACGTGAAGAAGGCCTTAGGAAACCTTAAAGTTGGAGAGGGAGCCTCGACTACAGTGACTGCTGCTCCTTCGGTACGGGGGTTCAAAGTACCGCCGTTTGATGGAACATCTTCGTGGTCAGCCTACAAGATTCAGTTTGAGGCTGTTATGAAGGTGAACGGCTGGACTAAGGATCAGGCTATGACCGCGCTCACCTTGGGTCTTCGAGACCAGGCTCTAACCGTCCTCGAAGCCCTCGATAAGGAGGTTACCTATGAGCAACTGCTGGAGGCATTGGAGGCAAGATATGGTGAGCTCATCTGGAGCACGTGTTTCGTGCACAGCTGAAGGATCGTGCCCAACGCATCGGCGAAAACTTGCAACAATGGGCTCTAGAAGTTGAGAAACTGGTCCGTAAGGCATACCAGTCTGCACCTGCGCTCATTGGCGGGAATCTGGTGCAAGCTTTCATCGATGGCATTCGTGACCTCGAAGTTAGAGCTGCTGTGAGACTTGGACACCATGAAACTCTCAAGGACGCTCTGGCCCATGCTTTAGAGGTGGAAGCTGTGAGACAAGACCATCGGTCTCATCGGATCCGGGAGGTTGTGGCATCACCTGTGCGAGACCGATTTAAGGGGTACAGCCCTAGATGCTACGCCTGTGGTGAAAAAGGTCACCTTCGGTCCAGCTGCCCTAAGCGAAGCATAGGAAGTGAGTACGAGCGGTCTCAGGAGAATAGGGCGGTTGATAGTACTGCCCAACAACAGCAGGGAAACGAGTAAACGCCAGGACTGCGGGGCGGGTGCTGGCTGGTGTTCAAAGAGCCCCAAGGATTTCGATCTCGCAAACTCATGATGGGAACAGCCTGGTCATCAGAGGCGAAATCAACGGAACGTCGTGTAAGCTGACTATTGATACGGGAGCTTCTCGCACAGTCATCAGTTCCCAACTTGCAAATCGGTTCCTGAGGGACATTGCATGTAACCGTGAGCAAATAAACTTAGTAACAGCCACTGGTCAGCGCATACCCGTCCGAGGCGAACAGAAGGTGGAGTTGAAGTTGGGCAACCAAGTTTACCTGCATAACGTCATTGTGGCCGATATAGTTGACGATTGTATCCTTGGCCTAGACTTCATGAAGAACAATTGTTGTGAGATCGACATCAACCAAGGTGTAATGAGATGTAGTCAAGAAGAACTGTTCATGGAAGGAGCATCATCAGGCAAAGTGTACAGCTTAAAGAACGCTGTTCTTCCTCCCAGATCAGAGACAATTATGCCAGTTAGTCTCCCTCATAATTCTGGACGAATGCATCGGTGTGTCCTTATTGAAGGGGTAGATAATGATCTTCCATGGAAGATCGCACGAACTCTAGTAAGTACCACTAACACCTCTGCAGTACGTGTGCTAAATCTTAGTGACAAGCAACATGTGATTCATAAGGGCACACTGATTGGCACTTGCGAAGATGTGGATTGGATGCGTCGATGCCAAGACTTGACTACTTCGAAAATTAGCACGGATGCACGAGTCAACGTGTCAACACTTTTAGAAGACTGTCGAGATGTCTTGTCTAGGGAAGAAATTGACAAGGCTAAGAGAATGTTAGTTAAGTACACTGATATTTTCTCTACTAATGACGCTGATATTGGAAAGACTGGTTTGGTTCAACACAAAATAAACACTGGGAGTGAGATGCCTATTCGTCAGCGACCAAGAAGACTACCAGTAGCACGAGAACAGGAAGTACAAACCATGATTGATGGAATGGTCAGGGATGGCGTTATAGAGCCTTCATCCAGCCCATGGTGTTCACCTGTAGTGCTTGTAAAGAAAAAGGATGGCAGTATGCGTTTTTGTGTTGACTACCGCCGTCTAAACGACATTACGAAGAAGGACAGCTATCCACTACCTAGAATAGACGACACTCTGGACATGCTAACAGGAGTTAAGTGGTTTAGCACCTTGGATTTAAAAAGTGGATACTGGCAGGTAGAGATTGATCCCAAGGACAAAGAGAAGACTGCATTTTCGACAGGGAAAGGATTGTGGCAGTTCAAAGTAATGCCCTTCGGATTATGTAACGCGCCAGCAACTTTTGAAAGACTGATGGAATCAGTACTCACCGGATTAACTGGAGATGCCTGCCTGGTCTATTTGGATGACATTGTCATCGTAGGCCGTACGTTTGAAGAACATATCCGAAACCTGGAGCGCGTATTATCGAAAATCCGAAGTGCCAACCTAAAGTTAAGTCCTAAGAAATGTTCATTTTTCAAACGGCAGGTTAGCTTTTTAGGATATGTGGTTTCGGAAGAGGGTGTCCAAACAGATCCGCAAAAGATCGCTGCCGTCAAGGATTGGCCAGTTCCAAGAGATAAGACCCAAGTAAGAGCATTTTTGGGCTTGTGCTCCTACTATCGGCGATTCGTGAAAAACTTTGCGGATATTGCTAAACCCCTTCATAAACTTACTGAAGAGAAAAGACATTTCTGCTGGGATGAAAGTTGTGACACTGCATTTCAAGAGCTAAAAAGACGTCTATGCAACACACCTATCTTAGGGTATCCAGATACCGAAAATGAATTCATAGTTGACACAGATGCGAGTGATACTGGGCTTGGCGGTGTGTTATCCCAGCGGAAAGGTGATCAAGAGGTTGTTATTGCATATTTCAGTAAATCTTTGTCGAAGCCGGAAAGGAATTACTGCGTCACAAGAAGGGAACTACTGGCCGTAGTGAAGACACTGCAACATTTCAGCAAATATTTGCTTGGGCGTAAATTCCACCTCCGAACTGACCACGCTGCATTAAAGTGGCTCTTACAATTTAAAAATCCTGAAGGACAAGTCGCGAGATGGATTGAGTTATTACAGGAATATGACTTCATGATTGAACATCGCAGTGGAAAGTCTCACGGTAACGCAGACGCACTATCAAGAAGACCTTGCCCTGAAGACTGCAAGCACTGCGCCAAGCAAGAAGTAAAGGAAGCTGTTCCTATAAGGACGATAAAGACGGACCTTAGCAACGAATGGAAGGAAAGCCTGCAGCAAGCACAGCAAGAGGATGCAGATATCAAACCAATTCTCGAGTGGATTAAAGCTGAGACTCCTAAGCCACACTGGAGCGAAGTTGCATCGCTGAGCTCGACCACGAAGAGTTATTGGGCTCAATGGGATAGTCTAGTCATCCAGGATGGAGTCTTGTGCCGTAAATGGGAAAACGCTCGAGGAGACAGCTGTCACCTGCAAATGGTTGTTCCTAAAGCTAAGATACCAGTGGTCCTGCAGCTCTACCATAATGGATGTTCAGGAGGTCATATGGGAGTTAAGAATACATTGTTAAAGATAAGGGAAAGATTCTACTGGATTCATTGTCGTGATGATGTTGAGGACTGGTGTCGCAAGTGTACCAGTTGTGCGGCCGTGAAGGGACCTCATACACGTAGCAGAGGCGCATTGAAATTGTATAATGTTGGTGCACCCTGGGAAAGAATTGCTATAGACGTGGCAGGACCGTTTCCTGAAAGTGAAAGCGGAAACAAGTACTTCATGGTCGTAATGGATTACTTCACTAAGTGGCCAGAAGTCTTTGCCATTCCCAACCAAGAGGCATCAACAGTTGCAGATAAATTAGTGCACGAAGTCTTCTGTCGTTTTGGAGTGCCTTTAGAAATCCACAGTGACCAAGGAAGAAATTTTGAGTCTCAAATATTTCAAGAAATGTGTCGAGTGATGGGTGCTCACAAAACCAGAACCACCTCTTACCACCCACAATCGGACGGAATGGTGGAACGATTTAACCAAACACTAGAGAGGTATCTGGCAAAAGTAGTTGAAAGTAAGCAAAAAGATTGGGACAAACACATCCAACCGTTTCTTCTGTCATACCGAAGTGCAGTCCACGAATGTACTTCCGTAACACCAGCTTTTGCAAACTTCGGAAGAGAACTACGGTTGCCCGCAGACTTGATCACTGGAATACCCCCTGATACCCCGCGAAGTATAACGGAGTACGCGAATGACTTGCGGAACAAGATGAATGACATTTATGAGCATGTCAGACAATCGGGCCAACAAATGTCTGAAAAGATGAAAACCCGTTATGACCGGAAAGCGAATAATAAGGGCTTCGAAGAGTGTTCGCTAGTATGGCCACATAATCCAGTTCGCAGTAAAGGGAGATCTCCGAAGCTACAAGCAAAATGGGATGGGCCATACCGGGTAGTCACTAAAATCAATGATGTTACCTACCGGATACAGAAGTGTCCAAGAGGCGCCCCAAAGATAGTTCATGTAGATCGACTGGCGCGATACCTTGGAACCGATAATGCTCGGGACGAGCATGTCTTAGGAGGGGGCAGTGTTGCGCCATAACCAGATGAATCTAGTGTCCACTAGAAGAATCGAGAACTGTCGAGGACAACGCCATCTAGTGTCGGAAAGCGCGCAACTGTGTGCATTATGACGATTACTCGACGCTAGATGGCGCTACAAGCAGCTCTAGAGTAATCTATTTAGCCTAGAGACATCGATCGAATATTTTCGTAGTTTCGAGTAATTTCCACGGCCATATAAAAGCGGAACGTGTTGGCCGTAGGGACAGTATTGTTTCACGATACAGCGGATAAACATCGAAGAGTTCTTCTAGTGCGACTAACGAGTGATTTAGTGATTTCTTATAGTAAAAAGTGTTCTTAATAAATATTGTGTTATTTTTGGTAATTAATCGAGTACTTTAATTTATTTAATACCCAGCTCGTAACAATAGCTTTTATCAGTCTTTTGGATATAGACCTCTTCTGAGCAAAGGTTTTGGCTTGCTATACTACGCTGGCCAGGCTTATCCAGCTTGTTACATTTGACGCTTCTTACGATGCCCACGAGATGATTATTTGTGGTGACACTCCGTAATACAGAGTCCATGTGGTGATGAAATACGGAGTACGTATTCTTCATTCATCGTCACACTTACAGACCACGTTCTACTTCGACCGTATCTCTCATAAGGAATAAATATTCTTCGTTTTCGTAACATTTTTTCGTATTTTGTCACTGTTGAAACAGGAAAGTTTTCCGCAAATATTTCAATTCCAAACCGCGCGAAATCGGTCTTTACATTCCTGAGTTTCAGTAAGACTAACGAACAAGCAATTTTATTTATTTACTAGCTGACCCGGCGAACTTTGTTCCGCCTTAATGGCAATAAATAAGCAGATTGTGTTTTTTTTTTATTGGAAAAAATACAAAAAAAAATTAAATAACTACAAAAATCATTCATTATTATTTCGTATTTTAGTACATAGGTTGCTCTTCACTTAAGCACCTTGTGATACACGACATTTTTTGTTTTATTATCAGGCGCAAAAACAAACAACGCAGATGGTCTTCCCACCCGTGAACACGCCACGTATAATTGACCATGGGAAAAACATGAATGTTCTAGATTTAAACCACAAACTTTTAAGGATTGGCCTTGTGATTTGTTGATGGTCATGGCAAATGCAAGACGTATCGGAAATTGAAGTCTTTTAAATTCAAACGGCATGTCGGTTGGGATCATCGGGATCCTCGGAATGAGAACTTCCTCACCTTTGAATTTTCCTATCATTATCGTAGCGTAAATTACATTGTTCATCAATTTACTAATCACCAAACGCGTACCGTTGCACAGTTTTGGTTGGTTTATGTTTCGAAGCATGATTACTACGGAGCCAACCTTTAGGCGTAAATTGTGCGGTGGTAAGCCAGGCACGTCCAAAGAGTTTAAAAATTCAATTGGATAGTTGGTGGCTTCATCTTCATTTGTGACGCAGTCAATAGATTTGAATGAATGCATTGTTCCAATGATTTTATTTTGAATTATGTAGTTCAGGTCATCTACGTCTTTATTCTTAGCCGCTAAAATTGCTCGCTCACTCAACCATTCATTATTTTTGTAGTTAGAAATAATATTTGGAAATACATTGTTGATAAGTTCGTCTTTTGATGAGACAAAATTACATAAATTATTTGGAAATGATATTAATCCGCTTGATTCATCGACAGGTACTTGACCATTACCGATAGTCAGCAATTGCTCCGAGAAATCTTCAGCAGATGTATCATTAAGCAATGTAACTCTCATGTTTGTTGTCAGCTGCAGTTTCTTCACATAGCGCCATAGATTTGACGATTTGAGGCAAGCGTTTATTTCGTCGGCAGCCGTTGATCTTGGAATTACTGGCAGTATTTGGCGGAAATCGCCAGACAGTAAAACCATTGCTCCTCCAAAACATCTCGAGTCATTGCGTAAATCTTTTAAAGTTCGGTTAAGTGCTTCTAATGCACGTTTATGCGCCATTGTGCATTCGTCCCAGATTATGATTTTCGTTGCCGCTAAAACTTTGGCCATTGCTGAGTGTTTTGCAATATTACACGTTGGTTCTTCAATATTTTGAAGATTTAACGGTAATTTGAATGCTGAATGAGCCGTACGGCATCCTTCTAACAATGTGGCTGCTATTCCAGAAGAAGCAACTGCAACAGCTATGTTGGATCTCGACCGAACAGTTGCTAAAACTAATGACATAAGGAATGTCTTGCCAGTTCCACCAGGGGCATCTAGGAAATATAAACCACCATTTTCATCAGCGATTGCCTTCATTAAAGTATCATAAACTTCCTTTTGTTGGTAATTCAACAGGGGTACATTCCTTTGGACTACTAAATCTAATTCCTGGTGATTATATTCACGTTCCCGTTCCAATTCTCGATTAAATGCGTCATTCATTTCACGATTTGGCGCTGGCATTCCTAACCTGATTAATAAATTACCGCACATGAGGTAACACATATCTTCGATCAAGATTAAAGCGCGATTATGTATCGATGAGTAATTTCTATCCATTTTGGATTACAGGTAAAAGTAATAAAGAGATCTGGCCGGCCGTAATGACGAACATATGTCATTGCATCTTGTGCATATTCATGCATATGACGTGGGCTACCAATGTACGTCGCCGGCAGAATAGTTAATCGACCAATATTAGCTGCATTTCCTTCAGTACTAACTGCATCACGTAAATGGATGTATTCCTCAGAACGCAGTTTGGCTTGGTTCAACCTAATAAATGTTAAACGTTCCGTTTCTATTTTTACATACATGTCAACGCAATACTGCTGAAACAATCGACGAAACCGCAGCAAATAGTTGTCAGCATTTTGACGAATCATCAAACGATATGCATAATAATTCATTGAGCTAACTTTCTTTGTAGTTTCTTCACCTGAAATTAAAAATTTGATAATTAACCATTTCAAAGGCAAATAATACAGACATTAACCATTATTAAGATACTGATACTTTACCATTCAATGGATTTATCATTTTAATATTAAAATAATATCCATCTTCTCCTTGCCAAAACATCAGTGGGTACTGCAATGCGTCATATGATCGATGAGTTTCAGATATTTGTTGCAGTTGCCCAGTATCGCGACGTGTAAGCACAATATCGCGTCTTTCCAATTGTTCACCAACAATCAGGATGGCAACTTCGTCTACTGTTGGAGCATTAAATGTGCGTTCGTGTGTTCCAGATGGTCGTTTATCTGCTTTGATGACAACTTTATAGTCATCATTTGGCATGCGCTCTAAAGCACTCTTAAACAACCTGACCAACGCATGATGTTCATGAAACAGACACTGCAAGTCTTGAAGAATTGCTCGCTTCATTCCTGGATTGATCCCTAGGCGTCGATCAAGTTGTTCTTCCATGTTGCCCATGAAATATATTTGTAAAAATTTATTCTGTGTATCTTCGAAAGGTAGTAATGCTCCAATTCTATGGTGAATTTGTCCTTGTATCTACAAAATAAAAACCAGACAGTATTAACATGTTTATAAACACTTTTTCTGTGGGAGGGTAGAGTTCAGTATTAGCAAATATAGTACATACCAATAGATAAAGTAAGTTATTATTTAACTACATTCTATGTAAGTACAAAAATAAATACCTTAAATGTCGGATTAAATCCTTCTTCTTCGATAATGTCTGCCCCAAATGACGTCATTTGGAAACAACTATTGTATTTTCGAGTATTTGCAAGAAAGTGGCGTGATTCTTGTGTTTCGCCAGAAAGCAATGAATACAACGGCTCATGTGGCGCAGTCAACACTGGCAATTTCACTTTACCATTAAGGCAGCATAATCCATGCGTTTCTCCGGAAAACTTTAATGCACCACAATACTTGCAAACAACGTCCATTTGCCCAATGCAAACGCTAGGATGCAAGCTGTAATCATTGCTGCAATCGTATCGAAACGCTGCTCGATTCAAATCAGCTAAATATCTTGTTCTGCGTCGCAAATTATCTATTTGTTGACTTCTGTTGTTCGCTCGACGATTCTGCATTGCCAACCGAGCTGTTTCACGGGCTGCTTCACTTTGCTCTCGTGATTGAGAAGCACGAAGTCGAGCCATACTATCGCGGCGCTGTTCACGTGCAATTTCTTGTTCTTCTTCAGTCCTTTCATTTGCAGTATTTTGTATTCTTCTTGCATTACGGCTTTGTCGGGAAAGATTCGATCGTCTTGGTCGCGGCATTATTAATTAAACTTCACTTCACTTCAATCCACTTGTTAATTATTTATTTAAAAGAAATAGTTTTAATATTGATTTCACAAATATCAAATTGTCATCCATACGTCATTATATAGCTGTCATTTGCGTTTTGTTATACCAAGTCTGATTCTTTTTTGTTATACCACGTTTTATAGTGACTGACGTTTCATGTCAAGTCACACGGGAACGCTGTAGAACGGGATAAAAAGTATCCTATGTCCGTCTCCTGGCTCTAAGCTACCTCCCTACCAATTTTCAGCCAAATCTGTTCTGCCGTTCTTGAGTTATAAGTGGTGTAACTAACACGACTTTCTTTTATATATATAGATTTATTCAATGCTTGTACAAGGTTTTACAATAATTGCTGATGGCACCCAAACTAAGCTACGCTTGTATCTTGCGCTGCCACAAAAAACATAAATATAATTTTATTAATTAGCGTACAGGATACATTTAACAAATTATAGTACCTAAATAAAAATAAATCAATAAGACAAAGTAAAATAAAAAACAAAAGAGATTATAAAATTAAAATAACATCATATTAATATAACAAATTATATCAGCACTACGTCACCGTAGCCAGATAATAGTCCCTCAGTATCGACGTAATCCAGGCCCAGCAGAAAGTGTGTCAGTTTAGTTTTAGCTGTGTAGGTGGTGCAGTCCTTCAGAGAGTGATATTTCTAGATATAATAATAATAATAATAATAATAATAATAATCGCTTTATTGTACACCAGATAGTTAACAAAGGTAACAACTTAAAGCTAAGAGGTACAATTGGTGACAGATATTAGCATGTTAATATGCATTTTAAAGAGAACTAAGTCTCATTGTCAATTTTTCATTTCTAAAATGATAAAAAACATCAAACGTTACACAACTAGGCAGTTTGTATTAAAAAAATAAATATAGTTCTATTATTTACTAGCTGACCCGCGCAACCTCGTTCACGTCTCCTATTGCCCGTAGCGTAATAATTTCTTCCCATTTTTGTGACATTCTTCATTGGTGCTCTGCTTCTATTGCTCTTATTATGATGATACGAGTATATAAAGCCTGTAGCCTTTATCGATAAATAGGCTATCTAACACTGAAACAATTTTTCAAATCGGACCAGTAGTTCCTGAGATTAACGCGCGAAACAATCTCTTCAGATTTATGTATTAGTATAAGATTTTTCTCACCGTTTAAACCTTCCCTGAACTACCACACATATTTCAAGATTAGCCAAATCGGTCCAGCCGTTCTCCAGTTTAGCGACATAAACGAACAGCAATTCATTTTTAGAGTTCCTTATCTCAAAAGGGAAAAACGGAACCCTTATAGCATCACTTTGTTGCCCGTCTGTCTATCAAGACCCTTTGTCTAAGAAACGCTACGGTATCAAGCTTAAAATTCATATCAAATATTCAAGTCTACTATCCCTTGGAGTTGTGAAAAAATTATACTTCTCAGCCATCGCAATCAAAAGATACAGCCGTTTATGCTGCAAATTTTCGAAACTCTCAAAGGAATCAAAACCTACAGGGTACTTCCCGTGAACTCAGAATCTTGAAATTTGGTACGAAGCAACGTCTTATGGCACAGAGAAAAGAAAAATTGCAAAAAGCATAAATTTTTAGTTACGTCATATAATATACCTACAGGTTTGTAAGGAACTCTCGTTGCCGTAGTCCGACTCGCCGGTTTTTTTAGTTAATGTATAAGTAGATATTAAGACGATTACGAAATATTAAATTGAGTATCAATCTTTTACGTTACCCACAATCATTTTTAATATTTCATGTATTATGGAACGTGAAAGTATAAAATATTTATTCCTATTTTAACGGTTAATTCAACTAATATTTACATTGTATAAAAAGAAGTCGCATCCGCTGTCTGTTCGTTAAAATCTTTTAAACTACTCAACCGATTTTAACGCAATTTACAACAACAGATAGAGTGATTTAAGAGAAAGGTTTATATATGCAATACATGCATAACACAGTAGAGGAAATCCTATAATACGAGTATAAGTGACTTCCGTGCGAAGCCAGGCCGGGTTGCTAGTATAATATAAACAATAATTTATCTCATACACAACCCTCGTATCCTCAACCAGACAAAGACTGTTCTTTAATAAACAAGCTACTGGTAAACATACCTATATATTTATAAATATATACATATTATGGATAAAATACTACACTCGAGCAAAGAATGCACATTATTTACTGGTACCACCTAAGCCAGGGGTACCATCTGACCCGAAACCTGTGACGTCATAGCTATTATCGCTATGATGTCATTCATATGCAATTGTAAGTTTCCCTATACACATTAACGACATAACTGCCAAACTGATCATCATAACATACTTTAAATAAACTAAAGTGTTATTAATCGCAAACGAATGTTGAAATATTTTAGAAATACTTGTGTTAACAAAATCTACCTTAACTCAAACGAATCCTTGAGCAAAAGTTAATTATAAATAAACCACAAGTCTATATTAAACAAGCCCTTCAAACAGAGGCACACGTATTCTGAAAACGACCGCGCGGTCGTCAACCCGCGGGCCGTTGAACCTATTTCGGGGCACGGTACTGCTCTCAGTAATTTAGGGTCATTTTGTTACATATAAACACAATTAATTGCTCCGAAGGAGATTATGGAGTTCTTTTCAATCCCAACTCTAAAGATGTAATGAAGTATGTATGTAACTATTCAGGGTTGGATAGCCTGTATAGAGCGCAAGAACATTTCTTCTGTTTAAAGCTGCGGTTTTATTTTGAAGGTGTACTACTTGGATAGCTAGAAAACACACTTTTTATGTTACGTACCTTGTGCAGTAAGTGTCCATTATTTGATCGTTATTATCTATATAAATGAAAATGAATCACTGAAATGTATACGCGTATAATGCTCGCGGATAAACAACTGCACCAAATTGGATAATTCTATTTTTTATGTGTTCGTTATTGTCGGGACAAGGTTTGTATGTAAGAAATAAATGGTGGGTATAAATAAGATTTTTGGTAATAATTCACGAAAAAAAAATATGGCGGTACCAAGTTCGCCGGATCTGCTAGTTTAAAATATTTCGTAAAGTTACCAATTTTCGTGTACCTGTATATTTACGACGCGTAAATTATCCTACTAATATAAACGCGAAAGTTTGTGAGTATGTAGGTGAGTATGTTTATTGCTCTTTACAATAATATAGCTTGTACATCAGAATAACACATAGACCGAAAAGGCCACGGCGGCCAGTCTCAACGAAGACCAGCCAACTATGCAGGAGATATTATAGTGCACAAGTGTGTCCGTAAACACAGGTGCACTCTCTGTTCCCTCTCATCTTCGATGGGACGGTTAACCGAAACGACAGGGGAGAGATCAGACGCATGACCGACAGGTTTACCTGCTCTCCGAGGCACGGGGGTTCAGACCGCAGCTTCCAAACTCCGAGTTGTTATTAAGTATTTCTATAATCAGAAAAATCTCAATGACACTTTTGGCCCGACCCAGGATTCGAACCCGACACCCCTTGATTGGCAGTCGCATACGTCAACCGCTAGACCAATGAGGTAGTTAAGTATGGATAGTAGCAGAAAAGTTATCTTCATGAAATAAATTATCCACTACCTAGTCACTAGGAGATTCATGCTTGGGCCGACTCGACCGGAGTGACATCACGGCCTCACAGAAAACCGGTGTCAAATATCGCTTGCGCTGTGTTTCATCGAGTGAGTGAGGATACCGGAGGCCCATATCCCAACCCCTCCCCCATCCCTCTCCCCATCCCCCAAAGGTCGGCAACGCACCTGTAACGCCCCCGTTGTTGTTGGATACCCATCCATGGGCGGCGGTAATCGCTTACCATCAGGCGAATCGTCTGTTCGTTTGCCACCTATTCCATGAAAATAAAATAAAAAATATACTACATATTAATAATTATTTATTTCATGAAGACAACTTATAACATTTACTTTTATCGTTTCTGGGCGCTAAATAACAAATTTTCATTCTATTCTGAACTATTGTACATTGGAAACCTAAACAAAATCGAGACAATGTTTTGATATACAAATGCGTCATACCTATATCTTCTTCTATAAGTATAAATGTGAATGCAAGTTTTTTTTTTTTTTTTTTTTTATTGAATAGTGGGCAAACGAGCAGACGTATCACCTGATGGTAAGCGATTATCGCCGCCCATGGACACCCGCAACACCAAAGGCGTCACAAGTGCGTTGCCGACCTTTGGGGGATAGGAAAGGGGATGGGGGGAGGGGTTGGGGTATAGGCCTCCGGTATCCTCACTCACTCGGTGAAACACAGCGCAAACGCTATTTCACACCGGTTTTCTGTGAGGCCGTGGTATCACTCCGGTCGAGCCGACCCATTCATGCCGAAGCATAGCTCTCCCACGGGCAAGTTTGTTTGTAACGCTTTCGCGCGAAAACTACTTAAACGATCATCATGAAACTTTGTACACATATTCTTGGAGGTATTAGAAGTAACATAGGATACTTTTTATAAGATGAGAGCAGCAAGCAAAACCTAGATATAATTATAAAGTTCAAGAGTTTGGTTAAACGCCCTAATCTCAGCAACTACTGGTCCAATATGATAAAAAAATTCAGTGTTAGATAGTCATGTTTTCGAGGTAGGTCTTTATATCATCACTTTACGGCGAACAAGAGCGCAGTCATCATCAACTTCTTATACCCAAGATCGTTTGTACTAGTTCAACTGGTTTTACCTAAATGTCAGATTTTCCACGGAGCGACTGGCATCGGACCTCTGTAACCCTGAGGATGAATTGAATTCGAAGATTGAACTAGTTGTCAGTATATTTGAAGGCACTGACTTCCCAATAACGACTGTCATAAATGTTCATGACAACCGGGACCGACGGATTGACGTGCTCTCCGAGGCCGAGGTACGGGCGGGCAACACCGCCATCTACCATACTCCGGGTTGCTCCGACCCGGGAATCAACCCCACACCTCTTGATCCGCAGTCGCACAGAAACTCCCGACATATTTAATGAAAATCATTGGAACCTTTTCCGAGATTCAGATTATATGTACTTACAAGCATTTCTCGTTTAAAGATATTAGATAGATATATACTATTTATTTCATCATGAAAATCTTCATTATCATCAAAGCGGTCATACAATGCACACACATTGCAGGGACCTGAGGTCATCAGGGAATTTAATATTGAAAATGCCAAAACATTCCACTCAGTTTGCGGACTGGTCTTTCACTGTGCAAGCTATAAGATTATGCAACAACTTGCCTGAGATAATTCGACAAGCCAAAAATTTGTTTACTTTTAAAAAGCTGGTGAAGGACCATTATTTGACATTATGATTTCTTTTTCTTTTTAACTTTCTTTAGGATATTATATTTAGTCTTTGTATATATTGTATATAAATACATGTAGGTATATTGTATGTATATAAGTGTAGGTATACTGATATATATATATATATATGTATGTACGTATGTGTGTGTATGTGTATATGTATATGTATGTAAGCTACCCAAAATTTTTGGATATCGAAAATCCGTGTCATGGTTCTCTGGAAGAGATCGCCGTGAGCGATAAGACCGCCTATTGTTACTAATTTTGCATATTTTGTAACTCATCCTTTGTATTGTTTTGTAATTTTGTATGTATACAATAATGATATATAAATAAAAATAAATAAATAAAATAATGATGATGAAACGCATCACCTTTTTCATTGAGAGTATTTTTTTTCACAATACAGTTCATTGCTCTTATATATAAGTTCAATTTATGTAAATATAAGACATAATGGTAGCCGGAAAGGTTAATACTGGGCAATTTGCATTCGGTCCGGCTGCACCAGATTGCTGGCTTTAAGAGTTAAATTGTAGATAGGACGATGAATGCATACCAAACTGCTTAGAATATACTTCGAGAAGACAGGTCAAGTAAATCATTACTTTCGGATATTTAACACACAACACCATCTAGACCTAAACTAAGCAAAGCTTTTACTGATATTGATATTTCTTTACTTTGTTTTTATATACATTTGATATATCAAAAACACCTTAACCCCGAATCAAATATTTGCAGAGTAAATGTTTGTAACATTCGGTCCGACTCGGGAAGTGAAGCACAGCAGTCGCAAACGTTACCACTGTGTCATCGCGGCAGTCATTTTGATTCAATACTCATGTAGCTTTCGGGTAAATATATTGCAATGTCAGTGGTTGTATGTTCAAATCTCGCTAAACGCAAATATTAGTTTCATCATTGGTGTAGGTGTTAAAGACATGTTTGAAGGTAGATAACTATATTTATTTATTTATCTCGATTGTACACATTTTAAAGAATTTATTTAGATTTATTGTATACACACAGTAAAACAGTACAATAAAATGAGTTACAAAGTATGTAAGGATGTATATCATTATTATCGCCCACGGCGATTTCTTCCAGACAAACATAATACAGACATTAGGTGTTTCCAAATTTAGGGTAGCTTACATACAGGTAACACATTATAACACGAATATTTAAAAACATCAGTCCATATACTAATTTTATACACTACACATAAACACCTATACCCACTCAAATACATATACACACTGAAATATATATATTATCCTACTACTATTATAAAGGCGAAAGTTTGTAAGTATGGATGTATGTATGTATGGATGTTTGTTACTCTTTCACGTAAAAACTACTGAATGGATTTGAATGAAACTTTACCACAATATAGCTTATACATCAGAATAACACATAGGCTACTATTTATAAAGATATAGCTTCGCCTCGCGGCGTTGCCCGCAGTTATCATCGTACCGCGGGTAGCACCGCGGGGTTCAGCTAGTATAAAATAAAACCAAAGTTTTCACAATGATAAGTAGTAATCCTTCACCAGGTTTTTAAACATATTCAAAGTTTTCGCTCGTCGGATATTATCAGGCCAGTTGTTCCAAAGCTTGCACAGTAAAAGACTTGTCTGCAGACTGAGTGGAGTGTTGTGGCATTTTTAGTTTTAAATTCTCCGATGACCTCAGGTCTCTGCAATGTGTATTTTTTTAAGAAATGGAAACGTTTTTTGAGGCAAGGGGGTGGGTGTATACCCAGTGTGTGAGTGTGAAACAGAACACTGTATAAAAGAGTAAAAATATGCAGATTCCAGTGAAAGCATATTGGTAGCTACTTGAGCTTAGAAAGAAACTCTGCAAAAGTTTTGGAGGCACTCAAGTTTGTCCAAATGGTCTTCGGTGAGATCCAGATAGCTGACATCGCCATAGCCAATAATGGGGAGTAGAAGTGATAGTGCGAGCGCAACTTTAAAATTAGTTGAAAGGAAGTTCCGTAGCCTTCGCAGAGATCCTGCTGCAATAAATAGTTTGCGACTGACTGCCCCGATCTGAGGGTTCCAGGATAGGTACTTATCCATACAGATTGCCAAGTTTTTTTACCTTATTTATACTATATGGAACAACCGTCCCTCTTCAAGACTAATTGGTATTTGCTGAATGTTAATTTTGCAGTGCAGCCTGGAACCCAGTATAATGACTTATGATTTAGTTGGGTTTATATTTAGTTCATACTGCCTACTCCAGTTGCTAATTTGCATTAAGTCTTGATTAATGACGTCCACTGCTTGTCCACCCTAAATTTTTAAAAACCTAATGTCTGTATTATGTTTGTCTGGAAGAAATCGCCGTGAGCGATAATAAGGATGTACATCCTTACATACTTTGTAACTCATTTTGTTGTACTGTTTTACTATGTGTATACAATAAAGATAAATAAATTCTTTAAAATTAGTTCAATATACATACACCGACTGCCAAAACGATTACCTTTTCTTTTGGTTTCATCGTGTGTGTGTGTTTCGAACTTATGATTTCACTTATTAAGAGTATATAATATATTTCTGTTGTGTTCGATAATAGTAGAGAATCTCTAAAATACATAAACAACTGTTGATTGATGATGTTCTCGTAGCCTATTACGGCCACGCCAGCAGCCTCAACGGAGACCAGCCAACTAAGCAGGAAATATTATAGTGCACAAGTGTGTGCGCAAACTCAGGTGCACTCTCTGTTCCATCTTTATCATAATTAAATGGGACGGTTAAGTGACAAGACCGGGGAGAGAACAGGCGTAGGACCGAAAGCTTAACGTGCTCTCCTAGGCATGGCGGTTCAGATTTCAACTTCCAAACTCCGAGCTGTTATTAAATATTTCTATAATCAGAAAACTCAATAACACTTGTTAGCCCGACCCGGGGCTCGAACCCGAGACCGCTTGATTGACCGCTAGACCAATGAGGCAGTTAAAGTATTACGCTATAAACAATTATTACAAAGCTTTACAAGCATGTAATGAAATATCTACAACGATACAAATACCTACACTGTTCAAATATTGTGTTATGTTAATTACCGAATATTCACCTTGAACGTTGATGTCGCCGATTTCATTACTGAGTAATATCGAAATATAATGGCTGATATGACGATAATGAATGTAATACCTTCTCAGAATATTCTGATTTGCTTTTTTTTGTATAGAGATAAGGGTGCGTCCATAAATTACGTGAGGTGTTTAAGGAGGGGAGGGGGTCGAGTCAAATCTCATCTAATCTTACGTTGGAGAGAGGGGGGGTCTCGGCAAATATCACGCAATTTTTTTCTGATTGAACCAAAAAAAAAATTATACTATTTTAGTCCATTTAATCCAGCAATATTGATTACTAGTCTTAACTATTCGTAAATAAAAGCACGAAGCAAATTCGTTTTTTTCTTTTTACAATAACAATCCAATGCGTTTACGTAAGAAACTCACATTTTGAAAAATCTCACGTGAGATTGGTGGATGGGGGTGGGGTTGAATAAAATCTCACGACATCTCACCAGGGGGGGAGGGAGGGTCAGAAAATTTTAAAAAACACCTCACGTAATTTATGGACGCCCCCTAAATATAAAAAAAAAATCCCAAAGTGACTCCACTCTGCCTGATGGAAAGCATGAGCAGAATCCAAGATTAGGTCATCATTCATCATTCGGTTGGCCGAGTGGTGTCAGCGGTCGCCATGCCGCTTGCTACTGCGCCAAGTGTCGTGGGTTCAAATCCCACGCGGTACCTACAACACTTGTGTGTGATCCACGAATTGTTGTCCCGAGTCTGGATGTTCTTTGTGTCCGTTTCATGTCTGTTTGTAAAGTCCCCCACGACACAGGATGTTTATTCCTAATGTGGGAGTTGTCTTTTAAAAAAAAAAAATAGTCATGGCGAAAGCAGACAATGCAACAATGCAGTATGGTGACCTGTTATCTTTTTCATCGCACATGTCTCTGGCCACGTGGTAACTCTGTCTATCATAGTTCGTAAATACAGATAGTTGTTTGACAATGTTAGTGGGTCAACTATATCAATGTGTATATGTTCTAATGTTCAACAGGGAGAATCTTCGCTATATAAGTTTTAGTGTGTCTGTGCACTATCACGCGTTGACATTGTACACAACTTCTTGCCGATTCCATGACGTCTCTTTTCATCGACGGCCAGAAGAAACGCGCAGTTACAGATCGTTTCGTCGCCCTTACGTATATTGAGATGCTTCTGCATCATAGGGCCATTTTTACACACTTATCAAATACTAGCTGAACCCCGCGGTGCTACCCGCGGTACGATGATAACTGCGGGCAACGCCGCGAGGCGAAGCTATATCTTTATAAATAGTAGCCTATGTGTTATTCTGATGTATAAGCTATATTGTGGTAAAGTTTCATTCAAATCCATTCAGTAGTTTTTACGTGAAAGAGTAACAAACATCCATACATACATACATCCATACTTACAAACTTTCGCCTTTATAATAGTAGTAGGATTTGACTGCCTCGGTGGCGTAGTGGTAGCGTATGCGACTGCTAAGCTTGAGGTCTCGGGTTCTATTCCCGGGTCGGACCAAATGTTTGAAATGGTCTTCAAATATTTGTTTCGGAGTTTGGGTGTTTTCTATGTGTATGTATTTACAAAAATAATATATAAATATTTATATCAGTTGTCTAGTACCCATAACACAAGCTCTGCTTAGCTTGGGACTAGATGGCGTTGTGTGTTAGATGTCCGGAATATTTATTTAGTATATTAATATTATTATTTTGAATACACTTTTTTTATGTAATAGGGGCAAACTAGCAGACGTATCGCCTGATGGTAAGCGATTACCACCGTCCAAGGACACCAGAGGCATCACAAGTGCATTGTCGGCCTTTGGGGGATAGAGATGGGGCTGGAGGGAGGGGTTGAGGTATGAGCCTCCGGTATCCTCACTCACTCGGTGAAAAACAGCGCAAGCGCTATTTCAAACCAGTTTTCTGTGAGACTAACGTGTAACCATGTTCTCGAAATTGTATGGGACATGATAATGTCTTTTGTTCATCCAATCTTCTCTGCTTACTTTCTCTCTGTAAATGCTCTCATTCAGCAGTTCGACCAGACTAGGCATAGGGAGCCTTTTTATTAAATTACTGCTGCTGCTACTGCATTCAGTGTTGTGGATTTACACCCCACATGGAACAACACTTTGTATTATCCACAAATTGATAGCCCGAGTCTGGGTATTTTTTGTGTCCGTGTCATATACGTTTGTTAGGAGTCTATACAGAATTATTCCTAGCGCGGAAGTAGTCTTTAAAGGAAAAAGTATTATATACCATTGAATCTGCCGATGTTATGGGCAAGTCGGCCGCGATGGGGCGTTGTGGGCCACTTAATACTAACACAGTTTATACATCAGTTAGTTAGTTATGAACCTCGAGCAAAAGCTAGTTGTACATATGTTTATTTAATGTAAGAATATAAAGATATACTTGACAGCTTTACCTGTACAGTTGAACTCTACAGATAAACTGGAGCGTGTATGTTCCACAAATTTGCAGGTGTAATTGTGCAGGTACACCCTAACATGTATGGCTAGCTTAAGAGTTCATACTATGTACAGCTAATCAAGTATTACACGTTCCTCAATAACAATAATTCGAAGTAAAGAAAAACAAGTATTATTATCTAAGGTTTGTTTTATTTAACGTTAAGTGACTTTGTACGTCATGAGTTTAAAACGGTTGCAATTGTAAACAAGAGGCAAGATAATGTTTTCTGATTGATATTCTTCGTTTATCTGAATGAGCTCAGCATTCCGACCCTATCATAATAAAACTACGAATCAAATTATCACTGAGAGTCTTCGACAATGAAAATAGACCTATTGGTTATGGACAATATTATTAGACAATAACACAATCATGACGAAATCATCTAAGGGAGAAGAGAAGAGTTGAACGCAAACATTCGTTCCCTTTTATTTTAAGCCCCAGTTACGCAGAATGAGTAAAGTCTATTGCTATCAGTCGGGTTATTTATAAAAGCAATAAGAAACCTTTGAGGTTTGTAAAGAAAGAAATATATATAAGGAAGGCAATGTTAGGAAAGGGAGGAATGAATGGATTTCGAAAATTGTAAGCAGTTATCACGTACTTTTAACAAAAATCGAATGTAAGCATCGTGGATGTGGCCTTATCAATATTTGTGTCAATATTATTTTACTGAGTACTTGAGTTTCTATTATAAGTTGTTGATGTATAATTCTGGCTACTGTATTTGTTATCTTTACAATACATATTTCAGAAAGAACACTTGTGTATATTGGCTTGACTAAACAAATGTTTTGAGGCTAGACGTATCTTAGTTTTAAAAGGGGTTAAAATAAAGTGAAAAGCTGGAGCACGTATAGAATAATGAAGAATCGTCCGAAATGAGAACAAATGCAAATTAGGATTTGTTTACAGTGTAAGTTTGGTTTTGCTAGCCACATCAGAGTCCATCTAAGGGAGAACCCAGGCTGAACAGAAGGGAGTCTGCATGACCATGTATACGGTGTGGATGTGATAGATAGATATTGAACAAACTGACGATAATTTTGTAAAACATTAACAAGAAATTACCCTGAAGGTTAATATGAATAACTTACATAAAACATTATCTAGAATTTTACGTTATTTCATTCAATGCGTATCTAAAAAATTAATCTAATCATTTCGAGTTACTGTAATCAGCGAGCTTATCTGTGTTAAAAAAATATCGAAACCATCCATCATGCTATCGAACCTATTTATTTTACATAGTTTTATTTAAAGCAACGGACAAAAAAATCAAGAAATGTATCTACAAACTTGTAGAAATGTTTTGCAACTTGTATTGAGTTTCATTTATTCTAAACATGCTTTAGTCTACAACTCCACTTGCATGTACGTATGTCGGTTATTGCGGTAAAAAGCATTATATGTCGCTCTTTTATAACCATAGTATCTCCATGTTTAATTTAATTGGAATCGGGTCAGCCATTTAGACATCAAACCGTAACAAATAGACCGAGTTACTTTCGCAGTTACAAAATTTATAGGGATTGTACACAATAGTTGACTTAGATTCAACAACAAATAATAAGTGGAGATTAATGTTGTCTCTCCGTACCCCTCTAAATATGGAAATAGGCGAGGCATTATGTATGTATGAATTCAACAACAAAGAAATGTTAATTATAAAATAAAGGCGAGCTCAACCCAAATTTGTGTACCTAAGGAAAACTACAACACGCGATTCAAGTTATGACCTAGTTTGGATGACAAGGTTTTTAATTATAGATTTTATTACATATGCAATATATACGTTATTTATGTACTGTGTATAATGTTACTCAAACAGGTAGTAGATTTGCTGATTTCAGCACGGTTGGGCCGGCTCGACCGGGGCGGTGCTACCCTCGTCACGCGTTCAACGTAAAATGACAGCGTTCATGCTGTCATGTTTCGTTGGCGAGTGAAAGACCGCAGGCCCAATGATGCAGAAGCATCACAAGGCCGACATAGTGTGCTGCATTGTTGCATTGTCTGCATTCGCAATGAGAGAGCATTCGCGGAGGCCCATACCCTAACCTCTCCCCCATCCCCCTTCCCATCCCCAAAGGTCGGCAACGCACTTGTGACGCCTCTGGTGTTGTGGATGTCCATGGGCGGCGGTAATCGCTTACCATCAGGTGATACGTCTGCTCGTTTGCCCACAATTCAATAAAAAAAAAAGAGTATGGTGACCACCACTCTTTGATTCTGCTTATGCTTTCTTGGATTCTGCTTTTGCTTTCAATCAGGCAGAGTAATCATTTTGGCATGACCATACATGAAAAATAGCTAATCAATAATAAAATTATCTTTACATAGTAAAAAGTCTAACTGACATATTTTTTTTATATATGAACCGATTGAAATAATACATTGACACTGTTAATGTTATATGGAGCAAACCGCAACGTATTAGTGAAAACAGCATTCGAATCGGTTAAGCCGTTTCTCAGATTAACGCACAAACAGACATACAGACAAAAATTCTGAAAATCATTGTTTTGTGTTCTATAGCGTTCATAAAGCCCCCTATAATATATTGTTTTTCTTATATATCTTTCATGTACAGAAAGCGACACGTTACGATAGTAAATATTATATGTACTGATTGATGAGTATTCTATTAGCCTATATCTTTTAAACTACTCAACGGAGTTACTTGCAGTTTTCAGCAATGGGTAGAGTGATTCATGAGGATGGTGTATATGTAGGTATGTATATTATACAAATCTGCGAATTTTAAAGACTTTTGTGCTAAGCCGGGCCGGGTCGCTAGTGAAAGATAAAATAGATTCTACAGATTTATTATCCATAGTAGGAAATTTACTTTTCTATGTCTTCTGTCTAATTTTTAGTTAAAATTTAATTATTTTCATTTTGGTTTGAGTATACCCGCCAGTAGTACCTAACTCATTTATTTGTGTCCACAGACATTTCTTATAAAGGTGCGAGGTTAGATTCTAGAGGCTCTATTCGTCTTTTATAAATAGATTAAAAAAATATTTAGTGTTCAAATAAATATTTAAGCAAGTAGGTTTATTATATCTTTCATTTTTTTTAGTTTTAATTTAAGCTCTTAATTTCTTAAAGCGCATTCAAGAAACGGCACGAACCTGTCTTATTAATATGGGTATACAAGTTGCTGTACTGTATTAGAAGCCTTCAACCTATGGCCAACTGGACCTCCTGGTGGAGTCAAACATCATGACATGTATGTGCGTGTGTGTCTTGATTATAATTCTTTATGTGGACGTTCAGATGATCTTGACATTTTTCACGATTATTTTAAAGCATTGTAAGTAATGACATACGGAGCCGAAACGTGGACACTTACGGTATGGCTGGTCCACAAGTTCAAAGTCGCTCAGCGTGCTATGGAAAGGGCTATGCTCGGCGTTTCTCTAAGGGACCGTATTAGAAACGAGGTGATCCGACAGAGAACCAAGGTCATCGACATAGCCCACAGGATTAGCAAGCTGAAGTGGCAGTGGGCTGGCCATATTTGCCGCAGAACCGATAACCGTTGGGGTAAACGGGTTCTTGAGTGGAGACCGCGTCTCGGCAAACGTAGTGTAGGACGTCCACAGGCCAGGTGGAGTGATGATTTGTGCAAGACGGCTGGCAGGAGCTGGATGCGAGAGGCCGAGGATCGAACTAAGTGGCGTGCTATTGGAGAGTCCTATGTCCAGCAGTGGATTGCGATAGGCTGATGATGAAGCAAAAGATAATGCAGTGCTAGATCTGGTTACCCTTTGTGAAACCTTATTTTAATTTTATTTTAATTTTACTTATGCTTTTATTTTGTACTTAATTTTTTAGCGTTTTATTTGTGTTGAAATTGGTTTTGTTTTTTTTGGGGCTCTGTAAAAATAATGTTGTGTACATCTATAATAGATATACATATAAGTTATTGTTCCAAGCTCCTAATGTTGCCGTTCCTGTATATGTATATTGTTGATGTTCCTTAAAATAAATGACATCAACAGGCTTCAACAGTCCACGGACATAGACCTCTCCTTCGACAGGAGATTATGGCTTCTATACCACGTGCGCAAGACGGGCTGGTATGGTTTAAATTTTCCCTCTCCAGTGAGTCATGCGTAGTTTGCTCCCATAGTCAATGACAGACAAGGGATGAATAAGAATGATGATAATCCGTATTCTTAATTTAATTCAAGGATTCGTTGCTCAAACAACGATACAAAGACAAATGAATGTTAAACATTGACTTGATGAGTGAGACTAGACTTTCACTAAAATGTTACTGTAAAAAGTACATACTATAAAAAATATTAAGTCTTTATAGGTAGCTTAAATTCACATTTATAACATTAATTAACACTCTTGTTAAACATCAATTAGCATTTAATATGTTAAGTACTTCTTCTTAAAAGGCCGGCAATGCACTTGTAACGTCTCTGGTGTTGCGGGTGTCCATGGGCGGCGGTGATCGCTTACGCATTACGCTAGACAATAAAAAAAACATGGTGTTACCTATTATTTGTAGACTATAACGAACAAACGTTGTCCCTATATGAGTTTCTTCAACTTTAATAGATTAACTACCCAATACACGTACTTTTCCATAACTACCCTAATTAGGTACAAGGATTGGTTATTTTTTCTTGTATTTCATTTTTATATGTAAGTAATTGGTAGTCTTTTAAGGTAACTAAATGCCTTTATCGGTATACATATACATTTTAATGCTATGTTTAAATAGTACTTACTATTTTCAATTAAGTATGTAATCATTTTTTTTAACTTTTAGTAGCTTTTTGGTAGTATTTGAATTGGCGCAGGCTACTAGTTTAAACTGTTTTACATAAACATACGGAGCTACTGTTATCGGACCTCTGCAACCCTGAGAGTGAACTGAATTCGAAGGATTAATTAGTTGTCAGTATATGCGAGGGCACTGACTTCCCAATAACGATTGCCATAGATATTTATGACAATCCGGCTTAAGGTGGTTTCCTAGCCACGTGGTGTTTTTTGATAGAAAATTCTTTATTTGTACACCGTATTACAAATTTACAAGAGGGTAAATATACATTCAGTCTACTGCTAATTCTACAAATTTAAAATAATATTTTCTAAAAATCCCACGTATTTAAATCACACTTGATAATAGCAGAATTGTCGACATCGGCACAGTTGGCCATGTATTGAGAATAAGAAAGTGGGTAGGTATATAGAATGTCAGATATATAATGTACAAAGGAATACCTTATTGTCAAATGCAATCTCTTCCTGCTGTGATTACTTACATACTTAATATTTTGTGATATGCTATTTTATCTTAACTTTAGTTTGTTTAACCTGTCTCGCGACTCTCGATTTGAGACTCTTTTATGTTAAGTAACATTTTCTAGTGATTATAATATGTATTGGTGTCGTATGTATAGTATAATGTTTTACACTTATATAGAAAAGTAACTGTTATTCACAGGGGTATGAACGCAATATATAGATCTACATGGATTAATGTTCTTTGTCCATCAACTATTATCTAACTTTAAACTATTAGTTCTTAAATCGTTAGATACAGTTTAAAATAACCTCATAAATCCAAATGACATATTTAGAATATCATAACTTTCTACATCATAACGCTTGAGTAATTATTATAAAAATTAACGACCGAATGTGTGTTCGGCATTCATAGTTCCCATACACGATATCTGTTACACTCATTAATATACCATGATTATTACAACACAAAATGGCGTAACATCGGTCAGATTATGAAAACCCAGAAACGAGACAACGTATACAGTTTCCCATTTTTCCTCATCGAATGTGATTGTCAACGCTATATATAAAAATATTCTCCACGCGTTCAAAAGCAACCTGAACACGTATAAAAATAACTGTACTGCAGTGGGCTTATAGCCTAACCTTGTCAGCCGTGAAGATCATTTTAGTACACCAAGTTACACACTAGATGGCGCTAGGGGTCGCGAAAGTTTTACATCTTAGAACTATTTTCAGGTTACGTCATGTTTTATGTATTTTAACAGTAAATAGTTAACTTTTAGATCTTTTATACAAACATAAATTAATTATTATTCCGTTTCGATCAAGTGTTTTGCTTAGAAAATAATTGATCAGATTTTTAAAAGCAGTTTACATTTCTATCTCGTATCTTATCAGTTATTTGTATTGTGTATTGAAATATTCAATAGTGTAATGCGCAATTACTTTTAATATCTTGACAGTGGTACGTTTGTGGTGTGTGACGTAATTCTGCAATGTAAGCGTTAACGTCACAGCTAATCTACGTATATTGTAAACAGTCATCGGACTCATTGAAATTCAATGAAAGTTTATCAACAATAAACGTAATTTCTAACAACATATAGTGCCTTCGACAGCCATATGGTTTTAAAAACAAACTTGCAAATCTCAATAACCACTATAAATCTTGTATAATCAGTTTAAGTACGACAAACGGAAACGATTGAATAATTATTCGGGGTCATCTAAGATTAGAATAACAAATAGTGTTGAGAAGTATTCAACATTAAAGACGTAATCAAAAAACAAACATGAGCACATAATTTACGTAGCCTTTAAAAATTATGCTCAAGTTATGAATACACGCCCATACAAAAGAAAACATCAAAATTAAGGTCCTTAAATTAATATCTGTCGACAAAAGATTCAACAAAATGGCCGCCGGCCGAGTAAGCCGCGTAGCGTTTCTGAAAGCGTCTGTCTACGGATGCGTGCGTCTCTTTCCCACGCGGTGTCTACGCGATCGTAAGAACGTGATGGGTATAGTACCCCGATGGGCCTCGTGTCAAGGTGACGTACCCTTGCGCGTGCGCTGCGCAAACTTGCGACTGCGAGGTTGTTCCAATTTGCGAATTTTGATTTTATGACACGAGGTTCTTTTATTTAATGTCGTTACGTTATTTTGATGAACTGAAATGTTTGATTTAGATGATTTAGTTAAGATATTAAGAGTATCTATTTGTAGATTGTTTAATATAGGAAAATATCGTTGTGATATTAGCATTTAAGACGATAAGATTAAATATGTTACATTTTATAGTGTGTTTACATAATACGATAACCTTGTGAACGTAGCATAATAACGCACAAATATCCGTATATTTAGAAATTTAGTTTTATGTTACCGCCATCTATATATTAATGCGTGAAGAAATTTCTTTGTACCCTAAGCTGTCGTAAGCAAATTGCATTCGAAATTTTTTTTTTTTTATGGAACAGAAGTGTAAAAAACAATACAGTTTTAAGCAATATGTTCTATAGTGGTTAAAATTATGTAAAAACGGGTATATAAATCCATTTATAGATGTCCAGTTTATGTTTTAAATAGTACAAAATGGCGATAGTTTTTATGTAGTTGGTGTCTATAGTTTCAAACGGTCGAATATATGGTAATCAGGAAAAATAATACATTTTTTACAATGTATTGTGACTTGAGTGTGTTATCAATTAATGGTTTAAATAAAATGTATATAGGATCCGAATTACGCATGAGAATAGCACTGCAAACAGACATAAAACTTTAAATAAAACTCGTCTGGCGTGGTATAATAAGCTAAAACCTCCTTTATAAGAGGTCTTTTTTTTATTATATAGGGGGCAAACGAGCAGACGTATCGCCTGATGGTAAGCGATTACCACCGCCCATGGACACCCGCAACACCAGAGGCGTCACAAGTGCGTTGCCGGCCTTTTAGGAAGGAGTACGCTTAGATCAAATACAGGAGACTAGAGTCCAGCTGTGGACTACTAAATGATTAATTACGCCTTGCAGTCTTTTCTTCTTTCTTCTGTAATAAAAAACTAATGTGTAATGTAAATGTAACAAAATAATATTTTTATGACGTACCCTCTTATTTGTAAACGTTATATTTTAAAAGTTTTCAACGGTTCTGTGTTATTTTTAAATTTAAAATACTTGAAAATAACATAAAACCGTTGCTTTAAGTAGAAAACCGGCCAAGTGCAAGTCGAACTCGCGCACGAAGTATTCTGTACCATTATCAATAAAACGACAAAAAATCACGTTTGTTCTATAAGAGCCCCCTGATATATTTATTTTATTCTGTTTTAATGTTTGTTGTTAATTAATATTTGTTGTTATGGCGACAACAGAAATACATAATTTGTGCAAAAAATCAACTGTCTAATTATCACGGTTCATGATATACAACCTGGTGACAGACGAACGAATAGCAGAGTCTTAGTAAGCAGGTCTCATTTTACCCTTTGGGTACGGAAAGCTAAAAAATATTGGCATTAAGACAGTAAGTTTTTAATTTCAGTTTAACCAAAAGGGTGATGATATAAATAAAACCTTAGATTGCGTTGTTATTGCTAATGTCCGTAGTTTGTTTACGTATGACGCAGTACATGTGTATCTATAATATATACATGTATGGTTACATACAATACCTTATGTATATATAATGATGATAGACGTTAATATCTTTAACAATTAATTTATCTCTAGTTAAGACTGAAGGTTATAAAAAAGGCAACGCAAATTGTAACGTGTTAAATAATTGAAGTTATTAAATACTTTCATACTACTTAACAGTCATTTTTCATTAGGTATTTGTAGTTATTACAGTACATAACTAGTAATAAAACCTACTGCTCTTGCACAGTATATAATGGAAAGTTTATTTATTTATTTATTCAATTAGGGTAAACAAACAGACAGATTACTTACGGGGGTTCAAGTTTATAAGCTAAGTTAGTAATTTATAAAAAAAAAAACAAACTTTCGTTGTTTATAAAATTAGATGTAAATAGTAATTTGCCACTAGTGACACATTAACTGGGATCACTCAAGAGTGTGATAAATACCAGTAACAACAGTACTACAGATATCAACAACATCCTGATACATTGTATGCTTGATATAAAAGTGCTGATAGAAGAAACGAAAGAAAAAATAAACAGCATTCATAAAAATCATCTAAAACCGTTGGGCCCACTACCGATTTCTCAAAACTTCAATTATATACTTTTTAAAATGTAACTTACTATAATAACTAGGTCACAAAATATTTTATTATAAATTGAGAAGAGCCTTTTCGTGATTTAGATCTATATTAGGATTTAGAGAGGATATCGAGAGTAAACTCTCGTCATCTTCTCAATTTTCTCATCTAATCCCCAAAGTCCTTGACGAAAATACATTTGCCCACTTATGTGAGTGGGTAATTAAACAACCCTTACCAAAGAAAGCAAAATTTTCAATGGGTTCATAATACCCTTATCGCAGCACTAACTCACTACACTATTGTAAAACTTTAATTGCTAATTTCATCTGATCATAGTAACCAAAGATATATTATTATACCGTGCGAGAGTCACGCTTCGGCATGAATGAGGCGACTCGACTGGAGTTATACCATGGCCTCTCAGAAAACTGGTGTGAAATAGCGCTGGCGCTGTGTTTCACTGAGTAAGTGAGAATACCCCCAACCCCCTTCCCCTCCCCATACTCCAAAGGCCGGCAATGCACTTGTGACGCCTCTGGTGTCGCGGGTGTCCATGGGCCGCGGTAATCGCTTACCACCAGGTGACACGACTGCTCGTAAGTCCCCTAAATACCATATAGCCTATGTCCTTCCTCAAGAATCCAAATATCTCCATGCCAAATTTCATTAAAATCGGTGAATCGGTTAAACTGTGAAACCGTAATAAACAGACTGACAGTGTTATGAATTTATAATATTAGTGTGGATTAAAACTATACCATCCGAGACTTTATAAATATTTTATACCTGTATTTTTTCTGGTAACATGGAATCTATGATAACGCTGAATTGCATAATATTACACCAGAACCTATATGTCTAAAACAAGTATTGTATGTCAATCTTACACGCTTGCAATAGACATCGGGCAAGATGGCGACATTATGACAACGCTCCAAGCAAACTATTTATATTTTAATCAAAAGCATTAAAAGAGCTATGATAAAATATATATAAATGTATTACTGGCCCAATTTGTAGTTTTCGGTTTTATTTATAATCTTCGGTCATCATTAATTTTATATGTAGGATGTTGGAGGTAACCTATATTAAAGTTTTTTGAGTAGGGAACAGTAGTACTTATATCTGAAGGGTGATTAAATTTAAATATTTAACGGTAATATACCGTTATAATGCGTGAATGTCCTCGACTCGGTTATTTACTAATTGTGGTAACAACCTTTACAAATTTTGATTCACAGTTATTGTCGATTTTTATTGATGTTATAATACAATAGATAAATCGTTTAATAATTAGTTTTTAATTGCTTTCAAGGTTTCTTGAGATGTATTTAATGCAACTTAAATGACCAGAATACTGATAAACATACTGGTAATCTATAAAAGCATAATGGATGTATAAAGTACACCCAGATATTGAAGAAATGTCCGTATTGTGTTAGATTCAGAATACAGAGTATCAGCATTCCTATTCATCCAGACTAGAGGGTATTGTAAGAGGCGACTACACACTGCGATGCGATGCGGCGTAAAGTTTTTGCGATGCATTCGTTCAAGCTCGCAGATATTTGCGATGCGTTGTGGATTCGCAGTTATGTATGGGAGCCCTAAGGGAACAAACCATGCAGAACAATATCGCAGCAAAGAGAAGGAAAACTCGACGAAACGAAAATAAAACTTATGAACCAGTCTAGCTAGTGTGGTGTAGTGGGCCTTAGCTCAAGGAAAGGCTTATGTCCAGCTGTGGACTGTTCAGGGCCGTTGATTTGTGATGATGTATTTAGACCTTTTGGCGTAATCGTAATTATTAAGAGCAAGTTAGGTTTTTATGACTATTCCAGTGATTTGGTTACCAAATACTTCGCTGTTTTCTATTGCGCTATTGTGAATTCAATACCCACATTACACAACATTTTGTGTGATCCACATATTGCTGTTCTGAGTCTTTGTGTCCGTTTTATGTGTTTGCAAAATTCTAATGTAGTAGACTACTGGCCCGTGTTGAAAAATGAAGGGTCATTTGAACCACCAGGTGACCTATCTAGAACGATATAAGAGCATAAAATAATAAGATTCAGCACTATGCCGTCACTTGTAAGCTGTCCAACTGAGTGCAGGTGAGAATTCAAAAGTACAGGTAGAGTGAGTACATTTTGGTCATATATTTTTGTACGGCATTCTTACCATCGATAGATCCATGAAAAATAATAAGAAAACACGCAGTGCCACAAAGTCAGGTTTTTATTTATTTTCCGACAATTTCCAGGGTAAATTTGGTCATTTGATTTTGTACGGCATCAGTTTCATACTATTTCAATACTGCTTCTAATCTATTATTCCGCAACGCCGTACAAAAATCATGCGACAAGGGGAAAAATCGAGGGTTGCAACCCCCTCTTTTTCCGTGGTCCAGGGGGTTATTTGAAAAAGTACGACTTCGGTTCCAAAACATTATCTAGCACTCAAAAGTACTATTAAAAATAATGCCGTCAAAAAATGATTGTTCATTTGAATGTAGGTATATCAATAATTATCTTAATTTCATCGTATCCTTGATTTATAAAGCTGTAAAGTCATTTGTTCCTGTACGGGAACTTTTAACACGATATTGTAAAACACAATTGTTATATAGTATTGCAGTTCAAAAGAAACTGTTCTAAAAAAATTATAGAGAAATACAAAAACTGAAATTTTGCAACTCAGTGAGTGCACTCAGTTGGACAGCTTACAAGTGACGGCATAGTGCTGAATCTTATTATTTTATGCTCTTATATCGTTCTAGACAGGTCACCTGGTGGTTCAAATGACCCATCATTTTTCAACACGGGCCAGTAGTCTATAGACTGTCTTGTGATCGATTCGATTTTTTAAATATGGAATTACGTGCGAGATATTTGTCATAAATTTAATATAATTAGTTGAGTCCAAAATTAATAAAAGTTGAAAGTAATTTAACATATTATTATTTCCAAGTATTTTAATTTAATTCTATATGTTAAAGTAGATTTAATATTGAAGAGAAATAAATATATATAGTAATAGCATAAATTGAAAAGAGATAAAACAATATTAATTTAGTACATATATACTGTAAAGTATCTTTATACATTTTGGTATTTGCAGATGTACAGTTTCATCAAACCAGGTTACATAAATAACTAGCTGACCCACGCCAACCTCGTTTGCGTCTTATATTGCTAGTAGCATGAAAATTTTCCCCCATTTTTGAAACATTCTTCATTGGTGCTCCGCTCTTATTAGTATTAGCGTGATGATGTATATAGCCTATAGCCTTTCTCAATAAATGGACTATCCAACACTGAAAGATTTTTTCAAATCGGACCAGTGGCTCCTGAGATTAGCGCGTTCAAACAAACAAACAAACAAACTCTTCAGCTTTATTTTAATTAGTAGGTATAGATACTAGATTTAACAGAAAGGCAGTTTAATAGATTTCTGACCGTCTATCGCGATTTATTGTTTACACAATGTTATTTTTTTTTTTATAGATTTTAATAAATAAAATAAATAAATAAATATTCTGGACATCTAACTCACAACGCCATCTAGTCCCAAGCTAAGCAGAGCTTGTGTTATGGGTACTAGACAACTCCGCGGGCCCCGGCCGAGGAGGTCGACATGGGGGCTGGCCGCTTTCGCACTGCGATTACGCAGGTCTGCGATGCGGCCATGCCCCGCGTTCGGGGTTGTCGACCTCCACGGAACGGGGTCTACTGGTGGTCCCAGGAGTTGGCGGACCTCCGTGCGGCCTGTACTCGTGCCCGGAGGTCCTACACTCGATGCCGGCGGCGACGCCACCGCGTAGACGGGGAGGAGGGCCGGCTTCATGAGGAGTACCGCGAAGCGCGGAAAACTCTGAAGCTGGCCATTTGCCGCGCCAAAGAGGCAAAGAGAAAGGAGATGCTGGAGAGTCTCGATCGTGACCCCTGGGGTCGCCCATATCGTGCGGTGCGACAAAAGCTCCGCACGGCGGGCCCCCCCCTTACCGAGACTCTCCAGCCCAGCTTCCTGCAGCAGGTGGTCGAGGGCCTTTTCCCGCAGCGGGCGGAGCACACGCCCCCGTCGATGGCCGGTCCGGCCAGAGACGACGGGGACGGAGGGAGTGAGGTGCCGCCCGTTAGGGAATCGGAGGTAGGGGCGGCTGTTCTAAGGATCCGTTCCAAGAACACCGCCCCCGGGCCGGACGGGGTACCACCCCGAGTGATGGCCCGAGCCCTCGACCATATGTCGGACCGCCTCAGGGAGGTTTTGGATGCCAGCCTGGCGTCCGGACGCTTCCCTGAGTGCTGGAAATGCGGGAAGCTGGTCCTACTGCAGAAGCCGGGACGGCTAGCCGATTCGGTCGCGGCCTATAGGCCCATCGTGTTGCTGGACGAGGCGGGCAAATTGTTCGAGAGGATTCTCTCTGCCCGCATCGTCCAGCATCTCAGCGAGGTGGGGCCCGACCTGTCGGACGCCCAATTCGGGTTCCGAGAGGGGCGTTCGACGGTTGATGCCGTGATGCGCCTTAGGGCCGTGACCGAAGAGGCGGTTGGCTGTGGCGGCGTGGTGTTGGCGGTGTCCTTGGACATCGCCAACGCCTTCAATAGTCTGCCATTCAGCTGCATCAAGGAAGCACTCCACTACCACGGGGTGCCAGAGTACCTGAGGCGGCTGGTGGCAGACTATTTAGAGGAGCGTACCGTCGTGTACGAGGACCGAGATGGCGTCTTGAGACGGCGACCCATGTCGTGCGGCGTTCCACAGGGGTCTGTCCTCGGACCACTCCTGTGGAACGTGGGGTACGACTGGGTCCTTCGGAGTCGTCTGCCCCCCGGGCTGGGCGTAATTTGTTACGCCGATGACACATTGGTCACAGCTCGGGGGGCCAATTTCCAAGAGGCGGCGCGCCTGGCCACCAGGGGTGTTTCTCTGGTGGTTGGGCGCATCGAGGCGCTGGGCTTGCGGGTGGCCCTGGATAAGACGGAGGCCCTGTTATTTCACGGGCCCCGTCGTGGTCCACCCCCCGGCGCCTTCATCGAAGTCAACTCGGTCCTCGTACCGGTTCGGGCCCAGATGAGGTATCTGGGCCTGATCCTCGACGGTAGGTGGCTCTTCGACGAGCACTTCCGACAGCTTGGCCCTAAGCTGGTCGGCGCTGCCTCCGCCCTTGGGCGTCTTTTGCCCAACTTGGGTGGAGCCAGCGTCGAAACAAGACACCTCTACACGGGGGTGGTCCGGTCGATGGCCCTTTACGGGTCACCGGTGTCGGTCCCGGCTCTGACCGCCCAGAATAAGGCACGCCTCTGGCGGCCTCAGAGGGTATTGGCGGTCAGAGCCATACGCGGATACCGCACCGTGTCGACGGAGGCGGCGTGCGCCTTGGCCGGAACACCCCGTGGGATTTGGAGGCGGAAGTGCTCGCCGAAGTTTATCGGCGAGCGGCTGAATATCGGGCGGAGAACGGGTATCGTCCTCCGCCCGAAGAGGTACGCGATTGGCGTGAAGCCGCTCGCCGAGCCACGATGGCTCGTTGGTCTTCCCGGTTGGAGGCTCCACGCGCTGGCTTTGCCACCGTGGAGGCGCTCCAGCCGGTCATCCTCGAGTGGGCAGGGCGGCAGCACGGGACTCTTTCCTTCCGACTGACGCAGGTGCTTTCCGGGCACGGTTGCTTCGGGAAGTACCTGCACTCGGTCGCTAGGAGGGAATTGAGTCCCGCCTGCCACCACTGCGACTGCAGTGAGGACTCGGCCCAGCATACGCTGGAGTTCTGCCCCGCTTGGGCGGAGCAGCGCCGGGCCCTCACTGCAGTCATCGGAGGAGATCTGTCGCTACCGGCCGTCGTACTGTCCATGGCCGGTAGCGACAGCAGTTTTACCGCGGTCGCGACCTTCTGCGAAAACGTAATTTCGCAGAGAGGCGGCGGAGAAGGCCCGAGAGGACGATATCCACTCGGACCCGATCCGCCGCCGGCGCACGGGGCGGCGGAGGCGCGCCTATCAGCGCCTCATGCCGCCCTGAGTGTGGCCGCGGATGGACGGGATGGGTTTTCCCCTCCATCCGCAATACAGGCCAACCGCGAGGGGGCGACGTACGCGTGTGCCGTGCGTCGCCTAAATTGAGATTTTATTTTGAAGAAGGTGCCCGCTTCAGTGCGGGCAGGCGCTGGGAGGGGTCCGGTAGTGTAATATCTGCAATTCCCGGACCCCTCCCTTCTCAGGCGCAGAGTTGGCACACCGTGTGGTTTTAGTCGGCTCGATTCCGACACACCGCCCCGCCGCAAACCCCGGCGGGGTGACGGCCCGAGGGGGTTTCCACACGTAAAAAAAAAAAAAAAAAATGGGTACTAGACAACTGATATAAATACTTATATACTTTTTTTTGTAAATACATACATATTATACATAGGAAACACCCAAACTCCGAAACAAATATTTGCAGATCATACAAACATTTGGTCCGACCCGGGAATCGAACCCGAGACCTCTTGCTTAGCAGTCGCATACGCTACCACTACGCCACCGAGGCAGTCAATAAAGGCTTAGTCACTGTGATTATGTCGCCTTCATAAAAAATATAACTTATGAACTATTTAACATAACAAACATTTTAGCTATATAATACAGTGTTTTCGCTTTCTCCGGGCAGGGGAGAGCGAGAATGCTATTACATTTATCCACATCAAAATTAGGTTTACAAAATAATTGCTTTTCTTCAGCTTCGTTTCGGACGCATTCCATTAACCACTAAACCACCACACCTATTATATATATACAAATATATATATAAAATATATATATACAAAGCTGTTTAGTGGGATATGTCCAGATCGAAGTCTGAGAGCCATGACTATATATTTAACAATTTTGCAATTTAATTTTTGCATTATAGTCTTTAGCTTTTCTCGACACATCATTTACAGAAATAACAATACGAAATCAGTAATTTCTAAGATTAGTTTAATTAGACGAACAAACTATTCAACTTTATAATATTACGAGTACAGGTATACGAGTATATGCAGTTGTATTTAGAACTAGATGTTACATGAAATAAATATGCATTCACGTCAATTGTTGTTGTACATATGATATGTATGTCTGCGTAGTTGGTTTCTAAAAATAAACCGAGAACAATGTCAACTTCAATGACTACGTAAATATGTATGCATAAATTATTTGTAATCACTAAGCTGCATCCGAATAGACAAGATGTTTGACCGTTCAGTGTCTGTTCATTTTCAACCAGAAAGTTAAAGTAGAAATGGTATTTTGAACAAGACAAAAGCCGGGTTTTAATTATTAACAAATAATACTTTTGATAATATTTATGTCGGTTATGTCGCCCAAGCGGTTATAATAAATGTATTGGCACCTGTTTATTAAAATCGGTGCAGTAGTTTAGACGCTACAGTGGAACATATAAACGTTCGAAGACTGTCAAAATTATTAACCTTCCTTTTGGGTTCGCCGTAGTCATGTAAAAAGTAATTCACTTCTTTTCTTTCTTTTTTTTTAAAGACAACTCCCGCTAGTTCCCCGCGACTAGGAATAATTCCTGTGTCTCGGGGGACTTTACAAATATACATGAATCGGACACAAAGAACACCCTGACTTAGAACAACAATTTGTGGATCACACTAAGTGTTATTCCATGTGGGATTTGAACCCACAACACTTAGCGAAGTAGGGAACGGCGTGGCGACCGCTTAACCACTAGGCAGTGCAGTTCCACCTAAATCATCGAAAATCAAAGTAAAATGTACACTAACGTTTTAGTAACGAAATATTTGAATTATTTATACAAAAGAAAAATAACCTTATACCGCGGTATCAAAGTAGAATATTTGTAATTAAATTCAATGAATGTAAATATACGAATGTAGTCATGCAAAGACTACAAAATTGATATACTGAATTGAATATATATATTTTTTTATTAAATTCTTTTCAAAGTCGATGTTTTCCAATTAGCAAATTTAAATAGTAGTTCGCTCAAGCTTCATTATTATCAACTGCCTTATTAGTTCACTGCTGGGTATATAGGCCTCTCTTTAAAAAATAGATTTTGGATTACTATATAACGCGTTTGTTTATAGTTAGTAATATATAGAATTGAGTGAGTATACTTTTACTTAAAGCAGCATTGTGTGATGTCATCGCAATAGGCTGGCCATTGTTAAATGTATCGCTCACCCCTTTGAGGCAACAGGCGTGATTTTATGTAAGTGCGACGTCATCAATTACCTGATTTATCTCTCAAATAGGAGATAATAAATAATAATAATAATAAATAATAATAATAATAAATAATAATAATAATAAATAATAATAATAATAATAAATAAACATTGAAGACATCTAACACACAACGGCATCTAGTCCAAAGCTAAGCAGAGCTTGTGCTATAGATACTAGAATACATAAATACTGTACTTTTTGTAAATACATACAAAATCTATACTAATATTATAAAGCTGAAGAGTATCTTTGTTAGAACGCGCTAATCTCAGGAACCGCTGGTCCGATTTGAAAAAATATTTCAGTCTTGGATAGTCAATTTATCGAGGAAGGCTATAGGTTATATATCATTACGCTAAGATCAATAGAAGCGGAGCCCCAATGAAGAATGTTTCAAAAACGGGGGAAAATTATTACGCTACGTGCAATAGTACCTAGACGTAAACGAGGTTGTGAGGGTCAGCTAGTATACATATAAAACACACAACAATTACTTAGATTGATGGAAGAACACTTATTTCTTTCTCTCACACTTTGCTATTTTCAGTGGTAGCGATTGTATCTCATTTTTCTATTAGTCTTGTCCTGTTCAGTGAAAACCTGCCATTCGTAAGCAAATTAAATATTCCATTCTTTTCGGCATTAGTGTTCACTCTGTTTTTGTAGCACATACCTATAAATTATTATTCTACTGCATATAATAGGTTTATAGTGCAGACTGCCTCGGTGGCGTAGTGGTAGAGTAAGCGACTGGTGTGGTGTCTCAGATTCGATTCCCGGGTCGTATCAAATGTTTGTATGAACTGCAAATGTTTTTTTCGGAGTTAGGGTGTTTTCTATGTATAATATGTATCTGTATATAAAAAAAAGACGTGTGGCACTCGGTGACTGCCGCGGTAAAGCTATTGCATAGCATTTTTTATCAACTTATGCAATTATATTTATTTTATTTATGCAGTATTTTTTTCTTTGATATTAATTCAAGTTACACTTTGAGCGTGGTGACCGATAAACAAAAATAATATAATAACAATAACAAAAACGAAAACAAAAACAAAAATAAAATCAGTTCTGGTATTTATCGATAGATGGAAAAACTAAAAAGTATCACCGCTGTGCCGGTCGGAATCGGGGGTGTTAGGTTTTTTTCGTTACGGAATTTCTGTCTTTCGGTCCCCACACTCAAGGCCCGCGATAAAAGCTATGCAATAGCTTAAAAAAGTATAAATAATGTATTTATATCAGTTGTCTAGTACCTACCCATAGTACAAGCTCTGCAGTTTGGGACTAGATGGCGTTGTGTGTTAGGTGACCGAAATATTAATATAATTATTATAGTGTTCACATTCTACAATAGGAGATACTTTTGTGCAATTACATGTGTAAAAAAAATTATTAAAGTGACGGCGATACATACGATACGTTAAAATCTATCGTAAATAACATGCGATAAACTTAAAGTCGGTGGTTACTACACTTTTTTTCAATGTATACAAACACTTATATTTATCTTTCATAGTTTTATCCTTATTAATCATAGCTTTCCTGTTTATTACCCAGTTTTAATTGGGATTGGCATAATCTGTAACCTTGGAAAGAGTTTTAACTAGTTTTTTTTAGATAGTTTCTTTGACTGACTCCAATCTTATATTGAAAAGATAAATTGAGCAAGGAAAACGAAAAGACCTCTTACTTACTTCGTGGAAAGCAACGAAATAATTGGATGACATCGGTTGGTTGTCAGGCCGTGTGTTCAGATTGTGAAGCCATGGTGTTGTTGTTGACTCGCGGGCTGGGTCTCCGCAGCTCAACGGCTTCAGCGCGCCTATTTTGCGTGGTGGGTCGGCGTTATTCAGATTATATCCCATTTACTTCAGAGTGCTGAAGTACGGTTCTCATACGGATAGTTCCATCAATAAAAATAGTTCTTGGTGTATAGAGGGCCTTTTTCGCTATAAAATTATTCAAAAGATTACGATACGTTTTATGTCCCGACGTTTCGAACGTTTTATACCAGACACGGGTCTACACGTGGTTTTTATCGTAACCTTTTAAATAACTTTATCATGAATAAGTTTTATACATAGTTTTTCTGGTAGACAAGCGAAAATCTAAAAATATAAAACGGTCAACACAAAAAACATCATCATCCCGCCCGCTGTAGTCCACTACTGGACATATGCCTTTCGCACACCACAGAGCCCGAATACAAAACAAAATCCTACTAATATTATAAACGCGAAAGTTTTGGAGTATGGATTTTGATGAAACTTTACAATAATATAGCTTATTCATCAGAATAACACATAGGCTACAATTTATAAAGATACTAGGTTCGCCTCGCGGCGTTGCCCGCGGTTATTGCAGTACTGCGGGTAGCACTGCGGGGTTCAGTTAGTATGAAATACAAAAGCGACACCTTAAATATATCCCAATCCTTACAAACAGGAAGACAATTCCCGACATTTTCCGTGGGAGAGCCCCGCTTCGGCATGAATGGGCCGGCTCGACCGGAGTGATACCACGGCTCGGCACCAGAAAACCGGTGTGAAATAGCGCTTGCGCTGTGTTTCACCGAGTGAGTGAGGATACCGGAGGCCCATACCCCAACCCCTCCCCCCATTCCCTCTCCCCATCCCCCAAAGGTCGGCAACGCACTTGTGACGCTTATGGTGTTGCGGGTGTCCATGAGCGGCGGTAATCGCTTACCATCAGGTGATGCGTATGCTCGTTTGCCCTTTATGCAATAAAAATAAATAAAAAAATGACTAGATCTGAATTGTGGACCATTGGATGCACCTTTAGCAATGAAACATCTGCTTAATATGTATAATTATCTTAATTAATCTTATCGAGTTCATCAACATAGACCACACGGATAGTTGAATTCGTTTTTATCTAATGAGATTAAAATTTAAAAAGAATTATGTGTTTAACTTAAAGTGAAAAAAGAAAAAAATAATTCTTTGTTAATTAAGCATGGAAGACTAAGTATCATTCTAGCCTTGGAATTGAGAGACATAGTTATATCCAGGAGTAGACTACATCGTAGTCTGACGATGATGAGAAAATTTGGGTATTTTGTGACTATTGAATATACAACCTCCACTCAAAAATGTTTTTTACTTAAAAGGAGAACTGGTTTGTAAACAGAACGTAGACAATCAATAAACTTATACTCTTTTAGATACTATTCAACTTTAACAGAAAATCGCAATTGTAGCATTCAAACTGGCCTTCGTGAACTCCTTTATTACCGCTTATTATTATTGTCTAAGATTACAGACAACTTACATCTCGGAAACCAATAGGATAAAAGCAGTCAACAAGCAAAGTACGCTAATATGATTATGAATTCTATTTAATAACCAGTTGAATCGCGCGGTGTTATGCGCGATTATTGTCGTACCACAGGTAACGTCGCGGGGCGAAGCTAGTTTAAAATAAATAGCCTAAGTTCAACTACCTATCAGTGAAAGTCCCGTCAAAATTTGTCCAGCCGTTCCAGAGATTAGCTGGAACAAACAGACAGAAAGAATTGGACATATGCATATAGTAAAAAGCGGTTGTTTTAATATTACAAACAGACACTCCAATTTTATTTATTTGTATAGATTTTGTCGCGTATTAATGTATGTAATCAATTATAAGTTATGTAAGATTATTATTGTTAATTAGAAATATTGTAGAACGATATCACAAACATAAAAAAAATACTTCATGATTAACCGAATGAAGTCGTTAAGAAATAAGACATTTATTTTAAATCGTTTCCTTTTAAAGCATGCAATTAAAATTACATAAAATATTCGCCCAGAAATACTTCCAAACAGTTGGATGGAAATAAAAATATAACTTTTAAATATTTAACGATGAACCCTCTCCAGAGGCACTTATTCTTAGGCAGACTGAAGGCAGGGACTTTGGGAATAGGCTGTAGTGCTCATAAACTCAGACATATAATGGTACGTTAAGTAATAAAGTTCATATAAAGTTATATTAAAGCTTTTAGCTTTCAGTTGAAAAAAAAAATGCGTAGTAGATGTATTAATACATTTTAATACTAGACTAGCTGACGTTTCGTCTACTATTGCCCGTAGCGTAATAATTTTCCCCCTTTTTTTAAACATTCTTCATTGGGGATCCGCTCCTATTAGTCTTAGCGTGATGATATATAGCCTATAGCCTTCCTCGATAAATAGGCTATTCAACACTGAAAGGATTTTAATTAAATCGGACCAGCGGTTGTGTGTGTGCGTGTGTGTAAGCGCGCGCACGCGCGCAAGTTTGTGTGTGTGTGTGTACGTGCTTGCGTGCGTGCGTGCATGCGTGCTTGCGTGCGTGCGTGCATGCGTGCGTGCGTGTTAGTGTATTACTGTGAGGCTTAAGCCTTAAGCTTTATAATATTAGTATAGATACTAAGATTTTAAGAGTAGTTCCAATCGTAAATCGTAATGAATATGACGTCTTTAAACGCTTACAAAACCAACCATGAGTCTCTTCATGAATGGATTAACTTTTGCTGGTCTGAGAGCCTAGTGTAAGTTTATTTCACACTAGCTTATCAATAGCTATTTGCCATTGAAAGTCCCGTCAAAATAGGTCTAGCAATTTCAGAGATTAACCGCAACAAAACATACAGACAGACAAAAATTTTAAAAAATATTAAATATTATATTATTTACTAATAACCCATCAGGTTTCGCACAATATATCGTTATATTTTGGACAATAGGAAAAAAAAACTAATTATACGAAAACCTTCCTCAAGAATCACTCTATCTATAAGTAAAAACCGCATAAAAATCCGTGCAGTAGCTTTTGAGTTTATCTTGTGAACAGACAGGCGCGGCGAAAGACTTTGTTTCATAATATGTAGTGATTTCAAGCCTTCATTAAAAGTGTTTTTCTGTCATTACAGGTACGTTCTCGATTTGCAGTAATAGTAAGACGTTAACAGGTAAGAGAAAAAAAATTGATTCAGTGTTTTTGTTTGCTGTACTGACGCGTGGTGCTTCTATTGTTGACCTCAGCATCTTGGAACTAAAACGACGTCATAATATTGTTTTAAACTACACACTCAATAGGTACAGGTTTTATACATTTTTCACAGTTCATATTCCAATCTAGCAAGTCTTTTTAATATGTAAAACAAGGGGGTGGCGATGGATTAAGAATACATAGTGTTGCCAACAAAACGTATAAAAGTTCAAGAGTTACCTTCATAATTATAAAATTATAACTCTAAAACACTATTGTATTAAGGACGAATACAAAATTCCTCCGAAATTCGCAAGAATTCGGCATTTTCTATTGTTGTTTTATATGAAATTAAAAATACATAATCACTTTTTTTTTATATAGGGGGCAAACGTGCAGACGTATCGCCTGAGGGTAAGCGATTACCGCCGCCCAAGGTCACCCGCAACACCAGAGGCGTTTACTTCTTACATGATAATAATTTAAAAAAGAATCGTTAAATATTCATATTGTTGGATATATACATACATATAGACATACATATTATGTATTTAAATTTTTTTGTCTATATATCTATGTGTGTTTGAATATATATCTATGTATGTATATTTGCCCCGTTGTTCCGTTTCAACGTCTCGCTCGTTCTTTGTGCGTATTAAATACAATGTTATTCAGTTCACCAAGGTTGACTGGAAGAAAATGCTTGAGGTATTAGGTCCGTAATTCTACAATTTTTTTTTTATTGAATATTGGGCACACGAGCAGACGTATCACCTGATGGTAAGCGATTACTGCCGCCCATGGACACCCGCAACACCAGAGGCGTCACAAGCGCGTTGCCGACCTTTGGTGAATGGGAAAGAGGATGGGGGGAGGGGTTGGGGTATGGGCCTCCGGTATCCTCACTCACTCGGTGAAATACTCGTACAGCACAAACGCTATTTCACACCGGTTTTCTGTGAGGCCGTGGTATCACTCCGGTCGAACCGACCTATTCATGCCGAGAGAGAGAGAGAGAGAGAGAGAATTTTTGTTAGTGTAATAATTTTAATAAATATATGTATACGGTTATACGTACCTTAACTTTTTTGAAAGCCAGTTGAAAGGAAATCATTTACATATAAATTTATATTCTTGACTAAGCCAGTTTCATTCATCTACACTAATATTATAAAGAGGAAAGATTTGTATTTTTTGTATGTAACGAATAAACTCAAAAAGTACTGGACCGATTTTAAAAATTCTTTCACCATTCGAAGGCTACATTATCCACGAGTAACATAGGCTATATTTTGTTTTGGAAAAAAATAGGGTTCCGTAAGATATTTGCGTTTTTCGGACACGGTTTCTCTTTCACGCAAAACCTACTAAATGGATTTTGATGAAACTTTACAATAATATAGCTTATACATCAGAATAACACATAGGCTACAATTTATAAAGATACTAGCTTCGCCTAGCGGCGTTGCACGCGGTTATTGTCGTACCGCGGGGTTCAGCTAGTAATTATATAAAGAGTAATCGGAACTCATTGAAATGTAAATAATATATGAGTGTGGGTGCAATTCCGCGAACGTTCACGCTTGGTTCACACGCTAAAGCCACAATAAGTGGGCACAACAATGTTATACTTCATTAGATCACTGTTGCGTTGATCTGGGGAAAGCAACGCAAGGAGTAGAATTGTTATGTTTACGCTACTAACTCTTGCAGCCTAAATTATATCTTTTAATAATAAAGCTGAAGAGTTTGTTTGTTTGAACGCGTTAATCTCAGGAACCGCTGGTCCGATTTAAATAATTCTTTCAGTGTTGGATAGTCCATTTATCGAGGAAGGCTATAGGCTATATATCATCACGGTAATAGTAATAGGAGCGGAGCACCAATGAAGAATGTTTCAAAAACGGGGGAAAATTTTCACGCTACGGGCAATTGAAGACGCAAGCGAGGTATATATATGCACTAGCTGACCAACTCAGCTAGTGTATATATATATGTATATATATGGAAAGTTTTCGATTGACTTCAACAAATTAGATGATTATTAAAATCGGTAGTGTTGTTTTCCGTGTCCGCGACTTCGTTGAGTACCAATGGGTCCTGTGGCGGACACATATAAAAAAATATTGTCAAAAAAAAAAAAATGGCTTATCATAGTTCACCGGGTCAGCTAGTCTAAGATATAAGAATTACAGTGAAGGCAGTGGTTCAATACACCTGTAATGGCCAGATTAGCTAGTTTAGTGATCGTGGCTTCCTGGATGCACGGTTGGCCTATTGGTTTAAGCGCTCACCACGTCGCTTTCTACTGCGTTGAGTGTTGTGGGCTCAACCCCAACATGGCACAACACTTTGTGTGATTCACAAACAGTTGTTCTAAATCTGGGTGTTCTTTGTGCCTCTTTTTATGTATGTTTGTAAAGGCCCCCCGCAACATAATAGTCTTTTTTAATATCAGGTACACTCTAGAACGGTACCATGACAGACGCCAGACTATTTTCAATTTGTAGATGACCCCTTCCCTTGTGTGTGGGAACCACGATGTTCATGTACGATCTGTGTCCCTTTCCCCTTTTTACCCGATTGCAAAAGAAGGAGGGTTATGTTTTCGAGTGTATATATGTATAGGTATTTCTTTAGCATGCCCTAAAGCCTACTTACTTGTTAGTATCTGTTGCTTCTTGTTGTGTGTGTCTCGGTTTCATTTATTTACAATTGGTATGTGTATAAGTATGGTTATTAGGAGTCAGTTTACAATGATACATGCCTGTGGCTATTTTAGGATCGAACGCCTGGGTGTAAATGTCACAAGTGATTATCTTAAATTCCTTACTGAGTTATTTGTTTATTTATTTAAAAGCTCTCTGAACATTTCTCTATATTGTGAATGTAATTTACGATGTTACTAATATATTTTTTGTCAGGTAATCTTTTTTTCATAATTTTTGTGCTTCGGTGAATCATAAAAATGATTAAAATTTGTAAGTGAAGCAATTACAATGTAAACTTAGCTACACCTGTATGTTTATATGTTACACAAGCGACGCTCTAATATTGTTTAATCCTACTAATATTATAAACGCGAAAGTTTGTAAGTATGGATGTATGTATGTATGGATGTTTGTTACTCTTTCACGTAAAAACTACTGAATGGATTTGAATGAAACTTTACCACAATATAGCTTATACATCAGAATAACACATAGGCTACTATTTATAAAGATATAGCTTCGCCTCGCGGCGTTGCCCGCAGTTATCATCGTACCGCGGGTAGCACCGCGGGGTTCAGCTAGTAATTTATAAGTTTTTTGTGTTATTGATTTGAAATTGTAAGCAGACACTCCAATTTTATTTATTTGTATGCATAACCCAGATTTTTATTAGATTTTCATTCACTATAAAATGTCAAATATAATTGTAACTGCATCATTATTAAGCCTTAACCCTCTCCTGAGAGGAGCCCTGAGCCCAGTACATTTCCTTAAAACATTACCATGATTATTATAATGTTTTAAGGAAATGTACTCACTTTAAAATCACTGCACGATCATTTGTTCTGCGATTCAGAGTGTAATTAATCTAAAATGTCCTTTGTATTTTGAGAAGATTTTCTTGTGTTTTTTATATTATAGGGGACAAACGAGCAGACGTATCGCCTGATGGTAAGCCCCGCCGCCCATTGACACTCGCAACACCAGAGGTGTCACAATAGTGTTGCCAGCCATTTAAGAAGGAGTACGCTCTTTCCTAAAATAGACGATGACCACTGAAAAGACCGGACTCATTTGCTTAAAAAAAAGTTTTAACTTGCAAATGTGTTCCTGTGACCTAATTGCAGAATAAATGATATCTTTTCATTTCATTTTATAATATTTATTATTCAGAAGCCAAAAGCCATTAAAATCTAACGCATAGACAATTTGTCCTAGATGTTTAAGCAGACTCAGCTGCGGTACTTAATCTAGTTAACTCGTGTTTAGTCGGTTATGTCGCTGTGCACTAAACTAATTGATACTACAGTGTTCTGACCAGCTAGATTTGAATACACGCTTAGTTTAGAAATTAGTGTTAATCTCGTAAGGTTAATAAGCCAAGATCTTTGAAAAATACTGTCAAGAATTCAAATTTGGAACCAGACCTAACATTATGATATTTACTAATTTTAATTTGGTGGCATTAAAATTAGTAAATATTAAAACACTAGGTATTAAAAATATTATAGCTAAATATTTAATCGATTACTGAATTGTATCGAATCAGTGTCAATTAGTTTGATGACAGCACTTGGTATAATGTTTCACGATGTTTGAGAACGAAGTAAAAGTGACGCATTCATTATTAGACGGTAGAACAAAATACTTGTGGCAAAAATAAATCGTTTTTATTCTAATTAACCATCGTTTAATTTGAGAGATAAAATCATTATCATCATCATCATCATCATCATCATCATCATCATATTACCTTGTTTTATTATTTAATTAAACGTGGGGTAGTTTGCATAGAGCAAGACTACTGTCTTGCTCTATGCAAACTACCCCACGTATCGTATGCGTATCGCCACGGGAATAGCGATACGCATACGATACTCTGCAAAACATAATACTAGCTGATCCGCTTAAAACTATCTTCGTAAAAATCAGTTTCACACTATCGGAATTCATCATGAGCAACAACGTGACACGAAAATTAAAATACTGGCTGACCCGCGCAATTTTGTCTGCATCTCTTTTCAATTATGATTGATTCCTATTGTCCTAAGCGTAATATTACCTTGTACTATATATAAATAGATTTGTCTGCTAGGTTTTACCCTATTTGTAATATAAATCTAGGTTTTAATATCTAAATTTTTAAATATTAGCTATTGCTCGTGTAAATTTATTCTTTTTTTGTTGGAAAAGTACCACATGTACGTAACAAAACCAAACTAATTAGTATGCATATAGGTACAAAAACACATTTTGTAAACACAATAAGATGTTTCATCATCATCATCACTCTATCACAGTCCACTGCTGGACAAAAGTATCTCCAATTGCATGCCATTTGGGTCCATTCTCGATTTCTCTGAATGCATTCAGCTGAGTAATGTATAAAAGTTAGAAATTAACCTTTCATCCTCATTATACTCGTACATATACATTATTTAGCTTAAAAAAACTGTTTTAAATATGTATGTTTAAATTTGAAAATAACACAAAACCGTTGCTTAAAGTTAAATAACGTTTATGAATAGGAGGGTCAGGGTTCTTTCTGCGAGCAAGTTATGGTTGCTAAGGAGACGGCGGAGCGGGACCGGGAGAGTTCTTTTTCGTTACGTTTCGTTCGCCTCAGGCGCCGGAGATCACAAAATGATCTCCGTCCTCCATAAGCGCAAGTCTGAGGGTGGCAGATGAGGCCATCTGTCATCCTAGCAGAAGCAGGCTCGGGTGGGGGGAGCGCAGGCTCCACAGCGCTTGCGCCCTATATTTTCCACACCAGAGGAGGCCATCTACAAACCGTAGGAGGCCCGACGTACGTCGTGGTTCCAGGGTTTTCCTTTCTAGGGTGTACCTTGTTCCTCGGCTCCTAGTACCCGAGATGGCGTGCGGTTTTAGTCGGTTCGAGTCCGACATGCCACCAGGAGGAGGTATCCAAAGGGGATTTCCTTACGAGGAAAAAAAAGAAAGGTAAAGTAGGGTCAGAGTTTATCTCTATTTGCAATAACTATATATTATCACACGTACATTTCTAGTGGCACTTAAGTATGGTTTACTGTGTGAGATTCTATATGCTTTAGTAAATCGTAATGAAAGCTAAGAAGTGTGAAATGTTTTCTCAAGATTATAAATGGACTTAATATTACTTGGATGTCTCAGATTTGAATCACTTTTAGATCTAAGTAGGAGGTAAGTGATTCAAAACTACCCATGGCTTCGTTTATTTACTGTAGATTTCATCATAAAGCGGTTGTCTGTGAAATATAAGAGACTAGCTGAACCCCGCGGTGCTACCCGCGGTACGATGATAACTGCGGGCAACGCCGCGAGGCGAAGCTATATCTTTATAAATAGTAGCCTATGTGTTATTCTGATGTATAAGCTATATTGTGGTAAAGTTTCATTCAAATCCATTCAGTAGTTTTTACGTGAAAGAGTAACAAACATCCATACATACATACATCCATACTTACAAACTTTCGCCTTTATAATAGTAGTAGGATAATACCGCCATTGCGCCATGTTTATTTTATAGTATTCATGCAAAAAAAAAAAAAAATACTATCAAGTTGTTTTACACTAACTGTTGCCCGGGGCGTAGCTCGCGTGGGCGATTTCTTCGTATTTCTAACTTTAAAAATGACAAACTTCCATGCTTTTCTAGAGTAATATGTAGTCTGGACACCACATATAATGTGACTTTCCATTTGGTAAAAGAATTTTCGAAATCGGTTCAGTAGATCCAGAGCTTATACCCCGTAAACCTCACCAACTCATAAATTTTATATCTTTACAATATTAGATATAGTATTATATTCTAGCATAAGCAAGGGAAATGCTTTAGGTATAAATAAATATTGTTTACCGACATTCATGGTGGGTAAACAATATTCAACTTTGGTGTTAGATTTTTTACTATATTTTATCTTCTATGGGCCTGGATGTCAAAAATATCTATTGGGCCGCTATTTATATAAATTTAAGTTATTAATTAGCCAAACATATTTTGAATTAAGCCAACAAAAGCTGATGCTACTAAATTATTTAATAGGAAACACGTATCGTTTATATACATAACTATCCTCTCATAACTCAACCCGGTTTTATGGAAGAATAACAACACAAACTGTCCTCTGTATCGATTCCTTGCACTCAACTGTTATCTAAATGCCCTGTGCATCTAGTATGAACAGAAACGAGCCCGATGCATTTACGATGTAATGCATTTCGACGACCAAATAGACATAAGATATGATTTTGTTAGTGTTTTCTGTACTACAGTTTTCAAGTCAGTTGATTGTGTTATGAGCGCTTTCATTTGTTGTGTCTCGGTGTAACTTATCTATAAATGTTATAAAGCTAAAGAGTTTGATTGATTGCTCTAATGACAGGAACTACTGGTTCGATTTGAAAAGTCAGGTGTTAGATAGGCCAGTTATCGCGGAAGGCGAAGCAATAGTCTATTTATAGTCACGCTTAACGTTAAAATCTGATCTCAAACTAGGCAGAGCTTTTTTATTTTTTTTTACGTGTGGAAACCCCCACTAGCCGTTACCGAAACTAGATCTGAACATTAAAAATCGTCGTAGTTTCACCGCCAGCGCCAATCGAGTTTCAACAAAGAGTTACCTGGATGACCTGTATTTTTTTTTGGTAAATTTTCTAAAAATCAATCCTAGCTGGTTTGATTTATCGCCCCCGAAACTCCCTGCATACTAAACTTTATGAATATCTTTGGAGCCGTTCCCGAGTTTCTGATTATATAAGAACATGTATATACAAGAATTGCTCGTTCAAAGGGATTAAATAAATACATCGTCATCTAGTAGCCTTTGGTAGTTCACTGGGTGGATCTATCATCTAGGCCCCATTAAAAATGAGGTTTGGGTTACTAGTCAACTATCTGTACATGTCTTTAGAAATGGTTTTTTACCCTGCTGCTGCTGGATGAACTGGGTTCTCAGCAGGAAGGTGGTTTTGGCTTACTAGATCTCTCCTTAGATTTCTTAAAAAAAGGCTTTAGAGTTACTATACCTAACGCGCGCGGTGTCCATCAATTGGTTGTCAAACACAAACATAAAATGAAAATGTTTAAAACATTATTAATTATTAGATAGTTATAATATACATTACTGAGTTTCTATACAATTTGCCTGTTTATTACATTGATTTTTAATAGAACTTTTAAAGTATGTAATTGAATATTCGGTTAAATTTTTACAGAAAAAAAGATTTTTTAACAAAATCTCTCTCTCTCTCGGTCTTTAAAGTCAATAAAAATCTGACTTTATCGGTTGAAATTTAATATTTCTAATTTACATTTTATTTCTGTGGAATTAGTAATCGGCAACAATGTACTTCTAGGTACCTCTTAGGTTCATTCCGTAGTGTTAAGCAAGTAGACAATAAGTGAGAAAAGGTGGTTTAGAGGAAAGGACGCCCATTTATTTTCTTATCGTACTTACTGCTGTTTATCTAAAAAGAAAATGCATTCCTAATTTGTGTACATGTATGAAACCTAGACAGGAAAAATTGTACATTCGAAATCAGCAAAAGGCGACTTTTGACATAAGGAAAATCTATGTCGACACTTATAGGCTATTTATTGGTATTGATTCTGTTGTGTGATTGTCATCAGTATGCATTATATTCTTTAATCTCATCCGCTTACAGTCCATTTTTTGATATCTCACATCTCACTATATTTAGTTCAGTACCAACTAAAAGTTAATTCGAAGTAATTAGCAATTTTCCATGATAGTGTGTGTCTACTTAATATTAGCTTCTTGGCCATAATTCTGTTATAGAAACGCAAAGAAACGTACATAAATAAGTATGAAGTTTAAATTTTTTTTATTTGTAATGTAAATGTAATAAAGTTCAGGAGCTACACACGAATATATGATGGATGGATATTTAGATTACGGGAATACGTATGAGAAAGTGAAATGAATGTTCAATCGAGTGAAGACTTAAATAATTTTTCTTCACAGGTCCTAGTAATATAACATAGAAAGAAATATTTTTTTGAAATAGAATTCGATTAAATGAACGTATTCGAGTAAACGATGAAAGAAGCGTAAACGTAAAATTTAATATACCGTACTTTTTAGTGTTTTAGAAATATCTGTATAGTAGTTGTAATATTTAAAAGTTTTGAAAATTCTTGTGAAGAATCTCTTGCCCTTCAAGGAATGCACACAAGCACATGTTCTGTAGGAATAAAAGCAGATATGATAACATATCAAAACAAAATTAGCTACACGGTTTAAACATAACGGCGTTTTGTCATGATTTTCTGTAAGACGATTACACTCTTCTTCCTTTTCGGCTCTGTAAATTAACATATTTTTTAAATACAATTATACCGTGGGAGAGCTACGCTTCGGCATAAATGGGCCGGCTCGACCGGAGTGATACCTTGGCCTCACAGAAAACCGGTAACGCACTTGTGACGCTTCTGATGGTGCGGCTGTTATCGCTTACCATCAGGCTATCCGTCTGCTCGTTTGCCGCCTATTCCATAAAAAAGAAAAAAAAATACGAAGCATAAATATTAATAGCTCGTCGGTGATACTATCTTTGCATTTTAAGACCTTTCTTATTGGATTGGACCTTAGACCTGAATAAGGATCCTATTAATCACTTTTTTGATGACGCACAAAATGAATGAATACTGCCAGAATACTTTATAAGGCAGCAATTTCCATATTTTGCGTATTCTTAAAGTGCAAGCCTAAAAGTGTAATATGTTTTGAGGATGTTTTATCTTAAATAGCTCATGGGCGATGTAAATTTATATGTTTTATAACTGTCGTAAAATACAAAATGAACATGTATTTATTAATAGCCCGAGGGCATGAGTTAAAGTACAAACTTTTGCCATCCACTTCTCTTGCTTGCAATCGAATTAGTTTTCCATTCCAATTTTAGTTTTCTTTACTTGTCTACAGCGAAGCCAAATGGCGTAAGTAATAGTTAGCAGTCAATGTATGTTTGTATGTTCCACCGAAACTCGTAAATTACTTAACCGATTTTGTTGAATTAGGTGTCAATAGAATCGTGCAATAGGTACAATGTCTATACACATATCCCTCAATTATGACGTAAAAGAGTAACAGTGTTTTTTTCATGTTACCTATATTAAAAAAATCCTGGGCTTTTGCAGGCTTCCGATGCATTCTTCTTATTCTTTAATATCCTAAATCCCTTTGGAAAGACAAAGGGCATCCTAGCAATTCTAATAATTAATATTCAAATTTCATTTTGATTGGCCGGTCCCCGGTCTCGTGCTTAACTTTGTCCTACTTATTTTTCGGGATCACAATCTTGGTTACAAATTATGGTAGGTACATAGGGTAGCTACCCTATGTCTACCTTTGTACCCAAGATTTCGAAAAAATCGGTCGTGTAGTTGAAATAATACACTTTCGCGTCTTAAATAGATGACGGACTTTAACTAAAACAAATTACAAATGTAAAAATAAACTTTGTTTTGAATTAAGTTTAGGACGGAAATTTATAAATATCTGTTATTCTTCTTGTATCAAATAACTACTAAATTACTCTTAATTTAGTATTCAATTACATACATTCGTAGATACTCGCATTGTAATGCGACATTGTGATATTAGACAGGAGGTAATAAATGAAATGGTAATAAATTTCAATGAATTACTTAAATCGCCTCAGTTTGAAATCTGTTTCTTAGCTGTGTAACTTTTATCTTCTTAATATATTGGTTGTGATGAATGAGAATTATCATTAAAGAGTCAATGTTTGAATACATTTATATTAACCACTTCAAAGACTCAGTAATTTTGAGCGATAGACTCTTCTTTATATAAATTTTACTTTAATTACTTTTTCCTATCCTTTTCTGATACACCAGGCACTACTCTATACTTTTCATCCCTGCTCTTCTTTCTATCACATGGTTCGTCATCATCATCAGCCTTTCGCAGTCCATTGCTGGACATAGGTCTCTCCGATTTCAGGCCACTTAGATCGATCCTCGGCTTCTGGCATCCAGCTACTGCTAGCCTCACTCTACCTGGCCTGTAGATACCCTGTTGTCTGTAAGATATTGCCTCCGGATGTTTTTTTTTTATAGAATATAGGGCAAACTAGCAGACGCATCGCCTGATGGTAAGCGATTACCGCCGCCCATGGACATCCGCAACATCAGAGGCGTCACAAGTGCGTTGCCAGCCTTTGAGGGATGGGGCGGGGAATGGAGGGAGGGGTTGAAGTATGGGTCTCCGTATTTTATTGGTTGTTAAATACTTACTAATCATTCATATTTTGCAGTTATGAAAGTTGTGGATTTTGTCAAATCTATTTCGATTGCATGTCGACTTTAGGGTAGAAATTAATAAATTGTTTTAGTTTATAGCAGTTTTGCACTTATAATACCTCTATATACGAGTACATATGTGTAGTTGCAAAATAATAAAGTACGTTCTATGTAAAGTGTTTAACGTAACAAGTTTAGTATCGCATCGTATCAGAGCTGATAAAATCTGAAAATTGAAACGGTCGTAACTTACAAATAGTTTTTTTTTATATGCTTACTGTTTATACGTTCTTTCACCAATGTTAAAAAACGTTCCATTTATTTGTACACCCGCAATATTTATGGTTCATATTTACCACGAACAAATAACTTTATATGTGTGGTCACCATTTCTATTTTGGTTTTTTAAAACAACTCCCGCATTAGGAATATACATCCTGTGTCGCGGGAAACTTTACAAACATACATGTATTGGACGCAATAAACAGCCAGACTCCGGACATCAATTTGTGGTTTCATGTGGGATTTGAAGCCACGACACTTGGCACAGCAGAAAGAGGCGTGGCGACCGCTTAAACCGCTAGGCCAACCGTGCAGTCGTTATCTATCCCATGGGTGTCGTAAGAGGAGAGTAAAGGCGCCAACTGAACAGTACAGATCATTGCAAAGATAAGGAAAACTTAAAACTATTCGTATACCTACTCGTCTGGCCAGCGTAGTATAGTAGGCCAAAAACTTGACTGCCTCGGTGGCACAGTGGTAGTGAATACGACTGCTGTGCTTGAGGTCTCGGGTTCAAATCCTGGGTCGGATCAAATATTTGTGTGATCTACAAATATTTGTTTCGGAGTTTGGATGTTTATGTTTTATATGTATAATATGTATGCATTTAGAAAAGAAATGTGATATATGTATTTAACTATTTATATCAGTTGTCTAGTAGGTACCCATAACACAAGCTCTGCTTAGCTTGGGACTAGATGGCGTTGTGTGTTAGATGTCCGTATTATTTATTTATTTATTATAAATTATTTTTTAAAGAGAGGCCTATATCCAGTATTGGACTATTAAAAGATAATTATAAAATTGAGAACTGAGTATAAAAATGTGATTCCAAGTTAAAATAAGACGAGGCACTAGATAATAATATGTTTATTGCAAACCAAAGTCTTAACATTTAAAATCGTACAATTTAATAAAACACTTGACAGTTTTAATGGGTATACGAGTACATAGGTACTGGTACTGATACCCAAACTAGGCATAGCTTGTATTTCGGGAGACAGAATTCAGTCGCAAATTTTGTTCCACTGTATTTGAATTTAAATTTCCTTAGATCCTTATTTATTAAAAAGAAAACACTGTATTCTCGCTTATGTGCGTAAACGGTTATGCGGATATGTTTATTTTTAACGTATTTTATTAACATCTATACTAATATTATAAAGCTGAAGAGTTTGTTTGTTTGAACGCGCTAATCTCAGAAACCGCTGGTCCGATTCGAAAAAATATTTCAGTGTTAGACAGGCCGTTTATCGACGAAGACTATATATAAATAAATAAATAAATAATAAATAATATTTCGGACATCTAACACACAACGCCATCTAGTCCCAAGCTAAGAAAAGCTTGTGTTATGGGTACTAGACAACTGATATGAATACTTAAATACTTTTTTTTTGTAAATACATACATATTATATATAGAAAACACCCAAACTCCGAAACAAATATTTGTAGATCACACAAACATTTGGTCCGACCCAGGATTTGAACCCGAGACCTCATGCACAGCAGTCGCATTCGCTACCACTGCGCCACCGAGGCAGTCATATATCATCACGCTAAGACCAATAGGAGCGGAGCATCAATGAAGTATGTTACAAAAACGGAGGAAAATTATAACGCTACAGGCAAAAGCTAGTATAAATATATTAAATATACATCGGATGATATGAACCATATTTTGGTTTGAGAATGTTTTTAGTGTCGTCATTGACTATAAACCATTGAAGGCTTCAAAGTGACCTTACTTAGGTTTACGAATTGACTCATCACCTTCTATGTGGTATAACAGTTGTTTATAGTGATTGTATGACAAATAAATTAATTTTGAAGGTGACGAGTAAGACGGCACATATGCGCCGATGGTAAGCGAATTTCAGCTCCTAAAATATTATGCGTGAGAAGTATTACCAACATACTGTTCTCTTGCCGCTGTTTTCAATTACCTATCTCTAGTTAAACTGTGAGACAGTCTATTTTTTTCTATATCAGTGATTCAAATACTTTCATTGACTTGCATTATTATTTTTTTTAAATTTTTTTTTGACACGTTTTACTCAAAGAATGTACAAATACTCTTTTTATAGTAAATTCAAATCGTTTCAATTTCTTCTTTCTACTTAAACTACCTACTTAATTATCCCATACCATATACTACTGACTGTGCTTTAAGACACTATACAGTATAAAACAAAGTCGCTTACGCTGTCTGTCCCTATAAATGCTTAGATCTTTCAAACTACGCAACGGATTTTGATGCGGTTTTCTTTAATAGATAGTTGTTCAAGATGAAGGTATATATATTAAATACAGTAGAGAAACACTTATAATTTTAGAGGTTTATAATGTGATATCGTAAATAAACACATTTTTTGCGCTTACATTTTAAACGCTGAAACTTACGAGATTTATGTAAATAACTTACTATAATATTGTACATCTTAAAAAGGTCTACAAAAAAGTCTATCTCTTAGGGATAACCCACAATAACCATTTTTATTCCTTTCTTTTTACGAGAAATAATGGCTTATTTACGAAGCGATTTCAAGCAATACAGCATTAATCCTTATTCAGTTAAGTACCTTAAATACATTGTGGATTTAATATAGATCAACATGCTCTTTGCAGTATGTTACTAAAAGGAATATATTCGAAGATATTACAGATTTAAAATGCACCAATCGGGTTGTCGGTGGGTGCATCTGAAATCCACCTGTGCAAAGCCGGGACGGGTCGCTGGCAAATAAATGAACAGACGAATTTGTTGGTAAGAAACCACCATCAAATCAAACTAGTTACAAGTTTATTTGCGGGGTTTTCAAACGGAACGGACGTTTTTTTTAAAGCGACAATTTGTAACATCTGGGATTGGATTTGAATCCAATAGGAAGCGATTGTGCAGTCGTTGTTTTTGTGGCAATAGATCAGACACTTTTGTTCTCATAGTATTTTGTTCTCTAGAGTATTCTCCTGCGCAGCTGATCTGATCACAATGTTCCTGAAGTTGATAAGCTGTCAAATGCCTACCCCCTATTTACCAATGTTTATTTTCTAATATTTCGGCGCTGTTACAAACGTCATGAACGCGGACGAACAGTTCACTTTAAATCAAGATATAATAGATAATTCAGTTTTATAACTTATCAAGTGAAAAACAAACATTTATAGTTTACATACGTATTATGTATTGATTTAAACTACCATGTTCCTTACATGGTAGTTTAAATCAATACATAATACGTATGTAAACTATAAATGTTTGTTTTTATATACAGAGATATACAGTTATAAAAAAATGGTTCGTTTTAACACTCAGCGGGAATGAAAACGGTAGTGTATGTATTTAATGGAATTTCGATAATATCTTCGAGTTATTATTTTATAATCTGTTGTTAAGGTAGTTATTGAAAGTCCCTCGCTTCCTAATAACCCTCATTTGTGTTTGTGGAAAATCTCCTCGGGTTGTTACCACATCGAGGTCTGCCAGGTCTTAGTGAGTAGAAATCCAACCAACTAAATGACTCCCTGAGATTATTGTGAATATTGGCAAGCGTGCTATGAGAGTATGGGCACCACTTGCAGGTTACCCTAAAACCTTTCAATCAGTTACGGTACAGGTAATCTGTGTCTTCTGTGTATTCACTTTGAGATACATACCATTTATATAAGTATCTCAAAATTAATGTATAATTAAAGGACAGACATTTTTTGACATGCTGTGGATGCCGTGGCAGAAAACCACGTGGTTTTAGATTTGTGACACGAAAGACTGGAGCTGGTTGCTCTCGACAAGTACACATACACAAGACACATATACGTCTAAAACAAAATGAAAAGTGAAATTATTACCGACTTGTATTATAAGACATAAGTATTTAACAAAATTTGAAATTTTTAAATACAGACATATATTCATTATTATTTGTCTAGTCGACAACTAACTATAATTGTTGAGAAAAATTAATGAAAAACTTTTTTTACACACCTACTTAGCACACTTAGTTACATAAATGAATTGAAATAAATACCTCTTAGGTACCTACCTACTCGTAATTTTAATGTTTGAAAACTGCTTGAAGTCACTTTTAAGTTCATTACAAATGAACTCAAATGAAATTTAGTTTTGAAAAGGAAAACAAAATTGTAGTTATTTTATACTACGAGTAGGTAAATATTATAATAAAACTAATTGAACCACGCAACTTCGTTGAGTCTCATTTAAATCATGCTCGACTCATATTAGTCTAAGCGTGATATTAACTATCCTTTATTATACACGCAAGCAAGGCACACATTTATGAAGAATTTAATAATTATTATTATTATTATAAAGAATATAATTACGAAAGTTTGGATGTTTGTTACTATTTCACGCTAAAAGTACTGAATGGATTTAGATGCAACTTAACAGTAGCATATCTTATACTCGTACATCAGAATAACTTATAGCCTACTATTTGCCGGGAGAACTGACATACACGCGAGCGGAGCCTCGGGCATCAGCTATAATATAGTAGCCAATAATATAAAAGATATAGATATAATAGCTAGATAGTACCTTCGTAGATAATTCCTACAGAACTAAATCTGCCTGTACAAGAATAGGTAGGTATGTTATGATTAATACTTTTCGAATGTATGATTTACCTTTTACTAACTTTAAGACGGAAATACATAAAAATCTTTGATATTCCAAATTTTAAAATACACTCGCATCCTCTCGAGATCTCAAATTGCTGTAATCCAAGTATAGCTTTTATTTGTCAATCTTCGACAAACATAGATAGCTTAGTCACCGTACAAAGTCTAATCTACATTCATAAATATACCTACCTACATAAAGGTATATATTTGATAATAAAACTATACAGAACAAAGAGCTACTGTTCAAAATATAATGAAATAAATATCTCGTCTGTGACATTCGTGCTCTTAAAATACAAGAATCGTTATTCCCAACGAGTCATAAACCCTATTGAAGCCAATTTCAACCCCCAGACTCAGAATTAAACAAAAATAGAATACCTGCGTATGCGCATAAGTCCCTGTAACATCGAAAACTTGCATATAACGTGACGTTTTCATCGCAAATTTTAAACGTTTTATCATTTGGCGACGTCACAGCAATCAACAAAGGCATGGGTAGCGATCAGAGCTGCGATTGCGACGTTGCCACACTCTGTAGGAATGCGGCCGTAATGTTGCCAACCCGCGACACGATGTGTCGGGCGATAAACGCGAGTGCATTGGGCGGCTACACCCGAACGCCACCATTTTGTTTTATATACAACTGCTGCCCCCTTCATGCACATTTAAATGCATTCGTGTTCTTTAATTTCTAACACTTCATACTTTCATTTTATTGTTTTTATAGATCGACTTACTATAGTTGTACCCCAAGGTTTTACAGACATTATGTATAACCTATATCGAAAATAATGTTTTAGTTAATTGCTATGGTACTGAATTGTTAATTCAGAACAACAGGTAATAACTAGTTAGAAAGGATCTCATATATTATCAATTTTCTATATACCTTATTCAAGAGTGCATAACAACTTTGAACATATCTATTTATAGCAAACAAAGGCTAGCACGCGTGCTCATCTAGAATAGTTGAACTTGTTATGTTCTTTTAAAAGGTAAAATCAACAATTTTACAGGGAAATATGTTATCTAAGTACATAAATAGTATTAAATATGCTTGTATATATTATATTATCAGATATTTTCCTGATATATATATGTTGTTTGTAATATATAGCACGATACAGACGCGACAAAGCACGTGGCGTAATGAAAACGTATAAAGTAAATACTTATTTGTTTATTGAATAATGTTTTGTATGATTTGTGTATATTAACAATAAAATTGCGTTATTTATTAGAAAGAATATGAGTTATATATTATTGGGTGTCAGGAACATTGTTGGCATAAATGATAAGGTCTTGCACGGAATACTTATATAGATTTAACCTAGTTTAATGTGACCTAATTCTAGTATAAACTGTCAGACTATTCTATATATATAAATATATTTATTTGGTCAGTGGCCAGTTATCTTTTTACTGGGTGAAACGGTATTTCTTATTCATTTATGTATCCTATCGTTTATGCAAAAGTTTATGAATGTCTGTTTAGTAGTTTAAGCGCGTAAGTTTAACTAAAAGAATTATATTCGCATTTACGATGTTAACAAGGATTATTTTATGTGTAGACCTTTTTACATATTATTCTAGGTATGTAGCAATAATAATATACATTCATTTTATTATATATAAGTAGAAACAATCTCTTCTTTTTCTATTACAAAGAATTATTTGAAGGAAAGGTTTTTTGATTCTTGTATTCACGTGATGATGACGTGTTACTTTTATTGGATTTACGAAATATTAGTTGTCGGGAAAGCGAAATAACAACCTCCCTAATTTTCGTCGGTTAAATACATAAATCACTTTACCCGTATGTTTCTTAACCGACTTCTATAACCGACTTTTGTAAGTTAATTTTTATTTTGATAACAATTTAATTAAAATTTCAATGCAAGTGCTTTTAGTTTACTCATTCGTGTTTTATAAAATTAAGATATTAGAGGTTGTTTAGATGTTGTTAATTTTAATATTATTTGAATTGAAATTGGTAATATTGTCAAATGTAAGTGTATTTATTTGTAAACTGCCGATGACAGACTGATGTACCTACATTAATGTACGTATCTTCGTGGAATACTTGCCCACAACAAAATGCACATACCTATAGTATTTATTATGCGTGTATTACAATATGTATTTCCAAATAAACATACTTTTACATTATATTTTAACTACAACTAGTTTTTGCACGTGGTTCCGCCCACGTGTATTTCTACCATAGCTGTAAATATTAGTCTTTATGTTATTCTGACGTATAAGCTATGGTACTGTAAAGTTTCATCTAAATCCGTCCGGTAATTTTTGCGTGAAAGAGTAACAAATATATATCCATTCCTACAAACTTTCACATTTATAATACTAGCAAGATATGCTACAAAACTAATTCAATAGTTATAACCTTTGTATTTTATTATTATTTACTAGTTTATTAAATTATTTACTAAAAAAAATCAAATTAGAATGAATAAATCACTCCTAAAATGTATTAACATGTAATTCAACGGTAATATAATGACGTCGAGTGCCGACAGATGGCACTACTTAGCTCGTTTTTCGATCGAGATCATTTGTCATGGGTCACGTAAGCTTGTGTAGGTGGTTGAACCATGTGAAAACATTATCTATAATACTTCAAAATAACTTTATATACTGAGAGCATGAAATTTTAGACTGTAAGTTATGTTTAGCTATGTAATAGAAATACTTGTATGTACATATGTATCGAGTGTTACATTTGCGTTTGTAATGACGTCATTAATCCAGGTCATTCAATATCACATTGTAAATACGGCTTACAAGCTTTTGGAAGTTCATATTAGGGTTAGAAAGTAAGTATTTCTGAACCGCTGCGGTTTTAAATTCTTCAAGAAAATACCATATTTCTACGTTCATTAGAAAGCAGGTTTAGGCCAAACATTCCACGCTGGCCAAGCAGTTTGATATAGGATTTGTTTAAGTTATGATAACCTGCAAATGATTTATGTATAGAACAGTTTACAGATTTAGCTAAGAAATTTATTGAAATTATTTTTATGCCATACATACAAAGTACGAGTAACTATGAACAAATAATTCCTCGTACTCCGACTCATTTACCATTTTACCCCTTATATATTATGCAACAATAATAATAAATTAACGTCCGAAGGTAGCTGGACAGAAGGTTGCGGAAGTTAAAGTAATTTAACTTCAGCGTCCGCAAATGTATAAACCTACAAAAGTAATAAACAGGAAATCTCAGTTCTTAAATACATGATATATTATAATATATAATATTCTGTGGGGTGACGGCTTAAGAATTCCATTCATCCTGTGAATTTCGTTAGACGCGATTTTTTTTATGGAACAAAGGGCAAACGAGCCTACTTATCGCCCGATGGTAAGCGATTACCGCCGCCCGTGGACACCAGCAACACCAAAGGCGTCATAAGCGCGTTGCCGATTTTAGGGAATGGGAAGATGTATGAGGGCAGGGTATGGGCTTCCGGTATCCTCATTCACTCGGCGAAACACAGCGCAAGCGCTGTTTCACACCGGATTTATGTGAAACCGTGGTATCACACCGGTCGAGCCGGCCCATGCATGCCAAAGTGTGACTCTCCCACGGCTATTAAAAGGAGTAATAAGACAACATCACTGCAAAGAGAAGTAAAACTTAAAACAAACGCTATACCAGTCACCGCTTCAGAGTGGTAGACATACGCTCTCGTACTCACCGCTTCGGTTCTTCCTTCCTGTGCCGAGCGGTCAAAACCTGGAACTCACTACCTGCGTACGTGTTTCCCTCCCACTATGAACCCGGGTCCTTTAAGCGGAGCGTGAAGAAGCATCTCACTAGGCCGCCATAGTGTGGGTCACCATGCTGCATTGTCCCTATTAGCATTGAGGATGGTGACCACCACTCCTGGATTCTGCTCGTGCTTTCCATCAGGCAGAGCAGAGTCATTTTGGCAACTAAAACATAAAAAAAAAACAGTCCATCTTGCCAGAATGGTATAGTAGACCAAAATCTCCTTGCTAAGGAGAGGCCTACGTCCAGATCTGTTAATGGCTGTTACATCTCCTTTAAAATAACTTTTTCTCAAGATACTTCTAATCTAAGCTTATTGCCGAAATGTTATCGAAGACAATTGAAGCAATGGCCATTTGGTATTCCATTGCTTTCTCTTGGTACCTGCTATGGTCTTCCTTCTTTTTACTTTTTTGAGTGTCTTACATGTTATACAAAAAGCAGACGTATCGCCTGATGGTAATAAACTTAGCGGAAGCGCTGTTTTATAGGAGTTTTCTGTGAGGCCGTGGTATCTCCTCCGGTCGAGCCGCCCCATTCATGCGTGGCGTGGCTCTCCCACGTCGGTTTTCTAAAGACGAACCGACAGTAAGCCTACTCCTTTTTAAATGCCCTTTGCATAGCCTTTCAGGAATGTAATATGTATGTATTTTATTTATTAAGTTTTGCAGGCCATCGACCATTGAAATTCAAAGACAGAAAACACATTATGCAAATGAATGCATCAATCGTTTTTATGTGAATGATTTATATGCCACATAAACAATAATATTCAATACATTTTCAATTATAAAGCCTCATTGTGCTTCATCTTCTATTGTCCATTGGTGAGGCGAAACCTTATTACTTTGGGAGGTTCGTACCCTTGTGTTTGTACATAAGTTATGTTTTGACTTTTAAAGAGACGATGATCCCTGACTGTGTTTCCATCCAAGGCAGAAACCATCTGCTCAAAATAAATTTAACATGCAAAAGTGTTCATATACCTATCCTAGTTGCGGAATAAATGATTTCATTTCTTTATGTTTATGTTCATGTCCTGTTGTTCGCTTAGTAGTTATTTATTTACATTCACGCTATAGCCCCCTGTATCTTTTATATATTTTTTATGTATATGAAAATACCTAAAATTTTAAAGTACTGAATTGTACAGTGAGTGAATTTAATAGGGGGTAAAACCCTCTATCTACTCATTAGGTTCGAAGGGCGTTATAGCACTTCTGTTCAAGATACGAGCGTACTCTTTTCTAAAAGGCCGGCAACGCACTTGTGACGCCTCTGGTGTTGCGGGTGTCCATGGGCGGCGGTAATCGCTTACTATCAGGCAATACGTCGTTTGCCCCCTATATAATAAAAAAAAAACAATCCTCATGGTATTTGACGATATTCATGTATCTCAGAGTCAGAATATACATGGTTGTAGCTTTTATAAGCTTATAGTTAAGTTAGCTATTAGTTAAGATTATAAAACGCCTACGATACTACCCTCTCACGAAGACTAATTTAACCTGACAACATTCGTACCGCCATGTTTCTTAGTGAGTGCGAAACCGAAGCTGCGAAGGCCCAATGAGGTAGCCAAGCCCCAGTAGGATCTCAATAAACCGCCGAAGTTTGAGTCACTATACTGCTTTGTCTATATTCACAATGAGAATGATGGATATCACTCGTGGATTCAGCTAATACTTTCCATCAGACTTATTATACATAAGCTCCAAACATGACATGACGACAGGTAGGTACTCAGATGTATACAAATGAACGATATATGTATTTGTGAAGTCAAATCTATTTTACCTCAATTATTGAGAGAAAAATTATATTTTCTAATTCGACTTTGAAGGTAGTTCGAGAAAATTTTGAAGATTTATTCGCAATAACCCTAAAACAATTGAAACACGATGATGATTGTTTTAAAGATTGTTATTTCACAGTAACATATTACCTAAATTCACCTTGGATTGCTAACACGAATCCTAGTTTCTACTGTATCCAAAACAGAAATTTAACTCTCAAATTACATTTAAATCGTCATTCGATATAAATTAGATCTTCCAAATGAATCACGAAATTCATGACGCCATGCTCTTTGCATACTGTGAGTCATGTATCATTCAATTTGCAACGTTGGTAATACCGAATCGTTCATTCATCAGTGGAATGAACTCATAACGATCTGACGAGGTTAATATATTATGCTACGGTTTCTTTGTTCGGATCGTTCTTCTTTTATAGGGGATATTCATGTGATTATATGGTACAGTTTTAGGTTGAAATAACTATGTTTTATTATTTATTCTCTGTTTAATTTGATGCACCAGAAATTTGTAAATAATTGCCTTGGCGTTTATGGAATTCCCTACGAGTGAATGAATTGGGGTATGCAGAAAAAAGTAGAAACACATACTCCAGGAAGGTGTATTTATAAGAAAATGATAAATAATAGAATACATTACATACTAATTAATACACCAATTAAGATTGGATAATATTTAACATTAATGCGTAGCACCTATTCTAGAAATACGGGAAGCGGAAGTTTGGGGTCGGTCTCAATTCTCTCACCCACTTATTTATCTCACTCTCTTAGGCGCAATAATTTGACTTGCTGATAAAGTGATTGGCATAAGAAACTATTTACAGCGATAACTGACATACACGTGGGCGGAGTCGCGTGCAAAAACTAGTTATAGTATAATTTTTATATGAGTTAAAATATAATGTAAAAGTATGTTTATTTGGAAATACGTATTGTAATACGCTTATATTACATATAGATGCCCTCTGTGTAATGCAAGTATTCCACAAAGAATATTATATAGAATGTCTATAAAAGAATATACATTAATATAGGTACATCATCAGAAGTTGCAAGTAATATTGTGATATTGTCAGGTTCTGCTGGTTTTGCAGTTGAACTCTGGTGTTTGTGTGCTCGCAAATATCTCAAGCTCCGACTCATGAGATCTTTTGGAGTATTTTTAGTATGTATGTAGATAATGGCAGTGGTTGGTTATGAGCAAATCAAAGCATATTTTATCAAAATTTCGATATATCCTATAAATGGTTAATAGAATGAACCTGGAAACCACATTTTTAGTTTGATTAATCGTTTGGTTAATTTAGTAAAGCTTAAAATTATATACGAGTCCAGAAAGCATACCTATTCACCTGCACTCGAACATATAATGATAAAGCGTCTAATATATGTTACCATAGCTTTTGCCCGCAGCTGGCAAAATATTTGTTGGTTATCACTTTAAATAGTCCATATGTTATTTTGATGTAAGCTATATTACAGTAAAGTTTCATCTAAATCCATTCAGTAGTTTTTGCGTGAAAGAGTAACATCCCTACATCCTCACAAATGTTCGCATTTTAAATATTACAGTAGGATTCTTATCCTCTTTTGGTAAGAATAATATTTTGTAATAAGGATGGTCGATGTTAAGTATTATAAATCCATTTTATAATTGACTTCAAAAAAGGAGGAGGTTCTCAATTAGACCGTATTTTTAATTTTTTTTTAATGTTTGTTACCTCATAGCTTTCGACTGGGTGAGCCGATTTTGATGATTCTCTGTTTTTATTATAAAGCTGGAGCTTCTTCTTTGGTCCCATTTCAATTTGATCCAGTTCTTGAAGTCGGGTTATTTATTGTTAAAATTTGTGATTATATGATTAGTCATATTATTCCTCCACCTAAGAATTGCTGTTGCCGATTTCAGCCAATTTTTATATTTATTTAACAAGAAAACGGAGTTCAATCGCCCTAAACCAGCGATATAACGACTTACTGCTGCTTACAGTAAATCAATGTTATTATAAGTCAAGACCTGTCTTTAAATGCTGAGAGTTCTATTTAAATACGTGACTTTGACTTGAACGTGTCTTGAGCCATTCATACCGTCTGTTATTATGAAAAAGAAACGTGACAAATACTTGTATACTTATGTCTCAAAATAAAAATATCTAGACACAATTACTTTGTGTTTTTTTAAGGTATATGATAATACTAAACGTACATGAGACGCACACAAATTACACCCAGAATTTGTGGTTCACACAAAGTGTTGTTCCACTTGGGATTTGAACCCACAACACTTGGTGCAGTAGAAAGCGTTTAGGCGACCACTTAGGGGTAAAATTAAACGAACTGATATTTTTAAATCACCTCATAATTAACAAAAAACAAAATGTAAGTATAAAAAAAAATTGAATAAAATAACAAATTTAGTTTCAGAGGTCAATTGACATTCAGGAATATTGCTGTACTCCATTGAGTGCAGTGACTTCTAATGGGATAAACCAATGCGCCAATCGTGCAGTCAATATAACCAACGTCACTCGCACAATTAAGAAAACAATGGAGTGCCAAAATCTATGAAGCTTTTTAGGCTATAGGGTACTACCATTTACAAAGAAATATATTTAAACAAAAGAAATATCTTCCTCTTCAAGTGCCATCTCCACCACGGAGGTCGGTGACCACATGTCTGTACGTCTCCCAGTCTTTAGTCATGCGAATTCGTGTAAGTATCTGTGCTATCCACATCCAAAAGAAATATACTTCAAGAAAATAAATTAACTCTCCTCTCTCCTTTAGGTTTAGAAAACTAGCTGAGCGTGCGAACTTTGTACCGCCAAATTTTTCTTTTCATTTTTTTTTTATTTAAAAAAAATATGTTTTAGTAATTTTACCAGCTTTAGCTTCCTACAAGTAGTGTTCGATCACGGATAAAAAAGAATCCAGTTGTCTTTTTTTTCTCACAAACCTTCTATCAATAACAAATACATAAAAATAGATTTATCCAATTTATTGCAGTCGATCGAAAGATATGCGTGTACATATATTTCGGCGATTCATTTTTATTTATATACAACTAACTAGCTGTTAGCTACAGTCAATGAATGAGTGCAGCAGATCATGTTTTTTTAATGATTTTTTTATTGATGAATACTATATTTTAATACTTATTATCCTATTACGGACGAAGACAAATTTAAACAATCAAAAATCATAAAAATTCGTCCAGCCATTCTTAAGTTATAACTAATACGCTGTTGTCCGCGGCTCCGCCCGCGTTTATGTCGGTTTTTTCGTGTTTTTTCGCGGTCGCGGATATGTGACTGATGCAAAAATTAGATAAAAACAATCCTTGATGCGGATTATATATCATTCTAAAATTTCAGCTCGATCGGTGCAGAACTTTTTGAGTTTTTGAAGCGTACTCAAACCAACATAACATTTTTATATATATAGGTATATGTACCTATAGACTAGCTGACCCACGCAACCTCGTTTGCGTCTTCTATTGCCCGTAGCGTGAAAATTTTCCCTCGTTTTTAAAACATTCATTATTGATGCTCCGCTACTATTAGTATTAGCGTGATAATATATAGCCTAAGCCTTCCTCGATAAATGGACTATCCAACACTGAAAGAATTATTCAAATCGGACCAGCGGTTCATGAGATTAGCGCGTTCAAACAAACAAACTCTTCAACTTTATAATATTAGTATAGATATAGATGTGTTGATGTTAATGTGTGAATGATAAATAAATATTAGACTGGATAGAACAATCCTTTGCCTTTGATGCATTGTAAAAAAAATAAGTAAAAATACGCTACAGAAATGTTTTATATTATCACTAGCTGAATCACGCGGTACGAAAATAACAGCGGGCAACGCCGCGAGGCGAAACTAGTATGTTTATAAATTGTAGCCTATGTGTTTTTCTGATGTATAAGCTATATTATTTTAAAGTTTCATCAAAATCCATTCAATAGTTTTAACGTGAAAGAGTAACAAACATCCATCCATACTTACAAACTTTTGCGTTTATAATGTTAGTAGGATATTCGAACAAACGCTGTCTTGGTAAAACTATGCTACAATATATTTGCGTAAAACAGAGTCTACGATATAGCTCATTAAAACTAATACCTAATAAGTCAACCAGTCTAGGAAACGGTCTGGTTGTGAGTCCTTAGAAAGCGAATGGTAATAAGTAAAGCAAGCAGCTACTTAGGGCAACACTAAACCGGCCTATCGCTTAGTTAGTTGAACCTTTCTCGTATAATTATTCCTTATTAATTATTCGACTACAAAAGGAAGGGTAACAGTTTTGGTATGTCGTATGATAGTCTATGTATGTTTGTATGTTTCACCGTTGCGCCTAAACTAGTGAACAGATTTTAATGAATGAGTTGTCAAAAGATTCATAATAATGGATCAGGTGATATTTTATATATAAAATTCTCGTGTCACAATGTTAGTTACCATACTCCTGCAAAACGGCTGGACCGATTTTCATGAAATTTTGTGAGCATTTTAGGTAGGTCTGAGAATCGGCCAACGTCTATTTTGCATCGCCCTAAATGTTAAGGGTAGTCCAACCCTAAATATGTATTTTTTTTAATTTTTAGATAATTTTTTATTTTTTTATGATACAGCATTAGAAAATACATACAACCCTCTACGATCAACCCTTATTTTTCCATCGCGATTTTTATTGACCCACCCCTAAAATATATATTTCCTTTTTAAGGCAAAGCAACGTTTGTCGGTTCAGCTAGTAGTCTATATAAATTTTAACAAAAGTTTGTGCGTAGTCTGTTATATTATTTTTACTTTTTATTGTTAATATTATGTAAGTAGATTATGGATGTAGCGAAAATTATTTTGTTAAAGTTAATTATTTCAGTGTAAATTTTTCGAAGAAATATAACATACCTTTAACCAAACCTGTGGCCGGCTGTGACTACATCTAGTGATAATGTTAAGTCAAACCTTTTTTTATATGAGCTTCCAAAGTGCATTTACTCTACCAGATGGAAAGCATACGTGCAAAAGTGTTTGTCAACATACTCATAGCGAATTCAGACAATACAATAATACACCATGGAATTAAGAAGCTTCTACATCATTGGGCCTCTGGTTTCGCAGTCAACAACAAAAAACGGCAGCACAATTACTACCATTTTAGGGTTGGTCTTCTGATGAGAGTATTGCCCCGGTCGAGCCGGCCCATTTGTGCTAGAATCAATGTGACTATTACATTGAACCTAGTTAAAATGAATTCTATCGTGTTAATTCTCATTGGTTATTGCTCTAATCAATTTTGTTATTTTTTTCACTTCCTTATCAATGATACCCGTGGGGCAACGGGTATCATGTTCCACCCAACACAAAGGGAAGATCCTCCGACCAGGCGAGGTGATCATGCCTGGCGGGCTACTGCCCAACAGTTGATGTTGGGATGTTGTATATATGAAAATCGGCGGCGCGAGAACTTTAATTGCGCGATTCAGGATTGGTAGTTTCTTCGTATTGTAGGTTACTCCGTAGTTCAGTGTAACTTCGGTAGATGACGCTGTAGTATGTTATGTTGTATGTGGAGGTCGCCACATACCTATTATTATCCTCTATGTAGACGTGTAGTCCTTAATATCAGTTATGATGATACATGAATTTACTTTAATCTTTATAGATGTCGATGTTAAGAGTCTCCACTTTCCACCACCTCATGACCCAGCTTGTGTGAATAGAATTAATGCCTCGTGCCAAGCTTGGAGTTTTCTTTGGTCAACCCTTAAATTACAAGGCGGCTCTTATTTAAAGTATTTAATCATTTTGTACCATGACAGCTCAAACTAACTATTAAATAACCTTTTGTACTGTACCGCTGTACTTATTAAAGCAATTTTGATAGAATTTTAAGAATTAATTTTAACTTAGCACATACTTATGTTGATTTCTTCAAAGCTATTGTAGTCAATTATATAAATAAGTGTTTTCTATACAAAATTTTGTTTTTGTTTGTTTCAGGTAAATAGTATTTTCTTTACGTTCTTTTTCCGACGTGGACGATAAAATAAGGTTCGTAGATGTTTAAATTAGTGTGAACCATTTATTATCATCCGATAGTTTTGTTTAATAATGGAAGTGAGCGATTTATCGTTTATTAATCGTCGTATTAAATGTGTACAAGCGTTTGGTACCCGACGTTTCGAGCAGGTTGACGGTCTGCACGGCCGTGGTCTGTGACCTACATGACGCTATCAGGCCAGTGTAACCTGCCCTCCTAACCAAGTTGCATTCTACAAAATAAATGTAAACCTTATTATAAAACTAATAAATGGATCTGAATGAAGTCTCTCAATGCAATATCCCGTGTTCAAAATAAAATTTTAGCCAAAAATACAAAAGAGACAATTCTAGATACAGAATCAACACAACATATTCCCCTCAGCATAAGTATATATAATGTAAAGCGATATTTAAAAAGTTTATTAACCGTTTCCTTAATTTTATTTCTTTTAGTCAAACAGTTTTTTTTTAAATACTATAACCGCTGATCCGAATAGATTACTTACCCTATCGCTTTTAAAATGAGAAACTTCTTTAAGAAATTAGACGGCAACGAAGCCTTAAATTGGAAAGTTTGTCAGATCTGCAATAGATATAGGTGAGTAAAGAGGTAACTTACAAATATAAATCAAGAGGTTTTTTTTTGTTTACCCAACCACTTATTTAGACTAGGCAACAATAGTTTTCTCGTTTCAACCTCTTTTCAACTACTGTCAATTCTTCTTTTCATGAAAACGTTCATGGAAATCTTCGTTCTGTTATGTATCACATCGATATAATATGAGTACTAACAAATAGTAGATATTATAGTCTAAGATAGTATTTATATATAAATACGGGAAGCAAAAGCTTCGACGAATGCGATACGATATAGAGGAAAAGTGCAGAGTTAAAAAAATATTATATAAAATTCATTTCGAATTATGGTCAGATTTCGACTACTGTGCGACCACTAATATTCAATAAATTTAAAAACTACACAATACTTTGCATTTAATCTATATACAGAATGAGTACATGGCGCAGTTGAAACATATGATACCCCTGTTCACCAGTCCACCCCCAATGGACGTCCGTACTCAGAACACAACACGCTTAAGCGTTGATGCCCAGGGTGCCCCTCGTATTCTGTTGGGGCAAAATTGCGCTCAATCATGTTTAGGGTAAGAGCAGTAACACCATAACACACTCTACCTCGCTGGTCGTGGACTTTTGCAACAGAGTGAAATGAATGAATGTGAATGAAATGAAACGGCTGTCGCGTAGGACTGTTGTGTGTAGGACTGAATGACATGCTGAAAATTGGCGGCATTCATTGCTATGCGTATGATAGTACGGGCGATGATCTTTACACTGGCCGCGCTAATATTTTTCGGGAAAATGTCATTGAAGGTCGAAACAAACTTGTGTCTGAAATTGAGACCTGTTTTGAAAAGGTTTCAGATTGGGATAGGCTTATTTTCAATAAAAAAATACATACATACGAATATGTATAACAACGTGGAACAATTAAGTGTTTAGATTTCACTATACTGTAGTACAGAGGACTGGCAATTCTAATGTATCTGAGTAAAACTTTAAGCACAGATCACTTTTAGCTATTTAAGTTACAACGGAGAACTTAATACTTTAGACATTTTCTGACAATTGACTATAGGGCGATGCATAGCCATTTTGTAGAATCTATGCTTCTTGAGAATATTAAAAAATAATTTTAGTACCCAGTTTTGAGATCCTTTAAATGCTAAATAAATATTAAATCCTTAACACAATGTGTACAATAAATTTCAATGTGTAAGGACTAAAAGGAAGAGGCCTTCAGTTTAACTGTTCATTTAGCGAATCGATTTTACTTAACATTTTTATTTGTATACTCGATATTCCTTCGATAGAAATACGAAAAAAATGATTAACTCTAACAGCAAACATCACTACATAGTATAAAACAAAGTAGCTTCCGCTGTCTGTTCCTATAAATGCTTAGATTTTTAAAACTTCTCAACGGATTTTGATGCCATTTTCTTTAATAGAGAGAGTGATTCAAGAGGAAGAATTATATGTATAATACATGTATAATATAGTAGAGAAACACTGATAATTTTAGAGGTTTCTAATGTGATGTCGTAAGTAAACACATTTTTTTTGCGCTTACTTTTTAAACACTGGCTGAAACCTACGAGATAGATGAAAATAATGTACTACGGTGTTGTACACCATAAAAAGTTCTATAAAAAATCCCCAATGGTATATGTCTATCTCTTAGGGATAACCCACAAAAACCATTTTTATTCCTTCTTTTTACGAAAAATAATAGCTTAATTACGAAGCGATTTTAAGAAATACAGGATTAATGCTTATTCAATAACTTACTTTAAATTCATTGTGCATTTAATATAGATCAATATGGCTCTATACAGTATGTAACTTAAATGAACATATTCAAAGATATTACAGTGCATTTTATGCAAGAATCGTGTCGTCAGTGGGTGCAACTGAAATCCACCCATTCGAAGTCGGAGAGGGTCGCTAGTAAGATTACATCTTTTATAATTTATAGCAATTGAACTGCATTGAGGTCGAAGGTACTGGTGCTAATTGTTGTACCATTTATTTATTTATCTATTTATTTATGCGTTCCATTAGGCGGAGTAGAGTCATTTTGGCAGGGCATATAAAAAATGGATAAAATTTAACATAGTCCTCTCAAATTTCGTTATAAATTCTATAAAACGTAGAAATAAATATGTTTAGTGTGACAGAAACAATAAGTTACTTAAGTTAACGAACAATTCTTCATTTGCTATTCTTCTGTTTAATATAAATAAGACAATTTTAGTTTAACTATGTAAACAACAGAATTAGTATAACTGTATATTAACGTAGTTATGTATTTATTTCATTAAACATACCTTTCAATGTGAAGTACCCTTTGCTTGGTAATCTTGTTCAAGGCTAAGTAAACTGTGTGTGAATGATTATTATTTTTTTTTTTATGTAATTTGGGGCAAACAAGCAAACGTATCGCCTGATGGTAAGCGATTACCGCCACCCATGGACATCCGCAACACCAGAGGCGTCACAAGTACGTTGCTGGCTTTTGGGCGATGGGGAGAGGAATGTGGGGAGGGGTAGGGGTATGGGACTCCGGTTTCTTCACTCGGTACACTCAGCGCGGCCGCTGTTTCACACCGGTTTTCTGTGAGGCCGTGTTATCACCCCCGTCGAGCCGGCCCATTCATGCTGAAGCGTGGCTCTCCCACACAACATTCCTGAACAAATAAATATAATAGTTCTGATGAAAAATCAGATTTAGAAGCTTGTTACTTAATATCCGGTGGAATTTTACTGCAGAGGTAACTTTAAGTTAATTTTTTGAACTAAGTTAAATTGACGTGGCGTGCGCTTTTAAGTTAATTAATTACTAATACACAACAATTATATACGATCAACGCTAAATAATTCACTGAAAATAATTGCCGACCTCTGTCGTGCGGCTATAGTGCTTTCGACCGCAACTTTACCAGTTTCATTCTCGTTTAGTGCAAATATTTATATACAGTTTTTTTGGTTTTGAACACGTGATGATAATAATAATAATAAATATTAGGTCTTTACCTATGAAATTGCCGTTTTGTATGCAATAAGTGAAAGTACTTATTTTTTCAAACTTTTTTATTTCTGTTATTCGAAGTAATCACCCATGCAATCGACGCATCTTTGCCAACGCATTGGCAGTTTATTGATGCCCTTCTTGTAAAAATCAGCTGGACGGGAGGCAACAAACTCTTCAAAGGCATTTTGTACTGCCTCTCGGGAATTGAATTTTTTACCCACTAAAAAGTTGTCTAAATTTTGGAAAAAGTAATAGTCGGTAGGTGCAAGGTCTGGTGAGTATGGCGGATGAGGGAGAGCTTCCAACCCCAGCTCTTGCAGCTTGGAGTCTTTCTGTTGCGCAGTATGGGGTCGCGCGTTGTCGTGAAGGAGCAGTGGGGACGACCGATTGACCAAAGCTGGTTGCAGATGTGCAAGCTTCTCCATCATTCTCTCCAGTTCTTCACAGCACACATCTGCATTAATGCTCATGCCGTTTTGTAAAAAGCTGTGGTGAATCACACCCGCACTAGACCACCAAACAGTGACCATCACCTTTTTAGGGGTCATTTTTGGTTTAGGGCATTGCTTTGGTGCTGAACCAGGGTCTAACCAACTTGCTGAGCGCTTTCGATTGTCGAACAGAATCCATTTTTCGTCGCACGTAACTATTCGTTTCAAAATTCCTTCATTTCTTTGCCTGTTGAGCAGCGAAAGGCAGGTCTCGACGCGTACGTTGCGCTGGCGATCGTTAAGGTCGTGGGGCACCCATCTATCAAGCTTTTTTACCTTGCCAATTTGTCGCAAATGGATCAATATTGTTTTGATGCTTACATTAAAAGCTGCTGCTAGCTCAACTGTAGATTGAGTTTCGTCAGCTTCCACAATCGCCTTTAATTCATTATTGTTAACCAAAGTCTCCGGACGACCACGAGCTTCATTTTTCAAGTCAAAATTTCCAGAACGGAACCGGGAAAACCAATAAAGGGTTGTGCGTTCGTTTGTACAGTTCTCTCCGTAAACGTTTTTGATGTTACGTGCCGTTTGTGTCGCGTTGGTGCCACGACGGAACTCATATTCCATAATTACACGAATTTTTAAAGTATCCATTATGACGAAAAATGTTCAAATGTAATGAAAATACAACGCTAATCAAAAAACAAAAGACTGAGTTTGTAAATAGAATGTCATGGTTTCAAAACAAAATTAATTTGAATTTAGAATACAGAGCCATTACAAACTTTTTTTTATTTGAAATGACCAGTACTGAAGAAACGCAATTTCATAGGTAAAGACCTATTATATAGTACATCTAACACACAACGCGATCTAGTCCCAAACTAAGCAGAACTTGTATTATGGGTACTGGGCAACTGATATAATTTACTACCATACTTTCTTTTTATAAATAAATAGATATTATACATAAAAACACCCAATCGAACCCGAGACCTCAAGCACAGCAGTTGCTTTTCCATTTTCTATTTAATGGTATGTCATAACATCTCAAAAGATTAGTATAGTTTTTTCGTTTTTTTAAAAAGACAACTCCCGCATTAGGAATATACATCCTGTGTCGCGGGGGACTTTACAAACATACATGTAACGGACACAAAGAACACCCAGACTCAGGACAACATTTTGTGGATCACACAAAGTGATGTCCCACGTGGGATTTGAACCCCCGGCACTTGGCGCATAGCAAGTCTTGTAGTGAACGCTTAAACCACTAGGCCAACCGTGCAGTCATAGTATATGCCATTATCGGAGCTAGAAGCTGTTCGAACTAAATATGTTACGCTTTCACAACTAAACTACTAAACTGGAGATCCTTTGAATCTTGGAGAAGGATATACCTTTCTTTCCTTCCTTCCTTCCTTACCGTCCTTACCGAAATAATAGACATACACGCGGTAGAAGCCGGGTCAAAAGTAATTTTAATAATAATATGTACTTGAAAATATATAACTGAAACCGTTAATCTCGTATAACCATTTTATATAATAATTTTATTCATGTATTCGTACTTCCTACAAATAGTATACAGAAAACAGACTAACATATTAGTATCGCATTCATCTCGACTGGAATAGATAACTTAACGAAGTCACGACTTATAATGTTACATTTTGAGTTCCTACAACAGAAAAAAATTGCAAAGTTAATAAATTTCAGTTTAAAAACTAACTAACCATTATAAAATAAAAATAGAATATTGATTTGAATAAAAAAAGTAATGTGACCTTTTTACAAAAGATTAAAGTGTCTGTTATTTTTTTAGGAGTTAGTTTTTCTTTTAGGAGGCAAACGAGCAGACGTATCACCTGATGGTAAGCGATTACCACCGCCCATGGATACCCGCAACACCAGAGGCGTCACAAGTGCGTTGTCGGTCTTTGGGGGAATGCGAAGAGGGATGGGGGAAGAGTAGGATGTGGGCCTCCGGTACCCTCACTCACTCGGTGAAACACCTATGTCCTTTCCCGAGATTCAAAGAATTCAAAGGCTCGTTCGTGCTGAAATCAGCATGATTCTACTACTTAAATGTTTTTCCATTTGTGTACATTATAAAATAAATAAATAAATAAAATCGTGGTCACGCTTCATCCAAAGACGAGTTTTCTGTTATGTATCAATTTTAATGAGTTATTTATGTATTAAAATTCCGGTTTTATGCGCAAAAATTAAATTTTAAGATCAGTTGTTGCCAGAACGGCAAAGATTTACTTAATATACGTTTATAAAAATATGTTATCGTGGTGTGTTCTTGTGAATATTTGTTATTCGAACTCTTGGAAAGCTATTACAACATGAGCGAACCTATATACTACTCGTGGATAGCTGGAATCGCTCTCTCAGGAACAAGTTTGATTATACAAACTTCGATATTTACGCTTCGACCGAAAATAAGGAAGTTGGATCAAAAAATTCTCAGGCAGTTGATGGTGACTCAATTCATCAATTCAATCCTTGATTTTGTGGCCCAAGAAAAGACCGCTGCAGATTTTATTAAGTTTTTACGTGTTCACATGGATAGAAAGTATTTAAAATATGTTTATTTCGTGTTTGTCTTCTTGCTACATCTTACAACTGTAGCCTCGAGGTGCTGGATGTGTGTGTACACAAAGAGTTTATACAACAAAATAGTAAAAGTGTTTGCATTTAATCAGATGAATTTTCTTAAAATATCTCTTATTTCTTGGCTTATATCTGTGTTAGTTGTATTAGTCATTGATATGCCAATTATCATTACGTACAAATATTTACCTGGATTCTATGACCAGAAGTTCAAAGAGGTATTATATAGTAAACTGTGGGTGATATTTATTGTGGATCATATTTATTTTTTAGTGACGTGTGGTGTATTGTGTATTAATTTTGTCATATTCTGTAGAATATTTTACTGTATAATTAAGTCAAAAATGAAGAAAGAGGAGGGCAGACATGTTAGAAATGAATATGGTATGTATGTTAAGGATATCATTAAGATATGTGTTATCTCATTTCTCCTTCTTTGTATAATTAGTTTACAAGATCTCTTGCCTGATATATTTTTAATTTATTATTCTACAAATGCAACAAAGAATAGTTTTATTATTAATTAACAGTGTGCAAGTGTCGCGCCATTCGACAAATCTTTATTATTTAACCGCTATAAATTCTTATCAAGGTGTAGTAATATTTGTTATTTTTCTTATTGGTAATAGAACTAATAAATGATTATAAGACATTGTTTTTATTTGAAAATATGCAATGAAAACCACAATATAAACCTCTCTTGAAAAGTCTTTGAAATATAAAATTACATGTAGCCACACACTTAATTAATACGCTATCCTTTTTTATTGAAGAAAACCTTCGAGTTTCTAGGTAGGAAACTTCAAACAAAATAATTAAGGCTAAGGACTCAACAAAAATGGTAGCAATTAGTATTTTTTTATCATATATTTAACAATAGGCAAGGGTTAATATATTATATCATCATCATCATCGCAGCCTCTAGTTTTTCCGTCTTCGAACGTGGGCCTCCTCTCCCAATTTCCATTTCTTTCGATCTCGTGCCATCGCCATCCAGTCCAGTCCCACCCGTCCCCGTATATCATCTACCCATATTTTTAGTAGTCTACCCCTGCCTCAGGTGTTTGCTCGAGGTCTCTACTCAAGCACTCTTTGAGCCTACCGGCTGTACTAGCAATGTGTTCTGCCCATCTCCATTTCTGGCGTTCTATTTCTTGTACGACATCTAAGACTTAAGTCTTTTCTCTTTCTGTGCATCAGAGTTATGCCAAGCATCGACCTCTCCATTGGTCTCTGCGCTCCTCCTGTCGAGCGATCTTCCTTTCCACTTCGGCCACCTTCTAGATCAATCGGCGGTCTTCCAGATCAATAGTTATCTTATGGCCAAGATAGATGTAGTGGTCGACTCTTTAAATTGGCAGATGGTGCCTATCAGCCTCAGGGATATTTGAGAGGATATTAGTTTTTCCCTCGTTCATTTTCAGACCAATTTTGGTCAATTTTCTCCGTAGGTCTTCTATCATGGAAAGCATATCATCGACGTTATCAGCCACCAATGTGATTTCATTCCACCATCTCACCTGCTCTCTAGGTTGATACTCGTCTATCTTTTTATTCAATATATTCAAGATAACTCTACTGAACAGTTTGTACACGTGTGACAGAAGGCGAAGGCTAATGGTGTGGTAGTTATCCAATTTCCGGGTGTCTCCTTTTTTGTGTAGGAGAATGATTACTGCATTGTTCCAGTCATTAGGCACGGACGCGGTCAATATGCACGCTGTGAACAGTAATGCAAGTGCTCTCCATGGAGGGTCTGGTTCCACTTTTAGCATTTCTGGCTCAATTTCGTTCTGTCCAGGAGATCGACTATTCTTCAATAACTGACTAACTAACTCTTCAATAGCCACGTTGGGTATTTCCTCGGAACCGACATTGGCGACACGAGGCCTCGCCGTAGATGGTAAATCCGTATCTGTTTCAGCCGCTGTTACTTTACTTTTATACAGATTCTCGTAGAACTTTCTTACAACTTTCAGTAGATTCTCTCCATTTGTGATGATGTAGTTTCTATCGTCAAACAACTGGAAGATCTCTTTCCTGCTACTTTACAAGTAGATACGCAGCATCCTTCGACTGGTGTTCATTTCGACTGCTTTTTCAATACGATTTTCTTGATACTGTTTTATATTCTGGTGGATGCTACTATTCAGATGGCTTGCCGTAGGAGTACACACCTGTAAGATTAATAGTGTCCATTTTGTTGATAATTTTAATTTGGCATATGCTACTCTATTGGACACACTTACCTATTCCTTTTTAAAAATAAGTTTGAGAAGAGTAGCTTTAAGCTTTAAAAAATCTTGATAATTTTTTAATGCAAATAAGGTAGGTGCACTATGGAAGGACATGCTCCTTTAAAGGCCAACTATAAAAAAGTCATAGTTATTGTCGTGTGATAACAAATAGATCCCAAGGACACAGACGCTGCGGTGTGTATCGTGCTCGCGTATCTATTCTATTTTGTTAGTGCGAGTCCTCGCCTCGCAGACTTTGGTCGTCGACGTGAAAATTGTAATTCGTACACAGTAATGGTATTTTGTTATGCAAATGACCTATTTTATCTTATTTTTTTACTGTAAATTGTCATATAAGGATTTGCTATGGTACTAAGGAAAATATTAGTTATTAACATTCTGTAAGGCCAATAAAAAATTTGAGGGTCGGCCTTGATAGGAATCATCATTTATAAATCATGAACAATATTTTTTTAGTTATAAATACGTACCGGGCAAGTTGAAAGAATGTTTTATGTTTATAATATTACACTAAATTACAGGGTTTTAATACCTTCTGAAACAATATATTTTTGATAAAGAACTATTCATAGTGTGCGTAATAGGAATAGTCTTGCAAAGAACAGACCCATAAGAAGGTCATTATGGTTTTTTTATATAATTTAATTCTATCAACTCGTTTGTTATCGATATAATACTCATTACTGTATTTTTAAATAATTTTCATTAATATATTCTTAGTTATACGATAGATAAAGTTCAAGGTATTATAGTATGTACAGCATTTAATGTTTTGTTTTATAACTAAAAAAAGCGGATATTTTGATTATTACAGCTGTAGTTTTATGTTCAACGACTGATTTATAATATTGGCCTTGTATGGAGTCCTGTTCCTAACAAAGCCGTTCCGAAGAGCTTTACAAAAGTTAAGTTTAATGAAAAGTAATTATACCTACAATAAAAAAATAAAAATTATATAATACACAATAAACCAAAGTGTTAATGAATAATTTACTTCTTTCATTTATGCAGTAATTGACCGTGGGAGAGCCACTCTTCGGCATGAATGGGCTGGCTCGATCAGAGTGATCCCATAGCCTCACAGAAACTGGTATGAAACAACGCTTACGCTGTGTTTCACCGAGTGAGTGAGGATACCGGAGGCCCATACACCAACCCCTCCCCCCTCCCCGCCCCATCCCCTCCCTATCCCCTCCCCCATCCCCTCCCCCATCCCCTCCCCCATCCCCTTTTAATAATTTAATAATGTATTAGCAAAAAATTACATTTCACATTTTATACAGTTCCCCATCCCCCAAAGGTCGGCAACGCACTTGTGACGCCTTTGGTGTTGCGGGTGTCCATGGGCGGCGGTAATCACTTACCATCAGGTGATACGTCTACTCTTTTGCCCACTATACAAATCCCAATAAGAGTGCACTTTTTCATTTTAACATTTTTTTCTTTTCTGGGAGAGTTGAGACTTTTTATTGGATTGTAAAGAAGACATGTTTCGATTAAGTATAGAACAAAATATCCGTCAATTGGCCCTGGGCTCCGATGAGAGGCCATTACTGTTTTTATGAATTTTTCTGTGATCTGGCTGTAGCTGTATCTCATAATAAGGTTAATGAACACTTACCTCCGGGAACAAATGTTAGAACTAACTTTACATACCATATGAAGGTAAATAAGATTACTTGTTGGAGCAAATACTCCAACATTCTACATTTTACTAATCTTGACAAGATTAATAAATAAATTACCTAACTTAACAATAAATTATATTAAATCTATACCAAAATATAAAGCTAAGGAGATTGTTTGTTTGCTTGAACGCGCTAATCTCATAAAGTACTGGTTCGATTTCAAAAATTCTTTCAGTGTTAGATAGCGCATTTATCGAGGGAGGCTAGAGCCTATATATATCACCACGCAAAGACCAATGGGAGCGGAACACCAATGAAGAATGTTACAAAAACGAGAGAAAATTATTTCACTACTGGCAATATGAGACGCAAACGAGGTTGTATGGGTCAGCTAGTTCAATAATATAGGTCAAGGTCGTTTCTGTATAACATATTACAGACATATTGTTAATTGTAATGTCACGGTCAAATACATAGTCGAAAGCTAATATCATACATATGACCTCGGTGGCGCAGTGATAGCGTATGCGACTACTGTTTTCGAGGTCTCGGGTTCGATTCCCAAGTCGGAACAAATGTTTGTATAATCTGCAAATATTTGTTTCGGAGTTTCGATAAATAAATACTCGTATACACGTGGGCAGAACCATGGACTAAAAGTATAGGGTAGTGGAACCCAGGTTCCAAGATACCACCACGCTGATTCCGGCACAAACGAGTTTCGATGTTTTCTATGTAAAATATGTATGTATTTACAAAAAAGGATTTATGTATTTATATTAGTTGTCTAGTACCCATAATACAAGCTCTGCTTAGTTTGGACTATTTGGCGTTGTGTTTTAGATGTCCGATATATTTATTTATTGACTGCCTCTGTGGCGCAGTGGTAGCGTATGCGACTGCTGTTTTTGAGGTCTCGGGTTCAAATCCTGGGTCGGACCAAATGTTTGTGTGATCTACAAATATTTGTTTCGGAGTTTGGGTGTTTTCTATGTATAATATGTATGTATTTACAAAAAAAAAGTATATAATATGTATTAATATCAGTTGTCTAGTACCCAAAACACAAGCTCTGCTTAGCTTGGGACTGGATGGCGTTGTGTGTTAGATGTCCGGAATATTTATTTATTTATTTATTTATTATTATTATTAATTTATATCCATTACAAATGTCCTATTTTAAGCCTCACACCAGACTCGTCGCCGTAGTTCTCTAACTCGATTAGGTTCAATGCTGGACTGTTTCAATATCTGTGAACCAGTAATAGTATTGTGTACATACATTTTTGTTTTTACGTTTCTATTTGTAGGGTTGCTAGAATTTAATAATAATAATACCCTAACCACCGGTTTGTTGGTCACTGTACCCGAATTCGGTGGTCTATTATTTATTTATATTTATTATTTACTCTTATAATCGATTTTATTCAATATTTTGTCTACACCCATGCTATAAGTCCCTATTAAAAGTTTCTGAATCAGCTTATTGCCAACATTAAAACATCATATCTCATAGTAACCATAATATCATCCAAACGAGTGTTTTATTTCATAATGCAACTCTTTTTTTCAAAAAAAGAACATTGTGAGGCACGCGCGTTTCACTACCACAGCGCCGTATTTAAAAAAATAACTGTTATTCGAATTCACGTCGTTACCCGCCATTTTTGTTCGAAATTAGTATTGCAAAAATATATTTTTATAGAGGATTTTGTAACATTCTTCATTAGTGCTCCGCTCCTATTGGTCTTAGCGTCATTATATATAGCCTATAGCTTTCGCCGATAAATGGACTATCCAACATTGAAATAGTTTTTCAAATCGTACGAACGGTGCCTGAGATTAGCGCGCTCAAACAAACAAATAAACAAACTCTTTATCTTTATAATAATAGTATAGATTGTTTATTTTTTGTAATGTATTTAAAATGTAATTTATATGTAATACAAAAATAATAATAATATTATTTATTTCGGACTTCATCCATATTTGTTAGTAACAATCTTCTTAACCTTAGTAAAATAAAGATATAGGTTGAGGCGTTACATGTAGGCCCATCCAGTTTGCTATCAGTGCGCGGTCAGAATAGTAATGATTACTGTAATAAATACTTACTAGTGTTCGCTCAGCAACGGTCGAAATTCTACCATAGTTGATTTTATTATTTTTTACGATTCTCTTAGCTATTTACATTCCCCCATATTATCATTTAAGTATTGTGCCTAATTTCGTACTCCTCCGTTTACATACTTTTCGTAAAAACCCCTCAAACATTTTACTTCATGTATTTAATCATAATTATATTGTTAGAACTAGATACTAGATAATATTTTATATTATATTATTTACTAGCTTTCGCTCGTGGTTTCTTTCGCATTTAATAAAAAGTATCCCATGTTCCTTCTAATACCTCCAAGAATCTGTATACAAAGATTCATGCTATTCGGTTAAGTGTGATTATTTAAACCCAGAAAATATTAAATAAAAATGAAAATTAAGGGAGGGAAATTCGTGTCACTATTGGTCGAAACGAAATGTGACGTCGATGGTCACTTCATCGAAATTATCGGCGTCGAAATTCTGTATACTGTCTTAGCAGTGTTTGTGAGGTAAATTGTAGTCGATTTAGGAGTTACCATTGCATCGAGGAGTCAGACAAAGGGACTAGTTACTTACCCGAAATTGTTCACAAATGCAATGGAGTATTTGTTCTAGACGCTACACTGAAAGGGACGTGGCATAAATATCAATGCCGAATACACCTCTCACTTGCGATTTGCGGACGACATCGTTATCATGACGAGAGAGACGCTGCAGGACCTAATAGGTGCTGAACGACTTGGCGGACTCTTCTGTGCGCATCGGTTCATTGTGTCCTACTCGTCATGACTTACGGAGCCGAAACGTGCACAATTATGGCACGGCTGGTCCACAAGTTTAAAGTCGCTCATCGTGCTATGGAAAGGGCTATGATCGGCGTTCCTCTGAGGGATCGCATCAGGAGTGAGGTTATACGACAGAGAACATCTATTAGCAAGCTTAAGTGGCAGTGGGCTGGCCATATTAGCCGCAGAACTGATTACACCATCTCCCTGTACGCATGTTTTTCTATATCCCACTAGGCCACCATAGCGTGGGTCACCATACTGCATTGCCCACCTTTGAAATGAAGATGGTGGTCACTACTCTTGGAGGCAACTAATTACAGTAGTCATTATGACTGCCTTGGTGGCGCAGTGTTAGTGATAGCGACTGCTGTGCTTGAGGTGTCGGGTTCAAATCCTGGGTCGGACCAAACGTTTGTGTGATCTACAAATATTTGTTTCGGAGTTTGATCAGTTGTCTAGTACCCATAACACAAGCTCTGCTTAGCTTGGGACTAGATGGCGTTGTGTGCTGGTGTCCGAAATTTTATTTTATTTTTATTTATTCCGAAATATTTATTATGATCTAACATAAAAAAGCTCACCTGTAACGAGATCTATCTGTTACGCTTTCACGGCTAAACCGCTGGACCGATTTGGATTTAATTTACAATGGAGATCTTTTGGTTCTTGAGTTTACTCTTTATTGCGATAACTGACATACACACTGCCGCAGCTGCTGTCATAAGTTGGTTTAACAATAATATGTGATTAAAAATATACAACCAGAAGTGGTAATCTCCTATATTATATTTGTAAGTTGATAACAGACTTTAATCGTTTGTGACAAGGTGACATTAGTATTTTTTACATTTGACATCAATATCAATATTCGATTTTTGTTTTTAGGGTTCTGTAACTCAATAGGAAAAAAACGGAACCCTTATAGGATCACTTTGTTGTCCTTCTGTCTGTCAAGACCTTTTTTCTCAGGAATGTGTGGAGGTATCAAGCTGGAATTCATATCAAATACTCAGGTCTACTGTCCCTTGGAGCTGTGAAAAAAACAAACTTCTAAGCCATCGCAATCAAAAGATACAGCCGTGTATGCTGCAAATTTTCGACACTCGCAAGGGAATCTAAACCTATTGGGGGAAGGGAACCTATACGGGAATACTCGTGGACTCAGAATTTTCAAATTTAGTACGAAGCAACGTCTTATAGCACAGATAAAGGAAAAAATCATAAATTTGTAGGTACATCATATAATACCTAGAGATGTGTACAGAAACATCGGTGCGAGAGTCCGACACGCACTTGGCCGGTTTTTTATGAGTTGATGCATCGCTTATCCAATCATTATGGATATTATAGTCACATAGAACCTGCAATAGCTTATATACCACCTATCATCTCATAATCGACGAAAAATCTTTTTTTTTTTTCTTTATGTAGAAGGTGGCAAACGAGCAGGCGTATCGCCTGATGGTAAGCGATTACCGCCGCCCATGGACACCGGGGGCGTCACAGGTGCGTTGCCGGCCTTTGGGGAATGGGGAGAAGGATGGGGGAGGGATTGGAATATGGGCCTCCGGTATCCTCACTCACTCGGTGAAACACAGCGCAAGCGCTATTTCACACCGGTTTTCTGTGAGGCCGTGGTATCACTCCGGTCGAGCCGGCCCATTCATGCCGAAGCGCGGCTCTCCCATAGTCAAAATATCTATCTCTATCTATAGGTATCTATCTCAGGGTTCTTGTAACACATTTCCTTTATTACGAAATTATTCAAACAGATTGCGAAAGAGTGAAAGCACTTATGCATTTTATTTTGCGAATGACACTGTTTTAAAAAAATACAAAATTACAATCTATCTAATACCGTTAAACGAGTAATTTCTATACATAGGGTGTGAAAAGCGTATGAAACGGCTCCAATCATTTTGATGAAATTAAAAATGCGAGAGGTTTCGGTGGCGATAAAGCGATCTAACTGGGATTAATTTTTCGTCGATTCGATTCGATTTATTACGTCATCATCATCATGCCATTAGGAGGTGTTACCCGAGGGGAACTCCGCTCGAAAAAAAAAAGAATTCATTTTTAGAAAATTTACCAAAAATGCAATTGTTTATTAGGGACCGTAATTTTTTATTACCTATTTACATTATGTTTATGTTTTAGCCACTGATTTATAAAAAATATTTATATATTCACAGTTAAATAAAAAGATTGCCAGGTTGATGCCTTAATTTCAATGCAAGCGTTTCTTTTAAATGACTAACATATAATCGTTTTATTCATGTATTCGTACTTCCTACAAATAATATACATAAAGCAGACTAATATATTAGTATCGCATGCATCTCGACTTGAATAGAAATCTTAATGAACTCACGATTTATAATGTTACATTTTGAGTTCCTACAACAGAAAAGAATTCGCATAGTGAATAAATTATAGTTTAAAAAGGTAAATAAAAAACATTTTCATCCAATCAAATTAAACAGTAAAAAAATATTTTATATAAAAATATAATTTTAAGTTTAATCTTTATGTAGTATATATTTTTAATTCACAATCATATCTAGAAATAACTAGCAAAACAAATTCGCCTGCATCTTACAAACGAAGTGAATTTTCCCGGTTTTCGCATTACTTTCCATTGATGTTCGGCTCCTATTATTCTAAGCGTGATGTTTTATAACTTTTAATACTTCACGGTAGATGGGCTTCCTAAAAAAATTAAAAATAACGAAATTGGTGCAGCCGTTCAAACGTGATGCCTTGACCGAGGGAAATAAGAATTCATTTAAATATATATATATACTATACATAAATATACTCGTAGATTACAATATGCCATTACTATTGTGTGTGTGTGTGTGTGCCTTTATTGCCTACCTTTATTCTACTCAACATAACGTTCACGTTAATGACACACTACAAAAAACATTATCTTAAACACTTTACCAGTAAACGGAAAGAAATCTGCTCCCTACTTTTCTAAGAAAGGCTATGTGATTTTTACTATTGACCTTAATACTGAGAGGTTCTATAGTAAAAACAGTTAAAATCGTAGTCACGTATCTTCGAAAAACGAGTTTACTGTGATAAAAAAATATTAAATGAGGTATGTATTATTAAAATTCCGGTTTTATACGCGAAAATGAAATTTTAAGATCAGTTGTTGCTAGACCGGCAAAGGTTCATTTAGAATACGTATAGGAAAAGTTTGTTATCGTGGTGTATTTACGTGAATATTTGTTTTTCGAACTCTTGGAAAGCTATTACAATATGTACGAACTTATATACTACTCGTGGATAGCTGGAATTGCTCTCTCAGCAACAAGTTTGATTATACAAACTTCGATATTCACGCTTCGACCGAAAACAAGGAAGTTGGACCAAAAAATTCTCATGCAGTTAATGGTGACTCAATTCATAAATTCAATCCTTGATTTCCTGGGCCAAGACAAGACCTCTGCAGATTTCATTACGTTTTTAAGTAGTTTTGTGCATAAAAAGAATTTTAAATATGTTTATTTCGCGTTTGTCTTCTTGCTACATGTAACGACTATAGCCTCAAGATGCTGGATGTGTGTATACACAAAAAGTTTATACAACAAAATCGTCAAAGTGTTCCCATTTAATCAGATGAATTTTCTTAAAATATCTCTGCTTTCTTGGCTCTTATCTGTATTAGTTGTATTGTTAATTGATATGCCGTTTATCATTATATCTATGTATATACCTGGATTCTATGGGAGCCAGAAGTTCAAAGAAAACCACAAAGTATTTTATCGTATATTGTGGGTTATTGATCGTATTTATTTCTTAGTGACGTGTGGTGTTTTATGTATTAATTTTGTCATATTCTGTAGAATATTTTACTGTATAATTAAGTCAAAAATAAGGAACGGAAAGGGAAGACAAGTTAGAAATGAATATGGTATATATTTTACTGATATTATTAAGATATGTGTCATCTCATTTCTCCTTCTTTGCATAACTAGTTTGCAAGATCTCTTGCCTGATATATTTTTAATTTATTATTCTATAAATTCAACAAATAACAGTTATATTGTTAATAGTGTGCAAGTGTCGAGTCATTCGAGAAAACTTTATTATTTAACTGCTATCAATTCTTATCAAGGTGTAGTTATATTTGTTATTTTTCTTATTGTTAATAGAATTAGTAAATGATTTTAAGACATACTAAGTGTAGGTTGTATGATCCAGTCAATGTATTAGTGCCATAAATACTAGGTTTATCATTTTTTTTTAAATATGCAAAGAATATCACAATATATCCTACATCTCTTAAAATGTCTTCGAATTACTAACGAAGCTTCAAAAAAATTGTTAAGCCTAAAGACTTAAAAAGAATAATATATAACAATTAGCGTTTCTTTATTATATATTTAACGATTGGCGAAGGTTTTATTAATATGTATAATAATATATAATAATATATATAATATTAAAGAAATTCTTAATCAGTTTTTCTTGCAAATATTTACATATGAATAGGAATTGTTTATTTTTCATCTCAATAATTCAAATAGGGAATCGATGAGTATTCGGACCAAAATCTAATATATATATTTAGATTTATTGATGTAGTCGCGTGTAATGTGTTTGATATTATAATACGTTTATATATGTGTGTGTGTATTATTTTTTTATCAAGCGGTGCTTTTTTCGAGTTTAGAACATTAATGAAATGGATACAAAATCAATTTCTTGATCTGACACAGTTTTTTCCCATGTGGGAATCGAAACCTTAACGTTCAGTGCAGTAGAAAACGGCGATTCCTCTCCTCAGTCCACTACGCCACCCGTCCAGGCAAATTACACTTATGAGTTCTATCTTATTGAGGTCGTTAGAAGTTTAAACGTTAACATTAAGAATAATAATACATAAATAAATATTTCGTACATCTAACACACAACGCCATCTAGTCCCAAGCTAGTCAGAGCTTGTGTTATGGGTACTAGACAACTGATATAAATACTTATACCTATACTTTTCTTTTTTTTTTGTAAATACATACATATTATGCATAGGAAACACCCAAACTCCGAAACAAATACTTGCAGGTCATACAAACATTTGGTCCGACCCGGGAATCTAATAAAATAATAAATATTTCAGACATCTAACACACAACGCCATCTAGTCCCAAGCTAAGCAAAGCTTGTGTTATGGGTACTAGACAACTGATATGAATACATATATACTTTCTTTTTTGTAAATACATACATATTATACATACATAGAGACCTCAAGCACAGCAGTCGCATGCGCTACCACTGCGCACCCAAGACAGAATCTTTTGCGTAAAAAATACCAACGAAGTTTCTCAAGTACGAGTATAACCTTCACAGGGTATTGTTGTTATAAATACATTATGTTTACATAGTGTAGTTCTTTCTGTATATGCTTCACACAATCTCACCAATGTTTCTACTGACTATCAACTTCATTCAATACCAGCATAATTGTGATGTTGAACAATGAATCAAAAGTTATTCATTTATCATGTACTAGCAAACTTGTTCTTTCCATACCATATCTGAATTAAAAATATTAATTGGGATGTAACTCTTTTTGTCTGTCTGTTATGCTTCCTATTTTCATCACGACGACGACTTGAAGACTCGGAAGACTTGATAATTGAAGACGATAAATACTTGCTATTGGCAGAAATAGCTGATCCGAGTGATCCGACTGATTGCCATTTCATCAAAAGAATATTATGTATATTATTTATTGCAATGTCACGGTCAAATACATAGTCGGAAGCTTATATCATACATATCCATTACTCATGTCCTATTTCAAGCCTCACACCAGACTCGTCGCCATAGTTCTCTAACTCGATTAGGTACAATACTAGACTGTTTCAATAACTGTGCGAACCAGTATGAGTACATATTTTTTTACTTTACGTTTCTAGTTGCGTGGTTGTTAGAATTTAATAATAAAAATAATAGTATTTATTACGGACTTTGTCTGTATTTGTTAGTTACAATCATCTTAACCTAGTGTTGATAAGATATAGGTATAAAAATACAGATACAGGTTGAGTTGAGTATAGTTGAGGCGTTGCATCCAGTGTGCTATCAATGCAGAGTCCTATCTGTCTGCGCGCACGCGTCTCAGTCAGAATAATAATGATCGCTGTAATAAATACCTAGGTTGTTCCAAAAATTGATAGCCACAGAATAAATACAATCTCTTCTTTTATGAAACTATTTTGGATTGATGACTAATTTAAACACAAAACTCCTATGTGTAGTTTTAAAAAAAAATGTTTAAAAATAATCTGTCACTCTATGTACATGCGGTATCTACCACAAATAATCTATTTCTAAAAAAATTTATCTCTGTCTCATTGGGCGTTACCAGCGGTTGTTGTTGAAAATGTAACACGGGTTGCGGCTGATTCTGAAAGCATACACTCAATATGGAACAAGTCACAATAGCACACCTATTTATGCACATACATTCTGAGCTATTTAAAACTAAAAGCTGTATTCACGTTTATCTAATTAAGTTAAAGAATGCGCTCGATACAGTTCCAGATATGGAGATCTATGTACCTATAGCTAGTAAATATGTTGTTGTTCTGACACCACACTGAATGGTATTATTCCTATTTTAGCAGTTGTTTTGTATAAAAAAACAGCCAAGTGCGTATCAGGCCACGCAGGGAATACGGTTCCGTAGTCACCCATAATGGTACGAGATTTAGATCTCGTACGTAGATTTAGAAGTTGGATTTTTTTTATTACTACGAATAATGATTACTTATTTTACAAGTTAGGTCTCTATAACTTTTGATCTAACAGAATTATCGAAGCCGAACAGTTTTCCTTCAAAGTTCATTACATAGATTACGATCATAATTTTTTTCTGATTTTTTTAGCCAGCTGTTTATCTTTTAGAGGGTGTGAAGGTCTTTGGGAGGAAGTGAATGAAGTTTTAAATTTCAATATTTACATATTAAAAATCGTCGTAGTCGTGGTAAGATATTGAGAAGGTCCCCAAAAAGTATTTTTCGTGATTTTATTTTAGCACTTTGTCCACATGTTAAATACATATATCAAAGTTTTGTCTTTCTAGCACTAACCGTTTAGAAAGTAAGCCGAGGACGGACGGACGGATGACGGTTCCGAAATGTGAACATCGGAACCCTAAAAAGGATACAATAAACTGCCAGTAATTTTTTTATTCATTACACTTTCAAGAAAAACAAATAAATTTATATTAATTATTTTTTCTCTGTCTTGCTATCTAATCTTTATTAAAATACACGAACAAGATACTATGAAATGAACTTAATTTTGTGTAATATACCCAATGCTATCGAGTCAGTCTATATAATCAAATTAAATTATTCAATTCAGTGATCCAGCAAGGAATTGAGATTTTATTGGCAATGAAGGCAGTACTCACTGCTTCAATTATTACAGTACTGAGATAAACTTTATATACTTGAGCGGGTTTATTGCGATTTAAGAGTTAGGTATATTAAGTTTTCCTTTTATTTAATTTGGAATATAGGTAATAATAGTTAATTAATACAATTCCATATAATATATTCATGAACGCGGAAACTGTTGCTAAGCATCGAATGGTTTGCGGAGAAAATGTTGATCGCTTGGTGTATTTTCATCATGTAAATATATGAATATTTAATTATGAGGAAACGAAACTACTTCTACATATAATGCAATAAATAAAGTGACTCCATATGATATTATGACCTACTCAAACACACACATACACACACACACACACACAGACACACACACACACAAACACACATTGCCATGAAGATCATTAAATTTCCTTGTATTGTTCTTTTTTATATACTCGTATATAAATATATAAGGAAAGCGATTACCGCCGCCCATGGACACCCGCAACACCAAAAGCGTCACAAGTGCGTTGCCGACCTTTGGGGGATGGGGAGAGGGAATGGGGGAGGGGTTGGGGTATGGGTCTCCGGTATCCTCACTCACTCGGTATCTTATTACACTCGGTATCGGTTCTATATTTTTTAATCATGTTTTACGTATATATAATTAAATAATTTATTTAAAAAATTCTGTACACATAAATAGCTAAGATAATTTGATGAATTGTATTATCCTAGAGGATTGGCGCTGATAGCCGAAATACGGTTACAGATGTTAACTTCACTAATTTGTTACAAAAATTGCTAACTCACTTATAATTTGTGCACTCTGCATATATTTGTGAAATAAACTATTATTATTATTATGTAAATTTCCTTGTAAGTGTGCTGGTGAACCATAATACCTATTTTATTTAGGTCAATGAAGGGTCAGTTTGATAAAGGGCCTACATTAGAGGCGAGTAAACGTGAACTTTCAGGCAGTCTTTCTGTCAAACAACTAATGGTTATCGTGTTGTTATCTCAGCGTACTTTCGACAAATATAAAGGTGAAAATTGTTTAGATCTCCGAATAGTATTGCCGTAATTTGCTTAATAAGTAAAACGTCTTAAGGGCATGCACTCTAAAGGAGAGAAATCTTTGTTGTTATGGCGGTATCAAAAGATTTGTCGGCAAAGTGTTTTTTTTATTATATAGAGGACAAACTAGCAGACGTATCGCCTGATGTTAAGGGATTACATCTGCCCATGGACACCCGCAACACCAGAGGCTTTACAAGTGCGTTGCCGGCCTTTTAGGAAGGAGTACGCTCTTTCCTTGAAGGTTTGAAGGTCGTATTGGTCCGGGAACACCCCAGGCGACAGCTCATTCCACAGTTTTACTGTGTGCCGCAGAAAGTTTCGGGAAAATCGCACAGTTGTGGACTGCCAACCATCTAGATGATGGGGATGAAACTAGTAGTCATAGTACACTGTTTGTTACGTGGTGGTTTATAAGTTGGTATATATTTATTCTAGATTTTTTAATGTTATGTTGAAATCTATGAACTATTGTATAATTGCATAACCACAGCACGCTTGCACTATAATTACATTTAAATTTTACACCAGTAACCGAAAATATTTTAAAAGTTTATAGCACTAAGGGATAGTTTCACCATTTGTAGATAAAATGCCTGATAGAGAATTTAGAACGGTCATATAAGAGGAATAGAAATGATCTGCCCCACGACGACACCGCAAGCAATGACATTTTATAGAGCACGAGGAAACAATGTCGAGATACAGACAAAAATCACTACTAATTAAATTAACATAATAATCGTCACACATTACGACAAAGAAGTTTGTGTGTATTACATATAATAACACCTGAAGCCTACCTAAATGTTTGTTGTTTAGATAAATCGTTGATCTTATAGTAGGCTTTCCTTATGACGTGATTTTTAACAGCAAGCTTGAATTTATTTACAGGAAGGTTGATTACATCTAAAGGAATTTAATTATAAAAACGTACACCAAGACCTTCGAACGACATCACATACATACTTACAACTGTATAATAACACCACCAATCAAATGCATGAACTCTCATATAACTCAAACATATTCCACGGTCGTAAGCTATTGTTATACCAACATTTTCTGCTAAATTCCATTACATGTATTCAATTCAATAAATTTAAAAGCTAAAAAAGAACTTTCTAGAGATTGTAACATGAAGATATGACGTCACATGCGCATATGCCGTAGCAATTAAGCAGTACCGTCCACGGCAACAATAGCGCTGCGAACAAAAAACGTAATTAAACCATTTTAATTGGCTTCAATGACTGAAACTTGTGCGAAACCGTTACTGTAAACACGGCTCATATATTTGAACGTTACTAAAAGAAACAAAATTTATATCCCCTTTAAATGTATTTGGAAATTATTTTAGAAAGAACTCTCTTTAAATATACGTACCTCTTTATATATGCTTATTTTTCTTCGTAATGTTCTTGTAACTCTACACACTTTTCCTGGGTATTCACAACTGCTGCAACAAGTGTTACCTTTACGTTGAGGTCTTGAGGGATTGCACAAACATTTATGATAGGGACACGACTAACACCAAGACTTATAAAAAACTATTTGTGGATTACACAAAGATCCTACCATCTTTATGCAGATTTTTAACGCAAGCAGTGGATGTCATTAATAGAGACTTACAGCAGATATGCAACTGGAGCACGGAATATGGAATAAGTGTAAGTGTAAACAAAGTATTGTCCGATCCTGGGGAGTAACGAGGATTTACAGGGTCCGTAATGAGTAATCCATGGTACTTTTAAGGTGGTATACAGAGCAAGTTAACGATAAGGAGATCAAGCTTCTCAAAAAGACAACCCTTGACAGAATATCTTGACGCCCTGAAACAAGGAAAGCTGACCCCACCTAAAGTGGGTAAAGACTAGGAATAAGACAGTGTTGTCCCATGTGGGAATCGAACCCATGACACTCAAATGCGGGATGTTCCTTTAAACCAATATGCCATCCGTGCAGTATATCCGTTATTGTACAATAATGCAGTGCTGCATTTTATTTTATTTTATAAATATCTACATTTACTTATAAGGATAGTGGGTTTTCCAAAAATAAAATGCCCAGGTCGAGTACTACCCTGTGATCAATTCTGTTTTTCAATTATTCAGCCAAATCTGTACAAAAACAATATCCTATATGAACTTTCTAAGTTTATCTCGCATCTTTTAACATTCTTTTTTATGTGTACTTCTAATTTTCTTATATTTTGACACTTAATACACCTTTAAATAGGCCGTTTAACTCCATACTTTTTCATACATTTTATATCAGATGTCTAGTACCCATAACACAAGCTCTGCTTAACTTGGGTCTAGATGGCGTTGTGTGTTAGATGTCCGGAATATTTATTTATTTATTATAATTGAATAAACCAACTACTGTTGCTAATTCAGTTGGTATGTCACTGAACTAATTTTTTTTTGAAATTCTCTTCTTTTAGTGAAGCGATGTCCTAATTGGTTTTGGATGTATGTATTTAGCTAACGTCTCCTTTTAGTTTGACATACCTATATAATTTTAGTCTATCTTTGACATTATAACATTATACATTTATAACGTAAGTAACACACATTTTTAGTTCAGTTTAAAGAGTTGCCACAAATATCTTTCTTTAAATATTTGAACTACCTAGAGGTTGCTTTAGTTAGGAATAAAATCGCCCTTTCCTTTAACATATCGTGGATCATTTTCGACATTGTGTTTCATAACATGACGATGCTCTATGCGTTTTGATAACTTTCCAAAATTGCATCTGCTGGCAGATGTTCCCAATGTCGTCAAAATACAATGTTTCGAAAGTCTGCCAAAAGTAACAATTGAATGAGTGTAGTTGAATAGACTCCGTATAACATGGTAGTGTGTGGAACCAAATTGTATTTTATAACGATCTTAAATACCTTTTTCGGATAAAGGTAGAAAAATAGTCTTTCTATAACTTTTTATATGTTATATAAATATGGATATAAATACTGAAATAAAAAAATGTATAAATACTTTTAAACTTGATGTTCAAAAACAGTATTTTTGAACTTATTTCTTCATTCTTTTTTCTTTTATTTTTCAAAGAAAACAACGCCCCCTAGGAATGATTCTTGTGTAGCGGGGGACTATACAAACATACACGAAACGGACACAAAGAACACCCAGACTCAGAACAACAATTTGTGGATCACACAAAGTGTTGTTCTATGTAGGATTTGAACCCACAACACTTGGCGAAGTAGGGAGCAGCGTGGCGTCCGCTTAACCACTAGGCCAAACGTGCAGTCAACTCGTTATTACAAAGATTCTCGCTTCAGTGGTTTTGAAGGGTCAGTTTCATCAGTCGCTGGTGAAGTTTTTGCTAGTTAGCTGCAATTACAACGTTATTTAACAGATTATTGTGTGAAATGTCCGAAATATTTATTTATACTTATACTATCTCACCCACGCAGCCTCGTTTACGTCTTCTATTGCCCGTAGCGTAAAAAAAAATCCCCCGTTTTGTAACATTCTTCAATGAAACTCCGCTCCTATTGGTCTTAGCGTCATGATATATAGCCGATTTTCCTCTATAAGTGGGCTATCTAACACTGAAAGAATTTTTGAAATTGAATCAGCTTCATATATTGGGATAGATTAATATATGTACATATGTCGGACATATATGTCTCTGTCCAAGGTTTATGAAACCGAAATCATCAAATGTAGTCATACGACAGATATTCTATCTGGGACTTTACCAGTAAGCGGTGGAATTGACTCTAACATACGATCTAAGTCGACTTAGGGCCGGTTTTTTAATGGCCAGATAAAACTTATCGGAGAAATAAACTATAAGACGGCAAAAATAAGGACACGTTACTACTGACACTTACTCTTACAAATAAAGTGTCCATAATTGTGCCGTCTTATAGTTTATTTCTCCGATAACTTTTATTTGGCCATTGAAAAACCGGCCCTTAGGGCACTTTTTTGTACATAGTGCCATAGGCTAACCTGTACACCTCTAGTAATTTAATACATACATGTCACCTCTTTAGGATAAAATCACGTGTCCATATGTCCGACCAGGTTTCGAAAGGCCACTAGAACAAGGGCATCAACTGACCTATTTTCACTATCGTTAGTTGTGGTTGAAATTTTGCGACAAAAGAAATTTAAACAGTCGATGAACTTTGTGTACTATTTTGTATTATACCTTTGGGAAACATATATATTGTACCATCTTGGAATATACTAAATAGCAGTACAATTGATGGTTTTATCGTAGTCTTTTCTTTCAGATAAGCAGGAGGGGACTATTATATATTAATACTTAGATGAGTAGCTAGAAATAACTAGAATATGATAAATACAGCTAGCAATCTAACAGTTTCCACTGTCTGTTCACATAAATCTTTTAAACTACTTTTTTTTATTATATATCGGACATACGAGCAGACGTATCGCCTGATGGTATATAGCGATTACCGCCGCCCATGGACACCATTTTCGATCATCATCTTGCAACACCAGATGCGTTACAAGTGCGTTGCCAGCCTTTAATGGTTTTTAATGCAGTTTTCAGCAATAGATAAAGTGATTCAAAGGGAAGGAAGTGTATGCATATTGTAGCAAATTCAAGAATTCCAAAGACTTCCGTGTCGGGCCGGGTCGCTAGTAGAGTATACAATTATTATAAATATACTTAATAATGCTTAAAGAGTTTTTGAAAGTAGTTAACAGATAAGGTTTCGAGTAGTTAAGAATATGTTTGAATTTAATGTGTGTGAATTCATCAAGGATTGACTGACACTATTAAAACGATAAAGTTATGATTCCACTCTTCCATTATCAGAATTAGATATAATTGATTGCGCACGTATAGCGTAATGATTTAAGCGGTCGTCATGCCATTTTCTAATGCACTGAGTGCTGTAGGTTCAAAGTCTACATGGAACAACATATTGTGTGATCCACAAAGTTTTGTTCTAAGTCTAAGTAACTAATAAAATTATAAAATGCAATTAAAAATCTATGAAAGTTGGTTCATGGAAAAAGTGTAAGAAAGCTGTTTGTGATTGTGATCTGCTAAATATTAATTTAAAAAAAATACGGCCATCGAAGTGGGCACGAGTTACTTAGTTTAAAATATAAGAGTAGTGATATAAAAAATACTTGTAATAACATGTAACAGTGTCCAATGTTTGATTGCTTCGTGGACATAGACTTGCAGTTGTGCATCACCGCTTTAGTGCGTACTTTTTACCACTCCAAGGGACGTTTACCATCGATTACTAATTTCACTCGTCCTGACAGAGCGTAAGACGATATCTCATTGAAAGCGTCTCATCTAAACTTGAAAACATTACGGACATAATGAGTACTTACCTACTACCGAAACATGCTTTAACTTTACCATGTTTCAATCTATACTAATATTATAAAGAGGAAATGTTTGTATGTACGTATGTTTGTAACGAATTGGTTCAAAAAGAACTGGACAGATTTTAAAAATTCTTTCACCATTTGAATGTTACATTATCACTGATTAATATAGGCTATTTTAATTGTAAGAAAAATAAAAACATTATGTTAAATAATAACTGCAGGTAATACCGCGAGGTTCAACTAGTTAGTATGTTATAGAGGAACTTTAGAAATCAGAAATAGAAGATATAAACATAACCCCTTATTGCCTTTAGTTAAGTTTGAAATATATCACACATTTATATTGGTCGTTCGTGTGTGTGCTGTGTCTAGCACGATTCCACGTAACAGGCGCAACGTTATCAGCTGTTATATTATCAGACAAATAACCACGTTCCGTGACCGCAGTAGTATCACCCGGATGTATATAATATATATGTATAGGTAATGTACATACTATATATTTTTACTTCTGTCTTTGAAGGCAATAAATTGTTTGTACTGTTTTTTATAAGAAAACGCTAATACAGGTAATTAAAAAAGTAAGCCGTCTGTGTAATTGTTAGTAATTCTTCAATTCGTGAACCCGTCTGATTATCGCGATATATGAGTACTAGGCCAAAACCTAATTTCTTAGAAAAGACCTATGTCCAGCTTTGGACTATTCAAGGCATTGATGACATTTACATTTCGTTTTAAACCCCAAATAATAATAATAACGTTTATTTCGCAAAAAAGTTACTTTTTTCCTTCAAAACTTAGATATAATAGATTAGAAAGAATGTTACAGAAAAAGAAAAACTAAATAATTTGTACATGGCTGGTCCTCAAGCTAAGCAAGGCCTGTGTTTTGAGAACCAGTGTGTTTCGTTATGCTGATCGCTGCTAGTGACAAAATTTGCTTTCTATATCTATTGCTTCGTTGTGCTTGTTAACATGTGTGTAAGTGTGGGTATATATCTGTGTGTGTGTTTTTGTGTATGTAAGTTTTTGCCATTGATATTGTCCAGTTTACGATTTTTTTCTCTAGTCTGGAATCTAGTCGAGAATAACTTAGTAAATTAATAAAATAAGACTAAATGTATAAGAATATAGTCGTTAATACTGAAAAGACTCCTAAAATGGCTAGATTACTAGATATATTTCGAAAATTGCAGTAAAAAGTACATACAAACATATAGTAACGCCTGATTCCCAGAGGAGTAGGCAGAGACAACTGATCCCCACTTACTACGGTCCTGACTCACACACCTCTTTTGCTTCGTCAACATCAAACGCTGCTTGCATGCTCGTCGGTTCCTGGTGCTCTAATTAGTATTATGTTTTATTCTGATGGATGAGCTATATTACTGTAAAGTTTTATATAAATCCATTTAATAGTTTTATCATAAAGGGGAAAAAACTATTTTAGTGCAGTGTAATATAAGAACAAAACAAACAGACTCTCCTCAATTAATTAGAGACAATAAGAAAAGTGTTAATGAACACAATCTTATTATAGTTTTGTTTTATTAATTTAGATCAAAGTGAAATTACTCATTAGTCAGTAGACTAGATCGTCGTAATAGCAAGAAAAAAATAATAAAGGGGAAAATCAGCCATGCTCGCAAACTTTCACATTTACAATATTAAGTAGAATAGGATAATTACGTAAGTATCGTGAAGTGGACATAAAAGTTGAATTGTAGTTGAAATTGTAAAAAGATAATGTGAGAAATATAGAAAACAGCGGCATGTCATGACATCATGCGTAGTAAAAAAATCCAAATTAAAATGAGACGAAGCAGTTGGTTTTTTCGAACCAACGTAAAAACCAGATTCCGTAATAAATAGTTCCTCGTAGTTTACTCTACTGAATGATACATTAATATATCGAATAATAAGCAATGCCGTCAAAAACATAACTGGGAAAAAAACCCAAGTCTCGCCACTTAGTTCTTCTACCGTAAAAAAGAGATAACGATTTTACATAAAGATTAACTTTGACATTAACAAAGAATGGGCTTTAAATTCGTTGTTGGTATTCAAGAAGTAGAAGATACTTGAAAGGAAAAAAGCAGGAGTATCTACAACAAGAAATGAGATGCTAGAAAAAATATAACTTGTAACGAAAACAAGTTTCGCCAATAAATTCTTTTATCGTAAAAAAAGCGAGATCTATGTAATACCAAGTCCAATAAAGAGATTGACTTGACCATCGCATGAAAACAGAATGTATCTCGCAAGTAATACATATTATATTAAATTAGATTGCTTAGTGCAATTTAATACTTTGCGGAATTTTTGTACAAAGTTATATTTGCAGTTGGTGTATCTTGAAAACTGGACCGAAATTGCAAAATATTTTAGCTTTTCCTTGATTTTAAACACTAACTACTACTTGTATTCTAAATTAAAACATCTATATCTGTTTGAAGTGCCTTAGAGTTTTGATGATCTGTCAATAAGTCACTCAGAGTGAGTGACACCTTAATTTTGTCACCGTAATTGAAGAATTTGACTAGTTGCAATTCTTAAACTACGGGTCAAATTGAATTAAATTTGAAATAAACTGTGTTTATACAATACCTGTTTGGTTACTAATAGTTCAGGCTTCTAAATTTTATCCACAATGATGTTATAGGGGGTCGAAAATGGCTTGAACTACTTCGAGAAAAAGGATGGAAAGACAGTGCCGTTTTTTTGATTGCTTGACTTGACGGGGACACTGCTGTGCCCCCGGATTAAATCTAGTGGTTTTCTGGCATCAAACTAGGGGACAGGTTAATAGATGGTATGTGCTGCCTTGGACACCTGAGAGTCAAGTGAATTGTTGTCTTTTGAGCGCAAAAGGAACATATATTTCTTTACCAGTTTTTTTGGGTCGCGGTAATACTCTGACCAAAGCGGTGCATATGCATTTAATAAGAACTTTAATTACATTCAGAGGTTACATAAGGCCGGTTTAGAAATATCTCCTCTCCTATTTGTGAGGCTTATGCAAAACTAACTGACCTGCACAACTTCGCCTATATTTCCTATTGATCATATCGTGATGTTATCTATACAGCTTGAACAAATTTGTTTCCTATAAAAAGGTTATACCAAGCCTACCTTAAAAATATTATAACGAAGTTTTTTTAAGAACATTTAAAGGGGTACAAATTAATTTTGCGACACTTTAACTGTTCACGCGCACACTATGAAAGATATCAAAAGTAATAATTGTCCCCCGTATTTGAAACATTTTTAAACGATACTCCACTCCTATTAGTCGTAGCGTCATGATAAAAATTAAAGTTTGCCTGACGATGGAATTTCCACAACTTTATATATATTAACTTATGTTACTTTGTTTATAGTATTTTATTTAGTTATTCATTTATATTGTTTATAGTATAACGCAAGATTTTGGTTACATTAACCTTTAAGTGCCCTTCTCTACAGATCTTAGAATTAGTCGAATTGAGTCGGTAACTTTATTCACTCGGAGAAAACGAGAGAAATGGTCAACACTAATTTTCCGTGAGAACATGCTATTACTCTAACTAATTGAGCCAACCCTTATGTACCGAAACATGTCTTTCCAACGGTTATTTGTCTAAAAATTGTTCATGTGTACTGTATACATTTGCTAACATCAATACTTTTACCCGTACTTGAAGGAATCAAAATGTACCTAAGTGTTAATGTATACCTACGTACAATATTTATTATTTCATAGTAACGTTGCGACACAGAATTGTACTTTTCAATTCGAACTAAAGCGATCATGCTGCGAGTCACGTACGATATTGTAAACAAAGCGCTCTATTTCCTCACCAAACTACCTCGCATGTTTCATCTAACGACAATCCACTCTTTAGCACTGAAAACTTAGGTTAGAGATTCGATTATAAAACTCTTTTATGAGATAAACAGAATTCAATTTTTATAAAGACATCCTATAGCGAAAACTGAACTTACAAGTTAAGTATACTGTGTATACAAATATTATAAAGCTGAAAAGTTAATTTGTTTGTTTGGTTGAGAGCTGATCTTGGAAACTACAGGTCCGACTTGCGATTCTACTATCTCACCTCAGTCGCGGTTAAACAAATGATCTACTGCAAAGGAGTGAATATGTTTCATCATCAGCCCGTTGCAGTCCACTACTAGACACAAGCCTCTACCAAGGCACACCTCAGAGCCCGGTCTGTTGCTTTCTGCTTTCAGTCACTGCCAGCTCTCTTACATAAGTCGTCCCGCCATCTGAATATGTTTGTTTACAAATAATATGTATGTATTAAACTGTTTACTAAAGGATAGACTGCACATTTGCTAATTTTTATGCATAGTAAAGCAAAATTAATAACAAAAATGTATATTACATTTGAATTGAGAACCTTTTTCTTTTTTTCAAGTTTGTTGAAAAGGATTTCCAATTTCTCCGATTTGACTATTTATTTTTATCAAACGCGAAAAGTTTCGTGTTTCCCACGCTATGAGGGGTTGGTTTTCCCATTAACACTTTACGAATTTATTTCCTAAAACAATAACAGAATAAATTGCGTCTTCGTATGTTGTATGAAAAAATAAATATTATATAATCTTCAGTGTGAAATTTTCTAGATAATAATGATGTTAGAACCTTCTGCGTTGTCTAGGCCACTAGTATGTAATATATACGATTTTATAACAAATATTATCTTATTTTTCAGGTAAGAACACACTATATCTTAAAGGAATCGAATAGGTAAGTAACGTATGTCAAATTATAAATTGGAATGTTAACTCCTTTAGGCAATTACTCAAGTAGAAAGAAACAGCCGTACTGAGAATTTTGCTACATCTCTTTCTTCTTGTATTACCCAAACATAAACGTACGTAAAATCTACAAGCAAAGTGGAGGTGGCAGAAGCTGCAAGTGCTGCAACTACGAGATTCAAAAACAGTCATTTTAGGAACAAGTAGCATTTTTTTTTGCTTTTTAACATGTATCGTACGCGCAAAAACTACAAAGTATATCATACCCTGCCCGTAACTTGCCCGTGTCAAGCAACACCCATATACTTCCATTACCCCTTAAGGGGTAGTTTAAAACGCATTTTACGTCCATTATAAAAGTACTTTTGTGTAATAGAAATTAAGCCTATTGAAACGACAATTTGTAAAAACTGTTTTCATATCTATCTAATAGGTACCTTTTAATGAGCAATTCTTGTTTATAATATAATCGGCTTCATTATCTTGAAAATTTAGTATGCAGGGATTTTCTGGGGATACACATCGGTCTAGCTAGAATTCATTTTTAGAAAATGTACCAATGAAAAAAGGGGAAAGCTCGGTCGTCCGGTGGTGCTATTTGTACGAATATTATCAGTATCACCGAAGCAAAGCCTTCATATTTGCGAGCTTAATATTCTCTGGATATACATATTTTATTACAAATTTACAGACTCAATTAAAATGAATACTTGCTATATCCGAGAACAGCGCGTGTAATTTCGAAAGCGCTGTTGTGCCATATATTGTACGAGTATCTACGTAATCGTGTGACATAATAACATTATACGTTTGATATCTAATGGCGAGTGTACACTGTACTGCAATTTCAGATTATATGAGAGGTAATAGGACAAAGTCTTTAAGCACTTATTAGGTATATTCATTAAATAATATTTATTTAGACAACTCCCGCGTAAGAATATACATCCTGTGTAGCAAGGTACTCCCAGACTCAGAAAAATAATTTGTAGATCACACAAAGTGTTGACTCATGTGGGATTTAAACCCACAACACTTGGCGTAGTAGAAAACGGCGTGGCGAAGGCTCAAACCACTAGGCCAACGTGCGGTCAGAATTGAAGTCGTTACAGTTATTTAATTGTTAGAGTAATGTATACAACTCTAGAGGCAGTGCATATGCCGCTTTTTGAGTGCTTACTCATCCCAGAATAGAAGGGGAGTGAAGGTTGTTCTCCAGTGACCTTACTCGGGGGAAAGCAAAGAAAAATTGGTTAAAACCGGTTTCTTACTGATTCAACTGATTATCATTAAACTAGGCATGCTTTGCCCTAAGTACAGAAACTGATGTAGGGGAGAATTCATCTAAATGAAAATACTGAAGGACTGAAAGGATACACTAGGGTGACTTTATAAATAAAAGGTAACTACATAAATTGTAGGAAATTTTCTTAATTTAATTTATTACTCATTTTTATCGTAAAATAAGTCGGAACAGAGTTATTTATTCTTAAAAAACTATTTTTAAGCGCCATTTTTTCAATATGGCGCCGCGAGTGGCAAATATACGAGGTGGCAAAGTGAAAATTCGAAAAGAACATGTCGAAATCCCTAAAACAGCGATTTTGAAAACTACCGAAAACTTGCCCGGTAACCCCCTTTTTGAGCACTAAACGACTGTTCTTTTTTTGAACTCGGTTAAAAAGGGTATTCAAATCTCGTTCTCTCTGTTCTTTTTTGAAACTCGCTAAAAGTTTTGTGATTACCTACCATAGCTATAGGGGTTGGTTTTTCCATTATCGCGGTGGTAGTCGCTTATCATCGGTAACCTGTCTGCTCGTTTGCTTCTCTGCATCATAAAGAAAACTTTTCTTCAGTGTTATCTGAAAAAGAAATTCGCAGTTAGTGTTCATTCATCTCTTAATCTTCTAAAGTTTGGGAAAAATACCATTAAAACCATTGAGAATTCAACGAAAATGATGAATGTATTATTCATCATTTATGTATAATAAGACCGGAGCACTAGTGAAGAATGTTTAAAAAACGGGGGAAAATTTTCACGCTACGGGCAATATAAGACGCAATCGAGGTTGCGTGGGTCAGCTAGTTACATATATGTATAACAATTGCTTGTTTAAAAGTATTAGATGAATGTCTTAATCCAAGTTACAATATAATATATGGTCTAAAACCACTAGATATTTAATATACTTTTGTATAATAACTTCTTAAACAGCCAAATAGTTCTAAAACTATTAAAATTTAACTGTGCCCATATTACATCGTACATTTCAACATCAACGCCACCTGTTAATTAAAACATAAGTGCGTTTATATTAAAACTTGATATTACGGTTGACTTAATTCTCTATTTTAACACAAAAGGTTATTAAAGCTTTTATTAGTAGTACCCCATAAAAGTTATCAGCTATATAATAACAGCAGTCGTTACTTTAGTCAGCTCGCACCTTTAGAATTTATAATCTAGTATGGTTGTGTTTATGTCTTTTATATGAATAATACAAATTATAATTATTAGAGCCAGTTTCGCCAGTTCCTAATAATGTTTAAGATATTCATCTGCCAAATAACAACACTTGTAACAGTTAAAAGTTTCTATTCAAGACTTATTAAACAGAAATCTTTAGAACAATTATTTGACAGATTAGGTAGATGGATGGATGACTGCCTCGTTGGTCTAGTGGTCACTGTAAGCGACTGCCGATCAAGAGATCTCGGTCTCGATGCCCGGTTCGGACTGCTGTTGGGTTTTCCTTACGAGAATTTTTTAATAGCGGTGGTATGGTAGATGGCGTTGTTTCCCGATGGCGGTGTTTCCGTCCCGTGCCTCGGAGAGCACATTAAACCGTCGGTCCCGGTTATTCATAATAACCGGGACCGACGGTTTAATGTGCTCATCTATGGACACACATACATCTATGGCAATCGTTATTGGGAAGTCAGTGCCCTCAAATATACTGAGATCTAGTTCAACTTTCGAATTCAGTTCACCCTCAGGCTTGAAGAGGTCAGATGCCAGTCGTTCCGTGGAAATATATATATATATGAGTGTATCGATTTTCTTTGTTTGTTTCTTTAGTAGCTATTGACGAGGTTCAATCTCAGCAAATGTCAAAATAAAATGTTTTAATACCTTCAACCGATAGTGTTATCACTTACTGATAAACTACATCCATCTAACTTCTACTACCTTCTTCCCAGTCTTTATTATTCCCAAAATTATTTGGGGTAGGCTACTAGTTCAACCGGTTTTGACTGAATATCAGTTTTTCCACGGAAGATATATATATATATATAAGAAAACTAGCAGCCCGCGTGTATGTTAGTTATCGCGGCAAAGAGTATTCGACGTAAAAATAATCATCTACATGCCAAATTTCATTGAACTTGGTGTAACGGTTTTGGCGTGAAAGCGTAACAACCAGACAGAGTTATATGTATGGACGACACTCACAAGTAATGTGGCTTTCTATTGGTAAAAGAATTTTCAAAATCTGTTCAGTAGATCCAGAGGTTACCCCTACAATTCTATAAACTTTACCTCTATAATATTAGTATACGAGTAGGTAAATCTCATATATATATAAATATACAAGCTGACCCACGCAACCTACGCTACGGGCAATAGAAGACCCAAACGACGTCTTCTATTGCCCGTAGCGAGAAAAAATTTCCCCGTTTATGAAACATTCTTCATTGGCGCTCTGCTCCTATTAGTATGAGCGAGATGATATATAGCCTATAGCCTTCCTCGATAAATGGACTATCCAACACTAAAAAAAATCGGACCAGCGGTTCCTGAGATTAGCGCGTTCAAACAAACAAACAATCTCTTCAGCTTTATAACCAACTGCCTCGTTGCGGTTGACGTATGCGACTGCCGATCAAGAGGTCTCAGGTTCGAATTCCGGGTCGGGCCTAAAAGTGTTATTGAGGTTTTCTGATTATGGAAATACTTAATAACAACTCGGAGTTCGGAAGTTGGGGTCTGAACCTCCGTGCCTCTTAAAGTACGTAAAGCTTTCGGTCCTGCGCCTGATCTCTCCCCGATTGTGTCGGTTAACTGTCTCATCGGATTATGAGAGAGAGGGAAAAGAGAGTGCACCGTCTCCGTCTCCGTTGAGACTGGCCGCCGTAGACGTTATCGGCTTGGAGAACATTATATTATCCCCAAAGAGATAGGTAAAACTTATTTCACATCTATTATATACTCGTATTATATAGATTTTAATAAAAAAAATAATTAAAACAGAAGTTTGAAAGTTTGAGATTTGAAAAAGCTGTATTAAAAATTTACTGTGCAAGATAGAAAAGTATTTGTAACATACAGGTATTATGTATATTTTAACAATTCAAAGAAGCTTATAAATTCAAATAGTTATCCATTAAATTTATGATGTCAGTCTCGTTGTGGTCGTAATTCTCCTGCTTTTCCAAATAAGACGGTTTCGATCATAGCTTCATTAAAAATAAGTAGATGGCGTTACTGTTTAGATCCTACTCTAATTATAGTAATTGAATTAAGAAAGGACAACATTAGTACAATCGGCTATTCGGCTTATAATTAATCATTTTTCCCTTAAAATGAGTTAACCGCGTGACACTCGTCGCAGTTAAAAATCTGATTGAAGTCCCAGGTCACCCTTATTATAAGACATCCCAGCTTTTAAAAAGACTTCAAAAAAAAGGCAATTCTCAATTCGATTGATTTTTTTATAGGGTAGGGGGCAAACGAGCAGACGTATCGTCTCATGGTAAGCGATTCCCGCCGTCCATGGACACCCACCCGCAACAACAAAGGCGTCACAAGTGCGTTGCCAGCCTTTGGGGGATGGGGGAAAACTCTCGGTTAAACAAGCGTAAGCGCTATTTCACATCGGTTTAGATAGAGGAAAATTTGGACTGCAACAGCTTTTAATAGTCCACTACTGTACATAGGCCTCTACAACACTACACTATCTACAAACTGTATCAGCTTATTTATCTTAACTACAGATAGTATAATCACTATTGCAATATAGTCTATTCGCATATCTGTAAGTGTTTCTTTGTAAATTTACCTAAACATTATATAATGACATCATTAAGTTTATCACTATTCCAAGAAACCATAGTATTAGTGCCTAATTGGTTCAAAGTAGCAATGTGTGCCCTAGAATGTTACTTCAACCAAGGAAACGAAAATCGCTTGTAACAATAACAAACTTTAATATCTTAAATCCATTATGAAAATAATTACTTCAACACTTTGTAACGCATTAAAGCAAAGTCTACATTAACAATTTAAATAATTTCAGGTATCCCTATTGAAAAATATGTGTGTTATTTTCATTAAATTTATCCTTCAAAAATAAATGACATTACACTACCCCAGACACTTTTTGGTCTCGCATGTTTTTGAAGAAACAACTATCTTGAATTCAATCAACGAATGATGTCGAAACAAATTACTGTTATAGCACCTATTCATATTTTCTGTACCCATGACCCGACCCTCAGCAAATATTTCTGGACTCGTACCAAACTTTCGTTCTAATGATCTTATCTGTTTGTACTTATTTATAAATAGAATCAATTATCAGTGGTATTCCACGGTAATGAACTATGCATCGTTAATTCAACCGCAACGATAAATACATAAATCATTTAACCTTAGAGCCAACTCCAGCTGCGTACATCTAATTGATAAACTAATTTAAAGAACAAAGATATCTGTTACCACATTTAAAACCAAGATGTCGCCACCTATTAAAGGTACATGGCTGCATAGCAACGATATAAATACTCGTAATTTACTTAGCCTATGCATACACGTAACGAATGCTAAACATTTTGATAAATTACATGAAAATGTACAATATTAAGTAGAAAGTTGATGATTAAGAATATAACAACGCAATTCATATGGCACACCGCCCATAAACATCGCTCAATGATGTTAAAAACCGAAGGCTTACCTTGATGCGATGCCAAGGAGCGTTTATTTTTGTAGCGAAAGTCTGCGCTCGCGCGCACTCGGGGAAAAGAGCCGTTAGCCGAACGCCCGCCGGAAATTGCCGAGCGCACCCGAGCGACACTGCGTGGGAATGCAGTACAGCGAATGTGATTTTATATTAGTTTTATAATTTTCTATACAATTGAAGAATTCAAACCGTGTTTTCTTCACATTTATTTAAATGTCATCCTAGAAATTTAAATATAATTAAAAAAGTACAATCCTAAAAAGGTAAATTGATACGAAAATTGAGCTAAAATTGTGCATGTTCGTTGTCACATAGGGTTTATTGCTGTCACTGTCTATTTACGCTATCTCACGGAAGACGAGTAACCCCTCGGTTGACGAGCGGCCGTTTTTTTCTCTTTTTATTATTATTAACTCTGTCGAGCCATACATGAGGCGTGCGCTACGTATTGGTTCTTGGACGAACTGTTCACTTATAAAGACTGACATGTTTTGAATTCAAATGCATCATTAAGCGAACTCTATGCGATTTTTGCATTAGCTGTTATGCAGCTCGTGCAAGAATTACCAGTTATTTGTTGAGTGAGTTAGGTACGTGGTTGAACGATTTAAATTGCGTTTATGGTATTTTTAGTGAAACACCATGCATTTAGCAACACATAAGGGGAAGTTTATACACACGTAATTGATGTCACTAATTATTTTAGGCAAGGTTTTTCAGTTGCATCTTTATTATGAGTTTGTTATTAAATTTCTTTCGAGTTTGTCTTTTGTATGTGATGCAAAATTCTCTTATATGCTAGTTGTTTCTTTGTCTGTGTGGTATAACACCCTCAGCCAAATAGCATTACTATTGGTTGCCTGTTATGTCATTTCAGTTAGAATATTTCTTGCAAATTGTTTTTAGTATAGTAGTAACACAAACGCAGGAGTTTAATGCATATTTGTTACTATTAAGTTATGAAAATCATCATATAAATGTATAAATAGAAATTGTTGAGCCAATTTTTTATAAATTTCAGATAAATTAATTTTATACTAGTGGTCGCCCAGTGGTCGAAACTCAACCATAAATCATTGTATTCTTTGTTTTGCTTATCTGCTTTTTGCTTTACATATCAAAATATGCATGGATAAAATTGGATTTTGATTGTGTAAATTTAACATACAAATTCAAGTATAAAACGAAAGTGCTATGTGTAAATTTAATATTTATTTATAAACAATTATAAAAAGCTATCAAATAAATCAAGTGATGTATTTTTGTCCAGTCAAATTTGGATAATTTAATATAATCGTGTGAATTGTGTGTCATGTTGTTTGTGGTCTATGCTGTATTGGCACTGCTCCGACCGATTTTAATGTATTTTTATATTTAGTGAGTATGAGAAATAGATCATAAAATAGGTCTTATTTGTACCCCACATTTTTTAGATTTTATAATTACCACATTTTATAATTATACTTTAATTGTTTTAGTAACGATTTCAGGACTAACTCGTTGCAATATTTCATGTTTGCGTTAGGTAGATCTATACAATTTTAGTAATAGCGTCCTCTCTTATTCAAATAACTTCAATGGAGGCCTGGAAGTCTCAACTTACTTCATATATCATATTAATATCTTTTAGTAGTCCATTGCTGGATATAGACGTGGGAGAGCCACGCTTCGGCATGAATGGGCCAACTCGACCGGAGTAATACCACGGCCTTACAGAATACCGGTGTGAAATAGCGCTTGCACTGTGTTTCACCGAGTGAGTAAGGATACCGGCGACCCATACCTCATCCCCTCCCCCATCCCCCAAAGGCCGGAAACGCACTTCTGACGCCTATGGTGTTGCGGGTGTCCATGGGCGGCGGTAATCGCTTACCATCAGGCGATACGTCTCCTCGTTTGAGAACTGCCTTCTTTTTAAAAATAAATCTCCTTAGAAATAAGGTTTTGACCTACTAATCCCCGCGGGTCAGGCGGCTTTCTTTCATGTTTTCGTTCTCATTGCAGTGCTATTATCGTAAACAATTTACTCCTCTGTAGGTTCTTTTGACATCCAGGAGATGAATTATTTGGGTGACACTCCGCGTTCTTAATTCGTCATCACGCGGTCGTCAGTTCTCTCACAAATGATTAATTTATTGTCAAAATTCTTGTCTTGTATATGTTATCTGGTGACATGGTGTAATTTGGAAATGAAACAAACGGTTTTATATAATTATTATTATCTGTCATCTCATCTTAGCGGAAGACGTCCACTGTTGGACATGCAGCAGGTCTATCTAACGTTCGCCATTACAATCAGTCCTGTGTTCACATTCAACGGTTTCTTGCTTCTATATCACTACCATCAAAAAATTGAAAAATAATTATTATGTTACTTCTATCTGTACCTGTGCTGATAAATAATTAAAGCTGGCATAATTAATTAAATAGTTAACATACAATGTAAACGATTTAATTAATAACTTCCCAAGGCGTTATAATACGTTGGTGATGTAGGGTGGACATCCTTCTACAATTTCATCCGGTTCTTCATTACAGGTTGATTGGTATCTTAAGTGGTCGTTATGATCAGTGTACCGAGACGTAGGGGTTAGCTACTATAATACTTCAACGATATTATACTACTGCCATTTTCGTTTATAAGTATTTAGCTGATTGGTTTTGGTTACTCGTTAACTAAATGTTTTAAAGAAAATTTTGAAGGTTTGATTTTGGTCAGTGCGAAAAATTCATTGAAATGAGTACGCAAGCTTTGCATTACAACCAAACAAAGGTTTAATTGTCGAAACACCATGTAGTTTCTTAATTATTTTATTAAATTATTTTAAATATTTTCACCCACATAACTTTGTCTGCGTTTGGGTTTTATCGTGACGCAAATTATCCTATTTAAGGAATGCCAGTAAAACACACATTTAAAAAAGGGAAAATCGGTTATATAGTTACGGATTTCATCATGAGCAATAACGTGACACGAGAATGATTTATAAAGGACAAATACCCCATACATTTGTTAGATTTTATTAAATTAAAGGAAATATAAATTGTTCTGTTATACAAAACTTATTTGAGAGTATTTTATTTAGGACTCAAAGAATACACAAAGACAATTGATCATATATCATATATGATACCAACTGCACGGTTGGCCGAGTGGTTTCAGCGGTCGCCATGCCGCTTGCTACTGCGCCAAGTGTCGTGGGTTCAAATCCCACGCGGTACAACACTTTGTGTGATCCACGAATTGTTGTCCCGAGTCTGGATGTTCTTTGTGTCCGTTTCATGTATGTTTGTAAAAGTCCCCCACGACACAGGATGTTTATTCCCAATATGGGCGTTGTCTATTAAAAAAAAAAATAAAAAGAAAATATATTATAGACATAAACTATAGACTAATTCTCGGGTTAAATTTTCTAATTTCAACAGTTTTCTATTATTACCGTTTACGTTTGTATAATGTCAACTTCATCTCAGACGAAATAGCGGTTCTAGTTGCCTAAAACTAGTAGTTGCGTCTTCTATTGAATTGTTAGGACCGTTTTTCAGTATCCATATAAAATGACTTATCTCCAATTTGAACTAGAGATAGGTTATTGGAAACGGTGTGAATTAACTTTAAAAAGAGTATTTTTTCTTTCTTGTGACAATTAAAACTGATCCTGCGTATCAATACACCTTCCTACTCCTAACTCCTAAGAGCGTACTCCTTCCTAAAAGGCCGGCAACGCACTTGTGACGCCTCTGGTGTTGCGGGTGTCCATGGGCGACGGTAATCGCTTACCATCAGGCGATATGTCTGCTCGTTTGCCCCCTATATAATAAAAAAAAGTATTATGAAACTGTTTGAAAAACTGGATAGATACACACATGTTTAATCATGCCACTATCCAGTTTTTCAAACAGTTTCATTTCAAAGATTTTCCATATTTTCGTACTTTTTAAACTCATCGTCATCATTGAAAAAGTTGTACGGACATAAAATGAAACATTAATGCCAAATGCCGATACGTAATAAATAAAAATAATAAAAAAAGTATATTCATAAAGCTATTATGTACTTACTATTTGAAAACTAAGTTAGTATGCTCATTAAACAAAATTTAAACAGATGTAATATTTTCTTTGTGTTAACAGTGTTCGTCTCACTGATACCAACTGCCGCCTTCTCTAGGTAAAACTGGAGATAGTCTATATACACATATATATATTTTTTCAATATGAATGATTTAATACTTTTTTTTATTATATAGGGGGCAAACGAGCAGACATAAGTAAAAGTAGTCTTCTTCCTAGCCTTTATTATTCCCAATATTATTTAGGGTCGGCTACCAGTTCAACCGATTTTACCTGAATATCAGTTTTTACACAGAGCGACTGGCATCTGACCTCCGCAACCCTGAGGGCGAATTGAATTCGAAGGTTGAACTAGTTGTCAGTATATTTGAGGGCACTGACTTCCCAATAACGATTGCCATAGCTGTTCATGACAACCGGGACCGACGGTTTAACATGCCCTCCGAAGCACGGGCGGGAAACACCGCCATCTTCCATACTCCGGGCTGCTATTAAGAATTTCTTGTAGGAAAAACCCAACAGCAGTCCGACCCGGGAACCCATCATTGAAAAAGTAGTACGGACATAAAATGAAACATTCAAAACATTAAAATGAAACTTCTACACTAGTCTAGTTTTTGTTATCGGTCATTGAAATCTTATCACAATCTCACGTCTTCGAAATCCTTGAGTCTGTTCATAGTATAAAATGAAGTCGCTCCCGCTCTTTGTTCGCTTAAGTCTGATGGACTTAACGGATTTTAATGCAGTTTTCTGCAATAGATAGAGTGATTCAAGAGGAAGAATTATATGTGAAAGAGGATCAAGTTATAGTTGAGGAAATTCGATAATTTCTGAGACTTCCGTGCGAAGCCAGCTCGGATCGCTATTCTATACTAATATTATAAAACTAAAGAGTTTGTTTGTTTGAACGCGCTAATCTCAGGAACCGCGGATTCGATTTGAAAAAATCTTTCAATGTTGGATAGTCCATTTATCGAGGAAGACTATAGGCTATATATCATCACGCTAATACTAATAGGAGCGGAGCACCAATGAAGAATGTTTAAAAAACGGGGGGAAATTTTCACGTTTCAATAGAAAACGCAAACAAGGTTGCGTGGGTCAGCTAGTTATTTATAAACTTTATAATACTAAAATATTTTTGTTTGTTGGTAAAAATAGTTGAATTTATTTTCTGTCACTACTAAGTGACTGATGTCCTAACAGTGGTCTGTTAAAGGTAAATATATAAAAATAAGAAAGTTTTGCTGAACTAATAGTACGAATGTAAAGAAACTTACGATTTGTACTAGCTCAAACCACATTATGTTCCTTCAGATAGCTTCAAATTTTACAATAATCATAAAATAAAATAAAAATTGTTTATTGGCGTATAATATTCTCATATTAATGTATTAAAGTTACCAAGAGTTTTTTAACATAGAAACTATATAGTAGATACTGAAACCCTAACTAGGTTGGAGGCTGGTATCTTTAGAGCCAGTGTTAAAAATCAAATTTATTTTACTTTAATGAGATGACTGAGTAGCCCGATGCTCAAGCGAGTTAGGAAGTCAATTTATAAATTTACATTTCTGACGTGCTTGAACCGCAGAACTAATAACCGTTGGGGAATACAGGTTCTTGAGTGGAGACCGCGTCTCGGCAAACGTAGTGTAGCACGTCCACAGGCCAGGTGGAGCAATGATCTGCGCAAGACGGCTGGTAGAAACTGGATGCGGGAAGCCGAGGATCGAACCAAGTGACGAACCTATGTCCAGCAGTGGACTGCGATAGGCTGATGATGATATGCTTGTTTTATATAGTTATTTATTTATTTTTTTTTAAAAAGACAACTCCCACATTAGGAATAAACATCCTGTGTCGTGGGGGACTTTACAAACATACATGAAACGGACACAAAGAACATCCAGACTCGGAACAACAATTCGTGGATCACACAAAGTGTTGTAGGTACCGCGTGGGATTTGAACCCACGACACTTGGCGCAGTAGCAAGCGGCATGGCGACCGCTGACACCACTCGGCCAACCGTGCAGTCATTGTGCAGATATTTCATTTGTTTTTGTAATAATTTATGAATTGTATGAATTGAAATCGGTATTGGTATTGATACCCTCCGTGTGGTGAGGGATCAAGAAAGAATACGGAGAATCATTCCCCTATTCAACCTATGTGAGTTGTAAGAGTCAATCAAGGGGGTAAGTTACGCATGACTACCAAGTAAAGCCAAGAAAATCCTGAAACAATAAGACCAGTGACGAAAACCTTTATTCTAACCAGAGGCTATGTTCGACAGCAAGCTGTAAAATGCTGGAAATATGTCCGTTCGCTCCGTCTGCTCTTGAATACCGTAATCTTGTGTGCCATCCGATAATTTGTTGTAGCAACGGCTACACTTCCTTAAACGATGAAATTTCAAGAAATCTAAATGAACTAGCTAAACCTCGCAGTGTTACCTGCAGTTATTAGTTTACATATTGTTATTCTTTTTATTTTATTTTTCTTACAATTAAAATAGCCTATATTAATCAGTATAAAGTAGCATTGGAATGGTCAACCCTTTCCTCTTTATAATATTAGTATAGATAAAGAGAAATAGTTTTATGTGTCTGTGGCGTACTTTGTGGAATCACGAACTTTTGTGGTGTTTTAAGATGTAAAGAAGTTATTATTGTCCAAAATGTTTGTACTAGTATAAAGTTTGAGCCAAATGCATCGTATTATTTATTATTTGTTCTATTTAATTTGTGTAGGCAGTCGACAATATCAAAACTTTATTTCTAACTTGTTTAAAAGACTGCAGTATACTAAAAATATCAACAATTCCAACAATTATATTCAATTTTAATAAGTCATCGCCATGTCAGCCTAAGGACGTCAACAACAAGAAGTAATTCAACCAAAATGTTTTAAGTTTAGTTTCAGTGGTCTACACGAAGCAACTGCAAGTGTCTTGACCTCGCGATGTATATATGTACATGCGAAGTCGCCAACAAATATAGGTGTTGCACTCGCTATGTGAACGCCATGTTACTAAAATTAACATTCCACAGTCGCTTGCGAGTAGAGTGCGACACGGTTTCATGTTATGAAGACACTGTTATAGTATCCAGTATCTGTTCTACACAATTTAGAAAAGTGCAATAGATGGCACTAGTCTACCTTCGGTCTTTGTTTATATGTACTATTTTTTGTTAAATTATTATCGTAAATAGGATTTAATTCATATATATGTAACAGAGGTGTTTAATACTTATCACAGTCTGATATATGTCTCAAAAGCGCTGTTGTACTTCAGATTAAAATGAATCACACTTGATAAATATATAATGTTACAAGTTTGTATATATGGGAACGGTCAAAATTCGAAAATATTTTCACATAAGTTTTAACTGTGCCTTTCATTCTCCTCAGTTCCCATAATTATTATTATATTTAACACACTAGCAGCTTAAATCTGATGCGTATATATCATTACACTTGTGTTTTTAAATGTTTATCAAGTCTTTTGGTGCACTAATCACGGTTTCCGGCAAATAGTTTCATATACGCACCACTCGGTTCGGCGAGAAATTGTTTTGGGGATTTCTAGCGCACCGCGACTTACTAAACTTCATAGTGTTACCTCCTAGTTGTGTGTTCTTGTTCATTGTGAACATGGACTCAATGTTCCTCACGTTGTAGTGCCGGTTGAGGATCTTGTAAGTTTCTATAAGGTCTCCTCTCATTATTCTCTGCTCCAGTGTTGTCAAGTTAAGTTCCGTCCTTCGCATATATACATACATATTTTTTGACATATTTTTCAAGGCAAGGCAATCTGCGAATACTGATAAGTTGAAGTGTACCACATTTTCAAAATTCGTTGTAAAAAAACGCAAACAATATCGGCCTGAGCACTGAGCCTCGTCGTGATTGTCTGACAGTGTTTCACTTACAAAATACCCTCATCAGCGTTTATAACTTCTTTCCGCTGCCTATTTTAGGGGTGCCATGGATGCATTTTATTGTTAAGTCTATTTCCTCGTTATCCAGTCTATGTTTTAATTCTTCTCGGAGTTTTTGCAAGTATTCTCGGTGACAGGGTGTTACATCACTCTTAGCTGACACATTCGATGGAAGCTTTTTACGGTTTTTTAATACTTTTAAAACCGGCTTTTTGTTAGAAAATATGACCTTGACTGGGCGCTGTGAAGACTGTTTAGGTTTACCGAGGCGAATAACAGCGACCGGAGTCTCTGAAGCTGAAACGTTCGCCAAGGTCTGTGGAACCTGCACCTTATTATATCATATCATAATACGTACCTCTTTGTCCCGTACAGAGTCACCTGTTTGTAGCTGACACTCTTCAATCCCGAATAGGGAATATTCGCATTTTGTTTTTTCGCCAATTCACCTAGAATACCCTCTCTATACACGTAGTTTGGTTTTGTTTTGCTTTTAAGGCTTAAATTTCATTTTTCAATGGGGAGACTGTGTTCCTCAAGGCCGACAACTAACGCACTCCGAGTTCACAGTCAGGACGCAAATACATTAAAGTTGAAGAATAAAATATAACTTTGTGGCTAGCAATCCACTACATTTTTTTTTTTTTTTTATTGAATAGTGGGCAAACGAGCAGACGTATCACCTGATGGTAAGCGATTACCGCCGCCCATGGACACCCGCAACACCAAAGGCGTCACAAGTGCGTTGCCGACCTTTGGGGGGGATGGGAAAGGGGATGGGGGGTATGGGCCTCCGGTATCCTCACATACTCGGTGAAACACAGCGCAAGCGCTATTTCACACCGGTTTTCTGTGAGGCCGTGGTATCACTCCGGTAACACTTTCACCACTTGGTCTACAATATTATCGTTAGTAAACAATTAAAAACTTAAATTTTCACGGAGCGTTCGCAAAAAAACTATATGTGAAAATTCTTGTGACAAGAGGTACAACATTTCTGCTTTGCTTTAGGTTTCAATATATCTATACTAATGTTATAAAGTTGAAGAGTTGGTTTGCATGGTTGAATCTGAATAGATCTTTAATCGAGAAAGGCTATATGCTTTAAACTCTTTGTCAACTTTAATATTAAGACTTCTGTAATTTGTGGAGATAAGTAAAAACGTTATTACCATATAATATCACAATTAATAGGAATTAAGCATTATTTAAAAATGGAGGAAATGTCACGACCTATTAGTAGTAAAGATTACTAACAGTTAAATCAATGGTCCTGTCAAACATCATAATTCTTACCAAAAGTAAAAATTACTTATGCACTGTTTAAGGAAATGTTCTTTAGAAACATATTTAACAGTAAACAAAACAAGCAATAAATGAATAGCGTGAAGTGTAAAATATTCTAATCCATACCAATATTACAAATTCCAAAATCCACGCACCACTATTTTAATGAAATTCGCCATAGAAATACCTTGAGTCTTGAGGAAGGACATACGAGTACCTATTATTTACCGCGGTAACCGACATATATGCGGACGGAGCCGCGAGGAAAACCTGGTAAGTTATAATACAGCATATTTGCAGATTGTGTTCCAAAGAATTTCTATACTTCCCTGTACTACAATTTTATTGGCATTATGTTTAAATCAATAAACTATTTATAATAAAGTTGCCACAGCGAACCATCTCAGTAACTATATTAGGAACATTTTCCGAAGTAGTATTAACATTGGCACAAACTAAATCTTTTTTCTTTTCAATGAGGAGACTATTATGTTGCTATAACCCCACCGAGGGTAAATCGAATCTCTACTGCCACCCAAAGACCCTTGCAAATAAGAGTTACAACTCCGTTGCCGCCCTTTGAGCCTAAATATTTAGGGGAGGGTTTGGGCTAAATGGCCGTAATCTCATTCACTTGATGAAAAAACAATGATAGAATTGTTTTCAGTGTGACTGTATAACTTCGGGACAGCCGGACGATTTAAACCGAGACTTCTCTCTCTTAGGTTATCCGAGTATGAACATATGTTGCGAAGACAAAACCTAATGATTGTGACGAAAATTTTAGTAATTGTCTAAAGAGACATGAACAGATTGCCGCTGTAACCCGGAGTATAATCGAGAAAATGGAAGAACTAAACTCATTACGCCAATCGTACCTGTTTATCGATCGTAATATATAGTTACGATGTTTTATTTCGGCTAATATAAATAAATAATAATAATAAATAAATATTCCGGACATCTAACACACAACGCCATCTAGTCCCAAGCTAAGCAGAGCTTATGTTATGGGTACTAGACAACTGATATAAATACATATATACCTTTTTTTTGTATATATATACATATTATACATAGAAAACACCCAAACTCCGAAACAAATATTTGCAGATCATACAAACATTTGATCCGACCCGGGCATCGAACCTGAGACCTCAAGTTTAGCAGTCGCATACGCTACCACGCTACCGAGGCAGTCAGGCAATACCAGGAACAGCCGTACTGATTTTGACAAATTATTCACTGGCACATAGCTGATATTATAAGAAGTAACTTAAGACTACTTATAATTTAGTCTAGATTCGCCCCACTGTGGTACTCGCGGTTGTAAAGGCAGTTAGTTTCAAATAAATTTGGAAAATAGGCAGGAAAACGACACACGTACTTCCCAGAAGTCATAAACATAATATAGATATAGATATATATGTATATATACAGATGGACCTTTGAATATCTGATTGTATTCAATTAAATATTTTAATATTTCATTAGTGCTGCGATGTCTGCACTGTGTGGATGTTCTGACGTCAGCGTACCACATTTCACACCCACATTGCTCTACATTTGAACATTTATATTTAAACTTACTGTTTTTTACATAAGATACGAAAGTGGGCTGTTTAATGGTCTCTGTGATTTAAAAAGTTGCAGATTGGTATCTGAAACGAATCCAGAATTTTTCTTTTCTCGTCTTATTACAGTACTGACAGGTGTGATGATATTTCTATCACTCTTTACTCTACTGTATTTCTATCATATTTGCTGTAATGTATATTAATAAAGAAACACAATATCGAGAATTGAATAAAACGTTAAAAAAAGTTTGCGTCTCCGGACGTCCGACACAAGTGATAACTTATACTAATATAAGTTGAACTATTTAATACTGAATTTGTCCGAAGTACGGCGAGCGCTGTGGATTAGAGTGAAAGAGGAGTAGTCTGCCTAACACTGCCGTATGCGTGAGAAAGAGGTAATCCAGACAGACTGGCGGCGTAACGCGTTACGTAACGAAGCGGTTAACCCTCCCATAAGAAGTTATCACTTCAATATTTTTTTTTGTCAATATATCCCTGCCATTCTCCCAATACTGTCGAAATTTAGTAGGAAATAAAATTTAGTATTCAGAGAGTTTCAGGGCCGATAAATCGATCTAGACACAAAAAATAGATACATAGTGTAAGGTTTTTCAAATAAAATCGATTATAATTGGATAGCTATGTAAGGTTTTTCAAATAAAATCGATTATAATCGGATAGCTATGTAAGGTTTTTTAAATAAAATCGATTATAATCGGATAGCTAGTAGGTTTTCAACTGGCAACACGGAGAGTGGAGGGAACACTGAAAACAAAGGAAGGTTGATCGGCTGTTTTTTGGCGCGAAAGCTTTTTGGTTTTTTTTTTTTTTTTTAGATTCTAGCACCTCCAATATTAATTTGGAGCCTATTTTATACAGTTATTTCATTCTACTCTATCTATCTATCTTTCAATATATATACTTGTATTGTCTATTATGCATATTATATTTTCTACTATTTTTCCCTTCTTGCTAAATTGGGTTTACATATTTTACATCTCAATTACACATACTAAATTATTTCTACTTATTTAACACTATACTACAATATTGCGCAAATTGCTGTCTTATTTTATACTATATATTCTTATGATTTTCCAGCTTTTTGGGTTGATGGTGATGAATAATTATCAATATTTTAATGAAGTGGGCCGTACGTGTGCGCGTCTATGAGACAAGAGATGGACGTAAACGGCGGGTCCACAGGGCAAAAAAAGAGGTAGACCATTAACTAGCTCAACTGGATTCAAGTAGCCCAATCTAGAGAGGACTGACTATCTTTGGAGGAGGTCTTTATCTACAGAGGGATTCTTACAGACTGTTGAACATATATAATAACAATATGGAATTAAGTAAACATTAATGTGAAATCAAAACTAACTACATAACATAATAAACTAACAACAAAATTTAGGGACAAACTAAAACACTAAAAAAAATAATGATATCTACGTACACTAACTTCACATAATATAACTGTTTTATTTTTGTAATCTGTAATAAATAAAGTCTTATTTAATTGTTTTTATTTATTATATAAGAGGCATTTTTGTCTTGTATTTTTTTTATTGAATGGGCGTCAAACGAGTAAACGTATCACCTGATGGTATGTGATTACCGCCGCCCATGGACATCCGCGACACCAGAGGCGTTACAAGTGCGTTGCCGGCCTTTTAAGAAGGAGTACGCTCTTTTCTTGAAGGTTTGAAGGTCATCCAGGTACCGAATTTCTCATGAATATTCCTTTTGACCAATCTGACTGATGTTGAAGCCACAAAGTAACTCTCCTTCTTAATTTGCTTTATGGTTAAAGCGTGGTTTTTATTTTACCAAACTATTGGTGTTTTGTCGTGTAATTGCTTTATATAATGAGTTTTGTAATTAACCTGTTTACACGAAACCGATAAAAACACTCCGTTAACGTCTTATTCGAGAATGTTTTAGTTCATTTACCGGTAAACAGCAAATTAGAATTCGTCATACAATTTCGTAGTATTTTGCTGCTAATTATTGTAATAAATATATTGATTGAGTTAAAATATGATTTTCTACAATTCTTGCACTGTACTGTAGTACTCACTTTGCGGGCACCACAGGATCCGTGGTTTTGGGAAGCCTTGGGGAACGCCTATGACCAGCAGTGGATGTCTTACGGCTAAAATGATAATGACGATGATGACTGTAGTACTACTTCTATCCATTACATATAGTTCTCGAGTCACGTTGTTGCTCACGATAAACTTCTGAACCATCTAACCGCTTGTAATATAAGAGCATGATGAAAGAGAGACGCAAACAAAGTCGCGTGGGTCAACTAATCCTACTAATACTCGTATTATAAACGTGGAAGTTTGTGAGTGTGTGAGTGAGTATGTTTGTTGCTCTTTCACGCAAAAACTACTGAATGCATTTTGATGAAACTTTACAATAATATAGCTTATACATCAGAATAACATATAGGCTACACTATACGCTACCCGCCCTACAATAACCGCGGGCAACGCCGGGAGGCGAAGCTAGTATCTTTATAAATCTTTTTTTTTGTATGTGGAAGTAAATCATAAGTCTTAATTACATCTGTAATTTATTTATTTATAAATATGTATATACCTCATCGACGGCAATACCATCATCAGCCAATAGCAGTCATCTACTTTATATAGCCTTGTTCAATTGCATACCAATTGGTTCGATCCTCGGCTTCTCGCATCCAGCTCCTGCCAGCCAACTTACGTAAGTAAGTCATCATGCTCCCAAATATTTTAGTGACCCAAAATTATAGTCGGTACAGAGTGGGCGTTTTAATACGCTTCTGTCTACCCCTTAGAGTGTACGTATGTATGTAATACTGCATAGAATGTATGATGTCACCGAATAGTGGTCGTTTTTATGGTATAATCTATAAATTGCATTGAATTGCAAACAACTAACTGGGAAGATGGATGAGCCTTCAGAACCCTACCGATAATATGAGCACACCTTGGCAGGCATGTGCTGATAAATCTATACTAATATAATAAAGCTGAAGAGTTTGTTTGTTTCTTTGAAAACGCTAATCTCAGGAACCGCTGGTCCTATTTGAAAAATTATTTCGGTGTTGGATAGTCTATTTATCGAGGAAGGCTATAGGCTATATATCATCACGCTACTACTAATAGGAGCGGAGCACCAATGAAGAATGTTTCATAAACGGGGGAAAAATTTTCACGCCACGGGCAATATAAGACGCAAACGAGGTTGCTTGGGTCAGCTAGTACCAAATATTACGTTACTATTGCATTAATTAACTTTTTCAGACCTTCATTATTTTTTTATCTTGTAAAGAGGTATTTACAATATGACAGAATAGAGCAAAAATAACACAAAAATAAATAATATATTAATCATACATTTTTTTTAGATATTTCAATCGCAATGTATTTCTATTTTTGTGTCCTCAAATATAAACGTCAGGTCCGAAAGGGTTAAAAAAATATATTATTATTTAACCTCAACCAAATTTGAAGTTGTTTAAATGCTTTCTTTTCGTTTGTTTTGTTATATATCTCCATATTTACATACTCACGCGCTTGTGTCGCCTATGAAATACCCACAATTTGCTGACGTCGATTTTACTCTTCCTTACTTAGTAGAGATAAACCCATTGCCGTTAACCGAACATCTGATTGATTAAGATGTCTGTTGTAATTAATCCAAAAATGTATAAAATCACTTGCACTGGCTAAATTACTTATTGAACTGTCGCCTGCGGTATTCCCGAACCAATATGACTCAAACCTTCAAGAAAAGAGCGTACTCCTTCTTAAAAGGTCGGCAACGCATTGTGACGCCTCTGGTGTTGCGGGTGTCCATCAGACGATACGTCTGCTAGTTGGCCCCCAATTCAATAAAATATAAAAAGAAAAGCCTATAAAATATAAATTGAAGAGAATCTATAAAAAATATAGGTTAATTTTTATAACAGATGACTGCGAAACCCACCATATATTTTCATTATTTACGTGACAGCTATATAACAAATGAAGTACCATCCAAATAGAAAAAAATAACCCTAAAATGTAGCTTGTAAGTTCTATAATGGCACTAGTAACAACCGTCACTGAGATCTAGTGATATTATAGGGTCTTGTTAGATAAAAAGAGGAAGGGAGAAAGATATAAGATATCAAATAAAGATATTCCTTGGGAGAGCCACGCTTCGGCTATGGAGTGATACCACGGCCTCACAGAAAACCGGTGTGAAATAGCGCTTGCGCTGTGTTTCACCGAGTGAGTGAGGATACCGGAGGCCCAAACCCCAACGCCTCCCCCCATTTCCTCTCCCCATCCCCCAAAGGTCGGCAACGTACTTGTGACGCTTTTGGTGTTGTGGGTGTCCATGGGCAGCGGTAATCGCTTACCATCAGGTGATGCGTCTGCTCGTTTGCCCCCTATTCAATAAAAAAAATATATAAACAATTTCAATTCAAAAATGTCTATAACTCAAACATTGATAAGTTGCTGCGGTTCAAGTACTGGGTCTACTTATCGTTAAGCTCTGGTCTCATTGTCACACTACCACACTCGCATGTAAGTGTAACAGCCGTTATGGAAGCTAATCTAAGTTCAATTTCATCGAAATATTTGTCAAGGTTACTTTGAACACGGACTTATGTAATTACTTTTTTGTGTCTTTATTGTGTTTTTATAGAGTTAAATGTTATTTAGTCTAAAAATTTATGTGTATAAAACTGTGTATCGTTGTTTAATGGGGATCGTTGCCTCCGTAAGCGTGTTCAAATTAAACTCTTGTTTCCACTTCCGAAAAAAGCTATATATATTTGTATCATCATTAAAATAGGGACTTCCCTCAAGAGCTTAAATTTGTCACAACACATTTATCATGTGATATTAATATTTCAAGTTTTATCGTCTGCCAAAGGCTTAATTTATTGCTTAACGATGCCATAGTTAGTTACAGTTAAGCGACTGATTCTGAAATCCTATCCGTACCATCCAATCCAATCCACCTCGACATCAAGTACGACAATAACTCTTTATTGCAGAGCTTACGAGTCGGTTACTAACAAATAATGAACATTACAACATAGTAACGAGAAGAGTGGGGTGAACACTTAGATCCGAAAGATTTCTAGGTTGCACGGTTGTGTCGTGGATTTGATGTGCGATTTCTACTGGCCTTAAACAACATACGGGTAACAGTGCGTGACAAAACGGATATGTCTCTTCACAAACATAAGTTGTTTCAATTATTAACAAACTAGCTAACTTTGTACCGCCATATTTATATTGAAGAATATTTTCTAAATTATCGAAAAACTTCTTTTAGTATTTAACCCCACCTCAACTTCTCGCAAAGCCGCAGTGTATAGGACTAAGCTTACTTAAAAAATATAACACCTTTGGTTGTCCTTTAATTTTCTTCCATACAAAATTTTATCCTGAAAATTACAAACAATACCATATCAAAAAAAAGAATTATTCAATTTGGTGCAGTCAATCGAAAGTTATGCGCGCACATACATTTTTGTGATTCATTTTTATTTATGTATAGATAAATCTCGTTTATTACTGAAGAGACATAACCACCTTTTAAATGGTCGCATTCCCTATATCTATATATCAATATAGTTAAACGAACTAATTATTAAGTCCTCCTTTCTAAATAGTGGTCTATTAAAGGGTTTTGAAAATGAGATAACTTTAATGTACTAAACGTTTTAACAAGGTTGCACTGGACTTACAGCCTGACTGGATGAGCGATGCGCGCCCTTCGTCTTTGAGAGACATTCCATTTTGACATTGGATTCCTAAACAATTTTAAATTATAACCAAGATCAGATCAATTTTATATTTAAGAGCCATGCTTCAAACCAACTGCCTATCTCGCGACGCCATGCTTTTATTCGCAGATAAACTAAGTTCAGTGGATCTCAGTGATGATAAGATAATTTACGGATTCCAATGAATTATTTATAAAAATATGTATCTAAGGTTGATGATTATTGTCGAATAAACGTAGATAGTAATATATTCATTTTCAAACTGTGAAAATTAATTCTGGCTGATGTGAATAGGATTAGTAGGCATATTCAATTATGCAGAAACGTGACGTCCCAAGGATAAATCGTAAATGAATGTGGTGTACGTTTGTACATATAATATTATTTCTCTATGTACAATGTAGATGGATATAACAATTTTTGGTTTATACACCAGTGTCAGTGTTGCAGTAGAAGTGTCATACATACTATCTAAACAACCATTTTGTATCCTACTAATATTATTAACGCGAAAGTTTGTAAGTATAGATAGATGGATGTTTGTTACTCTTTTACGCAAAAACTACTGAATGGATTTTGATGAAACTTTACAATAATATAGCTTATACATCAGAATAACACATAGGCTATAATTTATAAAAATACTAGCTTCGCCTCGCGGCGTTTCCCGCGGTTATTGTCGTACCGCGTGTTCTGTCATATTTTATGATGCAATTATGTTGCTGGAGCATTACCAGCGCTATGGTGTGGGCCTCTATGCTGCATTGTCTGCATTCGTTATAAATAAGTTGACTACCACTCTTGGGTTATGCTTATGCTTTTCACCAGGCAGCGTAAGGGGCCATCCATAAAGTACGTCACACGAATTTCATGATTTTTAGACCCCCCCCCCGTCCTTGTCACAGGTGGTCACATTTCTGAGACCCCCCCCTCCCTAGTGTGACGTCACAAGTTTTGCAATTTCACATCAAAAAATTATTAAATTAAAACAGCAATTCCGAAATCAATTTTATTTCCATTTAAATTAAGTACTTTTTTTATGAAATCAACATTAACATCAAATATTTGAAACAATAACAAAGCAATAAACTATTGAATATAAAGAAAAAGAAGAAGAAAGAAACTCAATCAGTATTATATTAGATATTGAAATGTGATGTCACGAAACTTAGGACCCCTCCCACCCCTTGTCACACTATGTCACACTTTGTCGATCCCCTCCCCCCCTTTACGTGTGACGTACTTTATGGATGGCCCCTAAGGTCACTTTGACAGGCCCATACAAAAAATAATGTTTTATGATAATAACTTCCCTTGTTAGCAAATCGGTGATCTCTCCTCTGCTAAGTGACTTCCTAATTATATACTCATGGATATTATAAGTACCTGCAGCTTGTAAATTGTATTGTTAAAAAATGAACTGACTTCATTTTTTTACACTTACACGGCTATCTAGTTCAACCGGTTTTACCTAAATCTCAGTTTTTCCACGGAGCGACTGGCAATCGGACCTCCGCAACCCTGAGTGTGAACTGAATTCGAAGATTGAAGTAGTTTTCAGTATATTTGAGGGCACTGACTTCTCAATAACGATTGTCATAGATGTTCATGACAACCGGAACCGACGGCTTAACGCGCTCTCCGAGGCACGAGCGGGAACACCGCTATCTACCATACTCCAGGTTGCTATTAAGAATTTCTTGTAAGAAAAACCCAACAGCAGTCCGACCCGGGAATCGAACTCGAGACCTCTTGATCGGCAGTCGCTTACGCTAACCACTGGACCAATGAAGCAGTCACACACAGAAAATACTTATCTTTTCAAATGTATAAAATACCCTTATTTGATAAATATTAATTCATTTTATTACTTTATGCATCGGCGGACTTAATGCTCAAGGCATTCTCTGCCAATCGACTGATTGGGACTGATGCAGATTTAGTTTTCAACTTAATATTTACGTAAATATTAAGCTAAAAACCTAAGAAACCTTAGCCTAGCCTTGTAAAAGTTCATAAAGCCATTACATTGCATGCTGTTCCAAAATAAATACACACACACACTTATATTTATACACTACTTATACATTAAATAACTTACTGTCTATCCACCGGACTAAGAACAGTTGTTTTATTTTGACACCAATGCTTAACGCGAAGTAACAAATCGACGAAAGAACAGTCACCTTGCAGGATAGCCAGTCTGACCGACTGGCCCACTTACTCAAGGCAATTGTGCAGTTTATTACCTATGTTGCCACAAGCTGAAACGTTACGTAAAACTACTAAACGCGATTTATAGCGCTCTATTATTGTAGGATTCACATAATTAATATAATTGTTCTAATATATTTGCGTTAATACTTATCAGATGAAGGGAATTTAACGTTTAGTCCAATATTGTGTGTGTTATTTAACTTACATTGTTTATTTCTTTGTTTCGATCTTTTGTGAATTACTATTTAAACAATTAAATCAAACTCCTTAAAAATCTCTTTAAAACTAATTGAGTATGTAAACACTCTATTAATTAAAAAAAAAAGTTATTTTATACATAAAATAATTTATAAATAGCCCATCATCTATCATTTGTTGCTTACTCTTTGCTCATGCATTCAAGCTTGAATTCGAAATCAATTTAGAGTTTTCTTTTACAAATATAAGTAATTATCTTTTGTTCTTATATCAATACGAGTTATTTTTATATATACAGAACTATTTCGATTTTGATCTGAATGTTTTAACATACTTCGAAGCATTGCCAAGCATTTCATTTGAACTTATTGAAGGTTACTAGAAATGAATTCGATACATTTGTGTATTCAAGAAAATGGAGCCCATTTCTACTTTATAATAGAGCAACTAATTAGTTAGTTTTTTTTGTAAATAATTAAAATAATATAAGATTTCATGGCTTTTCTCTCATTTCATTGATCAAGTTTGTAAAGAGATTTCTTTCTTATACTTAACCGTAACGATCGATGCAATAAAAGAAAGAAGAAGAAACAGAGTGTAATTTTTACAGATTTTAGCCGGTTTGATTTCCGAGTGTGGCAAGCGAATTTTCGGAAATCTTTGAATGCCGTTCTTTTTCTTTTCAACGACAAAGGAATGTTTTCTTTGAGTAAAATTTTCTATCTACAATATTAAGAGTACTTTCCCTTTAGATGGCATTACAAATTCCACCCAGTATATACTGTTATATTATTTATTTTTGTTTTACCCTGACTAAGTTACTATCTAAAGCAAAAGTTAAGAAGGGAGTATTTTTAAGCATAATGTAAACGACTTTATGAACCTAGGTATGTTATAATGATTATAAGTATAGTCAGTTCAATAATTCCTTTGTTCCTTACCAAAAAGTATAGCCTTTTGAATATACAGTATTTTTCAAATTAGTTCATAAATAACAGACTTCTAAGGTAACGTACCCGAAGTGAGAACCTCTTCCTTATTTAAAATCATTTAAAAACAACAGTTGTTATACACTACGGCCTTCTCACGGCCAACATCAACACCGCGCGTTCATTGGTCAATTTAACTAGTGCTCGCTTCCCCGGCATCCTGTTCACGAACAGTCATACACACACACGAATACTTCTTCCTATTTCATTAAATACTCCCACAGACTACAAGAAAACGAGAGAATAGATGTTTAACACATCAATTCCAGATTAAGAATAGAATTCTTATAATTGTTAACTTTACCTTTAATTCACTTCACTGTACTTTTCCGTCAATTTTCTTATTCGAATTTCGTGTGATTAATACAGAAATGACTACTTTGTAGATCGGTTAGCGCATGCGATAAAAACATTAGTAGTTTTAAAACGTGACAAAAATATTACTAGTAAATTTCTTATAACGAATTTAGTGTGGATATCCATTCTAAATTTGTTATGTCCTTACTCAAGAATCGAAATAGATCGAAATATCTAGTACAGACACAGGCTTTTTTATCGCGATGTCCAACATATACACGGGCAGAGATGCAGACAAAAGCTAATGTACCATAATTAAATGTTGTCTAGTTGTATTAAGGCATTACCATTATCATTTAATAGCGAAGGAAATATCACTTTTTAGCTTCTATACACATAAAATCCTGTTTAAGTTTTATTTTTCCTGTAATATAATAATAATAATAATAAGAATATTCCCTATAAGTAAATCCTTTTTATATTGTAAAACTAAATTAATAATAAACTAGCGACACGGCCCGGCCGGCTTCGCACGAAAGTCCTTAAAATTCTATGATTTTCTCTAACTATAATATACATGTACTGTAATTGCATTAAAATCCATTGACTAGTTTAAAAGATCTATGCGAATTGCGAATATTAATACCCAATAGGATAATCAACTCTTCGGCTATACGAATAATCACAATGTACATACGGAAAACAATAACACATTTTCTAATCACGTTTTCCGTTAGTGAGCTCTTGTAAGCTGTTCTGTTCTTGTAAAATTTATTTTATACCTACATATTTACTTGTAAGGATAGCACGAACAAATGAAATTTTAATGAAAACACAGTGAACCTGTTACAGTCTACTGCGTTCTTTGATATGTTTGGGTCAGTGGACGGGGGCCTCAAACGCGACATTCTTTATTTATATGCTAAAATTACCGTGGGAGAGCCACGCTTCGGCATGCATGGGCCGGCTCAACCGGAGTGATACCACGGCCTCACAGAAAACCGGTGTGAAATATCGCCTGTGCTGTGTTTCACCGAGTGAGTGAGGGTACCGGAGGCCCATCCCTCTTCCCATTCCCCCAAAGGCCGGCAACGCACTTGTGACGCTTCTTGTGTTGCGGGTATCCATGGGCGGTGGTAATCGCTTACCATCAGGCGATATGTCTGCCCGTTTGCCTCTTTCCCAAAAAAAATATATATTTCTAAAACTATTTCTAATATGCCGGTTGATTTCTCATTCTTGCATGTTCTGAAGCTTTATTCAAATGCGATTTCTTTCTGCACAACAGTCGTGGTTTCGTAGCTTTGTGTTTTACTTTATACGTCTGGTTTTAATATGAATATTCTATTCGTTTCACTCTCAGAGAACTCGCTAGAAAGAGGGGCTCTTGTACCTGTTTGAGATTTTATTTATAAATAAACCACCTATCTGTCTCATCATTATTTCTGCCTCATAAGGAGGCATCTTCTGTCTTAGTCTCGTGTATCTTGAAAATAATAAAAAGCTTCGAGGCTGGGCCAAGATAGTAAAATCATCGTATTCATCATTTAATCGTTGTATTTGTTTTTACACTTTGTTATATTTTAGCGTAACGTCTCATCATTTATTTACTTCCTAACAATCTGTACAATCTATATATCTATATATATAAAAATGTTATGTTGGTTTGTGTACGCTTCAAAAACTCAAAAAGTTCTGCACCGATCGAGCTGAAATTTTAGAATGATATATAATCCGCATCAAGAATTATTTTTATAAATTTTTTGCATCAGTCACATATCCGCGACCGCGAAAAAACACGAAAACCCGACATAAACGCGGGCGGAGCCGCGGGCAACAGCTAGTATATAATAAGTATTGTACAAGGTGTCTCAAAAGAAATTTCATATTTAGTGGATTGATTAAAAAAAAAGGAAGCGGTATATAGAAAAAATGTTTATTTATTGTTAAAATACACTTTTTGGGAATTCATTTCTTAAAAATAATATCGTCTAAATGTAAACCCTCACGTTGTTGGCACTCATTTCATCGAACAGTAAAATTACTTATGACTGCTCGACAGGTGGAGTGAGGGATGGCTGCCATTTCGTGACGGATATTTTCTTTCAAATGCGCCAGTGAAGTTGGTTTATTGGCGTAAACTTTAGATTTAAGATAACCCCATAGGAAAAAGTCCATAGGGGTTAAATCTGGGCTACGTGGAGGTCAATTTATGTCACCTCTCCGGGAGATCAATTTTCCTGAGAAAATTTCAAGAACACGTGGCAGAGATATATTGGACGTGTGTGAAGTTGCTCCGTCCTGTTGAAACCATGTTCTTTGGTTATAGCCAGGAAAGTTTTGCAGTTCAGGTACCAAGAAGTTGTCTAACATCTCCACATAACGCTCTGAATTCACTGTAACTGTACGCCCCATTTCGTCTTCAAAAAAGTAAGGGCCGATAATTCCTCGCGCCGACATGGCAGCCCATACGGTCACTTTATGCGAGTGTAGGGGTTTCTGATGTTTGCGTTTCGGATTGGCTGAACTCCAGTAGCGGCAGTTTTGCTTATTTACGTGGCCATTAAGATGAAAATGAGCTTCATCCGAAAACAAAATGTTGGTAAACGTTGAAAATCGCTCAATCATCTGATTTACGAAATTAAGCCTCTGACACCTTGGGCATCTTGGGCCTTTAATTCTTGCACCAATTGAATTTTGTAGGGGTGCAGCTTTAGATCTTTGTGCATAATGCGATGTAATGATGATCTATGCACATTTAAAGCACTCGCGCGCTTCCGAATTGAAAGGCTCGGGTCGTCACGTACAGATTGATTAACACTCTCCACGTTTTCTACCGTTCTTGATGACCTAGGTCGCCCGGATTTTGATTTATCCAGCGTTGATCCAGTCTCTTCAAACTTTTTAACCCAATGTCGAATGAGAGGAAGGCTTGGCGCATCATTTAAGTGGCGAAAACCTCGAATACTGCAGAATTTTCTACACGCGACAGTTGTCGAATCACCGTTCTTGTAAAACTCTCGCACGCACAACGCGCGGTCTGCTCCCGAGAAACGCTCCATAGCGACTGAATCCCCAAGAGCCAAGCTACCAATTGACATAACCCCCGCACCCCTCAAGTACGCAGCGTTCACGCAGTAAGCTAAACAAATATAAAATTTATTTTGAGACACCCTGTATTTATTCTTTATTGTACCCACTCAACACATAAATATAAAAGACACAAGGTAGTGTTATTTATAAAGACGAGCTTAACTCAAAATTGATTTCTTCCAGCAAATCCTAAGTGAATAGAGGATAGCAGATAAATGTAAGGGGTACGTCATGCGTACCTAGGAATCAGAAGAGAAACGGATATCATAAAACAAATAACATAAAAATTAATAATAGTAATTAGACCATAAAAAACTTCTTTCCGTATTTCTCGAAATATTAATCGACTGCTTCATAAGTCAATCAATCTCTGCTGCTAAGAAATTAGGTGACCTCTATTTACTAATAAACATCAATAGCTCCTGGAGAGTTCATTAATCACCAAGTTTTACCTGCCAACGATCGACATCTTTTGTGAGTTAAAAAATTCAATGCTTTAATTATTTTTTTTCGATATTAACTTATTGCAACCTGTTTTTAAGTAACCTGGTCAGTCTATGATGGGTGATCATTCTTAACACATTAAGTCTGTGTTTTACAAAATACCTCATAACAAAATTTCGTTTCCAGCACCAGAATTATTATATACCACCTGATTTATTGAAATAGCTATTAAGTATACTAAGAAAAATAACATAAAAGATTACAATTATGTTGATGTTGGTTTTGCTAGTTATTTTATAAGATACTGCTTTACTTTTATCTTGAAAGGAAAGGTGTTGCTAGCCATCCTGATTTCGAGAGGGGAGCCTGATTTCCAAAATAGAACGGACCGAACAACAAACGATGAGCCAACAAACTCAGACGTATGGGAGGGACAATGAAGAAGGAGGTTATAAGTGGACCGGAGGTTTCTGTTGTGATTGCTGCATAGTAGTTGGAAGTACGAGGTTTTAACCTACGTTAGTGGAGATAGGTATTTTTAACGAAAACATTGAATTGACTTGGGTTAACGAAAACATTGAATTGATTGGTTACCTGACACGAAATAACAACCGTCGCCTATCGACACGAAATGCTTGCAAGTGCTTGGCGCCCCTAGAATTAGGCCCTGGTCTTTCGATAACAACTCACTCACTCGGGAAAAACTATGATATGATTGACGCCGGTTTTCTATGAGGCTATTGTCTCCCTCCGGTTGAACATACCGAAATGTGCTAAGAATAGATCTCCTAAATAAAAAAAAAATAGTTTAAATAAGTTGAAAATTGAAAAAATCCCCTCTTTTTGCTTACTATAGAATCGGTCATAAATTGTTAATGGTTACTAGCAGTGCTTGTATAGTTTTACGACTCGTAAAACTTTTGCCAATTTACATAGATAAAACTTGCACTATATTAATTTTACAAATATAGTTTTTTTTTATATTACTATAGATTACGCCACCATAAATCTTGCTAGCCAGCATGTGTATTTTATTACCGACTTTTAAATATTAAAAAGATGTATTTATAAAATACAGATCCAGTGTTTCATCATTACCATCAACTGCTGGTCATTAGCGTACCTATGGCTCTCTACACTAACTGATCCTGTGCTACCCTCGTCTTACGGCTTCCTACGACCTTCAGTCGATCGTCGGACTAATTGTCATCCAACATCTTATGGTATTGTTTCAAACCAGTCTCATAAATCACCCAGAAATCTTTTTGGATACCAGCCACCGTTTCAGAGGGTAGTTATGTCGAATTCAAACAGACTAAGAACCGAACGGAATATTGGCTACCAGTTGGGGAACCTAGAAAAGAAATCCTTGGTACTCCGATGGTATACCAATCAAACCTTGAAAGTTTTTGTCAAATGCATTAAGCAAGGAGTACATTTCTTTTTCTGAAGAATGTAGTTCTAAATTTACACATTTATACATTCAAACAGAGAATATACATCAGGCTTATCATACAAAACCTGGATTGAAATCGTAACCGCGAACAGGCTGAGCTAGTTTAGTAAGTAATCAGGATCTGACACTCTTTACTTGCTGCCTATTATAATAAAATTTTGCTAACAATAGTTTTCCACAGCGCAACGGAAGGTTGGTCGAGTTAATTCTATTATTACCACCGTTTAACTTGTTGCAAAACATTGAATATTTATATATCCCGTTCACTCACCGGGAATGTAAACTACCATTTCTTAATACAATGTTTATTGTTACCATGGAAAATATATTATTTTTATTATATTGTATAGCTTTTCATTAGTTTGTTATACCTAAATTATTATATTAGGTATATACACCAGCTGACTTACGTAACTTCAATCTCTTTAATCATCATCATCAGTCTATGACATTTCACTGCTAGACTTATAAAGGCCTCTGCGATTGAGTTTGATCCTCGGCTTCTCGATCATGCTTGGCTCCTAAAGTGTAATGTTATCTGAGGCACGCCAACAAAACACACATTTCGACAAATGGGAAAATCGGTTAGATAGTTTTCGAAGTTCGAAGAAGTAACGAGAAGTGATATGAAAATTTTACTTAATAGATATTACAAAAGATTAGTTCAATGTCTCCAATACTAATAAAATGCCCGTCCTAATAGGTTAGATGATCTAATAGGAAAAATGAATATTACAAAATATCTGGAAAAATATAATCGTTACAGCTTATCATTTCTATTACAAATTTTAATCAAACAATAAAATATATTGCTCAATTGAGTTGTCTAAAACAGTGACGTAACAAGTTTGCATTTAGTACATTTTTCACACAATGGTTTTAACAGATGATAAAAAGTAACTAATTTCAATAAGGTGTCATGGGGGGACGGGTTGGGATATGGCCCTCCGGTATCCTCACTCGATGAAACACAGCGCAAGCGCTGTTTCACACTGGTTTTCTGTGAGGCCGTGGTATCACTCCGGTCGAGCCGGCCCATTCATGCCGAAGCGTGGCTTTCCCAAGAGCAAAGTTCAGTTCATTTTTCAGTTTAACAGAATAAAAGTAATACTAAATTATAAATTTGAAAGTAAATCTATCTGTCTGTACGCTGACACGACAAAAACCACTGCACCTGATTGCATTGCACTGATTTGAATTAAAATTGAGAGATACTCGTACTTAGATTTTCTTACCTTTACCGCGATAGCTAGTATTATTTTAAATAAAAAACATTTTTACTCCAACTTCTGTGTAACTTTCACTATATTATTAAAGTATTTAGTAATAAAGAAGATATATTACGTCTATGAATAATTAAAGCTTGGACATACCACGATCGGCTCAATCATAAAACTAACGGTATTTATTAACTTCGATCACGCAATCGAAATTTTTGTTGCGCTTTCTTTGATATGTCATATTGACCATGTTGAGTTGTTTTCTCCTCTCATTTGATGGCATTACACTACCTAGTGTATAAGTTTTTCACAACATTTTTACCGTGGGAGAGCCATGCTTCGGCATGAATGGGCCGGCTCGGCCGGAGTTTTTTTTTTTTTATTATATAGGGGGCAAACGAGCAGACGTATCGCCTGATGGTAAGTACGATTACCGCCGCCCATGGACACCCGCAACACCAGAGGCGTCACAAGTGCGTTGCCGGCCTTTTAGGAAGGAGTACGCTCTTTTCTTGAAGGTTTGAAGGTCGTATTGGTCCGGGAACACTGCAGGCGACAGCTCATTCCACAGTTTTGCTGTGCGTGGCAGAAAATTTCGGGAAAATCGCACAGTTGTGGACTGCCAATCATCTAGATGATGGGGATGAAATTTCTGTCGCGTAGGACGATGGCGGAAAGATGCGGCAGGGATCAATCCGAACAATTCCTCGGAGCACTCCCCATGGTAAATGCGGTAGAAGATGCACAGTGAAGCCACATCTCTACGCAGCGCCAGAGAGTCTAGCGGAATTGAAAGAAAATCAAATATATACCAAATCCTTTTTATATCTATTTTTTCTAACCGTCTCGTTAGCGTGGTATAGTAGGCCGAAATCTCCTTTGTATAGAGAAACTTATGTACAGCAATATACTAAATAAATATTTCAGATGTATGTTTTTTTTTTTTTTATTGAATAGGCAGCAAACGAGCAGACGTATCACCTCATGGTAAGCGATTACCACCGGCCATGGATACTCGCAACACCAGAGGCGTCACAAGTACGTTGCCGGCCTTTGGGGAAGGGTAGGGGTATGGGCCCCCGGTATCCTCACTCACTCGGTGAAACACAGCGCAAGCGCTATTTCACACAGGTTTTCGGTGAGGCTGTGGTATTACTCCGGTCGAGCCGGCCCATTCATGCCGAAACGTGGCTCTCCCACGATGAAACGATGAAATTGGTTCAATTATTTTTTCTCTTTGCAGTCCTTTTGTCCGGCCTGGATTACTACCTTAGTCTATTATTACAACACGGGATAAATAGGGGTTGGTGATACTTCATATTCTTAAACCATCATCGCACGGACAACTAATTCATTTTTTTTAAATATGTATCGTTTCATTAATTACTAGCTGAACCCCGCGGACAATAATCGCGGGCAACGCCGCGATGCGAAGCTAGTATCTTTATAAATTGTAGCCTATGTGTTATTCTCATGTATAAGCTATATTATTATTACGTGTCATCAAAATCAATTCTCTACTTTTTGCGTGAAAGAGCAACAAACATACTCACTTACAAACTCACAAACTTTCGCGTTTATAATATTAGTATGCCTACACATAGGTGGCCAGCGATTCACAAAGGAGGTTTGTTTCAAAATTAGTCGTCAATCCAAAATAGTTTCATGACAGAAGAGATTGTATTTATTCTGTGGCTATCAATTTTCGGAACAACCTAGGTAAATAATCCAAGGCGATCGTTTTTTGCTTTTTCGGAAATTTCATCACGACGAAGACTTGAAGACTCGAAGACTTATAATTGAAGACTATACTTGACATTGGCAGAAATAGCTAATCCGAGTGATGCGGCTGGTTGCCATTTAATCAAAAGAAGAAGAAGCATAATCCAACAACAAATTTTAATGAACTTCAGTTTGGTAATGTCAACGATAGAATTACAACCACTAATAACTAACTAGGCTGTTTCGCTTGACTAATTTGTGTTAATAAAAAGCATAGTTCATATATTGTACACTTTACCTATTTACTATACTATATTTTAAATCACCTGACTTAAAAGGTCAGAGAAATATACAACGGTAGCGAAAACTGAAAATCTACAAAGATCGTATTGATTATTATGTTCTAAAAAAGGACCGGTAACAAATACTCGAAAGGTAGAGTAAAAGGGTTAACGACTACAGAAAAGCTTATAGAAATATGAGTATGTACTTTGTATATACCGAATGGGTAGAATATTGAATGTATATTTATATACATACATACATATTCTAAGGTCTTTCTATTTATACTACATTAATACGAGTATATAGTCTACTAGCTGACCCGACAAACGTTGCTGTGCTATAAAAAGGAATATGTATTTCAAGGATGGGTCAATAAAAACCCTTAACATTTAAGGGGATGAAAAATAGATGTTGGCGGATTCTCAGATCTACCCGATATGCACATAAAATTTTATAAAAATCGGTCCAGCCGTTTCGAAGTAGTATGGTAACTAACATTATGACACGAGAATTTTATATATAAGATAAGGCTTGTTTGTAGATAACTAAGATCTATTTTTATCGATCTAATGCCGGGAGATATACCTAGGATTGCCCTTGTACACAAATAACTGCAAAATAAAAACTATTATTGCCAATCTCACAATTTATGAACAAACAATCCTTAAATAAATGAAAAGCGGTTTGAATACCGTGTCAAATATGAATAATAATAAAATCTCTTTATTCTACACGAGATTAATTAGCAAGTAGTTAAAAATTGCAAAAATAAATATTAAGTTTCTGAAGGGCACTCCTACCGACTTAATATTTATGCATATACGTTTTCCTAACTAAACAAATCAAATAAATATATGTACAAAGAAACATAATTACTACGTCTGTAATACAAAAGAATTCTCGAAAACATAAGAAACCTCTTTCTTATTTTCATCAAATAAAACCCTTCCATATATTCATATACACCAATATATTATGATCTAACAACAATAGTAATGAATTAATTTATCATAAAGAATAAGCGAACGGACCTCGCTAGATTTACATTAGTCGGGAATCGATCGTTGTACTGCGCATGACGGTGACGCGCGCTGCGGCGCTGACGTAGACACATAACAAATACATAAACCATCATGTACTAAGAATTATTTAGACATGAAAGAGAGGGAAGGTCGATTCTTATGTAGAACTGAAGGTAAATGAACGCATATAACTTTTGTTTTGGGAACTTATTTTGGGAACTTTTGCATGTATTGAAATTCTAGTATTCAAAATCCATGAGATTCAATTTTAATACTGTGGTATTTTGTGAATTGTGGTCTTAGAGGTCTAGATTTTGTTTATATGTATGCATGTTAGTATTATTTATTTTGTACTCTTGTCAGTAAGTTAGGCTTAGTAATGATTAAAGCGAAATACAGACTAAAATAAATTTAAAAAAATCTTTAAATATAAACTAATTTTCGGTCTCGTCGTAAAATCAAAGTAGGTATTTTTGTTAATTAACAAAGCAATCAATGGTTTGAACTAGATTGCTTAGCCAGTGTTCTAGTTGTTCACATATTATATACTTGAATATATGTATATACTTATATAAAGAAATGATATTGTTAGAGGGTTTTTAGAGGGGGAAATTACGTAGGACGACATCGCTGCAAAGAGAAGGAAAAACTTGAAACCAGCAGTCTGTTCAACGTGGTATAGTGGGCCACGTGGAACAGCATTTTTCCAGCAGTTATTTTTATTTATGCGATGTCGGTTACTCTACTCTACTCGGTTCTCTGTCGAACAACCTCGGTCCGAATACTATCAGACAGAGAATCACCCAACATTGCAAGGTCCATCGCACGCTGAGCCACTTTAAATTTATGGACCAGTCCAATGGCGAGTGTCCACGTCTCGGCTCCGTATGTCATCACGGGTAGGACGCACTGGTTATAAAAATATTTATAACTAAACGTAAATGTAGACAACGCATTTTTAATTCTATAGTTGCAGACATCCATGGCAGCGGTATACACTTACCATCAGGTGACACATGGGTGATTTTGTTCCCTGTATATAATAATACTTGAATTAAAAATACTTTCAAAATGTCAGAATTTTCCAGTCTAAATAAACCATTATCGGTGGAAAGCATTTCGACCCCTGTTACGAAAGTGAGACCAATATTAGATAACGATATATGGAGGTTGAATACGCCTCTGCGCACCTTTTCAATTTAATATGCGTGCGTGTATGTAGGTATGCAATAGTATAAAATCTAGTATAGGTAACCATTATTCATTTATTTTTAAAAATGTTTTGCTGGCGAAGGTAAGATAGTAAATATTACGCTTAGACAGATAGGAGCCGAGCATGATTAAAAAGAGACAGAGACGAAATTACGTGGGTTATGCTGGTATACTTTATTTTTGTCTTCCACTTCAACTGACAATTGAACCAGTTAAGACATGACCAGTAACGAGTAAAAACATCAAGGTCAAAATCTTGATAACAGTTATATAATATACAAAATAACACTTTATGTCGTATAACATAAAGGCGTATACCGATTATACAATTAAACAAGCTGTTTATAAAAAAAAAACCTAAAATTAATCAATTCATTTCCGATCGGTCAGTGACCTCGTAGCTCGTAGAGGTTTCGTAGCTCCTAAAGTGCTACGAAACTAATATGTACCACTTATACATATTATATACATTTATATATAAGTTATATTTTCATTATATTAATATTGCAAAGTAAATATATCATATACAAAAAGTAACCTAACCTAAAATATCGATTATAAGAACAATGCAGCATCTTTGATGAAGCATCACTTTAGTACATCATATAGATATTACTAAATATGATATTAAAAAACAAAATATGCAATTTTAAACACTTTCGTAGCATATTTCGTAGCAATTATTGTGCTACGAGTTTCGTCATTATTCTGTAAAAAACATCAAACAGTCTATGAATATTCTAGAACATATAATCAATGATAACGAAATTACTGAAACATTCATATGTATGTACAATATATATATATATATATATATGTGTCAACTACCAAATGCATAATAATGTGTCATTTCTGTTAGCACTTGACTTATTTAAGGACTGAAAGAATACTATGATATTTATCTGAAACAAAAACATAGACGAAATATAAATATGTTATGTTAGAATAACAATAATATAAGTTAGTGATCTCGATACAAGTGTACAATTTTTTTCTTTAGTACAAAACTTTTAGTATTCGAAATGGGAAAAAAATGGTAATTATGTAAATTTTAACATTGACCTAAATGTGTATGTGTCCCACCGTGTACCGTGGGAGAGCCACGCTTCGGCCGGCTCGACCGGAGTGATGCCACGGCCTCACAGAAAACCGGTGTGAAACAGCGCCTGCGCTGTGTGTCACCAAGTGAGCGAGGACCATACCCCAACCCCTGCTCTCGTCCCTCTCCTCATCCCCCAAAGGCAGGGAACGCACTTGTGACACCTCTGCTGTTGCAGTAAGTCGGCATAAAGGGAATGAATATTTAATGTTTGAGAAAAGTCGACATAACACGAAAATTGGCACAAACATGAAACTAATTAAAACTGAATGTAACTTTTTACTCGACAACGGCGAAGTCAAAAGGAGGGTAACAGTTTTGGTAGTCTGTTTGTACCGCCGCTGCCACTGAACCGATGTAAATGAATATGGTCTCAATAGATTTAAAATAACAGCCTGGGTGCCATACACGATATTAACGTTATCAAAAGTATTCGGGTTAACGTTTTTAAATCTCTTCTTTTTTTTACATGACATTGATGACTGCCTCGGTGGCGTAGTGGTAGCTTATGCGACTGCTAAGCTTGAGGTCTCGGGTTCGATTCCCGGGTCGGACCAAATGTTTGTATGATCTGCAAATATTTGTTTCGGAGTTTGGGTGTTTTCTATGTATAATATGTATGTATTTACAAAAAAAAAAAAGTATATAAGTATTTATATCAGTTGTCTAGTACCCATACCACAAGCTCTGCTTAGCTTGGGACTAGATGGCGTTGTGTGTTAGATGTCCTGAATATTTATTATTATTATTATTATTATTATGAAAAGACCGTCTGCCAATGAAAGCCTGCAATATAAGAATCGCGAGTGAGTGGGTTCTCTGTCTTTGAGTTGGAAGTACAACGTTTTCTCGAAGGATTAGAGATCTTATTAGTTCGACCACAAGTAATGAATTATGACTTGTATTATTTGACACAAAAAACTAACACAAGCTTGTGTATTACATTAATTATTTATATTATTTATATCTTTATTGTGTACATACAAAAAGATAAAAGATGAGTTACAAAATATGCAAATGTAACAATCGGCGGGCCTAACGCTCATGGCGTTCTCTTGAAAATACTATTCATCTTTTAAATAATCTTTGTTTTAATATTAATTTCAAATAAATATTACCTCGGTGTAGTCAACTATATATATTTTCCTAATCATATGCCTGCCGCTATGGAAGTACGCCGAATCCGGTAGAGTAAAATGCCTAGTTAGACTTACTTATTTATTTCTATATAGAAAATTTACATTCGGGACTAAACATAGTCGGTTATCAATAGTGTGATAAAAAATCTAATTAATTTAATTAAAATAGTCATGGTGGCATTGCGATAGACAAAATATCATTTGTGAGTTCATTATTTATTGTATAAAATGATATATGAACATACAAAGTGGCTTTTCAGCTAAAAATGTAATAGACCTCTTTTCAATTTATAACTGACTTGACTAAAGGAATTTGCCTTAAATCTGTGTTTAAATTCTTTAGAGTATGTATATGCTAAACGGAAGGAAATTTTATGGCGAATCCAAAAAAAAATGTTAGTAGGTTTTCCTCCTATAAACTGCATCAGTGTCCAGCGGGGGAGGAACTCCCCATAAAGCGGGCGCCAGATAATGAATGGATCGCCAGTGAGTCGCCCCAGATTGAAGGGCGACACAAAGATAAAAGGGAATAGTCTAAAATTTAAAAAACTACTCCAATATACCATTATCATCTGCCTGCCCTTATTCAAATATTATTTTTTGTCATATCTCTTTCACACTATCCATCCACCTTTTCTTTGGTCTTCCTCTTCGCTTGTACCCATAATTTCCATACTTAACATTTTCTTCGCGACGTTTACGTTTTGTCTCCGTAACCGCATTCCACAGTACTACCTATTATTATACCTATTATAAAAACTGAATATACGAGTATTCAATACTCATTTTATTTCTTAAATGACATCATAATTCACATGACACACACGAACATATACATTGATTTATATAACTTATGATTTATACACTTCAGAAGAGGACACGCTCCAACACACGTACGTTTTATGTTTAATATACATATTTGAACGAGGAAAAGTAACATAAATACTGACGATTTTAATATTCAATGAGGGTAATATGATTTCTATTTTAGGAACATTACAATATATTATTATGGTTAGGAAAAGTTAATAAAAAAATCGGTCCTCAGACAGTTAACAGTATAATACAGTAAGTGATTTGTAAGGGAGAATGTAGCATGATTATGTTAAAAAGGGTATTTTCGTTCATTCTTAATATGCCAAAACATATTTTCCGAAGAAATACCCATGTCCACCCAATGAACTTCTAAGGGCTCTTGATTATGATTGGTATTTGTTTCTAGACCTCCATTAAAATGTTATGTTTCATTTTAACAGCAAATTCTAAGATATTTCTTGTGACATCATTTCAACAAACCACGTTCTAACATCCGTATTGGCAAAACAACTTGGCATATAGAGTTAACACGTACACATGAATATTTATAACAGAATTATTTAAAGGGTGCTTTTAACTATGACTATTAACAATACCTGTTGCATTTGTTGTTTAAGCGATTACATTAGGAATGTTATGAAGTTCCGTAACCTAAAATATCTGATATAAATAATGGCATCTAATATACGAGTAAAAGTTTGAATAATTTCTTTTTTATTGTATGTAAATGTGAGTATAGTCTAGTATTGTAAAATTAGTTCATATTTAGTGTCTTCCTGGTGCTTTTGAGTTTTTTCACCGCATACCCAAATGTCCCGCTATCGGCAGTGTCGCGCTTCGGGTAGTCTTAAGTAACACGATGGTAACACGCTCAAAACTATGGCCCGTTCTTCAAATACCAACTCAGACTCTATAAATAATACTCGCATAGCTTTTAGTTTATCAATGTTCACGGACTTAAAAAAAAATAACACCTTACTGATTTGTTTCGGCATTTCTTGGCAGAGTGAGTTTTACGAAATGCCGGCACCTTCTAGCTATAAAGTCCAGCGTAATATTACTTACTAGCTGACCCACGCAACCCCATTTGCGTCTCCTATTGCCCGTACCGTGATAACTTTCCCCCGTTTTGGAAACATTCTACATTGGTGCGCCGCTCCTATTGGTATTAGCGTGATTATATATAACCTAATAATAGATAAATGGTCTATCTATAACTTATATATTTTTTTCAAATCCGACCAGACTTCCTGAGATTAGCGCTTTCAAGCAAACAAACAAACTCTTCAGCTTCAAATATTAGTACAGTATAGATCAGATTCTAAATAAAACAGGGTTTTAGAGCATTGAACTACGCACTATATATAAAGAAGTAAGTAGCCAGTTGGTCAGCCACTAGGGTCTAATGATAATTATTTAATTAGAGTCATTATTGCAGCTAATACTTAAAAAAAACCTAAATAGCGAAAAGAGCAAATCATTACCTGTTTACATTTTCTTTTTGTATTTTGCAATTAGATTTCATGAAAAATATAATATAAATTACTGATGTATACACAAATAATATCATGACTCTAACTTTTTCCTAACTTTGATAAAATATGGATAACCGAAATCGTATATCTGTAACACGCCTGCTATAAAGGGCATTCGGTAAGAATTCGTTACATTGTCGGCAGTAACGACAGTTTTTAATGACCTATCTCTATTTAAAACTGGATAAGTCTACATATTTATTTTCAATATGATTGATTCTATATTTTCATTAATATGCAGAATCCTTTAATTTCTTTTTAAGGTAAGTTCAAACCTTTTTATAGACGTCATGTTTAAACTGGATTATCAAAGTACTAGACCCACAATGATTTCGTGTTTCATTAGTGAGAGCGAGACCGGAGACCCAATGATGTAGAAGCATCACTAGGCCGCCATTGTGTGGGCCACCATTCTGTATTGTTGCATTGTCTGCATTCGCAATGGTGAACGCTACTCTTGGATTCTACTCATGCTTTCTTGGCACTTACATTGACAGCCTGCGTTCCCATTGAGGGACCACATTGGAATTTGAAGGTTTTGAATGCGCCAGGCTTTAGTAAAAGTTCTCAAACAGTTGTAAATTAAGTAATTAATTTGTAAAAGCAGTAACTTAAAAGTTACAAACGGTCAAAGGTGGTCCCTCAATCGTGACCCATAGACATCCATATCTTGTAAACTAGTTAAAATTTACAACTGCACTAAGTGACTACTTTTAGTAAAAGATTTGTAAAAACCAATTGACTAAATATCTATCTTTCTTGTTCACTGTATAAAAAGATATAGCATGCGGAAGGTGGTCCCTCAATTGATCACCCTAGGTTCAGTTTGAGTGGAAACTACAACGAAATCTGGCATTCTGTGTGCTTCTAGTGTTAGTAAAAGTATCAGAACGATTGTAAATTCAACCTCTGGTTTGTAAAAGCAGGCTTTCAATAAGTTTTAATCCATTGAAGGTGGTCCCTCAATTGAAACGCTTGTCACAAAAGAAAGTCAATTTACAAATCATTCGGCAATTAAATAGATTAAGGATGCAGTCTATTCGTTAGTAGTATTTTTTTACTAAAGCTTACTTTACTAAAACGTCTCAAATAATGTATAGTTTTGTTGCAAAATAATAATTAAATTCCTACGAAGAAATACGACGTCGAGGTGACCAAACAGTAGGATTTCCTTGGATAAATAAAACTAGCGGCTGCTTAATTTCAATATTTTTTTACTATTTCATATCATCTACCAAATTTAAAACATACAACAAAATGTTTACTGTACTGTCAATGAACAATTTATAAAAAAAATAATAATCCGATTTTATAACTTTTTTTTCTTGTCATTGTTTAATGTAAATTAGAACTAAGTAAATTATACAATTACTATATTAATTAAGTTATAAAGAACGATCCATGAAATAACAACGATCAATAACATTTAAGTCCTACTCCATTAAAAACCTAACGTCAGTAGGTACCATTGTTTCGTATTTATTTCAGAATATTGTCTTTGCCACTCAAAACACCCTAAAAATTTTGGCGCCCACTATTTTTCCACGTAATTATTATTAGTGAATTCTTATTTTGAAGTAAAGTATTTTGAATTAATAATATTTTGAAAATGATATAACGCAAGAACATCATACTTTAGCCGCGATGAGTAATTTTTGGTAGATTTACTCGTATAATACAATGATTCGTGTTGACTTTCTTTGATGATCTTCAAATATTTATATATACAGGTTTACGCCAATTCCCTTTAGCTAGAGCGAGCGGAGTGAGCCCGATATCCACTGTAACTACACTGCGATGCACCCCCACATCAGTTTGTAGAAAATATTCTCTAAGATTACCTCGCGATTGTGTAGGGTCTTGATATTTAGTAATACACGACCCCCTAACCTTTGCGGGATATACAATCTCATAACCGACGAACGTGTGTGGTGCATTCGGAATGCAGTTATCAATGTACGGACTCTCCTGTCAATAGCATCTAATTCAGTCTGAGTCCATCTAAGTACACCAAAGGAATACATCTGCACCGGCATAACCCAACCATTGCAGGCTCGTACCTTGTTACCGCCTGATAAAAGACTTTTAAGTAGGTACTTTTTTCAGGCGGCTAAAGAAGCGTTTCCGCAACGATTGTTTCTGATTCTGAATGATGTCAGATTCTGGTATTCCTCAGGACTGTAAAAACCTAGATATTTGTAGGTTTCGGTTGCAGACAGAGCTCTGAGTTCTCTATACCTTCAGATTCCACAATCTCACCTTTTTTTACATACATAACTGCACACTTGTCTACACCAAATTCCGTTTTGATAGAATTACTAAAGTTTTCCGTAACCTTTAGTAATGCTGACAGTATTGTAATTTAGTGGGGGCAAGTAGTTTCAAATCATCCATGTGAAGGAGGTGAGATATAACTAGATCTTCTTTCTGCAACCTGTAGCCTAACCTTGAACCCTCTAATAGAATGCTGAGAGCTAGACAAAACCACAAGAGGCTCAGACTGTCACCTTGAAAGATGCCTCGCTCGATCTTTATAAGTACATCGTTCATCGCAGACTGCCGACATCCAGGAAAGCGAAGTACTGTTCTCCATTACCCCATACATAACTTTAAGAAACAAAGAAGAAAGATCACAGAGTTGTATCAATTTTATACAACTCAAGCACTTTCAAAAGGCATGTATGAGGAACGGAGTCAAAAGCCTTCTTGTAATCTATCCAGCATATCGCCAGGCTCTTACGATTACGACGCACCTGCTGGCTAATGGATGTCTATGATAAGGAGCTCTTTTGTGCCACAGGTTCCACTTCTACATCCATTCTGAGAAAGAGAAAGTGTCGAATTGTGATTAATATGTGTAATAATTTTGAGTCTTAGAATAGATGTCAGAACCTTGTACAAAGCTTGCTTATTTTTTTTTTTTGTTTTTATTATTATATATGTTCATGACAACTGGGACCGACGGTTTAACGAGCTCTACGAGGCACGGGCGGGAAACACCGCCATCTTCTATACTCCTGGTAACGGTTAAAATTTTCTTTTAAGAAATATCTAACAGCAGTCCAACTCGTGTATCGAACTCAAGACCTCTTGATATGCAGTCGGTTACGCCAACCACTATACCAACGAGGCAGTCTCCGACATGCTAATGTTGATAATTTTAATTAGTGCATTATAAAATATCTAATTTTACACATTAATTTTAAAATTAACATTCTAAGTTATCAGTTTTCACTTCTATCGGTGGTCAAATTCAAATTCAAAGTCATTTATTCAATTAAGACAATAAGTAACATTTATGAACATTACGTTGACATAAATAGATTGACACAAACAGACGCCACAGCATGTGCTGGATTGCCAAGGTAAACATGGATCGATCGATCCATAACTTTCTCTTTCCAAAGTGCATAGGGTCTTATGAGAAGATTACTGGTAAAGAAACTTATGACCAATCCTTTTAATAGTCTGAAATTCAGGTACAATAGTATTAGTGTTAAATGAATGGTAAACAGTACGCAAGCTGTTGTCACCCGAATATTTTTTTTTCTAATGCTACAAAAGATAACGTAACCAACATAAGAAAAAAAAAATATTCCTTTTAAGTTCAGTTAACATTTTGTTTTAAATTTGGTAGATGATATGAAATAAAAAAATATTGAAATTAAGCAGCCGCTAGTTTTATTTATCCAAGGAAATCCTACTGTTTGGTCACCTCGACGTCGTATTTCTTCGTAGGAATTTAATTATTATTTTGCAACAAAACTATACATTATTTGAGACGTTTTAGTAAAGTAAGCTTTAGTAAAAAAATACTACTAACGAATAGACTGCATCCTTAATCTATTTAATTGCCGAATGATTTGTAAATTGACTTTCTTTTGTGACAAGCGTTTCAATTGAGGGACCACCTTCAATGGATTAAAACTTATTGAAAGCCTGCTTTTACAAACCAGAGGTTGAATTTACAATCGTTCTGATACTTTTACTAACACTAGAAGCACACAGAATGCCAGATTTCGTTGTAGTTTCCACTCAAACTGAACCTAGGGTGATCAATTGAGGGACCACCTTCCGCATGCTATATCTTTTTATACAGTGAACAAGAAAGATAGATATTTAGTCAATTGGTTTTTACAAATCTTTTACTAAAAGTAGTCACTTAGTGCAGTTGTAAATTTTAACTAGTTTACAAGATATGGATGTCTATGGGTCACGATTGAGGGACCACCTTTGACCGTTTGTAACTTTTAAGTTACTGCTTTTACAAATTAATTACTTAATTTACAATTGTTTGAGAACTTTTACTAAAGCCTGGCGCATTCAAAACCTTCAAATTCCAATGTGGTCCCTCAATGGGAACGCAGGCACATTGACAGGCTCATACATTTAAAAGATTGTTAATTGAAAACGACAGTAAAATAAAAAAGCCGAATAAGATCTCTCTGTCTGCGCTCAACGTAATCCAACATTTGGAATGAATGTTTTCGGCAATAAGTTATTTTGTTGCAGATTGTTCCACGAAAATGTCTCTTCCGTGAACTATAAAACTTTTATATCTGCAATCGAAATATTATCTTTACAAGTTTCTAAGAGATCATATTATTGACTGCCTCGGTGACGCAAGTGGTAATGTAAGCGACTTCCGTTTCGAACCAAATGTTTGTATGATATTCAACTACCTATTATTTCGGAATTTGAGTCTTTTTTTTATTCATTTTTTTTTACTTTTACGCACAGCGCATGCCAGTTGAGTATTTATGTATTTATATCAGTTGTCTAGTACTCATAGTACAAGCTCTGCTTAGTTGGCGTTGTGTGTCCGAAACCATTTTTTATATTGAAAATATTTTTTAGTCTATAACTTGACACATCTCCCATACGGCCGGCTGAACCCAAACTAGGCAGTACCTGTACCTGCTGATAACCGTACATGTAAATTTCTAAATACGTACACATTATCGAATAATTACAAGCAGACATAACAAATGGTAGTAGTGCTCAGCACACAACTTTTTATACTATGACTAGCTGACCCGGCGAACTTCGTACCGCCTAACAGTCAATGAATGTCGTGTTACCTTTTAGCTGAACTAATTGAGGCTTTGAAAAACGTAAAACAATGATTTCGTAGTGATTCAAATGATGTTGGCCCTCGAACATGTACCAGTAACAACCGCAAATAGAAACATTCATCATTCTTCGGATGAACTGTGTAAATACGACCAAGAGCATCAGTAGAACGCATATCTGGATGTCCAGGAACTGCATCGTCTTGCTTCCGACGTTGGAATTTCTTCGATGTAGCGTTCCAAGTGTAATGACTTGGCATTTCTGAGTAAAGCAAAGTTCGTGCGAACCGATCGCTTTGACAAATCTTTTTTTTTTTTTTTTTATTTATTGAATAGTGGGCAAACGAGCAGACGTATCACCTGATGGTAAGCGATTACCGCCGCCCATGGACACCCGCAACACCAAAGGCGTCACAAGTGCGTTGCCGACCTTTGGGGGATGGGAAAGGGGATGGGGGGAGGGGTTGGGGTATGGGCCTCCGGTATCCTCACTCACTCGGTGAACACAGCGCAAACGCTATTTCACACCGGTTTTCTGTGAGGCCGTGGTATCACTCCGGTCGAGCCGACCCATTCATGCCGAAGCATAGCTCTCCCACGGTAGAATAAAATCGCAAAGAAACTGGTCAGTGTTGTCGCTGGAGGTGTTTCGGCACGTTGAGCAGCATGTCGACGCTATGAAATATACTCTCTGACCGTTCTCTAGATGCACATCCAAATGAATAACAGTGGGATGACGTTCGTGAATTGGTAATGAAAATATACGCCAAATTGCTTCATTGCAGTTCACATATCTACCAACTTAATAGCGCGTGATTTCATCGTTGATATTGGATGTTTGGATACCAAAAACCGCCATGTCGCTCCCTTTCGTGACATATTTGCAAATGTATTGAATTGACTTGACCGAATTGCAATACTCAACATTACAATGTGCCTTGAATGTTTTGGAAAGAAGTGGCGAATATGGAACAATCCAACTGTGGTCAACTACGAAATCGTTTTCTTTAGTTGTGATAGTTCTACCATTATCATCGGGCGATCGACGCCGATATAATGGATAACCATCGTTGCCTTTAATGGTCTCTGCCGTCAATTTTCGTGGATACCGTTTGGAACACTTGCCGTCGACCATGCACGGTGATTGGTTGATAGTGCAACACAGTCCATGAATCATATTCGTGATTACAACATCATGTAGGTCTGGATCGGTTTCAGGAGCAGGAATCTCCGCACATATGATGTCATCTATTTGATCTGGCCGAATTCTTTCGACTTACCAAATTAGAATGTGAGTATGCGGTAGGCCTCGTTTTTGCCATTCGATTGAATACATCCAGCATCGAGTATTCCCATAGTCGTGTAGTTTAACAATGTAATTCATTAGTGACCGAATTTTTTGCCTGAAAACACGTGCGGTGATGTCGTGTCGATCACTTGATGTTTGTCCGGGAAGCAGCAATTGAATAATTTCTATCCATTTCGGATTACATGTAAATGTAATGAATAGATATGGCCGACCATAATGACGAACACATGTCATTGCATCTTGCTCAAATTCATGCAAATGACGCGGGGTACCTGTGTGTGTCGCCGGTAAAATAGTCAATCGACCAACATTTTCTGAATCTCCTTCTGTGCTAATTGCATCGCGTAAATGAATATACTCTTCCGAACGCAATTTAGCTTGATTCAACCGATGAAAGTCAGGCGCTCCGTTTCGATTTTAACGTACATGTCAACGCAATATTGTTGAAGCAGTCGACGAAATCGCAACAAATAATTGTCAGAATTTTCACGAATCATTAAACGATATGCGTAATAATTCATCGAACTAACCTTCTTGGTAGTTCCTCCTAGTAGTACCTCACCTGAAACAAATGCAGGAAAAATTGGATTTTAGAACCCCTAATAGGTTAACGACTCTTACAGCTACTCTGTACTGTAACTTTTTTTGGGTACTAAAAGCAAACAGAGTAAAATGTATATCAAGTTTAAATGAAAACAACAATATTGATCTTACCATTCAATGGATTAATCATTTTGATATTAAAGTGATATCCATCGTCTCCTTGCCAAAACATCAGCGGGTATTGTAACGCGTCATATGAACGGTGTGTTTCATATATTCTTTGTAGTTGCCCAGTATTGCGTCGTGTAAGTACAATATCACGTGTTTCCGAGTTTTTACCAACAATCAGGATTGCCACTTCATCGATTGTTGGAGCATTAAATGTCCGTCCATGTGTTCCAGATGGCCTTTATCTGCTCTGATCACAACTTTATAGTCATCACTTGACATGCGCTCTAAAGCAGTCTTGAACAGCCTGACCAATGCATGATGTTCATGAAGCATTTGCTGCAGATCTTGGAGAATCGCTCTTTTCGTAGCTGTATTGATTCCTTGACGCCGGTCAAGTTTTTCTTCTATATTGCCCATGAATTATATTTGCAAGAATTTATGCTGTGCATCTTCTATAGGTTGCAATGATCCAATGCGATGGAAATCTGGCCTTGAATCTGTAAAGTCGAAGCCATAGTACTTTTTTTTTTCAAATAATAACATGCCATTTTTATTTCAGAGACAAATACAGAAATCTAACAAACTACATTCTAGATTTTTTTTGCAATAATAGAAAATAATTTTTTTAACGTAAATTACCTTAAATGTCGGATTATATCCGCGTTCTTCGATAATTTCCACCCCAAATGAAGTCATTTGGAAACAGACATTGAATTTTTGAGTCTTCGCTAGAAAATGTCGTAATTCTAGTGTTTCGCCATAAAGCAGGGAGCACAATGGCTCTGGTGGCGGGACCAATAATGGCAATTTCACTTTACCACTAAGGCAGCACAAACCAGGCGTTTCACCAGCAAACTTCAATGCTCCACAATGCTGGCAAACAACGTCCATACTACCAATGCAAACTAAACGATGCAAGCTTTAGTCGATGGTGCAATCATATAGAAACGCTGCTCGATTCAAATCAATACTTGAACCATTTCTTCTTGCACTTCGAAGATTATTCCTCTGTTCATCTGTACTATAAGCTCGACTATTTCTCGTTTCTAACCTAGCCGTTTCACGGGCTGTCTCTCTTTGCTCTTGTGTTTGATAAGCACGAATTAAGGCCCTTCTTTGCTCTATACTAACGCGGCGCTCTTCTCGTGTAATTTCTCGTTCTTCATCAGATAATTGACTCGCGATATTCCTTTGCCTAATTTCATTACGTCTCCGCTTGAAAAGATTAGATCTTCTAGGACGCGGCATTGTTATTAATATTAATATTTCTGAACGCACACATGAATAGTTGTTACAGTATTTGACAGGATTGGACAACAAATGTTTGACATGTAATAAATGCCTGAACTTTCGAGATATAGACAATAGCTCAAAGAGTATATAACCACTACGTATGAATAGCTCATCAAGAAAAATCATAGACAACCTATAAAAAGACATTTTGACATACAACGTTTGACATTTAATAAACAAATCTGCATTTATTGAAATGATTAATTTATTATTCTTTACACATATCTAGTTTTCATTGTTTTTAAGATGTATTATGCTATTCTGGGCGGAGACAAATCCAACGAATCATTAACCATGAAAATTGGTTCAGCAGATCTCGAGTTATAAGTGCTCTAACAAACCCGTCTTTGTTTTATATATATAGATAGAATCAAACCCACAACCTCTAGCCTAGCAGTCAGACCAGTAGGCAAGTCAAATCAGACATAAAACAATATATGCATAATCTTTGATAAACAATCCATGCTTATGAATAAGGTGAAATAATGTAGAAATAAAAATTGACAGTGCTATTCTTAGTTCTTTATTATATGCAACTTACTTACCCTGTATATGTAACGCTTTAGAAATTTTTACAATCACTTTTAATGAACATTTCATCTTGTTAACATGGTCGTGTAAACTAAAGCGAATATAGTGGATAGTTATACAATATACGATTTTAAATTATTCATTCTACGTTACTAGTAATAGTCGACAGGAGAAGATATATTAATAAAGTATTTTTTATTTTCGCTACTTTTACATGTTGTTTTTGTTGTACAGGAAACTTATTCGCGATAAAAGTATTAAAATAATAATAATAGTAATTTGATTCAATAAACAGTATTTTAAATAGTTTATTTTTTAATTTTAGTTTGGGTATAAATGATACATTGAACTTGAGGTATCTGATGATGATGATGATCAGCAGTCTTCCCTTAATAAGTCACACTGGCTGTCTTTTACTACAAACTGAAGTTTCATATATCATACAGTTTTGTATATCAATGTAAATTGAAAACTGTTCAAATAGTGTTCTGAAAAATGATGTCCTTTCTGTGAGTGGAGTGAGAATGAAAGTGCGTGTGGGAGGATAAAAGTATTTCTATTGCTAAGATAATAGTCTATAACTGTACATGTCCATGTGTAGATGGCGCTTCAAGAACTTACCTGTAAGGAAATCAAAATAAACCATATTTTAGCGCATTATACAAAACAAATATTATTCAGTAGCTGAACCCTGCGGTACGACAATAACCGCGGGCAACACCTCGAGGCTAAGCTAATATCTTTATAAATTGTAGCCTATGTGTTATTCTGATGTATAAGCTATATTATTGTAAAGTTTCATCAAAATCCATCCAGTAGTTTTTGCGTAAAAGATCAAAAAACATACTCACAAACTTTCTCGTTTATATGTAGAATTAAATAAGTAGTTCGTTCAAAAATATTGTTCAGAAACCATCATCTACATAAGTCATAAAAGTATCACACACAATGACGCTATGTACGCACACACGTGCACCGTTTCCCGGAAACGAGCGCGGTGAGACGCGGCGGCCATGTTGTCGACGGACGACACAATGACGTAGTTCCATGCGCAAGAGCACCGCGTTGATTACCGCGCAACCGACACGCGGTGCTCTGTTAGAACGGAATGATAAGACTCGCATACAGTCTGGATACTTTATTATTGTTTGTTGTTAATATTTCATGTTAGTAATATTTAGGAATACATATATTGCAGAGAAGGGTCATGCATTAAAACACAAAGTTTATACTTAAATTGCCTTATTGGGTAGCCAGTAAGCCAGCCATTGTCTCCAACAGAAATGGCATATTATTGATTGAGTTATTTTGTTAGTTGTATATAAGTAACTAAATGTTGTTAACCAAATTATCAGGCTTCTTGCCAAATCAATTCCGAATAAATATGGTACAAAAAATCTATTAAACAGTTTTATGATAACCAAACATTATTATTTTTAATTAGTCATCACACTCTCCCAATCTATCTAGGCTCTGATAAGATTTAAAAATAAAAACGTGGGATGTATATAATTTCTATCAGTATTTAACCATGAGCGGTTGTCAGTTTATTTATTTATTTATTTATTTAAACTTTATGCACAGAATTCGTGTAGTTTTTGAAGGACTACGGGTTCTTTAATAGATATATATTCCCTGCGGCTACGTCCACGTGCATGCCGGTTATCGCGATAAAGAGCAGCCTATGTCCTTCGTCAAGAATAATCTATCTCCATGTCAAATCTCATTGAAATCGGTGCAACGGCTTAGCCGTGAAAGCATATCAAACAGAGTTACTTTCGTATTTATAATGTCAACATGAATCTTAGATTAATGGATTCACACACTCATTTATGATTACCGATCTACCTACACCTTTGATTTTCAGTTCCTTAATTCTTATTTTATATCGAGAGTATTTAGCGTATCTGTGTAACTTTCTAAACAAACATGACACTCGTAATAGTTTAGAAATGTAATTCAAATACCCTACCCACTCCACCCTAAGCTATGTAAGTAAAAAAAACGTTAGTGTGCTCATCTGTGGGGTGCATCGTGAATATCGAGTTGAATAGCAAGCTAATAATAACGAGACCAACATCCGAACATCTGTCGGGAAATATGAACAAAGGTACACGGAGATTACGCGTTGCAATAGTTAGCTTGCAATATTTGTATGTGTGTGTATTTGGCTTGCTAAATTAGAACTACATTCTGATGTTTGATTGGATTTAAGTTTATCTTACATATATATTTTAAGGGACAATATCATAATAATGTTACGCCATAACCAGATGAATCTAGTGTCCACTAGAAGAATCGAGAACTGTCGAGGACAACGCCATCTAGTGTCGGAAAGCGCGCAACTGTGTGCATTATGACGATTACTCGACGCTAGATGGCGCTACAAGCAGCTCTAGAGTAATCTATTTAGCCTAGAGACATCGATCGAATATTTTCGTAGTTTCGAGTAATTTCCACGGCCATATAAAAGCGGAACGTGTTGGCCGTAGGGACAGTATTGTTTCACGATACAGCGGATAAACATCGAAGAGATCTTCTAGTGCGACTAACCAGTGATTTAGTGATTTCTTATTGTAAAAAGTGTTCTTAATAAATATTGTGTTATTTTTGGTAATTAACCGACTACTTTAATTTATTTAATACCCAGCTCGTAACAATTTGGTGTCAGAAGTGCGATTAAAGTATGCCGGTATTACCAAAAGAGGACACGGAAGGTATCCGAACCAGGAGTCAGCGCCAGCAAGAGGCTGATCAGAGGCGATTTGGAAGTGCACAACTGCCTATATCGGAAGATCAGCAGCCAGTCATGGAAACCACGCCGTCCACGTCGGCATCGGCAGCAGCTCCAGATATCACGGCCCTAATGGCGATGCTCCAGGAGCAGGCTCGCCGCTTGGAAGAGCAGCTGCAGCGGGACAAGGAGGAGCAGGCCCGCCGCCAGGAGGAGCAGGCCCGCCGCTTGGAAGAGCAGCTGCAGCGGGACAAGAAGGAGCAGGCCCGCCGCCAGGAGGAGCAGGCCCGCCGCCAGGAGGAGCAGGCCCGCCGCTTGGAAGAGCAGCTGCAGCGGGACAAGGAGGAACAGGCCCGCCGCCAGGAAGAACAGATGCTCTTGTTAAAAGGCATTCATGAGACTTTCGGCAAAGAAATCAAGGTAGTGAAGGATCAGGTTCTTCAACACGAGAACCGTATCACTGAGGCCGAAACTCAGATTGCTGACGTGAAGAAGGCCTTAGGAAACCTTAAAGTTGCAGACGGAGTGGCGACTACAGTAACTGCTGCTCCTTCGGTGCGGGGGTTCAAAGTACCGCCGTTTGATGGAACATCTTCGTGGTCAGCCTACAAGATTCAGTTTGAGGCTGTTATGAAGGTGAACGGCTGGACTAAGGATCAGGCTATGACCGCGCTCACCTTGGGTCTTCGAGACCAGGCTCTAACCGTCCTCGAAGCCCTCGATAAAGAGGTTACCTATGAGCAACTGCTGGAGGCATTGGAAGCAAGATATGGTGACGCTCATCTGGAGCACGTGTTTCGTGCACAGCTGAAGGATCGTGCCCAACGCATCGGTGAAAACTTGCAACAATGGGCTCTAGAAGTTGAGAAACTGGTCCGTAAGGCATACCAGTCTGCACCTGCGCTCGTTGGCGGAAATCTGGTGCAAGCTTTCATCGATGGCATTCGTGACCTCGAAGTTAGAGCTGCTGTGAGACTTGGACACCATGAAACTCTCAAGGACGCTCTGGCCCATGCTTTGGAGGTGGAAGCTGTGAGACAAGACTATCGGTTTCATCGGGTCCGGGAGGTTGTGGCATCACCTGTGCGAGACCGATTTAAGGGGTACAGCCCTAGATGCTACGCCTGTGGTGAAAAAGGTCACCTTCGGTCCAGCTGCCCTAAGCGAAGCATAGGAAGTGAGTACGAGCGGTCTCAGGAGAATAGGGCGGTTGATAGTACTGCCCAACAACAGCAGGGAAACGAGTAAACGCCAGGACTGCGGGGCGGGTGCTGGCTGGTGTTCAAAGAGCCCCAAGGATTTCGATCTCGCAAACTCATGATGGGAACAGCCTGGTCATCAGAGGCGAAATTAACGGAACGTCATGTAAGCTGACTATTGATACGGGAGCTTCTCGCACAGTCATCAGTTCCCAACTTGCAAATCGGTTCCTGAGGGACATTGCATGTAACCGTGAGAAAATAAACTTAGTAACAGCCACTGGTCAGCGCATACCCGTCCGAGGCGAACAGAAGGTGGAGTTGAAGTTGGGCAACCAAGTTTACCTGCATAACGTCATTGTGGCCGATATAGTTGACGATTGTATCCTTGGCCTAGACTTCATGAAGAACAATTGTTGTGAGATCGACATCAACCAAGGTGTAATGAGATGTAGTCAAGAAGAACTGTTCATGGAAGGAGCATCATCAGGAAAAGTGTACAGCTTAAAGAACGCTATACTTCCTCCCAGATCAGAGACAATTATGCCAGTTAGTCTCCCTCATAATTCTGGACGAATGCATCGGTGTGTCCTTATTGAAGGGGTAGATAATGATCTTCCATGGAAGATCGCACGAACTCTAGTAAGTACCACTAACACCTCTGCAGTACGTGTGCTAAATCTTAGTGACAAGCAACATGTGATTCATAAGGGCACACTGATTGGCACTTGCGAAGATGTGGATTGGATGCGTCGATGCCAAGACTTGACTACTTCGAAAATTAGCACGGATGCACGAGTCAACGTGTCAACACTTTTAGAAGACTGTCGAGATGTCTTGTCTAGGGAAGAAATTGACAAGGCTAAGAGAATGTTAGTTAAGTACACTGATATTTTCTCTACTAATGACGCTGATATTGGAAAGACTGGTTTGGTTCAACACAAAATAAACACTGGGAGTGAGATGCCTATTCGTCAGCGACCAAGAAGACTACCAGTAGCACGAGAACAGGAAGTACAAACCATGATTGATGGAATGGTCAGGGATGGCGTTATAGAGCCTTCATCCAGCCCTTGGTGTTCACCTGTAGTGCTTGTAAAGAAAAAGGATGGCAGTATGCGTTTTTGTGTTGACTACCGCCGTCTAAACGACATAACGAAGAAGGACAGCTATCCACTACCTAGAATAGACGACACTCTGGACATGCTAACAGGGGTTAAGTGGTTTAGCACCTTGGATTTAAAAAGTGGATACTGGCAGGTAGAGATTGATCCCAAGGACAAAGAGAAGACTGCATTTTCGACAGGGAAAGGATTGTGGCAGTTCAAAGTAATGCCCTTCGGATTATGTAACGCGCCAGCAACTTTTGAAAGACTGATGGAATCAGTACTCACCGGATTAACTGGAGATGCCTGCCTGGTCTATTTGGATGACATTGTCATCGTAGGCCGTACGTTTGAAGAACATATCCGAAACCTGGAGCGCGTATTATCGAAAATCCGAAGTGCCAACCTAAAGTTAAGTCCTAAGAAATGTTCATTTTTCAAACGGCAGGTTAGCTTTTTAGGATATGTGGTTTCGGAAGAGGGTGTCCAAACAGATCCGCAAAAGATCGCTGCCGTCAAGGATTGGCCAGTTCCAAGAGATAAGACCCAAGTAAGAGCATTTTTGGGCTTGTGCTCCTACTATCGGCGATTCGTGAAAAACTTTGCGGATATTGCTAAACCCCTTCATAAACTTACTGAAGAGAAAAGACATTTCTGCTGGGATGAAAGTTGTGACATTGCATTTCAAGAGCTAAAAAGACGTCTATGCAACACACCTATCTTAGGGTATCCAGATACCGAAAATGAATTCATAGTTGACACAGATGCGAGTGATACTGGGCTTGGCGGTGTGTTATCCCAGCGGAAAGGTGATCAAGAGGTTGTTATTGCATATTTCAGTAAATCTTTGTCGAAGCCGGAAAGGAATTACTGCGTCACAAGAAGGGAACTACTGGCCGTAGTGAAGACACTGCAACATTTCAGCAAATATTTGCTTGGGCGTAAATTCCACCTCCGAACTGACCACGCTGCATTAAAGTGGCTCTTACAATTTAAAAATCCTGAAGGACAAGTCGCGAGATGGATTGAGTTATTACAGGAATATGACTTGATGATTGAACATCGCAGTGGAAAGTCTCACGGTAACGCAGACGCACTATCAAGAAGACCTTGCCCTGAAGACTGCAAGCACTGCGCCAAGCAAGAAGTAAAGGAAGCTGTTCCTATAAGGACGGTAAAGACGGACCTTAGCAACGAATGGAAGGAAAGCCTGCAGCAAGCACAGCAAGAGGATGCAGATATCAAACCAATTCTCGAGTGGATTAAAGCTGAGACTCCTAAGCCACACTGGAGCGAAGTTGCATCGCTGAGCTCGACCACGAAGAGTTATTGGGCTCAATGGGATAGTCTAGTCATCCAGGATGGAGTCTTGTGCCGTAAATGGGAAAACGCTCGAGGAGACAGCTGTCACCTGCAAATGGTTGTTCCTAAAGCTAAGATACCAGTGGTCCTGCAGCTCTACCATAATGGATGTTCAGGAGGTCATATGGGAGTTAAGAAGACATTGTTAAAGATAAGGGAAAGATTCTACTGGATTCATTGTCGTGATGATGTTGAGGACTGGTGTCGCAAGTGTACCAGTTGTGCGGCCGTGAAGGGACCTCATACACGTAGCAGAGGCGCATTGAAATTGTATAATGTTGGTGCACCCTGGGAAAGAATTGCTATAGACGTGGCAGGACCGTTTCCTGAAAGTGAAAGCGGAAACAAGTACTTCATGGTCGTAATGGATTACTTCACTAAGTGGCCAGAAGTCTTTGCCATTCCCAACCAAGAGGCATCAACAGTTGCAGATAAATTAGTGCACGAAGTCTTCTGTCGTTTTGGAGTGCCTTTAGAAATCCACAGTGACCAAGGAAGAAATTTTGAGTCTCAAATATTTCAAGAAATGTGTCGAGTGATGGGTGCTCACAAAACCAGAACCACCTCTTACCACCCACAATCGGACGGAATGGTGGAACGATTTAACCAAACACTAGAGAGGTATCTGGCAAAAGTAGTTGAAAGTAAGCAAAAAGATTGGGACAAACACATCCAACCGTTTCTTCTGTCATACCGAAGTGCAGTCCACGAATGTACTTCCGTAACACCAGCTTTTGCAAACTTCGGAAGAGAACTACGGTTGCCTGCAGACTTGATCACTGGAATACCCCCTGATACCCCGCGAAGTATAACGGAGTACGCGAATGACTTGCGGAACAAGATGAATGACATTTATGAGCATGTCAGACAATCGGGCCAACAAATGTCTGAAAAGATGAAAACCCGTTATGACCGGAAAGCGAATAATAAGGGCTTCGAAGAGTGTTCGCTAGTATGGCTACATAATCCAGTTCGCAGTAAAGGGAGATCTCCGAAGCTACAAGCAAAATGGGATGGGCCATACCGGGTAGTCACTAAAATCAATGATGTTACCTACCGGATACAGAAGTGTCCAAGAGGCGCCCCAAAGATAGTTCATGTAGATCGACTGGCGCGATACTATGGAACCGATAATGCTCGGGACGAGCATGTCTTAGGAGGGGGCAGTGTTGCGCCATAACCAGATGAATCTAGTGTCCACTAGAAGAATCGAGAACTGTCGAGGACAACGCCATCTAGTGTCGGAAAGCGCGCAACTGTGTGCATTATGACGATTACTCGACGCTAGATGGCGCTACAAGCAGCTCTAGAGTAATCTATTTAGCCTAGAGACATCGATCGAATATTTTCGTAGTTTCGAGTAATTTCCACGGCCATATAAAAGCGGAACGTGTTGGCCGTAGGGACAGTATTGTTTCACGATACAGCGGATAAACATCGAAGAGATCTTCTAGTGCGACTAACCAGTGATTTAGTGATTTCTTATTGTAAAAAGTGTTCTTAATAAATATTGTGTTATTTTTGGTAATTAACCGACTACTTTAATTTATTTAATACCCAGCTCGTAACAATAAGAAACCATGCAGGTGTTCTGATGATGGAACGGGGAAACGGCAATAGGAACTCATTCTTATTTGTATTGTCTTAAGGAGTATTTTGGTGGATAACACGACCAAAGGTCTATAAAAGCTTGGTTTGCAAATAAAATATACAAATAAATAACATACATTGATGGTGGCTTGTTTGTTCTTGACATGGCAAACGTTTGAGCTCGCTTATAAGGCATCGTTGACGAAACCCAGAGATGGAAACCAGCTTAGTACGAGTTAATGTACTTAGTCTGGCTATAAATACTGTTACAATTAAAAATTTGCTAAACATTACTTTTGAATTTGGAATCTGTAATTTTTATACGATTGTTCATTGTTTTTCTTATTTTCGCGCCAATATATTGTAAAATATTTTGTGGGGTGATAAAGAGAACCAAAGCGCTGTGATTGCATGACATAAAGCCGGTACGGATCCAAATACAATTTTTAAAATCATTCATACGCTTGGTATCAGTAAAATATTTGTGTACCGGGCTATTGATAGGTACAATGAAACCTCCTATTTGTGTCAGAAAAAGCTGTAAGGCAAAGAATTCGAAGAAATTCTGTCCTTAAGTAGATTTTATCTCGGGAGATGAAGATAGCACCTAGAACCAACTTTAAAAGATAACTTAGAACTTGTAGCCAATAAGAGACGCACTGGTCATTTCTTAATTGATAATATAATTCAAAAAGAATATGATGCTAGAATCAAAACAACTACTTAAGCGGTACGCAAAGGGAGGTTACAGAAAATTTTTGTTTATGGATGAGATTATTTTTTACTATCGAGCAATATTTTAACAAACAAAATGACCGTATTTATGCTGAAAGCTCTAAAGAAATTCCCAATCAGTCAGCAGAGTACAACGTGGGCATTATCCGACTTCAGTATAGTTAGAAAGCTCGATCAACCCAATCTTGGTTAGAAACGATCGTTCCGGGCTTCATCAGAGCTGCTTGCTGTCATTTAGTCCTGATCTTAATCCAATGAATTATGATTTATGGTCAGTTTTAGAAAGTAAGGTAACAATCTTTACGATTAGCAGTCAAGAAAATCCCGTAGAAAGAGTGTGTGCTGCTATTGATAACTGGCCTTAACTTTCAAAGGATTTTAATATATTTAACTAACACGCTGTAATAGTAATAATAGTAGTACAATTAAAGAAAAAACTTTGTAACAATGTTTATGGCAAGACTAAGTATAGTCATTCATAATTATTATCTCTATGTATTAGTAATTTATACTAAAGTTTTTAAAAAATAAATTTTAGTTAATTTGTTTATTTGAAAACAGAACACAATTTTGATTATATTGAATTTGTGGGCTAACTTTGTACTTAAATTTAAGGAAATAACTATTTTTCTACTAAGGTATGCTACTGCTCCTAAATAGATAAATTTATGTTTATATATGTATACGATGTCTGTACATCTATCTATCTATATACGCAAATATAAAAATGTTATGTTGGTTTGTGTACGCTTCAAAAACTCAAAAAGTTCTGCACCGATCGAGCTGAAATTTTAGAATGATATATAATCCGCATCAAGGATTGTTTTTATCTAATTTTTGCATCAGTCACATATCCGCGACCGCGAAAAAACACGAAAAAACCGACATAAACGCGGGCGGAGCCGCGGGCAACAGCTAGTTAAAGATATTAAATATAAACTAATAAAAAGGGATCTTGATTTGAACATAACTCAAATCGACAGATATTTTTAAATTTTTGTCTATTTATCTTGTGTGTTTGTGCTCGCTAATCTCAGAAGTGGCTTTACCGATTTGTATGTGGTTTTGTCATATGCATTCTTGTAATGTTCACTTTACATCTAGTGCTTGTTATATTCAGTCGGTTTACAAATAAAAATATACAGCGATAACCAAATTCTACGCGGGCGAAGCCTCAGGCGAAAGCTATATATAATAAAAACTATCAGCTTAGATGTATCCCAAAACGTATTGTAAGAAGTTATGACATTTTAAGCAACATATTCAAAAGATCGGGGCCTCATTGTAAATCACCTACTAGACTTGTAAATGAAACAATTAATTTATCTGAAACTCAGACTATTGGACTAGGTATATAATTGGTAACACTTATTATGTATCACATAAGATAACAGGAAAGATAATAGTTTGAAGTAAACATTACTTTGATATATCCTACTAGCCTCGGTGGCGCGAGTGGTAGCGTAAGCGACTGCTGTGCTTGAGGTCCCGGGTTCGATTTCCGGGTCGGTCCAAATGTTTGTATGATCTGCAAATATTTGTTTCGAAGTTTGGGTGTTTTCTATGTATAATATGTATGTATTTACAAAAAAAAAAGTATATATGTATTTATATCAGTTGTCTAGTACCCATAACACAAGCTCTGCTTAGCTTGGGACTAGACGGCGTTGTGTGTTAAATTGTCCGAAAATATATTTACTAATATTATAAACGCGAAAGTTTGAAAGTATGGATGGATGTTTATTACTCTTTCACGCAAAAACTATTGAATGGATTTTGATGAAACTTTACAATAATATAGCTTAGCTTATACATCATAATAACACATATGCTACAATTTGTAACGATGATAGCTTCGCTTCGCAGCGTTGCCCGTGGTTATTGTCGTACCGCGGGTAGCACCGCGCGGTTTAGCTAGTTACAACATAATAAAATATCAAAAAACGGAAAAGAGAAGTAACTCTAATGCTCTTATGAATAAAGATGCATTCAGCGTGACATATGTATAACAGTATGAAATATCGCTACCGTAGTATTACACGTCATTGAAACACAAAGGTCGTTATTAAAACACGTTTTGTTATAGCAGGCGGAGGCGGCGCGCGGGCTGCGCTTGCGCCGGTGTCCGGACGCGGACCAATTTCCTAACGAAACCGGTTGTCCTTTGTCGTCACGTATCTACCTGACATTTTATGAAAAAAAAGTGACCGATATATTTTGGTTATTCTTTGCTTAGTGCAAATTTCAAATGATTGAATATGTTTGTGGGTTTTTGAGATTAGATTTACCTCCACGTGTTTGTATTAACCTCCTAAATAATATGTAATACATTTATAATGTGACAATTTATATAGTATAACAGTACCTGGATGATCGAGCTATGCTCGGTATTTATTTTTTGGGAATTTTTCTAACAATGAATCCTAGCTAAATCTATTTTTTCCCCCGAAACTAAATTTCATGATAATCGTTAGACACGTTTCGGAGATTCAGATTATAATATTTATAATAAGTATGTACAAGAATGGTTCGTTTAAATATATTAGGTAGCTAGATAGATTGAAAAAATCCATTTAAACAATAGTACTTTTAGAGAAGAAATATTAAAACAGCAGCTTAATTCGGAGATACTCGTATTTAAACAAAATCCTACTATACCACCAATAATCTTATATTTTATTGATCTAAGAGTGTAAACGTGAATGTTTTTTAGAATGTATTGATGTACCCGCAAAAACTAATGAATGTATTTATTTGAAACTTTACAGTTATCTAACTTATATATCAAAATATCAAATAGGTTACTATTTACCGCGAAAACCGATATAATATATAAGAAGATAAGATTAAAAGTTTATTATATACTGAATATCCTTTCACAACTTTTATATCACAGACCTATCAAGATTTACGGAGACTGAAAGACAAGTCAAAGTCATATATAACCTACTTTTAGTTGTACTTGTAACGATGGTATAACCTATTTATTTATATTGAAATGATCTGTACCAATTAATAGAGATGGATCATAAGCATAAAAACGTTTTAATACCACATAGAACTAAAAAGTGGAGTATAATTATCAATTATTTATTCCAAAATGATCGTCATGATCAAAAAATTCTTATTTTAGTCATATATTGCTATCAGTACGACGAGCTGCTAAATAGCCACCGAATTAAATACTATGCTTTTTTAATGTTTTATTTAATCGTCGTGCGCCTTGCACTTCTCTAAGTGGACGATTCATATCACTGACTGATAATCAATGGCATTATCTACAGTGCATTTAGATCTACCCTACCTTTTAAACCTCTAAGCCTGACCTGCTAAAATAACTAAAATGTAGGCAATATCTTTTACCTAAGTTTTCATACCGATAGTTTGGTTGGTTTCGTAATGAATATTAAGATGTGTGGGAGTTTATAACGATTCGGTATCGGCCGACAACTGCCTTCAAACTAAACTGTTAGCCAACTATCGGCGGATTAAAAAGTTTCTAGTCTGCGGAGGCTCTTAAGCAACTTTTTCGTTCTTCTTTAGTGTATTTCAGTCACCTATCGCCTTCGACTGATGAACGAAGAAATGAAGTGACAATTATCCCTGTCGTCAATAGTTAGCTTCCCTACATATGTATTCAAACAAATATTTTTCTTTGTCCACAGAGTGAAAAATGGCTCGCATACGAGAACATTAAAGAAGAAATCCTAGAGAAGATACGCAAGCTTGAAGAAGAACGTCATGCGGTCGATCTTTGGTCTTGTGGACCCGAATGGGGTCGAAAGAGACGTAGGAGACAGGTGACCGTTTCCCCTCCATATGTAGTTTACATGCTGCCTGACGCTGATATCATGGAAGACTGGAGATTGGTCCGGAAACTTCTAGAACGACCAGAAGCGGCACCAAAAAACGAAGGAGTTAATTAAGACCACAGGGTAGTTAGTTTTTAAAGTATTTTTATATTGTAAGATAAAAATCGTGAGCTAATTTTAAACATGAATAAATCTGATTTGTATGAAACCTGTATCATTTATTTTCCATAAGCCGTTGTGTGTCACATATATTATACTGATATTCACTCTATTTAACAACTTTTCATTTGTCTTATATAAAACATACTTGTTTCTATAATAGAAGTCTTAAAAATGTTTTTCATTCAATGGCTAATGTGATACAAAGTTTTAAATTATTATAGAATCAGTTACTTGGTTTACATGGTTCGAAAACTATATTAATATTTCTTCTACAAAAATTTATAAATTGCAAACTAGATAAATTATTCCTGGGCTAAAGCTGCATAGGGGTCCTTTGTATATTTCAGTTGTTTTCAGTTTCACAGATCTATCTATTTCAATATATTTTGCCAACATAAGTGTCTCAATAATATACCTACATAAATAGGCATCCACCTAAGTCATCAGTTAAAGCTGTTAGCAAAACTTTTCGGTTATATACAAACAAAAGGCAAACAAGTCTAATAGGTTCTCTACATCTTACGAATTAACCGCATTTGAAATATAATTATCATATTATTTATTAAAGACTGCTAAACGTATTGACAAGTAATAATATAAATGTTCATACTATGAACTTCATAATAGCAGTGGATGAAGAAATCAGTACAATATAGTAATTATATCACACAAACTTATCCATTGTACAGATCTCTCGAGAAATGCAGTTTTGACGGGCGATTGTTAATCATTTATTTAGATTACCCTTCGAATTTAAATATCAATAGTTACAAAACTAACTACTCATAGTCAAGTTCTATTTGGGATCTTGACTGGTTTTACGGCTGGCTGCCGACAAATACAAAGTAGTTTAAAAAAAAAATAGAAATTAGAAAAATCGTTGCCTATAATATTTCTGGCTCAATACTACCACTAAGCCGTCAACAAAAGAGGGTAGTTACAACTTCAATGGCCGATCATACGTTTGTAAGGTACATAACAGTCCTTTTACAAGTTTTTCAGAGTAGACCAAAACCACAAGCGTAGCAAGTTTAAGATGAATCACTACAGCATACTTGTATTTCACATATTACCTACAGTCCTTAAAATATAGCTTCATCTCTGTGGCAAGGGTACAAAACTGACGAAGTAAGTTTAAACAAGAGATTTAATATTTTTTAAATATAAAAATGGCCAAAAATGTTTCTTGTAAGTTCTAAAATATCGCCAATGACTACGGTCACAGAGACATGCTTTAATTTATGGATTTTTGTATTTGACGATAGTATAAATGTCTGAAGAAAAATGTATTTATGTTGCTTTTAAATTCGGGATTGCGATATATAGTTACGTCTATTTGTAAGAATCTATATATTTCAACTGCTACACAAAACTGTATTAAATTAAATTCGAAGTTATGGATCATATTATGTTTATATTGTAATATGATTGTTTAAAACCATAACCTAAAAGCGTTTAAAATTTATTAGTTTAATTGTTTGAATTACTTTTTTGTGGCAACACTGTTAAAAATGGCAAAAGTATTGTAATTTTTTGAATAGGGCTACGCTGCCTTTGTGTACATTACGTGTATCATTGTGAAGTTATTTTTTTGTAATTAATCTTGATTTTTCTAGACCTTTATAGATACATGATGATAGATTTAAAATGACATGTGTACATTTTGTACTTAAAGTAAATAACGTAATCGTTACAACATCACAGTCTTCCGTACCTATACTTTCAATAGTAATGTTGTATGTCCCTTAGTGGTCGTCTCCACGAACGAGAGAATCGCGACCGACCCGCGCTTCTATCGTCGGATAATCTCCATGAACGAACGATTATTCCTTGAGCGTACCGTTGCGACTCATAACGAAATCGCCGATTGTATCGAAATATTTGCCACGACGATAATATCGCTGCGATTCTCTCGCCCATGGAAATAGCCCCCCATAAGGCTAGAGTAGGATTGACACCGACTATTTACGTTTCGGAAAAATACTATTATTGTCGACTATGCATTACTAACCTCTCCAGATTATCTAAAATCTTTTGTGAACAGGATTATGTCATTTGTAAAAAGGGTTTGAACCCACAGTCACTCGATAACAACCCTGAAATCGTAGTCATTATGCTACCGCTGCTGAATTTATAATTAAACTTGTTATTATTATTTGTGAAGAAAAGTATAGTATTAAGATCTGAAAACTGAAAGAGAAATAATACCTAAAAGGCACTATTGTGACGAATAGCTGGCGATTGGAGGAGAGTATTGTAAGTGAAAAGTCCTATTGATAGAAATAATTAATATGTATATATCTTTTTATTGATATACCTATGCAAGTTTTCTTATTGTATTATCAGTCTATGTTCTCCTTAATTGAAATAGGACTTTAGTTCTCAGTCTGTAAAGAAAATCTCTTTATTTTCCTGTCGACTGAATAGACTGCTCCGCTAACCGACCCTGTCCATATAATAAACACATACATACTTTTGTGACTGTAGACAATTACACGAGTCATATATATATAAAGTCATACCTATTTCCGAGTTAGGTAGGCAGAGACAATTGATCTCCACTTATTACAGTCTTGATACACCTCTGCTTCGTCCACACTCGCATGAATCAATTTGTTTTTAACATTGATCGAAGTTTCTCACTATATAAATAGTCGACCAGAATCGTGCGAGATAAAAATTTTAGTTACGAAATAAATGTCCTCTTATGTTCATTACAAAATTGTATTAGTCATCTTGTGACGAATTGTGGCGTAATTGTAAGTAAACAATAAAGTTTTAATTGTAAATGTTATTTTTATTTAAAACCTTTTAACTTTGTTAACTGTTTTATGACAGGGTACAGCTAAATCTGTAAGTGTCCGAATTTTTATTCGACTACGATAAAGGAAAGGGAAAAAGTGGCCAAGGGAAGAAGTCTATCTATGTATGTATGTTACACCGTAGCGCCTAAACTACTGAATCGATTTCAATAGGTTCGCAGTAATGGCCCAGATGAAATGCCCTGACCCTGTCTGTCTCTCTGTTACACTTTTACCGCTAAACCACTCAGCCGATTAAGATGAAATTTACATTGAAGATCTTTTGATTCTTGAGGAAGGACATTGGCTACTGTTCCGCGGGCTATAAATAAATACACTTACCTACCCAAGTACTAGGCAATATCGAATTTCGAGATCCAACTATACATAATGATTGCTACTACTTTGCGACTACACACACCTACATATTATAAAATCAAAGAACCCGAGTGCTTAAAGTTATGAACTGAAAAGAAAAAAACAAGTAGGTATCACAATACCTATAATTAACAAATAAATAAATATTTCGTACATCTAACACAACGCCATCTAGTCCTAAGCTAAGTACAGCTTATGTTATGGGTACTAGACAACTGATAAATAAATACATACCTATTATACATAGAAAGCACCCAAACTCCGAAACAAATATTTGCATATCATACAAACATTTGATTCGACCCGGGAATCGAACCTGAGACCTCAAGCAGACCCACGCCAACGAAACAGTCAATATAAACCTACGAGGTTATTCAATTCGAATGACTTATGCAACGTTTATTAATAAAATGTATAAATAAAGTGACTAAACATATGTTTATTCAAATTATTCAAACTGAGTACGTTTTGAAGCCCTATTTCTCTTGGTCACATCATCACACGGAAACGACTGGACAAATTTCAACAATTCTTTCAGTGCTAGATAGCTTATTTAACGAGGAAGATTATAGGCTATATAACATCACGCTACCATCAATAGTTGCAGAATAACAATGAAAAATGGTACTAATACCGGAATAATATATAGATTTTGAGTGACGTAGACGAAGTTGCGCGGGTCAGCTAGTCTATACAAGTAAATAAATTTAAAGTGTATGTTTCTAATATTAAATACACAGTACATATACCAAAATATCATTTTTACAATTTATGTCTGTTCAGGATTTTTTTTTTTTTTTTGGGAGGGGTTGAGGTATGGGTCTCCGGAGGCCCATACCTCAACCCCTCAGGCCTCACCCATCCCTCAAAGGCCGGCAACGATCTTGTGACGCTTCTGGTGTTGCGGGTGTCCATGGGCGGTGTTAATCGCTTACCATTAGGCAATATGTCTGGTCGTTTGCCCCCTTTTTCAATAAAAAAAACATAAAAGTCGGTCGAGCCGTTTTTAAGTTATAAATGGTGTACCTTTCCCGACTTAGTATTATTGTTAAAGATTAAGTTAGGTTAAACCCTGTTTGTCTGTATTTAAGTTTAAATTAAATTCGCACGGCTGCGTCGACATTCTTTACTTTTAAGTTTTTTGTAGTTTTATGATATTACATTATTTTATTCGTTAGGCACGCGAATATATAATTTCACGATGAAGGCTGTTACAAGGGCAATGACTCAACAATTACATAACGGAATATACATATATAGACTAGCTGTTGCCCGCGGCTCCGCCCGCGTTTATGTCGGTTTTTTCGTGTTTTTTCGCGGTCGCGGATATGTGACTGATGCAAAAATTAGATAAAAACAATCCTTGATGCGAATTATATATCATTCTAAAATTTCAGCTCGATCGGTGCAGAACTTTTTGAGTTTTTGAAGCGTACACAAACCAACATAACATTTTATATATATAGATACATATACAGTGGGCTTAACACTATTTAATTTTGGTAAATGTTGTTAAAAATATGATTTTGTAAAATGATAAATTGGATCCAATCCTAATCCAAAATTACAAAATAATATTTTCATATACATACATAGGTAATGTAATAAGTAAATAGCATTTTTTAATATATTAATATCAATACGAAGCAAAAATATTGTACCTCTTTTATATAATTATACGAACGGAGGAGTTTGAAATTTTCTTGCACAGTTATGAGACCACTAGTTAGCAAGTTTTCAAAGAGATTAATGATTAGGTTAATAGATTATCAAACGTGACTATTGCATAAGCTTTCATTTCCTTATTTGGTATTTATTTACAGCAATGTTTTAGTGGAAGATTTAGTTAAAACTTTACACTAAGTACACATTACTTCTATTCTAAGCATTCATTATTTCGAAAACTAAGGATATGCATAAATAATTAAAAACCAAATTATGCACATTCTTTTTAAATAATTTTCTTTTAAATATTTCACATAATCAAGATTGGACATCACTAGTAAATGAACAAAGACAAACTAATTTTAAGTACCTAATTTTTCTTGCTACCGTGAGGCAGACCATAGAAAGATAAATGAGAAAGATAGTAAAGATTGTAAGGCAAAGATGTTGAATAAACTATTTTACCCATTATAGTTTATTTTTTTAGTTTTAGATATTTATATTAAAATTAATGATTTTTAACAATTAAAACAATAGGCACGTGACAAATTTTTACAACAATTTATGTGATCCTCAAATTTTAATTACTGTTCTAAATCTGGTGTACTTTGTATCCGTTTCATATATGTTTGTAAAGTGCTCCGCAATACAGAAATATTCCTAGTGAGGGACTTGTTTTTAATAAACATTACACTAATTTTTATTAGAAACTTACGTAATTAGGTACATTCATACGTTTGGCGCCATTTACGCGCGGCCATTTTGTTGTAAACACACGTGCAAAGTGACACGCGGTCCAAAGTGCACACGAGTACCGAAAGACAAGCTAATAAGGTTATCTAGGTTTGTTTACAAATTATAAACTGTTTGTTGGTGATTTCTTCTTTAAACTGAGACAATTTCATCGTGATAAGATGCCAAACGTTAGAAAAAAACTTTTGTTAGATGTCCTTTTTAATGTATGGCCGTGCCAAATGACTCTACTCTGCCTGATGGAAAGCATAAGCAAAATCCGAGAGTGGTGGTCACCATACTCATTGCGAATGCAGTATGGTGACCCACACCATAGCGGTCTAGTGATGCTTCTGTCTCCGGTCTTGCACTCACCAACAAAACACGACAGCACAAACGCTGTTATTTTCCGTTGATTTTTGTGCGAGGGTAGTACCCGGTCCAGCGAATTTTGGAAGTAATCCTATATTTTTTTATTGTGGAAGTTATGCTTCGGTCTATACCTATGAGCCAGCTACCCGAGTTCCCACGGAGCACGACCTCACGGAAAAGCGGGGCTAAAAATCCTTTCGAACCACGCAATTTCGCTTGCGTTTATGTTCATTGATGCTCGGCACTTGTTGGGTAAAGTACCTTATAACCTTCCGATGAAGGCAATCTAACCATAAAGGAATGATTGAAATTGGTTTGGACCAATTACTTTTATATTTTCTTGTTATACACTTAACATTACAAAGGTTGTATTAATAATCCAAAGTTAACAAGTTTAGTATAAATGTTTGTAAACGACTATATATACGACCTTTGAGGCCGATAACGGGATGTAGCAACAGGTTACCAACTGTACTAACAGTTAATATTTCCCTTAATCCAGTTTCCTTGCAACTTTCTTGATAAACATTTATAAGGAAACCAAAATGAAGAAAAGTAATATAACTTATATAACTTTTAAAAGAAGGTTATTTAATTACTTAAAAAGGAAATTCTAAAAAAATATTACAAAAACACATTATACTGTTGAGTTTTTATTTTTAGATACAAGTGTATGAAGTGAACTAGAATAAAGGCATTCAGCTCAGAGTAATATCGTCGCTACACATGTGTTCCATAAAAGTTAAAATTTAAACAATGAAAAAAAATATCTTTTGCAAATGAAAGTGTATGTAAAGTTGCTAAAACTAAACTTGAAAGAGGCGTCACACGCTCTCAGCAATCCAAGAAGATAATCAATCAGTCAGGAGAGTTGTTGAAATCTTTATCATGTTCACGGTTGTACTGCACTATTTACAAATTGTTTGTTTGAGTATGGCCCTAGGGCAAGTCGTCTCCATTAAATTTCACATGTCAGCGAGTGATCAATCCCCGTGCATTAAATCAAAAGTGCATAACACCAAGATGTAACCATGCCTTTCAAAATCATAGAAGGTAATCTTAAAAGTTTCTAAAAACAAGTGTTTAGTAAAATTACTATTATCATATGAGTACATGCGATTCGTTCTTTAGACAAGCCGCAAAAATGGAATTACAAATGCAGGTTAATATTTCATAAAACTTACACAATGTTCTACATATTCCTGGATTGTTTATTTGTTATCCTTAATTCTTTTAAATAATAAATAAGTACTGTTCGACACTCTGATTGATTTTGAACTTTGATGTGATAGACCTATGACCAATAGTTGACTGCAATAGGCTGATCGACGGTGATGAATTAATATCCTATCCTATAAGTAATATACTATTACGGTTAATAAAGTATATTTAAATGATAAAATTGCGCTCATAGCCCAGTTGCAGTCGGTGATTAGAAACAATTACCAAGTAAGCAACGACGGCGCGGTCTGTACCTGGATGTATGACCACTGGTGGCACGATACCATAGCGTCTAGTTGGAGGCCTTTGGTTGGCTCAAAAAGATCTAACGGCAAAGCCACAACGTCGCCTTGCCAGTCCCCAAGCCCACCAAGCAAGTTGTTGATGAAATGATAAAATTTAAGAAATAAAACATCAGCTTACTAGGTTTCAGTTAACACTTTAGAAGAGAAGCGAGCGAGTGAGATCCTTAGTAGATAGTATATGTCTGTAATTTACTTACATAACAACTATTCTACATTAATATAATAAAACACATTGTCCCAAATCACCTTAAAGAATTATTTACGTACAAAATTTCTTGCTCAACAGAAATTACTGTAGCAGAACTGTGTGTCTGTCGCACCCGTCTTTATAGTATTGTTGCGCCATAACCAGATGAATCTAGTGTCCACTAGAAGAATCGAGAACTGTCGAGGACAACGCCATCTAGTGTCGGAAAGCGCGCAACTGTGTGCATTATGACGATTACTCGACGCTAGATGGCGCTACAAGCAGCTCTAGAGTAATCTATTTAGCCTAGAAACATCGATCGAATGTTTTCGTAGTTTCGAGTAATTTCCACGGCCATATAAAAGCGGAACGTGTTGGCCGTAGGGACAGTATTGTTTCACGATACAGCGGATAAACATCGAAGAGATCTTATAGTGCGACCAACGAGTGATTTAGTGATTTCTTATTGTAAAAAGTGTTGTTAATAAATATTGTGTTATTTTTGGTAATTAATCGACTACTTTAATTTATTTAATACCCAGCTCGTAACAATTTGGTGTCAGAAGTGAGATTAAAGTATGCCGGTTTTACCAAAGGAAGACACGGAAGGTATCCGAACTAGGAGTCAGCGCCAGCAAGAGGCTGATCAGAGGCGATTTGGAAGTGCACAACTGCCTACATCGGAAGATCAGCAGCCAGCTATGGAAACCACGCCGTCCACATCGGCAGCAGCTCCAGATATCACGGCCCTAATGGCAATGCTCCAAGAGCAGGTCCGCCGCCAGGAGGAGCAGGCCCGCCGCCAGGAGGAGCAGGCCCGCCGCTTGGAAGAGCAGCTGCAGCGGGACAAGGAAGAGCAGGCCCGCCGCCAGGAGGAGCAGGTCCGTCATCAGGAGGAGCAGGCCCGCCGCCAGGAGGAGCAGGCCCGCCACCAGGAGGAGCAGGCCCGCCGCTTGGGAGAACAACTGCAGCGGGACAAGGAAGACCAGGCTCGCCGTCAGGAGGAACAGATGCTCTTGTTAAAAGGCATTCATGAGACTTTCGGCAAAGAACTCAAGGTAGTGAAGGATCAGGTTCTTCAACACGAGAATCGTATCACGGAGGCCGAAACTCAAATTGCTGACGTGAAGAAGGCCTTAGGAAACATTAAAGTTGGAGACGGAGCGTCGACTACTGTAACTGCTGCCCCTTCGGTGCGGGGGTTCAAAGTACCGCCGTTTGATGGAACATCTTCGTGGTCAGCCTACAAGATTCAGTTTGAGGCTGTTATGAAGGTGAATGGCTGGACTAAGGATCAGGCTATGACCGCGCTCACCTTGGGTCTTCGAGACCAGGCTCTAACCGTCCTCGAAGCCCTCGATAAAGAGGTTACCTATGAGCAACTGCTGGAGGCATTGGAGGCAAGATATGGTGACGCTCATCTGGAGCACGTGTTTCGTGCACAGCTGAAGGATCGTGCCCAACGCATCGGTGAAAACTTGCAACAATGGGCTCTAGAAGTTGAGAAACTGGTCCGTAAGGCATACCAGTCTGCACCTGCGCTCGTTGGCGGGAATCTGGTGCAAGCTTTCATCGATGGCATTCGTGACCTCGAAGTTAGAGCTGCTGTGAGACTTGGACACCATGAAACTCTCAAGGACGCTCTGGCCCATGCTTTGGAGGTGGAAGCTGTGAGACAAGACCATCGGTCTCATCGGGTCCGGGAGGTTGTGGCATCACCTGTGCGAGACCGATTTAAGGGGTACAGCCCTAGATGCTACGCCTGTGGTGAAAAAGGTCACCTTCGGTCCAGCTGCCCTAAGCGAAGCATAGGAAGTGAGTACGAGCGGTCTCAGGAGAATAGGGCGGTTGATAGTACTGCCCGACAGCAGCAGGGCAGAGCTGCTGTGAGACTTGAGCACCATGAAACTCTCAAGGACGCTCTGGCCCCTGCTTTGGAGGTGGAAGCTGTGAGACAAGACCATCGGTCTCATCGGGTCCGGGAGGATGTGGCATCACCGGTGCGGGACCGATTTAAGACGTACAGCCCTAGATGCTACGCCTGTGGTGAAAAAGGTCACCTTCGGTCCAGCTGCCCTAAGCGAAGCATAGGAAGAGAATACGAGCGGTTTCAGGAGAATAAGGCGGTTGATAGTACTGCCCGACATCGCAGTGGAAAGTCTCACGGTAACGCAGACGCATTATCAAGAAGACCTTGCCTTGAAGACTGCAAGCACTACGCCAAGCAAGAAGTAAAGGAAGCTGTTCCTATAAGGACGGTAAAGACGGACCTTAGCAACGAATGGAAGGAAAGCCTACAGCAAGCACAGCAAGAGGATGCAGATATCAAACCAATTCTCGAGTGGATTAAAGCTGAGACTCCTAAGCCACTCTGGAGCGAAGTTGCATCGCTGAGTTCGACCGCGAAGAGTTATTGGGCTCAATGGGATAGTCTAGTCATCCAGGATGGAGTCTTGTGCCGTAAATGGGAAAACACTCGAGGAGACAGCTGTCATCTGCAAATGGTTGTTCCTAAAGCTAAGATACCAGTGGTCCTGCAACTCTACCATAACGAATGTTCAGGAGGTCATATGGGAGTGAAAAAGACATTGTTAAAGATAAGGGAAAGATTCTACTGGATTCATTGTCGTGATGATGTTGAGGACTGGTGTCGCAAGTGTACCAGTTGCGCGGCCGTGAAGGGACCTCATACACGTAGCAGAGGCGCATTGAAATTGTATAATGTTGGTGCACCCTGGGAAAGAATTGCTATAGACGTAGCAGGACCGTTTCCTGAAAGTGAAAGCGGAAACAAGTACTTCATGGTCGTAATGGATTACTTCACTAAGTGGCCAGAAGTCTTTGCCATTCCCAACCAAGAGGCATCAACAGTTGCAGATAAATTAGTGCACGAAGTCTTCTGTCGTTTTGGAGTGCCTTTAGAAATCCACAGTGACCAAGGAAGAAATTTTGAGTCTCAAATATTTCAAGAAATGTGTCGAGTTATGGGTGCTCACAAAACCAGAACCACCTCTTACCACCCACAATCGGACGGAATGGTGGAACGATTTAACCAAACACTAGAGAGGTATCTGGCAAAAGTAGTTGAAAGTAAGCAAAAAGATTGGGACAAACACATCCAACCGTTTCTTCTGTCATACCGAAGTGCAGTCCACGAATGTACTTCCGTAACACCAGCTTTTGCAAACTTCGGAAGAGAACTACGGTTGCCTGCAGACTTGATCACTGGAATACCCCCTGATACCCCGCGAAGTATAACGGAGTACGCGAATGACTTGCGGAACAAGATGAATGACATTTATGAGCATGTCAGACAATCGGGCCAACAAATGTCTGAAAAGATGAAAACCCGTTATGACCGGAAAGCGAATAATAAGGGCTTCGAAGAGTGTTCGCTAGTATGGCTACATAATCCAGTTCGCAGTAAAGGGAGATCTCCGAAGCTACAAGCAAAATGGGATGGGCCATACCGGGTAGTCACTAAAATCAATGATGTTACCTACCGGATACAGAAGTGTCCAAGAGGCGCCCCAAAGATAGTTCATGTAGATCGACTGGCGCGATACTATGGAACCGATAATGCTCGGGACGAGCATGTCTTAGGAGGGGGCAGTGTTGCGCCATAACCAGATGAATCTAGTGTCCACTAGAAGAATCGAGAACTGTCGAGGACAACGCCATCTAGTGTCGGAAAGCGCGCAACTGTGTGCATTATGACGATTACTCGACGCTAGATGGCGCTACAAGCAGCTCTAGAGTAATCTATTTAGCCTAGAAACATCGATCGAATGTTTTCGTAGTTTCGAGTAATTTCCACGGCCATATAAAAGCGGAACGTGTTGGCCGTAGGGACAGTATTGTTTCACGATACAGCGGATAAACATCGAAGAGATCTTATAGTGCGACCAACGAGTGATTTAGTGATTTCTTATTGTAAAAAGTGTTGTTAATAAATATTGTGTTATTTTTGGTAATTAATCGACTACTTTAATTTATTTAATACCCAGCTCGTAACAGTATTTATAATGGTAAACCTTGTGTGTGCTTTGCTATTGCTTTGTTTTCTTTTTGATTTTTGTTGTTGTGTCATATTTTATTTTATTTTAAAGTAGGTGCTTTTTTGCTTGTTTTTTTTTTGTAACTGATGTAGTAATAGCTTATGTTTGGTGTGTTTCCTTGTGTCAGCAACTGTTGGCGGAGATGTCAGGGGCCAGCTGAAAACCAGTGCTGTGCTTCACAGCGTAAACTGAGCTGGTTGCCTTTGCTGCATAGTGCAATTTTTTCCATTATTTTCTTTGTAGATTGTATGTTGTAGCAAGAATAAAATTTCTAGGTAGTAGAGCTATGCTGATTTCAGCATGAATGGGTCGGCTCGACCGGGGAGGTACTACCCTCGCACAGAAGACCAGCCTAAAATGACGGTTTTAGTACTGTCGTATTTCGCTGGTGAGTGCGAGACCGGAGGCCCAATGATGCAGGGGTGACAGTTATCGTGGTAAGTGTGTGAGCAGTGGAATGTTCGTAAAGTCATGTTGAGTGTGACGTGGATCGAACCGTCGGCCAGGGAGACCCGTAGAAACGGTGGCCGCCCGCGGCATAGAGAGGGGCCCAACCACGGCTAACCACCCTGGGAGGCTGCCCCGTCAGGTCGCGCATAATCCACGGAGTGGCTCGTCGTGCCGGTTGGTGACCGGACGGTGGGACCAGGCGACCACTTCCGGGAGGGTACGGGGGCCCTTCCGTCCGACGGTTCGGTCACCGTCAGGCCTCACTATTGTATGGCGACACAGCATTCCGAGTTTCAGTATTACACTGCCACGATGACTGTCGCGCCTTTTACGCTCCCACTTCTCCCCCTCTCTTTTTATCATGGCAGTAAGGAAAAAAAATATAAACGTTCAACAGCGGCACGCCATTCTCCCACCAACCCGCTTTTTGAGGTGGAGTTCACTAACATCCGTGGACTCCATGCAAACCTCAACGCCGTCCACCAACATCTTGAGACCGCTCGGCCGGCCATGCTTTTCCTAACGGAGACACAAATACGCCGCCCTGCCGACACGACATATCTTCTCTACCCCGGCTACGTGCTTGAGGAGCGCTTCCTCGCTAAGGCTGGAGTGTGTCTTTTCGTCAGGGCGGATGTTTGTTGTCGCCGATTACGTTGCCTTGAAGACCCATCCCTCTCCACTATATGGCTACACGTGGATACTGGCTCCACGAGCCGAATCTATGTGTGCCTATACCGATCCCATTCTGGAGACTACGAGACAACTAAGCTCTTCGAACATCTCAGTCAGGCAGTGGATAAAGCGCAGGAACAGTTCCCGACCGCCGAACTGGTGTTTCTGGGAGACTTTAACGCCCACCATGAGTCCTGGTTGGGATCTTCCAGAACTGACCACGCGGGTCGGACTGTCCACGCATTCGCTCTCACGCATGACCTCACCCAGTTGGTACTCCAGCCCACCAGGATACCAGACATACTGAGTCAAGCGCCTTCCTTGCTGGACCTTCCGCTGACGAGTCACCCAGAGCAGTACAGTATATCGGTGCTCGCCCCTCTGGGATCCTCCGACCACTGCCTGGTGTCCACCACTGTGCCTCTTATTGCCCCCCCCCCCACGAGCAGTGGCAGCAAAAAGACGGTTATGGCACTACTCGTCTGCAGACTGGGATGGAATGCGGGACTACTTCGCATCTATCCCGTGGGCACAACGCTGCTTTAAATACAGTGATCTGTCGCAATGTGCGGCCGCTGTGGCCGGCGAGATCACTGTCGGAATGGAATACTACATTCCCTACAGTGAGGTCGCCGGCGCAACGACCCGTCGTTGGTTCAATCGCGAATGCGCCCATGCTGTTGCCCTAAAGCAATCAGCCTACCGCGCATGGACCAGGGCCCGCGCTCACGGCCACCCCGACGTGGATCGACTAAAAGCAGCGTTCAACAAAGCCACTAGGGAATGCAAGAAGGCTTACATCACAGCGGATGCCCAGCGCATCGCGCGGCTTGGCCACGAACTCGTCGCATACCCTACGGGTAGCCGAAAGTTCTGGCGATTGGCTAAAGCCGTGCAGTCCAACTTCTGCCAGCCCACGCTACCACCGCTTAAATATCCCGACGGATCACTTGCCCATCAGCCGCAGGAGAAAGCGAAACTGCTTGTAGATCTCTTTGCGGCTAACTCCCGAGTCGAAGACCGCGGCATGCACCCACCTACCATTCCGGCCTGCGATGCAACAATGCGGGATATTCGCATCCGGCTGAGGGATGTCCGCTCAGAGCTTCGGTCTCTCGACGTTCGGAAAGCCAGTGGACCCGACGGTATCCCAGCGGTGGTTCTTAAGAACTGTGCACCAGAGTTGTCTCCGGTTTTGACGCGCCTGTATCGCCTGTCATATTCCTCGGGAACTGTTCCGGAGGCCTGGAGGGAGGCGAATGTTCAGCCCGTTCCCAAAAAAGGCGACCGCTCCAACCCGGCCAACTACCGCCCAATAGCTGTCACCTTCATTATCTGCAAAGTGTTCGAACGGATCATAAACAAGCAATTGGTCCACTACCTGGAGGATCACACCCTACTTAACGATCGTCAATATGGTTTTAGGCCGAACCGATCCACGGGTGATCTTCTAGCGTATGTCACACACCTTTGGGGTGAGGCTATTGACAGGCACGGGGAATCTTTGGCTATTAGCCTCGACATGGCCAAGGCCTTTGATAGGGTTTGGCACCGTTCGCTTCTCTCCAAGCTACCGGCATTCGGCTTGCCCCCCAAACTCTGCAACTGGGTTGCCGGATTCCTGCACCAACGTCGCATCAGAGTACTTTGTGACGGCGCGGCCTCCGACGTTCAGTCGATTAACGCAGGAGTACCGCAGGGTTCCGTCCTGTCGCCCACGCTGTTTCTTCTGCATATCAATGACATGTTAGACCTTGGCGACATTCATTGCTATGCAGACGACAGCACAGTTCATGGACGATATTTTGGGCGCCCTGCGGCAAAGCCGGTAGATGTAGAGAAAAAACGACAGGAGCTTGTCGCTGAGCTCGACCATGTTCTAGGCCACATTTCACAATGGGGCTGCGAGAATCTGGTCGAGTTTAGCGCCAAGAAAATACAGGTGTGCGCGTTCTCTGCCAAAAGGTCTCCATTCCTTCCCTTTCCGACTTTTCAGAACACTCAACTACCATTACAAGGCAGGCTCGATGTCCTGGGCATGGCCATCTGCTGCGACCTCAACCCGCGCGAGTACGTTGAGAGCGTCACTAAGGCGGCCTCGCGGAAGTTAGGTGTTCTTAACAGGGTGAGACGGTTCTTCTCGCCCGGGCATCTGTGTCTCCTTTATAAGACTCAGGTTCGCTCGTGCGTGGAGTACTGTTCACACCTTTGCGATGGAGCCGCGCAGTATTTGTTTGACGCTCTCGACCGGTTGCAACGGCGAGCAATTCGCATTGTCGGCAGTCCTGAAGCCTCCGAGTCCCTTGAACCCCTGCAAATGCGTAGAGAAATCGCCTCTATGGCAGTCCTCTATCGCCTATATCATGGGGAGTGTTCTGAAGAGCTCTTCCAACTGGTCCCCCCTTCCTCTACAGGACGACACGTGCTGGCCTCCGAAGTCACCGCTTCAGAGTGGAAGACATACACTCTCGCACTCATCGATTTGGCTCTTCCTTCCTGTGCCGAGCGGTTAAGACCTGGAACTCACTACCAGCGCACGTGTTTCCATCCCACTATGATCCCGGGTCCTTTAAGAGGGGCGTAAAAAAGCATCTCACTAGGCCGCCATAGTTCTGGTCACCATGCTGCAATGTCCTTGTTTGCATTGAGGATGGTGACCACCACTCTTGGATTCTGCTGGTGCTTTCCATCAGGCAGGGCAGAGTCATTTTGGTAGCTCAGGTATAAAAAAAAAAAAAAAAAAAAATGGTTTAAATGGCTTAAAACTAAGAGCTAAAAGAGTTTGTTTCTTTGAATGCGCTAATGTCATTAGCTTCCTTTTAGAATTGCGAAAGATTTTTGAGTTTTGAATGGCTTATTTACTGAGGAAGTTTATTTGCTATTTAGATCAATAAAAACCGAGTATTAATACATTTCTTCCATAAAATTAAGAAACTTTTATTTGTTTTGAAGGAAGCGGCGAAGTTGCAGGGAATATGACATATGTTGTTGACTGATTGTATCGAATATTTTCCATATTTCGTTACAGTAGTAAAAGTATGGATAAATATATTTTGGAAGCATATTAAATATAAAAATATACAGGACCTGTGGGCGACCATTGATCTAAATAATTGACAGTCATCGCATAATTTTATTGCGTATCACTTGATAATTATTACTATTTCAAAAGATCCGCACAATGATCACAGCATCACGTAATATTAATAGACTGTTTAGTCATCATACTTCTGAGTTGTTTTATTCATGACTGCTCGAATTATTTCCTATGGTTACAGCCAATTGCTAAGTTCAATACATACCTATATTATAACACTTTATTAAAAACTTTAGTCAAGCTTAAATTAATTTTTAATGATTTTTAGTTTAAATTAGATAGCTTTCGAACAACGTAGTTAACACCAGTCAGTTTGTTAGGTCATAATGATGCCTACAAGAGATTGTAATTAGCTATAAGGGGCCTGTGATTTTCCATTATTTAGGGCACTATCTCTTAGAGCCCTAAACAATGAATATGACATGGAAATAGGTGAATTTCACGACCAAAGAACGCGAGTAATTCGAAAGTCACTAATTAAGAAAGCGTCCTTTAAGAAATACTACAAGTCTCTTATCTTGAATAGAACTCTATTTCATTAGTTACGTAATAATCTAAAATATAATGCAATGATATGTTTACAACATACAAAAATATCATATTAGTAATCGCTTCACTGAAATATGAGATTCGAAGATAATTTTAGAGAAGCTTAGTGACGAAACAACAGAATTAGCACCGAAGTAAACTCATGAAAGAAAGAAATAAATTCAATGCCTGATTTTAAAACTAAAATCATTTACCTTATTTATACCAATTCGGTTATTGGTCTAAGGTAATTGTGAAGTCTGTTGCCTGATTTAATACGTAGATATTATTTTTGTTACAAATATTGTTAACTAGCTGACCCACGCAACCTCGTTTGCGTCTTCTATTGCCCGTAGCGTGAAAATTTTCCCCCGTTTTTGAAACATTTTTCAGTGGTGCTCCGCTCCTATTAGTATTAGCGTAATGATATATAGCCTATAGCCTTCCTCGATTAATGGACTATTTAACACTGAAAGTTTTTTTCAATTCGGACCAGCGGTTCTTGAGATTAGCGCTTTAAACAAACAAACTCTTTAGTTTAATAATATTAGTATAGATTATTCTTAACAAAATAGTAGTTCCATGGTTAGGTATTAACACATTCTTATTTATTTTTACAGTTGACCTAAGATGGGTATAAGATCAGACTTGCCGTTCACTTAGCATATTTACTTGTAAACTTTCGACTGGTTTTAACTGGTTTTTAACTGGTTCTGTCTGCTTGATTGACGTTTATCATAAAAATAATAATCCTTATCAACTCAGGAACAGCATTGATAATACTTATTATCGTAACGATTGTGGTTGTGTTCTGTTTTAGGACCAAATTAAACTATGACTGATTTAAATGGTTATTTAAGACAGAAAGTAAGGTTTGTTTTTTTTATGGTATAGGGGCAAGCGAGCAGACATTTCGCATGATAGTAAGCGATTACCGCCGCCCATGGACACCCGCAACACCAGAGGCATCACAAGTGCATTGCCGGCCTTTGGGGGATGGGTCTCCGGTATCCTCACTTACTCGGTGAAACTCAGCACCAGCGCTATTTCACACCGGTTTTCTGTGAGGCCGTGGTATCACTCCGGTCGAGCCGGCCCATCATGCCGAAGTGTGGCTCTCCCACGGAAGGTAGAAGGAAATATTTCTCAATGTGTAATACTAGGTTCGTTGATCTATCAGGTTTTTAAAGATAAGACATAAAACTTGGGCTGATTAGTGGCTGACTGCTAAACTACTGGTTAGGTGATGATGAGCACGTTTACTTGTTCCACATCTGAGTGTAATTTATCTAAAACTAGATGAACCCCGCATTTAACGCCGCGGGGCGAAGCTAGTCTTAAAAATATTCCTTATATCATCAGCTACCTATCAGTGAAAGTCCCGTCAAAATCGGTCCAGTCGTTCCAGAGATTAGACGGAACAAACAGACAGACAAAAATTGAAAAAAAAAATATTTTGGTATATGAACCGTGTATACATACATATGCATTTAGTAAAAAGCGGTTATTTTAATATTACAAATAGACACTCCAATTTTATTTGTTTGTATAGATATATATGTATAGAATGGGACGGGAAAATGTCAAAAGACTACAACCGGACAACGTAAATGTTTTGATAAAGTTTACAATAGCCAATGACCATAGACAAAACTTTTTTACATCGGCGAACGTAATGCCCAGGATATTCTCTATGGGGACGTCGTTATTACGTTGGTAAGACCCGTTATGGAGGATTGGCTCGAGAGACGTCACGGGACCCTCTCATACCGGCTGCCGCAGGTGGTCACTGGAAAAGGAGCTTTGAAGAGCCAATGCCTTAGTGTCACCTCTGCGATGGCCAGACCGTGAAAACGGCGCTCCACACGCTGGCAAAATGACCGGCGTGGGGGGGCCGAGGTGCTATCTCGTAACGGCCATCAGGGTGAAGGGGGGGGTTCTCTCGCTCGATAACATGATTGCGGCCATGTTGCGGAGCGAAAGCGCGTGGAACTCTGCCGTTTCTTTCTGCGAGCAATTTATGCTTGCCAAGGAGACCGAGGAGATGGACCGGGAGACGTTTAGAACTCTACCGGCCCGCCAGGCCCGGGAACGGGCCGGGTACCACTGGCGACTCGGGTGCCGGAAATCTCAGAACGATCTCGTCGAGATGAGGCCATCTGTCACCCTGGCAGAAGCGGGCTCGGAGGCGCGGACGTTGCGGAGCGTGCCCGCCCCGGAGGACAGTAACGGGAACATCCGCGTTCCCACACAGCAAGGGGCCATTTGCAATCCGTAGGTGGCCCGAGGTACGTCGGGGTTCCAGGGTTTTCATTTTTAGGGTGCACCTGATTCCCCGGCTTCTAGTACCCAAGATGACGTGCCGTTTTAGTCGGTTCGAGTCCCACATGCCACCAGAAAGTGGTATCCGAGAGGAGATCCGCACGAGAAAGTAAAAAGGGCAGTCTTTACCAGTCAACCTTACGGTGATGTAGAAGTCTTGTGAGGTGGGCGCACTTAGGTATTCACAAAAACTTGTCTTAGAAAAACTTTTATGGTTTTATTTTAATTTTCTTCTATACGAACCGTGTCCTAACAATAACTAACAAATAAAAAAATATTATCCAATTTGGTGCAATCCAATCCGATCAGACGCGTACATACATTTCGGTGATTTATTTTATATATACAAATGTAAATACGACAAATAAATAAGCACTATAAATATATTTATAATATTACATATGCATATGTATTTACATTACATTAGTGCATATAATACTACTATAATGTAAATGAGAGAAACAACGCTATACACATAAAGGAGATGGCAATATCAAATGAAGCAACAAGCTCGGCAACAAAAGATTTCCTCTCGCCGTATTCAATTTAATTATGTATTATTATCTTCGGTCGGGTTCGTACACTTTGATTGTGGCTGAGTCATTAGGTTTTCCTGAAACTCCAGGTAAATTGCAACACAACTATGAGTCAACATTTCTCAACAATATTCTTTATTGTGTAATCTGGCAATATGTATGTACTCCTATCTACTTCTACATAAAGGTCATTAAGATAAATACATACAGACTCGTATCTAAACGACATAAGGAGTAACAGGACTAACTTATGGAACGTAAAGGTTCGATTCCCAGGTCGAGCTAAAAATTTATATGGATTTGTAATTAGTAAACATTTGTACCTACTTATTTCATTTTTGTAAATTGTTTATATTATTTTTAGTAGTATTAAGAGCATATTTTTAACCGACTTCAATAAAGGAGGAGGTTCTCAATTCAACTGTTTTTTATATACCTCATAACTTTCTATTGGGTGAACCGATTTGGATGATTTTTTTTTATTTAAAACCTGATGCTTTCCGTGTGGTCTCATTTCAATTTGATCCAGTTCTTGAAGTCGGTTTTTTTGTTGTTAAAATTTGTGATGTTAGCATAATTTATTTACCTAGTCATTTTTTATTCAAATTTGTTAATTATTCGTTAATAGGGTCACAAAACCTCAAACTATGAATGTGGAAAAACGTGAGAGGTTCGTATAACACGAAAAGCTTATTTAATTTTATTATTGGAAACTAGTTGAACCGGTGAACTTCGTTCCGCCGCACCATACCTAAGTTTCCGAAAATCTTGTTTTAGTATTTATGTACGACGCCTCGTGTCCAAGGGTAGTGTACAGTCGCTGACTATGGCAATATAACCCTTGTGGTATCTTATAATTGTCATCTATACAAACCTTGTCCTGAAGTTACAAACACATAAGAAAGAATCATCCGATTTGGTTCAGCCGCTCTAAAGTTACAATACTTTTCGACGACTGATTTTTTTTTTTTTTTAAGACATAGATGTTCCTTATGGCAAAACATACATTTAGTATTCTCAACTTAAGCAAATCATCTTGTATGAGGTAAAATAAATTAAACTCGTTATTTTCTTTTCTTTTTGACTTTGTATTGTCTTTGCCGATTGTCAATTTTAACTTATAAGAAAAACTACTATTTATTATTTTAGTAATTTTTGTAGAAATGATTAAAGTCTACATCGTGGTCCACAGACTGTAGACTGTCGTATATAGACTTCTCCTTAAACTTCCTCAAGTCCTTAAATTTTTGAACTATTATATAAAATAGTAGCAACCCGCCCCGGCTTCGCACGTATTCTACGGGAAATATAATATAGCCCCTGTCTCTCTGTGCGCCTTAATTTCTTTAACAAATATCGTTATATTTAACCCAAGTACACAAAAATTTTACAAATTATACACGAAATCCTTTATATAGAACTAACTGTCCCGGCAAACGTTGCTTTGCCATAAAAGGGAATATAAAAAAATAGGGGTTGATCGTAGAGGGTTGAAAATCTAGGGTTGTATGTATTTTCTAATGCTGCATCATAAAAAAATAGAAATTAAAAACATCGTCAAAAAAATAAAAAAAAAAATTTAGGGGTGGACTACCCCTAACATTTAGGGGGATGAAAAATAGATAAGAACCGATTCTCATAGATACCGGATAATCACAAAAAATTTCATCAAAATCGGTCGAGCCGTTTCGGAGGAGTTCGATTACGCACCAACACGACACGAGAATTTTATATAATAGAAGATATATAAGATAAGTAAAAATCGCATAAAAATCCATGCTTACCTTTAGAGTTTATCGCAAACAGACAGACAAACAGACTTTTTATAATATGTAGTGATTACCACGACGGCCAGACGAGTAGCTCTGCTTAACGTGACCTCTGAATCACGTAGACGCTCATGGTATCATGCCAACAACGGTCACCCATCCAGGTACTGACCGCGCCGTCGTTGCTTACCCTCAGTGATTGTTTCTAGTCACCGAGTGCAACTGGTCTGTGAGTGTTACTTTTACTATTATTTTATAGAATTTATCATTATCGAAAGTAATTCGATTCGATTGAAAGAAAGTATTCTACATCTGTCATCCTAATCATATCCTACTTAAATTATAAATACGAAAACTTGTGAGGATGTATGTATTTTACGCGTTCACGAAAAAACTGCTGAACAGATTTCGATGAAACTTTTTTCTTTTTAAAAGACAACTCCTGCTTTAGGAATATACATCCCGTGTCGCGTGGGACTTTACAAACATACATGACACGAACACAAAGAACACCCAGACTCAGGACAACATTTTGTGGATCACACAAAGTGATGTCCCACGTGGGATTTGAACCCACGGCACTTGGCGCAGTAGCAAGCGGCGCCGGCGTAGTGACCGCTTAAACCACTAGGCCAACAGTGTAGTCAATTAGTTACATTCAAATAGCTTACCTATACATCAAAATATCACATAGATTATTTATAACTGCGATACTAGAAATGCAAGCGGGCGCAGCCGCGAGCTAAACTAGTGTTATAAATACAAAATTTTGTGAGGATGTAAGGATGTTTATTACTTTTGCCAGAAAAACTACTGAACGGATTTAGATGAAACTTTACTGTATGTACTTTATTTACCTTATATATCGGAACAAAAACTTGTGATAACCGAGCGGAGCCGCGGCCAAAATCTAGTCCGTCATAAACACTCTCTTGTAAGTATTTACAATCAACCTTATCTCCAACTCCGGCCACTTCCAAACAAAACCTAATCATTTATATTATCTTATCTTTCGTCTTTTATCTCACACATAACGATCACATAAACTGATAAATTATTCGATTTTCAAGTTGTTGTAGATTCATAATAAACTAGACAATCCAAGACTCCAATGTTCTACCTTACTCGACCTCAATAATTATAATAAACCAGCTGACCCGACGAACTTCGTACCGCCTTAGCGTAAATTTGATGCACTACTTTATTTTGTATAGCTGACCTATCTTATGTCATTCGTAACGCGCTTTTATTAAAATATGCAAAATTAAATGTATATTTTTCAATCTTTTTGAGAGATTTTCTTAATATTTTTTCCGTAAGAACCTTTTACAGAGTATTAGAAAACTACAAAAAAAAATCAGCCAAATCGGTCAAGCCGTTTTCATGCTATGTCGTGACAACGGAAAACGGGTTTAATTTTTATATATATAAATAAATAAATATGCCGGACATCTAACACACAACGCCAAGCTAAGCAGAGCTTGTGTTATGAGTACTAGACAACTGATATAAATACTTATATCCTTTTTTTTTGTAAATACATACATCATATTATACATAGAAAACACCCAAACTCCGAAACAAATATTTGCAGATCATACAAACAATTGGTCCGCGGGAATCGAACCCGAGACCTGAAGCTTAGCAGTCGCATACGCTACCACTACGCCACCGAGGTAATAATTTACATACATTCATATGGAATTGACCCATTACTAAAATTAACTATATCAAATGTAGTAGAGCTATGCTGATTTCAACACGAACGGGCCGCCTCAACCAGACCAGGACTACCCCCTCACAGAAGACCAACCTAAAATGACAGCATTATAGCTGTCGTGTTTTGTTGGTGAGTGCGAGACCAGAGGCCCAATGATGCAGAATCATCACTAGGCCGCCTTAGTGTAGGTGGCTATGCTGCATTTCATATTATCTGCATTCGCAATGAGTACAGTGACCACTATTTACCAGGCAGAGTAGAGTAATTTTCGCAGGCCCATGTATAAAAATCTGATGTCTTAGTATTGGTATTCAGAGGGGGTAAGCCATTGGTCCCAGTTGCCATAAAAACATCTTTGGCAATCGTAAAGGGAAGAATACATCATTTCGACAGATCTTCGATTGTACCTACTGTGGTGGTCTGATGGAGGTCGCGCCACGTAATAAAACGAAGTTCAGCCGTACCGCAGTAGACTTTTTCGGATAGGATCACTTTGTTGTCCGCCTGTCTGTCAATACTATCTTTCTCAGGAATACATGGAGGTATGAAGCTGAGATTCATATCAAATACTCAGGTCTACAATCCCTAGGAGTTGTGAAAAAAATTAAACTTCTAAGCAACACAATCAAAACACAGCCGTTTATGCTGCAAATTTTCGACACTCTCAAAGGAATCAAAACCTACAGGGTACTTCCCGTGAACTCAGAATCTTGAAGTTTGGTACGAAGCAACGTCTTGTAGCACAGATAAAGGAAAAATTTCGAAACGCATACATTTTTAGATACATCATATACGTTTTTTTTTTACGCGGGGAATGCTTTTTGCACCATACCCTTCATGGGGAGACGAAGGGCGTGTGTGGGACTCCCTGAAGACCGGTCTACCCACTAAACCCCGCGGCGGCTTCTGGAGTCCCCTCTGCCGTACCCCATGACTGAGGTACATCCCAGGGTGACCAGAGTCACCCCCAGGGCGGTACGCTGTCACGCCTCACACCGTTTTAGACAGTAAGAGGTGGAACAACGACCCGCCCAAGACGACACCCCCGGCCGCAACGCGGTGTCACCTTCCCGGGTCGTTTGCAGCGGCCACATTTCCCCTACATGTGGCCGCAGCGACCCTTAGACGACGATTGGGGAGCTAGTGGCCTCTACCGCGTCCCCTTCGTCGCCTCCTTCGAGCGGGATCGGCCCTTTCCCGATCACGCTCTGCGGACTCCTTCTAGAGCATAACGTCCTCACAGAAGGAGACCGCGGCTTCCCATCCCTCATCACTCGCTAGCATTGCCTGCATTGCGATCAATGCTGGCGGCGACAGGTTTTGTCCGATCTGTCCGACCAGGACTCGACGCTCGGACTCCCATGCAGGGCAGTCCTGCAGTGTGTGCTGGGCGTAGTCCCGTTCGGACCCGCAGTGGTGGCATTTTGGTGTGGCCTCCCGTCGTATTCGATTCAGATACTCACCGAAGCAACCGTGCCCGGTGAGTATCTGAGTCAATCGGTAGGTGACACAGTCGGTCCTTCCTATCCAAGCTTCGAAGCTCGGCAGAACGGCTCCGACAGCGCGTTGGCTAGCACAGCCCTGTATGTCGAGCCGTGCCTGCCAAGCCCGTAGAGCTTGCGCATGTGCGTTTCACCGTAACATTCCGGGTTCATGGTCCGGCGCTGTCTCATCGTCATTCCGACCGGTAGAACGAATTTGGTCGTAGACCATCGTGTCCATGTCGGCCAGAATGTCGAAGGGTGGATATCGCGCCAGGACCGTCGCTGCCTCGTATGATATAGTACGGTAGCCCCGCTCCGTACGACCCATATGGCCATCAGCCGCTGCAGACTCCCTATTTGAGCCTTACAGCGGGGGGAACCCGCCAGATCCTTAAACCAGACGGGCGCCCCATGGATCGCACGACGCCCATGTGGAGGCAACGAACTTCTTCCCGTGGTCCCCCGAGATTGGGCAGCAGACGATATAACGCCCCTGCTACCCCTCGTACTCGGGGAGATACATCATATACCTACAGGTACATGATGTATCTCCCCTTATACGAAACCCTCGGTGAGCAAGTCCGACTAGCGCTTGGTTGTTTTTATGGTATAGGTGGAAAACGAGCAGACCCCTCGCTTAATGGTAAGCGATTGCCGCCGTCCAAGGACATCCGGGATCAAGGACTTTTAAGAGGGGTTACGCGTTAGGGGTTACGGTTACCTTTTTAAGGGTTTGAAGGTCATATTGGTCCGGGAATACCGCAAGCGACAGTTCATTCCACAGTTTTGTTGTGCGATGCGTAACTTAAAGCCGATCCAAATGTATTGTCAGAAAAAAGCTAGAACGCTTTTCCTTCTCATATGTAATTTTAATAAACTAGTAAGTACAGGTTTTCGATAGTGCTGTTAAAAATATTTAATCAAAGACATTTAAATTACATAATCACTATGAAAACTTCGGTTATGTTATATCGATATTATAGTGTTAGATTATTAGTTCGAAAAGCTAGTATTGTATAAATGATTCATCAGAATAATTCGCTCAAAGTGTCAAGTTCTTTATGTAAATATTATATAAATCATTTATTAGAATAATTCTCATAAAATGTGAAGTAGTTGTCACACGACTCCAAAGGAGAAGCTTAAGATTAGATTAGATGTTTTTAAAGGAGGCTCACGAGCCCTTAGGATGGGCATTCGTGTCTTCCTTTTCAGCAGAGTAACAAGTGTAGTAATATGGTAAAGATTATAAATATTAATTGTATAGAAAATGTGTGCTTAAGCATGTAATACAAGGATGTATCTTGACAATGTTTTTATTGAATTGATGAATCCTGACTGTACCTAACAATAGATAGTATCATGTTGTAACAGGTTAGGAATACAGGGTATCATCCTTCTCATCCCATGATATTTTTTTTTTATTATTGAATAGTGGGCAAACGAGCAGACGTATCACCTGATGGTAAGCGATTACCGCCGCCCATGGACACCCGCAACACCAAAGGCGTCACAAGTGCGTTGCCGACCATTTGGGATGGGAAAGGGGATGGGGGGAGGGGTTAGGGTATGGGCCTCCGTTATCCTCACTCACTCGGTGAAACACAGCGCAAACGCTATTTCACACCGGTTTTCTGTGAGGCCGTGGTATCACTCAGTTCGAGCCGACCCATTCATGCCGAAGCATAGCTCTCCCACGGTTTCAGGGTGTCCTAAGACCATCAAATTAGGGAGCAAACTACGCAAGATAAAAGAAAACAACTCCAATCCTGTACCAACCCGTCTCATCAACGTAAGTTTCGTTTGAAAAATCTTTATTTCTCAAAAGATTATACATAAATCACTTACCGACAAAACATATTTAAATATTAACAAATATATCAAATAAGCATTTTAACTTAACATGAAACAAAAGTGGGTAGTAAAATATATTTTGCACAGGATTATGAACTTTTAAGGTACTTGATTATGAACACAGTAAACACGAAAAACTCAAGCTACTGAACCAAAGCTGTACTATTTTTGAAAACTAGTCGGGACAATCGTGTGGTAAGTACAGTCTGCTAATTTTATTACTATGTTTGCTAATTATTGTTATATTTACTTATTTTTTCTGTTCGTATATATTTAGAAATACATTATAAACAATATACATACCTTTTTTTGGGTGTCGCCTGTGTCCAGTTTTAGATTAAAAAGGATTATTTTAATCTTTCATTTATACATAATACATATTTTTTTATGCTTTCGATAGTTTTGTACATAATACGTTACGTACGTTTTGTATGTAATAGCCTTTATTGATCTCTGGTGATCTGTCTATCAATCTACCGATCAATCGATCTATCGATGTACAGTGACTATCGATCTGCCCCCTAACCATGTTAACATTTTTCAAACGGTTTTTTTATACACACTATAATTAATATTAAAAAACTACAAAGCTCTGTTATTCAAGACCTGTATTCGATTCTAGCTTTTCTAGCAGCTATTGATAGTTCTACCTCCTGATTTTACCATGACTTTCATTTTCAAAAGATCCATAAGCTAGCTCCATGATGGATCTAATGCGAATATGTTTCTCATTAGATTTACATCAAGATACGGGTTTTCTTTTTTTTTTATTCGTTTAATTTCAGAGGATCCATTGGTTCAATCCATGATCCATTTAATGACGATTGTATTTTTCGTAAGATGCTTTTTAAGAAGTTTTTTTATGTAATAGGGGCAAACGAGCAGACGTATCGCCTGATGGTAAGCGATTACCGCCGCCCATGGACACCCGCAACACCGAAGGCGTCACAAGAACGTTACCGGCCTTTGGGGGATAGGGAGAGGAGTGGGGTATGAGCCTCTGGTATCCTTACTTCCTCGGTGAAACACAGCGCAGGCGCTGTTTCACACCGGTTTTCTATGACGCCGTGGTATCACTCCGGTCGGGCCGGCCCATGCATGCCGAAACGTGGCTCTCCCAAGATATATTTATGTGATAATTAATCTATAAAATACTTTTGAATAAACATGTTCGATGTTGCCTCATATCTTCGTCCGTTGCTTCATCCTCTCTTTTAATCCAAAAAAACTGTTTCACCAAGAAAAATGTCAGGAGTTAAAAATAATTATTATCACTTGTTTTAGCGATAATCATTTTTTCTAGCAATTATATTGTTATATTAAAAACGTTCTCATTAAATCCACGTTATTGAATTAAAGTAAATGTAGTAATGAATCTATTGAGAAAAATATTCTTGTTAGATTCATCATGTACGAGTATTTGGAGATATCCAATATTGTTACCATAACTGCAAATACGTACTAAGTTTTATTTCCATACAAAATTAGGCGATTATATTTATTTACTTATATCTTTATTGTATACATAAAACAAAAATAATAATAATAATAATAACAAAGATAAGTAACAGATGTATACGTAACGGTCTTATCGTTCACGGCGACCAGACGTTCCAGACAACATATAATTTAATTAGGTATAAGATTTGATTACGATGTCCTGAATCTTGAATCTTGAAACTCGCGGGCTGGGTTTCCGCAACTCAACGACTTCAGTGCGCCTATTTTACGTGATGGGATGGCTTTATTCGTGTCACCCTAGTTCTTCCAAGAAGCCTAGCAGACCCTTCACGTTGCCGACGACTTTAGCAAGTGACCTCGGTGATCCGAGTTGTCTCGCCCGGTATTCTGTCACCTCAGGACATGTCATAATGACATGGGCGGCCATACGATGTCATTATCAGCCTAAATCAGTCCACTGCTGGACATAAGCCTCTCCAATTAAGCATTGCAATTGGTTCGCTCTTCGGCTTCTTGCTGCGTTCTTCTTGATAAAATAGTTCGATTAATAATGTTTTTCTATGTTAAACACTACTTAGATACCATTTAACTATTTACACTAAAGTCTTGTTGGTTATTGTTACCAAGGTACATTTTAAAATGGACTAAAATTAGTAAATTGATAAAAGTTTTGATTACCAAAATCGCCACAGTTACAAAAAAATCATTTTTTGAAGAAATTGAATACAAAGGAATAATTCCTCGACCAAGCGAGGTGATCATGCCTGATGAACCGCGGCTCACGGGTATTTTTGGCCAATTGTATAATTTTACAATGTAGGTATAGATACCTAATTAGCGTTAAAACTTTTGTTATCGCGATACAGGAATAGTTCTGTAGTTCGATTTATATTCGTTAGATGGCAATGAAATTCGTTTTTGTTAGCTGTCGTTGGCTTATGCTTTTATGTTGTATAAGTGGCTTTCCATTTTTGTATCTTCGTTAGAAATAATTAACACCAAGACAACGGTCTCGCAAAGATTTACCAGCCCCGAGCCTCGCAATGATTTATTTACTCGAGACAGCGCAATGAGTAGTTAAGCCGTCACTCAATAAACTGGATGTCATATGGAGTATGAAGCTATTAAGTATTCAAAGTTACTTTAACCCAAGTTCTTATGAAACTAAATCACTGGTATGTTATAATAGCCAATATCTTTTTTTTTCAATTACAGCATAATCGTTGAAACCGATTCTTAAACGGTGACTTTGTTACTAATTATGAATTTAATTTACTGAACAAAGCTAAACTAAAATGAAACGAAAATTTTCTTTGTTCAAGTAATAAGATTTTGAAAATTCTGTTTTTCTTTGTATGTATATATGAAACGTCTATTTTAGTGTGACTATTTTTAATTTTAGTCAATCTTCGGAGTTTAGAACGCCGTTTGATAAGACAAAACTTATTTTTAGTGTCTTTTAGATTAGTTTAGAAAGTTTTTGAACAACATACCTGGCACCAATATTGGTTTAAATACTATGTACTAGTTTAAGGAAACTGTTCAAAATGTGATACTAACTATCAATTAATGTGTTAATTACAACTACGATCAAAGCTCTAATTACGTAGACTAGGTTCAATAAACCTAGCCTTTGTAATTTAAAACATTCGATTTACTTCTACTTCTTTTTTGATGAAATGGCAACCAGCCGGGTCACTCAGATCAGCTATTTCTGCCAATGTCAAGTATTTATCATCTTCAATTATCAAGTCTTTGAGTCTTCAAGTCGTCGTCATGATGAAAGTAATGATAAAAAATAATTAAAATGTGGATGACATGAAGTAGGGACCGTCTTTCGAAAAAACAAAAAACGATCTCCTATTCGATTTATAAGTCTTCAAATCGACTATAGCGAGAAACGTCAAAACGTCAAAACGTCACCATTGTAATATTAAAATATTAATATAAAGACTTATTGTTAAATGAAATCTAAATTTAATTCCATTTCCGTATGACTAAGACTATGACTAAGGGGTATTGTCCAGCTCAAACGTTACAAAAATTTTCCAAAAATATATTCTACATTATGATTATGATAAAATTACGTCTTAAATAATTATGTAGTTAAAATCTCTTTTTTAAATATATACGTAGGTGTCTACATAAAGTAGTTAAGTTAACAATTTAATTACCAACTACTTTCACTTAATTTCTATATAAATTAGTTTAAATTTATGTAATCGAGAACAAAATGGCGCCACTGTCTTCATACAACTAGTAAATGTGAAGAACAAACAAAAAAATCGTCAACAATGATATTGAAGCAAAGTCGCTCCATTAAACACATGACCTTCGCCGACAGCACGATGACGTCAGTGAGTAAACCGCCCACAATATATTGTACTTTGTACTACGTAGCATGCAGATGTAGCACTGTCATTGTTTGAATATTTAAGTTAAACCTTTCATTATTAATTTTCGACGTGGGTATCACTGGTGTACAAAAAAATCTCTTTAAAAGTATCTATGATTTCATTGCGTTCATTATTGTTTTCATATCATTCATCGTTTTACATATATCATCCGTTATTCATTAAAATTTGAAGAGACACAACGGGAAGTGTTTTATTCTAAATATATGTATTAATACGTGAATTAAAGTATGTATGGAAAAGGAATTCAAAGAGCAAAAAAAGGAAAAAGTTATTGAATTATTTAATTTAATTTTATCGACTAGTAATTTAAAAACGAATTTTGTGCAAAAGTGCAAAATTTCATGAGTTCATGATGTGCAAGTATCTGAACGAAAACATTTTACCATACTAAACTAAACATCAAAAAATAAATATAGTTTAAAACTAAAAAACACTCTTACAAAAGTCGATACGAAATAATCATACAAATAATACAGGTGAAGCTAACAAAAGCATGTTATAAAAGGTAGTTTTTATTTGTCAAATTTTACTTGTTTTTGTTTTATTATTATTAACTATATTACTATATAACTAAATTATTGATAACGTGTGATAATTTAGTTATATAGGAATAACGGCAAATAGGTTTTGCTACGAAACCATAAACATATTCCTCAGTATCTTAGGGTTAAATGTTTTCTCAATGGCAACACTTAAAAAAAAATTGATGTGACGCGTTATATTTTGCCGCCAAATCAAAGATCCGTTGACGCCATATTTAAAACGATGGAGGATTCGCCATATTTATTAAAATGAAATTTAATATCAACAAGAGATCATATTAATCGCTGGACAAAATAGAATATATTTTATTAAAGTTAGCACTAAGGTAAAAGAAAAATAAGATTAATCTGGATTTGACTCCGTTAGACACAGTTTTGTATTAATAAATAATCTTTAAAGTCGTGAAGTTTATTATTTTTTCTAGTCGTTATTAAAACTACGGTGGTCCTTTCCTAGATTTCAGACACTTATAAATTTAAACCACACAAATATTGTACCAATGGTGTACGATAAATTATATTCAATTTCATTTTTACCAAAATGTCCAATACAATGCATGATCGCATCAACACGCATTAAGACTGCCACGTGCGCGTAAACATAGGGGTTATAGGGTCTATTGGCGGGAAGCTTACGGCTTGTAATGGGTATTCAATTCACTCAATATTAGACTGAACTTCTTCACTAAATTGTAGGCACTGTAATATATTAAAAGTTAGAACTGAAATGTTAGATAAACCTCGAAACGATTTTACCCGCTATAATGTTTCTCTGCTGTTGGTCTCTCTCTTCGTGTAAAGGAGGCTTCTTTATACAATTGTAACATACCTACGTGAAAAATAAAAAAATGGCGTTATTGCTAGGTGCAGTTTCTTACAAGAAACCTTATGATAAACTAAAATGTTTCAGAAAGCCATAAGCAGTTTAAAGTGTTTTTTAGGTATGGAAAACTAATGTATCTTTTATTTTTAAAGAAGAAAACAGCTCATTATTAGAAATTTACCTAGTTGAGACTCTACAAACATACACGAAAAGAACATTCAGACTGAGAACAACTTATTGTGTATCAAATAAATATGTGTCCGTTTTACTCAGCGCAATAGAAAGCGGTAAGATGGCCGCTTAACTACTAAGCAGTCAATAAATCAGCTATTCTTCAATAACCAATTCTTATAAGTTCTCATTCACCAAGGAATAAAAATACTGCACTGTGGTATTTGTATTGAGCTAATCATATTAAACAGATACGTCTCCATATGCGCATAAGAAGATTCGTGTGGCGATGGTAGACTGTTCCTAATTATATTAGACTGCTTCTGTGGCGGAGTGGTAGCGTATACGACTGCTGTGCTTCAGTTTTTCGAAAACCGAAAAGCAAAATACTGCTGTATAACACTTTTGTTAGGAGTACATTGGTGTACTGCAGTGAAGTATGGCGACCGCACTATTGTTGTATATAGTCTCCGCATTGAACGTATATAAAACCGTTTCATGTGGCATTTAACAAATACATCTGGAATTAAAAATGCACTGAAGAAGTCTTCATACCATAAATTAAATCACTTCAAAATCTATTTACTTGAAAAGCGTAGTATAATTCTAAACGTTACATTCTTTTATAAACTTGTAACGAGTAAAATAGACTGCCCAATGCTTCTTAGTAAAATTAAACTGCGGGTTACAACGCGGTTCCCACGTTCAATAATCGCTCCTTTCTACCCACCCCTACGAAGTATCTTAGGAGTAAATTCCCCAATCTGTCGTCTAACTAAGCTTGCTAATGAGTACAGCAGCTAACTAAATATTTTTTGTGTAACTTCCGAAAGTGTATTAACTCCCTCATTGACAACTAATTCGACATTTAATTGAGCGACGTGATATACATTTTTATGTACGTAGTTTTTACTTTTCTTTTTTGTTAGTATGCCTTCTAATTATGAGAGTGGACGTTAGCACTGTCGGCTAATCGGTAGTTTTGATTTCCATTCGTAAGCTCTTATGTATTTAAATTCAATAGATTTTACATATTTTTTCTGTTTTCATTGCTATATTTTTGTGCATGCTGTGTTTGCTTGAAAGTGGTTCTCGTAGTCTCTAACGTACTATCTAAATTGTAGTAGATGTAACCTAAAGTAAGTAATAATGTTATGAATGTAAGAAAACCATAAATAAATATCAGTTGTCTAAGTACCCATAACTAAGCACACAAGCTCTGCTTAGCTTGAGAGTAGATGGCATTGTGTGTAAGATGTCTGAAATATTTACTTATTTATATTATTGGCTGTATTCCAGAAGAATCCTCCTACTTAATAATGAACACAATTTATTAGGATGTATTTGGGTAACAGTTGGCACTTTACCCTTGTCACAATGTGTCTAATAAACCGACCTTTGATACCATTAATGAGAATGCTTTCAAACTAAGTTGTCTGGTTGGTGTCGGATTAGGACTTCGTCATCGTCGACATGTTACCAAGTCTATGCAACCCGTAGGCGACGAAGGGAGTAAACCACGCAAGACAACAGGACTGGACACAAGCATAACTTGACACAAATATAACTTGACACAATCCGTATCAACCCGTCTGTCCAGCGTAGCATGGTAGGCCTACCTCCTTAGGAAGAGACGTATATCCAGCAGTAGACTGTTAAAAGCTGTTGATGATCATGATGATTGTTTTACAATTAAAACGGAAGCAATTTGTAAAATTACAAATATTAAGGCTGGCTTCTTTTGCTTCACACTATTTTCCTTTCAAAGATTATCTTTTCAGGCGGGACTAAGGACGAAGGTAAAATGGGTTAAACGAAACCAATAGACTGAGAAAGCAAGTTTATATTGAATTATAATATTCTTATACAATATACAGTAGACCAACACCTTCCTTCTAAGGAGGGGTCTATGTCCAGCTATGCAGAAGGCTTTTAAAGACTGTTGATGACGATGGTTGACTTTATAAACGTTAAAGAAAAGTAAAAATATTTTCATGAGTGAGTAGCATAACACGACAATCTGTGATATTCTGGGCTTATTCCATTATAGTCTAAGTACAGTATGGTATTTATGCCTACCATTTAACTTGTCCCTCCCCTAGAATGCGCTCCCTCTCGAGACCAGGAAGGAAAATACTTTCAAATATCTGTTGCAGTAACATTTTATAAATACACTATCAGATACACTTTTATTTCATGCCTTCCCCTGTAAAATTTATATTATAACTTTGATTTATTATATATGTATTTATTTTTTTTTTAAATCACAGTTTCAATTTCTAACATGTCTAATCCTGCTTCGCCCTAAGGTTAACTGGCAGTAAAAAGCCTACGGCATTAAGGCCGCCTACGTCCTACCTTTGTGCGTAAAGATTTACTTAAAAAGAACTTGAGACTCAACCAACGATGAATCTCAAGTGGAACTATTGAGTGGTATTAGATATCTAGCCATTCAATATATATAACCTCTACTAGAATCTGACCACACATAAAGTAACTATTGATAATAATCACAGCCAACATCTTTATGACCGTACTTCCTGAAGTAAACGATCTTGTCCGTGCTCATAGTAAGCTTTTATTACTTTTAAATGTGATAGTTTATATAATTATTCAAGTTATGTTGACCTTGTTCAAGAATGTGCTATTAATACTCATATGTTGATACTATCTATACATATCACATGTACATGTACCTCTTCTTTATAAATCTATTGCAAAGAAAGTTTTTTTTAATGGAATAAGTGGCAAACGAGCAGGCGTGTCGCCTGATGGTAAGCGACTAAACAAGAAAAGAGCGTACTCCTTTTTGAAAAGCCGGCAACGTACTTGTAACGTCCCTAATGTTGCGGGTGTCCATGGGCGGCGGTAATCGTTTACCATCAGGCGATACGTCTGCTCGTTTGCCCCTATACATAAAAAAAAACAAAAAATGGACACCCGCAACACTAGAGGCGTCACAAGTGCGTTGAGGATGGAGAGGGGGGTTTAGAAAAGGATTGGGTTATGGGCCTCCGGTTCCCTCACTCATTCGGTGAAGCACAGCACAAGCGCTATTTCACACCGGTTTTCTGTGAGGCCATGGTATCACTCCGGTCGACCCGGCCCATTCATGCCAAAGCGTGGCTCTCCTACGGTTTAAAATCTAGTACCAGACGGTTTATGAGTTTGTGTCAAGTTTTTCCTCTCCTTGCTGTGCAGCTGTTTTAACTCCGAAGAATACTCTTAGAAAACCACTCTTTTTAAACAATTATGGCGCACGGAATCATAATGTGAATTGATTGAATGTGAAATGATATGATATTAAGGTTTAAAATACTGTAATTTAATTATATTTTACTTGATGATATGATACTTGACTTTTAATAAATGTTATTTAAATTGAGTAAATGTGAAATCAATAAAATAAAATACTAGTTAATATAAAGTAGACCACCAGCTAACTGAATAACTGGTTTTAGTTATTGAATTAGAATCTCTAACAAAAGATATACATAAAACCATGCGTGCTTAAATATAAGTAGACATTTTTATTTATATAATCATGGTGTACATACATTGCATGCAAGATATTAATAAATTATAACAGTTCAGTTATGTTTGACTGCATTCAACGCCATACAAATTTCTAACAAGAGATGGTGCATAGTCTTGAGTTTATCGTAACATAGACCAAGCCCCACAGAATATTTTCCATAAAAGTAATATCATATGCAATCAATTTTTAACAATGATATTTTAATTAGTCATGTGACAAAACTAGTCTAAAAAAAACCTAAGTGCGAGTCGGACTCGCATACCGAGGGTACCGTACAAACCTGTAGGTATATTATACGAGTATGATGTAACTTAAAATTTATGCTTTTTGCAATTTTTCGTATAGCACTGATTAAGGAATAATTTATCAGTGCAGTGAAATTTACTAATACCAAATTTCAAGATTCTGAGTTCACGGAAAGTATTCTGTAGGTTTTAAATCCCTTGCGAATGTCGAAAATTTGTAGCATAAACGGTTATATCTTTTGATTGCGTCGGCTTAGAAGCTTAATTTTTTAACAGCTCCAAGTAACAGTAGAATTGAATTTAAGCCGGATACCTCCACGCGTTCGTGAGAAAAACGGTCGTGATAGACAGACAGACGGACAAAAAAGTGATCCTATAAGGGATCCGCTAAGCTACTCTTTATGTCATCAGCTATCTGCCAGTGAAAGTCCAAAATCCGTCTATCCGTTCCAGAGGTTAACCGGCAGAAGTACCGTATTTACAAAAAGAAAAAATCGATATTGTCTAAATTTAGAGACTGTCATCTTAACAATCATTGACATCGTAATAACATTTCTCAGAAAGTAGATTTTTTAGTAAAAATATCATAAAGTACGGCAATATCTAAGTAAATAGAGTCGCAAGTAATTTTTAAACTAACAAATATGGCCATATTAGTGTGCTAATGACCTCCAGTTACTTATCCGTACATTGTAATAAAACCAGTAATGGGGCAATATACTTACTGTTTCTTTTATGTTTAAATACTGCACTCAAAATTTCTGTGGATCTGGGAAGGTATATTTTCCAGAATTTGTCAGCCACCTGTTAAAAGTAATAGTATTTCAAATATATCACACACGACAATATGATCCCAAAATAGACAGAACCTGAGTTGTGGTAACCTAACTGTTAATAAAGATACTCATCACACCACACCTCACATCAACAGTCTTTAACAGTGCACTACTGAACCTTTGTCCGGCTAAACCTAAAACCCAACTAAAACCTACTAAAACCCTACTAAAACCCAACTAAAACCAAACGAAAACCAACTAAAACCAAGCTAAAGCCTTCCTTCCTTAGAAAAGAGGTTTTAGCTTTTACTGTATCACACTGTCCACATGGGATTGGTGTAGGTGGACTGCAATAGGCTAATGATGAACATGATACATTTTATAAATGAATTACAACCAGTCTACTACTACAGTCATACAGGAAGAGCAAACGGATGCGTCACCTTCCATTACGCATACTCCTACGCTCAGACCTTTTTGAAATCCGTACCTTACGGTAAATATACTTGCTTTCTCATTCTATTCGTTTTTCTTAACGCAAGTCACCAATGTAAACGTAGAAAAACAACAAAATAATTTAATAGAAAAGGACAAATGAAATTGACGATATATGCGAGTACTGTCCTATATCTTTACAAGACCGAGTGATATGTGTCGGCTGTGATCAATGAACAATGAAATCACTGCACCAATTTTTACATCTCTATAATTTTATATAAGAAAGCAAAATCTGATTCTCAATCTATAATCGCTAAAGCTTCATTTCTACTCTCTCGTATACTAATATCTTATTTCGACCACGTGACTTAGCATTGAGATTACATTTGTTAGCTTTCAAATAACGTTTACGATTGTAGAATATTAACTTGACTGGGGCAAATTGTTTTTATTCGGATTTGGATCTCACTGTGACCTAGAAATTTACGCGAAAGCAATGGTTCGGCACATACGAGCTTGCTCGACCGATGTTGACCACCATCTTCAGCATTAGCATGACCTTCGATGTTTCACTCCTCTCTCTAATAGAAGGATTGGGAGTTATGGCGAATGAAGGGCGGCATGGCACATATGTCTCTTGAGTTGTACATTGGCGGCAATACCGTCTCTTCATTAGCCTGACTCTCCCACGGTGTGAACTCTCCGCTAGTACATTTACTTATAGCTATTTTTAACAGTTAATATTGTTGTGTAAATAGTTTTACAATAAATAGGTATAACTACATTTACAATAGACATCGGAAAGGTGATTAAATTGACCTTTTAACATCGCAGTTTGACGTGAAATTTATTTAATCGAGTTTTGTCTTTTAAAAATAGAACAAGTTATCTTTCATAATTGCCATTATAAAAAAAATAACAAGATATAGTTGCCAGTTTATTTAGTAAAAAAAAATTCAAAGAAGGTTTGTCACAATATCGTTATGTAAACTCGAAGACTCATAAATAGAAACGAATTAGACGGGTTCGTTTGTTACCCAACGGTTGTGACGTAACAATAACTAGACTGCATTACTATCTAGCCTAGTTAAAATGCAATACATTGTCCACTTTAGTTTGAAATTGGTATTGCAATATTGTTTTAACTGCTTAAGACTTAAAGTTTATTTTTAACTTTATCACCTTTAATAAACCTAGATCATTCTGATTTATTAATAATTGTTTTATACATTAGGAGGTTTTTCTCTACAAATTTGAACGGGCCTATTCTAGAAGGTTCATAGCCGGAATTATGAACCTTATCTTTTCGTTTAAGTCGTGAGTCTCATGAGTTAATTTTTTGTTTTCGTTGGAAATAAAATACGGAAACAAACACAGCAGACTGAGTTGAATCCAGGGATTCAAAGGCCCTACTTTTTCATTACCAACGTTGCATAATGCATTGCTTTTAATAGAAAACAATCTAAGTAACATACATACATAAAATTCACGTCTATTGTCCAGAGCGGTAGGCAGAGACAATAATCTCCACTTACCGCAGTCCTGACACATCTATTTTTAGCATGCTCTCAGCCGATTCTTGATGATTTTCCACATGGCTCTTTTTCAGAAAGTACATCACCAATTTGGTCAGTAAATCTTCGCCGTAGACGACATACTTACCCGCAGTGCGACCTGCAGTTCGTCAATTTCTCGCTCATCACATTACAATTTTCGGGAACAAGAATACTAATCAAAGGTATCAGATACCTTTAAATTAAATTCTACTGAATACAGTCAAGTCATATTCTAAAATCTACAATAGAAATAAATTTAAGAATTTTATTTTATCGTATTTAGTGTTGGTTTTATAAGTTAGGTTAGTTCTAAAGTCATTAGAGAAGACTTGGGGATTTAAGAGACCATTCCATAGTCGGCTCTTATGGCATAAGAACTAATCGATCTTCAAAGGTTTTCTTACTACGCAGATCTAAGCACTAAAAAGAAAAGACAAACTTTTCCCATAAGCTGAACTTAAAAGGTTAACTCTTTTAAGCCTAAGATACTCCTTATATCTTCAGCTACCTATCAGTGAAAGTGCCGTCAAAATCGGTCCATCCGTTCCAGAGATTAACCAGAGTAAACAGACAGAAAAACAAAGCCAAAATTGTAAAAAAAAAAATTGGTATATGTACATATATGCATTTAGTAAAAAGCGGTTATTTTAATATTACAAACAGACACTTCAATTTTATTTATTTGTATAGAAGAAAGTAAAATAAACATCAAATCTATCTGATATTACTCGCTGTGTTCTGAAACTAGAACGTAAGAATAAGAGGTTTATATGCTTTAGTACTACTAGTGAGTAGAATCTACTGCAAACAAATTTAATATTCTTAAGGTACAGTCAACCTCAAAAGTAGCTGACTATTTTAATGTTCCAAAAATTCAAAAACAATCGTAGCATACATAAAAAGCTTGCTAAACTTGGCGCCAGAATTGAATGATCATTTCAAAAGTACAAAATTAGGTGAACAACATAATATCAAAAGTAGCTGAACTCTAAAATGTCAAAAGTAACTGAACAATAAAACAAACAATTAATATTAAGCAAATATTAACGTATAAAATATAAATTTTAGCAATATTCTAGTTTTCCTACAATTACGACTAATTGAATTGCAAAATGACTAGCTTATTATTGTATTTGTTTTTTTGTACTTTACAAATTATATTAATAATGAAAACGTTGTAAAGTACGAATTATCAAAATTATTTATTATTATTAAATAAGCATGTTTTTGTATTGGCTGTAAAATACTATTTTGTAAGTAATCAAAACGGGACCATTTGATTAATTTCTTAATAAAGGCTAGCATATATTCACACGTCTATGTGGCGACGCATTAACAATTGTAGAATGTGGTGTAGATGCTGATGGTGGTATTTTCACTATTTCGGTATGTCACAGATCAGGTTATTATAGTTAGATCCATATACATAATTAAAAATTAAATGCATAATATTGAAATTACGTAAACAGTCAATTTATTGGCTATTATTATTAACTGCCTCGTAGCGTATGCGACTGCTGTGCTTGAAGTCTCGGATTTGATTTCTGGGTCAGACCAAATGTTTGTATGATCTGCAAATATTTGTTTCGGAGTTTGGGTGTTCTATGTATAATATATACAGGGTGTAAAAAGACGACTACCGAAAACGAAAGGGGCTGATCCAGCACCCCAAAACTTATAAAAAAAAACAAACAGTTGTCCTTAAAAAAAATTGTAGCCGGAAAAAACAATGTGTCAAGATTTTTAATAATTCCACAAGCCAGTAATGTATTATTGCGTGCACCGCGTAGCTACTTGAATACCTGCGCCCGGCCAAGGTCATTGCACTCACCCGACCAGCTGTTTTGTTTATCAAAATACATTGCTGTTTTATTGATTTTATTTGTTTTTTGGTTTTCTAAATGAGATAATTAGGTAGTTTGGGTCCTAATATGTTGTACTATGTGTATGTAAGCAGATAAAAACATAAAAGGACTTAGATAAATTATATTTTTTTTGCGTTTTTTTTTAGCTAAACCTATTCAGTATCATGGTCTGATTGCAACCCCCAAGTTTTCGGTAGTAGTCTTTTTACAACCTGTATGTATTTATTAATATCAGTTATCTAGTACCCATAGTACAAGCTCTGCTTAGTTGACTAGACGGCATTGTGTGTTAAAGGACCGAAAATATTTCTTATTATTATTATTGTCCAAAATGAAATCGAGCATCACGGTGATATTCCTCAAAAGAGGTTTCGTTTCAAAGCAAATTCAAATGATTTATCTCATTAAAATACCTGCATTCGTACTCTTTTTGTCATCAAATATTTAGTTTCACTTTAAGTTATCTACAAAAACTATTCAAACAAGACCTGTCATGCAAGAAATGAACGGGATGGGTATTCAAGGAAAAAAGAGAAGGAAAATATTTAAACATAACTGTGATTGATGATTCATTATGGAAGGTTGAATAGATTAAGAATGATCCGTCTTTTTATGGGTATGGGGGCAAATGAATACGTGTGGGGATGAATTGAGACTCTCAGTAGTCTCAATTCATCCACGACCACCATCCATGTCATCTTTTATTGGGTGTCGTAAAAACCGACTAAAGGACTACGTATGACGACATTATTGCAAGGAGAAGGATATCTATATCTATACTAATATATAAAACTGAAGAGTTTGTTTGTTTGTTTGAACGCGCTAATCTCAGGAACCGCTTGTCCGATTTGAAGAATTCTTTGGGTGTTGGATAGTCCATTTATCGAGGAAGGCTATAGGCTATATATCATCATGCTAATATGAAAAGCAGCGGAGCACCAAAGAAAATTGTTTCAGTAACGGTAGAAAATTTTCACGCTACGGGCAATAGAAGATGCAAACGAGGTTGCGTGGGTCAGCTAGTCTTTAAATAAGCTCTATACCTATCAGTCTGGCCAGCGTGGTATAGTAGGTCAAAACTGGCTAAGGAGAGGCCTATTGGTGATTGATGAGGGAAAACTTTCTCAAGGCAATAGAGCCACGCTGATTACAGCACGAATGGGCCGGTTTGACCGCGGTACTACCCTTTTTTCCCCTCATACGGCATTCCCCTCGTATACCACCTACTGGTGGCACGTCGGACTCGAACCAACTAAAACCACACGCCGTCTCGGGCACCAGATGCTGGGGAACCAGGTGCATCCTAGAAAGAAAAATCCTGGAACCCCGGCGTACCTTGGACCACCTACGGTTTCCAGATGGCCCCCTATTGTGTGGAAACCCCGATGATCAAATTATTGTCCGTAGCGTCCGCGCCTCCACCTGAGCCTGCTTCTGCCAGGGAGAGGGATGGCCTCATCTGTCATCCCCAGGCTTGCGATAAGGCTTGCGCTTATAGAAGACGGAGGAGAGTGGCGGTACTACCCTCGCACAGAAGGTCAACGTAAAATGACAGCGTACGTGCTGTCGTTTTCATTGGTGAGTGAGAGACCGAAGGCCCAGTGATACAGTAGCATCACTAGCCTGCCATGGTGAGGGTCACCATGTTGAATTGTTTGCATTCGCAATGACTATGGTGACCACCTCACTTGGAATCTGCTTATGCTTTCCATCAGGCAGAGTGGAGTCATTTTGGCAGGGCCATACATAAAAAAACGAACAAACCGATAACATCATGCTAAGTTGCTATTATAGTCTATAGTCATAGACACTGGCAGCCAAGGAGTCTGGCAGCCAAGTTGCAAGTGCAATGCACTCTTTTCTTGAAATACCGTAAGGTCGTATTAGTCGTAAGGGTCGTAATTGGTCATAAGGGTGTTTAAAAATCTTGATTCAGTCATTCTTAAATGAATATTAACAGACATTTGACAGAGTTAAGTTCTTGCACACATTCGCTTACCTAACTCATGCATCATAAAAAGTGTAATAAGTAAATATAAGTGAGAAATTTGCGATTAATATTTCGTAAGTTTTAAGTAAAGTGTTACAGGATTTACTTCATAGCTACTTGTATTTAAATATAGTCAATTTGACATAAAATAATACATACCAAGTACATTTAATTAAGTGTTAATATAAGTTACTCAATCATTAAAACTTTCATAAAACATGTGAATGTAATACAATACCAGTTTGATTCCGGTCTGAGACATTGTTCAATAGCGCAGTGAGATATATGTATAGATTACTACAACAGTAATGCTATAATCCGATATAAAACATTATATAACCAAGTCAATACCAATATATCAGTTATTATGCATTCATTACGTAAGTCACGGGCTTTATCTGCATGTCCTGTATAGCCCTCGTTTCCACTGACTGATGGAATTATGACAGTTACAAAAAAAAAAAAAAAGTTATGGCTTCAAATAATCTTGTGGTCCTATACGGTCATTATAATTTACTGCTGCTGTAGCTGCTTTACAACTTCAGACAACAAGAAACATCTCATTCCTAATACAGCTTCTAACTTTCTGCCGCGCACAACAAAACTGTGGAATGAGCTGTCGCCTGCGATGTTCCCGGACCAATACGACTTTCAAACCTTCAATAAAAGAGCGTACTCCTTCCTAAAAGGCCGGCAACGCACTTGTATTGCCTCTGGTGTTGCGGGTGTCTATGGGAGGGGGTAATCGCTTACCATCAGGCGATATGTCTGCTCGTTTGTCCCCAATATAATAAAAAAAGTGAAATTTTGGCAGTTAATACTTATTATATTGTTAGCATTCACTTAGAATTTGAAATTTCATCTTCATCAATCGGACGCCCGACATAACTGATAATTTTTAATAATATATATACATGGGAAAAGCTAAGGTTACTTACCGAAATACGACTAGCGCTGTAAGTTAGAGTGAGAGAGGAGTAGCCTGCCTACCGCTGCCGTATGCGTGCGAGAAAGGGAAGCCAGATTGACTAGCATCGTAACGCGTTACGTAACGAACGAACGGTTTACCCTCCCATAAGAAGTTATCACTTCAGTAACGGTGATATTCTATTTTGTTAATTTCAAAGGAGAAACACGCGTGTTGCTGGTGTAATCATATCGTTCATAGACTCATAAAATACACAAGTAAATCATAATTTTTCAGGTCATGTGAACTATGAACTAACTGTAAACAGCGATACTAAAATAAGCTTATGCCTTTCTGCATAATCAATAGAATTTAATATTCCCCTGCTGGGTAAAGGCTTTTCTTTAGAAAGCTGGTTTTGGCCTACTATCCCCCACAGGCCAGACGGCACCCCCTCACATATTTCAATTTCAAAAAATTACCAGATGACCCACCCAACCTTGTCTGCGTCTGCTGATGCTGGTGCATGATGATAATATAGCCTATCTCGATAAGGGTATATCTATTACTGAAAAGATTTTTCCAATTCGGACCAGTACTTTCTGAGATCGGCGCGTTCAAACAAACAAATAAATTGGTCCGCTTTATGATATTCACTTAAATCATTATTCATTTTAGTAGCGCAATATTTTTCTCATGTTTCCAGGAAATAACTTAACTTAATTAGGTTTAATATTGAGGTTGTTAAGCCTCTTCGTTCAAAATGAGAGCACTTAATAAATACAAAGGTACGTGTTCCGAATACTTTAAGTTAATAAAATCGTTCGTTGAATCGTGAACTCGGCTTATACAGTGAACACGCTACGCCATATTGAGAGTAGATCGAGTCTTAAGTTTTTGTGCGAAATAAATTTATCAGATTCCTTTTATAAGAAATAGAATGAACGCTTGGAAAATTTTATTGGAAATGGAAAAAGTATAAACGTGTTGAAAATATTGTTACTTTGCAGTCTGAATTTATTTATTTATGAATGAAAGGACAGACAATAATCCTTCACCAGGTATTTTAAAAACGGGGAAGGTTTTCGCTTTTCGGATAAGACTATCGGCAAGCTGTTCCAAAGTCTTACTGCTTGCACAATAAGTGTTTTAGACTTGTCTGCGAAGTGGGTGGAGTGTTGTGGCATTTTTAGTATTAAATCTCCGATGACGTCAGGTCCCTGCAATGTGTATTGTGTAAGACTGAAAACGTCAGTCAAGAACATTTCACCAAGGTTTTGATAAAAACAGTTTGTGTTTAAGTAGATATAAGATTGTGCTATATACTATAATTTAAAAGAAACGCCTAGCACTAGTTACAAATTACAAATGCGGTGATTATGTTGTTGAAATATTAGGTCTTTACCTATGAAATTGCCGTTTTGTATGCAATAAGTAAAAGTACTTATTTTGTCAATTTTTTTTATTTCTGTTATTCGAAGTAATCACCCATGCAATCGACGCATCTTTGACAACGCATTGGCAGTTTATTGATGCCCTTCTTGTAAAAATCAGCTGGACGGGAGGCAACAAACTCTTCAAAGGCCTTTGTACTTCTGCAGCCTAATTAACCCTTAGGCTAATTAGGCTGCAGCCTAGGGCGCGAGGATCGGGCGGGGGCGTAAATGACGGGAAAAATTCTAACTTAGTTTGTGACAGTATGTATGTAGAGGAAAACTTTTACAACGATTGGATACCCAAATAGTCAAACAATATAATGAAGAAATAACTTATTGGCGGAATGTATTAGTACGTGTAATAGAAACAATTAAGTTTTTAGCTTCTCGTGGGCTTCCATTTCATGGTAAAAATGCAGTTATTGGATCTGCACTAAACGGAAATTTTCTTATTTTTTTTTTTTTTATGTCTTAGCTGCCAAAATGACTCTGCTCTGCCTGATGGAAAGCACGAGCAGAATCCAGGAGTGGTGGTCACCATCCTCACTGCTAATAGGGACAATGCAGCATGGCGACCCACACTATGGCGGCCTAGTGAAATGCTTCTTCACGCTCCGCTTAAAGGACCCAGGTTCATACTGGGAGGGAAACACGTACGCAGGTAGTGAGTTCCAGGTTTTGACCGCTCGGCACAGGAAGGAAGAACCGAAGCGGTGAGTACGAGAGCGTATGTCTACCACTCTGAAGCGGTGACTTCCAAGACCGGCACGTGTTGTCCTATAGAGGAAGGGAGAAGGGGGGACCAGTTGGAACAGCTCTTCAGAACACTCTCCATGATAAAGGCGATAGAGGACTGCCATAGAGGCGATATCTCTACGCAACTGCAGAGGCTCAAGGGACTCGGTGGTCTGGGGACTGCCGACAATGCGGATGGCTCGCCGCTGCAACCGGTCGAGAGCGTCGAACAGATACTGCGCGGCTCCATCGCAAAGATGAGAACAGTACTCCACGCACGAGCGAACCTGGGTCTTGTAAAGCAGACACAGATGCCCGGGCGAGAAGAACCGTCTCACCCTATTAAGGATACCTAGCTTCCGCGAGGCCGCCTTAGTGACACTATCAACTTATTCGCGATGGTTGAGATCGCGGCTGATATCCATGCCCAGGATATCGAGCCTACCTTGTAATGGCAGTTGAGTGCTCTGAAAAGTGGGAAGGGGAAGGAATGGAGACTTTTTGGCTGAGAACGCGCACACCTGTGTTTTCTTGGCGCTGAACTCGACCAGATTCTCAGAGCCCCATTGAGAAATGCGGTCCAAGTCATGGTCGAGTTGAGCGACAAGTGCTCGTCGTTTTTTCTCATTATCTGCTAGCCCAGCTGTGGGATGTCCAAAATATCGCCCGTGAACTGTGCTGTCGTCTGCATAGCAATGAATGCTGCCAAGGGCTAGCATGTCATTGATATGCAGAAGAAACAGCGTGGGTGATAGGACGGACCCCTGAGGTACTCCAGCGTTGATCAGCTGAAACTCGGAGGCCGCACCGTCGCAAAGGACTCTAATGCGGCGCTGGTGCAGAAATGCGGCAACCCAGCTGCAGAGTTTGGGGGGTAAGCCGTATGCCGGTAGCTTGGAGAGAAGCGAACGGTGCCAAACCCTATCAAAGGCTGATGGCCAAGGATTCCCCATGCCTGTCAATAGCCTCACCCCAAAGGTGTGTAACATACGCTAGAAGATCACCCGTGGATCGGTTCGGTCTAAAACCATATTGGCGATCGTTTAGTAAAGAGTGATCCTCCAGGTAGTAAATCAGTTGTTTGTTTATTATCTTTTCAAATACCTTGCAGAGAATTGAGGTGACGGCTATCGGACGGTAGTTTGCCGGGTTTGAACGGTCGCCCTTTTTGGGGATGGGTTGAACATTCGCCTCTCTCCAGGCCATCGGAACAGTTCCCGATGAATACGACAGGCAATACAAGCGCGTCAATACCGGAGACAACTCTGGTGCACACTTCTTAAGAACCACCGCTGGAATGCCATCGGGTCCACTGGCTTTCCGGACGTCGAGTGACCGAAGCTCCGCACGGACATCATTCAACCGGATGCGAATATCCCGCATCGTAGTGTCGCAGGTCGGAATGGTAGGCGGGTGCTTGCCACGGTCGTCGATTCGGGAGTTAGCCGCAAAGAGATCAACAAGCAGTTTTGCTTTCTCCTGCGACTGATGGGCGAGTGATCCGTCGGGGCATTTCAGCGGTGGTAGCGAGGGCTGACAGAAGTTGGACTGCACGGCTTTAGCCAATCGCCAGAACTTTCGGCTACCCGTAGGGTGTGCGACGAGTTCTTGGCTAAGCCGCGCAATGCGCTGGGCATCCGCTCTAATGTAAGCCTTCTTGCATTCCCTTGTGGCTTTGTTAAACGCTGCTTTTAGTTGACCAACGTCAGGGCAGCCGCGAGCGTGAGCCCTGGTCCATGCGTGGTAAGCCGATCGTTTTTGCGCAACGGCATGGGCGCACTCGCGATTAAACCAGGGACGGGTCGTTGTGCTGGCGACCTCACTGTGGGGAATATAGTATTCCATTCCAACAGTGATCTCGCCAGCCACGGCGGCCGCAGCTTGCGACACATCTTTGTCTTTAAAGCAGCGTTGAGCCCATGGGATGGATGCAAAATAATCCCGCATTCCATCCCAGTCCGCTGACGAGTAGTGCCATAGTCGTCTTTTCGCTGCCACTGGTCGTGGGGCGGCAACTAAAGACACCGTGGAAGACACCAGGCAGTGATCGGAGGATCCTAGAGGGGCGAGCACCGATACATTGTACTGCGCTGGGTGACTCGTCAGCAGAAGGTCCAGCAAGGAAGGCGCTTGACTCTGTATGTCTGGTATCCTGGTGGGCTGGAGTACCATCTGGGTGAGGTCATGCGTGAGAGCGAATGCGTGGACAGTCCGACCCGCGTGGTCAGTTCTGGAAGATCCCAACCAGGACTCATGGTGGGCGTTGAAGTCTCCCAGAAACACCAGTTCGGCGGTGGGAAACTGCTCCTGCGCTTTGTCCACCGCCTGACTGAGATATTCAAATAGTCGAGTTGTCTCAGAGTCTCCGGAGTGGGATCGATATAGGCACACGTAGAATCGGCTCACGGAGCCAATATCCACGTGCAACCACAGGATGGAGAAGGATGGGTCCTCAAGGCAGCGGAAACGGCGACAACAAACATCCGCCCTAACGAAAAGACATACCCCAGCCTTCGCGAGGAAGCACTCCTCAAGAACGTAGCCGGGATAGTGTAGATATGTCGTGTCGGCAGGGCGGCGTATTTGTGTCTCCGTTAGAAAAAGCATGGCCGGCCGTGCCGTCTCAAGATGCTGGTGGACGGCGTTGAGGTTTGCATGGAGTCCACGGATGTTTGTGAACTCCACCTCAAAAAGCGCGTTGGTGGGAGGACGGAGTGCCGCTGTTGAACTCTTATGCTTTGTTTGTGCTGCCATGAAAAAAGAAAAGGGGGTAGGGGAAGGGGAGCGTAAAAGGCGCGACAGTTGTCGTGGCTGTGTAATACTGAGACTCGTAGTGCTGTGTCCTCATACAACGTGAGGCATGACGGTGACCGAACCGTCGGACGGAAGGGCCCCCGTACCCTCCCGGAAGTGGTCGCCTGGTCCCACCGTCCGGTCACCAACCGGCACGACGAGCCACTCCGTAGATTATGCGCGACCTGACGGGGCAGCCTCCCAGGGTGGTTAGCCGCAGTTGGGCCCCTCTCTATGCCGCGGGCGGCCAGCGGCACCACCGTTTCTACGGGTCTCCCTGGCCGACGGTTCGATCCAAGCCACCCTCAACATGACTCCACAAGCATTACACTGCTCTCACACTAACCACGACAACTGTCACCCCTGCATCATTGGGCCTCCGGTCTCGCACTCACCAACGAAACACGACAGTACGAAGCCTGTCATTTTGGGTTGGTCTTCTGTGCGAGGGTAGTACCGCCCCGGTCGAGCCCGGCCCATTCGTGCTGAAATCAGCATGACTCTACTACCTTTAGATAGATTTTCTTGGCTGTATTGAGCTTAGGTATATCAAAATTCGATCCTTTCGTGGCTGAACATTTGGTGAGATTTGGACAAAAAGGCAGAGGTTGTCCATCGTACTTATGAACCTTTATAATCGATGAATTTATTTTACTTCTCGCTGACGAAGTTCGATTTTCGATTATAGAAGAAATAAAAATATTAAACAATTAGCATTGATTCTACTCCAGATATGTCACACACCGATCAGTTGACATTTATAATTTTGCCTGACGGAGAACCTATCAAATGCTTTATCACATTTTTACCCAATTGCGGTCATAAAGGTGAGGACATGGAGAAGGCTGTTCCTTCGACAATTTATAAAACTATGGAACTTGATATTAAAGACTGTCGTGGCCAAACTTATGATAATGCTAGCAATATGTCTGGTCTATACAAAGGTCTTCAGTCAAGAATTAAAGCTGTAAATCCTCTGGCTACTCTTCACTTCCTTGTGCAGCCCATTCTCTCCAACTCGTGGGATCGGCTGCCGCGGAAAGTAGTGACGAGTCAGCTGCTTTTTTATACACTGGTACAACAAATATACAATTTTTTTGATGGATCTTTGGACAAGCAGATGGCAAATTTTGTTATCCAAATTGGATGAAGAATCAACGGTACTAAATTACAATAATGTTGTGCTTTTGGAACTCTGTGCTCGAAAAGTTTCAAATCGTTAGTGCACAACTACAAGCAAGTTCTCTTGATTTATCTGATGTTGTTACTCTTTATGAGACGCGTTGCGTGACGAAGAAGAGTTCGAAAATTTTGAATCAGAGGCAATCAAGAGATGCGAAGTGATCACATACAAAAAAGATTAACTAAGAAGAAGAAAGAAACCAAAATTTCATTTAGATGAAGTCAAAACTTATTATGCAGCTATTGATTGTCTTAAAGTGCAATTAAAAAACCGGCAAGTTATTTATAATACAGTAAACACAAAGTTTGATTTCTTATGGAATCTGCATGAAATAGACGACAGTGAATTAATTAAAAGCAAAGCAAAGGAGTTAAAACAACTATATGCCACTGATTTAGAAGAAACCTTTGCAAAAGAATGCGTCCATTTGTCGCAGTTTTTCAAATCTAACACCAAGGCCGAGCATTCTATTTCTGCCAGAACCCCAAAGGGTTTATTGCAGTTAATAAAAAGTTTTAATATTACATGCATGTTCCCGAATGTGGAGATAATATTAAGATTTTTTTTGACAATGAATGTTACCAACTGCAGCGGAGAAAGGTCTTTTTCAGCACTTACAAGACTAAAAAATTACTTGCGCTCCACATTCCACCAGCAAAAACTTACAGCACTCTCGCTAATGTACATAGAAAGTGTTTTTTTTACAAACTATTAATTTTGAAAAAAATGTAGAAAAAATTGCAAACGCTAAAGCACGAAAAAGGACCTTTGTATAAGTCAGAAATAATTACTATAATTTTCAAATCATTAATTAGTTGCAAAAATGTTTCACTTGTATGATGCCTCTCGTGCAGATTAAAGTACAACGTTAGTTTCGTTTGCAAATCGATCTGAAAACTTTTATACTACGTGTTCAAACATGTTACAATTTTCACTCTTGTATACAAGGTACAACACTAATATACTAGTTTTTAGGCCGACGCGGGCGCGTCCTCACAATTAGCCTAGGGCGGTCAGTACTCTTGATCAGTCGCTGTTAACAGGCAATTAAGATCCCTCATTATTAGATATTTAAGGAATTCGTTTTGTTTCTTTCTAACGTGATCTCGATTTTTTGTACTTTCTACTTTTGAAGTTTTACAGCCTTATTCGGCTACAGCGACTGCTTTGTGACTCTGGTTAGAGTTATTATATATATATATATATATATATAAATCGCGAAGGACTTCTTGCGTCTTTACAAACTACCACCCTGCGGCGTCCACTGAATGTAGTGAGATTTTTAATGTTTTCAATGCGTATGTAAGATGTTTTAATCAGTATCATATCAGTAGTCAACGTCAAATTTCATTTAAACGTTAAATGGTGATATTCAAATTAAATATTTCTAGCTGAATTTGTGCGTCCGTTCACTCCTAAATCTTTCTTGCACACTGAATACCTGCGTATACTTACTAAACACTGCATGCACATTCCCGCCTCCGTCCAACTGTATGTTTAAATCAATTCCGTATAATGCTCTGTATATATCATAATGATTATAATAACTAAATTACATCCATCTACTATTGAATTCAGATTGGTTCCGAATAATTGAATTAGTGCGTACGTTCACTCTTAAATCTTTCTTGCACACTGAACATCTCCGTATACGTTCAAAACACTGCATGCACATTCCCACCTCCATCCAACTGTATGTTTAAATGAATTCCGTATAATGCTCTGCATATATCATAATGATTATAATAACTAAATTACATCCATCTACTATTGAATTCAGATTGGTTCCGAATACTGTTTTTGAATTATTGTATCCAGTTTATCAGCCAAGAGGCTTCCACCTATATAATACCTATAACCTATATAACCTATATAAAATAAGGGCTTATAATGACTCCATGCACAGATAATAAAAAATTAATAGTTAGCATACAAAAGTGACAATACCTATGTATAGCGTAGGTATTGTTACGAGCTGGGTATTAAATAAATTAAAGTAGTCGATTGATTACCAAAAAATAACACAATATTTATTAACAACAACAACACTTTTTACAATTACAAATCACTAAATCACTCGGTAGTCGCACTAGAAGATCTCTTCGATGTTTATTCGAGATCCATCTCCTTATGGCGCAACAGTATTTACACTTTGGTAGTTTATAAAATCTTAAAAAGCAATATAATAATTTTTGACGAGTGACAAGTAAGTTTGTATGTATAAACTGGTAAGCTCAGAGGCACAGGCTGATTTGGACAGGTAAATCCGGAGTTGGACAGGTAAGCATGTATAAACAGGTAAGCTCAGAGGCACAGGCTGGTGTGAACAGGTAAGTCCGGAGTTGGACAGGTAAGTATGTATAAACAGGTAAGTTCAGATGCACAGGCTGGTGTGAACATGTAGGTTCAAAGGTAGAAAGAGGAAGTTTCATGATACGAATAATATAATAGTAGTCATATTTATGCAGGTGAATATACGGAATAAAAGGCATATCGTGGTGATATCCATCACAACTCAATGGAAGAAGCATCTTATACTTAAAATAAATCTAGTCTCCCCCTAGGCATCTATGTAAAAGAAGGTTACTGTAAAGAAGTTTTAGAAAAACGTAAACAACCTCAGCCTCGAGTGGAAGAAGAAAAAAAGAAAGGAAATATTGCATATATCAAACACGACAAACTCATAATAAAAAACCAGAAAGATAAGTCTAGAGAGAAAAGGAAAAGGGAGTCCCCAGATTCACATCAGTCTCTAACACAGAAAAAAGGCAACATAAACAAAAACATGAGTACCCCAATCCTAACCTCTTCTCCAACTAATGCTAAAGATATAATTAGACCTAACATACTCAAATTTGTAGAGAAATCAATTTCAGACTCTAATTCAAATACTCCAAAAAACTAATTACTACCACGGAACTATGGAAAGAAACGACAACTACAACAACATTAAATGATAAACAAAACCAATCAACCAAATGTCTCCCACAACGGCTGGTCACCGAGGGAGATCTAGACCACCACCCTCTAATAAGAAGAACCAAAGTACTTAAAATTGCCTCACTAAATACCTTAACACTAAGAACGGAAGAAAGTCTACAAGAGCTAGAGAAAGCCCGAAACGACATTAAATGGGATATCTTAGGTCTCTGTGAGATACGAAGGCTGAAAGAAAAAATTGAGGAGCGCTTTGATTACATACTACTCCATAAAGGCGAAATACCTGGCTAGAGAGGTGTAGGATTCGTTATTAGAAAGTCACTGAAACGACATATTCAAGAACTCGTTGGGATTTCAGACCGAATTGCAGTGTTAAACATCTTCATACCGAAAAATATGGTCAATTATCCAAACATACGCCCCGACAGAAAAAGCATCAAAAACGGAAAGCAAACTCTTCTATGATGAACTTACCAGAAAAATAACGACATATTCACATAACTTTGTTATATTAATGGGAGACTTCAATGCACAGGTGGGTGTCAAACAAAATAAAGAGGAATACGTTCTGGGGGATTATGGACAAGAAAAAAAAAGCCGAAACGGTGAAATGCTTGTAGAGTTCTTACTAGAACACAATCTAACACACCTCAACAGTCTATATACGAAAAATAAGCACAACAGATGGACCTGGCTATCTCCTGAAGGCAGATACAAAAACGAGATCGACCACATTGCAACAAATTATCCAAAAGCTTTCACAGACACATCTGTGGTGACAAGATTTAACTTCAATACGAATCACCATATGGTAAGAAGCTCACTAAGGATAAAGTCTCCAAGACAATCCAGGAAACATATGAAATCACGTAATCATGACTATTACATTGATGAAACAACAAGGCAAGCTTACTAATTTTCTAAATGGACCAACTAAAGAAATACGTATGAAAACTAAGAACATTGACGTCACTACAAGGTATGATATCCTGGAAAAGCAACTGATTTAATAAAGACCCATAAATGAGAATAACAACAAATACAGTCTAACTGATGTAACATTGCAACTCATTGAGAAAAGGAAAAACTTGATTTTAAGCAACTGTAAAAAAGAAAACATCAAATTAATTACCTAGCTAAGTAAGGAAATCCAAACGAACATTAAAAGAGATAGAAAAAACAAGAGACTGCAAACTATAGAGAGACATGTAATTAAAACAGGAGGGGTGAAGAGAGCACGGAAACTTAGAGAAGTAAACAAAGAATGGATACCAAAACTAAACAAAAAGACATACACTAGTTCAAATAGAAAGTAAATAAATAAAATAGCTACCAAATTCTACCAGGACTTTTACTCGAACTTAGACAAACGATCTCAAGAGCAGATGGAAACCGTAATATAATACAGCAAGATCTATACGACGAAGCAGAAATACTCCCTTGCGAAGTTGAAAAAGCTATACGCAGTCAAAAGATGGAAAAAGTACAAGGTCCAGACAAGTTTTCAAATGAAATTTTAAAAGGCACTCTTAATGATGTAGTACCTATCCTCACAACAATATTTAATGACATAATGAAGACTGGCATAATACCGACACAGTGGAAAACGTCTCATATCATACTCCTCTACAAGAAAGGATAAAAAGAAGACATAGAAAACTACAGACCTATAAGTCTGATGTCAAACATATATAAGGTTTTCTTCAAAGTTATCCTGGAAAGAATAAATAAAAAGCTCGACGAAAATCAACCTCAAGAACAAGCTGGCTTTAGAAGCACATTCTCCACACTTGACCACGTACATACGGTGAAGCAAATTTTGGGAAAGTACAAAGAATATAACAAAGTCTTGTACATGGCATTTATAGACTACTCCAAGGCATTCGATAGCATAAACCATAAAGCTATATGGGAAAGCTTAGAACAGCAAGGAATAGCTTCAAACTATATCTCAATCATCAAAAACATTTACTCAAATAGCGAAGCCAGAATACAGCTTGAAACTCTAGGAGATAAGATCAAGATAGAGAGAGGAGTAAGACAGGGCGACCCACTTTCACCAAGGTTGTTCTCAGCCGTACTCGAAAGTATCTTTAGAAGAATGAATTGGGAGGGGTTCGGCCTCAATGTAAACGGCGTAAAACTTAACCATCTCAGATTCGCAGATGACATAGTACTTTTGAAGAAAATCCAGAAAATCTTAAGCAAATAATTAAAACCCTTAATCAAGAAAGTAGGAAAGAGGGGCTATCTATGAACAGGGACAAAACCAAACTACTCACAAACTCCAAACCTATAACAACTGAAATCGGCGACCAACCCCTCGAATATGTGTAAGAATACATCTACCTAGGACAGTTAATATCCCATGAAGATCAGACAACAAAGGAGATTAACAGAAGAATAGCTAATGGCTGGAAGAACTGGTCACTGAAGGAAATAATGAAATCGGAACTGAACATGGCAATAAAAAATAAAGTTTTGGATGCCTGTATTCTTCCAGTCATTACATATGGCTGCAAAACCTGGACACTTACTAAAAACCACAGGGAAAAGTTGGAATGCTGTCAGAGAGCCATGGAGAGTAGTAGGTTTGGCATAAAGAGAAAAGACAAAGTAAGAAACGCAATTATAAGAGAAAGAACCAAGGTTACTGACATACTCGTACTTACTCAAGTTGATCAGAGAAAATGGAGATGGACTGGTCATATGATGAGAGATCCGCAAAATAAATGGAGCACAATTGCTACATACTGGTACCCCAGAGATGGAAAACGCAACAGAGGACGCAAACAGATGCGATGGGAGGACGACCTAAAACTCACAGTAGGACACTACTGAAGAAGAGTGGCACTAGACAGAACACAGTGGAAAATGTTAGAGGAGGCCTATGCCAACAGGCACACTGAACTGCGAGATATTTTATAGAAGAAACCAAAACGGTTCTATAAATTGTTATGTAAATTTTTGTCAAGTTCAGAATAAAAGGTTATTTCATTCAACTATAATAATAGGCCAAATAAATAACCATTTTTAACGCACTTAAACTCAAACTCAAACTCAAATCATTTATTTCCATAGGCCCCAAAAGGCACTTGAACACGTCAAAAATACAAACATAAAAATATAAAACAAAACTCCTAATACTAAATGCACTGAGATGATATGAATTATCGGAGCTTAGATTGATTTCGATTCAACTCAAAGGTTTAAATTGAAATCAATCCAAGAAGAGCTGGTGAGAAACTCATGTGCACCATCTTTTCAAATAATTCATACAAAGCTTGTTTGTTATTAAAAATTATTCACTTTGGTGACCAGCTTGCATCACGGCCGGACGGTCTGTTTGGTTACAAACTTCGGCACCTGAGCGCGCTGAAGCCCGCCGCCCCGCGCCCCGCGCCATTCGTCCCTCGTGAACCCCGAATAGGCCCCTCAGACACCGTACCTAGTGCCCGTTTAAGGATATTTAAGAGAAGCAAGATTGTTGTCACAGTAACATGATAAAAACTTTACAAATTAAGTACGATATTCAATGGACACGGTAAGATCGGTGAACTGAACTCAAAGTATACGTGGTAAATTATACGCTGAACACTATCGCCCTCCAAATTTCAGTCGGACGATGGCGGAACTATATTATACGCTAAAAGACATTGTAGGGATGGAATTACGTCCATGCCAATTTTTCGCCCTAGCATTCTAATGATCATAAGGGACCCTTGGGCTAAAAATGAGGGTCGGTCAATCTTGCGTCCGTATTTCGGACGCACAAAGTCAGTCGGACGCAGCATCATCGGTAAATAACGCCATGTAGGACGCAACATGTCCTTCAAGATGTATATATATATATATATATATATATATATATATATACCAGTATTTATGTATATACTGGTCTATTGTGCTTTTTACTATAGGTATGATAAAATACTTTAGCATAAAGTTGTCAAGCCCAAAATAACCTTTTCCTGGTTTTGCATTTAAACATGATTGAAAATCGTAATTTGTTTTTAGGTCTGTCAATCTAGTATATAAAAAAACTTTTTTTTGTATTTACCAAAGTCAAAAGAAAGGGTCTATATGTGTTTGCATGCTACAGTGGTAGCGTCTAAACAGCTGAACCGATTTTCACCAATTAGGTGTCAATATATATCGGATTATATTTTTTAAGTTTCTTTAAAATTATATATGAAATTGAAGTCAATATTTTTGACTGACATATCTATTTAAATGAAAAATGTATGTACGCCCATAACTTCCGATCTCCTGCATCAAATTGGATGATTGTTTACATTTATTCTGTTTTTTAGTATTTGTTATAATAATAAATAAATAAATCCCTTATTAATTCTCTCTCAAACAGAATAGTTAACAAGATCAGATCACAAATTTATTTATTTATTTATTTAAGGATCTCACAACGAGGAATACACAAAAACAAAACAAATGTAATTAGTAGAATAACAAGTTATGTGCTCCCTCACTTATAGGAGACCACATCCTGCACAAGCAAGTTCACACAAATATAAAAAATAGGAATACAATAAATTTTTAATGTAATAAAAGTGTAAATAGGGTACATAATGTTATCATTATCCCCCATTGACACCTCCATCATCACCTTTACAAACTTAAAAATATGCAATTGACAAATTGACAAATGAGACTTGTTGTAATACAACTACCTATACTTAAGGACCAAAAAGCAACTCAGATAAAAAAAAAAGAAATAATCAACATGGAAACGTATTGACATATAAACACCTACATGCCAGCGAGCTTTGAGCCGATTAGACATTTCAGTATGTAAATTCAGTATTATGAAAAAGAATGGGGGAATCTGTGTGAGAAATTGGTATCTGCACTAGGAGAACCTGTATGACAGATTACCAGCCTCTCCTATGTCTAGATAATCCAGAGCTTGAAGCAAGTGTAACCACGTTGATTCACAACAAGAAGCGAAACAATTTGAGTAAGAGACATAACAAACATAAGTGTTAGAATGCCATAATGTGTAGGAGTAAGTATGCTCGTGTGTGAGCGTGCGTGATGTGAGTTACTGTAGATATGTATGTCTTGTATAAGTGTGTGCGTGTGTGTGTGTGCCTTTGTGTGTATGTGCTAACCCTACGACAATCCAAAAAAAGTAATAGCGGCAACAGAAATACATCACCTCTAAAAATTTCAACTTTCTAACTATCACGGTTCACGAGATAGATGTACGGACAGACTTACAGACGGACAGCGAAGTCTTAGTAATAGGGTCCCGTTTTACCCTTGGGTACGGAACCCTAAAAATTGAAAAATTTGAAACTAATTAAATACGCCCATTAGTTTTAGATTGTTAAGTGGGAGAGCTATGCTTCGGCGTGAATGGGTCGGCTCGACCGGAGTGATACCACGGCCTCACAGAAAACCGGTGTGAAATAGCGCTTGCGCTGTGTTTCACCGAGTGAGTGAGGATACCGGAGGCCCATACCCCAACCCCTCCCCCCATCCCCCCAAAGGTCGGCAACGCATTTGTGACGCCTTTGGTGTTGCGGTTGTCCATGGGCGGCGGTAATCGCTTACCATCAGGTGATACGTCTGCTCGTTTGCCCACTATTTAATTTAAAAAAATAAAAAAAAAAGTATAAAGTTATATACTCATCCTTGTCCAGCAGTGGACTAATATGGGCTGTTGAAAAAATATTAATAAAGTTCGCAAGGGGTGAATACTGCCTCAGTGCTAGAAGTGGTAGCGTAAGCGACTGCTGTGTTTGAGGTAACGGGTTCGATTCCCGGGTCGGACCAAATATTTGAATGATCTGCAAATATTTGTTTGTAAGTTTGAGTGTTTTTTTATGTATAATATGTATTTATATCAGTTGTCTAGTACCCATAACACAAGCTCTGCTTAGCTTGGGACTAGACGACGTTGTGTGTTGAATTGTCCGAAATATTTATTATTATAGAATACATCATTTATTTACGTGTCGATACAGCTTTATCCAACTCTTCCAATCAAGAGTTCCTTCCTTGATCTCCTTATATGTCCTGACCGCCACTTTTCTATGTTTTAGTTCTTAGTTTTCCTCTCTTTCATTTATTTTTTGTCTATAATGTCCCTTATAAAGTTATACCTAATGGCGTATAAGGTGGCCTACCATCTTGCATTTTCAACAGAGACCAGCCAACTACGAAGGACATATTATAGTGCACAAGTGTATGCGCAAACACAGGTACACTCTCTGTTCACTTTCTCTCATAATCCGATGGAACGGTTAACCGACACGACCTGGGGGAGATCAAGCGCAGGACCGACAGCTTTGGCATGAGGCATGGAGGTTCAGACCCCAACTTCTAAACTCCGAGCTGTTATTAAGTATTTTTATAATCAGAAAAACTCAACAACACTGTTGGCCCGACCCGGGTTTCTGTAGATATCAACACATCATATCAACAGCCATTTCTCTTTATAGAACTTCTTTATTGGAATTTTTTTCCCTCCAGCTAATTGCTTCCATTATTGTTCAGCCGCACATTTCAAAGGCTTCCAGTGTTTTCTCATCCTGTTAAATTCAAGTTTCACAACCATACAGAGCAATACTCCATATATATCTACACTAATAATAAAGCTGAAGAGTTTGTTTGTTTGAACGCGCTAATATCAGAAAACGCTGATCCGATTTGAAAAATTCTTTCATTGTTGGATAGTCAATTTATCGAGGAAAGCTATAGGCTATATATGTATATCATCACGCTACTACTAATAGGAGCGGAGCACCAATGAAAAAAGTTTCAAAAACGGGCGGAAATTTCACGCTACAGGCGATATAAGACGCAAACGAGGTTGCGTGGGTCAGCTAGTGAAATAATAAAATGTTTCCGAATTTATATTAGAGATTGAAAATATGTTTTTCTTTTAGCATAAAACGCTTGTTTAGCCATTGTAATACGATATTTAATATCGGTAGATACCTAGAGTCAGATGTTATATGGTTTCTCAAGTACTTAAAACTTGAAATTTGTTTCTGAACTGTATTATTATTTTTTACATCTTTACTGATTGATGTAGCTTTGGATAATGTTATTAAAATTTTAGTTAAAATTCTATAAAGATTTGGTCCATGTCTTGAGTAGAGCTTCAAGTGGCTGTTCGTTCTTAGAATACATTTAATAAATATCTTTAACTACGTTAAAGTTTATCTTTGTGAGAAAGTTCCAAGAGTTTTGCTTTCTTAAAAATTCCTGTACTACGTGTTTATATTTGACTTTATTATATTACTTTTCGTTATAATCAAGATATGTACATAAAAATATTTACACGTTTACTTTGATTATTTAAACATTATGGTGTCAAAATGGCAAAAAAATATAATGATGAGCGTAAGTATATTTATTTAGTTCTAATTAGTTTAAGTTAAAATTTCAGTAACTCTTTGAATTCATAAAATAAACAATCTTGAGTGTGTATTCAGTTGTTAATTTTATAGTTCTGATATTACATAAAATGTCATTTATTTATTTATTTAATTAATTTATTTTTAATCTAATGGAAACTTACAGCAATACACTTAACATAGCTTATAAAAGTAGCAACAACACGTCATTAACAAGTCTCCACAGATAGAAGCTAAATATTTAAAAAAAGAAATAAGAAGATATCCCTCATAGTAAAGTGATAACAAATTAAACATTTACAGAAAAAAAATAAGTGTAGTCCGTTTTTAAAAATATTACCTGCCAACCAACAATTACATAAACAATTATGAAGTTGAATTTTAATTACTTAAATTACAATGAAAATGGTAGATTTCAAAACGACATTGAGTGCATTTCTCATAGTGGAAATACTCATAGCAAAAATGTCAAGGTCATGTTTGCGTACTAAGTCGTTATAAATATGGCAAGATCGATAAAGGTCAGGTCATACAAAGTGTTTACGGTATTTAATAAAACACTTAAACTAAATCCAAAAACTCACATGTGCCACGACCTCTATGATCCGACCTTCATTCTAAATACAGCATGGCAAAAAGTTTTCCTAAATTGAAATTCATAATTTCAGCATGTTTTAACGGAAAGTATATTCTTCACTAGTATGTAGTCATCAATCATCGACATTCGACTTTAAACCATTTTAATTTTTAGCTTTTTTAGCTTTTTGTACCGTAACTCCATAATACCGTATTTTTGTTTCGTCAAAGATACAGAAAGCGATACATTGCACACATTTTTGTTTTTTTATTATATAGGGGGCAAACGAGTTGACGTATCGCCTGATGGTAAGCGATTACCTCCGCCTATGGACACCCGCAACACCAGAGGCGTCAAAAGTGCGTTGCCGAACTTTGGGGGATGGGGAGAGGGAATGGGGGAGGGGTTGGGGTATGGGCCTCCGGTATCCTCACTCACTCGGTGAAACACAGCGCAAGCGCTATTTCACACGGGTTTTCTGTGAGGCCGTGGTATCACTCCGGTCGAGCCGACCTATTCATGCCGTAGCGTGGCTCTCCCACGGTAAAAACATAAAACTAAAAAATGAAGTGGGATTATTTTAAAGAAAATCTTTTAATTGATTAACAGGCATATAATTAAGAAAACTTATGGTAACCCAGTCGCCGAAATTCGACCATAATTCATTTAATTTTTTGTCATTTTACCCGATTGCCAAAGAAGGGTTATTTATTTTAGCTGTCTGCACTCCTCCTCTATATATACTTTAATTGTGCTAAATTTGACACTCATTCATTCGCATCATCATCAAGAACCCATAACGTCCAACTGCTGGGCTCGGGTCTCCTCTCAGGAGAAGGTTAAGGCCGTCCCCACGATGGCCAAGTGCGATTTGGAGACTGGCAAGATATAAATAATAATTTTGCTAAAAAGGGTTTGATATCTTCACGTATTAATATACAGACAGAATAAGACTCCTTTTATATACCGTGGGAGAGCTATGCTACCGTGGCAGAGCTATGCTTCGGCGTGAATGGGTCGGCTCGACCGGAGTGATACCACGGCCTCACAAAAAACCGGTGTGAAATAGCGCTTGCGCTGTGTTTCACCGAGTGAGTGAGGATACCGGAGGCCCATACCCCAAACCCCAAACCCTCCCCCCATCCCCTTTCCCATCCCCCCAAAGGTCGGCAACGCACTTGTGACGCCTTTGGTGTTGCGGGTGTCCATGGGCGGCGGTAATCGCTTACCATCAGGTGATACGTCTGCTCGTTTGCCCACTATTCAATAAAAAAAAAAAAAAAAAAAAACCAAAAACAAGTTTTAGTCCTTGTGTAATAAATTAGAAACTTCATTGAGACAGTAAACGAACCGTTCGCAAAGATCGTCGATGTCGAAACTAGGACAGATCCGGAGAAATCTGCGTCGCATAGCAGCCGTTCTCGCTGCAAATCCAACACACTTCGTGTCTTACTTGTACGAATATCATTTGATCAAATTAGTCAATATTAACTAATATTTTAAGAGCCTATATGGGTTTAAGTATTTGTTACTTTTTACCGCGATACCTGCAAGACTGATTTATTTGCAACACTACATCGATATTAAAAAGTATTCGAGCTACAATGTTTAAATACTCCAGGAATAGTACTTTTTTTTGGATAAAAGGCATTTTTAATAAGATTTTTGTAAATTTCATGCTCGTAAAATGAAATGTAGAACAACAAAATAATAAATGATTACTAGGCCGAATGAAAAAAGATTCATTAGCAAATTGACAGCTACAGATTTCTTTTTTTAAAAAAGAATGGGGATTGATCACATTCAATTTTTATCTGTGTCATTATTTCATACCATCCAATATTCGCGCTTGCTAGCTTTCAATAATGATATATCAATTTTGCTTGTCACCGTCACAAGATTATTAGTTTTGAATGCAAAATTGTGTAATAGTTTCGTCTGTTAATAAGTGGTATGAACGCTTGAACAAAGTGTGTTAGTTTACAACAGAAAGTTAATAATCACAAATTTTAACAACAAAAATAACTGACTTTAATAACTGAACCGAATTGAAATGGGATCACACGAGAAGCACCAGCTCTTAAATAAAAAAAGAATCATCAAAATCGGTTCACCCAGTCGAAAGTTGTGAGGTAACAAATATAAAAAAATACAGTCGAATTAAGAACCTCCTCCTTTTTTGAAGTCCGTTAAAAATTTAATTTAGGTTACAAATTGAGGGGGATAAGGTAGGTCGTTAAACTTATAGAATACTAGCTGTCCCGGCAAACGTTGCTTTGCCATAAAAGGGAATATATGTTGTAGAGGTGGGTCAATAAAAATCGCGATGGAAAAATAGGGGTTGATCGTAGAGGGTTGAAAATGTAGGGTTGTATGTATTTTCTAATGCTGCATCATAAAAAAATAGAAATTAAAAATTTTGTCAAAAAAAAAAAAAAATTTTGGGGTGGACTACCCCTAACATTTAGGGGGATGAAAAATAGATTACAACCGATTCTCATAGATACCGGATAATCACAAAAAATTTCATCAAAATCGGTCGAGCCGTTTCGGAGGAGTTCGATTACGCACCCCGTGACACGAGAATTTTATATATAAGATTATCTTTATATAAATACGTGAACTAAAAACTTTGTATCCATTTTTACGAAGATTATGCGAACGGAGGAGTATTTAATTTAAAACATTTAAAGTATATATGGAGGAGGAGTGCAGACAGCTAAAAACATAACCCTTCTTTGGCATTCGGGTAAAATTCATCCGTGGGAGAGCTATGCTTCAGCATGAATGGGTCGGCTCGACCGGAGTGATACCACGGCCTCACAGAAAACCGGTGTGAAATAGCGTTTGCGCTATGTTTCACCGAGTGAGTGAGGATACCGGAGGCCCATACCCCAACCCCTCCCCCATCCCCATCCCCATCCCCTTTCTCATCCCCCAAAGGTCGGCAACGCACTTGTGACGCCTTTGGTGTTGCGGGTGTCCATGGGCGGCGGTAATCGCTTACCATCAGGTGATACGTCTGCTCGTTTGCCCACTATTCAATAAAAAATAAAAAAAAAAAAAAAAATAACAAAAATGAAATGAATTATGGTCGAATTTCGGCGACTGGGTGACAAGTTTACTTATTTAATGCCTGTTCAATTAAAAGATTTTTTTAAATAATTCCACTTCGTTTTTTCACTTTTATGTGTACAATGTATCGCTTTCTCTATCTTTAACGAAACAAAAATACGGTAAATTTGTTCTAGCTTCAATACTACGCTCTAAAAATCTTAATATGATAAAGAAGCGAGTCTTCAACGGTGCTTCAAGAGCTGTGCTCTCATTTATTGTGTTGTAAACTACTTGTATGCTTTTAAGACAGTATCGTTATGTGATTAAATAGTGATGAAATAACAGTTTTACAAAATTTAGAAGACCGTAGATAATCATGTGCTAATTTATAAATATACTAGCTGACCCGGTAAACGTAAAGGTCACCCTTATCATTTAGGGATATGAAAAGTACATGTTGGCCCATTCTCAGACCTACCCGAGATGTATACAAAATTCAATAAAAATCGGTCCAACCAAAAATCTACATATATAAAAATGAATTGCTGTTCGTTAGTCTCGATAAAACTCGAGAACGGCTTGGCCGATTTAGATGATTTTGGTTTTAAAATACTTGTCGTAGTCCAGGGAAGGTTTAAAAGGTGAATAAATAAAAAAATATGTTTTTCGAACGGAGTACAGTGAAGAATATTAACAAAACGGGGGAAAGTTATTAGAGTACGGGCAATAGGAGACGTTAACGAGGTTGCGTGTTATATATTAAATACTGACTTGTCTGACTTCAGTCGTGTCACTAGGGTACCAAAACTAAGTATACAGCCGATTGATTTGAAGTTTAGCGTAGGTACATACTAAACTAAACTAAAATGACAGCGTTCGTGCTACTGCTGTGGTGTTTCGTCGATAAGTGCACGACCGGGGGCACTATGATACAGAAGCATCTCATTAGGCCGCTGTAGTGTGGGTCACAAAGCTGCATTGTTGCATTATCTGCCTTTACAATGAGTATGGTGACCTTTACTCTTTGATTCTACTCATGCTTTCCACCAGGCAGAGTAGAGTTCCTTTAGCAGGCTCATATATAAACAAAAACACTAATTTAACTATTATCTAATGAAACTTGACTACTGCCGCCTTAAAACACCTGCGAGTCAAGTTAAGCACGTTGTCCCTTTGAGCCTTCCGTTTGGGTGTACTATGACGCCGTTGTATTTCTTTTTTTTTATTGAGTAGGCGACAAACGAGCAGACGTATCGCCTGATGGTAAGCGATTACCGCCGCCCATTGACACCCGCAACACCAGAGGCGTCACAAGTGCGTTGCCGGCCTATGGGGGAAAGGAAGGGTGATGGGGGGACGGGACGGGGTATGGGCCTCCGGTATCCTCACTCACTCAGTGAAACATAGCGCAAGCGCTATGTCACACCGGTTTTCTGTGAGGCCGTGGTATTACGCCGGTCGAGCCGAAGCGTGGCTCTCCCATGATGAAAACAGCCAGAAAAAAAAATCTCCAGATGAGCCGACCCAAACAAGCAGAAGCATGGCTCCCATTTTAATTTTCCCACATTTATTAATTAATCTTGAATAATAGATCTAACTTATTTTCCAATATAACTTGATCTATCATAGTATGGACTTTAATCCTTCTAAAATATAACGGTCAAGTACCAGTCGGCCTCGCGCACCAAGGGTTCCGTACAAATTACGAATTTGAGTTTTTCGTCTGAAAACTGTTGTCCCCATATATCCACATAAGTCATTGTTAGTGTACTAATTGCAAATAACTTTATAATCGCATTTTTTTGTGATGCAACTACAAATTTATAGAATTGAATTTATTTTCTTTAGTTGTGCCACATAGCATTGCGTTATGCTAAATTTCATGATTCTAGGTCAACGGAAAGTACCCTGTAGGTTTTGATTCCCTTGTGTAGGTCAAATACGGGGCAAAAACGGAGCATAAAGGTTATATTGATCGCATAGACTAAGAAGTTAGTTTTTTTCACTGCTGCAGGTCAATGGTCCAATTGACCTGATTGTTTGATATTAATTTCACCTGATATCTCTAAGCGTTTCTAAAGAAAAAAGCGTCTTGACAGACGGACAGACAGACGAAGTAATCCTTTAAGGGTTGTTTTTAATTTTATTTATTTATTTTACAACTTTATGCACAAGATGTACAATAGCGGACTTAATAGCATAGGCATTCTCTACTAGTTTTTGGTACGTGGTAAAGAACCCTAATTAAAGCGTAAGTAAAAGTATATTATGAACATTATAAAAAAAAATAAAAAAAAGTTCGACAGCGCGCCATCTGCCATCTTTTTTAAATTCATTGAGAACTGAAAAGACAGAAACAAAATTTGAATTTGATCATTTCATTTTTGTTTTGAATAATCTTAATTGACAATGTTTAACGCAATTAAATATGTGTTTAATCGTAGTTTCATTTCACGAAAATCATTGGGCAATTAATTGGGCACAAGTACATTGAGGGTATTTGAAACGAGTTTTTTTTTTATCATTATTACATGCAGAGCTGAGCTTGTACTATGGGTACAAAACCACTGATAGAAATACATATATCTTTTTACACGACTGCGAAAGCTTTCCTCGATAAAGGTAAAGTAAGGTAAAAGGTAAAGGTATGTATATTTCTTTGGCACGCCCTAGAACCTAAACGGCTTGTCGTATTTTAATGTGAGTTGTGTCAATACATTCGTCTTAGTCGTGAGAGTGACACTGGATACATCAAAATTTAAAAAAAAACAAAATTAAAATATTAAAAAAAAAATTTTTCAGTTCTTTCTATCTTTTCACTTCTTCAATGAATTTAATGAGGATTGCAGATATTGACGCAGTCGGGTTTTTTTAAATAATACGTTACTTGTTAACATATTTTCTTTTTTTCTTTGTTTCAAAACTACTTACAAAAAAACTCCTCAACTTGTTGTAACATAAAGATAACACACATATACTGCGTCAAATCGGTCTTTATCTTATCACCGGTCGAAGTCCAAAGCACTTAAATGTGCCTAATAAACTAACTTTGAATTATGACTAACCGAAATAGCTACCTTTTGGGACTAGCGATTACATGTAATCTATAATCTATACTAGGTAATATTATAAAGCTGAAGAGTTTGTTTGTTTGTTAGAACGTGCTAATCTCAGGAACCACTGGTCCGATTTGAAAAATTATTTCAGTGTTGGATAGGCCATTTATCGAGAAAGGCTATAGATTATATATCATCACGCTTAGACCGATAGGGGCGGAGCCCCAATGAAGAATGTTTAAAAAACGGGGGAAAATTATTACGCTACGGGCAATAGTAGACGTAAACGAGGTTGCGTGTGTCAGCTAGTAATACTATAAAACAGAAGATTTCATATATATATATTTGGTTGAACCCGCTAATCTTAGGAATTACTGGTTCGTGTTGAAAGATAATTTTGGTTAGGCTATACAACCTTACTCTACGATTGATGAGAGTTGAGTAATGAAATGATCAATGAAAATACTGTAAAAAATAATAATATAACCAATACGACCTTCAAACCTTCAATAAAAGAGCGTACTCCTTCTTAAAAGGCCGGCAACGCACTTGGTATTGCGAGTGTCCATGGGCAGCGGTAATCGCTTACCATCAGGGGATACGTCTGCTTGTTTGCCCCCTATACCATAAAAAAACTTCCTTTTCAAGTATACAGTTAAAGTTAGCTAGTGTACCCTAAATGAAGTACCTAACTATTTTTCTGCCACGTTTTTACTTCTTAACCACTACACAATAACTGAGTGTATCAGCTAGTATTAATAATACCTTAGGAATATTATACATGCTGAATAAAGTACTCAGATGCAACATAAAACTTTTAATCCCACCTCAGCGAGGAAATGACTAAGTGTAAAAAGCAAATGGCGCGGGCAAAGCAAATAAAAAAAAAGTACACCAAGAAGGTTCAGAGTCTGAGTTTTCAACAAATTAAAAAATGTTTTATGATAAATTCGGTACTATGGAGGTAGCAGTAAATAGGTTTAATGATGTTTTGAATTCACAAACTTAGTGAACACAATGTTCTAAATTCAATTTACATTGTCCTCTAGCGGATAAAAACGGCTTTTGCTCTCAGATATCGAAGGGTTAAAATACTCTTTCCGAGGGGCATGAAACATTTATTTCTGCCACTCTTTTACTTCTAAGCCACTAAGCAATGAATAAGAAAATTTGATATAAACGGAGGATCTCCTCTATAGTTCTTAATTATCCATTGTCCCCATAGATTTTTAATTTAATCACTGATTAAGGATTTATGGAATAATAAACCGATGTAGTTTTATTCCCATTTCTTCTCAAGGTCTTCAGAAATACCAACGCCTTCTAGCATTAAATTCCTTCTTGTAAAAGACTAACTTACTAAAATACATATAATTTATCTATCCCTTCAAAAAGGAAACTACTTTAGTCATAATTTTTGGATTACTAGACAAAAGATTGTAAATTACAACGAGATAGCGACCTCCAGATCGTTTGACTACTATTAGATAATCTAAAAGTTCATTTTTTTTACTTTTCATCTAACAAGAGTGAAAATTTTAATTATGAATGTTAGGGATCGACTAGCATGAGCAATTGTTAAATGTGGACAAAGACAAAGAGATGTGTCAGGACCGAAGTAGGTAAGTGGGGATCAATTATCTCTGCCTAACCTTCTGGGAAATAAGCGTGACTTTAGATACGAGTATGTACGTATGTTAGGGGTCCGACGTAGGATGACATCGCAGAATGATCTTTGTTCATCTGTCACGCTAGCAGAAGCAGGCCCAGGTGACGGCGCGGACGCTGCGGAGCGTGCGCGCCCTGGGGGACTGTAGCGGGAACATTGGGGTTCCCACACTGGAGGGGGCTATCTGCAAAGCGTAGGTGACCCGAGGTACGTCGGGGTTCCAGGGTTTTCCTGTCTAGAGTGCACCTGGTTTCCCGGCATCTAGTACCCGAGACGGCGTGCGGTGTACGAGAAAAATAAGTAAGAAGATAACCGACGGTGCAAAGAATGACGGGTGACACAATGTGCTCAAGTTGAAGTATGAGTAGCTGAAAGACAGGTTCCTAACCTAGTGAAGCAACAAATGGTATTTATTGAGAGAAACATTATTAATCGTAAACCAAATATGTTTACGATATAATTAATATTGATTTCAATCATTATTAAACAATTGAAAAATATTCGATGTACATACATACACGCTACGAAAAAAAATCGCACACTTTTTTACATTTAAACTTTAATATTGCAGTAAGTTTATGAATGACACAAAACATCCAATGATTTATTCTTACATTAGAGGCTAGTATGTCATACAGAAAACACAAACCTAACACATTATACAATGTATTTGTACATTATATAAATTTAAGGAAACAAATAAACTATCATACTAGTCACCACCGACAAATAGTTGCATATCCGTAGGACTTAATATTAGAAATTCGAAAGTAACTCTCTCTATCTGTTACGATTTCACGGCTTAACCGATGCACCGGTTTGGATGAATTTCAGTATAGAAACAGATTGGATCTTGGAGAAGGACATAGGCTACTTTTAATCGCGATAGCCAATATACACACAGGCAGAATCGCGGGTAAAAGCTAAAAGCGCATTCCTAACATGTCAATAGTAATTAAAAACACGAAAACCATTATAAACACATTTATTAATTAATCTTATACTAACTTCATAATACATGAGAAAAAATATGAGGTGACTATGTAAACGAACATATTTAAAACTTCTTGAATTATGTACGTGCCACGTGCCACGTGGACTAATGCCGTCGCGTAAACATAAAAACCAAAGAAAATAAAGTAAAGAAATAAAATATGTAGTATATGTATATATATATATATGTTATAAACAGCGTGTTTTAAGTAGAAACTTCTAAATCAGAACTTATCACGTAACAAATTATCGTCTTAAGTGGAGATACACTCACTTAATAGGACGCCATTTTGTTGAGTTATGGTTTAGAGTTTTCGGTGTCTATATGGGGTAATAACTTTCGTGCCGAGTTGAGCATGAGTGGAGACCTCGATTAGGCAAAGGTAGTGTAGTTGGCGCTCCTTGGGGGAGACCTACGTTCAGCAGTGGACGGCAAACGGTTGAAATGTATAAGGTGCGGGGTAAATTTATACATAAATAGAACTCCATGAACTTAAAACAAATTACAAACCAGAAAAAGTAAAATATTACTTAACCTATGTCACCAAGGCCATTTATTAAAATCGGTCCAGTATTTTAGGCGTTACGGTGGAACATACAATCATACATAGACTATCAATACTATTATTTTGGTAAATATATTTTTGAAACGTTTGGTTACTTAAATTTAATTATTTAATAAATCAGTTTTCACAAGATATATTTCAATCAGTCCTAATTTATGAATCTACACGTTCTGAAATCTAATGTAATAACAAATTCTGATAAATTTATGAATACTATATGTATGTGAAATACATATTGAGAACTTTTTTTGATAAGCTCTTCTGCATAATAACCTGGCCTGTTATCAAATCTTGCAAGTAAAATTTAATCCACTGCCCGATGTCCGATGGAGCTGAAATTTGTAATATACCTTTAGTTCTGATGACAATGCAATTATATATAACCTGTATTATTATTAATCTAAAATAGCCGCCGTTACAAAATGGCGTCGAACATATTTCTGAACAACTATGTTATTTTTTAAATAACATAGTTGTAAATCACTTATTTATTGTTAAAATCGTATGTAGTTTTTCAGACTTTATTTATTGATATAACAGTTTTTGCCCTCGGATTCGCCGGCGCGTTTGTCGGTCATCACAGTAAAGAGTATTCTGTCCTTGTCCTTCCTCAAGAATCAGATTATCTCCTTGCCAAATTACACCGAAAAAGGTGCAGCGGTGTACCCGTGAAAGCGTAACAGACAGAGTTACTTTCGAATTTATAATCTACTGGCTGACCCACGCAACCTCGTTTATGTCTCCTATTGCCCGTAGCGTAATAACTTTCCCCCGTTTTTGTAACATTCTTCACTGACGCTCCACTCGAAAATCATTTTTTTACATATATTTATTCACCTTTTAAACCTTCCCTGGACTACGACAAATATTTTAAAACCAAAGTCAGTTAAATCGGCCGAGCCGTTCTCGAGTTTTAGCGAGACTAACGGACAGCAATTCATTATTATATAAATAGAATTGTATGGATAGGTACTGATAATTTTATAAATATTATATGTGAAATACATATTAAAAACCTAATATGTTATTCGACATAAAGGATATGATCAAGCTCTCCTACATAAAAACTTAGCTTTAATACTAAAATCGTATGTTGTCTTTCAGACCTTTTCTTTTATTGATATATTTAGTGTTAATCGATAAACTAACTTATCACATTAGTGTAATGTGTTGATAAATAAATGAAGTTAATTAAACCGCCATTTTGTGGTTTACATACCTTGGGAAACGATATTTTGCGCCTTACGTTCCAACTTCCACCTTGCATACCTGGAAGTCTTTAAGCACGTAACTGAGAGAGATGCAAGAAAAATATTCTTCATAATACAGTAACTTCTGTCTCTTTCGTTGGTAATGGTATTTTTACTTACAAAAATGGTAAAGATAACTTATTGAATAGAAAAAAAGGTATATGTAGGTACATCTGCAAATGCTCTATTGTGCCAAAGTCTTTGTTGGTTTCTTTACCTGCGGTCCTGAGAGTAGGGTAACATTAAACACAGGTTTTGTACAAGAAGTAAGGAATATTAACGCACTTATTACCCGACTAAACAAGAAGGAGGTTATATTTGGCTATTTTTTTTAATAATATCTGTATCACAATAATTTGTGGATTGCATCACATAAATTTATACTTATGTGGGGTTTGAGCCCATAACATATGTGCATTCCAAGAGCGGAAAATTAAGGTATGAGTACAGATTTATTCTTGTCATGGTTCTAACGATTAGAGGTTGGTGATACTCCTTTTGAAAGTTGATTTAAAAAGGTAGAATTAAAGGATCTTAATTCTTTGAAGTTTTTAAAGTAACTATAATTGTCTATCTTTTATTTTAGGTATGTACTTAGTATATCCAAACATTAATATGCAAAGTAAATACTCGGTAAATTGTAGGTGTTCCTATAAAATTATAAAGAAAAATGGGAAAACTGCATTATTGTCCAGCGGGGGAGGACTCCCCTTAAAGTCGATGCTAGCTTACGGCTTCTCGCCAGCGAGGGGATATCATTATTTTCGTTAATACAAATTAATTTATTTTAAAAATAATACACCGTGTCCGTAATTAAGCATGATTTATGCTAATACTACAGGACACACACACAGAGAGACACACACACACATATACATCAATAGAGACACTGGTCAGCAAACTGCGTCCAGTATAACACGAAACTATTACTTTTTTCTGTTCATCCTTGCTCAGCAGAGGCAAGAGGCGGTATCACAATAAAATCCTTGAACATTTTACAAATGGCTGACTGAAAATAAATTAAGCATATTTTTCACTTAAACCAAGTGATACTTCAGGACTCTTCAGACTTCCTTCATACGCTGCTAGAAGTAAGTGGTTTTAACTATTCTTTTAAATAAATAATAATTAAATCTCTTTACATTATAGAAATGTTTATAAGTTTATATTTTTAGAAATTGGTTTAGCTCACACTTTGCTTAAATAGTTACGTATAGTGTTTGACATTTGGACACGCGGTACCGTGGTGGCGGTATAAGTTTTAATATACTTTTCTTAGATTTACCTGAATGTTCGTAACCGCCATCTTTGAACTCGATTTTCACCTACCTGCTTTGAACGGTCAGATTTCCTTTGAACTTTATAGACTTATCAAGAAACGTTCGGAATACAAAAAAAGCAGTTTAAATAAAAAAAAAAGAAGTGAGGTGATTGAAAATTTTTGATCTATGTATATTTTTGTATGCTTCACACTTTTATTCTTTTTTTCTTTCTTTTTTGCCTGCCTCGGTGGCGTAGTGGTAGCGTATGCGACTGCTAAGCAAGAGGTCTTGGGTTCGATTCCCGGGTCGGACCAAATGTTTGTATGACCTGCAAATATTTGTTTCGAAGTTTGGGTGTTTTCTATGTATAATATGTATGTATTTACAAAAAAAAAAGTATATAAGTATTTATATCAGTTGTCTAGTACCCATAACACAAGCTCTGCTTAGCTTGGGACTAGATGGCGTTGTGTGTTAGATGTCCGGAATATTTATTTATTATTTATTTATTATTTTTTTTGTGGCGGAAATCCCCTCGCATACCACTAACCGGTGTCGGACTCGAACCGACCAAAAATGTATGTTTCACCCTCAGATCAAATAAAATAGATAGATAACGCACGTAGAAACTGACGCCATTTTTTATATGCTTTTTTTTTATTCATGACTATAGATGCAATTGTTTCAGTCAAATACTTAATACGTTGAGTGACTGAAGTGTTCAAATTTAAAAAAATAATCCCTGAAAATTTAATTATATGCGAAAATAAATTTGTTTGTTATAAATTACATTTAGATTGTACATATTTAACACTACAGAAGTACGTGACTAAAAAAATTAAGTGATACTTATGTCTCACTTTCTTCTTTCTTATTTAACTATTTATCTACAAATTATTTACCTACATTTCTCGGCTATTAGGACAAATTATTACGACAATTAAACTTTTTAAAGGATGGCTAAACTACCAAATCTATAAGCAAGCCTTTCTCAATCCTAGGTACTGCACCTGACTGTACTATTTTGATGGATACGTATGATAAGCACTATAAAATCCCAGAGGATGTTGGTGTTTCGTCATCCAGACCGGATATATTCCTCTTTTCTAGACACATTAAACATATAATACTAGTAGAGCTTACTGTACCGTGTGAAACCAACATTCCTTAATAAAATAAAATTAAATAAATATTACGATCTAACAAATGAACTAAACAAAAATGGCTATGTGGTTAATTTATAAGCGGTAAAAATAGGAGCGAGAGGTATACCAGCAAAATCTCTCTATAACCTTCTAAAAGACCTTGGCCTGTCGAGATCTGCAGTAAGTTATATTTTAGAACGAGTATCCAAGGCTGCACTAACAGGTTCCTACCAAATTTGGTTAGGTAGGGCGGGAAACTCGAGCAGTGAAGGTGAGCGTTTATGCGCATCTCAAAGGGGGCCTCCTTAAACCTACACCTAGGTCGCAAGTCCTGGGAACTGCTCTGAGTTTCGCCCTATGCCACACTATGGACCCGGCACTCGCACGGTGAATCCATGGAATGCTAAGAAGTTTGTCTCTCTACGAACGTCTGATAACACTCTCTCAGTACGTCTTTTATTTGTATTTACGTGTGAAATATTATTCTTTCAGACTTTTCATTCGTTTTTGTGTAGTTTTTACACCATTTAATTGCAAAAGACGGCATTTTGTAGGTAAACTTACAGCACGACAACTTGTAAGATACAAACGAAAAGTAGCGTAGTTTGTTCCATGTGTGTGCGTTTACGCGTGTGTTTACTTGGAAGTAGCTGAGTATTTGGCTTAGTAGGAATAAAGGCCATGCGTTAACTTTTTTATTTGATCTGAGGTTTCACACACAGATTTTAATAAATGAATTGTCAATAGAATTGTTATTATGACCTGGGTGCCAAAGACTTTACAAATTTTGTCTTTTTTTTATGCAGTAGGTCTTAGTTGTTTTAACTTGTTAGTATTGGTTCAAATATTTTTTATTGCATAAATAAATATATTAAAAATTATTATATTAACAATTCTTTTGCAACTTTTAGTTTTGTTTTTTATACTAGGTTTTAAAATGTATTAAGCAACCAACGACAAGTACACTGTGACAATGTAATTAAAAACTTATAGACTTTAGATCTAAGCTTTTGACACTTAAAAATACACTCGTAATAACCATTTAAAAAAAAACATCCCTATTTTAGCCAAAAGACGACCAGAGATGTACAAAATGGTTTTAATAGAACGTTTAAATACAATATGCAAAATACTTTTTCTGATTTGCTATTTCAAATGCAAAATATCAAATAGTTTTGCGTTTTGTTTCAAATGCTAAATGCAAAATAGGCATTTTCAAAATACTTTTTCAAAATAAAATACCTTTTGTTTAATACGTGTACTGACGACCAATATTGGAATAAACGTCCTTTAACTTTCGCCACAACAACCCATCCTATGCTCGTCAAAATCCAACTTAATTTAACTTAACAATCTTTATACACTTAACTATATTTGTTACCTACACATATCTATACTAAAATTGTGAGCCCTCAATGTCTGTGCATTCAAGATATTGAAGAAAAACTAATAAAAGCTGTTTTTTTTAATGTAACAGTACTTAAAATTAGCTCGTTTAGAAATTTTGTCTGTTCATCTTTTTGTCCGTGTGTTTGTGCGCACTAATCTTAGAAGTGGCTTTACCGATTTGAATGTGGTTCCCTCCTATATATTATGGTAAAGTTCACTTATTATTAAGTGGTTGTTCTCTCTCTCTCTCACTTACTATTATCGCTTAACAAAAAGAAAAGTGATATCAGTTTAAAATCAATCAACGAGATATGCGAAATACACGCGGGCGAAGCCACGGGCAAAGACCAGGATCTAATATAATAATTTTGATTTAAATCAAACTCGTAAAATTAATAACTATTATATTATAAAACATTAGAATATCAGCGAACAATCAGGATGTTGGGTAATGCCATTTAAAGTTCGCGTTTAATTTAGCTCTACAAAACTTAACTCAACGAGAGTCACGCTTCGGCATGACCGCAGTGATACCACGGCCTCACAGAAAATCGGTGTGAAACAGTGCCTGCGCTGTGTTTCACCGAGTGAGTATCCCGGAAGCCCATACCCCAATCTCTTCCCCATCCCCCAAATGCTGGCAACGCACTTGTGACGCCTCTGGTGTTGCGGGTGTCCATGAGCGGTCTGGTCGTTAGCCTCCTATTACATAAAAAAAAATGAAACTCAAATCAAACATAACGCTTAGGTCAAGCACTTTAAAAATGCCATTTTTATCGCTTAATATTATTTATTTTACATATCATTCTTAGCATTACAAGATTTTGGTAAATTTTCTAAAAATCAATCCTATCTAGATCGATTTTTGCCCCCGAAACCCTCTACAAACTAAATTTCATGAAAATCGTTGTAGCCGTTTCCGAGATTCATATTATATATACAAGAAATGTTCGTTTAAAGATATTAGATTAACGCTGAAATGTTTCATTAAATTACAAGTGAAAAATATGTTTAAGAAATTTAATCAGTAAATTATTTATTATAAGTATAAGTAAGCAACGACATTTCTAGAATATATTAGACAATGAGTTTTTCTTTTTATAAAGTTAACCACACATACCCCTAAATGATAAGGGTGACCCACCTCTCTTTTTGGAATAACAACTCTTGCCAAAAAGAAATAATAATTATTACAGTAGAAACACAATTATACGGCCCTCAGATAAACGAATTCACGATTAACCGGACTACCAGCCGCGACCAATACAAATAATTAAGTTAAAATGAATCAACTTACAAAATGTTTAACATATGTACTACAAATCGGATTTACGCAAGCATGGACGTGTCTTATTGATTCATTAAAAAAGTAGAAACTGGTTGTTGGTTAAATAATAAGTGTAGTGTAGGTACATTACACTCGTATATGTACTACATATGCATAAAACGCACTTCTCTTCATACATTCGATTATCCGAATTTTCGTTAATCTGATCCCTAACGACAACTGTTAGTCCGGTTAATCGAGTTTTCACTGTATTTGTAATATGAGAGACTCCACCGCGAACTTGGTATCGAAACTGTGAAAGAGGAAGTAAAAGATAAAGTTAAAACCTACAAAGATAGATTGCAACAACATACAAATGCACTCGCACAACACTTAATAAACGATATATTCCCGGGAGTACGCAGACTAAAGAAAAGAGTACCACATGATCTACTCTGAATTTTTTAAATTATGAGAATATGTCACTAGGCATATATCTCGCACGCTACCACATCTCAACCAACATAAATATTGCTAAATGTCCTTAAGACAGATTGCAATAATAATAAGGAAAAAATAATAATAATATTGTTTTTATATAGGATTTTTTTTAAAGTTTTATAAAACAAAAATTTACAGATTAATAAATTCTCGTATGATGGGTAGGGCTTTTTGCAAACAAATCTGATTTTGTTCTGCCGCGTTTATTGGTATAAAAACTTACCGAGATTGATAACACCAGAAGTCTCTGGGATCAAATCACTACTTATTGTAAAATAAAGCCCTCAGCCGCGTCCGTCTGTCTATTCGCTATAAACTCAAAAGCTACTAAACGGATGTTGATGTGGTTTCTACCAATATATACGAGTATAATGATTCTTTTCTTGAGGAAGGTTTTCGTATGTAATTTGTTAAAGTTTTAAGTATATAACGATATTTGTTGAAGACCTCGAAAAGAATCAAACACATCTTCTCGGTTAAAATAGGCTATATTATATTTTCCGTAAAGAGCCCGTGCTAAGCTGGGACGGGTTCATATCAAAATCCGTTTAGTAGTGGTCCCTTACCATTTAGGGGTATTAAAAACCGACCGATTCTCAGACTAATTCGAAATATACACAATATTTCAAAAAAATCGGTGGAGTTTAGTAACAAACACCGCGACACGAGAATTTTATATATTAGGTTAGATATACACTATATTATATATTTATACCGTGGGAGAGCTGTGCTTCGGCATGAATGGGTCGGCTCGACCGGAGTGATACCACGGCCTTACAGAAAACCGGTGTGAAATAGCGTTTGCGCTGTGTTTCACCGAGTGAGTGAGGATACCGGAGGCCCATGACCCCAACCCCTCCCCCCATCCCCTTTCCCATCCCCCAAAGGTCGGCAACGCACTTGTGACGCCTTTGGTGTTGCGGGTTTCCATGGGCGGCGGTAATCGCTTACCATCAGGTGATACGTCTGCTCGTTTGCCCACTATTCAATAAAAAAAAAAAAATAACACTAAGCCCCACACTAGGATTCCCTGTGTCGTGGGGATTGGTATCTTCCATATAGTTAATAAATATAAATATGCCGGACATCTTAGACACAACGCCATCTAGTTCCAAGCTAAGCAGAGCTTGTGTTATGGGTACTAGACAACTGATATAAATACTTATATACTTTTTTTTGTAAATACATACATATTATACTTAGAAAACACCCAAACTCCGAAACAAATATTTACAGATCATAGAAACATTTGGTCCGACCCGGGAATCGAACCCGAGATCTCAAGCTTAGCAGTCGCATACGCTACCACTACGCCACCGAGGCAGTCAAATTGACAAACAAGTCAATTGCCAAAAAAAAAAACTGATGCATGTATGTTGTGTGTATATGTGTGTAGATACGTATGTCTGTGTTTGGGCAATATTAACTTTTATACAAGGAAGAAATACAACATGTCAGATTTCGTTTCACATATCTGTTAACAAACATATACACATATATTTTTTTTTTTTTTTAATTTAAATTCATTTACCGTGGGAGAGCTATGCTTCGGCATGAATGGGTCGGCTCGACCGGAGTGATACCACGGCCTCACAGAAAACCGGTGTTAAATAGCGTTTGCGCTGTGTTTCACCGAGTGAGTGAGGATACCGGAGGCCCATACCCCAACCCCTCCCTCTATCCCCTTTCCCATCCCCCAAAGGTCGGCAACGCACTTGTGACGCCTTTGGTGTTGCGGGTGTCCATGGGCGGCGGTAATCGCTTACCATCAGGTGATACGTCTGCTCGTTTGCCCACTATTCAATAAAAAAAAAAAAAAAAATAATTTTGATTACGCTGTAGGAGCAGAGCAGTGACCAGAAAAGTTGAAACTGTGTTTTATTTTTGAATGTACTTAAAGAGAATGTATCAGCTCATGACATCATTGTCCCATTGTCCCTAAGTAATCATATAAAGGCAGAAGTGTTCTTTAATCATACTGATTACGTCACTCCTAAGGTAAACTTAAATCCAATGACGATCTACCTACAAGCTTATCATCTATCATCTATATGTATATATAAAAATGAATTGCTATTCGTTAATCTCGCTAAAACTCAAGAACGTCTAGGCCGATTTAGCCGATTTTGGTTTAAAAATATTTGTCGTAGTCCAGCGAAGGTTTAAAAAGTGAATAAATATAAAAATGCTCGGAATTAAATAAAAATAAATAAATGTTTTTTGAGCAAAGCAAGAATGTTTCAAAAACGGGGGATAATTTTCACGTTACGGGCAATAGAAGACGCAAACGAGGTTGCGTGGGTCAGCTAGTAATCATCAATAAAATAATAAAAAAGTCCTCCGGAACGGCTGGACCGATTTTTATAAAATTTTGTGTGCATATCGGGTAGGTCTGAGAATTGGCCAATATCTATTTTTCATACTCCTATAGGAGACCCTGTCTGACATAGTGCCCCTAATTTTTTCTTTTTATGGCAATACAACTTTTGCCGTGTCAGCTAGTAATTAATAAAATCTTAACTGATCTGTACGTGAAAGATACATAAGCAAATAAAATAAATAAATTAGCAAAACTGTTATAGAGAGGCTATTATGAACGCAATAGAATCAAAAACAATGATTTCATTTCAATTCAACGATCTGTACGACTGTGCATGCCAATCTCAAAAACGACTTGACCGATTTTAATGCGGTTTATTTCGGTTTGCGGTAATATAATGGATAATTTTATTTAAAAAAAATACTATTCTCTAAACGCAGACGAATTAGCAAGGGTCAGCTAGTACTCGGCCTTATTCATAAATGTTATTTAACTTTAAGCAACGATTCAGTGTTATTTTTAACTTTAAACTTACAGTTTTAAACTGGAAAATAACGTTAAGTAATGAATAAAGCCGTTAATGTACAGTGAAATAATTCAATAGAGGAAAGACGGTTGGTTTCTCCGTTCGCGACGTGGTATTTCCAAGTAACAATTCGCAATGACATCAGTAACACAAAACAACTCTAAATGAATTTTTTTTGTTAAATAATTTGTGTATCTATATAAATAAAAATTATTCACTGAAATGTGTATACGCGCATAAAATGGATAATTCTCTTTTTTATGTGAAAATTATAAGAAAACCAGAAGTGTATTTGTGATATTCATCTTTTTCGCATCACTACAAATTAATAAAATACAAATGTCTTTTTGCAATTTCAAATAAACAGCTTTTCACTAAATAAATAAACACTAAAGCATACGTACGATTCTTACACCAACAAGTCAGTTTTTAAATTTTTTTGTCTGCTTGTTTATTCCGGTTAATCTCTGTAAGCTGGATCACCATCATTCATTTAACTCGCCTAACCAGTTAGGACGATACGGGAAACATTTAAACTTACATAGACTGCCAAAATCATTACCCTTTCATTTGGCTTCGCCACAGTCGAGTAAAAATTCAATACAATATTAAAAACCAATAATATTTAGGTTTCGCAAATTCCGATAAAGTTTTGTTGACGTATAAAAATTTTGGATAATAGATTTTAGTATCATGAACATGATTAATGCCGCTGTCTGTAATTACAAAATGGCCGCGTTAGATAAAAATGGCGGGATCATACTGAGTGACGTATCGCTCAATAACTCTCTGAAGATTAATGTTGAATATTATTAATGATCCTTTTAATTCAAAGCTCTTCAGTTTTGGATATTTCATTTTTAAACTGAGGTCGATTAGATAAGTTTAAGAATTAAGTACTTATGTCCTTAAAAGTTGTAGAAATTTGTAATCTTAGATTAGGTTCATACTGTTTAAAGACTACGGCTTTATTTTCTTAGATTTAAATACATTAATATACAAATGATATAATTAAAGTGTTTATTTCAAATAACAGCTTTTCGCAAATACATTTGAAAGCTTATACGGCCTTACATTCAAAAATCAATTATTTTTTGTGTGTCTGTTTGTTCGAAGACCGACTGTATATGTAAGGGGTAACTAACTTGGGCTACTGTTTTAGACTATCTTCGCCCCGTGGCATTATCCGCGGCTGCCGTACAACTACAACTGCGTGTTACACAGCGGGGCTAAACTAGATATTAAGAAAAGTTTATTTTTCTGGTTACATTACATATATTAGCTTATTATGTGAAAACTATTTACTATGCATTTTGTACATAATGTTAACTACGAAACTTAAAACATATATATAACATAATATATTTTAATTAAGTTCATTTGTATTCATTAGATAAGCGCTCGTTGCTCAAAAACAGTGACGATCGTGTTAGTAAAGCTTTTAGGTGTATTTTTTATTTAATTTTTAACCCCGACGCAAAAAGAGGGGTTATATAAGTTTGACGTCGATGTCTGTGGCATCGTAGCCATTCAACGGATGGACCGATTTCAATGAGGTTTTATTTTTGATTTGAAAGCTTTCCTTGCGGTGGTTCTTAGCTTATGTTTGGCAGTGTAAGAGTATTAGCTCTTTTCTGTAGAGCTAATACTGCATTTTTAACTACCAAAAAAGAAGCGTTCGTTCTGGTCACGGTTTCAGGTCTGTACTCTAAAGCTGCTGCTCCAACATTTACTTACATATAAAAAAAAGAATCACCAATGAAAAAAGTTTAAAACTAAGTAGGTATAAGCCGACTACTTAAAAAGTTGTAAAAAAATGAATATATTCTATGTCACTATGGCCATTATAAAGAGTCTTTTGACACTACGTTGCTGCATACAAACATCCATATACTACCAAACTATTATTTTTTCTTTTGTCTTCGCAGCAGTCAGATAAAAACATACAATTTTGAATATATTTACATATACATGAAAAATATCTAAACACAATCCAATACCTCCTATAATTCTCTTTCTTACAATATATATTCGGCCTAATTAAAATACTTTTTAAAACGATGTCTGGAGTGTGGCGAAGGAAAACCAATCTCAGACGAATTTAAACAGATAAGAATAGATTTCAACCTTCAAACGCCTTTCCTCTCAACTAACTCCGAGGTAACTACGTAGATAGGTCCTCCTATGAGATCAATAAATTAGCTCTTAGTTTGAGTGCTGCCTTTATAATCTTTACAAGTATATTAAGTATAATTTGTCTTCAAATTTAATTAACTTTTCATTTCATTTTGATTTTGTTTGTGAAAAAAGGAGTAGGTTCTCAATTCAACTAATTTTTTTTTATGTTTGTTACATCATAACTTTCGACTGTGTAAACCGATTTTGATGATTCTTATTTATTTGGTACAGGACTTGAAGTCGGTTTCTTTTGTTGTTAAAATTTGTGATTATTAGATATATTGTCAATAAAATTTCTTTGAACAAAACCATATCAAGTATATAATGGATTAAATGAGACTATTTCACAGCAATCTACTGATGGTTTTAAAGATTTTTAAATTGAATTTAAAAGTTGTAAAGACGTACAACTTTCTTAACACCTATCCAGAGCGCTAATAAGTACTTACCCACATTTAAAAATTATTATTTCATTGTTTAATATGTTATTTATTATAACTATCCACATGATAATAATTTTATTTATACATGAAAGGTATTAAAATTTATCGTGAACTAGTTTTTGCCCGGGGCTCACTTGTATGTCGGTTATCTCGTTGGAGAGCCACATATATCCTTCCTTAAGAATCAAAGTAGCTAAGCAATGAAAGCGCAACAGACAGACGGAGTTAATTTCAAATTAGCGTAATTTTGATTTAGTGGTTTTGGCGCGAATGCGAAAGGATCAAATTCATCGGCATTTCCATTTAAGTATTAGTTAATAACGACACACTAATAACATTGCACACACAAAGACCGATGGAATACAATGAACTATCACAATGTTGTAATAGCGCATGGCGGTATTATCACAGGCGATCTCTTGCAGCCAAAGCTTGGTTGAATAGACCGAATGTGGAACCACTTTATTAGCAACTTTTTAAGGCATTTTTATTTACCAACAAATTTTAGAATAATACTATTCGAATTACCTAAGTTAGGAATACAGTTATTTAATTTATTTTAGGATCTTGATTAGAAGAAATACCAAAACGATTGCAAGCTATTTTTGTAAAAACAAAATGGCCGCGTTAATTACAAATGGCGGGATCATTCAGCGAAGTGACGTATCTTCCAATAAATCTGAAGATTACTGTTGAATGTTATTATGATGAAATGATAATGATGAAAGTTTAAAAACTGTTAAAATATTGAAGATGAGCAATTGTTCAACTGCGCTCGAGTCAATAAGTTTAAGAATTATATAAATCAAAAAATAAAGAGATTTTAATAATCTTATATTAGAAAAATATGCGGACAAGATAATTACATGAATTAATATTAATAATCACTTGATGTATCTCACACACTGCCGTTTGATTCCAAATTGGGCGGAGTGAAACATACTGCCATAAACAAAGTATGAATTTAAAAAAAATACTTTCTTAAATAGTTAAGAAAGTAGGTACATCCACCGTGGAGCCCATTCTACCTTTTTCTGAAACTAATAATGTTGCAAGAAATGCTTTGAACTGCACTCCCGGAAACATATAGTGACCTGAAAATCTGAAATTCTGGAATGATCTGAGATGGTTAGAGTAGGAAGATGACAAACCCACGTATAACGACCCAATCTAGAGACTAAGTGCGGCAATAGGAAAACAACAAACAAAGGGTATTCGACATTTTGATAGAAAACTTACTTTTTAATAGGTAATTTTAATTTGTGAAAATCTCGCGTTTAACGCTAAAAAGAGTAGTCTCTCTTGTTTGTGATAATCCTAAATAGGAATAGGTAGTAATAAAGTAATAATAATGACTAACTTCAGTTATTTATTTACATCACGAATGTAAGAATAAAGATAAATGTGTGGATCTTTATCTATCTTGAGAAAACGTCTTGAGTTGTTTTTGAGCGAGAATAATCAGAAAAATTGTTTTTTTTTACGAATAAAGTTTTTGGTCTGTGTAGTGAGTGACGGATTAAGAACAGAGAGTGTCGTCACCCCTATGACTCACATGGGCGTTGTTAGAGGCGACTAAGGGAAAAAACTACGCAGGACATCACTGCAGAAAGAATGAAAACTTGAAATAAACCCTATAGGCTATACAAATACATTTGGACCGTGGTAGGCCGAAATCTGCTTTCTGAGGCAAGAATTATGTTCAGCTGTAAACTTTTTTTTCTTCTCTGGCTTCGCACGATTTGTGCATACAGCCAATGTCGAGTTTAAACCTGTGAACTGTTAAAAACTGTTGATGACCTGAGGGGTGTCTATGCCTATAGAAGACAGTAAATCTAAAGATTTGAATTATTTTTATGACTTAGAGGATTTCGTTGCTTTTGTAATTACTACCTATAGAAAAAAATTAAGAATTTAAACACAATGAGTAGATAATACTTTAGACCAAAGAATTAGATTTGCAAGACAAAGATAATTTTCTAAGAATTTTATCAGCGGTTACCTTTTATAATACACGGTGATGTGTACGATGGTGTACCTTGTTCGGAAATAGCTTTGGAATAAGTTACTCTATGGTTTGAAATGATGTTCAAAATGTGTAAGATTTTGAATTGTTGCAGAAAATATCAATGCTTGAAAGCTAATAATGTAAGTAAAAGTGGTCGAAGTTCCATGATCATGATTAATTTACTTTTTTTGTTTTGGTTTGTGCGCTCCTATAAATATAATCATTTAAACTTTATCTATGCCAGATTTTTAGCTTCACTTGCATAATTTTCATGAAAAGGGAGGTCAAAGTTTTTGCTTGACGTTTAATATTTAGATACAATTTGTACAAAACTCCTTTTATTTATAATTATGGCTCTGTAAGTATTCCCTAAAAAGCGTTAAAATAAAGGAACAATGTGAATAATAAAGGTTTTAATTGTTAGGTTAGTTCTACAAATACATTCATTGTTTGCGCTTATATCGACGACATTAATTGTTTACATATAACATAATTAAACAACGAGCGGTCACGGACGTGGTTATTAAAAAATGTAATAAATTGCAGGGGTAAACTCTATGACAATAGTTTAATTTTAAAAAATAATTTTCGAAATTAAATCATAGACACTTTCCGATGTTCGATTAAGCTCAAATTTTATTTACAAATATATTATATCTTCATTACATTAATATGGTACCATGAAGCTTTTCTGATGATACGGGCAGGCGGTCATAGTAATATCATAACTAACCAAATTATGCCATCGAATTAAGGTTAATTTATTGGGTCTTAGTGAGTACTTTGATGCTTCATGATATCCAGAGTTTGTAAAAACAAATGTTTTAAAATATATTTTTTACAATTAACTTGTTTAATAAATATAGTGAAAAGCATATCTCTGGTGTTTTCTATGAATAATATGTATGTTTTATATCAGTTAACTACCCATAGTGCAAGCTCGACTTAGTTTGGGGATGGCGTTGTGTGTTAGATGTCTTAAAATATTTATAGATATTTGTTATTTATACAATAATATTGTGTGTAAGCTCAAATTTGGACACAATGTTTTTTTTTTTTTCTTTATTTGTTTAATGAGGGCTTAGTCACGAAGTGATTATGTCGCCCTCATAAAAATACAACTTATGAACTATTTAACATACACATTTTAGCTATATCATACAGTGTTCTCGCTTTCTCCGTGCAGGGAAGAGCGAGAATGCTATTACATTCACCCACATTAAAATTAGGTTTACGAAATAATTGTTTTCTTTCACACAATATGTTGTATACAACTGCATCAAACGTTTAAAGATTGATCTATTTATCTATTTTTCGCAATAATTTTGTCCTTTGTTTCTCATCTTTGCAACCACGATGTGGGACAGCCAAAAATAGCAGAATATAGCTACTTGATATTTAAAAAGAAAACGAAACAATCATGAGGACTACCGCCAGAAGTAAAACTAAAGTCGTTGCCCGCCTTTGACTTTTGACAAATACTATATCTCACTGTTTAATTATAGTAGTCAAAATCATGATGAACTCTTATAAATGTGCCTGATTCTAAAAATCAGTTTTACCCAGGTTTTATTCTTCATTAAAAAGTGAAGTGCGGTGAACGCTTTAAGAAGTCACCGTCGTTGGCTTCTCGAGCAAGTTTTTGAATGACGCTTCAATGCGTCCTTGCTGGTCAAAGGCTTAATAAATGAGCAGTTTTATGAATATTCCAATAATTGTTTTATATTAAATCGTAATATATTAATTGAAAGAGCCACGCTTCGGCATGTATGGGCCGGCTAGACCGGAGTGATACCACGGCCTCACAGAAAACCGGTGTGAAACAGCGCCTGCGCTGTGTTTCACCAAGTGAGTGGGGATACCGGAGGCCCTTCCCCAACTTCTTCCCCTATCCCCTTCCTCATCCCCTAAAGGCCGGCAACGCACTTGTAACACCAGAGGCGTACAAGTAACGATACGTCTGCTCGATTGCTCGATAAAAACAAAAACGAATGTGCAAATTAAAATTGTTTACATTTATCTGGTTTAGACATCTATCGGTTCTCTGAGCAATAGTAAAGTTAACGTTAAAACGACGACTAACATGAATTTACTTACTCCCCATCCAAATCTGCAAAGAAAAGTTTTCATTTCAGAAATTATAATAGATTCATTACTTCAATAGAGCTTGTTAAAGACCATAGTAAATTATAAGCAAGTTTATGTAAAATAACCACCAAACTCAAGTTTATTAGTAGTCAAGTATTACAGTAATGTGTAGAGATCTATAAAAAGGTTTTGTTTTTCAAATCAACTGTACATTACGAGGTAAAACAAAATCATACTGACAAGAGTGTATGTAAGTAGCCATTTGGAGACGTGAGCTAATATATCTTTACAAATAAGTAATATTGAAGTGTCTGTAATTTTAAATTAACAGCTTTTCACTCAGTGTATATTAAAGTACATACAGAAGGAACTTATAACAAAAAATAATTTCTTTTTAAATTTCGTTAGACTCGATTATGAAGGGACTTTCACTGGCAGATAGCTGATGATAAAAGGATTATCAAATTACTCCTTTTATCATTCGCTTATTCATTCATATAAGTTGTTTTATGTTGTTGTAAAGGTACAACAAGCACGGATAACACTGCGGGGTGCAGCTAGTGTTACAGCTAAAAATACAATCAAAATACAGCTTAAAACTATGATTTCAAGTGTCGGCAATACATTGAGTCTTTGAAGTTACAAGGGCTCATCAACCAAAGTAAATGAAATGGTATTCATTATGGTAGGCCTCAATAGGCCGCTGCTCCACATAGGTCTCTTTTTTTACAATGAGGTTTTAGCCTACTTCAACTATAGGGTATGTGTCAAAGTTTCTTTCTCTTTGCAGCGTTGTTTTTCTATTTGTTTTTAGCCTTTAAGACCATAGGATCAATAAGGGTGGAGATATGCCGATTTCCACACAGTATTTTGAAAGTAAAATACAAGGTCTAGTGTATGTAGGTCTTTCTGACCTAATACATACACGAAGGTTCCATATCTGTCTTGGACACGTATGACGTATGACGTGCAGAGACAATAAAGGAGTCTATAATCTATAGCTTCTTGATGAAGAGGCGGGAAAAGCATATTAGGACGCGTGCGTGTTTGTGGACGAGGGCGAAGGTATTAAATATATAAATATACAACTAGCACACTATACAAGGTAAAAATATGTACATATTAGGAAATCTCACATATTGTAGACCAACTATTGTAGAATAGTGTCGTATATTTTTTATTCGAATTAGATCAACAGAGATTTAAGAGGAGGTCAAGAGGAATAAGACAGAGAATGCGTGAGAGCAATACGATGTTAGCTAACGGTAACGATTTACCGTCAAGCAACTGTGTTTAGTAAAGGCTGCTAGGCTTTCGCTTCAAAACTGTTTTATTTTAATATATTTTACACAAATACTGGCTACACGCCTAACTTCGTCTGCGAATCTTAAAATGACTAAAATTTTACCGCTTTTAAAACAGTTTTCATTGATACTTAGTTCTTATTGGCTGGTGTGTCGCTATGCACCACTAAATTAAAGAATTTTTCAAATAGAACCAGGAGTTCCTGAAATTTCATAGTGCGTTCAATTAAATATTTCAATTTTTATAATATTAGAATAGATTTTCACTACATAAACTAATATTTTCTTGCTTATTTCTTTTAATCAAAATAAGGCAACCTACAATTGTTCCTAGTTAAAATTAAAAAAAAATTGTAAGGAACTTAAACATATAAGGTGTAAATTAGTAACACAACTCTAAAAGCCAAAAATCTATACATACCACTTTAAAATTGACTGACTGATGATTCATCAACATAGTTTGAGTGGGGGCGGCTTGACTTAACTTGATTTTGGCAACTGATGCTTTTAATGCTCAATATACTGACTAAAAAAAGCATTCTTTTTAGCGTGTAAAATAAAGGATAAACGGTTATATGAAAGTTAGTCATTTACGAAACTATATAAAGTTAAAAAATACTTGAAAAGAATTTCGTCTTCCTTCGACATAATGGGAGTTTTATGTAAAAAAAACTATTTTTGATTGTTCTACAACTTAAGTTCTCTTGTTACAATATTTTAAATTCGAAAGTAACTCCATCCGTTTATTTATCTGTCACGCTTTAACAGCTAAACATTTACACCGATTTTAATTTGTCATGGACACTTTGTTTCTTGAAAAAGGATAACCAAGACACACGCGAGCAGAGCCCCGAATAAAAGCTAGTAATAATATAAAACGCAAATTTGAATGTAGCACTAATTGAGTCGACTGAGGAGGCAAACCACGCAAAGCAAAGCTGAAGCGAAGGAAAGCTCGGAACAAACTCTAATGCCCAGTTCCTATATTTGAAAAACGATCCGTTCTAGGTACGAATAGTAGTATATTATACGGGGCGTTAGCTAAAATAGTTCCTATAAAAAATAAATTGAGGAACGGTATTTGTAGCAAATTTTTACACGATGACGATTCGTTAAATATAGGAACCGGGCATAAGCCAACTTGTCTTAACTTAACCTTAACTCAACGTGGTCTTCCACACACACTCTTTTCTGTATTGTATAGTTGACGTAACATAAAGATACTTACTCCTGTAACACAGGTTGTAACCTACCATAGTAAGCAGGGCTTCAATATAATTCAACACTATTTATACCAATAATAACTATTATTATTGTATTGTACCCCAAAACCTTTTTTCTAAAGAGTGTTTTAAATCTATCAGTGAACTCTTAAAGGCTTATTGTTGATGACAACCAAGACTATCTATTCTACTGAACCGGAAACTTTAAACACGTGTCTACCTACAGGAATAATGAGTTAAATATTCACTTATTAGTACCTTCATAAAGGGAATAATCAAATCAAATAACTTATATTTAAAGTAGGCCTTTTCATTTCTTAAAGTTACATCAGTGACTCTAGTTGACTTGCAAGGGAATCAAAACCTACAGGGTACTTGTCGTGAACTCAGAATCTTTAAATTTGGTACGACGCAACGTCTTATAGCATAGATAAAAGAAAAATTGCGAAAAGCATAATCTTTTAGTTACATCATATAATATACTCGTACCTACAGGTTTGTGCGGAACCTTCGGTGCGCGAGTCTGACTTGCAATTGACCGATTTATTTTTACAACAAGTACCTACCGTGTGGTGGCGGATTAAGAATACGAAGTGTCGCTACACCTATTCAAGCTATGAGTGACGTAAGAATCGCTAAGGGAGCAAACACATCTGGCTAGCGGGATATTGTAGCTTACGCCTAAACCTCCTTCCAAGGAAAGGCCTACGTCCATCTATGGATTATTTAAGGCTATTGATGTGATGATTACAACAAGTATCACATACTTAATTGATATAAGCCCTACGTACCTACATAAACAACGATGACACAAGATTGTACAAGCGCAGCGCTCACAATGTAGATAAAGAAAATAAATGACACATCGACTTCACGTTTTTGACGTACCTATCATTATAAATCTATAGAGGATTTAATTAAGAAGACTTACGTTGGACATTTGGAAACGAAACACCAAACAAAGGTTTTATCGAATTTAAGATATTAAAGCATATGAGGATCGCCAAGCTGCGTTGTCTGCATTCGCAATCAGGACGGTGACCACTGCTTTTGGAATCTGTTCTCATGCTTTTCATACACAAAAGCCACTGCCCCATAATAATTATTGTGATTTAAAGTGTACCTAATGACTATTGTTCCTATATTTAGTTAAAGTATTAAATAAACAACTACGTAGTTAAAAAAACGCACATTTATAAAAACAGGAGATAAGGTGGCAAAAGAAAACTAGACCCACGGCCTATAATTTAGGCTCATTTTTGCTAGAAACATCCACGTAATATTTCTCATCTAATCATTATATTATAGTTATGCAATTAATTTATTATGTTTCAGATATAAATCAGGTTTTTACCTATCTACAAATAGATAAATAAGTGCCTAACCATAACTTATTTTTCATACAAAATTCGGTTCATGTATTTATTATCTGTCATTAACAAAGTTGACATCGATTTACGGGGGAAATACTAGCAAGATTATTTTGATCTACAACCCATAAATGTAACTTGACAATGATTTGCATAAAAAATTGGTAGATTTTTATAGATCCTTAGTAATTACTGTAGTAATCCTTGGTTATTTTAAAAAAAGTAGTTATCCATGTCAATATTATAATTTCGAAAGTAACTGTCTGTCTGTTATGTATTTACGGGTAACACACTGTACTTATTTTAATGAAATTTGGTAAGGAGGATACTTTGTTTCTTAAGAAAGGATATGGGGCCACTCTAAGCCATGATAACCACCAAACAGGCGGAGCTGCGTACAAAAAGCTAGTAAACTTATAAGTACCTACCCTATATTTTTATCTACTCAAATTCTTAATAAACGGTTCTAAAACAAATAAATTGCGTCTAGTCTCATACGTAGGTACTTTTTATATAAATACTGTAGACATAGGTAGCAACTTACTGACTTATTCGATCAATACCTATCTACTTACCTACTCTACTTACGAAATTCGTCAAGGATATAACATTTTTAGCGAGTATATAATAAAACAAGCAAAATAAATCTCAATAAAAATTTTAAAGTTCCGTTATAGAATCCAAGACGCGAACAAACTATAATTAAGCAAAGAATGTACCGATTTATTAATAAGATACACTTACTAAACCTATTTGCAATAAAATTTAAAACTAATGCAAATTAACAGCGTTAAAACCAACATGGCATAATATTATTCGACAAATATTGATTAAAAACCATCCCTCGCTTACTTTTATTATTGATTATTGTGCAGTCGTAATACATACAGCGTACACGTGTCAATTTCTGAAAGCGCTTGGCCTTGGAAATCATTATAACTATGTAACATACTTTGTATTGTACCTACCTATCATCTTACGTAATTTTACCGTAAATGCTCAATATCGATCCCAGATTAGCTGTAATGTTGTGAAATGACGACTTAAAATAAAGTTTTCTGACGATAACAGAGTCAATTATGTAAATATATAAAGAAATTAACGTTCCACAAACAAAGTTATTAGTAATAAAAGTAACCTAAAAGTTATAACGTGTAATGTAACGTAGTTGAGATGCGAAAAGCGTGCCAAAGCGTTTTTGAACGTGTATATTATGAAGAAAAGTTGTTTTTAACAAAGACGAGTGGGTTCGTCTCGAAAATATGTATCGTGGAGAGGCCCATCGGACTCGGGCGGATGTTATATAGCTACGTAGATAAAACCTTCCGCCGTACACAGCGCCCCTAGCGGTGGCCGAAATAAACAAACTTCATGCCGTGTACACTCCTCCGCACAGGTTTTGACAGCGTTTTGTTCGCTTGAATATATTTTTATTATTTATTTTGTGAGGAAATTTCAAAATCTTTATTATTATGATATTGGACATTAATACTTGATATATTTAAAAAGACAGTCAAAGTAATAAATATATTTGATATATACAAGATTTTAATCTATATTTAAAAAAACTCAGTGTCATTTTCGAAATTTAAGTAAATCTTAACTTTAAGAGTTATGGTTAGGTAATCAAGATAAATATTATCTGTTAGTTAATTATTTTCCTAAGTCCATAAATACAAAAGATTATTAATATGCAAAGTACCCTCATAATCAAAAATATGTAACTTAATCTTATGAGGTACTTACATTCATTTTTGTAAAAAAAAAAAATCTCTCAGTTTTTAGTATGATTAATTTATTATTTTACTGAAAAATAGAAGTGAAAATACGCGAACACGTGCCCAAAATTAACATAGCTTAATATGCTTTTGTGGCTTATTTCTTTATTTATATTAACAACTAGCGACCCCGACTTCACACGGCTTGAATGCCTCAACTTTAGTCATAAAACACTCTCCGAATAAATGAAATCTGCGTTAAAATACACTGTATAGCTTGAAAGATCCAAGCGTGGGCCAACGAAAAGTGACTTCCTTTTGTACTATGAGAAGAAACACTAATTCTTCAAAAATTTGTTAAAAACAATTTATAAGAACTATACCAAAGTTTAGACTGCCTCGTTGGTCTAGTGGTTAGCGTAAGCGACTGCAAATCAAGAGGTCTCGGGTTCAATTCCCGGGTCGGACTGCTGTTGGGTTTTTCCTACAAGAAATTCCTAATAGCAGCCCGGAGTATGGAAGATGGCGGTGTTTCCTGCCCGTGCTTCGGAGAGCACGTTAAGCCGTCGGTCCCGGTTGTCATGAACATCTATGACAATCGTTATTGGGAAGTCAGTGCCCTCAAATATACTGACAACTAGTTCAACCTTCGAATTCAGTTCGCCCTCAGGGTTGCGGAGGTCAGATGCCAGTCGCTCTGTGTAAAAACTGATATTCAGGTAAAACCGGTTGAACTGGTAGCCGACCCCAAATATTGGGAATAATAAAGGCTAGGAAGATGATGATGATACCAAAGTTTAGACTATATCGAATACTGCACTTATGAAATTTAAAATATAAATGAAAGAATGCAACCATTTTTTTTTAATAATCAAGAAAAATGAGCGTGTACTTAGTACTCGTTATTAATTATAATCATTATTAAAAGTGTAATTATAGGTAGCTAATAGTATGGTGTTATATAGGGAAAATAAAACCAATGTGTCTACTAAATCAGTTTATTCGATTACTTACAATGGGCAAGTTATAACCTAAAAACCTTTGGAATTCGCCCATTTAATTAAATCATTTACGTGATCACCTTTTACTTCTATGAATCTAGCAACTTCTTGCACACGGGTTTCTACATGTGCCTTAGTTTTTTTCTTCAAATAACTTTTAATTTCATCATTAAACAACCATATATCCCCTTCAATTTTTTTTATTTTAGATATTTTACGCATACCCCTAAATGTTATATTTAAGTAAATTGGAAAGTCATGAAATTTTCGCCTTGGTAAGAAGAATGGTAGATTTTTGCCGTCTTCCCGAGGCGGGATCCAACCAGAGGGGTAAGTCTCCTTAGGGGTAACTGCAGGTATCGTGTCGAATGGCAATAATCTCTCGACGTATGTCCACTCTGTTGGCTTCTTTACGATTTCATATTCATATTGTTCTTTTTTGATTCTCGTGACAAAGGGTGAATGTGCGTAGTTGGAGTAGTTTTTAGACAGTAATGCCTGGAAAAAAAAGATAAAAGGTAATTAATATTTAAAGTAATAAATCTGAAAATATAACCTACAACTCAAGAAACCATGTAATATAAGGAAATACCTTGAAATTAAAACGTATCTCATTATTTCACAATTGAATTTTTGGTTAGAAACTTAATAACATATATTAAATTATTAGTAATCACCACTTAACCGACTCATTAATCAACGTCATTCTGAAAATAAATTAATGACAAGAGTAGTGAAGTCGAGAGAAACCTTTGCGGAGGGGTGTACACCCATAGTTCTGTCACATGTCGCGGTCAAAGCGACATTACGACTCGACGCGAGTGAAAATATAATAAATTAATTACCGATTGTGGTTCCGGAGCAAGTTTTACACCCAAATCAGTTGCGTTGTTCAGGATTTGTAGGGTTTTTCCAATAAAAAGTCGCGCAAACGCGCACTGTGATCGCAACACGGTCGCCATTTTGAATAGCGAATAGAGTATTGCTACAAGAGCAATAAGAACCATATTATTCGTTTCGAAGGAAACATTATGGCGGACGCCTGCAGTCGATTGGGCTTTTCAAAAATCGTTTTCGAAGTTTAATCGCGTGTTTATATTGAACTTTTTCGCATATTATGGTGTGTTGTGTATCCAATTAACTGTTTATTGTGATTTTTGGAGATTTCTGTGGATAAATTGTGAGTATTTTGTGAGGACATTGCTGAGGTGCGCCACGGCTGGGGAAATGATTTGGTGCTTTCGTTCGCTCGACGCATACGCACTTGCTCAGCTGTAGGTGGCGTTAGGTGTCACCCGCGGCCTAGCCACCAAAACATTCGAGTTTTTCATGAATTTTCCGGCGCGATTTTATAAGTAATGGGACAGTTTTTTAGTTATTTTTATGCATATTCGTAATTTGTATACCTTAGTATACCAAAATAAATCGTAGAAAAGCAATTAATATGTGAATTTACTGTGATATAATTAAGCTAACTTGTTGATTACTGAGCGTTGGCTTTTGTTTACCACGACCTGTAGACACGATTTATATGTGAATTGTGCCAAATTATACCACAATTGTGGGCTCTGTGTGGTAATTTACAGTATCCATAGAAATTTATTTGAAGAAACCCTGATTTAACGTATAAAGTTAGTTGTTTTAAAGTTAGCACCACATTGTTAATTTTAGAGTTTAAAATGAAATTTAATGTGTGTTTCTTGGTTTCCAGATCCAGATGGCATGTGATAAAGATATTTTATCGCTCAGAGTCCAATCCTACATAAAAGTTAAGAAGTCAGTGAAACAAATCTAAACTCACAAGTAAAGACCATAGTGATTGTAATATTTGTTCTGAAGACACAACTGACATTACCACACAAAGCTTAGATAGTGTCAGTCTCCAGACAGTACATCAGTGAAGGCTCGGGCCATCTCGTTGATCACTCATAGGTCGACTAACAGGAGCTAAGCTGACTGCCAGCCTTTACCTGATGTCGGCAGAACGGGATCATCTCCCACCACACATTCCAACATGAAAACTAAACAATCTAAAGAAGAATCAGATAAGAGTATTGATGAGGAAACAGTAATAGAACCTAAGACTCGTGCCCGTAAGAAGGCCTCGGATGTCATTGAAGAAGACAAAAAGTCCAGCCAAGATGAGCCGAAAACATCCAAAGACTCCAAGAAACCAGTAGCCAAGCCTAAAACAGTTGTAAAGAAGCGACCTTTAGGCATTAGGAAGACTTTGAGGAGTAAACAAGCCAAAGCTCTCGCAGCTAAGGAAAAAGTCAAGAATGTTATCAAACAGACAGTGAAGCGAGGTAGGAAGCCTGCTTTGAAGTTTGATAACACTAATTCACAAGACAAGGAAACCGTCCCGCTAATACCGGCCTCAGAGATCAAGAAGGAGCCAATAGACGATACCACTCCCAACTCTAGGTCTTCGAGTCCCAAAACAGCTGGAAGAAGACAGAGACTTAGTTCTGACTTGGTCATGATGAAAACAATGCTTGGTGATTCTCCAAACACTCTAGTTCTAGGTCCTCGCACTAGCCCTTACTCAATGCGCTCTGAGAGAAGCAATAGCCCTTCTCTCTTTGAAGGAAAGAACTTGCGGAGTGGGAAACCTAGGAAGGTCAAAAACAACTTACTTAGTGAAGTTGTAATAAAAGAACAAAAGAAAAGACGTAGATTGCACTCTGATTCTAAGACTTCAGATACTGCAGAAACTCCTGAAGACTGTAAGAAACTCAAAAGAGGACGCTCATGCTCTCGTGATGGCAGTGAGATCTCAAAGTGTTCAGATAACACCGAATCAGATTTGAGTATGAGTGAACCATTTAATGACACAGACAACAGTAAGGAGCTCAACAAAAAACTAGATAAATCTAAGACTGACCTAGATATAGAAATTGATGATAATGTACAGATCTCTACTATGGAAAAAGTGCCTTCGCAAATTGACTCCAAACTAGCTGAAACCAAACCAGATGCAGAGCCTAGTTCTAATGTAAATGCCAAGAATAAGAAAAAATTGAGCTTAAAAAGAAGTACTTCATTGGACTCTGATAACAATAATAGTAATAGGGTTAAATTAGACAATTTAAATTCATCAGAAGTAGAGGGGAAATCATTATCAAAGACTGATCTTACAGATCCTGAAATACTTTTTGAAGCTCGTAGTAGTATATTAACCAGTATGTCGAAGACATTTAACTCAAAGGAAATGTCGAAGAATATTAGAAAAGCACGCCGGGGCCGGAAAGCGGGAATGGCGCCTAGGACTTTGCCAATAGCACCACGGGCAGGGTCTACTAAACCTGCTGTTGCACCCACTACTGCTACCGTCACCAATAACACTGTCTCTGCAGTGGAAGTAGTCACTGCCGACACTGCCGATAACGCCGATGGTGGAAATGAAACAATAGAATCTCTCACTCAAGAGATCAATGATCTCATCAACAACCTAGATCAAAATATAGACGGTGACCGTGAAATGGATGCTAACACAAATTCTAACAGTACTGAGAACATGCCTGAACAATTACATACTAAGACTGTTTCCAAATTCTATGGCTTAGCCAAATCTGTAAATGGGAACAAAGCACCTTCACCTGATACTCCTGTGAAAGAGAAAGATGTTGTATCGCCTTTTAGTAATGAAAACACACCTTCAAAGGATGATGGCGAAAATATACGCCTCCATTATGAAGAAGATTCGGTGGATAAACCAATGGAAGGTGCAAAACATGAAGTAACATATAAATGCAGTCCAGTCGCCAGTATTGATAAACTAATGGACAGGCTCAAAGAGTTTGAAGAATTTGATAAGAGAAGACAGTTAGAGTCTAAAGTTAATGATGGGAAAACCGTGATGGTGACGAGCGACGTCGTTCTAATCCCAAAGTCTGGTGATATAAAGCAACTTAAAAACATTCAATCAGTCAGATCACCAGAAAAGCCATTAGAAAAAGAAAATGTTTTGAGTTGCTTTGAAAACAACTCTGCTATTTCAATAGTCAAGAGGGACCAAGTAAGAAAGTCTATAGATGTGGACTTGCCCAACTCGGTCACTTTGATAAAACGAAATAGCTTCAGCTCAAGAAAGGAGTCTACCAGCTCAAATCACTCTGCAGATGCTATTTCAATATTTGAGAAATCACTTGGCAAAGATGTTACTTTAACAGAAATAAGAAAATCTGCTGATAAATCAGGTACTCAATCAGCACGAGAATCTTCGATGCAAGTGGACTTGCACCACTTTGCGACACTTCATCCAAACACTTCACAAAGCTTAGTTAGCAACCTAGAGTCGAATCAGATATCAATAACACCCCGAGTGCTAGAGTCTAAGATAACTAATAACGTTCAAATCATTACTAAAAGGAAATCAAGAGAATCCAAGTCTAGGAAATCATCGGAGTCCACAAATGACTTTGATGAAAAGATGGCTACTATTGAAAAAATTACTTCAGCACATAATGTGTCACCGGCTGTTTCTATCACGCCTACGCCAGTCACTATCAAGTCTTCCGAAGTGACAACAACTGTTGTTAAGCCTTCTGAAGTTACACCAGTGGCCATTAAGTCTACTGAAGTAATCCCAACAAAAGTTAATAATCCCGCTGATGAGACGCTAATTGTCAATAAGCCTGCAGAATTGACGTCGACTGTTAATAAGCCCACCGAAGTGAATGCAGTAGCTATAAAGTCTGCAGACATAGCGCCAGTGTCTATTACAGAGGTTGAAGTGTCCCCAGTCAATATTCAGTCACCAGAAGTAACACCTGTTGACATTAGATCTCTTGAAGTGAAACCGGTGGAAACCGAAGCTTTACCACCTTCACTGGAAATTATAAAAGGAACTGAAGACATTGTGGCTTCAGAGGCACCTGAAGTTGAGGCTTCAGAGGCGTCTGAAGTTGAAAGCGCTAACTTAACCAAATCATCCAAGAATGAGGAAGAGATTGTCGAAGCTCCTGTAACAAGTGATGAAAAGACTGATATTGTAACTCTTAAAATTGAGTCGAAGATAGTAGCTATGCAAGTAGATGAGAATCAAGAACATAAAGCAGAAACAGTAGAGAGTCAGGATGCCAAGTTAGTTGATAAAGTAGGAGAGACTAAAGAAGTGAAAGAAATTGCCAAAGGCAAGTCAACAGCTGTCGAAGCAAAAGTAGTTGAGGAATCTAAACCATCCAGGAGTGCTAGACCGAAATCGGCGCGGAACTCAATTGAATGTCAACCAGGACCAAGTAGTGCTCTTCATGAAACACCAGAACGTCAGAAACACAAAGAAAATGTCCTCAGAACTCTTGGTCTGTTGACTCATAAAGCAGCAAAGGAAGCTAAAATAGAGAAGCAAAGGGAAAAAGAAAGAATATATGGGTCTAGTTCCTACATTACAAATAAGAATAAGGCAAGACCCGGGACTAGTGATTATACTGGAACCTTAAAAACTGTGATAAAGCTGAATAGAGGTGGTGATAAGAAGAAACATAGGAGTTCATTAAAAATGACCTTCCAGAAGAGCAAGTACAGGGCAGGCAAGCCTACACCAGAGGTGGGGGAGGCAGCCAATGAAGAGGATGCTTACTACACCATTGAGAGGCGCGAGGTAAGAATCCTTTTGTATCTAAATGTTTTATATATTTGTTGTTATTTAAAAATACATTTAGGTTTAGTAGCTAGCGTATGCGACTGCCGATCAAGAGCTCAGGTTAGATTCCTGGGTTGGGTTAAAAAGTATTATTAAGTTTTTCTTATCATAGAAAGGAATAATAACAGATCTGGGTTTAAAATTGTGATTTTAATCCTCGTGTCTCGGAGAGCATGGAAAGCTGTTGGTACTACGCCTGGTTTCTTTCTGGTGGTATCAAATACCAAATTTATCTGATTATGAAATTCAGGAAACAAAAAGTTCACTATAATATTTTTATAACATTTATTTAGTTGTTTGTTTCTATCAAGACACTGTATGATGAACATACACTCATTCATTCTATCTTAAGGATATGTATTTATCAATATTTAATAATTTCATAAGTATATATGGTACTTACAGCAAATAAACAACATTGTTGTATGTCTGTCTGTTTTCCGGCTAATCTCTGGAACGTTTGGACTGATTTTGAAGGGAAATTCTCTGGCAGATAGCTGATGATATATGTAATTAGTAACTTTGACTATTATTATAGACTAGCATCGCCCTGCGGTTGTTGTAAAGGTACATCAACACCGTAATATAGCAAGGTGCAGTTAGTGATAGATATTAACAGAATATTTTAAAGCTCTGTTAATTCAAAAGCTTTTATAAGCTTAGGAATTTATCATACAGATGAACTCTACAACTGAACCTTGTTATTTTAATTATAAACCCTTTATTAGTGAAACAGACGGTTGGCTTATTGTCGAAAACCATTGTAGAATAAAATATATATATATAATATATAATCTTATATATAAAATTCTCGTGTCACGGGGTGCGTAATCGAACTCCTCCGAAACGGCTCGACCGATTTTGATGAAATTTTTTGTGATTATCCGGTATCTATGAGAATCGGTTCTTATCTATTTTTCATCCCCCTAAATGTTAGGGGTAGTCCACCCCTAAATTTTTTTTTTATTTTTTTGACGAAGTTTTTAATTTCTATTTTTTTATGATGCAACATTAGAAAATACATACAACCCTAGATTTTCAACCCTCTACGATCAACCCCTATTTTTCCATCGCGATTTTTATTGACCCACCTCTACAACATATATTCCCTTTTATGGCAAAGCAACGTTTGCCGGGACAGCTAGTATAAATATATAATTGCTTGAGGTCTGCGGTTCGATTCCCGGTTTGGACCAAATGTTTGTATGATCTACAAATCTTTCGGAGTTTGGGTGTTTTCTATGTATTGTCTAGTAACCATAATACAAGCTCTGCTTAGTTTGCGACTAGATGGCGTTGTGTGTTAGATGTAAGAAATATTTATTATTATTAAACAATGGTTTTTTGTTTTATTCCTTATTTTTATTGTATCTAACCAAATTTTTTTTATTGTTTCTCAGGGAGCGGCTGGCGTTGCGTCTGATGGTGGGCACAGAAAGTCTCATTACAGTAATCGTCTTAACAATCATGGTGTGTGGAAATATTCACCCCACTACACACTGAAGCTAAGATAACATGATATTTTAACTTATAACGATTATGAGGGTAGTTGTGCAAATTGCATTAGTTAGACCCGGGTCTATATCGGAAAATATACCTTAAAATCAATGACATAGAGTTGTATTTTCCGTCACAAATTATCTAGTCTTGTATTACTACTTTTTATCATCTATAAAGTAATCACAATTTAAACGATTTTTGGTCCATCAAAATAGAGTCAATAATTCTTTGAATGATTATTATTTCTTGAGTCTATGCAAAAAACATACACCACAATTATAATAATTACTAGCGACCCGCCCCGGCTTCGCACGGGTGCAATGCTGATACTAAATACACGTTGTATATAAAACATAGCTGACCCACGCAACCTCGTTTGCGTCTTATATAGCCCGTAGCATGAAAATTTTCGCAAAATAAGTAACTTTTCTGGTTGATTTTCACACCTTGTGTCCGAAAAACCCAAATATCTTACGGAACTCTATTTTTTTCCAAAATAAAATATAGCCTATGTTACTCGTGGATAATGTAGCTTTCGAATGGTGAAAGAATTTTTAAAATCGGTCCAGTAGTTTTTGAGCCTATTCATTACAAACATACAAAAATAGGTACAAATCTTTTCTCTTTATAATATTAGTATAGATATATTCAAAATGCAACACAATTATTTATTTGCACATGCACAAGAAATAATAATAATATGATTATTGAGCCTATGACTGTTATAAAAACCGCAAAACATTAAAATTTAAACATTTTAATTACAAAATATACCTAAATATATTTTCATTTAAATAAACAAATAACATGTTCTCTTAGCAATTTTTTCAGTTTATCTCAACTTATATTATACAAATATAATTTTGGATAACTGTTAAAATAAAAGCTTCTTATAAAACACTAAATATTATGAATCATTTTTAAAAGCATGCATGACTTTTAACATTCATCTGACATCTTAAAACAATGATTTAAACTTTTTCCTAACATGTTGATTTCAGCATTCCTCATTGTTTTAACAGACAGACACGAAACCATTTATGCTATGATTGTTTTAACTAATAAATTGAACCTACGTATTATTTTAACGACTTATACTTGAATAGACGATAGACTTGAATTAAAAGTGCTACTACTGAACTATTAAATTGACTTGGATTACTGACTTGCGTTATTATAATGCGGTAACGATATTACATAAATATTATTACATTTTAACATATTATTAGATGAAATAAGTATCTATTTAGTACCTTTAAACGAGCATTTTTTGTATATATGTGTATATTCAGAATCCCTTAAACGGCTCCAACGATTTTCATAAAATTTTGTAGATATGTAGGTGGTTTCAGGGGTGATAAATCGATTTAGCTAGGATTCGTTTTTAGAAAAGTTAGCAAAAATCAAATATCGTGCCTTGGTACTCTAAGTACTAGATATATAATATAAGTAGCTGACCCACGCAACCTCGTTCGCGTCTTCTATTGCCCGTAGCGTGAAAAATTTTCCCCGTTTTTGAAACATTCTACATTGGCGCTCCGCTCCTATTGGTCTTAGCGTGATAATATATAGCATATAGCCTTCCTCGATAAATGGAATATCCAACACTGAAATAATTTTTCAAATCGGACCAGCGGTTCCTGAGATTAGCGCTTTCAAACAAACAAACTCTTCAGCTTTATAATATTAGTATAGATTACTGGTACATCCCATATACGTAACACAGATCGACACATTGCAGTTTAAGATTAAACAATTAACATTTTTTTTCTCGTTCACTTTTTAAAGAACTAGTTCGGGGCTAAGGGGACCAGTGCCTGCCGTGACAGGTCGCTAGAGCGGGTGAAATCAAACGGCCCATTCTTGTTTAAATATAATATGAATCTCGAAAACGTCTGCAACAATTTTCATGAAATGTAGTTGTAGTTTGTAATATTCATAGCGAGCAAAGCAAGTAAAAGCAAGCAAAAGAAGTACCTATACGAGCGCGTCTAGGTACTTCTTTTGAAAAGTCTCTATGTGACTTTCAAAGAAGATTACTCTAAAACTCATTATTAATTAGGTACAGTTCAGTCTGCTAGGATCTACCTATATTAAATAATAACATTTCAGTTTCCAAATTAAAATTAGCTTTTATTGTTGATGTAATATTGTTAAAAGTACCTCACTTCTAAGTCACTAGTTTCGTAGTGACTTAGAAGTGAGTGAGTAAGTGGTTCCCTAGAAAAAAAAAACTTTGTTTAATCGGAAACAGAAAAATATCCCCTACATAAGTAATTATAAATGTTACGTTTACACGCCTGAATCGATTTTCATGTAATTTAAAAAGATAATAGATTCTTTAGGGAATAGGTTGCTTTTTACGCAATAACCGACATCCACTATTTAATATTGCACTCATTTACATATATCTGTAAACATTTACGCAACAATATAATATTGTAATTTACTAACACATCCAACACTAAGGTCAATCATGTCAAAGATTTGCACGCTCTATGCCAATTAATTCATAATATTACAAAGTTTATATTAGCTTATTAAGCCACTCATAAATTAAAGGTATATTTTTGTCTTGCAAACATCTGACGTCGTTAGAGACAAATTATTTACTGTAAATTACTATTTCTTTGCCCTATGCGAGTGTCATTTTATAGTTATCCGATATGTTACAATATCGTTTATTAGAGTAGGCTAATTTTAAAGTTTTTAATTTCCTTTGAAATGACTGAACCACCAACACTTACAGAAAATCAATACTCCTCTGCAGAGGGCCTAGTGTGAGCTTATTTCATATACTCGATCATCATTTGAATAACTTCGTTGGGCGTTGTGATTAGTGCAATTTACAGACGATCTAGTTTTTTTCGTTATCGTCTGATGGTAAGCGTTTACTGCCACCCATGGACCGCAACACCGAGGGCGTCACAGGTGCGTTGCCGGCCTTTGGGAGATGAGGAGAGGTTGGGATATGGGCCTCAAGTATCCTCGCTCACTCAGTGAAACACAGCGCAAGCGCTATTTCACACCGATTTTCTGTGAGGCTGTGGGCCGTATCACTCCGGTCGAGCCGGCGCATACATGCCGAAGCGTGGCTCTCCCACGGTAGTTGATATAAAATAAACTCATACTAGGCCCTATGATCATGTAGTATGCCAAACTTAAATTTAATTGTATCAAAACTTGCCAAAGACGGGATCGACTTTAAATGACTCGGCATTTGAAAGATTTTTTTTTTCATATCCTCATTTATATATATATTAGTAAAATCGACGTATGATAATGACTGACAGACATACGAAATATATCTTTATTATAACATACTATCTCCACTTAAAACTACCCTTAGACAAGAACACCCATCACTGAAGCATCTTTCACAGACACGGAAGCAGCACCGGAGCCCACTGAACCGAAAGAGACACTCAACCTGGTGATCCCTGAGAAGGCATCCTCGTTCAGCATCCATCCAGGGAGGCTGTGCATGGACCAGTGCTTCTACTGCGGCGGAAAATTCGGCCTCTTTGATACACCCTGCCATATTGCTCAGATCAAGAGTTCGGAACGGCAAAAGAAGGTTTTAGCCAGTGAGTACCTTTAGATTTCTACCTATGTCTTAAATAATAATCTTAAAGCATAGATATTCTTGATATATTGAGCTAGTGTTTTGGTTTCGGTTCTCTTTAACGTGTTGTCCTTGTAGTGACGGATTAAGAATATAAAGTGTTAACACCCCTATTTATCCCATGACAACATTACTACTGGGGGAAACGGGTATCATGTTCCACCCAACACAAAGGGAGGACCCTCCGACCAGGCGAGGTGATCATGCCTGGCGGGCCACTGCCCAACAGTTGATGTCGGGATGTTGTATATATGATAATCGGCGCGAGAACTATTTATTGCGCGATTCAGGATTTGTAGTTACTCCGTGTAGTGCCTTACTTCGTAGTTCAGTGTGTGTCTTCGGTAGATGGCGCTGTAGTAGGTTATTGTTGTGTTATATGTGGAAGTCGCCACACTACCCAGGGAACAACTTGAAACAAACCTTTATTTTAAAAGAAAAGAAAAAAACTACAGGCCCTACCTAGGTTTGCGGCGGGGGGCGACTAAAACCACACGGTGTGCCACTCTGCACCTGAGATTAGAGAACTGCTGTTATCAACACATCCGGACCCGATTTGAAACCAATCCATCTGGCCTGTGTGGTATAGTAAGCCAAACCTTCCTTGCTAAGGTTATGGCCTATGTCCAGCAGTGGCAGCAGTAGACTAGTAAAGGTTTATCAAAACTGGCTATAAAATTCTAAGCTCTGGGATGTCACACCGTCTTCAAATATGTGACCATTGACGTAAAGTCCATAGGTCATTAAATTTTACTTAATTTATAAACGCCTCCAGCACGCCCTTGGGCTTGAATCTAGCAGTAACGTCATAAAATCTTATTTGAGACTAGTTGCCCCGACAGACATTTTCGTTCTTTAGTCTATAATTTGTATCGGAAAAGTGTTGTTTTACTATTTTCCTCGCAGTGTATTTATGGTTTTTCTCTCCAGAACCCCACTTGTGCCTCAACGAAAATATTAAAAAAGAAACCGAATTAGTATAGTGGTTTTCGAGGTTTTACGCTTAGCAACACATTTGCCGATTCGTTTTCATTTATATAGATTACCTAGCGAATGTAATTAATTCGTAACATATTTTCTCTCGTTTTCTTGCAACCTCACTTTCATTATTTGACAAACAATTAACTATAACACAACATAAAACTTTAGGAAACTTTTTTTTTTTTAAAAAAGTCTACTCCCGCATTAGAAATATACTTTACAAACATACATGTAACGGAAACAAAGAACACCCAGACTCAGGACAACATTTTGTGGATCACACAAAGTGATGTCCCACGTGGGATTTGAACCCACGGCACTTGGCGCAGTAGCAAGCGGCGTAGTGACCGCTTAAACCACTAGGCCAACCGTGCAACACTCAACTGAATTTCTTTAATTCTTCTTACCCAGATGAAGAGAAGCTGACCATAGACAGTTGCCTCTGTGATGCTTGTTATCGCCATGTGGATCGACGAGCCAACTGCCCGTCGTATAGGAAGCGGCCGATAGGTAAACCGCCATTGAGCGCTGGCGAACAACCCATGCAGACATCACCGACTCACAAGTGAGTACCATTTTTGTATATTTATTTATTTAGGTATACCAACAGCACACATACGATATACTTTAAAAAAAATCATATACATACAATACACAACATTCTCAACATTCAACATGACTGCCTCGGTGGCGTAGTTGTAGCGTATGCGACTGCTAAGCTTGAGGTCTCACTCGATTCCCGGGTCGGACCAAATGTTTGTATGACCTGCAAATATTTGTTTCGGAGTTTGGGTGTTTTCTATATATAATATGTATGTATTTACAAAAAAGAAGTATATAAGTATGTAAATCATATATATTAATATTTTTGGACATCTAACACACAACGCCATCTAGTCCCAAGCTAAGCAGAGCTTGTGTTATGGGTACTAGACAACTGATATGAACACATATATACTTTTTTTGTAAATACATACATATGATACATAGAAAACACCCAAACTCCGAAACAAATATTTGTAGATCACACAAACACTTGGTCCGACTCAGGATTTGAACCCGACAAGCACAGCAGTCGCATTCACTACCACTGCGCCACCGAGGCAGTTTGTATGTTTTCACAGTTCAGATACGGCTCTTTATTTTGTTAAATTATTATTGTTGATGGAACTATCACTGCCCCAGGCAGGTGGCGTTAATGGCTGCGATAGTTCTTTATAACTTATACGAGAATGTCTCTCGCACTAATTGTTTTACTTTTTTTCCAACGAAGATTTATTATTAACGTCCTCAATTTTATATTTACACTTTTTATTTATTTATTTCATTGAATAGTGGGCAAACGAGCAGACGTATCACCTGATGGTAAGCGATTACCGCCGCCAATGGACACCCGCAACACCAAAGGCGTCACAAGTGCGTTGCCGACCTTTGGGGAATGGGAAAGGAGATGGGGGGAGGGGTTGGGGTATGGGCCTCCGGTATCCTCACTCACTCGGTGAAACACAGCGCAAACGCTATTTCACACCGGTTTTCTGTGAGGCCGTGGTATCACTCCGGTCGAGCCGACCCATTCATGCTGAAGTATAGCTCTCCCACGGTAGAAATACGTTTTTATACGCATTCGCGGATCACGGGTGCATTTAACGACGCCCTTCCTCTTATAGCTATGTTATTCGCTTCAAAATACCACAGTATATCTTTAGGAATCCTTGATTGACCTCCTTTTTTTCTTCAATCCCCTCCTGTACACTCAAACCGATTAAAACCGCGCGCCGTCTCGGGTACTAGATGCCGGGGAACCAAGTGTAACCTAGAAAGTAAAACCCTGAAACTTTATCGTAAAATTAAAATTAAAATTTTACGATAAAGTGTATATATAGAATTCGTCGATTTACAAAAAACGAGTCTGTAGCAATTCGTAGAACAAATCAGGCGCCTCTACGAAGTTCGGTTACCCATACAATCTATACTAATATTATAAAGAGGAAAGATTTGTACCTATTTTTGTATGTTTGTAATGAATAGGCTCAAAAACTACTGAACCGATTTTAAAAATTCTTTCACCATTCGAAAGCTACATTATCCACGAGTAACATAGGCTATATTTTATTTTGGAAAAAAATAGAGTTCCGTAAGATATTTGGGTTTTTCGGACACAAGATGTGAAAATCAACCAGAAAAGTTACTTAGGTTGCGTGGGTCAGCTATGTTTTATATACAACGTGTATTTAGTATCAGCATTGCACCCGTGCGAAGCCGGGGCGGGTCGCTAGTTACATATATATTTGGTGATCAACTGGTTTTCGAATCTTGTGGTAACCACAAGTTTCGAATACTGGTCAACAATTGTTGCCGATTAATCTAAAAACTCATATTTAGAGTAAATCTGCAACCATTCAGCATGATGACCCACACTATACCACCCTATTGAGATACTTCTACGTCATTGGGCCTCGGGTCTCGCACTCACCAACAGATTTAATTCTGTCATTTTATTGTTAATTTTACAAAACTTTTTAGGTTCATCACCATCTAATAATAAAACGCTAAGCTGATAAGAAAACAACTACATTTAGCCATTTTCCAAAATATATTTGAGGCCGACGCATTGAGTTTCTGCCATTCTTCGCTATCACTAGTAGGAGGCAAACGAGCAGACGTATCGCCTGATGGTAAGCGATTACCGCCGCCAATGAACACTCGCAACACTAGAGGCGTTCCAAGTGCGTTGCCGGCTTTTGGGGCATGGGGAGAGGATATAGGGGGAGGGGTTGGGATATGGGCCTCTGGTATCCTCACTCACTCGGTGAAACACAGCGCAAGCAGTGTTTCCGAAGCGTGGCTCTCCCACGGTATAGTCTTTTCTAGTCATAGCGTCTTTTATGCGGTCTCATGCATCTGATGCCAACTCGCCTTTGCTATTACTATTCATGTTGTTGACTTCCTCTGTGGCACAGTGGTAGCGTATGCGCCTGCTAAGTTTGAGTTCTCTGGTTCAATTCCCGGGTCGAATCAAATGTTTATATGATTTGCAAACAGTTGTTCGGTGTATAATATGTATTTACAAAAAAGTGTAAATATATTTTTAAATCAGTTGTCTAGTACCCATAGTGGAAGCTCTACTTAGTTTGGGTGTATGAAGTTGTGTGTTAGATGTCTGAAATATTTATTTATTCATTTTTTTTATCGTTATAGTAACCAATCAGAAAAGCCTCCAAGTCCACCCTTAGACGAAGACAGCGAGGAAGAACCTCAAACGTCGGGCACCACAAACCGTGTGTCACTCTGTCACACTGAGGGTTGCGCCGTAGTCGCAGACCACTCTATTCGACGGAAGTGGCTTATTAAGCTGAGATCAAGTGTCAACAAACTGGTAAGAATTTGGCTCTTAAATACGTGCTGTTTATAATTTGCTAGCGATCCGCGATCCTAACTTCGCACGCTAGTATGCATGTATTACCTACACATATAAACCATCCTTTAAAACCAATCTATCTATTGCTAAAAATTGCATTTAAACCCGTTGAGAATTTTAAAAGTTTTAAGCGAACAGGCAATTGAAGCGACTTCGTTATATATTATGTAAATTTGTGCCTATATTGACTTTAGGTATTTACTGCTTTTTATGTAGGTATATACTTAAATTTTCCGTGATTGTATTTTCTAGATTTAATTTGCGAGTAAGTAACGCACCTATAATATGATTAAAGGCGTCAGACATTCAACGAGTTCGGCCTAAACCCTTACTTTGATCTATTGCGATTTTAACTAACATTTAATGTTGTTGTAAATAAAAACAAGCTCGTTGCAACGTATTAGCTTTACTAAAAGAATGCATTATGTTTGACAATAATAAGACCAAACATTTGGTCCTTCGAACCAGATATACCTATACATGAGTATATGCCAGTCCCTTTAGCCAAGTGTTTTTTGCGTCGATTCTCTTTCTACAATCGCTAAAGCCTCTATACTCTTGTATTATTGGCTAATATTTTGTTTTGTTCACCTGATAGCTTTGAGAGACCATTACCATACATTTGTTAGTTTTCTAATATTCTATATTAGTTGTCTAATACCCATAGTACAAGTTCTGCTTAGTTTGGGACTAGATGGTGTTGTGTTTTAGATGTCTGAAATATTTATTATTTAGTGCATTTTTTGGAACGAAGTTCCTTATCGCGCGTTGTGAAAGGGGGCTAGACGGAAAAAATTCATACGAAAAAGTTGTCACGACACTTTTTGCTATTTTAAATTATATTTGTTATTAGTTTATTTTTCATTGCTTGATTCACTATTTTTGTTATGAGAACGAAGTCTTAATATTTTTTTATTAAAAAAATATTGTTTTGTTATTATTTTTTAAAGAATTGGTGAAAAACATTTTTCAATTTTATATATAGCGCCATCTTTAGAATAGAAACTGAACTTACATTTACGTGTTATAGTTGTCGTTGCCAGTAGTTTAATATTAATAATATAGATGTCGCTGTAAATTAATGATTAAAATTATGTATTTGATATAAATACAAAATATATCAATAAATAAGTTTAGCAGTGAACTGCGATAGGCTGGTAACGACACGTTTTGCTACAGTAAGCTATTGTAAGCCGTGCGGCGTGCGCATGTTTCTCTGTCTGTCTCTCTATTTCTCTTATAGAAAGCAAGCCAGATATTTTCGTTTCGTCTTTCTATTTCGAACTTCGTTCCATCCGGGTGTCCCTTGACACCTCTCAAGTTTTTTCATAAACGTTAATATATTGATGTTTGTAGTATGTAACTTGGTTTTAGCAGATTTTACGTGTTTACGTATTTTGGGAATACAGTACCTTGTTGACACCTTAGTTAAATTAGTTACTCTTTATCATCTGTCAAAATGATAACTTTGTATGAAAAATGTACTAAATACACACTTATGACGTCACTTTTTTAGACTATTCAATCGAGCAATACATTTCAATGTTAACTTGAGTTGAGCTATAATAATTATATTGCCCGACATGTTTTGTAATATTTGTTTTAATGTAGAAGACATCTGTATTTATTAACGATACGATTTTGTTTGCTAGTTGAAACTGAAGTACGACTACCCGGGTCTGCACACGATCCCGCTATGTGCAGAGCATTACCGTTGCCTCACTCCACTCATGGCGTGTGTGCTCTGTCGCAGGAGACTCACCAAACATCACAACGTTCACTTTATACACCATGTAAGTACATCTAAACCAGACATCAGTCTTTCAACAATTTTCATGAAATTTTGTATGCTGGGAGTTTCAGGTTGGAGGGCGGAGGGGGGGAAGGTTTTTACCAAAAACAAATATCGACCAAAACTTGTTCATCCAGATACTAACCTTACATATAGAATTCTAAGCTTAAGCAATAATTGTTATCGAGGTCTAATGTGTTATATTTTCTTTGATTTTGTAATAAAATTATTTTACAAGTTTATCAGAAGTAACACGTCAAATGATTTATCAACGATTAGACAGCTGAATCCATTTTGTAAAATTATGTATTATTACTTTTATAAATGTATCCTTTTTTCGCAACCATTTTGAATTATTTGGAGTTTTACTCTTTGAGAAACTAATCTCATATTTATTTCGCGGTATGAAAATGTTATGAAGAGTTAAACCAATCGTTAACTAAAACTGAAGGTTACGTTACAGCGCTTTGTCACAAGTTATCTATCTGCGATTGCTAAGCTTGAGGTCTCGGGTTCGATTTCCGGGTCGGATCAAATGTTTGTATGATCTGCAAATATTTGTTTCGAAGTTTGGGTATTTTCTATGTATAATATGTACGTATTTACAAAAAAAAAGTATATAAGTATTTATATCACTTGTCTAGTACCCTTAACACAAGCTCTGCTTAGCTTGGGACTAGATGGCGTTGTGTGTTATAGATGTCCAGAATATTTATTTATCTCACAAGCTACTAAAACAAACACGATTATTATTTATAGCGATTTTCTTCGACCAAAATGACGTAAGCGCCGTTACTTTCAAGTGTATACGAGATGTTCAGCTGTACGAGCTTTTGTAAGTTGCGCATTTATACTACGTAAATGCGCAACTTACAAAAGCTTGTGGCACCACTTGCCGTAAAGTACAGTCGTGTGTCGGAGCTGACACTTATTGTATATTGTTTACCCACGAATGTCGCATATACGTAGTAACGCGTAGAGGTATTCGCTAAAGTAAGATGTGTCGTGGTGTTGTTCCCAGGGCTACATGGAGCTGAACCCGCTGCTGCAGCGCGCGCGCATCCCGGTGCAGTTCAGCGCGCGGCCCGTGCTGTGCAAGGCGTGCCGCTACTACTGCACGCTGCTGCAGCGCCCGCACGACAACCAGCCCTTCGCGCACGCGCACCGCCTCAAGTGAGCACGCACTCACACACTCATCACACACTCGTTACTCACTCACTCATCACCCACACACTCATTTCACACACTTATCACCCGTTTACTCACTCATTATCCACTTACTTACAACCAATTCACTCATTCATTTACTTCTTACTCGTCACCCACTCGCTCACCTAACCTCTTACAGTGAATCGGAATACCTTTGAAAAATTATCACTATATTTAAACAAACCTTTATTGTATTAAATATTTACAAGACAATGAAGTTTACTGTATCTGTATTCTCAGGCTTGTTTTAATACTCTCTGTTGCGTCCATCTACTCGGTCATTGACTCACTAATAATTCTATCACTCACTCACTCATGCGCTCACTCACTCACTCACTCATCTATTGTATGTATGCCTATGTAAACCCAGATCAAAATTGTCTCGCACAAAGCTTCTATTATGTTGAATATTGTCTAATGTTTTTTTTTTTAATATTTTCCTTTTATAGTTTTTACGATATTGATAACCGTATTACACTAAAGCGTTTTTATTAATTATCAACTGCTATGTATCTATTTCATTGAATTACACTATTGCATTAAATAAATACACCTACAGTAATAATTATTTGAGAATCAATAAATTAAATGATACTTTTTAATTTCAGGCTGCTTCAAGCTTACAATGTAGAAGTACAGCCTTCATCAGAGAACGAAACAGAAGAACAATCAACGGAAGACGGCAAAATAAAGAAGAAGCCGAGACCTAAATCTAAACAACCTAGCTTAGAACCGGACAACAGTGAGTCTTCAGAGAGAACCAGCGAAAGCACTCCAGAGAAAGACAAACAGAAAGACCACGAAAGTGATAGAGAAACGCCCCTAGAAGAAGATATTGAGAGTCTCATATCCTCTAACAAAATCTTAGTTCCAAGTGCTACGAAATCTGGCGAGTCCAATACACATAGTGATGGCTCTGAAACAGAAGCTATCATGGAAATGGACGCACCTATCCTACCTATTGACAAACAAACTGAACTACAGTACCTTCTACAGAAGCAAAACAATCCAGCTCAGTTCCTACCGATACCTAACCTCACACAGAAGCAAAGGAATATACTTAAACTACAAAATATAACTGGAATACAAAAACACGGACAACAACACAGAATAAACGACAAAAATGCCAAAAGGATACATAAAATTGGGCATTTAATTACACAGAAGGAGAAGCAAAGGAAGGACGAAGTTTCAGAAGAAGTTATAAAGGATAGTCTACCTATATTCAAAAATATATCTTTAAATGAAGAATGTACTATAGAATCAATACCGAACAAGAGACCTGCCGACATTAATACGCTTAAAAACAAATGGCAAATGTCAGAAAGCTTCACTCAAGTCAAGAAGAATTTAAGTGAACTTTCAAAGAATAAGGACCCGAAAAAGAATTCGGAAGTGAAATATTCAAATCCTGTCAAGAGATTGGAGACAAATCCGTCTATATCGGTCCGGGAATTGTTCCCTGGAGAAGAAGAAATGAACTTACAGTGTAATATTGAGTTCAATAATGTAAAAGGCGTGACCCCACACGGCTGGGAAAAGTGTAACACGATGATTCAGTACGATGGCGAGACTAAGAAACTCTGGAGTGAGTTACAAAGGCCTTACGGAAACCAGTCCTCATTCCTCAGGCATCTGGTTCTTCTAGAGAAATTCTTCAGAAATGGAGATCTAGTGCTATCACATAACGCCACTCCTCACGCAGCTACATACAGTGATTCAGCACAGAATAGGTTGCGGGCATACGACAACACCGTCAGTGAAACGCCCAAACGTAGCGAGCAACCTATAAGTCTCATAGAGTTCAGAAAGAAACCATCAACGAATGGTAAAAGTTTACTCAAATCCAATCAGAACGACTCTTCTGATAAAGAGACCAAGAAGTTTATGCCACCGCCTGGAACCTTACCAAAGACAAAAACTAAAAGTGACAAGTCTAAATCTAAACCCTTGCCGCCGGAGTTGATAGCTATCAACACTCCCAATGCTCAGGGTCGAAAGGCTATACAAAATGTCCTGCACAATATTCAGCAGTTAGTGAAAGGAGTGTCAGCTTCAGATCCGACAGAGATCGCGGCAGCTCCCCTCCCCTCAACAGTCGTGACCACCAAGCTGGACACGCCTCCCCCACCACAGAAGGAGAAGAAGGAAACGCCGAAGAAGGACGAAACTCCTAAAAAGACCAAAACTACAAGTAAACCTTGGCGGCCGACACTTATGCCTATTACTCCGGTAAGTAGGAATATTTTTTTTATATTACCTTTTTCTTTCTGTTCTCTGCAAATTAAAAGAGAGTTACAACTTATAGCCTTTTAATACAGATAAATAAACTAAGAATTATATTTTAATTGGAGATAGTCCTATTCAACCAGGTTCCACTTTTATAATACACGAGCTGGACCCCGCGTTGCTACCTGCGGTACGACAATAACCGTAGGCAACGCCGATAGCTATGTCTTAATAAATTGTAGCCTATGTGTTATTCTGATATATAAGCTATATTATTGTAAAGTTTTATCAGTAGTTTTTGCGTTAATGAGTAACAAACATCCATCCACCCATACCTACTTACAAACTTTTGCTTTTATAATATGGGTAGGACTTATATCACATATACGAACGAAATTAGTTATACGATTATCATAATTAAAATAAAACTATTTAAGTTAGAAAGAGCGCCATTAGGTTTATATCCAAATCCTGATACCAATTCGTCTAGTCTCGAATGGACTTATATGTCTTATATAAGGCCGGCAACGCACTTGTAACGCCTCTGGTGTTGCGGGTGTCCATGGGCGGAGGTAATCGCTTACCATGAGACGATACGTCTGCTCGTTTGCCCCCTATATAATCAAAATAAAAAGGGCATTAGGATTGACCTAAAATTTTTTTCGCAGGAAAACCTGGCCAAAATAGCCCGAGAGCCGACCCAAGTAGCAGTCGACGGGCGGACTCTTCCCAGCCTCGTCCAGGTTATGTCAGCCGGGCAACGGTTCCACATCACTCTTCAAGATTACAACAAAATGTGCATCATGAGGCGGGAAAAGTTGCAGCAATTACAAGACGGAGAAAAGACTAAAAGACAATCCACCGAGGAGACTACTGTAGTTACGGAAATACAACCGTCCACCATGCTCGGCAACGGTGGCACGGTCGTCCAAAACATATCCGCGGAAGAGAAACAAGACAAGAAAGATATTCCTGAACTCGGACAAATCGGAGCCAACGCAGCCACCATACTGAAGAACGTCGGGCTCAAGAATATAACCATAGCGCCTATCCCGCAGAAGACGGCCACGATTACGTCACAGACCGTGGCTTCACCGGTCGTGACGTCACCGTCCCTCCTGGTGACGAGTACGCCGATCAAGATTCCCCAACTTGGCCCTGCAGTGTCCATAGTGAGCGAGACTGTGATGTCCCCGCCTGTGATGACATCACATATGATAATGCCCAAGATACCCAAGTCGCTGACGGTCATCCCGCAGACGGTGATGGCCACGGGGCAGGTGAGCAGTCCGTCAGGGCCGAGCTCAGCGCTGGACAACCCGCGTCCATAACGAAGCCTGATATTCGTGGTGATATAGCGACGGCCCGAGGGCAATGCTCACCATGATTGACTTTTGCAACAAGCACCCGAAAGCCTTAATAATTCTACTGTGTATATAAACTTAGTGTAGTGTCGGACAATGTGCTGTGAAATGACATGAAGTGTTGAATATATTATACTCTAAAGATTTACTTTCTTTTTGTTTGTGCAAATGATGCGACGGTTTGTGCTGACGATCCTGTGTGCTGGTAGTTCAACTATGTGATACATATTGTTATATAGGTTGTTGTCACAGAGCTAAGTTGCTCTATGTTCAATTTAAAAAGCTATAGACAATGATAACACCTATACCTATTGGTGTAAATTATACTATGTTAGACGATAGATAACATGTTTTTCCATGAGTTTTGTTTTCTAAAATGTTAATACTGCAAAACATTTAAAAAGAGCTTTCCATTTCAAGAAAATCTGCTAAATTTGTTGAAATAAAAATTTTACACAAGTTAGAATAAGGTGTCAATTAAACAAGCAAATTAAAAAATCTTTACTATCACACAGAGGGTTCTATATATGTTTATCTAACTATGATCAGCATTCAAACTCAAACTGGCAGACTTAAATTCAAAGAAATTGAAATAGATATTCTCAGATACAAACTTAACATGAAAAATTAGTTCTGTGGCAACATCTAGAATCCTTTGTAGCTCATTGTAGCTTGTTAAGCTTGAGAGGCCTGTCTTAGTTCTTATATATAGTGGCTATTCAATATTCGACATGTGGCAGGTATTTGACAGGTAAATGAAGTTAGTCCCCTGTTGAACTGCAAATGAATTCTACTAAAACAAAGCCTGACTATTTCCCTACGCCAAACATTCAAAATTCTCTAGTCAGGGAAAAAATACGCATTTATAATTTATTTATTTCATTTTACCGCTTGATGTGGTGTGTGTTAGTGTCATGTATGTGACTTCATTGCCTCGTATCATTCGCATAAAGTAGAATTATATGTATAGTAATGTATAGCGTTACTTTGTAAGGATATCATTCGAAGCATATTTTTCCAACTGTTAATTATATTTAAGATGCATTAAAACTCATTACAACTAAAATCCCATTTAGGCTAAAGAACAGGAGTTAATAAAACACAAATTACAATTATATCGTTTTAATATTGATTTTAACGTAGAGGGCATTTATATTTGGATATATCAAAAAAATAGTTTGAAATTGAAGTACAATAATAATAATAATTTAAAACTAGAGTAATGGTTTATTGATAAATGCGTTTTATTGACAGGTTTCTGCTAACGTACAAATCTGTCAATGAAATGTCAATTAAAGACAGTTTCATGAAGACAAGTCAAGATGTATATTGGTTATTGAAAAAAGCGACGTAGATAATTTATTCATAATCGCCGTAAGACGCCTCAAATCATATAATTATAGGTAAAGTTTAACTTAGATAAAAAATATTCACTTACACGAGAGCATATTTATATTTTCTATACGATTTAAGTAAAAATAAGTGTATTTAACTATAAACAAACATTAATTTATACCCATAGTTTCCAATCTATCCTAATTATAAATGTCCCTACAGTAAAGTATAATAAAATAAAATAAAAAAAAAACATAAAAAGTGATTAAATTTGTGCCTCACAAAAATATAAATGTGTAAAACATGTACATAGTTGTATTCAAATCACGAGCAAATGGTTAGTTCAGACACGTTTTTATAAGATAGACTTATATCGTCGAGTGACCTGTATGCTTGTCCGTATAGATAAATAAAAAATATATTTTTTTAACTTGCTACACTAATTGTTTAAAGTTAAAATGCTATAATTTAAACAGATGTCTGCTAACGACATCTATTGCCGTCCTGTGCAAAATACCTAAAGTGAGAATGTTTTAATCAATTTTTTTGGGCGTTCGAACCTTGACAATTTAAAAGTATATTTAATCTCTTATGTCAGTAGAGGTCGAAAGTACGCTTAAAGTTTTGATAAAAAAAGGTGGTTAGTAGGAAATAGGCCTTCTTAAATTTATAGCACCTCAAACTATAGTATATAAGGTAGATTTTAGATTTATAACCTGGATAGGAAAATAAATGTTGATTGTTTGGGATACCCACAAAAGATGTTGAAATTCCTTTAAAGAAAAGTTCCTTTATGCAACATGTCAAGTCAACGTTCATGTTTGCAAAAATTATTTGTTACATTGGAATAACTACATATCAATTGATTAAATTCATTACGGAATATGTATACATTTTTTTCTTTATGCACGTTTTGACTTTTGGTCAAACATTACTTCCCGAAAGCAAACTGTAGCTAAAATCGACAAAGAAAAATGAACTGTAACGCTAAAACATTCGTTACAGATTGTGGAGAATCAAAAACTAACTTTCACAAGCTCTGGTAGTGTCAAAATCGCGAAATAAAATATAAATTCTGATTGTTTTAAACAAGATCAAACACAAAAATAGTTCAAAAATAAATTTATCAATACCAATTAAATACCAATAAATTAATCAAAAATTAATTCTTATGTTGCTTAAATTAGAGTACTATTTCGATTATGCACTATGAAAACAAGTTACGAATACGTAACTATAGCTACCAAGTACTAGTTCTTATAATAATAATTGATGCATTAATCTTAATTCCCCATTCTTTCTTCATTGTCTAGTTTTCACTCATTCGAGTTAAATTCCATAACATTTCTTTTGAACCGTGAAGTTTGGATCCTCTTCATCCATAATGCTTTCATCTCTTAAATTGTTATAGTTAAACACATACCTTGTTATATTCTGTCCAGGTTATATAAAAAAGCAATAATTATACAGAATCTGTAATTGTTTTAGAAATTGTTGTTACGCAAAACCCCATGTTAAATCTATATAGGCAAGCATACAGGCGTATGTTAAAACATGATAATTATATATATATCTATATTGTTGAAACTTAGCAGTTTTATTTGGTCCAATGGTGTAGCTAGGTCCAATGTTAGTGATGTACATTGAAATTTAAAGTTTTGTACGGCGAAACTTAGAACGGTAATGCTCATGAAATATGTACAGTTTCTGAAAAAGAAAATATAAATGCTATCGGTTATATAACTGTGATTTGATTGTTTTTATATACCCATACTAATGCCTGAACAAAGAGTATGGATTGACGAATAACGCAATATTTATTGTTAAGTAGCTAATTGTTCCCTTATTGTTTTTTATAGATCAATTTTAATGCAACTTCGCCGCATCTATTGCGTAGCGAGTTTTGTTTCAAGCAACCTGATAATAATATTAGCGTAATAGTTTCTGTTATATTAAAATTGTTAAGTTGTAAAGCGTTCATCGCATATAAATGAAATGTGCGTAAACGCGTAGAAGAATGTCATTCGAAATTAGTTCAGACGTTCCAAATAACCGAAAACTATAACTGCTCTACGCGACATATAAATACGTAACGAGAAAACTTTAGTTAATACAATACAAGCATTCTGTCTGACACGTTCACACAATGTTTCCTAGTCTTCCAAATACTACATTATTAATTAATGTCAATCAGTATATTCTTCGATTTGAGACCTAATAAAACAATCGCATTTTTTAAACATTTCGAACACAGATGTCGCTAGTTAGGCAGAAGTCAAATCGGACTTCGATATTGATAATTTTAGTAGTCCAAATGCTAATCGAATATATATAATGTTTATTTGATTTATTTTTAATATTTACCTAAAGATTATTATTATACTGCATGCTTAAAACGAACTTAGTATTAATGAAGTAGGTGCTTCGCACGCGCCACTACGATGATCTTTTTAGACATCTGTGTTTATTGTTGTTAGTTTATTCGTGATTTTCAGAAACTGTACGTCTAAAAAATAAACGTTCTATCGCCTAACTCTTGATATATTATGTTAAATTTAGTGTTTTTTTGGAAGTTTCCCGCTGTTGTTCGTATTGATTTTATATGAGTATTGAACAAATTGTAAGCCCTATCATAGTCCGGATGTTTAGTTTCTTCCAAAGATAGTGCGATAGTTCACAATATTACTATTATGTTTAGTTATTATTTTGTTCGGCGCTCCAAAGCGCCTGAGGTATGAATTGTCTAATAAACATATCTTATCTCTCGAATGCTTGTTTATTTTAATTATTTTTACGTTTTTAACCTTCGTATTTGAAAATTAAGAGAAGAAACTGTTTGCCGCTGTTACTTTTGATAACAGATGGCGCTGTATAGGTATATAACGTGTGGGTATGCAATGATTCGATTATTTAAATTTTTTTACCTTATTATTACAAAACATCCACAGTTCAACTTATTAATTATATTAACGAATATTGTTTACACCTAAATGAAGACAGTTATCGGTACCATTACAATGTGCAGCAAGGACAAGGTAGGTACTTTGTTGGCGTACCTAGGTACTATTTTGGTTGTTTAATTGAAGATATATCTGTTACCGGCAGTCTGTATAATCCGGTATTTTATAAAATACTTAGAAAATGTAAACAATACCTAAAACAGGTAATTTATTTATTTTCTTTACCTAGGTATTCTTTACAATACACAGCCGGTAATGTGCGACGGGAACAAGTAAAAAACAATCCACTCAAATTGCACTGCACAGTTGGCCTGATGATGATGGTTTATTGTATATTCCTAATGCGGGAGTCGTCTTTTGAAAACAAAACAAAAACTCAACTAATCCAAATGATTCAAGAACAACAGAGTGGATCTGGGATGATCACTGTTCTAACCTAATCTAAATCTTTATAATTCTAAATACAATTGATTTTAAGCAAACAACACGTTTCTAGGTAGGAGTACGTACCTAGGTAGTAACATAAAATAAATATATACAGACCTAAATCTATTTATTTTACACATTGCCGGTCAGTAGGTATTCTATACAATCCCTAAGGATTACATAAAATATTTAAGCAAAGTATGACAATAATATTTAAAACATTGCCTGGACTGGCTAAGTATTTTATAGAATACCTGAAGTATACAGATTGCCGGATGTATCTACTGTTAAAACTGTTATGTTGAAATAATTATATTCAGGACCTACTAGGTACCTACATAATCTAACTGCGACTTTCAAGCTCTTTCTTCTTAGAGTGTTTGGAGACACCTTTTGTTCTTTTCCATTTCATTCTTCTGTTTTGAAACCACACTTTTACCTGAAATTAGATTATAGACATCTGAATATACGAATTTAGTAGTCTACTGATTTTTTGCTTTTTTAAATCAGGTATCAATTTGAAGTGTTTATAACATGGCAAATCAATTAATATGCATCGCAAAACCTTTATACTATGTATGGGATGATGTTCTCCTAGCCGATTACGCCCACGGCGGCCAGTCTCAACGGAGACCAACCAACTACGCAGGAGATATTATAGTGCACATGTGTGTGCGCAAACACAGGAGCACTCTCTGTTCCCTCTCTCTCATAATCCGACGGGACGGTTAACCGACACGACCAGTGGGGAGATCAGGTGCAGGACCGACAGATTTACGTGCTCTCCGAGGCATGGGGGTTCAGACCCCAACTTCCAAACGCCGAGCTATTATTACGTATTTCTAAGATCAGAAAAACTCAGTAAGACTTTTGGTCCGACCCGGAATTCGAACCCGGGACCCTTGACTGGCAGTCGCATACGTCAACCGCCAGACCAATGAGGTCTAGCGGATGCTTTGGTCTTTCGAACCAGAAGAAGTATGGATGTACTTCTGGTTCGAAAGACCAAAGCAGTGTAAAAAATCACACTTAAGTGGAATTACCGGTAAGACTAAGGAGCAAACTATACTGGACAACAGCATTGCCATAAACAAGGAGACGCTTATATCCAGCCCGTGAACTAAAATATTTAAATGATGGTTTAATACCTGTCTCTCAGTGAGGTGCAGGGCCACAGCAATCTCGTATCTCCTCAGGCGAGTGAGGTAGTTAGCCCGAGCGAACTCTGTTTCCAAACTGCTTATCTGGGTTTTCGTAAACGCTGTACGCTCCTTTCGTCCACAAGAACGTGACTCTGCAAATAACATTGCAGATTAACTGTTACGTGTAAGTATTTTATGTTTCATTCATTACTCGACTGCGTCTGCGACTGCAAAGAGGGTTATCTGTTTCAAGTAAATATACTTAGGTTATTTGGCTTGTATGTAACCTAAAAGTCTAAATGACTTGAATGTGTCGTCAGATTTGTCTTAACGTCTAGTACGATAACACTGACGACTGGCGACTGAGTACCTCAAACCTGGTTAAGTCATTTTTTTAAAATAGTTTATGCGTATGGAGGGTAGAGATAAGGAGTATCATCTGTGTACATGAAAAGTGTCCGTTGAAATGCATTAAATTAGGGTGGCGCCACATTAGCATCAGAGTAAACTTCTTAAAATCAATACACACACTTTTTCATAAAATTGAATGATAAAAAATCAATAAACGTACTATTCACAGTTCAGAAAATAAAATATATTTACTACATTATTTTGTAATACGCAAGTAGTGACAATAATGTTAAATTTTTTAACTCGGCGTACTTCAATTCGTTCACAATTGCTACATTCATACCATACCCTGTGTCTACACCAGCGCCATTCTGGAAGGTTTTTGAACTGTTATTTACAGCTTATGCTGGACACTTTTTTCAATTTTCTACCATATGAGATAACACTCCTTATCTCTACCCTCCATATTTATGCGGCAAACGAGCAGACGTATCGCCTGATAGTAAGCGATTGCCGTCACCCATGGACACGTCATCATGCAACACCAGAGGCGTTACAAGTGCGTTGCCGGCCTTTTGAAACTGAGTACGCTCATTTCTTCATTATTTATTAGGAATATACATAACATAAGTATAAAAAAATATAATTTTCACGTAGTCGAGTTCTTTGTTTTTCAATTATTTAGTTGTTGATTAATTGTTTACAATCTCTTCTAATTTAAAAAAGTCCTGAAAAATGTTTCCAAACGATGTTTAAGTGCCAAAATACAGATAGTTTTTCTTTATGATCTCAGGCATTCTTATTAAAGACGAGTGTATTTTAGTTACATATATTACGTGACCTAACATTCTTGTGTTAAAGGACATGTTTTGAGAAGACGAAGAATCTTTTGAACTAATTGAAACACAGAATCAAGTACAGCGACTTGCAACTGGCCGAATAAAATTTCATAACGAATTTAAAATTTCATCTCAGGAAACCCTAGGTACCTACTATCTATGCTAGCTGCTACCTACATCCGCTGTCTAGCTAATGTTTGCCACATGCTGCGCGGCGCCGGCGCTGGCTGGCTATTGTTTACTATTTATACCCTCTTGTTTGTGTCCTGAGCAGTCGTAAATGGCAGATTTCCACTCATAAAACTTCGAGGTGAGATGGGAATATCAGTACGAAAATTTATAATAATGTACCTATGTATGTTTTACACATTAAGATATTAAGAGAGAAATACATTCCTACAAGAAAGGCTGCTAGGGATTACTTGTATCACAATGAAATACTGACTGTATTAAAATAAGATTTTACTTAATTTTGCAGTGGTTTAAATGGTGACCTTTCCGGCTTGTGATACTGAGTGTTGTCGATTCGATCCCCACATATTTTTTTCTGTTGTTGTGAGTCTGAGTGTTCTTGTGTCCGTCATCCACATTAGGAATAAACATCCTGTGTCGTGGGGGACTTTACAAACATACATGACACGGACACAAAGAACATCCAGACTCGGGACAATAATTCGTGGATCACACAAAGTGTTGTACCGCGTGGGATTTGAACCCAAGACACTTGGCGCAGTAGCAAGCGGCATGGCGACCGCTTAAACCACTCGGCCAACCGTGCAGTTGGTTATTCGACAGAGTATGATATTCGTAGCGCGATAGTTGTCTTTTAAAAAAACAAGATGAGGAGACCAACTTTGTTAACAATAATATGAGATACTTCTTTAAGCTGTTACAATTCTACTTAGAAGTTAACATATCTTGCTAAGTTGACATGCAAACTACTAACTGGTTGACATTTCTCGTGAAATTTTTTTAATGGCTAAGTATTATTACGTATCTGAATTGAATGCTACAAGACAACTGTTTTCTTAATCACTACATAGTATAAAACAAAGTCGCTTCCCGCTGTCTGTCTGTCCGTATAAATGCTTAGATCTTTAAAACTAAGCAAGGGATTTTGATGAGATTTTCTTTAATAGACAGATTTATTCAAAAGGAAGGTTTATGTGTATAATAATAAAAAAGGGATTTTTATATATGTATAATATGGTAAAAAAACACTGATAATTTTCGAGCATAATGCGTCGTAAATAAACACATTTTGCGCTTACATTGCAAATGCTGGCTGAAACCTACGTGATAGATGAAAATAATGTACTACAGTACACCTTAAAAAGGTCTACAATAAAGTCCGGGATAGTATATGTCTATCTCTTAGGTATAACCTACAATAACCATTTTTATTCCTTTCCTTTTACGAGAAATAATGACTTATTTACGTAGAGATTTTAAGCAATAAATATAAACATTGTGCATTTCATATAGATCAATATGGCTCGTTACAGTATGTAATTTAAATGAATATATTCGAAGATATTACAGATTTAAAATGCGCGAATCGTGTCGTCGGTTGGTGTGTGATTTATAAAAAAACTTGTTTGATAGGATATAAATATATAAATACTTATTACTAAAGTAAACACGCACAAAATATTTACAAAAGACGTAATTTTCAAGATACTTTACTTTATTTCTGGTTTTTGTGTTTCCTAAGAGTAGACTTAACTTAATATAAGCAAAATATTAATTCATAAGTACATATACAATTAGAACTAAGTATTTATTATGTCTTACTATCAAATTAGAATTTTTAATCTCATTATTAAGTATGTTGACCATATTTTTTCCGTGGGAGAGCCACGCTTCGGCATGAATGGGCCGGCTTGATCGGAGTAATACCACGGTCTCCCAGAAAACCGGTGTGAAATAGCGCTTGCGCTATGTTTCACCGAGTAAGTGAGGATACCGGAGGCCCATACCCCAACCCCTCCCCCCATCCCCCAAAGGTCGGCAACGCACTTGTGACGCTTTTGGTGTTGCGGGTGTCAATGGGCGGCGGTAATCGCTTACCATCAGGTGATGCGTCTGCTCCTTTGCCCCCTATTCAATAAAAAAAAAAATCTAATTAGTGATCTGCCTGATCTAGGTAAGACCTGCGTTTCAGGCAAATCAAGATAACGTATTACTTCTTAACTTTTCACCCAGTGGTGCTACTTTCAGACTCATTGACCTTGTCCATTCGAGTCACACCACACATCCATCTCAGCATTGGCATTTCAGCTAAGTTCAGGCGTCACTCATAGTATTTTAGTTATCATGTCAGATATTAACTTAGGTTTCTTAGAACATAAATCTATATAAATGCAACTCAATACTAAAACTAATATTCTTTACTATCATTATATTTTAAACACAAAACAATTCACTCACCTTCTTCTCCAAAACTCCTACCCTGTTCCTCCGTCTCTTCCTTCACAACAACATGATTTTCCCACTCCCCCCACTCCCATTCAGAAGCTTCTCTTGCCTCACAAAGCCCTCTTTCAACTTCTCTATACTCGTAGAAGAAAGGCAGATATCCTGGGTGGAAGAATTCTTGACTGCTTTCCTGATTCAAAATGGGTTCAAACTGTTCATGATGTGATGTATCCTGGTATTCACTCAAGTCTTCTGTTGGTAGAAAGTTGGTTCGAATGTTATATTCCATTATGACATAAAGTGTCCGTAATTTCGAATACACAGGGTTACACTAGCACTTCCTAAAAGGCTTCTTCTATAAAACTACCTTTTTTACTATAATACTTATTAGTAAGTAAACACGCACAAAATATTTACAAAAGACGTAACTTTCAATAGTAATCTTAAACTGACACGTCTGCTCTGTACAACGTTTCAGCGCAATGGTACTGAAGTTTTCAGTCGTGTTGCGTACGCGCATTCTGGGCGGAGCTTAAGCATTGGGCGGGGGCTGAATTCGTTAAAAAGATACTTCTCATTCGTCATTAGTTAAATTTTTTTACCCGACTGAGTTGAAATCAAAAGGAAGGGTAATAGTTTAGGCGGTCTATGTTTGTTTGTATCTACCGTAGCGTCTAAACCGATTTTATGAATGATGTGTCAATAGATTTGTAATTGGTCTGGGTGACATGGCCTATATTAATTTCATCAATACTTTTTACATTTTAACGTCGGTTTATAGTTTTTTACGCTTCTCTTGTTTAGGACTTTTGATTATTGTGACTATACACTCGTAGAAACGATAGATACCTGCCTCGCTGGCGCAGTGGTAGTGAATGCGACTGCTGTGCTTGAGGTCTCGGGTTCAAATCCTGGGTCGGACCAAATGTTTGTGTAATCTACAAATATTTGTTTCGGAGTTTGGGTGTTTTCTGTGTATAATATGTATGAACAAAAAAAAAGTGTATATGTATTCATATCAGTTGTCTAGTACCCATAACACAAGCTCTGCTTAGCTTGGGACTAGATGGAGTTGTGAGTTAGATGTCCGAAATATTTATTATTATTATTTTACAGTGCAATGTAAAGGAAGTACTAAAATTATCTTCGTACCAAAGGGAGACAAGAGTTATCTCTTTCAGTCAGTTTCAGTCATTTTTGCCAAAAATTAGGTTTCTGTCAAGTATGAATTTTATAAATATCCATAAACTTTCTTCCATAGCTTCTTATGACTTTTCAAGGTGTTGTTTTCTCATCAGAATATGTGTAAGCGACGTAGACGAGAAATATAGGTACCTAATTAATGTAAAGAAATCTGCAGAGACACATGGGCTTTAATGATTTTTTTAGCCTGGAAGCGGTTGCCTCGAAGTGATTCCATGTTGAGCGATAAGGCCGCGAATTGTACTGACCTAGCATTAAGTCATTTATTTAGTTATCTGGTGTACAATAAAGAGTTATTATTGAAGTGAAACTTCTTTAGGCGCATGACGGTATTTTTTTTAAGGATGAAACTAGTGTTGCCCAAATGCAAGAACAAGACGAGACTTAGCCAGTCTTGGTCTTGGTCTTGCGCCAATACACCTGGTCTTGGTCTTGCGCTCCCAGTCTTGGTCTTGGTCTTGGTCTTGCAGCAAGAGTCTTGCAAGTCTTGCAATTACCTATTAGTCTATTACTATTTATTAAAGTTTACTTTAAATCTTAGAAAAACGTATTAGAATTGAAACATTGTGAGCTTGAATTAACATAGACTGCCTCGGTGGCGTAGTGGTAGCGTATGCGACTGCTAAGCTTGAGGTCTCGGGTTCGATTCCCGGGTCGGACCAAATATTTGTATGACCTGCAAATATTTGTTTCGGAGTTTGGGTGTTTTCTATGTATAATATGTATGTATTTACAAAAAAAAAGTATATAAGTATTTATATCAGTTGTCTAGTACCCATAACACAAGCTCTGCTTAGCTTGGGACTAGATGGCATTGTGTGTTAGATGTCAAAAATATTTATTTATTTATTTATTATTTATTTATAGCCATAGTAAAGATCAAGCAGATTAATAAATAACTGAGGATTTGATAAGAAATTCGAAAAATCAACTGACCTATATGTCGTTTTCCATGGAAGTAACTGTTTCTTAATAAACATTTATGATTTATAAGCTTACATTTGCTAAAACATGTAAAAAACATAATAGAATAGATTATTATGACATCTACTACCTATCCTTAACATTTTTTCCTATCATAATAGTACTTGCGTGATCAGTATAATGTATTCATTTTCATTCTAAGCACTCTGAAACTTATTTATTCTTTGGAACACCTGTAGGTACTCTTAAAATTTGAAATTATTTTGCATGAGTATACCTCCGCCCTGTGGCGGCAATCAAATAGTGTCAAATGTTGTGATTTCGGCGCGGCGGCAACGATTGTTGTATGTATATGATTTCAAAAGAAGCCGCCGGCGCGTGTATCATAACCATGTACTTCCGAAAAGCGGCAAATTTCTTTGAGAAGTACTTACTTCTCAATAAAGAAGCACCAAAGGTTTTGTACTTACAAAACCTTTGATGCCGCATTATCAAAGTGCCGATGGTTAAAACATAACTATGCATGCACTCAGTTTGATTTTAATGGATATTTTTTATTCGCTATGTAGGTATGTTTATGGTATTAGTCGTAATGCACATAGGTCCAGTTTTTCATATTCTTTGATACAGTTTTTTGCGTCTCATAGAATTCCTAAGCGTACCTATACACCGAACTGTTACACCTCACTACTCCGTGAAATAGCGCTAAGTCCTAGCTGCAAGACGCAAGAGTCTTGCAGGCTTAGTCTTGTTCTTGCTCAAGTCTTACACGGTCAGTCTTGGTCTTGGTCTTGCAAAAACGCAAGAACAAGACCAAGACTGCAAGACCAAGACTGAATTTGGGCAACACTAGATGAAACGTAATAATAATAATAATATTAGCGTCACGAAGATGTGCAGCGTTCTTGTCGAAGTCTTCTTCGCGGGAGAGAGCGATTGAGACCTATTGAGAGAGAGTGAGAAATTTTAATGTAATATTCATCATCTGAGATTTTACTATATTATTTTTTAAACAATATAAAATAAATGTATTTATTTTACGTTTATTATTATTATTACGTATATTTTAAATTTGTGTTTATTTTCGACACTTTTAATATTTTAATGACGATTAAATTCCTAACATAATGTTCCTTTTTCTTTCGGATAGAAACTGATTAAGCCTTGGAAATCTAAAGTTTTAGATTTGTATAAATATAAACAAGACTTAAAAAATTGTTTGCCAAAGAAGTTTCACTTCTGATACATATGTGTAGGTACTTTGTACGCACGCACTTTTTTATTATTAAAGAAAAACTTCAATGTTTTTTATAATTTAATTAAAATCACGATTTTTAGCCTCTGCTAAGACAGAATTATTGGTTTTTTGACATACGCCTTAGATACGATATATTCTATCATGTGTCGCGGAGGTCTTTACAAACATACAACTAACGGACACAAATAACACCAAAAAAGAATTTTAAATTACTTTTCAATAATTTTTTATTCCATTTTCATATTTTATTTTTAAAATAATGTTAAACCCTTTTGAATAAAGGTCTAATTTGTAATCTAACACTTCCTATTAATAAATTAATTAACATAATTGTCTGATTTAGGTGCGACCGCGTTAGAACATGTTGTTACAGCTAAGAAAGGGCTCTCTGGGGACGGTCCCTTGATAAGCTATGGCCTTTAGTTCTCACGATGCTGCGTCCCTAGTAATTACCCCCTATTTAGTAGTGTTGATAGATTTACACGTTTTGAAAGCGTATTTGCAATTGTTTAAAATTTATCGTAGCTTTGACTTGTTAAAAAAATATTTGATGTTGTCCTAGCCGAGTTTGGTCACAGTGGCCAGTCTCAACGAAGACCAGCCAACTACGCTGATGTTGTAGTGCACAAGTGTTTGCGTAAATACAGGTGCACTCTCTGTTCCCTCAGTCTCACAATCCGGTGGTATGGTTATCCGATGGGTAGAGATCAAGCGCAGGACCGACTGCTTTACGTGCTCAATTTGATTGTTTTAATGTTTCTGTTGTTACATTAATAATAGTTCTGAAACTGTCTGTTGTTTCCAGATAAATATGACCTTCAAACATTCAAGAAAGAGCGTACTCCTTTTTAAAAGGCCGGCAACGCACTTGTGACGCCTCTCGTGTTGCGGGTGTCCATGGGCGTCCTTGTAATAGCTCACCATCAAACGATCCGTCTGCTCGTTAGCCCCTTATCCCATAAAAAAGCTAGACCGCTTTTTTATCGTGAGAGAGGCACGCTTCGGCATGCATGGGCCGGCTCGACGCTTGAAGTTAATTTTAAAATAGCTTTTCTATAATTCAAGAATTTATATAAAAGTATCGATTATAAAAACCGGATTTGTCAACCCTCCTGGCTCAGAATCTGGGTACGTCTATGTATCTATACATTGAAGTGTCTGTTTGTAATTTTAATTGAACAGCTTTTCATTAAACCCTTATGAAAGTAGGTACTTATTACAATACTTACATCAAAAAAACAATTGTTAAAATTTTCTCTATCTGTTGGTTTTATAACCTCTGAAACGGCTGAACCGATTTTGATAGGTTTTGAAAAACCGCCAAACTTAAATACTGCTGCTGGCTGCTATTCTTCAATGTCTTCTTAGAAAAATCCAATAACACTTGCGGCCAACCCGAGAATGGACATCGAGAACCCTTGATCGGCAATCGCATACGCTAATCACAACGAGTTGCAATACTATGAATCTCACGTTTTAAATTCCTAGACAAAGGCGGTAGCAGAGATATGGGAGGCAAAGATGAAACAAAGTCGGGGGTCGATCAAGCGGATGAGATATTGTTAGAAATGATTCGCGGTGAAGCGCGGGGCGGCAATCCGCCGGTAGTTCTCTATGGTTATACTACGAGTAGTAAGGAAGCAGGGAAATAGCAACAGCGCATGTTGCTACTTCCTCGCTTCCTTAATTACTTTGTATTGAGTATGTCCTTAATAACTTGCGTTAAAGTACTCCATCTATATATATAAAAATTAAACCCGTTTTCCGTTGTCACGACATAGTATGAAAACGGCTTGACCGATTTGGCTGTTTTTTTTTTGTAGTTTTCTAATACTCTGTACAAGGTTCTATTTTTTTTTTTTTTATTGTAATAGGACTTTGTCGCTTAGCGACTACATCGTCCCGTATGGACATAAAGGTTCAAAAGGTTCTTACTGAAAAAAATGTTAAGAAAATCTCTCAGAAAGATTGAAAAATATACATTTAATTTTGCATATTTTAATAAAAGCGCGTTACGAATGTCAACGTCATTCAATTTAAAACAAAAAAAATATGTGGTAATCTATAGGTCAGCTATACAATACAAAATAAAGTAGTGCATTAAATTTACGCTAAGGCGGTGCGAAGTTCGCCGGGTCAGCTAGTTATGAATAAAAATACTTATGTATCAATCAACGGCACCAATTTGGTTAATTCTTTTTTTGTTTTGAGTTTGTTATTGTCAGGTTTGTACAGAAGCAAATTAAAAAAAAAACAGGATAGTTTATACCAAATTATTTTTTTTAAATCAGTATTAAAAAAGTATTCGGCGAATCAGCTAGTATCTAAGTGATAAGATATTTTAGACAGCTTTTGTTGAAACACGTTGTCATAACTATGTTAAAAATGTACAAATATATTTTGTTTGTAGGTATTACAACCTGTGAAAAAATGATTTCATATTTTCAATAAGAGAACAAGACAATAAATCGAACCTAATTTATAATAAAATATCTTACTTTTGTGGCACGCACCCTCTGTTTTGTCAGCCGTACCTAAATCTAATGTCCACGATGATCGACATATTATGTACTTACGTTCCTTTTTACTTGCTTGTCGATGATAGCCCAAGGTTGATTCAGAAGACATTGGCTCGATTGGCCCCTTGTTATCTTTGCTTCTTTAACTAAAACAAGCCGCACCGTCGTCTACTTACCTAATTTACTTCTGATATTTTTAATATTAAAAGAAAATAAATGTCCTTTACACTGAATATAAACACTTTCTTAAATAAATATTATCCCGAATAGCTAAGACATAGGTACCTATAATTTTTACAATTCGCGTACACAAATAATTAATTAAAAAACTATAAGATAATGTTCTTATAAGATAAGGTAAGATCTTAAAATAAACAGATGTAATTACGCATTGTAATGTTTTCAAACAGCTTAGAAATGTTGCAAACTCCGAAGATATGTTTCCAACTGTCTATGTGGCGCTCTGTCAGTCGGTCCTTACTTTTATTTGTTCTTGGGGAGGAGCCGCTATAACTCATTTCATTGAATTAGCAAGAGCTCAACGATTCATACTGAAAATCAGCTTGTTTAAACCGAGACTTTTTCCTACTTCGGAACTGTATATGCTTGCTGAAGTTCTGACAGTTAGACAGCTCTACATTCTCGCAGTTATAATAAGACAACATGGAATCTTACAGTTCGACCCCAATAACCCAACACTAATGAGACGACGAGAGTATCAAGTCTGCCTAAACTTTCTAAAACGGTTTTTAGCGATAAAATTTTCTATTTCCAAGGACCACAATTATATAATGAAGCTAACAAATAACATAATATATACCGCACAACAACAAAGAATGTAAAAAGAAGGTTTTGAATTGGCTTCTTACGAATACATATGAAGAAACAGAAAAAAATCTAAATAGACACAAAGAAATTTAAAATGCGGCTGACGTATCTTGGCGCAAAATTCATTAATTAATTATGTAGGTATATAATTATATGCTTTGCCAGTTATGAATTAATGGCATCTATATTAATATTTACACTACAATTAATGTAGAACTCTTGAGTCATAGACGACCATATGAGACAGCTCGGCGTTACCAAACACAAGTAGGTACCTAATATTTTAATGGTGTACATCCATTTTCCTTCACGTCCTGTTTGAATTTAACCATTTCAGGGTTGCCCTTAAAAATATTTGTGTCATACCGGTACTTTTAGAATATCTACTTTTGTAAATTTCAAAACAAAGGTAAGCGATAGGACAAATAGAGTAGTTTATTCGTTCAATAGTCTTCGATGAAAGTGACGAAATCAAACAATTTGAAAGATATCTTTGTATGACTATTGGAGTATAGTTACTAAAATATATATTTAGTGCTATGATGGCTACGTTGAACATATCGTGTGAGATTTTGTCCTTTTTTATGGGATAGGGAGCAATACCAGATAAGTCACAAGTTTGTTGCCGGCCATTTAAAAAAGAGTACGCCCTTTCCTTAAAGTTTTAAGGTCATATTGGTCCGCGAATACTGCAGACGACAGTTCATTCCAGTTTTATTGTGCGAGGCAGGACAATGCCGGAAAGATGCGGCAGGGATTAGTTTGATCAATTCTTTGGAGCACTCCCCATAAAAAAGTAATAGAAGATGCACAGCGAGGATACATCTATATGCAGCGCCAGAGCGTCTTGAATATAAAAGAACATTATGGTTTAAAAGGAAAAAGTCGACTATAATCCTGGGCTATTATAGCTACATAAATATATATCCTGTCTTCTTCAACAAACCACTGTTGACAAATTCTATTTCCCGGTCTCTTCAAAATGAAACTAATCATAAACCTTAACCCGAAGAGTTTGCATAACTTCTTTAACTACCGCGCAGTTAACACCTTATTAAGTTGCTCCTCTAATAATTTTTTATCTACAAGTTCACAATAAGTCTGCAAATATAGCTTAGTGAAAATAGTATTCCTCTTAGTGTTTAACAGTGTATGACAGTGTAGTTGGTCAAATAATAGTGCATAATAAGGAATAATTTAGTGAAAATAATTTACATTGGGTCACTAGATACCGACTTAGTTGAATATTTGTTACTGTTCATTCCAACGCGTAAGCGACACGGATTGCATGGCGCTTGTGATCTTTTTTGTATGACATCGCTCATAACAACAGCGGCGGCATAAGGTTGGAACATTTTGTTACTTACCAACTATACTTGGAATTATTATAGCTACCTTACTACTACTTTAATAATAGTTGAGATACTTATTTACTAGCTATTACCATGGCTTCAAACGTACGTGCTTGGGGATGTTGCAATAACATTAATTCGGAGAATAATGATGGTTTTATAAGCTGTAAACGGTGCAACAAATATTATCATTTTCTATGTTTGTCTGTGCCTGAAATACCCCCGAATTCAGAGACTTTTTACAAATGGAAGTGTCCGGAATGTCTGGGATTGCAGCCAAAGACCTCAAATAAAGATTCCACTCCAATTCGGAATGTTTCTACGGCAAGAGGTAACAAGAGAATTGCATTAAACTCACCACCTGCAGCGAAACCTGTGACTAGAGAAGAGGTTCGGGATGTTGTACAGGATGTTATTAAAAGGGAATTGGCAGTAATGATGGAGCAATTGAACAGTACTATAATTACCATTCTTAATAGAGAATTAGAACCGATAAAAAATGAGGTCAGGGACATATCCGAATCTCTGGATTTTCACACCAAGGAGTTCGATAAACTTCAACAAGAGAATGAGCAATTGAAGAATAATTTCACAGTTTTAAAGAAAGAGAATGAGGAGTTGAAATCAACAATCATAGACGTCAAACAGCGACTCGGTTATCTTGAACAGCAGACTCGCTCGAACAACCTTGAGATACAATGTCTACCAGAGAATAGAAATGAGAATTTAGTCTCAATATTAAAACAGTTAGGTTCAGTGGTTGGATGTGTGTTGGAGGATAGTGATATCATGAAATGCACACGTATAGCTAAACTCCAAGCCACCAGTACGCGCCCTCGATCGGTTGTGATTCAGCTTGCGTCCCCTAGAACTCGTGATCGCCTGCTGGCTGCAGTTATCAACCACAATAAAAGGAACCCAGAGAATAAACTCAGCACATCTGATTTCGGAATGGCAGGAAACAAAAAACCAGTCTTTGTGAGTGAACATTTATCGCCGACACTTAAAGCACTTCAGGCGGCCACTAGGGTCAAGGCTAAGCAAATGGACTAAAAGTTCGTATGGGTGAAGGGCGGTAGGATATATGTAAGGAAGAACGAGAACACTGATAGCATTTTTATAAAAAAAATGGAGACACTGAGCAGGATTATTTAGTTGGACTGTAGTCTCACTTTAATTATATTATTATATTGCATGTTTCCTTTTTTATTATTACATATTAAAATTCAATCGATTAGAAATTTATTATCAGAACTGTAGAGGCCTAAGAACAAAAACTCATAGTGTTTATCGTAAAATTGCTTGTCAAAATTTTGATGTTGTGATATTTTCGGAAACATGGCTCAACCATACTGTTAAAGATGGCGAATTATTTGACAGCAGATACATAGTATATAGGAGAGATAGAGAGCACTCTAGTCAGCAATGTGGAAAAGAAGGCGGAGGAGTTTTGATAGCTGTTAAAAAAAACATCACTTCTAAACGCATAATGAATTGGGAAAGCGACTCTGAGGATATCTGGGTGTCTATAGATCTTCTGGGATGCGGGAAAATTTGTCGTCTAATTTTATGTGCAGTTTATCTCCCTCCACCAGTACGCCGTAATTATCTGGAACAATATCTTGATAGTTGTAATGCCGTTTTTGAACAAATTAAGGACACTGATAGGGTGTGCTTAGTGGGCGATTTTAATTTGGGCAAAATTGACTGGAGAGCCAAAACCCATTATGATTCCAATAGTAATGAATTATCTTCCACATGTGAGCTTCTAGTGGATTTCTCATCTTTGAACCGACTAAAACAATTTAACCTTATACCTAATTCTGTGGGCCGCATACTTGATCTCGTATTCTCAACACATAGTATATGTGAGGTTAGAAGGAGTTTAACTGAAGTCAGTAGGGTAGATCAATACCATCCGCCGCTTGATATAATAATCACTTTATGTAGACAAACTAGACTTCCATACAAGGATAACAATAAAAGACCAAACTTCTATAAGGCAGATTATACCAGCATTCGCTCTTATTTGAAAAAACAGAATTGGGATTTATCGCTCGCATCTAATAGTGTTGATGAAATGGTTGATACTTTTTATGAAATTCTTAACACAGCTATTAAAAATAATATACCTACCTAGTCATATACCAAATGGGAATAAATATCCACCATGGTTTGATCGAAATCTGATTAAACTATTAAATACAAAAAATAAAATACGAAAACGCTTCATAAAATACAAAAATCCTTTAGATGCTATTGAGTTAAGGATGATGAGTAGGCAATGCGATAGAGTTGCAACACTCTGTTATAATAACTATATAACTACAATTGAAAAATGTATCGTAGAAAACCCAAAGACTTTTTGGACATACGTTAAAGCTAGGCGAGGTGGTTCCAGCTCATACCCTACTGATATGACCGATGGATCAACGACGACTTCAGACGTTACTGAAATCTGCGACTTATTTGCTGCTTATTTCTCATCTGTTTACAGCCCTAAACAGATTGACACTGAACCTGGGGAACCTCTTTATTCAGATTTTTTGAGAGATTTATACAATAACAGCCTAAGTTTAACGAAACCACTTATACAATCTGATATTTTGTTAAAAAAATTAATGAACTTAGATTGTAGAAAAGGTGCAGGTCCAGACGAAATACCGCCAACTTTTGTAGTAGCGTGCGCGCACGAACTAACTACACCACTTCTATTGATTTTTAATAGGTCACTATCTTCGGGGATATTTCCGTCAAAATGGAAAAGTACCAAAGTGGTCCCAATTTTTAAGTCATCTGACAAAAATATTGTAACGAACTACAGACCCATCTCAATTTTATCCATTTTTGCCAAAGTTTTTGAATCACTGGTTTGCCCTTGTATACAAAACCATTTACAACTGTATTTAAGTGACCATCAGCATGGATTCGTTAAATCAAGATCCACATGCTCTAACTTGTTACCTTATACAGAGTTGTTGTCGAGGGCCATTGACTCGGGCCGACAGGCCGATGTTATATATACTGATTTCAGTAAGGCCTTCGATAAAATTTCTCACATTAAATTAGTGCATAAATTGCGTGCATACGGTATTACTGGTTCTCTTTTGGAATGGCTGCAGTCGTACCTACTAGAAAGAAACTTTTTTGTGGTGGTAAATGGCTTTCAGTCAAAGTCATATAGCATTGCATCGGGTGTGCCCCAGGGGTCCCATCTAGGTCCAATTTTGTTCAACTATTTTATTAATGACATACCCCAGTGTTTTTTGTATTCGGACATTTTCATGTATGCGGATGACCTAAAATTTGTTAGAATAATAGAGACTGACGAAGATGCTTATCATTTGCAGAGTGACTTGAATAGACTAGTAAAATGGTGCAATTTGAATGAGATGCATTTGAATCCTAAAAAATGTTATCATATTAAATTTTCGAGAAAGCGCAATGTATTGCAATATGATTATTATATAAATACATTTAAACTCGCCGAAGTTGATATTATTCGTGATCTTGGAATATTATATGATTCAAAATTAACATTCTTGCCACACATTAATAACGTAATCAAAATTTCTACCCAATTATTGGGTTTTGTCATAAGGAACTGTAGACCTCTCAGAAATAGTAAGACGAAAATAATTCTGTATAACAGTCTGATTCGAAGTCACCTAGAGTATGGTAGCGTGGTCTGGCGGCCACATTATGCAGTACACTCATTGCGTATGGAACGGGTGCAAAAACGCTTTGTTTGGCATTTGGTGTATTCAAGCGGCTTGTGTAGGCAGATTCGTTCTTATTGTAAAAGATTAGAACATTTTAAAATGTTAACCCTGGAAAAGCGCAGACAGTTGCTAGATGCAATGTTTGGAATTAAAGTTCTGTATCATAAAATTGACTCTTCACGTATTCTTGCCTTATTTAACTTTCGCGCCCCTGCCAGAATGCCAAGAACTGCTATTACTCCACTCTGTCCGCCTCTAAGGAGAACAGTCTTGGGAGCCAACTCACCATATGCTAGATTATGCAAAATAATTAATAGCTGCAGCGACGTCATTGATTTGCACGTCGACTCCATACGTAGATTGAAAAGCATTATAATAAATAACCTCTCAGAATCTTGATTAATATCACACACATACGTTCTAATCTGTTGTCAAATGTAAATTGCATTTTATAGTAGATATTATCTACCACTTGAGTTTGTGTTTCTTCTCTGTAATTTTTCTGTTTTTTTTTTGCTTGTTCCTTCATATTTATGTATTTAAATTAATAAACATAGGTTGTTAACTTTTAATGTAAATGCATGTTGTGTTTACCTATAAGTGTTTGTTACACATTATTGAGATCCTTGTGAATGTACTTTATATTAGTTTTAGTGTAAATAAATGTTGGTGAACCTAAATAAATAAATAAAAAAATAAAATAAAAAAAAAACAGTACCAATGTACAGTCATCAATATCAATATTATGTCCAGCAGTGGACATCTTTCGCCTGGCCTCGCTCAAGGCTCTCCACAACATCTAATACGGTGCCAGCAACAAAATAACAGTTAATCTTTAGTTAAAACAAAAGAGTAATGCCACGGTTAAACTATTATCAGAAAACTGTTGTTAAGCAATCCAGTCGTTGCTTGTTACTGAATGAGTAAGATTACCAAATACCTAAAACCCTTGCCCTATTCCTGAGGGCGCGTATTAGTCTGCAACACAATTCTCAACAACGTTACTACGACTGTTAGCAGGTGTCTATAGGAAGTGGTTTTCAATTACCAGTGATCCATAAATGTATTCTACTTTATTCATCCGGGTGAATAATAATTTTGTAATTTTTACATCTGGGTAATACCTAGGTGGGATAGAAAACCTAGGTTCGTGTCGATCTATGATTTTTAACTCTACCTTCAAGTTAATGTTCATAAATGTCACTTAGTGTTAGTTGAATAAATGATTTTGAATTTGAAACCCAAAAGTCTAACCATAGAAAGCCGATATTACCCAAATTAACATAGTAGAAAAAACCGACCCATGTACTAGTTGGTTTTCTACTCCTATAAAAAATAGTGGCAACCCTAAACATCTGAATTTGTCTGTTGCGTGTCTGATGAGTTTTCCAGACACGATATAAGTCATGATACTATTTATTTATAACCGACCACTTCATTACATTTGTGTTGCGGCTGATTTCTGACACTATATAATTTTAATTGTTTAGTAGTAATACAGCTCTGTTTACATAGGTCAGCATATAGCATTAGCATTTATAGATGTTTCTCATTTACTATCCTAATAGTTTTCTTATGAAGCTTTTTGCGCACGGAGCCCTGGATTCATTTTCAGTTACTTCATACTTATTTTTTTATTTTGGCGTACCACAGGGAAGCATCCTGGGCCTTACACTATTTCTTGCTTATATCAATTGATCTGTGTCAACTAAAACTTCCTAAAGCCAAAATTATCACTTTTTACTGATGATACAGCATTGCTGTTTAGTGGTGATCATGAGATGAGGTTCCCTCTAATGCGCTAAAAGGTTTTGATATCGTGACGAAATTAAATGACAATGTCCTCACACTAAATCTGGGACTCGGTCCGGTCGAACAGATCGGACGAAACCTATCATCACTAGTATTGATCGAAGACGTTATGCTCCAGAAGGAGTCCGCAGAGCGGGATAGCGAAAGGGCCGATCCCGCTCTAAAGAGGCGACAAAGGAGGTGCAGTGGAGGGCGCCAGCTTCCCAATCGTCAGTTAAGGGTCGTTGTGGCAACATCCAGGGGAGATTTGGTCACTACAAACGACCCGAGACCGGTGACACCTCGGAGCCGCCGGGAGGTGTCGTCAAAGGCGTGTCGGACTTCCGACTGGTAGAACTGTAAAAGGCGCGACAGTGACCTGCCCCGGGGGTAAATGTGGTTACCCCAGGATATAACTCAGTCATGAGGAACGGCAGGGGGACTCCAGGAGCCGCTGATGCTTCTCTAAATATTCATCCAGAGATTGTCCCAGACATCTCAATAAATTTACCAATAAAAACAAAAGATATACCTACGTTTGTTTTTAATGAATACAATAAAATTGTGTATTGTGCGTGTGTAAAGTCTAGTCTAATTTATTCGACTTAAATTGATTATACCTATTATAAGTGACCCCCTCCAAAATATCAGACTATGACCGCGCCTGGTTGAATTTGCTAAATATCAATTCCTCTGTGGTACAACTTACCTTTATTTATACCTACATCATTGAAAAGGGTTATATATAATGAAATTAGACAAATTAAAAAATTGACAACATGATTTTATTTAAACCAATCGTCATGCTAACACAATTATTATTAAAATAATATATTAAGTACATAAGCCCCACTCACGTTACTTGCGAGACGTTTAGTTATCACATTTTAAATTACAAATAGCTTTATAACAGCTTGTTTAAAATAATACCTATCAGAGTAGGTGGTTACTATCGGACATTAGGTAGGTATTCGTTTTTCGTATTCTGGTTTTATGCGCAAATTAGTACTCGTTATTATATTAGTACCAAAAAATATCGTTTTTCCAGTTCATTTATAGATTAAGCTTGTGATTTTTATTTCAGGGGGAATCCCTGTATCAACAATACTAATGATTTACCTAATCTGTTAATAAAATTCATATAATTACCCGCAATATTAAAAAGTCGCATATAATAATAGGTATTATATAAATATGTACCTATTATAACAACTTAATATTTAAATCCTATTTAATTCAATATTCTACTAATAGTACAAGTGAGTTTGCTTTGATAATGTATTTCAACAAGTTCCACGAAGTGCCGACACTTGAGAGTATAAATACCTGTTTAAATTTATTTTGTTGTGTGTAATATTCATCGTATCGTTACTTTTTGTTTGAATGTTAACTGTTATTGTGTAATACCATTTATATCTAAGTAATGGTTAAAATTTAGCACCTAAATAATGTGTACATAAAGTCGATAAGGTAGATATAAAAAAGGGAGAGTGAATTTGGAAAAAATACTAAATCGCCAAATGTCCGATAGTACTTACCTTACTTTTTAATATCAACATCAAAAATCCGACTTTAATCTATGGTTATCGTAGACAATAAAAGCTTTGCATAAAAATATTTAGGCACCGTACGTTTATTAATAACATAAGTTACATTTAAAAGCTGACTACATATTTTGGATGAAGAAACCCAGCATAGCCATACCTAATTAGTTCTTCTTAGTCTTCTTTCAATAATCAATCCTTAACACGCCTTACAAGATGGCGGATACGCGCGCTTTTCGTACAAATGGTTAGGTAACAAAATATACAAATCGTAAGTGTGTATACCTACTTAACGTCAAAGTCTAAATATAAATATTATTCACGCATTGTTACGACAAAAAATGCATTTTGCTTTAGAAGTTCACTTTTAACTTAAAAACCTATAAATATATCAATAATAGCTACATCACTATTTTGTTTTTCACAAAGGCAAAACAACTTTCACCCTTTTCGAAGCCTTATAGAAATACTTATAATTGTCAACAAATACAACTTATATTGTCTACAACTTAATTTACATGAGCGAGACGTTACCTTGGGAATTTGTTTTCGTTAGATAGGTACTTTAATTTTTTGATATAACAGACACAAATATTTCATGTAGTTCCTATTTAAATTCTTAGTACCTATTTAAAAAGCAATAAAAGTTTTACTGAGATAGTATCTATGAAAAGACACAACGCATTTTTTAATATCAGGATGATTTACATTTATTGTGAACTTACTGTAATTATAATTACCAATCATTATTTTAACTGTACTAGTAGACACCTATTTAACCTATTTAGATTTGTCAATTAAAATACCTAGTAAAATTTTCTTCGCACCTGCCAAATATAATGTCAGTACAATTTAAGCAATAATGTATAACCAAGCGTGTAGATTACGAAATATAAATGTTAAGTGTTTAAAATTCACATTCATTAACTGTCTTCCTAGAAAATATAAATGACGACAAAGGACTATTGAATTGAAAGTTTATTTCTTTTTAACATTTTCCCTCTTTGTAATGTCATAGAGCCTAGAACTCTACGTTCTAATCGTTTTAGACGGTCTACTCGTATTTGTAGGCTAAGGTATCACGTCTGTAATGCCAAGAGCCTGACAAATGTATATGCGGTGTACCTAATTATGGTATTTGCTTTCGATGTCAGCTACCGCGGCTGTTGTGTGTGTCGTGGACTCGCAGGGCTCGAGTTACTGAGCGCGGACAGGGAGCTTGCGCGCTTCATGCTGTAGGGAAATAATGTCAAATGAACATTACGTGAAAATACATAGAAATTAATTACTTACGTATTTATTAAGTCGTTTGAGGAGTCCCAAGTTTTTGTACGATTTAATATCTAATGGAAATATGCAGTATAACGAGATAAGGGACCAGCTCTACCATCAAAAGGTCTACATCATTTTAATATCACCTATTCTTGACAATTTAATAACTATACGTACCCACTCGTTAAAATAGATTTATTTATTTATTTCTTTTATTCACAAAGATAATAACAATTTCATTTTTTTTTTCAATTTTTTATGAATCCTACGAACCAAATAAAGGTTGGATCAGTAATTAACTGTTAATTTCGCTATTTACGGGTAATACCTCGTGGATTATTAACACCGAACGGCAGTAACACACATTTACTGACACTTAACTAACATACTTAAAGGGCCAGTTCAAATATTAAATATGGTACTAGCTACCTCTGGGCTATATACTTACCTATTTAACATTGCATTCATCGAACTTGAAACGATATCGTAACTTAAAATAAATAGGCAGGGAGGCAGGTGCGTTGTTATTTCACAACAAGGCAATGTAAAAATAAATGTTTCTGGGAATGGACCAGACTGATTTTTCAGAGCAGACGAGATTTTTCAGAGAACACTGTTTGACAGATAAAAGTTTCTAATATATTTCTGTCATTTATCTGACTTTATCCAAGACTTGTGAAACCGAAATCTGTAGCCTCAGAGACGTCTCTGGCTAGTGAAGCGCCCGTTTGCAATCATTGCTCTATCGCCCTTTAGTTAGCGTAGCGCCCTTCAGTAAATTCGCAAATTCATTTAAAAAGTCACAGTGGCGCCCCTCACTGCGCCCGTATGTACTGCACTGCAACCTTTAGACTATAAGTAAAAAAGCCTTTGAAAGTCGTAGAACTCGTAAAAAATAGTACAAGAAATTGGGACCACTCACTTCTCAATAAACTATCACATCATCCTAGCAACCGCTAGCTTCACTATAGTTTTATTGTGCGTTAAATTAGATACAAGAATAGCCATCTACAGTTTCAGAGCACAATTAAAATCAATTCAGTGTAGAGAAAATTGTAAAATCATAATCGTTAAACTTATTTCTAAACATTATTATGTGATCGATCTAAATAATAACAATAAATTATTTTTTATAACAAAAATCAAATAAAATGATTTTACCACATTTGCAGACAACATTCATCGTTTTGATAATCGAATTGCGTGAATATAAACCTAATCTATTTTCTACCCATAAAGTAATTCCTGTGTCCTTTTAAACACTACTTACGCTACGTTTTTGCATAAATCCTGTCGTTTTACTTGAGCTAGAGTAGGTATATTAACGGTAAAATTGTGGTTAACAAGTTCTAAAAACACTAAAAGCAAAAGATAAAATGTTTTTCCAAAACTGCATTTTTTTACCGAATGTTATGAAGCAATACCTGCACTACCCTTATAATATATATTGCATACAAAATTAAGTTAATTATAATAAAAGTAGTATTTTTTTACATTTCATCGGGACCCTTAAATTAATTTTAATCGAACAATGTTATGTGGCCCATTCGCTCGTCGCACGTGCGGCAAGTCACTACAAAACCAATACTATACCTTTTCTACCACAGGGAATGTACCAGATTCGTTTTTTTACCGATTTAGGGAAATTTCTGTTTACTGCGACTTACATTAATGTTGACTGCAAAGTGGCTGTTACCTTTCGGGGTCAGTGAAATCTACGTCGGTTGGCAGGTGGGCGGAGTGTCGGCCCGCGAGACGACTGAACAGTCTCGCTGAAGAGCGACGCAACGACTCGCGCAGTTTAGAGAAACTCGCGCTCCGCGAAACCGCGCCACTTTCCTGCCCCCGTGTTATGCAATTTACACTCCATTCCGTTCAAAAATAATGGTTCGTTCAACACTACTGATATAGTATAAATTTGGGATTAGATATTGCAAGTAAACAAAAAAGGTTTAATATTTTATTTGAGTTTCGAACAAGTAATTTAATAGAATTGTGTAAATGAATTTAAATGAAACTTTGATAAGTAGGTTTGTACCTGTTTTACGGTGCTTTATGGTTCGATACTATTTTCTATAGATAATACAGAAATGGCGGGAATTAACCACAGATAATAACCACGATGTCTACAATGGAGGAGTGTCACTAATATGTAGGGTAGAGTGATACATGAATTATACAATACATCCAGTTATAGTGAATGAGATGCGACCATTCATCTACTCTAACAGCAAAAGCCGTTATGTGTATGTGTTTCTGATCGTTCGTCGGTCATGCGTTATGTTTGCATCGTGGGCTATAAATTGCATAACACTGTAGACTCACCTTATTTAAAACAATATTAAAATAAAACCAAAAAAATAATATTACATAAATTATATTTTTTAACAATGTTTATAATTACCATTCGACGTTATCGACACATTTAAAAAATATTTCTCACAGGTGTGACGTGGATTAATGGAGATTCTTAATCAAAAATAAAACTGAAAGATTTGCTGTTATTGTAGTCTATAATGTACATAAAAAAAAACACATTCGGAGCACCCCCATTGTTAAAAATTAATTCAGTGTATATAAAAATACTATATAATATTAATTATCACCTAACTCTCACATAAAGCTTAGATCGACATACGCTAACACTGGAATGAACGTTAAGCATTAAATTACTGATAATGATGAACGATAACACATGACTATCGGTAAACAGATAAAACAGCCCAACTCAACCTTGTGATCTTATAAAAAAAATGTGTAAATTTCACATTACCTACAACCGACTATTCTGAAATAATCCAATTCAAACTGACCAAATTTTTTCCACAAAATCACTCTTCTTTCTAGTAAATCACTTTACTTTCAAGAAAATCATTTTGTGATCACACATAAATGTACTTTAAACTTTAGTCATTTAATAAACTTTATTAATTTGAACAGTAATGGATTAAATCATTTTTTTAAGAACAAGGCTCAATTATAATCCACATTAACATACCAATGTAGACTCAATTCGTGTGTGCGACTCAAATACACAACACAAATCTCTTTCTTAAGTAGTGAGTATGGTAAACTTTAAAGTAATATCTAATTTAAAACAGAAAACTTTAAACTATTCTATACGGATTGAGTTAGGCCGACGTTCGTAAAATTAAAATCCACATTCATGCATTCTCACATATAGAACAACGAACATAAATTAAACAATCAGTAAATAAAAATTGAATAATGTAAGCGAATAAAATCGTTGTTTAACCATGCCTCATATAATCATTAATAAAATAAAAATTATTGTATTCATATATTATTCATCATATTTATAAATATATGTTTTAATGATCATAAATGCAATTTCAGCGTATAAATTCACAAAATATATATACACATTTTATATAACCATTATAAACGGTCTAGTAATCTAATAAAATACCTTTAAATTATTTGTTTCATTAAATTTTATTTCTTATATTACAAATGTATAATATAATAGCACAAATTTGCACCAATACAAATAAAAATAAACTTTATGCTGATCTAAATAGATACTATATTCCTCATGATAGTTTTTTTTAACACGGTTATATAAAATGCACTTGAATAAATGACAGATTGTCACCATATATAAAACTGTATACACAAACCGTCTTGATCCTAATATTTATCCATAAACAAATAGTGTAAACTACAGGACGGCTCACTGGCATGCTCTCTATCATACGACCATTTGTATTTTTTTACTTTTTTTATAGAAAATTTTTACTTTACTAAAAATAAATTGCATGCTAATAAATAATACTAAGCTACTACGACCATTTTGAATTTTCTTGATATAGAAATATTAAAATTTCAATTAAAACTTAACTAAGGTTTAGGCCCAAAAAATTCAAAATGGCGGGGCAAAATTAAGTGTGAAACGCACATGATCCGTAATAACAATGAGTGGACAACGACTTTATGTCAACGGATATAACAGTTCGAATTACAAAAAGTAATAGAATTATAATTCGAATTTCAAATTAGATTTTTTATCTGCCCAGTAAACAAAGCTTCTTTAAAACTAGGTTAGACCTCTCGTTCCTGCTTACACTTATGGCAATGACACAAGTGTGAATGAAACGTAATCAGGTCTAGTTCAGCAAACGACTGGAACCTTACTCACATACATAAGGACCATATGCGTAAAGCGAGTGTGAACTTAAACCCTAAGGTGTACTACATAAGAGCTACTGGTGCGGCGGATTGCTCCCGGTGTTGATCCCTAGAGCATTGAACAGCTTTGACTTAAGGTTCATGCGTGGTTCGCTCGCTTGGTTCGCGCCCTAAAGAAACAAAACAAAAAATAAACAAAATAATAATGTGCAAATAATAAAATGGTGTGGTAACAAGCTTATTACAGAGCATAAAATAATATAATTGACTTCAATGAAAGTATGGACACTTAATACAATATTTATTAATAGGGCAACCCAAGCCTCAGTGATATTCTGTCTGATAACTGAAAACTTAATTTTTAATTATATTCTTAATTTTATTACCAAATTTAATTAAAATTAGTAACCTTTGATAAAGGATTATAGTCAATAAAAATAGTGGAATAAGTACAAGTGAGTTTTAATTCTAGAATTTCCATACTTTCAAAGTGTCAGCTTGATGAAGCCCCGTATATTACAAGACGAGCATTTTCAGAAGCAAAATAGGACATTCAAATTGAGTGGCATATAATACAAACATACACAACACATATGATTAAACAAAAAAAAATGTAATGTGTGATGATGGTTTTTGATTGCAACGCTGCCTCGTCAATGTTTTGAATGCTTATATATAAAGATTCATTAGTTTCAGATGTGAATTCGCGTAATTAAAAAGATCTGTGGCTGTGTAATTTATCTACATGCATCTGGGGGCCTAGTGTGAGTGCATACTCATAACTAGGCCCCAGATGAACCAACTCGTCACGGTGACCCCGTTGCGCAACGTTGCGATTGGTGATGATTGCAGTGTGCGGGACATTATTATGTATTGTTTGTTTGTTTATTTGTTTTACCGGGCCATTACCGCACTTTGCCTCTTGATTGGGCCGTTGTACGTGATCACATTATTATGTAATCGCAACGCCGAACGCGATCGCAGTGACGATCGCATTGATGACAATTAAACTTGCACTCTGTATGTCGCGCATACTTGTAAGCGCCCTGCTTACATTACATTCATTATATTTATCCAAAGAAAAAATTCCATACTTTTGTAATGTATATTTAATCTAACACAAAAAATATATATTTACATTCGTATTTTCATTTATTCATTTAAGAGATTATCCAATTTCAGATGTGTGTGCGTGTGCGTGTGCGTGTGTGTGTGTGTGTGTGTGTGTGACGTCATATAGCCCTCGGCACAGCTTGCGTGAATGGGTAGTATATCATATATAGCACTAATAATACTGTACACTAATTATGATCACCACGAATTTACATCTGAACTTAGTAAACTTTAAAAACATGAAACATATAAGAAAAAGGGTGGCCTATATACATAAGATAAAATAATCCACCAACGGCAACCTGTTTAAAAAAACATTACCCCAGCCAAACACAAAAACCGCTATTTCTTTAGACAAGAATTTGATAGGTGTAACCTTACGTGTGTTTTAACCACCAACATACGACTAAGGACATATCCACCAATTAATTTCATCTTCAGCTAACCATCGAGTTATCATCACATGAAAGTCATAGCTCTTCCGAGTAACAAACAAATGGTATGAGAAGCGTTTTGTACAGAACACACTAGACGACGTAGGACATGCGCACAAGTCAAGCTCCCAGTGATACCGTGAATGTTTGAATGGTGTGCAGCTGCACTGAGCTCAGTGAAAGTACGACACGACACACCAGTGCATTAATCCAATTTAGATTCAGATAACTTCGTTTCTATACGTTAATTAAATTATGTTAATTAAAAAATATGTACTATATTGACATGTGTCGTTTGCTCTGAAATATTGTTTTGTTGAAAAAGTCACAGGATCTTAGATCCGGTGTACTTAAATCCGAAATAGTGAAAATAATTCAGAAAAATCATTTTATCTAATTTGTGTTTATTGCTGAGCGTATAGCTGTATATGTTCGTAGTGCTGAATTTTATCTAGCTACTATATATGTATTCATATCAGTTGTTCTAGTACCCACAAAACAAACTCTGCTTAGCTTGGGACTAGATGGCGTTGTGTGTTAGATGTCCGAAATATTTATTTATCTATTTTAATACTGTAATTAGATTGCACTATGTCTATTCAAAGTCACTACACAATGTATGATGCCATGGAGTAAACTTATTGATCTTTAATCTTACATCATTGTCAAAGACACATTAATTAGTATAATGACCAAAATAAACAGAATACAAATTTATAAAGTTTGTGTTTTGTCATTACAAAACGTTATTCATCAAGAAAAAAACCTTAAACGATATTTCTAACAGTTCCAAACATCATTCAAAAAAAAAATATCGCTATAGATTAAATATTTAGTTATTGTATAGAAACGAAGCCTCATGTATATCAGGTGTGTGCAACAAGCCGTGTAGGTGTGCACGGTCAGGCCCTAACCTCGTCGTGGTCGTGTGCGGGTTCCGCGTCTCGCACGTGCCTCGCGCCGCGCCCACGGGATTGCTTCACGATGTCCAGCGCCTACCACCCAAGCGATATCAGTATATCACATTTTTTACCGCTCATTTTCGAATAATGTGTTCGCATTCTAGTTTACGTCACACTTTTTTGTTTAGTTGTAGGGTAAATTATATAGAAAACGCAATGTGGATGGTGTAGTGATATATTGTGCTAGTGTTGTGGGTTCATATCTCAAATTAGGAGACACTTTGTGTTATTCACAAGTTGTAGTTTCAAATCTGGATGTTCTTTGTTTCCGTTTCATGTATGTAAAGTCTACAAGTTTAAAATAAAAAAAAACGTGACGTAAATTAAAATAAGAACACATTACGTGAGAACGGTCGTTATTATACCTTTTGGTAAATTAGGGACATATCCTTCGATTCTCAGTATTATGAAAAATTGCTAACATTCTTGGAAAAACAAAACAAAAAAGTAGTAGATGTTAAAGATCTATAACTCTTTTATTACTATAGTGTACCTACTTAATAGATTGCCTAATGAACATAGAACACATTATCAATGGAAATTCATCTTTTATGTAATCTCAATAATTAATTTTGAAATATAAAACTTCGCCAATTTCAGCCACCTGTAAAATAATATCTAAGCATTTCTTTTAATAATATTGACTAGCTTTCGTTTGTGACTTACTTGCTGAACGTGCTAGGCAGCGTGCAAAATTAATTATTTAATTAATTTGTGCTCAATATTTGGCGAACATAATATGTACTACATATTTACTTTATTGAAAAAAAAAAATATATTATGTTATACAACTGCACACAATTATGATTTTTCAGGGCGTACAGTTTGTAATATTTAATAAATGTTAATAAGTATATATATTAATAAGTGTTCATTTTTGTGCGTGTCAAAATAAGCATAAAAGTAAAAATTTGAAAAGCAAATATTTTTTAAATCTTTGATTGTAATAAATTCAAAAATGATTATTAATATAAAAAAATAATATCGGTCAGTGCATTCTCAAGAAAAATTTGAATATTTAGATAATTATGATAATAATAATAAGTGGTTTAGTGAAGTGGCAATCACTCGTATCTATAATCGTATTCACAAACAAATGGAATAGCATAATTATGATGTATTAAAAGATCCTCTATTAATAGACTATTATCAGGTTTTTTAAATAAAGAATCGATTAGAGATTCCGGCGCTTCGAGTGTGAGTACGATTGCAGATACTTATATAAACTAAAAATTACCTCAGTAGAATAATTATGTTAATGGTATTACGTTGCAAAAACATGACACTATTTGATACACATGTGGCGACTTCCACATATAACACAACAATAACTTACAACAATTACTTACTACAGCGCCATCTACCGAAGATACACTGAACTACGAAGTAACGCACTACACGGAGTAACTACAGATCCTGAATCGCGAAATAAATAGTTCTCGCGCCGATTATCATATATACAACATCCCAACATCAACTGTTGGGCAGTAGCCCGCCAGGCATGATCACCTCGCCTGGTCGGAGGATCCTCCCTTTGTGTTGGGTGGAACATGATACCCGTTTCCCCACACACATAAGTAAAATCACGAAACAAACGTGTCCATACGTTAGGTCCAAATACATACACGTAATAGTCAACACAAAATACTCGTAGTCTCAAATATCATAGTAGTCATTATCACGGCACAGTAGTCAATATCACATTTCAAAAATAAAATGGATATCAGACAAAGTGACGTTAGTGTTGTCAGTAACAACACTAAAGTGAAACTTCAAGTACAAAAATATCAATACTATGGATGTCATCTCTGACTAGTCGAGAGAAATATAACCTTTTTATAGAGTAGATACTATGAAACATTTCAACAATAGAAATCCTATTCACTATTAGAAATTAACTGACAAATTAACCACTACAGCGTCACTTCTTTACTAATATAAGATGCTAAAACGATTTCAACCTTATCCTTATGTGAAATATAGTCCAATTTACTATAAAACTCTTTTAACTCTGTCTTAATATCCTTCAAAAGTATCAATGATTATAGACCCTAAATTCCGCATCGGTATCAAATAGTGTCTATATTTGTGCAACACTAGTCCAAAACCAACTTTAGGAATGTTAATAGTGATGTTCCGTAAGTGATAAGAGAGAAGTAATAAGTGATGTACCTCCTTCCTGCTGCGAAGGGCGCAGTCCTCGAGTGTCTCGGCCGCCTCGTACTTGCCCTGGCGACGGTACAGCGCGCCCAGGTTCTTCAGGGTCGTGGTCACAGTTGGAGAGTCAACCTTGAATTCAACCTTAATTAAGCTTTCGCTTTTTATCGCATGAAATAAGTTTTAATTATTTAATTTAGTGACACCTAAATTAAGGAGGTTTCTCTGGGAAAAATGTTTTCTTAAGGTTTCTGCAATCTATAGGAAAGATGGACGTGCTCATTGGTGAAATCTTATTATTATATAATTATAAGATGTCCTTATATGCGACTAATATAAGGCCGTAAGTGATTTTTAGTGATATTTTCATGTTTTGTGGTTTTTTTTCAGAAGTATCCAATCAAATATCATACAAAATCACACTGGTATTTATACTGTTGCGCCATAACCAGATGGATCACGTTTATACGAGAATAATATAGATTGAATTGAGGACAACGCCATCTAGTGTCGGCTGGCACGCAACTGTGGGCATTATAACGATTTCTCGACGCTAGATGGCGCTACAAGTAGCTCTAGAATAATCTATTAAGTCGAGAACAATCGATCGAATATTATCGAACATTCTAGTTATCTCGACAGCCATATAAAAGCGGAACGTGTTAGCCGTACGGGCAGTATTGGTTTAAGATACAGCGAATAAACATCGAAGAGATCTTCTAGTGCGACTAACGAGTGATTTAGTGATTTGTTATTGTAAAGTGTTGTTAATAAATATTGTGTTATTTTTGGTAATAAATCGACTACTTTAATTTATTTAATGCCCAGCTCGTAACAATACTTTCGGTTTTTAGTGTATTGTATTTTTATACTTTACACTTAGACTATATTAATTATTCTTCAAAAATAACATTGTCTAATTTCGATTCCTATCAGAAGAAGAAAGAAGAAGAAGGAAAGAAGTATAGAATTACCTTTGCAGCCTTATGCCAGCCACCGTATTCGCCATAGGGGGCATTCTCCTTCTGCAGGTGTTTGTTCTCTTCTCGTTCTTCAGCCACCTGCCAGATCGGTTTGTTGTCGCCTGAGGACATTCACAGAACATTGTACTAAGAAATGACGACTAAATAACCCTTAGGCATAATTGATTTAGAAAATAGCAAGATGGGAGATTAGTTTTTCTTTTCATTTTTTTTTCTCGACTACGGCGAAGTTAAAGGGAAGTTTTGGCAGTTTATGAATATACATATGTTTGTATAATCCTCCGTAGCGCCTAACCTACTGAGCCAAATTTAATGTATAGGCTGTCTATTCTATTTTAATTTTATCAAAAGTTTTTACGTAGTCAGGTTATAGTTTTTTAAATGTATATTAAAAAAAATCCTGAACTAATTAATTTCCTTAACTTAAATTATCATCCGTGTTCAAGATATGTTATAAATAAGACCGTATCACATCCTCACAATTAAAGTGACCTCACTCAAAATGCAATTTGTGGGTATGATCAAAAATAACTAAAAAAAAAACATCGATAAAGTGTTTTCAGAATATTTAAATATTATTTTGATGAATGATTATGACTCTGCTATCCAAAGTCAACACCAAACTGCCAGATATTTGAGTTAGTTAACTTTAATTCCAATTGTACGATTTTCAAGATGTTATTAGCGTCAATAAATTAAAAAAGCAACTTAAAATTATAAATTAAAAATGTGACACAAGTCGGGAAGGTGTGACACTGGCAACATTATCAATTAAAACAGATTAAAAATGTTAAAATTAAAAAAAAAAACAAAACACATCTTTGCCTTTCCTACCTGTGCCACACGTTATCCAAACTTGTGTCACTTACCGAATTAGTTTCTTTTTAAATCCACATACAAAGCACCAGGGTTACCAGTATTATCAAGGAACTGCGATGTTAACTGTGGCAACATTTCAATACTAAAGAAACGTAAGTTTAGTCGATTTGTCGTTTCTTTATTCGATAAACTGGTTAAGGTTTAATTAAAGAAAAAAAAAATAAGATCACCATTTAATGTTTAGAAGTAGATAAATAAATACAAATTCTGAGACTTTGCATGTTCAATTATTTGGTATACAATTATGTCATTTTTTGGTATAATGATCATAGGAAGACAATACAAAAATAATACATTCATTTAAAAGCAATCATTTACTAGTTCAATTATTTTACTACATTTGGTAAAAAGCACAAAAAAAAACTACAATTTGCTAATTCCTTTTAACTAGTAAATGCATACTTTACATAATAATACTACTAAACCAACATAATAATAAAACAATAGCAGCTACAAAGCGTTATAACAAAAATATAAATTGAAAGAAAAACAGGCCAAATTTGTATTACATAAGAAAATAATAAACCGATTGTCGCTTATATAGATTATTTTATAATTTCACTGAAATTTATTATAAATTTTAATAAAATTAAAAATTAATCAATGCCTAAACATCATTTGCAAAATTATTTGTCAATACTTTAAAGTTTTTTTTTTCATATTACTAAACAGACTTTAAGACCACTTTTAGTTCACACGGAATTAAGTATTTTGTTATTTAAATTAAAAACTATATTGCTTTATCATCTATTGTGAACTTTGTAAAGCAACTTGGGAAAAAATAATAGCGAGCGTTATAATTGCATATTTGATTTGTAACACCGACATCTCATATTAATTCTAATTGGGTAAATCGATTAACGGGCGCTTATTGGGTAAAAGACAACAAGCGATTATTGGGTAAAGTAAATGGTGCGCGCTTCTACGGTTCCCGGTTACATTAAACAAAGGTGTTACACATCAATTCTACTGCTTCTAGTTGAAACTAAAATTCTTAAACTATATAAACTAAATGACGCTTGATCAGCAGTTGCTAAAGCTCAATGGTGTGAATATAATAACTAAATATTGCACTATCAATCGTCCTAATTCCCTTAGATCCCAGCAAAGGCAACCGAGATTGTCAAAATCGACTAAATATCTTGATATGTGAATTTAAATTCACAGTCAAGAGAGAGGCGACTCCGCTTGTTTTTTTTTTAAATTTCGAATAGGTATGCGAAGCTTTTTTGTATATAGAACATTTTTTTTTACATTTGTGTATAAAGGTTACTATACCAGGCTTTGTATTTGTAAGTATTTGTTAAGTTAACCATTTATACATCCACATCAAATTACACATATTACAATTGCCACAAAAAACATATTGAAATATTGTGATATAGAATGAACACAGTAATTTACAATAATGTAATATTTATTATTTATATACTTCACAAGTGAACTTTAGGCCGTTTATTATAGGTGAAATAGTCGCATTTGGTTTCTTGAAATTTTTATGCAAAAACTTTGAACAAACGGCAGACGCACATTCGTCTACGGAAAAAAACAAAAAAAAATCTATGCCTACTGCTTTAAAAGCTAACCTAACCTAATAGTAACCAAGAAATATTTCAATGGCAAGGCACAAGAGTATCAATAGAATTCCATTCAAACCTAAATGAAATGCATAAGAGATCTATAATAATAATATATAAACAAAACCAATATTTAAAAATATACGGCCATAAATTTTACTTAGGCTTCTTTATAGTTTTATTAGACGCAACAGGCAAAGACAACATTTATTTAGGCATCAAATAGCATTATAAAAAATAAAAATATACCTATATATTGACGGGACTTCGGACGGCTGATGTATAGTTATTGCGTCGAATAAAAACTATTTATTTATTAATATGATATATCTTAAATTGATCTTATCTACTTTTTACAGAATAATATTTACTTACAAACTACAAAATCATGAAATAATTCAAAACTAAAACAACGCAAGAATTGTATAATCTCACTAATACAACAAAAAATCACTAACATGCAATTGTTTTTTGTATTTTTTCATTGACTATTTACATATTCGAGCTAAGTTAAAAAATAAACAATACGTTTTTTTTTTTCATAATTCATAATAGAACCCGATGGCGGATTCTGTAGAGCTTACTCAAGGACTATCAATTAAAAAAAAGAAAGAACTTGTTTTCAAATGTTGTATAACATCTGACATTACCATCGCGCTCATTCAGCTATCAAAAGACATAAACACCCCATTGTTGGGGATCACCCTAATAGAAGAGAGGTTTGGGTCTAGTTGGTGATATGTGTGGTGACGGATTAAGAATACTAGTATCACCATCCTTACTCATCCCATGGGTGTCGTAAAAGCAACTAAGCGACAAGCTACGCAGGAAAAATCACCGCAAAGAGGTCTATTAGGCCAAAACATCCTTACGAAGGAAGGGCCTGCCAGCAGCGGACTATTAAAGTTTTTTTTTTTTTTTTATTGAATAGTGGGCAAACGAGCAGACGTATCACCTGATGGTAAGCGATTACCGCCGCCCATGGACACCCGCAACACCAAAGGCGTCACAAGTGCGTTGCCGACCTTTGGGGGATGGGAAAGGGGATGGGGGGAGGGGTTGGGGTATGGGCCTCCGGTATCCTCACTCACTCGGTGAAACACAGCGCAAACGCTATTTCACACGGGTTTTCTGTGAGGCCGTGGTATCACTCCGGTCGAGCCGACCCATTCATGCCGAAGCATAGCTCTCCCACGGTTAAAATGTTGTTGATAACACACGAGTTGGCGTTTATCAGTTCAAATACTTGGATAAGTCATGACTTCCTGTAACACATTTTTGTTCCCTTCCAAGAAATCACTAACAAGAATACAGTAGAGCGAGACAAAAGACAATATTACACAGGTACACATTAAAAAACCACAATATTAATGTTTAGATATAATGCGGCCATGCAGAATCAACTCCAATAAATTTAATACGCATCTGTGACACATTATTTGTGCTTCAATAGATATATTCATATATTAACATAAAAATAACATAACCTCCACCAACCGATTAGAACAATGCTGCTGAGAAATGACGAAATAAAACTATAAAAATGTTATTTTTTATTCAATCTGTCATGATAATACTTCAATTAAAAATGGACTATTTATGCCCTAGTCTTATGCCCAGTTCTATATTTGAAAAACGATCCATTCTAGGTACGAATAGTAGTATATTATACGGGGCGTAAGCTGAAATCGTTCCTTTAAAAAATAAATTGAGGAACGGTATTTACGACTCGTAGTCGGTTCTAGAAAACTTTTACACGATGACGATTCGTTAAATATAGGAACTGGGCATTAGTTGCATCTTAAATCACTGGTCCGGTCAATATAGGTACCGCCCGGTTTTCACTTCGAGCGGAACGGACTCTTTTTGACTCGTAAGAGACATTGAAAACTGCATAATAAATAAATAAATATTTCGGACATCTAACACACAACGGCATCTAGTCCCAAGCTAAGCAGAGCTTGTTTTATGGGTACTAGACAACTAATATAAACACATATTTACTTTTTTTTTGTAAATACATAGAAAACAAACAAAGTCCGAAACAAATATTTGCAGATCATACAAAAACATTTGGTCCGACCCGGGAATAGAACCCGAGACCTCAAGCACAGCAGTCGCATACGGTACCACTGCGCCACCGAGGCAGTTAATACTTGTAGTATGCAGATTCCTCTTCAACAAATAATCGGGTTATCTGCTATCATTCATAGCATTTTCTAGATTTTTGTTTGACAAAAACCATTATTTTCCCCAAAAAGAAACATCACAGAGAAGTCTGCCTGTATTTTAAGGGAACGTGATTCTCTAGAAATTAAATTATGTATTAAATGTTTTATATATCAGATATATATGTATCAGAAACCAAAACATCATGTAAGTGGAATGTTAATTTATTTTTGAGAAAAGATGAATTCTTTGCTTAAATTAACCCCAATTAGTTAAGTTAAAACCTTTTATTTGTTTCTTTTTTATTATTATTTTTTATTATCATCCTAATGTTATTTGTTTTTTATTTTTTTAATCATAAATTTTGATGTCGACCGAGACCAACCATAATGGTAATCGTTACGGGCACCCACAGGACAGGCTTGCCTAGTGTGGGGCCACTGGGTACAACAATTACTGTATGTTTCATTTGGCAATAAATTATTTTTATTTATTTATGTATTTTTATTTGGTCATTTCTCTGGAGGCAAAAGTTTGAGCAGCCATTTCATAAAGAATATTATGCTATAGGAATGTAGCAACAGTGTGTTCTCTATTTATAATAATTATTCTTAAACATAATCGTACACTACGCGCGGGAATTTTATTTTTTAGGTTTTTTTAATGATGCTATATACTCTGAAATGATAAATAAAATATAAAATCAATTTTAATTCTAAAACATATAAAATAATAATAGCCATTATATATTATTCGACTTATTACGCTAAGGGCCAGTTTGCCACTTGCTAATAAAGTCCTTGTTAGACTAATATGAGCTAATCTTCTAGATATCCACAGATTTAGTTTTCACAAGTCTATGAAAGAGACAATACATATATATACATATACATACAAGGCGTATCTCCAGCAAAGGCAATCAGCCCAAACCATGACTTCAAGTCACCAATCTGAATAACTTTCCCAAAGAAACCGCATTCATTGATGAAATTGAAAATTTGTCTTTAGATACACACACTGATCAGAGGATTTTGAGGTTTGTAAGAATAGTTGGATTTTTAATTTATTTAGAAAAATCTTTTCTTTCGGAAAACAGATCGGAACGATGTCCTAAAGCCACCGCTAGAGATACATCCTGTATATAAGTAATCTGTCAGATAGATTTATATCGCAGATAACTATACGAAGCTTAATCAGGAATTGTTGAAACTGGTCCTATATATAAATATAAAGTTAATACATATATGAAGCGGTAGTATGGCGTGTAGTTAATGTGTAGGGTAAGTGTCGTATAGGGGGGAGTGCAACTCACCGTCGATGGTGCCGAACTCCCGCTCGTGAGCACGGGTCAGCACTTGCTTGTATAGCGTCTCTGCTTCCTTATACTTGCCCTGATGGAAACATTGAATGTTACATTCAAATCGTTATATGCATAAAAGCTAATTAAAAGAAAATCGTTGTGATTTCAAACCAGATGCAACGGAAAAAACGACAGGTAAGAGACACAAATACAAAAAGTCGCCTGTAATTAGTGAGCCAGAGCAAGAGAGCCAATATCGGTGTGTATGTATAAATTAATTAAAATACTTTCATTTTTAAACAAATAAACTTTGTAATTATCCTACCCTTGTTATATATATTCATCACATTCTTTTGTCGATTTATTGAAGTTTCACTTCTATCGTGTGTCATACACTTCATTTTTTTATTGGTATAGATGTATAGCTAAATTTTTGTTGTTTGTGAAGCTTTGCAGGATAAATGCTGCCTTGTCTACATCCTATTCAAAGCCATCATCTAAGATACCAAACTTCATCTGATTCTGCTCAGCCACTCAGACGTAATTCGAGTAAAACAATAATTTATTCGTCCATACATCATCATTATTAATACGAGTACATTTTTTTTTTTTATTGAATAGTGGGCAAACAAGCAGACGTATCGCCTGATGGTAAGCGATTACCGCCGCCCATGGACACCCGCAACATCAAAAGCGTCACAAGTGCGTTGCGGACCTTTGGGGGATGGGAAAGGGGATGGGGGGAGGGGTTGGGGTATGGGCCTCCGGTATCCACACTCACTCGGTGAAATACAGCGCAAACGCTATTTCACACCGGTTTTCTGTGAGGCCGTGGTATCACTCCGGTCGAGCCGACCCATTATGCCGAAGCATAGCTGTCCCACGGTTAAAACATACATATTTTACGACCTTTGGGTGTATAAATTCGGAGTTTGCTCCGAAACAAATATTTTGCAGATCATACCAACATTTAGTCCGACTCGGGAATTGAACTCGTGACCTCAAGCACAGCAGTCGCATACGCACCATACCATACCACTGCACCACCGAGCACAATTATCACTAAGTTAGAAACTAACCTGTTTTAGATAGCAAGAGGCGAGATTATTTTTCGTCTTGGCAACATTGGGGTCGTCAGGGCCCAATTTACTTTCATAGATCTCCAATGCACGCTGGTAATATTGCTCCACTTCTTCATATTTGTTCTGCAACAAAACAGATTACATTTAGATAACTTTATAGAATTATTAATAGTAATTTAGCGGATAAATTAATAGGATAGTAAATAATTGTCGTTTCATAAACAAAACTTACTTCTAAAAAGTTGAAGTATTATAAAGAACTTTCAGATGGCTCGAATGAATATCACACAGTGCAATAAAATATCGGATCTAAATCCATATCACTAGAGTTGTTTTTCTAAGTGAATAATTCAGTAATACTGCTGAAAGAAATACATTTCTGTACATCTGACAACTAAGGTATTTCTAAATGATAGAAAGTTGTAAACAAAATGTGATATCTACAATATAAAATAGTTCTAACGCGATTTAAATCCTTAAATTTGATCTGTACTTAGGTTCAATTTTCACTGGCTGTTTTTATAAGTGTGTGTGTTTCGGAGACTTTTTTTGCTTAAACTACATCCAGTGAGTATGCCCCACAAATCTTTGTAGATGGGTCCAGTATCTTGATTACATTTATTATAGTCGTTCCAATACTTTATTTAACTTTTGACAGATCACGCACATAAAGTTTTGTAATAATTTTTGATACAATGTACTACAGATAATACTGTACTTTATGGGCGGGCTCCGCCTACTTAGGGATGTGTCATTCGTAATTAATGACCACAGACTATAAAAACGGTTTTGAAATAAATCGATTATATTAATAAAACATACAATAAAATTATTGTGATTATATTTTATATCAAATCACGTAAAAAGCTTTATTATTTTGCATTAAAATGCCCTAAATGTCTCTGTTTCAATGCATAAATAATTTGCGTAATGAAAACAGTTCCATCGTACTCGTACCTAGTAATGGGATCGAATGTATTCGCCGCAAATTAATGAATCTAAAATAATTGTTTAGACTTACTATAGTTGGTTCAAATAAAAACTACCTGCGGTACCTACTTGTAATGAACAGGTACAAAATGTTGAAATTCGTAGTAATTTACGGATTAAAAATAAAACAACCAAAAGAGGTACTGTAATACTAATTTTAATTATAAAGAATCGTCTTCTTCGTATGACCAGGAATCATCATCACTTGAGTTCTCAGTAATATTGATTATCATTTCTTGGATAGATAAATTGTCGAATGCAACATCCCGATCCCAATCCGACATTATCACCTTCTTTGTTTTTTCTACAACATTCGCCCAGTTTTCTGGAGTTACTTTTTCACACGCATTTTTCAGTAAATTCAGCATTTTTCTTGCGGTGAAAGGAGGAGTTGTATTGTTTCTCGCAGCATATCCTTTAACTTGTGCCCAGATCATTTCAATTGCATTATATTGGCAGTGATATGGGGGAATTCTGAGGACGGTATGCCCATGCTCTGCTGCCATTTCATCTATGACGTATCGTTTTGGCAGCTTCTTTGTTTTTAATATCTTTACTAACTCTACTTTTAGTAGGGACTCATTCACCTCTTCGCCATTGTCACGGAGCCAGTTTATAATTTCATGTTTTTTGTTGGCCTGTGTTGGTATTTTATTAATTTGACGAGAGTGATAAGGTGCATTATCAATAAATATTATTGATGGCTCTTCGAGTGATGTAAGCATTTCTCTGAACCACTTTTCATACACGTTCGAATTCATCTCCTCATGATAATCTCCTGTTTTCTGGGATTTAAAAGCTAATAGAGCGCCTGGCACAAATCCTTTTACTGTTCCTGCATGACAAATAATCAGTCGTTCGCCTTTTCCCATTGGTACTGTAGAAGTGGAGCCAACGGTGTTGTCTGTCCAAGTTTTTGACAGCGTATGATTCGCATTGAGCCAAGTTTCATCTGTGAAAACAACATTCGACCAATCTTCTATTTTTTTTGCTTGTCTTAAAAAATCGCATCTATACAAAGCAATATCATTGCGTTCCATTAAAATTTTTCGTTTGTCACATTTTTGGAATAACATTCCAATGTCTTTCAATACCTTTGTCAGAGAAGATTTTTGACCACGGAACAAACCACTATTTCGAAGAGATTGTGTTAGTTTTTTTAATGTTGGAATCTCTTTTCTTTGGTAATAGTAGTATATATGACGACGAATAGCATCAGCGTCAAAATTGTCAACGGCTGTAACTTTACTAGGCGGACGTTTTTTCTTAGGTGTAGATAGCTTATTCTGTTCCATGCCACTGCTGCCGTAGCCTTCTTTTGTTATTTTTGCCACTGTTGGAGCACTAATACCTAATGCTGCTGCAACACGGTCTCTAACTTGAGTCACTGGTATAAGAGGCCCACCATTACGGCTTTCCTTTTCAAAGTATTCACGAAGTCGCAAGACAAACTCTCTTGTTTGTCCTTTGAGTACTTTCTTTTTTGGCATTTTGACAGTAACGAAGGCAGGAATACTGTAGATTATTTTAAAATAGACATAGAGAGATTTAATAAAGATCATCAATAGTTTAACAAATACAATATTAACCACTGAATTACAACACAATACAATAATACATTTTGAAAATTCAGTTCCTTTTATATATTTTTTCATGACATAGAACCGTCATATTTGAACAACATTCTTTTAATCCATTTCTTCTTTATTTTGACAAAGGAGGTCGCACATTGAAACACATAGAAATATGAAGTACGAAATTATCTATAAAATAATGAGTTTGTTAAATCGATTAAAACTTCTTAATGCATAAAATCGATCGATGAAAGAAATCGAATAGGTAACGGGTCAGGGTATCACTATTTGATTAAGTATTAGAGCTGTCAAAAGTTAAATAAACTATTGGAACGACTATAAGTTACAGTACCTTTTTATTTATATAACATTTCATAAATTCCTTTCTTTCCTTTTTTAACAGACTTCAAAAAAGAAGGTTCTCATTGTACTGTATTTTTTTTATGTTTGTTACCTCAAAACTTTCGACTGGTTGAACTAATTATTTTATTTGTTTAAAGCTAATGCTTCTCGTGTGGTCCCTTTGAATTTGGTCGAGTTCTTGAAATCGGTGTTTTGATTATTAATGGCCCTCTTGTTAATGAGATATCAAGCTTTATCAAGGGTAGAAGTGTACCTGGTTCTGGCACAGCAGGGCGAGGTTGTTGAGCTGCTTGGCTACGTCGGGGTGGTCGCGTCCTAAAACTGCTTCGCGGATACACAGCGCGCGCTTGCACAGCGGCTCGGCTTCACGATACTTGCCTGGAATAAAGTAAACACCATTTATTGATCAATTATATTTATTTTGTAAGTAAATATTTACAGATATTTTTACACGTTGGACTTTACAGCTAGAAGAGGCCGGCATTTCCTAAGACTCACTCTGGGAAGAAATGCCGAAACAAACCACAGAGGTGTCTTTTTTTTAAGTCCGTGAACATTGATCAATTACAAAATAAGATCAGGGTTGGACTTTTTTTATGGAATAGGGGGCATACGAGAAAACGTATCGCCTGATAGTAAGCGATTACCGCCGCCCATGGACACCCGCAACACCAGAGGCGTTACAAGTGCGTTGCTAGTCTTTGGGGGATGAGGAAGGGGATGGAAGAAGGGGTTGGGGTTCACTCACTCGGTGAAACACAGCGCAGGTGCTGTTTCACACCGGTGTTTTGTGAGGCCGTGGTATCTCCGGTCGAACCGGCCCATGTATGCCGAAGCGTGGCTCTCCCACGGTAACCTTTGTTCCTTTTGAAGAAAGGACTATAGTAAATAGTATTGACCATCTTATGTCATGTACGTGTGGTGATGGATTAAGAGGACCGAGTATCACCACCCCTTTCTATCCCATGGGCGTCGACAGAAAAGAACAAACTACGCAGAACAACATCACTGCAAAGAGAAGGAAAACTTTATTTTTATGGATTAGGTCGCAAACGAGCAGACGTATCACCTGATGGTAAGCGATTACCGCCACCTATCGACAGCCGCAACACCAGAGGCTTCACAAGTATCAATAGACACAGTTGTTAACTAACAAGTATGTAATACTTTTTCTGTATAATATGCCTACGTTCTAGACCTCTTATAATGTGCACTTAAAATTGTGTAATGATTAGTTAAGTATTTTTGTAAGACAACTCTCGAAGTAGAAATAAAATCTGTATCGCATTGGAATTACATAAAACGGAAGCAAAGAACACCCTAACTAAAAACAAAATTTTGTAGATTGACATTGACACCCTAGGACCCTATGCTTTTTTTTTCTTAAAAAGACAACTCCCGCATTAGGAATATACATCCTGTGTCGCGGGGGACTTTACAAACATACATGTAACGGATACAAAGAACACCCAGACTCAGGACAACACTTTGTGGATCACACAAAGTGTTGTCGTGGGATTTGAACCCACGGCACTTGGCGCAGTACTTGCTACTGCGCCAAGTGCCGTGGGCGTAGTGACCGCTTAAACCACTAGGCCAACCGTGCAGTCTATGCTGTTCTATAAAATATAAAAATAAATATAAATAAATCTTTTCGGACATTTAACACACAACGCCATCTAGTCCCAAACTAAGCAGAGCTTGTACTATGGGTACTAGACAACTGATATTAATACATATTTACTTTTTTTTTGTAAATACATACATATTATATATAGAAAACACCCTAACTCCGATACAAATATTTGCAGATCATACAAACATTTAGTCTGACCCGGGAATCGAACCCGAGACCTCAAGCACAGCAGTCGCATACGCTACCACTGCGCCAACGAGGCAGTCTATATCCATGCAAGAGATCGAACCCACAGTACTCCGAGCAATACAAAGCGGCAAGTGACCGGCTAAACCTCTATATTATTCATGCAGTCGAATAATTAGGGCTGAAATTATATTACACTAGCTGACCCACGCAAACTCGTTTGCGTCTTCTATTGCCCGCAGGGTGAAAATTTTCCCCAGTTTTTGAAACATTCATTGGTGCTCCGCTCCTATTAGAATTAGCGTGATGATATATAGCCTTCCTCGATAAATGGACTATCTAACACTGAGAGAATTTTTCAAATCGTACCAGCTGGTCCTGAGATTAGCGCGTTCAAACCAACAAACAAACTCTTCAGCTTTATAATCTACTAGCTGTTGCCCACGGCTCCGCCCGCGTTTATATATGTATAAATGTTATGTTGGTTTGTGTACGCTTCAAAAACTCAAAAAGTTCTGCACCGATCGAGCTGAAATTTTAGGAATGATATATAATCCGCGTCAAGGATTGTTTTTATCAAATTTTTGCATCAGTCACATATCCGCGACCGTGAAAATACACGAAAAAACCGACATAAAGGCGGGCGGAGCCGCGGGCTATAGCTAGTACTAGTATAGATAACAAAAAAGAGGATATATAGCTCACCTCGTTTCCCGTACAGCACAGCCAAGTTGTTGAGCGTGGCGGCCACCGCGGGGTGGTTCTCGCCGAGGGTCTTCTCGCGAATAGAGAGCGCGTCGTTCAACAAGTTAGCAGCCTCTTTGTACTTGTTCTGATCTCTGTAAGTAAATAATAATAAAACAATATTTCGAAGGTTTCACACACAACGCCGTCTAGCTTCAAACTGACTGCACGGTTGGCCGAGTGGTGTCAGCGGTCGCCATGCCGCTTGCTACTGCGCCAAGTGTCGTGGGTTCAAATCCCACGCAGTACAACACTTTGTGTGATCCACGAATTGTGGTTCCGAGTCTGGATGTTCTTTGTGTCTGTTTCATGTATGTTTGTAAAGTCACCCACTACACAGGATGTTTATTCCTAAAACTAAGCAGAGCTTGTGTTATGGTAGCTAGATTGCCTGATAGAATATTATACAAGGTTGCACATTTACACTGGTTGCGAGGGACAGCTAGTATGAAATAGTAGCTGATCCTCGCAACCTCGTTTACTATTGCCTGTAGCATAATAATTTCCCCCGTTTTTTAAACATTCTTCATTGAGGCTCCGCTCCTATTGGTCTTAGCGTGATGATATATAGCCTATAGCCTTCCTCGATAAATGGACTATCCAACACTGAAATAACTTTTCACATCGGACCAACGGTTCCTGAGATTAGCGCGTTCAAACAAACAAACTCTTCAGTTTTATAATATTGTCTCGGTGGCAATCGCACGTTGTGCTCTAGGTCTCGGGTTCGATTCCTTTACCAAATATTTGTATAACTGCTAATATTTGTTTCGGCAGGCAGAAATCTTGATAATTACGCTTAATGTAACTACAGACACGAGGTTATACAGATAATAGATTCAAAAAGGTTGGACGACATGCAAAAACATCAAACAGTCATGAAAAATTAATGGGTCCTAAGAAACATGTGTCATACCTGTACACCAGCGCCAGAATATTGAGCATAGTAGCAACATCAGGATGATCGTGTCCAGATGTCTTCTCCAGGTCTTCTAGTGCTTGTTTGCAGAGAGGCACGGCCACCTCATACCTGCCCTGGGAAGCGTACTGGATCACCAGGTTGTGGAGTGTCCTGAGACGAGCTGGAATCTCGTACCCAGCGTTTACTTGCTGTGCGAAGTGCATTGGTGGGGTTGGCGACATGGCTGGAATACAAATATTAAATTATAGAATAGTACACTATCGTATTTGTTCAGCGTTAGGAATATACATTCCACAAGGACACAAAGAACACCCAGACTCAGAACAACAATATGTGGACCACATAATGTTGTCTCATGCGGGGTTTGAACCCACAACACTCAGTGCAGTGGAAAGCACCGTGGTGCAGAAAAACGCGCCATGCCGCTTTTTTATGTGACAGTGGGCAAACGAGCAGATGGATCACCTGATAGTAAGCGGTTACCACCGACCATGGACACCCACCCGCACCTGCAACACCAGAGGCGTCACAAGTGCATTGCCAGCCTTTTAAATAGGAGTACGCTTTCATGTACGCAATTAAAAGAGACGTCCATTGTTTGACATAAACTTCCTCCAAGGATCTCCACAGCAACTCGGATACTGTTATATTGATTACATTATAAATCCTCTTATTCACTTTTATTTAAAACTAGCTGACCCCCGCAACCTCGTTTGCGTCTTATATAGCCCGTAGCATGAACAGTTTCGCAAAATAAGTAACTTTTCTAGTTGATTTTTACACCTTGTGTCCGAAAAACCCAAATATTTTCCAAAATAAAATATAGCCTATGTTACTCGTGGATAATGTAGCTTTCGAATGGTGAAAGAATTTTTAAAATAGGTCCAGTAGTTTTTGAGTTTATTCGTTACATACAAAAATACAAATCTTTCCTCTTTATAATATTAGTGTAGACTTAAAGCAGTTTATTAACTAACTACATACTTATTCAAATATTAGTGTCATTGTAACAACTCTGTGTCATAAGATAAATAGAATCTTTAGATGCCACGTCATGTAATAATGATAACGATAATTATATAATTCATATTTGCTCCTAGATAGTGTAGAAAGTATACCAGGTGAATGTATAACCTTGACCTTCAGATACGGTTATGAGAGACAATAAAAAATATCAAGAACTGTGTCTGTTATCTAAGTTTTATTGAAGATCATGGCGAAGCTTTAATAGAATTAATTACTTACTAAATAGGTATATAATAGTTGAAGATATTATTATTATTTTTTTGCATGAACCTGGTGGTAAGCGATTACCGCCGCCCATGGACACCCGCAACACCAAAAGCGTCACAAGTGCGTTGCCAACCTTTTTGGGGATGGGGAGAGGGAATGGGGGGAGGGGTTGGGGTACGGGCCTCCGGTATCCTCACTCACTCGGTGAAACACAGCGCAAGCGCTATTTCACACCGGTTTTCTGTGAGGCCGTGGTATCACTCCGGTCGAACCGGCCCATTCATGCCGAAGCGTGGCTCTCCCATAGAAATGTATATCAGAGAATCAGGTTTGTTGCTTGTATGGACATAAATTAATATTTCACACAGGTCTGTGATTAGGAAATAATACCGATCATACGGAAATCCTTAACCCTCTCCTGAGAAGAGACCCGAGCTCAGCAGTGGGACGTTATGGATTGTTGATTGATTGTTCGATACGAAAATGTAATCGAGTATACTTAGTTCAAATCAAAATTTGAGATAAGTTACTACAGGATAAAACTCAAAATGCATTCTATAATATCTGATTTTGAAACTAATTTTAGATCACGGGCTGAAGTCCGTTGGGCATGTTTTTCAATTTAGTTGTAAGGGATCTACTTTGAGGGATGAAAAAGTATGTCGATTGTCCTTCGTTTATGCCGAAGCTATTTAACACTAAACATTATGTTTCCAAAGAGATCTTACATTTGTTGTTCCTGTTGTCCTCATGATCATCATCAGGGAACAGATCCACCATCGGATCATCTCGCTTCTTCTCGCTTTGTCCGCTACGGTTTGTGTCGGACTCCTCGTTCACGTCGCTGTCGTATTTGCTGCAACGACATAATCCAATATTATTACGTGGTTAACAGTCAATAGATGTTTTGGAGTCAGAGATTAGAATATTGGATGTTGTTTTTGATCAATTTGATGTTTATCTGTCTGTACCAGAGTTTGCTATCAACAAACTGTTTTTTTTATAATAATACTTTATTGCATTATCGTTTTGCTTTTGTTTTAAGCTTTTAATTAAGATAAAAGAATTCGTTGACGACTGTATGTAGTGTAAACTGTACTACAGTCGCCAAGCGCCTCCCTCCCTTACATCCAGGAAATAGACACAAGAACTATGAACACATGATAACAATTCGTTTTGACTACGCTAGTACACTTAATAATAATAAAATAATGATTTAAAAGAAATTGTTTGAGAACTGTTACCACTTGAATAATAGTAAGTGACATAATTATCGTTGTGAGTTAGTGTAAGGTGTGAATGTAGGTATGTTTGGTTAATTAGGGTATTGAATTGAAGCATGTTTATATATTACATGTATGATTGATGTACTTTGACACCCGAGGATATAGTTTAATAACTCATAAAATGTAAGGCACCTTGGTTTAGCCTTTCACTCGTCTTTGAGACCAACACAAGCGATACACATATTAAAACGACTGCACTGTAATGTTAAGTTTTAACAATCTAGTCAATTATTTGTTTAATAGTCAATCTATATAGTCAATATTTAAGTAAATTGTGATTTATATAGCGTAGCGTAATGTCCTTTAATGAGATATATAGAGAAATGAGATGGAGTTTCGTGCTCCTAACATGTAAAAACCTATCCCTGCGGCAAAACATTGGTAAATAAATGGAAAAATGAGTCTTATGGTACGAAACTGAAAGATGTTATTATCTTGACCGGACTAATGACGAAAAAGTGTAATATACTCACCGTATAGAAGCCATGAAATCCAAGTGCTTATTTTCCTCTTCTAATTGTGCGACGCGTTGTTCCGAAGCTTGCAAGTGTTGTTGTGCGGCCGCGAGCTCGTCACGGAGCCATGCATTCTCTTGGCACAGCCTTCTTACTTGGGTACGGAGCTTCTGCTTTTCGGCCTCCACAGATTGTAGGTGGGAGGCCAAGGCCATCATTACCTGAAAAAAGAAAAGAGATTTTCTCGTCATGATATAATTTTTATATATTTCTTGTTTATTTTACAACTCCTAACCAAAGTGTCTTTTTTATTTTATTTTACTTATTCATTTCCATACCACCCGACGGCGACGGTAGATTGGCAGAAAATGTCTATGGAATAAGTCCACCATTGTACATTTTGTGTAAATTCCATGGCCAAAGACGTAGAAATTGTTCTGGCGATACATTTGAGACACCAGTGATACCTTTTTAGGTATATGTTATAACTAGGGCCGTGGGTTTATTTGCCAACATCGGTTCATAATATAAGTATGTACAAACATCGTTACTACGACGTGTTTTATTACTTAAATAAAGCATTTCAAATGTTGGCATTCAAATTCTTAGTAGTCGATTTCGTTATAAATGTGAAAAAAATGACTGCCTCGGTGGCGCAGTGGGAGCGTATCCGACTGCTGTGCTTGAAGACCGGGTCGGATCGAATGTTTCGGTGTTGAAGTGAAGATAAAATATTCTTGTTAAGTGATACTGTGATGAAATAGCTCACCTCTATATTGTATAATCTATAGCGACTTTTATGATAGTTCTATTAACAATGCTAACAACTCTCTAAATCATCTTAGAAATTAGTCTATTTTATCTGAAACGAATCTTTACCGATTAGTTTTATACACTAGCGATGCTAGCAATTCATAATATTAGCACTAATCCTTTCATCAATTTAGAAATTATAATCCTTATTTGATTTGAAATTAATCTTTAACATTTAGTAAAAAGCGGTTATATTAATATTAAAACCGACTCCAATTTCATTTATCTGTATAGATTATGCCATAAAACACTTAAAAGGCACATCCTTTACAAATACGTTAATGAATTCTCCAAGACGGTACTTAGCGTTAAAGATCTGGGGCGTGAAATTGACCAGGCAATTTCGCACTGGCGCAACGGAAGTCCAGAGCGGGCTAAGTGCATTACGTGATTGTAGCATCTACGCGGGAAGTCTTAATATAATAATGAAAATGCTCTGTGGCGCTTTGAGAGGAATGAAAGCAACAATACAATATGTTTTGGTACGACTTTAAAGTCTTCTACAATACGGGCTGAAGTTCTGTAGAAAGAATGTTATCGGACGTTTGAGGGCTCCAACAAATGGTAACCATTGCCAAAGATGTTCGTACGATAACCGGTAATTCCCATCTCCAAAACCCGGAGGGGTTTCAATGTGTCGAGAATGGTCATTCATTCATAAACTGAACTTTGCAACGTGTGAACCTATGCAGTTACCGGTTAGCTACGAACCTATCCAAATAAACGATGTCAGTAGCATTTAAATTACATACACATAGGACATGTAGGTACAGTTATATTCGAAATCAGGATGTCCACTAACCGTTACATTTTTAAAAAGAGCGTATACATCTTCCTTCTTCAGATCGTGGAATAACTTATTTAACAGTCAATAGTTATTCAAAGTCTACTTTCCACAGAGTATATGTATTATGTATCTATATTTATTTGTGTATGGATGTATGTATATATTTATATGCATTTTTATGTTGGTTGGATTAATTTAAATAGCAACCTGTTGCTGATTATAACTTTAACCTCGATGCACCTACCTTACCAGATCTCTACACCCTTGAGACGGCGACCCATGTCGTGCGGCGTTCCACAGGGGTCTGTCCTCGGACCACTCCTGTGGAACGTGGGGTACGACTGGGTCCTTCGGAGTCGTCTGCCCCTCGGGCTGGGCGTAATTTGTTACGCCGATGACACATTGGTCACAGCTCGGGGGGCCAATTTCCAAGAGGCGGCGCGCCTGGCCACCAGGGGTGTTTCTCTGGTGGTTGGGCGCATCGAGGCGCTGGGCTTGCGGGTGGCCCTGGATAAGACGGAGGCCCTGTTATTTCACGGGCCCCGTCGTGGTCCACCCCCCGGCGCCTCCATCGAAGTCAACTCGGTCCTTGTACCGGTTCGGGCCCAGATAAGGTATCTGGGCCTGATCCTCGACGGTAGGTGGCTCTTCGACGAGCACTTCCGACAGCTTGCCCTAAGCTGGTCGGCGCTGCCTCCGCCCTTGGGCGTCTTTTGCCCAACTTGGGTGGAGCCAGCGTCGAAACAAGACACCTCTACACGGGGGTGGTCCGGTCGATGGCCCTTTACGGGTCACCGGTGTGGGTCCCGGCTCTGACCGCCCAGAATAAGGCACGCCTCTGGCGGCCTCAGAGGGTATTGGCGGTCAGAGCCATACGCGGATACCGCACCGTGTCGACGGAGGCGGCGTGCGCCTTGGCCGGAACACCCCCGTGGGATTTGGAGGCGGAAGTGCTCGCCGAAGTTTATCGGCGAGCGGCTGAATATCGGGCGGAGAACGGGTATCGTCCTCCGCCCGAAGAGGTACGCGATTGGCGTGAAGCCGCTCGCCGAGCCACGATGGCTCGTTGGTCTTCCCGGCTGGAGGCTCCCCGCGCTGGCTTTGCCACCGTGGAGGCGCTCCAGCCGGTCATCCTCGAGTGGGCAGGGCGGCAGCACGGGACTCTTTCCTTCCGACTGACGCAGGTGCTTTCCGGGCACGGTTGCTTCGGGAAGTACCTGCACTCGGTCGCTAGGAGGGAATTGAGTCCCGCCTGCCACCACTGCGACTGCAGTGAGGACTCGGCCCAGCATACGCTGGAGTTCTGCCCCGCCTGGGCGGAGCAGCGCCGGGCCCTCACTGCAGTCATCGGAGGAGATCTGTCGCTACCGGCCATCATACGCTCCATGGCCGGTAGCGACAGCAGTTTTACCGCGGTCGCATCCTTCTGCGAAGACGTAATTTCGCAGAAGGAGGCGGCGGAGAAGGCCCGGGAGGATGATCTCCACTCGGACCCGATCCGCCGCCGGCGCACGGGGCGGCGGAGGCGCGCCTATCAGCGCCTCATGCCGCCCTGAGTGTGGCCGCGGATGGACGGGATGGGTTTTCCCCTCCATCCGCAATACAGGCCAACCGCGAGGGGGCGACGTACGCGTGTGCCGTGCGTCGCCTAAATTGAGATTTTATTTTTGAAGAAGGTGCCCGCTTCAGTGCGGGCAGGCGCTTGGAGGGGTCCGGTAGTGTAATATCTGCAATTCCCGGACCCCTCCCTTCTCAGGCGCAGAGTTGGCACACCGTGTGGTTTTAGTCGGTTCGATTCCGACACACCGCCCCGCCGCAAACCCCGGCGGGGTGACGGCCCGAGGGGGTCTCCACACGTAAAAAAAAAAAAAAAAAATCTCTACACCCTCCAAAGGTTGGCTGGGCATTAAGTCCGCCGATGTACATGTGCATTAAGTTGTAAATAAATAAATACATAAATAAACGTAATAGCATTATATCAACATTTATACGATATAGATTATCGTGCTCTGAACAAAACTACAAAACTAGATAAGCACAAAATTGTGGCGCAACCTGTAAAATTATTAGTTCACAGTCTTACAAATTATTTCAACCAAAGCCGCAAACTTCACTCTTAATAGGCCTTTATTGCAGACTGTATTCTGTTAGTACTACTGCATTTCGTAAGTCAACTGTAATAGTTGAACATTTATAGTGTTGAGTATGGCTCAAGTGAATTTAACTACACAAAATTGGAGCGCATAACAGAGCTTTAAGCTTAATGATTACAAACAAGAACTTCTAATAGACCCTTGATACGAGTACAATAATATGACTTACAATCTTGTATTTCTATATTTTATTACTTATCTGGTTCAGTTAAATTTGTAACACTGCTCTCCAGAATATGACTAAATACTGACTTACTATTACAAGTTATATTAGAAAGAACTCTCTTACTTATCATTTCTCTTAAATATTCATTAAACGAAACTATTTGTATTCTATACGGTGAGGGTTTAAGAATACGGAATGTCACAACATCTATTCATCTCATGGAATGGGTAAACTACGCAGTACACTAGGACTGCAAAAAGAAAAATCCCGGTGTTTTTTTTTGCGGGGTGCTAATGAGCACACCTGTCACCTGATGGTAAGCGATTACCGACGCCTATGGACACCCGCAACACCAGAGGCGTCAAAAGTGCGTTGCCGTCCTTTGGGGGATGGGGACCCTCTCCCCATCCCGCAAAGGCCGGCAACGAGTATGGGCCTCCGGTATCCTCACTGACTCAGTGAAACACAGCGCAAAAGCTATTTCACACAGGTTTTCTGTGAGGCCGTAAAGCGTGGCTCTCTTGCGGATTTCAGTACGACCGGGGCGGTACTACCCTCGCACAGAACATCAACGTAAAATGACAGCATTCGGGCTGTCGTTCATTAGTGAGTGCGCGGTCGGAGGTCCAATGATGCAGAGGTATTACTAGGCCGCAATAGCTACACGTAGAGTTACACATAAAAAAAATAACTTGACCCAACTCATATACTACCTCGTCTCGCCAGACTAGTACCTATAGTAGTTCAAAACCATTCTATTTAAGGAGAGCAAGATTTTGCGTAATTACGAGATACTTCCCCCCTGTTTAATATTTGTTTTCATACCACCACAAGAACGGTAAAGTTGAGGGGAGATCTCACTGTTTACAAATAATATGTCATTGTCAGAGTCGTCTATGAAAGTCAATGTCACCCGTTGAATAAACGACAAGAGGAAAACAAACCCTACCTACATCTGAAAAGTGTCGGTTCTTTGAGAGGGGTCCCGTCCGTATTCAACTTTTGACAGGCAGTTAACTAATTTTAATACATTTTTGTGCTCTAAAACATATGGTTTAATAATAATATAGAAGCCTATTTTACAAGCACACACCTGGGGACCACGGTTGCCAGACGTCCCGATTTTGGCGGGACGTCCCGCATTATGAATCAAAATTATAAAGTCCCGCGCGGGACAGGTTTTGACCCGCTTTTTGGAGATAACTGGAAGGACGTCCAAAATGAAGTTACTTAGCCGTAGTGCTTTATCGTTAATAAAAATGGCAGGTTCACGAATTACTCATGTGTCGTCATTTTAGATTATATGCGATACGTATTTTTACTCTCTGTCCCGCTTTCGAGGAAAGAATCTCGCTTTTTTTTCACTAAAAAGTCTCAAAATCCCGACTTGACTAAAAAAATCTGGCAACGCAGTCGTTACAGAGAGCTGAAGCACTGAAAGTAGACTGAAAGCCGACCCCAATCTACTTCAGAAAAATGTTAGGAGGTTGACAATTACAAAAGCTCTCTTCTTTCTGTGAACTGATAAACTAAAGATGGGTTCTCTTTGGTTTGGGTGCGTTTTCACATGGGACAAGTGTTCTTTGTATCCGTTTCATATATGTTTGCTGAAGGGCCCCCGCTACACTTTATATATTCCTAGCGAGAGAACTGTATTCATAAATAAAAAATAATCTTTCATAACTCGATAAACAAGATTGACACAACATCACGTTTCCAAGTCTTTTTTTCGAAATCAATGCCACGTTTCCAAGTCTTTTTACCAAGTCATAGCAACAAGAAGTTTTTTGATTACAGCCCGGGTGTGTGCGTGCGACAGTCAGGGTGGGTAATCTCAGACATAAATAAACTGAGTTGATTAATGAGACGCCGTTTGTCGTGCCGTGTCGTGTTAGACTGCTTTAAAACTTTGGTTTTGTGTAAATTAATTGCTTTTTAATTCCTAAGCAAGAAACGATATATCTACGAATATAAAGTATCTAGTTCTGATTGATCTGAAAAAAAATTGTCTTTGTTTCCATGTTTTAAGAGTAACATAAAAGCAGCCATTTTTAATAAAAACCATCTAACAAGCTCGTGTACATAGTTTCAAACTACTCGTCTAGAAAAACACATTATCTTTTTAAAAAAACAGCAAACTGTTACCGAGCTTGGAGCCTCATACGACGCATCCCTTTGTGTTGAAAAAAAATAAACATTCCCACGTTCATAACTCCATTTTGTCGAGTCTAGGGCTCATAGAATGGATGCGGTGCAAGGCAATGGCGTGTGCGACTTATTATTTTATTGATTGACTGACTATTTCTCGGGCTTCGCTCTACTGATTATTTCTTATTTCGTATTCTTTTGAAAACTACGAATCTCCTTACAACAGTTTATGCCTTGTGAAGCTTCCAAAAATTTTTTTAGTGGTGCTTGTAACAAAATAAACAACGGCTGTCAAAATTTTACATTTGTAGCACCAGCGGTTTAGGCTCAGCGTTAACGGCATAATTTTATAATAAATAAACAACAAATAAACATGTATTTACAAAGATATTACTTTATATAATTCTAGTAACGTAACGAAATCTATTTGATCAACAGACATAGCTAAGACTGAAGAAACTACGAATTGTTATTTTACCTATTCAAAGAAACATTTAAAGAGATATTCATTTTAAAAAACAATTAAAACTATTTTAAGCTGTAATAAGTAAGGCAAAACTGAAACATTAATTAGTGTAATTACCAAAATAAAAGCGATTAATACTTCTGTGTGCGTTTTGGCTGTTTAAATGTCAGCACGCCATTGACCAGTTCAAGGTCAAGGTCGACACGGTGGAGAACCAAACTTTTCAGAAGTCTTTATATTAGGTCTTTACCTATGAAATTGCCGTTTTGTATGCAATAAGTGAAAGTACTTATTTTTTCAAACTTTTTTATTTCTGTTATTCGAAGTAATCACCCATGCAATCGACGCATCTTTGCCAACGCATTGGCAGTTTATTGATGCCCCTCGGGAATTGAATTTTTTACCCACTAAAAAGTTGTCTAAATTTTGGAAAAAGTAATAGTCGGTAGGTGCAAGGTCTGGTGAGTATGGCGGATGAGGGAGAGCTTCCAACCCCAGCTCTTGCAGCTTGGAGACTCTGTTGCGCAGTATCGGGTCGCGCGTTGTCGTGAAGGAGCAGTGGGGACGACCGATTGACCAAAGCTGGTTGCAGATGTGCAAGCTTCTCCATCATTCTCTCCAGTTCTTCACAGTACACATCTGCATTAATGCTCATGCCGTTTTGTAAAAAGCTGTGGTGAATCACACCCGCACTAGACCACCAAACAGTGACCATCACCTTTTTAGGGGTCATTTTTGGTTTAGGGCATTGCTTTGGTGCTGAACCAGGGTCTAACCAACTTGCTGAGCGCTTTCGATTGTCGAACAGAATCCATTTTTCGTCGCACGTAACTATTCGTTTAAAAATTCCTTCATTTCTTTGCCTGTTGAGCAGCAAAAGGCAGGTCTCGACGCGTACGTTGCGCTGGCGATCGTTAAGGTCGTGGGGCACCCATCTATTAAGCTTTTTTACCTTGCCAATTTGTCGCAAATGGATCAATATTGTTTTGATGCTTACATTAAAAGCTGCTGCTAGCTCAGCTGTAGATTGAGTTTCGTCAGCTTCCACAATCGCCTTTAATTCATTATTGTTAACCAAAGTCTCCGGACGACCACGAGCTTCATTTTTCAAGTCAAAATTTCCAGAACGGAACCGGGAAAACCAATAAAGGGTTGTGCGTTCGTTTGTACAGTTCTCTCCGTAAACGTTTTTGATGTTACGTGCCGTTAGTGTCGCGTTGGTGCCACGACGGAACTCATATTACATAATTACACGAATTTTTAAAGTATCCATTATGACGAAAAATGTTCAAATGTAATGAAAATACAACGCTAATCAAAAAACAAGACTGAGTTTGTAAATAGAATGTCATGGTTTTAAAACAAAATTAATTTGAATTTAGAATACAGAGTCATTACAAACTTTTTTTTATTTGAAATGACCAGTACTGGAGAAACGCAATTTCATAGGTAAATTTTGAGGTCTTTACCTATATTATATTTTGAGAAGCAGACTAGTAATGAAATATTGCCGTTATGGGTTTGGACGATTGGACATGGAGATACATTTATTCATGAGAAAGGACATGAGCTACTCTGTACCCTTATAACCAACATAAATGAGCAAAAGCTAGTCATCGTCAATCAATACATATAATAAAATAGTAACTGGACGCTGCTGTGTGTACATGGTATATTTTTTTTAAAGCAAACATTTATTTTTAGAATTTTCATTTGTTTGTGCACGCTAATCTCAGAAACGGCTTAACCGATTTGAATGCGGTTTTCACTAATATTTTGCCGCTGGCTCCACTTAACATTGAATATTTCCTTTATTTCAATCGAATTGTAAATAAAAAAGTTATATCAGTTTGAAGAATCGCCGCGATAACCGACCTTTACGCGGATGGAGCCGAAGGCAATAGCTAGTATAAAATAAAATGCTTAAACAAATTAAATAGAAGTTCAGGGAGACTATATTCCTGAAATTTTAATACTGATAGTGATTATGAATGAAGAATGATAGAAATGAAATAAAATAATGATTAATACATTTAAACGAGTAATTCTTGTATATTTATAATCGGAATCTCGGCAAGGTATCCAACAATTTTTATGAAATTTAGTATACATACATGGGGTTTCGGGGGCGATAAATCGATCTAGATAGAATTCATTTTTAGAATTTTTACCAAAAAATAATATCGAGCTAAACTCGGTCATCCAGGTACTTAACTGTAAACTCGGCGCTAAGTACCAATAAGAGAAAAAAAAAACTAGTTTGAAAACATATTCAATGGGTTTCCCTAAAACGATTTTCGTCTTTCGGAGTATTTCGGGCACTAGGTCAATGGTTCGAGAATGACTTGATTGCTACAGAACAAATTGGGTCGTATAGAATTATTTTCGTACGATCAAATCTAAAGGGTGTTGTGTGATGACGTCACTGTCAAATTGTATTATGTATATTGGTTTGTTTTGTGGGTTGATGTCATTGATTAAATTCAAGATTGTTTACTTAGCTTCAGCGCCTTTAGATTGTTTAGTTAGTCAACTTATTCCTATATTTTGCTGAAAGTATTGACTTTAATATTACTAATATATCACTTGTTTTCAAGATTTTACAAAATTTATGTCATTAGTGACATTTTTTATGGCATTATTTATCAAAATAAAAAGGGGTACGTGCTCAAGAATCGTGACGAGCATTATAACAATGTCGCCTATAAAAACTGTCAGTCACTTTAATTACTTAACATAATTGTAACATTTCGGTATTTTAAAATTTTGCAATAGCCCTGGCTAAATATATTACAGTAAAATATGACTACGAAATGCATTGAAGGTGGAAAGTTTCTCAAACTCCACGTTTAGAGTTCCCTTTTGGTCAACAGGTGACTACAAGATAACGATTTTTTTTAATTAGGGTATGTACCCGAAAACACATCAAAAAACTGAATAATTAAATAAAATAGATTATAGGTAGTAATTCGCGGGCACTAGCTAGTTGAAAACCTATGGAATAAAGTTAATATAGGTGATGTCCTATGATTTTCTAATCGCCATGATCTTATGAATTGGCGGGCGCCCAACGCTGTCAACCTCACAAGAGGGTGTCGTGTCCTTTGTGAGTTCATGTGCGAGGGGTGAGTTCGTGATAGGCCCGCTCATTTTTAACTCGTGACGTCACTCGACAGTAACGTCAAGATAAACTGCATTGTTAAAGGAGATAATAAACTAAACGCTACAAGTCTATTATTGCTAAGTAAGCTAAGCATGTCCGAACTTGGAATTGTTCTGCCAAAATATAGAATTGAATACAAGATTGCAATTATCGAAAAGTAAGTTTTACGTTCAAATAATGTAGTATTCAAAAGAATATATCTATACAAAAGAAACGAAATAATTTGAGTTTCTTTGGTTTGCAATCCAATTAAGATACTGCCACTGACCTTAAAGAAAAATCAATACATTTCATTTTAATTTTTACTTAGAAGTTTGAACAATTTACGCGCCAAATTCAGGTTTTTTTTATATTTTACACGTGAAACTAACAATATTGAAAAGTAGACTTCGATTTGATGACACCGTGTCATTTATAAAATACCTGTTTCTTTTTCAAGTTGTTTTTCGATTATACACCAGTGTATTCAAGTCAAGAGGCAGGTGTGACCTAAATGACGCTTCACGGAAAGTCCTTAAAGACAGTCAAAGAATGTAGGCTAGCCTTAAGCTGTTTGCCAGCGCCGTCATACAAAACAGCCTTTTCATTTACAATCTTGCTTTCAAAAGCTTAAAAATTCTTGACATATTTTAAAGGCACAGTAAAAAATTTAGTTTAGATTCCTTAGAAATCATACATTGTTACTAAGCTAGTCATAACGTTTGATCGATAATTGTTTGCCTTAGACATCGCGTGTCGACCGCCATGAAGTCGTGTTTCTTATCTATTTAAAATGGTATCACTTTTAGAAATAATTTTGATGGCCTAGCCTCTACAATTATTGCCTGCTAGGTCGTTCACTGTCCTTACCTGTCTATTATCTATCTATCTATAATATAAAAATGAATCGCTCAATGTGTTGGTAAGCGCATAACTCAACAACGCCTGCACCAATTTGGCCAATTCTTTTTTTTAAATATTCATTGAAGTTCAAGGATGGTTTTTACGGCGAGAAAAATCGAACAATGGCCGGAAAAGCCCTAAAAACAGCCCTTTTCTTTTTCTCATACAAACGTTTTCTAACTAAAACGTAAAGTCAATTTGAGCTTTATTGCTATTATATAAAGTTCATATAGTACGAGCACTCACTGTTGTCTAAGCAATATAGGTGTGTTCCTAACGTCAATGAGTCAATTTGCACTTTATTACCGCTATACAAAGTTCAAATTCAATCATTTCCATCAAAACAGTGTGCGTATGTGCGTTGGCGTAGATAATCGTTAGATAATCCATTTATCGAGAAAGGCAATAGGCTATATGTCATCACGCTAATACTAATAGGAGCGGAGCACAAATGAAGAATGTTTCAAAAACGGGGGAAAATTTTCAGCTACGGGCAATAGAAGACGCAAACGAGGTTGCGTGGGTCAGCTAGTATCATATACAAGAAATATATTGAATATCTATTTATTCCATATGTTATGAATTAATAACTCATACTTACTCTTAATCTTAGATTTGACAAAAGCGTTTGACTACATCAACCAGAAGTATATAAATGTAACTGCATATGTACATCAGGCGACAAGTATGTGACCGCAGGCCACAGAAACCACAAACACGATGTCTTCATCTAGCGACATGTGCTTCAGTCCATCACGTTTGGTTTACAACTTCATATTGTGATAATATCTTTGTTTTAATTACACGTAACACGTGGCAAGTTATTATCTAAGGTTAACTTTATATTTGATGTAAATAAAGATTTTCTCAATTTTGTTTTAAATAACTTGCTTGAATACCTCTTTCATGGAGCTTTGTTGAATCGGCCCACTCGCAGAAAATCGCGGTTTATTTGCATCGCATTTCGGTGTAGGTGGCACGATAAATCCATAACTCTAGTTACGAACAGCACTAAAAGGTGGCCGAAAGAGATCAAGAGGATAAAATATCACCGACAAACATACCAAGTAAATATAACCAATCTTAAAACCTATACTGGAGTCTCAGTAGCTGTAAGGAAATTTCAAAAGAGGAAATGTTTGCAAACATTGCAGAAGTGATTTCAGGTCATTTCGAAATTTGTGCTGCTGTCTTGTCGTGTCTTCTATTGGTTGAGTTCTTAACATTATTTAAGCTATTATTATAATTAGAGACAAGATTAAACGCAACATAAAAAGCTCGTTATATGCATGCAAATACGCATTAATAATGCTTGAAATATGCACGAATATTGGCAGAATGTGAGAAATGAAATGATAAATTTAAAATCTTTAGAAGAAAAGTAAGTTTAATTTTTTTTTGGTTTAAAATCAGTCGTAGTACAGATAGTAGATTATTCTTTGATAAGTGATAATATGCATAGTAACATTAGACGACATTAAAATTATTTAAAATTGTTGTAAACATAAATATTCAAATATTGTTCCAAATGTTCAGTAGTAAGGTTACTTATGTCTTCGATCATTTCTTCATAAACACACAAGGAAAAATTGTGAACCGATAATATGTTTCATAACTAGAGAAGGATTATCGCTGAGGATGGTTTAAATATGCAGATGCATATAATCCGGTCCCTAATTATAACAGTCAATACTTCAATGTTTATCCAGTCTTAATTACTTAACTAACCTGTGCTTCTCCGAGTCCGAGTTCAATAGCGTCAATGCTTTTCCTGACAAGAGACGCCTTTTCATGTTCATGGTCTGTATTGGCTGCTAAACCTGCGAGGAGTTGAGAGTGTTCTGCTCTTAGAGCTTCAAGGCCTGCGGCGACGGTTCTTGCCCCCGCCACCATTTCCTCCTGCGTCATCGCCGTCATCTTGCCTAGCGATTCGATCTTCTTTCTGTGAACAAAACAAAAAGTTTTTATTAGAAAACTGTTTTCTGATTACCACTAATTTAGCTCTGTCAAAATTAGTATCCTCACTGATTTTGAGTGAGGCAATATATTTCAATTATCATTCGTAACTCAATTTACTTTGACATTTTGATAATAATAGAACAAAGATAAATTATATATTTTATAGGCTTTACAATGACATCTCATGTAAGTAATTATGTAAATTGAGATGTCACAATTGAGCGTAATTGAATCAAAATGTTATTTACTATGTTTCTAACCTTGTTAACAGATGGAAACGTTTCACCAAATTACTAGATAATGCTTAGTAAGTGATGTACCGTAATTGACATAAATATATCAGCTTGAACTACCTAAACGAACTGGTTGTTTACGGTCATAGTAAAGGTATAATAAAAACAGTGTACTAGTAACTATTACCATCCGTAGTCTGAAAATAACCAACAATAAAAAAATCGTCAACTTGAGTGAAGATAGGTATTTGAAGTTCATAACTAGATAAATAGTGCCAAATATTACGCTTATTCATTTTAAACAAAAAATTAAGTATTTTTAATTTCTTTTATATTAGTAATTTGAGAGCTAATTAGTCTTATTACAACATTTTTATTTGCATAACTCTTCGAACCCCGCATTTCTTTTATATATTGAACCCTACCTTTCATCATCATGATCATCATGTCAGCCGAAAGACGTCCACTGCTGGACATAGGCCTCCCCCAAGGCTTCCCACAACAACCGGTCCGGTGCTGCTCGCATCCAACAGACTCCTGCGACCTTAACCAGGTCGTCGGACCATCTTGCAGGGGGCCTACCCACGCTCCGTTTTCCAGTACGTGGTCGCCACTCCAGAACTTTTTTGCCCCATCGGCCGTCTTGTCTGCGAGCAATGTGCCCTGCCCACTGCCACTTAAGCCTGGCAATTCTACGGGCAATGTCGGTGACCTTTGTTCGTCTGCGGATCTCCTCATTCCTGATTTGATCACGCAGAGAAACTCCGAGCATTGACCTTTCCATTGCTCTTTGTACAACTTTGAGCCTTCTTATCAGGCCCATTGTGAGTGACCACGTCTCTGTACCATAAGTCATCACTGGCAACACACACTGGTCAAAAACTTTCGTCTTGAGACACTGCGGTAATTGGGACGAGAAAATGTCACGCATCTTTCCGAACGCCGCCCAGCCGAGTTGGATTCGACGATTGACCTCTTTCTCAAAGTTGGACCTACCCAACTGAATAATCTGTTCTAGGTATATATACTCCTCGACAACTTCGAGCGTAGAGTCTCCAATTCTCACTGGAGTGGGTGCGACATGGACGTTCGACATAATTTTCGTCTTGTCCATATTCATTTTAAGACCCACCCGCTTAGAGAAACTACTGAGGCCATCGAGCATTAACATGAACATGAACCCTACCTTTAGTGTAAAATAATGTTTTTTCATTTGCCGTAGAATCATGCACGTAGTACAATTATTGGAACAACGAGTAGAATCAGTTGATTACTGAAACTTCACACATCCTATGAAAACGGTATTATATAATCAAGGTCACGTATTTCCCAGTGACTAACATATTCCAGAGTGTTCTCTATGTAATTATAATTACTTGAGGCCTTCTTTTCATAGGTATAACTTGTCATGCTGTCTTTGCCTATTCTTCGTTTTTATAACATGTATTTTAAGGTTGTGTATGTTTTCATTAAAGTACAAAGCTAAGTTATACAGTATAATGTTCGCTCTAATAAGGCGCTAGCGTGCTGTGTTGACCTTAAATAACATTTTATTGATTTCACAACTAAATATAGTTCTATTTAAAAACCAAGCTGTTAAGTTAGTCTGCTGTTATATCATAATGGTTTGGAGACAAATTTTTTAACAGTAATTCTTGGCTAGGATTTCTTTTTAGTTATGCTTTTACAGGAATGTTTAGAAATACGATAAATATTCTGTGCCAAGGTAGACCGGACCAATTAAAGTATTATGTTAGCTTGTTAATAGTTTCTTCATATTTATTCTAACATTAAGAAGTCGTTATTAAGTTCATTGGTCGGTAGACCAAAATATAAAGGGTTAGTATTACCGAATTTAATTTGGAACTCAAGTTGCATCGATTAAACTTGTAAAACATAATAGAGGGACCTTTAATAATTGTATAACACACAAGTCTCGAGCTCAAGACAAAGACTAGAAGAATTCTAATAAAGAAACACAATCAAACAGCCGCTACTCCCAACAGCAAATATAGAGCAATGTACACATTGAAAAACCATTTCTATAACACAATCAATACAATATTCTATACAAACAAATTATAAAAGACGAGGGCATCAGTATCGACAACGGAAATATTACATTACCGCGCCTACTTTCAACATGGCCATGCCGAATGTATTGGATACGAGAGCTCAATGTGGAAGTGTTGAAATAGGGGTGGCTACCGGAACATTATTGTGAGAAGCAGATCACATTGTATCACAGTTTAATGGCATAATTGCTTTACGAAATGAGGACTTATATCCTCAATGGTTCGAAAGCAAATTAAAGTTTTTTTATGGAATAGGGGGAGGGCACACGAGAAGACGTATTGCCTATAGTTAAGCGATTACCGTCGCCCAAGGACACCCGCAACACCAGAGGCATCACAAGTGCATTGCCGGCCTTTGAAGGACGGGGAGGTGGATGGAGGGAGGGGTTATGAATTGATTGTATTTATAGTTTTACGTTAAGATCTATCTTCTACTCTACTAACGTTTGTCTTTGAACTTTCTGGTCCAAAATATTGTACACGCCTAACAGACTTTAAAAATGCATGTTTCTGAATTGTTAATGAAGCAAAGCAAATAATTTGACACAAAATTTTAAGAACTCATATTGTATAGGTGATTCGATTACTATTCAATCGAGCTTCGATCGATTCAGCGAGATCTTTTCAGAAATGTGATCGTTTTAATTCCTCTTTTGCGATAAGAAAAACCAGTATAGATATATATTTACATATTTAAATATTCCAAGTGAGGCAATGTAAACAAAATACAGTAGTATATCTTACGTTCATAGTACGATTCAATTAATGAAAATGGGTTACATTTATTATTGCATGCGATGAACGTTTACGTAAATAAATTCATTGGTGAACCAATTCATGGCTAACTTACAACTCTGTTATTATGTAATTGAGCAAATTGAAATAAAAAAAAAAAAAACAAGATTTCATTAGCAATAATACTTGCTGCAGGGTAAAGTGTACTGAAGTGTATAACCGATTACGACTTGCCTAGTAATCAATATAATGCTATTGGAAACACTTTAGGTTGTACATTTTATCTACCTTAGATACTGATATGTCTAGGTAGACCATCAAAGCTGTGAAAATCAAGGAAAATTATACAACTGTTAGCGATAAAAAATTCTGATCAAGCTATGTGTCGCTGTTTCTGAATTGTCAATATTAACGCTTGATTTGAACGCATAATAACATTGGTCCGTTTTAATAGTTATCTGGTGCAAAAGACTTTTATAGATTTACTTTTAAACATCCACTTGCCCTGGAAGCTCGTCATAGAGACAATCCATGATTTAACATATACAGAATGCGTTTAGTAACTGCAACAGTACATCACTGTAGCACATGCGCAAGCTACTTTCCAAACTGTAACCTCTTTTATAATAAATAATTCAGAAAGCATGCAAAGCTTGCCCTCAAACAAATCCAATAACGTAAAAAGGATTTCGGCGCACCATTTCGTTGAAATATGATTTGAGAACAAAACCATTAGTCCTGATGTTACTACTGTACAGTTCTTAACCTGGCCACGTTCAGGCCATAAAGTTTCCTTGGCTATTTCACACGTCTTACCATTTCGGGTAAAGGAGAAATTTTATTTTACGGTTGTCTAAGCAACGTTCCATAAAATTCAAGAGAAGTTTTCCAGACCCGACAAAATTTACCTGTTTCGACAGCGCTGCAGTAAAACATATTTCTGAAATTCTTTGCCACTATACATAGGTCTGATCAGATACAAGATTATGGCAAACATGAATATCGAAAGGATAAGTGTTTAGTCTTATTTAGAATATGATTACCGAAGCAAGAATGTGAAAACCGTTTACAGCATATCATAATAAACAGTATCTAGCCATAAGGCTTCACCCGAGACTTATATAACTAATTCTGCGTACAACAAACTACTAAACTTGGTAAAATCTTTATAATCCAATAACAGTTGGGTCAGATTTCGTCATTACGGAATGAAACTACACAGGAACTTGTAAACAAGATTAACAACTAAAGAGCTCAACGAAAATGTACGTGAAATGTGAATGGCAGGAATCCACCTGGAATTGTGGACGAATATTATTTTTGTTCCAAATTTTTTTTTTCTCTTTTAGGCTTAGACGAAGGCGTAGCTACGGAGTATGCGGAGCTGTATAATCACAGCTCCGTAATAATACTTACAAGCTAAAATCTTTGATTAGCCATAACTAGGCAAAGACAGATAGTTTTTTTTTCTGGTATTTGGCCATTTTTATACGCCGTTGCGATAATTTTTACCTACCGTCAATGCCAATTATCATTTTTGTAATTTTAATATATTTTTGCGCTTAGTACTTTCTAGAAATGTCACCAGTTTGCCTTTTTAAATCAAAGACAACAATAAAATTTTTCAATCTGTGTGATAATGAGCATGCACAAGGCGAATAATATTACGCGGCCAAGTTCATGTGACGTTTGAAAGATAATCGTGTACGGAGAAAAAACCAGTTTGAGGTTGTAATATCCCCCTACAGATTTGTGTCTGTGTATGTATGATTTTTTTCCCGTGTTTGAAATTAATAAACAGCAAGATCGTCCTAGCCTGAGTTTCAGTACCAGTCGTACCTACCTACTTAATATGTCAAAATTATGTGTTTTATTTTAATTGGTTTTTATCTAACAAATTATTTCCCATTCGTAATCCAACACGATCTGAACTCATACTCACTGAACTTTCTAAAATAAGAGCGGGATGTAGGCTGTTAATATTCACAAAGCATGATTGACATACCAGACGACACGTCGACTATATAAAATAATTCTATTTTAGATATAGGTCTGGGGATTATAATACTTCCTCTCAGAGGTCAGGTATCACAGATATGGCTTAGGTGTCTCGAAGACTACGTGAATTGCTTGCTAGTATAAAATAGCAATATTATTCACAAGCTTGTAGAATATTATTAGCATTTCTTTATGATTAATGTAATTGTCCTACTATTGGTATAGTAAGACACAAAGACACGTTGAAGTTTATATGTTAGCGGTACAACTGGCATGTTTCTGCGAAGGTTATGATATAAAGCAGAGCTCTACAAAAGTTTAATGGAATACTTGCAGCGCAGTGACTGTTATAACTTTCGCTCTTCGATAGTAGTCACGCCTACTTAAAAAAGAACCTCATTTAAAACTAAGAAATATGATCACACTAGGAAAGATTTCTATAAAGATATACTTTAAAAAAAAACTATGAATCTGATATCGAGATCTGACTGAGAGGAAAGTAGACTACAGAAAGAGATAAATCATATGATACGAGTATAACAGTTTTAAAGATATTTAGAAAAGATAATAATCCTCAACTCACTTAATTCAGGTTCTATCAAAATTAATGAGGGCAACCCTCACAAAACTAGATCCGAACTTACTAACGACTAGATCATTAGAATTCAAGTCAGTTTTCCATTAACTGTATTCGGGGAAGGACGTCTGTTTCGGCCACCACCAAATTAGTTTAAGGACAGTCACGTAATAGCAAACAGGTCGCTGAACGGTATACCTTCTTACCTACTCTCAGTTTCATAGGCTCTTTTTAACGACTTCAAAAAAGGAGGCGGTTCTCAATTCGACTGGTTTTTTTGGTTGTTATCTCAGAACTTTCAACTGAGTGAACAGATTGTATTACTATAATCTTAAAAACGTGTTAAGGCTACCGTTACACCTACTCAGTGTACCAATGTATGTAGTATGCACTAAACTTTCAAGAAATAACTTGTGCATAGTACAGAAAATGCTAATAAAAGTTGTAATATCATATGCAAAACATGAATACATACATGAAAACCTATTTCTGCCTGGTTGCAAGTATGTTCAAACTCGCACCTCATTTCTATTATTTGCAAACATTCTCCGAATCGTCGAACCTTGTAAAGGTAACAGCAGGCTCCATTGTTTATTTTCCGAGCGAATGAGTTACAGGCACCAGACTGAGGGTGTTACATTCTTCACAAAGGCTTGGGTCTCTGTCCTGGCTTTCATGGTCGAGTGGACTTGATTCTTTGTTGAGCACTTTAAGCATTGTTTTCAACCGATGGTCACATTTTTAGAGTATAATTAAATAAAAAAGTAAGTTACACAAACAAGTTTGAAATGTTCGCTACATTTTACGATTTTGAATATAGAAATCTACCCTCATGTATTGCCGTTTACAAACCAATATTATATATTACATACGACGGTATTATACATATACCATATGACTTGGATGACCGAGCTCAGCTTGGTATTTATCTTTTTGCTCAATTGTCTAAAAATGAATTTCAGCTAAATCGATTATTCGCTCCCTAAACCCCCTGTACACTAAGTTTTATGAACATTGTTGAAGCCGTTTCTGAGATTTAGATTATATAAATAAATATACACATTTACAAAAATTGTTCGTTTAAAGGTTTAAGATAACGGTAAACTACTAATATTAAGTCAAGCAACCCTTTTACTAAAATAAGAATAGTAACATCGGTGATTTATGATGCCAATATAAAATGTCAAGATCGACTCGATCGAATCGATCATCGACTGATGGTAAGCGATTATCGCCGCCCATGGAGACACTCCCGCATTACTAGAGGCGTCGTAAATGCGTTTACCGGCCATTTAAGAAGGAGTACACTCTTTTCTTAAAGGTTCAAACGTTCAAGAAAAGACACCTTCTCGTCAGGTCGTATTGATCTGGGAATATCGCAGGCGAAGTTTTGAGATTATCCATTAAGGAATATTAAAGACAAATAGATTGATATAAAGACTCACAGATGCATAATATTCTAACCCTCCTTACCCTTCAAACAACAAAACAAACAATGACATTTATAAAGCAGTAGTGTTGTACCGATTATAATGTCAAACGAGGACAGTCGCGTCAATTTTTTTTTTTTATTTCACATACATTGAGTGCTTAATAAAAGAAACAGAAGGTGTAGTGGACGTTCAATGTATGAATAACAACAATGTCGCAATGCGGATAACGCAATTACAAATAAACAAGTCCGCATATGCAATGCAGTGCGGAAACACAGATATGGCTTCAGGACGGATCGACGGAAGCGAATGCCCATAACGGGTACGAATCCACTTCATTTGCAACGACAACGATATAATTCTATATACATAAAAGAATATCACTCGTTGGGAGTTGGTGTGAGTGTACACAGACATTACATGGTCAACGCTTCGAAGTATGGAGCAGTAACTTTAGTGGTAGTGGAGGATATCAGATTATCCAATCGTGATGTCTACTTATAGTGGTCACATATTAAAATTGACGAACTTCATATTTTTTTTTTATTTTACAACTTCATGCACTATGTACATCGGTGGACTGACTCCCCAATGCATTCTGTACCAGCGAACCTTCGGGGATGTAATAAGGTACGAGTAAATACAACGAAGTTACAATTTACCTCTTAAGGAGTGAAATTTCCAGAAATCCTTATGCTTGATGCTGAGTGCTTATAACATAAAAAAAACATCAGCTGTCAAAATTGCAAATTTGTACCCTATCGTGTTGGGTTCTGCGTTGATGAATCATTCAGACAGAGCAACTAATTTTATATGTAGACAATTGTAGATTATTTTTTCACGTATTTGTTACTGTGATACTTCCTTAAAAGTATCTAAATATGTTGACCTTGTTATGCAGTAGTGTATTTACGTAACTAAACTACAATCTAACCATTATTGTTTGTACCCATGCAGTAAAAAATAACGGTAATTTCTGGCAGTCTATGTATGTTAAACCCTAGTATCTAAAATACTGAGTCTTTTTTAATAGATTAAGGGTCAATAGAATCGTAGTAAAGTCTCGGGTGACATAGGAGTAAGTGACACATTTGATTTTATCAAAAGTTTATGGAGGAACGGGTATCATGTCCCTCAAACACAAAGGGAGGCTCCACCGACCAGGCGAGGTGATCATGCCTGGCGGGCTACTGCCCAACAGTTGGTGTTGGGATGTTGTATATATGATAATCGGTGCGAGAACTTCTACTGCGCGATTCAGAATTGGTAGTTTCTTCGTGTTGTACGTTGCTCCGTAGTTCAGTGTATTTTTGGTAGATAGCGCTGTATGTGGAGGTCGCCACAAGTTTTTAGATTATTCTGTTTGCAGTTAAAGATGTTTATCATCCATGTATATTCTGTTATCAATTATCATAGACAATGAAGACCTAGGTGATAGAAGTTACGAGATAATGTCCTTCAAATAGAAATTTACTTATCCTTATTTTATGCTCTGTCGATTTTGTTTAATTGTATAACTGTTCTACAAATGGTCAACCGATCTGATTGAAGCTAATAAACGACTAATAGGAGAATCTTTCAATCAATAAAAAAAATCAAATAGCAAATTATACCTAATAAAACTGAAATATTTTAGATTACTTACAAATCTAGTGTATCTTTATTTCTTGAATGAACTAAGCTTGAATTTAAAGTTTGATGACACTTATTTTGAACATAGTTAAATTAAATTATGTTATGTATAATATATCTACATAATTACATAACAATATATTTTATTGTCTATATTTGTTTCTCACTGGGTGTTTCCAAGTTTTATTTGCGAACTTGTTCAAAGTTGCTTGCCCAACCAATTAATAACACGATAAATGAATGAATAGATTAAAAAACAAATAAACAAATGTATCACATTTATTTATACTGCCTTTTGTTCTACTTTGAAGTGGAAATCACTTTTAGATGGAATAAGAACAAAAAGAGTGCTTCAAAAATATCAACCTTTTTAACGGATGCGAAGTTTATGTCTCTTCAGATTGTAAGATATTCAAGGACAATAGTCCTTGAATATCTCAAAACTGTTCTTACTTTATTCTGGTTAGACAGATAGAATAAGCAATAATGATAATAGATCGTTAACATCTTCAAAATAATCACTACAAATGATTGTAACTAAAAAAAATCGTATGTATAAAATCAGCACCTAAGACATGTCTAGTTGAATTGAAATAGGTAGATCGGACTTTAGTTAAAAGCAACATTTATTAGCAAAACGATTCATCTATATCCAAAATGAAACAAGTTCAAATACTTAACTCTGCCCACTCTTATTAAGAAAATACTGAGTAAGTTTATTTTAATGTTATACTTACATTTTATCGGTCTCGTCTGGCAGTTCCAGTCTAGTCAGGGGTAGCAAGTCACGGCTACGTGTCTAGAAACTCTGAATTATTACCCCCGTGTTAAGTTGCGAGAGCCGCATTGAGCCACCGTATGTATTCATACCGTATTCCGCACACGGGACAAATTGGAATATGATATTTATCTTGATCTACGAAACTTTGTTGAATCTATATTTTTAGTTCATCATGATGAAAGTACAATAGCTAACTAGAACAAATGACCCTAACTGTTTTTATTAATATTAGTACAGTTAAGCTGCTATTTGCCATATTCGTCACTATACATTCTTCGTTTTGGACTTTTTGTTGTGTTGCGATTTAGTTTTAACTAGACAGTATTTCTGATGTTGATTTGAATGTTTTGATACACGTCTATATCTACGGACAGACACTTGAGACAACTACATCTACAAATAGATATTAAAATTACAATCAAAATTGATACCTTTCACTCAGAAAAAGAACCTAAATTTTCATAGGTTTAACAGAAAAACAGACTTTGTTAGATCTACGGTTATAATACCAGGAAAAGGGTAAGTAGATATCATTAGAAATTGAAAGCTCAAACATATTATTGAAACCGGTTATCAGTTGCACACACTGTAGTTTGAGGAAGGCCACGCCGACCCTGGTTAGCGAACGCCTAATATAGCTAAATACGAGTATCATACACAAAGAGACAAACACGACTGTGCTAATTGTACGTAAAAATATTTACTTACAAAGTAAAAACATGTGCGTGTTAAAACTGAGAGGGAAAACATGAGTATCTCGGAGTACTTAGACATATTAAAGAGGACTAGGGGAACGTCAGTAATAAGGGTTTTCTAAGCGTAGAAAATTACTCCCTACGGCTGTTGAGGGCTGCAAAGAGACTTATCCAACTACACGACTTTAACCTGAAAATTGTTTGTACTCAGAATTTTATATTGTTTTGTTTTTGATTATCTGTACTGTTTTATATTACAAACTTTTTTCCAAAACGAGCTATATAATTTGTTTTTAATATTCGTTTATTCTAAACCATGTTAACATAACATAAACCAGCTATGTGATTCAGTTTTAGAGTTGGGAATTTTCAATTAAAAGTAACTGCTTTTGAAGGTGAATGAAAAAGTAAATAAAAATACACAACTGTAAATTCTATTCTCTATTCATTTTCCATAGATAATTCAACAAGACACGTAATGGCATCAAATAACCAAAAAGCAATAACATATACTACGAAAAATGAGTCCGACTCATTGGATGGTAAACCCGAAGGGGGTGTCGGCAGGGGGGGTAACCTTGCCGAATTCCAACCGGCCCCTAACGGGTGGAGAGCAACGTGGGGCCCATAAAACGTCCGTTTCCATGACAACCAAGGGCGACAACCCTCGGATAGTACAACCAGTACAACCACGTTATGTTTGCAGAGAAAATTAGAAAATCTTGTAGACATAAGATGTGTTATTTGGTTTAATGTTTATATTGAAAATGATACCTTGTATTAAAACTGAATATGTTTATGTAAATATCTCAGGAATTAAAAAAATATTTTTAGTGTGTGCCCATATATCGAGATAAATACACATTGGCATCAAGCAAATAGAGAATCAATGAAAATGTTGGTAAAAAACCTGGACAATTAATTATTTTTGAGACACAGACGAAATTGCACGGGTCAGCTAAATCTTAACTATTTAAAACACGCATGCTCTTATTAGCAGGGCTCTGAGTGGTTAATTCAACACATTTTGATCATAAATCCGACACTGTAACTTGTATAAAGCGTCTAGTTTGACATAGCCATTACATTAAGTACGCCATACACATTAGCCTGTTCACGGGTATACGGCTTATCTGAATGCCAGGCGTATACCTGTATGGGTCTTCTAATACATATGTGGCGACTTCCATATATAGCGCAACAAGAAAAACATACTACAACGCCATCTACCGAATATACACTGAACTACGTAGTAACGCACTACTCGGAGTAACTACCAATCCTGAAACGCGCAATAGAAGTTCTCGCGCCGATTTTCATATGTACAATATCCCAACATCAACTCTGTTGGACAGTGGCCCGCCAGGCATGATCACCTCGCCTGGCCGGAGGATCCTCCCTTTGTGTTGGGTGGAACATGATACCCGTTCCCCCACACATATGTCATACTCGTCGTCAGCTTTTCCCGATAACAGTCCCCTACTGGACATAAGCCTCTTCGGCTTCAGGCTTACCGTAAACGTTGGTCAGACTTGTTGGTAAACATTTATACGTATGTGCGTTGGTCTAATGGCGTAGTACACGTGCACAGACAGATTTCTCCGGTAAATCGTAGCGTGTATAGCCGGCATAACCGCTTCCACTATTTAGCGCTACATACTATTTACATTCTAAATTAAATAAATGTAATAGTTTTGATTTATAATAGCATTATTACACAAACGATAAGCAAATCATTTCGAATTAAATGACGAAACGTACTAGTTATATGATATAATAAATGTGCGACGTAAATTATGCAGAAGTAGTTTAAGCAATCATTTTACAAAATTACGTACTTAGATTGTTTAACCCACTTTTAAAAGGTAGACTTTATTTGGGTATCCCTTAGTTATACTCGGTAATCATTACTGACAATGTAAGATACAAGTAATTTTTAAAGTTTCGTACCCAAAGGGTAAAACGAGCCCCTATACCAAGACTGTCCGTCTGTCACCAGGCTGTATCTCATTAATCATGATAGTTAGTTGAAATTGAATATATTTCTATTGCAACAATAAATATTAAAAACAAAATAAAATAAATATTTACGGGGCTTCCATACACCAAACGTGATTTTTTTGCCGTTTTCGTATAAAATTGCCGGTCTTCTTTATTATTACGGTATCAAATTGATTTATTTATAAAACGAATTATTCTTATTACAGTATCAAATTGCTATAAATAATATAAATTGATCAAATACCCTTAACCTCCTTAATATAGATTTATAGTGTCTAGGACTAAGACTTCCTGGCAGTAGCTACCCTTCTCAAGTTCCTTCCCGTCCTACCATTCTCTTTTTATGTATTCCAAATTGCTCAATTAATGATATACACGGTTAACGGCAATAGGCATGAGTTAAAATTAATTAGACTCAAACCATGAACTGTATGTAACGCCTCTATCAGCCTAATAAGCTAAATGTAAGTGTATAAAAATAAATTTGTAGGACATATTGCACACAACGCCATCTAGTCTCAAGCTAAGCAGAGCTTGTGTTGTGGGTACTAGACAACTGATATAAATACATAATTATACTTTTTCTTGGTAAATTCATATTAGTCCACGGGCCCACGAACAAGGGATTTCAGTGATTGACAACAGGCTGAAAGTTTATACACAGCTTCGTTTTGACGAGACACCCAACTTTTATTATTGGACCAAATTCTGAAAGTGGAAGGAAAAAGCGGGATAGGGAGCGAAACACGTCGATTTGATGAGTGTCCCAATTTAATTAATAACAGTTTCTAAACATCAATACTTCGAGAAAATACGATGGAAAACTGAAAAAAACTTGTGGCATACAAAGTGAATGGTACCTTCCGAGTGACCCTCAGCTCTAACATGTCAGAATGGTGACTTGAAAATGTTTATTCATTTTCATTAATTACAAACTGATTTTTGTTTTGGGGCTTGCAAAATATATATTTTTCATAAAAAATGCATCGGCATACAAATTTGACGGTAATTTTTTTGAGACCTACACTCGAAAGTTGTCAAGATTATGTTAATATTTTTACATAGAAAACACCCAAACTCCGAAACAAATATTTGTAGGTCATACAAACATTTGAACCGACCCGGGAATCGAACCCGAGACCTCAAGAACAGCAGTCGCATATGCTACTACTGCGCCACAGATGCAGTCAAAGTATAGTAGCTAACCTTGTAATTCATGTTATATTGAACGGCATCGAATTTTTGACATATTACCTAATGTTTTACTTAATTTGTTTCGCACTGATCACGTTTGAATTGCGACACAAAGGCATTCCTTCACGCTAATTATTTCACACAGTCATAAGCATAACACTTGTGACAAGTTGTATTACAATCAGAATCCATTATGACTGGTGAAACCTGTTGGTCATGGAAATCATTGATTAACTATAAGTATGTGTGCTCTTGTTCCTTTAGCGCTCTTCAGTAAATGCGCGGATTCGTTAAAAGTGCCCCGGCCGGTGCCCCTGACACTGTTGCGTTCGTGTACACCGCCATCCCGCACTATAGGTAAAGATACCCTTTTTTTTTACGTGTGGAAACCCCCATGAAGCATCCAACAATGCCGAAATATCGGAGACTAATTCCCGAAAAACAAATACTAACATTAATAAAAATGTTTATTACTTACTCAAACTGAAATACATTATTTAGTTCACGAAGTGACTTACAAAATAGCTAGGTAGTACTTCGGTTGAGGATCGCTGATGCCCCTGGTAGGTTCATAAATTTGCCTGCGTTACTAGTCACCGGGGTCCTCACTCAGAAACAGATTATATAAAATCAAGGTAACAATGCACAAAGGCTTTTAAAGATAATGGACGATATCCCATTAAAAAACTACTTAAAAGTAATGACCTACTCCCCCTTTTTCTCATTTGCGGGTGCCATTTTGAAAATTGATATAGCCTATATCACTACCACGATCCTGATGAATTGAACGACACCTCACGATATGTCAAACACCGTCCAGACATTTGGGCTGTGGGGCGTGACAAAGAAATGGATATATACATACAAACTCTCGAAAAACATAACCTTCTTACGAAGTCGGGTAATAAATTATCAAAGGAAAATGTCTATGGTAGAAAAGAAAAATGTATCTACGAACTTACACTTTCTTAAGAAGGATCTTTGACTCTTTTTATTACTAATTATTATTTTTAAGCGATTTCAAAAAAGGAAGAGGTTCTCAATTCGATTGTATTTTTTTTTATCGAGACTAGCGTCTGCCGGGCAATGACACCCATCAAGGTTTGAGTACGATAAACATGTATAGATAAAAAATATATCTATTTGAACTTATCGCAGCACAATCCACGTTCTAAAATAAGTCATCAACATATTTATAGTAAGACAGTATATTTAATAATTTCTTACGATAAGCTACTTGTTCAGTAGTCAATACATTACAAAGCACCTTAGAAAACTTTAAATAGTGTAGGTATTTCCGATTTGCTGAATTTCATTTCATGTTCATGAATTGTGGGAATCTTATAACGATTTATTTTTTATTATATAGGGGCAAACGAGCAGACGTATCGCCTGATGGTAAGTGATTTATAAAAAATCATTACATTTGACCTAGTAAAATCATCACAGCGTCAAACGTTAACTTGTAGTTGACTAGCTGATAGCTGACCCGCTGTTCTTGTTGTACCTTTACAACAAAAACCGCGAGTTTTACAACGGTATTTACTTATATTATTAGCTATCTGCCAGTTAAAGACCTGTCAAAATGCGTCCAGCCGTTCCGGAGATTAGCCAGACAAAAAAACAATATTTAAAAACCGTAAGCTGTTAATTTGATATTACAAAACGGACTCCAATTGTATATATTTGTATTTTGTATAGATAAAGATACGGTACTTGGTGGCTAACAACTTGGAACGAAGCCAAAAGCTACATGTATTTAATGTAAAGGTTCATGTCACAAAGTAAATAACCAGGTGCTAATAACTGCCAGAACTAATAAATTAGTTTGTAAGTTATTTGCGGTCATATTAATATTATGTGCTGCTAAGGAATTATAGATATTTGTGGGACCGAATGACTGAAGTGTATATATATAGTGATTAAATTTATTTAATAGGGAGTGCTCCGAGAAATTGTTCGGATTGAGCCCTGCCGCATCTTTCCGCCATCGTCCTACTCGACAGAAATTTCATCCCCATCATCTAGATTCTAGATGGTTGGCAGTCCACAACTGTGCGATTTGTCCGAAATTTTCTGCCACGCACAGCAAAACTGTGGAATGAGCTGTCGTCTGCGGTGTTCCCGGACCAAATACGACCTCGAAACCTTCAAGAAAAGACCGTACTTCTTCACAAAAGGCCGGCAACGCACTTGTGACGCCTCTGGTGTTGCGGGTGTCCATGGGCGGCGGTAATCGCTTAACATCAGGCGATACGTCTGCTCGTTTGCCCCCTATATAAATTCATTGATTGGTGGCTAAATTTAGTAGATAATGAGAAAAAGTAAACACCTAGGTACTTATTTTGTATTAGATTTCCAATTCGTTTGAAATAGGTCCATTTGTTTTGTGTGTAGGAAGGAATAAAAATAATATAATTTATAGTATACATTTATTGCATATCTCCGACTAATATTATAGTAACCGAAATTGAACATTCCAACCTATAACATTAGCTAAACACGAATATATAAACGCATTGTAACCAATAGCTGTTAAAACAAAGGGCTACGTGCCTCTAATGCAATTACGAACGTCCACACAAAGCCTAGGTAATCGATGCGTCTAGACAACGGTTGAATGCGGCAGTAAAAGCATTAAAAATTCTGCCACACATGGCTGGTAATACATCTTCCATACATTGTTAACATGTGGTGACTAACTTGATCGAACGTCTGAACTAAATCGTCGATGTATTCAAGTCTAATAAAGAAATCGTACAACACCGACCGCCATCACATTTCACATTCACCACCGAAAATACTTCTACCTAACTTAGTATAATCCATACTTTTCTCCGTGGGAGAGCCACGCTTCGGCATGAATGGGCCGGCTCGACCGGAGTGATTCCACGGTCTCACAGAAAACCAGAAAACCCGACATACATGCGGGCGAAAGCCAGTTTCTAAATGAAAACATATTTTTTCAAATCAGTTCCTAAATGATAGAGTTCTGGGCAATAAGCTAAACAAAACCTACAGCGTAATTGAGAACCGTATCTTTTTTGTAGCTGGTTTTATAAAAACGAGTGCAGTCAGACCTCGTATATCTAAAGAATACACGACAGTCGAAACATAAATTGTAAAATATTTTACTGTACAAAGGGGAATAAACTCGGCTGTGTTGCACGTTTAGTTATTGCGAGTGCTTACTCTTCAGGGACAAACTGAATTCTAGATTTTGTTACAAAGTTTGCTTCGTATAAGAGCGTTACAATGCATAAATAACGGCTATTCAGTGATGCATGAAATAAGAGTGTTTCCAAGTAATATTATTATCTAAATAAATATTTTAAGGACATTTCGAGCGTAGAATTATATTTCGCCTACACTCTACATTATATTTAAAAGAATATTATAATGAGGTATGTTTACTTAATAAGGCAGAAAAATCTGACTGAGAGAAAAGTAAAAAACTCAATCCGCCGTCTAAAGATTGAATAAGTTAATTAATTTAGAATCAGAAATCATAAAGAAAAATAATTTTAAAAAAGCAGTTAAAAATAAACAACTAAAGTAATTATACAAAGTACCGTTAGCTCGGCAATAAAAGCAGAATTTAATATTTTACATTGTCTGAATTGTACAGGGGAAGGATTTATTTAATACGGGTGAAGTATTTCGTAAAGTTCAATTAGAAAAGGTCCAATGAGAACGGGCCGAGATGAGCTTGAGAGGAAAGGTCAAGGACGGGCATGTTTGCTTATAGACAATATAATGGCAAACGTTTTATCTTGGTGATAAGACAAATGAGGAAATATTTGGAATGGTGATGACACGGGTTTAAATCCTTCTTTTATTGCCACGTATTTTACGTCAATTTCTTTCAAAGAGTGTTATGATGTTTATGGTACAATACTTGACCACCACCACCGCCAATAGACACCTGCATCTTAAGCCACAAGATCGTGGCATAGGCCTCTGATTAATTTAAGAATTTCATGAGCTACCTTATTGGTATTTTACCGTGGGGTATTTCTTAGAGTTCGTTGAATAAGTGAGATCGTCTACTTAGAAAAACTTATGTTTCTAAGTCTACGTACTCTCTTGAAACTCTTATTGTAGCACCGCGGGGTTCAGCTAGTATTATATAAATCATCTATATATCCTGTATATAAAGAAGCAAGCTAAGAAGAGGTCTACCTTTTGTCAACTTAATTTTAATCGCACATAAGGGACATGCTTGTTGCCGTTTATCAAATATACAAAAATACCGATCATGCCGTTTAGGTGTGTGACCACCATCACCGTGGCACGTAAAGTATTATAAATTAGAAATATTAAAGGTTATGGAATTGAAAAATTACATGTCATCATTAATCACAACGAACGTATTCATGTACTTTCGGATTTATTACGAACACTAAACTTATATTTTAATTAGATTGATCAAGAAATTAGTTGAAACTCTGTAAAACGATGTACCTACAAATAAGTTTTCTATCTATTCATGTTCTTGATGGTTGTGTAGCACTTGATACTTTATGAATCACACCAAGGCCAGAATATATCAATGAAATAATACATTATAGGGAGGCCGATGACGAGTTACCGAACGCCTGGGTCAATGTTGATTTGACCGCTAAACTTCGTATGTTGAAGGTCACCTTACGTCGGTCACCTACGTTCTGAGATGACCCTCAACAAAGGTAACGTCCGCTCGTGATGCTAGGGTTAACCACTAACATGAACATCTAACAGTAGAACAGCATCTTAACCTTGGTGACAAAGATAATAACCTTAAATACATAACTGTTAATAACTGTTAGGTATATATATAGGTATAATTTATACCAGTTTATATACATGTAAACAGGCCATCAGTCAGGTAATCCCTTATGTATTTACTTGAGCTGAACCTTATACAGGGTCTGTCGTAAATAATGGATAAGTCGTAAACTGGAGTTGGTCCGGCTATGAGACTATTAGAAAATCGTATCTTTTTGCCAGGGTTTCTAACCGTATGGAAATGGCGTAGACTTTTATGTTTTTTTATAAATTTCGCTACTCTTTGCATTCATTCCGTTGCCATTTCGTTAAATTTAGGTATTTCTGTGTCATTTTTTTTGTATTATAGTCTTGAAGATGTGTATTATTTAGTTTTAGTACTGTTTTAGGCGTTTTTAACGTTGGTCATTTTCAAAATTGTCATTTTAAGATTTTTTATGTTTTTGTTTTACTTAGGGTCAACTTTTGATCATTTACTGTGTAAAAAAAAAGTACGGCGCTATAGCTGCCCATGATCTTAATAAATTATCTAGTATGTGTAGATTCTAAAAAGGTATAACAATGCATACTTCACAAGTAATATTAAGCTACATGAGCGAGATCAATATCAAGGTGAGAAAATATTTTTTTCATGTAATGTTGTAAATGGTTATAAAACTTCGTCATAATGATTTATTTCTGCCAAGATTCTTTACACAAACACTATGGGGTCACTATTAAGGATATTCAAAAGAAAACTAGGTTGTTTTAGTACGTAAAAATATTTATTCAACAACTTAAACTAAATGTTCGAAGTGTCCTCCGCCGGCAGCTATGCACGCTCTACATCGCCTAATAAACGATCGCTTAATCCGGCGCACATAACCGGCTTCTTCAATTTTTCTCGCTGCTACTTGAATGCGCGCACGCAACTCTTCTACAGAACTTATTGTTTCACTGTATACTTTTTCTTTTATACAGCCTCAGTAAAAGAAGTCCAAGGGGTTCAGGTCTGGCGAACGTGGAGGCCATAAAATTGGCCCCAATCGCCCTATCCATCTATCTGGATAAGTATTATTTAAATGTTCCCTGACACGAACAGCGTAATGTGCTGGACACCCATCATTTTGTAGCCACATCTCATTTCTTATCTCTTGTGGGACGTCTTGCAGTAAACTAGGTAAAGTATTTGCTAAAAAATTCAAATACATATCCGCATTTAATATTGCCGGCAATTCGAATGGACCAATGATTTTGCCATTAATAATGCCAGTCCATAAATTAATTTTAAATTGATATTGCGATCGGTCTTCTCGGATAAGTCTTGGGTTTTCGAGTTGCCAGCTGTGTATGTTGTGAAGATTCAAAAAACCATCTTTTCGACACGTTGACTCGTCACTCCATAAAATTTTATTAAAAAAACTTTGGTCTTCCCTCATCTTTCGCAGCATTATGCGACTTCACTCGCCCCGCCTACGCCGGTCCCAGGAAATCGTCCTTCCAAAAATGTGTTGTGCACTCTTATGAAGACACGATAGTCAGGATGCCGGGCATTTGGATATTTTTCCCGATAAACTCTAGCAGCTCTATTGGCGTTGCCATCACATAAACCATAAATGTAATGCATGTTTACGTATTCGGCCGGCGTGTATTGTTGAGGCATGATATACAAAATTTTCCAAAATAACACGTGCAATCGATAGCACAACACGATGCCCATAAATGAGAGCTGAGTTGTCAATATCACCAGGTTAACAAGTCCAAATCACAAAGAAAATCTAAGTCCGATATTAGAAAGCAGTAACAAATTGACGACAGTAATGAAAACGAGAGCACATGCGATGGTCAAAATCACACTGAGAGATGTATCAGGAGTGCGCCCTAGCTAAACGCATGCTAACCTTTTCACACATCGTGAGTGTGAAAGGGACGGTGCATCATGCAGTGTGCCTAGTAACAATGTCCTTTTCACGCGGGGAGACCCTTTGTATTGCTGTCTTTGTTCATTTTTTTACCTGATGATCCTTTTTACGAATAAACTTGTAACATGTTTGTCGCATGTAACTATTAGAGCACATCAATTTTAAAATTAAACACCTTTATGAAATGAGGAGGCATGAAATTTTTTTGACAAAAAACTACCTAGTTTTCTTTGAATATCCTTAATAGTGGCCCCATAGTGTTTGTGTAAAGAATCTTGGCAGAAATAAATCATTCTGACGAAGTTTTATAACCATTTACAACATTACATGAAAAAAATATTTTCTCACCTTGATATTGATCTCGCTCATGTAGCTTAATATTACTTGTGAAGTATGCATTGTTATACCTTTTTAGAATCTACACATACTAGATAATTTATTAAGATCATGGGCAGCTATAGCGCCGTACTTTTTTTTTACACAGTAAATGATCAAAAGTTGACCCTAAGTAAAACAAAAACATAAAAAATCTTAAAATGACAATTTTGAAAATGACCAACGTTAAAAACGCCTAAAACAGTACTAAAACTAAATAATACACATCTTCAAGACTATAATACAAAAAAAATGACACAGAAATACCTAAATTTAACGAAATGGCAACGGAATGAATGCAAAGAGTAGCGAAATTTATAAAAAAACATAAAAGTCTACGCCATTTCCATACGGTTAGAAACCCTGGCAAAAAGATACGATTTTCTAATAGTCTCATAGCCGGACCAACTCCAGTTTACGACTTATCCATTATTTACGACAGACCCTGTATATTTAACTGCTGATCCACCAATCCGAAAATCGTAGCATGATATTTCATTGCATATCATATTGTTAGATAATGGGCGCTCGATCTAAAAGATGACGAAATGACTTAAATTTGATTGATAGAACAAACAAATTTATACTAATATTATAAAGCTGAAGAGTTTGTTTATTTGTTTGAATGCGCTAATCTCAGGAACCGCAGGTCCGATTTGAAAAATTCTTTCATTGTTGGATAGTCCATTTATCGAGGAAGGTTATAGGCTATCATCACGCTAATACTAATAGGAGCGGATCACCAATGAAGAATGTTTAAAAAATGGGGGAATAAAAGACACAAACGAGGTTGCGTAGGTCAGCTAGTAATTTTATAACCATCCAAAAGTTTCTAGGTGTCTTTAATATAAACATGAGCTGTGTTAAGATACATTCTGTCAAACAGAAATCTAGGTCGACCTTACAATAAATAAGCACTATACGTCGAGGTTTATCTCTAGGCTGTCATTATTATTTTACAACCAAGAACATACTGGGCAATAAATATAAGCAACATATTTGTCTCAATACAATAAGTCGGGTAAAACAACTGCTACACAATTTATGGTTCGACTATATTGCTTTCTTCATTCTCTGAATTCGCATTATTTAAATAACGGTACTTTTGTGGCGGAACGGGTATCAAGTCCCTCCAACACAAAGGGAGGATCCTCCAACCAGGCGAGGTGATCATGCCTGGCGTTCTACTGCCCAACAGTTGATGTTGGGATGTTGTGTATATGATAATCAGCGCGAGAACTTCTACTGCGTGATTCAGGATTGGTGGTTTATTCGTGTTGTACGTTGCTTCGTAGTTCAGTGTATCTTCGGTAGATAGAGCTGTAGTAGGTTATTGTTGTGTTATATGTGGAAGTCGCCACACTTTTTATACCATTTCTAGCGGTCAATACATTTATATATTATACATATATTATTGTTCTTCGAAACTACTACTAGTGACTAGTAATGTGACGGATCGTTAAGAAAGATATCTGCGGATACTAATACAGATTATATTAGTATTTTCTTTGGTACTGGCTACATTGATCTTGAAACGTCAGTCGCCGTTCAGGATTAAACTATTTGACATATTTATACTGTCACTTAACGTGAATTTCATATGATAACTAGATTTGCCATAAAAATAAACAAAAAATTAAGGGTGGGTTATCATTTAGGTACGTATATGTAAAATAAATGTAGGCTGATCCTCAGACCTACCCGATATACACACAAAATTCCATAAAAATCGGTCCAACCATATCGGAGGATTTTGGTAACAAACACAGCGACGCGAGATTTTATAATTATATTGTACTTTTAGAGACATTTGTGGTTTGATTTTGTTATAAAAACAGAGAAATAGTATATCATTATTGCTAATAATAAAATAAATACATCTAAGTGTAAATCCGTGCAAAACTCGTGAAACAAAAAGTCGGAATATGCATGAGTTATACGGATAGTTTCTACGCCCTCAGATGTCACACATCACTTCCAGTAACATAAGATAGACCACAAGTTTATTTACATTTTCAACCAAATCTGCTTCAATAAATTCACCTCAGTCCACTAGTACAATTATTCTACGTACATCCGTCACTTTTGGCAAGGGTATTTGTTAAAGCCACGACTTTCCTTTGTTAAGGATTTTTTTCCAATTTATCATCTCAGGGCTGAGGCCTACGTTTGAGTGTAGTCCTTAGTTTTCTAGGACAATATGCTATATACTCATTTATATATATAAACATCCTAAACCTTTTCAAGTTCTCTCGCATCGAGTTTTCAACAAAGCGTAGACATTTTTACACGATTCCTCAAATTTCCGGTATTCATTGAATGTGAGTTTCTTTTTCATAAAATTTGTTAAATGTTGCTGGCTATTGTTAAGTATGTATTATGACGGCGCTATGGGACTCCATGTTTTTGCAGGCAAATTGTGTTCAAACTATAGTCTGGCCACTGAGAGAATGCGTTCCTGACAGGTCGTGATTCAATGGGCGATGTAACTTTGAACTGGCGTACAATTTATGGCAAAATTTTAAATATCTTTTATTAACCTTAATAATGAGTAATAACATTAAAAATTGAATAATCATGCCAATGTACAATAAACGTTTTATTTTGGGCTAAAGTTATTAACAATTAATCAATTAATTAATTTAAGAACAATAATTTTTAAAAGTCTAACGACGTCAAACTGCGTTGTTTCAAGGTTATGTCAACAGTTTGTTTTTGTAGTGATGTGACAAAATAATACTGAATTGTAACTGAGTATTTTTGGAATCGTAATATATTCTGTCGGTCGATATATTGTTAAATAAAACGTTCTAATTTTATAATATATAATTTTATTTATTTATCTTTATTGAATACACAAAAAGACAGTAGAACAAGATGAGTTACAAAGTATGTAAGGATGTCGTACAGTCGAATGTTGTCACCATTTCAGGGAAATGTGCCGAAATGCTTTGGGCATTTATACGAACGACATTAAAGTTCCTGGGGACATCGGAGAAATTATTCGAGAGTGTGTATAATGTACTTAATACATATTTAATATAGTTTATAATACGATATAGGTACGACCAAACTAAACTTAAGAAAATAATTGTCGTGATATCAGTCAGCTGAATTAAAAATAAATGAAAAACTATTTTTATCCCTTTATATTTCTGATAAAAAGAATTAATTTTCTAAGAGAAGCAAAATAAAAATGATAATTGGGACACTGTCGTTTTCATTGACGAGACATGGCTGAACACCAATCACGAGCTTTCTCGTTCTTGGAAAGATGACACTCAAGCGTCGACGTCGAAAGTGCTAATCGGTAAAGGAGCACGTCTTATAATATGCAACGCTGGTTGTGCGAAGTATGGTTTTGTGGAAAATGGTTTATTAGCATTTGAGTCAAAAACTACTACCTACTGACTACCACGAAGAAATGAATGCGGCTGTATTCAAGGAGTGGTTCCAGGATGTGTTGCTACCTGGCTTTCCAGAGCCTTCAGTTATAATAATGGATAACGCCCCTCATCATTCGGTGCAAATAAATAAAGCACCTACTCAAGCTAATAGAAAAGAGGAATTGGTGGCTTGGCTGCAAAGAAGTGGCATTGACGCAAATATGTCAATGCTAAAAGCTGAGCTGATGAAATTAGTCAACGACCATAAGCTATCAAATATTCGAATTCCTCCATATCACTGCCAGTACAATGCCATATAGCTAATCTGGGCTCAAATTAAAGGTTATGCAGCCCGCCATAATACTTCTCCACCATATGGCATAAAAAAGATGAAGACTCTTTTAAAAGAAGCATGCGAAAAAGTCACAAGAGATGACTGGATGAAGGTGGTTGAAAAAACTAAAAAAATGATATTTGATGACTTTGACCGCGATATTCGTATAGACACTATGATTGATAATAACATGATAATACTCGTACATGTTGGTGAAGATGACAGCGAGTCCTCAAGCGAATCGGAGTCGGATTAAATTTTGATTTGACATTATTGAAATCTTAAAACTATGTATTTCATTATTTCATTTTTCAATAAATACAGTATTTTTATTTTCTTTCCCTTGGTTTCATTCAGAAATTACGATTAAATTTAATTCATCCATCAACAATTTTGTTAATATTGTGTTTGAAATATAAAATATATCTAAATTGAATAATTATGCATAATGAATGCTATAAATACTGTTACCAAATATTATTAATGATATTCATGGTACATCACTACTCATGACGAATATACAAGTGTCAGAAACGCATTCTCTGAGTGGCCGGACTATAGTAGTAATTTAATAATATATTAATATTAAAACCTCATTTTCGATAGACGTATTCAAAGAAACTAATAAAGATTTATTGAATAGTTTATAAATTGTTTCTCAACGCCCCCAAGTTAGGGAAAGTTATGATTGATGAATTATTCAATAGAACTTTAATTAAATAAAGATTATCGCATTAGAAAGTGAACTAATTTCTTCATCAATCTAATTAAAATATAAGTTTAGTGTTCGTAATAAAATCAGAAAGTACATGAATACGTTCGTTGTGATTAATGATGCCATGTAATTCCTTCCTGTAAACCTTTAATATTTCTAATTTATAATACTTTACGTGCCACGGTGTTGGTGGTCACACTCCTAAACGGCATGACCGGTTTTATTTTTTTATGTAATAGGTGGCAAACGAGCAGACGTATCACCTGATGGTAAGCGGTTACCGCCGCCCATGGACACCAGCAACACCAGAGGCGTCACAAGTGCATTGCCGACCTTTATGGGATGGGGAGGGGGAAAGAGAGAGGGGTTGGGGTATGGGCCTGCGGTATCCTCACTCACTGGCTGAAACACGGCGCAAGCGCTATTTCACACCGGTTTTCTGTGAGGCCGTGGTATCTATCACTCCGGTCGAGCCGGCCCATTCATACCGAAGCGCGGCTCTCCCACGGTGATTGCTTGGTGACGGAGCTGGTTTAAATGTATTTTTGTATATTTGATAAACGGCAACAGGCATGTCCCTTATATGCGATTAAAATCAAATTGACAAAACGTAGGCATCTTCTTAGCTTGCTTCTTTATAATATACAGGATATATAAATGAGTTTATATAATACTAGCTGAACCCCGCGGTGCTACAATGCTAAATTGTGGCCTATGTGTTATTCTGATCTACAAGCTATTTAATTGAAAATATTCATTAAAATCCATTTAGTACTTTTTACGTGACGCGTATAAAATCCATTTCCCAACAATAAACTACGGCAACGAAAGCCATAAATTCAACATCATAGCAATAAACTAGAAATCTGCCCATTGCTAATTACGGGTATATTCATGTTGCTTTTACAGTGATTGATTAATCACTTCCCCTCAAAATGTATGGTCGTGACAAGTGATAATGGCCTGTGTGTTAGGCCGGCTCAATTTGACATAAATTACTTTGCTAAATATCAACTGAGGGAAAAAACTTGATGCCAAAGGGATCAATTATGTAACTTATTTAGCATATTTATAGAATCAACATGTTAGAATTATTAATCATTAGTTATAAAAGTAAAAGGCTAGATCTTTATTTTTCTCTTAAAACTAGAACGACTCTTGATCGTGGGAGATTATAAAACAGAGACAAAGAACACTTTCTGGCATTTGGGATAATTATTTCTGGATTACACTTTCTGTCTTGTTAAGGATTTTAAACCATAACATGTTGAAATACATTATATTAATGTAATGCAGTACTACATTAGTAAACGTGTTTTAAATGAAATAGTTTAAAGAAGATATTAAATTTTTATCTAATATTTATTAATGACAGCGAGCGTTCACAAAGCGAATCGATCGGTGACGCACACGAAACCCAAGTTGACATAAGTAAGTGTTGCAAGGAAAGTAAATTTTTAGGTAAGAAAGAAGTTTGAAGCAAAGTATTTAAATGTATTTGTAGAACTTTTGAAAACGTTTTCATAACTTGTTTAGTTTTTTTGTCCTTGAATAGTTTTTGCTACCGCATTTAATTTTAATTTTACGCGATAATACGCACGAATAGTATTACCGTTAATCCAATATAGATCTTATGAAAATCCTTTTAAAGTCCTTTATTTTGAAACTTTTGTATTGTAACTATACTTTATTCATATTTAAAAACTAGCTGTACCTTGCGGTGTTTCCAGCGCTTATTGTCAGTAGAGCCGTTCCAGAGATTAGCCGAGATTAACAAACAGACAGAGAGACCGACAAAAATTGTAAAAAAAACTATTTTGGTATATGTACCGTATATACATACATCCAATTTTATACATACACATAGATTTAAAGTGACAACATTCAGGTCGGTGTCCTTTTCTCAGAAACTTTTTAATAATTATTACTGGTTAGTTATTGAAACGATTAATTTAACTTATCATAAAAGTAAAAAGGTATATTACATGAACAAAATAGGAATTGAATAAAGTCAAATGTATTTTTTTATATTATATAGGGGGCAAACGAGCAGACTTATCGCATGATGATAAGGGATTACCGCCGCCCATGGACACCCGCAACACCAGAGGCGTCACAAGTGCGTTGCCGGCCTTTTAAAAAGGAGTACGCTCTTTTCTTGAAGGTTTGAAGGTCGTATTGCATTGATTGACATCGTAATAAGAACGTTATACACGTTATCGTCACGTATAAATTAAAAAGTATACTTACATTCTGTAGGCGTTGAGTGTCTTCGACATTATACAACTTTTGTAGAACTAAATAGGGTAACTAAGAATTCATTACACTGCACTAACACGATGTAATCATAACGTTATCACACAATAACTGCACACAATATACGTTATAGAAAAATACTAAGCGAGTATGATTTATATAATACTGTCCACTGAAAACGTCACAATTTATTTAGTAACTACACACTCTAGTACCTTGAAAGGACTAACTACGATGGTTTACCTCGTTTTGGGAAATTTACCTTAATATAAATAACTACTTATGCTTATATATAATTATTATACATTAAACTTAATTACTAATAAATGTACTGTAAACGTAGTTATAGCTCTGTGGGTATTGATAAAAGATAGTTATTATTAGAAACTGAATAGGTAAGCTGGTGTATTTATATCTTTGTACCGTGTTTACATTTGTATGTAAATGTTGTGTACATATGCATTTAGTAAAAAGCGGTTATTTTAATATTACAAACAGACACTCCAATGTTATTTATTTGTATAGATTTTATTTAATTATCGATTTTGCCGACTAATTGTATATTTTTATTAATGTCAGCAATCTCACATCACTTATTAGTCTGGATGTGAGATCTCAATGTATTGTGAATCCTAATATCTACGAAAATTTTAGCGTATAAGCTACGATTAAAAATACATGAGATAGGTATCGTCTACTTATTATCTGATAAAATGAGTTTTTTCTACTAATGAGGATCAAAGCATTGTGGTCATAATATATAATTTCAGAACCCCTTAACTCGAAAATATTACTGAGCTCTTAATAATCTAAAAGGAGCAAGTATCTGTCCCCAAATTTCAATTAATTTCTTTACAAGGAACATGACATTTAAATAAATGGTTGCCAGCTTGACGAAAAAATATTTTTTAAATGGATTCAGACTGGCCGCAGGGCGAGTAATCACTGAAAATATTATAATTGGATCACAAAACCTGCGGGCAAGTAGAATATGGGTCCACAGTCGGTAAAAGGTCGACAAGGTCAGCATTTCATTTGTACCAAACAAATGTGAAGAAATATTACCAACTAGCTGACCCGGCGAACTTAATACGTGCGGTATTTTTCTTTCGTAAATATTTTCCAAAATTTTTTAAAAACTTGTTTTAGTAATTATGACCGCCTCAACTGCCCACTGGTGGTGTACAGTCCGCAGGCAACATTAAATTTGATTCTATACAAACCCTGTCTAAACAATAACGCATACACAAAAAAAGAATTATTCAATTTAGCGCAGTCGATAGAAAGTTATGCGCGTACATACATACAGGCGATTCTTTTTTATTTATATGCTAGCTGAACCCCGCGGTTATTGTCGTACCGCGTGTAACGCCGCGGGGCGAAGCTAGTCAAACAGAAGCCTAAGTTACTTCTTATATCATTAGCTACCTATCAGTGAAAGTCCCGTCAAGCCGTTAACCGGAACAAACGGACAGACAAAAATTGATAAAAAAAATATTTTAGTATATGTACCGTGTATTACCATGCTCGTATACATATGCATGTAGTAAAAAGCGGTTATTTTAATATTACAAACAAACGCTTCAATTTCATTTGTATAGATAGATATAGATTATATGATTTGGAAACGTCACAGACTTAATAAAACTTGATAATATAAAACATTGAAACGTAACAAGCGACACACGATTATTTTGTAAATTGCTCTTAAACATCACATAGATACTCCACGTTTACTCATGGTCTATATTTATAACTTAAACTGTTTTGAAATCACTACGAAGAAATAGTGGAACCCACTTACAAAATGTTATTATCTATATAGGTTCGGGTCATCCACGTGTGATTTTGGCACAGGAGAAGCGGGAAAAGTATATACGTTGCCAATTCTTGCACAATATGTGTAGAAGACAGAGTTATACGTAGCTCTTATGACAAAGCGAGACGAATATATAAACTATGATTAAAATAGACGACTCCTACGCAACCCAGTCAGTCGAGTTTTTGTGTCGTTGATCCCTTCAGATCGCTTCCTTTGTTTGTTTTGGTTTTGATATCATGGCCGTTATTGCTTTGATAATAACGAACATTTTTGTTATGCTGCCAAGAGCGTCACACTCACAACTTAAGATTTTAATCAGCTAATTAAAGACAATATATTCGATTAATTATCGTCTAATTGCCAATTTCATTATTCAATCTCTTTTTTATTTAGATTTTGCACATAAACCTGCTGATAACCGCCGCCTGTGACCTGTGGCTTTAGAGATAAAAGTGACTAGATTTCCACCCCCTAAAATCCATTTTAATTAAGGTTTAATTAATTCTATCTATCTCAGACCTCATAGTATTTAAGTAAGAAATACGCGCAGTAATTCCTGGCTTTAAATAAGATCAACACTAAATAGGGTAGACGAGAGATGACTGTTTCGAAAGATACCTATGTCTCCTTTCTTAAAACGAATATTACAAAACATCTCGGAAAATATAATTATTACAGCTTTTCATTTTTATTACAAATTTTAATGAAATAAACATTGAAATATATCGCTAAATTGAGTAGTCTAAAACTGTGACGTCACAAGTGTGTATTTAGTACATTTTTCATGCAAAGTTATCGTTTTGACAGATGATAAAAAGTAACTAATTTGTCTAAGGTGTCAACTACCCTATTGGCATTACTAGTTTTAAGTCCGCAAGACTTAATTGAAACTTTTAACATTTTACAGGTAGGCTTGACACTAAAAATTTTGCTTCAAAGTGACTTTAAATGTTACTTTGTCCTACTTAGTTTTAACAGCCGTGTGTCGTCAAGACGTTAAGCAAAACGATGCTGAAATAAGTGCTTTTTGATGTTTTGGCACAACAGATTGTAGTAAAACGAGCCAAACGATATTCCGAGGGCAATATGAAGCAGGCTGTGTCTTGGTTATGTTATTGATCGAACTTCTTCTACATTATGAATGCTGAATGTGATGTCAAGGAAAAAAAGGAAAGGCATTTGCTTTCTTTGATTTTTAATATTCTGAAGCCAGTCTGAGAGCTCGTATTTTTAAAAAGACGTGACATAATTTAGGAACTTTTAGCTCTTACTTTGCGTTTTAGTAGATATATATATATATCGGATTTCGCGGTAAATGTTAGCCTATGTATTGATTTGATATATAAGCTATAATACTGTAAAGTTTCATCTAAATCCATTCAGTACTTTTTGCGTGCGTAATAACAAACATCAATACATTCTCACAAAATTTGGCATTAATAATATTACAAGTAGGATTTCGGTGAAAACAAATCCATAAAAAAACGAATGATACATAACTATGTAAAACAAGCACGGCATGCACCATCATCAGCCTATCGCAGTCCACTGCTGCACATCGGCCTCTCAACTGCACGCCTCTTGTTTCGATCCTCGCCTTCTCGAATTCGTATCCATTTATTACATATTTCCAGTAACGTTCTTTAAACATTGCGTATAACAACTATGTTTAGTTTCTTGCGATATTGTGTTGCAACTATTATAATATTCCTTAATAATGTTATTGTAATGGTTACTACATAGCTGTCGTGGTTTTGTAAATAACGAACTCAAGTAATAAACTGCTACATGTTTCAAACTTAAGATAGGTATTACTAACATTGTTTAGTTTTTAGACTTTCGCGATTTTTATTCACGATAAAATCATTTAAAAGGTTATCTTCTATTTCCTTTCTTGTCCTAAGCCCACTTGTGACCACAACCGATATAACCCGTTCGAAACGTCGGGAATTAAAAGTACCGTAAACTTATAAATCATTTTATCGTCTCGCTATACAACAAAAACTATTACTTACTAGCTGAACCTCGCGGTGCTACCCGCGGTACGACAACAACCGCGGGCAACGCCGCGAGGCGCAGCTAGTATCTTTTTAAATTATAGCCTATGTGTTATTCTGATGTATAAGCTATTTTATTGTAAAGTTTCATTAAAGTCCATTCAATAGTTTATTACGTAAACGAGTAACAAACAGCTATCCATCCATACTTACAAACTTTCGTGTTTAACAACGTAAACAAAATATATAAATATTAAGTTAAAAATAAACAAACTTTACAAAGAATACACGATTTTTTAGCTGTTGACGATTTCGATGTCGAAACAAAATTTTATAACAAGGGTCTCACAAACATTTAGAAGAAGTTATTTTTATACTTTAAATAGCATTTGTGGAAAATAATAATTATTCTTTCCATAGAATGTTGAAGAACGAAGAAGGAAAAGTTTTCATCTGAATTTATCCTCGAGAACTTTCAAGAAATTTCTAAATAGAGTATGTTAAGTTTAAAGAAAACGTGGCGTGTCTATCAAGAGCACTCAACGTCCCAACACAATCCCGGTGGGCAATCTCAAGGAGCCTTTAAAAAGCTGGCAGGCTGGAAATATATCGCTTTGATGTTATGAATACCAATCGAATGCTCGATAATACTCCTTAAAATGTAGATAATTATATATTAGTATGATAAGATTGCGTTTCTATTTATAAGTGTTTAAGTTCATGTTGTCTAATTGAGATATTTAACTTGTTTATGTTGTGAAGTTTTTCATTCTTGAATATTGATATTAATACTTCAAAAATCATGAATTAGTTAACCTGTGCGCTAAATTTGATCTTAAGTCGTTTAGCTAACGAGCCATTATTGATAACATAGACAACAAAAAAATAATTTAGATTTAGAATTGGGATTTAATACATATAGTCCACGGGCCCACGTACAAGGGATTTCAGTGATTAATAACAGGCTGAAAGTTTATACACAACTTCGTTTTGACGAGACCCCCAACTTTTATTATTGGACCAAATTCTGATCATGATCATCAGCCTATCGCAGTCCACTGCTGGACATAGGCCTCTCCAATAGCACGCCACTTAGTTCGATCCTCGGCTTCTCGCATCCAGCTCCTGCCAGCCCTCTTGCGCAAATCATCACTCCACCTGGCCTGAATTCTAATAGTGAAAAATTCTGATAGTGGCAGGAAAAAGCGGGATAGGGAGCGAAACACGTCGATTTGATGAGTGTCCCAAATTAATAAATAACAGTTTCTAAAAATCAATACTTCGAGAAAATACGATGGAAAACTGAGAAAAACTTGTGGCATATAAAGTGAATGGTACCTTCCCGAGTGACCCCCAGCTCTAACATGTCAGAATGGTGACTTGAAAAATTTTATTCATTTTCATTAATAACAAACTGATTTTAGTTTTGGGGCTTGCAAAATATATATTTTACATAAAAAATGCATCGGCATACAAATTCGATGGTAATTTTTTTGAGACCCACACTCGAAAAAATATTAACATAATCTTGACAACTTTCTCTTTTATTGATTTTTATTGAAGTATTGATTTTTAGAAACTGTTATTTATTAATTTGGGACACACATCAAATCGACGTATTTCGCTCCCTATCCCGCTTTTTCCTGCCACTATCAGAATTTGGTCCAATAATAAAAGTTGGGGTCTCGTCAAAACGAAGCTGTGTATAAACTTTCTGCCTGTTATTAATCACTGAAATCTCTTGTACGTGGGCCCGTGGACTAATATATATACATATAAATACGTGAAGCAAAAACTGTGTACTCCTTTTCATTAAAATTACATGAAAGTAGGACTACAAAAATAGGCACGGTTCAAGTTTATACGGAGAAGAGCAGAAAGCTAAAAAAAAAAAAGAATTACGGTCGAATTTCGATCGCTGGCGACCACTGGTCATCATTAATGCAAACTCTTTTGTGATTATCATAACAAACATGCGACGGAACGACGTCTCCCCTTTATTTGACCAAATCCTTCAGTGGTTTGTATAACACGCAATTTTCTTAAACGACCACTGGCTCAATGTGGTGCCAGTTTTTATTGCGTTATTTTGTCATTTGATATATTAAGTGCCTCATTTATTATCTTGTACTGGGTGCCAATATAATGAAGCGAAACTATAATGATATATAATTACGAGACTACGTCTGTACAATCGGTGCCTCCACTCTAGTACATTTCGGTTTTCATCGACCAGGAAAACATAATTGGCCTAAGACTGAGCAAGTAGCGCTCTTTAGGGCAGGCCTTTATTCAGCACTGGACAGCGATAAGTGATGAAATAAGAAATAATCGGTGTACATTAGGTTTTATTTCAATATTATACATTATAGGGTAGTTTACTTAAACCCGAGTAGTATCTACACTAATATTATAAAGAGGAAAGATTTGTATTTTTGTATGTAACGAATAAACTCAAAAAGTACTGGACCGATTTTAAAAATTCTTTCACCATTCGAAAGCTACATTATCCACGAGTAATATAATCTATATTTTATTTTGGAAAAAAATAGGGTTCCGTAAGATATTTGCGTTTTTCGGACACAAGGTGTAAAAAATCACCCAGAAAAGTTACTTATTTTGCGTACGCTGCCTAAACTGTAAAAGATAGAACCATAAAATGCTCTAATGGGTAGGCTTTTTGCAGCGGTAACCGACATCCACGCGAGCGGAGCCGCGGGCGACCGCTAGTATTTAATAAGAGACTGTATGTACTAAATCTAAATGATAAAAAAAGTTGTTAGAATATTAAAAATGATGGTTAATAGACATAGTAGTGGCATTATTCAATGAATTTCATATATCAAACTGCCTGGGAGACTTATTCACATAGTGTGGACATCTGCTCTGCAATCATATCTAAAACAGTCGCCCGTTAAAATAGGTCAACGGTTGGCAAATTATTTCTTCGTGATCTCAGCCTGATCATCACAATATCGCTTACTATAAACTTTATCAGCCATATTCGTAAACGCTATTTAACTTTAAACAACGGTCCTGTACTATTTCCAACTTTTGAAAATACTAACGTTTATGCATAAAGCTGTTTAAGTCCGTAGTAACTATGCAAGATTTAAAAGAAAATAGCAAAAATAACGGACATTACAGTTCTAAATTCAAAATATTAATCCTTCTAACAGTAATACCAACATTCTAATCGTCAATTAAGTTTTTAATATAAAAAATAAAATAAAACAGAACAGCGAAGGAATTCTTTCAGGCCATTAACATGCTCCGGACACAAATAATTTACTGCCGGCAATTTAATTCATTTAAACTTCAATATTAAGTTCTCTCTCTATCTAATAAGGTTGATTTAAAAAGTCCACATGTTATATTTAACGATGCATTGCGAACCGCTAGTGCAGTAATAATTTAGTTGCAAAATGGCGACTTTATTCGCCTGTAATTTATTTACGGTATATTTTAGTCTTGTCTAAATATTGAATATTCATACATTGAATGATCGTGATAAAGGGATTATAGATTACCAAAACTTTAAAGATATGACAGTGATACAGTTAGAAAGTGTCGTGAATGCGGTCGTTTATGATGAAGATTATCGCCGAAGCGTGGTCAAGAATTTTAATGATACCTACCTGAAAACTGTTTTCTATTCCAATTAAAAATGAATTAACCGTTACCAACTAAGATATACCCATTTTAAATACATTTCAGTGTAACACATTCAAGAAAAAAATATATCAACAATATGTATTTAGAATAATAAAGACTTGCAAATGTGTCAACAGTAAAATAATTAAATAATAATGTCGAAATAAATAAGTGAATCTAGTATTTCATACTGATATGACTATCTGTTACAATAAATAGAAGAGCAATAATAGATATTGAAAGGGTAAAAAAAATATGCAATGAAAGCTGACGGCATTCCCAGCATACTTGTCTGAAAAGTCCTTTCAAGGTCCAAGGATTATCTTAAAAGCACAACACTCAATGATTACAGTACAAAACTGAGGACGGTTCCGTAGGACGCGTGAATGTTTTGAAAATATGATTAAAATAATGCCGGCTAGTTTGGGCGTCGCGACGTACGTTCGCGTCGGCCGCTCCTTGCGTACTGAATAAACTGAATCGACTGGTGGGCAAGTCTAGTGTGGCGCACGCAGCCAAGCGCCACTCGATTAGCATTATCGAGTCGATAGTTGAAGAAAAATAGCGACAAGTGGATTAAGACTATGAATAAGAAATAATATTATCAATGCGGTTTTATGCATTAAATGTCAAATCGTAGACAACATATCGTCAATAAATAAAGATTTTTATTATAAAATTTGCGTGGCAATACCAATTACCAATACTGAAATTTAATTTAAAATACATCTTTATTTATTTCTGTGCTGTATTTGATTGTGTCCTGTCAGATTTAGTCAGTAAAATTATATTATGCAGGTTCTTGATATATTTATTATTATATACTGGGATGGTTGCACTCTTTGGTGGAGGCCTCTGTTCAGCAGTGAAGACGGGAATAGGCTGATGACAATAAAGATGCTGGGAATGGTAAACTACATATCGATATTTCAATTCCAACTTCAGTTTTCGAAATTTAATTCTCTTACATAACAAAAACGATAAAAACAACTTATTATCGAGCGATTGCACTGCCCTAATGTTTTACAATCGCGTTAGGGAGGGTTGCTACCCCTACCCACGCCCTTTACCAACACATGTACGTATTGTGCAAGTTATGGTACACACACGTAAACATATAGCTTTCGATGCAGAGGGTTAACCATGGTTGTTTTTTTAAACCTTTTAGAATTAAAGTAGGGTTAAAATCAATGTTGAGGGATCGTTTTTTAATTCAGGATCGCACCAGTATAATTTACAATGGACAGTAAATTCGTTAAGAGATATTTTATTAACTGTGCATTGTGTGATAAAAGCGTTAAATAAATATCAGTAAACCTTTGAAATGCCTGACATTTCAGACACGATGCCTTGACCGTGGTCGTAGGTCATTATTTCATTTACAAATACATATGTAATACCAATTTATCGTATTAATCCATATATTACTTGTAGGTATATAAAATAACTAAGATAATATAATCATAAAAGTATTTGGCAACTGTCTTGTTAAATCCTAAGATGATTTAGTTGGACGAGATCTATATAAATAGTATCATCAATGGCCTTTATTAGTCCACTGCTGGTCCACATAAGCCACTATTTAGCAGGAAAACTATTCTAATCTATACTAATATTATAAAGAGGAAAGGTTTGTATGTAAGTATGTTTGTAACGAATTGGCTCAAAAAGTACTGGACGGATTTTAATATAAGCTATTTTAATTGTAAGAAAAAAAAAACAAGCTCAGTTTACAAATTCAGCTAGTAAGTAATAATAAGAAAAACTTTATTTGCCTTTATATTACAGAGTTACTTATATTATTATTAACAGTGTTTAAACAGTGTGGCTGGAAAGACAAAATGGTCTTGGACTCGGCATATGGATGACGATGCAGGACATGCCAGCCGCTGTTATTCTGTCCAAGCCAATCATGATTAACATAATCTTAGAATAAGCACAATGACACCATCCCGACCACGAAGATAATAATTACTAAACATTTAAAAATTAATAAAGTAAGCTGTTGCTACTGAAAACGTCTTATAAACACTAATCATCAAATCAGAGGTCAAGACACTAGTCTGGATTTGGTGCCCTAAGTTTTTTGATTTTAGCATGTATAAAGGCCATAAGAACTAAAAGATTCCGGTAAATGGAAAAATCGGGACTATTTTCTGAATTATGAATGACTGCACGGTTGGCCGAGTGGTTTCAGCGGTCGCCATGCCGCTTGCTACTGCGCCAAGTGTCTTGGGTTCAAATCCCACGTGGTACAACACTTTGTGTGATCCACGAATTGTTGTCCCGAGTCTGGATGTTCTTTGTGTCCGTTTCATGTATGTTTGTAAAGTCCCCCACGACACAGGATGTTTATTCCTAATGTGGGAGTTGTCTTTTTTAAAAAAAAAAAAATGACACAGTATGGTGTAGACATATATTAGTATAAGAAAAACTATAACGTCTTATTGATTTACGTATTGTATACATACTTAATAATAAATTGATCTAAGGTTTCTGAGTAACACTTATCGATATAGCTATATTCGTTCTACATTTCAGATATCGAAACAAGTATTTCATGAAGTTTGTTTCATCTGATGAATAAATCATAAGATTATTATATTAAGACAACTGGTGCAAATGTAACAGATTTGCATTCTTTAAAAAAAAAGATTAATTAAAAAAGAACCCCGTTCAAAAATATTTTTCTACAAAAAAAAACATCAAAAGCTAAAATAGATTACCCGGTTGCAGCGCCAGTTAACAAATTTTAATAGTCAATTTGAATCGCCTTGATTTCTAGATTGGCTGAAAATTTCATCAGTCAGTGTTTTACCACACAAATGAGTAAATCTGGATATAAAACATCATAAGAATTTGTTTACAGTTGGTTATTGATTGGACACGAACAAAAGCTTAAGTCGAAAACCCTATTATATACTGCTGTCACCCAACAACCTTGGAGCTAATCCTCTGACCTACAAATCCACTAAAAGGACCACTTACAAGGATATCGGCGGGATGGTGAGACCTTCAAATAAAGAGTTACATAAGCCAAGGTCACTAAAGAACCAGAATCAATACGGAGACGCCGAATAGTCTGCAAAGTTTACTGAACAAACGCAATGCAACGATTGGAGAGCTTAATTTATCGTTTCAATTTGGAAATAAAATGAAAAGAATTTTGTAATCTGAGATGGACTTTTTAAAAGTTAGACACGAATACGTTTCTTTTAAATTTGGCAAACGAAACCAAGATTAGTGTTTCAGTCTATCTGTCTTACGAGTATAAAAATCTTAAATATTATAAAGCATCTTAATGGCTTTCATTAGCTAAATAAAATGAGAATTTAGAAAATGCTCGGAAAAGGTTTATTAAAAACAGTTCTTCTCATTAAAGTTTCAAATATGATAAAGTCAAATAATTACACAACTTGCAGATTAACAAAGCTCTGATCAAATTTTTATTAGATCGAAAACAGTTGATTACATTGCTGAGCTTTCACTACTATTGCGGGTTCAACGTTAAAGATGTCAATTGACTTTCAATACTCAAATACGAATCAATTTATTTTATTCTATCAAGGATACACCAACCAACAACAATGCAAGTTTTACTATATAATACATATACTTGAGAAAGATTTATCACATACTTTCAACTAGAACAATACATAATTTCTCTCGGGGATCATAAAAAGCAAGTAAGGAAATTCATATACTGCTACAGAATGGACCATATAAAGTCTCATAAACCACATCACTTATACACATTTTATACTCGCAAGCTATCCAACCGTAGTACTGGTATCTTGATAGCGCAATACACAAGAATAGCCTTTCCAGGCTATATAGTAAACAGGCTACAATAGGATCGTACCTATGCATAAAATTCTTTATATCTACTATCTCAAATACCATGATTCCACTATGCTCCTTTCAACGAGTAAAGAAGGATCCGATACTGCCGATTCAAAGTGTAGTGTTATATACAATGTCCATTCTGATATTGAAGAAGGTAATGAGTCAGTCTTCATTACGAAAGCGATTGAAGTAATTGTAATTTGGGGTGCACAATAGTTTCTTTCTTAGTAATAAATGAACAACAGTCTATTTGTGAAAGTTATAAGAGCTAATTGTAACACAACTGCTTTTTATAGTCGGATGATATACTAAATGGAGTTCTCCGAACAGTATGACATAATCGGTTGCGATATGAGCGTAAAACAATTGTTTATGGAATCGAATTTCACTCTAAAACTTGGGATTTTTTACTTTGTTACTTGGAAAAATTTGCAAACTTTTTCAGTAAGGACATTAAGGTGAGTGAGAAAAAACGTCGGAGTCGCTGTAATGCGAGATCTGACTTCTATTTCATAAAAAGTTTTGACGCAGTTCGTGTAACGCTAATGATAGGTGAAGGTGTACTATTATGTTCTAGCATATGAAATAATAAAGTAATCTGTAACAACAGCAAATATAGACCTCGAAATGTCAGGCCATAATTGTCTAGTCTCTCACAAGCGTCACAAAAACAATATCAGCATATAGTCGGCTAGGTATCTCAACAGAAGCCCTGCGGTCGTGAACAGCCTATGACAAAATCGAATTATTTTTATCAGTATCCCACACTTACATACTGTATAATATTATTGGCTTTCGATTAACCCCAAGAGCCTTTGAGTCCTTCGCTTTGATTATAGTTTCGTTCTCAGAGGTTTTTTGAGCTACTTTCTTATAAAAGCAATATTACTATCTATATTACGATAACGTAGTTACTATTAGAAAACAAAGGAAACAACATACCTATTTCATCGGTACTTGCGATAAAGTCATTATCTATGTATAAGATAGTGGTACAGACATTTTGTTCTCACACAATCAACTTTCCCTTACGATGTCAATTATAAAATGTTTATTAAGATTACAGTAACTCATTTTTAGCGTTGTTATTCATCGGAGATGAAGTTACGATTACGCTTCCTCTAATGATATTTAATATGGGGTTTCACTGACTTTTTTTATCTATGGCAAGATTTACAACTCAACGATTACACAGATGAAAAAGAATAGAATGCAAAAGAGAAAGGGCTATTGTATGAAGAAAAATTTGTAATTAGAACATATAAAAATGAAGACCTATTCTCTACGTATCACGCGTAAACGACTGAAATAATTTCGCTAATTATTTATTTGTTGTTTGATATTCACAGTAGAAGATTCTTAAAAATTGATCTTAACATTAGAAAAACTAATATAGTTTGGTTTAATTAGGTACAATGAAAAATATTGCAAAAAAAAAGGAGAGAATTTATTCATGAGACGCAGACGAAATTTAGTTAAAAATAAATAAGGTAATAAATAATATAGGTAGCTTTTGTTACTTTAAGATGTGCGGCTTCATCTTTCCGATGACAACGATTTTAGCCAATATACTCAAATATTAAAAAAATATATACGAAAACCTTCCCCAATATTCACTCTATCTATTGGTAAAAAACGCATAAAAAGCCATGCAGTAGCGAACAGAAAGACAGATGCGGCGGTAAACTATATATATATGTAGTGATAATCTATATGTCTGTAAACTTGTTAAATATATAACATATATTATTGTTAAACCTGCTGAATATAAGTACCCGTAAGCCGATATAAGGCTGTGTGGCTTACTGAATCCTGATCTTCCAAAGTGCCTACTAAGGCCAATAAAAGAGCTGTGTTTTTATCCGATAATGGAGTATAATGTACCGGTCTATTAGTTAATGCATGCAAAGAAGGTTGCTTTGACTTTTTTCAACAATAATTGTAATATTTTAGCGATAATTTTCTTAACAATAAAACACATAAAACATTTTTAAAAATGACTGCATCCATTGGTGAAAATAGTATTTTTTAATTATATCGCTTTAATATAGGCAGACACATGTAAGTGCTTTAAATTTTAAATAGCCTAAGCTCTCTACGACCATCCTAATCTCCCTTATATTATTTGATAAACATACTTGACGTGTAATACATGTTATTGAACAAATTCGGAGCAAAAACCGATAACACGAGCGGATTGCATTTGCTCCACTAAGTGATAGCTGTCGTTAAGTTTAACAACCAATTTTAAGCTGGAACGGGGCGAAATTAGATTATGGCTATTTGCCGATACTGCTGGTTTACAATCAAGAACACTATTTTCTACGGACTACATTTCTAGCATGACTTAGAACAGATTGTTATGTTTGTTTATTTAAGTTTACCTACATTTTATTTATTTGTTTTTGTATGGCTCTGCACAAAATGAAGCTACTCTGCCCGATGGAAAGTATAAGCTGAATCCAAGAGTGGTGGTCACCATACTCATTACGAATGCAGACAATGCAGCATGGTGACCCACACCATTGCGGCCTAGTCATGCTTATGCATCATGGGATCAGTTTATCTGCATATATAGAAAATAAGAAATAGGTAGTTATTAACCAAATTTTTTTGTCATCTAGTGGTTAGAGATCCTGAATACTAAGCCAGCCGATGTCACGAGTTTGATTTCCACTCAAAAACATTTAAAGAGTTATTTCATATCAATTTCGTGCTGTACATGCTCAGGTTTACCATAAAAGAACTAAGCAATGTCAGCAAAGCGCTCGAGAACCAAATATTTATAACTTAATTAGTGCTGCTCTTGTTTATTACATTTAAAACTGGCGTTAAAAGCGGTACGGTGAATGTCGATGTTACAATACTTTTTTATAACATCATCAAAGACTAACCACAAAGCCTTGTAAATCAAGGCTTTGTGGTTAGTCTCAAAATCAATAAAAGTAACAAAATATTTGGCAAATTTTTTAACTTTACATATCGTGTAAAAACAAATGGCTTTGGCTATTTTATACGTGACATCGTTTAAAACACAGTAAGTCATAATGAAAATGTATGTCTAAGTACTATCTCGCCTCCGCCTGGTGCTGACAGTAGGGCAAAACCCAAGAAGTGCTGGCTTGACGTCGTAAAAGATGACATGTTTGCTAATGATCTCACTACCAGGGATGCCGAAGACCGGGCAAAGTGGAGAATACAGCAGAAAAGCAGACCCCGGGGCTTCAAAGTGTTAGCTTTGGAAGCAACCGGGGACAACGCTAGGATGAAGACATGTGTAAGTATGTCTTCAGCCTATCATAGTCCACAGTTGGACATAAGTCTCTTGCATTGTGTGAGTGACGAGTGAATCTGACAATTTTTTTTTTGTTTTTGGCACTTCACTTCGGCAGGCTAATACGTACAAAAAAAAGTGTTTACAGGCGCCGTTAATCGCTGACCATGTAATATACTAACTACACTCTTACGACAATTAGCCTTCAATTCTTTCACTTGTAACAGATGCCACAACACTTCAGCACTGCACTGTGACGCACAAATTTTAATACAGTATGCACGTTCTACTTTTTTTTTAAATTCACCGTTTGGTCGCGAATCGTGCATCTAACAATTCAGAAATATGAGTCAGCCAACTTGGTGTGGAGCGGTCATGGACATTGTATGCAAGTTCTATTAATTATTTATAAACAGCTGGCGCTCTATATTGTTGTACATTTTGTTTATGGACTTTACAAACATTAATTTACTTTTAATTAAAATATTTACCTCCGTAACTTCTCCGTATGTCATTCTTTGACCGCTACCCGGGCTTGGTATACCATCCCTCATTGTCGTAACTCAACCACTACCAACTACTAAGTGGTACAACGGCGTAAACACAATTTAGCTCATCATTATCGACTGCTGTTAGCATTCCACTGCTGAATATAGGTACTCGTAGCTTTTTAGAAATGAGCTTTTGGCACCGATAAAATTAATAACAATAAATTGTTTCTATTTATTGCTAACAATGACGAGTACACTATTGAAATATAATCTACTAAAAGTATCTCATCACGCCAGTTACAGGAATTGTACAAATGCGGATAAATATGTAGATATGACAAGAGATGCAGAAGTATCTCTATAAGCCACCATAATGTGAGTCACCATGCCCTTATCTTGAGTGGTGCCCACTACTGGTCATCTAATTTCCATTAGGCAGAGTGAAAAGGCACTTTGCAAGCACGTATATTTAAAAAAAATGCTTATAATAATATATTAAATATTACAAATGTATTTTTTTTCAAAAGTACTCGTAAGTCTAGTATAAATTTAGCGTTACCTGTTTTCGGATTATGAGAAATGCCTCATCACGGCTCTGAGGCTGTCATTATCACGATTGTGCCACCAATCATATTGTCTGATGAATCATTCAATATAGATGGACTTATGTACATCGTCAGTCAAATGTCAATGTTGAAAGCTAGAAAGTATTTTAACCATCGTAATAAAACGGTAAAGAACAAAGAAAGCGGTGAGATACGATCATTGGGCGAATTAAAACAGATTGTGTATTGAAGATAGCAATAGCAAGAATACCTAATTATAGTGCCACGTATTATTTTTTTTTTGAAAGAAAGTGTTGTAAAAATTACAAATGTAACCTTACAATAATTTATTGTGGATAGCGTCTAAATTAGCGATACGATGTTTAATTTCGTTAGTGATTTCTCAGACCTTATCCGAAATCTGTAGGTAGTTTGGAATAATTAAAGTTAATATATTAGAGACATGAAGAAAGGTAAATATTTTTACAGAGAATAATATGGTAAAAATTTAAGTGAAGCCAAAAAGATTGTACAAGGGATTCAGACTCTAGGAAATCAATTCTGGACCATGTTTACACTAATCTCGAGTCGAACAACTACAAAATGGCCATCCTCAACACCTCAATGTCTGATCACAAACAAATACATTTACAAATAGACAAATTTAAACCACCACGAAAAATGCGAACAACGTTTGAAGCTATAGATTACTCTGAATTATATAACTCAATGAAGACCGACAAGATCGCAAATGGACACGGAAACTATGCATTGCTTGAATCCAAAATAAAACATTACATACAAAAAAATAAGGTTCAGAAAACAAAAATACTTAATACTCCTCGAAAAGACTGGATAAATGGAGATATATTAACCGGTATACGTGATAGAAATTACCTATGGACGTTACACAGAAATGACCCTGAAAATGAGATACTGAAGGAGCAATTTGAAACTAAAAGAGAAGCTATAGCTAGTTTAATTCAATCTACAAAAAACTTATATTATCTTAAGCAATTTACTTCATGTTTAGATAAACCAAAAAAAATATGGAAGCTTGTAAACATCTTAGCAAATAATAAAATACAACAAAAATGTCCTCCATCCAAACTTATTGTGGATTGTAAGACAATAACAGATAAAAAAGAAATTTGTGAATCTTTTAATACATATTTTTCAAGCATAGGGGCAATTTTGGCTGAGCAAATACAAAAAAAATATCCTAAAACATGTAACTCACCACTCTCTAAACCACACACAACTATTCACCCAGAATTGACTACCTTAGGGCCATGTAATTCAGAAGAAATTAATAAAATAATAAAATCACTCGACACTAGCTCCAGTACTGGTATAGATGGGATGAACACTAAATCTATTAAATGCCTACAAAACTTAATAACAAATGACCTAGCAATCTGCTTTAATAAACTTTTAATGATAGGGGATTTCCCAAAAACATTAAAGATCGCAAAAGTTACCCCTATTTATAAATCAGGACCTACAACAGACCCAGGAAACTACCGCCCAATCTCCGTTCTACCAGTACTCTCCAAAGTCTTTGAAAAAATTTTACATATGAGACTGGTGTCATATTTGGAGTCTTTCAACTTCATATCAGACCGACAGTATGGTTTTAGAGCTAGAAGTAGTACCACCACGGCAACTATTGACCTTATTAGTAAGATCAAAGTAAATATAGACCGGAAAAATATTGTCGTGGGAGTTTTTATCGACCTAAAAAAAGCCTTTGATACCGTAAGTCATCAACTACTTCTAAATAAATTGCAAAACATTGGTATCAAAGGTATTGCTCTAAAAATGTTTAAGTCGTACCTAACTAATAGACTGCAGGTTGTTAAAATCGAAAATGTTGTCAGTAACGAATCACCTATCACGTATGGAGTCCCACAAGGGTCAATACTTGGTCCGCTTTTATTTACAGTTTATATAAATGACATAAAGGATCTGGGACTTCATGGCCATTTAACTCTATACGCCGACGATACATGTCTCTTTTATTTTGGACCCATATTACAAGATATTATTTCACTAGCACAGAAGGATCTGGATACCTTATCAAATTGGTTTGAACATAATCTATTAACAGTTAATATAACAAAAACTAACTATACCATATTTAGATCAAGAAATAAACCTATACCTCTACACAAACCATTAACCATAAATAACATTCCGTTAGAACAGAAGTCAATTCAAAAATATCTAGGGTTAAGAATGGATCAACATTTATCGTGGAAGACCCACGTAGAACATATAAAAGGCAAAATTTCATCACTCTTAAGCCCCATACGATCCCTAGGTAAGTGCATTCCGCGTAAATTAAGATTAAATATTTATAATTCATTGGTAAAACGTCATTTATTATATCTAATTGAGATTTGGGGGAGCAGTCCAAAAACGAATCTTCAGCAATTACAAAGAAAACAAAATAAAATCATAAAAATATTATTTCAACTACCGTATTTAACACCAACCTGCAATGTTTATGAAAAAACTAAAATTATGAATATCAATCAACTTTACATGTACAGCACCTGTATTTTAATCAAAAAAATTCTAAATAAAACTATTCACACAAATCTATCATTTATTCTCAAATCTCAAATAAGTAACCGTAACACTCGTCGAGGAAGTTTAATTGTATTGCCAAAAAAAATAAGAACCAATTATGGAAAAAAAAACATTACTTTTGAAGGTGTTCAACATTATAACAGTCTACCCTCACATATAAGACATGTTAGCATATTAAGCCTATTTAAATCAAGACTAACACATTATTTAATAAGCAATCACTCGTTATTCACATAAATATTTATTGCAACATATTTTAGTATTAAGATGTCCTTACACGACCATTGTATAAAAATATTATCTTTAAGTTAAAATAAGTTCTCATGTAAGTGACTTATGTGTCTTTATGAGAATAAATTCTTTAAACCTTTTAGATAACATTGCTATAAGAATACCTTCTCATTGATGTCTACCTACACTTTACTACTAAATTTCCTTATGTCAGCATCAGTTTCCACAAATAAAATAGGTAAATCTAGCAACAGAAGAGGAAAACACTACAGTAGTTTTATAGTCAGAGGTACAAAAGCATATTACATGAAAAAATGCATTCTTTTAGTTTATGTAACGTTTAAAAAAAAGAAAATTTCTTGGGAGTAAAATAACAAAATATTTCATTCCTGATAGTTTCACGTAACTTGGAAATAACAAACTTTTAATAAAACAAATTCTTAATACAAATACGTGAGAAATGGTAATTTTTAACACGGTCAGCTTATTAAACAGTTAATAATTACAAAATATATTTTTATTTTATTTTTAACTTCCACATGGCAAAATTTTATGAGAGCTCAGCTCAGAGCTTATAATTAAAACGCGACGTCAACCTTCCGCATTTAAATACGGCTATTAAAAGCATTTATTTAGTCTCAAAATGAGCAAAAAATTCACATTGTGATTGCGCAACTGAAGTGTAAAATATATAACAAAAAGAAATGTATTTCTTAGATTACCAAAAACAAGTTGACTATCATTTATCTTATTTATTGTTATAAATTAATTGACAATATAGCAGATCTAATACACTTCAATCATCATCATCTTAGCTGACACGTCCAATGCTGGACATACACTATCCCCAAGGTTCTAAACAACAATCACATTTATAATAGTAATAGTTCACTTGAGTCCTTTCCTTAGAAATTGCATTATGGTCTCATAGATTAACATTAGAATAACGCTATGTGATTTGTCTTGTTTCAAGAGGGTTTATGCAATTGCTTTTGTCTTAGTTTTATTATTATATACTGTACAATAAAGAAATAACCTAAAGAGGCATAGGTACAGATAAAACAGATATAGATTTATGCATGGAAATACTTTTTTACGTATACATAAGTCTTTCGTAAAGGACGTCTTTTATAATTTTCCAACCACTTTTTTAACCACAACAAATCTTATACGTCCGTTTCTACAACCTAAAAAAATATCCCTCTTTGGTTTATTGCAAAGCCATCATTACCATTCTGAGGTATGAATTAAATGTGCTTTATAGTCTATTATATCCTCAATACTGTATTTTCGATATCAACGTTGATAGAAATCGCCGATTTTCATTACTCGTTAGAATACAATTAATGCCCGGTTCCTATATTTAACGAATCGTCATCGTGTAAAAATTTTCTACCACCGACTATGAGTCGTAAATACCGTTCCTCAATTTATTTTTTATAGGAACGATTTTAGCTTACGCCCCGTATAATATACTACTATTCGTACATAGAACGGATCGTTTTTCAAATATGAACTGAACTGGGCATAAACCATTCAGTATCAACCCCACTTTCAATATCACCTTTTCAAAAGCTTTAATTTGCAATATAACGATATAGCCCCAATTCCAGATACAGTATTTTATTGCCCAGTTGTATTCAATTGCAATCAATAGGCGACTATGCACCTAAAATTATTTCTAACATACTTTTCGCAATTTGTAACTTAATCGCTCTCTCCGCATTCCACAAATAGCATACAAAGAAATTGTCTCGAAAAAAAGATAAAACTTCGGTATATTCGAATGCCCAAGGCCGACCACTACAATTTTAAATTTAAAACTGATCAATAAACAGGCTGAAAGCGTCTGACCGTAACAGCGAGACAGTGGAAATAAGAAGAGTCGGTTTGCTCGCAAATAGCACTGGAATGACGTGTACGCATCGGTACAACCTTTTTTATTTCACGATAATGGATACTGTATACGTGTATTCAAATAATGGGTAAGAAAGAAAGTTGGAAAAGATAAATCCTTATTAATATTGTTGCGCCATAACCAGATGGAACTCGTTTATACGAGAACAATCGAAAACTATTGAGGACAACGCCATCTAGTGTCGGAAAGCGCGCAACTATGGGCATTATTTTAATGTTTTTCATCTTTTATATTAATTTTAATTTTTTCATGTTTCATATTAATAAAAGCATCGTAATTTTAATTTAGAATTAATTAGTATTAAGCTCCTTTATTTTGTTTTTTGTAAAAGTTACCTTACTCCTAACATTGTTTGTTAGGGGTACTTTATTTTATCTCATATGGTGAATGTTGTGTGTACCTGTAATAGGCATGCATACTAGAAAATATTATTGTATAATTTTTTTTAAAAGTGTATTGTATGTGTGCTGTTGGTATACCTAAATAAATAAATAAATAAATTATGACGATTACTCGACGCTAGATGGCGCTACAAGTCGCTCTAGAGTAATCTATTTAGCCTTGAAACATCGATCGAATCTTTTCGTACTTTCGAGATATTTCGGCGGCCATATAAAAGCGGAACGTGTTAGCCGTACGGGCAGTATTGTTTCTAGTCCAGTCATTTAAGCTTAAATTAGGTAAGAATCTCGGTATTCGAGATACCCAGCTGTAAGTCTGTAAATACTTGTATATTGACACCCTAAAAGTTGTCTCAAAACCTACATATGGTAGGGTGTAAGCAACTATTAAATTTCAAGGTCAAAGGTAACAAAAATCGGTTTTTTGCGCTTTTTTTGGAAATATCTCATTTCGTATGGGTTTTTTGCTATTTGTATTTATTATCAATATTGTAGAATACAAAATTCTCTACAAATTTTGTTAAAAAATTTTTTTTATACGGTGAACCGTTTTCGAGATAGAGGGCGGAGAGCGCGCGGTCACAGCATCACTTCAGGTCAACCGGCGCCTCCGGTCGAAAACGCGCCATATATAGTTGATGAACTATCAATATATTTGGATGAACTAGCTGCAGCATTTGAGGAAGAAAATTGTTCGGCCCAGAGATTAGAGAGTGGAACTCAAACCTTATTGGCAGTCTATAATGCTCCGAAATCTGTGAAAAGTCTCGATCATCTTCGTTATATGCATTACGTCAAATCTACAAAACTTAATATAATAAACCTGTGCAGCTTTCAAATATTCCACCAACAAGTGCAGCTGCTCATCAACATTTCAACCGTGTATATTATAAAGTTCAAACTTGGTTAGGACATGATTTGGAATCCCGGGTATGGGGTTGGGCGATGCGAAATGATTTTCTGGAGCCTATCATGACAATTTTACCACCTGCTCCAGAAGATTTGCTAAATACAATTTTCTGCAACTGCAAAAGTGGTTGTGGTTTGCGATGCGGATGCAGGAAAGCGGGCTTGTAATGCTCTTTAGCTTGTGGCCAATGTAATGGGCAAGCTTGTCTCGATGCTCTACCATATCAGAGCGACATTAACGAAGATGGAACCTTTGATCCCGAAATCATGGAAGAACTTGAGACAAATATCGTTGAAGACGATAATGAAGACCAGTTTGAAATTTACCAGCAGCCAGAAGACGACGATGAAGAGGAAGAAGATGATTTAAATTATAAATTGTAGTTTTTGTACCCTTTATTCCATTTTTTTACTTTCAATAAAAAAAAATGTATTCAATGATATTTTTTAATAAAAGATTAATTCATAATTTATTTGCTTTTTTTTTCATCGTGTAAGAAGTTAATAATATTAATTAGGTTAAAATTCAAATATAATTCTTATATATTCATTAACAATTCTGCAATTACATGGTGAGGTAAGTGTTGTTAAATAAATTAATACTGAATAAAAAGTGGATAAGTTGGGAAAAAAATGATAAAATATAATATAATAGTTAATAAAAATTGTCAAATATTTATAATCATTGATTTATCGATAGTTCATCAACTATACGAGTATATGGCGCGTTTTCCACCGGAGGCACCGGTTGACGTGAAGTGATGCTGTGACCGCGCGCTCTCCGCCCTCTATCTCGAAAACGGTTCAACGTATAAAAAATTTTTTTAACAAAATTTGTAGAGAATTTTATATTCTACAATATTAATAATAAATACAAATAGCAAAAAACCCATAGGAAATGAGATATTTCCAAAAAAAGCGCAGAAAACCGATTTTTGTGACCTTTTACCTTGAAATTTAATAGTTGCTTACACCCTACCATATGTAGGTTTTGAGACATTTTTTAGGGTGTCAATATACAAGTATTTACAGACTTACAGCTGGGTATCTCGAATTCCGAGGTGAACTTACTAGTCAATTCACGATACAGCGAATAAACATCGAAGAGATCTCCTAGTGCGACTAACGAGTAATTTAGTGATTTGTTATTGTAAAAAGTGTTGTTAATAAATATTGTGTTATTTTTGGTATCAATCGACTACTTTAATTTATTAAATACCCAGCTCGTAACAATATTATAAATTCGAATGCAACTCTGTCTTACGCTTCAATCGCTGCAACAATTTTAAGATTCTTTTTTTTATGGAATATGGGGCAAACGAGCAGACGTATCGCCTGATGGTAAGCGATTATTCGCAATGGAGATGGATGCAATTTGGCAAGAAGATCTTTAAGGAAGGACTAGGACTATAGGCTAGTGTTTACCGCGATAATGGATATACACGCGGGCGAAGCAGCGAGCAAAAGCTAGTCGAATATAACAATAGCATACATTTTGACGGTTCTTTTGGTGATCATGACTGGTTAGCCCATTGTGGGTTTTCATATGAGATCAATTGTTCCATGTCTGTCTGGAATATTTTTTATTTTAATTCGCTGAGATAATATAGTGGTCATTCTTATACGATTATTATTATTATTATTATATATATCTTGGTTTGACCACTTCAGTTTATTCTCAGTAAAATTCTTGAATAGCCCCTAAAAATATTTAAAAACACAAATATTTTCTTTAACAGAACCTCGACTTTAATATAATTTAACACACATTAACATCACCGTTATTTCTATACACAAAATGTAATTTTTTGACTATTTAGAGGAGTGTACTATGTATGGTAAAATAAAACGATTTAATTTGCCTATATTATTTACTTCCTATACGAATATTAACTATATAACATTTGTATAGTAAGTTTGGAATTTAGGATAATCAAAACTGAAGCACTTAAGTTATTTAACAATTCTGTAGCAAAATTCTTATCCACTTGTTACCGCTCAGACGAGTCTTCTAGTGGCAATGCGCGCATGACCGTGAACTCAACGCGAGCGAGGGCATCGCAGCCCTGCGCCGGCGCACCGTCTATCTACCTTTATGCGCTTTGTTCTATAACTACTGAGTACCGATTAATAGACTCCTGAGTATTTACTATTTATGCTGCTTTTAATATGGACATTTGGAACATAGTGTCTATTTAGTTTTTTTTTAATGAAAATGGAGATAAGTATTTATCTGTATTTGAAAGGGCTTAAAAAGGGGGTTCTAAAATATATTGCTTTTGATTTGTATTTCACTATTATTATGTTTGGTATTTGAATACCGTCGTTTATAAACAGCTCTACATTAGCTCCTGTGCGTTTGTTTTTAACTGACTTTTGCAAGCATGTTTTTACACGGCTACGCCGAATCTAAAAGAAATGATGATAGTTTCAGCAACCTATGTTTGTTTGTATGTTTCTTATTAGCGCCTCAACTACTGAACTACTGAAGTCATTTTAATGAATAAGGTGTCAGTAAACTCGTAACAATAGCCCCAATAGGTGACATTTTATTATTATAAAGAAGTAGAACGGCGCACTCTACTCTACTCCAACATTTTACGTTACTTTTAGTCTCGTTCAAGTTCCAAGAAAAAAAGGGAGAAAATTAAAAAGTGAAGAATAGTTTTTTTTATGTGTGGCCTGTCAAAATGACTACTCTGCCTGTTGGAAAACATAAGCAGAATCCAAGAGGTCACCATACTCACTGCAAATGTAGACAATGCAACAATGCAGCATGGTGACCCCCATCATGGTGGCCTAGTGATGCTCTGCATCATTGGGACTCCGGTTTCGCACTCACCAACGAAACACGACAGCACGAACGCTGACATTTTACGTTGATTTTCTGTGCGAAGTGAAGTAAAGTATGAAGTTTTGAGAGTCGTCACGATGTAGGTGGATTCAATTCATTAAAGTAGTACTGACAGTGTGTCAACATTAAGGAAATTACATTTTCGAAACCAAAAGCTTTGTGGCATCCTTGTTCAATTTGGTCTCAAATACAATTCAGTTATTTCAGGATGTTCAATTAAGCTTGTCACTACGAATTATTGGAATAACGAGGTTGTCCTTTAAAATGTAGTCAACGGTACATAATTGAGGATCCAATGCTTAAATGACTCAAAGTACCTTAGTCCGATTACGTCACTTGATTTATTGCAGCAACGATTTATTAATCTCTGAGTCACATTTAATCTTTATGTTTTATATTACGAAAATTACGACATCCAAATTGATAAAACATTACGAAAAGAAAAAACTACCACTTTTACGCACTTTTTAGTAGCTATCGTAATTTTTATAATACGAGTACTGTGAGATGGTTTATATTGGCTTTACAGATTATGATAAGTACAGACGAAAATAAGAAAGCTTTCTTAGCTAGCTAGCTTAATACGTCTTTCCCCAGCATAATACTACTTTATATAAAAATAACTTATAGACCAAGTTTACTCTATATAGATAGAAAAATCTTTATTTGCACACCATATTACAGAGTTACAAGATAGTACACAGAATGACAGATATTTATTTATTATAATGCATTATAATGCCCAAAGCAGTCTCTACCAGGCAACCTAACTATGCCAAAATATATAGTATACTAAATTAATATCCTACTAATATTATAAACGCGAAAGTTTGTAAGTGTGTATGGATGGATGGATGTTTATTATTCTTTCAAGCAAATTCTGCTGAATGGATTGAAATGAAACTTTACAAGAATATAGCTTATACATCAGAATAACACATAGGCTACAATCAACAAACGTACAACCTTCACAGCGTTGCCCGCGGTCATTGTCGAACCGCGGGTAGCACCGCGAGGTTCAGCTAGTACTAAATAATATACTGGTGAGAACTAAAGTTTTTATAACATCCAGCATTTTTTTTTAAAGGACAACTTGCGCTCTAGGAATAATTCCTGTGTCGCGGGGGACTTTACAAACATACATGAAACAGACACAAAGAACCCACAGCACTTAGCGAAGTAGGGAACGGCGTGGCGACCGCTTAACCACTAGGCCAAACGTACAGTTAGTTAATATTAATCTAAACATCAAGATCTTGACCTACTGATCAACTCCAAATATCCAAAGATAGTCCAGACTATCTAATCTCTTGTTCTACCTTCAAAATGTTAATATTATAAATGGCTTTAATAGATATTACCCAATAATTCGTTTTGTTTTTATTATAATTATCTTCTGTTTGTTTTCAAGTGTTTGTTTTGACCTTTTTGCTTTAAGGTTTTCTCGTGTAGAATAAGAACATATTTATATAAAAATTATGTCGCATTTCATTGGAAACAATAATGATAAATATTATAATTAAATTCTGCACGTGTTCAATAGACATTAAAATGACAAAAACAGGATAATGAAGCGTAAACCATACCTAATCAAACGCAAACCAGTTCGCGACATATTCTTCGATACGAGTATTATAAAACTAGTTTCCAAACATTTAAAATTTAATGTTACTGGCAACAATGAAGTAAAAAAAGTAATATTGGACATTCCACCTCAAGAAAACCAAAGACAGAAGACTGATGGTGTTAATAAGACTGGTAATATATAGTTAAACTTAAATATAATACAAGCAGAATACAAAGCTATTAATTTTATGTATTTTTTTTTTTTATTGAATGGGTGGCAAACGAGCAGACGCATCACCTGATGGTAAGCGATTACCGCCGCCCATGGACAACCGCAACACCAAAGGCGTCACAAGTGCGTTGCCGACCTTTGGGGGGATGGGAAGAGGGAATGGGGGAGGGGTTGGGGTATGGGCCTCCGGTATCCTCACTCACTCGGTGAAACACAGCGCAAGCGCTATTTCACACCGGTTTTCTGTGAGGTTTGGAATGTGCCTGAATTTATTATTCCTGTAAGATACTTACATGAAAAGCTGGTATGTTAAAAACATCAGCGGAATAGAAATGGATTTCTTTGTACTCGTATATTTGAATCTTAGTAATTTGGGGTAACAGGGTACATAGTCCACGGGCCCACGAACAAGGGATTTCAGTGATTGACAACAGGCTGAAAGTTTATACACAGCTTCGTTTTGACGAGACACCCAACTTTTATTATTGGGCTAAATTCTGAAAGTGGAAGGAAAAAGCGGGATAGGGAGCGAAACACGTCGATTTGATGAGTGTCCCAAATTAAATAACAACAGTTTCTAAACATCAATACTTTGAGAAAATACGATGGAAAACTGAGAAAAACTTGTGGCATACAAATTGAATGGCACCTTCCGGGTGACCCCCAGCTCTAACATGTCAAAATGGTGACTTGAAAAAATTTATTAACAACAAGCTGATTTTTGTTTTGGGGCTTGCAAAATATATATATTTTATAAAAAATGCATCGGCATACAAATTTGTTGGTAATTTTTTTGAGACCTACACTCGAAAGTTGTCAAGATTATGTTAATCTTTTTTTGATTGACAACTGTATGCCACGAAAAAATTATGATTATTTGCTTAATTTTTAATCTAAATATAATAGTGACCTACAAAAAAAATGGAATTTTTGAGGTTAACCTACAAAAACAAAAAATCTAATCATTTAATATGTGCTCCGTACTTATGTCTTGTAACCACTGGTTTCATTTGTAATATATTAAACTAATGTTAAAAAAATGAAAGCTTGTATTTTCAGTGTATTAATACATTACAGAACTTTAATAATAATGCAATGTGCAAACAGTCCATGAAAAGAATTAAACTTATAAATAATTTATGATAAATATTAAAAAACCAATCAATCCTCATCAGATTCGTCACTCGATGAGTCTTCACTATGTGTGATGTTATCGTCATCTTCAGAACTATCGGTATCATACTGTTCAGATTCTGTAAATTTTTATTTTTTTTATAAGTTGTATTTTCGGATGAAAACGTTCGTCCTTACGTGAAGAATTGCACAAGAAACACTCCATGATGACGATCACTTAACAGCTTCGAAAAAAGAGCTCGACTAAACTAAAAAGGTAAAATAGTCGTTAGAGCTGATGCTTAAAGGAAGTTGGGCGGGGATAGTGGGTCTTACGATTTTATACCTGAGGCAAAATCACACAGTTCAGCATATTATTATTTTTGATATTGATATTGAACTAAATTGAAATGTAATAAATGTTTTTTTATAAGGTACTGCAAAAATATTATACTGAAAAAATTATCGCTACAAACATGTGTATTATTTGTATTTTAGGTAAATATTTTTAATTTGTTAATATAATAACTTAAAGATATTACTTTTAATTCGATTATAAATTATAGATTCAAATTATAGAGAAATTTAAAAACTTTAATTTATATTAATTTTAAAGTACCTACACGACTTATAAATATGCATTTTTCGAACTTAGAACTAATTTTTTTTATAGACGTTAACTAATTTTACGATTTGTTTTACAATACAATGATTTTTTCCTTACTTGACTATCACTTAAAAATTGTTGTTAACTGAATAATAAAATAAATAAGTAGTTCAATAGCTCAATCACTCGTTACAAGAAATTTCAACAAATTTTCATGCAATTCCCTTGTTTTTATTGCTGTAATTGTTTATATAATTAAGTAATTAAAAAAAAAAATTTCATTTTCATTAAATAAGCTGTAATATTGTATACGAATTTTCCATTTTAGCAATTTCAAACAAAAGCTGGCGAAACTTATGTACAGGACTTCGACATGATATGTTTTCAAGATTTAATTTGTTTGAAATTTCGAAAATTTCACTTGTAATTAATCGCTTCCATTTTTTTTGTATGCCAATAGTTTCATGGTGTTATACGTTTGATTCTTAACAGAAAAAAATAAAAAAGAAGTTGTTATTAATGAAAAAAAGATTAACATAATCTTGACAACTTTCGAGTGTAGGTCTCAAAAAAATTACCAACAAATTTGTATGCCGATGCATTTTTTATAAAATATATATATTTTGCAAGCCCCAAAACAAAAATCAGCTTGTTGTTAATAAATTTTTTCAAGTCACCATTTCGACATGTTAGAGCTGGGGGTCACCCGGAAGGTGCCATTCAATTTGTATGCCACAAGTTTTTCTCAGTTTTCCATCGTATTTTCTCAAAGTATTGATGTTTAGAAACTGTTGTTATTTAATTTGGGACACTCATCAAATCGACGCGTTTCGCTCCCTATCCCGCTTTTCCTTCCACTTTCAGAATTTGGCCCAATAATAAAAGTTGGGTGTCTCGTCAAAACGAAGCTGTGTATAAACTTTCAGCCTGTTGTCAATCACTGAAATCCCTTGTTCGTGGGCCCGTGGACTAACAGTTTAAGTGATAGCAAAAAAAATCGTCAGTTAAACGACAAAATGATTTTTCAAAGTTTTTTTTTGCAAATGTTTTATTTTTATGATAAAGGGGTGAAGGAGCTGAAGTAGATAATGGTAAGTGACCACCGACAAGTGATAAATGATATTTATTTTTTAAGGTAAATCTTTTACAGATATTTTTACACCGGCCGGCATATCATAAGACTCAACTCTGGGTAGAAATGGCGAAACAAAAAATCAAAGATATCTTTCTTCAAGTCTGTAAACATTAATTAAATAAAAACTACAGTATATGGGCTAGGTTGGTCAATTGAAAAAAGTAACAAGAATGTAACTCTTTTCTAGAAGGATTAAAAAACGTTTTAACACTTACGTACTTTTGTGTCGGCCCTATCGTCAATTTTAATAAGTTATCAAACGAATAAGACAACGATTTAAAACCATCTAATCTATATAATCCGTCTTAAATAATTACACCTAATTCAAAAACCAAAGAAGAGTATATAATACTCTTTGGTAAGTTGTCTATGTAGGTACACTGTCTAGGTTACCTAACTGTGACATAACCTGTGACTCACGGCTAAGTAAAAACATTGGCAAAGCTTCAAGAATAAATACTTTATTGACAAGCAAAATCAGGCAAAAATATTTTTACGTAACTTATAACATTATTTATTTTACTTAACGTTAAGGTTTAGTATAAAATGAAGTTGCTTGCGCTGTCTATTCCCTTAGACCTTTTAATCTATTCAATGGATATAAATGCAGTTTTCAGAAATGGATAAGATTTATATCTATACTAATCTATACTAATAATAAAGCTGAAGAGTTTGTTTGTTTGAACGCGCTAATCTCAGGAACTTCTAGTCCGATTTGAATAATTCTTTCACTGTTTGATAGTCCATTTATCGAGGAACGCTATATATAATCACGCTACTACTAATAGGAGCGGAGCACCAATGAAGAATGTTTCAAAAACGGGGAAAATTTTCACGCTACGGGAAAAATAAGACGCAAGTGAGGTTGTATGGGTCAGCTAGTGTGTAATATATGCATATTATGTAAAAGAAATTCGGGTATTTAAAAGCCGGGGTGGGTCAATTAAAAACAATCCAATCTCGACTAAAAAATCCCCTATTCCCATATAGACAGAAAAGAAACTCAATAACTGTTAACACGAGATATGTATTTATTCAGAACTTCATGCACTCGCTTATGTAGGTACATCGACAGACTTTACGCGAACGTTAGGGGGGTTGTAGAGATCTGGTAAGCAGCATCGAGATTATAGCTATAATCTTTCTTTAGTCGGTTCTTTTCCAGGAAAACCATTTTGGAACCGTGCAGCTATAGTCATTAATGTAACGTTTCGAATGTGTGAAAGAAAAAAGTTTAGTCGAAATAAAAGCTATACTTTGCATGGAAGGGCTGGCAGCGACTGGATGCAAAAAGCAACAGACCAGGCTCTGTGGTGTTCCTATATCCAGCAGTAGGTTAAAACGGCCTGATGATGATGATGATGAAAAGCTATTAAATTTTGTTCTGTTTTTTATCCAGAGACAGACACAACCGCCATAAACTAAACACAAAGGATAGACTTAGATTTACCAATAGGGAGAATGCGAAACAAGTGGCAAATTACGTAATTTACGCATTAGGGGATAAAATAGACTTATGACCGAATCGAAGGCGAGTTCTCGTTAATCCTTTTTTATTTATGGCTTCACTTCGATCCTGTAGAAAACAGTAACATCAACGCTTTTTATCGCTTCTGGTGACAAGACTAAAAACATAGACAATCTGCGAGTTTTCCGTGGGAGAGCTATGCTTCGGCATGAATGGGTCGGCTCGACCGGAGTGATACCACGGCCTCACAGAAAACCGGTGTGAAATAGCGTTTGCGCTGTGTTTCACCGAGTGAGTGAGGATACCGGAGGCCCATACCCCAACCCCTCCCCCCATCCCCTTTCCCATCCCCCAAAGGTCGGCAACGCACTTGTGACGCCTTTGGTGTTGCGGGTGTCCATGGGCGGCGGTAATCGCTTACCATCAGGTGATACATCTGCTCGTTTGCCCACTATTCAATAAAAAAAAAAAAAAAAAGAGTTACTAATTTAGTGTTGCCAGTATATGACCCATACTTTACTCCTAAATTGTATAATTTTATAAAAATTTGCAATAAGTCAAGCACATATGACACACCAGTGTACAAGACACACCTAAAATGACATCATATTATATTCATTACAAATATGAATATTTGTTATACTCTAATAGAACATCAAGTAGCCATTCATTTCCATTTTATTTTTAAAAAATTCCTGCACTAATGTATCTTAAAACCCCAGGCATTCTTTGTCAGCCAATATTTTTAGTTGTCCATTGGTTTTAAAAAAGAATAAAATTCTCTTTTGCACATGATGTGATTGACACACAAACAATCCACAGTCAATCATTGTGTATGTGTGTTCATCAACTGTCATTCCTTCCATTAGAGCTCTGACAACCAACTTTAGATATACAATACTAGTTTCTTTTTGAAATTCAATTCAATTTCAATTCACAAGTAAATATAATTTTGTTGCCATGATTATGCAAAAATCCATAAAGAAATAAAATTTACATATTTTTTATGGGGATAAATTACTAGTAAAATATTTTCGGACATCTAACACACAACACCATCCAGTCGCAAGTTAAGCAGAGCTTGTGTTATGGGTACTAGACGACTGATATAAATAAATATATGCTTTTTTTTTGTGAAAATATTTGCAGATCATACAAATATTTGGTCCAACCCAGTAAAGGGAAACAAAACTCGGTGGTTTCGTTTAATCAATATTTAAAAGAAATTATAAGTACAAACAGTATTTCTTAATGTACAAAATATTAATTTCAAATTATGTTCATTGGTATTAACATGATAGGTATTAAATAAATACTTTTGAAGTACAGATAATGAATGTAAACATAAAAAAATACAATTAAATTAAAAACCTCCTTTTTTGAAGTCGGTTAATACATGAAATGCAAAAGTTAGTATAGCTGTTCACAGATTAACCGATTTTATAGGTCATATTTATTCATGTCAGTTTACCATAAAAGTTTTAACCATCAACTCGAGCAACATAAGAAAAATTAAACCAGATTTTTTTATTAATGTATGCTTGTATTCAATATTGTTGTGTACTCTAAACTAAAAAAAATATTGTTGACTTTCTATATCAATATTTATTTTACAGGTATGCAACTTTTCAGACTGAAATATTCATCAAATCATGAGGATTCTACATATATTGAATTTAGGACAGGTATCTGTATGACGGTTAGAACTCTGTAACATTAAGCTATCATTGCAATATTTCATCATTACAGATTACTAATCAGCTGTAATTTTTAGTGGGCAACATTCTGGTAATTAATTCTTGAAATTATAATATTGTATTAGAATAAAATTATTATAAGATTTTATTTTTCATTCAATTTGCCACTAAAAGTATAAAGATACCAGAACAAATGGGTATTATAATTACTTCTGTTATGTTACAAAACAAAAAGAACTTATAAGATTAGTATTGGATTAATATATAGTTATGAAACTTATAAGATTATTATTGGATTAATATATAGTTATGAAACTTATAAGATTATTATTGGATTATCATCTAATACATACATCCACCAGGTAAACCTTTTTAAATGTAGAAACGAAAAAAAAAAAACAAAAAAAAGGAAACAAAATTATGCAAATTTATACCAATATGGTTTCATCTACATGTACGGAATTTATTGGGCAAACTTTCGCCTTTTAATTCCATAAAATAATATCGCATTGAAAACATATTTTGTTATCATTCCATAATAACAAACTATGTTTCAAGCTCTGTAGACAATATTGCAAAAGTGCCCTTTTGATAAAGGACTGGATAATTAACGCTAATCAATAGTAGGTCAGTAATACAATGTAATCTGCAGGTTAGATGCCTTCGCGAAATTGGACCTTGTTAGCAGAGATTAGTCATCAAAAATGAATAAGTAATCAAAATAATGCACAACCCGCAAAGTTTAAATATCTATTCAATAACCAGAATAAAACTTCTGAGTGCAACTGACAAAACTAATAAAATATAATAGCTCGGTCACGGCAACTTCAATAAAAAAAATACATTAGAATAGATCCCCGAAGCGGAAAATGGCGTTTTAAATTTACGGTTATATCGTTATTTTCTTAGCTGTTTTGGATGTAATTTGTGGATCTGGGTGAAACTAAAGCATAAAACTAACGAAAAAAATCATAGTGGATGATATTCCTGTATCAATTTATTAAATATTACTTACCTTTCTAATAAATTGACAGCAATACACAGCACTAGAAAATTCACTGTTTTCAATGTTGCCACTAGCCAGCAAAACGGCTAGGCCATGAACAAATCATTAGGTTGCAAGCTTGAAAATTAATTGCATCTAAAACTTTGTGGAAAAGAAAAATTATTGGGGTTTTTACATCAAGAAATGTACCACAGAAAACTATTAAATTTTTCCGAACATTTTCATGCACAGAACAGAAAAATACAAGCAGCTTATTTTGGCGATGATAGGTTAAGTTGACTCACCCATAATTTCAATTTTATTTTTTGATTGGAGAATTTAGAACTATGGTGGATATTATTCCTTATTCGCCCTTATTGCTGACTTCTATATTATGAACTACATTCTTTTTCATTATGCAGAGTACCTAAACTTTTTGTTTAAAATTAATGAAATAGTTTCAACCGCACGAGCGATGCTAAGAATCATGGAGATATTTGTTAATTTCAAAGAAGGTAGATTTCTCACGTCTTAGATTTTTCGAAGACGTTTACTATACTTAATTTAAGCACTAAATCAAAAAAGGGACCGAGAAGCATCTAAGCAAAACGGTAACTAAAGTTTTTGATTAAGCAACACTGTTTTCGTCATGTCAACCTATGGTTAATCACTGTCACTGCGACACTGGTCACTAGTCCAGCTATTATTTTAGTCTGTCTGTCTGTTCTGTGCCGTGGTAATGTCATGATAACTACTGCATTGTGTAGCTGTGTGTTTGCCAGAATTTAACAGTTTATCAAGGTTTTTATGACTATTATTGACTATACAGAAAATCTTTATAATTGTTTCTCGTGAGAAGCTATTCGAACTAATATTTATGTGGCGGCGACTGTGACAACAGTAATTTTACTAACTATCCTGCATGATCATTGAACCCTATTTTTACTGATTATCAACGCCCGCTTTGTTTATTCGTTAAGAAATGAGTAATTTTGGTGTAGGGGTGTATTTTTTAACAGTGTTATGGTTCATTACTCTGATGTTATGCTGGGTATCTGTGCGTACGGGTCATAACATTGGTAAAATAGCTCTGATCGTAACTTCTTTAATGACTGTGATTTTAGTATGTTTGCCAAAAGGTGATACGTATAATTCAGACACTGCCAATTTTTACGACAAATTGTATATCACTCGTTACGCGATTCTTGTATTTTTATTAATAAGCGTGGCAGTTGGTGGTGTGTTTTGTTTTGTCCATGTATGTCTAGCGCCGATTGAAACTCGTAAAGTTAGGAGTATTGGTACACTTAATTAAATACTTTGGTAAGTCTTATGTTTGATTGTTAGTAACTTATTAATTCTGTAAAATTAATGATTAGGTATCTAGAAAAATTATCTAAAGTAAATATGTGAAAATATTTAATTGAGTGGGTATTGAAATACAGACAAAAGCCATTTATTTACTACTAGATGCATGGCCCTGCTTGCATTAATATCAGTTAACGCGTTAAAGAGTAACCTATGGCCTTTCTCAAGAATCTCCTTGCCAAATTTCATTAAAATTGATGCAGCAGTTTAGCAGTGAAACCAGACAGAGAGAGTTACATTCAAATTTATAATTAAAATTAGTATGGATATTCCACATAAAATATTACAAATCACGCCTTGTATCAATGAACACAGTATCCTACTACTATTATAAAGGCGAAAGTTTGTAAGTATGGATGTATGTATGTATGGATGTTTGTTACTCTTTCACGTAAAAACTACTGAATGGATTTGAATGAAACTTTACCACAATATAGCTTATACATCAGAATAACACATAGGCTACTATTTATAAAGATATAACTTCGCCTCGCGGCGTTGCCCGCAGTTATCATCGTACCGCGGGTAGCACCGCGGGGTTCAGCTAGTACAAGTATATAAAAAAAAATTGTCAAGTCTGTGTGGGAACATAATTTCATCCAAGTTCAGCAACCTTTCCTGATACCACATTTCATAAAATTATATAACAGCATGTTCCTTATCATTATCTGTATGTATATCTGTCACTATCATGAGCCCATAATGCTTGGCTACAATGCTACTCATTATAGTAATACCTCTTATCATATACTATTTGTTAGTTATGCTCATTCATATAGCTATTTAGATATTACTCCATTCTTATCATAATGTTCTTTCTTGTTAGCTTCTCGTGGAATTAATTATTGTTTGCTGAAACATTCATCATTATAAAGTAAAAATATGTATACTAAATTGGAAGGTATTTATGTTAGCTTTGCAATTTAATCATAAAATTTAATTTAACCTAATGTTGAATGTCGCTGAAATATATTTTTTAAATTCTCGGTAGAGATGTTACACTCTGTAATCACAATTTTTTGCTTAAATGTTTAGTTTATTTAGAATTAAAAGTGTATCATATTATTTTTTAATATCTTGACAAAACTCTATTAACAAAACACTTGTTTAGCATAAAACAATTACAAAATGGATTGTGTGCGATACCTCTTATAAATAATTATTTTATCTCTGCCAGAGTTCTTCAGTTTGTCACATCCAGAAATATAAATTCATTTGTAATTTATTATTATACGTATTTCATTAAAATAATTTCTCTAAAACTCTATATACATAAAACTTTCCTGACTCATTAGGAATATTTCTAAAGGCTAATGCAGACAGCCAAGCAGGGGTAAAATAAAGTAATGCCATGAACAAATTGTAAGCAACTAGATAATTAAGATGATGTCACAAAGTAATGCTTGAAGTTAGGCTAGTTTAGTACACACGTCGTCATGTCTGTGTCGCCCCTCTGGTTGTCTAGCCATCCAATCCTTTACAAAAAATTTGTTTTAATTCTTTTAAGTAAGTATGTATCTGACAATTATTTAAATAGATATACACATTACTTAATTTTCCTTTTCATTGAGAAATGTCTTTCACTAACTTCATATCTGTTATAGTAAACTATGGAATTGGTTAGAGCTGACTTATAAGTTTAACATATTAAATATTATTTGAAATGCGAAATAAAAATGTTAATAAATTACCTATTTCACCAATCTTCAACATCCCAAGTACGGGTTGTGGGGGTCTCATAGCAATCATTCCACTTAAAAAAATTAAATTCCACATCGTAATATCCTTAATTCCGACCTCAACATACTTTGGGAAAAGCTCGGAGAAAAAGGACTACTTTATATTTAATTTTTATTTTTTTTGTTTCCAGTCAAAATGTCTAATGCAATTTGTCAAGGTTTGCGATCTCCGATCAGACGGCTGGCCGGTCTTAAGAAGGCGCATCCCATATCTACATCTATCGTCCACAATGAGACTATATTAGTTAAAAATAACCAGGATTTCTACAACAAGGTATGTTTAACATTTCCTAAATATTTAATTGGCCACATGCATTTACAAATACTTGTTGTCGAAATGCGACCATGATTTGTGAAATATTTTACTTGATTTTTTAAGACCTGCACTCCTTCCACAAAAAAAAATACACATCATAGTAGCCTTAATTCCGACCTCAACTCGGGAAGAGGGATAGGATCCTTACCCACTCGGTGAAACACAGCGATAGCGCTATTTCACACCGGTTTTCTACGAGACCGTGGTATTTCCCGGTCGAGCCATCCGGTCATGCCGAAGCGTGGCTCTCCCACAGTGCGATAGATATCAGTGATCAACCCACTTGTCCTTTGTACCATATAAAAACAGAATGGCGAAAGACCAACCTATTTACTAACATGTATCAAAATATTTCTTCATTTTGCGTTTCTTTAAATCCAATATTCGCATGCTTCAGTGAAATTAGGGCAGTTCTATTTTTATTTGTAACAACATTGAACGTTTATGTGGAATAACTACTAACGAAACATGTGATATTTCATGTTACGCTTCTTTATAACCGTATTACTCCTACACTGTTAAAAATAATATCTCTATCTTATTTATCAACTAAGGCGGGCTACTCACACGCCTGCCGCAGGGGCAATCAGCAAAGAGGGGATGATCCGTAATTGTTTGCTTGCTTCTTCTGGTTAGACCGCTGCCTATATTGTCACTGCCACTCTGCAACATCGCCACTGTGTAGCGCGATTGGGGCAATTTCTCAAGCAGTTCGTTGGTAACTGCAGTGGTATCATACGCGACTGCAGTGCATGAGTTCTCGGGTCCAATTCCCGGGTCGGACCAATTGTTTGGGTATTTTCTAAATGTAATATATATGCATTTACAAGTATATATGTATTCATATCGGTTCTCTAATACCCATATACAAACTCTGCTTAGTTTGGGACTAGATGACGTTGTGTGTTAGATGTCGAAAGTATTTTTTTTTATTAAATATTATGTACTTCGTTTCTGTAGCTAGATATTCACCCTCTTTTTTGCGGTAGCATCGCAAAAAGATAAGGCTGCACCAATCTTATAATGTACAAATAATACTGGTGCCATTCTCAATACGTCTGTTTAGCGCGACGTACACTATCACACTGACCGGCTGGCAAGTGTGTTGAGACAATTCCTTAATTGCCCCGACCACCCTGCACCCTAGATTACCCCTGCGGCTGGCGAGTGAGTAGCCTGTCTTACTATCCTTCGAAATTTCTACGGTTTTCACAATATAGTGGGTAGACTATTCTTCGTAAGTCCTACACACACCGTAGTCGTCACGAAGTGTATACCGATGCGTTGTGAGTGTGTTGTGCTAGGTTTTTTTCCCAAATTGTGACACTTCTTTACAATTTTAAAGCCTACGCGATTTGCAGTGGTGTAGTGTATAAAAATCGCTTAAGGAACCACATAACGCCGACATTCTGAGCAAAGATTGACACGAATGCAGTGATGGCGGCCACCTAACAGCTTTCTACTGAGTGTTGAGTGCGATCTCCACATAAGAATACACTGTGTGTGATCCCTGACCTGTTTTGAGTCTGGATGTTCTTAGTGTCCGTTTCAAGTATTGTTGTAAAGTCTCGAGAACGGGAGTTATTTATTTATTTATTTATTTATTTAATTATTTAAGGATCTCACAACGAGGAATACACAAAAACAAGACAAAAGTAATTAGTAGGATAACAAGTTATGTGCTCCCTCACTTATAGGAGACCACATCATGCACAAGCAAGTTCACACAAATATAAAAAATAGAAATACAATAAATTTTAAATATAATAAAAGTGTAAATAGGGTATATAATGTTATTATTATCCCCCCATTGACACCTCCATCATCACCTTTACAAACTTAAAAATATGCAATTGACAAATTGACAAATGAGACCTGTTGTAATACAACTACCTATACTTAAGGACCAAAAAGCAATTCAGATAAAAAAAAAAAAAAAGAAATAAAGAAATAATCAACATGGAAACGTATTGACATATAAAGAGCGGCTCTCTATTGGAGTTCATAGATTATTAAAAAAACATTAAAAAATAAATTAATAAGGAGCTACGGCTGCCAACAAACTGTCCTGCAGTTTGACAGAAGTAAAAAGGATGTTAAATGATTGTTAATAAACATTTTTTCTTTTATTTAAAAAAATACGTCATTATTAAACCTTGTTTACAGTTTGCCCCGGTCAAATATTGAATACTTAGATTACCTACTGATTTCGTTGACTATTACACGAAATCAGTAACATACATTAGCACTAATTTTATTGTAAACAAACCATTAATGATAAATGATTAGTAGACAGTGTTTAAATAACGCACATGGAAATTATGAGCGTTCTTAGTTTTATGGAGACTTTTCTTCAGTATCACTACAAAGAAACTAAAAGAAAGATACCTTGTAGGTCTTCAGTTGACTTACCATCAAGCGACTGTCTGATAATGAAGACAGTTTTAAAGAATAATACCAATAACTTCAGATATCGAACATTTGACATTGACATTGACATTGACGGCCATTTGAACCCAAGCATGTGCTATGGTGACCATACTAACGATAAACACACATATATATTTGTAAATACATACACAATATAAATAACTTCGACCCAGACACAGAATAAATAACCGTGTTCAACACATAAGTAGTTTTCCTTAACGGCTAAGATCACTCACTCCCTTATATATCTACACAGATGGTACAACAGGATCCTAAAAAATCATTCTACCATCTCTACCAACCCTATACCGTCCTATTGAGGTGTGAGTGTTTGTATATACTTATATAAATAAGTGTATTTGTCCTTTTTTTTATTATTATATAGCGGGCAAACGAGCAGACGTATCGCTTGATGGTAAGCGATTACCACCGCCCATGGACACTCGCAACACCAGAGGCGTTACAAGTGCGTTGCCGGCCTTTTAGGAAGGAGTACGCTCTTTTCTTGAAGGTTTGAAGGTCGTATTGGTCCGGGAACACCGCAGGCGACAGCTCATTCCACAGTTTTAGGTTCACCTCTAGTTGATTAATTTTTATTTCATAATGACAAATCCCCGATAAAGCAAATACAAGAACATCTAGACTCAGAACAATAATTTGTGGATCACACAAAGCGTTGTACCATGTGGTATTTGAAAACACAACAATCAGCGCAGAAGAAACCGACGATCGTTTAAACCATTCCATGAAGTCGTGTTTTAAAGCATGCATTTGTTTTAGGTAATGAACAATGAAAAACCAGTGATAATAAACTTCCACGCGGACTGGTGCGAGCCGTGCAAGATATTAACTCCTAAACTAAAGGAGTTGATCGAACCACTGAGTAACTTGGACCTGGCGGTAGTTGATGTAGAGGACAATGCGGACTTAGTACATACTTTTGAGGTGAGCATATAATAAATAAATAAATATTCCGGACATCTAACACACAAGGCCATCTAGTCCCAAGCTAAGCAAAGCTTGTGTTATGGGTAGTAGACAACTGATATAAATACTTAAATACTTTTTTTTTGTAAATACATACATATTATACATAGAAAACACCCAAACTCCGAAACAAATATTTGCAGATCATACAAACATTTGGTCCGACCCGGGAATCGAACCCAAGACCTCAAGCTTAGCAGTCGCATACGCTACCACTACGCCACCGAGGCAGTCATAATAAAATACTTCTAACCGTAGTAACGAATCTTTCGTTACCATTAAACTAGATACGGCGATAAATTATGCATACTAGGTCACGTTTTTCATTACATACTTTATATTTCATTTAAGGCTAATACAGAAATAACGAATATACGAAATAAGGTTAGGCTTAGGGCAGGGCTTCTGGAGGTTTACTTATTGAAAAGCTACGGCGAGAATAAAGCGTGCTGCCGCGAGGTCTCGTGGTAGGTGTGTGGGGGAGCCGCGTCATAATGTTATACGAACATCATGATAACTTTATGTTAAGTGATTCCAGACATGTCTTCACTCCTTAAAATATAGTTTGATCTCTTAGATGTATAATAAGTATTATCCAAGTAATATTGACCACAGTTATTACCGCCAAGATGCCGTAAAAATATAAATTTGAATGCCTAATATATATGCCAACCTCTGAAATTCTCCGAAGGATTAGTCATATACGTATTTATTGAATTGTCTGGTGGCATTCTAGGGCTTTAGGGCTTGTACAATGCGTGTCACTGTATGTCCACTATAGTTTATACACGTGATAACACAATTGGTGTAAAATTACAGGTAAAGGCAGTTCCTGCAGTAATAGCAATAAAGAATGGTTTAATAATCGACAAGTTCATCGGTCTCGTCGACGCAGATATGATCACCGGTCTCATAGACCGTATGTCCGGTAAAAATAAGCAAAATACGTAAAAAAAAACGCACAGATAAACTAAATAAATATATGAACTGGAGATGTCAGTTTGTGATTGAGAATGCGTAATAATATTATTTTTATATTACACCTAGAACCTTTTAGTTCTAATTCTAAAATGTATATTATGTAAATCAGTCCCTAAACTATAAAATGTACTAACGGACCACAGTAAAATTACTTACCTTTCCTTAGAGAGCGTTAGTAGATTAGAAAAACCGCGTACGAGTGATTTGAAATAAAAATATGTCAATGTCATTATGACAGTTAAAAAAAACAAAGTGCACGCGTTTTCATACGTGTCCATAGACTGGATGAGAGTGGTAAACAGTCAATATTTTCAGTCACTCGTGCGCGCTAGCTCTTAGGTACAAAATTCAAATTATGAAACATTTAAATAACGTTTATTGTATAATGAGCTAAATAAAACCGTTTAAAAATAGCTGTCAATACAAGTTTTTATTTCTTGTTTGAAAGACTGGTAGTAAAAATATTTAATCACTTTCTGTCATCTCGGTTTTAAATACGAACTGTTAGTAAATAATTGGTTGAATGTGTATTTTATTGATTAGTTTTTAAGCATAGCAACACTGATGGTTGAAACAATAAAATTTCAATATTAAAAGTTTGGTTTATAATTAGAAGTTTATGTTGCTTCACGATCTCATGGGCTTTGTAGATGGCAGCGTAATCGAAGTGTCATGGCGATGAGATGGAATAGACTAATTAATATTTTAATAAATATATTTTATCCTTCTTTTTAATGGTTTTTCCATCGGTCGTCGAGGTCGTGAATATATTAATTACTATCATTTTAATTAGAGTAATGAAGGAATTGTTAAAAAAAATAATGACGTATTTTAATGGTCTACATGGGTTATAAATTTATAAAATTATTCTTATAAATTAAATCCAAATTAGTTATTGTTAGTAAATAATATTTCAGGAATACTGAATAAAAAGAAATAAAATGTAATAAACTTTCTAAAAAGATTTAATTTCGAATTCAATATTAAATGTCGTCTGAATTTTTTAAAGATATACGTTTATAAAATTAAAAATGTACACCTTGCCTTAGATTATAGAGAAATAATAGAAGATATTTATATATTTTGAACCTTAAATCTATAATGCTAAGGTGCATGTTATTGTTCCTATGTTAGTTAATCACTGTTATTATTATTCCCTGTATTCTTTAATATTGTTAGGGTTGGCGCATAATATTGCAGGCAATGAAAACTCCTTGCAATGATGTATTTAAATCATATTTACTGTTGATTTGAAGTTCAATGTTAAGATGTCGTTGTTTAATTTTGATTGGTCGCACTATTAATAAATAGCACTCATGGATCTAAAGTATTGTCTTAAACAAATGTTTAATTCAGAGTTTTTTTTATATTCTGCCCCAACCTTTATCAAAAATGACTTTTAATGTAAAATTAAATAATTAATAAATTATAATTATAGTTTTAATTTTTAAGTTGCTTATTTTGAACGTTTAAAAATAGGCCTAGTCTTTGTCGTCTGATTTTTTTGTATCTTAAAATATATATTTTTTCTATGAAACATTTTTCTTTTTACTTCTCACTTTTAATTGGCACATCTTCTTTTCGTGTGTTCCTTTGTCAATGTGTGTGTAAGTACGTACACTCTTGGTTTACTATTGAGCTTGGCTTCCTAATCTAAATATAAATCTATACATATCTAGGCTTTGCAATGAGAGCCTGCCTTACTAATAAATACTACTTCTTTATTTCCATATTTATAATGAAATAAATGTAGTTTTTTTAAACTTACCATAGACAAATCGCTTTGCATGTGAAACTTGTTTCCGTTGCCAATTTCGTCAATTGAATTGTAACGATAGTGTTTGGTAAGCAGTTAATATTAGTTCAAAAAGTGTTTTATACGCAATTAGTAACTTATCTTGATATTAAACTAGCTGATCGACGCAACCTCGTTTGCGTCTTTTATTTTCTCCCGTATAGGGTTGATTTTTTACACCTTGTGTCCGAAAAACCCCAATATCTTACGGAACCCTATTTTTTTCCAAAATAAAATATAGCCTATGTTACTCATGGATAATGTAGCCTTCCAATGGTGAAAGAATTTTAAATTTTAAAATCGGTCCAGTAGTTTTAGAGCCTATTCATTACAAACAAACAAACATACAAACGAAAGTTTTCCTCTTTATAATATTAGTATAGATTTACAATAAGGTCAGTTTTGCCACTAGGTAGTAACTCCTTGATATACAACACTGAACTTATCTATCAGATAACAACAGATTTCAATTTCATAAATCTCGGATAGAGGCAAACATGTCGGATAAACATAAATACATCAGCAGCTATAGTGTTGTATGACAGATAATGTTCTGAAACTTTATGAGGAATTAGTGAAACTGGCCGTAATACTATTTCATCTATCAGTATACCATTAGTCTAATTATGAGACAACCCTAAATTTATCTACTTGTAGTGGATTTAGATATTTTTACATAACACTTTTAAAATTTTCATATTTCTAGAAAATTATATCTAATATGTAATATCACTGTGTCTATAACATAGATATATATTTTGACATTGATTATATAATAAGTATTTTTCTAAATAAAAAGAAAACTATTGCGTACTCGCTTTTTATCACTGCCTTTGCTTTTTGGAATATAAAATCACTTTTAATTTTTAGTTGCAACTGTATATAATACTAAATTTTATAAATATAAATGGATCGTTTTAGAATTCGCATTAATAAAAGTAGTTTGTAGGGACCCTAATTACTTTAAGACGTTTGTCTACTGTAGTTTTATGAAAATATTAACCCTTTAGGAGCTTCAGAAGTCCATCCCTAAGTATTTGTAGTTAAATGAAATATTCTTAGATGAAAAACGATGGACAGTCGATCACGGAATCCTTTTATCATCCGTATCCTCGACCTAAAGTAGTCTACTGCTATAAAGATAAGGGCTGCTGTTTTTAATAAAAATTGTACCATTTTAACTCACAAGTAAATTAAAATCAAACTAAAAGTATGGTTCATGTAAAACAGCAAAAGTTTATTAAGTCAGTAAAATAGAAAAGCTACTAGCTGGAGTCATAATTAGTGGATTTTTTTTCTACAACTCATACAGTTAACAAATATTGTAAGAATGTTGCCAGTAAAAATATTTTTAATATCTTGAGGTAATTATTTTGAAGTGTGAGACTGTCCAGAAAGCTTTGTTCACGTATACCCAAAATGCTAGTAGCTAATAAGTCGAGCTTATAATCCTTCATACCATGATTGGGTCCATTCTTTAGAATAGAAACCGTTTTTGCTTATATTAAGGTAGATTTTTTCTGATATTCTCTAGACCAAAGCTTAAAACGAATTAGGAAATCCTACAAGCGGTGAAGCTATTAAAATTTTAGATATTATAAGTAAGTTTAGTATAAAAACATGATTAAGCTCAGAAACTAGTGTAGAACACGTAGCACGTAGTCCTTGCTCTACTTTAGTTAATTCGTGCATATCGACAAATGTTCTGAAGTTATAATAATACGTACTAAAACACAGTAAAACCACGCTTTTGCATGATTTTACGATTCCGCTAATTTAAGGCGTTCTAGACCAATATAATAGTCCTCATTTCGTACAGAAACCAGTTGATGGTACTTTTACCTACCCACATATACTTAACATTTTGTTTTGTTGCTGTTGTCGAAAACAAAAATATAAATGTAATTCTATAAATTCTATATTTTAGTTCACTTGAGAACATGGACCAATGTAAAATTCCTTTCGACCGACACGACCTGATTAGAGAAGTATTAAAAATCAAATATTAATTTCATTTTACTTAAATCCTACCTGGACCCAGGGAAACAAGAAAAAGTCAATAAGTTATTACTCTGAGGACCAACCGGATTCACTGTCACACTGTAATATACCCAATATCGGTTTGGGCGGGCAAATTTAATTTACAATTCATGTTCCATGCAAATGTTTTTTTTGGAGCAACGGGTATCGGTCATGCCTGGCGGGTTTATATACTCCTTTAAGGGAATACCATTTACACACTTCTAGTTATAGTAAATAGCAGTTAGTTCGTCATCGTTTCTTCGTAATAGTATTATTAAAGCATAATGTACCTAATGTAGTTGTAAATTTAAGTAGTAAACCCCAAACTCGTCCAATTTCTTATAAATGTACCCACAGATCAGTTTTTTGCATTTATTATGTACGTAGTTGTCATAATAATACGGAATTGATATTAATTTTAAAATATACAGTGACACAATATTTTGGCGTTGTGTTGATAGAATTAAATATATTTTCTTGGAATTTTTACTGTTGTTTATTTTGTTGCTACCTACATACCGTTACCTCAATATTTTTTGACGTGATAACGTCTTATAAATCGATGAACGCCGGCTGCACGCACCAAAAGCATGACTCGTTCATGACATGTCACGTTCCGCCTGAGCCGAGCGTGCAAGCGAGAGCGCGGAAGAAGATAGAGAGGCACGATTATGGAGGGTAGAGACAAGGAGTGTTATCTTATATGGAAAAAAATTGAAAAAAGTGTCCAGCATAAGCTGTAAATAACAGTTCAAAAACCTTCCAGAATGGCGCTGGTGTAGACAGGTTATGGTATGAATGTAGCAATTGTGAATGAATTGAAGTACGCCGAGGTAAAAAATGTAACATTATTGTCACTACTTGCGTATTACAAATTAATGTAGTAAATATATTTTATTTTCTGAACTGTGAATAGTACGTTTATTGATTTTTTATCATTCAATTTTATGAAAAAGTGTGTGTATTGATTTTAAGAAGTTTACTCTGATGCTAATGTGGCGCCACCCTAATTTAATGCATTTCAACGGACACTTCTCATGTACACAGATGATACTCCTTATCTCTACCCTCCATAGGCACGATCGACCTAAGCGTTCGCCTTCTGACACATCTATCTCTCTTAAATACTCGTATCTCATCAATGTTTTCTTATGACGTTATCATGTAAAATTATAGTACGTTAACCGAATTTACAGACTTTTTTGTTATAAATAGGTCTGTAATTTGTCTACAAGTTACTATAGTCCTAAAATATAGCTTGATCTTTGTGACAGGAGGCTACGAAACCAACGAAGTAACTTTAAAGAAGCCATCTCATTTTGTATCATGTGCCAGTTTTATCACAAGTGAAATACAATACATTGTAATTTTTGGTATGTGCATTCTTAACTTTGCTTGTTTTGTTGCCAAAATAAAAAAAAATCAGTTCATTCATTCATTTTTTAATTTCAATGAAAAAAAAAACGGTTTAAACAGTGAAATAATTCCACTTCAGCAACACACAAATTATCGTATCTTACATCTATACTAATATTATAAAGCTGAAGAGTTTGTTTGTTTTAAAGCGCTAATCTCAGGAAGCGCTGGTCCGATTTGAAAAATTATTTCAGTTTTGTTTAGTCCATTTATCGAGGAAGGCTATAGGCAATATCATATCATCACGCTAATACTAATATCTATTATAATAGAATAGCACCAATGAAGCATGTTTCAAAAACGGGGGAAATTTTCACGCTACGGGCAATAGAAGACGCAAACGAGGTTGCGTGGGTCAGCTAGTAGGTGATAAAAGTACATAAGATGAATAAAAAAATCGCATTTATTCACCTGGGAGTATAAATTCTAAGTTGAACAGTAATTCTAGTAATTCTTTGCCCTCTAAAAATATAAAAAGCGAGTTTCGAGTGATATACTGAACGGTACAAAAATTACCTACAAAATTTATTCGGAAATATGTTTCTCATTTGTTGGATAATTACTATATATTTATATACATAATTGCTTCGTTCGCTTCTTCAACTATACATCTATGACTTACGTACGTACGTCATAGATGTATAGTTGAAGTACGATACGTAGTACGATAGCTTCGTTTACTTTAAACAAGGTGCTACCGATTTACATTGCACAGGAAAACAGGGTTTAAGCCATATGTCATTGAATTTATACAGATACCCACACATCAAAATAAAACAACTAAAGATATCCATGTATCATTTTAATTCAGTATTATTGAGATATGATGACACAAATCAACGGAGGTCCATGCGGCGGCTTACACCTACGCGGGTTACGTTCACAAAATATACCACGTCTATGGGCCATAACTGGGCGTGGGCAACATCACAATGGAAAAACTGGTGTACAATCAAGATAATGTAATTGCTTCTAATGTTTAAATTATTTACATCCCAGCTAAGGCCACGACGAATTTTATCTGCATATGCTTGTTTATGAGAAATTAAAAATATATTGATTTCTAAAGATGATCTTATTTCTAAAAACTTTAACAAGAAACTTTTAAAGAATTAAAAACCTATTAAATCTTCTTTCCAAGCAGTCGACTGTTAAAAGCTGCTGTACTTCTTTAAAATCGTTGTGAATTCAAACCTGATGCAACGGAAAAATCGACAGGTAAGGGACACAATTACAAAAAGTAGCCTGTAATTAGTGAGCCAGAGTGAGAGAGCAAATGTCTGTCTCATTATTTTGTCCATTTACTGAAGTTTCACTTCTATCGTGTGTGAACCGCACACACACTTTTTTTTAAATGTTTATATGTATGAAAATGTCAACGCGATTGACGTAATAGTAAATTATTTCGATATATGAGAGAGACTATAACTAATCAAAGTTTATCACTCGGAAAAACAATTTTTGAAAATTTCCTTGATGTTGCACTCACGAGTTTTTCATAACTCTATTCTCATGTACTTTCGTAATACCGATTATTAATAGTTTTTTGTCCAGTAGTTTTTTTTTTATAGCAACGCGGAGGGACCTCGCGTCTAAGACGGTACGCGACGCAGTTAAAACGGTATAAGACATCACCTTTCGAAATCAATAAACATAGCGCAGATTAAAAACGAAATATTTTACATATGCAGAAACATTACATGTGGACGGATTGTGCCTTCCTACTGTACAAATATCTACTCTTTTTACATTGAAATAAAGTCCAATTATACTAACACACACACGAAGCCCAACGTAACTCTACCATTATTGCAAAGTAAGAAATATAAATTCGGATTTTTACAGATATTTGTCGCAAACTTGGGTACCAATTAGTATGTCGACATGAGGACAATGTTGCCATACTACAAATATAGAATATATTAGTGTGTTAACACTAATATTTATAGAAAATTCTTTAATATTAGAAAATGTGTCTTTTAATTTTTTTTAACATTAATAAATATTTAAATGTTGATAATGAAATTGAACATTTAAGGTACAACGACAAATATCCACTAACAACGTACAACCAAACGTAAAGGTGTGAAACCGCCATAACACATAATATAAGTACACTGCGTTTGTCCTTAGAGTTAAATGATTTAGCGCATGCGCTGTACGACACCTTAACATTTATCTATATCGGCTTAGACACACTCACGATTATAAAAAATCAGTCTAAAATATATTAAGGCAACTTGAGAATATAATATATATATATTCATATATTTGTGTGGTCCGTTTGCGTTTTATAATGTCGATTAACTACAATATGAAGCTGGCCAGCTACATAATTTCTTTGAATCAGTTTATTTTTTGGAAAGGTTGTTCAATGAATCCATTTTATTGTGTAGAATATGATATAATCTATTTATTTTATTGTACAAATATAACAAAACCCTTTTTTTACCTAGAGTTTAAAAGCCTGACCTATTGAATCGTAAAACGCAATCGGACACAGAGATAGTGTCAAAATGTTTAGAAACACTTACAATTTATTACTATTTGCTGATATAAAATAACAAGCTATACTAATACCATAATCTGAAACGTTTGTTTGTTTGGTTGACGCGCTAATCTCTTGAAGTACTCCAATTATAGGTCCAATTATAAAAAATTCTTTGAGTGTTAAATAGCCCAATTATAGGAATGCTAAAAGCATATAGCTTTTCATTATCTTTTTTTTAAACTCTTGCAATGCGTGCTTTCCGTAAACGTGTAGTATCACAAGAACAATATATAAAAGAATTGTCCCTCTTTTAAAGTCTTAAAAAACCTTTCGCGATAGCATATGTCTGTGGCTTAAGGTAGGCTCACTATAAAGAAAATATTTTTGAAAAAAATATAGTCTCAACTTAAGGAAACAACGTACTCCACTGAATATAGCCAGTGTAATTAAATATCAGCAAATAGTAAGAAATCCACAGCGATATAGAGCGTAAATTAATTAATTACATTTTATAAATTATCTCAAAATTATCGCTTTGGGGATTATGTGAATGTTGGGATCACGGAAAAGTAAAAACAAGAGGAAATGATAATTATTATTTTTCGTTGGGTGTTGCCATATTCAAATTAAAATTCATAAGTATCTTTCTTCGTTACATGGAGGTCAACCGACATATGATGCGACTAAAATGTAGTAAAAAAAAATGAACTACTGCGAAAGTTAGATAGTCATCGAAGAAGCTATGAGTTTCGGTTTAAAGATCTTTATTTCTCAAAAAGACTTAATCTTAAAGGTTCGCTGCGATCCAGGTTGTATGGCCCAAGTTAAGGGCGACAAATGATTAATATTTTTCATTGTTTAAAATGTGATTTTGTAACTTCTTTTTAAATACTTTTAGCGAGAGTTTAAAAGGATAGTTTTAACATAATATACTAATTCATAGCATGGCAACGCATCGTGGCGACGCGCAGCCACAGTAACGGCTGATTTAATCCTCATAAGATGTTTCACATTAATAAACCTTAATAGAGTAAATAAGCTATTTGGCTCCTCCTCTTGTAATTATTCTTCCGTGGTTAGAATTTAGGGTAACTACATTTTATTGGGCTTATGTTTAACACCAAATAAAATGATATGATATGAATTAACACTATGATTTTTATCATACAACATGCCATGTTGGGTATTACTTTCCTAATCAGATGTTTTCAGTATTGCAAGTTACAAAAAAACTATTGCAAAAACTGATACCCGATGTCCAAAGTTACCCGCATAACGTATGCCTATTTTACCCATAAGTATATAATATAAAAATTTTAAATGTTCTTTAACATTTAAAATAGTGTTATTTCATAAATTTAATGTAGTTCAACATTTCGACTGAACAATCAACATTTATAATTTCACTCCCCTTAAATTTGCAAAACACAACATTATCAATATAATTTGCATTTTCTCGTAAACAATACATATACATACAGTGGCATATACAGGGTCTGTCGTAAATAATGGATAAGTCGTAAACTGGAGTTGGTCCGGCTATGAGACTATTAGAAAATCGTATCTTTTTGCCAGGGTTTCTAACCGTATGGAAATGGCGTAGACTTTTATGTTTTTTTATAAATTTCGCTACTCTTTGCATTCATTCCGTTGCCATTTCGTTAAATTTAGGTATTTCTGTGTCATTTTTTTTGTATTATAGTCTTGAAGATGTGTATTATTTAGTTTTAGTACTGTTTTAGGCGTTTTTAACGTTGGTCATTTTCAAAATTGTCATTTTAAGATTTTTTATGTTTTTGTTTTACTTAGGGTCAACTTTTGATCATTTACTGTGTAAAAAAAAAGTACGGCGCTATAGCTGCCCATGATCTTAATAAATTATCTAGTATGTGTAGATTCTAAAAAGGTATAACAATGCATACTTCACAAGTAATATTAAGCTACATGAGCGAGATCAATATCAAGGTGAGAAAATATTTTTTTCATGTAATGTTGTAAATGGTTATAAAACTTCGTCAGAATGATTTATTTCTGCCAAGATTCTTTACACAAACACTATGGGGCCACTATTAAGGATATTCAAAGAAAACTAGGTAGTTTTTTGTCAAAAAAATTTCATGCCTCCTCATTTCATAAAGGTGTTTAATTTTAAAATTGATGTGCTCTAATAGTTACATGCGACAAACATGTTACAAGTTTATTCGTAAAAAGGATCATCAGGTAAAAAAATGAACAAAGACAGCAATACAAAGGGTCTCCCCGCGTGAAAAGGACATTGTTACTAGGCACACTGCATGATGCACCGTCCCTTTCACACTCACGATGTGTGAAAAGGTTAGCATGCGTTTAGCTAGGGCGCACTCCTGATACATCTCTCAGTGTGATTTTGACCATCGCATGTGCTCTCGTTTTCATTACTGTCGTCAATTTGTTACTGCTTTCTAATATCGGACTTAGATTTTCTTTGTGATTTGGACTTGTTAACCTGGTGATATTGACAACTCAGCTCTCATTTATGGGCATCGTGTTGTGCTATCGATTGCACGTGTTATTTTGGAAAATTTTGTATATCATGCCTCAACAATACACGCCGGCCGAATACGTAAACATGCATTACATTTATGGTTTATGTGATGGCAACGCCAATAGAGCTGCTAGAGTTTATCGGGAAAAATATCCAAATGCCCGGCATCCTGACTATCGTGTCTTCATAAGAGTGCACAACACATTTTTGGAAGGACGATTTCCTGGGACCGGCGTAGGCGCATGCTAACCTTTTCACACATCGTGAGTGTGAAAGGGACGGTGCATCATGCAGTGTGCCTAGTAACAATGTCCTTTTCACGCGGGGAGACCCTTTGTATTGCTGTCTTTGTTCATTTTTTTACCTGATGATCCTTTTTACGAATAAACTTGTAACATGTTTGTCGCATGTAACTATTAGAGCACATCAATTTTAAAATTAAACACCTTTATGAAATGAGGAGGCATGAAATTTTTTTGACAAAAAACTACCTAGTTTTCTTTGAATATCCTTAATAGTGGCCCCATAGTGTTTGTGTAAAGAATCTTGGCAGAAATAAATCATTCTGACGAAGTTTTATAACCATTTACAACATTACATGAAAAAAATATTTTCTCACCTTGATATTGATCTCGCTCATGTAGCTTAATATTACTTGGGAAGTATGCATTGTTATACCTTTTTAGAATCTACACATACTAGATAATTTATTAAGATCATGGGCAGCTATAGCGCCGTACTTTTTTTTTACACAGTAAATGATCAAAAGTTGACCCTAAGTAAAACAAAAACATAAAAAATCTTAAAATGACAATTTTGAAAATGACCAACGTTAAAAACGCCTAAAACAGTACTAAAACTAAATAATACACATCTTCAAGACTATAATACAAAAAAAATGACACAGAAATACCTAAATTTAACGAAATGGCAACGGAATGAATGCAAAGAGTAGCGAAATTTATAAAAAAACATAAAAGTCTACGCCATTTCCATACGGTTAGAAACCCTGGCAAAAAGATACGATTTTCTAATAGTCTCATAGCCGGACCAACTCCAGTTTACGACTTATCCATTATTTACGACAGACCCTGTATATGCAATAGTGTACATAACAACAATGAACAAATATAGATCGTAGCTGAATGGTTATAGAGTCGAAAATCGAGAGAGAGGCGTTGCCATATGACAATATTATTTAAATATTTTCGTTTCAAAGTTACGTTGATTATGGAAATAAAAATAAGTATTAAAACTTTAAAAACCGGATAATTTTGTACGCAATATAAGTTCGACGTTAAATCGTGCTATTGTACAAATTATTTACTTTATGTATGAGTTTTAACAATTAAAAAGAAGAACTTGAATATAATAATATTGAATGATTGCCTAGTAGTAAATAAAATAAATAAATAAATATTCCGGACATCTATAACACACAACGCAATCTAGTCCCAAGCTAAGCAGAGCTTGTGTTATGGGTACTAGACAACTGATATAAATACTTATATACTTTTTTTTTTTTTGTAAATACATATTATACATAGAAAACACCCAAACTCCGAAACAGATATTTGCAGATCATACAAACATTTGGTCCGACCCGGGAATTGAACCCGAGACCTCAAGTTTAGCAGTCGCATATGCTACCACTACGCCACCGAGGCAGAGAAATAAACAAAATTGAAATAAAAAAATTGCATTTGGAGAGTATTTAAGTAATGTTTAAAAACTGTAAGAAATAAAAATAGAACCGCAATGAAGTATTTAATAAATTATTTCTATGCTTGACTTATTCTCTATACTTTTATATTTTGTACGATTTTGTAAAACGATTTCCGACTCGCAAATCCAACAACAATTACTTACACAATTATTATTTATAAATAATTTAAATACACATAATACACGTTCATTTGGTGTCAAGGGACTAAGGTATACAGCGGTTGGCATATACAAAATGAATTTAGAAAAATAATGCGATAACAAAAATAAAAAACATAATTCTTTCTACTTATGAATGTACTGTATTAAGTTTCTTTTCTCGTGTAATAAAGAGACAAATATACATTTTTTGTTTTATATATATATTACATTATTTACATTTATTTACATCTTTAAGCTAAAATAATCCTACCCCACACTCAAGAAAGCATGTTATTGTTTCGCGAGATTTAGTTTGTGTTATTTAATTTTTGTGACAAAATACACCGAAAGACCTTTTTTATAACATTTTACTGTTTAATCAATATGTTTCATAAATCGATAAATGTTTCTTTTAATCGATATTAGTAATAAACACAAATTTTGACACAAAACAACTGCATAAATCGTTCGTGTCAAGTGTGTCGAAACCAGAAGTGTCAAAAATCTAACAAATAACAGAAAATTTTGTATCGCAAACAACCACAATTATGTACAACACGTTTTGATCAAACGCAACCAATCCAAGAAACATTACATGTATATTACAGTTAAACATTAATATAATTTAAACATAAGGCATAGTGCGAAAATAATTGTAACTTATATTAGATCATTCATAGTTTCTACGATAGTCGTGTGAAATGGCATACGCTATCGTCAATTGAACCTTATGCTTTTACGATAAGGTTGGATTTCATAAGTATTTGTGGCATAAGTGAGTCATAACTTTTGAATGGAAAATTTATTGAATTTTAATGAACTCAAGTTCTGGCCAACATTTTCTTTCTAAGGATATGCCTATGGTCCAGCAGTGGACTGTCACAGGCTGTCACGTGATGTTATTATGACGTTAACTAAGGAAAGAGAAAGAAATATGTTATTTAACTCTCTACTAATATTTCTTTGGAGTATAGTTTTGAGAGGATCATATTATATACCATTTGGATGGTACTCGTAACTTGTTAAATGTTTTAAACACCAGTGCAAGGGCCGACAGGGACCCCTCAACAATGGCATATTACCTTTCTATCATAAGATTTTTTGTGACATAGACACTTAAGATAGTTTCTTTTTTTTGACTAATTAAAGTTTGACATTTACAACGTAGGGTTGCCAGATCAGAAGCTTTTTGTGTCATTATCACATTTAATTATCTTGATAAAATTATAGTGCGAGTTTGTTCATCGAAACTTTTAAATGTAAATGAAAAGGCAAGAGTGAACACACAAAAACATTTAGAGAATTTAAAACTGGCAAGCCTACCTATAATAGGTGTATATATTATCATAATCATTGCATAAGATAGACAATTACGTTCATTTGTGATTTTACAGTGAAATGATTGTATTCAAGTCAATAATCAGAAGCAGTCAGTTATGAGCTGGTACAAAAAGTGAGTCACTTCAAACTCGGTTAAGTTTTACAGTCAATTATAGTCCTTATTGCAATACGAATAAAGCTTACACTTCATCTCCCAAGTCTTGCACACAGTTTTCGGCAATGGGCACGAATTTATCGTCGATTTGTATGAGGAGAATGTTCTTGTCGACATGTGATCTTAGTTTCGGATCTCTGTGGTTTGGCATCCATTTGTGAACAACCTGAAAGTCGAAATGAATCTATTTATTGTAGTAGTAGGGGGAAAAAAGATGTAATTATTTATAAATATAATATAATTGTAAAAGGTCGATGTCTGTATATTTAAAATATTGAAGAAACACTAGTAAGTTGGGTCTTTATTAAAGTAACAAAACCCAATCAACAGTTCCTAGAATTTTTATCGGTGTTTGTGCACGGTAATCTCAAAAGTGGCTTAACTGCTATGGATGCGGTTTTCCCTTATACATTGTGGTAAACTTCACTAATCAATCTATGTTCGCTTGACAAATAAAAAAGTTATATCAGTTTCATGAAATGCCCCGATAACCATCATATAAGCGGGCTGAGCCGCAGGAAATACCTAGTTATAGAATATATTATTTTTATTGTATAGAGGACGAACCAGCAGACATATGTATAAGTAGGATGGATTTGAAACCGATAAGGCTTCGAATACGAGCAGGGTGCAAGAGAGATTTGTTTGTGAAGTGAAACTCTTTTAGAATCGTTTTGATTTCAAACCGGATGCAACGGAAAAAACAACAAGTAAGAGACACAAATACAAAAAGTCGCCTGTAATTAATGAGCCAGAGCGAGAGAGAGCAATTGTCGGTTTCATTCTTTTTTCGATTTACTGAAGTTTCACTTCTATCGTGTGTGAAACGCACACACACATTTTTTTTATACAGGGTCTGTCGTAAATAATGGATAAGTCGTAAACTGGAGTTGGTCCGGCTATGAGACTATTAGAAAATCGTATCTTTTTGCCAGGGTTTCTAACCGTATGGAAATGGCGTAGACTTTTATGTTTTTTTATAAATTTCGCTACTCTTTGCATTCATTCCGTTGCCATTTCGTTAAATTTAGGTATTTCTGTGTCATTTTTTTTGTATTATAGTCTTGAAGATGTGTATTATTTAGTTTTAGTACTGTTTTAGGCGTTTTTAACGTTGGTCATTTTCAAAATTGTCATTTTAAGATTTTTTATGTTTTTGTTTTACTTAGGGTCAACTTTTGATCATTTACTGTGTAAAAAAAAAGTACGGCGCTATAGCTGCCCATGATCTTAATAAATTATCTAGTATGTGTAGATTCTAAAAAGGTATAACAATGCATACTTCACAAGTAATATTAAGCTACATGAGCGAGATCAATATCAAGGTGAGAAAATATTTTTTTCATGTAATGTTGTAAATGGTTATAAAACTTCGTCAGAATGATTTATTTCTGCCAAGATTCTTTACACAAACACTATGGGGCCACTATTAAGGATATTCAAAGAAAACTAGGTAGTTTTTTGTCAAAAAAATTTCATGCCTCCTCATTTCATAAAGGTGTTTAATTTTAAAATTGATGTGCTCTAATAGTTACATGCGACAAACATGTTACAAGTTTATTCGTAAAAAGGATCATCAGGTAAAAAAATGAACAAAGACAGCAATACAAAGGGTCTCCCCGCGTGAAAAGGACATTGTTACTAGGCACACTGCATGATGCACCGTCCCTTTCACACTCACGATGTGTGAAAAGGTTAGCATGCGTTTAGCTAGGGCGCACTCCTGATACATCTCTCAGTGTGATTTTGACCATCGCATGTGCTCTCGTTTTCATTACTGTCGTCAATTTGTTACTGCTTTCTAATATCGGACTTAGATTTTCTTTGTGATTTGGACTTGTTAACCTGGTGATATTGACAACTCAGCTCTCATTTATGGGCATCGTGTTGTGCTATCGATTGCACGTGTTATTTTGGAAAATTTTGTATATCATGCCTCAACAATACACGCCGGCCGAATACGTAAACATGCATTACATTTATGGTTTATGTGATGGCAACGCCAATAGAGCTGCTAGAGTTTATCGGGAAAAATATCCAAATGCCCGGCATCCTGACTATCGTGTCTTCATAAGAGTGCACAACACATTTTTGGAAGGACGATTTCCTGGGACCGGCGTAGGCGGGGCGAGTGAAGGACGACCACAACGCCACAGTGCAGCCGAAGTACTGGAAATAGTTGCAGAAGACCCTGGTACGTCCATAAGTGTAATTTCAAGGCGCACCGGTATACCTCCCCATTTAGTTTAAGTTGTTGAATAAATATTTTTACGTACTAAAACAACCTAGTTTTCTTTTGAATATCCTTAATAGTGACCCCATAGTGTTTGTGTAAAGAATCTTGGCAGAAATAAATCATTATGACGAAGTTTTATAACCATTTACAACATTACATGAAAAAAATATTTTCTCACCTTGATATTGATCTCGCTCATGTAGCTTAATATTACTTGTGAAGTATGCATTGTTATACCTTTTTAGAATCTACACATACTAGATAATTTATTAAGATCATGGGCAGCTATAGCGCCGTACTTTTTTTTTACACAGTAAATGATCAAAAGTTGACCCTAAGTAAAACAAAAACATAAAAAATCTTAAAATGACAATTTTGAAAATGACCAACGTTAAAAACGCCTAAAACAGTACTAAAACTAAATAATACACATCTTCAAGACTATAATACAAAAAAAATGACACAGAAATACCTAAATTTAACGAAATGGCAACGGAATGAATGCAAAGAGTAGCGAAATTTATAAAAAAACATAAAAGTCTACGCCATTTCCATACGGTTAGAAACCCTGGCAAAAAGATACGATTTTCTAATAGTCTCATAGCCGGACCAACTCCAGTTTACGACTTATCCATTATTTACGACAGACCCTGTATAAAGTCTACCATCAATACTTCAAACCTGAAATGCTTGTAAAATATACTTTTTCTGCATAACTTTCCCATTAAAACTATTATAAAAAGAATTAGAATATACAGGGTGTAAAAAGACTGCTACCGAAAACTTGGGGGTTGCAATCAGACCATGATACTGAATAGGTTTAGCAAAAAGAAAACGCAAAATAAAATATAATTTTTCCTTTTCCTTTTATGTCCTTTTATGTTTTTATCTGCTTACATACACATAGTAAACATAATAGGACCCAAACTACCAAATTATCTCATTTAGAAAACCAAAAAACAAATAAAATCAATAAAACAGCGATGTATTTTGATAAACAAAACAGCTGTTCGGGTGAGTGCAATGACCTTGGCCGGGCGCAGGTATTCAAGTAGCTACGCGGTGCACGCAATAATACATTACTGGCTTGTGGAATTATTAAAAATATTGACACATTGTTTTTTACGGCTACAATTTATTTAAGGACAACTGTTTGTTTTTTTTTAAAAGTTTTGGGGTGCTGAATCAGCCCCTTTCGTTTTCGGTAGTCGTCTTTTTACACCCTGTATACACTAAGGATAACATACACATAAGAAAAACCAATATAGAACACATGTATCGACCAACTTACCAATCCGTCCATCCCAGCTAAAGGCACCCAACTTCCCCAGAAGTTCCTCCCACCCCTCTCTCGCTGGTACTCAGAAGGCCACTGGACATCGATCCTCCTCCCAAGGTTGATACAGTCATAGACTCCTAAAGGCTCAATTATCAACACTTTACTCCCCAAACTGACGTTCACTTTCAATTCACTGCGACCTGAATCTGACCGTTTGATTTTGGTCTTTATTTCTTTAGACTTAGATTCCTTTTTCGCTTCCTTTTTGAGGATAGATTCTTTGTTCGATAGATCTGAGTAGTGGGTTTCTTTCAATGGTATGGCTTCTGGTTTCTCTATGTATCTGCCGGTGAGTTCTCGGTAACTCTCTCTTTCGTGCCGGATCTCTTTGCTAAGTTTAGACAAGTCTTTTGGATTCATCTCGTTGACATAATATCTGTAGAAATAAAGGTATTTTAATATTTGAATTACTATATTTAAATACACTTTACATGCAACAGGCGTGAATGGCTAACGCTATTTGGGATCAATTAGATGTTATGTTTGTGCAATGAATTAAAAGTGATGATATCTATGTGAAATGATCTTCGTATTTTGATAGAATTCTACAAGCCAAAAAAGCACATCCGAATACAAAAAGTGTACTAAATATATCAACATATCGATATGTTGATATATTTAGTACACTTTTTACAGCGGCCGCGGGGCCAGGCTAGTTTAAAAAAGTAGCATAAGCTACTCCTTATACCATCACCTGTCAGTGAAAGTCCCGTTAAAATCGGTCCAGCCGCTCCAGAGATTAGCCGGAACAAACAGACAGACAAACCAACAAAAATAGAAAAAAAAAGTTGCGTGTACTAGCGTACACTCATAAGAAGTGAAACTTCTTTATGACGTTATTTTTCAAAAAATAAATATCATATGTCGACGTAAGGTATAACGACAAAAGACTTATAAACCAGCAATATTCGTGACAATTCTTATTTCAAGTGCAATAAAAGTTAAGGAGCGAGACCTGAGTAAATATTTCGCGATCTGTGGTGTGAATGAAGTAAGTTTGTGGAATGTGATGTGTGTTATTTACATTCTGGACTAAATAAAATAATATTGTTTGTAATGTGATATTTCATTGTAGTATTAATTTGGTCCTGTTTGTGTTTGAAAATGCTTTTTGTTTTATTTTATAAATTTTTTTTGAAGGATTTTATATAACTACTCTCAATAATGATAAAACATTTTATTTTAACCCCGATAAAGAAGTTTCACTTCAAAAAGATAGCGTAACGGATCAATGTGACGCGTAACGTAACGGATAAATGTTACGCGTAACGAAAAAATGTTACACTAAATTTTTTGACAACCCCGATAAAGAAGTTTCACTTCAAAAATTGTATACGTACTGTGTGTATACATACAATAAGCATTTGGTAAAAAGCGGTTATGTTAATATTACAAACATACACTCCAATGTTATTTATTTGTATAGATATACAGGGTGTAAAAAGACGACTACCGAAAACGAAAGGGGCTGATCCAGCACCCCAAAACTTATTAAAAAAAACAAACAGATGTCTTTAAAAAAAATTGTAGCTTGAAAAAACAATGTGTCAAGATTTTTATTAATTTCAGAAGCCAGCAATGTACGACTTAACGCGCCCGCGCGCTCTGTCGCGGTCATTGCACTCACCCGGCCAGCTGTTTTGATATTAAAATACTGTTGCGCCATAACCAGATGAATCTAGTGTCCACTAGAAGAATCGAGAACTGTCGAGGACAACGCCATCTAGTGTCGGAAAGCGCGCAACTGTGTGCATTATGACGATTACTCGACGCTAGATGGCGCTACAAGCAGCTCTAGAGTAATCTATTTAGCCTAGAGACATCGATCGAATATTTTCGTAGTTTCGAGTAATTTCCACGGCCATATAAAAGCGGAACGTGTTGGCCGTAGGGACAGTATTGTTTCACGATACAGCGGATAAACATCGAAGAGATCTTCTAGTGCGACTAACCAGTGATTTAGTGATTTCTTATTGTAAATAGTGTTCTTAATAAATATTGTGTTATTTTTGGTAATCAACCGACTACTTTAATTTATTTAATACCCAGCTCGTAACAATTTGGTGTCAGAAGCGGGATTAAAGTATGCCGGTTTTACCAAAGGAAGACACGGAAGGTATCCGAACTAGGAGTCAGCGCCAGCAAGAGGCTGATCAGAGGCGATTTGGAAGTGCACAACTGCCTACATCGGAAGATCAGCAGCCAGCTATGGAAACCACGCCGTCCACATCGGCAGCATCTCCAGATATCACGGCCCTAATGGCAATGCTCCAAGAGCAGGCCCGCCGCCAGGAGGAGCAGGCCCGCCGCTTGGAAGAGCAGCTGCAGCGGGACAAGGAGGAGCAGGCCCGCCGCCAGGAGGAGCAGGCCCGCCGCCAGGAGGAGCAGGCCCGCCGCCAGGAGGAGCAGGCCCGCCGCCAGGAGGAGCAGGCCCACCGCTTGGAAGAGCAACTGCAGCGGGACAAGGAGGAGCAGGCCCGCCGCCAGGAGGAGCAGGCCCGCCGCTTGGAAGAGTAACTGCAGCGGGACAAGGAGGAGCAGGCCCGCCGCCAGGAGGAACAGATGCTCTTGTTAAAAGGCATACATGAGACTTTCGGCAAAGAAATCAAGGTAGTGAAGGATCAGGTTCTTCAACACGAGAATCGTATCACTGAGGCCGAAACTCAAATTGCTGACGTGAAGAAGGCCTTAGGAAACCTTAAAGTTGGAGACGGAGCGGCGACTATAGTAACTGCTGCTCCTTCGGTACGGGGGTTCAAAGTACCGCCGTTTGATGGAACATCTTCGTGGTCAGCCTACAAGATTCAGTTTGAGGCTGTTTTGACGGCAAACGGCTGGACAAAGGAACAAGCTATGACCGCGCTCACCTTGGGTCTTCGAGACCAGGCTCTAACCGTCCTCGAAGCCCTCGGTAAGAAGGTAACCTATGAGCAACTGCTGGAGGCATTGGAGGCAAGATATGGTGACGCTCATCTGGAGCACGTGTTTCGTGCACAGCTGAAGGATCGTGCCCAACGCATCGGTGAAAACTTGCAACAGTGGGCTATGGAAGTTGAGAAACTGGTCCGTAAGGCATACCAGTCTGCACCTGCGCTCGTTGACGGGAATCTGGTGCAAGCTTTTATCGATGGCATCCGTGACCTCGAAGTTAGAGCTGCTGTGAGACTTGGGCACCATGAAACTCTCAAGGACGCTCTGGCCCATGCTTTGGAGGTGGAAGCTGTGAGACAAGACCATCGGTCTCATCGGGTCCGGGAGGTTGTGGCATCACCTCCGCGGGACCGATTTAAGGGGTACAGCCCTAGATGCTACGCCTGTGGTGAAAAAGGTCACCTTCGGTCCAGCTGCCCTAAGCGAAGCATAGGAAGTGAATACGAGCGGTCTCAGGAGAATAGGGCGGTTGATAGTACTGCCCGACAACAGCAGGGAAACGAGTAAACGCCAGGACTGCGGGGCGGGTGCTGGCTGGTGTTCAAAGAGCCCCAAGGATTTCGATCTCGCAGACTCATGATGGGAACAGCCTGGTCATCAGAGGCGAAATCAACGGAACGTCATGTAAGCTGACGATTGATACGGGAGCTTCTCGCACAGTTGTCAGTTCCCAACTTGCAAATCGGTTCCTGAGAGACATTGCATGTAACCGTGAGCAAATAAACCTAGTAACAGCCACTGGTCAGCGCATACCCGTCCGAGGCGAACAGAAGGTGGAGTTGAAGTTGGGCAACCAAGTTTACCTGCATAACGTCATCGTGGCCGATATAGTTGACGATTGCATCCTTGGCCTAGACTTCATGAAGAACAATTGTTGTGAGATCGACATCAACCAAGGTGTAATGAGATATAGTCAAGAAGAACTGTTCATGGAAGGAGCATCATCAGGAAAAGTGTACAGCTTAAAGAACGTTGTTCTTCCTCCCAGATCAGAAACAATCATGCCAGTTAGTCTCCCTCAGAATTCTGGACGAATGCATCGGTGTGTCCTTATTGAAAGGGTAGATAATGATCTTCCATGGAAGATCGCACGAACTCTAGTAAGTACCACTAACATCTCTGCAGTACGTGTGCTAAATCTTAGTGACAAGCAACATGTGATTCATAAGGGCACACTAATTGGCACTTGCGAAGATGTGGATTGGATGCGTCGATGCCAAGACTTGACTACTTCGAATATTAGCACAGATGCACGAGTCAACGTGTCAACACTGTTAGAAGACTGTCGAGATGTCTTGTCTAGGGAAGAAATTGACAAGGCTAAGAGAATGTTAGTTAAGTACACTGATATTTTCTCTACTAATGACGCTGATATTGGAAAGACTGGTTTGGTTCAACACAAAATAAACACTGGGAGTGAGTTGCCAATTCGTCAGCGACCAAGAAGACTACCAGTAGCACGAGAACAGGAAGTGCAAACCATGATTGATGGAATGGTCAGGGATGGCGTTATAGAGCCTTCATCCAGCCCATGGTGTTCACCTGTAGTGCTTGTAAAGAAAAAGGATGGCAGCATGCGTTTTTGTGTTGACTACCGCCGTCTAAACGACATTACGAAGAAGGACAGCTATCCACTACCTAGAATAGATGACACTCTGGACATGCTAACAGGGGTTAAGTGGTTTAGCACATTGGATTTAAAAAGTGGATACTGGCAGGTAGAAATTGATCCCAAGGACAAAGAGAAGACTGCATTTTCGACAGGGAAAGGATTGTGGCAGTTCAAAGTAATGCCCTTTGGATTATGTAACGCGCCAGCAACTTTTGAAAGACTAATGGAATCAGTACTCACCGGATTAACTGGAGATGCCTGCCTGGTCTATTTGGATGACATTGTCATTGTAGGCCGTACGTTTGAAGAACATATTCGAAACCTGGAGCGCGTATTATCGAAAATCCGAAGTGCCAACCTAAAGTTAAGTCCTAAGAAGTGTTCATTTTTCAAACGACAGGTTCGCTTTTTAGGATATGTGGTTTCGGAAGAGGGTGTCCAAACAGATCCGCAAAAGATCGCTGCCGTCAAGGATTGGCCAGTTCCAAGAGATAAGACCCAAGTAAGAGCATTTTTGGGCTTGTGCTCCTACTATCGGCGATTCGTGAAAAACTTTGCGGATATTGCTAAACCCCTTCATAAACTTACTGAAGAGAAAAGACATTTCTGCTGGGATGAAATTTGTGACATTGCATTTCAAGAGCTAAAAAGACGTCTATGCAACACACCTATCTTAGGGTATCCAGATACCGAAAATGAATTCATAGTTGACACAGATGCGAGTGATACTGGGCTTGGCGGTGTGTTATCCCAGCGGAAAGGTGATCAAGAGGTTGTTATTGCATATTTCAGTAAATCTTTGTCGAAGCCGGAAAGGAATTACTGCGTCACAAGAAGGGAACTACTGGCCGTAGTGAAGACACTGCAACATTTCAGCAAATATTTGCTTGGGCGTAAATTCCACCTCCGAACTGACCACGCTGCATTAAAGTGGCTCTTACAATTTAAAAATCCTGAAGGACAAGTCGCGAGATGGATTGAGTTATTACAGGAATATGACTTCATGATTGAACATCGCAGTGGAAAGTCTCACGGTAACGCAGACGCACTATCAAGAAGACCTTGCCCTGAAGACTGCAAGCACTGCGCCAAGCAAGAAGTAAAGGAAGCTGTTCCTATAAGGACGATAAAGACGGACCTTAGCAACGAATGGAAGGAAAGCCTGCAGCAAGCACAGCAAGAGGATGCAGATATCAAACCAATTCTCGAGTGGATTAAAGCTGAGATTCCTAAGCCACACTGGAGCGAAGTTGCATCGCTGAGCTCGACCACGAAGAGTTATTGGGCTCAATGGGATAGTCTAGTCATCCAGGATGGAGTCTTGTGCCGTAAATGGGAAAACGCTCGAGGAGACAGCTGTCACCTGCAAATGGTTGTTCCTAAAGCTAAGATACCAGTGGTCCTGCAGCTCTACCATAATGGATGTTCAGGAGGTCATATGGGAGTTAAGAAGACATTGTTAAAGATAAGGGAAAGATTCTACTGGATTCATTGTCGTGATGATGTTGAGGACTGGTGTCGCAAGTGTACCAGTTGTGCGGCCGTGAAGGGACCTCATACACGTAGCAGAGGCGCATTGAAATTGTATAATGTTGGTGCACCCTGGGAAAGAATTGCTATAGACGTGGCAGGACCGTTTCCTGAAAGTGAAAGCGGAAACAAGTACTTCATGGTCGTAATGGATTACTTCACTAAGTGGCCAGAAGTCTTTGCCATTCCCAACCAAGAGGCATCAACAGTTGCAGATAAATTAGTGCACGAAGTCTTCTGTCGTTTTGGAGTGCCTTTAGAAATCCACAGTGACCAAAGAAGAAATTTTGAGTCTCAAATATTTCAAGAAATGTGTCGAGTGATGGGTGCTCACAAAACCAGAACCACCTCTTACCACCCACAATCGGACGGAATGGTGGAACGATTTAACCAAACACTAGAGAGGTATCTGGCAAAAGTAGTTGAAAGTAAGCAAAAAGATTGGGACAAACACATCCAACCGTTTCTTCTGTCATACCGAAGTGCAGTCCACGAATGTACTTCCGTAACACCAGCTTTTGCAAACTTCGGAAGAGAACTACGGTTGCCCGCAGACTTGATCACTGGAATACCCCCTGATACCCCGCGAAGTATAACGGAGTACGCGAATGACTTGCGGAACAAGATGAATGACATTTATGAGCATGTCAGACAATCGGGCCAACAAATGTCTGAAAAGATGAAAACCCGTTATGACCGGAAAGCGAATAATAAGGGCTTCGAAGAGTGTTCGCTAGTATGGCTACATAATCCAGTTCGCAGTAAAGGGAGATCTCCGAAGCTACAAGCAAAATGGGATGGGCCATACCGGGTAGTCACTAAAATCAATGATGTTACCTACCGGATACAGAAGTGTCCAAGAGGCGCCCCAAAGATAGTTCATGTAGATCGACTGGCGCGATACTATGGAACCGATAATGCTCGGGACGAGCATGTCTTAGGAGGGGGCAGTGTTGCGCCATAACCAGATGAATCTAGTGTCCACTAGAAGAATCGAGAACTGTCGAGGACAACGCCATCTAGTGTCGGAAAGCGCGCAACTGTGTGCATTATGACGATTACTCGACGCTAGATGGCGCTACAAGCAGCTCTAGAGTAATCTATTTAGCCTAGAGACATCGATCGAATATTTTCGTAGTTTCGAGTAATTTCCACGGCCATATAAAAGCGGAACGTGTTGGCCGTAGGGACAGTATTGTTTCACGATACAGCGGATAAACATCGAAGAGATCTTCTAGTGCGACTAACCAGTGATTTAGTGATTTCTTATTGTAAATAGTGTTCTTAATAAATATTGTGTTATTTTTGGTAATCAACCGACTACTTTAATTTATTTAATACCCAGCTCGTAACAATACATTACTGTTTTATTGATTTTCTTTGTTTTTTGGTTTTCTAAATGAGATAATTAGGTAGTTTGGGTCGTGTTATGTTTTACTATGTGTATGTAAGCAGAAAAAACATAAAACGACTTAGATCAATTAACATTTTTTGTTTTTTTTTCGCTAAACCTATTCAGCATCATGGTCTGATTGCAACCCCCAAGTTTTCGGTATTAGTCTTTTTACACCCTGTATATTGGGGGCAAATACTATTCAAAAAATTCTCGTTTAAGGGTAGTAGAAGTTGATAATATATATTACTAGTAGAAATACTAAGAATAGGAATATTAATATTGGTGGTGATTGTTGTTGTCATCACTAAATTAAAATTCACTAAAATTTGTTGTTGGATTGTAAATTAAGCAAATTTTTTTTACAGTCCATATTTCGACATCTCACATCTCAGCTGTCACTGTGTTTAGTTGAATACCAAATAAACGTTAATCAGAGACACAAGCTTGTTTATTACTTAAAAAAGTAAAATTTATATTGGTAAAACCAAAATTAGTAAAATTTCTCAACTTGGCCATAATTTTTCTTTTGCTATTTCTGTATTGAACGTTTAAAACGTGTAATGTGTGACATAAAACTTGACATGTCTCTCAACTCGTAATTTTTACTAATAAAGAAGCGTTTACCTTTGTTAAACTTTTAATTGTTACCGAACTAAATTTAGTGAACACTGAGATGAGAGATATAAAAAATTGAACTGTAATCGCATGACGTTAAAGTATTTATTCAAACAACAAATTTTAGTGAATTTTAGTTTAGTGATGGCAACAACAGCATCACCACCATTGTTGTTTTTTTCTAAATACCAAGTAATTATCGCTCCTATCATATAGTTTGTCTATGTTAATTAGAATGGAAATGCATGCAAACGCATAGATAAAAAAGAACATAATTTAAAAAAAATGGTGGTAGATGAGTGAGGTGAGTTTAGGGGTACCTTTTAAAGTCTCTATCTTGCCTGGCGTTCCTGTTGGCGATGATCTTGCAGTCTGGTAGCGACAGGTCCAGCCCGCTCGGGCTTAGCGTCAGGTCCTCTAGAGACGACTCCGCACTGCAACCGCCCCTACTCGATACCTGACACGAAAAAGTCATAGGTGTTTACTAGCCCGATAGGAATCATCATGTTCTCTGGGAATGTAGTCTTTGATACAATGAACGCGCTAAATAGTTTACAAATGACATCTGGGGATCTTGTGTCAACTGCGGTAAATTTCCGTGCGTTTGGGCGATTTTCTATTACACGGACTTCGTCCTGTCAAAAGTTATTGGCCTATGTTTTTAATTATAATTTTATATACGTTTAGATTCATCTGAATAAATATTTTATTATTATTAGATATAAAATATACAAATAGTAATAAGAATTTATAAAAATAATTAGGTAGCTAGTGTGTTACAAAATATTGAATATTTTATAGAATGTTATGTCACCTTAGCACTCGCGGCTCGTCGAGGCTGGTCCCTCCAGCCGCACTCCCAACCGCTACCAGCAGCGCTCTAAGAAATACACCAACATATTATATCTTACACAATAGGCCGCCATATAAAGGCCGTTAATTGAACGGCTAAATAAAATAGTTGGCTGCGTGATAAATATATTGAACACTAGCCGAATCCCGCGGTGCTACCCTCGGTTATTGTTGTATATTTACAACCGCGGGTAACACCCCGCCGAATTTTGAATCGAAATCATTCTAGAATCCTCAGGAACAGACACAATTTTTTAAATTAAATTTGGTTCAGTCGTTTAGGGGAGTGTAGTCAGATACTCGTAGATACGCACAAAACATATATATATATATATGGAGGAACAGGTATCATGTTCTACCCAACACAAAGGGAGGATCCTCCGACCAGGCGAGGTGATCATGCCTGGCGGGCTACTGCCCAACAGTTGATGTTGGGATGTTGTATATATGATAATCGGCGCGAGAACTATTTATTGCGCGATTCAGGATTTGTAGTTACGCCGGCGTGTTGGCGCGGGTTGCCTCCCTAACATGTATATATACCTATATAGGATGTAGTACCTGCGTGTCGTCTCCAGGGTGCGAGGCGCACACGCTGGGGTCGAGGCGCATGTTGTCGGAGGCGGCGAGCAGGCGGAACGAGATCGACGCCGGCGTGTTGGCGCGGCGCATGCGGCGCAGGTTGCCTCCCTAACATGCATACATATATTCAGTCAGCAACAACCCATAAGTCTCCTCTCAGGAGAGGGTTAAGGCCATACGGCCCCACGCTGGCCGAGTGCGGGTTGGGGACTCGCAAGACAACGTTGTGCCAAAGTAATCTTGCCGTTGGGTGCTATTAGGCTTCCAACTAAGCTTCACGACTGTTATCATATGATAACAAACGGGACCAACTGCATAACGTGACCTCCTAATCACGAAGACGCTCATGGTAACGTGTCGTTTTTAATCGCCGTCGTTGCTTACCCTCAGTGATTATTTCTAATCACCTAGTGCAACTTGGCTATGAGCAATTTGAAGTAATAAGTATAAATCTAACACACAACGCCATTTTGTCTCAAGTTAACCCAGCTTGTGTTATGGGTACTAGACAACTGGTATAAATACATATATACTTTTTTATGTATATAAATAAATATTCCGGACATCTAATACACGACGCCATCTAGTCCCAAGCTAAGCAGACCTTGTGTTATGGGTACTAGACAACTGATATAAATTATATACATATACATAGAAAACACACAAACTCCGAAACAAATATTTGCAGATCATACAAACATTTAGTCCGACCTGGGAATCGAACCCGAGAACTCAAGCTTAGCAGTCGCATACGCTACCACTACGCCACCGAGGCAGTCATATACATACATATTATAAACAGAAAACACACAAACTCCGAAACAAATATTTGCAGATTATACAAATATTTGGTCTAACCCGGGAATCGAACCCGAGACCTCAAGCACAGCAGTTCCATACTCTACCACTACGCCACCGAGGCAGTATGTGGACGCATAATAAGTTAAGATGACACCTAAGTCAAATTAGTTACTCTTTTTCATCTGTCAAAATAATAGTTTTGTATGAAAAATGTACTAGATACAAATCTATGACGTCATTGATTTAGACCATTCAATTGACCAATATATTTCTATGTTTATTTGCTGAAAATTTGTAATAGAAATGATAAGCTGTAATTATTACATTTTGCGAGATATTTTGTAATATTTAATACGAGACATCGGTATTTATTTACGATACAGTTATCTGCCCAATTACTACTGGTCGCGGGTTTGAATCTAATTAGCCCACAAACGTCGTGATGATTATTTAAATGTTTTGGCTTAGCGAGCAAATTCTTCGGCAAGTAAATTTTTTGTTTTTAGAACACTAGTTTATGTAATAATTTTACAAACAGTTTTATTTCACATTAAATATGTATGGTGTACCGACCTGTCTGCCAGGTTCCTTGGCAGGGGTCCGTGCCCTGGTGCGGTCGCGGCGCGTGCTGGTGGCGGGGGGCGCGGTGCTGGCCCCCGCTCCCCCCGCCCCCACCGCTCCCCCCACGCCCCCCGCCCCGCGCTCCTCGCTGCGGCGGCGAGCCCCGCCCTGCTCTCCTCCACCGCACGCTGCAACACAACGTATACCGGTACTGACATACTGATAACTATAACTACTTCTTGTTTTATCTATCATTTCAACCATTTGCCGTCCACTGCTGAACGTAGGTCTCCCCCAAGGAGCGCCAACCATCCCGGTCTTGGGCAGTCCGCATCCATCCGTTTTATCTATACTAATCTTATAAATTCGAAAGTAACTCTGTCTGTCTGTCTGTCACGCTTTCACGGATAAACCCCTGCACCGATTCAATAAATTTTGACATGGAGATACTTTGATTCCTGAGGAAGGACATAGGCTACTTTCCATCGTGATGACCGTAAACGCAGGCGAAGTCGCAGACAAAAGTACACATATATATATATATGGGCCTGGCAAATTAACTCTGCTTGATGGAAAGCATTAGCAGATTTCAAGTTTTGTTGTCACCATATTCATTGCAAATGCACATAATGCAACAATGCCATATGGTGACCCACACTACGGTCTATTGAAATGCTTCTGCATCATGATCTACAGCGCGTCAGCCACCTTAGCCAAGATGCAAATGCTTCGCGTCGATTCTCTTTTTATTTTAAATTATAAACACACCCAAACCTGTTCACCAAAGCTAAAGATAAGTATCCAAGAAATACTAGATACCCAAATAGGTTGGTTTTAGAATGTACCTACTACAAAAACAACTTTATATCAAAATAATTGTTACTCAATAAAACTATATGTATGTAATAAAATTCATGATTGCCTGAAAGAATGTGTAGAGAAGAATTTTCATATGTAGCTAAATTGTCTCTATTTTTGTGAAATAAATCATTTCATTCCTACAATCGCTTACGTTTCTATTCCCTTGTATGATTATTCCTTTACATTTGTTACTTTTCTATCAACGTTTACTTTTATAGAATGCAACTTGGCTAACTTGGAAGCGACGTGGTAATCGCTTAAGTCTCTACGCTAATGCCTATAATATCCGCTCCACCCAAAGACACTACAGTAAATTGTAGTTTTGTTAACCGCAAAAACATTAACTTGTATGAATATAAAACACAGTGATACAACAAAGAAACGAAGTATATTCTGGACAGCAGCCATATACTATAATAAACTACTAGAATACATACATTTATTGACAGCTTAAGCAAAACAAACTTAAGAAATTTATGAAATGTACAAAAAGTGAAATAAAAAAAAAAGGTATTTCAAAATAACAAAAAAGAATCTAAAAATAATAACATTTATTATACCTTCTACAAAACATGTCATCGTTTCTCAATATTCAGACGTTCTTATATATTGTATCTAATATATAAAATTCTTGTGTCGCGATTTTTGTTACCAAACTCCTCCAAAACGGCTGGATTGATTTCTATGAGATTTTGTGTGCATCCGATATGCACATAAAATTTCATAAAATCAGTCTATGAATCGGCCAACATCTATTTTCTTACAGAGGTGACCTACCCCTAAATATTTATTTTTTATTTATGAAGTGAAACTTCTTTAGAATCGTTGTGATTTCAAACCGGATGCAACGGGAAAAACGACAGGTAAGAGACACAAATACAAAAAGTCGCCTGTAATTAGTGAGCCAGAGCGAGAAAGCAAATGTCGATCTCATTCTTTTGTAAATTTACTGAAGTTTCACTTCTATCGTGTGAATCGCACACAAACCTTTTTTTCAATCATGAAACTATTTCCATTATAATTATATCAGTCTCACAAATTTTTGGTGTAAAAAGAAATATACAGAACAGTAGAGTACAAGTACTCTACTGTTTATTTAGTTTATTTCTCTTCAAAACACACACAGTTTCATGAATGTCTTTTCCAGGCCCAAAATACATGAGCAAATGTCACATCTCCTTCAACTATTCGACGATAGCCAATCTTGTAAATAGTTTAAACCTATACAATTTATTTTTTATCAAGAATTGTAAACAAATTCGGATGAGCAGTTTTAAGTGGAAACATATTGAAAAACAATGACCAGCACACATCTACATACATACACATACATGTAAAATAATAATTCACTTACAGTTATAAATCCTCAATATATCTAATCCTTATGTTTGAGCAGAAAAGCAGAAAGCGAATAAGTTTGTGTTAAAATCTATGTAGGTATTATTCAACTTTTTACTTGTATACTTTATAATACTCCAGGATCCCGGGTCTCTTTCTACAATTTATTAATATTGAGCTAATTTTTCGAGCTTAATTTTGATGAGACGCCCAATATTCACAGAAATTCTCGATCGTGGTAGCTAACAGAGTTAGTAAGCTTAAAATATGTCGACTTGACGTTTCTTAAAAATTGATTACAAACAGTGAGTTTTTATTAAATCAAGAACATTTTTAAAAAGAAAACTGTCCTTCAAAATGTATTGTTTGAGCAAAGGTGTCTCCTACTTCCAATATGTATCAATAACGAGGTCATAAAAAAATATTACTAACTAATAACTTTTGTAAGAGTAAAAGTTGAATGTGTCTTCAAAATGTAGCTACCCACGACAAATTAGTTTAATAGTAATAAATCGTAAAAATAAACCTGGAAATACAATAGTAAAGAAAAAAAATGGAAAGCAAAAAGATTAAACTAGCTCATAATTATTACGTTGTATAAAATATTTATACAAAATCATTTATGTATTAAATGCATTACGCAAGATATAAATAAACGAATGACTGTTTCAATATTTCAGCTTTATTTTACTGCTTTTGTAACCGTTGCAGTTTTGTCATTTTTTTTTTTATTATATAGGGGCAAACGAGCAGACGTATCGCCTGGTGATAAGCGATTACCGCCGCCCATGGACACCCGCAACACCGGAGGCGTCACAAGTGCGTTGCCGGCCTTTTAGGAAGGAGTACGCTCTTTTCTTGAAGGTTTGAAGGTCGTATTGGTCCGAGAACACCGCAGGCGACTGCTCATTGCACAGTTTAGCTGTGCGCGGCAGAAAGTTTCGGGAAAATCGCACAGTTGTGCACTGCCAACCATCTAGACCGTCTGGTTAAATTTTTTCTATGTATGAACCTCCCATGCTCGATAGAAAGAATAAGCGGAATCCAAGAGTGGTGGTACCATACTCATTGCGAATGCATCAGCATTGTCTGTATTTACAATGAGTGATAAGCATGGTGACCCATACTATGGCGGCTTATTGACATGCTTCCGCATCATTGGGCATTTTTTTATTTTATGGCCTTATTACCTGTTGACCATGATATTGTTCTATGAACGGTGATACTACTAGGAAAATTAACTGGCCTACAAATTATCATTAATGCTTAAAATAGACCTCTAAAGCTAGCTCTAAAATAGCTAACTTTTTGTAAGCAAAAATACCCATATTGAAGGGAAATATTGCAGTTTGGTTTTCATAGAAGCAGTATTACACTTGAAAATATAAATGTTTAAATACTAAGAAATATAATATACGCTAGTTATTTTACTTTTTAATCGTTGCTAACCCCAAAAACTAAAAAAAAACATGGAATATGGTACATACCGGTTTCTTCAGGAGTGCTTCGCTCATGGGAGTGTTCTCTGAGCAGTCCGGCCAAAGACGCTAGAGTAGATGACGTCGGTTTGCCTGAACTTGCTAAACTACCTCGCGTACCGCCTGCAACAATAGTTTATAAGTATTTATCAACTTTGAGTCTTCGTCTGCAGACAATTTACATATTTTTAAAGAGTTTTTTTTAAGTTTATAGATTTAATTTACCCGGTAGGATCAGTGGCAAAAAATCATATTTTACAAAATTTTAGTGTACGAATGGTGTGTATTATGTTACTAGTGTTAACTATGTTTACTATGTCGAATGTATGTGTGTGTGTGTGTGTGTGTGTATGTGCACGTACCGAGCGAGTTCCTGGAGAGGTGCAGCGCGTTGTGCCTCGGCGTGTGGCGCGTGTCGGTGGTGCGCGAGCTGTGTTCTATGTCAAGTGTTTGTGTGTGCACGTACCGAGCGAGTTCCTGGAGAGGTGCAGCGCGTTGTGCCTCGGCGTGTGGCGCGTGTCGGTGGTGCGCGAGCTGTGTTCTATGTCAAGTGTTTGTGTGTGCACGTACCGAGCGAGTTCCTGGAGAGGTGCAGCGCGTTGTGCCTCGGCGTGTGGCGCGTGTCGGTGGTGCGCGAGCTGTGTTCTATGTCAAGTGTTTGTGTGTGCACGTACCGAGCGAGTTCCTGGAGAGGTGCAGCGCGTTGTGCCTCGGCGTGTGGCGCGTGTCGGTGGTGCGCGAGCTGTGTTCTATGTCAAGTGTTTGTGTGTGCACGTACCGAGCGAGTTCCTGGAGAGGTGCAGCGCGTTGTGCCTCGGCGTGTGGCGCGTGTCGGTGGTGCGCGAGCTGTGTTCTATGTCAAGTGTTTGTGTGTGCACGTACCGAGCGAGTTCCTGGAGAGGTGCAGCGCGTTGTGCCTCGGCGTGTGGCGCGTGTCGGTGGTGCGCGAGCTGTGTTCTATGTCAAGTGTTTGTGTGTGCACGTACCGAGCGAGTTCCTGGAGAGGTGCAGCGCGTTGTGCCTCGGCGTGTGGCGCGTGTCGGTGGTGCGCGAGCTGTGTTCTATGTCAAGTGTTTGTGTGTGCACGTACCGAGCGAGTTCCTGGAGAGGTGCAGCGCGTTGTGCCTCGGCGTGTGGCGCGTGTCGGTGGTGCGCGAGCTGTGTTCTATGTCAAGTGTTTGTGTGTGCACGTACCGAGCGAGTTCCTGGAGAGGTGCAGCGCGTTGTGCCTCGGCGTGTGGCGCGTGTCGGTGGTGCGCGAGCTGTGTTCTATGTCAAGTGTTTGTGTGTGCACGTACCGAGCGAGTTCCTGGAGAGGTGCAGCGCGTTGTGCCTCGGCGTGTGGCGCGTGTCGGTGGTGCGCGAGCTGTGTTCTATGTCAAGTGTTTGTGTGTGCACGTACCGAGCGAGTTCCTGGAGAGGTGCAGCGCGTTGTGCCTCGGCGTGTGGCGCGTGTCGGTGGTGCGCGAGCTGTGTTCTATGTCAAGTGTTTGTGTGTGCACGTACCGAGCGAGTTCCTGGAGAGGTGCAGCGCGTTGTGCCTCGGCGTGTGGCGCGTGTCGGTGGTGCGCGAGCTGTGTTCTATGTCAAGTGTGTGTGTGTGCACGTACCGAGCGAGTTCCTGGAGAGGTGCAGCGCGTTGTGCCTCGGCGTGTGGCGCGTGTCGGTGGTGCGCGAGCTGTGTTCTATGTCAAGTGTTTGTGTGTGCACGTACCGAGCGAGTTCCTGGAGAGGTGCAGCGCGTTGTGCCTCGGCGTGTGGCGCGTGTCGGTGGTGCGCGAGCTGTGTTCTATGTCAAGTGTGTGTGTGTGCACGTACCGAGCGAGTTCCTGGAGAGGTGCAGCGCGTTGTGCCTCGGCGTGTGGCGCGTGTCGGTGGTGCGCGAGCTGTGTTCTATGTCAAGTGTGTGTGTGTGCACGTACCGAGCGAGTTCCTGGAGAGGTGCAGCGCGTTGTGCCTCGGCGTGTGGCGCGTGTCGGTGGTGCGCGAGCTGTGTTCTATGTCAAGTGTGTGTGTGTGCACGTACCGAGCGAGTTCCTGGAGAGGTGCAGCGCGTTGTGCCTCGGCGTGTGGCGCGTGTCGGTGGTGCGCGAGCTGTGTTCTATGTCAAGTGTGTGTGTGTGCACGTACCGAGCGAGTTCCTGGAGAGGTGCAGCGCGTTGTGCCTCGGCGTGTGGCGCGTGTCGGTGGTGCGCGAGCTGTGTTCTATGTCAAGTGTGTGTGTGTGCACGTACCGAGCGAGTTCCTGGAGAGGTGCAGCGCGTTGTGCCTCGGCGTGTGGCGCGTGTCGGTGGTGCGCGAGCTGTGTTCTATGTCAAGTGTGTGTGTGTGCACGTACCGAGCGAGTTCCTGGAGAGGTGCAGCGCGTTGTGCCTCGGCGTGTGGCGCGTGTCGGTGGTGCGCGAGCTGTGTTCTATGTCAAGTGTGTGTGTGTGTGCACGTACCGAGCGAGTTCCTGGAGAGATGCAGCGCGTTGTGCCTCGGCGTGTGGCGCGTGTCGGTGGTGCGCGAGCTGTGTTCTATGTCAAGTGTGTGTGTGTGTGCACGTACCGAGCGAGTTCCTGGAGAGGTGCAGCGCGTTGTGCCTCAGCGTGTGGCGCGTGTCGGTGGTGCGCGAGCTGTGTTCTATGTCAAGTGTGTGTGTGTGCACGTACCGAGCGAGTTCCTGGAGAGGTGCAGCGCGTTGTGCCTCGGCGTGTGGCGCGTGTCGGTGGTGCGCGAGCTGTGTTCTATGTCAAGTGTGTGTGTGTGCACGTACCGAGCGAGTTCCTGGAGAGGTGCAGCGCGTTGTGCCTCGGCGTGTGGCGCGTGTCGGTGGTGCGCGAGCTGTGTTCTATGTCAAGTGTGTGTGTGTGCACGTACCGAGCGAGTTCCTGGAGAGGTGCAGCGCGTTGTGCCTCGGCGTGTGGCGCGTGTCGGTGGTGCGCGAGCTGTGTTCTATGTCAAGTGTGTGTGTGTGCACGAACCGAGCGAGTTCCTGGAGAGGTGCAGCGCGTTGTGCCTCGGCGTGTGGCGCGTGTCGGTGGTGCGCGAGCTGTGTTCTATGTCAAGTGTGTGTGTGTGCACGTACCGAGCGAGTTCCTGGAGAGGTGCAGCGCGTTGTGCCTCGGCGAGTGGCGCGTGTCGGTGGTGCGCGAGCTGTGTTCTATGTCAAGTGTGTGTGTGTGTGCACGTACCGAGCGAGTTCCTGGAGAGGTGCAGCGCGTTGTGCCTCGGCGTGTGGCGCGTGTCGGTGGTGCGCGAGCTGTGTTCTATGTCAAGTGTGTGTGTGTGTGCACGTACCGAGCGAGTTCCTGGAGAGGTGCAGCGCGTTGTGCCTCGGCGTGTGGCGCGTGTCGGTGGTGCGCGAGCTGTGTTCTATGTCAAGTGTGTGTGTGTGTGCACGTACCGAGCGAGTTCCTGGAGAGGTGCAGCGCGTTGTGCCTCGGCGTCTGGCGCGTGTCGGTGGTGCGCGAGCTGTGTTCTATGTCAAGTGTGTGTGTGTGCACGTACCGAGCGAGTTCCTGGAGAGGTGCAGCGCGTTGTGCCTCGGCGTGTGGCGCGTGTCTGTGGTGCGCGAGCTGTGTTCTATGTCAAGTGTGTGTGTGCGCACGTACCGAGCGAGTTCCTGGAGAGGTGCAGCGCGTTGTGCCTCAGCGTGTGGCGCGTGTCGGTGGTGCGCGAGCTGTGTTCTATGTCAAGTGTGTGTGTGTGCACGTACCGAGCGAGTTCCTGGAGAGGTGCAGCGCGTTGTGCCTCGGCGTGTGGCGCGTGTCGGTGGTGCGCGAGCTGTGTTCTATGTCAAGTGTGTGTGTGTGCACGTACCGAGCGAGTTCCTGGAGAGGTGCAGCGCGTTGTACCTCGGCGTGTGGCGCGTGTCGGTGGTGCGCGAGCTGTGTTCTATGTCAAGTGTGTGTGTGTGCACGTACCGAGCGAGTTCCTGGAGAGGTGCAGCGCGTTGTGCCTTGGCGTGTGGCGCGTGTCGGTGGTGCGCGAGCTGTGTTCTATGTCAAGTGTGTGTGTGTGCACGTACCGAGCGAGTTCCTGGAGAGGTGCAGCGCGTTGTGCCTCGGCGTGTGGCGCGTGTCGGTGGTGCGCGAGCTGTGTTCTATGTCAAGTGTGTGTGTGTGCACGTACCGAGCGAGTTCCTGGAGAGGTGCAGCGCGTTGTACCTCGGCGTGTGGCGCGTGTCGGTGGTGCGCGAGCTGTGTTCTATGTCAAGTGTGTGTGTGTGCACGTACCGAGCGAGTTCCTGGAGAGGTGCAGCGCGTTGTACCTCGGCGTGTGGCGCGTGTCGGTGGTGCGCGAGCTGTGTTCTATGTCAAGTGTGTGTGTGTGCACGTAACGAGCGAGTTCCTGGAGAGGTGCAGCGCGTTGTGCCTTGGCGTGTGGCGCGTGTCGGTGGTGCGCGAGCTGTGTTCTATGTCAAGTGTGTGTGTGTGCACGTACCGAGCGAGTTCCTGGAGAGGTGCAGCGCGTTGTGTCTCGGCGTGTGGCGCGTGTCTGTGGTGCCCGCTTCACACGCCGCGGCATTGGCAGCACCTGCGCCGCCTGACGAGCAGCCCTCGCCGCAACGACGACGGATGCTGAACACATACATGCAAACAAATGGTCTATATATAGGTAAATTGATTTGCGTTCCATAATATCAACAGAGTATAAACACGATCGTATAATCATCACATGTCGTGACGGTTAGGCAGTGATTAACGGACGGACAGACCCATGTAAAATAGCGAAAAAAATACCGTCTCCAGGCAGCTGCAAGCCTGGCCCGGATGGCCGAGACAGTGAGCGGCCCGCCCAGCAGCGAGCACAGCTGTACCGACGTGTCAGCGTACGACGTGGTGAGGGGCGACACGTAGATCGGGTAGCCGATGGGCTGGTCGCACGACGAGTTTATTATGTTGCGGAGAGCCTGCGAGAACACTAATACGTTTAAATCGACTCCAGCTCTTCTAATAATAAATGAAATCTTATGCTAGTGTCGATAGAACCGCGCGATTATATCGCTAGTTTATTTCTAAATTAAAAAAACCTGTGGATATATTAATTTAACTTCATCTTCCAAACCATACATACCTGTTTAGCATTCTGTATAGACCCTCTCTCAGGATTCCTGTTTCTTAGGTAGATAAGCTCTTGCTGCTGTCCCGCCCATAGCCCACGAACACACTCGCGATTCAGTTTGATGACTCTGAATCCTAGATGGCGTTTGTTCAACATTATTATCTTGTAGTCGTCATTGCCTTCATCCATTACGTGCCTGTAAGAACATATTTAGTTAATTAATATGATCTTATTGTACGCTGACTTTGATGGTTATTGCTTTATACTTTGAAGCTAGACTGGCTTCGTAGAAAATTATACTCTATAGAAACTGAATAACATTGCATACATTTATTTCCCTGAGTGCTGAAAAAAATCAGGTTGGAATATCTTAAAATTGTTGTTCTGTATATGGGTGGGAGGACATAGATTTCCATGTGTTAAAATGGGTGTCCATGGGCGGCGATACGTCTTACCACCAGGCGATATGCTCGTTTGCCCCTTATATAGTTTGAATTTCGTGCTGTGTCAAAATGAGCAGCGAACTTCAACAGTTCGAGTGTCAACCGTAGCTGGTTTACATATTTTTTAAAATGAGGTGTCATGATGATCTACCCTCCAGGAGTTTAGGTCACCTCCGTTGCTAGGGTCACCTGAGCCCTGCGAGATGAGGATAGGTTAGGACGAAGTGAGAAGGTAGAGAAGAGTGACCTGAGTGCTAGCAGGTGCGGGGCTCCCCTGAGCACGTTGTAGCGCCAGGCGGGCGCGGCCTCGTGGCAGATGACGAGGCGCTGCGAGTGCGCCGCTATGGCGCAGTACAGCGCCGAGCTGCTGCAGTACTCCTCGGGGAACATGAAGTGGTCCTGGGGAAACATATTGCTCTCACTTATATCACGTAATTACGCCCGACGATTGATTCAAGGATTACTCGCAAAGATTGATTGCTCAAACAGAAGGTATGAACAGTTTACCATTTCTTAACGGACTTCAAAAAAGGAGGAGGTTCTCAATTCGACGGTTTTTTATGTTTATTATCTCAGAACTTTCGATTGGGTGAACCGATTTTTATGATTCCTAGTTCATTTGAAAGTTGATGCTTCCCATGTGGTCAAATTCTATTTGTTTCAGTTCTTGAAGTCGGGTTTTTTGTTGAAATTTTATTGTTACTTTTTTCTCTTACTCATAGTTCTCTTTTTATATATTCTTTTCGTTTTTAAAGCTATTCGGTGGTATTCCTGACACACTCACATTTATACAAAAGTTAGTGTATGTAATCTTTACATTCTAAGTTTTAAAATATATTATAATTGAATACATTATAGAATCGTTTTTCTTTTTAACATCAAGTCCTGGCCGTTGAAAGTAAAATAATAAAGCTATGCTATTATGAGTTGATGATAAAACATGGAAAATACCTGATGCAATTTAAGTGCCATCCGTATAGCGGGCGCGAGTACGGAATGCAACAGTGACATGTCGGTGAACACCCACTCGTCGCGGGCGCAGGTAATACGAAAATCGCCTTTGAAGAGGGAGTGTAGTCCATACAGGAAGAACTCCACACTAGGATACACACAATATTATTAATTTATTGTTGTTTCTTTCATCTCTATTCATCCTGTGGATGTCATAAGTGGGCAATAAAAGAGTAAACTACGCAGGATAACATAATAACATAAAGAGAAGGAAATATGGAAAAAAACCTTCAGAATAGTAGGCCAAAACCTTCGATCTAAGGAGCGGCTTGTACAGCAGTGGATCAGTTAGTGTTGATAATGATGATGCTTCTAGTTCTCTAATTCAAAACGTAAAAAAGACACCGTGTATAATAATCCTGTGTCTCGGGACTCCATAAGAATTTCCAGACCTGGAGGCGGAGAGGTGCTGAGCGGCTGCTAGCGCCCTGCGGCCCAGCAGGCTGAGCGCGAAGCACAGCGTGGTGAGCGGCGACGTGGCGTGCGCGACCCACTCGCCTACTATCTCTCATGTTACCTGGAGGCGGAGAGGTGCTGAGCGGCTGCTAGCGCCCTGCGGCCCAGCAGGCTGAGCGCGAAGCACAGCGTGGTGAGCGGCGACGTGGCGTGCGCGACCCACTCGCCTACTATCTCTCATGTTACCTGGAGGCGGAGAGGTGCTGAGCGGCTGCTAGCGCCCTGCGGCCCAGCAGGCTGAGCGCGAAGCACAGCGTGGTGAGCGGCGACGTGGCGTGCGCGACCCACTCGCCTACTATCTCTCATGTTACCTGGAGGCGGAGAGGTGCTGAGCGGCTGCTAGCGCCCTGCGGCCCAGCAGGCTGAGCGCGAAGCACAGCGTGGTGAGCGGCGACGTGGCGTGCGCGACCCACTCGCCTACTATCTCTCATGTTACCTGGAGGCGGAGAGGTGCTGAGCGGCTGCTAGCGCCCTGCGGCCCAGCAGGCTGAGCGCGAAGCACAGCGTGGTGAGCGGCGACGTGGCGTGCGCGACCCACTCGCCTACTATCTCTCATGTTACCTGGAGGCGGAGAGGTGCTGAGCGGCTGCTAGCGCCCTGCGGCCCAGCAGGCTGAGCGCGAAGCACAGCGTGGTGAGCGGCGACGTGGCGTGCGCGACCCACTCGCCTACTATCTCTCATGTTACCTGGAGGCGGAGAGGTGCTGAGCGGCTGCTAGCGCCCTGCGGCCCAGCAGGCTGAGCGCGAAGCACAGCGTGGTGAGCGGCGACGTGGCGTGCGCGACCCACTCGCCTACTATCTCTCATGTTACCTGGAGGCGGAGAGGTGCTGAGCGGCTGCTAGCGCCCTGCGGCCCAGCAGGCTGAGCGCGAAGCACAGCGTGGTGAGCGGCGACGTGGCGTGCGCGACCCACTCGCCTACTATCTCTCATGTTACCTGGAGGCGGAGAGGTGCTGAGCGGCTGCTAGCGCCCTGCGGCCCAGCAGGCTGAGCGCGAAGCACAGCGTGGTGAGCGGCGACGTGGCGTGCGCGACCCACTCGCCTACTATCTCTCATGTTACCTGGAGGCGGAGAGGTGCTGAGCGGCTGCTAGCGCCCTGCGGCCCAGCAGGCTGAGCGCGAAGCACAGCGTGGTGAGCGGCGACGTGGCGTGCGCGACCCACTCGCCTACTATCTCTCATGTTACCTGGAGGCGGAGAGGTGCTGAGCGGCTGCTAGCGCCCTGCGGCCCAGCAGGCTGAGCGCGAAGCACAGCGTGGTGAGCGGCGACGTGGCGTGCGCGACCCACTCGCCTACTATCTCTCATGTTACCTGGAGGCGGAGAGGTGCTGAGCGGCTGCTAGCGCCCTGCGGCCCAGCAGGCTGAGCGCGAAGCACAGCGTGGTGAGCGGCGACGTGGCGTGCGCGACCCACTCGCCTACTATCTCTCATGTTACCTGGAGGCGGAGAGGTGCTGAGCGGCTGCTAGCGCCCTGCGGCCCAGCAGGCTGAGCGCGAAGCACAGCGTGGTGAGCGGCGACGTGGCGTGCGCGACCCACTCGCCTACTATCTCTCATGTTACCTGGAGGCGGAGAGGTGCTGAGCGGCTGCTAGCGCCCTGCGGCCCAGCAGGCTGAGCGCGAAGCACAGCGTGGTGAGCGGCGACGTGGCGTGCGCGACCCACTCGCCTACTATCTCTCATGTTACCTGGAGGCGGAGAGGTGCTGAGCGGCTGCTAGCGCCCTGCGGCCCAGCAGGCTGAGCGCGAAGCACAGCGTGGTGAGCGGCGACGTGGCGTGCGCGACCCACTCGCCTACTATCTCTCATGTTACCTGGAGGCGGAGAGGTGCTGAGCGGCTGCTAGCGCCCTGCGGCCCAGCAGGCTGAGCGCGAAGCACAGCGTGGTGAGCGGCGACGTGGCGTGCGCGACCCACTCGCCTACTATCTCTCATGTTACCTGGAGGCGGAGAGGTGCTGAGCGGCTGCTAGCGCCCTGCGGCCCAGCAGGCTGAGCGCGAAGCACAGCGTGGTGAGCGGCGACGTGGCGTGCGCGACCCACTCGCCTACTATCTCTCATGTTACCTGGAGGCGGAGAGGTGCTGAGCGGCTGCTAGCGCCCTGCGGCCCAGCAGGCTGAGCGCGAAGCACAGCGTGGTGAGCGGCGACGTGGCGTGCGCGACCCACTCGCCTACTATCTCTCATGTTACCTGGAGGCGGAGAGGTGCTGAGCGGCTGCTAGCGCCCTGCGGCCCAGCAGGCTGAGCGCGAAGCACAGCGTGGTGAGCGGCGACGTGGCGTGCGCGACCCACTCGCCTACTATCTCTCATGTTACCTGGAGGCGGAGAGGTGCTGAGCGGCTGCTAGCGCCCTGCGGCCCAGCAGGCTGAGCGCGAAGCACAGCGTGGTGAGCGGCGACGTGGCGTGCGCGACCCACTCGCCTACTATCTCTCATGTTACCTGGAGGCGGAGAGGTGCTGAGCGGCTGCTAGCGCCCTGCGGCCCAGCAGGCTGAGCGCGAAGCACAGCGTGGTGAGCGGCGACGTGGCGTGCGCGACCCACTCGCCTACTATCTCTCATGTTACCTGGAGGCGGAGAGGTGCTGAGCGGCTGCTAGCGCCCTGCGGCCCAGCAGGCTGAGCGCGAAGCACAGCGTGGTGAGCGGCGACGTGGCGTGCGCGACCCACTCGCCTACTATCTCTCATGTTACCTGGAGGCGGAGAGGTGCTGAGCGGCTGCTAGCGCCCTGCGGCCCAGCAGGCTGAGCGCGAAGCACAGCGTGGTGAGCGGCGACGTGGCGTGCGCGACCCACTCGCCTACTATCTCTCATGTTACCTGGAGGCGGAGAGGTGCTGAGCGGCTGCTAGCGCCCTGCGGCCCAGCAGGCTGAGCGCGAAGCACAGCGTGGTGAGCGGCGACGTGGCGTGCGCGACCCACTCGCCTACTATCTCTCATGTTACCTGGAGGCGGAGAGGTGCTGAGCGGCTGCTAGCGCCCTGCGGCCCAGCAGGCTGAGCGCGAAGCACAGCGTGGTGAGCGGCGACGTGGCGTGCGCGACCCACTCGCCTACTATCTCTCATGTTACCTGGAGGCGGAGAGGTGCTGAGCGGCTGCTAGCGCCCTGCGGCCCAGCAGGCTGAGCGCGAAGCACAGCGTGGTGAGCGGCGACGTGGCGTGCGCGACCCACTCGCCTACTATCTCTCATGTTACCTGGAGGCGGAGAGGTGCTGAGCGGCTGCTAGCGCCCTGCGGCCCAGCAGGCTGAGCGCGAAGCACAGCGTGGTGAGCGGCGACGTGGCGTGCGCGGCGCGCCGGCGCCAGCTCGCGCCTCGCCGCGCCCCGCAGTGCGCGATCCACTCGCCGTACATCGCGCAGAAACGACTCCTGGACATCATTACATAACGAGCACGAGATATGAGTTTCACTTCTATGCCTCGCATTTTTTAATAGACGAGATTTAAAAGTTATTGAGAAAAACTGAATACAATTGTCTGATATTTACAAAATATTGTTTAAATCGTTTCCACGAGCGAACGTGACCGCGCTACTGTCGTTGAACCTTTCCGTGAATAAGCAATTTTTTCGTTAACATATCTTTACGACCTATTACACGTTACGAGGATACAATAACATTGCAATAACACGATAACATTGTTGGGTAGAAACCAATTGTGTATACTCTATACAGAAACATAGGTCACGGCGATAGTATCGCCACGGTTTTATCGCTAATGGAAACGACTTTATACATATTTTTTAAATGAGAATAGGAAGCTACAGTAAACACATTACAGTATTTATTATTTCTTAATTTACAAAATTTTTAAAATTACACACGCACGAGATTTTGAAGTAATTAACTGACTGCTAATTTGATATACAGTGCAACCTTAATACACTCTCTTGCAAAAAAAACGGGCACTTAAGCAAAGAACTATTTTATAGTTACTATTAGTTTGTTTGACAATTTTAGGTATTGTTATCCTCAGAATTTCATAAATTAATTAGGAAGGAATAGGTATCATCAGTTTTATCAAAACATTTTGATTAAATTATTGAGAAATAATGTTTAAGCTCAAAACACTATTATTGTACATGCTCGCTAAATAAAAATGAGACGCGTTAATTTCTTTGTTTTTCTTGAATACATTAAAAGCAGATAAAAGTTTAGTATTGAGTGTGACCCCCTCTTGCTGAAATCACGGCTTGCATTCGTCTGGGCATGCTAGCGAGTATATCTTTTATGGTTTCTTGGGGAATACGTTCCCACTCCGCGGTAATCACATTCTTTAGCTCTCTGATGGTCTGCGGAGCCGGCTGCACTGATCTCACTCGTCGCTTCAGAACGTCCCAGACATGCTCTATGGGATTCAGGTCCGGACTTCTAGCTGGCCAGTCCAAACGACGAATTCCGACTTCTAGCATATACGCTTCCACATCGCCAGACCGGTGGGCGCGAGCGTTGTCGTCCATAAAAAATGAGTTTTCGCCAAGAGCGGTTAAAGCGGGTTGTGCATAAGGAATTAGAACTTCCGTTATGTATCGGTGTCTAGTCAGTGTACCGTTTTCGATGAAGACTAACTCCGTACGATCCATGGAATTTATTCCTGCCCAAAACATAACAGAGCCCCCTCCATAAGGTGTGATTTCTTCAAAACATGTCTCTGCAAAGCGTTCTCCTCGTCTACGTAGCACTCGCCGACGTCGGTCTTCACCATGCAGAGATATCCTGACTTCATCGGAGAACAATATCCTATCCCAGTCTTCATGAGTCCATGACACACAATTTCGAGCGAAGCTAAGCCTGGCAACTCGATGTCCACGGAGTAATTTGGGGCCGCGTGCCTGGCGATGACTGTGTATATTAGCAGCGAGAAGCCTCCTCCTGACCGTCCATAGACTAATTTGCACATTTCTTCCTTCTTCGAGGCTGTTCTTGAGGTACACATAAGAAGATTTGCGATTTCTCAACGCTTGACTAACTAGAAAACGATCATCCCGTGGTTCAGTACATGTCTTTCTGCCAGAACCAGGCCTTCTCTTGACGGAACCGGTCTCTTGATAGCGCTGCCAGGTCCTTTGAACTATCGACCGACTCACATTTAGCCTCTGAGCCACGAAGCATTAGCTGCAACCTTCTTCAAGCAGCGCAATAATTTTGCTCGCTTTTATCACTTTATCTACCATTTTCGAGATTGCTAAACAGCAATAACAATACTTTTAAATGTCAAGGACATCAGATAATTTAATAAAAATTGTCAAAAAGTTAATTAGAGTCGATGTTAACTATAGGGAATTCGCGCCACAAAATGTAGTTAAAAGTTGTTTTCTTTGAAAACCAGGCTCAGTCAAAAATTTTAATTTGGAATGTACTCTTATAAACATTATGGCACTTTTATAACTGGCCAGTAACATGTTCAAATGATTAAAACCTTTTTGATATTTAATTTTTTTCAGCCAGGAAGAAAATCGAAACCGCCCGTTTTTTTTGCAAATGAGTATAACGTACCTCAATATAACGATTTTCTCGATTTAACAAATTCTTCGTAATCCCCTTGAAGAGTCAATCTACACTAATATTATAAAGAGGAAAGATTTGTATTTTTGTATGTAACGAATAAACTCAAAAAGTACTGGACCGATTTTAAAAATTCTTTCACCATTCGAAAGCTACATTATCCACGAGTAACATAGGCTATATTTTATTTTGGAAAAAATAGGGTTCCGTAAGATATTTGCGTTTTTCAAGAAACAAGGTGTAAAAAATCAACCAGAAAAGTTACTTATTTTACGATTTACAATAATATAGCTTATACTCGTACATCAGAATAACACGTAGGCTATAATTTATAAAGATACTAGCTTCACCTCGCGACGTTGCTTGTGATTATTGTCGTACCGCGGGTAGCACCGCGGGGTTCAGCTAGTATTAAATATACATTTACAATGCGAACATTTTTTGCGAACAACCTCTTTATAACGAATTTTCAACTATCAAGAAAAAGTATTCATACCTCTAATTAACGAATTTTGTCAACCCAAAACCTTTATATAAAATTTCCACCAATATAAACTCTTAATCTTATATTATGTGATTTATGTCGCGACATGTTTTGACACGCTTTTGTTCGTAAAACAATCATTGTTGTTTGATGGAAAGTAATGTAAACACTTCTGCTCGTCACTATTGTTAAAGATTTAAGTTAAAATGGCCAGAAACGTAAAAGGTGTTCGTTATCGGTCGCAGAAAAGCGAAACATCATTAATTATGTTGACAAAAATCCTATGACGAAAAAATTAGACATAGCTAATAAGTTCGGGATTCCCGCAAGTACATTGGCTACAATTTTAAAATTTAAAGATAAGTTTTCAGAATAAAGTAGTTTGAATGTAAACAGTAAAAGATTAAAATCATGCGAGTTCAAAGACGTATACTCTTTATAACGAATTTTAGACCAACCTAACGTCAACATAACAAACCTCAGTTCAACGAATTACTTGATATAACGAATATTTTCTTGTTCCCCTGCGATTTGTTAAATCGAGGTTGCCCTGTATTTTGTAGCAAACTAAGATTTGGAACCAATCGATCGCTCAGAGCATTATTAACTCTGGTCAGTTGAGTTACAGTATATATTAGATTGAAAGTCTATGAATAGATCTAAGATATTGGTAACTACAAAAAAAGGAATCAAAACCTACCGAGTAATTCCTGAGGCTCTAAAATCGTAGTCTTCATCTAAATTCACATTAAATATGGGATCCAAATCGACGAAGTTCCTCTCGTTCATGGGCTTCAGAGCTTCTGCAATGGTAGCGGAAGACAACCATTCTTCTAGTTTGCTGGATTGGATGGTGTAGTAGATTATACTCTGTGGAGAAGGTATTTTTGCAGTCTGTGTTTGCTGGTACAGTTCCTATAATTGGGTCTACTCTTTTTGTTGTTTATATGTATGAATACAATTATTTTGAAATTTATAGTGGACTTTAGTCTTAGATGTTATTTATAATATTATTACGATTCTTTCATGTAGTTCATTAATAGCCAGAATATTGTCGAAATTCTTAGTGAATTTTTTTGGTGTATTTAAAAAATCTGAATTATATTTTCGTTCTAAGATGTTTATGATTAATGTGGTCTAGCGATTCCTTGAAAAACTTTGCGAGATCTTTCTAGATACTTTGCGATGAGACAGTTTGGTTTCATTACAGTCAGTTTCAATTAATTATAGTCGAACTTCGATTAATATATGTGCTTAAATAAGGAAAACGAAATGTTCAGTTCAATTTTATTCAATATTATTGGATTTGTTTAGTGTTATCAATAAACAAATAAGATTATATTTTAAGGTCCGCGCTGACGGGCGGAGTGCGACGAAGAGACTCTTTCAGTATAAAACCGGTTGGTTGCTCGCCACATTGTATAGCGTTGCATCAAATACGGTTGTATGTTGAAGAACTTTAGGTAAAAATTACATTGTTAGTGATCGGATGATTTAGTATCTTCGCCGGCACCTCGCGTGACGGGTCATACCTTGACGTAGTAGGTGAGCAGCACCTTCCGGAAGTCGAAGACCTGCAGCATGGAGACGGCGCTGTTGTCGCTCACGGAGTAGCCCTCCAGCACGTAGCGCGCCGACACCAGCTGCCACGCCAGCCAGCGCAGCGCCCAGCCCGCGCCCGGCGACAGCACCCGCCCAAAGCACCACCACCCGCCCCCGCACACGCCCTCTGCGGACACCCCACATGTGTCGCTCAACACCGCACAATATATGTAATGATGTACCGTCATACAACTCAGGTGCTTGCCTAGGTACTAAAGACAAATTATGTACATGAAAAGTAAAAACGTCTCCTCTTACTAGCCTTTATGAAAATATTTTCGGAGTAAACTGACAAATCATATTGTATTTGGTATTGTGTACGCCACCGTCGGCTCTTTTGATTTTGCTTTGCGGCGTGGCGCGATCAAAGCGACTGTATCTAAGCGAATGGACTATATTATTATACAACCTCAGATTACAAAAGAAAACCAGAACCTACAGAACACGAAAGTAAAGCTACCAAAGCGAATACCAATGAGAAAGCGAATACGACCTCGCGCAGTATTTGTCATACCACCATAAGGTTTTCACGTTACGAATAATTTTTGGGTTTATGTTCAAAATGCCGTCTTGCATTTTTAAACATTGTAAAAGTAGTTCCCAAAGAGAAAAAAAAGAAGATGGAATATGCCGGATGGTGTTACTCGCGCTTATTGCTTTACCGCGAGGTATTATAATATAATTGCAAACAATCTTTCACTCTTTTCCTTGGGGGATCGAACCTTTTCCTATTTCTATTATCACGAAAGCTATTTGTTAACTCTAACTGTTTTCAGCAACTGACCAATCAGAGACGATATACCTACTGCGGATTCTAATACACTTTTGGTAGAGGATCGAGCCACTACAAATGAAAACAATGATGACATGTGGTTAACTGGACCTGACGGGGACGTCAGGGTGTCAGGAGAGGCCGTGTTAGGAATAAATGAATAGAGTGAAGTACGCCGATGGTGGTCTGTACCTAACTTCACATTGTGTCGTCATTCGAATGAACGAATATTGTGTAGGATCGAGTATCGTGAAGGTCGGTCACTTTTGCTCGCGACCTGGCGGTGTACAGACGGGGGTGCATCTCTGTGTCGTGTATCACGTAACGTATTGTTGATTACCTAGCCTTTATATTTTGATTATGTATAGAGTTAAATAACCAGATATTGTTTCGTTTTTTTAATCAAATAAATTGGCGTGTGATTACAATATAATATTACACGGTATAATATCTAATATAAAACGGTGTCTTGCAGAACGCAGTAAAGTTCAGTTTGTTTCTTTTAACCCAATAACCTCAGCGACAATTAAGGATTATTATTATATTTGTGATTATTATAGTGTTTTTAATAAAGTTCCTTTTATCACAATGCACACTTCTCGTATTCACCGATGCCTTTCTTTTTTTTTGGGTAGTTTTTTATTGTCCGACTTTGCCCCCGGATACCACTGGTGGTAATGTCGGATTTGAACCGACTAAAACCGCACGCTACCTCGGGTACTAGAAGTCTGGCAGTGTTGGGCATTAATCATTTATTATTTTATTTAACTAAGGCAAAGGCAATTCATAATATGCTTTTTACCATTGAAGAGTCCGTTATACTAACACATGTAACCCTTTCAGGACTGACATCCACAATTGCGGACACAAAAATAAAAAATAATACTGCAGTTTGAATATCTTAAATGAAATCACTATAATTTAAAGCAGTTGCACTTAATTGTCTTCATAATTAATAATATATTATGTTTTTCTTTGTATTATTAAGAGCTGTTAGTTCTACATCACATTAAACTGAAAAAAAAACACTAATTCCAAAGTTCCTTTATTCAACTATTAATAATAAAAATAATCATATATTATATATAAATAAATATATATTATAGACTGCCTCGTTGGTCTAGTGGTTAGCGTAAGCGACTGCAGATCAAGAGGTCTCGGGTTCAATTCCCGGGTCGGACTGCTGTTGGGTTTTTCCTACAAGAAATTCCTAATAGCAGCCCGGAGTATGGAAGATGGCGGTGTTTCCTGCCCGTGCTTCGGAGAGCACGTTAAGCCGTCGGTCCCGGTTGTCATGAACATCTATGGCAATCGTTATTGGGAAGTCAGTGCCCTCAAATATACTGACAACTAGTTCAACCTTCGAATTCAGTTCGCCCTCAGGGTTGCGGAGGTCAGATGCCAGTCGCTCTGTGTAAAAACTGATATTCAGGTAAAATCGGTTAAACTGGTAGCCGACCCCAAATAATATTGGGAATAATAAAGGCTAGGAAGATGATAAAGATGATGAATCATATATTATAGAATAATCTCTTACCGCTACTCTCCTCAGGTCCCTCTGAGATGGCTTCTACTTCTCTCTGTTGGCAGTACGTCCCTCTAAACTCGAGCCCTCGCAGTTGGAATGACACAAGCCCGTTGCCCATTTCCACTATGTGGACTAAGCAGTTTAAGTAGTCCGATGCCAGCACTGCAGTAGTAACAAATAATACTTGATTATTTTTAACACTTTTATGTTAAATAGCATTTTTTTCACAGGAATTTTAGTCCCACTTACTTAATAGTTTTGTCACTTATTAAGTACGAGGGACTAAAAATTTTGTCCGCAATAAATGGGCGTTTGATAAGTCTCTGCCGAAGCTGTGATAAAAAGAGTACTTATGGGTTTTTTTAATGGAATAGGGGGGCAAACAAGCATATATATCGCTGCTGGTAAGCGATTACCGCCGCCCATGGACAACCGCAATACCAGAGGCATCACAAGTGTTATTGCCGGCCTTTGGGGGATGGGGAAGAGGATGGAGGGAGGGGTTGGGGTATGGGCCTCCAGTATCCTCACTCACTTGGTGAAACACAGCGCAAGCGCTATTTTAATACTTACCAAAGCAGTCGCCTTGCTGTACCTGCCCCCATCGTCCCAGCATCAGATCTCCACACAGGTAGTGTTGAAGCGATCGCGTTAAGTGCTCGTAAAATATTGAATTCAAGTTATTATCATCTAGAAAAAAAAAGCAATATATCGATTCTGTATGGTGACGGATTAAGAAAGGCACCACTGTTATTCATCCCAAGGGTGTCACAATAGCCGACTAATGCCCGGTTCCTATATTTAACGAATCGTCATCATGTAAAAATTTTCTACAACCAACTACGAGTCGTAAATACCGTTCCTCAATTTATTTCTTATAGGAACGATTTTAGCTTACGCTCCGTATCATATACTACTATTCGTACCTAGAACGGATCATTTTCATTTCGCAGGACAACCAACCACCGTCCACAACTCGACTAGCCAGTGTGGAAAAGTATCGTAGATAACTAGCTACGGGTAGTTAGGCCCGCAAAAAAGCGTGACAAGTCTGTCTATTACTTGAATTATAAAGGCAGTAAAAAAATTGGTTCTCTGTAAAGTCGGTTTACGGACGATAATTTTACATGATTACGTCATAAGAAAACATTAATGAAAACTATGTATCACAAGCCGAACGCTTAGGCCGGTCGTGCCTCTCTATCACTCATTCCGCGCTCTCGCTCGCTCGTTTTAAGCGGAACGTGATAATGAGTCATAGACTACGGGCCCGTATCGAAAATTGATGGGTCATGTGAACCACCAGGAGACTTTTTTAGAAAGATACAGGGGAGTTATTTCATGTCAAATCAACACAGTGATTTACCTCACCCTCTCAGATTTAGATGAAATTTGGTACACAGGCTACCTTAATGTAAACTAAGAAAAATGCAAAATTTCAGCTCAATATCTCAAACGGTTTCCAAAATATGACTATGTAAAGTATGCAAACATCGAGAAATTTTGACCTGCCGCGTAATTTTTAAATTTAAATTGCAGCTCTTCTAGACACGATAGAGACCTGAAATTTGTGTCATTTTAAAGCTAATTTTATGACCTTTCATATGACATGCAGCTCAATAGGGCTTAAAATAGAAAGTTTTTTTTCAAAATTTTGAATTAAAATTTCAAATTTAATTTTCTCAAAAAGCGCACTTTTTAAAAAATTGAAAAAAATCACTAATATTAGTTAGGGTGTTGTTAATAAGTGACATAAAAGTTGTGATGGGACAGCAATGGGTTCATACTTTAAAAAAATATTGAAAAATGTATATTTTGCTTGTGGATGAAATCTGACTAGCTACTAAACCTCTCAAACGCAGATTTATAAAATATCCATACTATTAATATTATTTGATATTAATTAATATTTTTAATATCCATAATATGTTGGTTTTTCTTATTAATTCAAGTTAATTGTCACTGACTTATCAAATCAAACCGCCCGGGTATGACAAACAAATATATAGTAAGTACTAAAGAATGAACAAAGTATTTTACATTTTTAATAGAACATTTAAAAAAAACAAACATTGGCCTACCAAGAAACTATTGGCTGCGATGGATCTCAAAAGCTTCATGGGTATTTTTTTCTTCTGCATCTTGAATTTTGTACACTCGTCCTGTCGGTGTAACTGGGTTTACTTAACCTCTGGGGTGCGGCATCGCGGATCCACGATTGTCCCGTCGGTGCGGCATCGCGGATCCGCGATAACCGCAGTTAACTTGCATTTTAATTAATTTTGGGTATTAAAGTTATTATAATGAAGTCTAGAAAGGTTTGTTATGCATTTGCTTTATACGAACAACATTTTAAAACATTCGTTTGTCAAGTGCGCTTCAAGAGCCGTAAAAAAAACGAGTTCCAATTTCAAAGTTGACGATGACGCAACGCAAGTGCCTCTTAAAACTGATTTTTTGCCGATAAGGTGGTTTTGAAGGTAGTTTGTTATTATATTTTACTTATTATACTTATTTTAGGAACCACTATCAATACGAATTGAGGCATAAATCATGCGTAATTTTGAATAGTGTTACTCAAAAAGTTACCGAGTCTATTACCTATTGAAAAGGGCTTACTCATTTGAAGGTTTTTACGCATTTATTCTTATGTTTTATTGATAAAATGATATAATTGCGATGAGAATCTTATATAGAATATAGAATAGCAACAAAAATGTGTTAGAAAAGCTAAATATTTAAATAAACACTAATTTTTTGCCTGACTAGCGAAATTAGACGCACACATACACAGGGCTCCCCAGCCATTACTGTTCTACATCATCATCAGCCTATCGCAGTCCACTGCTGGACATAGGCCTCTCCAATAGTACGCCACTTAAAATTGTATATCGCCGTTGATTCGTGTTTGCACGCAGCCTAGCGGGAAGTCCCGGAACTATTAACACCCACACATACACAGTAGTGACGGACAATGAACAAGACGTAAACTGATCTTTGTTTATGTTTTACTAAATTATTTTGTATTGACCATAGACTTTGTGTGTCACATAATGGAACGATCAGTTTGTTTTCTTTAGCATTCAGTCATTTTCATAGAGTTTAGAGAATTCTCAGAACTTAAAAATAATAAATGAAAACTGGTCTAGCAAACGAGTCCTTTTTTTAAATAACTTGATAAATAGGTTGTTTTTTTTATGTATTGTTCCTGTCTTTTGCACTAGTTAACTAAAAAAATAAATTATTTAACTAAAAAACACTATTTCTTCATATAAATACTACGTAATTTGTTTTTTGGCGCAAATAATAGTTTGATTGTAAAGTGACAAAATGGCGAATATCTCGACAGCGAAATGTGATTTTTACAAATATGTTTCTCAATGAATTTTTACTGCAGTTATAGTGTTTTTTATATCAGTAGATAGCTTAGTTATCGAACTTTATGAGGATAATAAGTAAAATGAATAATAAACCACATAAAATATTAAAATCATGTTTATTAACACAATAGGTGCGTAAATTAATACTTGGCTCAATTGTGAGTAAATAATAAAGCGATAACATTAGTTTAGTAATAAAATATGGCATAACCATGTACGCTTGTTATCCATCTTTTGAAAAATAATCACTTTTATAACCACCGAGCATTGTTTTTGAAAATATTTGATCATTTTCGTACACCATGCACCGTGTTGCAAAATTTTGCACTTTCGCCGCACGGTGCATGGAACCGGAAGTACCCGTTCCCGCATTCGAAAGATTAACAAAGAATGTTTGTTACACTGGCTTAGGACACAAAAATCTGGTTTCCTTGGAAACATGATATTGTCATTCAAGAACTCTTTACTCAAAAAATATCATGCTGGTTGTTTTTAGTCACTTTTAATAACCATTTTTAAATATAGGTACATACTATTAAATAAAATTACCTTAATATAATAAGATTTTTTTACTATACAGTAATTACTTAACACTCAATTGAGTTTTATTCTAAATTTGTAAAAGTATTGTGATACTCATTACTTAGTACTATTTAGACAATACATATACTTTTGGACTGAAAATTATATAATCAAACATAGTTATTGCATGATTTGGTAGCTGATTTTTAACCATGAGCCAAACACACATTTTTCAATATTTTTTTAAAGTATAATAAATAAATAAAAATAAATAAAAATTTTTTTATTGCCATAAAACGTTTTTTACAAATTATATTGAGCTCCCTGATCTCGGAGCTAGGTTCAATGACCTGTGTTACAGAGATCAGTGTTCTCTCTCGGAATAACATGATATAATTTTGATTTTATGGAAAAATAAAATAAAATACAGAGGTTAATCACAAAAAAAAAGCAAGAAATACACTTATATATTACAATCAAAATAATATTTTTTTATGTGTGTACGCGTGTATATGTGTGTCTGTGTGTGTGTGTATGTGTCTGTGTGTATGTGTGTGTGTGTGTGTGTGTGTGTGTGTGTGTGTGTGCGTGTGTGTGTGTGTGTGTGTGTGTGTGTGTGTGTGTGTGTGTGTGTGTGTGTGTGTGTCACAAAACTAACAATTCAGTTTCTTCATAATTAAGTCCTAACAACCAATGTTTGGTAATGGTTTTAACTTCGTGGCTTGATTTGGGGTGAACATTTATAATTTTATATTACTATTTACACCGCTTTATATTTATATTGCCGCCTAGCCGCAGCTGTTCGACAAACCACATTTGGAATAATATTTCTTATTACCCGCTGCTTATTATATTCGTCTTCATGATAGGGGATGAGCTTATGTTGTTGGATAACTAATTGTAATATGTACAGTTGCCTAACTGTTAGCACTTGACATTTTTCGTACAATTTTACCGTGGAATATCTGTACGGACTAAAAGTCATGACCTTCAAGACAGAGCGCTGGGCTCTTTCCAGATCAATCACAAAGGATTTACATGCACCACCCCACACCCTTATACAATATCCAAGCACAGATTGAACCAGTGCATAGTATATTTTACGCAAAACATCCATGTCAGCAATATGCCTCAACTTCTTGAAGACCCATATAATATACAATATACGTACAAAAATAGTGAGCCACAAAGTTGGATTTCTTTTTGATTTCCCGGCGATTGTGTCGCTCAATTTAGTCATTTAATTTTAGACGGCATCGGTCCCATTCAATTTCAATATCTCTTCTAATCCATTATCTCGCAACGCCGTACAAAAATTATGTGACAAGGGAGAAAAATCGACGGTTCCTACTCCCTCCCCTTTACCTATACTCAGTTGGACAGCTTCCAAGTGACAGCATAGTGCTAAATGTTATTGTTTTATGCCCATGTATCTTTCTAAAAAAGTCTCCTGGTGGTTCACATGACCCATCAATTTTCGACACGGGCCCGTAGTCTATCATGCTTATTCGTGCGTGCAGACGGCGTTCTTCGATTTACAAGACGTTATCATGTTGAAAAAAATGAAATTTAGGCGTTTTGTAATAGACTTAAAGTCGATCCTAAACTAGTTCAGGATGTCCAGGAGCAAGCTTATCAGTATTCTTCGCAAATCTCATTGTCAGTTTATAACAATATTTCGACTCACCAGCTCCAAGGTTCCGTTCTAACTGTGACGATAGCCTGGTGTTGCTTTGATCCACGCGTTTGGTGTTGTAGTCTCTTTCCCAGAACTTTACTGGGCGAACGTATGACGTCATGAATATTGCGCTACCTGCAAAATTATTTATAGTTATATAAATAATAATAATAAATATTCCAGACATCTAACACACAACGCTATCTAGTCCCAAGCTAAGCAGAGCTTGTACTATGGGTACTAGACAACTGATATAAATACTTATATATTTTTTTTTTGTAAATACATACATATTATACATAGAAAACACCCAAACTCGAAATCAAATATTTGCAGATCATACAAACATATGGTCCGACCCGGGAATCGAACCCGAGACCTCAAGCTTATCAGTCGCATACGCTATCACTACGCCACCGAGGCAGTCAGTATAAAGGTTGGATACGAAAATGCGACATTTATTTGAACTAGACATACCTACACATATTACAGGTCTACTTAAAAAAAAATAATTAAATCGGTTCAGTAGTTTACGCACAGAATACTACGATTTTGAAATTTACTACACGATGTCTATACTAATATTATAAAGAGGAAAGGTTTGTATGTAAGTATGTTTGTAACAAATTGGCTCAAAAAGTACTGGACGGATTTTAAAAATTCATTTATCATTTGAATGCTACATTATCACTGATTAATATAGGCTATTTTAATTGAAAGAAAACAAAAAAAAAACAACATGTAAACCAATAACTGCAGGTAACACCGCGAGGTTCAGCTAGTATCTAATAAAACACTATCTATAAAACACGTTCTGTGCTTTAGTAACTTACCTACCTACCACTCTGGTATTAATTATACAATCCCAACCCACTTACGCATTAAAATAGCCCACGGATTCATTTAATGTCGAAGTGTCATAACCACTTTGTATAAGAGTTCTGCTTGTTTAAAAGCTAGCTGGCATTGTGCGTTCGAAATATAAAAAATGGAAATGAACCCGTTACCCAAAGCAGGTGTGAGCGGTGATGAGAGTAGTGCGGAGAGTGCGGCCTGCAGGAACAGCATTGCGGAATGCGGTACGGAAAACGGCTGCGCAAACGCATGGAAAGCGCTGCCCCACGTGATCTGCCACGGCGCTATGTACGTCACCACAAACTGCACCTGCCAACAACAAACACACTTGTATCATACCATAAACTAGGCCATGCTTTATATGTGCGGGGTAGGCAGAGTCTTTGCGTCTTTTTAATATTTGTTATTTTTACAAGACAACTCCTGCGTTAGCAATATACATTCCGGGAGACATTTACAAACATACATTAAACGGACACAAAGTACACCCAGACTCAGAACAACAATTGGCGGATCACACAAAGTGTTGTTGTTGGATTTGAACCTACAACGTTTTGGCGCAGTAGAAAACGGCGACCACTTTAACCACTAGGTAAACCGTGCATTTAAATAAATAACTGTACTTTGTGTCAAATAATTCGTAATGATTAATAATAATTTTTTTTAATAAATATCTTTTGTATTTATAACTAAATAAAAACGAATTCAACTCACTTTCAACAAGAACTCGTAAACCTTGTTGAATATAACCGCAGTAATGAAGTAATCCACCAGAAAAGTCTCCGACATCTTCTGACTGCTCAGATCCTTTTGAAACAGTAACACCGCAAATACTAATATAAGGTACTGTGATTCTGGTTCTGAGTACGCATTCCTGAGACCTGTAAAAATTGAAATTACTTTATTGACATTGTGACGTCACCATATAAAACAAAATATACTTTAGCGCCATCTATGAGTAACCAGTAGAACTACGAAGTGATTCTGGATTCTAAGATAACATTGACATGACCAGTATTAAGAACATAAAATCCTATTCGTTTATAATTATAATGTAGAAACTTATTGACAAAATAATGCTTTTGTGCTTTAATTTAAACAAGGAATGGGCTAACATAACCTTTTTTAATACTGAAAATGGAAATTTATTTGGTGAAAATAGGCGTTTAATAGAGCGTTGCGAATAGATAATGACACAAGTGTAAAAAGAGTGACAGTATCTTTCTCCTGGCCTTCGTTATTTCCAATTTTATTTGGGTGAATATCAATTTTTCTACAAAGTGACTGGCAACCCTGTTCAACCTTCGAACTTAATTCGAAGGTTGAACTAATTGACAGTATATTTGAGGATACTGACTTTTTAATAACAAATGAATGTGAAAGTGTGAGTGAATAATACAAAAACCACTTACACTTGAGTGCGCATACGCATATGATAAGTGCGCCAACCGCATCGCCGTACTTGGCCGCAATGGCTGGCGCGTCTTGTGTTGCTGCTATCACTACGGCCGGGTATAACACGTTGCGTTCCAGGAAACATAAGTACACGAAGATCTAGCAAAGATATAAATTGCCTTTATTAATTGTACAATTTAAAATATGGCTGATAGATTAGTTTAAACATCAATCATAAACAAAAAAATGTTACTTAAAAACGTGATAAAAATCTACTGGTATTTTTACGGTTTAATTAACATTGAGTTAAATCAAATATTTATTTTTTTGAAACGTTTGTACTTTATTTCCTTATAGATCATCTATATTTTTAGTATAAAACCATTAAAATTGTGACCTGAAAGTACTTTACTGTAATGAAATTATGCACTTATTGAAAAACAGAAGTCTAAATATAAAACGTATACATATCAGTTTAACCATCAATCCACAAAAAAAAACAATTTAATAGGTGTTGTGTATGCGTTACTTTACTTTACTCAGGAACGCGCATTCGTTCACTCACTCATATGAGAATGAATGAGAAGGAAGCATTACGTCATTTCTAGTGCACGTGCGGTCGTGACACAGTTCAGTCAACTGCGAGCTGCGGAGTTGAGTAGGTGCGTGCGTATAAGTGCCAACAATAAATGGATATACTACAATAAGTACCTTTTCAAAACACATAAGCTTAGCAGGTTCAGTGACTTCGAACTGTGCATGCTCGTGTTGTTTCAGCACCGGTCCGGCCAGACACAGCCAGGGTTGTTGCTTCCGCAGTTGAGGGGTAAGGTAGTGGAGTACCCAGCCAAGGATACCGGCGATTATCCAGAGCACCTGGTAATTAATAAAAAAGTAAAAAGATGATTTGAAACACCCTGTAAACTATTTGGATGAGCCTATGCTAATTCGATTCTTAATACATTTCTTTTTAAAATGTTAATTTTACTTTAATCAAATCAATTACAATAAAAAAGAAAAGTAAACTATGTGTAAAAATTTGAACATTATGTTAATTTTCATCAATGATTTGATTATAACTTAAAAAAAGTACTGTCTATATACTAAAAGTTGCAAATAGTAGGTTTTTCGAAACAATTCTAAATCAGTATCATCCCATCCTATCTACCCATAATGAGCCATCTAAATCGACTTACCGTATTGAGCTGCGGCCGGAGAGTAGTGAACACCGTGGTACAGTGCAATCCAAACACGAACAATGCAAGAAAAGCACAAACTATGACGTCATTCTTGAGCCTGGCATTCACTGTCGCTTGTAGCTTCTTTGGCAACGGGTCCTCCATATCCTCATCAGGTTTGTCTGTATCTGCCTTTACATTAGAAGCACTCGCGTTTGTATCTTGAGTTTTGTCTTCTTCGGTGGGTGGATCTACCTTCAAAGAAGTAGTGGAATTGATAGTGTCCCCTCTGGGATCCATTTTCAAGGAGCTGACGCTCGAGGTCTGTGAACGTTTTTGTTTTGCGATATTCGTCTCAGAACTAAAATTAATTTTTGATGCAGAACTGCCGATGGAGTTCTGTTTAGATATGTTACTCTCAGAATTGTTCTTTTTTTCTTCGCTCAACGTGTTCGGATCAGACTTTTCAAGTTCTGGAGAAATTTCAGGATTATGTACAACATATAATTCTGGTGGAAGCAAATGTTTTTTAATAAGATTCCATATTAGTGTATAATCGCTCGCGCTACGACTTAGGTGGTAGGCAATTGGCACCAAAAGACCGCAGAATATCGAGAACAGTATGTTATGTTTCTGATGCTGCGATTTGTTGCCTTCAACGAGTCCACTGTAGGCAAACCCGTAAAGTACTCCTACCGCAGCTAAAGATCGCACTACGCAATATATTGCAGCGCTTAAACTGCTGGTGGCGTTACCACCAAACACGTGCATATCAATTTGTTCAAGTATGTACATGAGGAATGTATTTACTTGAGGGAACAACCCTAAACTGAACGCCAGAGGAAAAAACAATAGGAACTTGGATAACACCTCTTGTATTATTAATAAAAAATCTCTTTCGTTCATTTCGAATCCATATATCGTTATAGGTTTACTGGCTTCATAACTTCTTCTACGCCTTGTATGCGTATCTTCCGCGAAAGGCTCAGTTTGTTCTAAAAAACTATGCACCAAACATAATATCCCTGTACATAAACAAAAGTATACAGGTCTCGAGAATACGACCATTTTGTTAAACCCGTGAACTGGTGATGCAGAGTCGGGCTGGACACTCTTCAGCAACGAGTACTGACTGCCCGCCATTATAAAACAAAACCAGAATGCATATATATCCCTGTAGAAGCCGAGGTTTAATACGGTGGACCCTAAAACAGCCACCATAACTGCTAATATAATTGTAATGAAAGTTTCTTTAAACGTTAAGTTTCTATCGAACAAAGCCATTAGCTGAAGTCTGTCCAAGGTCACCTTTAACTCAAAACATTTAGATAATTTAAACTTGTAATAACTCTTTGGTTTCGGTTGATTAGCTTTCTCCATTTCATCCATAAGTTTAGAGAATTTGTTTCTTATATTTATTTCTACAGATTCTTCTCCAATCGTGGCCATCAAACTGGGTATATTCGCATACGTGTTTTCAGCTTGTTGATGGGCCAGCTGTTGTGCTCTTTGTTGATTCATCAAAAAATTAATGTGCATACTTGGCAGTCCCATTCTAGACTGTCTTTCAGCCTCTATTTGCTCTAACAAACTATCAGTCACATAAGCTACAGGAGATCTAGGTTGGTCAGTATGAGTGCCAGTTCCACCGTCAAAGACATAGAACCGTTTATTAGCATTATTAGTATTTATAGGAACAACTGTCGAAACATTATTATTACTGGATAAAAGGGGATTATTGCTACCCTGATTAGAAGAACTTTGGTCGATGCTATCGCCGCGCTTCGTTTTCGCTATACTTTCGCTGTTACCAGCTTCGGATTCTAGAGAGCCACAGCTGCCTTCTCCAGCTGTTTCTTGAGAATTATCTGGGTTATTATCGATTGGTTTAACCCTGTTAATTCGCATGCTATCCTCTTTTTCTGGTAAAGGAATAGGTTGCGCCTGAGCTCGTCCTGAGCTATTTTTGTCAAAAGTATATGACATCCAGTTGCCATATTCGTCCATAAAGCAATGTATCGCTCCGTCAGTCGTGTCGTCAAAACAAGTCGCAAAATGGACGCTATTAGAACTATTTGAACTATCTACAACGGGAGGAACGTCTTTCTTCTCTGCATTATTTTGCAAAGAAGGATTATTGCGCTGTCGGGTTGATCGTTTTATTTTCCTTACACGATTCCTGTGGTTTCTATCCATCAGTGGTCTAAGTCTCTGACCTTCTTCTGCAGCTTGCACATTCTGAGGAGACGCAGTTTCGTTGTTAGCTACATAGGAAGGCACGCAACATGGTCCGAAGTCTACCCTGGAGTTCAAAAAGGCTGCTAGTAAAGGCATTGAGGTTGGGAGTAGGGTATTAGTAGACGTTTGTGCCACTTCCTCTATTGAACGTTTCCTTGTTTTGTGCGAGTTTTCTCTCTCACCCCTAACACTCTGTCGGTGCCTAGGTCTCTCCTCTCGGTTAGGAGGGGGCATTACGACAGTATTTGCATTTGTCGCTGCGAATAAACATTCCAATCCTTGTACCAAAGCAGCTTGAGCTTCCACAGCGTCGAACATGATGACTTCTTCATTTTGATTTTCATCTTTTTCTCTTTTAGAATCTCTCTTCTTGTTCTCCTTCTGCGAAGAAGCTCGTGAACGCGCTAAGTTTTTTATCTGCTTTGGTATAGCGCCCAAGTTTTTTGGAACATTGGAAGACGATTCGCCAAGCGCATTTGCTAGTTTCTGACAGAGTACATCTTCCGTTAAAGCACAGGCACCTGTTTCCTTGCAAAAATCTGTCGGAGCTTGTTCAGTCTCTTCAAAGAGCCAGTCTAAGCTGTACACACTTCTTTCATCAACACTTTTGCTGTCACACGTCATTTGAGATTCTTCAGTCTCTGGGACGATATTTTTGTCTTCCTTCTCTTCGTCTGGGGGTCTGTCTATATTAGTATCGCTACTACTGCTAGAATTAGATATTTCGTGGTCCCAAAGTTTTTTCTCTACAACTTTCTTCTCATTCGGCTTTTTTTCTCCCTGATCAGCATTCTCATTAGATTCCAAACTAGATTTTTCTATCAATAAATCTTTGGAACTCGCACTAGCCTTGTCGAAATAATCTCCGTTCGGATTACTTTTGCATTCACAAACGGCAAGTTGTCTTTCTGAACGTTTGGCTTCATAATGATGGTCCTGCTTAGGTTTTTTCAGTCTTACGGGTTTACTTTTGTCGTTTGGACAATCTGGGTTGTGTTTACTAGAATGCCTATCGCAACAATGTTTTTTACAGTCGTGTGTTTTGCTGCGTACTACCCGAACATCTGAAGGCCTTTCTAGCAATGGCGATCTAGACCCGTTATTTTCATAATCAGAATCACTTGACCGCATTGCAGAGGATTGTTCGGCATCCCAATCAAACCCTCGAAATTGTTTCTCATCTTCATAATCGCTGTAACTCTCCCCACTTGAGTCCAAATCGGTTTCCTTCTGCGATGTTTGCATTTCATCCGATATTTCAGCTATAGGATAAACTATCTCCGATCCATAGGTTAAATAAGGATAGCTACATCCTTCTCCACTTTCGTTTTTCGGGTACAGATTTAGGTGTGGTCCTCGGGTTAGACTCTTACTAGGAGGTGGAATAACCGCATTTTTTGGATTTTTCAACATTTGACCGCCAATGGTCTCTGCGCTATTCGGATGAGGTGATAAATTCGATACACTAGGAGGTGGACATCCTATTTCTAACGCTGCGCTCTTTATTCTTCTAAACCCTGAACTTTTCCCTTTAGTTTTATCTACATCACCAACCGGTGCTTCAGCTTTTACCATCATATATTCCCCAAGCTCAACACTTGCGAAAAAACCAGTATCAGCATTATTTGAATGCCGTCTCATGTGTGAAACCAGTTGTGCAGTGGAATTTAAAAGTGGTAACTGTATTGTAGACATGGTTGAATTAGAATTCCTACGCATATTGGAAGATTGTGCCTGAGTTGCTAAAGCCATTGCGGATTTGGTACAGCTTTCATCTGGATAATTAGTGTACCTTCTCCGATGTGTAGTTCGCTTTTTAGGGGAGGGTGGGCCTACACTGGGTTCTGAATTATCCTTCGAATCAGAACTAAGTTGTCGTGCAAACTTTGATTGGTATGGTTCTCCCGCAGCCTCAGAACCATCTAAATAAAGCCACTCTTTGAAAAAGTCTTTATTACTTGAACCACGCCTATGGGGGCACTCGTGGTATCGCCTACTCACTTTAGCAAAAGGACCGTCATCGACCACCATGTATGTAGGCAGATTATTTTCTGTCCGTGTATTTCTAGAAGCTTCCACTATCAGTTCATCAATTCTGGTACCATGCGTTCTTCTTTTAGATGTCCTGTGTTCTCTTCTATGCCCAGATCTGGATCGGCTGCGGTTTCCTGGCCGGAAAGAAGGTCCGGCCTGTTCTGTACACTGGGCCACGCATAAGTCAGACTTTGTTGTTGCGACAGGCTCTGCTTGCTTAGCAGACATCGCACTATCTTCTATACTCGATTCTGAGCTATTTTTACGATGGACGTCTACTTTTAAATCTGGAACAATATGGATTCCTATAAAACTTAGGAATTTGGCAGTACTTATATATATATGCATATATTTAAATATTAGTAATACATTGCTTAGTATTTTTATTTCAACGTGTTTATTATAGCAAATATTACGTACCTATAGTGCTATTGTTTGGTTTATGGTATTCTAATGAGGTGACAGACTCATTGTCACTGCCTGTAGCCGGCGCACCGCCCACTTTCAGCATTTGCATCTCCATGCCTTCGTCAGTACTGCAACAAAAGTTGTAAGTATATATTACAATATACAAAAGCACGGGATAGGAAAACGGGTATCGTCTAAATTTAGATGCTCTTGAAATCGTAAATTGTTCTAATAATAAAATTTGTAACAACACAATATTGTTGCTCTTGCAAGTTTGGATCGACGTCTTTCAAGGTAGTTTTTAATTTTAAACCGTATAAGTAGTGTAAATATGGTTGAAAGTCTACTGACTGAAAGTTCTCGCTACCCGAGTGTCACCGTGAGTAGATGGGAGAGGTTGTCATCTTTACCCGCCTTAGTCGTTCACTGATAGGAAGTCACGGGACCGGACTAACAAAAACTCTTTGTAAGTCTCTTCCTATTTTATGACCATGATTATGTGGCATAATTCTAAAAAAAATCTTCAAATACATAAATAGGCTCATAAATGATAACGTTATTTATATCTGTGCGGAGACGAATTAAGACTAACAATTGACACCACTCCTGTTCATCTCGTGGGTGTGGTAAGAGTGAACTAAGGGCGGCAAACTCTGCAAGGCAAAGAATCCTTATACCAACACGTAGGTGTGGTACAGAAGACCAAAATCTCATTCCTAAGAAGAGAACTATTTCCAGCAGTGGACTATTAAAGGCGAAATGATTTACGTGAATGATTTATTCCGTGGGAGAGCCACGCTTGGACATGAACGAGCCGGCTCGACCGGTGTGATACCACGGCCTCACAGAAAACCGGTATGAAATTGCGCTTGCGCTGTGTTTTACAGAGTTAGTGAGGATACCGGAGGCCCATACCCCCAACCCTTTCCTCCTTTCCATTCCATTCCATTCCCCCAAAGGCCGGCAATGCACTTGTGATGCCTCTGGTGTTGCGGGTGTGCATAGGCGGCAGTAATCACTTACCATCGGGCGATACGTCTGCTCGTTTGCCCCACTATTCCATTAAAAAAAGGTGAAGAAGAGTAGAACTCACGCTGCGGTCTCATTAGCGTTGTGTGGACTCGTCGGTGGCTGCACGATGATGCACTCTGTAGTATCGTACATATGGTGCAGCTGATGGTTCAAAAGCTTCAGTCCGGTGAACAGCAACGCCACTAGAGCGCAGTATATTAGCCAGCCGAGACTTGCTGGTGGGAAGTACTGGAAAATATAATATAACATTGAGTATATCCTATAATATAATTATATACCTTGTAGAAAGACAGTAGGTCGACCACATAGGTAATGGATAGATGACATCAGGGCCTGGACTGGACTAATATATCACCAATTTAAAAAAGCCACTCATAATCTCGAGTGATACTGTCTGCTGAGTTCCAAACTTCAGTTTGAAGATAGCACCCCATGGTGTTTTATTTTTTAGTATGGGGTAATCAATTTGACTGCCTATATGACGTAGTGATTTAAGTGGCCATCTCGCAGCTTTCTACTGCCCTGAGTGTTGTGGGTTCAAACCCCACATGGAACAACACTTTGTGTTCCACAAGTTGTTCTGAATCTGGGTGGTTTTTATGTGCATTGTTTAGTCTCCCGCGACACAGTAATAATCTTTTCGTTCATGCGCGAGTTAGGGATTAGCAAGCTATTAATAAGCTATATAACTGCAAAGTTTCATATGAATTTGGTATGTGGTTTTTCAGTCCAAGTATAACAAACATCCATACATCCTCACAACCTTTCGTATTTATAATATTAGTAGGAAAGAAATAGGATTTTGTTATGTTTAATGGTCATTCAAGAATAAACTAACAGCGACAAACAATTTTTTTCAAAATTGTTTTGAGTCAAACCTAGCTAACTTAGCTAGAGGTCAAGACCTCCATCAACTATGCCAAGGCTTACTTTTAATCTAATTATAACATGGCATTAAAAACATACAGCAAAATTTCAACCAGGAAAATATGGGATATATAAGGAATTCACAAGAAATATATCTTTACAAGGAAAAACTATTTTATGATAGGATCGATTTACGTACAATAATTGCAAACAGAAGTATTTTCTTTTTGTTTCTAATGTGTATTATTTCAAGGCTAGGAGAGTAACAATCAAACATAATAATTGGAGACAAAATAATTGACTCCTAAGAGACGTAACATCCATTCATGGTGAAATCTGGCCATAACTACTGTTACAATTAATAATAAACATTCCTTTTGAATTTGGAATCGTCATTTTTATAGTATTGTTTGTTGTGTTTTCTTATTTTCGCGCCAATTTATTGTAAAATATTTTGTGATTTTAAAATGCAGTGGGGTAATAAAGAGAACTGAATTGCTGTGATTGCATTACATAAAGTAGGTATGTGCTCCATACGCTTGTTTGTTTACCTACCGGGCTATTGATAGGCACAATGAAAACTCTGTTTGTGACAGAAAAGGATCTGCCCGTCCACATATCAAAACTCGGCGCCTTCATATAGAGTCATAAAGCTCGATCTACTCCATATTGGTTATAAACGAATGTTCCGGACTTCAGTGAAGAATTTTCTCAAAGAAGGAATGCGTGCTGCTATTGATAACTGGCCTCAACGTTTAAAGAATTGTATTGCAGCCAATAGAGACTACTTCAAATAAGTTTCATATATTTTTAATGGTTTTATAAAAAGAATTAGTTTTTTCTTTGTAACAATATTCATGGCAAGACTAACTCTATAAATAACCTATCTAAGGTAGCATGTATTTGTAACATGCATCAAGTAATTTTTTAAATTTAATTTTCGTGTCATATTTTTGCTCATGATGAACAGTAAAACAGCCTAACATACTTTCAAGAAAGAAACTCTTGCATTACGAATAAGGGGCCGTTCAAATATTACGTAAGCAGATTTTTTATAATTATTTATATTTTTTTTTATATTTGGAATGTCTATGTCGTTCTCATCGAGCCATTCAACATCATGGTGCTCCAAATTTAGAATAATGCACATCAGTTTATTAGCACGACGAGCAGCGACTCTTACAGGTCTAACTTTCCTATCAGGGGTTGTGTTTACTTTTCTATGGATCTTCTCGATGTGACGATTTAATGACTTGACGGAAGCATGATAAAGACCACAAGTTTTGCATGTTCGACTTAATAGCCTAAATTTTACCGTCGGACAAAAATAATCGTAGGGCATTTGCAGGAAATCTTTGAGTGAAGCACTTAAGCGTAGAGCTAAATTGACTGGAAGATCAAGACAGACTAGGAAATTTAGACAAGTGAATAGCGCGCGGTAATTGCCCTAATCAGTTCTAAAGGGAGTGCCTAAACGTATGTATTATTTGCGGGAATCCGCGAAAATGCGTTTCGTTTTCAAGCTTAGACAATGTGAGGGTTGCCATTCGTGTAAAAAAGTAAATAACGACGACGACGTAATCATCATCTAGACCCCCCACCCCCCTACGTAACACTTGAACGGCCCCTAAATCCTGTGTTACGGGGTACTTTACCAACATATCTGAAACATTATAATTTAAATGCATGTTTTGCTGACATGTTTAAGATTGTTAAGATCAAGATTAGACCAATAGGATCTGAGCATTAATAAAAAAGACAAAAATGAACTATTCTGAGATGTTTAAATCATAGCTCATTAGTACACATATTTCTTCACATTCCAAATTTAAAAAATACAACTTCTGCTTTATGAATGTTATCTTGTGTGGCAGCAAAACTTATTTTCTTTGAATTGTGTTAACATAGCACCTAGAAAAGTATGCAAAAATTTATAGACAAAAAATGAAAAACTTTAGCACAAAAGTTTGTCATTTTAGATCAAGAATAAGCATCTTAACAATTTCTAATAATAACATGCATATATTGTCTTATAAGACATTCTTATAAGAAATGCATATCAATTAATAAATAATGTGTGTGTGTTAGATGTCCGAAATTGGTTTCAGCTGCTTTTAACAAATGGATTACTTGGTATTCTGTCACACAGCCCTTTAAAGACACAGTGTTCTACAATGGTGTAAACATTTAAATATATAATAACTAAGTTATAAATGTAAACAACTTACAACCATTATAAAAATTTCAATAAAACCTACCTTCTTTTAAGTTAATAAAGTTAATTAAGTCATTTACAAAGTGACTAACACAAAACAAAACAAAATTTGGTAATATAATTTTAAATAAAGACTATTATGTGCAGGTAACAATATAACATTAGTCTAAAAGTAGTGAAGAGACAAAAATCTCATTAAATGAATTACTAAGTGTTAATTAATATAAGTACATTTACTAATTACACAATTAAATTTAGAACACTTGCAATTTAAAAAAAAACAAGTGACATCTATGTTGATAACGGTAAATGTGATATGTAAACATGTTTTCTACATCTTAGCTGATATAAAATTTCCTTAACAGTGCAGCGAAGAAGATAGATTAGTCTCAGACAATTGCTAAGGCTTCGTAAGGGCAATGACCATAATGACTCAAGCCAATGCTGCACAACAATGATTCAAGCATTATTGACCTGCTTTTGAATACCACGTTTTTCGTTAACAATTACTTTAGAGAAGAAAAGTAGTAGTAAACTTCAACTTACCAGATATACAGAAAACGGTAAACATAGCAAAAACAACCAAATATACAGGTGCACTGTATTGCAAAACAAATTCTGATGAGGATCATAAAACCATCCTCCTGTTAATGACGCCCAAACACCTTGGCGCAATATCTCTAGTGTCTGGGAACCCATTTTACACTTTATGTCCACATTTCCGTGTTTAATTCACCTTCCACCCACATCAGCACTGTTTATAATTTACGAAATCATTTTTCACATCTGCAAATTGTTAATACCACTGCCATTTTGAATGATAGACTACACGCGAAATTGGACTTTATTGACATCGATTGTTTGTTTTATGTTCGCCTCCTCCTACGTTAGTCGTAAGTCCTTTTTGTAAGAAATATTTGTAAATAAGAATTATGGTAACCTAATTAGACAATCGACACACAACATAAAGAATGTTAGCTAAGAATTGGGAATTAAATTAACGAAACAACACTTTCTTAGTACTCTGACAGCGAGAGACAGGGTTACCATATGAGTTTAGTGATAGAGTAGCGATGTATTACATTAAAAAACCGTCTACTGTCTACTAACCCTTTGTTAAATCATGTGGCAATACAATTATTTATTCTAGTAGATTGTAAATTCCTCGTCGTTTATTATCATTATTTAGATTTATGTATTCCAAGCTCAGTATCAGCAGTCGTCGGACAACTGCCGACGAAGCTGCTGTTCGCATCGCAATTGTTGGTGAAGTGTAGAGACAGTAGTGTGTACATTAATTAATATCCCGAGAAGAGTGCGGTAATAAAATGAGTGACGTCGAAAGGCTATTGAAGCAAGCTGCTATGCAGATAGGTGCTGGTGGCAGTGCAGGATTTGTGGAAGTTTGCATAATGCATCCTCTGGATCTTGTGAAAACGAGGCTTCAATTACAGGCTACCAAGAAGACGATAGTTAGCTCTGATCCTCACTACTACACAGGAATCGTTGACTGTATGAAAAAAATGTACAAGTACGAAGGCTTTACATCATTTTGGAAGGGTATTGTTCCTCCTATTCTGGCTGAAACACCTAAGCGAGCTGTAAAATTTGCAACATTTGAACAATACAAAAAGTTATTTATGTTTGGTTCCAGTTCACCAACACCTTTAGTGAGAATATTTAAATATTTTTAGTTGGATTCCTATTGTTATGTTTTCTAATTTAAGTTAAACATAAGTTCGTAACTGGTTTCATTTAAAAAACTCAAGACTCATTTAAATTACTATTATTCTGTGAGCGCTTGTCTAAATTTAGGAGGTGAAAAATGATTATGTTGAAGTCAAACCATCTAAACTACTGTTTTTTGAAGAGCCTTATTTTAGGCTTAAAAACGCAGACATAGGTATATCATTGTGAGTAAACACAAGATGTTTTCAACTTATGCAACTACCTATCTTTTTCTAGCTTACTTAAATTACTTTAACAGTCTATCATTTCATGATGTATATTTTAATCACTGTTATCGGGTGCTTTATTTATGACTAGCTGTACGCTTCCGCTGCACTTATGTATGTCAGTCGGTCAGTCTATTGCCGTCCACTGCTGAAAGGCCTCCCCCAAAGAGCTCCTTGTGTATGTATATGTCAGTTATTACATGATTCTTGAAACTGACATAACTTTTAAAACCAAATATTAAATAAAGTTTACCACAAGACATAAGAGCAAACCAGTTAAGCTACTTCTGAGATAACACACAGACCAAAAGATAAACACAAAATTACTAAACACTGTTGTTTTGGAGTTCTGTTATCATAATAAAGCCCCTTTCATAATTATTTCCCCAACATTTTTAATATAAAGATATCAATCTCTTACATTTTTTTTTTTTTTTTTTAAAAAGACAACTCCCGCATTAGGAATATACATCCTGTGTCGCGGGGGACTTTACAAACATACATGTAACGGACACAAAGAACACCCAGACTCAGGACAACATTTCGTGGATCACACAAAGTGATGTCCCACGTGGGATTTGAACCCCCGACACTTGGCGCATAACAATCTCTTACATTATATGTATAGATGATATAGATCATGTTACTTAACAAGAAAATAAATAAGAAATTGTAAGACATATATTTTTTTAAACATAACATATATTTACTTATCTGATCATTATTATGTATTTGATAAAGACCGTTATCTGAGACAGAAAGTTAAATTTATAAATTTGTCACTTGTTGGTTCAAAGTTTATTTATTTCATTTGCTAGGTATTTGTATTAACAATAGTAGTTTATCACATAAATAATGTTGACATAATATAAAATAGATAGTAATTTGACAGCTTTCTTCTTCTATAGATTCCTTTATTACGTATTCTAAAGTACATATGTAATTGTTTCTCTCAATTCTATTTTAGTCAGTAGTAAATTATTTGGCACCCTATTCAATGCTTTTATTTTGCTATTTTTTTTATTAAATAGGGGCAAACGAGCTGAACTATCGCCTGATGGTAAGCGATCACCGCCGCCCATGGACACCCGCAACACCAGAGGCGTCAACAGTGCGTTGCCGACTTTTCAAGAAGAAGTACACTCTTTTCTTGAAGGTCGTATTGGTCTGGAAATAACTTAGGCGACAGTTTATTCCACAGTTTTGTTGTGCGAGCGCACGGTGTAAAAGCGCACAGTTGTGCACTGCCAGCCATCTAAGCGATGGGGATGAAATTGCTACCGCGTAGGACGATGGCGGAAACAGGCGGCAGGAATCCAAACAATTCCTCGGAGCACTCCCCAAAGTAGATGCGTTAGAAGATGCATAACGAAGAAACATCTCTAGGCAGCGCCAAAGAGTCCAGCCGACTTGAAAATTCCTGGCAGTCGAGAATTCGAGCCGCTCACCGTTGAATGCCGTCCTATGGGAGGAGCTTGTACTGGCAAACTTGAGCTATGGGGACAGTATTCCATATGAGGCCGAACCTGCGCCGTATAAAGCAGAAGGCGGTGGGCCGGAGTGTAAAACTATCTCGATCTGTTGAGCACGCCAAGCTTCTTGAGGCAAATTTGGCCTTATCCTCCAAATGGCCACGAAACTGGACTTCGCTTGAAAGCTAGTATATGCTAGAAAGCTAATGACCCAATCGCATAATTTTTCGGGAAGGAAGGGAGCTTCGAAAGAAGCGCTTTGAGCTAGATTTGATCGAAGGCTTTCGCAATTTCCAAACTAACTGCCAAGACTTCCCCCTTAGCCTCATTAGCCTGTGCCCAGCGATGTGTCAGGTATGCCAGAAGATCACCAGCTGATCGACCCTTACGGAAACCGTACTGCTGGTCACTAAGCAGATGATGATCCTCTAGTTACCGCAGGAGTTGATGGCTAATGATGGACTCCATTATTTTCGAGAAGAGGGAAGTTATGGCTATCGGCCTGTAGTTAGACAGATTTGAGCGATCGCCCTTTTTAGGGATCGAATGGACCAATGCTGCTTTCCATGATGTCGGGAGTAGGCCAGTAGAGTAGGAGAGCCGAAAAAGACGTTATAATAAACAATAATTAAGTACATACTAAGAATCGTCTCTAGCCTGTGAAAATCCTGTTTGTACAACACAAGAATCACAAGTTTTTTCCCTTTGTAATAAAACAAATACTTTTTTTACGGATAGGGGGCAAACGAGCAGACTTATCGCCTGATGGGAACCGATTACCGCCGCCCATGGACACCCTTTAGGAAATGGGGAAGGGGTTGGGGTATGGGCTTCTGGTATCCTCACTAACTCGGTGAAACACAGTGCAGGCGCTGTTACACACCGGTTTTTTGCGAGGCCGTGGTATCACTCCGGCTTGCCCATTCAGGCCGAAGCTTGGCTCTCGCACGGTACTCAGTACGATCCCACTTTGTAAATTTAATTAAACCAGCAATATAACATATTCTTTTCAGACATTCTCTCTAGCTGGTCTTGGAGCAGGTATCACAGAGGCCATTCTAGTGAACCCCTTTGAAGTGGTAAAAGTGACCTTACAATCGAACAAGGCCCTAGCGACAGAGATCCCAAGCACATGGTCAGTGACCAGACAGATTGTGAGAGAAAATGGCCTAGGTTTCAAGGGCCTCAATAAAGGTTTGACAGCAACAATAGCAAGAAATGGTGTTTTTAATATGGTGTATTTTGGATTTTACCATAGTGTTAAAGGGATTATACCTGAACGTGAGGTGAGTGAACTTTCAAATGCTTTACAGTGAGCGAGTTTATATCTCTGTATAAATTACGTCCTAAATTATATCTATACTAGCTGAGCCCCGCGGTAACACCGTGGGGCAAAGCTAGTCTAAAAAAGTAGCCTAAATTACTCCTTATATCATCAGCTATCTACCAGTGAAAGTCCCGTCAAAATCGGTCGAGCCGTTCCAAAGGTTAGCCGGCACAAACACAGACAAAAATTATAGAAAATACATATGCATTTAGTAAAAAGCGGATATTTTAATATTACAAACAGACACTGCAATTTTATTAAATTGTATAGATATAGATGTAAGTCGTCGCATGATTCCCATGACCCTCCTAGATCTCATTCTACCGGCAATAGTCAACATCTTAAGTTTTTCGCTGGACCCTGGAACCTTTCCCTCAATATGGTGTAAGGCCTACATCATTCCTCTACCTAAAAAGAGTAACCCTTCTCTCCCCGAACACTGCCGACCTATTTGTATACATCCGTTTCTTTGTAAAGTGCTAGAGGCCTGCGTACACAAGCAGCTCTCACACTTTGTGTATCAGCAGAATCTCCTTAGTCCTTTGCAATCTGGGTGCACCACCACCGCTTAAAGTAACGGGTGATATTAGAGAGGGCATGGAGAACACCAAAGTCACAGTACTGGCTTTGATCGACTTCTCGAATGCCTTTAATACCGTCTATCATGACGTTTTACTGGCCATCCTTTCCTTCCTTATGATCGCCTCAGAAGCTCTGAAATGGTTATCCTCATATCTGCAAGTTTGGGCTAGTGGTTAAGCGGTCGCCACACCGTTCCCTACTTCGCAAAGTGTTGAGGGTTCAAATCCTACATGGAATAACACTTTGTGTGATTCACAGGTTGTTCTACGTCAGGGTGTTCTTTGTGTCCGATTTGTGTATGTTTGTAAAGTCCCCCGCGACACAGGAATTATTACTAGCAAGGGAGTTGTCTTTTAAAAACAAATCTTCAGGGACGACAACGCTCGGAGTTGGACCTCTCCAAGTGTCGCCTGGGCTCTCATATGGCTCGAGCTAACCACCGCCTGGCGTAGAGCATATCGATCCCCCTCGCACACACAGACAGCCAACCTCACCCATAGACCTGCTTCTCTTCAGAGGCAGCGGTGTGGACACCGCTGGTAGCGGGCAAACTGCCCTGAACCGAAACAGCCTCCACTTGTCCATTACGAAACGATGTAAAGACAGATGCGAGATTCCTAGAAAATAAAAGATGAAAGCAATATTGTAAGGAATATAATCGGGCAAGGGAATAAAAAGGATGACGCTAAACAGTACATAACACACAATTGTGTACTGTTGGCTAAGATAGTTAAAGCTGTACGAGTATAAAAAGAAGTCATTATCATATTTTAGTACCTACTAGCTGACCATGAACCTCGTTTGCGTCTTCTATTGCCCGTAGTGTGAAAATTTTCCTCCGTTTTTGTAACATTATTCATTCGCTTCGCTTCTATTAGTTTTAGCGTGATGATATATAGCCTATAGCCTGCCTCGATAAATGGGCTATCTAACACTAAAAGAATTTTTCAAATCGGGACAGCGGTTACTGAGATTAGCGCGTTCAAACAAACTAACTCTTCAGCTTTATGATATTAGTATAGATCAGCAGCATTTCATATTATTTCTGCATTTTTATGTTTAACTAAAGTTATATGTACTAGATAAAAGAATATAGTGCAATGTCATTTACATGATTTAAATTCCCCTTTTAGCAAAAATATTTGCATACATAAACATGTTCATAACTGGATTGACACTGGCATTTCATACATACATACGTATATAATGTTACGCCTATATCTCAGACGAACAGGGCGAGACAATTGACTCCATTTACTGCGGTCCTAATACCGCTTTTGCTTCGTACACATTCATCATCAGTGCATGTATGCTCCTCGGTTCCTACATGCAAGCGTAGTTACATAAAACGGACCATGAAAGAAATATTTGACACCCTGTAACGAAAACATTGTTTTGTAAGGAAACTACAAGTGATATTTTATAATTATCAACGGCTCATTACGGTCCTACTGAACATACATACACTTAAATTATAAATGGTATTACCACAAATGGTACTTAAATGCTGTGTATCATATGAAGGTCGCACAGAATGTGAATAAACAGACAGTAAAAAAAAGAAATTAAAAAAGGTCGTTAGAAATAATAAAGCTAATAGGATCTTCCTGTGTTGCTATAAAAATCGAGCAGTCGCTGTGCTCGAACACATCGGTTTCGTGTAAGGCTGTTATATAAGAAAAATATTTGTTAACTACTGAATGGATTGTAACGAAACTTTACAATAATATAGCTTATACATCAGAATAACACATAAGTTACAATTTATAAAGATACTAGCTTAGCCTTGCGGCGCTGCTCGCGGTTATTATCGTACCGCGGGTAACACCGCGGGGTTCAGCTAGTGACATTTATATGTTCTAATGGTATTAAGTCGAGATCTAGTAGTTATTACAAAATTCATGAACCGTAAAATTAGACTTTAATAAGTTTATGAAAATTTCCAGTAACTGCATTGTTTTGGAGCACTTGAATTATACAAAAGTTGGAAAGATTACATAACAGCAAACACAAACATGTGATAAGCATTTATGTTTATTTTTACCAGATAATGTTTGACCTTATTTGAAGCAGGCAAGTGTCTTCGGATACAATTTGTGTTAAACATCTAAGTAGTTATGATAACGGAAGAACTCGATAATGTTAACTTATTTAATATCCTACATACATAAATTCACGTCTTTATGAAAGAAAGTATAGACTGAGGCGTATTAAAATGTCAAGCTTTTGCTGACTTTAGGAGTTATCAAGTCGGGATTCCAAGGTCTTACTTTTTAGGGTGCACCTGGTTCCCCGGAATTACCAAGAAAAACAAGTATAGGTACTTGTTGACCCTTCTTGGTAATGTGTGGTGTGGTGAGGGAGCGTTTAAGTATTACGTAATGCAACTTTTGAAGATTTTTGAACCCCCCCTCCCCCCTGTAACGCATCGAAACGTTTTTCTGTTCATCTTAACGCTACGTAACACTCAAGTGGACGTTGGACTGCACGGTTGGCCGAGTGGTTTCAGCGGTCGCCATGCCGCTTGCTACTGCGCCAACTGTCTTGGGTTCAAATCCCATGACGCGGTACAACACTTTGTGTGATCCACGAATTGTTGTCCCGAGTCTGGATGTTCTTTGTGTCCGTTTCATGTATGTTTGTAAAGTCCCCCACGACACAGGATGTTTATTCCTAATGTGGGAGTTGTCTTTTAAAAAAGAAAGAAAGAAAGTGTCATGTTTATATTTCATAAATTGTTGGCTTACAATACACACAATTGTTTTTTTCCTTAGTTTTTGCTAATAAACTCTTAAAATAACCGCCCCTGTAACGCAGCGTAACGTTTTACGAGAGCCCCCCTCCCCCTCAAATTGCGTTACGTAATACTTGAACGCTCCCTGATTAGGTGTGTGGGTTAACCTATACAAATAAATAAAATTGGAGTGTCTGTTTGTAATATTAAAATAATCGCTTTCTACTACATGCATATGAATGTATATACGGTACACATACCAAAATATATATTTTTAAAATTTTTGTCTGTCTGTCTGTCTGTTTGTTCCGGCTAATCTCTGGAACGGCTGGACCGATTTGGACGAGACTTTCACTGGTAGGTAGCTGATGGTACAAGGAGTAACTTAGGCTTACATTCTTTAGACTAGCTTCGCCCCGCGGCGTTACCCACGATACGACAATTACCGACCCCCCCCCCCCCGAATAAACGACCCAGGGAATAAACGACCGAACCCCGCGGATAACACCGCTAGTCTACAATGAAAATTGCATATGGAAGAAAAGTAAGTGGGATAGTTTCGTTGTGCCCATACACTGCCTCTAAATTTAGTCCCATTTCGTATTTATATGTAACTAGCGACCCGCCCCGGCTTCGCACGGGTGCAATGCTGATACTAAATTAAATACACTACAGAAAAACTATGAACGTTGTATATAAAAACATAGCGGCCCGCTCCGACTTTGCACGGTAATTTACGACATCACGTTAGAAACCTCTAAAATTAGCAATGTTGCCTTAGTATATGATGCATGTATTATACATATAAACCTTCCTCTTGAATCACTCTATCTATTGGAAAAAACCGCATCAAAATCCGTTGCGTAGTTTTAAAGATTTAAGCGCACATAGGGATATAGGGACAGAAAAGGCGACTTTGTTTTATACTATGTTAGTGACTTTCCATTTTAATAAATATCTTTATTAATGTTCTCCTTCTGTATATTGTATATTAACTGTAAGTTTTTTGGTAGCCAATAACAACGACAAACTAAGTAAAATCGACGTCAATGCGTCTGAAATGTAATAGGGCTTATTCAACATCGATTCATTTTCCACGTTAAGAAATGGAATACTTTTTTCAAACAGAGACTAAAGTTGAATATAACTAATTCATTAAAAAAGCTATTAAAAAATATATTATAACATTTACTTAAAGAATAACATCTTATTATTTAAGTAAATGTCTTGTTGTGAATCAACGTGGTAGCACTTGCTTCAAGCTCTGGATTATCTAGACATAGGAGAGGCTGGTAATCCGTCATACACGTTCTCCTAGTGCAGATACCAATCTCTCACACAGATTCCTCCACTCTTTTTCATAATACTGAATTTGTGATCTGATTTTGTTAACTATTCTGTGTGAGAGAGAATTAATAAACGATTTATTATTATTATTATTTAAGTCAGTGCGAGACTCGTAAGGTTCGGTAAACTATAAAAGCACACAATATAAATATATATTCTTTATTTTAGGAACCTTTCCTAGAATTCGCTCGTAAAGTGGCGATAGGTTTCACATCGGGAGTACTGGGATCCTGTGTCAATATACCATTTGATGTTGCCAAAAGTCGAATCCAGGGGCCTCAACCGACTCCTGGTATTGTGAAGTACAGGTCTACGACGGGAGCGATAGCTCTGGTCTATAGAGAAGAAGGGTAAGTTACCGATTCGGAGAGCACGTTAACCCATCGGTCCTGGTTGTCATGAACGTATATTGGCTATCGTTATTGGTTAGTGGGTATCAAATACACTGATAATTATTTTAACCTTCGATTTCAGTTCTTCCTCAAGGTTGAGAAGGTCCAGTTAAACTAGTACCTGACCCCAAATTATCTTGGGAATAATCAATTCTAGGAAGAACGTGATCTACACTAATATTATAAAGAGGAAAACTTTGTTTGTATGTTTGTTTGTAATGAATAGGCTCAAAAACTACTGGACCGATTTTAAAAATTCTTTCACCATTCGAAAGCTACATTATCCACGAGTAACATAGGCTATATTTTATTTTGGAAAAAAATAGGGTTCCGTAAGGTATTTGGGTTTTTCGGACACAAGGTGTAAAAATCAACCAGAAAAGTTACTTATTTTGCGAAAATTTTCATGCTACGGGCTATATAAGACGCAAACGAGGTTGCGTAGGTCAGCTATGAGATATAAAGTAAATAAAGGTCAATTTTGGGTTCCTTAAGATCGGTATCTGTGGTAATCTTAACATATACTTATATAGGATTTTTTACTGTGATGGCATATATGGTTAAATTGATGGAAGTGATACCACGATGTCATTGATGTCAAGCAATCCTTCATTTCTCGTTTTTTTCTCTTCTTAAAATACAACTCCTGCATTAGGAATATTCATCCTGTATCGCGGGGGATTTTACAAACATACACGAAACGGACACAGGGAACACCCAAACTTATAACAACAATTTGTGGATCACACAGTGTTGTCCCATGTAGCATTTGAACCCACAACACTTGGCGCAGTAGAAACCGGCGTAGTGATCGTTTAAACCACTTTTTTCACCCTACCAGGGTTTGCGTATGTGGTATGTCGGAATCGGACCGACCCCACACGGTGTGCCACTTGCGCCTGATAAGGAAGGGATCCGGGAACTGCTGTTATTTACACATCCTTACCCCACCGTTTAAACCACTAAGCCAAACGTGCAGTCACTTTTTGGCCTTATCGCGTATCTCTGGTTAGAAGGGAATCAATGCACTTGTGATTCAAAGCGCGGGTCTCCTTACCGTTAGGTGGGCTGTCTGTTTACCCCGTATATATGTGGATAAAAATATGGTTCCAAATGAATAGGATTATCTGCTAAAGTGAGGAATGACGACATAACACAACGCTATGTTTTGAAAGCTGTATTGTGAAAATCGAGAAAGAATGCTGTAAAGTTTTGAACTTGTTAAAGGAAATCTTTAAAATTGTACGAATTTTAGTTAGATATTGTTAAATATTTAGCAAAAAAGGTTTTTTTTCTCTTTATTTTAAGGGACTTTTACCCTATTAGGGTATACCAGCCCCATAAGGCCTTGAGTTAAACAAATCTCAATTTATCTATAATATTATAAAGAGGAAAACTTTGTTTGTATGTTTGTTTGTTTGTAATGAATAGGCTCAAAAACTACTGGACCGATTTTAAAAATTCTTTCACCATTCGAAAGCTACATTATCCACGAGTAACATAGGCTATATTTTATTTTGGAAAAAAATAGAGTTCCGTAAGATATTGGGGTTTTTCGGACACAAGGTGTAAAAAATCAACCAGAAAAGTTACTTATTTTGCGTACGCTGCATAAACTATAAAAGATAGAACCATAAAATGTTCTAATTAATCTTATAAATATCGACAAAAAAGTCCGCGACACACTATACGGGGGAAATTTTTTCGCTACGAGCAATAAAAGACGCAATAGAGGTTGCGTCGGTCAGCTAGTACATTATATGGTAGACTGTACAATTTAACAGCTTTTTTTGATGTCGGTATAGCCAAAACACTTTGAACTATACCGACATCCAAACGATTCAGATGTAACTGCTTCATTACTACAAAAAAGGATTATTAAGTAAGTATTTATTACATTGTAATCCGAAACGTCGAGTCTAAAGTTATCGCCTATTAAGATTACCTTTACTACTTATTCTACATCGATAGACATATACGTTTATGCAGATAAACTGTATGTAATTCATGCTGATCTTTTTTGTCGTCATACCAAAATGTGACATTGCTCGTCCCTCACAACACAGGGCAGATTTTCGGTACTAGCAAATTTAAACCAGTATTCTGTAAATATATTCAACTCTCATCTAAATATACATTTGCACTTTGTGGAAACTGTCTCACTCTCGAAACCTGGGCAGAAAGCCAACTACCTAAACTTATGATAAAATTGAGAACAAAGAAAAAATTGTATCTTTCTTAGCAGTTACAACTTACATTGAAATTTTTGTATTGCCTTACAGTAAAGCAAAGAGGAAAAAAATACATATAAACAGGATTTATTTTTGTACTTTCTTATAAAATTATTTTCTATAAAACCATATAAGATTATTTGAACTAGCAGTGGTCAAATGTTATAAACTCTTGCTGTAGCCTGATACCCATAACACAAGTTAGATCTTACCATTACCATTACCAACTGCCTCGGTGCCGCAATGGTAGTGAAGGCGACTGCTGTGCATGAGGTCTCGGGTTCAAATCCTGGGTCGAACCAAATGTTTGTATGATCTACAAATATTTGTCTCGGAGTTTGGGTGTTTTCTATGTATAATATGTATGTGTTTACAAAAGATAAAGTATATAAGTATTTATATCAGTTGTCTAGTACCCATAACACAAGCTCTGCTTAGCTTGGGACTAGATGGTGTTGTGTGTTAGATGTCCGGAATATTTATTTATTTATATTATATACGAAAACCTTCCTTAAGAATCACTCTATTTATTAATAAAAGCCGCATAATATCCATGCAGATTTTGTTGAGGTTATTGCGAACAGACGGACAGACGCGTCGGAGTTTGTTTTATAATATGTAGTAATTATGTATTCTCTTTCATTCCAGATTCCGTGCGTTATACAAAGGTCTTCTGCCAAAAGTACTGCGACTGGGACCCGGCGGCGCAATCATGCTGGTTGTATACGATTATGTATACAAATTCTTAGAAAATAAGTTTAACTAAATAAATATTCGGTAATGAATAAAGAAATCTGAAAATGCGAATTTTAAAATATCATCTGACTGAAAGTAATTTGCATTTGTTCATCCATGTTTATATTTAAAAAGTAAAAGAGAATTATTTATGGTATTAATTTACAATACTCTGTTGTGTTATTGTCGTTGCAAGATCTCATTGCAAAATCTTGAAAGAAAAGCTTTAGTATATTTTGTACACTACCTATATTTTATAAATATGTGCCTTATCTTTTTTACCATCAATTTTGCTAAATAATATTATAGAAGTATTTAAATACCTACTAAAGTAAACAGTTATTTATACCATTCTTATTTCAAATATCATTTTAATCCAACACAGGTCACAAAATTGCCAATTTTACTTTCAAATGTTTATAATTTTTATTGTTATTAAGCTGAAACTTTATAATCGACAAATCATTTTATTAGTAGCCGACTACTCAGTCTAAACTTATGTATTCTTTAGTGAAATTAGCAATCAATAAAAAAAGTAAATGAGTGTTAAACACTTTTTAAGACTTATCTAATACAAAGAAAACGGCTTTAAAATTGATGTGGTGATAAAATGGTGCCTAAAAAGATTATTAAAAATAATTTACATATATATTTAATTTGTTGTTCAAAATTAGTAATTAATATTATTAAAATTATTATACATGAGTTCAATAGGGTATATATTATTATATGTGCATATAGTCTTTTAAAATGTTGAAGAATTATAAAGATTTTAGAATTGTAATGTATAAATCGTCATAATGGAAGATAGAGGTAACGAAGACCTTACATGAGTGTTTCTACCTTTTCTGTAACTTGACTTGCATATGAAGGTACTGCTGTGTTCTTAAGGTTCATAGCGTGATGTTACATATCTTATAACTTATCGCCTCGGTAGCGCAGTGGTACTGTATGCGTGCAATACAAAATTTCGGCTACAATATGTAGTTATAAATTAAATGAAAATTATTTGAAATGTCTAGAAATTGATGAATATTTTTTGTTATTTTGAAGTGTGCGATTATTTTACGTTACTAATTTCTAAATCATTGTTACTCTATGCTTGCTACAGTAGCGCCACCTACACTTTTATGAAAATTAATCATAACTAAAACCGTTCTTACCTCTATCTTCTATACATTATTAGTCTTATCATTGAGTAAATAAAGTACATTTATGTTATCTTTATCCTAAACGTTGCATAGTTCACAAATAACTTGACTTTTTGTTTTAATTTTGACTTTAATAAAATGACACAAACAAAATCTCCAGTTGAATTACGTTAGATCATAAAATAGTGTGAAAAGGCATTTATTTAACGATAAACAAAAAAATACGTTTAACGTGACGTTTATTTTGTACATTTTGTTATCTAGCTCTATAAGGTGAAATGTTGTAACTGTTATGGAGTTGAAGAAATAAATGTTTTTCTGTGATTATATTTAATCGTTTTATTTACACTAAGACATGATAATGTAACGAAGGGTTAATTTGTGTTTTTTTTTATAGAATAGAGGACAAACGAGCAGACGCACCACCTGATGGTAAGCGATTACCGCCGCCCATGGACACCCGCAACACCAAAAGCGTCACAAGTGCGTTGCCGACCTTTGGGGGATGGGGAGAGGGAATGGGGGAAGGGGTTGGGGTATGGGCCCTTCGGTATCCTCACTCACTCGGTGAAACACAGCGCAAGCGCTATTTCACACCGGTTTTCTGTGAGACCGTGGTATCACTCCGGTCGAGTCAGCCCGTTCATGCCGAAGCGTGGCTCTTCCACGGAAAGAGCAATTTGAATCTTGAATCAAAAGAAAGTACAAATATAATTAAAAATATTAGTAGTAGCTAGTGAGTAGGTAATAACAATACAAATAAAATGTACTAGTAATTGGCAAGCTCAACATTTTAATTCACTTGACTCTTCCTTCTCCCGTTATCTTCTCAGTAGCTACCTATGTCAACTAATAAAACATTGACTTTTTCTTTTAATTTCAAACTCCTGGTCAAGTACCTAGTGGATAAAATAGGTATTTTATGAAGACTCACCCTCCTCAGTTCCTTTACGTTATCGAATCCGGCATGAGGCGATTCGCAGAAAAACTAGGGTCACTAACATTGCCCGGAGGATTGCCAAACTTATGTAAAACAAAAAGTTTTGGAGCGACGATCAGGTACCGAAAGAGCTGTGTGAGACGGCTTGGTGAAGGTCGCCGAAAGCTGACAATAAAAAAAATTGTTTGTTGTAGAGATCCTTGAAGAAGGTCTATGTCCAGCAGTAGACATTATCTTTTGCTGAGATGATGTCGATGATGATAAAAAGTTAGCTATAGAGGAGACACATCCTGCTCCTCACCCTTGGTTTTTAAATTTTATTTATTTGCTACCTACAGGAAAGTCTAACGAACATAACACTCAATAAAGATTTTACTAGTTGTAGTAATCTCCATGAAAAGTATAATCTTTCAGATATTCGTGGGGTGTCGGCCGATCACTTCTTGTAAAAGTATGTATAAACACTTAGAGGATCTTATCGACTGATTACCAATACAATACACCCTGAATAGACTAGACATGTATTGTTTTGACAAATTCGTGCATCTGTTCAAGGGCTTTAAAGGCAGTAGTGTAGGTACTTTATAAAAGTGGTTGGCATTACTATGCCAACAAGTATGCCAAAAAGTATCTCGTGGTTAATACACTGGGGACTTTCCCTTTTCAAAAAAAAATCGAAACACCATTTTCAAACTAAATGGTTCGGTTCCGTATAAAACAAGTGGTTCGAAATATGCGTGCATAAATTTATGTATGTTTTCACTAAAGCCTTAAAATACATCATGCAGTTATATTAATTAATAATGTATTATTTCAGTTTGATAGATTTATACAGCTTAGAGACATCAAGACTGTTTATGTAGGCACCATCAATTTGACAAACAGGTCACGTCTTCTATACTTTCTATTAAACATTCATGACCACCTTGCGATTATTCTTATCAAAACTACGCCTGACTAGATTATTTTTGTTAATTATCCAAATGTGCGTGATTACGGTTTTGTAAGCGTGATAACCGTAAACTTTTATTTGCAACACTAGCTTGCGCTACTGACAGTTATAGCTTTTTACAGTTAAATACAGTTTTAGCATAAAAAAAGAAGTACTTTTCTCACACACACTTCATATATACGTGTAAAAGAGACAACGAGCTATTATCATTTGATGCAAATTCAGTTTGTTTGTTGTAGAGAAATGAAATGACGCCTTACGCTGCGCTTGGTCATTTTGTGTATCTAGTTTGTTGACAGCAAAAGTTAACTTTATTGTTTACTATTTTATAGCCTACAACGTTTGTAGTTTATTTATATAACATATTTTATTAAATAATACCACTGCACTAATAGGGTAAGGATAAAAAATTTAACATCTTATGTATGAGGATTTGTGTTATGTTTAAGTTTTTTAATTCTTCGCTATTTCCTTTCCTGCGACTTGAAACTCGATAATCATTCTAGTCTCGTAGCTCGATTAATATGCAAATATTGACTATAGTAATAAAGTGTTGTTATGTCTTTCCAAAAATATGTTCCCAAAATTATACATATTATATATATGAATGTAAAACTAACATAATTTTTCCAGAAACGAATCATACTTATTTTAAACATTTTCAGGTCTACAAAAATGGATCAGATACAGCAATCATCTATACCACACTTGGTGCAGGTGTACCAACCTTCTGTGTCAAGTACAATTCATATTTCACACCCAACACTTCCAACGTCAGGAGGCAAGCTGACATACCAGCAGGCGATGTCCTCAGAGTCCCTTTCAATACCAGTCTCATCACACCATGTAGCTGAAATACAAACTCAGATACAAATATCCCAAAACCAAATTGTAATGTCCTGTCAGCAAGGATTGCAGAGTTTGCAACCGTTGCAGAGTCAATCTCACATTTTGCAGACTTCAGATATGACTCAGTCTCTGCAGGTTGCATAGCATATGTTAGTACCCCAGCACATGTTAGTGAATGGGGTACCACAATATTACAATCAATATAAGTATCAAAAAGAACATTATATAGGAAACCATAAGGAGAGTTTACTCGCTAAACTTGAGCCTGAGATGCAATTGGTGGAAAAAGATGTAATGTAAGTATGATGAACCTATTGGCTTTTTAACCAACTTCAAAAAAGAAGGATGTTCTCAATGTGATTTTTTTTTGTTAACAAACACCTTAAAACTTTCAACTGGGTGAACCGATTTTGATGATTCGTTTTTTATTTGAAAGCTGCTGCTTCCCGTGTGGTCCCATTTCAATTCGGTCCAGTTCTTGAAGTCGGTTTTTTTAAATAAAATTATATTATCATTCATACTTCTTTAATGAAAATATTCATAGCGACTGCTGCTAATAGTGTAGTAGTACTTCCATCGTATGAAACACTAAATGTGTCATCAAATTTGAAATTTGAAATTAATAATTTGCTTGGTTATTTAGTTTTTCTTACAAGTTATCATATTTACATGTGAAATCACATTTTAAGTAAACTATGTAAGCTTTTTGTATATTTTTTTTACCCAACTATAGCCAAAAATAAGGGTGATAATTTTAGCATTTTACGTTTCTATGTTCCTCTGTAAAGCCTATACACTTAGGGTTATAGTTTTTAAAGCTTCTTTGTTAACTACATAAGCTACACACTCATCATTTTATATATATAATTTCAGATGTGAAGTAGATGAAACATCTTCTGTTCCCAAGAAAAAGAGAGCTCGCAGTCAAACATCAAATCCTACATCTTGGGCATGCAATGTTCGCAAAGCAAAACATCAAAGAGGTGAGGCGTACATCAGTCGACGAGGCAAGTTCGTACCAGAAAGACAAATTAAAACGACAAAAGACTGCCTTAAGAGTTGCAAGTATAAATGCAGTGAAAAAGTCACAGATGAAGAAAGAGAAAATATATTCAAAGCATTCTATGCTCTAAATGTGAATGAAAAGAGATTCTTTTTGCTAAACACTACAGAACGAGTGTACATTAAACAGAACACATCCAATATACACAAACGGAAGTTCTCGTTTAAGTATTACTTCTTATTAAAGTCTGACAGACATACGGTTTGTAAGAAATTCTACTTGGGAACATTGGCTATATCTCAGAAGCCTGTCTATAATGTACATATGAGAAAAACCGATATGAATATTCCAAAGCCAGACGGAAGAGGTCATAATAAAGCTAGTAGTCATTCATTACCGTTAGAAGTAAAGGACAAAGTTAGAAAACATATTTGTTCATTTACAACGGTTGACACAAAGCCCATCATACAACATTCTAAGAAAAAACAATTTTTAGATCCAAATTTAAATATCAAACAAATGTATAACATGTATTTCAGTGAATGTGATAGAGATAATATGGTTCCAGTGAAAGAATCTATGTACAGAAAGATTTTGAAGATGGAATTCAATTTGAGTTTTAGGAAATTGAAGACAGATTCGCAGTTGTGTGGTCGATGTAAAGGTTCTGTTAAGAAGAAGTAAACTTTCTCAGAAAAGTATGGATGTGTACAAACACTCCAGAATTTTGTTGAAGACAACGTTTGGAGGGAAGCATGAGACAAACCCAATAGTGGAAGTTCTGTGAACGCTTTGACCGAAGCCATTGAATCAAAGACAGATGGTCAAACATCTATTCACTCTAGGTGTAACAGGTAGCCCTCTATGTAGGGCATGCATGGAGGACGAAGAAACAGCCGTCCATGTCATTATTTCATGTTCTGGGGTGGCAGAATACCGGGCGAGACACCTCGGACGAGGTCACTTTCAGAAGTCGTTGGCAACGTGAAGGGTCTGCTAGGCTTCTTGGGGGATCTCCCCACCACGCAAAATAGGCGCATTGAAGTCGTCAAGTTGCGGAAACGCAGCCCGCGAGTTTAAGTTCAAAATAGATAGTGAAAAAAAGGGTTGAAAAGCCATTGAATCGTCGAGATTCAACCGTGCTTAGTACTTGTAGCATCACACCTACAGGGCCGAGTGACACTGATGGTGGTGGTATTTACAACAGTCTCGTTTAGAGGTTACTAATTCGATCCCCGGGTCGACTTTTCCTAATTATAGAAATGTTTATTAATTAACCTCTGTGCCTCGGCAAGCTCCTAAAGTCATCGGTTTTACGCCTAATTTTTCCGTGTCGAAGCAGTCATATCGGAATATGAGAGTACAGACACTTGTACATTTTCTCCTGCTTAGTTGGCCAGCCTAGTTGAAATCATCTAGATGCACATCATCATATACAACAGTAGAAATAGAAAATTATTTATTACAAACTATCGAAATGTAAAATGTATGATATTATGCCAATCCTAGACAGAGTATTATTTTAATACTTAAAATTTTAAGTATAAGAACATCTTTCTAATATTGTTAAGTTTATTTTTGTAAGAAGAAAAATATATAATTACCAAAATATGTATTTTTATTTAATTTTCATTATTATTGCTATAATGTAGAGACTTAGACAAGTGCAGTGAAGGTACATATCCAATGACAGTACCATTTAAAATTAAAAGAAACACTGCTATAATGAAATCACACCACTGTGTGCATTAAAGTTTGTACTGTAAATGTCACTGTAGTGTCAATAAACATTTGAACAGAGATACATATACGGACACCAACATCAGGTATCACAATAGGCGGTCTTATCGCTCACGGCGATCTCTTCCAGACAACCTTTGTACGGATTAACATGTGTTCACAGAGAGACATAGACATCCATGCCCCTTTTAATAAATTTCGACGTTCTATAGCTGATAATATTAACAAAACTAACCAAAATTAAAATCCTTTCCTGTCTTACCTTTGTTATTTTCATTTTTTCATCTTTTATTTTAATTTTTCATATTTTATATTAATAAGAGTAATTTTAATTTAGAATTAAGTACTAAGCTCCTTTATTTTTTGTTTTTTGTACAAGTTACCTTACTCCTAACACTGTTTGTTAGGCGTATTTTATTTTATCTCATATGGTGAATGTTGTGTGTACCTGTAATAGGCATGCATACTAGAAAATAATATTGTATAATTTTTTTAAAAAGTGATTCGTATGTGTGCTGTTGGTGTACCTAAATAAATAAATATTATAAACAGATCCTCCGGGTAGTCGGCGGTGTACTTCAACAGATCTAAGTTATTATAATACACATAAAGCTACCTACTGACACTAACATATACTACATACATACTAACGTATATAAATCCATACACAAATATTACCAAAATTACCACACCTTGGAATCCATGACGTACCACAGATTTACCACAGTATTCCTGTACTGGAATACTTTACATGGTCAAGTAATAAATAGTGACATTTTTCTTAAAGGTATGCAAACATTTTGATTTTCTAATTGTCTCAGGTAGGTTATTCCACAATCTAACGGCTTGCCCGAGAGCGACTTATCAGTAAATTTTGTAGTATGCAGAGGCATCTTCAAGTTTAGATTGTCCGACGATCTCAGGAGCCTGCTATGTGAATTGTCAAGGAATTTAAAACGTTGTTTAAGATAGGACGGCGAATGTGGGAGGAACAGAGTACCTACTGTATAGAATGGAGAGAATATGAACATTCCGGCGAAGGCGTATAGGCGAATAGGAAGGCGTATTTACTATGTTTCATTTTTATTTTAAAATTTATTTATTTTAATTATACAAATCCCAAAGTAAACTAACATTTAAATAGCCGACGATTTAATTTAATGTCGTATTGTCATATCTACCATAAAAATTTAAGTAATTCTTACCCAGCTATCAATAAGAAAATTTAGAGAACGAACCTCTAAATACGAAATCTTATCTGGCATTTCTTGCCGATTTCAAAAAAGAAAGGTTCTTTGTTCCACTGTATGTATTTTTTCTTGTGTTATTTACTAGATGGCGCTAACTGATTTGTGTTTGCTACAAAGATTCGGACTTTTGATAATGAAACAGTGTGCATTATCGCATCGAAGTGAGAGTAGGTATGACAGAAAATGAGTGCATCATAAAACAAGAAAACATGGCGAATACTACCAAAGCACTAGGTAGGTACTCACATCTCAAAAGCAGAACTCTTCTAAACATTTTACTGCGGTAACGTACATAATGAAACAAGTTATTTTCACATAATATTATAATGTACAAAACCACAATCCTTATGTTTAATGCAAACAATGTGTATAAAGGAAATAATTTACAAAAACCTGAGAAGAAACAAAGAATAGAAGGTACATAACTTAAAAACAGTTTCTTTTTAATATAAAGGAATATTGTAGTGAGCAGACAGTTATGGTAATGGCAGATGAAGAATAATATGTCGGAGCCTCTCTAGACAAATAAATTACTATTACTGCAATAAAAAACAAACTTGTTGTTCAAAATCTTTGGGTGTTTCTTAAACTAGTTCCCGTGACTTGACGACGACACACGTGTTAACTACTGGCATAACCATTTAAAAAAATACATAAAATCCTTAAAACAATATTTAAAATCAATCAATGTGATTTGAAAACAGCTTATGAAAATATGAACATAATTAATGTACGGGAAAAAAAAGATTTTTTTACAAAATAACCGTTTTGGACCGTTACATCAATGGTCATTTGTTGCGTTAAATTATCATTAGTAATTGACAAACAAACTAATTTTATTGCATTGAACATTAAATATAAACAAATATATAATAGTTATTATTTATTTAGTACTTATTCACTATTGTTACCTATTATTTTTATTTTTGAGTGGCGTTTAAATAACCGTAAATATCGTAATTAACGACTTGTGAAATGATTCAAGTTATGACCAAAAAAAGTGAATCCCACCTCTATTTTAACTATCGACATGAAGAGATTTATTATTCTAAAATGAGGTGTTTTATTCTTAATACTAGTTAATTAATACGGGCAGGAATCATGATACAGGCAAATTCGTCCCCTTCTTCACTCTTCAGCTCCCATTTGACGTCGACCTTGACCTTAGGATACGACTTGAGTACAGGCATTGTTGTTTTGTAGTAAGCTTCCTTGCCCGCCTGAAAAATAAAAGTGTCGACTTGCAAATTATAATCCTTAACGATGAAAGGTGTCGGATAAATAATGATTTGCTATTTTTAGGGGTGGGTGAACTTTGTAAAGTTTATAATCTGAGTGATTCGCTGACTGAGCGAAAATTGATAGTCTATATTTACAAATGTTGGTATAGCAGGCTTTTAGACTTACGTGTCTAATTTATTATTGATCCTAACCATAGATTAGTGAAATGTCAATTAATAAAATTCATGTTAATGGTCGTGAGAAAATATATTTCCATATTTTTTGTGGATCACACAAAGTGTCGTCTTATATCTCTTAGTCTATATAGTCTTATAAACTGCCTCGTTGGTCTAGTGGTTAACGTAAGCGACTGCAAATCAAGAGGTCTCGGGTTCAATTCCCGGGTCGGACTGCTGTTGGGTTTTTCCTACAAGAAATTCCTAATAGCAGCCCGGAGTATGGAAGATGGCGGTGTTTCCTGCCCGTGCTTCGGAGAGCACGTTAAGCCGTCGGTCCCGGTTGTCATGAACATCTATGGCAATCGTCATTGGGAAGTCAGTGCCCTCAAATATACTGACAACTAGTTCAACCTTCGAATTCAGTTCGCCCTCAGGGTTGCGAAGGTCAGATGCCAGTCGCTCTGTGTAAAAACTGATATTCAGGTAAAACCGGTTGAACTGGTAGCCGACCCCAAATATTGGGAATAATAAAGGCTAGGAAGATGATGATGATGATGATGACACAAAGTGTCGTCTTATATGAAATTTTAACCCACGACACTTGGCCTAGTAGAAAACGGCGTAGCGACCGCTTTAACTAGTAGGCCCACTGCGTAGTCAAATTGACTTGACAGACAACTTTGACAAACAATAAATTGATTATCAAAAGACTTTAAAATATCCACTGTTAGACAAAGGAGTTTTTGACCTATTATACCACGAGTTGCTAAGACAGGCTGGTATATACTGTTTCGAGTTTTCCCTTTAATTGTAAAGCCGTTATCCTGCGTAGTTTGTTCTGCCTAAGACTAAATCGTAAGAGACATGCGTATTGCGTAATAGCTCTCAACATACGGCCAGTAAATATGTACCTAGTTACATATTACATGTTATTTCGGCGGACTTAATACCCAGGGCTTTCTCTTCCAATCAACCTTTGGGTGGTGTAGAAATCTTATAAAAAGTTCGTTAAAATTTAAAATAATCACAACATATTCAAACTTATACATAGGTACACCTATTAATAACAACATATCCATTAAACAACATTCATATAAATACAATATACATATATAAATAAATATATAGATTTACATATATTCTATATTTATACACTAAATAATGGAATAGTAAGGTAAGCTATTGATTAGAAAATTCTGCCCGTTCATTGGGAAGGAGCTCATGTACATTCTTTTTGAATGTATATCGGTTAGTGGACATCCTGATTTCGAGTGGGAGCGCATTCCAGAGTAGTATTGCATGAACAAAGAACGAACAGTTCACGAAGTCGGGAGTTTTTTTTTTTGTAGACAACTCCCACATTAGGAATAAACATCCTGTGTCGTGGAGGACTTTACAAACATACATGAAACGGACACAAAGAACATCCAGACTCGGGACAACAATTCGTGGATCACACAAAGTGTTGTAGGTACCGCGTGGGATTTGAACCCACGACACTTGGCGCAGTAGCAAGCGGTATGTCGACCGCTGACACCACTCGGCCAACTGTGCAGTCAGGAGATGAGAGAAGTAGATTATTAACTGAGTGAAGATTTCTGTCGTGATTAGAGTACAGATATCGGAAATACGGAACAAGGTAGGTAGGTAAGGATGGTGAGTTGAGAAATGAAAATAGGAAGGGAAGAGCTCATAGGCGAATAGGTAACCATTTCAACTGGCAACGCAAAGCCTGCCAAATTTATCAACGTATAGTTATTATAATGCGTCCAGTGACGAAGGTCATCGTTCATTAATCGGACCCGAACTCAACTCTCTTTGTTACAACTGTTACGATAAGTTATCATTATTTATGTTATTTAAATAAAATAGTAGTTTTAATAACAGTATTTATTAAACAATCACTTTTCACGAACTTTTGATTAATGTACAGTTAGTGTTAAAGGTATCCAGATTATATAATCAAAAGTATTTTATTTTATAGCGTTTGATATATCGTAGTTAACCTAGTCTTTTGTTTGGTAAGGGTGGAAAAACCCTTGGAATCTTCAGCTCCCGGGGGTGGCTGTGATGAAGGTGCCAGGTCTGTAGTGTGGTATTTTTACTAAAACCACCTTGACGGTGGCTTCACTACTCTGGGGAGAACTAGGATTTTGGTATACTCTAGGAAGGTCGCCTTCGGAAATCCCAGAAGACCATTGACTATCTTTCAAATAAGCAGTAATCATTTTCTACAATAACGGTATTTGCCCACTATCTAAAGGCCCGAGCGCATATAATCAAAGATCGTATTGCAGTTTCTGTATCCTGTGTGATACGAGCCCTATACCAAACATTTGATGAACGGCTTTAATGTAAAATTTTAGTGATTTGGTTCTGCTTGGTTTACTTTCTCAATCTCCTCTTACGTCTCCATTGAGGTGATGACATTCTGTATTCTTTACACGTAGAGTCTTTGTTTGTTTACCGTAAGTAAATAATAAGTATCTTTTATAGTTGCAGACGCATCGTGAATGAGATGACAACTGTGTATCATGTTCTATTATCATTTTGAACAGAGTAATTGTTATACTGCTCAGTTATTACACTTGCACGTGTAAAATTACCAACAAACATAGATTTGCTATAACAAACATAAGTTCTTCTTTAATTAGTTTAATAAACATAAGTGATTTTGTAATTTTAACACAATCTTCTGTTACTAATCGCAGGAACCATGTACCTTCTTCTGAAGTACAACAAACATAACTATATCTGTCCCCTTCAACCTCGTAGAAACTAACAATCGCCATGTCTTGACTGTGTGTGTAGGTTTATGTGGATCTATTTGTGTATATCTATATATTTTCTTAAACTCATATCTCTGATACATTTGCTATGTTGCTGCTTTTATACCTACATAAATGCATACATTAAATTAACAAAGTACCTACCTAATTACAAACTCGTCGTACTACCCGCGGTACGACAATAACCGCGGGCAACGCCGTGAACAAAGACGAAGCTAGTATCTTTATAAATTGTAGCCTATGTGTTATTCTGATGTATGAGCTATATTATTGTAAAGTTTAATCAAAATCCATTAAGTAGTTTTTGCGTGGAAGAGCAACAAGCATACTCACTTACACGCTCATAAACTTTGGCGTTTATAATAGTAGTAGGAAAAGTCTGAACAATTAACTCTATTCTGCGTGATACACGTTAACTTATAAACAAGTTCCCTGAAATATTCCTTACCGGTAGGGGGCAGACGAGGTTGTTGTCCTTGCAGGCGTCGGGCTGCGGCATCGGGAACGGTACAGGCAAGTTCATGATCACGCCGTGAACTATAGTCTGAAGGGTTTTCACTTCAACAGCTGGAATTTTAAATTAAACATTTGTAATTAGGTATTAGAATTGCCTATATGTTGATGTAGAAGAGTACGGAGTGTCACCACTCCTATTTGTCCAGAGGATGTCGAAAGAGAACATTAACAGAACAAACTGCAGAACGCTGGCCAGACGGGTTGCTAGAAGCAATTTTTTTTAGTTAAGCTTTCACGACTAAACCGCTGCATCGATTTCAATGAAATATGGCATGAAAATACTTTAATTCTTGAGGAAGAACATAGGCTATTCGAGCCGCGGCCAAATGCTTTAAAAGTTTCAATAAACCGAACAAAATAAGTTCTACCTTAAGATAATACTAGTTTGTATCGAGGTTTCAACCTGTCTAATATCTTTAAGCGAGTAATCCTTGTATATATGTATATAATCTGAATTTCGGAAACGGTTCAAACGGTTTCGGCGGCGATAAATCAATTTAGCTAGAATACATTTTTAGGGAATTTATCAAAAGAAAAAAATATCGAGCAAAGTTCAGTCATCCGAGTACTTGTTACCACATGGAAGTTGTTAGGTACCTATAGATACATTTTCTCTAGGAAACCATGAAACACAACCGTGGGAGAGCTACGCTCCGGCATGCATGGACCGGCTCGACCGAAGTGATACCACGGCCTCACAGAAAACCGGCGTGAAACAGCCTCTGCGCTGTTTCACCGAGTAAGTGAGGGTACCGGAGGCTCTACTCCAACCCCTTCCCCCATCCTCTACCTCATCTTCCAAAGGCCGGCAATGCACTTGTAACGCCTCTGATGTTGCGGGTGTACATGGACAGCGGTAATCGCTTACCATCAGGCGATACGTCTGCTCGTTTACATCCTTAAAAAAACCAGGTACTTGTTACCACATGGAAGTTGTTAAGTAGGTATAGGTACATTTTCTCTTTGGTATCAAATAAAACGTAAATAATACAATAACTAATTGAAAACAGGAAAACCGTTAATATACTCGTACCTACAATATACACACACATATTATTGAATATTATGAAAACTAATGTATGTAAGTCTATTCCTGTTCTGTTCAAATGGTGATTTAACGGCAATATCAGAAAATAGCAGGTCCTTTTAAAGTGAATTGTAAAGCATAAAACGTGTACAATTTTTTTTTTTTTAAAAAGTCAACTTTTTAATGAGATGGCAACCAGCCAGAACAGCTATTTTTGCCATTGTCATTTAAAATCTTCAATTCTAAAGTGTTCGAGAGTCTTCACGTCTTCGTCGTGATGAAATTAATGATAAATAATTTGGATGAGATGAAATGGGGACCGTCTTTCGAAAAAATAAAAAATGATCTACAAAAAATCAACTTCACGCCCTTCCCAATTTTAACTTCAGTTTTTGATTGATAGCTTTATGGTTTCCCAATTCTATTTTGTCGCAGGATATTAAAGATGTTTTCTTTTGGCTATGACTACCTTTGCTTTTCTTTAGGATTCATTTTTACTTAACTTTTAGTTGTCTTAAAATCTTAAAGAAAACTCAAAATATAAATAGTTTGTCAAAAAAGAAAACATTCCTCGTTACCAATTTATTTAGCTTGCACATTTTATTACACGTAGCTAAAAATATAAACCTTTTCTGGTTGTAATCTTGTTTTGCATACTAAACCATATATAAAAGAAGAAATTAACTTTGTTATCTATGCCTACGTGGGGCTCTGTTAAGCACTGTTATGTTATAATTATGTGTGTTTAAAACGAGTATGGAGTACTCATCTCGACTACTTTGTACTCGTGATTTTATCTAAGGAAACTGCCTATGTATAATATTTTGTCTTTAAATTATTTTCTTTTTAAATTAGCCTCAGAACGTATATGTTTTAGAGTTATCAAAATTTATAGTGAGCTAATAGAATTTACAAATTACTTATTATTTATCTCAAACACGGATGAACACTATTACACAGCCTTCATCCCGTTACCCCATCTGAGATTTGCTGTACGTACACTTTAACGTAGCCTAGAAAATAGGTAAGGAAAAAACTCCCTACCTAAATATTAACGTTCCGTCTCAAAAATATTAACTCCCAAAGAAGATTGGTATCAGGTTATTAAAGAAATCGTTGAGAATGAAAATGATCGTGAAACTATTAAACAGCAGTAGAAGTCCTTACATGGTGTGAAGTCGATGCTGATTGTGGCGTTGGTATTCCTCTTGAGCACGCATTCCTTTGCATCTTCTGCACACCCGCTGACGCCCACATTCTGTACTTTACCCATTTTGGATCCTGAAAGAAAATATTTTAACAATTTTTAATACATATTTGGTAGAAGTTCAGTATTTTATATGATGTGCCTAAAATCATCCTATTTTTTACATGTGGTTACCCCTCCTTGATCCATATTACAAAAGACTTTTTGGCAGGCTCCTGGGCACGCTGGGCATGCGTTTTATAGCTTTTTTTGTGAATTTTGTTTTAACGGTTTTAATTAGAGTTTATTTTTTGTGAATTTACAGGTAGTAGAACTACGCTGATTTTAGCACAATCGAGCTGGCTCGACTGGGGCGGTACTACCCTGGCAGAGAAGATTAACGTAAATTGACAGCGTTCATGCTGTCGTGTTTCGTTGGTGAGTGCGAGACCCGAGGCCCAATAATGCAGAAACATCACTAGGCCGCCGCCATAGTGTGGGTCACCGTGCTGCATTGTTGCATTGTCTGCACAAGCAATAAGTATGGTAACCACCAATCTTGAATTCTGCCATGCATAAAAAAAAAAATTGCTAGTCTTTCGTCGGAGGTCGTTAAATATTGAAGCTATTAATGGTGCCGGATAGGGACGTCGAAGGCCCGCCCGGGGGAACGGAAGGGGAAAGGATTACAAACTGAAATCCCACTGCGGCGTACAATGAGGACTACTGCAGGGCTGAGAGTCTGACAGTGAAGGCCGTGGAGATAGAATTTGTAATTCGCGCCTGGTGCGTTCGGGCTCGCCAAAAACTCATCTCAACAACTGGCTTTAAAGGCCAAGACTGGCTAGAACCCAGAGCCGTAAAACCTAATTTGAATAATAAATAAAACCATAATCGAGTTTGTCGTAATCAAATTGACTAAAACCGCTGTTTGGGCCATTCTTCGCTGCGCTGTCGATTTAAAAAACTACCACGATGGAAAGGCGCATAAATGCATTTATAACAGCTTTTTTAAAAGTCATAGTATCCTGTTCTAGACGGTCTAATTCAAAAATGATTGGTGCATTAGTGATGGTCCAAACACAAATGCTAAAGTACGTTGTATTTAGTAACGGATGTATGGATTGGATATATTACTTGATCACATTCATTGTGTGGTAGTTACGCCCCACGAACATCAAATTGGTAACAGTATGTAGATCATTGTTGTGAATCAATGGGAGAAAAGTAAATTAGGTATTTTTTATATTATAGAGGTCAAACGAACAGATAGGTCACCTGATTGTAAGTAACTAGGACTTATCTTAGCCGTCTGGCCTGCGTGGTACCTACAGTAAAACAAAACCACTCTTGTAAGGGGTCAACGTACAGCAGTGGATTATTATTTAATAGCTTTAGGTGATGGAGACGTGTGTTTTCAGCTTTTCATTTCAACCAGATTCCAGATTAGCTTCACTAATTTTGTAAAATGCTACGAAATAATTAGGCTTAATAGCGGTTTTCTATAAGGCATTAGTATTATCCAACTATTGGTGCAGCCAGTACCTTAAACCATAATATTATAATAAAAAATGAGAGGTGTAAAAATATCAATAGTGCAGAAACATTTCGAAGGGTCCGGTTGCATGGAATCCTTCTCGCAGATTATTTTCTAACTATTTTAGGCTATTTACGATAATCAAATGCACATGGTTTGTTCAGTACTGACACAATAATACCATGCGATAATGATGCGAAACCTCGAAAGATAGGCACCAGAAACGATAAAAATATTCTTCGTCTAGTTATATTACTTGACGAGTTCGCATCTATAGTGGGATGACTTAAAATTGAGCTCGATCAAAAGCTTTTTTAATCACAGTTTATTTTTATATTTCAAAGATTTTGGTTTGGTTAAAATTTAAATAACTAAATCATTGACATACCAAATGATTCTATGATTAGTACTACGTGTTAGCAGAAACCACAGAATTACAAAATAGGGTCATAACAATGACAATATTGTTTACATAGCCAGTTACATCAGTAAATTAATATTTAAGTGCTCACTGAGCCACTGTATCAAGCGCCATTAACTTGATTGTTGTTTATACGGCCGTCTCTGTTATTAAATAAACATTATACATATATGTACTAAAACTAATGATCGTAGCTATATTTATTTAGTTGCTGTATACATTAAAATTGCAAATTATGTGATTAATAATTGAGATCAGGCTAGTTGTCGAAAAATTAGTTCCCATTTTAGTATTTTGTATTTTGATGTAACTTTTGAAACAACTTCAAAAGATATTGGATGCGAGCTTTATATAAATATTATATTATGCAGTTTAGACCAATTATCAAGCTATGAATTTACCTCCAGAGATAAAGTTCATACTATAATTCGAAAGAGTTTAGAAATAAATAGAACCAATATATTCATTCCCCTAATTAAATAAGCTGTATGCAACGAGAGCAATTCAAGTAAAATGATGATTTAAAAAATAATATATAGGTCGGTACTTTAAAAATATAGCTACGTAAGTGACTAATATTAATTTTGTTGACTGTTCTTTTTTTAAATCAGTAGGTAACTCACGTAGCATATTTATTATTATTAAATAACTATCTCTCTTTTTAAATAATGTTATAAATATTTGTTTTCATAGTAATATTTGTATAATGGATGTGTCTTAAAGGTCGGTTTCCAACTAGTGTTTGATGACATTCTCGTTTCATTAAAGTCTAAACAAACTTTTAAACATTATGTAAAAGCTTCTGTCAAAGTAGGTATGTATGTTGTCATTAACTTTGTCTAGTGCTTCTATGAAAAGCGTAGGATTACTCAAAATTACTTTAAACAAGTTTAGTAACAACGTTACATCCCCCCCCTCCTTTTTATGGAAATACGAACAGACGTATCGCCTGATTGGAAGCGATTACCGCCACCCATGGACTCCCGCAACACCATAGGCGTCACAAGTGCGTTGCCGGCCTTTGGGGGATGGGAAGGGGATGGGGGAAGGGATGTGGGTATGGACCTCCGGTATCCTCACTCACTCGGTGAAACACAGCGCTATTTCACACCGGTTTTCTGTGAGGCCGTGGTATCACTCCGGTCGAGCCGGCCCATTCATGCCGAAGCGTGGCTCTCCCATGGTCACTTCCCTTCCCGATATTCCTGTCTGTAAGTTTTCTTTGATGAATTTCGTTCATTTGTTCTTAGGACGAATTAACCATTTTGTATTCGTGATCTCGACTTACAATAATAGTATTGAAATGTGAATACGGAATCGAACCTACAAGGTGGTCCGCCGACCTGGTAAAGATCGCAGAAAGCCGTTCTTATGGAGAGCCTTGGGGAGGCCTATGTTGAGCAGTGGACGTCTCTCGGCTGATATGATGATGAAGTAGTTTTTATTTGCTTTCATTAAAAATCATTTTTTAGCATTTCATATTCGTGTTTCATGAAACGGACTTAATTGTCATCAAAAAAAAATTGTTTTGCAGAATAGCTCGTGCAATACAAACGGCGATAAGGTCAATTAAGTAGACATTAAAAAAAACTTCATTATGTCAAAAATTATTGACCTGTCGCTGTCTAACACAAAAAATTAATAAAAGAGACATGTTTTTTTTTTAAATGTCTAAACTACTCACTTTTCTTAAAACTTTATTTTAAATTGTCGTAGATTAATATTCATACAGCCAAATCAACTTGAATGCAGACTAAATATAATCCTAACACCCTTACTTTCTTTTTCTTTCTAATATATCAGGGGCATACGAGCAGATGTATCGCCTGATGGTAAGCGTACAAGTGCGTTGCCGGCCTTTTAGGAAGGAGTACGCTCTATCTTTGGATCACGTCTATTGTTTGACAACTTTATTTATACTAACCAGTGAGTTTCTTTATCTTATTTAGAGTTGTTCGTCTAGTGTACAATGATAAACAATCTAATCGAGTATTTTATTTAGTCTACATTCAACGATAACTTTACGCTTCGTTTACCAGAATGTCCGTTTTGTATAACAAAGTTAAACTGCGCGTGTTTCTCGATGTCATAACACCGTTCGATTGCCTATCATTATTGCAATAGGTATAGTTTTAATAGAAGCAGTCAGTATTTAATGATACAAAAGAAACTTTTAATAAATAATCGCGTGGTAGAATTCACATCAATAGCCTATAGCGCACTGCTCGAATTAATCGTTATGCCTAATTTAAAAATGATTGGTGCATTAGTGGTGGCCAAAACATAAATTTTAAAGTATGTTGTATTTAGTAATGGATGTATGGATTGAATATATTAATCGATCACATTCATTGTGTGCTAGTCATGCCTGGGGTTGCCAGATAGAAACTTATTAAATTCGGGATAATTGTAAAAAAAGGACAACGGTGTCGGGTCGTGGCCATAGTAAAAGTATCTGATTTTTTTTTATTTTCAAAGGATTATCTTTCGGAACTACATAAAATAAACCAAATTGAGCACGTCTTTATAATGATTTGTTAAGCAATAATAGAAAATCAATACAAGGAATCTCAATTTTTCTTTTTCCTAAATTATTACTGAATTTACCCATTTTTTTAGTTTTTCTCAGTCAAAACTTTGCAAAATTGATAAAATTTTAGAGTAAGGCACGCCAAAATTGATAGGAGTCTGCAGTTTGGACTTGATTATCAAACAATAAATTCATGGACATTCGGTTTTGCTCTTTAGTCCATAAACTATTTAGTTGGCTAAATACTTTTTCGCAAAAGACATTACTTGTTAGACGAAAGAAAAGAATAAAACAAACTAATTTAACATAATCTATACTAATACTATAAAGCTGAAGAGTTTGTTTGAACGCGCTAATCTCAGGAATCGCTGGTCCGATTTGATGATAATGTTATAAAGCTGAAGAGTTTGTTTGTTTGTTTGAACGCGCTAATCTCAGGAACCGCTGTTTCGATTTGAAAAATTCACTCAGTGTTGGATAGTCCATTTATCGAGGAAGGCTATAGGATATATTTCATCACGCTAAGACCAATAGGAGCGTAGCCCCAATAAAGAAAGTTTTAAAAAACGGGGGAAAATTATTACGCTACGGGCAATAGTAGACGTAAACGAGGTTGCGAGGGTCAGCTAGTCAATAAATACATCGACATGTAGATACACACTTTTCATTTTGTTCTTCATACTTTAGAATTATTCTATTTATTTTTATAACTAACATTGCTTGTCAATACTACTTAAGTTCAAATTTCCGTGGGGATGGCGCCGTAAGCCAAAATACAGGTTTCTAGTTTGACAACGGATGTTGATGTGTAACTTAACCTATTTCTAAGTTGAACACATTGATTTCTTTTTGTTTTCGTGCATTAAATGTTATTATTATTAATATTATTAAACAGAGTTACATGTTCCTACCGACTGCACGGTTGGCCTAGTGGTTTAAACGTCCACTACTGCGCCAAGTGCCGTGGGTTCAAATCCCACGTGGGACATCACTTTGTGTGATCCACAAAGTGTTGTCCTGAGTCTGGGTGTTATTTGTGTCCGTTACATGTATGTTTGCAAAGTCCCCGCGACACAGGATGTATATTCCTTATGCGGGAGTTGTCTTTTTTAACAAAAACAAAAAAAAAACAAAAACATGATAAGGTGTTCTATTTAAAAACGTATTTACTTATAAATTTGAAATAAGTCATTAAATAAAGTATTTTGTATAATACAACGTACAAAACATGTTATAGTTACAGATAAGACGTCAATTTTAGTCAAACTTGGTCAACTGATAAGTATATGACTAATTCGATTAATATTTTAACAAAGCTGACCTCTGTCATATTTGGCGTGACTGTTACTAATGCGATAGTCCAGTGACGCACTGTATTTAGAGTTGGGGCAAAGATATTTTTCTGTCTGACGCTCAGCATGGTTTTTGGTCTGGTCGTTCAGTTAATTCAAATCTTTTGATCAATGTAGTCATTATTTCTAGGGGCATGGACTCTGGAAGGCAGGTTGACGTTGTCTACTTCGATTTTTATAAAGCCTTCGATCGTTTATACAATGATGTGCTTTTACGTAGTTGGGCCTTATTGGATTCTCATCGGGTTTTCTCACTTTCTTTGCCGACTATCTGCGTGATCGCAAACAATTCGTTAGACTTGGTTGCTTCGAGTCCAAGCGCTGTAGCAATACTCTAGTCTGGTGTGAGTCAGGGATCAGTATTGGGCCCACTCTTTGAAAAAGGTCATAAACCTTTCTCAGATACCTCTTTAAAAGGTTTCATTATTACTACACATATATGTATCCAACCACTTATGTATTAGAGGTTTTAGGGCTTAATTTTTGGAGGTAGGAGACGTCTTGATCAGCTTTTAGGTAGTTTGTAAAACCCTTCGTGAGGATCCACTGTCCCTTAACTATTATGCGCATCGTCAAAGCCGTTGACGCAAATTGTTCGCGCAGCCCGTATTTTACACAGTCGCTAGAGCAGTCTCTCCGTTGACATCGGTAAAAGCCTCCTGGCAAAACTAGATGCAAATGTCAAAAAGATATTGAAGTTATGGCTCGGAATTGCACACTCAGCTGACCCCTCAACTCTATTTAGGGATCAAAACAATTTTGGGATGAAGTTAAAGAAGCCATCGGAACTCTATAAACACCTCAGAGTTACCAAAATGCATGTCTTGGGACAATCCCAGGATGAAATAGTCTCATCACTCCCAAAAGATAAATATCTTACAGAGCTTGAGTCAAGACTTCAGTTCCATAAACAATTTATGGCTGGTGCACAGTTTAATAGAGTCGGGCTGGGTTTCGCAAAGAAGAAGGGAGACCGAGAAATAATAAAATCCTTTATACAACAAGATGAAAATGATATCTATAAAGTGCATGCAATGAATATAGAAATGCAAAGTGAGTGGTTAACTATAAGTGAGTTCTGCATCCCGTTAGCCCTGAAATGGCGCACCTTGCTATATGATTGGTCTCCTGCCCTGTTAAAATTCTATCTGAATGCCTTCCAAATGACCCTCCCAGACCAAAGTAACCTAGTGAGATGGGGGAAAGCATCTGAAAAATCTTGCCATACGTGTGGTGAGGCAGTAGGTACTGCTAGGCACTTACTGGTAGGTTGCAGGGTGCTGCTTGATAGGGGTTATTACTCACGCCGACATGATAGAGTACTAGAAATCATACGTGAAGCAGTAAGTCTTTCAGTAGCTAGAGCCCAAAAAGGATTGACTACAAATAAAGGAGAAATTAACTTTATAAAGGATGGCTCAACTACCAAATCTAAAAGAAAGCCTTTCTCAATCCTAGGTACTGCACCTGACTGGACTATTTTGATGGATACGTATGATAAGCACTATAAAATCCCAGAGGATGTTGGTGTTTCGTCATCCAGACCGGACATATTCCTTTTCTCTAGACAAATTAAACACATAATATTAGTAGAGCTTACTGTTCCGTGGGAAACTAATATTCCTAAAGACCATAGAATAAAATTAAATAAATATTACGATCTAACAACTGAACTTAACAAAAATGGCTATGTGGTTAATTTATACGCGGTAGAAGTAGGAGCGAGAGGTATACCAGCTAAATCTCTCTATAACCTTCTGAAAGACCTTGGCCTGTCGAGATCTGCAGTAAGTTCTATTTTAGAACGAGTATCCAAGGCTGCACTAACAGGTTCCTACCAAATTTGGCTAGATAGGGCGGGAAACTCGAGCAGTGAAGGTGAGCGTTGATGCGCATCTTAAAGGGGGCCTCCTTAAACCTACATCCAGGTCGTAAGTCCTGGGAACTGCTTTGGGTTTCTCCCTCTGCCACACGATGGACCCGGCACCCGCACGGTGAATCCATGGAGTGCTAAGAAGTTTGTCTCTCTGTCTCGAGGCGCTCAATACCCTCCTGATCAACAACCCTGAATGCGATTTATTTGTAGATGAATGGAGTGAAATTATGTCCATATTCTCAAATAATTCAAATATATTATTACAATATTAGTTATTAGTATTTTTTAAAAGTGCCTTAATGTTGTAATTAATTTTGTTGTATGTTATGTGTTTCTTTTATTATTATTTGTTTTAATTTTTCTTGTTTTTGATTTTGTTTATTGTTTTGTAATTCCAATGTTTCTACGCTTATTAATGTTATTGGTTTTAACGTTTTAATTAACTATAAAAAAATTGCTACAACACTATTTTAAATTTTTGAAAAGGGGCAACTTCTAGAATAAATATTGTATCGCGGGAGATTTCATAAACATACATGAAACGGATACAAAGAACACCCAGATTCAGTACAGTAAGTATGGATCACTTGAATATGATCACATTGGATCTTACCCAAAAATAGTAACTGTAATTTGCGATAGTGCCTCACTGCGAGGGTAGACATGGACAACAGCTCGCCAAAACACACTGTTCATCATATTCTCAAGTAATTCATATATATTATTTCAATAGACGGGTTACGGGCTGATTATGTTCGTTGAACTTTGAGTCATACTGATTGTATTATTATCGTATTATTTTAATAACTAATTAGATATTATATAAGACATGTACATATATATATTTATCTCACACGCGCTCTCTCTGAACTCGATCTATACTTAATTTGTAATATAAATTCGAAAGTAACTCTGTCTGTCTGTGATTTTTAATCTATACTAATAATAAAGCTGAAGAGTTTGATTGTTTGTTTAAACGCGCTAATCTCAGGAATAGCTGGTCCGATTTGAAAAATTCTTTCAGTATTAGATAGTCCATTTATCGAGGTAGGCTATAGGCTATATATCATCACGCTACTACTAATAGGAGTGGAGCACCAATGAAGAATGTTTCAAAAACAAGGGAAAATTTTCACGCTACGGGCAATAGAAGACGCAAACGAGGTTGCGTGGGTCAGCTAGTAAATAAATGTTTCAGACATCTAACACACGACGCCATCTAGTGCCAAGCTAAGCAGAGCTTGTGTTATGTATACTAAACAACTGATATAAATACATATACACTTATATATATGCAAACTCCGAAACAAATGTTTGCAGATTATACAAACATCTGCTCCGACCAGGGAATCGAATCCGAGACTTCAAACACAGCAGTCGCATACGCTAATACTGCGACACATATGTTATATCTCTAGAGAAGAAATCATAAAAATATCCTCAAAACTTAAATAATGATTAACCCTATAACCAAATCAAAATTCGACTTAATTAACAATGATAGGATTAATCCTGTAGTTAAACTATTGTTAGTCACCAAAAACATTGCTCCCAAGGTCCTATTTACCTTGTAAGGTAATAAAATCATTTGTCCCAAGTTGAGAGCTGACGCAGACTCCTCCAGATAAGTAATAAACACTTGAAATGTGAGTGAATTTAATTTAGTACAATTTGGCAAAGATAATGCGAGTGGGATGGTGTCAGAAGACGTGGATTATTGCAATCGATTTTTAACCTCATTTACAGAAATAGGCTAAACGTGTCTTTGTATTTCTACCTATGTCAATCTTCTAAAATAACAAGTAGAGAAAGAAAACTTGATCTAGTGTTTTTTATCCGACTACGGATAAAAAACACGAAGGAGTGTTATGTTTTTCGAGTGTATGTATCTATACTAATATTATAAAGCCGAAGAGTTTGTTTGTTTGTTCGTTTGAACGCGCTAATCTCAGGAACCGCTGAACCGATTTGAAAAAATATTTCAGTGTTGTATAGTCTTACAGACTAGTAGTTCCTGAGATTAACGCCTTCAAGCAAACACACTCTTCAGCTTCATTGTTAGTAATAGATAAATAGATGCATACCTATTATAGATATTACACCCAGACACAGAGTAATTACTGTGCTCATCACAAAATGGTTTGTCCTGGGCGGGAAACAAATGCGACCTCTATTTGAACAGTAACGATCACGAATCACAAGATCAACATGCAAGTGTAAGTGACTTAGTGACTACAGTTAAAGTAACTAAATCTAATAGAATCTGACATAAAGTGGCATTTAAAACCACAGGACGACCACTGACCCCGTCTGAGTCCGTTTATGGTTCGAGAGCTGGCACCAATTATTGGGTAGGTATTTGAGGCAAGCTGAAAACTTGTCAGATACCTCTCCTATTATATCCCAACTCGGGACTGCAGACCTGGCTGGTGAGTAGCGGGGCTAAATCAATCCCTACATTTAAATTTTTTTTTTTTTCTTCCTTAAAAATATATTTGAGGCACTACGCAATTTATATATGTTGCAGTGTAATACTTAATGAATACGAAAAAAATAAGCCAGATAATTTAATCGGGGTTTTAACATTGCCAGACGCGTGCAAAAATATTTTGCAAAAAATTATAAAAAAATGTTTTTGAGGCAGCTTGAAATTTTAATGGAGTGTTATTTATAACTAAAAAATAAGATTCCCAAAAAGACAGATCATTTCGGTGGGGCTTTCTACCTGCCAGGTGATCAAACAAATAACGAATTGGTTCGAGCCTGTAGTGCTATAGACAAGCTGTAGTGTGAGAGAGAGCGCATAGCGACAGCTGTCTTCGTTCTTGCTTGCCGCGTTACTATTGGCTCTGGCGGTGCCACGTGACTTACAATAACCCATGAGGTTTCTAGTTAATATTTTGGAGTAAAAAATATAAATTTTTCTGAATTTGTACTAAAAATATTTTGCATAAAAGGGATTGTATTGCTTTATGGACGTTAAAGGGACATATTTTTTGTGATTTCTTTTTAATTTTCAAAAATTAGTAGAAGAAAAAAAAAAAATTTTTTTAATGTGGGGTTTGATTTAGCCCCGCTACTCACCAGGCAGGTCTGCAGTCCCGAGTTGGGATATAATAGGAGAGGTATCTGACAAGTTTTCAGCTTGCCTCAAATACCTACCCAAAAATTGGTGCCAGCTCTCCTACTATTAGTCCTGTTTCCTAATACCATTTCTACCATCCATGAATCTAGTGCTCTCGTCCTATTCTTCTTTATTACGTCAATTAACTTCTTATATTATCTTATCTGGAAAACGGTTACATTACCAAGGAGGTTTAGGTTCAGGAGAGTCGGCTTATTAAAATACTGCCAAGAAAAAAAATGGAAAAAAGGGAATGTTTGCAGAAATTGACAAAACTATAACGTAAGGTGAATTGAAATTTTATCATCATACGTAAATAATGTTTGACCTAATTATCTTTTAAAAGTTTGGCAACAAAAAGGGGTAAGTCATCATTAATTTTGTTAATTTATATTAATAATATTTTGTATTGCGTATTGATACATTTAGAGTTCGCACAGAAATATGTAGTCCTTATCAAACAACACGCAATTTACTAATAATATATAACACAACTGCTGTCAAATAAAATTCTAATTTTAAAAATAAAATAATTACCACATTCCGTCCAAAATTTGGCGTTGACACTGGCCAGCAAAACTGTTAACGTTACGAAAACCAACATTTTTGAATAAAGAAAATAATGTGCCGTGTTTAAATTACGCGCGCTAACGTGATCTCGACTCGCGCGTTGGTGACGAACTGACCGAACGGATGAGCTGTTGTGTTGTGTCGACCTTTGTTGCTTTATAAAATGCGCCGGCGCCGGTCATAGAGCAAGTATGGTCAAGATAGCGATTGTTAGATTTTGAAGAAAAATAAACAATTTAATTCACAGTTAAATAAAATATTACGTTTGAAATTTTTGCAGTGTACAGAGAACTGTTAACTACTGAATGATTTAAAATCGAGTTTTGAGTTGTCAAAACAAAAGAAAAGAAAATTAATTACAAATTTAATTTTAGACGTTTACTATTAGTGTGATTGATCTACAGTTTACAAAAATACCTACAAAATAACTTAAGATATGGAGTGAAGTGGAATCAACCAAAACATGACGGGATGAAATCTTGATTTTCTTTTATGTAGGATAATATAAATAATAATTTTAAACTATAAAATCTACTAAAGTATTTTATATAATGTATGATAATCTCATTTTTTGGAACGAAGTTCCTTATCGAGCGTTGTGAAAGGGGGCTAGACGGAAAAAATTCATACGAAAAAGTTGTCACGACACTTTTTGCTATTTTAAATTATATTTGTTATTAGTTTATTTTTCATTGCTTGATTCACTATTTTTGTTATGGGAACGAAGTCTTAATATTTTTTTATTAAGAAAATATTGTTTTGTTATCATTTTTTAAGGAATTGGTGAAAAACATTTTTCAATTTTATATATAGCGCCATCTTTTGAATAGAAACTGAACTTACATTTACGTGTTATAGTTGTCGTTGCCAGTAGTTTAATATTAATAATATAGATATCACTGTAAATTAATGATTTTTAAAATTATGTATATCAAATATAAATACAAAATATATCAATAAATAAGTTTAGCAGTGAACTGCGATAGGCTGGTAACGACACTTTTTGCTACAGTAAGCTATTGTAAGCCGTGCGGCGTGCGCATGTTTCTCTGTCTCTCTCTATCTCTCTTATAGAAAGCAAGCCAGATATTTTCGTTTCGTCTTTCTATTTCGAATTTCGTTCCATCCGGGTGTCCCTTGACACCTCTCAAGTTTTTTTTATTAATTAATTTACTATTCATTAATCCTATCCTACCTAATTCTCCATACTACTACTCCATAATATTGTTGCGCCATAACCAGATGAATCTCGTGTCCACTAGAATAATCGAGAACTGTCGAGGACAACGCCATCTAGTGTCGGAAAGCGCGCAACTGTGTGCATTATGACGATTACTCGACGCTAGATGGCGCTACAAGCAGCTCTAGAGTAATCTATTTAGCCTAGAAACATCGATCGAATGTTTTCGTAGTTTCGAGTAATTTCCACGGCCATATAAAAGCGGAACGTGTTGGCCGTAGGGACAGTATTGTTTCACGATACAGCGGATAAACATCGAAGAGATCTTCTAGTGCGACTAACCAGTGATTTAGTGATTTCTTATTGTAAAAAGTGTTCTTAATAAATATTGTGTTATTTTTGGTAATTAATCGAGTACTTTAATTTATTTAATACCCAGCTCGTAACAATATAATTAATTCTGAAGTAATTCTGTCTGTCTCTCTGTTACGCTTTCCTAGCAATTTAAACAACTTCACCAGTTTCAATAAAATTTTGCATGGTATATCCTAATTGTTTTTTGAGAAAGGACATGCATAATAACTATAACGTGATAAGCAATATTTTGCAGGCAAACGTTTGTATGACTTTAGTTAAGAAAGCCTATCATCATCATCATCTTCCTAGCTTTTATTCAGAAAGACTATTTTTACTTTAATATTATCTAAATGCTATTTACTTATTAAGTTTTTAATGAATTTAGTTTAAAGTTGTCACAAAAATTAAAATGACACTTCGGCAATGAATGAAATGTCCAGTCTTCATAATCTATGTACATATTTAGTCTGTGTACGTGACCGGAAGAACATCGGGCCACTCATGCGCACGTTTCAGGAAAACTTGCGATATAATATATGTATACTATGCGATAGTGTGTGTGCGTGCTTGTATGTGTATTTGTGTTATAGTAAACAAATAATACGTTTATTTGCGTTATAGAAATTTGTCACTAATTATTTATATGCATAGGTAATCATAAGTTAGTTGTTCTTCTACATTCATTAGTTGTCATTTTTAATGTTTTCCTCAAAAGTCGGCAAACCCATCAAAACTCATGGCTTAGAAGTGTTCATGGGTAATTCGGTTTTAATTAAGAAAAATAACAAATATGTAGACAATGTAGGTGAGCTTAAACACTCACATAAATATTAATAATAATTTTATTTACACAAAAAATGCACTTATTCCACCTTGTTTACAGATAAAACGTACGTAACTAATTGTTACAATCGAATTGAAAAACAATCAACAGTCAGTCCATGTAAACAAAATATGTAAGATCTTGTTCTTGGCTCCCAAACTAGGTTTATCACCTGTGACTTGGAAGCCAAAATATTATTGATATTAATTCGAAACTAATATTGTCTGTCTGCTATTAATTCACGGCTAAACCGCTACATCGATTTTAATGAATTTGAGATACTTTTACCTTTGAAGAACGATGCAGGCAACTCTTTAGCGCGAAGCCGACATACACGGAGGAGCCGTGTTGAAAAGTTAGTCATAAGTAAATTGCATAGCCGTAGAACAAATGATTGAACTCATAATGCAATCTTATATTAAGATAAAAATAAAAGAGTAACTGTGTATGTAACATTTATTATCTGTGGTTATATCTCGGGCTTTATATCACTAACTAGCTGACCGACGCAACCTCGTTTGCGTCTTTTATTGCCTGTAGCGAAAAATTTTCCCCCGTAGGTATAGGGTTGATTTTTTACACCTTGTGTCCGAAAAACCCCAATATCTTACGGAACCCTATTTTTTTGCAAAATAAAATATAGCCTATGTTATTCGTGGATAATGTAGCCTTCGAATGGTGAAAGAATTTTTAAAATCGGTCCAGTAGTTTTAGAGCCTATTCATTACAAACAAACATACAAACAAAGTTTTCCTCTTTATAATATTAGTATAGATAGTACAGATATACTATCTGAATCTAAACTATTATCAAGACAACATCAAGTACCAGAATTAGTAGTGAATAGAATTCGTGTTTCCTTGAGTTTAGCGGATTTAGTTGCTACTTGATAACAATACTTCGGTCTTCCAGATTAAAATCGACCAATATTACTGATTCTAGGAACAATTTAATTATTTACATCTGTAGCATAGCATTTTTTTATTGCTTATAATTATCATGTCTGTAATTCATACGTTAAGCTCAGCTCACGGTTAGACGAAGGCTTTTCTGAATAACTTCCGAATATTTTCATTATCTTTCTTTTGAATATTTTCATATTCGTTCTTCTGAATATTTTATTATTTCTTCTGAATATGAAAATATTCAGACTACAGTGTATTTGTAAATACCTACCGTTGTAGTATGTTTATAATATTATTTATTCATCTTCTTGGATTGTGGTCTCAACTCCAGAAATTATCGGTCTTTCAGGTAGCAGTTCTGCGAGGTACCTACTTACTACTTAGGTTACTACTATCAAGCTCCAAAACTGCTGAATTGTCCCAGTAACCTGACACGATTCAGCAGATTTTTCTAACAGTTTAAATTGACTGATTAACGTGTTTGACTTTGTTTGGTCCCAGGTAACATATGATGAAGAAGAATCTTTTAATTCATCATTATGTTGGCACGTTGAAGTGAAAAATGTGTTATTTAATCCCATAAATACTACTGATTAAAGTTTTTTTGTTGATGAATTACATAATTTGAGGTTTATTCTTTCGTTGTTTTTTTTCTTTTAATGTTTATTTAACATACCTGCCAAAGAAACTGTACTCTGTGTGGTGGAAAGCACGAGCAGAATACAAGAGTGGTGGTCACCGTACTCATTGTAAATGCAGGAAATGCAACAATGCAGCATGTGTTTGTTCCTAATTAATCTTTCCTTTCTGCCCAATTATCACATATTACCGACACTTAAGACAAACCTAATACTGAGAAGAGTAAGTCTGATTAATAATGTGCAAGGATAAAAGCATGTGAAATTTATTGGACCTGAGATAACACACGTGTGTTGGCACGCGGTCGTAAGGTCTCTTTGGAACGAGTGATGAGTTACAGCGAGGTTAGATAAAGATAAGTGTACAAGTTTTTATTAACCGACTTTAAAAAAAGGTGGAGGTTCTCAATTCGACTGTTTTTATTTTTTTATGTTATTTACTGTGGGGGAACGGGTATCATGTTCCACCAACACAAAGGGAGGACCAGGCGAGGTGATCATGCCTGGCGGGCTACTGCCCAACAGTTGATGTTGGGATGTTGTACATATTATAATCGGCGCGAGAACTATTTATTGCGCGATTCAGGATTTGCAGTTACTCCGTGTAGTGCGTTACTTCGTAGTTCAGTGTATCTTCGGTAGATGGCGGCGGTTAATTGTTTTAATTTATTATAAGTCTAGAAAATAGTAGTTATTTTTTCTCTTTAGTGGTTACTAATCCTGCTGAACTGCTGAACCAGGAGTCATGGATGCAAATCTCACCTTAGGACTAATAATTGTCTGACTAACATGATGCCTCTTAACTTAAGAAGCTTATAAGCAGAATCCAAGAGTGGTGGTCACCATGCTCGTTGGGAAAGCAGACAATGCAGCATGGTGACCCATGGCCTAGTGATGCTTCTGCATCAATGGGCCTCCGGTCTCGCACTCACTGACAAAACACGACAGCATGAACGCTGTCATTTTACGTTGGTCTTCTGTGCGAGGGAAGTATCGCCCTGGTCGAGACGCCTCGTTCGTCTTGAAAGCAGCATAGCTCTACTACCTTGAAAAAATATTTGATTTTACTAACATAGATGTAAGTTAAATTGGTAGGTACTTGTTAAGAAAAGCGTAAATATGATCTGTTTGACCTATTAAGATTTATTAGTAGGGTTCGAATATAAAACCGCCACTGTAAACTGATCTAGCTAGTACTAACATATAGCAGTCTGGCTTGGCCTCCTTTATTAAAACATAATCAAAACATCTTATACTACCAGAAGCAATCAAACAACAGCGCGATTCAGCCAAACTGTACAACGCCATCTGTCGAGGCTATTTTGGTCGCGAACAGTACTTATACAATGAGTTTTATTACTGGAATAAATCAATGATTCTTATATTAAAGTACGTTTATCAGCAGTTGGGTTATCATAATACAGGTTTTTGCCTAGTTTTAGATCAAACGGCCAGGTGTGAGATGTGTCAAGTTTTTATTATCAATGTTATCTTATCAACAAAAATTGACAACCGTATAACTATTCCACAACTCGAAATCAGATTATGAACATAAATTCAGTACATATAAATATACACAAGCCGCATATGTTCTAACGAGGCAAGAAGACGATGTCTCGAAAGACTTATGGTGAAGGGTAGGATAGGGAGGAAAGACCCAGAGACCGTAGCCCATTGCACTGAACCGACCAAGTCAAGGCAATACGATCCATGCTGCCCAACACACTGCTCAAGATAGGAACAGGTGGCGAGCTATCACTCGCAGAATGGCTCTTTCACTCACGATCCTCAGAATTGAGGATAACTTAATAATAATCATTTATTCAGACATAACGACAAAAGGAGGTATGACGTAACGACATACTCATAGTCCACGGGCCCAATGGTCCATGGTCCAATGATAAAAGTTGGGGGTCTCGTCAAAACGAAGCTGTGTATAAACTTTCAGCCTGTTATTAATCACTGAAATCCCTTGTACGTGGGCCCGTGGACTATCAAGGTAACTGTTAAGTTTTGCTAACTAATGTTTTCTAAATTTTCGTGACAAACTTCTGTCAAATCAAAAAGGGCCTTGAGTATTGATGAAGGGTCACCGACTCGATGATTTATATTACATGAAAAGAGGCGTAGTTTTTCAAGAAGTGTCGCCGACTCCATGTCGAGGCTGTATATTTCTTGTGTGCCAGTCAAGCTTGCAACGGCAACCGTTCTCTTCTATTCTTCTCTTCCTTACAGGCAATAACCCTTAATGGAATGGAATACCGTGAATGATGGAAATTCACGATTGCCGAGAACCCACCCGCAAATCTTATTTAGGTCTGAATGCACCTCTGACGCGTACATGTAGAGAATTTAACAGCATCTGTTCACTAAGAGATAGACATCCATGTATCTTTAGATAAATTTAAACGCTCTATAGCTGAGAATACTATTAAAACTGACCAAATTTAATATATATATTTTTTTAATTTTTTCATCTTTTATTTCTTTTTTATTGTATTATATTAATAACAGTATTGTAATTTATAATAAGTATTATTAAATTTTAATCCTTTAGTATTGTTGGATTTTGTAACTATTACCTTACTCCTAACACTGTTTTGTTAGGTGTATCTTATCTGAGCTTCTCATACCGGCTGACGCAGGTGATTACCGGAAAAGGATGTTTCGGAGTTCACCTGTGAGGCGTGATCTCGTGGCGGCCATCGGGGTGGGGGTTCTCTTGCTCGGTAATATGATTGCGGCCATGTTGCGGAGCGATAGCATGTGGAACTCTGCCGTCTCTTTCTGCGAGCAAGTTATGCTTGCGAAGGAGATGGCGGAGCGGGACCGGGAGAGGTTTACAAGTCTCCCTGTCCTGTCCGGAAACGGGCCAGGTACCGCAGACGACTCAGGCGGTGTAGATCGCAAAACGATCTCCGTCCTCCCTTATATAGTATGTAGAATAGGAATATTAGGGTACCTACACAGGAGGGGCCACCTACAAACAATGGGTGGCCCGAGGTACGTCGGGGATCCAGGGATTTCCTACCGAGGGTGCACTTGGTACCCCGGCTTCAAGTACCCGAGACGGTGTGCGATGTTTAGTCGGTTTGGGTCCGACATAACCACAAGTGGTATAGGAGGGGATTTCCGCACAAAAAACGTGTATCTTATCTCATATGGTGAATATTGTATGCACCTGTAATGGGCATGCATACTAGATATTTTTTTTGTATAATATTTTTAAAAGTATGTTGTATGTGTGCTGTTGGTATACCATATAAATAAATCTAGGTAATAATCTGGCAATCTGCTGCACAGGTCTTTCATATAGAAATGTGAGATCGTATTCTGTAAGTAGATACCTTCTGAATGACGAAAATAAATAAATACTCGATTAAAAATCATGTAGATTATCTTAAGTCTTTTATATTTCTAAAATCCTTAAGTTAGATTGTGAGCTTTTCAAAAACTAAAAATAGTTACACCGATTGAGCTAAAATTTTTACTAGATACAAAACGTACTTCAAAGAATAATTTTATCTAGTCACGTTAGTTTTTTTGTTCTTTATTTCTCATCAATGCAAACAAACGTACAGCGAAGTATGGCAGGGACAACGCATGTGTAGCTTTTATTTATTTTACCACTAAGTTCTACTTATTTCAGTGAATATTTTATTTGTGGTTTGATTTGTTTAAAAACCTTCGTGGCACAATGAGCCTCAAGGTAATAATTGCAAAAATATATCAAAATACGTCTGCTATGTTGGCAAACTTTAGCTTAACTTTCCGTTTGTTATTGAACGAGAAGTACAACTGTGTTGTACAAACTAAAACTCTTAAAGTTAAATTAGTTAAAAAAAGAAATTATTTATAAAGTTCGACGAATGGTCAGAAACGTGATCAACAATATTACGGAGACTGGCAAAATATACAAAAAGTATATTTAATTACTTAATGGTAATACCGTGCCTTGCCACGCTTCGCTCTAGCACATTCCAGTTGAATTAATGAAAAATAAGTAACAAAAAAGATGAAAACAAACATAGAAATGCTTAATCCATTGTGTCAATGGTCGAGCTTAATACAGCGTCTATTATGAGTCACCATACTGCAATGTCCACGTCCGCATTTTATTTTTGAATAGGTGGCAATCGATCAGACGTATCGCCTGATGGTAAGCGATTAACGTCGCCCATGGACACCCGCAACACCAGAGGCGACACAAGTGCGTTGCCTGCCTTTGGGCGATGGGGACGGGGATAGGGGGAGGGAGGGAGTTGTTGGGGTATGGGCCTCCGGTATCCTCAGTCACTCGGTGAAACACAGCGCAAGCGCTGTTTCACACTGGTTTTCTGTGAGGTCGTGGTCTTTACTCCGGTCGAGCATTCATGCCGAAGCGTGGCTCTATGTATACAAAATTTAAGAGAATAAAGGAAATTTGATACGTTAGGGACCAGGTTCTCAGACCAAAGATAGTTGGAAAACAGGTAAATGGACCTAACCCCGTTAGGGTATGAAAGCTATAGTCTGCGCTTTCCAAATCGTTTAATCAATATTTACCGATTTATTTCCTGCCTCTCTTTTTTAAGTTTACTCTATTCCAAATTTTTTTTATGATACAGCATTTGAAAATACATACAACCCTGAATTTTCAACCCTCTACGATCAACCCCTATTTTTCCATCGCGATTTTTATTGACCCACCCTAAAATATATATTCCTTTTTATGGTAAAGCAACGTTTGTCGGGTCAGCTAGTTTACCTATAATCTATACAAATAAATAAAATTGGAGTGTCTGTTTGTAATATTAAAATAACCGCTTTCTACTACATGCACATGAATGGATATACGGTACACGTACCAAAATATATATTTTTAAAATTTTTGTCTGTCTGTCCGTCTGTCTGTTTGTTTCGGCTAATCTCAGGAACCACTGGTCCGATTTGAAAAATTCTTTCGGTGTTGGATAGTCCATTTATCGAGGAAGGCTATAGGCTATATATCATCACGCTACTACTAATAGGAGCGGAGCACCAATGAAGAATGTTTCAATAACGGGGGAAAATTTTCCCGCCATGGGCAATATAAGACGCAAACGAGGTTGCGTGGGTCAGCTAGTCTATACTAATAATAAAGCTGAAGAGTTAGTTTGTTTGTTTGTTTGAGCGCACTAATCTCCGGAACCGCTGGTCCGATTTGAAAAATTCTTCCAGTGTTGGATAGTCCATTTATCGAGGAAGTCTGTAGACTATATACCATCTTCTAATAGGAGCGGAGCACCAATGAAGAATATTTCAAAAACGGGGGAAAATTTTCACGGGCAATATAAGACGCAAACGAGGTTGCGTGGGTCAGCTAGTAGATAATAACATATGACTCAATGATAACAATTAAGTGTTTATCTGTCTGGTTGTTATTTAAGTAATACCGTGCAGGTGCATGTGATAAGACGGAACAAAATTTCAAATATTCCACGTATTGCTCATAGCTTGGGTCTATAAGGATTGTAGGAAGACAGCGTTTAGCCGTCATCCGGCGTCAAACTGACAATTGTCGTTCTTGAGAAACCCTCGAGTAATGCGCAACACGCTAATATGTCACCACGATTCCTGGGAAGACAGAGAAAAAACCCCTTTTAAATTAATAATAACCCTACATATGACTAAAGATAGTTGGAAAACAGGTAAATGGACCTAGCCCCGTTAAGGTATAAAAGTCATCAAGAAGACTAGTCTTTTTTTTTTTTTCTTATTGAGTAGTGGGCAAACGAGCTGACGCATCACCTGATGGTAAGCGATTACCGCCGCCCATGGACATCCGCAACACCAAAAGCGTCACAAGTGCGTTGCCAACCTTTGGCGAATGGGAAGAGGGAGAATGGGGGGAGGTGTTGGGGTATGGGCCTCCAATATTCTCACTCACTCGGTGAAACACAGCGCAAGCGTTATTTCACACCGGTTTTCTGAAAGGCCGTGGTATCACTCGGGTCAAGCCGGCCCATTCATGCCGAAGCGTGGTTCTTCCACGGAAGTCTACGCTTTCCAAATCATTCGTTTAATCAATATTTATCTATTTATTTCCTACCTCTTTATTTTAAGTTGACTCTATTCTAAATGTTTCTATTTCATAAATTTAATTCTCAAGACCCCCCACCTAGAGTTGGTGATAGTGACTGGTTATTTAAACACTCACACTATTGTAACACTTTATTTTCACTTATAAGAACACTTAATATGACAAAGGTTCGGGATACCTTTATAGATCGATGGCGAGACTAAAAACACCGACTTTTAATTTTGCCACTAGCGCTATCTTCGTATATGAATTTAACATTTAAACTTATATTAAACTACCTTCATTATGAATTAAACAGTGACACTCCGTATTCTTAATTCGTCACCGCGTGGACACTGTGTGTTCTTTAACAGTTTCCATTTATTTCAGTTCATTTTGACCAAGGATAAATCCCTCTTTTAAATATGTAAGTTATTACAATCTGTAAGAGATAACTGGAACTATTTTCTAATATGTGAACATAAATAGCCCATTTTAATGCGTATGATGCATTGTGTTCATATTTACGAGCTTGCTTTCAGATAAACCGCCCACACAACACTTACGGGTTGCTAAAGCAGGCGATCCCATTGTCAACTCCTTGTAAATGGGATAAAATTTCTTAGAATTAACACCTACATACTGTCTATTGTTGTTTTCACTATCAAAGACAAACCAAAACATACACCTACATACATAATAAATTGGTGTCAGTTTCATTAATAATGCTGTTGATTTATATCTACTTATCTGTAATTAACTATAGATTTTGATTTCACAAGTCTCGGATAGCGACATAACGTCAGATACACATAAATCGTACACAAAGCAACTTCGTCTGTCTGTTAATCATGTCCGCCTTCTGTTGGTATATGTGTGATGTTAAATAACCTTTTTTTTGTGCAGAAATCCCTTCGGATGCCACCGACTGGTAGCTATGTCGGAATCGAACCGACTAAAAACCGCACACCGTTTCGGGTACTAGAAGCCGGGGAACCAGGTGCACCTTTGAAAAGAAATTCCTGAAACCCCGACGTACCTCGGCACATCTACGGTTTGAAGATGACCCCCTCCTGTGTAAGAACCCTGTTGCTTCAATACTACGAGTATTTTATCAATATCTTTTTCCTTTTGGATCTACCCTATACAGCAAAACAAACATTTAAAGAAAACAATTGAAAATCAGTTACATAGTTTCGGAGTTCATCGTGAGCAACAGCGTGATACGAGAATTATGTACAAATAGATGTATAGGTATATATGTGTTTAGAAATACAAAAGTAGATATATTTATTAACAATCGAGAGACGACCGTGCGTCCGATGTATTAATTTATTATAAAAAACCGACATAAATCTTTAAACACTCACAATATAGACCAGAATAAAAGCACTAGAAACATGTTCCCTAAAGTATTAATAGTATTTATATAGCAACTCAATAAATATACTCTCCAACATTAGCAGTGGCCTTCAAAAAATAGGTTGTAACCACAGAACTGACTGCGCACGGAACAAAACTAGTTAAAACTTTATCAAAGGTCTTAGTTTCATGGAACCGAGTTGGAAAAAATATATCGCATGTATTACTACTTGTTCTGCAGGAAACAAATGCGTCATCAATAACCAATTTAAATTGACCTCCAATCAAATCCCAGAAGTAAATCTACTGGGAGATTCTTTTCCAGAAGTTATACCAATGTAACTCATTGTTGTTGGATTAATTTTAGCTCTTGGTTTGCCGTTATATTAAGGAAAATAAAAGAATGGAAACAAAGGATTTATGACAGTATGTGTGACTTGAAGCAGACCAAACTTGGAAAGAACCTTAAACCTGTCAAGGTCGTAGGTCATGGTGATATAACCAAAGTTTCGTAGTAAGTGAGTAGGAGTGGGTAGGGTTACCCACTTATTTGTGAGTTCGTGAACTGCATTATCTGTAGACATTTTTTTCCGGAAATCAAATTGTGATGATGATAGAAGGCTTTTCTTTTCTAAATAGTTCACGAGTCTATTGTTGTCACTTTTTTCTAGCTACGTGGCGTGGCTTTCCCACACCGTGGGAGAGCCACGCTACGGCATGAATGGGCCGGCTCGACCGGAGTGATACCACGGCCTCACAGAAAACCGGTGTGAAATAGCGCTTGCGCTGTGTTTCACCGAGTGAGTGAGGCCGGCAACGCTCTTGTGACGCCTCTGGTGTTGCGGGTGTCGCTTGCTATCAGGCGATACGTCTGCTCGTTTGCCCCTTATTCAATAAAAAAAAAATAATAAAAAATAAAGCTAGTATAGATTTCTATCGTTTTATGAAATAGTTGGAGATTCCGTCCAACCCAATCGCACAGTCGCTTTTAAATTTGTTTATCGTTTGGATAATTTCGTCAGGGAAAGTAGATGGAAGAACAAAAGACTGCGACTGGGCCAAAGCATACGAAGAGAAGGAGGGACAGGTGAATTAGAACTCAGCAATTTCTCTGCTAAATTTCTTCCCACATTTAGGAAGTGATGATTTATCGAGTTAGTCGATTCTTTACGATTATTGGTATTAATTAAAGATGATGCTTGGTTCTTTGTTTTATTTGTATAAGTATTTTTTTAATGACCTTCCAAAGCTTTTTAGTATCGTGTTTAGCATTATTGATTTTTTATACTTTCTCTTGGCATTTTTAACTATACAATTACAGACGATATCGTGTATATGTTAGTTTTATAGTTTCACAAAGTGAGTCACACACACAGTACTTTACTCGCTGCGTAAATAATGATTCATATCATGAACGACTAAACACACCTGCGCTTTTTTACGACACTCATTTATTAATCAGCAATAGCAATAGTAAATTGGATATCGTTAATCGTGATTTTAGACCGAATATGTATGTCACAGATACCTAGAACGCATTTGTTTAATCAAGCAATTTGGTAAGGGTTTTATAACTTACATAAACTTTGTGTGAAATTATTCGTCCCTATTTCTAAAGGGGAGGAGAGGTGAGGGGGGAGTTGAAGGGGGTCGTAAAGTCTATGGCAGTTAAACAATCATGGTAAAAGGTTATGTTATATAGGCAAAAGAGCCGATAGCTTGGGATTAAACACGCCCACACGTCTTCCACTGTAATTCCTTGACACCAGGATCAACAGCAGTGACCCACGAACACACCGAGTTATGACACTTGGGATATCTCAGAAAAAATTAAACTGTCTTAGAATCCGCAACGTAATTAATCAGAAGAAAACTTGAGGTGTTCGTTTACGTCTTCTGTGGGGGAACGGGTGTAATGTCCTTCCGACACAAAGGGAGGATCCTCCGACCAGGCTAGGTGATCATGCCTGGCGGGCTGATGCCGTCAGTTGCTTAAATAATTACTGTTTTACTTTGGTTTTTAACGTAAAAACGTTGGTAGCCATCTTGACTTCGAGTGAAAGCATTTCAATAAAGAAAGGACTGCACAAAAAAGGTTGAGCCGATAAACTCAGACGTATGAGATGGACAACGAAGGTGAAGGTTATTAGAGGACCGAAAGATTCTGTCATTATTGCTACATAAGAGTTGTAAGTAAGATTTCAAATAAATTGGCGAAGATGGGTTATTTATGATTGGATATAGGACAGTGAGCGTGCGTAGTTGACAGCGTTGTCGAATTGGTAACCAATTGAGCTGCTAACGAAAAGAGGATATATGATCGTATTTACGAAGATTATAAACGAATCAAATGCTGTTTTTAAGAAGACGGTCCTATTTACCGAGAAGATCTGAGAAGAATTTGCACAAGCATAGTCTTGGTTTTTATGGGTAGCAAGTTTCGCAAGTGTTTCAGAGTCCGAAGTGTTCTAGAAATACTCTGGCACTGTTGTGTTACCAGTTCAAACAAGTTTAGTGTGCAATCGATGTGTAAACCTAGAACTTTTACCGGTCTACAAATAGGTATATTAATAATATTTTAATATTGGTATGGATATTACTTAAACGACAATGATTCTTAAGTAAGCAATATAAACCTCTGATACATCTAATAATATAATTTTAAAGTCCATCACAGCAATCGTCAAAATAGAAATACGACTTTTTACTATTATAAAGTCGTATTTTTGAAGTGAAAACTTCTTTAGCGGCGCTGTGTACTTTTTTGGTTTGGGTAAAAATGTATAAACTCGCGTCAGGTCACGTGACCTGATCGAAAATTCGTAAGACGGATGGAGAGAGGACAGGCGGCGCAGGGCGCTTGCGCGAATGTTCGTGTGTATATGTAATATAAATTGTCATGTTTGTGTACGATAGCGCTATAAATGAATATTGTATTCCACCACATAAATAATAGTACTTTTATACTGATAATGAAAGCAATTCGTACAAAATTATTCTCTAACCATTCCAAAATATCAAAAATGCACAACGTTAATATTCAAGTTTTCACTTCTGCCGGCACTCCCGGAGTGCAACCCGTCGATTGTAATATTTCAACTCATTCGATGCAAAAAAACGTGATAAAATAATTTATTTTTATACGGATATAAAAGTTCTACGCTCCATTTTTTGTTGAAACAGGGTTAATTATAACAAAACACATTTTTTTCATCTAAAACCTAGTTCAGACTGTGTTACATTTACTACTGTGTAAAACTGTAAACTAACTGGCAAATTGTATTATAAGCATGGGATTTACGAGTAGCAATGTCACTGCTGACAGTCAGACTTCAGACAGTCTTTTTTTAAATATGAGTTTGTGAAAGTGTCTCAACTCTGCCTGATGGAAAGCATGAGCAGAATCCAAGAGTAGTGGTCACCATACTCATTGTGAATGCAGACAATGCAGCATGGTGACCCACACTATGACGGCTTATTGAGATGTATCATTAGACCTTCGATCTGGCATTCGCCAACGAAACACGACAGGTCATTTTAGGTTGGTCTTCTCTGACTGGGTACCGCCTCTGTCGAGCCGGCCTATTCCAGTGCGTAGTTCATCTACCTTCATGATAATGTTATTTTATTAGTAGGAGATATTTACAAAGAATGCTCTTTTATCGTATAAGGTGGTAAACGGGGAGAAGGTTACTTAATAATAGTATATAGATAGTATACAATAATATAAATCCAGTGTTACGCTAAAAAAAATAACTACGTGAGTGAATCTGTGGTCGAAAACTATTCATGTGAACTCGCCATCTTTCAAGCATTTCCAAATATGACAATATTCGAATATTCGAGAATAGTCTGACCTGAGCTTTTTTTTTTGAATGCAGAAATCCCAAGGATACCAATTGGTGGTTATGTCCGAGTCGAACCGACCAAAAACCGCACACCGTCGCGGGTACTAGAAGCCGGGGAACCAGGTGCACCCTCGGAATGAAATCCCTAGAACCCCGACGTACCTCAGACCATCCACTGCTTGTAGGTGGCCTACTCCTGTGTAGGAACCCTAACATTCCCACCCTATATTTAGATAAGGGCGCCAGCACTTCACGAGAGAGCTCGCGCCGCCTCCACGGCAGTCTGACCTGAGCCTAACACAGTATTTTCATGATGTAAAAGTATTTCTATTTCTTTTTTACTCTTGTTGATTTATAATTTGTTAAAACATATGACGTTAAAACGTAAAAGTGGTATAGTAAAAATAATGTTCTTTAAACTTGGAGCGTGTTACATTTGGCACCATGAACATATAATTGCCTCAGTGGCGTAGTGGTAGATTATGCGACTGCTAAGCTTGAGGTCTCGGGTTCGATTCCCGGGTCGAACCAAACGTTTGTATGATCTCCAGATATTTGTTTCGGAGTTTGGGTGCTTTCTATGTATAATATGTATGTATTTACAAAAAAAGTATATAAGTATTTATATCAGTTGTCTAGAACCCATAACACAAGCTCTGCTTAGCTTGGGACTAGATGGCGTTGTGTGTTAGATGTCCGGAATAATATGATTATGTCACCTAGCGAGATTGTAAACTGTTGAAAGATTGTCAACTGTCACATACTGAATGATTACTGACATAATCTAACGTAAAATAGTACGTTAAATTGTAAGCAGTATGTTACGATTCACAATCTGGTGACCGTTTACAATCTCGCGAAATACATGAGAAACTAACGGTTTTGACAATCTGACAATGAACATGCTTGTAAAGACACGCAGACGAATTTGCGTGGGTCAGTTAGTATGTAGAATGGAATACATGTCTTTAAACGATTACCGCCGCCCTTGGACCCACAACTCCAGAGGCGTCACAAGTGCGTTGCCGGCCTTTGGGGGAAGAGGAGAAGGATGGGGGAGGGGTTGGGGTATCCTCACTCACTCGGTGAAACACATTGTTCTACAACTATTTATAATCTTTCACGAAGGTTTGATTTCAAGAGTTTCAAATAATTTGGATAACTTAATATTAAGTCGTTAAAAATATTCTTCACATAGCATAAAATTAAGTATTTTCCGGTGTTTGTTCGCTTAAATCTTCTAAACTACTCTACAGATTTTAACATAGTTTTCAGCAATACATACAGTAAATCAAAGAGAACAGGTTTGTATGTGTAATACATGCATATTACAGTAGAGAAAATCCGAGAATTTCAAAGTCTTCCGTGCGTAGCTGGGTTGGGTCGCTAGTATCATAAATAAATGTTTAGGACATTTTACACACAATGCCATCTAGTCCCAAGCTAAGCAGAGCTTGTGTTATGGGTTCTAGACAACTGATATAAATACATATACACTTTTATTTCTAAATATATACATACTATACATATAAAACACCCATACTCCGAAACAAATATTTGCAGATCAAACATTTGATCCGACCCGGGAAACGAACCCGAGACCTCAAGCACAGCAGTCGCATACGCTACCACTGCGCCACCGAGGCAGTCAAATATGTATACGGTAAATTATTTAGAGATATTAGGTATAGCAGGTATTAATTATCTACCCATCATATATCTGCAATAATATTTAGAGATGAAAGTTTTATTTCCTCTGGTGGCGACGCGACGTAACGGAGTTTATGGCTAGAGTTAATTTAATTATCTACGTGAAAAATAATTGTTTAATACGATTGTTTAATTCAATTAAGGTAGCCCTAGATATAAAAATAAGAGATAATACATTTTTGTAGATTATATTAACTCACTTAACACACATATAATACAGGACCGTCTGATCCCAAACTAAGCTGTACCTGTACTGCACGGTCGGCCAAGTTTTTTTTTTATTGAGAAGGGCAAACTAGCAGGCGTATCACCTGATGGTGAGCGATTACCACCGCTCATAGACACCCGCAACACAATGGGCGTCACAAGTTTCAAAAAATTTTGGTAATAAACATCGCGACATGAACATTTTATATTTCATATCATATTTTTAGATATAAAGCCTCGTATTCATGGTAAACATTTGTTTAGCAACAATTGATCACCATTGTTGATGAGCAACGAGGATGTTAAATAAACCAATATAGGTTGTTCACACGTGGAGGATTGGAACATTGGGTTTCCACACGCCATTTACAAGCCGTAGGTGGCCCGAGGTACGTCGGGGTTTCAGGGTTTTCCTTTTTAGGTTGCGGCGACGGTGTGCGGTTTTAGTCGGTTTGAGTCTGACATGCTACCGGGAGGTGGTATCCGAGGAGATATCCGCACGGAAAAAAAAAGTTGTTCACCCGCCACTCGCCAGTCTGCGTTAGAATGATTTAATATCATAATAATTTAATCGCGTAAATTCTACCAACTCAAAATTCCCCAAAAAGTAAATTGTTAGTTTTGTACTTTTTGGGGAATTTTGTTGAGAACGATGGTCTGAATAGATAATTCCTGGAAGTTTAACGTTAAATTAGTCCTTTACACCCTTTAGAAGTAGGTGGACCTATACTTGCTACCTTACATATTTTTTATGCCATAGACTTGGCCAAAGAAAATATATTTACTACCGTAAATGTCGAAAATATATTTGACCTGGCGAAATCCACACACGCAAGTGCAATTGTTAAGTTAATTTTTTTTTTGCAAAATAACTAACAATTGATCAATTGTTAACTGTATTAAACAACGATTAACAACTAATCAACTGTTAGTCGTATCATTCACAATTAACAATTGATCAACTGTTAATAATCAATTGTTGATTCAACAAAAATTTGCCCAACACTGCCAGCAACTCAGCAACATGTTGATGCTTACCAGACCAGCTTACCATGAATACGAGGCTTAATTCAAATGTACAAATATCTTATGAGATAGCCTAGTGCCAGTATCCTAAGACAACAAGTGGCCGTTTTATAACAACGTAAGCGCGTTTTTAGCTTCGGTTTATTTTGGACCACCAGTGCACCATCATTTGAGAACAGAAAACGGGACAATGTGTGTACGACTTCTTGTGTTTAAAGGTATTAGTGATTGATTTGAGTATGTGAGATAGAAAGAGAGAGAGAGAGCAAATTATATATAGTGTCTTTTTAAGAAAATAGAAGTTAATCTAAACAATAAATAAAATTTAAGTGTCTGTTTGTAACTTCGAATTTAAAGCTGTTCACAAATTCCCGACTAGAAATTGAGTGTGGCATGCCAAAGAACCAGTTCAGGCCGAACTTGGCTTTGGCTTGGCTTTCCTAACTTAGGCCTGCCTAATTCGTAATTAATTAAATTCATATTCGGAAAGCAAAATGGTGGCATGCCGAAAAATTTCCGAATTCCGGTGTCATTAGGAAATTCTTCGGTACTGCCGAAGTTCAGTATACCGTAGTGTAATCGAAGCTGTACCAAAGTTTGACATGCTAAACCCGATCCTAACTAGGAAATGCTGTGAAATTGCCTTAATTTGGCATGCAGTACTAACTTGTGACCCCCTAAACAGAAAGCCAAGTTAGAAACAAACTCGCAACTGCGTTACTTTCGATATAACGGCGTAATTCGGCCCAAGTTCGTAATGAGGCATGCCAAGTTTGCGCCTAATCACAGCCGCACTAAAATTTCTGGTAGGGTTGTTTATGAAAGTGTACGGTACTTTAAAATACAGATTTGAAATCTGTCTGTTGGTTGCAAATATTTCTATCAAGTTTGTACATTTTTTTTAGTTAAACAACGACCACCATTTACCACATCCTTTTCTTATTTTGGTTTTCTTTCACTTTACTAACCAAAACAAACTATTAAACATAATTAACATTAATCTTTTCAATGTACGAGTATACATAAGAAAACATACCTTGACTGCCTCGGTGGCGCAGTGGTTGTGTATGCGACTGCTGTACTTAAGGTCTCGGGTTCGATTCCCGGGTCAGACCAATTGTTAGTACGATCTGTAAATATTTGTTTCGGAGTTTGGGTGTTTTCTAGTACCCATAACACAGCTTAGTCTTGTTGTTGGGGCTAGACGACGTTGTGTGTATTATTGAATTGTATCTCACTATTAGTTTCAATTATAATATATATAAATATACTTCCCAGAATGCATGTTGATGGAAGAACTGAAATGAGTAACCTTAGCTATAAATAAAGCGTTGTCTAAACAAGGAATTTATTTATAATTTTTATTAATATAGTTGTTTTTGTTACTTAAAGTAATTCGCTATGGGACTTTATAGGTTGTAAAATACTGATGATTATTTTCATGAGTTAAAGACGGTTTAAACGAATGTTTCGCATCGGAGCGGATTTTAATATTATTATAAAGTGTAGTTGAGCGCGCTGTCAGACTGCTATAGGCTGCTTGGTAATATATAGACTATTATTAGCGTGTACAGAATTTCATATCTTTTAAAAGTTGTAAAATGTATTTCGTTTCGACGAATATTCCAAGGACAGCATCCTTGATTGAAGAAATACCAGTTGCAATCAAAGCCATTTGGCCGCAACCCATAGTGGTATCAATAGTAATTCGTATTTTTTGTTTTATCACAATATAGTACTTAGACATTTTGTGATAATATTTTACATAATTAAATAACGAATTCATAAGTTTCTTAATTGTTATGATTAGGTAATTATTTTACGTTACTTTATGTTTTGCTTAGTTTTACTTTGTTACTGTTTCTGTTAGGTAATTTTATTAGAAGGTACAATTGTTTTTGTGAAAAATAATTTCCGTTGAAAGCTTGTTTATGTATTTGATGTGTATTCATTTTCTAAAATAATAGTTAACAGTATCTACATTTTAGTATAGCTAAAGTTCTAATTTTATTAAAAAAAACATTCCAATTACCTCGAAATTGATTATCCTTTATATTGAATAATTTGAGATCTTCAGAAACGTCAGAAGTGACCCCTGTTCCAAAGGTAAGTTATTTACGTTGGTTTGTCTCTTCAGGTCCAAGGTCCAACCATGAACTGAACTGTTTGAAGAATGTTTCAAAACCGGGGGAAAATTTTCAAGCTACGGGCAATAGAAGACGCCAAAGAGGTTGCGTGGGTCAGCTAGTAGATGGTATAAATAAGAATAGTAAATTTTGTAATGACTTTATTAAACTAAAATAAACATATTCCGAGGGTTTGATATCGTTGGATAAACATACTAATGTCAAAATATCTACACCGCTCTAAAGGAAAACTCCTTTTAATCGTTTTAAGTTTACAAGTTAAGATATAATCCCAGGGATTGTCAACACTAAAGTAAAGATGGCATTTGTAAAGCAATTGTAATACTTTAAGTCGAAAGATTATTAAATATATCCTCAGACACAGATAGGCGCCGAAGAGGCCAGAGCCTTTGTTAATATTGAACGCCACGAATTGCAGAAATGCCAGCTCTATTAAGGATTTAAGGTATTTTATTGTTGTATATATAATATACCTACTTGCTATAGATCAGAGGTGGTTATAATTATCAAACTGTGATGCACTTTGGCACAAATCTGTCGGCTTGGCCGAAGTACCGAGATACCATGGCCGCAATGGTGTGGTGTGTCTTTAAGCTAAGCTCAACAATCCTCCCCCCATATTATGTGTTTTCACAGGACGGACACGCACTTGGCAGAATTGAGTTGCAGGTGTTCAGAGTGGTTTGTTTTGCAATTTATATCACATAGCTGAAACGGTTAGAAATGAGAACTGTTTTGATCTGTGGCGACTTCCACATACAGCGCAACAGCGACACAGTATAGCGCCATCTACCGCAAACACACTGAACTACGCAGCAACGTACAACACGAATAAACTACCAATCCTAAATCGCGCAGTAGAAGTTCTCGCGCCGATTATCATATGTACAATATCCTAACATCAACTGTTGGGCAGTGGCCCGCCAGGCATGACCACCTCGCCTGGTCGGAGGATCCTCCCTTTGTGTTGGGAGAACATGATACCCGTACCCCCATAGATCTTACAGTCCTACACGAACTGCTGTGAGTTCGAATTCTTCATGGAACAACATTTTGTGTGATTCAGAAATTGTTGCTCTGATTGTGTTCCTTTCATATGTGTTTGTAAAGTCTCTCGCGACGCAGGTTATATTCCCAGTGCTGCATTTGTCTTATAAAAAGAAAAGCCAAAAGAGATATTATGGGCCATTAATTTAACTTCTTATTTGACAGTTCAATATACAGTATGTAGTCAATTAGTAATGATCTAACAAGTTGTTGAATCGATTCGAATTAACAATCGAATTTAGTAAACGGAAAAATTAAGCCAATTTTCATAGGCAGTATTAGGCACTGCCGTCTGTCTTTATGATTGGGACGGTTTTACCCAACAGTTGTTTTCATATTAGATGACATTGTGGAGGAACGGGTATCATGTCCCTCCAACAAAAAGGGAGGATCCTCCGACCAGGCGAGGTGATCATGCCTGGCGGGCTACTGCCCAACAGTTGATGTTGGGATGTTGTATATATGATAATCGGCGCAATAAGTATTTATTATGCGATTCAGGATTTGTAGTTACTCCGTGTAGTGCGTTACTTCGTAGTTCAGTGTATCTTCGGTAGATGGCGCTGTAGTAGGTTATTGTTGTGTTATATGTGGAAGTCGCCACAACGGTAAAAAGACAAACGATAATATAGGCATATATCGTGACATGACGTACTTACTTCTAACGCACGTATTACGTGTATTTTATTTGGGCACCCAAACAATATTGTTAGCTTACCAAGCATAATACAATAATCTTTCATTGCTGGTCACGAACAGCTGACCAAATACTTGAACAAATGACAATGTACTAGAAAAATTACATTCAAGAAATGAGATAAGAATACATGAAATAGACTTACATGCGTAACGTAACTGGGTCTAGGTACATGCATTAGTAATGTTTTTTTGTATTCAACAAGCCTAAGTAGGTACTAAGTACGTCATGCGGTCGTGGGGATTTCGAGAGAGCGATCTTGGTTTCAGAATTCACTTTGTAATTAAATAAATAATTTTAAATGTTAATATTATTATAGAAGTTGCACACTGTATATTAATATTCTTATATTACATACTTAAGTTAAATGTAGCATTTCAAATTCAACGACAAAGTGTCGTAAATATAAAATCCTTCAAATTGTTCTATACCGAACAATGTTTTCACACGGATTCTATTGTGTTTAGGCCCTTTACGATAAGATTTAAACAAATGTAGGTTGAAGAGATTATTGTCTTCGTGGTTGCAAAACTTGTCATACAATGATACAGAAAACCTACTTACTCCGGTGACACACACATAACATTTTTAATGAGATAGTAAGATATATTTCTGTGGCCATAGGTCAGAATATGATAATTGCAATTTCACTACTTTACAGGACAAGCAATTAAATTATTAAGAAATCTTGAAGGCACTATTTTAATATGAAACACTCGATATATGAAAAAAAAAGGAATGTAATATTATACCTATAATGTAGTTATCCTGATATGACCAAATGAAAGAGCATTTTTTGGCGATTATACCTATATTAATAAGTCATACTGAGCTAAAATGTACATATCATTGTCTGATCCATGACCACAGATTTAGTTATTTATTTAAGTGAACGGCTTAAGTAAATCTAGTCCATGGAGTCCCTACACTGACTTTATGTTATTATAAAGCATGTACGTCACAAGTTATGAGCCTAAATATTGTATGGAAGGACCCTTAATAAACCTCCGTGAACCACTATAGTGGATTAACTAAATTACCCAATAAATGAGGCGTAAAGAATACCGGAGTGGCTCACAAAGGGAATTACAGTGTATTTAATTAATGAACAAATTATATACCAGGATGTTTTGATGTATGGTGTTTGTAAACAGTCAGTGACAATTGTTTTTAAAATTTGTATAAAAAGCAAGCTCGAGTGTCAGTAGTAGCATAAATTATGTTTTTTCTAACCCCTACTACAGTAACAAGGAGCAATACGAACTTCAAACCTTCAAGAAAAGAGCGTACTATTTCCTAAAAGGCCGGCAATGCACTTTAAAAAAAACAACTTAAGATCTGCTGGTTCAAGTGTTTTTTCTCTTTGTAGTGCTGTAGTTTTGCGTTGTTTGCTCCCTTACACGCTTTTACAACACACACAACACACTTTATTCTTCACTAAATGAATAATATACGAAATGTCTCTTTTTAATACTTACCAGTCCAGTTACTTAACTAAAATTAACAACCACCGAAATTTTTGATCTCAAATATCAGCAAATGCAAAAGTTTATGTATTAACGTGATCGTCGTACATACGAGAACAGTACATAATTAAAAATCCTGGAATGCAAACGTTGTGAAATGTTAGACCCTTATAAATTGTTCGAATTAAAATTCACCCCTCACCATTGTTCTATCTGCTTTCGTCAATTTTTCATACTCAGATAATCGAGGTCAATCATAGAAGACAAAATGAGGAAAGCTTTCATAAATCAACTTTAGTTTTAACTGTTTAGTTTTAGAATGCAATATAGGTACGCTTGTAATTATTATTATTAAAGTATTAACCGTTATTAATCTATGTGATCTTTTATGATATAATGCTCTTAACTCTGACCCGTCTGTTCATTTGTCCTTCTATGCCATAGGATAAGTTAGTCGATAATGTTGTCTAGCCTCTATTATTCCCAAATTATTTTTTTTTTTTCACTTTTGCTACGGAGCGACTGGCATCGGACCTTCGCAACCCTGAAGGTGAACTGGCTTAACGTGTCTTACAAGGCACGGGCGAGAAACATCACCAAATTCCATACTCCAGACTGTTATTAAAAAAATCTTGTAAGAAAAACCCAACAACACTGTTGGCCCGATCCGGGTATCAAAACTGAGACCTCTTTTTCGGTAGTCGCATATGCTAAGCGCTATACCAACGATTGCGTAAGTTATTCTTTCATGTATTATCTTACGAACTAATTGCAAAGCTCGATCGCAATTTAAACTTTTGTGTTTGTTTGGTTTCTGATTTATTTGACGAGCGAAAGTTATGCAATGCAATTTCATGATGAAGTTTTATTTATGTGTTTATGACTTGCGACATTAAAATGTTATATTTCCTATGAACGACCACTACATCTATCTTGGCCATAAGATAGCTTTGGATCTGGAAGACCAGGTGGCCGAAGTGGAAAGAAGGATCGCACAAGCTTGGTCAGCTTTCGGAGCGAATAGCCAAATTTTTCGCTCTACGAGAATCGCGCAGCACCTGAAAACCAGGGTATTTAACTAATGTGTCCTGCCTGTGTTCACATATGGCATGGAAACTACGACTTTAACCGAAAAGTCTGCTGAGAAACTACGAGTAGCGCAGAGAGCAATGGAGAGGTCGATGCTGGCAGGACACATTGCTAGACTGGAGTACAGCCGGTGGGCTCGAAGAGTGCTTGAGTGGAGACCCCGAGCAAACACTCGAGGCAGGGGAAGACCGCCAAAAAGATGGGTCGACGATGTACGGGAACGAGCGGGAGTGAACTGGATGGCGATGGCACGGGAACGCGAAGAATGGAAATTGGGAGAGGAGGCCTACGTCCGAAGACGGACAAGCAAGAGCCTGTGATGATGATGATGATGATTTCCTATGATATTACTATACCTGTATTGCTAAAATATGTTTTAAGACTATTGTCTTCCTAGATTAAAGAGCTATCTAAAACTTTATGATATATCAATTCGTACTACCAAATTTAGCTTCATATTATTTAACGAAATAATTTCACTAATCAATACAAAAACGAACTAAACGTTAGTCTATAATTCCCTATGTTTATCCTGCTGTAGTTTTACATTTAAATACAAGAAAATTTTATTGCCATTTGATCTATCGACCGTATGAATATACGAGTAGATATATCGTTGGTTGATCAAAACGTTTCGCATTCATTCCTGGGTTAGGTCGAAAAGTGTTATTAACTTTTTCTAGTTAAAGAAATACTTAATAACAGCTCGTAGTTTAGAAGTTGGGGTGTTAACCCCGTGCTTCGAAGAACATGTAGTATTAAGTTGTTAAAAAAAAATAGTATAAATTAACGAGCGTATCTCGCCCACAAGCTGTGTAGCTTGGCGAGGAATTTGTTTATGTTTAATTATTTTATAATTTCGTGAATAAATGATGAAGTGAGAGAGAGGAAAGAGTACACCTGTATTTGCGCACACTCTTGTGTACTATAGTATTTAATAGTTGGCTGGTCTTCGTTAAAACATGGTGCCGTGGCCGAAATCGGCTAGGAGTATATTTTCGCTAGAAGAAATCTACTTCGACAGAACTTATGTGGTTTGCTAAATTAGAATCAAGAGCTGTTTAATACTTTATCATATTCTTCTTGCTTACCTAGGCCTTCGCTTGTCTTTACGTCAATTTTGTAGGCTTTTTAAAGTTTCAATAATTCTTACTTTTTTAAAAACAGTCATCAAAGTCTATGAAAGTTATAGGGTTTCTGAGAAGTACCACAAAAATTGAAATTAGTCCTTTTGTCACAACTCTCCTATCACCTAGGTAAGTTGTGACAGGTACCAAGGTAAGTTGTGACAATTGTGTACATACACTTAATTTTATAGATAAACGGACTTTTATATGAATTTTAAATAAAATACACGTTTTTAAACATAGAAGTAGGTACTTTAATTATCATTTGGTATAATTGTAGGAACTACAGTAACATGAAACATTAACATAACAGGTATTAAATCTTTTATTAGTAATTAATGTAACATTACGAGATCAGACGTTTCTAAATCAGTCGAAAATCTTAATCTAATCTGATAAACAATTATGACAAACATTTTGCAGCTCGCCTCCAGTGCAATCTTCGTGATACCAGCCTTTGCATTCGAGGCACTTCTCATTTGATTTGCTATTGGTATAAGGTTCAAGGCAGCACAAGCAAAAACAATCATTTTCTGTATCTTCTTCGACATCACTGGCACTTTTTTTGTTAGTCTTCTTCTTGGCATTCTTAGGTTTCTTCTTTTCTTCGCTTAAAACACGCTTTTTCACACTTTTTAGCTTTCTACTGGCTTCTATGTCTACTATTTCATCCTTGATAGGTGTGTCGGTAAGCATAGCAGATTTGATCTTGCGTCTATTAGGTTGGTTTTTTTTTCTAGGTGGGGCTTTTGGCGTTTGGGTTAGTGTCAATTAGCATACTTGCTGTAGACGTGGAGGAAACGAGTTCATTAGCGATATTGCTTGGCAAAGATGGATTGGTAGAAGATGTTGTGGCTTGATCTGTAGATTTAACTGAAGTAAGCGCTCTTGTCTCATTTTTAACTGGCTCGTTTTCAACAGGTCCGATTGAATTTGGTGTAAAAACTCGTTCTTCGTTATTTTCAACTGTAGTAAAAACAAAAAAATATAGCAATTTAGCATAGATACAACACCAAAACTCATGCCAAAATAATTTCAACCAACCAAATTTTAAGTTAACTTTATATGCCGTACAATTTTTATGTCAAATTTAGGTTGTAAGAATTTACTAGAATAAACGAACAACCATATAAACAGAAACAAGGGATTGCAAAAAGAATTTAAAATAAACTAACCAGAAAATAAGCTATAGTAGGAGAGTTGTGACACGATACACAACTCTCCTAGGTAGAAAAATCTCGACCCTAGTCAAAATAATAATGCGTAATTTCGAAACAAGCGAGCAAACACAGTAAGACAATGCCACGCTTTGAAACTTCAAAAACCACACAATATAAGAAAATATAGCATATCCACATGGAACTAATATGTCACCATATAAATATAATCAATTTTTTTACAAAAAACTTACTTTTGAGTTTTTTTTCCACGCAGACGTCGTACTCACGCTACCACTTGTCTTGCGCCTCTGACGCGTACTACATCAAATGGCGCGTTTCTAAAGAAACAATCGTGCGCTGTTACCAGCTTACTAACAGTCATAGGTTCCGAGAAATTGTCTTTGTCACAACTCTCCTCTGTCACAACCCTCCTCGGTCTCCCCTATACTCGTATTTAAATGACACTCACAAAAAATGTAGAACTCTATTGGTAATTTGTTTTTTATCGGTTAAGTAAGTCTCGTTAACCTTCTTTATCTTTACTAATGTGATAAACAGTAGAATAGTTTGTTTGTTTGATTGAACGCGCTAATCTCAGGAAGGTTTGTATAATACAGTTATCAAGGAAGGCTATAGGATATATATCATCCCGCTACGACCAAAAGGCTTTCTTTCTCGAACTCTGCTGAGTATCGATGAAGTATGTTGTAAAAGTTATTCCTTTTGAAAGCTTTCATTGCGTATCCTGTGTAAACGGTTTCACGAAAACAATGTATGAATTTTTTTTGTACTATTTCAAGTTCTAAAAAAAGTCTGCGACAACATAAGTCTATCTTTCAAGGTTAGCTCAACTTTTTTACCATCAATCTTTTTTTATGGTAAACAAATTCATTTCTGTTGTTTAACGTCACGCTACGAACACTAAAAGATACAGTCGGGGTTGCGTGGATCAGGACATCAGGTAGTAATATTATATCAGTATAGATACAAATAGAATCAGATTGCCCTGGCAATATAGTATTCAAACATAATGAACATCAGACGATGTGTAAGACATTCCGAGAAAGGCCCTTGACATCGTTGATTTTATTAAAATGTCTTCAAACTAGTTTTACGAAGAGTATTGACGTGGGTGCACGCTCGTTACCGTAATCTAGCTAGATTAAATAATCTGGTCTCGAAAGCCAATCATTCGCCGTCATTCAGCCGCCCATTAAGATGATTGGGACACAATAAGGATGTGTTTCGTGGACCACATTTTGGGAACTGATAACAATTGGAGTCAATTGGAATAGAGAGTTTTAATTCTTGCAATAATTTGTCTTTGAAAAGGTATAACTGCTTCAAACCTTCTAGAAAAGAGCGTACTACTTCCTAAAAGGCCGGCAACGCACTTATAACACTTCTATTGTTGCGGGTGTCCATGGGCGGCGGTAATCGCTTATTATCAGGCGATACGTCAGTTCGTTTGCCCGCTATATAATATTAAAAAAAGAAACAAATTATTTAAAAACAAGGTTGATTTAAGTAAAGCACTAATATTGAACACTATTTTCTCGCCTTACATCTTTCTCTGTACTTCTTATGTGTCCAAGTTACAAACATTTAGTTTATCACAAAACCTTTTTAATTGTATTAATTTTGAAACTGGTATGAACTTACAACAACAAAAATTTAATCTAACAATAGTGGAATCAGATATGTCAGACCACAAGCAAATATTCATTGAGATACAGAACTATAAACCGCAACTAATAAAATTAGTTTCCTACGAAGCCTTAAACTATGATAACTTATATAAAACCTTTAAAAAACTTAATGAAACGAGTGTAACTAATGATTATAATAAACTAGAAGAAACTCTGATGTTTAGTGTAAAAGAAAGTAAATTAAAGAAATACAGAAAATCTTATCCACCCAAGCAACAATGGATAAAACAAGATATTATAGATGCCATAGACAGAAAGAATACTTTATGGCGTAATTACAAAAGGAATCCCAGTGACAGAGTAGTGGAAGACAATTATTTCAGGGCAAGAAAAGCTGTATCACAAACTATTAATAAAACTAAATCACAATTTTATGCCAAAGCCTTCTCTGATTGTCACAATAAGCCCAAAAAGCTATGGTCATTAATAAACAGCCTCTGTCATAATAACAAAAGGGAAGTGCAAACAATCGCTTCATTAGAAACACCAACAGACACAACTAATGATCCACAAGCAATATGCGAACACTTTAATAACTTCTTTTCAGGCATAGGAGAAAGCCTTTCTGAAGCAATACCTATTGAATTTCATCTAAGCAATACATTCACTGATGGCAAATGTGCGACTAAATCGAACGTAACGAAGCTATCCGTACTTCAACCAACTACTGTAAACGAAGTTTGCCGAATCATTGATAATCTCAATTGTAACACGGCTGTGGGTATTGACGGCATCAGTACAAAAACAATTAAATGTGTAAAACATCTAATTATTGAAAACTTGACCAAATGTATAAACAAATGCTTCGAGCAAGGTACTTTTCCTAATAGTTTAAAATTGGCCAAAGTTACTCCAGTACACAAATCAGGTAGTAAATCGAATCCCAGTAACTATAGGCCGATATCGGTGCTACCTGTGATATCAAAAATATTTGAAAAGATTTTATACAACCGTCTTGAACAATTTTTAAAAGCAAATCAAATTCTATCAAACAACCAATATGGATTTAGAACAAAATCTAATACACTGTCTGCTACAATGGACTTAATAACTAAAATAAAACTTAACATAGACCAGAAACATATTGGGCTAGGCATTTTTATAGACCTGAAAAAAGCGTTTGATACTGTAAGTCATACAATCCTTCTGAAGAAGCTAACCGACATAGGTATAACCGGCTCTGCACATAGCATACTTAAATCTTACCTTTCAAATCGTAGCCAAATAGTTAAGGTGGGGAATCACGAAAGTCATCCCAAATCTATAGCGTACGGCGTTCCCCAAGGTTCAATATTAGGACCTTTGTTATTCCTTATATACATCAATAACATACACGATCTGAGCCTTACGGGTGACGTTACATTGTATGCTGATGATACCAGTCTATTCTACTTTGGTCACTCAATAGATACGATTATATCTAAAGCCCAAGATGATCTTAATTTACTCAACAAATGGTTTAAATATAACCTACTTACCATAAATATATCGAAAACAAAATACATGCTTTTCAAGGCTAAAAATAAGAAAATCTCTGACTATCCTTCTCTTAAAATAGACAACCAAAGTATTCATCGAACAGACAGCGAAAAATATCTTGGGCTACTTATTGACAGCAATCTTACATGGCAAAGTCACATAGAAAAACTTAAATCCAAATTATCATCTCTTACAGGAGTTTTGAGAGGTATCCAACGACTTCTTACCCGTAAAGTACGTTACCATATTTATAACTCTCTTGTAAAGCCCCATATTGATTACCTAATAGAGATTTGGGGCACTGCCTCTAAAAATAACCTAAACTCGTTGCAAAGAGCTCAAAATAAGTTAATCAAGGTTCTTTTTCATTTTGATTTTTTAACACCTACAAAAAAGGTATATAGAAATACAAAAATACTAAATTTAAATCAGACTTACGTGTATTATACCTGTTTATTTGTACATAAAGTATTGGCCGGGGATACACATACACAAATAAGTTTCACCAGAAAAAGAGACGTTCAAAAGATTCAACTAAGAAATGCTAGTAACATTGTTTTAAGACCACCTCGTACTAACTCCGGTAAAAAGAATCTCATGTATGAGGGCGCGAACTTATATAACATGCTTCCTAAAGATATAAAGGAGTTGCGATCCATCACTTCCTTTAAAAAAATGATTAAAGATCATGTCATCAAAAACTATAATTGATTGTTAGATCTTTTTTTTTTATATCCTAAGACCAATAAACGTTTTAACTTAATTATAAACCATTGTTTTGAATTATTAAACTATTAGTATCATACATAAAAAGGAAAAAAAAAAAAACAAACAAAAAGATATAAAAATTAATATTGTCGCTTCTAGTGAAGCGCACTAAAATCTTATAACTTTGTATTGTGATGTCCGTCAATGGTCGCAGTTGTGTCGGCGAGGGTAGTAATGAAAAATATATTATTTTGTTACCGCTTTTATGTACGCTCTCAAGCAAAATATGTTTGTGTATTAGTCATTAGTATGTTCTCATGTTAAGTGAATTGTATTATAATTCTTAATGAGAATAAATATTTAAACCAAAAAAAAAAAAAGTATTTCTTTCTTTGCTTTTTGTCTACTAAGTTACCAGAGTCCAAACCCATGATATTTTGAAGGAGACATAGGCGGTGGTAGATCCTAAACCTCATACTCTATATCATTAAAAGCTTTACCATTCATGATAGTATACCATCATCGGCATGAATGGGTCGGCTCGACCGGAGTGATACCACGGCCTCACAGAAAATCGGTGTGAAATAGCGTTTGCGCTGTGTTTCACCGAGTGAGTGAGGATATCGGAGGCCCATGCCCCAACCCCTCCCCCCATCCCCTTTCCCATCCCCCAAAGGTCGGCAACGCACTTGTGACGCCTTTGGTGTTGCGGGTGTCCATGTGCGGCGGTAATCGCTTACCATCAGGTGATATGTCTGCTCGTTTTCCCACTATTCAATAAAAAAAAAAAGAAAATCAATATTTATTGGAGAGTACACAATCTATTAAGATTAATACTTATGCACCTACTCACTCATGGTTCTTTTTAGCCATGGCTGGCCAGGACCATAGTCGTAGTGGTATTGTACTGCCCGTCCTTTACATTAGGTAGTTTTATGATTCCACTACTTTGCCATAACACAGTATATTACCGTGTGTTTGTTACGATATGTCTATTTCAGATTGTAGAGGGAAAATAAAACACGTTTTCAATATTATGTGTTCATTAATTTCATAAATAATACGATAATATTTATTTAAATACTTATAACTAAACATTATGACGCTATTCATCGTTATATTAATAAAACATACAGTTATTTCGTAAATTGAGTGAAGACATTAAGCGAAGATATTTACATTCAATATTTATCAAAATCTTTACACAAATAATTTGAAAGATGGAGCCAGCCACTATTATTTTATAATAGTAAGTTACCATAAAATAATTCATTAATTCAACAAACAAATCAATTATAATATTAAAAACAGTTTTTTTTCAGTTTTACAGATTAAGGTAATGTTTTTATAAAACATTTCATTTAGGTAAGTTATTTTAAATTTTCAAAACTATCACAAGAATAAAAATCTACTTTTTATTGTTTATATTTTATTTCAGGTTTAATGCTCATGTTGATCACAATGGTCGATCTTTCACAGCTGGTGACGTTATAATCAGCCATCTTGGTGCGCTTACCCCACATACTTACTCCATTTGCGATATCTACCAACTAAATTGTCAGTATTTAGTTTATAAAAAATAGTAATTAACTTTTTAAAGGAATCTCGTACCCAATTACAAAATTAGAAAACAAAATTGCAAGAACGGAGAAGTGAGCTTAACGAAAATAATTCTTCAGAATAAAATTTTCAAGGAAATACTGATAAACAAGTAATTCAGCACACACCCTATTCATGTTCACATATTGATAGCAACACATTTGATATTTTAATGGATGAATAGGTTTAAGTACAGAAAATAAGCTTGCTTTCCTGGTACACAAATAGGAATTTATTTTGTTTGATATAATTCCATGACGCCTTACTTTTGTAGTTTAAAAATAGGTCTGGCATATATTTCAAGTAAGTTTAATATATTAAGATTTGATATAAAAAGCGTAGGCAGTTGTATAGAAAAAATATTCTAAAATTATGTGTTTTAGTAGAGCAATATCCAAACAAAGTTCATTTTTATTGAATGCAAAAGGCATTTTTTAAAATTAATTATGTGGCCAGTAAAAAAAAACATAGTTGCCATTTTTTTTTCCCACCTACTTTTTTTTTCTTTTTATAAATAAATAAATAAATAATAAATAAATATTTCAGACAATTTATTAACACACAACGCCGTCTAGTCCCACGCTAGCAGAGCTTGTGTTATGGGTACTAGACAACTGATAGAAATAATTATATACTTTTTTTTTGTAAATACATACATATTATACATAGAAAACACCCAAACTTCAAAACAAATATTTGCAGATCATACAAACATTTGGTCCGACTCGGGAATCGAACCCGAGACCTCAAGCACAGCAGTTGCTTACGCTACCACTCGCGCCACCGAGGCAGTCTTGATAAGGATATAATAATTATGGGACTCTCACAATAATAAAATAAAGAAAGATTGTCATGTATGCGTTTATTTATATACTAACATCATTTTTAAGTTAAAATACTTAATTAATCATTGACAAATATGACTATAGTAAACTTATCAGCCTAATGATTCAATAAAGACACCAAATATGAACCAAGGAGACGGCAATCAGACATCAATGTTATTAGTTAATATTCTAATACATTATAGTCCTTATTCTTAAAAATACTATATTACCCACGATGTCTATCCGTACTCGATGACAAAAGAAATCGATGTAACGATGGTTATAAGTATGTATCTTACAAACGTCAATGGTACAGAACTTTGGTGTCTTATCGTATCAGAAGTTTCTTTGCCAGTGTCCATGTCTTGAATTGACTAGATTAGAGATCGAATTACATTTAATTATAACAATAAATATTAAACATTCACAGGTAGCAATACTCCTGCATCGCTAAAATGATCTCCGGTAACGATACTCCACTTAATTCTAAATAATTAGGATTCAAATCTGTAATACGTAATTGTTTTCGAGGGCGCGTGTTGGTGGCTTTGTGGGCGACGCGCGGGTGATAGTGTGCCTTAACGTGAGTGTCAGAGTGTGCGTCTGTGTGTGTGCGTGTGGGGCGTCTACCGGCCGAGTCCTGTCCACAGCAGAGCAGGGTCGTGGTGGTTGGCGCCAGGGTACCCACCGTCCGCCTCCACGAGAGATCTGCGGTTGTAAGATCTACGTACAACGATATTTTTTACTGTATTATTGTTATTTAGCTATATGTTTGACATACTTCTTAAGGAATGAATGGAAATAAATGCATTAATAAAAGGTGTGTTCAGATTTATAACTTGATTCTTAGATACTCTACTCTACTATTTATACTTTGTAGAATATATATATAGAAAATGAGGTAAAATTCGTGTACAGAGGTACAGAATAGTATACATCTGAACGCACTTTAAAATATATTTAATACTAGCTGAACCCCGCGGTGCTACCCGCGGTACGATGATAACTGCGGGCAACGCCGCGAGGCGAAGCTATATCTTTATAAATAGTAGCCTATGTGTTATTCTGATGTATAAGCTATATTGTGGTAAAGTTTCATTCAAATCCATTCAGTAGTTTTTACGTGAAAGAGTAACAAACATCCATACATACATACATCCATACTTACAAACTTTCGCCTTTATAATAGTAGTAGGATGTAACAAAATATTTTTCATTAAGGATACACGGTTTTAGGCTTGTGTGTAATTAGGGAAAACTTGACTAGACTTCTGCAAATCTATACATCCTTCCTTATCTTCATATATTTTAAATTTGAATGTAAGTTTGTTTGTTACGGTTCCTCAAGTCTGTTACGAGACCTCAAGAACAGCAGTCGCATACGCTACCACTGCGCCACAGAGGCAGTAAACGTATAAAAGTATTAAAACGTTAGTAAAAATATTGCGTTATATGTAACTAGCATGATACATGTTCAGTAACTGTGCAATAGTAGTTTCTGAATGTGAAATAGAAAAGATGATAAATAGTTGAATCAAAAAATAAATTAAGGTTCAAATAGTACAATTCCCACCTGATATTGCCAGCTGGTCGAAGAGGGCGGAGAGCATACAGCTTTCGTGGACCGCTGCCGCCGCCGACATTATCTACAATGGACAAAAACATTTTAAATACATTTAAATCGTAGAATAAAACGTACATTGCTATTTTTATGGAATAGGGTGCAAACGAGCAGAAGCGTGGCCTGGTGGTGAGCGATTACCGCCGCCCATGGACACCAGAGGCGCCACAACTGCGTTGCCGGCCTTTGGAGGATGGGGGATATCCTCACTCACTCAGTAAAACATAGCGCAGGCGCTGTTTCACACCGGTTTTCTATGAGGCCGTTGTACTACCCGGGTCGAGCCGGCTCATGCATGCCGAAGCCTCTCTCGTGCTTCATGTATATCTGTTCGATTTTATTAAAATACACTCCAGAAGTGATGCAGTTCGTCCGTAAGCATTTATTCTTTTACCTTTTTGGAACGAAGTTCCTTATGGCGCGTTGTGTAAGGGGGCTAGACGGAAAAATTGTCACGACACAATTTGTTGACACGACACAATTTGTTGTCACGACACAATTTGTTGTCACGACACGACGACGACACACACAGATATTTTCGTTTCGTCTTTCTATTTCGAACTTCGTTCCATCCGGGTGTCCCTTGACACCTCTCAAGTTTTTTTCGTATTTATTGGGGGTCCTCTATGCCTTGTAATTTCTCCTTTCTCGCTTCTTTAACCACATCATCTTTAACGCAGTCTCTTTTTTTTTTGATCGTCCTTTTTTTCTGTCAACCTACATACTTAAAAATACCTTCACTCATTTTGCTTGTTTCATTTTACTGATAAAAAACGAAACATGTTAACCAATTCTAATAGTCTTTAATTAATTAGCGAAAGGTGTGTGATGTTTCTTTGCAGAGTAAAATTTCTAACGAGGTCATCCAACATTCATTGTACACAGGTACTGAAATAGCAATGGACTAGCAAGTTATGTTGAAACTGTTGTGAAAAAAATGTCGTACTTATGCAGAGTATAAACCTCGAATCGAAAAAGGAATGTGTGAATCTACGCAAAACAATGGACTTTGTGGATAGATGTTTGTTGAAGATGATGCACCATATACCTACCACAGAAAGAATTAAGAGAGACACACTTCGTTATTACGAACTGCATTAGTAATAATAATAATATAGACTGTTAAATTATTTGACTAGTAACTAATTAGCTAGAGCTGAGTTTTACTTATGTATATTAGTGTTGATTCCCGTTCAATACCAAAACCGGCCAAGTGCGAGTAGGAGTCGCTCACGAAGGGTTCCGTTATCCATAGTCCACCATTATCTAACTAACTAACAAAAACGAGCAAAAAAATCACTTTTTTTGTAAAGGAAATTAAATTAAATATTTATTTTATTTTAATTTAATTTGAAAGTGAATATATATCTAAACATTCTGTGAATATTTCACATGTCTGTTTATCTGTTGCCGTTATCAATATCGAGCAAAACAAGTCAAAAATCACGTTTTCTTTTTTAGTATTTGTTGTTAAAGCAGCAACAGAAATACATTATTTCTGAAAATTTCAACTGTCTTACTACCACGGTTCATGAGATAAAGTCTGGTAACAGACGCCCGTACAGACAGACAGCGAAGTCGTAGTAATAGGGTTCCGACGTACGCATTGGGTATGGAACCCTAAAATTGATATTCCTAATTAACCTAAATTAACCTAATTATATAGAGTTATTCATATATATAGTCTTTTTTAGCCCACTGCTGGACATAGGCACCTCCTTAGAAGAAAGTTTTTAGCCTACTGTTACTACGAGTTGATATATAGTTTATTTCAACATTTCATTCCCTTTGCAGTGCACGGAGGGGATGAACGGGGTGGTGATATTCTGTATAGGTACGTTATAGGTATATAGATTTTTAAAATAAAATTACAATTATTTAATACAATTTATAAACTCGAAAATTCAGTATTATATGGGGATAAATCACGTTCCAACAGTCCTCATATCACTGTAGAGGACGTGTTACGTTCTATTGTAGCTTTGTCTGGGTATTCAGTGCCTTACAATGAAAATATCACGAGGGAAATTCTCCTAACTATTCCCCGCACTCGAGAAAGTATTTTAAACTAAGCATACGGCTATATTCGAATGAAGTCTACACGCGCAGACTGTATTCTCAGACCACTAAAAGTCCTTCAAAACATGAAGATTTTATATTATGCGGTACTCCATTGTACTAATATTGAGAGAAACATACATATATAAAAACAAAAAAGTATTCATTACAAATAAATTCATCTAAAATGATAAAAATACCGCTGTCGCGCTGACTGAAATAGTATAATTTGTTTTTTTAATTTTAAATATCAAAACACAAGCTGCTAATGACTAAACTCACGACGTTGTTTTGAAGTTATTTTATCTTTACCATTGTATTTAACGTACTAACACATTTTATTGAAAAAAAAAATCGACGGGTTGCACTCCGGGAGTGCCGGCAGAAGTGAAAACTTGAATATTAACGTTGTGCATTTTTGATATTTTGGAATGGTTAGAGAATAATTTTGTACGAATTGCTTTCATTATCAGTATAAAAGTACTATTATTTATGTGGTGGAATACAATATTCATTTATTGCGCTATCGTACACAAACATGACAATTTATATTACATACACACACGAACATTCGCGCAAGCGCCCTGCGCCGCCTGTCCTGTCACGTGACCTGACGCGAGTTTATACGTCCTCTCTCCATCCGTCTTACGAACTTTCGATCAGGTCACGTGACCTCGCGTCAGGTTTTTACCCATTCCAAAAAAGTACACAGCGCCGCTAATGAAGTTTTCACTTAAAAAATTAGTAAAAAGACGTTTGAAACAGATAAATCACCTTTATAATTGCCCGCTTTAATCTATTCATTGACTAAATAGTATATTGACGAGGTAGCTTTTACATTTAAAGAACAGTGGTTTTAGTTCACATATTTTTACTTAAAATTGAGCTAAATTGTTAGAAGGTCTAATTAATATCTGATATTTAATCGAAAATTGTTTTAAATTGAAATAAAAAGATAGGTATGTACTTTAAAAGAGGAATTGCATCTTAGTTGAAATTGTGCAAAGAACTCCAAGGAACGTTTTCGTCCGCGGTGAAGGCATAAGTAGACAATGAGGCATAATAATACGAGTATAAATAATTATTTACTGACTCAGTCAACGGTGAGTGAAACGGTTCGTCTCGGAAACTACGGTAACAATCTTATCCTTATAATATAGAAATAATATAATATAGAAACAATATAGAAACAGCCATTTATAATCTGTACACTTTCTGTACAAAGGCTATAACATTTATCATTTCAGTAGTGTTTGAGTTGAAATATCAGACTAGAATACACAAACGGCGATAAACAAACAAATTAAAAGGTTATTTCCTGTTGCAATTTGATTGACATTGTCATCTTGCTACGAGTTCCTGTGATCATATTTTCCTATTTCCATTGAACGGGAAGTTATGTGTAACCTTAAGAGTAGCGTCTAATTAAAGATACTGGTAGCGTCGAGTTCACTGGTTACTCAAGGTCGAACTATGGAGGAATATTGTGATGTATCGATAGGTATTTGTTATGACTTGCATAGGTATGAATGTGTTTTAGTAGATGCTTTTAGTAAAAGTACTAAATAGAACTGTAAAATTATTAACAGCATTAGGTAGCTCACTGGCTGGATATAAGCTAATAATAATAATATATATTTCGGACATCTAACACACAACGCTATCTAGTCCCAAGCTAAGCAGAGCTTGTGTATAAATGAAGTTGTGGTTCAAGTATATTTTTTTAATCGGTGCTATCGATCTTACTGGTTTACTTCTTCACTTGCACTTACGACACAATTTTGATGAATAGAGGTAACTTATATTTTAAGTAGGTACTAGCTGACCCACGCAACCTCGTTTGCGTCTTATATTGCCCGTAGCGTGAAAATTTGCCCCCGTTTTTGAAACATTCTTCATTGGTGCTCCGCTCCTATTAGTAGTACCGTGATGATATATATCCTATAGCCTTCCTCGATAAATGGACTATCTAACACCGAAAGAATTTTTCAAATCGGACCCGCGGTTCCTGAGATTAGCGCGTTCAAACAAACACTTCAGCTTTATTATTAGTATAGATATTAACTCTGTATGTGTGTGACGTATTAAGAAATACGTCACACGAAGGTTTGTGAGATTATGATAATATTTATTTTAGAATATGAAGGCCCTTTTTGAGTTATACCTAATAAATATGCAGATTAAAAAACCATAAATACCTAAATCATTATTTACTCATAACAATTTTCTTTGCATACTAATATCCAAGGTCGTATATTTTAACAATATTTTAATGTTTAATAAAAAAAATGTGTGGATTACAAAATGATTGGTGTTTGCATTATCAAAGCTATCAAATGACAATTAGGCTTCGTTTCAGCCATTGTGTTTTTTGTTTGTAACAATGACGCATGTTTGTTTGATATAATACGCGCTGATTAAAAAATCTGACGCGCTTTACACAAAATTTTGCTTTGAGGGGTGAAATGAGAGAGGAAAATTGCTTCAAGCAACGTGTAATGTATTACTAGATATGATTGATTACTAGATGCGATAAGCAGTATCTAATACAATATATAAAATAAATAAGCTTTTAAAACTGAAAATGTTATTCGCCGAATTTGTTACAAATTTTGATCAATCCACAATGTGCTCAGGAAAAGCTAATCAGGGTTTAGAAAGTTTTACACAGAACAAGGTGTTTAAATGATTCCATTTTGGTCTTGGTTTCTCCTTGCCATTACGCTAAAGTGAAGGGCTTAGAGCGGAAATATTTTATTAGAGGGTTGTCGGTCTATTAGTTGCAGACAGACTCGTATTATACTGCAGTGTTTAGTTATTTATTCATAAATCTGACCGAATACGCTACACACTAATTAAACGGCTATAGCGTCATGTTAGTAATAAACTCTTTCAACGGTGTATATTTAGTTTATACAGTAGACAGTAACCAAGTTGGAACCGGAGCACACTTGGGATGAGCTCGGACAATGCGTGAGGCAACCCACTTCTGAACACGATTTAAGACCTTGAAACTATGGAGGAATGGATGGATATACAGGCACACACAGGAGAATAGTATGCGACACAGTATACCTATCTATAATAACAATATTCTTTGTGTTTTGGTTGCCTTAACTTGCACATAGAAATACTGTTGTCAAAAACAAACAAGCTTTGTATGAACTATCTGAAAAGATGGTGCACATGAGTTTCTCACCAGCTCTTCTCATGAATGCAATACCCATCGGAGCTGGTACTTGGATTGATTTCAATTTAAACCTTTGAGTTGAATCGAAATCAATCTAAGCTCCGGTAATTCAAATCATTTCAGTGCATTTAGTATTAGTTTTGTTTTATGTTTTTATGTTTGTATTTTTGACGTGTTCAAGTGCCTTTTGGGGCCTATGGAAATAAATGATTTGAGTTTGAGTTTGAGAATAGTACGCGAAGGTGACCTAAAGTTGTAAAGATTGAGGAAATCGTAAAGAGGTATAAATAATTCTATTTTATTGAAGATGTCATTGAATATTACTCTTAATAGAAATTTTCATGTTAACTTAGAAATAAAATATATTATTAGATATACAAGCGATTTTAAGATATCTAATAAAACAATCATCATCATCTCAAATGAAAGAAGCCCACTTCTGGACATAAGAGTAGTAAAGTAATAAAACAAAAACCACAAACATTTTAAGTTCCCCGAGATTTGCAGGTATATGTATAAACTAGCTGAACCCCACGGTGCTACCACCGGTACGACAGTAACCGCGGGCAACGCCGCGAGGCGAAGCAAATATCTATATAAATTGTAGCCTATGTGTTATTCTGATGTATAAGCTATATTATTGTTAAGTTTCATCAAAATCCATTGAGTAGTTTTTGCGTGAAAGAACAACAAACATACTCAGTTAGATACTCACAAACTTTCGAGTTTATAATATTAGTAGGATATGACCCAAAGTCTATAATTAGCTAAAAAAAACGATACTAAACACTTGGTGTTTAACCCATTTCCGAACTATTACTTTCAATTTTATTTTTATCTACACATTTTCAAATATTCGAATCGTTTCGAAACTGCATTGAAGTATGAGCTTAGAAACAAAATTTTATTGAACAAAGAAATCGGCAAACAATAAAAAATTTCTACAGCTAACTTTTTAATTAATTAATTTCTAGTTAATATTTATAAATGTTTAAGCAACGCTGTTATTAAAGTTAGAGCGGCGACAAAGCAGTTTTTTCCTGTTTTTCGATCGTCGTGGCAATATAAGTATTCCTATGATTAAACTTTACGGTTGCATTTTCATGAACAAAAATAATAAAGTATTTTTTCCAGATGAAGCTGTATGTTTATAGTTTAGATTGCAGTTTAATTAGTTTTTTATGCTACAAAAGCAAACGACGTCACCTGACGTTCAATGACAACCGCTGTTTGTGCAACGTGCAACATCAGAATTAAAGATAAGTGCGTTGCCGTTTTTCAATTACCCTCATAGGAGACTCTAGTTTTAGTAACTTTGTGCATAGAAAAGCAACAAAAGGTAACCGAAAATCGGTGTTATACAGTCTTAAGACCGGTTTTCAAATTGGTCTTGGCCTCACTTCGGTCGAATCGTGTGTACTTCGCTAATATGTACTGAAACATGACCTTCCAATAGAACAGCTTGAAAATAAAACTGTACAACGTTTTTCGTTCAATTTCCTAAGACACAAACCAGAGAGGTTTTCACCGCAAATTCAAAGTTATAATTTAGTTTAATCTCTTTGGTTGTTTGTATCTGTTTTAGTCCTCGCTTATAACAAAACTATTGAAATAGTTAAATTTGTGTATTTATAATTATGAAGTTCTACAATTTAACGATCAATTTTGTGATTGAAATGGTTTGCTAGTCTGGCGGTTAGTATTTCTTACTGCTAAAAAAAATCATGGGTTTTATTATTACCCAGAAAAAAATGGGAATGAGAGAGAACTAAAAAGAAAGAATAAAGAAATATTTTGTGATAGATACAGTAATAGTTGAGATGTCCTATTATCTTATGGTATTGAGAGAATGTGAAGATTTTAATTAGTGTGTAAATAGGTGAACAAAATACAAATAAATTATTTGTATATAAATGGTATTTGAATGGTACAACAAAGAAATGTTATTCATTTCATCACAACGAAGACTTGAAGACCTAAGATTTAAGACTTTAAATACTTGACATTGGCAGAAATAGCTGATTCGGCTGGTTGCTATCTCATCAAAAGAAGAAAGTGTAAATTAGAGCGGTTAACGAGAGAATAACGCGTTATAATTGTAGTATAAAATTCAAACGTTATGCTTAGACCGCTCGCAAATTTCGATGAATTTTCAGTCGAACAAGTTCACCTTTTATTCCTTTGGGGCTAAGTGAAATCTTTGGTTACTGTGAATAAACCAGATTTGAATTTGAACACGTACGTACTAAGTAAACTAGTTAGCAAAGCAAAACCTTGAAAAATTCCTGAGCTCAAATTTCAAATTTGAATTCAAATTCCGAGATCCAACGCGTCACTGGTGAGATACAACCAAATCCAGAAAAAGTAATTAAACATTTTATGAAAAGAGTAATAGACCCCCATCAGAGCTATGAGCCATTTGATGGATATTTTGTTTCATATATAATCGAAACATTTCTTCTTTACAAGCCAATAAAAATCAAAGCTCTTTCAAAAATGCATAAAATTATTTTTATTTTAAATTGAAAAAGTGCACTTTTCCTGAGACAAGTTCAAATTAATTTATTAAATTAAGATGTTCAATTGAAGCTACAGTTAAAATATATAGATCGACACAAACAGACGCCCACAGCATGTACTGGATTGTCAAGGTAAATTAGGGAAAACACCAAAATGTACTGCCTGTTTGGGTCGATCCACTGATCGATGAGAAGAATACTGGCAAAGAAACTCATGGCCACTCTTTTTTATAGTCAAATATTTAGGTACAATACCCTTTATATATACCTAATACATATTAATATATTGTATAGTGTGTTCAACTAAAGGCTGAAATAAGACCGCTATTGTATCCTGTCCTTTGTTTGTATTTTACATTGTTTGTCTCCTATAACAAAGAGTACGTATATGTCCATGTATTTTTCTAGTGTAAATGAAGTTTTGTTCAATATTTAATAGTTTTATGGCTGTATTTTTAACAACATATACTTTAGGCAAAAGTGTCGGTTATTGATTCTCATTGATTAAACAAATGAACCCGCTATAGTTTATCTTAGGCGTTCAAAATACGTAAAACCAAATAGAAAACACAAAGCTATCTTACTTTGTTTACACTATTTGATCAATGCATTAATTTATTCACGATACTGTAGGGCAGTGAGACAATAAGCTTGGTCCTATTACGATAGTAAAAAAAAAATAGTTATCAAAATACGGTGTATGCATAATTTTTTTTATAGAATATGTGTCAGACAATCAGACGTTTCGCCGCCCATGAACACCCGTAACACCACCCATCCTCCAGAGGCGACACAAGTGCGTTGCCGGCCTCTGGAGGATGGAAAAGTGATGGAGGGAAGGTTTTGGCTATGGGCCTCCGGTATCCTCACTCAGCCGGTGAAACACAGCGCAGACACTGTTTCACACCAGTTTTCTGTGAGGCCGTGTTAACACTCCAGTCGAGCCGACCCATACATGCCGAAGTGTGGCTCTCCCACGGAAAAATATGTAGATTGTATGTAAATATATAATATCACACAATCCATAGGGTAATTTAATTCAAAACTATTTGTATCAATAACAAAAAAGAATTTACCCACGACCCTTTAGTCTGTAGAACAAATTAATTTAATTATCATTTTGTTTTAAATTTTTCATTTGTAACTGCTTTGCTTTTACAACTACGTTTCAGGGCTCTTACACGCGTATCAGTGTGTCACTTTCTGGGTGAATGTGATGTGGCAACAAACTATGTTATTTAATTATAATCAATACTTAGAAAGTGGTTGCAGTTTGGGTGACCTAAAGCGAAAGACAAATGAATCGGAACATAGCTACTTACTAGATGAAGGTGCGTTCACGACGGATGGCGGTTCCGCAAACATTGATGAGCGCTCCTGTGGCGAAAGCGACACCAGTGTTTCAAGATTGTCCCGTAGAGAATCGAAGAAAGAGCCCATATCGTTCAGCACACCTGTTGTGGTTCAATGTTAAAAACGGAGTATATACTTATTAGGTATTAACGAAAACATCGTAATTTTATTCTAAGAAATAGTATGACAGCATTATTAATAAAATGTTAACTAAATAAATATTTTTATATTATTTTTATATGAGCGCGCCGGAGTGACTCAACTCTGCCTAATAGATAGCATGCGAATAATCCAAGGATCATGATACTCATTGTGACTGCAGACAAAGCAACAATACAGCATGGTTACTCACAAATAGTGGTAGGCAACTCCAAATTTTAATTTAAAACAACAACTAGAGTTAGAACCATTCTGAATAATGTCACTGTTTGTAAATTCAAGACAATCATCTCAAAAATTTCTTACTGCATTTTATTATTACATGGCCTGAAGAAGATTTTACTTTCATATTATAAATCACATCGAGTTATGCTACTACAAGCTTCATAAATATGTATCAACCGTTCTGAGCTCTAAGCTGTCACATAAATAGAAAAACATATAAAAGTTGAGAAGGGCTTGAAAAATTACGTTCCGAAATGTCAATAAGGAATAAAGACTGAATTTATAGAGGGGCTTTCCTCTTTCACGTAGAAGAGACAACTATGACTTCTTTATGATGAAATTGATATAGCTAGAGGTTCCGAGGGCCACCCGACTAGGCAAGATGATCATACCTGTCTAACTTTTTGATCTAGGCACATGTAATATTTGTATGTTATGCTTCTTATATAACGTGTAACAGACTTCTAGGTACAGAAACACACACATCAACAGCCTTTATTAGTCCACTGCTGAACAGGTTTTGGCTTACTGTATCACACCACTTCACACCACACATGTTGAGGGCCCACATGGTTTTTAAAAGCTTTACGGGATCTTTCTAGAATCTGCAATAGTTGAGTTCTAGACAGATTGATCAACGGTTTTTTATGATTTAATCTTTTCCAGTTGAAAAATTTGCTGTGTAACAATCTTCAAAAGCGCCTATTAGATATCAATGTGCAACTTTATCGATGACGCTAGATGTTTTATAAAGGCGCTTGTAAATGTTTTTTTCGCTCATTAATTACAATACACCAAAGAGGTAAAACGATAATTCGAATTAAGCGATTGGGGGGCGGTTATTAAAGAGCATCGATTTTTTTTCGACGAAGATGAATTTTTTTGTAGATAATAAAATATTTTTAGTTCAAAAATAAGAGATTGTCTTACGTATGTATAAAACAGTAGTAATAGTAATATCATCATCATCAAGACCTAGTAGATTTAGTAGTCTACTATTGAACATAGACCTCTTAATCCACGGGCCCACGTACAAGGGATTTCAGTGATTAATAACAGGCTGAAAGTTTATACACAGCTTCGTTTTGACGAGACCCCCAACTTTTATTATTGGACCAAATTCTGACAGTGGCAGGCATAAGCGGGATAGGGAGCGAAACACGTCGATTTGATGAGTGTCCCAAATTAATTAATAACAGTTTCTAAAAATCAATACTTCGAGAAAATACGATGGAAAACTGAGAAAAACTTGTGGCATAAATCAGTTTGTTATTAATGAAAATGAATAAAATTTTTCAAGTCACCATTCTGACATGTTAGAGCTGGGGGTCACTCGGGAAGGTACCATTCACTTTGTATGCCACAAGTTTTTCTCAGTTTTCCATCGTATTTTCTCGAAGTATTGATTTTTAGAAACTGTTATTTATTAATTTGGGACACTCATCAAATCGACGTGTTTCGCTCCCTATCCCGCTTTTTCCTGCCACTATCAGAATTTGGTCCAATAATAAAAGTTGGGGGTCTCGTCAAAACGAAGCTGTGTATAAACTTTCAGCCTGTTATTAATCACTGAAATCCCTTGTACGTGGGCCCGTGGATTATCTCTTTAGAAAGGAGGTTTTGGTCTTCTGTACCTCGCTAAAAAATAGAATAAAACTTGAGTCAAAGATTCCAGCTCTTTGCAGTGTTGTTGCTTTGCTTAGTTTGTATATCTTTGTCGGCTCTTACGACCCAATCGGGATGAATAGAGGCTGTGACCCTTCTTATTTTGAATCCGTACCATAGACTACATAATAAGCCTAAATTTAAATTCTTCTGCATAGTTCTGTTGAGTTCAGGACGGCTATTCGAGGCGTTTTTTTTTGATGATGTTGGTGTGCAGCGTATTGTATATGTTAAGAGCCTTTTATTCGGTACTAGGTTTATGTTTCCTTGTATATTTTACGTTTACTTTATTATCGACATTGAGCAGCAGACAATCAAGCAGCTAATAACATTGAAATATGACAGTGTACAACATTGATGGTATATAGCGGTGCGACCGGCTGCTTACCAACGCCGACATATGGCGTGACTGCCTTACCGAGCGCCGGTGTCGGTTGCCTTCTTCGACGACCCGAGTTCAGTGCCGTCGCGACAGCTGACCGCTTTTCGGAACCGCCCCTGATAATATTGCAAAACTTAATATTGGAGTAAATATCAAAGCAACCGTCTTATGTTAGCCAGGGGTAAGTGTATTAAGAATACTATACAAATGTAATACATTTTAGTAATTATTGAAAACAAGATAAAACGATTTATGTCCACGATATGCCCACAAGTCTCTAACTATTTGAACACGGGTTTTTTTTTAAACATACAAATTTAAGTATTTACTCCTCAAAAATAGTTACTTTACTAAACCAATTAAATTATTTTTTTGAATTAAAGATTGATATCTATATCTATACAAATAAATGAAATTGGAGGGAAGGAGGGGGGGGGGGGTTATTCCATCACGCAAAATAGGCGCACTGAAGTCGTCGAGTTGCGGAAACCCAGCCCGCGAGTTTCAAGATTCAAGAACACCGCGAGGTTCAGCTAGTCCATTAGTATAATTCAAGTACATTTTTTTATTCTAGCGCTTCGTATACCAGAGAGTTGGATAGAATGAGGACAGGGTTATGGTCTATTCAGAAATCTGCAGATACACATACTATATATAGGTAAAACTAGATACAAAAAACCTGTTCGATGTAGAATGGTTTTAGATCTAAATTTTGAAGTGTTAAGACTTAACTGACCTTATTTCATCATCAATATAATTTCTTTCATCAATTTCGTGCGTGTGAGGTATCCGGGGCTCATATCCAATGTTGCTTAGTTCAAAGTCAATGCGCGGTGCTCTGTCCCAGCGGTTGTGAGGTCCGAGACCGATCCATGGCTTTTCGGCGAGGAGACGGAGCAAGTCCAGGCTCTGTCCTCTGTATTCTCTTTGAGCCTGGGCTGTTGGCGCACCTGGTTTGAAAATGAAAACAGTTAAGTAGGGTAATTAGAAACATAGAGCGTCCTCCCTCTTCCTAGGTTTAGATTAAAGTAGGGGTTCATACAAGTAGTTTTGAAGATAAACTGTTGTCTGTATACATTAGGCTGCATTTAACTCAGCCATTAAAGTGCAATTGCCATCAAACATACTTTGGATAAATTACTTTTACTCCTAAAGCGTTCACTCACTTTAATTGCCTAGGTGGCGTAGTGGTAACGTATGCAACTGCTGTGCTTGAGGCCTCGGGTTCGATTCCCGGGTAGGTTCAAATGTTTGTATGATATGCAAATTTTCGTTTCGGAGTTTGGGTGTTTCTTATGTGTGAAATATATGTACTCGTATTTCCAAAAAAAAGAAAGTATATATGTATTTATATCAGTTGTCTAGTACCTATAACACATGCTCTGCTTAGCTTGGGACTAGATGGTGTTGTGTGTTGGATGTCCAAAATATTTGTTTATTATTATTATTATTTGTTTTACAACAATTTATGTCTTTGCCTGTTTTAATCTATATATATATAATTCAAAGGTGACTGACTGACATAGTGATCTATCAACGCACAGCCCAAACCACTGGAAGGATCGTCCTGAAATTTGGCATGTAGGTAGATGTTATGACGTAGGCATCCGCTAAGAAAGGATTTTGATTAATTCTACCCCCAAGGGGATAAAATAGGGGATGAAAGTTTGTATGAAACTTTGTCAATTTTAAACCGATCGTGCTGAGATTTTGCATGCATAAAGCTACTATGACGTAGGCATCCCCTAAGAAAGGATTTTGAGATGCAGGCTATATAAGATTAGTAACTTTTCAGTTTAAAATATATAAATTTCTGTATGCTAGCGCCATGTACATAAAGTTATTTTAGAGAGAACTTTGAATTAACCATTTTGTGCATAGTGCATAGATAATATATCTAGCGGATTATATTTGACGACTAGCTTTTGTCCGCGGCTTCGCTCGCGTTAAGAAGTATGCCGCAATAATACTTCTTAACGCGAGCAAAGCCGCGGGGGCAAAAGCTAGTTTAACATATAACAACATCCTCTTATTACTTTAAACGTTATATTTTAAATTTCTACACTCAGCTATTTCGAAAATAACTTTTGAGGTAAGATATTCTTCATTGGAATAAGTTAATTAAACTTTTGATGATCTAAGTTATTAGAAGTGCAACGGTTTCTGGTATAAAGTTGCACATTTTGATTGACGGTTTTTGCGACTTGTTTGTAGTAATCTTAACTTACATGGAAATATAACCGCTTTTAGAATTCTGAATAATTCTTTGATGTACGTTTATTAAAACCGCTAAGGAACCGCTTATTAGAAATAATTGTTAATAAATAAATTTAATGTATTCTTGTACATATAAATTAAGAAACTAATAAATTAAAAATATATTTCATTGTGTATTGTCTAAAGCAGATTTTGTTTTCGTAATTTGAAATCACGTTTTCAATATAAAACGATATGATAATTATTGTTAACAGACCACCCCAATTATTTTAATACAGGATTGTACAAAACCCTCAATTAATTTTGAAGTTACACTCGGACAACGCAAACGACCAGCATGGTGACAATTTGGACACGACGTATTCCCAAATGGAGACTAGACCGGTCAGCGAGCAAGGTTCCTTTTAATTTTGTTCGCCTAAAAGCTTTATGTCTGTTGGGAAATAACTACAAACACTGCAATACATTATATTTAAAAGTTTAATGTAGATTTAATATTCATGTTCTGCGTATTAATGTGTGCTTTTAACGTTTACTTTGGATATTTATCACTAATTATTTCGACTACTTGTTAGAAAGTTGATGTTTGTGATTTTGATACACTGTCAAGTTGTTTGCCAAAGTATTTAGCTACGAAATTAAAAGGTAATGTGTTTTGTGATAACTTATTAGTTACTTAACGGAAAGGGATTCCGTTTTTAAGGCTCTACGATTACTCTGCTTCATGGCGAAATCTACACTAATATTATAAAGAGGAAAGATTTGTATTTTTGTATTTTTGTAACGTGTTTTTTTTTTTAAATGTGTGTAACGAATAAACTCAAAAAGTACTGGACCGATTTTAAAAATTCTTTCACCATTCGAAAGCTACATTATCCACGAGTAACATAGGCTATATTATATTTTGGAAAAAATTAGGGTTCCGTAAGATATTGGGGTTTTTCGGACACAAGGTGTAAAAAATCAACCCTATACGGGGGAAAATTCTTCGCTACGGGCAATAAAAGACGCAAACGAGGTTGCGTCGGTCAGCTAGTCTTTAATATGAATGTTCAGTAAGTAAGTAAAAGTAAGTATTGAAATGTAGGTATAAATCTGTTTGCAGTATGCAGATGTAAATCTCAATAGGCCGCTATAGTCTGAATCGCCAGGCTGCATTGTTGCATTGTCTGCATTGGCAATGACTGACCACCATTCTTGGACTCTGTGCATGCTTTTTATCAGGCAGGGTCATACATAAAAAAATAATCATGTTTGTATTTTTTTACTGCCTCTGTGGCGCAGTGGTAACGTGCGACTGCTGTGCTTGAGATCTCGGGTTAGATTCCCGGGTCGGATCAAATGTTTGTATGATTTGCAGATATTTTTTTCGGAGTTTAGGTGTTTTCTATATATAATATGTATGTATTTACAAAAAAGTATAAAGTTGTCTAGTACTCATAACACAAGCTCTGCTTAACTTGGAACTAGATGACATTGTGTGTTAGATGCCCGAAATATTTATGAATTACTAGCTAAACCACGCGGTGCTACTCGCGGTATGAAAATAACCGCGGGTAACGCCGCGAGGTGAATCTAGTATCTTTGTAAACGGTAGCCTATGTATTATTCTGATGTATAAGCCATATTAATGTAAAGTTTCATTAAAATCCGTTTAGTAGTATTTTCGTGAAGGAGCAACAAACATACTTACATGCTCACAAACTTTCGTGTTTATAATATTAGTAGAATTATTATTTGTAATGTCTACCTGTTGCAAAATATTTTTAGAAACTTCCTGTCGTAAAAGTTTCAACCCCTCCCTTCCAACATGTTTGTGAACACAAACAAATAACTTAAAAGTAAAACTTACCTCCCTAATAAAAAATGAGGAAACGGAGAAGTTTTGCAACTTGTTAGCCAAATTATTTATAAATTGGCTCTAGATACCACAAAGCACATTAATTTTATGTAATACTAACTGACCCACGCAACCTCGTTTGCGTCTTATATTGCCCGTGGCGTGAAAATTTTCTCCCGTTTTTGAAACATTCTTCATTGGTGCTCCGCTCCTATTAGTAGTAGCGTGATGATATATAGCCTATAACCTTCCTCGATAAATGGACTATCCAAAACCGAAAGAATTTTTCAAATCGGAACAGTGGTTCCTGAGATTAGCCGGAACAAACAGACAGATAGACAAACATTTTAAAAACATATATTTTGGTGTTTATACATTCATATGAATGTAGTAGAAAGCGGTTATTTTAATATTACAAACAGACACTCCAATTTTATTTATTTGTATAGACGAATAATAACCGAAGTTTTAAAAGAAGTTTTAAACTTTGTTACGTCATTTGATATCATTAAAAGCTTAGTTACGTACTAAACACATAATATTATCGTAAAAATGCTTGCGTGTATACCAAATATGTAGGTTACGTATGTCTTCATAACTTAATTTTAAACTGTAAGGACAGTACACGTATAGTTCAAAAACAAACATAAACAGTGGACATTTTTATCGTACCTGTGCACGTTTACTCACGTCAGGCTTTAGGTTTACAGTATTTTGAGGTATACGACAGCAGGTTGCGTCCTCCCTAGGACTCCAGACAGCCCTCCTTGGAGATTGCGTGTAGTAATCCTATATAAAATTTTACTTCCAGCGTACTTTTTTTTTATAAAATAATAGGCAAATGAGCGGACGTATCGCCTGATGGTAAGGGATTACCGCTACCTATGGACACACGCAACACCAGAGGTGTCACAATTGTGTGTGGTATCAATCCGGTCGAGCCGGCCCATGCATGCCGAAGCTTTTCAAGTTTTGCTTAAAATATCGTAGTCCCTTATATGAAATCCATTGTAGTCCATACGCTACCATTTACCGCAATAAACAACATACACCCAGCCGGAGACGCGAGCAAAAACTAGTTTATTTCAATGAAGATAGCCTAAATAGATTTACTAATAACTGAGTTTTTTACTTTTACAAAGTTATCATTCATTTTATTTAAATTACTGCTTTAAAAACTACTAATAGTTGAAAAATCTCAGTTCACCAAAGAAGCCTCATTTTATTGTTTTTAAACGTAGTATTTTATTTCCAAAGTAATTTTTTCAACGATTATCCTGATCTTGGTTATAAAAATATGTAAAATGCAGTACAAAAAGAAACAAAAGGTAAAATCCATTTTAATTATTGATAAATTTAATTGAAGTGTCGTGTTACAAACCTACAAAACACACCTTCAAAAACAACACAATTCATAACGACCTCATAATCATTCAGATAGCTTTAAGGTTATTTTTATTTTTAAAAAGGCAATTTATTGTTACTTTAAGATTTGGACTTGCTTGACATCTTTTAAGCGTATAAATATCTGATTTCGATAAGTAAGAACTAAATTTCAACATTTTAATGATCCTCGCATAATATATAATATCCTCGTATAATACATTCGAAAGTAACTCTATTAGTCCATCTGTAACGCTTTCGCGTCTCAACCACTGAACCGATTTGAATAAATGTCGGCACGAAAATAGATTCGACTTTGAAGAAAGACATAGCTTACTTTTTGTTGCGATAACCAATAGGTATACACGCGGGCACTAGCAAAAACAAGTTTTCGGGTAAATATTTTGTAAGGTTGCTTTATATCATCTCAGTGATGATGATGAGCATATGATGAGTATGTTGGATGAGGAGCGCACAAAACCAGTTATTGTGGAAATCCTTGAGGGAGGTCTATGTCCAGTATCGGACGTCGTAATTTTGATCAAGCCCATATAACGATAGCAGGTGTCATGAAATGATTAAAGAAATTTCTAAGTACCGTTATATTCGTAGAAATATGTTTTGTGTAACCTCACATATATAGCGAACTGCCTTGGTGGTAGCGTATACGATTGCTGGGCTGGGTTTCGGGTTCGATTCGGTTGGACCAAAAGTTTGTATGATCTACAATAATTTGTTTCGGAGTTTGAGTGTGTTCTATGTATTATATGTATGTATTTACAAAAAAAAAGATATAAGTTTTCTAGTACCCATAACACAAGCTCTGCTTTAGCGTGGGACTAGGTGGTGATGTGTTTTAGATATCCAAAATATTTATTATTATTACATAATGATTAATTTATTTTTAGTCTCTTCTCGGTAATAACGAAGATTTCAGAAACAGAGCATATTTAAGTGTGTTATATTCTTTAATTTTACTTAATTTAAAATGATAGTATTCAAATTACCTACCAAGATTTAATTTCTATTTTGACTTGACTGTCATCTTAAAATTGTAAGTTCTATAAAAATTAAATAATTTGTTTTTCGTAGCAAAACCTGTAGCAACGGTGTAGCAGCTCTACGTTATGAATAATATTCACCTCCACGTATTAATCACGTTATAAAAAACATTGTTTGATAAAGCAGTCCGCATTCTTCATTCGCATTTCCATCCCAATTGAAAATTAACCATGGTTAATTGATAAATAATAATATATCACTTTATTGTACACCAGATGCATTAGAAGGTAACCTTAAAATTAGCTATACAGTTGATCTTCACTTATTGCCGAAATATTTGTATTTATTTGCCATTTATATTTTGTTATTGTTAAAAATCTAATGTTTATTGAGTAACATGGTAACATTTTGAAGTGAAACTTCTTTATCGGGGTTGTCAAAAAATTTAGTGTAACATTTTTTCGTTACGCGTAACATTTATCCGTTACGTTACGTGTAACATTTATCCGTTACGTTACGCGTCAAATTTATAAAATAAAACAAAAAACATTTTCAAACACAAACAGGACCAAATTAATACTACAATGAAATATCACATTACAAACAATATTATTTTATTTAGTCCACAATGTAAATAACTACACACATCACATTCCACAAACTTACTTCATTCACACCACAGATCGCGAAATATTTACTCAGGTCTCGCTCCTTAACTTTTATTGCACTTGAAATAAGAATTGTCACAAATATTGCTGGTTTATAAGTATTTTGTCGTTATACCTTACGTCGACATATGATATTTATTTTTTGAAAAATAACGTCAAAGAAGTTTCACTTCTTACGAGTGTACGGTAGTACACGCAACTTTTTTTTTGGTAACCTATGAACAATGGTGTTGGTTATATGTTCGTAAGTTTTGTGTACACACTTATCTAGTCATAACTAATATATGTCTGCTTTTTTCCAATAAATAAAAAAGTACTATAAAACATTGTTCCACATTATTCTGAAATCCTTCTGTTTTAAGAATATATAATCAAATGAACATATCTGTGAGTTCATATTTCATGTAGTCGCGGACCTTATTAGCCGTCAGAAAAGGGTCACTTTTCGACCCGTGTCACCGATTCCAAAGGACATATGTCACAATCAAATATTACTATTTACGAGCAGCCTACATGCATGAATAATGTGAAGATATCTAGTTCCGATACATCAGGTGAATTACGTATAAAATATTATGGTGTCATGTCAGATATATTTTTTTTTTTTTTTATTGAATAGTTGGCAAACGGGCAGACGTATCACCTAATGGTAAGCGACTACCGCCGCCCATGGACACTCGCAACATCAAAGGCGTCACAAGTGCGCCGCCGACCCCTGGAGGATGGGAAAGGGGATGGGGGGAGGGGTTGGGGTATGGGCCTCCGGTAGCCCTTACTCACTCGGTGACACAGCGCAAACGCTATTTCACACCGGTCAATCGCATATATGTTCAGAGAACATTATTTGTACGAGTATGTATTGGGTGGGTACGATGACAGCGCCAACTAGCAGCTGCAATGACAGCGGACTTAGAAATGTCAAATGGCTCGTTGCCTTTTTTTTTTTTATTGAATAGGTGGCAAACGAGCAGACGCATCACTTGATGGTAAACGATTACCGCCGCCCATGGACACACGAAACACCAAAAGCGTCACAAGTGCGTTGCCGAGCCGACCTTTGGGGGATGGGGAGAGGAAATGGGGGGAGGGGTTGGAGAATGGGCCTCCGGTATCCTCACTTACTCGGTGAAACACAGCGCAAGCGCTATTTCACACCGGTTTTCTGTGAGGCCGTGATATCACTCCGGTCGAGCCGGCCCATTCATGCCGAAGCGTGGCTCTCCCACGCCGTGCCTTTACGAAAAGTAAGTAAACAAACAAATAACTTCAGTAAAAATCATATTTTACAATCATCATTTTAATCTATTGTGTCGATAATACCTTTGTTTTTTTCTTTTTCCTACCTAAAATGGCACAATCAAGAAATTTCAGATAGTACACACGGACTTTCTCATTGCTGACTTGACGAGAAGTGAGTAAATAACAAACGAATAATGAATCGCATATACGAGTATACCTATTGTAGACGATCATTTATGACTTAGTGTAATCAATAATACAGATTTTTGTGTATTTTCAGTAAATGTAAAAACCATGTCAAATAACTTATAAAACTGGATTCTGAGCAATCACACTACATTGCGTTCTAACAACAAACATCAATAAAAAGAAAATCGACAAGTGCAAGATGTAAATCAAATGTAAAGATCATATTATTAAATCTGTATTGGAATGCTTTGTCAAAGTTTGTAATTATTTATTATTTGTAATAAAATTCTCGTGTAATTCATCAAACTTTAGTCGCACCGCACGCCATGCAGAACATCCTTGAATGGTATTTATTTTTTATTTTCTTTTTGCAATTTTTGACGTATTACATACATACCTACTATGATCCATTTTAATGTAATGGAAACTAAAGAAATAATTTATTTCTACAGATTGATTCTATTCGTTATACGAGTATTACAAGTGGAAAATATGATTGTGTGTACAATCAGAGTGGCAGACGTATAAATTTTGCGGCTCTGATATACTACGAGTTCCTCAACCACATAGAAAGCTTTTCGAAAACCAATGAAAAGCAGCACATGGGCAGACCTAGTGCCAGACAGTTCGCCAAAGAAAAGTACTCAAAAGGGAAATTACTTTGAAGGAATATTTGTTTTGTTTCTAAATTGCTTGCGGGAATTTATAGAATTTGTGATCACTATTTTTGTCATTGTTCTTGAAGGTATACAGCAGGTTTCGTAACACACAATTAGTTTATTTTTGCTTAAAATGTACTGATACGTCAATTTCGTTAGCAAAAAGTGACATTTGGTCTACTGACACTTCCTTTTTTGGCCACGGTGTGCACTCCGATCGATTTGTGGTCCCGCACCACCTACTTTGCACCCAGAGAATAGTGGTTTTGCTACCAAGCTCTAGTAGTAAAAGATAAAGGAGAATAGAATACATATTCTTTTCTCATCGTTTCATTTTTCAATCTTGCAGTTTGGTTTCGAAACTAATTTAGTGACGGTGTGTCAAATCACATGTGGACTAGTCATATATTTATGCAAATTAGCTTATAGTAAATGAACAATAATTTACATAGTAATTAAGTGATTGACAATGAAGAGTTGCTAACAAATTTTCGTGCCTGTCTGTGGAGACAAATTATGTGTACGGAATGTCACTACTTCTGTTCATCCCGCGATCGTCGTAAGAGATGACTAATGGAGCAATCTAAGCAGGACAACAGCACTGCAAAAATAAGTAAAACTTGACACAAGCAGAGGCCTATGTTCACAGTAGACAAGCTATTACAAGCTACGGAAATATGACAGTTCGTACAAGGTGGTCTGAAAAATTTCCGACCTGAACGTGAATAAAGCAATCATCAAGAAAAAAATATCAAAGAGAATTTAATACAATTTTATTATTAGTAGCCTGTATATTGTGAACATACAAAAATTTTGTCCATTGCGTAATTAATTTGAAACTGTTACAGACACACTGACATCGTTCGTTCGTTCGACTAGAGTTTTGGTTCAATTTATTACATCAAATAACTTGTTGTAATAAAATTTATAGAGGCTTATGAAAATATAGAAAAATATAAATCGTAAAGTACTTGAAATTTTTGGAAAATTATGATTTTTTAATACAAGTCTTTCTTATGTAGAGATAAATTGAATTTGCAAATGGCCTGACAAAACTAACGTTTAGTCTTAGCTACAGCTAACGATACCAATAAAACTATTGGTGTTTGACGACAATGATTGTGTTGGTATAAAATTATTTATGTAGTGGGAGACTTTACAAACATAAATGATACGAACACACTGAACATTCAAAATAACAATTTCTGTTATAATATATAAAAAGATATCTGTAGGAAAATTGTTGTTTTCATAATTTTTAAGTAGTTATAATTAAATAGAGAAAGCCAATGAGACGCTTTCTTGTAAAATCGAGTAGGTGTTTTCAAACAAAACATTAGAAAGTTCTTAAAAGCTAAAATTAGATATTTTTTTAGAAACTTGAATTTGTTTTATGTTTCTGTACTGTTTTCCTTGGTTAAAGTAAACAACTCGTGTCGAATATCCCTGTGACAAACTCGATAGATTTGTTTATTTGTTAAAGCGATAACGAGTTACAGTATCAACCGAAGCTGCATTTAATGCATACCACGGATACGTTTCATCCGTACTCTCATATGGTCTTTTGTTGTCAAGCAATGCGATTAATGTCATTAAAGCATTTAAGGTACAAAAAAAATGTAAGAGAGCAATTTGTGGAGCTGGGTATATAAATAAATAAAATAAATATTCCGGACATCTAACACACAACGCCATCTAGTCCCAAGCTAAGCAGAGCTTGTGTTATGGGTACTAGACAACTGATATAAATACTTATATACTTTTCTTTGTAAATACATACATATTATACACAGAAAACACCCAAACTTCGAAAACAAATATTTGCAGATCATACAAACATTTGGTCCGACCCGGGAATCGAACCCGAGACCTCAAGCACAGCAGTCGCTTACGCTTCCACTCGCGCCACCGAGGCAGTCGTATATAGATAACATTTTGCCATTACCGTGCATGTACATCAGGGATTTGTGCCTATTTGTGCGACATCACCCAGAGTGCTTTGCCAAACATGAAGAAGTTTCCAAACGAACTGTAGCATTTAGAGATAAGTTTAAGCTGTATTGCCATCAATGTAGCCTCGAAATGTTTAAGAGGAACTCTTATGTAAATGCCATAAAAGTTTATAATCTTTCTTCTCTCTTCTTTCTTTTTAAAAGACAACTCCCACATTAGGAATAAACATCCTGTGTCGTGGGGGACTTTACAAACATACATGAAACGGACACAAAGAACATCCAGACTCGGGACAACAATTCGTGGATCACACAAAGTGTTGTAGGTACCGCGTGGGATTTGAACCCACGACACTTGGCGCAGTAGCAAGCGGCATGGCGACCGCTGACACCACTCGGCCAACTGTTAGTCATAAATTACCAAACGATTTCAAAGAGTTTCCTCTAAACAAATTTAGTTCAAAGTTAACACAGTGGTTGAAAGATAGATGTTTTACGAATTAAAGGAATTTATGTCGTATCGCGAGGACAGGAAGTAAATATCGGTTTATATTTCAATTAGATTTTTTCTTTATTTTTTTGCATATTTTTCTTTGTTCATTAACATCGACATCTGTGGACATTCAGTGATTGTTGTAAGCTAGACATTTTTTTTTTATTTATTTAACTGTATTTTTAAATATTGACATTGATATTTTTGACACTGCATGTGAGTTCAGTTCATTCATATATTTTTAATTTAATCGATGTCATTACAAAATATTTGCAAACTATGAATGTACTGGTATATTAGTGTGATGTGATAAGATCCTTTATAATAATCTTTTTTTTACTTCTGGTTGCACCAAAATGTGAAGTCATTAACTGAACACAGCTCAGGTTAAAACAGACGGAATGATTAAAAACAAAAAACTTTTACGGGTTAAAATTGTAATTTTAAAATTTTGTTTTTATTATAATTTTAATTTTAAAATTCACAACCTGACCCTTGAATCTCTTAAAACATTATGACCACCTTTCACGTAATATGTAAAATGGTCGGGGAGCTCCACAAGTGGTTGATTATAATAATTGTGTACAACACGACACGTCCCCTTTAAAAAGTCTGCAGGATTTGCAAATGGTTGACGCCGGATTTTAATGGGGTTTAAAATGGTTTGTTTATTTGTTTATCTGATACTGTTCTAAAAATACATTTTGGGTAATAATACGTTGGAGTGAATTTGAAAATTAATTCAGTAATCCTCGATAGTAAATTTGTTAAAGAATATTTTACTATACCTTTAGTTAATGAAGGAGGTCATGAAAGCGGATTTCGAGTGACGAAAAAGAGGAATACTCATATTATACTGATCCCAAATAGATCAAGAAGATTATGAATATAATGTTTCTAAAGGTACTTACTAAGGTATATGATGATAAAAATTCTGTGATCAGTAAAGATTTTAAAATTGTGAAGAAGAAGAATTAAAGAAACAAATATACATTAGTGTAGTAGTATTATTACGGCCTGCCTGGACTACCTCGGTTGCGCAGTGGTAGTTAATGCGACCGCTATGCTTGAGGTCTAGGGTTCAAATCTTAGGTCGAACAAAGTGTTTGTGTAATTTACAAATATTTGTTTCGGCGTTTGGGTTTTTTCTATGTATAATAATAAAATATAAAAAAAGTATATAAGTATTCATATTAGTTGTCTAGTACCCATAACACAAACTCTGCTTATCATGGGACTAGATGGCGTTGTGTGTTAAATGTCCCAAATATTTATTTAAATATTTATTACTACCAATATTTATTAAAGTTAGCCTAGCATTAGAATATCTAATAACAAACATGAAAGAATAAATGGATACACAGAGTTCGTACGCGGTTCAATTGGCATTATAATAAGTGGATAACTTTCAGGTCATGAGAAATACAAGCCTATTTTATTCATATAACCTCCATCTACATCTGAAGGAATGACTTGAATGTTGCATATTTCCTACCATGCCTACAAAGGCGTCTGATTACGCGAATAATTGTAATAGTATCTATTACCATGCCCAGAGGAACTTCATTAGGAAAATTGGTGCTTGGAATATATTTTCATGCGGCGATAATGTAGGTTAGTGTACTTGTTTCTGTTATTAGCAGTGTAATAAGTTGTTTGCCCCAATACGCCCACAAGATGGGTTCAGACGTTGTGTAAATTGTATACATCGTTATATAATATTATCAACAATTGTATAATTTGTTTTCTTTCGCCTTTTTTGTTGATTTAATATATGGACCTACCTATGCAACAAAGAACCGATCTAACATGCCAAAATCTAAATAAGAACCCTATTCATAAAGAGATAAAGATAATTCTTTGATTTCGGCATGTGTATGGATTGGTTTCTTGTTGCATAAGTAGGTCAATAAGTTTCTTAATGTGTTTCATACTGAAAATGCTTTTTTCAAGTGGACATATAGTTTAATTTGTTTATTTAATATATTTATGCACTAAATTACAATGCTGAACTTAATGCATTGGACTTTATATACCAGTCTACCGTGGAGATGAATGAAGGTGTACTACACTTTGGTTATGGTTTTAATTAATTGTCTTTCTTGTTATTACAATATACTTTATTTAATATTTATGTAGCAAGGTTTAATTATTTTGTAAGTACTACACAAATAACACCAAGACTCACACATATATTGGGATTCATGTAGGGATATCCTATCCATCCGGATAGAAATCTACCAACAAACCTCATCTCAGTGTAAAACGCTGAGCTTACGTTTAAACCTTCAGTCAGTTAATTTTATTAAGTACTAGCTGACCCACGCAACCTCGTTTGCGTCTTATATTGCCCGTGGCGTGAAAATTTTCCCCCGTTTTTGAAACATTCTTCATTGGTGCTCCGCTCCTATTAGTAGTAGCGTGATGGTATATAGTCTACAGCCTTCCTCGATAAATGGACTATCCAACACTGAAAGAATTTTTCAAATCGGACCAGCGGTTCCTGAGATTAGTGCGCTCAAACAAACAAACAAACTAACTCTTCAGCTTTATTATTAGTATAGACTAGCTGACCCACGCAACCTCGTTTGCGTCTTATATTGCCCGTGGCGTGAAAATTTTCCCCCGTTATTGAAACATTCTTCATTGGTGCTCCGCTCCTATTAGTAGTAGCGTGATGATATATAGCATATAGCCTTCCTCGGTAAATGGACTATCCAACACCGAAAGAATTTTTCAAATCGGACCAGTGGTTCCTGAGATTAGCCGTAACAAACAGACAGACAGACAAAAATTTTAAAAATATATATTTTGGTTTTTGCATGTAGTAGAAAGCGGTTATTTTAATATTACAAACAGACACTCCAATTTTATTTAATTGTATAGATAAATAGTAACAATAGTATAAATCTTAATGTAATCATAGGAACAAGGTTTCATCATGAATGAGCACGAACGGGGCGGTATTACTCTTTTACAGAAGACCAATCTAAAATGACAGTATTCATGCTGTCGTGTTTCGCTGGTAAGTGTGAGAACGGATCAAAGATGCAAAGGCATTTTAAAAGGCCGTCATAGTATGGGTCACCATGTTACATTTCCGTGGGAGAGCCACGCTTCGACATGAATGGGCCGGCTCGACCGGAGTGATACCACGGCCTCACAGAAAAATCGGTGTGAAATAGCGCTTGCGCTGTGTTTAACCGAGTGAGTGAGGATACCGGAGGCCCATATAAACCCCTCCCCCCATTCCCTCTCCCTATCCCCCAAAGGTCGGCAACGCACTTGTGACGCTTTTGGTGTTGCGGGTGTCCATGGGCGGGGGCTTACCATCAGGTGATGCGTCTGCTCGTTTGCCCTCTATTCAATAAAAAAAAACATAATCTGCATTACAGTGGAGCCACGTTGAGTTCATCAATATCGGGCTGGCTCCACCGGGGCTGTACTAAACTTGTAATGAGTATGGAGACTCTTAGATTGTGCTCATGCTTGCCATCAGGTAAAGTAGAGTCACTTTAAATGATAAATAAATATTCCGGACATCTAACACACAACACCATCTAGTCCCAAGCTAAGCTGAGCTTGTGTTATGGGTACTAGACATCTGATATAAATACTTATATATTTTTTTTTTTATAAATACATGCATATTATACATAGAAAACACCCAAACTCTGAAACAAATATTTGCAGATCATACAAACATTTGGTCCGACCCGGGAATCGAACCCGAGACCTCAAGCTTAGCAGTCGCATACGCTACCACTACGCCACCGAGGCAGTCAAATTGACTGGCACATGTATGTAGTTATAATTATAAATCTCGAAAAAATCGGCAATATTCATTCTTGTATAGATTAATTAATCAGTTTAATAGTATTTTACGAGGAACACGTTATACCAATAAGGAGCCGCTAGGTAATATTGAATACTTAAATTCCTGTTTCTATTGCGTCTATACAATATTCTGTAACTATATTACGTTCTCATAAACTAGTATTATAGGCTCCATATTTTAGTACGTAGTAACCATATGGGCTGTATATAATTAAATATTATTCTAAGCAAAATCAAAATTTTCTAGACGATACAATACAAATTAACTGTATATATTATGTAGTGAACTAAGTGGGTTAGAAATTCTGATTATTTAATCAAAATTAAAGGTGTTGTGTTGCAATCTTTTTCTATTGTTTTAGTTTTCAATTTTTTCCTGCCTCGGTGGTGCAGTGGTTCTAGGTATAATATTACAAAAAAATAAATATTAATTTATCAGTCAGCACCCATATTACAAGCTCTGCTAAGTTTGAGGCTAGATGGCGTTATGTGTTATTTAGATAAAGTTCTTGCTAAAATAACATTGCATAAGGTGAACCTTGCGACACAGATATTTTCTTACGGTAAAATTGACTGTTGCGAGACTGTGCTGTAGGTGTATATTTAAAACAAGTAATACGATAAAATAAATTAAAATTTGCTTATTGCAGAACAAATGAATCTAAAGATATATTTTGTAACGTCTTCATTGTTTTAGTTAACGACATATCAGATTTTCTGGACCTCTTTCTTAGGGTCATTGCGCTTTCAAATACAGTAGTATGAATTTTAACACGAGTAACCTACTAAGTCTATCTTTGTCGCATTATTTTGTAGAAAGTGCTTTTAACATGAGGTTTACCTATGTACGTAAATAATTTAACCTAATGTTATAAACAACTCTATCAATCTACTTTAGGGTGATGCAGAAATAAGTGAAATAGTTGCTATTAGAATATTACAAAGAAAAATTTTTGTAGTTTAAAAATCTTATCGTATATGCCTCCATTATTTGTACAACTTCTTTTTGCTTTGCATTTTCGCTCATCTAAAAGGTTTGCTATTGTCTCAAAACAATTAAATTATATTCAAACAAACGATGGATTCTACTGCAACAATAATAATCATTTGAAAAGTAAGTTTATTTGCATATGACAGTGATGCTGTGGAGCTTTTATATCGAAAACACGATTTGGTATTGACTTTAGCTTTAATATTTTATTATAGTTCGTGAAAAAAGTGTGACAAATGAATAGTTACATTTTTAATAGATTCTATAAATATCTGAGAAAGAATACTAACATGAATGACACAATACTGCAGTGGGAGAGTCAAGCCTTAGACGTGATTATAAAAGTAATATCGGCATGATACTACGACTTCTAGAAAGCCGATCTTAAACAGATCTTTCGTTGTTTGTGTGTGTTGTTTGTGAAATAAGCTTCACGGAGTCAGTAAGACAGGCGAAGCCAAAACCGGGCTTATACTTTCTATTAGGCTGAGAAGTGTTATCAGGTATTGAAAAAAGAAAAGAAAACAATCCTATCGGCTCTTGAGTTGAAGTCGTCTATATGCGGTGGTGGTTACTTGCCTTTGGTTGAATTTGACACTCATTTACTCCATATTTCATAAAAAAAACCCCTCTCATAGTACCGTTAAAAATCAATCTTGAGACATGACTCAAATGACTTGACGATGTTACACATTACAACTTAGAAATGGAGCTGAACAATGTTAATGATACACAATTAAACTATAGTCCGGCCGCTCAGAGAATGCTTCTGACACTTGTAAATTCGTCATGTACCATACACATTCTTAATATTTGGTAACAGTATTTATAGCATTCATTATGCATAATTATTCAATTTATATATATTTTATTATATTTCAAACACAATGTTAACAAAATTGTTGATGGATGAATTAAAATTTAATCATAATTTCTGAATGAAACGGAGAGAAAGAAAAGACCGCCAATTGTTATACATCCTTACATACCTTATAACTCATTATCTTATATTGTTTTTTTATGTATACAATCAAGATAAATTAATAAAATTATATATTGTAAAATTAGATTGTTTTATTTTACAATATACCGACCGACGGAATACATTACGATTACAAAAATACTCAGTTACATTTGCCTCGTTATTTTGTCTCATCACTACAAAAAACGGTTGACATAACCTTGAAACAGCGCAGTTTGTCGTCGTTAGACTTTTAAAAATTATTGTTCATAAATTTATTAATTAATTAATTGTTAATAACTTTAGCCCAAAATAAAACGTTTATTGTACATTGGCATGATTATTCAATTTTTAATGTTATTACTCATTATTAAGGTTAATAAAAGATATTTAAAATTTTGCCATAAATTGTACGCCATCGTCGTCAGAAACGCATTCTCTCAGCGGCCAGACAATAATTTGTTCAAAGTCAAAGTCAAAGTCAAATCATTTATTTCCATAGGCCCCAAAAGGCACTTGAACACGTCAAAAATACAAACATCAAAAATTATTAATACAAATATAAAAAAAACTCAAGTACTGAATTGATCAGTGATAAAAGGATATAACTCAAGTAATCAATGATTTGAATTACCGGAGCTTAGATTGATTTCGATTCAACTCAAAGGTTTAAATTGAAATCAATCCAAGTACCAGCTCCGATGGGTATTGCATTCATGAGAAGAGCTGGTGAGAAACTCATGTGCACCATCTTTTCAAATAATTTATACAAAGTTTGTTTGTTTTTGACAACAATACCTATGTGCAAGTTAAGGCAACCAAAACACAAAGGCTAGAAAGCGGTCTAAAGAAATATTAAAGTTAGGGAAATAATTTTTTTGTCTAATAAAATAATAAAAATTACTCCATAGCATATAAGGTTGCAATCACTTACACATCAAGGAGTAAAAGCAATGTGTAAGTAAGCAAAGCATATATCCTGGTCGCAGAGGAGAAAAAAAAAAGTTCAAAATGTAATAAAATAATAAATACTAATATAATTATTTACACTCCAACAATGTAAACACAGATCGCCTTAACTTAACAAAATTCAAATGTCAGGTAATAAATGCAGTATAAGATGTCAAGAATTAATTACAATCAAATAAATTATATGAAGGATTGTAAATAAATAAATACACTGCCCATAAATACAAATTACTTCAACTAGTACATAACAAGTTTATACCAAATTTTCATTCATATCCAAGGCACTGTGTCGGTCAAGAAATCGTTTATTGTATAATAGCCCCTTTCCATAAGACGATTCTTAACGGAACTCTTGAACTTTTGTAGGGGTAAGTCAAGATTTGGACAGGAATTTTGTTATAAAAACGCACACCAAGTCCTTCAAATGAATTGTGGACTTTTTTCAGGCGATAATATTGGCCTACTAATTTGTGCTTATTCCTTGTGTTTAGTGAATGATGATCTCTTTTGCTAGTATATTTATCTATGTTTTTCCGTACAAACATAATATTAGCAAATATATATTGAGACGCCACTGTTAAAATACCTATTTCCTTAAATCGTTCTTTCAGAGAATCTCGAACTTTAAGTTTGTAAATCGCACGAATTGCCCGTTTTTGAATTACAAAAATGGTTTGAATATCAGCTGCCTTGCCCCATAGTAAAATACCAAATGATATGACACTGTGAAAATAACTAAAATAAACTAGTCGCGCAGTTTCAATATTAGTTAACTGGCGAACTTTCCAAACAGCGAATGCCGCGGAGCTCAGTTTCCCTGCTAGATACGATATATGGGCGCCCCACTGAAGCTTATGTTCCAAGGTTAAGGTCGTTATTTATTATGATGTTCGTGTTCAGTTTCTCAACATTAGGCAAAGTGAACTTTATACATTTAGTTTTATTCGAGTTCAATAGTAAGTTGTTGCTTGTAAACCAATCTTGGACTAGTGTAAGTGACCTGTTAATATCATCAAAACTATTCTGATTACGATTAACTTTAAAAATAAGCGAAGTGTCATCTGCAAAAAGTACTACATCACAGAAATTTTGCACAAAGAAAGGTAAATCATTAATATACACTAGAAAGAGAAAAGGACCCAGAATTGAGCCCTGTGGCACGCCCATTGAGACAGGTAATCCGGATTTGTTATATCGACCTAATTCATTTGTTTGTATGAAACAAATGAATTAGGTCGATAATTCACAATCATTTCAGTTTCAGCTGGTCGAAACCGAAACAAGTCCGAAACTACATTTTTGACAAAATATGACTGGAACCAAAGCCACAACTTTCATTTGGTCGCCAATTAGTAGTTAAAATTTGATTGAAATCACTAAAGGAAAAATCCAGTAGGTAATCAAAATAAAGGCCAAACACCTTAAGACTCCTTTACAGAATGACTTCCCAAAACTATTGCCTTTAATTATAAATCAAAGTGTAATAGGCGGTAAAATATTAGTTCCCTAACATTATGTTAAGTCATCATAGCTAGGAATTAAGGGCCGGTTTATAGCTTTATCTCAGAAGACATCTTGAGCAGGAATTAGTTTGTGAATTTGTAATTGAGAGTATTACCGCGTCATTGCCGGGAATCCTAGCGCCAAAATTTGAACTTAAGTAACTATTTATCGTATAAATTATGTAGGTATTAAACCCTTGTGATTGTTACATTGGTCTTGATAAATCGTAATATACAGCACTATTTACAATATTCAACACAACTTACGAATACTCGTTTATACAAATGACGTTCAAATTAATAAAACAGGACAGTCAACTACTACTGTTTATCGGCATTATTTTGATCCATCCTAAGGTTGCCTGGAAGAGGATTGCTCTTGGCATTAAGACCGCTCTTGGTACACTATACATCTGACATTTTATGTACCCTTGCGAACATAGTTTTGTAAAGAGTTTTATTGTTTTCAGTTTAACTGATGTCTTTTGTTGTTTTGCTTTCTGTTTATGTATAGCCATAAATATGTTTATGAACATATTTTTTTTTAGATACATAACTATCCTTTGCTATAAATAGAGTATTAAATATTTGTCTTAAACAAATACATCTGGTTAGCAACTTGAAGTCAAGATTAACCATAAAAGAAATAATACAGGATAAAGTTAGTTAAACTAAGTTTAAACAAATCTGTTCCGTCGCTTCCTTCTGCGAGGAGGCGATGTCCTCAAAGGAAGCGGCGAGACCGGATTGAGGACGTAACACCTTTCCCTCTGGTCGTCATAGGAGAAGCACCTGCGATACAGGCCCGAGAGGCTGCGTACAGTGTTCCGTGTTTACTCTATTTATTGCTAAAAACTGCATTTAAATCCGTTGAGTAGTTTAAAATATGGTGAAAGCGACTTCATTTATATTATGTAAGATATAAATTTTAATTATGCTTACTTCCTAAGCACATTACGTTTTGTTCAATAAATAAATATTCCGGACATCTAACACACAACGCCATCTAGTCCCAAGCTAAGCAGAGCTTGTGTTATGGGTACTAGACAACTGATATAAATACTTATATACTTTTATTTGGAAATACATACATATTATACACAGAAACACCCAAACTCCGAAACAAATATTTGCAGATCATGCAAACATTTGGTCCGACCCTGGTATCGAACCCGAAACCTCAAGCTTAGCTGTCGCATACGCTACCACTACGCCACCGAGGTAGTCAATATAAAGTCTACTGTGTCTACTGTTATATTAAATACCTATAGATGTTTTCTTAATGTTTAATCCAAGTAAGAAAAGCGTGAAGGCGTTTGTTCAGTAACCCCATTGTTATAACTTTATTGCTTGTAAACAGATAACACATTTTACACTGTATTAATGTACTTAGAAAATAGGTCTGTTGTATTATTTTTGCTGGTGTTTTTTTACCTGCAAAGATAAGGGAAGAAATATGGTCTTTAAAAAGGTGGGTAGTACTTGGGTGGAATTTATTTTTAATATATTTTTAGAAAGAAACCACGTTATGTGTAGTCTTTGTTGTTATATTCTTGGCACTGTCACTGTGTAGCTGGAGAACACAAGTTCGTATTAATCTATTGAAATAAACAAAAACATGGTCTACTTTTCTGTCTATCTGTTTGTTGTCTGTAATGGCTGGACCTATTTAGATGGGACTTTCACAGTAGATAACTGATGGTATATATCCGCGGTTGTTGTTGTACCGCAGATAACACCGCGGAACTAGTGAATGCTAAGCGAATCCTTAGCGGCACTGTACGGTAGGTTAAGCAGCTTTTACGATGTTTCATCTTTGTAATTATTTGTATGTATCATGTTTATAGCACGTCCACCTCGAGTTGTAGTTTCATGAATAGGTATATCTAAATCAAATGACTTTGCGTACGAAATAGTTAGACGCGGTGATACTCTGGAAAAGTTTTTTTTTTCTGCATCCTGTGACTCGTGCAAGTGTCACACATTGTTTATTACACGGTTATATCTATACTTAAATTTATTTATTGATTAGTCGACCTTGAAGAGGTCCTAGTCTATGTAATTATAATTATCGATTTAATTACATATATTCTAACAGGCTGCTCCACGAACATTCCGGACCAGCCTGTGCCCAACTAGTCTCTATGTTACATTTTTTCTTAAAACTATTTACAAGGATCTATCATCCTCAAACGCTATCCCACGCAGTTTTAGTAGAAAAGTAATATTATATCCTAGGTATTTGTAAATAATTTTACTAATAGTTAAAATAAAATAATACAAAGTAAACGCAGACATTAAGTAAACACGTTAGAGAAGTAAAAGGTAAAGTAAAAACATCAAATATTAGCGAAGTCGACATTCTTCAACAATTACTTTTCTATTGACATGCGAGACCACAAGCTAGGCCACATTTTGCGAATTCAGAATTGATCTCTTCCCCTTACAAGATTAATAATGTTTTTATGTATTTAGTTTTTATGTGTACTTGTGATTTTCTTAAGTAAAATTAGAATTCGTTATTATGTAATTCTTTAAGTTTTTAACCAATTTTTCGTTTTATTTGTTGATTAGGCACTAATTTGTTTTGTCTTCGCCTTTATCCCTTACTAGCTGAACCCCGCGGTGTTATCCGCGGTTATTGTCGTATCGTGGGTAACGCCGTGGGGCGAAGCTAGTCTAAAAATGTAAGCCTAAGTTACTCCTTGTACCGTCAGCTACCTACCAGTGAAAGTCCCGTCCAAATCAGTCCAGCCGTTCCAGAGATTAGCCGGAACAAACAGACAGACAGACAGACAAAAATTTTAAAAATATATTTTTTGGTATGTGTACCGAATATACATTCATATGCATGTAGTAGAAAGCGGCTATTTTCTATGATACGATCTATGATTTTTTTCTGTAAATTCAAATTCAACATAATTTATTCAATTAAGATACTAAGAGACATTTATGATCGTAAATTTGAAGTTACAGTTAAAAAAAACATAGATCGACACAAACAAACGCCACAGTATGTACTAGGTTGTCAAGGTAAATATGATGAAAACACCAAAATCTACTACTCACTCCTAAAACCTATGGCCTTTTTAAAAGTCGGCCCGAGTCCTATATTTTCTAGTTCTAGAATAATTTTATGTATCCTTAAATTTGTATTTAAATTTAGCCCAAAAGGAAGTTAGAGACTACATCAAATCAACATTCCGAGTAGGAACTAAATAGTTAAGAACTGCGCCGTAAAGTAAGCCGACCCTTATGACGGAAAACTCACCCTTAAAATGTTGTTTACTAGAAAGCTACGCAATAACACATGGAGACTTATGACGTCATCACATATGTGCAGGACTTAGCTCTATCTTACAACGACACGAACATTTATACTGTAATAGCTTTTGCCCGCAGCTACACCCGCGTATATCTCGGTTATCACGGTAAGAAGTATGTCTATTATATCCTTCCTCAAGAATCAAAGTATCTACTTGCCAAATGTCATTAAAATCGATGTAATGGATTAGCTGTGAAAGCGTGAAAGACAGACAGACAGACAGACAGAGTAACTTTCCAATTTATAATTCTAATTAAATATAATTATAATTAATATGGATCCTACTAATATTTTAAACGCGAAAGTTTGTAAGTATAGATGGATGGATGTTTGTTACTCTTTCACGCCAATACTACTAAATGGATTTTGATGAAACTTTACAATAATATAGCTTATACATCAGAATAATAACAATTTATAAATATATAGCTTCGTCTCGCGGCGTTGCTGCGGTTATTGTCGTATCGCGGGTAGCACCGCGGGGTTCAGCTTGTGTATAATGTAATTGACAGTAAGAAAGAAAATGTTTTATTTTTCAAGGCACGTAGTAATAATAATTATAAAACAGACTATTTCATAATGAATTATTTAGTTTTAAGAATTAAAATTAATTTTGAACATATGTATTTTTAAAAGTTATTTCTTAATGTCTTCTTTCAACTTAAAGTGTGTAGTCGTAACTATCGTAACGGTAAAGATTTCATCATCAGTAGATATAAATAGGCTATTTATAAGAGGAGGTTTAAACTGCGTTTAAACTTCGACTGCGCGGTTGGCCTAGTGGTTTAAGCGGTCACTACGCCGCTTGCTACTGCGCCAAGTGCCGGGGGTACAAATCCCACGTGGGACATCACTTTGTGTAATCCACAAAATGTTGTCCTGAGTCTGGGTGTTCTTTGTGTCCGTTACATGTATGTTTTCTTTTAAAAAGAAAAAGAAAAAAAAACTGCTGTAACACGCTACCCAGTCGTATTGGTATAGCACTGGGTAGCGTGTTTTAAATTTCCCTTCTCTTTTATAGTGCTGCACAGTGCTCCCTTAGTAGGGTCTTACGATACCTGAAGGATGAATGGGATTAGTGACACTTCATATTCTTAATCCGATCATATCATACTTACAAAGATTAAGTACTAAAAATTGAATACCAAATAAGCTTTAAATATTTGTAGCAATTAAGTCTATATTACTTTTTTATTGTAAGCTTTTGTACTTTTACATCTCTTGAAAGAATGCCTCATGCCATTCTGTTCGCCTTTGTACAACATGTGCAATAAGTTTTAAATTATTAAATTTATTAATACATTCATAACTTATTTTACTATTTCATTGCTAGGTTAGCCAACGAAATTGAGATAGCTGATAAGTAATAAAAATGAGTACAATAGTTGTTCCTGTCAGTTGGCTGTCAAATTCTTTAAGATTAAGAGACGTCAAAAAGACGTCGTTTCGCCTTGCCTATGGACATCGTGTTAGCTCACAATGCCGAGAAAAATCATCTGTTATATGTTAAAAGAGTGACATATCTTGTTAGGAATGCTTTGATGTTGTCCAATTCTCATACATTACTAATTCTATTGGTACTTAAGACTTTTTCTCAATGAACCAGCTTTACAGGGGTCATAAATTTTACAAGCTTTTATTTAGTTTCACCTGCCCCGAGATCAAATCTTGCAAGTTAAATTTGATCTACTGCCCGATTTCCGATTGATCTTAAATTTGAAATATATTTTTAGTTCTGATGACAATGCAATTATATATAATCGGTATTATTATTAATTCAAAATGTCAATCCACAATCCAACAATCCACCCAATATGGGTATCAAATGAAAGGACTTTAAGTATTTTTTTATAAACAAGTAATAAAAGCTTGTATTTAAAAAAAATACTAAATAAATCTCTCGTTAAGTATCTCTGTATATGTATAATTTTTTCACGTCCTAAATAAAACCGATTTCAATATAAATATAAAGATTTCGTCAAAAAATATTTTAAGGACAATGAAACTGCATGAAAATCTGCTGCTGGATTAAAAACAGTTAGCGGATGGATAGAAAGTTAGTTGTATGACTTGTATGTCATGTAAAAACTAGCTTTTTGCAGTAGTTTTGCCTCTCTAAAAGTTATTTTTCTATCTCATTGGAGCTGTATTTTTTCATCTTTGTAAATTATCTAATGTCTTTGCTAAGTCTGAAGTATATACCAACAGGATTTGTGACATCTATTTACTCACATTTCTCATTTTATGGAAAGAAAAACCTTTTGGCTCTTTTATTAATCTTTAACTTGAATGATGTCTAATTAATTCACAATAGTTAAATGGTCAATTAATAATTTAGCGCGAGGTTTCCTTCTAAACTTTTTGTATTCGTGTTGTTAATTAATTCATTTTTGTTTCCGAAGAACTCAATTCCAAAAAGCCCCTTGTGGCAGTAAATTGTTTGCCCATTGTTGAGTTTTAATAGACCACACCTTCGTTGTGAACACTTTTGCAAGTCTGGTTCCAGTTATCGATAGATTTTTCTGTCTTGCTTTGTTCTAGGCCTGTCGTGACATAATACCTTACAAAATGTGTCTTTCAAGACAGTTAATAACCAAATAAAATTATGATATGCAAAGCTCATCACCATCATCAGCCTATCGCCGTCCACTGCTGGTCATAGGCCTCTCTCTAATTGCACGCCACTTGGTTCGATCCTCGGCTTCTCACATCCAGCGTCTGCCAGTCGTTATGCCAGATCATCACAAAGCAAAGCTATGAGGAAGTAAATTTTACGGGGTTCTAAATACGTGGCTTACTATGACTACAAATGAATAACTAATACAATTTGATGTGTAACTTCCGATTTTGTATGCGTGTGTACAACCCGCCGAAAACATCTGCGAACCTAGCTAGCTTAATTAATACTTAGTTTATTAATATTTCACTGAACAGACAAACAATAAACAAGAATGAGATTACGAAAGCAAGAATAATACACGTGAGTACTAGCAGGCAATGGTACTAGACAGACGAAGGCATAGTGATGCGTAGGGAAACGAGAGGTGAAGCGCATTCCAGCCGGGTATTTTTTTAATTGAATAGCTGCAAACGAGCAGACGTATCGCCTAATGGTAAGCCAATATCGCCACCCATGGACACCCGTAACACCAGAGGCGACACAAGAGCGTTGCCGGTCTTTTAAGGAGTACGCTCTTTCCTTGAAGGTTCAAAACTTCACTAGGCGCTCAGGTATTAACGACTGGTCAAATGTCAATGTATCGTCGAATGATAAGTGATCTTTTTTATATTGAATAGGGGCAAACGAGCACAAGTGCGTTGCCGACCTTTTAAGAAGGAGTACGATCTATTCTTGAAGGTTTGAGGATCGTATTGGTCCGGGAATACTGCAGGCGACCGTTCATCCCACAGTTTTCTTGTGCGCGGCAGAAAGTTTTGGGAAAAGCGCACAGTTGTGGACTACCAACCTTCTAGATGATGGGGACGAAACTTCTGTCGCGTAGGACGATGGCGGAAAGAAGTCTACTTTTTGAGTGAACAAAGTGCGTGAAACACGCATCATCGTAACCGCACGCTTCCTCGACGATACAATTTTCATAAGTAAACTTAATGTGACTAGAATGGTCAAGGTGAAAAAGTTGTTTTTTTAATTTGAGTATAGATTTCACACCCGTTGCCCTTTTAATATTTATTTAATAAAACTTTGAGTATTTTACTGGAACAAAATACGAATGTTTAAAATCTTGAACCTATATTAAAGTTTGAGATTTCGGAGCAGACAAGCGTATAGGATTGCAGATAAGTGGTTCGATAATCGTTCTGTCTTGGATTACGCTATCAGGAGTTATTTATTGAATATTTTTTGTGTTCCCAATATATCTTAATTGAATAACTGTACAATTTGTAGTGAATAAATAAACGTAGGAGTATGTTCTAGGTAGATAGGACTAGTTTGGTGGTCATATTACTGTGGTATTTGAGTGGCCCGTTGGCATTCTGATTGCTAAGAGGCCGTGCATCTCGCTAAGATAATATTGGTGTGATTAGTATGTCCTGCGTTCTATCTATACTAATAATAAAGCTGAAGAGTTTGTTTACTTGTTTGTTTGAACGTGCTTATCTCAAGAACCGCTGGTTCGATTTGAGAAATTCTTTCAGTATTGGATAGTCCATTTATCGAGGAAGGCTCATATAGGCTATACATTACATTACGCTACTACTAATAGGAGTGGAGCATCAATGAAGAATGTTTCAAGAACGGGGAAAAAAATTCACGCTACGGGCAATATAAGACGCAAACGAAGTTGCGTGGATCAGCTAGTGTCTTGATATAATTAAGTGCTATCTTGTATGTAGGAAAAGTCTGATTACCAATCTTTCTGCCTGGTTCTTTATATTTGGCTCTGTCTAGATTCAGAGGTCCAAAAGAATTTTAGAATCAAACCTTCTCTAACCATACTATATGTATATATACATAACATTAAAGTACGTATGTACCCAAGATCGGATCAGTAACAGTAAACATTAAAGTGGCGTGTTACTACTAAACTAATATACCTATGTAATCTAATTACCTAGTCACTAAACCAACATCAGTTCCCATTTCCTATGAATCAACCAATCAACAGGTGGCTGCTAACTTGCCCACGGTTGATGTATTGATGAACAACTGTAATATGTAATTAGTTGATTGAGTGTGACGTGAGCTCAACGCCCCATTTTGGGCAAACAGTGACGTATAAGTTAAGACTGATTTATTCTGAAGTTATTATAAGAAGTTTCTTGGTAGACGGAGCACGTCCCACACTTCTATTTATTGTTTCATAATTATTCTGAATTGATTACAGTTTTTGACTTTTGTATGTGTTTATGATGATGGGGAATAGAGATAGAATCTATTTATGGTGTGTTATGTGGGAATGACTTCTTGTAAACGTAACCATAGACTGTCTTTAAATCATGTGTGTTCTTTTTACTAAATTAGCACATAGGTCTGAAAAATATAGTATTATAAATTATAATAGGAAAAAAATAAACATATTAACTAGACCCACTTTGCAATCAACTATTTGATAATTTATTAATAAACTTTTAAATAAAAATGTAAGAAAGTTTGGTAATTTTAGGTTTACGAATTTTATCAAAACAATGATATATACAATGATATATTAAAGATATATTACGCCCAAACCAAGAATAAATGATTCTTCTCAAAACACAACTATCAGCTGAATCTAAAGACAGAGTCTTGAAAGGGATTAGAACCTGTAGCGTGTCACAAAACCGTCTCACAATCACGTGTGATGCGGAAACCCGACACTTCAAACTTAGCTATCAAGACCATTTACTAACTAATAGAACCAAAATGTGTAATGTATCCGTTGCTCCATTTCTTATAAACGTCGTGAACGAGCATATTATACGGAAATAAAATATAATTACGAACAAAATACCATAATCAACATCTCGTTTTCAAATTGGAATACAATTTCCTGTTCAGCTAACTTGTGTTCCAATAATTTATATTTATTATACTCGTATAAAGGAACATTTAAATTGATGTCATTGCATGATGTCTATTTAACCCACAACTATTACCGGTAACAAAGAAACTTAATATCCGTTTTATTAACCTGAAAATAACGCTTTAACAAACATTTGATGTCAGTCGTAGATTCGCTTTGTTACGTTTAAACTAGATTTTAATTCTTGAGGTGGTAATGTTTTATTTTTATAACGGGAAAAATAAATTCTAACACTTTTCCTGAAAATACTAAATAGAATGATTTGAGTTTTTTGTCTCTGGTTAAATTTGTACACGCTGGCTGTAACATATAAACCAGATATGCTATATACGTTGGAATGCTATAAAAATACATTCTAGAATCAACATCAGTTGTACTTATTTCACTCTTTATTATAGTAAAGTAGTAGTCTGTAAGTGTTGATTTGTGTTGTATTTTATTTTAGTTTATTGAATTACATAGCTTGTATTACATAGCTTTTAGCGACACACTGCCACCCAGATAGACCCTGCGAGGTCTTCGTGGTGTAGTTTTCATCACTGTGTCTATAAATAAATGCATGTGTATTGGAAACAAAAAAAAAATTTAACCTTTGATAATGTCATAGGGTGAAATCATTCTGGATTGAGGTGGATAGAATAGTGACATAAGTACAAGTAAGTTTACACTCTAGAATGTATCTTATGAAGCTCCAACAAGTGCCGACAATCAAGAGTGTGAATTATATCTATGTACTATATAATATATAAAAAACTGCTACGAAAATACACAGACTTATATTTTCAGTTTTTTTTGGTCAAGGAACCCTCGCGTAGGTACTAAGGACACCCTATTTCATCACTACAACCTATAACTTTGAAATGTATATAGAACAATACAAAAACATTGATTCTTGTATTGACGGCACAACTCGTAGACACTTTTCGATAACAGCCGATTTCTTAGATTATCCACCCATAATCTTTTGTAATCTATCTTAACTTTCCAGATACTTTCAATTTCCTTTTGAGTACGGAAAACGCAGAAAGATAATGATGCAATTATCGCTCTCACTGCCCGAGAAACCTGACATTGTGAAGATGTTTTATATTTATTTATTTATTTAAACTTTTTGCACACGTTGTACAGAGGCGGACTTAATGCCTTGCCTTGAGGCATTCTCTCCCAGTCGACCAAACTTCAACAACAACAACACAACACAACAACAAAAACAACTTCAGGTAATGTAGAAATTAGAGCTGGTAGGTGCAAAGAGATTGAGTTTAGTTAATAAGAGATAAACCTACATTAAATATAATTTATATACATACATTTACCGCTAAATGTACTATATTAATAAACACACAATACAAAAGAATGTTACATACATACATACATATAATACTATACATAGATATGATACACAGTCAGGTGTTAAGGATGTGATTGTGCTGCCAATTCACTCCAGAAAAGCTCTCGTACTTTTGACTTGATCGTGAGACGGTTTGAAGACATCCTGATTTCGGTGGGGAGCGCATTCGAGAGAAGAACAGACTTATATCGATGACCTCCTACAATTAGAGTTATATACAATAATTGGAGAATAACTACAACTTTACAACAGTAAAATATAAGCCAGTACAGGTGGAATACGTAATATAGTACATTCAAATTAACATTTCCCTTTGAGTGTCAGTTACCAGGAACTATGAAACTCAACCCTTGACCAACATTTAAACATCATACGAGCTCAATAATTAATCGGCCTTAGCGATAGTATCATTCAGTGGATTAATATTGGCCGTTACCGCGAAACAGGCCAATTCTGAATACGCCAGTCTCGTGACCGTTAGCCGCTTACTGAGAAAAAGTATGACTAAGTTTGTGTTCTGTGGAAATGGTTTGTATAAGTAACGACCCTAATGAAGAAAACGTTTGAATGTGTATAAAATATACTATTGGGGGTAGTAATGTTTTAGGGCTCACATCAATATTCTACTGCTAGATTTAGGCCTCGCCTTAAAAAGCTTATAGCTTAGTTATGCATTGACGCAACATAGATACGAAGTAAAATTAATTTAAAAATATATACATAACCCTTTCTGTAGTGGCTGTAACCCTTTGTCAACTATTTATTATATCAATTTGCGAAATTTCTTGTAGTATCTACATATCAATATATGTAGATACTCGTAAGTCAATACTTACGAGTTACGAAATAGTTAGTATAATTTAATTGGTAATTTTTTTATATACTTGACTACTTAACTAACATAAAACTACTAGAAAAACGCAGAAACTCATCTGATTTACTATTTTATTTAAAACACTTAACAGTAATATTGATTGCCCAAACCTTCTTTCAAAATTTAAATTTAGTATCCCTCATAAGTATCCCAGAAAACCAATTAGGCTCCTACATCCACCTTGTCCAAGGACAGTTTTAGGTTCCAACTCTCCCGTTTCACGGCTTAGTAAGTTATATAACAACTACAGTGGTCAGATAGATATATTTGATACATTTCAGCGATTTAAGGGCCAGGTCCACGCTCTTACTATGGATTGACCATGTAATAACTGATTAATGTCCCTGATAGGGATAGACACCAATTTGTATGTACACCTGTTTTCTTGCTTTTTGGACAACCTCTGTAAAAATAAAAGTGCTTTTCTTTTTTTTTCTTAATTCTATTATAATTTATGCATGCAGTGTTTACCTACATAAGTTGTGCACTTAGATTAAGACTTTTACTGTGTTTTGTTTTGTATTTACGTATGTTTTAGTGTAATAACTACTGGTAAACCATTAAATAAATAAAAAATAAAATAAATATAAGAAATGGAGATCACGTTTTTAAACTAACTGAAGCTTAGAACACATAGAGGAGGAGGACAGAGGAAATGTTAGATATGTTTTATTTATTTATGTGTAGTACACAAATATAAATACACATATGTAGGTGTAATGGGCCTGCCAAAGTAACTGTACTCTGCCTGATGGTAAGTATGCACAGAATCCAAGAGTTGTGATCACCATACTCATCGTGAATGCAGACAATGCAGCGCCACACTATGGTGGCCTATTGAGATGCTTCTGCATCATTGGGTCTCACGCTCACCAACAAAACACGACTGCTGTCATTTTAGGTTGGTGTTCTATGAGGGTAGTACTTTGAAAACGAATATGTTAAACTATATGTCTGTGTGTTAACGAGACACAGCATTTACAGTAGGTAGAGCCTGCTGGCTTATATTATACTAAGACAGAATAAATTAACAATATTTTTGTATAGAATTATTGTAGATTTAATGAATTTAGCTAAAACTCTGTAGTTATTTATATTTTTATTATTTATTACACATAAAAAAACATCTTAATTTCTGTACCTCAAAACCGGGTTAACTTATTTTAGCCTCTTTTTAATTTATACGTAATAAAACAAGTTATATTTAGTTTTAAACAATTTTAAATTATGCTTTTTGCTGTTGGTACCTAATCTGAAGAACAAAAATTATACAGGCATCATCAAGGCTTATATCTCAGGAATTAAGCAATTATGCCTTAGCTGATCAGCGTTGTATCGCAAGCCATAACCTCCTTCCGAAGGAGAAACTTATGTCCAGCAGTGGACTATTGAAAGCTTTGATGTGATACTTCTGCTTTATTGTAAAGAAAATTATATCTTTTAAATTTATTGGCGAAAACAGATATTCCAGTATGTAATAGACAATATTTTTGTTCTCTTTGTATGTATTTATAATGAGGTAGCATAACATTATTGCGTTGCGTTAAAGTTTTCAAACTGTTAGTACATCAAAACTTTCACAGAAATAGCTTGTAGAAATGAGAAAGGTACAAATAGTGAATAGTTTAGAAATTTGTTAGGGTTCCCGTACCCAAAGTGTAAAACGGTACCCTATTACTAAACTAACGTCTCCGTCTGTCGGTCTGTTCGTCTGTCATTAGGCTGTATCTCATGATAGTTAGATTGTTGCAATGTTTTATTTATTTATTTATGTAATTCAAGTATTGCTTATATCTTATTAAATAAATTGAATTGAATTTCCTTTGTCGCTATAACAAGAAATACTAACTTATGGGGGCTGTAACTCTCATATAACAAACTTGATGTTATTACCGTTATTCGATACAACTTCATATGCAAAATTTTTCATTGATGCACTACTTTAATTGGTCGTATCGATAAACGGACTATGCGATTCTAGTTGAATTTTTCAAAAAGAATCGAATGTTTCTGAGATTAGCGAGTCGAAACAAATAACTCTTTAGCTTTTATAAAGTTAAGAAAATATTTTAGAGTAAAATATTACATGAATTTATTTTTCGAACTTAAAATGATGTCAGAGACTAATCTATATACATAATAATAATTCACAAAAATGTATGTACGCACATAACTTTTGGTGCGGGAATTTGATACGGGCTTACCGAAGGATTTTTTCGATAATTTGGAAAATATTCACAAAAATAAATAAGAGGATGAAGTTCGCTGGGGCAGCTAGTAAGGTTATAAAATATAATTTCTTAGTGATCTTAATTATTACAGTCATTTGTTGTTTTATTTTGATCTGTCTAATAATCATATAGCTTTATAATTGGAAAATCGTTTAAGATATTTCTACTAGGTTTTACCCGCGTCTCCACCCGCGGGTATGTTGTTCTTCCTCAAGAATCAATCTCCATTAGGTATAGGTACCTTTTATCCATCGATACGTGACAGCGTAACAGACAGAAATACAAACTTTCGCATTTGAAATATATATACATTTTTTATTATTTCATTGTGACTTTATGATTCAAATTAATTTAATTGAAAATGGAATAGAATATTCATACATACAAGTTGATTAATTTTTAAATAATTTATTAGCTACATTCTTAATGATACCGCGGAGACTTAACGTTCATGTAAACAGATTTTTACAAACTGATAAAGTAAATGAGAACATTTAAACAACGAAAATGGAAAACCTTGCGAAAACCAGATGTGTTTGAAAAGAATTTAATATATATGTACAAATAAATTTGAAGAATTGAAGAACATAACTACAAACATACATACGACATCATCTAATAACCAATACAGTCAATACATACAATACATGCATACATATCAATATTGTATCTATTTTTAAAAGTAACTCACATTTTAATTAAAATTCATTAGGAAAGTTGTCATATGATCTACAGTTCTATACAGTTGTCTCATAAAGACAAAAATATCAATTAACTCAGCGAAAAACGGTGCTCAATAAACATATCTATATCCGAAAGCTACTATGAGAAAAACCCTTTACCTAAACGCAATATAATTCATTAAACTATTTTTGTACCTAATTTGATAAAACATTATAAAACCTTTCGCCAAATTGAATGACGCTGTCGGAAAAACACGTAAATATTCGACATATCGTCCAATTTTTTTAAAAGCTCTCGTCTAACATCTCAAAAAATATTTGACGTGAAGTTGATTAGGTAATGCGAATATATGTAAAAACATGCAAATTACTCACCAGACTCCTTCTTAGTATAAAAACACTTTTAAAGTAAATACAAAAAGAAATATCACAAAAGTTTGAAACAAATTTGACAGTGAATAAAAAAACAAATGAACATCGAATTTTTTTTTCTCCATTTGCGCGTTCTAATTTTAAATCTTGATGAAATTAAAAACATAGCCCATTTAAAAAAAAGATTGGTCATAAATACTAAAACTTGAAAACAAAATTTAATTTAAAAAGTTAGTACATAGTTTGTTATTTAAAAAATATACGATGTGAAATATAATTAAATATTAAATTCGAAAGAGTAGAAAAACAAAAATCAAATTACGAACAACTTGAAACTAACCGGCCAGCAGCAAGGCAAGCACAGCGGTCGTGCAGGCTGCGTGTGGTTTCATCGTTGCGTTAGGAATGGCAAACTCTCAGAGCGCGCTCGCCTTTTAACTTTAGGGGTGAACCGCCCTCGCCGATAACGATATGGTGCGTTTTCACACCCATTCTGTTGACTTGTGACGTAGGAAGATGACATCTTGAAAATGAATATTGTCTAATTTAGGATATAAGTTGCCCCCCGCGTTTTGTCATTATCATGTAGAGTTTCTTAATAAATAAATTAATATTAAATGAATAGAAGCGAATCTCAAGTACTACGTGTTACAGAATGACGATTAACGAGTACCGTACATGGAACAGTTAATTTTTTTGTTCAGGTCACACAATTCAGGCACATTTTAGTGCTACATTGGTGCTGTCACGGTTTAGTTGATACAGCCTGGTGACAGACGCACGGACAGACAGACGGACAGCGAAGTCTTAGTAATAGAGTCCCGTTTTACCCTTTGAATACGCAACTTTAGAGAGAGAGAGAGCGTACTCCTTCCTAAAAGGCCGGCAACGCACTTGTGACGCCTCTGCTGTTGCGGGTGTCCATGGGCGGCAGTAATCGCTTACCATCAGACGATACGTCTGCTCGTTTGCCCCCTATATAATAAAAAAAAAGATAAGAAACCCTAAAAACAGAATTAAATTAATAATTAAGTGAGACTGACATATAAAAAACGTAATTTTATTTGCAATTTTTTGCTCGATATCAATAATGTGAAATAGTTTTTTTTAAGTTTTTCTTTCCTTTTCAGTGATGTGGTCCTGTGTAGTTTGTTCCCTCATACCCCCAAAGGAATAGAGGAGGTAGTAATCCGTATTCTTAATTCCTCATCACACAGATAATCACCTTTGTACCCTTCTTAAAAGGCTGGTAACGCACTTGTAACGCCTCTGGTGTTCATATCAGGCGATACGTCAACTCGTTTGCCCCCTATACAATAAATAAAAAATACATAATTTATTTATTTTCCACTTGAAGACATTTAGAGCATAATTTAGTTCTATGTCGGAGAGGAAAAGCGAAAGCTCCTAATATTCATATTATTGTGTCATATGAAACTTTCTTCATTCCGTAGACAATTGAATAAATAAGCTTTATCAAGTCATTTATTCTAACGGGCTTCTTGTTTTGAGAAAAATAATAATGTGACGGCGCGGCTCGGCGTGGTACAAATGTGTTTCTTAAAGCGATTGTTTACACATTTCTACGATAACTGATAACCAATGAGAATTCTGTAGGAACATTAATTTTTAAGGAACTTACAACTTACCGTGGGAGAGCCACGCTTCGGCATGCATGCGCCGGCTCGACCGGAGTGATACCACGGCCTCACAGAAAACCGGTGTGAAATAGCGCCTGCGCTGTGTTTCACCGAGTGAGTGAGGGTACCGGGGGCTCACACCCCAACCCGTCCCCCATCCCTCTTCTTATTCCCCCAAAGGCCGGCACTTGTGACACCTCTGGTGTTGCGGGTGTCCATGGGCGGCAGTAATCGCTTGCCGCCTATTCAAAAAAAAAGGAAAAAAACTGTTTTATTTATTTATTTACTTCAACAACTTCAGTCTAAGAGTATTCGTGAAGAAGAGAGGAGACACAATCTGTGATCATACAGCTAGTGCAATTTGGACAAAATATTGGACAATACAAATGTATGCAAGAATTCAATATTTTTCTATTCCTGTTATTATTTATATTAGAAACTAGCTGACTCGGCGAACTTCGCACTGCCATATTTATATATCTGTCTCAGCTTCCCACAGGCAGTAGCAGTACAGTCGCAGCCAGATCCCGTTATCTTTTAATTTTTCGTGTATACAAACCTTGTCCTAATAATAACGAACACATAAAAAAGACTTGTTTTATTTGGTGCGGCCAAAATTTTCCCAGATTTTGAAACATTCTTCATTGATGCTCCGCTCCTATTTGTAGTAGCGTGATGATATATAGCCTATAGCCTTCCTCAATAAATGGACTATCCAATACCGAAAGAATTTTTAAAATCGGATCAGTGGTTACTGAGATTAGCGCGTTCAAACAAACAAACTCTTCAGCTTTATTATTAGTATAGATTTCAGCGATTCATTTTTATTTATATAAACTAGTTTTTATTTAAATTTCGATTTACATAATGTTATTGTGTCTTATATTTGAAAAACGTGGGACATGGCTGTGATTTGCTTCAAAGATATTAAATGTGGCTTTCTATCTTAATATAGCTAAGTAGTAGCCTTTTAATGGATTACAAATTATTTAAGGTAAAAATAACTTAAAATGTACCTGATGAAATTCTTGGGATTTTCTCTTAATCTAATCTCAAACGCTTTACAATGGAACATTAATCAATTATTCGTAAAATCATATTGGCGAATTCGTCTGCGAGAATCTCAAGATTTTTCATTTTCCTGATGTAAAAAAGTGTTTAATCAAAGATAACTTTGAAAAATTGTTTTTTTTTCTCGAAAGAAGAATATAACGTACAGGACTAAATATTATTTATGTAAAATACTTCTAAGAATTCGGTTTAATATTTGATTGTATTATTCTAATATGATTGGATTTAAGTACGTTTTCAATTTGGCTGTTTTATATTCTTCTTTTCTGAATCAGTATTTTTTTGTTTGTTTGTTTTGTTATTTGACTGCACGGTTGGTCTAGTGGCTTAAGCGCCACGCCGCTTTCTACTACGTCAAGTGTTGTGGGTTCAAATCCAACAACACTTTGTGTGATCCACAAATTATTGTTCTGAGTCTCGGTTCTTTGTGTCCGTGTCATGTATGTTGGTAGAGTCTCCCGTGACACTGGATGTACATACCTAATGCGGGACTTGTCTTTAAAAGAACCGTTATATACGAACTGATTTGAAAATGTTACGTTTAATGGTTTGATCTAGAAAATTAACGAATGAAGAAGCGACTGTCATCAGACCTTCACAACCCAAGACATAGGCCACATCGAAGTTATGTAGAAATGTTGTTGTCGAACTTTTTAGGCTTCAAACTACCAGTAACGATTGCCAAAGGTGTCATATGGCAGCCGGGACCTACGGCATAATGTGCTCGCGAGCCACGGAGAGACCTCAATATGTAAATAAATAAATATTTCGGACAGCTAACACAACGCCATCTAGTCCCAAGTTAAGCAGAGCTTGTGTTATGGGTACTAGACAACTGATATGAATACATACACACTTTTTTTGTAAATACTTACATATTATAAATAGAAAGCACCCAAATTCTAAAACAAATATATGTGGATCACACAAACACTTGGTTCGGCCCAGGATTTGAACCCGAGACCTCAAACACAGCAGTCGCATTCACTACCACTGCGCCACCGAGGCAGTCAAATATGTGGATGGTCACCTAACTATAGACAGACTTACGATTGCTTAACTTTGCAATGTGTTAACCTGTATAGTTGCGATTAGGCCTATACGCCCTATAAAGTTTTCTTCGTAGCAATCAATGGCTACTCAAGTCAGTGTAATTAGTTTGACCCTAAGTGCTTTCTATAATGGAATAAGAATAAATTTACTGATAAGTCACTCTCGGTGCAAGCCGTTAGATTGTGGAATAACCTACCAGAGACAATAAGAAAATCTAAATCTCTGCATACCTTTAAGAAAAAGGTCACTATTTATTACTTGACATGTAAAGTATTCCAGTACAGGAATACTGTGGTAAATGTGTGGTACGTCATGGTTTTTAAGGTGTGGTAATTATGGTAATATTTGTGTATGGATGTATATACGTTAGTATGTATGTAGTATATATTAGTGTAAGTAGGTACATATGTAGGTAGCTTTATGTGTACTATAACTTAGATCTATTGAAGTACACCGCCGACTACCCAGAGGATCTTTTTATAATATCCGTACAAAGGTTGCCTGGAAGAGATCGCCGTGAGCGATAAGACCGCCTATTGTGATACCTGATGTTGTTGTCCATATATGTATCTCTGTTCAATTGTTTACTGTAGTGGTGTGCAATAAAGTTTATAAATAATAATAATAAATATTCCGGACATCAAACACACAACGCCATCTAGTCCCAAGCTAAGCAGAGCTTGTATTATGGGTACTAAACAACTGATATAAATACTTATATACTTTTTTTGTAAATACATACATATTATACATAGAAAACACCCAAACTCCGAAACAAATATTTGCAGATCATACAAACATTCGATCCGACCCGGGAATCGAACCCGAGACCATACGCTATCACTACGCCACCGAGGCAGTCAAATAATTAAAATAAATAAATAAAGTGCATAACGAAATGGATCTTAGTACGGGTGGATTTAAATTCTTTTTAAAACTATACTGTACTTAATCTAAAGTTCTTCACTTTTAGCTAATTTGACTCTAAATGTGTCAAACTTAATTTCCTTAATTTCTTTGTTTAACAACAACTGAAGCTAAAGTTACCATCTACAAGGACAAGTTTCATGTTCATTATCGGTTTAATTAGGAGAAGCGGTAATTAACGGTATATTTAATATTATAAACTCGAATGCAACTATCTGTCTGTGTGTTAAGCTTTCACGTCTAAACTGCCACACCGATTTGAATGAAATTTGGCATTGAATTTATTTGATTCTTGAGGAAGGACGCGGAGTCGTCTGCATAAGTCAGTAATTTTAAAGAAACACTAGGTTCGCTTGTTATGTTTTATTGCTTGTCAACGGTTTAAGCTCGTTTTAGGTTTTAATTGCAAAATTGTATAATCGCACAAATACAATACAGAAAACACAACACTTAAATCGCTAGAAGAATGTACCTCTACATGCATGCATACATACATGTAAACAATTTTGGACGGAATCTGAATTTCTAAATAATTTAAAATAGTCCTTTAAATGAAATACTAAAGACCATCTACGCAAAATAAAATTAATGTATATTTTTCAAGGACACCTGTAAAAATCTAAATTGCTAATCCAAACGAAAGAAGAAAGAACGAAACAAGAAAGAAGAAGAAACGAAATAGAGCGATCTGTTGGTGTTTTACTCACTTTTCGTAAACGATATGTATAAATATTCATGAAAATTATTATTTATTCATATTTTAAATAAATTTGAGCTGATAGGGACAAAGTTAGATACTGTCGTAAAGGTCTAATAAACAATATAATAATTATTTTGTTGCCCTAAGGGATTCATAGCGGAATGTAATTATCTTGATTTTGATTAGAAAGTTCTCCGGCCATTTCATTCATGAGAGGTCATCTAGAAATTGTGACCTGAGTTTATGGATACTATTTATTTAGGTTTTTTTGAATCGACTTGAATTACTCTCTTTTGTCTCAAATCTCATTTAACTCCTTAAGGTGCCGTCGATTTTAAATGCAGTGCTCGGTGGCGCAGTGGTAGTGAATGCGACTGCTGTGCTTGAGGTCTCGGGTTCGATTCGTGTGTCGGACCTTATGTTTGTAAGATCTACAAATATTTGTTTTAGAGTTTGGATATTCACTATGTTTAATATGTATGTATTTAGAAAAAAAAGTATACATGTATTTATATCAGTTCTCTATAACACTAGCTCTGCTTAGCTAGTTGTGTGTTAAATATCCGAAATATTTATTTATTTATATTACATTTTATACATAATTCATTAATGAATGACGTAAGAATTCACTTAAAAACATATCGCCCACCGCTTGCTACGCAGAAAATATAACGCAATCACCTTTATTTATGACTAATATTGGTCATTTCTAAAATTGCCATAAATTACACTCAACGGTATCGAGTTTAATAGAAAACGCAATATTTTATCTGTACCTGTATATAGTCTGCGATAAATTAATAACGAGGTTACATTTCTGATAAAATCGTGGCGGGAATTATTTTTTATTATTTTGTTGACTTTGTTACAATATTTTGACTCCATTTTGGTGTTATTCTATTAAGAATAACTTGCTTGAAAATTCATCCGGCTTAAAGCGTTCACCTGTAACAATATTTTTGGTGAAAATTGTAAAACAAAGTTAAAAATTCTACGCTTTTATTCATGTACTTTCTAGCAAATATGAGAACGGTTTGGAAGGCCACTGAAGCGGAGAGATTTATCGAATCGTAGGTCATGTTTTACGGGATTTAGTTTCCATCAGTGAAAGCGTAACAAACAAACTGACATTCAAATTTATAATATTATTAGATATTGGCCGCGGCTTCGCTCGCATTTATAGTTCGGCCGCTCAGAGAATGCGTTTCAGACACTTTTAAGTTCGTCATGAGTAGTGATGTACCATAAACATTAATAATATTTGGTAACAGTATTTATATCATTCATTATGCATTATTATTCAATTTATATATATTTTATTATATTTCAAACACAATGTTAACAAAAATGATGATGGATGAATTAAAAATTAATCATAATTTCTGAATGAAACGAAGGTAAAGAAAAGACCGCCAATTGTTATACATCCTTACATACCTTGTAACTCATTTTGTTATACTGTTTTTTTATGTATAATAATTCTTTATTTCTGTTCTCACAATCACCAAATACATGCAATATTAATTTTTATCACAATACAATACAAAACAGGACAACAATACAGCAATTGCAAGAGGACTGGTGTCTGAATTAGACGTGAGTCTGTAGCTCAGATCACCAGGCTAAATAAACAAAATTATATACATATTATTAAATTAGAACGTTTTATTTAATACCGACCGTCAGAATACATTACGATTACAAAAATGTTCAGTTACAATTGTCTCGTTATTTTGTCTCTTCACTACAAAAATAAACGGTTGACATAACCTTGAAACAGCGCAGTTTGACGTCGTTAGACTTTTAAAAATTATTGTTCTTAAATTAATTAATTGTTAATAACTTTAGTCCAAAATAAAACGTTAATTGTAAGTTGGCATGATTATTAAATTTTTTATGTTATTACTCATTATTAAGGTTAATAAAAGATATTTAACATTTTGCCATAAATTGTACGCCAGTTCAAAGTTACATCGCCCATTCGATCACGACCTGTCAGAAACGCAATCTCTCAGCGTCCAGACAACAATAAAAAGTATCCTATGTTACTTTTAATACCTCTACAAATATGTGTACCAAATTTCATGATGATCGGTTAAGTAGTTTTCGCTAAAAACGTAACAAACAAACTTTTGAAGTGAAAACTTCTTTAGCGGCCCCCGTCGGTCTCATTAGAATTGGACGTGTGCTTCTTTTTGTTTAATACAAAACTTATTTTTAAACATTAAATTAAATATTAAAAAGTACTAGGCGCGCAGTGGAGTGTGGTGGTGAGCCACGAGTTGTGCGGTTCGAACCAGATAAATCCGGTTGATATCAACGACATCGCTCTGCGATCTGCGACCACTACAAGTTCGAACTTCAGGAAATATATATTACAACAACAATGTCCAGATCAGTCAGATCGCCTACCCAGATTGGATTGGAACACGCCATTTCGGACAATTCGGACACGGACGGTCGGACTAAGGTTCACCCGGGAATAGCGGCGCAGCCTGTCGTATCTCAACGTAATAAAAGACGACTATCTAGTGAGGAAAGGATGTGCTCTTTTAGGGACGAAATTAAGAATATGCTGGACGATTGGAAAGAGACACAAAATGGTATGCTTAACAAGCTAATCTCGGAGGTTGCTAAGATAAAAGAACAAAACGCCCAAATAAAGCGGACAAACGAGGAAATAGAGAAAAGCTTATTATTTGTGAATCAACAATATGAAGACATCCGGCAGAAAGTAGAAGACCTCGAAGTAGAACGGAAAGAACAGCTACTGAAGATAGCTATGCTTGAATCACTAGTTGAAGATACCCAAAGGAACTTTAAGGCTTCCTCGCTCGAGGTACGAAATATACCTTTCACGTCCATAACAAAAACAAAGGAGAACTTGTGTAAGATTGTTGTCGATACATGTAAGGCCATTGGACTAAATGTTCAAAAAACAGAAATTAGAGATGTTTTCAGCATAAATTCTAAGTCTGGCAAAAGTACCATTGTGGCGGATTTCGTTTCGGTAGTACTCAGGAACGACATACTTCAAGGAGTGAAATCGTTCAAGAAACAGAACCCGAATCGATACCTGACCTCTGGCGATATAGGTATCACTGGACAACAGGTGCCAATTTACATTTCGGAAGCATTGACAAGCAAAAGTCGTCGACTATTTTTCCTCGCAAGAGATGTGGCGAAGACTAAGGATTATAGATTCTGTTGGTCAAGTAATGGCAAAGTATATCTCCGTAAGAATATCGATGCGTCCCATATCGAAATTAAAGATGAAGTACAACTAGCCAAACTCCGTGGCATGTGACTGTGGTTCGTTTTTGAGTATTTTTGTTTTGTATTTTTTTCATTTAAAAATCATAACTGTTTTGCTTTTTTGCTTTTCAACGTAAAATCTTTACACTTTTTCTACTTATTTTATAATGATATAAAGTTTGAAATGTACTGCTTCGGTCACAGTTGTAGTACTAGTTACATGCTGTACTTATTGGGATACTATGTTCCATTTGTTTTGTTTTTCTCTTGGTGTGTTTATAGTGGTTTGCTTGATAAATGCTGTATTATCATATTAACGTTGAACTTAACTGGTGGTGAGGTCCGGGTCCTTTTTAAACTATGTAGGCTGCAGAAAATATTTAAAGAATGCATTGAACTAAGTTCCTATTCACGACTTTTTGACAAAATTCAATACTACGGTCGTAAATGATTTAATCAGAGATTTGGACGACATTACCCCTGGGCCGTCCTTTTTGTGTAGCCCTGAATCGTGTTCATCTTTACTGACCTCTTGTGACTTAAAGCATAATATAAAAATAATATCTCAAAATATAAGAAGTATATCTAAGAATTTTGCACAATTCGAGGTTTTTTTGTCTAGTTTACGCGTTACATGCGACATAATGATTTTAACAGAATCATGGAATTCTAAAGTTACAAATTACCCTTCACAAAGGAACTATGAGATTCATTACACGGAGAATAATAGGAATCAGAATGATGGAATAGTGGTGTATATTAGGGATGACATGAATTGCTCAGTAACCGAACAAACATTAACTGATGCTACCTGTCTGATCATTGATATAAAGCCGGATACTGTCGTTATAAGTATATACAGATCACCATCATTTACAAACGTTAATAATTTTTTAACTTCTTTAGACCAACTTCTAAACACTTACAAGGATCGTCCTAATATAATTATTATTGGTGATATAAATATCGACATCAGAGTTGACAATGCTGACTCCAATTCCACAGATTACTTAAATTTATTGGCTGGTCATGGGTTCCTACCAGGTCATTTATATCCGACCAGAGAATTAAATTGCTTAGATCACGCAATGATTAAAACAAAATTCTCAGTGACTACGCTGGTATTGCAGTCCCACATTACTGACCACTGTCCAGTGTTGTCATGTATCTCTCTGGAAAATAAAACTATGTTGGAAAATAAAAAATCCTTTACTAAACTAAACTACAAATCTATTGTTACAGAACTAAACTCATACAATTTTGAACCTATTATGAAATCGGAAGATGCGAATTCGGCCGCTGAACAGTTAATTAAAGTTCTCTCGACTTCCATTAGGAGTAACACACTTAAACTCACAATACCTAAAAATTCATACTGCATTAAGCCATGGATTACACCGGGACTTATTCGATGTATCAAAAACCGGGATCGTATGCACCAGAGGACTAAAAGTGAACTGCACAATTTGACGCTTGCCCTGACATACACAAGGTACAAGAACTACTGCAACGACCTATTAAAACGTTTAAAGAAAAATTTCTATACGAATGAGCTAAATAAAACCAGACATGACCCAAAATCTAAATGGAAAATAATTAACAATATTATTGATAAAGACACAAAAAAGCTACCCCCGTTGGAATTACTTAAGATGGAAGAATCAGCACAACTATCCTTAGAGAAAGTAAATTTTTATTTTGCGAATGTTGCTAAAGACTTAGCAAACAATATCGTCCCATGTACCAGCCCTATAAATGACTCCATGATCCCACCTGTGAACTCTATGTGTCTGTTGGAAACGAATGAACAAGAAGTTGAGTCCATTATTACAAATTTAAAATCTAGTTCAGCTGTTGGTTGGGATGAAATTCCTACAAAATTAATTAAAAATTTAACACACATTATTGTTCCTGTTATTACCCATATCGTAAACATCTCTATTCGGACCGGTGTTTTCCCAAATGTGTTTAAAACCTCTATTATACATCCTATTCATAAGACGGGTAATAGAGACTGTATAAATAATTACCGACCTATATCCGTATTGCCTGTATTGTCAAAAATCTTGGAAAAAGTATTAAATAAAAGATTACTGTCATACCTAGAAAATCAACAACTAATATCGCAAAACCAATTTGGATTTAGAAAAGGCAGATCGACAGCGCAGGCGGTTAATGAGCTCACAAATCAAGTTGCTACTAAAATTGATAAAAAAAATAAATGCATTGGAGTTTTCCTAGACTTAGCTAAAGCGTTTGATACGGTCTCAATTCCTATCTTAATTACGAAAATGGAAAAAAATGGTATCAGAGGCAAGGTGCTGGATATGTTTGGGGACTATTTGAATAATCGCAAACAAAGGGTTGCTATAGATGGCCTTGTCAGTTCTGATGCTTTATTAACTATGGGCTTGCCACAGGGAAGTGTGCTCGGTCCGACTCTCTTTCTGATTTATATAAATAGTCTATGTACACTCAAGATTCAAAATTGTCAAATATTCACGTTCGCTGATGATACAGCATTGATTTTTTACGGATCTTCATGGGATGAAGTTAAGCGCTATACTGAAATAGGTCTCCAGACAGTTTCAAACTGGCTGAGAAAGAATTTATTAACCCTTAATATTTGTAAGTCAAAGTTTATTGCTTTTGGTAATACAGAGACCTCATTAAAGGCAACACAAAATTTAAAAATACAAATCCACCAGTGCCAAATTGAAACTAATAGTAACTGCAATTGCAGTTATTTAGATCGAGTAAAATCAATCAAATATCTTGGAATAATCCTTGATGATAAGTTAACATGGTGTCCATATATAAATTATTTATCTGGAAAAACACGGAAATTAATTTACATTTTTAAGAATTTAAGACGCGTGGTCAATGATGGTAATCTAAAAATGGTATATTATGCAATAGCCCAATCTATTTTAACATATGGAATTATTGCTTGGGGAGGAGCTCGAAAAACGCATCTTATAAAACTGGAACGTGCTCAACGAGCATTATTGAAGGTTATGTTATTTAAACCCTTCCGGTATCCTACAGTCGACCTATACTCAGAAAGTGATGTGCTTACGATTAGGCAGCTATTTGTAATGACTATTGTTATGGAACAGCATCAAAAAGTCAAATATGACGGTCACATGTCTACTCGACGAGGTGACAGGGTGTTTCCAATGTTACCGTATAATACAGCATTTATTGAGAAATTCCAGTGCTACCTTGGTCCAATGCTTTACAATAAAATAAATAAAACTTTGAAAATTTTCTCATTACGCGAACACAAGTGTAAAAAAGCCTTAACTTCATGGCTTAAATCGAGAAACTATGAAGAGATGGAGGGTTTATTCCAAATTATTAGGTGATGAAATGTATGTTGTATGTATTGTGTATGTATGTTGGTATGTGTACGGGTGTGTGTGGGTACCTAATACTAGACAGTAATAAAAGTAACATAACGCGGAATAAAAATTTAATCAAATTTAAAAATGTCTTAAGTTCGCATACATAGTGATCGCCACTCATATATTCGACCGAATTGTTGAGGGTACGGTGTATTTTATTTATAGGCAAACAAGTTTTTTTGGGCCTACCCACATTCAGATACAATATGTCTAGTTTTGAATCTAAGTCTTAAACGTATCTATGTTCATTTCTTAGGAAGTAAGTAACCTCTGGGATAAGCTAGAATTATATAGATGCCTTATTTAACGTCACGGGATCATGAATTGTAAACACAAAAATACCTGCCCAGTTTATTAATGTTATTCTTTTTTTGTGTTGTTTTTTGGTGTTTTGATTACCGGTGACTGTTGTGATGTGTACATTGTGGTAAATGCTTGTGTGGCGTAGGTGTAATACCAGTGTGTCGAGATATGTAAGTAAAATCGATTTGTTATTCTTAGAATCATTCTTACCACAAGAAAATGCATGTAAGTATGCATACTGTGTAAGACTGCCCACTTTTTGATACTGTATACCTATTTTTAATTAAAATCACATGTTTTTTATATTATATCCTTAAAACCTGGGAAGAAACTAACGTCTAAGATACAGGCTCGGCCTAGTTTAGACGTTAGTGACCATAACTTAATTGTAAACACCCAATTGTAGACACCCAGTTTAAAAGCTTAACATTCATTCATTTTTCTTTATTCTAACTCCTAAATAACACAAACTATACTAGTAACTAACAGTTGATGAACGAATGATGAGTATATGGTGTCTGTAATGGACAGTGTGTATAGTAATGTAGTGTATTTAATGTAGTGTTTACAAATTAATAATAATAAATAAATAAATAAATAAAAATGTGTACCAAATTTCATGATGATCGGTTAAGTAGTTTTCGCTAAAAACGTAACAAACAAACTTTTGAAGTGAAAACTTCTTTAGCGGCGCTGTGTACTTTTTAGGAATGGGTAAAAATGTATAAACTCGCGTCAGGTCGCGTGACCTGATCGAAAATTCGTAAGACGGATGGAGAGAGGACAGGCGGCGCAGGGCGCTTGCGCGAATGTTCGTGTGTGTATGTAATATAAATTGTCATGTTTGTGTACGATAGCGCAATAAATGAATATTGTATTCTACCACATAAATAATAGTACTTTTATACTGATAATGAAAGCAATTCGTACAAAATTATTCTCTAACCATTCCAAAATATCAAAAATGCACAACGTTAATATTCAAGTTTTCACTTCGTTCTTCACACAATAAGTTAAGCAAAATCTTTGTATCCTTTTTTAAAAAAAATATGAGAATGGAGGAGCATGAAATTTGGCACAGTTCATGTTTATATGGACTAGGAGTGCAGAAAGATAAGAAAATATAAAAAAAAGTGCGTGCGTACAAAGTACACATGTCAGAAGTGAAACTTCTTTGGCAAACTAATCTATACTAATATTATAAAGCTGAAGAGTTTGTTTGTTTCTTTAAACGCGCTAATCTCAGGAACCGCTGGTCCCATGTGAAAAATTCTTTCAGTGTTTGATAGACCATTTATCAAGGAAGGCTATATATCATCACGCTAATACTAATAGGAGCGGAGCACCAATGAAGAATGTTTCAAAAATGGAAAATTTTCACGCTACGGGCAATAGAAGACGCAAACTAGGTTGCGTGGGTCAGCTAGTTATTAATAAAAATAATTAAAGAGAATTATTAAAATACATTTATTTTATATTGTTTAAAAAATTATATAGTAAAATCTCAGATGATGAATATAAAATTAAAATTCGTCCTTTCTCACTCTCTCTCAATCGGTTTCAATCGCTCTCTTCCTCTTCTTCGACAAAAACGCTGCACATCTTCGTGACGCGTTTCATCCGTAATTTTTTTACCCTCATGCTCCTAAAGAAGTTTCACTATACATATGTATAGTTTCAAAAAGGTATATAAAATAGAATAACACATGGATTTATACAATCTGACGGCCTTAGGAGACGGTCGAATATAGTCCTAAGTTCGAGGTAAGCTCCGTACCTTATACATATAATATCTTACTTCCTTACTTCTTATATTAAAAAAACAGATATTTAATTAAGTCTATTCAAAACTTAGATCGTCTTACAATATGAAATATGGTCAACAATACATATAATTATTAAATATGCTACCAATATATTGACAGCGACTTGATTTAAACAAATATATTTCCTACCTGTATGTCTTTAAAGTTAATAATCTCTCAACAGAGCAACTGCCGGTCATAAACTTACCTTACAAACGATCTTTCAGTATATCGCTAGTTATTAACAACGTGGACGTTTCTGCCTATGACGATATCTTTTACGACACCTTCGGAAAGTAATAGGATCATCATGTTGCTAGTGCTCGAAGGCACTTGTTACTTCTCATATTAATTCACACTTTTTATGGCCTTTCATGAAGATGTAATTGGCGTATGGTACAATATATTCAAGTACTTATATGAATATCTATTCATTAGAATTGAAAAAACCTTCTCATTTAACGAAAAGAGTGTGTTGATTTTGTTTGTTAAAAGAAAATTCTGGTTACTTTAGTGCCGGCTTTGTTTTTTTATTGAATATGGGGCAAACGAGCAGATGTATCGCCTGATGGTAAACGATCTACGCCGCCCATAGACATCCGCAACACCAGAAGCGTCACAAGTGTGTTGCCGACTTTTTAAGGAGTACGCTCTTTTCTTGAAGGTTTGAGGGTCGTATTGGTCCAGGAATACCGCAGGCGACAGTTCATTCCACAGTTTTGTTGTGCGAGGCAGAGGCTTCTAATAATACTATGTGTTTTTTAAGATCAGGTACATTTAATTGGAAAAGGAATAGTACATTTTATAGATAAAGTAGGTATTATACATTTTATGTGGATTTCGTTTGAATGTGTTTATATACATATTTACTTGTAACAAACGATGGTTTGGTTTATTTTCTCTTTACTATTATCTTATTATTTCAAACAAACTTTTTTTGCTCAAAGTCGTCTTTATCAATACTACTTTAGGTAAGACTAGACGAAGCAGTTTATTTATTTGCTTTAAGTAAATAAACCTGAATTATTAAAAGATAATATTGGAAATTTTATTTATATGTTTACGGAAACAGTAATTCGGTAGAATTGTCATAGACAAAGTATATTTATTTTATAAAATATTTGAAATCGCATTTTTTATAAAGTAAAAGATCAATAGAAACAAACTGTTGGTCAAATATTTTGCAAACTAATTATTTTTATAGATTTATTAACAAGAAATTCTTAAAAACAGTGTGGAGAATGGAAGTTTGACTGTGTTTCCCGTGCCTCGGAGAGTACGTCATGAAGTCGGTCCCGGTTACATGAACTTCTATGGCTATCATTATTGTATGCATGTCTACAACCACCTGCTTACACGGTTGAGCCTTATGAGAACAAAAACAAACAACACACGATCACACAGAATCTAGTTAAGTGTGAGATCGTGAATCATCCGCCTCGATAAAGACTACTGACTACCACTAATTCTAGTGACCTGCAGTCTACGGAGGAGAGTTTGTTTGTATGTTAGTTTGAACGCGTTAATCTCAGGAACCGCTGGTCCGGTTTGAAAAAATCTTTCAGCGTTGGATAGTACATTTATCGAGGAAGGCTATAGGCTATATATCATCACGTTTATAGGAGCGGAGCACTAATGAAGAATGTTTCAAAAACGGGGGAAATTTTCACGCTACGGGCAATAGAAGACGCAAATATCTCAATAATCGATCTTTTACCAGCATTTCATCTCGCAGACATCAGCTGTGTATTCTAAAAGACTGGTGGGAGTATAGATTAACCTTTAAAAGATATCACAAACAAAAAAACATATTCAAGCCAAGGGTTTGTTCGTTCACTAATCCTCCCACACACTATAACTGGGGAATCTCACAATCAATTAGAAGATATGCAGATTGCCAAGGGAACAAAGTTCAGGACGATGTCCCATATGGCCTACAGTTTGTGTAATGGGTTCACAGGTTGTTACAAGTAGCTGGTAATGGCTTTACTTATTTAATTAAACCACAAACAGTCACTGGCTACCCCAGAGACAAGAATTAGTCAACTGTGGAACTCATTTGTTGTATTTCATTTTGTACAGCGGAAGTTAAGGTGTTCCGAATGATGTCACAAAATCTGTATATCGTCAGATCTGCTGGATCAATGCGTTTCAAAATTATCTTTTAGTATCATTAATAGTGCACCTTCTAATTCATTTGCGCACCACCCGAAGGTGGTGGAAGACTGGTAGAGAATGCCTGTGGCATTAAGTCCGCCATTGTACATTTGTGCATATTTCTTTTTAAATAAATAATACCTCAAATAAAAAAGAAAATTGGAAAGTAGTTATAATATAGTGGAAAATACATTTTAAAGAGAATTAAACAATAAAACTACAATTTCGGATAGGTAACATTTAATAAACAGTTTTAAAATACTAAAAGTACCTGGGTAACCTAATTGCTCGGTATTTTTTTTGTTAAATTTTCGGAAAATGAATCCTAGCTAGATCGATTTATCGCCCCCGAAACCCCGTAATAATAATATGTTTATTGACACATACAGATTTACATTATTCGGATACACAGTTTATGTAAATACTAATTTGCACTTGAGATATGGAACCTGTATCTTAAAGAGACAGTGTAACCGCCTGCATACTAAATTTCATGAAAATCGTTGGATTCGTTTCCGAGGAGAGATGTGCTCTGCTTACGTGGACCGTAGGTGCAGTGTGCTGTGCCTAGACGCTGATGAGGCCGTAGGGGTAACCAGGCTGGAGCGGTCGCGTCCTGCGTGTGGTGTCCTGTTGAGGCCGAGGTTGCTAGCTGGCTGAGACTTGCTGTGGGAGTGAATACGATGGTGGCGCTGATCTGCTTCCTTGAAGGCTGCTTCCAATCACGTCGGGGTCACCACTGTGGGGGAACGGGTATCATGTCCCTCCAACACAAAGGGAGGATCCTCCGACCAGGCGAGGTGAACATGCCTGGCGGGCCACTGCCCAACAGTTGATGTTGGGGTGTTGTATATATGATAATCGGCGCGAGAACTTCTATTGCGCGATTCAGGATTGGTAGTTACTCCGTGTAGTGCGTTACTTCGTAGTTCAGTGTAACTTCGGTAGATGGCGCTGCAGTATGTTATGTTACATGTGGAGGCCTCCACAGTTATATAAGAATAGCTCGGCTTATTATAGATATTTTATAGGTACACATTTATCTATATCTATATTTACTAATATTATAGAGGTAAAGTTTGTGGGGTTGTATGGGGTAATCTCTGGATTTACTGAACCATTTTTGATAATTATTTAACCGTTACGATACCATATTATTTGTGAATGTCAGAAGCTATATATTAATCTGAGAAATAATTATATACGCGGGCGGAGGTAAGGGCAGGAGCAACTTTTGAACACGTGCTCAAAGCTTATAATTAAAATAGAAATATGTCATAGACGACGACAGAGCTAATATAGAAAGTCATGAACTTTTATTACACTTATCCTATTTTGGGCCCACTTTTTAACACATGTGGAAAGTTCGTATATCAAGATACCTAAAAAGAAATTCATGAAGCATATTTCGGCGCCGGCAAACAATTTTATCACCAAAGTGAGTGAAAACCGATCTCATTACTCAAGTTATAAGTTAAGAGTAAGGAGTAATTTTAATCTCAAGTATGGAGGGGTATAAGGATACAAGGGTATGTACTATGTAGGACTGTAGGTACATAATTTATATAAGTGCCTTATTGAGATGGTTTGAGAATGTGACCTCAAAAGTTGAATTCTTGAGCTAATTCAATATTCCTATCCAATCTAATATCTTTCAGCGACAATTTTTTTCAATTATCTTATATATAAAATTCTCGTGTCACAATGTTAGTTACTATACTCCTCCGAAACAGCTGAACCGATTTTCATGAAATTTTGTGAGCATATCGGGCAGGTATGAGAATCGGCCAACATTTATTTTTCATACCCCTAAATGATAAGAGTGTGTGACTTTTTGTCACAACTTTGTGTAACGGTATAGACAGATGATAATCATAATAATATATAATACGAGTACTTATATCACTTTATTGTACACCAGATGGGTACAAGGTAAGCTTAAAATTAGGGAAGTACAATTGGCGGCCTTATCGCCGGGAGTCACAGCTGATCTTTGTGTTTCACATGGTCTTTGCTAAAACATTGGTTACTATTGAATATTTTTATGTTAAACTGCTAAAGTGACTCCATGCGTAGAATCCGAGAATACAATGCAGAATGGTGAGCCATACCATTTTTTTTTATTGAATAAGGGGCAAACGAGCAGGCGCATCACCTGATGGTAAGCGATTACCGCCGCCCATGGACACCCGCAATACCAAAAGCGTCACAAGTGTGTTGCCGACCTTTGGGGGATGGGGAGAGGGAATGGGGGGAGTGGTTTGGGTATGGGCCTCCGGTATTCTCACTCACTCGGTGAAACACAACTAACGCAAGCGCTATTTCACACCGGTTTTCTGTGAGGCCGTGGTATCTATATATATATATATATAGATTACGCGGGGGTTTTAGGGGCGATAAATAGATTTAGCTAGAGCTAGGATTCATTTTTTTTTTAAATACCAGAAACCATAAAAATATCGAGCCGAGCTGGGTCATCCAGGTACTAGATTACAAACAGAGCATCGACACTTGTTACTTAGATGGAGACGTATTATTTGCTGGTCTAGAACATCTCGGGGGTGGACAGTTTAATAAAGGGATCGCTAAGAGCACTTCAGACTTCACCCCAGTCATACCGCCTACTTGACTCATTAAACCTTTTCGGTATAAAATTATGCTGTTATAATTAAAACTTTAGAATATTCTTGTGTGGGACGTTTATGTTTTTTGTTTGCGTTAGCATTTTATTTGTAAACGACAAGACTAAACGAAAACTAGTTAGTTTTAGTAATTGTATAGGACCTTTATAACATTATAAGATAAGTAAGTTTACTGAATGACAAAGCAACATTTTTTTGTTCTGATAAAATTTTGTAACAGAATTAAAACGAGAGTTAAAAATTGAGTAGCATATTTTATATATATACCTATAGTGGTAATGTTTTATATGATATTTATTTATTTATTTATTTATTTATTTATTTATGGTTTGCTTACAGTCATAACATTATTACTTACTTTAGGTTACATCGACTACAATTTAGGCTAATGTACAACCACTTTCAAGCAAACACAGCATGCACAAAAAATATAGCAATGAAAACAGGAAAAATATGTAAAATCAATTGAATTCAAATATATAAGAGTTTACGAATGGAAATTAAAACTACCGGTTTAACCCGGCAGCGCCAACTCCCACTCGCACACTACTACTAACTACTAATACTACTAACAAAAATAAAAAATTAAAAAAAAAAAACTGTTTTTAACAAGTACAAAATAAAATGTCTATCCCATCGCTCAATTGAATGCCAAATTAGTTGTCAATGAGGGTGTTAATACACTTTCGGAAGCTACACAAAGAATCACTGAAAATATCCAGTGAGCTGCTGTACTCATTAGCAAGCTTAGTTAGACGACAGATTGGAGAATTTGCTCCTAAGACAGTTCTTCGTAGGGGTGGGTAGAAAGGAGTGATTATTGAACGTGGAAACCTCGTTGGAACCCGCAGTTTTATTCTACTAAGAAGCACTGGGCAGTCTATTTTACTCGTCACAAGTTTATAAAAGAATGTAAGGTCCAGTAATTTCCTACGCTTTTCAAGTGAATACATTTTGAAGTGATTTAATTTATACTGATATGAAGATTTCTTCAGTGCATTTTGAATTCCAGATGTATTTGTTAAATGCCACATGAAACGTTTTTGTATACGTTCAATGCGAAGACTATATATACAATAGTGCGGGCGCCATACTACACTACAGTACTCCAATGTACTCCTAACAAAAGTGTTATACAGCAGTATTTTGGTTTTCGGATTTCGAAAAACCTTGCTATTTCTGATCACAAAACCCAGCATCTTGGAAGCTGATCCTAATATTTTCTCCAAATGGGGTACCAGTGTGAGTTTCCTATCTAAAGTTACTCCCAAGTCCTTAATACAGTCAACCTCTTGTAAACCTGTATCTTGAATACAATAAACCGATGGAATAATTTTGTGGTTCCGAGTAAATTTAATGTACCGGCATTTGGATACATTCAACTGCATTTCGTTACTTAGACACCAATTGGAAAGTTCATCTAAATCTGCTTGAAGCTGTTTGATGTCACTTGGGCCGTTTATTACTTTAAGAATTTTGAGGTCGTCGGCAAACATTAATGGAGTCGAATATACAAAGCGACTGGGAATATCATTGACAAATATATTAAAGAGAACTGGTCCCAAATGGGACCCCTGCGGAACGCCAGATGTAATCTTGTAAGTGTCTGATGTGAAGCCGTTTAACACGACATGAAAGTTACGATCCGTTAGATATGATTGAATCCATTTAAGGAAAGCGCCCCCAAAACCATTTCGTGACAATTTTCTCAAAAGAGTTTCATGGGAAACTCTATCGAAAGCCTTACTGAAGTCCGTATATATTACATCTACTTGTTTTTGGTTATCTAAGGCTTCCGACAAAATCTCCACAAAAACACTAAGATTTGTACAAGTAGACCTGGCCCTTACGAAACCGTGTTGATGTTCTGTGAGACTAAGCTTGGAAAAATGCTGGACATGTACGTTCACTACTGACTCGAAGAGCTTTGAGAGACTGGACAAAATAGAAATTGGTCTATAGTTTTGGATTAATTCACTATTGCCTGACTTAGGTACGGGCACTACTCTAGCCGCCTTCCAAACATTTGGGAATATACCAGTACTTAGAGACCCATTAAAGATCATAGAAATAGGGGTTATGAGACTTTTAGCACATGAAACCAAGAATAAGTTAGGGATACCATCCGGTCCAGGCCCTTTCGATGTGTCTAAGTTCTCAATTTTAGTCAACAATAATTTGGGCGTAATAGTTACTGAAGTGAAACAATTACTGGTTAGCATATTACCAGTCATACAGTTTTCATTTAGAAGAGATATATTCTTAGGGCAATTTATTTGACTGTCTTGTGTGTAAACTGACGCAAAGTGCTTAGCAAACATGTTACTTATTTCACTTCCATCACTAGCAAACTCAACGCCATCGCCAATATTAGCCGGATAAACACCCGACCCACCCCTTTTAGCCTTCAAGAATGACCAGAAACTTTTGCAGTCACTAGTTAAATTATTTTCAATAGTAATGACATAATCATTGTAACACTTTAAGGATAACTTTTTACTGTCTGTTCTTAACATTCTGATTTCATACTCATCGAGAGGATTTTTGTAAATCTTATAACGTTGCCTTAGTTTCTTTTTCTTTCTCAGCAGTTTAATAAGTTGTCTATTAAACCATACTGGGTATCTATTACTCTTTTGCTTGCAATATGGAACAAACTCATCAATCACGTTGTGTAAAACATTATAAAATCTCGCAAGCATTGTATTAACATCCTCACTACCAAACAACGAAAACCAATCCATCTCATCCAATTTTTCACAAATAGCACGGTAATCTGCTTTGTAAAAGTTCAGTCTACAAAAACGGGTCTGCTCCAATTTAGCATCACCCACTAAGGCAATAGAAATATTAAGTGGTGGGTGATGAGGATCGACAGAACACAGAATATCACCGGATACAACCACACGACAACCTCCAACATCCGATAAGACCAAATCAAGAATCCTATCATTATGATTGAAAACATCATTCCATTGCGTGAGACTATTTATGTGTAGAAAATCAATAAATGATTGACAGAGTGATGACAATTTAGTGTCGGTTACAGAGCCGTCATATAGTCGACACCAATTAATGGAGCCAAGATTAAAGTCACCCAAAATACAAGTTGAACCATTCCAATTGTCAAAAAACTGATTAGAAATCTTCATATAGTGATCTAAAGTTTGTTGTTTTACTGGAGGTGGCAGGTATACTATACAAATTGCTAATTGACGAGCAATTTTCTCATTGTCCAAAACATCAAGAATTATCCACAAGTCTTCACATTTACTTTGCTTTGTTTCTAAGCGCTTAGATTTGTACTTTTTAGCCACAGCCACCAAGACGCCACCACCCTCATATTTGTTACTATCCATACATAGTTCAGAGGTTTCGCGATCTCTCCTATATACAATATAATTTTCATTGAAGAGTTCAAAGTTTGAGACACTACAATGGTAGTGTCAGTGTATAGCGTTGACGGAAACATGGTTGAATGCAACCATGTTTCCGTCAACGCTATAATGTCATAGTTGCAACAACTTACATTTCTATAGAAACTGTGAGTTTTAGTTCTTAACCCACGTACATTTTGATAATATATACTTAAATTATCGAAATTTATATAATTTTAGCACCAATACTTGCATACTATATCAATAAAAAATAATAAAACAAGAAGAAACAATACCATTACTATGATCACTTAATTAGTCTATCTAATGTACTTAAATCATTAATAAAAATGGTCTCTGAGTTCTCTTCTTTCTTCAAGAAAATTCGGCCCTGTCGAACCCAAACAAACTTGTACTTCTTCTCCTTTGCTCTCAATCTAGCTGCGGCGTGCAAAGCTTTAGTTGTAGGTGAGAGATGTTCGCAGACAAATATGGGAGATTGAGAATCAAGGTATCCAAGGTGCTTGGCATTAACCTTGTCTTTAGGATGGGTCCTGTTATAATTAACACAAGCCGCAAGAAAGCTATCTCTTAGTCTTGGTGAAGACAACTGAACGACAATAGACCGCGGTCTACTACTAGCACGGTTTTGTTTAGCAATGCGTGTACACTTTAAGATTTCACATTCTTGGACCGGACAGTTAACCAGTTTGCTTAGGGTTAAGGCTATGTCGAGGAGGTTTTCATTCACCTTTTCTGGGACACACTGAATCTCGACATTATTGGCGCGAGCATGCTGTTCAAAAAAGTTCATTCGTCTTGTTACATCATGGAGAGATGTTTTCAATAGTATATTTTCAGTTTCAAGGCGTTTGACCAAGTCTTTTGCTTCTTTTTGCTCCTTTACAATACTATCGTATTGGCAACTCATGAATTTAATAGAGTCCTTCATTTCCCTTATCTCATCCTTAACTATTTTTAATTCTTTATTTAATATATCCGTGACGGTCCCCATCAAATTACTCATGCAAGTACCAATTTCTTTTGCAACAGCTTTCTGTACTATTTCGCTAACCAGAGATGGTGTAAGCTGCTCCCCTGAATTGACGTTCTGTGGCGAATTTGAAGCTTGTCCCTTACCACGCCTCGCCGTCACATTGGTACTCATTTTTGTTGATAAGAAAGTTTTTTCTATTTTTAATATAAAATAATGCTACCAAAACTAATGGTTTAAATTATGGCAACACTAATCTCTATCAACCGTCTCCAAGCAAAAAGACTCGTATCTAAGTCTGGCAATAATATTAATGTGTCACTTCCTGTCACTCTTCAAATGACAACCAAGTCTAAACAATTTATTATTGATGTATATCCACATCTACCCACATTTAAAAAAGCAAACTCATAAAAATCGTGAATCTCACTTTTATGCTACAATTTCACGAATTTTAACGAACTTAATTATGCTCACCAACAATACCACAAATGCCTACAGGTTCCCTCCATCCAACCACAGTACTTTTACACTACAAGTAGCAGTTATAAACACAATTATTAATTTTACACCACGAATCACTTTAAAATCATTTGACCTGTTGACAGTTGGCTGTCATATATGATATGTAGTTTCTACACAGCTACACCTAGATATCTGATAATTTCAATTTTAGAAATGAGAGCAATTTAATTCTACGAAGCAAGTATTAATCATCATTTCATTTTAAGGTTGATGCAAATAAAAACTTAATACCTACCTGCTATGTACTTAGGTTTGAAATTTCGTCGTATTAGTTAGATTAAGCGGTGTGCTAGCGTATGCGACTGCTGTGCTTGAGGTCTCGGGTTCGATTCCCAGGTCGGATCAAATGTTTGTATGATCTACAAATATTTGTCTCAAAGTTTGGCTGTATATTATGTATGTATTTACAAAATATATCAATACTGATATGTATTTATATCAGTTGTCTAGTACCCATAACACAAGCTCTGCTTAGCTTGGGACTAGTTGGCGTTGTGTGTTAGATATCCGAATTATTTATTTATTTTATTTTTTTATTTTCAAATTACTTTACAAACGTGATGACTCTGCTTTTGCGCTAAGTTTTAAGTTTGTTTATCCTATAATCTAAGTGATGTTAAAATAAACTGTCAACTTTTTTTTCGGAGAAGCAAAGCTCCCACGCTTTGGTAAAACCAATCGTTGGAAAACTAATATTGATGAAAAACCAAACAACTGAATTAACGAGTTGGAAAGATAACATACAAAGACTTACTTCAGCTTTTTTCCAAGTAATCCATCGAATATCAGTTAACAATAGTTTGTTCGTGATATTAAGATCTCATCCTGACTTGACAAACTGTTTGTTGCGAGTTTATTCTAGCGCTTATAAACTTCGTGTCTTCAAAAGGAAATTCTTAATTTGGTTCTATCTTTTTAAAATCAATTGCATTTTTTTTAATGGTGTGACGTGACGACCTAGTGCATCCAGAAGCATCACTAGGCCGCCATTTTGGAGATCACTGTGCTGTAGGTATTGTTGTATTGTATGCATTTTTAATAAGTATGACAACCACTCTTGGCAGAGGCAAAGAAAAAAATAATTCTCCTCCATTGGTGCGATTCCTTTAGAAGGAAGCCTTTACGTTCCAGAATACTATCAGCAATTGGTGAAGCAGACATCTCGACAGGCAGCAGGCAAATTTTCGAGAAGGAACACTGCACTTCCCAGTGGCTGTCCGAATCCTTGCGACACGCGAGACACCATCTTTTCCAGTGTATACTTGTTCTATTCGTCCAAGGCGCCACTTTCTTCGATGAGAACAAGTCTATCAACAGTTACCTCGTCTTTGTTCACTTTCCATTTGGTTCGTGTCTGTAGCTCGCTGACATTCTTTCGACCATCGCCGCCAGAAATGTTAACGCATTTCTTTGATTCGATCGTAACGTAATACAATCGTGGTTACTATGTCCTTGCTTAGCCGTCGATGGTATAAACTTAAGTCATCATCATCATCACTGCGGAGTCCGAGGACCATACGTCGTCGCCTCGTCGGACACAGCACGTGATGATTAGAGACCTGTTTTAATATCTTAGACCTATCTTTCTATTAAGTATGATCCAATTTTAACTCACAGGAATGAAACGGTATTTTTCCTTTGTTAAAATTAGAACATTACAAACCAGAATTGGATTTGAGACATGACATCTTTGTATTTACTCCGTACTTAATATGGTATGAACTAAAACCTTTTTTTTGTTTTTTTTTTCGTGCGGTAACCCCCTTGGGTCGTCACCCCACCGGGGTTTGCGGCGGGGCGGTGTTTCGGAATCGAACCGACTAAAACCAAACGTTGTGCCACTCTGCGCCTGAGAAGGGAGGGGTCCGGGAACTGCTGTTATTAACACGACCGGACCCTCCCAGCCTAGCCTCTGTGTGATTTAGTCGTAGGTGTCTATGGGTGGTGGTAGTAACTTACCATTAAGTGACCCGCATGTTCGTTTGTATATCACAATAAAGGTGTAACGATGATGATGATGATAGATTTTTTTTATTATTATTATTATTTTTTTTTTTTAAAGACAACTCCCACATTAGGAATAAACATCCTGTGTCGTGGGGGACTTTACAAACATACATGAAACGGACACAAAGAACATCCAGACTCGGGACAACATTTCGTGGATCACACAAAGTGTTGTAGGTACCGCGTGGGATTTGAACCCACGACACTTGGCGCAGTAGCAAGCGGCATGGCGACCGCTGACACCACTCGGCCAACCGTGCAGTCAGTGCAGATGTTTATTAATTAAAACGAACCAATTGTATAAAACATTATTTTATTATAAAACATATGAAATATTTCAGAATAGAACATTACAGTTATTATTCTTATTATTACTTTCGTACATATTATTGCTATCGCACAGCCACGATGCTGTGACATCTCGGCGATATAACCGGATCAAACAGTTTAACCAAATAAACTTTATCAAATCCATTTTCATACAAAAACATAAGTCTGTCCAATAAAATTAAACTTTCAATCACTTGCGCTAAGCACAACCTTATTAAATAAAATAATACAAGTTTTTTCCACTCGCAATCCATTGTATTTTTTATATCTGTGAAGAAACTGTCAGGCAATCTGTCAAATAGTTCCAATTTCAAAATCTCGTCCGCCATTTTGAAATATTGTTGAAAGTCTTCGCTTTTTTTAGTAATCCTTTTGAGTTTCCCTTCGGTTATTAACTGATTTGGAAGATGTTTTTCGATTATTGCCTGAAATGAAATAAAGATTTTAATGAATGGTATCAAAAGGGTTTTCCCACTTAGCTAGGTATATTTATTCTAATATTATAAAGCTAGAGTTTGTTTGTTTGTTTATTTGAACGAAAGTTTTCACGCTAAGGGCAAGACTGCACGGTTGGCCTAGTGGTTTAAGCGTTCACTACAACACTTGCTATGCGCCAAGTGCCGGGGGTTCAAATCCCACGTGGGACATCACTTTGTGTGATCCACGAAATGTTGTCCTGAGTCTGGGTGTTCTTTGTGTCCGTTACATGTATGTTTGTAAAGTCCCCCGCGACACAGGATGTATATTCCTAATGCGGGAGTTGTCTTTTTAAAAAGAAAGAAAGAAAGAAAGAAAATAGAAGACGTAACGAGGTTGCATGGTAGTATAATATATAAGAGTGGTTACGCACTACGCCCTATTCTTATACTATTCGAAATCGCGAAACACTAAGCATAGCTGCCATAGACGTATAAAAGAATTCAGTTGAAACGACGATTTTTAATATGTGAGTGAATAAACGGTTGCTAAATTACTAGCGAGACTATGTTCGGTTTCTTAGCGGCAAAAAATTACACTTATTTATTTTTGTGTTTCACGGGTTTGGATCGGATAAGTAGAGCGTAGTGCTAACCGCCCTTGCTCACTTCATCCATACCTACTAAAACTGTAAAATCGAAATTGCTAGTAGTATTAGTGGGAGAGCCACGCTTCGGCATGAACAGGTCGGCTCGACCGGAGTGATACCACGGCCTCACAGAAAACCGATGTGAAATTGCGTTTGCGTTGTGTTTTACCGAATGATTGAGGATACCGGAGGCCCATATCCCAACCCCTCCCTCCATCCCCCTTCCCATCCCTCAAAGGTCGGCAACGCACTTGTGACGCCTCAGGTGTTGCGGGTGTCCATGGGCGGCGGTAATCGCTTACCATCAGGTGATACGCCTGCTCGTTTGCACACAATTCAATTAAAAAAAAACTTTTTCTGTCACGACAAAACCGCTGCGCCAATTACAATAAAAATTGACATGGAGATACATACTTTAATTCTTAAGGAAGGACACAGACTTCTCTTTACCGCAATAACCGACATAACGTAAGCGAAGACGTGGGAAAAAGCTGTTTATAAATACGATAAGAACCTTGACGTAATTAATATAGATTTTCAGTATAATAATATACCTAATGTGAATTTATTTTTTACCTGCAATAATGCTCTATAGAAGAGACTCTTCGAGGGCAGTTGTCGCTGGCTGACAACCCTGTCTATTGACTGGGCTGCTAGCATTCTTGCGTTACGTCCCAAGTTGTATCCTGTAATAAAAAAAAAATTAAAAAAAAATTCTTTGTAATTTTTTTTTCGCCTGATGAAAAATATGAGTTGAGTGTTGGTCACCATCTTCAATGCGAAAGCGGAAAGTAAAGCATGGTGATCCACACTAAAGAGTCCTAGTGAGATGCGTTTTGACACCCCGCTTAAACGACCTGGGGTTATAGTGATAGGGCAACACTTGCGGTGGTAGTGAGTTCCAGGTTTTGACTGTTAAGCACAAGAAGGAAGAACCGACACGTCATTAAACAGAAATATTATCGATGTTTTAAAGCACTATAATATTAATATTAAGCAACATTATAAAATAGATTTTAATATTTTCTGTATATTTTATGAGTTTTTCTTTATGTATGGGTCTAACAAAGTAGACGATAGACTGCCTCTTTGGCGCAGTGGTAGTGAATGTGACTGCTGTGCTTGAGGTCTCGGGTTCAAATCCTGGGTCGGACCAAATTTGTGTAATCTACAAATATTTGCTTCGGAGTTTGGGTGTTTTATATGTATAATATATACGTATTTACAAAAAAAGTATATATGTATACATATCAATTGTCTAGTACCCATAACATGCTCCTCCTATGTCCTTCCCACACCTCCGATTTCGTTCACGCCTCAGTCTTTGTGCAAGCAGTGCTGTTTTGGAATGCGCTCCCACTCGAAATCAGGATGTCCACAAACCGTTACATTTTTAAAAAGAGCGTACACAAACACCTTCTTCAGATCGCGGAATAACTTATTTAAATGTACTCCTACTTAAAGTCTACTTTCCAGTGTAGGATTAGTAAGTATATGTATTATGTATCTATATATTTATTTTTGTATGGATGTATGTATGTATTTAAGTATATGAATTTTTGTGTTGGTTAGATTAATTTAGGTTACAACATTAACCTCGATGCACCTACCTTACTAGATCTCTATACCCCCCAAAGGTAGGCTGGTAGAGAATGCCCTTGGCATTAAGTCCGCCGAGTATAGATGTGCATGAAGTTATAAACAAATAAATAACACAAGCTCTGCTTAGTTTGGGACTAGATGGCGTTGTGTAAAAAAAACCAGAAAAAAAGGTGACGGTATTCTACCTAATGAAAGCCTAAGCAGAATCGAAGAGTGGTGGTCATTATATACTACATACTATTACATAATATTATATACTAACAATGCAACATGGTGACCCACACAATGGCGGCCTAGTGATGCTTCTGCATAAATTACTTAAATTTCTAAGATGTTTGTTTCGGCAAATTTAGTATCAGATCAAGTGCGCGCATTTAGATCGGGATATGTCCAGCAGTGGACTGAGATAGGCTGATGATGATAATGATGAAATTTATTACAGAGAAGTAATTATTTAGAATTTTTGGTAAGCAAAAAAAATAAGAAAAATAAATTTTGTGTATTTAACCCATTATCTCTGCCGCTATAGATTTTTTTTTATTATATAGGGGGCAAACGAGCAGACGTATCGCCTGATGGTAATTGATTACTGCCGCCCATGGCAACACCAGATTTTAAAATATCCAAAAAGTTTTATACATTTCTAAAAGAACATTTTTAATATTACGAACAGGCAATTTGATCAAATTTTTTTTTTAAACAAACAATTTGATTTATTTTTATAGAAAAAATCTTACCTCTCAAATAATGCGACATAGGGAATCCCTGACTGCTTGCCTCCCCACTCCCGTGATCTCTTTGGAAGACATCGAACACATTGTCGTCCACCGTCTCCGTAAGCAGGTGATAGCAGCAAGGGACATTGAACAAGGTAGTTACAGAAGGCTGGGTTGTGAATATACGTAAGGAATCTGGGCCCAGGTTGCCGCAAGTATGGAGACCTGGAATGGACAAAATAATAAATAGCAATCGATGATTTAAGGGTTCGATTCCTGATCAACATGTTTAATATCAGCAAGCGAGCATTCTTAATAAAATTACTAGTATATCAGTAGCTATCAGTAACTTAAATCTCAAGTAAAAGCCTACCTACTCTAGATATACAAAATAATCATATTATTTAATACTAGCTAAGCCCGCGGTGTTATCCGCAGTACGACACCAACGGCTGGTAATGTTGCGAGCCGAAGCTAGTCTAAATCGGTCCAGCCTTTCCAGAGATTAGTCTGAACAAACAGACAGAAAATTTGCCATTGCTATTGCTTGTAATATTGAGGTTCAGATTAAATAAATATGCATTTAGTGAAAAGCTGTTATTTTTAAATTAGGTTTATAGAATCTTTATTTCTCACTAGCTGACCCACGCAACCTCGTTTACGTCTCCTATTCTTCTTAGCGTAATCATTTTTTGTATCATTTTTATTGGTCTTAGCGTGATGATATAGACTACCTCGACAAATGGGCTATCTAACACTGAAAGAATTTTTCAAATCGGACAAGCGGTTCCTGAGATTAGCGCGTTTCAAACAAACAAACTCCTCAGCTTAAAGAACAATTTCAGTTCACTTAGATGAAATAACAATGTTTTATAAGTAACATTTAGCGTCATCTTGTGACGAAGCATGCGTATGCTGTGCGTAAATAGATTTTATATTTATATTACAAAATCTATTTAGACACATGAAACTTACTTAAAAAAGTCAAGTAATTATATTTTTATATTTATATTAAAGAATATGACTATGTTAAGAGAGAGAGAGAGAGAGAGAGAAAGAGAGAGAGAGAGAGAGAGAGAGAGAGAGAGAGAGAAGAGAGAGAGGAGAGAGAGAGAGATATCATTTGTAGACCAGAGCTTGGTCACATACCTGTCAAGAGTATTCGTACGTCATCGTTGGCGTATTCTGGAAACGTTTCTTTCACCAGAGTAGAAAGGTCCGTATCTTTGGTAATGAACGCTGTCGCGAAACGATGCAAGTTCTTGTTGATACCTTCGCTTATAGACTTTTCGGAGCCGTTATTTACCCGCTTGGCTATTGTATGCCATTGTTTCTGTAAAACGATGATATTTTAAATTAGTATGTGAGGGAATGGTGTGTGATGTCCCACAAACACAAAGGGAGGATCCTCCGGCCAGGCGAGGTGATCATGCCTGGCGGGCCACTGCCCAACGGTTGAAGTTGGGTTGTTGTATATATGATAATCGGCGCGAGAACTTTTATTGCGCGATTTAGGATTGGTAGTTTCTTCGTGTCGTTCGACCAAGACATGTTTTTTATTTATTGTGTAGGGGGCAAACGAGCAGTCGTATCGCCTGATGGTAAGCGATTACCGCCGCCCATGGACACCCGCAACATCAGAGGCGTTACAAGTGCGTTGACGGCCTTTTAAGAAGGAGTACGCTCTTTTCTTGAAGGTTTATTATGTGTCTTAATTTTAATCAATTCAAAGGTTTTTCTATCAATAAAGATTGTATTATTATTACTATTAAGATGCTTCTGCATCACTGAGCCTGACCAGATACCTGTATGACGTTGATTCTGTGGGCAGCCTTCGTAGCGGCGAGAGCGTCGCAGTCCAGTGAGAGACAGCGCGTGCCGTGCGCTAGACTCAGCAACGAACCTAGAGCCCCGCGCCCTCCACCCGCCTCCACACAGCACTGAGCCTCCCCCACCACATTCGTCGTCTGCAGAGATGACACCAGCTGCGACATCCGTTGGACCTGGACACGCTCAGGGTTTAACATCTCGTACGTACGCATAGCATAATAACCACCCATTGGTGTTCATAAAATTATGTTTATCTTTACACTAGCTGACCCACGAAACCTTGTCTATGGGCTATAGGAGGGGCAGACGAGGTTGCGGGGATCAGCTAGTATCTATTATATTAAATTAAGTCGCTTTTTTTTCTTGTTTGCTTAGATCTTTTAAACTAGGCAACATATTTTAATACGATTTTCATTAATAAAGTAGAGTACATAATACACTATACTATAAATATACTCAGTCTTGCCATAAATATTGTTACAAAGAAACTCCTTTTTATTGTACGTAACATTTATTACAGTGTGTTAGTTTAATACATTAATATAAAACCATTAAAATATATAAAGTGGTCACCATTGGCTGAAATACAGTCCCTTAAACGTTGAGGCCAGTGTTACTGCCAAACGTATGGATTGTTTCAGGGACTCCAAATTATTATGGCGTTTAGAGCAAGCCTTACCCTCTAGAACTGACACCTGCAACACCAAAGGCGTCACAAGTGCGTTGCCGACGTTTGGGGGATGTTGAAAGGGGATGGGGGGAGGGGTTGGGGTATGGGCCTCCGTTATCTTCACTCACTCGGTGAAACACAGCGCAAACGCTATTTCACACCGGTTTTCTGTGAGGCCGTGGTATCACTCCGGTCGAACCGACCCATTCATGCCGAAGCATAGCTCTCCCACGGTGTTCTAGCTATCTTCATTTCCCGAGATAAAATCGTTTGTTTTCGGACAGGATTTCTTCGAATTCTTTCCCGTACTGCTTTGATCGCCTTTTTCGAACGAACACTACGTGGACAGCCAAATATTTTTCTATCACAAACATTTGACTAATAGGTACCAAGTGTATGGTGGATTTTAAAAATTGTATTTAGCGCCATATTTGTGCAAAGCAATCACAGCGATTCAGTTCTCTCTATAACCCCACTTCATTTCAATATTACAAAATATTTTACAATAAATTGGCGCATAAATAAGAAAACACAATAAACCATCGTAAAAAAATATTTTTAATTGTAACAGTATTTATGGCCAGACTAAGAACATATATACCTACTATATATCATCATATGTATGATTATCATATTTGAAAAATTCTGAGAAGGTTATGCGAAGATGGAGGGTCGCTAATATATTATGTAAATTTAATTCAAATACGATGGAGTGAAACATAAAGCAATCTTCTGTATTTTCTTTTACATCTATACAAATAAATAAAATTGGAGTGTCTGTTTGTAATATTAAAATATCCGCTTTCTACTACATGCAAATGTATGTATATACGGTACACATACCAAAATATATATTTTTGTTTGTCTGTCTGTCTGTTTGTTACGGCTAATCTCAGGAACCGCTGGTCCGATTTGAAAAATTATTTCGGTGTTAAATAGTCCTTTATCTAGGAAGGCTATAGGCTATATATCACCACGCTACTACTCATAGGAGCGGAGCACCAATGAAGAATGTTTCATAAACGGGGGAAAATTTTCACGCTACGGGCAATCGAAGACGCAAACGAGGTTGCGTGGGTCAGCTAGTATTAAAATAATAGTAATACCTCATAACTCTTCTTGCTAGTCATGAACTCTTTGACCTTGACTTCTGGCGATATATCACCACCCCATGCTTTGATATGTTCTTGTAATTTCTCATTAGATAAACAGTATTCATTATTGACTTTTACACAGTGTGACTGGGCTGTCAGTATCCAACTGGAGAGAACTGTATTCTCTGAAATTTTGTAAATAATATTTCAATAAAGATATATTACATTTCACTCCATATACTATTGTTTATAATATAATTAGCTGAACCCCGCGGTGCTACCCGCGGTACGACAGTAACCGCGGGGAACACCGCGAGGCGAAGCTATAGCTTTATAAATTGTAGCCTATGTGTTATTCTCATGTATAAGCTATATTATTGTAAAGTTTCATCAAAATCAATTAAGTAGTTTTTGCGTGAAAGAGCAACAAATATAGTCACTTACATACTCAGAAACTTTCGCGTTTATAATATAGGATTCGGGGGCCAATCGTGCTACATAAAACCGATGTTAGGGAATTTTTCATTTCGGAAATGAAAATCACTGGTTATCTTCGAGGCCAAAGTATTGTGGAGTGGTGTCATGTTCTTCTAACACAAAGATATTGGGAAGCTGTAAGCCAATCACCGCGAAAATTTCTATATCGCGATTCAAGATTTTTAGTTACTTTTTAATTCGGTGTGGCACTGTAGTATGTTTTGTTGCGTTGTATGTAGATGTTGCTACAGTATCAATTTAGTAGAATCGGTGTATATGCTCAAGCATGGCTTTCACATCTCAATGCAGAGTTAGTTGCGTTAGTTGCTTCTTTGATTATGATGATTTGTTCGATTGACTTCAGAGTGAAATACAAATAGATCACCAAAATTTTCACTGTGGGAGAGCTATGCTTCGGCATGAATGGGTCGGCTCGACCGGAGTGATACCACGGCCTCACAGAAAACCGGTGTGAAATAGCGTTTGCGCTGTGTTTCACCGAGTGAGTGAGGATACCGGAGGCCCATACCCCAACCCCTCCCTCATTCCCCCTCCCCATCCCCCAAAGGTCGGCACTTGTGACGCCTCTGGTGTTGCGGGTGTCCATGGGCGGCGGTAATCGCTTACCATCAGGTGATACGTCTGCTCATTTGCCACCTATTACATAAAAAAAAAATCTTACCTGGGTTTGTCTGTTCAAAGCTACTCCAATAATTATTTAATGAGTCATTCAGGTCCTCAACGTCAAGATAGTCTCTCAGACTCGCTGGTAGAAGTTTGTCCCAATGATTGTGTGTGAGAAACTCTACCATATGACAATTTGCTATTGGCAACAACGGATTCAGGTATTTGGTGATGGAGTCAATATGATGACGTACTTTAGTGATTGTTGATTTCATTTCAGATTCTGTAAGTGACGAAGATTTAAATATAACTTTTGCATTTGATAATCCATATTAATAATGTTTCACTGCCTCGGTGGCGTAGTGGTATGCGACTGCTAAGCTTGAGGTCTCGGGTTCGGTTCCGGGTCTGAGCAAATGTTTGTATGATCTGCAAATATTTGTTTCGGAGTTTGGGTGTTTTCTATGTATAATATGTATGTTACAAAAATACAGTTTACAAAAAAAAGTATATAAGTAATTATATATAGACTAGATGGCGTCGTGTGTTAGATGTCTGGAATATTTATTTTATTTATTTATATATATTGTAAATTCGAAAGTAACACTTTCACTGCTAGTCCAATTTGATTCTTGAAGAAAATGAGGCTACTCTTTACTGTGATAACTGTCATGGCAAAAACTAGTATGTCTTGAAGAATATTAAAAACTATTTATCTACACCCATACTATAAATCCTACTAATATTATAAACGCGAAAGTTTGTAAGTATGGATGTATGTATGTATGGATGTTTGTTACTCTTTCACGTAAAAACTACTGAATGGATTTGAATGAAACTTTACCACAATATAGCTTATACATCAGAATAACACATAGGCGTTGCCCGCAGTTATCATCGTACCGCGGGTAGCACCGCGGGGTTCAGCTAGTCCTCTATAAAAATATCTGAAAGAGCTAGTTTATTGGCAAAAGTTAAATTAAACATCCTAGATCTGTGTCATAGAAACCTTATTGTCATCCAAACGAGTGTTATAACAAGCTCTGCTTAGCTTGGGACTAAATGGCGTTGTGTGTTAGATGTCCGAAATATTTATTTATTATTTATAATGTACTAAATTTCATAATGCACCTCCTCATTCAAAAAAAGAACATTGTCAGGCACGCGCCTTTTACCACACTACCATAGCACCGTATTTAAAAAAGAACTGTTACTCGAATTCAAGTCGTATTCAGCCATATTTGTTCGAAATTAGAAATAAAGTTCTATAGAGGATTCATATCTTGGGTGTAGATAGTCCTGTATGCAACTGTACATAATTAGGTATTAAAACATTCATGTGATACTATTATCACACGCGGCTTCATCTCATGTGATAAACCCACATTCATATATTAATACCCCTTCTTATACAACAGTTGAATAAATAACTGTTATTTCCCTCTGTGACCCGTAAGATTGAAGCAGTGACCATAAAGTAAAGGCATTTTTAATTCGTTAACTAAATTATAGTTCTAGTCATCATTATTATTCCCAAAGCTTTTCCACAAACTAGTTTATGGTTGGATTTAATTCTACCATGACACAGATAAACTTTGTTTTTTTTGTATATTGACTGCCACCAAACAACCCAAGAAAAACATAGACAACATAAGTAATAAAATTATTTATAAGGAAAAAACAAAAAACTTTTAACCCCATAGCCAGCATTCTAGATATAATTGTAATATTTTTTTACATAATATCAAACAATATACCAATAAGAGAAGTTAGTTTTGAACACAAAATCTATGGCCTAATAGAAAATGTATGTCTGCAAATAGAATTTAATGAATTCCAAATTTAAACACAACTAACCGGAATATTTAGAATGAAACTCCTGCATCATAAGGGTTAGCAGACGGTATCTTCAACAGAGCACAAGCCTTTCTATATTGTGCTCTCACAGTCTCAGCCATACCCAGTATATCATGGTCCTCCGAGTTCACCCGTGGAAATGCATCAATGAGTTCTTTAACCCTGGTCAACTGCGTCAGTATTTTGATAGAGTATTTAACATCTAATTCTTGATTAAGGTTGATGTGGTGTATTATCACACCTAGGTAGTAGCCTTAACAGAATCATTACATAAAAATATTTAATCATATTTTGTTGAACAGTTGTATGTAAGACAATTCTTGTATATTCTATATCTCTCTCAACCACTGTCTATAGAGAGATAGAGATTATGAAGAGAACACAGTGCACCAGTGTTTGCGCACACACTTGTGCACTATAACATCTCGTGCAGAGCTGGCTAGTCTCCCTTGAGATTGGCCGTAAACCATTGTGCGTGTGGTCAGATTTAGGAATGTGTGAAATCATCATCATCAGCACACACACCTTTATGAATGAAATATCCATTGCTGGACATAGGCTATTCCTTAGCACACACTACACTGGACAAAGAAATTGGTATAGCATTTGTTTTAAAATTTCCTTCACTTTCTTTGCAGTATTCTCCTGTTTAGTTGTTGGAATGTGTAATCAACTATGAGAAAACTTAAGGTTTTTATCCATATTCATACATTTATTCAATTTAAATCCCTATCTAATACCTTTAAACAAGCAATTCTTATGTATATAATATGGAATGAATTTTAGAAATGGCTCCAACGATTTTTATGAAATTTAGTATGTGGAGGATTAGGTTTATATAGCCAGGATTCATTTTTAAATAATTTACCACAAAAAATAAATACAGAGCAATGCTGTTGAGTCATCTAGGTACTTAGAATTATACAGATAGGGCACATTACTAGCACATATGGAGTATTTATTACCTAGCTCTCGTCCAAGTTCAGCACCACGGTGATATCCTAGATGGAAACCTTCAGGGTTCCCTAACTGGCTGCCCGCTTTAAATCCTTCTTCATAACTTTCTTTATGTTCTCGCTGTTCGCTAAGAAAAATATCATCTAATAAATCGTTAAAGTCCTTTTCTTCAGCCATTAGCAATGTTATGTTCTTTTAACATTCCAAACAGGTTATTTTGAAATAAAAAAAACTGGTGACATCAATGATATTGATTTAAAACAATATTTCGTTTTGTAGTCTTGTTTTAGAATTGTAGACAACTATATATTAACTTTTAAGTTGTGGTTATTTACTTTATGATATTATCCACAATGACATTTATGGCAAATGAGGTTATTGCAATTGATGACAACTTTTAAACTGTTATTTTCTGTAATAGCAATAGCAAAACGTAGACTCATCAAAATGTGTACTAGACTAGTAAATGAAAGCTATGTAAAAAATATATATATAAACCTTATGATTTTCTATTTATAATTACTTAATCATGCAGTATTTAAAAGAAATGTAATTAAAATGAAATATATTAAAATTGACGTTTCACTTTTATTTTGCATTATCAACACGTCGCATAAATCATTGATGATCGTATCATCTGACTTATGTCAGTCGTAACAAAATGACAGGACGTAGTACATAAAATTTTACACATCCACAATCCACCACAGCTGCACCCGGTTCATTTCGGTCTTAAAATTACAAATAGTTACCTAAAAACCAAGTCCACTCATTTTCTTTCCAATATGTCTAAATTGTATACATCAAGTGAAGTAGCATCTCACAACAGTAGAAAAAGTTGCTGGATTGTTATAAAAGACAATGTCTACGATGTAACTAGTTATTTGGAAGAGGTGAGTTGAACGGTTTGATTTAAGCAACTAATCGATAGTTTTGCAGCAATTCTATACATAGTATAGTGGTAAGAGTTGTTGTGTTTACTTCTTAAATGTTGTAAACTTTTTAAGCTCTTATAACAGCTTTTTTAAAATTTATCCTATTTTAATACACAACACATGTTTTAAATTATGTATTGTCTAGGTTAGATGGTAATAAACCAATTTATCTATATTAATTTCCTGTTGTGAATACATACAAGGATTATTTTGTTGCGTAAATTTATTATAAGCTCAGGCGACATATACTTTGTAAATACGTAAATTTTATGACCAATTCATCGTTACGCTAGTCACGTTATTGCTAAATTACTGTGGTGGTGTTAATAAGTAGTTTAAACAGAGATGTAACACGTTTACTAATTTATTTAATAATAATTCTAAGTTTTTTTAAGTATATGAAAATCCCGCCAATTTTTTAAATTAGTTGGGCTTCAGGAACTAAGTAGATAGCAATAAGGTCTATTTTTCTTTCAACTTTCTCTTAGCAAAAATCTATATATCGAGGGGTGAAATATTGAGTATATATATATATATTGAATTGGATTGGATGTTGATTATATATATTATGTAAGGTATCATCATTACATTATTTTTATTTATTTATTAACATAGTGCTCTTGAAGTACATAGTCCGCGTTTGTTTCCGCCGTGTTTCCGCCTTTCCGTACACATTAATATCAATACATAGTTATAATTGAGACCTCTTTGGGAAAGGTCTCGAATTAGGGTAGACTGAATTTAGTCCAATTTAACCCCACAAAGACAGATATTTCCGAGTTCACCACAAAAATTGCCGTAGTTCGTATGTCCTCGGCTTGAAGACACTCCTTTATCTGTCTCAGCCAACATTGGAATACTTGGTGTCGACATATTGAGTGATTTCACTTTCATTTGATTGAAGTCCACTTTCGTGACCATTTGGAGAGTAAGTCAAAATTGACCTCGAAGAAGCTTGGCGTGCTCAACGGATCACTAGACAGACAGTATTTCACTCCGACCCACCGCCCTCTGCTGTATAAGGCGCAGGTCGGCCTCATATGGAATACTGTCCCCATCTTTGGGCGGGGGAACCACAGTACCAGTTCCTCCCTCTAGACCGCATTCAACGGAGAGCGACTCGAATCGTCGATTCCCAGTAAGTTTCAATTCGGCTACTCTGACCGATTGAATACCAATATCTAAAAGCTAACTAATTTCCAATAGGGGCTTTACTATTCCTTGGCATTTAATAACGAATTCTTATTTTCCGTAATACGTCATGACACGACGGCAAAAACCTAAAAACATGTAACTCCCTTGAGCGAGAAAAGTATTTTCCCTGATGGCTCAGCCAATTGAAATTCCAATAAATATTGTTGTAAATGCGGCAGTTTATTTGTTACGGTTTGGCGTACAAACTTATTAACATGTTATTTTGTATACCCGTTTTCAGGCTTTTAGAAACAGAACATAGGGTACTTAATTATTTAGTAAGTTGTTGATATTGAACGAACTAACAAATCAAGTTTTTGTATGGGAGTCCAAGTCAATATACATCTAAACACTGTGAATATTTCAAGCGTCTACCTGTTGCCGTTATCAATATCGAGCAGAATCGTGCAAAAAACATCACGATTGTTGTATGGGAGCCTACTTACCTATTTATTTTATTCTGTTTTTTAGTATTTTTTGTTATAACGGCAAAGGAAATCCGTCATCTCTAAAAATTTCAATTGTCTAACTATCGCGGTACATGAGTTATAGCCTTGTGACAGAAGGACAACGAATCTTAGTAATAGGGTCTCGTTTTACCGACTTCTCCGACTTCAACCTAAATTGGTATCTGATAGTGGTCTTTTTTGCGTGTAGAAACCCCCACGAGCAGTCACCCCACCGGGGGTTTGCGGCGGACCGACTAAAACCACACGATGTACCACTCTGCGCCTGAAATGGGAGGGATCCGGGAACGTTAAGACATTCGTACCATCTGATAGTGATCTGATACAGTCTATAAGTTTCTCTTTATCTCTAAATCTTCTCCACCATTCGAATGTCATTTCGTTTTTCCTTTTAGCTGTGATGGTCTAAAGTCTAAACAGTGTTTTTGTTTATTTGGTATAAATTAGTGGATTTTTTGGGACCTTTCTTCTAACATAAGTGGTTTGAAATACGATCTTGTTTGACTAAACAAAATATAATAATATTACAAATGATTGCTCGCAGCGTGGATGTGGGTTGCCACAGTAAAAAGTGTCAATTCTATATTCAAAATTGTATTTAAATCGGTTAAACGATTTAATAGTGTCAACGATTATATCTATACTAATAATATAAATTCGATAGTAACTCTGTCTGTCTGGGTATAAGGAAGGACATAGAATACTCTGGTTCGTAATAACTGATATACACGTGGGCGAAGCCGCGGACAAAAGCTAGTTATTGTATATATTTAAGTTTACAGGCTGTATATCTCTCATGATAAAATATGGTGACCGGTGGTAACCCTTATTTAAATTATATTGGTTATCGAACATATTTTTAGCTAATATTTCTAAGTAAATTAAACAAAATTTCTTTATAAATTAGTAGCCATTTACTTAAAGACTGTATCTCTGCAATGCTACACCTGATATTCTAAAAGACCTGTATGAATTATTATGATCATAAAAGCAATACAAAAATTCATAAATTATCATGAAATACACATAGTATATAACACATCACATGTTGATTTCAGGGTAGGGATATGTTTTTCAGACTTTTATTTAGAAAGCGTACAGGATTTATTTTTAGTTTATGTTACTAATTGAAATGTTGAATTAAAACCGACATAGTGACACCATAAGTCACTCAAGTCGAGTCAACTGAGACAACAAGTTTATCTTTATTGCGTACATTAATAATACTATTTGTACCACTTCTTATTAAGTGTATCACGTCTTGTAACATGAATTTATATTTTAAAACTCTTGGATTGAACACTTTGTCCTAAACAACATGTTTTTGCGCGGATCTTGTATGTGTAATATTCTATACTAGCTGTGCCCGCTACGTTATTTCGAACCACTGCGCGAATTTATTTTATTAAAATATCGTTAAATTCGTCTGGGTAATCCAAGTGTTCTTAGATGGGAAAAGCAGAAAAAAACTAGCATTACGTCTGTGAGACGCTAGAGTCTAACTCTAAAACAAAAAAATACTTTTTAGTAAAATAAAATCTGAGCTCAAAGTGCGATCTGCGGCACTCCATAAAGTATCAAGCTAAAATCAAAGTTAAAGACTTAAATGACAGGGAATCAGAACTACTTTTAAAAACTATAAATTAACGAGTCACACACACACTTACTCACAAATAAAATTAATTAGATATTAGTCCTTTGCGTTAGACAATCTATCGTGCAGTACTAGTGTGTGATGCAGTGCTTGAGGTCTCGGGTTCGACTCCCGGGTCGGACCAAATGTTTATATGATCTGCAAACATTTGTTTCCTAGTTTGGTTGTTTTCTATGTATAATATGTATGTATTTACAAAAAAGTATATATGTATTTATACAGTTGTCTAGTACCCATAACACAAGCTATGGCATATAAAAAATAAATCTTACTGTTTTATAGCCCCAGCACAATCTCTGCCTAGTGTGCCGTCACAAAAAATACAAAAATATGATTTTATTGACAATAAACTATTATTATTAAAAAAGTAGATTTGTTTTGCATTTACGCGAGCGAAACGTAAAAAAAAAGATGTGTAATACCTAATTAAACAGATAATATATCTCATACATAAACACAATTTAATCCTGGTATAGATCGATTTGACGTCCGTTGGTAATAATTAATTCATGGTACATATAAATAAATAATGATTTGACTCGTGTATTTCTCCTTACATACTAATACTAGCTGACCCACGCTACCTCGTTTGCGTCGTCTATTGTCCGTAGCATGAAAATTTTCCCTTCCTCGATAAATGGACTATCCAACAGTAAAAGATTTTTTTAAATCGGACCAGCGGTTCCTGAGATTAGCGCGTTCAAACAAACAAAGTTTTCAGCTTTATATATTGGAACAGATTAAGGAAAAAGTTTGTTTGTTGGGTTGAAACAATGCGTTATTCTGCGGTCTGATTAAAAAAATATTTGTATTGGAAAGGCCAGGATGGAATGGAAAACTATTGGTTACATACTCGTATGTGTATACTAGCTGATCACTCAACCTCGTCTGCGCCTTTGTTTACCACAAAAACAGTTATAGTGACCCAATCTTAAAAGATAGATATATGCTCTTGCGGCTTTAATTAGAACTTTTAAAGAGGAACTTCTGTCATACATTATTTTAGCGAAACTATAGTAACCGTTTACGCAACGCACACAATGATAGCTCTCAAAAGAAATATTTTTCTTCGTTTTTGCATTTGCAAAAAACAGACTTCAAAAAAGGAGGAGGTTCTCATTTCGTTTTTCTTATGTTTATTACCTCATAAGTTTCGACTGGATGAAACCGATTTTGATGATTCTTTTTTTATTCGAAAGCTGGGTCCTTCCTTGTGTCCCCTGTGATGTTTTTTTGTTAAACTTATTTTTTATGTATGGCCCTACCTTAATGACTACTTTGCCTATGGGAAAGTATAAGCAGAATCCAAGTGATGCTCATTGGGCCTCCGATCTCGCACTCACCAACGAAACACGACAGCACGAACGCTGTCATTTTACGTTGATTTTCTGTGCGAGGGTAGCACCGCCCTGGTCGAGCCGACTCGTTCGTGCTGGAGCAGCGTGACTCTACTACTTTGTGATTATTATTTATAATCTACTGCTATTGGTCATATATGTATATATAGTCTATATTTTCTTCTTGTATACATTTCTTCCTCCATGAATGAGTTACCCAGTACTGAATCAATTTTTCAAATAGGACCAGTACTTCCTGAAATTAGCGCGTTCAACTAAACAAAAAACTATTTAGCTTTATAATATTAGTATACCTAGAGTGAAAAATGAAGCAAAAACGGCAAAATCTTTTGAGATGTCGTCTAGTCGGTACGTTATTTTCGGCTTTAGTGCATTTGGTTATTTCAATTCCTAAATTTAGTTCTTGAAAACCAGAATTCCAGTAAAGAAAGACCTCGTTAAAAGCAGTCATTACATTTGTATGTTGGGCTTAGTAAATCGCCATAATTACAGTCTGTTTTTAATCGTACATAAGGAAACGTTAGTTTAATAACGGCATAACTAACGGTACTTCACTGAAAACCCGTTACGTCTAGTTTCATTACTTGAATTGTAATTTGTTGCAACACGGTTTAGATAAAGTTAAATAAAATAATAAATACTGAGAAAATTCTGTGGATTAATTAAGGAAATTTATGGCTTACAATTTATTTGTTATCTATAAAAGATCCGGTCCCGATTTTGCACATGTTTAGTAAATCAAGTGTATTAAAATAGAAATGAAATAACACAGTGTTGGTGACATAACTTTCCATAAATAAATGTTTAAATATAAAAATAGTTACTGGATTTCCGTAGGATATATACCATATCTGATTTTATTGTAGAAATTTTTAATGATGTACAATTCTTAGGTATTTCATTTTGATGTATTTCTTTCACTGAACACTTTTGTGCTCTTCCACAGCATCCCGGCGGTGAGGATCCGTTACTAGACTCGGCAGGAATGGACGCCACAACAGCATTTGAAGAGGTCGGACACAGCGCATATGCCAAGTTTGTTTAGTTTACAAATTAATTCATCATTTTCATCTCTCATGCTTCGGTTTTGGCCACTCTTATCAATTTAAAAATACATACATAGAGAAATATGTACAAGTAAATCACGGTTTTGTGGTAGATAGAGCTGTATGCGGTCTTTAATTTGTTGGTTAAGTTTAGTCCCACTCACTTATGTAAGTGCGGCGGCTTATTCCCAACCAGTCACTGCATTTATGAGGTAGTGGATTTAGCGGTATCCTGCTTTCTACTGCGTTGTGTTGTGAGTTCAATCTCCACATGTGAGATGTGACACTTTTATCCAGAAATTATTTTTCTGAATCTGGGTGTGGATTGTGTATGTTTTCCAAATCCTACGTGACGTAAGATAATATCTATATTTTCTATTACAAGAGTTCTCTTTTCGAAAGGGAAAGCACTTTAGGTGTTAGTGTGGAAAATTAGGAATTTTCAAATGAAAGATAGGTAAAACTACACTTAAATATAAATTGTTTACACGAATGGATTTGTGTACAAGCATAAGAAATATTTTTAGCAATTCAAGGTCGTATTCGCATGTCTGTGTAACGAACAGTCAGTCAGAAAATCTGAGCTTGAATCGCTTAATCTATATTTGTCCTTGATTTCTTTGTGATATTATGTCTCTGTAATATAATACGTTGTCGATTGTGCAATCACAATACCGAAAGCCAATTACCCATGAATAGTGTAAAATTCCAACCGGAGATTAAAGACATCTACAGGAATTCATAATTAGTGTGGGGAAGTCCCGTACATTATTGTCCTCAATGGTGTTAAATAAATTTATCCTTACGCAACAGCGATACTGATTACCGATGCGTAGGATTATACCATAACAATAAATACAACATTCAAATTATTGTTCTTCTTATCGTGTCGATAGCAATACTTTATTGGCCTTGCAAATACGAAATAGATCGCACGTGGTCGTTCTCGGACATATGTTTTTTTTTCATTATTTCATCTTAACCTTTATTGTTTAATTTGCTTAACAATTTATAGTACGAGAGCCCACGACCAAAACCATGTCTCATAGCAATACGGCAAAAACCCTATAAAATCGTTAGATTGTATGATTCTGAACCCGACTAGGTGTGTAGTAACGGTCGAAAGTATAGCAACTGCGTGGGAGGCTATTTCTGCTGTGTCAAAAAAAAAAGGCAGTCGGTATTATAGCAATACGTCTGATAGTGAAAATGTACATAGATTTTATAATTGTATTACGAAAAAGTTTGTTTTCAGACATTTTGTGCGTAGTACATAGCCTGAGCGCATTTTTGAAAATGTCAACAAATTTAGCCGACCTGTATCATAGCAATACGGATAAATTTTTTTTTTAACTTTTCGTATTGCTGCCATGATTACCAAAAACCTGTTTTCAGACACTTTAAGTGTAGCATATACTCCCAAAAACGAAAATAACGTAAATTCAACGTAATAATTTCAACAGCCTCAGCGCTTGTTACGGCAGCTGCTCCAAACGTTGGAACGACCCTCACTTACCATAGTTGTCATGCGTTGTGCGGTTGTGGTGGTAAAAATGTCGGACCTGAGTTGTGGGTTTTGTAAAGAAACAACATCTGCCACCATGCAAAACGGAATTGGAGAAACATTTATTACGAACAAAATATATTGCACAAGTCTGGAGCAACGCTCATACCAAAACGCCAACCGAACTGAACCCTGCAGATTGCGGATGGTATGAAGACGAGGGACGATTTCAGTTTTCATGGTTCTCTGGCAACCAACTACCTGAGTTGAGCAACATTATTTTGGACGACAAATCATCATCCACAACAGGTACAGTTTACATGGCTTTTGCTGTTAATTTCATAAATAAGTTCGTGATTTTTACTAACGATGTTTATTTTACAGAAGAGGACGTTGAAGATCTCCCGAGCGACGTCGAGAGTGATTTCGAAGACGACGATTCCGAATCCGACAGCGATTGAATACGAGAATATTTTGTAACTTTGAATAAACCGTTTTTTTTTCAACTTCATCCCAGTTTCCTTTTGTGCGATTTATTTCAGTCCTTCAACTTCAATGTTACGGTTTCGGGTAAATTCTTTGTTAATTATCATGTAATGAATTCAGGGTCGCAACGTATTCATTGGTTTGTAACAGAGAATTCAAGATTCTTCAATACGATTTTTAAATGATATCTGAGTATCGAAAAGTTGTCTGATAGAGAAGATGCTACACTTAATTTGTCTGATATAAATTTTTTGCACATGTGGACAACTTATTTTATCATGTCCAACAATTTTCAGACATATTGCTATGATACCGATCGGTAAAATTTGTTAACATTTTCAAAACGGTCTCAAAATTTAATGCGTTCACATTTCCGTCTGAAAATTGTTTTGTTCGCATCAAATAACCAAAATTTACTAATAAAAAAGATTTTCAGACGTATTGCTATGAGACATTTTTTTTCTCTCATTTTTAATTTTTTTAAGTGATTTTACGGGTTTGCGCTACACCACTAACGTCTGAAAAATATGTTTCCGGTATCTCAGAACTATCATTCAACTACAGTCTGCAAATCAGACATATTGCTATGATGCAGTTCGGTAAAATTCTTTGACAATTTTGAAAATTCGGTCAGATCAAACGCTACGCGGAAAATGTCTGATATCAGTTTTTTCGAGTTCAGGATAATCGTATCTATCGATTTGATGCGGTTTTGGCTGTATTGCTATGAGACAAAAATTTTGGTCGTGGGCTCTCGTACTATTAGAAACAATGGATGTCGTCTTTAGGCTTTTATAAAAACTTTGCCAACGGCTCCACTCGCGCGTATGTCGCGGCAATGAATCAAAGTAGGTATATATAATCAAAGTATCCATCCCAAATTTCATTAAAATCGATGCAGCGGTTGAGCAGTAAAAACGTATCAGACAGAGTTTTGACTGCTTGGTTGGCCTAGTGTTTTAAGCGGTCGCCACGCCGCTTTCTACTGTATTGAGTGTTGTGGGTTCAAATCTCACATCGGACAACACTTAGTGTGATTTACAAATTTATATTCCTAATGCGGAGTAGTCTTTTTAAAGGAAAAAAAGAATTAGGTACTTTACATTTTATAATATTTCACTACAATATCATATGTTAGTTGGAATGTATATGTATTTGGGTTAGCACCGTGGTACATATGGTACACCTCCTGGTGGCATGTCGGACTAGAACCGACTAAAACCGCACGCCATCTCGGGTACTAGGAGCCGGGGAACCAGGTACACCATAGGAAGGAAAACCCAGGAACCCCGACGTACCTCGGGCCACCTACGGTTTGTAGATGTCATATATTAGTTGGAATGTATATGTATTTGGGTTAGCACCGTGGTACATTGTGAGTAAAAGCCTCGGGTTATTTTTTGCACATCGTAATTAGTATGTACGTGTTATCTGTTGCGTTATCAGTTTCACGGTTGTATCACACATCTACTACAAATGCGTGGTGAGTCTCGACTGTTTTTTTTAAAACTCGTACGACCTTATTATTATGTCATACGAATAATATGTTACACTTTAACGTTATCATCAGTATCGTCTCTTATTATCTAATATCTTTAAACGAGCAATATATGTCTATACTAATATAATAAAGCTGAAGAGTTTGTTTGTTTGTTTCAACGCGCTAATCTCAGGAACCGCTGGTCCGATTTGAAAAATTCTTTCGGTGTTGGATAGTCCATTTATCGAGGTAGGCTATATGCTATATATCATCACGCTACTACTAATAGAAGCGGAGCACCAATGAAGAATGTTTCAAAAACGGGGAAAAATTTTCACGCTACGGGCAATGTAAGACGCAAACGAGGTTGCGTGGGTCAGCTAGTATTAAATACTAGCTGACAACACAGATTTTTTCAAATCGGACCAGGGTTTCCTGAGATTAGCGCGTTCAAACAAACAAACAAACTCTTCAGCTTTATATAAATAAATTAATAAATAAATAAATATTCCGGACATCTAACACACAACGCCATCTAGTCCCATGCTAAGCAGAGCTTGTGTTATGGGTACTAAACAACTCATATAAATACTTATATACTTTTTTTTTGTAAATACATACATATTATACATAGAAAACACCCAAACTCCGAAACAAATATTTGCAGATCATACAAACATTTGGTCCGACCCGGGAATCGAACCCGAGACCTCAAGCTTAGCAGTCGCATACGCTACCACTAGGCCACCGAGGCAGTCAATATATTAGTATAGATATAGATATATTGCCTTTATCCGAATCTCGGAAACAACTGCAACGATTTTCATGATAATTAATTTGTGCAGTAGTGTAGGAATCATAAGTGAATCGTATGTCCGAATAAAAGGCTTTAATATTATTATAAAGTATACTGGGGGTATAGGAGGTGATAAATCAATCTAGCTAGGATAAATTTTTACCCGACTATAGGGAAACCAATAAGAAGGGTAATGTTTTCGGCAGTCTATGAATGTATGACTATGTGCCACCGTAGCGCCTAAACCGCTGAACTAATTGTAATGAAGGCTATTTAAATTTTGACAACAGTTTTTACGTAGTCGGGTTTTTAAACTTATTCTAATTGTAGTTAGACATGGTGTGCATACCTAATCATAATTTCCATAGAATCGGCTGAGTAGTTACAGAGGGCATGTGCAACCAACAAACTCATAACTTTCATTATCTTATAAATAAATATTCCGGACATCTAACACAACGCCATCTAGTTCCAAGCTAAGCAGTGCTTGTGTTATGGGTACTAGACAACTGATATAAATACTTATATACTTTTTTTTGTAAATACATACATATCATACATAGAAAACACCCAAACTCCGAAACAAATATTTGCAGATCATACAAACATTTGGTCCGACCCGGGAATCGAACCCGAGACCTCAAGCTTAGCAGTCGCATACACTACCACTACGCCATCGAGGCAGTCGAGCAGATTAGTTGACATTCGTCATATTTGTATCGACGTATCGATGGCTGTGCTAATTTATTTATTTATTTATTTATTTAAGGATCTCACAACGAGGAATACACAAAAACAAAACAAATGTAATTAGTAGAATAACAAGTTATGTGCTCCCTCACTTATAGGAGACCACATCATGCACAAGCAAGTTCACACAAATATAAAAAATAGGAATACAATAAATTTTAAATGTAATAAAAGTGTAAATAGGGTACATAATGTTATCATTATCCCCCCATTGACACCTCCATCATCACCTTTACAAACTTAAAAATATGCAATTGACAAATTGACAAATGAGACCTGTTGTAAAACAACTACCTATACTTAAGGACCAAAAAGCAATTCAGATAAAAAAAAAAGAAATAATCAACATGGAAATGTATTGACATATAAACAATCGGACCAAATGTTTGTATGATCTGCAAATATTTGTTTCGGTGTCTTATATATGTTCTCTTTAAAAGTATAAATGTATGTAGGGTACAGGTTTCGAATGAAGCTCGCGTTTTGCACAATAATCGACTTTATTTCTATTTTATATTGAAACAAGTTAACAACTGGTACATCGTAACATCGTTCGGCTCTAGTAAGTATAATGTCGACCGAAAAGAATGAGAAATATATGAATGAACTTCTTGAACCCCGCGGTGCTACCCGTGGTCCGTCAATAACCGTGGGTAACGAGGCAAAGCTAGTATCTATATAAATTGTAGCCTATGTGTTATACTGATGTATAAGCTATATTACTGTAAAGTTTCATCAAAATCCATTCAGTAGTTTTTGCGTGGAAGAGCAACAAACATACTCACTTACATACTCACAAACTTTCGCGTTTATAATATTAGTAGGATGATTGAAAATGTTTTAGAAGAGCTCTGTTACTCGTAACAAAATGTTTTAGAAGAGCTCTGTTACTCGTAACAAAATGTTTTAGAAGAGCTCTGTTACTCGTAACAAAATGTTTTAGAAGAGCTCTGTTACTCGTAACAAAATGTTTTAGAAGAGCTCTGTTACTCGTAACAAAATGTTTTAGAAGAGCTCTGTTACTCGTAACAAAATGTTTTAGAAGAGCTCTGTTACTCGTAACAAAATGTTTTAGAAGAGCTCTGTTACTCGTAACAAAATGTTTTAGAAGAGCTCTGTTACTCGTAACAAAATGTTTTAGAAGAGCTCTGTTACTCGTAACAAAATGTTTTAGAAGAGCTCTGTTACTCGTAACAAAATGTTTTAGAAGAGCTCTGTTACTCGTAACAAAATGTTTTAGAAGAGCTCTGTTACTCGTAACAAAATGTTTTAGAAGAGCTCTGTTACTCGTAACAAAATGTTTTAGAAGAGCTCTGTTACTCGTAACAAAATGTTTTAGAAGAGCTCTGTTACTCGTAACAAAATGTTTTAGAAGAGCTCTGTTACTCGTAACAAAATGTTTTAGAAGAGCTCTGTTACTCGTAACAAAATGTTTTAGAAGAGCTCTGTTACTCGTAACAAAATGTTTTAGAAGAGCTCTGTTACTCGTAACAAAATGTTTTAGAAGAGCTCTGTTACTCGTAACAAAATGTTTTAGAAGAGCTCTGTTACTCGTAACAAAATGTTTTAGAAGAGCTCTGTTACTCGTAACAAAATACTAACAATATAGTTTCCTTATTACACGGTACTATTTCATATTAAATATCAATTAATACTATTTTAATCTATACTAATATTATAAAGCTGAAGAGTTTGTTTGTTTGAACGCGCTAATCTCAAGAACCGCTGGTCCGATTTGAAAAATTATTTCAGTGTTAGATAGACCATTTATCGAGGAAGGCTATAGGCTATATATCATCACGCTAATACTAATACCTACTAGCGGAGCACCAATAAAGAATGTTTCAAAAACGGGGGAAAATTTTTACTACGCTACGGGCAATAGAAGACGCAAACGAGGTTGCGTGGGTCAGCTAGTTCTTACATATATTTAGATCTGTTGTCTAGTACCTATAATACAAGCTCTGCTTAGTTTGGGAAATTGCGTTGTGCTACTTCTCCAAAATATTTATTTATCTCTGTTTTAGGTATAATATAAATTTAGACATAAGTCACTTGATATTTCGCAATTAAATCTGTTGTTGAGTTATGATAACCTTTTATATCATTGATGTTAAAAATAATCATTTGCGAGTTGTGGAGTGCAATGATAATGATAAAATGTATGATCAAAGTTCTATCTTTGATAATAACTAAGGATTTAGCTAATTACCTTCAGGTACTAATAAATATACCTACTAGTGACGTACCCCGGCTTCGCAAGGAAATCTCTGATATTCTCAGATTTCCTCAACTACAATATGCATGTATTCTACCATTAGAGTATTAACCTTCCTCTTGAATCACTCTACTACCTGTTGTTGAAAACTGTATTAAACTCCGTTGAGTAGTTTAAAAGATATAAGCGAACAGACAGCGGATGCAACTTCATTTCAAACTATATGAAGAGTAAAGACTAGCTGTGTCGTTATTAATTACTTTTCACATTTTCACACCGCTTTTCAAAATTTTAATTTTCGGTAGCTATATTTAAGATTAATATCGGCTAAATCGATTCAGTCATTCTTGGGTTTTAGTGAGACTAACGAAAAGAACTTCGTTTTTACATATAACACTCGCTTAACTAACTTCGCGAGATTTTAAGCCACGATGATTGATAAATGATTACACAGAAAACCGAGAGTCTCCCACACAACATGCCATGGGGTTAAGTTATTCGTGCGGGTATGTCGCCGGCATCGTAAGGCTACCGGCACTTGCCACTAGAAATCGTAGAGGAACATCTCGACCCGGGTGACCATGCATGCGTGGTGCTTTTCATCGAGTCCTTTTCACAGTATATTAAGAAGAAAGATGTAAAACCTAAAGCTGCTGCATTAATCTTACTCGTATAATATTCCAACCTTCATGGTAATGATTTATGTTTCTTTTTATATTCCAGAAAACAACTAAATAAATTTAAAATTGGATCATTGGCTCCAGGTGAAAAATGGTAAGTGGCTTCAATATTACCTATAGATCTTTTAATACAATCATACAAACCTTTACATTTAAGTAGGAAATAGGTGCACATTAAGGTTTTTTTCATTTCATAATTACTTACCGCCAAATACAGTAATTGGTAGCATTGTAAAGCGACCATCAGTCATGACTTCTAGGATTGAGTGATGCATGCATGACGGTGTAACGAACGCGACAGAGCTTAGTGTGAATTTATTTCACATCAAGTCACTGTATTGCAATCGGTGATGATCGATCACCGATATCGATCACTGGTCCACGAGTTCATGTGAAATAAACACACACTAGGCGCTCAGGTATTGACGACTGGTCGACTGCCAATGTATCGTCAAATGACGAGTAGACGACGTCGAATTCGCTAAGTAGTTTGCATGAACATACGCAGCACATATGGACCGTAATAATATATACTTAGGTTTCACGAACATAATTGTTCGGGTAAACACTAACTAAACTATCGTAGCTATCAATAACAAACACCAGTCCACACTGCTTGCTATTCGGCGAATAATCGGCTCGAGATAATTCGCATTTCTTAAGGCACTTTCTAGGTCCCGGTTTAACGCACGCTTGCCATTCTGTCACACGGAGTTTAGAAGTAGGATAGGAAAACTCGAATTTCTACCTTATGTGGGTACAATGATAGTTGAAAATACTTATGAGTTTAATGAATCTTTCCTAATTTATATTATTACTACTATTTTATTTAACTTGTGTTTCTGATTGTGTTTATGTTATCTAAATCTCTTTTTTTAATTTTTCACGTCTCGATATCCGTCAAAATAGTTCCACTTATTTCAAGCTCTGGCTTGTCTAAAGAAAGGAAATATTGTTAATCTGCCCTACAGGTTCTTCTATTGCTGATACCAGTCTCTCACACATGTTCACCCACTCAATCATGTAACAATAAATTTATGAAACAATTTTGTAACTGTACTGAGTGAGGGAGAAATAATAAACGAATTTTTATTGCAATAAAATAACAAGATATTTTTTATTATGTCTAACTACAATTCTTAAGTTCGTATTGAAACCTAATCTTGTACTACGTATAAAGTTTAAGTATCATAAATCTCACAATTCTGTTTCTGTATCTAAACACAACGTAAAAAAACAACTGCCGCCGCTGCAACCCTGAGGGCGTTCTGAATTCGAAGGTTTACATAGTTTTCAGTACATTTGAGGGCACTGTCCTTCCCGATAACGATTGCCATCGATGTTCATTCAATGGCTGACTCTTCTGTACGCATCGGCCTAAGGATGAACTTGGACAAGACCAAAGTCTTGTTGAATGAACATGTACTACCTGCAATGGTTGCGATACACGGCGCAATACGTGTACCTCGGGCAGACTTTGCAGTTAGGTTGTTCCTTACCTTCAAAACGACACAATCAGTCATCTCATGATTTATTTATATTTAATGTACATATGAAGATATCAAAACAATAAAAACATTACATCGTTAATGGAGGACAATTCAGACTAGTATATCATACTTAATAATATAAATAATTCGTTTTAAAACTAATAATCAACCCTAATAAGCATACATCTTAAAATATTACTTTTAGGATTAATGGCCATTGTCAATAAACTGTCTCTAGTTAAATGGCGATAATCTATATACTGTAATCATTTTTTTTTGTGTTTTCATTCAATGTGATTCATTCATTACTTTCATTGATATGCAGGATCACTTCATCATCATCTTCCTAGCCTTTATTATTCCCAATATTTGGGGTCGGCTACCAGTTCAACTGGTTTTACCTGAATATCAGTTTTTACAAAGAGCGACTGGCATCTGACCTCCGCAACCCTGAGGGCGAACTGAATTCGAAGGTTGAACTAGTTGTCAGGCACTGACTTCCCAATAACGATTGCCATAGATGTTCATGCCAACCGGTACCGACGGCTTAACGTGCTCTCCGAAGCACGGGCAGGAAACACCGCCATCTTCCATACTTCGGGCTGCTATTAGGAATTTCTTGTAGGAAAAACCCAACAGCAGTCCGACCCGGGAATTGAACCCGAGACCTCTTGATCTGCAGTCGCTTATGCTAACCACTAGACCAACGAGGCAGTATGCAGGATCACTTATTTCTTTTTTTTATTTGACAAGTTTTTAGTTGTCAAAAAAGGAACAAAAACTCTTCTTAAATTAAATTCAGACCGTTTTCATTAACCTATCTCTAGTTAAAACTTGACATAGGTTATATAATTTACTAGCTACGTCTGTTTGTCAAAAGATATTAGTAGTCATGTAGAAAAAAACCATTTTAGTTTTTTTTCTCTGCAAGAGCCGTCCTTGTACCTTAACAGAAACATAAAAAGTAATCAAGTCAAGTAGTTTTCGAGTTTTGTGCTTAGCAACACTGTTGGCGATTCAGTTTGATTCATAATTTATAAGGTCGGGTAAAAAAAAATCGTAAGATCATTAAATAGGGTTTAATTTCGAGAATGTTTAGATGTAGGTTATTAAAAACAGCTGTAAGAAGAATATTTGTAGCTATTCTTCTGAACCCTTTGGGCGTCAAGGACGCATTAAACCGTCACACAAAATTTTTATCGAGATGTCAACGACATCTTAAAGTGTTAAGAGTACTTCACTTTTTATTGAGGAATAAAACTTGGGCAGTAATGATTTCTAAAATCAGTAACATTCATTACAGTTCATCATGACTTAAGTTAAGCATTTCAATAGTCAGATCTAAACTGCCATAAGTCTGGCGGACAACGAATAAAGTTTAGCTTTTATATAAATAAGTTGAAATCCGGCTAGGTATTAATATTCAGAAATAATTTCCAGCGCCAGATTAAGACCTCGATTATGGATGTCAAGGTGACAGTTTTTATTTCTTTTAATTCTTAGTTACTTTTTTAGTTTTTTTTGTCACTCCTTGCTTCTTAAATAAGACTGCATTATTAGAAGTAACCTAATATATAATAGAAATAATAAACATAAAATTAGCTCACATCTTGTTCTGCCCTGTCCGCTCTGTGCCCTTCGACTAATAGTAGTCAATAAATAATAAAAATATATTACAAGTCATTTTTCTCTCAATTTACTGTCCAAGGTTCTTTGGAGAAAAAAAACCATACTCCTGTACTCATTTCTGACAAAATTATTTGAACTCATAAATAACAGCACACACAATAATCATAAAAATTGATTCAGCCTTTCTTGGGTTACAAATTATATACCTAACACGGCTCCGTTTATATAGATGTACAGGACAATGAAGCTTTTGTATTTATCTAGAAATTTTGTTGTTCGTATTCTATAATTATAGTATTTAAATATAAATAAATAAATAAATATTCCGAACATCTAACACACAACGCCATCTAGTCCCAAGCTAAGCAGTGCTTGTGTTATGGATACTAGACAACTGTTATAAATACTTATATATACTTTTTTTTTGTAAATACATACATATTATACATAGAAAACACCCAAACTCCGAAACAAATATTTGTAGATTCCACAAACATTTGGTCCGACCCAGGATTTGAACCCGAGACCTCAAGCTTAGCAGTCGCATACGCGTACCACTACGTCACCGAGGCAGTTATATATTATTTATCATCATTATCACATTGTATTTTTATCCGTCGATATTTTCAAATAGGTAATTATTCTTTATTTTCAATCATTGTTGTTTTAAAATAGATATTATAATCTTACTTGTAAGAACAATAATCGGTTATATAAGTATTTATAGTAACGTTGTGTATCGTATCAATATAGAAAATTTAAATCTGTTTATCGACAAATATTGTTTCCTGAACTGTATAATTTATTATATATTTCATAATATGTATATAAAATTGTTTCGTTATATGTGGGACACTCAGAAAGTTTTGTGAAAATAAAAAGTCTGCTATAGGTAAATATTTTTTTATTAAGACTTCAAAATACTCTCCACTAGCCTCTTTATACCTACTGATCCACCTGCAATGTGTAAAAATAATAGATTTTGGTCTGTACATTTTTATTATTTTTAAGTAACTACTTACATACCTATAAAATGACGACGACGAGCAAAGGAAACGTGTTCTGTTTGTTTTAAATCAACTTTATTCAGAATTATCTAGGTTTAGGTAAGGTAAGAACAGTGACCACTCCAGATCCCCTGTGTTGTTGTTCAATCATTTGAATTAGATGAGTTTGAGTAGATTGCAATGACGAAAATCATTGTTCTGTCAAAATTACCCGCGTAAAGTTGTTGAAATAATGGTTCGAATTGTTGTTTCGACACAAAAAAGTTCTTTTGAAATCTTCTTACATTAGCTACAGCAATATGCATGGACATAAATGTTTCTGTTTATAAACCATAAACGAAAACCTGTTTATTCTTGAACTATACGTCCTTTAAAAATATAAACTGAACATTTTGTGGTTCTGACTGAAAAATATACAATCACAATACACAATGCTAAAAAAAATAATCTATTATTTTATAATGCACTAGCTGACCCAAGCAACCTCGTTTGCGTCTTCTATTGCCCACAGCGTGAAAATTTTTAAGTAGTGAATAAAAAATACATTAATAAATGTACTTACTACTTTGATACTTTTACCGTTTATTTATCTAATGTGTGTTTTTTGAGAATAATTTCCAAGACTTTAAAGTTAGGTAATTTTAAATTAGATAAGTAACCATGACATATTTTTTTTGTAGACTTCATTAATTAGAATTGTAAATGTCAGTTACAATACAATTTGTATCTTGAAAAAAAAAACCAATTATTTATGCTAGAAAATAGGCCTTAGTTTGGAAGTATTTTAATTTATTGACCTATTGACTATTGTAGTCGGATTTTGGTAGTGTTTTTTATTATTTATTCATTTCTTTTTTTTTATTATTCCTTCAGTTCAAAGTATCACCGGCAATGTACCGAGACTGACGTAAAAAGGTTATATTTTTTAATTAAATATGTATATTTTTTACACGTAGCGGTCTACCAACGACTGTGTACCGATGTGAGAACGATGAGAAGGCTTGGGATAGTAACATTATACCAAGTAACAGGTAAATACTTGTTTACCTTCGTATAAACAGCGAAAAAAAAAGTAGGTCTTTATTATGAACAAATAAAGCTATTAGCTGTACATTATAATTTAGCACCACAAAACGAGCGTGATATATGTAGATATATATGTATTTTTATAGTACATATTTACAATAATACAGTATGATGTCTGTTTTTTAATAGAGTTGAATGTAGATGAAATATAAGAAAGTTACGACCATACCTAATATATGTTTTGAAGAGGTACGGAGAAGGAGAATTATTTTACATTTTTTTTAAACAGATCTTCACCGAAAAGATGTTGTTCGAACAGATCGACACCGAACAGATCTAAGTCGCCGTCACTACAAAAATGTCTTTCTAAAACGGAGACGTCAAAAAGCATTCGTTCAAAATCGGCGTCGTCGTTAAAAAGGGCAGCATCTAAATCGACGTTGTCATCAAAATGTTCTAATGTCAGAACGCCTGTCAAACCTGACCCTCATGCTAAGTCACCGCCAGTTCCTATTCCGATACCAAGAGTTTCATCCATAGTGGTACCACGGTCGAGGTTCATATAACTTTTTTCAATAGCCCGGAGAATTTAGAGCAGTAGTTAGCCGAATAAAACTATCAAGGCTAAATTAAATTTAATTGTCCGACTTTCTTTTATAGCCATCGTATTACTTAGATCAATCAACAAGTATCATTGAAATACGCAATATAACGTATGAAAAAATCAAACACTTTATAGATGAAATATAAACAAAAATATAAAAAATCATTTCATTTCAATGACTTCAGTTTTGAAATCAGAATTTACTCCATATTTTGTTTTTAATATATTTGGTCATAAATAAATCGTCAATCCATTATCTCCCACTTTCTTTTTTTTTTATTGCATAGGCGGCAAACGAGCAGACGCATCACCTGATGGTAAACGATTACCGCCGCCCATGGACAGTCGCAACACTTAAAAGCGTCACAAGTGCGTTGTCGACCTTTGGGGGATGGGGAAAGGGAATGGGGGGAGGGGTATGGGCCTCCGGTATTCTCACTCACTCGGTGAAACACAGCGCAAGCGCAATTTCACACCGGTTTTCTGTGAGGCCGTGGTGATCACTCCGGTCGAGCCGGCCTATTCATGCCGAAGCGTGGCTCTCCCACTGCTGGGCTCGGGTCTCCTCTCAGGAGAGGGTTAAGGAAGTCGGTCATAATAAATATAATGTTGAAATCGACTTTTTAATTTTAAATAATGCGGGCTATTCTTGCAATATATGGTTATAAAATTGATATTTTTTACCTATAAGTCCTATAACTATTATATTTTATTTTCGAAGGCGACGCCGCGGTTATCCATGCGAAGGGTATTTTATTATTTTTTATAGTAGATACCATTAATAGTGTTGATATAAAGTACATAAAAGTATATTAAGGTTATGTATTACTTATGTATTAGCCTTCAATACCTGTTCGAATATTTCGAGGACACAGGCTGAAAAGTCTGTTCTGTATGTTAATTTTACATTTTTTTGCTAAAAAATAATGTGTGCATATTAATTCTGAACGAATAAAAAATGATTCCACCGAACGGCTCGCATCGGGAAGAATTTTACAGTATTTAAACGATAGTAATTCGTGTACACAGTACGTAAATTCTATATTACCAAATCGAAAGACCGCGGGCGCCTTTGGTGACACGTGGTCTTAGTCAAACTTGGTAATTAGTTATAGACTTTAAATAGTATGTTCACGATTTAATATCGACGAAAGGTTGTAAAATTGTTCCTGACGTCTGGGTCGTGTATCGTAGAAGCTGCAACACGTTCGTTTTGTTAACCGTACATTGCGGACCACGAATACAAATCCTTAATCTAGTCTTTATTAAAAAAATATTTAATTTTTGCGTCATGATAACCATTCAGGAAAACCTTTTCCATTCCACTCTGGATAATAAATGTATTTTTAACAGACACGCACAATAAAAATACCGGCAGTATTTCTGCACATACAACGTTGCAATGTGGCTCTTTTGAATAGCATGTCCTGAAAGTTTCACAGGTGTTGATAGGATCTGTATGTAGATAAATATTCACGCTTGTTTTCCCTTAAAGGGTTTTCCAAAACCGTAAATCTTCCAGATTAAATTTATGAAAGCGATGAAGCGGGTCCCAAAAACCGTACTAACGTACAATGTTTGCCCAAAGCTAAGTATGACAAAGCTGATTTTATATTATTAATGTTAATTCTATTTTGATATTTCAATAAACATACCTACTTCTCATCGTACTCACATTTTTTCGTAGTGTGTTATAGTATTATTTGGTTATTATTTTAATTGCAAAAATGGGAAAACGATCTTGAATATTGTTTTGTTTATTCATTCAAGGCGGTCAACTCGTCGCCCGCCCCCAAGGTATTTAAAAACTAATTGATATTTGGTAGAATTAGTACTATTAATTAGTACTTTTATTAGTGCAATTGTCACTTTGGTTAAAAAAAGTACATAATTTGGTTTCATGTGTTTTCAAATCGACGAGAACATAAACATAGTTATAAATATTATTGATCCGTTTTATCCGATTGATAAATGTAATTTTAATATTAAAACAATAGACGTTTTTTATACCTACATCGCGTATAATTATTTTAAAGTAACCCAATTCTGAGCTAGAACATTTGAGTTTTATACTGACGTAAGTCAAATAATTCAATATTGAACTTGGTTCAGTGTTTTAGTATATCTATAATACGTATTGCGCTTTAAATAAACATTTTTGTCAGTAGGATGATAAAGGCAAAATAGGCTCCACCTAGTTGGCATTTCAGACAACTGTTTGTGAGATGTGTTACGAGTTACTATCGTTTCTATCCCTTTCTCGATTGATTAATATTAGATTTGTTTAAATAATTATCTTTAACCCTACTTTAGTTGTCCTAAAGTGCGTATGAGCATATACTTTTGTGGCGACTTCCATACACAGCACAATAAAAACATAATACAGCGCCATCTATAGAAAATATATCGAACTACGGTGTAACTTCTGATGTATCGCGATATAGAAATTTTCGCATTGATTAGCAAATACACAACTTCCCAGCAAACCTTTTTTTTTGTGCTGAAATCCCCTCGGATACCACTTGCTGGTGGCATGTCGGACTCGAACCGACTAAAACCGCACGCCATCTCGGGTACTAGATGCCGGGGAACCATGTGCACCCTAGAAAGGAAAACCCTGGAACCCCGACGTACCTCGGGCCACCTACGCTTCCCTAATGTTCCCGTTACAGTCTCCCAGGGCGCGCACGCATTCATTTAAAATGGAAATTACCTAATACGAATATATATATAAAAAAATAAACACGAAATAATTTGTATCTAAATTACATTGGTATATAAATTATAGAAATGGGGACACGGTACACTGACACCCAAACTGTTGGAATTCCAAACTTGTAACTAATTTTTTTTTTATCTTTATTTATTTAGAGGCTTTTATTATAAAACAAAATGTTAGCCCCATCGTGGCTTATTCTAAGATACTGAGTAACTTGGAGACAGAGGAAGTCTTTGTTGTGCAAATATCTCAAATAGAGTCTCGGGGTAACCTTTCCAGGTTTTCAGCGCCGCCTGCAACTACAGGTGAGTCACTTGGGTGGGCCCAATGGGTCTGTTGGTAGTCCCGGAGTGTTGGTCCGGTGGGATGGGTGTAACTAACGGGATCGAGACCAACTGCTAGTAATGCCCGGGTCTAGTCCAGTGTGGTGACCTGTGCTTATCCAGAGCGAGCTCTTAGGGATATGGACCCTGAGGAGCGCCTGTCAGTTAGCACTAGGTCGGGTGTTGGGGATGGTTCGGAAGAGGTTAAGATAGTAACGAAAAGTCCTACATCGTACACATTAAAGTTATATTAGCACATCAACGAGTTACTTTGGTTTCGATATTTGACACAATCAACTAGCATGTGTTGGACATAATCAAGGACTCTGCAAGTTAACACACATTTAAAACTGCTACTGAAATGACTTACTATACGTCATATAAGTAGTACGTACATATAAGTAGTTTATAAGTTATGCAGATATTAAACTTGTTGTTAATTCTTTACGAAACTAGTTTCTTTTTAGATTAAAACATTGTGTTTAGCTGTATTTGAATTAAATTTCGTATATAGATTGTATTTACTGACGCGACTTATTTAAAAGTGGTTTGTCATTCAAATTAACTCGCTAAACGAGTAAGAAGAGTAACCACTTTTAAAGTGACTCACGAACGAAAAACTAATCTATGTGTAATTTCTGTTTCAGCGGATCTAAGTTAAAGTACGCGTTATTAGCGTTAGCTATCGCAATCATCGCTGGGGTGGCATACAAGAAATACGCGGCGAGCTAATTAATTTAAAAAAAAACAAGCAATGTATATGACTTATGAGCTACCAAACGTAGCAACGTAAACCTAACTGGTTTCAATACAGTACTAGGACATTTTTATTATTAGACCACTGAGTTATAAGCTGAATAACGTACTAAAACCCTTTATTTTCATATATTCTCTTACTGTCTCTTTTTTCTAATAGTATCCTTAGTTAATTCTATTTCAGTCTTTCTCAACTCAATAAAAACTATAATTTTAATGTTTCTTGAGGGTAGAATGAATTTTTATGGGCTATTAAAGGATTTGAGACATTTTGAAATTCGAACATACATATAAACTAGGAATCTCTGTGATTCCCTTACTCCCATTATTATATTATAATAATAGCGCCATAGATAATTATGTTTTTTTTATTTATTCACGTTCAAAGGAATCCTGTTGTTTTCGTGTCATGTCCCGTATTTAAAACAAAATGTGCTGCTCAGTGGCCGAAATTTGTACATATATAATAATTATGAATGATTTCTCACGATGAAATGAAATTGAATTTTAATTATTTTGATGTTAATTAAGGAAATTAATTATATTTTATGTAAACTTAAAAATAATTAAATATATGAGTGTGTGACAATATTACTACCAAACGCGGCTGTGGTTCACATTATTATTTAAGCCTAACTTCGTCGGATCAGCCTTAATCGTAAATAGGAAATTTAGTACAGTCGGCAACAAAAGGCAATGAACACATTTAAATTTACAAAGACCCTGAAGAGTAGCTGAATAATTATCACATGTAAAGTTTGATTGAGGCCCTGAACATTTATTCATCAAAATAGTTGAAATGCTATTCATCCAATATTGTATAGTGTTGTACTAATTTACGAGTATAGCTAATCATGTTCAACTAAATTATAAGGAATAATGTTTAATTTGCTTATTTATAAAAAGAAAAATATTTATAGGTAATAAAATACAAACAGCAATAAAAATTGTTTCTTTTTTTATTGAAACAACGATTTACTTATTAATTTTTATCATGTTTAGTTCAAACACTTGATTATGTTAATGAAAATTAAGCTCTTGTGCTTACAAAATGAGGCGTTTTGATCAGATTTATCTTTCGGCTGTTCTTTGAGAAAGTTTCTGTAAAATTTTTTTGTTCAGGTTTTCGGCAAATTTGAATGAGTTAATGCACTTTTGTAGCTTTCTGTATTTATTGTAATAGTTTTTATAATACAATACGTATTCATATTGTGATATGACTGTACAAACAATTTTATACTTGACATGAACTTTTTGAAAATACAATAGATTTTATCAGGGTACTCTTGTTTTTTTTTATTTTATGTTTTTTTTTAAATAGACAACTTCCTCACTAGGAATATACATCCTGTGTCGCGGGAGACTTTACAAACATACATAAGAAGGACACAAAGAACACCCAAACGTTGTTCTAAAACAACAATTTGTGAATCAAAAGTGTTGGTATCGCCTTTCAGGAGAGGGTGAAGGCCATACGTCCCCACGCTGTCCGAGTGTTGGGGGACTGGCAAGACAACGTTGTGGCTACGTAATCTTCTCGATTGTTTTCCTATGATATTACTAGACCTCTACACCACTGAAGGTTGGCTGGTAGAGAATGCCCTGGGCATTAAGTCTGCCGATATACACAAGTGCATGAAGTTGTAAAATAAAAAATAATAACCGGGACCTATTGCTTAACATGACCACCGAATCACGGATATTATTTCTGACTAGCTGTCCCACACAACCTCGTTTGCGTCTTATATTGCCCGTAGCGTGATAATTTTCCCCCGTTTTTAAAACATTCTTCAATAGTGCTCCGCTCCTATTAGTAGTATAGTAGCGTGATAATATATATAGCCTATAGCCTTCCTCGATAAATGGACTATCCAACACCGTAAGAATTTTTCAAATCGGACCAGCGGTTCCCGAGATTAGCGCGTTCAAACAAACAAACAAACTCTTCAGCTTTACTATTAGTATAGATCACCGAGTGCAACGGGCTACCCGTTGTACTCGGTGAGCGCCTTTTACTTGACCCTACCACTATTTTTTAAGGTACAGTTCATACTATTTGCAGTTACTATAGTTATTTACTTCCGTTACCTGTATAGTCTACGAGTATTTGCTTAGATACGGTCACCTTGATCGCGCCGGCGCCGTCTCTCACGTGCGGCAAGCCGCCACAAAATCAAAGCGGAGTATGGAGCAGACAATAAGTACGTGACGAGCGGGCGCATCTATCTTCGACAAAGTATTATATAGACTTGACACGCTAACTGCGTAACCACGAGCGAGTGAAATAATTTCAAAACAAAAATCAAAAAAATCAAAGCTAAATCGACCCAGCCGTAATCGAGTTGTAGAGAGACAAACGAATAGCAATTGATTTTTATATACGTGGTGTAAAAAGACGACTATCGAAAACGAAAGGGGCTGATCCAGCACCCCAAAACTTATTAAAAAAAATAAACAGTTGTCTTTAAAAAAAATTGTAGCTTGAAAAAACAATGTGTCAAGATTTTTATTAATTTCAGAAGCCAGCAATGTACAACTTAACGCGCCCGCGCGCTCTGTCGCGGTCATTGCACTCACCCGGCCAGCTGTTTTGATATTAAAATACATTACTGTTTTATTGATTTTCTTTGTTTTTTGGTTTTCTAAATGAGATAATTAGGTAGTTTGGGTCCTGTTATGTTTTACTATGTGTATGTAAGCAGAACAAAACATAAAACGACTTAGATAAATTAACATTTTTTTTGAGTTTTTTTTTCGCTAAACCTATTCAGTATCATGGTCTGATTGCAACCCCCAAGTTTTCGGTAGTAGTCTTTTTACACCCTGTATGTATACGAAGATGATTCATTCAATACTTTCATTAATATACAGGATCTTATTTTTCGACAAGTTTTAATTGTCACAAAATAATAATAAATCTTTTAAAGGTGAATTTAACCTATCTCTATTTAAACTGGACATAAGTTATTCAAAACGGCCGAGAGAAAGTAATACAGCCTCCAAAAATACATTTGGTTGGCATATTTATAACATTAATATCAAGGCTTCAACAGCAATCACATATGTAACCAAAATTGAAAGAAACGTACGTATCATATATTAGCTTTACTTTTTGTCTGAGACACAAACATTTTAAATACCAAAAACTGTGTAATTCACGTTCCGAAAAGCAATAACAATTTGGTACAGTATTGCCATGTGTATGTTTCACTTGATTCGCCTGGGTGAATAAAGTGTATATAAATATATAAATATAAATATTTCGGACATCTAACACACAACGCCATCTAGTCCCAAGCTAAGCAGAGCTTGTGTTATGGGTACTAGACAACTGATATAAATACATATATACTTTTTTTTTGTAAATACATACATATTATACTCCTACATAGAAAACACCCAAACTTCGAAACAAATATTTGTAGATCACACAAACACTTGGTCCGATTCAGGACCCAGGTTTCAAATGAACCCGCAACTGTTTCAAACCCAGCAGTCGCATTCACTACCACTGCGCTACCGAGGCAGTCAAATGTTTTGGATGTTTTGGTATCCTCATTTCACCTTCGAAGAATTTCACCTAGGTGATATTTTCTAGGTGAAATAGCTCTACATACATTCAACATAAGGGGAGTCCTTTGTTCACCTCCTAATTGGTTCACCCAGTTGAAGAAAGGCGACTTTTTCTTCATCTTGTGTACTTTAATGACTCACATAAAGCAGGTTAATGCAGTCATAGACAACATATTATTATATATCTATATTAATAATAAAGCTGAAGAGTTTGTTTGTTTGTTTGAACGTCTTAATCTCAGGAACCGCTGGTCCGATTTGAAAAATTCTTTCAGTGTTGGATAGTCCATTTATCGAGGAAGGCTATAGGCTATATATCATCATGCTACTATTAATAGGAGCGGGGCACCAATGAAGAGTGTTTCGAAAACGGGGGAAAATTTTCACGCTAAGGGCAATAGTAGAAGTAAACGAGGTTGCGTGGGTCAGCTAGTCGATAATAAAGTAGAGCTTCATTCAAAACGCTAGAAACTCGATTTAATAAGATCACAAACATGTGAGTTCTTTCAATGATGTAATGCGTAATGTACGCAATTATTACTTACTACTGACCTTGTGTGTCTTATTAACTTCTTTTCATTGAACTCTCGCTATATTCATATGTATATGGCACTATTCAAAGCATTTTTTTTATTGAATAAGGGGCAAACGAGCAGACGCATCACCTGATGGTAAGCGATTACCGCCGCCCATGGACACCCGCAACACCAAAAGCGTTACAAGTGCGTTGCCGGCCTTTGGGGGATGGGGAGAGGGAATGGGGGGAGGGGTTGGGGTATTGGCCTTTGGTATCCTCACTCACTCGGTGAAACACAGCGCAAGCGCTATTTCACACCGGTTTTCTGTGAGGCCGTGGTATCACTCCGGAAAATACTATGTACGTACTTGGGAGCATTGAATGATAAGATAATAATACGTTATGTTAGATACATTAAAACTCAAATCTTCTTACAGTGCATCCTGGGCTAGTCAATGTGTTTTAACCCTGCTAATATTCTACTGAAGTAACATTTAGGGTTCCATAGCCAAAAGTCAACTATGAAACCGATATAGTCTCGTCATGTCCGTATGTCCGTCTGTCGACATTATTGTACGTCTTATGACTTGTAACAAAAGTAAATTTTAACAATAACATATTTATTAAAATTAGGAGGCCATAAGTAAGAAAATAAATTAGGTACCTATTAAACTTATAATATTATATAACAAAAAAGGCTAATATAAAGTAAACTAAAAATGAATTCGATATTATGGGTACTGTTATTTGCGTATTCTCCAATTTTAGCGGCGTAAGAGATCGCGTGGAACACATAATGCTGCTCGTGCACGTTGTGGAATAAGTGCGCATATGGACCTGAAAGGAAAAACAATCGTACATTTTGGAAAGAAAAAAAATACCTAGTCAAATTGAGACCCTCATTTTTTTAAGCGGATTCATAATATAAATAGAAGGAAAACTTGAAAGACACTCAAAAAAGGGTACATAACAAAAGTCTGAAACAACTTTTGTAACCTTCGCATATAATGTACAAAATTAGTGACGATTGGTTTAATTATGAAGATCTAGAAGAACAGTATAAAAGATACCATGTGTGTTATGAATATATTTAAGTTTGTCATCATCCACAGCCAGTAAATTTCCTGACATACTCGTACCAGGCCTCTCCTTAAATTCGATCGACCGATAGTTTGGTTTGACTCTTAATCACAATGAAGATGTATGGGGGTGCGCATATTATAACGAAAACTTCCTTAAAACTAAACTATTAGCCGACTAAAAGTCTGTAGCCTGTGGAGACGGATCGGTTTAGAGTTTTATGTCAGAGTTTCCTTCTCTTCTCTCTCTTACAACTCTGTTTTCTTTCGTAGTTTGCTCTCTTAGGCAGCAGAATTTACTCTCAGTTACATGAACGCTTTTATCGACAGTATTCTCACCTTTAGCATAAACAGCAACTTCGCCCCCTCCATGGACTTCTTCAAATGAAGTAATCCCAGCCTGATATGAATATTCATAGTTCTGTACATCATCTTTGCTTGGATCTCTTCTCATGGCCTTTGAACCGTTCTGGTTAGTGTGTACGTAGTACTGATTAGACTCGGGACCACCAGTAGTGTATAATAAGGTTGTGTAGTTTATGCCATCATGTACAGAGGTTGCCGCTATGTCTGCAAGAAGAAACTATCAGTATTAACGATCTTTTGACCAGGGTGGTAAGGATTTTTTGACAGAGTAAACTATAAGCGCATAAATCTGATTCTAACTAACCACCTAGTTCGTGTAATTGGAGAGGTCTTTTGAAATATTGAGAATAAGTTATTTTACCCTCTTAGGGATGAAAACTTTATAATTTTTTTTCCAGGTATATCGCCGGGCGTAACGGCAGGAATGAACATATTCAAGCTAAAATTTTCCTTACCAAAAATATTACTTCCTCTATCCGGATATCCATTGATGGAAAGCGTATTCTGATGGTCGCTGGTTACGATGAGCAGTGTGTCTGCCTTATCAATCATGCTTGCTGCCAGTTCTACCGCTTCTTCCATAGCAGCAGATTCGATAATAGCACGCTTGGCCCAGTTATTGTGGTGAGCTAAATCAATGCTGGCCCCTTCTACCTTGAAAATTAGATAGGAAATGCTAACAGCTATTAAGGAGAATAGAAGGATTCAGAAGTAAAACCGACAATCGATTGCATTATAAAAGTAATCAATTGAAATCTAACTTTTACGATTTATAAATTTCACAGAACACAAATAAAAGATGTAAAAAGAGTGAGGTTCTATGAAGTCATTCATGGAGTCATTTAGTTAATACATTCATGCCATACATATTTTATTGCTTAAATTTACACTTCTGTTCTGTTCCGTCTAAAAACATTAAATTTCCATGTTGGTCGACAGCCTGATTGCCTGATAGAAATATAGAAGTAAATCACTTCAGCCATTATAAGTTTTATCTACTCATGGAATATGATGATTAAAGGAATACTGACCATGAGAAAATATCCGTTTTTATTTTTTCTTAAAACTTTAATTGCAGCTGACACCATATCCGATAGTGAAGGCATTCCTTTCGGACCTTTATTCCTCTTGTCTTCATAGTTTATATGACTGTTGGCAAACACTCCTGCAAGATAACCAAAGTATGATGAAATCGAAATCGAAGATATTGGTGGTTCAATACTTAGCATCAACTTTTAGGGGCTTGAGAAATAAATAAGGGGCCCAAAATGTTTTCAAATATTTACACACATATATACATTTTAGGGAACATCCATAAATTAGTTCACACAATTGACCCCCACTTCGTCCGTCTTACAGCTGGCCCCATTTGATAGTCTGCTGCCGACCCCCGTTTCTGGTGTCGTCAAATTTAATCTGGGAACCGATGTTTCAACATTAGTTCCTCAATTAAAAATACCTTATAACTACTACTAATACGGTTTACTGATTAAAGTTTTGCATTTTAATGCATTATTCAATTTTGAAATGAGATGATACAAAACTTAGGGCAGCCCCTTGTCACACTATGTCGCACTTCGTCAGGTTCGAGGTACTTTTAGGGCAAGCCATATATCAGAATACATACCAAATAAGTAATCAGTATTTTCTATATTCAAGTTTGTAAGTTCCTCATTATTGGTGACCACGCTGTAATGTAACCCTCTCCTTGTTTTGTCATCTTTGTAGTCTTGGATGAGATTCCTTCCATCATTTCTAAGACAGCCCCAGAGAGTGTCTACAGGGTCGTCGGGTGTTTGAGTAATGTTGGTTACGAGACCTTGCTTTCCACCCCCCAATACCACCTGAAATATTTTATACATAGTTAGTACTTTCTAAAATATGGAATTGTTCGGAAAAAGTCATTGAGAGTCGAAACAAACTTGTGTCTGAAATTAAGACCTCTTTGGAAAATATGTTAGATTGGGTTAGACTCAATTTAGTTCATTTTATCGTCGTCGTGGGACGTATCTCTCGGGTTTGAAGACACTCCCTTATCTGCTGATGATCTGAAGTTCAGTTTCGTGGCAATGTTGAGGGTAAGGCCAAATTGGCCTCGAAGAAGCTTGGCGTGGTCAACAAATCGAGACAGTATTTCACTCCGGCCCACCAATTCGGCCCACAATTTCGACAGTAAAAATATATACTATCTACTGCAGCTACAGCACATCCCGATCTGATGATTTTTGTTCCAATTTCGATTTCAATGCAACAGGAATTAATCTAAGGACCACATTTAAAGCAAACTAATTATAGTTACAATAAAAAACACGCTTACAAAAGTAAATGATATATATCCTTTTTTTTTGTAAATAATTCAAAATATTTAGGTGTGAAATTTAAAGAAACCAGTTGGGTAAGGAATATTTATAAACATAGTTATACTTACGTGAAGATCCCTCCCAGGAAAGTCTTCCACGAGCTGTCTAGCGGTGTCCTTGCAATGTTTTGCGCTCGGAGGAAGGGAACCATCACATTCCCAATAACGACTAGCAGTGTGGGCGTATAATGGACCTGGTGTGGCATGAGTGACACGAGCTGTGGTCACGAAACCTATAAACGCAATATTTGCTTAATAAAACATGGCATGGAGTCACTATCTAGCTTCACTAAAGGTGATGTTTCAAATTTTAAAAAAATGATTCCTAACTTCGGACAACCTCTCACTTCTCATCCTACTATTCGCTTTGTCGGGAAGTCGGAAATCCCAGAAATATACACATGACTAAAATTGTAAGTCCATTATAAAATGGAAATGGCGCTCACAAAAGTTTTTATTTCAATTTAATGATAGTCTTACCTTATTACAAGCTGTTAGTAGGTACGATAGCCCATGTAAGGTGGTTTTCTAATCTTATTAGTTATGTTAGATAGAATACAAAAATATATGAATTTTGTCCTTCAGTCCACAATGAGCCACTCAAAGAAGTATTAGGTATGATAATCATAAGTAGAACGAAAAAGCAGTGCAGCTAAATACTCGTATCATGCTTGGTATTATTGGAACTTCGCGTGACAATGTCGATCAAATCAAAGGCAATAATCAAATGTCATCAAAAAGAAACCAAATAAATACCAGCACTTTTCCCGCCGTTCAATGCTATAGCTGCTAAACTTTGAGGCCTGGCTTCTGGATTCAAAGAAGCATCACAGTCATAGGGTTTCACGGACGCATCAACTCCAACAGTGTCTTTGTTTGATTTGATGCCACAAAACAATGCGGTTGCTGTACAGGCGGAGTCAGGGACCATTTTGTCTGCAGCATATGTCTGCAATGAAACAAGAAGTTTAGTAATCGTCAAATGTTAAGCTTTGTATAAAACGAACAGTCAAAGCTTTTGTACGACACGGCTATCTGATACTTAATTACGCATTTTTTCTGCTAAAGTAAAGTGATCGCTATTATTTATACTGGTATAGGTATTTCTGTTGCCATACTTTGCGGACTATAATATTTAAATCGTACTTACGTATTAGGGTCCAGCCTTAGAATCAACCAAGAACCAGGTCAGTATAATTACTCGTGTTGGTAGGCATTTGAATTTAGTCTCTATGTACCTACTATACTTAGAATTTAGTCCACTTACTAAGTTTATTATTCTAGTACCTAAGCTAGGTTTAGTACCTAGACACTAAATTTAAAATTCCACTTCCTAAACTGCACTAAAATGAAGGAGGAGAGCAATATTTCTGTTATAAGTACATCGCACATTGAAGTCATGTTTAATAATAATCTTATATATAAAAATCAATTACTGTTCGTTTGTCTCACTAAAAGCAATGAACGGCTTTGCCGATTTAGCTGATTTTGATTTTGAAAAGTTTGTCTTAGTCCAGGGAAGGTTTAAACGGTGAAAAATTTAAAATAACTTGAAAATCCAAATGTTACGTGTACGAGTAGCGGGCACAGCAAGTTAGAACAATAAATTATCTCATTAATCGCGTTACTTACGTCCTTATGGTACTTAGAACACTAAATTTATCTTAGCATTAATTACATTGAGTATTATTCAATAGTCCAGTTATTATTGTCGACGTTTGAATTGTTTTGATACGATTATACAACACATTATTAATTAATAAGATGACATTGGAACAATCTGATAAATTAGTATATTTTAAACTCTACGAGTATTTAATACAATTGTTAATAAAACGTAATAATATGACTAGAAATGATAAGATCGTTCACTTCATATGTACTATCGACGAACTTGATTCATGACCCACTTTGCTGATAAATCGTTTGAAACTGTTAAAACAACAAAGATTTCCCTTATTTAAAGTGTATGCTCTACATGGAACTTAGGACGTTTTAAACCTACAAGCAATAGTTAAGTCATCTCATAAATATCCCTGTAGCTCATCGTTCTCTTCTCAATTTCGATAAATTTATAACATTTCTATAAAACTATATTCATAACATGGTACGGCAGGCAGGGGGACACTAGAAGTTCCCAATTCGTTCGTAGAACTTCCCCCGACCAAACACGAAATTCGTCATATCCTCCGTGCGTATACGACAGATGACTTACAAAAAATGTATGCCTAGATAAAACTAATCACTGACAGATACGAATATTATATATTTTCTTATATTTTCTTTAGTTCTCAAAGCCTAGATTTCAGTACGAACGGTCCAGCTCGGACCGGGGCTGTACTACCCTCGCATAGAAGATCAACTTAAAATGGCAATATTCGTGCTGTGGTGTTTCGTCGGTGAGTTCGAGACCGGAAGCTCAATGATGCAGAAGCATCACTAGGCCACCCCATAGGCGCCTAAGCGGTTGGTGCTGCATTGTTGTCTGCATTCGCAATTAGTATGATAACCCACCACTCTTTGCTTCTGCGTTCCACCAGGCAAAGTAGAGTCACTTTTGCAGGCCCATACATTAAAAAAAACTGTTAGATTAGTAAAGAGCCTCAAAAGTATAAAGAATTTAATACCTTTAAAAGTCCCATGTGCGGAAATTTCTCATACACGAGCCTATGTGATTCTCCACCTTTGTAGATTCTAGTGGCGGTCACCGTGTTGGGATCCATGCCATCTCCAATAAAGAGGATCACATTCTTAGCCGTATTGTAATTTAATTTCACTTGTAGCGCCTCATTCAACTCATTTTTAGCTTGATCCAGCCAGTACTGCTTATCTAGGAAAATAAAAAATAAACAAATATCATTACTATCCCAAGTGTATACGACCTTCAAACCTTTAAGAAAAGAGCGTACTCCTTCCTAAAAGGCTGGCAACGCACTTGTGACGCCTCTGGTGTTGCATTGTCCATGGGCGGCGGTAATCCTATATAGTAATACAAAAAAAAACATGCCATACAAATACGGTACATAAATTTGAAAGTAACCCTATCAATTTGTTACGCTAAACCACTACACCGATTTCAATGTTTGGGATATACTTTTATTTTTGAGAAAGGAAATAGGCTAGTCTATGCCGTGATCATCGACATCCGCGAGCCGCAGGCAAAATCTGGTAAAATATATATTAATAAACAAAAAACTAACTCATTTTTATAACCCAACAATTCATGCAATTGCGTAACTCTATGATAGGATTGGGTCAAACGATGAATGATTATCGCTACCTATTGACAACTGCAATTCAAAATTTATAAATTTCCTTGCCAACTTTTACGGTAATCTTAACTTGAAAGTTAGAAGGTCCATAGAAGTCCTAATTTTATAGTTGATCTACGTATGGGTGGATATGCTAGCGAAACAAAATTGTGACTATAAAACCATTATATTCAACAGAATCTATTTTAATTTAGTTTTATCATAATAGATAGATAGTTGCGGTAACATACAAGCCTTAAGATTTTTATTGGGTTTTGTATATTTTGTTTTTAAGCCTTTTAGTAGTCTGGCAATGTAGTATTATCGATGATGTTCTCCTAGCCCATTTCGACCACGGCGACCGGTCTCAACGGAGACCAGCCAACTACTCAGAAGATATAACAGTGCACAAGTATTATTATTGATGTACTTTTAGTCAAATAGACATCATCACACAGATAGAAGTCCTAGAAGGTTGTCGATGTGTAATAAACTTTTACTAAAAAAAATATCAGCCCATGCAGTATACCAACAACACACACTCATGCATAATTAAAAGTTTAGAAAAAGAAAACTTTAAAAATACTCAAAAATTATATTACTTACCGGTGCGCAGTCCACGTGTACAAACCAATCCAGCACACAATACAAGCACACTGAGCGGGAACATGTTCGATACTAATTTGATTGCAGTTTTTAACTGTGAATATTATCATTGTGACCCTATGACACCACCAACGTTTGTTTAGACGATACAGACTAAAAGTACGAGATTTATTTGTAAATTTCAGTAAAATGACTGCATTTGTTTGTTTGTTTGAACTAGCTAATCTCAGGAACCGCTGGTCCGATTTGAAAAAATATTTCAGTGTTGGATAGTCCATACATCGAGGAATATATAAGAAGCTATAGGCTATATATCATCACGCTAATACTAATAAGAGCGGAGCACTAATGAAGAATGTTGCGTTGGTCAGCTAGTGTCTTGATAATACCAGGCATAGATATTTTCAAAAATGATTTCCGAAGGCCGTGTATATATTGGAGTATAGAGTATATATTTTTAAAATATACTTATTTTTATAGAGGCGCTTATAGCCCTAATGCACTCGGTAATTAGAAACAATTATAATAAGCAACGATGGCGCGGTCAGTACCTGGATGGGTGACCGCTGGTGGCATGATATGAGCCATAATCGTGTCCGTGATTTGTAGGTCACGTTAAGCAGTCGGTTCCACGTAGCCGCAGTCAAAAGCCAGTATTTCTATAAAACTAAAATTTGTTCACTAAGGAGAGATCCTCTATAGTGTAATCGTTTTTATTAGTGGAATAGGGGCAAACGAGTTGACTTATCGCCGGACGGTAAGTGATTACCGCCGCCCATGGACACCCGCAACACCCGAGAAGTCACAAGTGCGTGGCTGACCTTTGGGGGATGGGGGGAGTAGGTCGGGTATGGGCCTCCGGTATCCTCACTCACTCGGTGAAACACAGCACAAGCGCTGTGTCACACCGGTTTTCTGTGAGGCTGTGGTATCACTTCGGTCGAACGGTTCAAGCCGAAGCGTTGCGTTAAGCGCCAACATTAACCGGTGCGGAATCTTTCGTTGCGTGTTGCAAGTATATCATTTAAGTACTTTGTGGTTCGGTGTATAGTATATTTTTCATTTTATGAAGAAGACCTCATAATTTCTTCCCCAACTTCGCTTCATAGACTTGATTCTAGAAACTTAGGTTACCGAATCACAATTATGATTTTATATTCTTTAAATAAACTCACTTGTACTTATTCCACTATTTTCATTAGCCCTAAGGTATTATAGAAAGTTATCTTTGATTCGGTATGCTTTAATAATTCCAGTAAAAATAAGTTTAATTCTAGAATGTATTTCAACAAGTTCCATCAAGTGCCGACAATTTAGAGAAGAAATTACAAATGTACAATTTTCTTTTCATATTTTTATTTTCAGTCTAATTATTATGTTACAACATACGTAGGTAGATGTTATGTACACAAATATAATGTTTATTTCTAGAATCTAAACGTATACCAACAAGACAACAATACACTGAATAATAAATAGAAACTCTTCTTAATCGTTTCTTCTCCAGCGTTATTAGTGAATTCTCCAATTTTAGCAGCGTAGGAGATTGCGTGGAATACGTAGTGTTGTTCGTGCACGTTGTGGAATAAATGCGCATATGGCCCTGGAATAAATGAAATTTTTGCATTATTAAAATTTTTCCGAAGTTTGTTAGAATTTTTATTTATTACCACTTTAAAAACAACTACCATTACTGGCGTAGCCCAATGCGACAGTGTTATACAATCTATTTATTTATTTTACAATCTTCTTACTATAATAACGAATTATTTTTAATACTGTCATTGTGAATTCACTCGCTGAACAATAGGATTGTATTCGACCAGAACTAAACGACGTTATTGACATCACAACTTCGGCCTAAAACACTGAACAACTCCAGGGACATGGCCAGATCATTATTTCATCAACCGAAAGCTAAAATTAAATTACTAATCTTAGTAAATAACGAAATAACCAAACCATTCTTAAGCTTTTCATGATTAAATTGAAATGATAAAAATACAAAAAAGCTCGCTCAGATATACGATTTAATCAGCCTTGGGTACGCTGTTTATGATCTAATGTATACTAATATTATAAAGCTCTAATATCAGGAACCGCTGGTCCGATTTGAAAAAATATTTCAGTGTTGCATAGTCCATTTATCGAGGAAGGCTATATATCATCACGCTAATAGTAATAGGAGCAGAGCACGAACAAATAATGTTTCAAAAACAGAGGAAAAATTTTCACGCTACGGGCAATAGCAGACGTAAACGAGGTTGCGTGGGTCAGCTAGTGATGTAATAAAATCCTTTTACCTCTGGCATAAATAGCTACATCTCCTGCTCCGTGGCTGTTCTCTATCAGTCTGATGCCAGCCTGAAAGTGATATTGATAATCCTGCGTGTCATCCTTGCTTGGATCACGTCTCACAACCCTGGTGCCATTTTCATCAGCTTCTGCGGTGAACTGGAACGTCAAGGGACCTCCCGTGCTATATGATATCGTCGTGTAGTTAATACCATCGTGAGTTGAGGGTCCAGCTAAACCTGTAAGGTAAAAATAGTTTAAAAAAATCTTAATCAAGGTATAGCGAGTAAAGCCATCAGCATCGATTTGATTATCTTAATCCAATTATAATATTATAAATTTGAAAGACTCTTTGTCAGGCTTTGACGGCTAAATCTGAAATTTGTCATGGGGATATTTTGATTCTTTAGAAAGGACATATGCTTTTTACATGCCGGTGGAGCCGCAAGAAAAAATCATTATAAATGTGAGAATATAGGTACATTAATGTTTATTCCTTGATTATATCAGATTATTTGAATGGAATTGGGTTGGAATTTAGTATAGAAATACAAAGTAATTGCACTGTTTCTGCTTTTTATTTTAATACTGCTGCACGTTTGGCCTAGTAGTTAAGCGGTCGCCACGCCGTTCACTACTTCGCCAAGTGTTATGGGTTCAAATCCCACATGGAATAACACTTTGTGTGATCCACAAATTGTTGTTCTAAGACAGGGTGTTCTTAAAAAAAATAATGAGTTTTATTTTTACAATTTAGTTTGCATCTGTCCTAGTCACTCATTTATGTCCGGTGCTGTATTTGTTTATGGCACCAAATAAATATAACCGGAACCTTTTTCAGAATTTGATAGACATACCTATCAGACCGGATCAAGTGATAAAAGACGGTGTTCGCTAAGCCAAAGACTACTATCTCAGGATATTCCCGAAAAACATTGAGCAAGAGCAAGGTGTGTTCTGCTTTTATGGTCCTAGGTTAGCCGTATATATAATAATATTTTTCCATACATGTATTATTTTAGTTTATAAGCTTCCCTTACCGAAAATATTGCTTCCTCTGTCCGGGTAACCGTTAAGAGACATTGTATGTGTATGATCACTGGTGACGATTAACAAAGTGTCTTCCTCGTTGGTCATGTTGGCAGCTAGCTGGACGGCCTCCTCCATGGCTGCAGACTCGGTGATAGCTCGTTTGGCCCAACTTCTGTGATGAGCCATGTCGATATTGCCGCCTTCTACCTTGAAAATTATACAGAAGATTTTAGGAATAGGCTCCAAAACTGTAATTTTGTTTAACCCAGTGTCTAAAGAACTCCTCTCTACTTCCATTTTCCGTGAACTGTAGAATGAGTCTCCTTCTGCGTTATAATTTAGAGACTACTGTTTCCAAATATTTTTTCTGGTTGCATAATTATTAACTCCTTTTTTTTCTTGGTCCCCTCGGATACCACCTCCTGGTGGCATGTCGGACTCGAACCGACTAACACCGCACGCCGTCTCTGGTACTATAAGCTGGGTAACCAGGTGCACCCTAGAAAGAAAAACCCTGGAATCCCGACGTACCTCGGGCCAGGCTTGCGTTTATAGAGGACGGAGATCGTTCTGAGATCTCCGGAGCCCAAATCGCCTGCGGTACCTGGCTCGTTCCCAGGCCTGGCGGGCCGATAGAGTGCTAAACCTCTCCAGGTCCCTCTCCGCCGTTTCCTTGGCAAGCATAACTTGTTAGCAGAAAGATACGGCGGAGTTCCACGCGCTCTCGCTCCGCAACATGGCATAATTACTACCTCTGGAATATCTCGATCCATAAATCTTTACTAATATTATAAAGCTGAAGAGTTTGTTTCTTTCGATTTGAAAAAATATTTTAGTGTTGGATAGTCCATTTATCGAGGCAGGCTATAGGCTATATATCATCGCGCTAATACTAATAGGAGCGGAGCACCAATGAAGAATGTTTCAAAAACGTTGAAAAATTTTCACGCTATGGGCAATAGAAGACGCAAACGAGGTTGCGTGGGTCAGCTAGTACTCTACTACTACATCCAAATTTTCGTAAGTTTCGACCGTACTTTAACAGAATCCCTATTTATCGTAGGCAGATCCAAGAAATTATTAAGTTACTATTTAGTCGGTTATTCAAACAACTTTTTTATAATAACTGACCATGAGAAAATATCCTTTTTCATTTTTCCTCAGAACTTTAATTGCAGCTTCTACCATTTCAGATATGGAAGGTGTTCCCTCTGGACCGTTGTCCCTTTCGTGTTCGTACTTCAGATGACCATTTGCGAAAACTCCTGTAAAAGTATATATGTAAAATACATAAACTGTTGACTGTTTTGCAAAAAAACCATATTAAGCACGATACAAAGTAGGTACAGTATGCGGTAATAGCTACGTAGCCATTACCGTATACCGTATATAACGATTCATGTTATCTAGATACCGTATTTAGGCACTAATATATTAAATAAACTAGCCGTATCTTGCCACGTGTTTCTTTACATTTGGATGGGACTTTGGATTGCTAAGTAAACATAAACCATCTTAACATTTTTATTTTTAAAGATCATCATCATCAACAGCATTAATTAATCCTCTGCTGGACATATACCTCTCCTTAGAAAACAGGTTTAGTCTTATCTATACTCTATACTAATATTATAATCATGTTTGAACGCGCTAATCTCAAGAACCGCCAATCCGATTTAAAAAATGATTTCAGTGTTGGATGGTTCATTTATCGAGGAAGACTATATATGTCATCACGCTAATACCAACCAATAGAAGCGGAGCACCAATGAAGAATGTTTCAGAAACGGGGGAAAATTTTCAAGCTACGGGCAATAGAAGACGCAAACGAGGTTGCGTGGGTCAGCTAGTTACATTATAAAGATACTACGATATAACAAAAAAAAAACGACTTTAAGAACTGGACCAACTGAAATGCTGGTGCTTCTCGTGTGGTCCCGTGGTTTTGATGATTATTTCTATCAAATAAAATCGGTTCACCCAGTCGAAAGTTCTGAGGTAACAAACATAAAAAAATACAGTCGAATCGTGAAACTTATCCTTTTTTGAAGTCAGTTAAAAACAATACAAAAAATTACCGAATAAGTAATCAGTATTTTCTATATCCAGATCCTGTAACTCTTTATTATTTTTAACGATGCTGTGCTTCAAACCCCGCTTGGTTTTATCCTCACTGTATGCTTTGAGAAGATTTCGTCCATCTCTACGGTCACATCCCCAACTATCTATGGGATCATCTGGTGTTGCTGTGGTATTGGTAACCAGCCCTTGTCGACCTCCTCCCATAATAACCTAAAATGTAACAAAAGAGGTCAAGTTTGATTTTTTTTTATGGAATAGAGGGCAAACAACGCATAAACGATTACCGCCTCCCATTTACGCCCGCAACACCAGAGGCGTCACAAGTGCGTTGCCGGCTTTTGGGGGATAGGCAGAGGGGGGAGGGGTTGTGGTTTGGACTTATGGTTTTCAACATCTAAAATGGTACTTACATTAAGATCACTCCCAGGCCAGTCCTCGATGAGTTGTCGGGCAATATCTTTGCACTGCTCAGTCCCTGGCGGCATTCTGGCTTCACATTCCCATGAACGGTCAGCGCTGTGCGCGTATAACGGACCAGGAGTCGCGTGGGTCACTCGCATTGTTGTAACGAAACCTATAATTAAACAATTGACAAAATTTAAAATTACTACAGCTATTTATTACTCTTTCCATAGTTATCTTAAGTGTGTTTTGAAATAACTATTTAATTTTATCAGAATAGCATAAAGTAAAGATATAGCATTTCAGCAACATTTATGTTAGAAATCATCTGTTGCGACTTCCACATATAACACAACAATAACCTACTGCAGCAGCATCTACACTGAACTACGAAGTAAAGCACTACACGGAGTAACTATCAATCCTGAATCGCGCAATTGAAGTTCTAGCGCCGATTATCACATATATAACATACCAACATCAACTGTTGGGTAGTAGCCAGCCAGGCATGATCACATCGCCTGGTCGGAGGATCCTCCCTTTGTGTTGGGTGGAACATGACACTCGATCCCCCACACCATCCATCTACCCTGTGTTACGGAGGAGTTTACAAACATTCATGAAATGGACACAAAGAACACCAATTTGTGGATCACTATAAAGTGTTGTTCCATATGAAAACTGAAACCACAACACTCGGTGCAAAAGCAAGCGATGAGATAACTGCTTAAACCACTTCGCCATCTGTGCAGTCAATGGCGACATTTTGGGTATCTCTTACCCGTCTCTTAACTGGCGTTACAATTTCTCATATCATTCACGCCGGGTTAAGAGCATATGTATCTCTGTGAAAATAGTTTTCTCTTTGACTTGTAGTGATCTTATATTAAAAGTTCCTAATAACTAGTTAATGTGTTACTGACACCTTGCAATGTACTCAAAACCCTGTTTAAATTCAACCACGTAACATATAAGGGGTGTTTTTTTAAGCTAGATAGAACTTTAAATTGTAAAAAGTAACACAAAAAATTAAATTTTGATGAAACTTTTTTTTTATTTGTTTCAGTATACTCTGACAAATCATCATGAATAGACTCACGCTTGAACAACGCTACGAAATTATCCAAATTTACTTTGAAAATCAGTCGTCGATTCGCGCAACTTATAGACGACTTCGTCATTTGTATGGCGTACATAATCGTCCATCTGAAAAAGCCATTCGTCGAACTGTGGATAGATTTCGTACCACATCCTCTCTAGAGGATGCAATAACACCAACACGTCGAAGGAATGTGCGTACTGAAGACAATATCGCCGCTGTAAACGAAAGTGTGGAAGAAGATCCAAATTTATCGATTCGTCGTCGGTCGCAGGAATTGGGGCTCTGTCCGTCCACTACGTGGAAAATTTTGCGCAAAGATCTCGGCCTACAGTATAAGATCCAGCTGGTGCAGGAATTGAAGCCACGAGACCATTATATGCGTCGTTCTTTCGCCGATTGGGCTCTAGAGCAGTTGGCAACTGACCCGTTGTTTTATCGCAAAATTGTGTTCAGCGATGAGGCGCATTTTTGGCTTAACGGGTTTGTTAATAAGCAAAATTGCCGCATATGGAGTGAGACCAATCCACAACAGACCCTACAGACTCCATTACATCCAGAGAAATGCACCGTATGGTGCGGTTTTCACGCTGGTGGCATCATCGGACCTTATTTCTTCAAAAATGAGGCCGGAGCTCGCGTTACGGTCAATGGAGATCGTTACCGCACCATGATCAATGATTTTTTGTTTGAAAATATGGATGACATTGATCCGGAGGAGATGTGGTTTCAACAGGATGGCGCTACGTGCCATACGGCGAACGCAACCATCGACTTATTGAAATCAAAATTTGGCGATAAGTTGATTTCGAGAAATGGACCTGTCAATTGGCCTCCAAGGTCGTGCGATTTGACACCTCTCGATTATTTCCTGTGGGGCTACGTGAAGTCACTGGTTTATGCTGATAAACCAGCAACAATTGACGCCTTGAAGGCCAGCATTGTTCGTGTTATTCGTGACATACGGCCAGCAGTGCTCGAAAAAGTGGCCCAAAATTGGACGTCCACAATGCACTTCGTCAAGAACAGCCGCGGTGCCCATATGCCCGAAATCATTTTCAAATGTTAATGTCACGTATTGATCTTTCGAATAAAAAAAAATTTTGATTACAATTTAATTTTTTGTGTTATTTTTTACAATTTCAAGTTCTATCGGGCTTAAAAAAACATCCTTTACAAGTATCCTACCACTAAATTTAATTATTCAAAATCTCTGATGCACAAAGCAACATCAAAATCTTATCGGCTAAGAAGATCCAGAGCAATAAGAACCGGTAATGGTAAAAGACGGCGTACGAAAATAAAAATTCTTAAAGTTGGATATGAAGTATGGATAACCATAATCATTTAATACTGACCCAAAAACTTTCATTGCGCAATATAGGATTCGACATCATTCTTGCGGCAAATACGTACGTATAACATTACTTGTTGTCTGTGTTTATGAAAACTTTTCCAGTTTTACAGATAGACAGATATTGCGAAATTGCAAACAGACATCCACAACTATGGCTCCAGACATGTTATATTCATTGCAGAAGCTATTTAATTAAAAAAATATCTGTTTTGTAGCACTGGAATGTAATTATAAACACATACCACAGATCTTGAAGTATGTTAATCATTGTATGTGGAAGAGGAATCAGCGCCAATATAGTGGTTTAAAAAAATACTGTTATGTCATTCTTGTACGGGTCCTGACGTCATTGCAATTGATGCGGCTCATGATTGTAAACTGTCAACGTTAATCTTCTAAGTTGTATTGAAAAATCACAATTATTATTATGGTCTCGGTTTAAAGAAGTAAAAGATAAAGTTTTGTATTTTATCATATATAAACTACTCGATTAGTTAAATATAAAAAAGAATAAACCGAACTAGTCGAGCAGTTGTCGAGTTTTGAGCTTAACAACACATTTGGCGATTCATTTTTATTTATACATAAATACTAACTTTTGCGCGCGGCTCTGCCTGCGTGTTTGTAGGTTATCGCAACAAAGAGTAACCTATGTCCTTCCTCAAGAATCAAAGTATCTCCATGCTAAATTTCATTGAAATTTGTGCAGCGGTTTGAACGTGAAAGAAGGACGGTGATAGAGTAACTTTTGCATTTATCATAAAGGTATGGAGGTATGGAAATATGGATTTGTATGCTGTTTAAAAATGCAGTGTAACAAGGACAACACAACTCAATAAAAACCTTCTTCTTATCCTTTTCTAGCAGTTTACTCACTCAAAGAGAATCTCACCTGCACTTTTCCCAGCCTTCAAAGCAAGTGCTGCTAAGCTGATCACCCTGGCTTTTGGGTTCAACGATGCTAAACAGTCTCTTCGCTGAACTGTCGCGTCTACAGCCATAGTGTCCTTATTGGTTTTAATGCCACAAAACATAGCAGTAGCCGTGCAGGCTGAGTCAGGTACCATTTTATTGGATGCATAGGTCTGGAAATAATAAATAATAATCGGTTTAGACAATTCGTAACAATAAGCGGAAAGACGTATTTTGAAAGACGTGGCTCAGTGACGTCACTTTGACTTTGAAAGCTTTGGTTGAGGAGACGACATGGAAAAATAGACCGTGCGAAGCTAGTCTGAGTCCGCTTTTACTGTGACAGTGCATCGAATATCGTCCATAGTTTTTACTTCATTTCATTATTTGATACTAGCTGAACCCAGCGGTACAACCCGCGGTACGACAATAATCGAGGACAACGCCACGAGGCGAAGCTACATCTTTATAAATTGTAGCCTATGTGTTATTTTGGTGTATAAGCTATATTATTGGAAAGATTCATTAAAATCCATTTAGTAGTTTTTGCGTGAAAGAGTAACAAACATCCATCCATCTATACTTACAAACTTCTCTCATACTCTTTGACTATTATGTGTTGGTCCACGTTACATCATTATATTGTACCAGTTCTAAGTTTTGTAAAAAGCAACAATATAATTAGTTTAACATAAATTCAATTAAAAAACAAGAGAAACAAGTAAAATAAAAATCATTTTATGGTACAGGAAGGCGTACGAACAGATGAGTTAATTGATAGTCAGTAATTACTTCCATCCATGGATACTTGACAGTTAAAACTCACCAGTGCCTAACAGAACTATTTGCAGGATTGACAAATTGCGAACTGTGCCAATTGGTTATTAGACTACTTAGGAAACTGAACTAGTTGAGACTTCGGTAGTTGGACATCTTGAGCATGAGACATAATTCGCCTAAACTCTAAATATTTACCCCTATTTAACGACGGTGAACGAATGTGTTCTACAACTGAAGTTGTGAAATATTTATATAAATATATATTCCGGACATCTAAAATACAACGGCATCTAGTCCCAAATAAAGCAGAGTTTGTATTATTCGTACTAGACAACTGATATAAATACATAAATATTTTTTTCTGTAAATACATACATATCATAGAAAACACCCAAACTACGAAACAAACATTTGCAGATCATACAAATATTTGATTTGACCCAGGAATCGAACCCGAGACTTCAAGCACAGCAGTCGCATACGCCATCACTGTGTCAGAATTAAATATATATTCTAAAAGTGGTATTTCGTTCTTAGGGACAATATTACTGAAACCGTTCTTATTCCTTACACGGGTTGAATATAAGTTAATCAGCAGCAAAAACAATTGATTAGACATACTGGATTGTGAAACCTAACACTTAAGCGTAATTAAAATTAAAGCGAAGAAATAATCAATACCTAAATATATTTATTCTTATTATTTAATGTATAAAATTAATTATGTTTTATTCCATTCTACAATAAACTTAAAAAAATTGTATTAGATTTCAATTTGTTACCTTTAAAAGTCCCACATGTGGGAATTTCTCGTACACCAGCCTATGGGATTCTCCACCTTTGTGTATTCTAGTGGCTGTGACGGTGTTGGGACCCATACCATCTCCAATAAATAGGATCACATTCTTCGCTGTGTTGTGGTTTAATTTCACTTCAAGCGCTTCCCTTAGCTCATTCTTTGCTAGATCCAACCAAAATTCTTGATCTGAAAATAATAAGGAAACTCAATATACTTTATATTAAAATTTCACAAACACGTCCGTCGAATCTTAGACTTGGTATCACATCATTTCAACAGCTGTTAACAGTCTAATACTGGATATGTACCACGCTACCCACACATACGAGTACTATACATGCATAATATATTATAACACTAACTTCGCCAAACCCATTTTTTATGGAATACTGGGCAAACGAGCAGACGTATCACCTGATGGTAAGCGATTACCGTCGCCCATGGACACCCGCAACACCAGAGGCGTCACAAATGCGTTGCCGGCATTTGGGGCAAGGGGAAGGGGAAGCTGTTGGGGGCCTCTGCTATTCTCACTCACTCGGTGAAACACAGCGCGAACAAATCTCTTAATTCGTTATTTGTTCAAGCAGTAGGTACTATTCTGGAATGCGCTCCCGCTCGAAGTCAGCATGTCCACCAACCGACATTCAAAAAGAAAGTACATGATCTCTTTCTCAGTGAACTGGCAGAACTTTCTATTCCATACAAACCTTATGTTACTGATATTCATAGTGTATAAATATAATACTTATGTATGTGGCAATCCGTATATATATTTATTTATGTATGTTTATATATATGTGAGTTTGTGTTTAAACATTTAGAGAACTATTAACATTTTAACTATTTTTAACTGACTACTTAATAAATAACCTCTGTGCACCTTCCTTTAAAGATTTACGCGCCGCCCAAAGGTTGACTCGAAGAGAATGCTCTGGACATTAAGTCTACCGATGTACAAACTTAGTACATAAAATTTTTAAATGAAATCAAAATTGAAGTGTATTTTTATACTATTGTTAACAACTGAGATCTGGGACCATTTTTATCGTACATGGCTTATTGTTAGACGGACTTTTTATACATGGTTTAATTAAAAATTTATCGATCTAAAGATACATGCAATTGGCTTGACCGACCACATAAAAGTTTGAGTATCAATTAGACCCATTACGTACAGTGGATAAGTCACAAGCAAGTCGCTCGACTACGACCATGAACACATTCGATTTATTTAGGTGACGCGGAGTCTAGACGTATATGGTTACTGCACATCCGAGCGTCTAAGGAAGTCACTGTGACGAATATGCAAGTGATGACCGGTGTTTTAAGCGGTCGCTTCGTCGCGTCGTTAGTGATGTTAAGTGTTGTGGGCTCGATCCTCAATTGAATAAAACACTTTATGCTATAGAGTGACAAACAAGCAGACGAGATATGTAATGAAAAGTAGCTACGTGCATTCATGAACTTCTGCAGTTCAGGGGGACAAGTGTTTGGGATTCCAAGGTTTTCACTTTCATACCTGAGACGGCATGCTGATTTTGAACGGTTGGAGTCTGGGATTTCCACATTACGGTCTTACTTGAACAGGCTTTAACCTCAAAGAGGTTCGTTCATGTCAACTTTCCAGAGAATTACTGAGGCCAATATTTCTGGTTCATTTCGTCCTATTAATATCTAGTAGCATAAACCATAGTACTATACAAATATTATGAATCTGAATAGTTTGTTCATTTGGTTGCACACTTTAAGCTTCGAAGCTACTAGTACGAAGGAATAACACAATAATAAGACTAACAGAAACTGAGCATCAATGAAAAATGTTACGAAGATTCTTCAATTCTTATGCCCGGTTCCTATATTTAACGAATCGTCATCGTGTAAAAATTTTCTACAACCGACTACGAGTCGTAAATACTGTTCCTCAATTTATTTTTTATAGGAACGATTTTAGCTAACGCCCCGTATAATATACTACTATTCGTACCTAGAACGGATCGTTTTTCAAATATAGGAACTGGGCATTAGTCAAAAGTAATTACCGTTCGCCACGCTTCGGCATGCATGGGCCGGCTCGACCGGAGTGATCGGCCTCACTGCGCCTGCGGTGTGTTTTACCGAGTGAGTGAGAATACCGGAGGCCTATATTAATGGTTTTGTATTAAAACAGTTTTATTTATTGCAATATAAAACTTGAGTACTGAAAAATGCCTCATTCATTACAATCGATTCAGCAACGGTAAAAAATACAAACATATATAAACTATTGTCCATCCTTTTCGATTCGCTATGGTTGAATAAAACCGTATACCTAATAATATGTTTTAAGAACCTTTTCAGTAATAAAACACGAGTATTCTTTTATTCTGGTGATCTTGATATTGTATTGTTGTATAGTCATTGACTTTTACACGACACTTATTTCGAAATGAATTGAAAAACCTTGAATTAGTTGAAAGAATGTTGAAAAATTGTATTACATGGAAACACACATATCTACATATATGTGGAACAATATAAAACCCGAATGTTTCCCCAATAGGGGTAGGCAGAGGTATATTAAACGCCCACTTTTCGCCAGTTCTTAGCTCTCTATAATTATTAGTAGGTAGGTGTTAGTATTACAATTTGTTCATTTTTAATGTAATATAAAACCTTTAATAGTTAATAGTTTAATTCAAGTATCGATAGATGGCGCGGTTGCTATTTTCTGAATCGCGCTAACGATTGTATTCGAGACAGATATTTATACTTACCGAACATTATTGGGTATAGGATTATCCATTAATAAAACGTGGACGATTCTTTACCTAATTCAGTACAGTGTTCTAGTGTTTTATCGCGAATCACACCTGGCAGGCTCTTGGGGTCGTACTCACTTGCAGTGTTGCATTGTCTGCATTCGCAATGAGTATGGTGACCACCACTCTTGGATTCTGCTTATACTTTCTATCAGGTAGAGTATAGTCATTTCGGCAGCGACATACATAAAAAACCTATTACATAAACTTTATGGTATGTAGTACGTACAATTGTTAGGTACGTACAAATCAATAGAATTGTTTCTTTGCATTCTTTAACAATAGCCACCCACTATGACACACATTTTATTTGCTATTTAACATGTATTCTACCTTTAATGATGACAAATATATGTATTATTCAGAATTTTAAACTGAATACTTTTTTTAAATTACACAAACGTTAGGTAAAAACAAACTGAAACTGTAACTTATACTTTTATACATATGCATAAATGTACTTATAGTTTTATTTTTTATGTAATAGGAGGCAAATGAGCAGACGTATCGCCTGATGGCAAGCGTTTACCGCCGCCCATGGCAACACCAGAGGCGACACAAGTGCGTTGCGGGGATGTGGAAATTGGTTGGGGTATGGGCCTCCGGTATCCTCACTCATTCGGTGAAACACAGCGCAGGCGCTGCTTCACACCAGTTTACAGTAGGGCCGTGGTATCACTACGGTCGAGCCGGCCCATGCATACCCAAGCGTGGCTCTAAATTTGACGTGTGCAACCAAATGCACAAACTGTTCAGATTCATAATATTAGTATAGTACTATAGTCTATGCAACTAGAGATCAACAAGACGAAATGAACCAGAAATATTGGCCTGAGGAATTCTCCGGAAAGTTGACGTGACAGACAAATTGCACTTTTAGAACAATTTTTTTAAAGTTTACTTTATTTATATCAATTTTTTTTTAAGTTTAGTTTATTTATATAAGTATATAGTTTATAGATATAAATAATAAGTTGTGTTTTTTAAATAGGTCACTATAACTTTAAATATATATATATTGAATAAATATTGAAGCGTTTAGATATGATTGTTGTCTTCAGTGTTAGGTATTCTTGGCACGCTCAAGGTGGAAAAAATGGTAAGAAACACTAGAATATTTGACCTTTGCTTGAAGCAAAGAGAAATGAAACTTAAAACAACTACCTTTTTTAATGTGTGGAAACCTCTTCAGGCCGTCACCCCACCGGGATTTGTGGTGGGGTGGCGTGTCGGAATCAAACTGACTAAAACTAAACAGTGTGCAACTCTACGTCTGTAATAAGAAGGATTCGGGCATTGCTGTTATTAAGACATCTGGGTCGCTTAAAACAAACCCTTTTTTTTTCACGTGTGAATACCCCCACGAGCCGTCATCCCACCGGGATTTGTGGCGGGGCGACGTGTGTCGGATTCGAACCGACTAAAACCACACGGTGTGCCACTCTGCGCCTGAGCGTCCAGGAACTGCTGTTATTAACACGTCTGGACTAACCCATCTCCCTGCTACCTAATAAGATATCTATGTTCTGCAATGGACTGTTATAAGCTGTTAATTTAATGTGCTGTAAGTTTAAAGGCTTACATACGTTTATGATACAAGACTTCAGCGTCCAAGTGATTTACTATTACCATTTCGAATAGTATATGCGCATAGCTTAGTTTAGAAGGTATTTTTTCTTTATCTGGTTATCATCGCCAGAAGATTTATTTTTAGATCTCTAGCACTTTTTTTGCATTTGGTTAATGACAATTTCATTTTGAGATATTATACAGGGTGGTATTTTGTAATGCCATCTAAAGGGAAAGTACTCTTAATATTATAGATAGAAAATTTTACTCAAAGAAAACATTCCTTTATTTTTTAAAAGAAAGAAAACTGCATTCAAAGATTGGCGAAAATTCGCTTGCCACACCCGGGGAATCGAACTAACTAAAATCTGTAAAAATTACATCCTGTAATTTTATTGCATCGATCGTTAGGTTCAAGTATAAGAATGAAATCTCTCGAACAAACTTGATAAAATTCCACCCAGTATAAGGTGTTATCAGAGACAGAAGGATATGAATACACCAGTAATATAGAAGGCCAGGTAAATACACCATAAATATAAGCTAGTAGCTACCAATAATATGCTGTAGTGTCAATAAAATAATATTACTCAGGTTTGCACTGATTATTATGGTTCAGACAATAGAAAACTTATTGTAGGTTGCCTAATGATAGCTTACAATACTAGTATATCTATTCGTAGTAATGAATGGTTCCTGACTACTGCTGTAACCCTATTCTACTAATCAAACACTAATATCACACTAATCACTTCGTGGGAGAGCCACGCTACGGCATTAATGGGCCGGCTCGACCGGAGTGATACCACGGCCTCACTTCACCGAGTGAGTGAGAATACCGGAGGCCTATACCCCAACCCCTCCCCCTTCCACACCCCTCCCCTCCCCCTTCCACACCCCTCCCCTCCCCCTTCCACACCCCTCCCCTCCCCCTCTCCTCCCCCATCCACCTCCCCATGCCCTAAAGGCCAGTTACAGCAACGCACTTGTGACGCCTGTGGTGTTGCGGGTGTCCATGGGCGGCGGTAATCGCTTACCATCAGGCGTCACATATACATCTGCTCGTTTGCCTCCTATACAACCGAAGTCAGCCGTCTCGATTTTAGACATAACTTTATCGCACCTACCTTGAAAGGAATTAATTTAATGTAGATGATTAACATTTTATAACGCGATATTAGTATCTACATTAAAATGTTTGCTTTCTTTATTTGATCACTATGAAAACACAATTCAAACCTAACCTTAAAACACAATAACATTACCAATAAATTTAAATTAAATACATGCTCAATATGAATAAACTTCGTTAATTCTTTGTAATACGCCTTATTGAAGTACAAATTTGTCCGAGATTACGCAAAAAGGAAATAATAATAAACAGTTTACGTACCGGTACGAAGCGCTCGCGCACAAACGATTACAACACAAAACACGAGCACGATGCGCAGACGCATGTTTGACACTACACCGTTGTGACGTTGTGACTAAAACTGAGGTTAACCGACTAAATTAATGGATTACGAACTGACTGCCTGATGCGTCACGTAGATAATTACGTATATATTATCTACTCGTACGTAAGTTAGAAAGGGGTAAGGAGGTATCTCCGATTTTTGATTAACTAAAGATACCTTATGTGGTTTTTTCATGTTTCTTATCATATTTACAATTCGTTGACAAAGAAATGAATTATTCAATTGGTACGCAAATTGTAATGGTACCTATTAATAATAGGCCGTATTATTCTGTCGACTGTTCTGTTCTGACTGTTCGACTTCAAATAATGTTCTGTGTCTGGGTGTTAATTATGTAAAATATAGGTCATAATAAAATAAAAATAAAAATAGGCTATTTTGGCCCATAGCATTCACTGGACAGACATTCTTTCGCCTGCAATAATGATGTATGTATTTTGAAATACATAACTATGTTTATAAGCCGTCTAGTATCCATTGTACAAGATCTGTCTACACGATCCATTGGAATCAAAAATCCATGTGTGCGATGATTGAGGTATATTATTGACGAGGAAAACCACACGGTCAAAAGCTAGTAGTAATATAGTACTCTAATACGTTGAATATATAAATAATTTAAAAATACAATTCATTATGATGAAACTCATAAATTACTTGTCACATTATGGCACACACACACACTGACACTTAATGTTAACGTCATGGCTTACATAAGTTTAACTTGTTTTGGTGTCAGATTAAATTAGTTAGTGTGTCACATTTACACTCACACACAACATTTAGTGCCATTCTTTAGTTACACACATTTGTTCAAACAAAAGTTGTGGATCGTATGTTCAAGAACAGCAACTATTGTAAAGGCAAGTAGCTATCTAATTAAATATTTTTATAGATGTAATATTTGGTTTCATTAATAAGTAACATTTTCATTTACTGGCTCTACTCTTCCATGCTTTTTTTGGGGCATATTGTACTTATTTTAATAAGAAATAAGGCACAATACTGACATGAAAGATACTTAGAGATAAATAAAAGTTTGAAAAAACTATAACCCGACTACCTAAAAACTTTTGGTAAAACTTATTTAGCCTACGTCAACCAGGCCTTTGTTACAATTCTAGTGACACTTCGTTCATTGCAAACGATTCAGTAGTTTCGATGCTACGGTGAAACATACAAACGCATGGTCTGCTAAAACTATTGCCCTTCCTTTCGCCTTCGCCATAGACAGGTCAGGACTCAAAACACGGCAACACACTTCTGACTCTTGAGTTGCAGGTAATTATTGACAGTATGCTACAGGAGTCATTTACTATCAGGTGATTCCATCCATTGCTCGTTTGCTTCCTTAACTATACAAATATAGATAAATAAAATTCCATAAAATACTAAGTGCCGTTAATCTTGAAGTTCGTAAGTCAATTCATTCAAAAACTTCATACCTACCTAAATTTGCAGTGTTTATCATTTTAGATATGTTCGTGATAACACATCAAATATTGGTATACAAGTATACATATATAACTTTATGGCGTGAAAATAATTAATCTAGTCATTATGTTTATCATAATCGCTGTAGTTTTATCAAATCAGTTTATAATTTAAAATGCTGATGATACAACTCTGCCATTGCATCCGCCACTGCCATTGAGAAAGTTGGAAATGTCCTTACTCACATGTCTTTTTAACTACTCCCCATTTGGAATATATCATGAGTCTTCGAGTCGCGGTGAGCATCCTATCCCGTGGCTCGGTACACATTAGCAAGGTATTCAAACATCTAGGCATGTGACATACTATCTAAAGATCAAAAACTAGTTTTTACTAGTAAAGTATTTCCTGCCTATTAGATGCGTAATAAATAATTATTGTAGTGAAAGCTTCAGCTATGTCATTTAATCAGTCGCTTTCTACACTTGGTTAAATCGACATCAAAATCCGATTTTCCAAGGTTACGAACAACTGAAACTTCCGTAACTTTGGCCATGTAAATCGTTACACACCGCTGCATTGCCTGGTGGTATAAAAAAGTGAAAATCTTCAATGCACAAATCTGAGACGAGTGACATGTGACTCAAGCTGTTACCGGAAAAAAATAAGTCTAACTACAGACCATATGCAACACAAAACCTCAGTATCGATATAATTTCGTCGGGTTTCAATATCTGTCTTTATTATCTGCTTACGATGTTACGTGAGTTTACATATGCTCATTATCTTATCTGACTAATTAGATTCTTTGAATGCGAATGGGAATATGACGTTGGCGAAAGTTGAAATATATTTTTTTAATAAAATATATATGATAGCCCTCGAACACAAGAGTGTATCCTCCGACCAGGCAAAATGTTCATGCCTGACCGTCCGTCTAACGTAGGACCGTCCAACGGTTTGTGTTGGGAATAAGTTGAATAGTAATCGGTTCGAGAACTATGATTGTGCGATGTAGGATTGGTAGTAACTCTAAGTTAACTGCGTTTGTCAATTTGTAGTGAAGTAGATACCAATTTCGTTGTGAGTGAAAGTCGCCGATGATTTCTTCCCTATCATCAATTCTTAGACTGGAATTCAGAAACTTTTCTGCACACTTAAAGTTGGTTGGTTAACTGATAAAATTGATTAAAATAACAATAGCAATTTTAGAATTTTATTTTCAGATTATAATTTGGGAACATGTTCTTTTATATGTTGTTTACATAAATATGAATATTGCGAACATCTAAACGTTAAGAAAATAATTTAATGAACACATGAAATGAAACATTAATTAAAAACAAACCGTCAAGAGAATAATGTAACAAATTATTAATTAAAATCTCGACTTGTATGATCGTCGACCAATATAATTTGTGAACTCTCCAAGTTTAGCAGCGTAGGAGATTGCATGGAATACGTAGTGTTGCTCGTGCACGTTGTGGAATAAATGCGAATACGGACCTGGAATTAATTTAAATTTGTCATCAGTTTTTATCCTTGTCCAGGTTAGTTTTGTCAGTTATCTTACTATCTTAAAACTATATGAAAAGGCTAATGTTACTTAAAACGCAACTCCTGGCTAAGTTAAGCTTGTACTAGCTTGTACTACAGTATTTTTTTATTTTTTTTACACAACGCCATCTAGTCCCAAACTAAGCACAGGTTGTACTATGGGTACTAGACAACTGATATTAATACATATATACTATTTTTTTTATAAATACATACATATTATACATAGAAAACACCCAAACTCCGAAACAAATATTTGCAGGTCATACAAACATTTGGTCCGACCACAGCAGTCGCATACGCTACCACTGCGCCAATGAGGCAGTCAAATATTCATCGATCAACTTTTACTTATAGAAAAGCAAACCGTTGAACCCATTTTTAAAATCATCAAATCATAGTTTAAACCCATTACTAGAATGGGTACTTTTTTGTAATTGTAGTTTCTTGAACATCTTATGAATAAACTTCAAGTATCACAAATTACAGGCTTCTTCTTTAACGTCTTTATCAAATGCCTTATATTGTATCTGTTTTATATTCATAATATTAATACTGAATTTATCATGCCAATAATATATTTTTTAAGTTAAAGTAGTAGTCCGCTAAAGTAGATTTGTGTTGTGACATTTGCGTTCTTTATAATCTTTTCATCAAATGTTTTTTGTTCTAGTGATTCAATGAAATTTATTTTACCTCTAGCATAAATAGCTACATCTCCTGCTCCGTGACTGTTCTCCATCAGTTGAATACCAGCTTGGAAGTCTTTACTGGGGTTCCGTCTCACTACTCTGCTGCCATTCTCATCAGTTTCGGCTGTAAACTGGAAGGTCTGTGGGCCTCCCGTACTGTAGGATATCGTCGTGTAGTTAATACCATCGTGAGTTGAGGGTCCAGCTACACCTAAGAGGTAATATGGGCTTGTCTTAGTTTTAAGCATATTGTATGAGAATCCAGTGAAATGTAACATCTATACATAATTAACTAGTAAATAAACAAACAAATTCATTAAATATCAAAAGTCATTCTCTCCATTCTCAGAAAATAAAGTCAAATCTTTTCATCTCATAAATGCTAAAATTAGGATTTAGGTATTTGTAATTACGCTAAATATGAATTGATTGTATTAACGCATGGTGATAAGGGCTTGGTGATGGCGCCTAATGTACTTTATAACTGAGCTTCTGAAATTGACAATCTTCAATAAAAGGTAGTACGAAATGTTTCCTACCGAAAATATTGCTTCCTCGGTCCGGGTAACCATTAAGAGACATGGTATGTGTATGGTCACTGGTGACAATGATCAGAGTATCCTCCTCATTGGTCATATCAGCAGCTAGCTGGACGGCCTCTTCCATGGCTGCAGACTCGGTGATAGCTCGCTTGGCCCAACTTCTGTGGTGAGCCATGTCAATGTTGCCGCCTTCTACCTGAAAATTACATAGAAGAATTTGATGTAGAATAATTATTATAGAATAATTAATAGGAATACTTATAACGTAAGTCGGAATTGCAATATTCTTTTTTACAGGTCACAAGCAGGTCTATTGATCGTTAGAATGGGATTTTGGGTTATTATTTCTTTGTGCATCGTGAGTTATCTGCAAAATTTAATGCTATTGTACAGGCGAGCGTGTCGAAAATGTGATATTTGACACGCTCGCAATAATAGCATTGATTTTTGAAGATAATTGATCCACAACTTTTCAACACATTTGTTTTTTCGAAACCATTGTTATATTTCGTTGTTGTTATATATGTAATTATATCAGTTGTCTAGTACCTATAACACAAGCTCTACATAGCTTGAGACCAGATGGCGTTGTGTGTTAGATGTCCGGAATATTTATTTATTGATTTCAGAGTATTTGGTTTCTTTTATGTTTTGTGATCTATCTCGCAAATTCAATTTACAAATTTTAGAGTTAATCTTAAACTGAAAATAGTTTAAATATAAACTCTTCTATAACTTATTACTGAAATTGACATGATAACTAACCATCAGAAGATATCGTTTGTCATTTTTCCTCAACACTTTAATTGCAGCTTCTACCATTTCAGATATGGAAGGTGTTCCCTCTGGACCCTGGTCTCTCTCGTGTTCGTACTTCAGATGGCTGCTTGCGAAAACACCTGCCAGATTAAAAAAATTATAACATCAGTATATTGTTTGGCCTTGTAGTTAAGGCGATCACCACGCTACTTTCCACTGCGCCAAGTGATGATGATGATATTCTTCTAGCTGATTACGGCCACGGCGACCAGTCTAATAAAGTTTTTTTTTTATTGGAATATGGGGCAAACGAGCAAACGTATCGCCTGATGGTAAGCGATTAATGCCGCCCATAGACACCCGCAACACCAGAGGCGTCACTAGTGTGTTGTCGGCCTTTAGGGGAAGGGGAGGGGGATAAGGTAGGGGTTAGGGTGTGGGCCTCCGGTATCCTCACTCACTCGCTGAAACACAGCGCAAGCTCTATTTCACACCGGTTTTCTGTGAGGCCGTGGTATTACTCCTGTCGAGCCGACCCATTCATGCCAAAGCATGGCTCACCCTCGGTATTATTTATATAATCAGAGAAACTCAATTACACTTTAGGCCCGACCCGGGTATTGTGGGTTGTTGGTACTGCGCCAATTGTTGTTCCATCCCACATGGAACTACACATTGTGTGATCCACAAATTGTTATTCTGAATCTGGGATTTCCTTGCGTCCATTTCATGTATGTTTCCACAGTCCCCTCTACACAGCATGTATACTCCTAATGCGGGATATGTCTTTTTAAGAACAAGAAAATAACAATTGTTTAAAAACAACTCTTTTGACAATGACATTTGAATTAAAAAATAGGAACTGTGTTTCAGTATTGGGTCATTGATGCAATTTTGTTTGATTTAAGTACAAAATTTCAAGTATTTATTAGAATAGCTGTGGCCTAGCAACCTTTGCTGTAACAAATTCTAGAAAGTTCTACATGGATTGCGCTGAAATTTTATTCCGCTTCAAAAATTGTTGCCATCTATTGTTAAGATTTCTGTTCTTTATTTCTAATCAATGCAATTAGAATATTTTTTTTTACAACTTTATAGAATTTTCGAGCTAACTTAATATATTTACAAAGTGCTAAAAATTACCCAGTAAGTAATCAGTATTGTCTACATCCAGATCCCGAAGCTCCTTATTATTGGTCACTATACTATGTTTCAAACCCCTATTTATTTTATCTTTACTGTACGTTTTGAAAAGATTTTTTCCATCCCTTCGATTGCATCCCCAAGGGTTCGCAGGTTCATTACTCGCGGTATTGTCAATCAGCGTTTGTCTACCTCTTCCCAAAATTAGCTGAAATTTAATCAAATAAGTTAACTTTATACATGGAAAAAATGAACATTATCAAACTTTAGACTGCTATATCGAAACTAAAGATAAAGTTAATTACTCAAAGAAATTGTAGCCTTTTGACTATTTCATAGACCAGTATAACTTGATCTCTCATGGTACAGACATTCTGTAAATAACTAGATAAATGTATCTAGACACTTTCAGATTTTGTGTTCATTTTCACAAAAATACATAGTTTCATCAAGCTTCTTTTATTTGTTCATGCTATTTAATAACGCTGAATACATAGAAGTACCCACTCCTACTAATGTACTTGTTCCTTCGAGCCTCCTCCTTTTTTTAGGTTTCTTTTTGTTTTGGGGCCATTATTGATTTTGCTTTTTAGTAAAGTTTGGGAATTACGTTAAGATCACTCCCAGGTCAGTCCTCGATGAGTTGTCGGGCAATATCTTTGCACTGCTCAGTCCTTGGCGGCATTCTGGCTTCACATTCCCATGAGCGGTCAGCGCTGTACGCGTATAACGGACCAGGAGTCGCGTGGGTCACGCGCATTGTTGTAACGAAACCTACAATTTAACATTTGACAAAATTAAAAATTACAGTCGCTTCTTGTGGGACCACCTTAGATGCAAGCATAAATGTAACTTACTTATATTATATATTGCATTATTGTAACAAATCCTACAATTAATGTTAGTTTTCTTTTTTTTTTTTTTTTATTAAATAGTGGGCAAACGAGCAGACGTATCACCTGATGGTAAGCGATTACCGCCGCCCATGGACACCCGCAACACCAAAGGCGTCACAAGTGCGTTGCCGACCTTTGGGGGATGGGAAAGGGGATGGGGGGAGGGGTTGGGGTATGGGCCTCCGATATCCTCACTCACTCGGTGAAACACAGCGCAAACGCTATTTCACACTGGTTTTCTGTGAGGCCGTGGTATCACTCCGGTCGAGCCGACCCATTCATGCCGAAGCATAGCTCTCCCACGGTAAAAGTCTAATAGATTTTTTAAATCGGCGTTATTTCATAATAATAAATCCCTTTTATTTCACTTCAATTCGATTTCTGCAAATTATTGGAATTTGAAAATCTTCTGTTCGCTATATTTGCTTAAAAGCCCTACGATTTTTTTTGGTTACATATTGATTCATAACAGATTGAACGTACTTCTTCCTTAATTTCTTTTTTTAGTAATTAACACATACAAAAAATAATTTTACCTGCACTTTTCCCTTCTTTCAAAGCGAGTGCTGCCAAGCTAGGCGTCCTGGCTTTTGGATTCAATGATGCGTTACAGTCTCTGCGCTGGACTGTCGTGTCTACTGCCATAGTATTGGCATTGTTTTTGATTCCATAAAACAGAGCAGTAGCAGTGCTGGCGGAATCAGGAACCATTTTATCGGATGAATAGGTCTGGAAATAATATAGAAATATACCTAAATATAATCTTAATATATTATAATTCTTCTGTACGTGTGTTTGTCACTTGACTCCTCGTTAACGGTTGAATCGATTATGTGACATTTGTCTGTTTATTTCAATAGGTTCTTGGATGCTTTGAAATTGCAATTGGACCCGATAAAGGGCGCTGATGTTGGTATTTCAATAATTTTGAGGCGGTACGTATTTAGCTGGAACTATTTGTATCATTTATTATAGTGCAATTACTTCTATAGTGTATAACCAGACGATTTATGACAAATAAATTGAGCGTAAAAAAATATGAATTCTATATCAATCAATTAAATCGTATTTATTGGTTTCAAAAGGTTGATAATCTTAATACAATACTCAATAACAGCACAAGTTAAAACGAGAGCTTATTTTTATGAGAGCTGGATAATATATAACGAATACAGGCTCTCATCGTTCAGTGATATACAAACATTACCTAAACCATATGTACTGTTTATAAACTAAACCGTACAAAGGTACACCTGTCCATAATTTACGAGTATTATTAGAAAAGTTCCAAAATACAACGAAGTGTCAACTGTATGGTAAGTGATTTTATTGAAACTTTGGCTAACCTTTATTATTGACTGTGCCTCTTAGAAATCATCGTACAAGAGCATTGCTATGGCACATAAAAGACTTTTTATATTTCGTTTTTTTATATTTGTTATCTTATAACTTTCGACAGTGTGAACCGATTTTTATGACTCTTTTTATATTTAAAAGCTTGTGCTTCCCGTGTGGTTCCATTTCAATTTGGTCCAGTTCTTGAAGTCGGTTTTTTTTTATAAAATTTGTAATTATACCTACTTATTTTTTACCTTTAAAAGTCCCATACGTGGGAACTTCTCGTACACCAGCCTATGAGATTCTCCACCTGTGTGTATCCTAGTGGCCGTGACGGTGTTGGGACCCATACCATCTCCAATAAAAACGATGACATTCTTCGCTGTATTCAAGTTTAATTTCATTTCCAGTGATTCCCTTAGTTCATTCTGGGCTAGATCCAACCAAAATTCTCGATCTGAAAGCGAAAGGCAATATAACTAAAGAAACTCGTATGTAGTAAATAAATTCAATCGAAATGAGACTTAGAATATGTAATAAATTAATATTTTTCGACATTTTAACACACAACAACATCTAGTCCAAGGGCTTGTGTTATAGGTACTAGACAACTGATAGATAGATAGAATATTAGATTAGATTGCAGATCATATAAATATTTGGTTCGATCAGGGAATCGAACCCGGGACCTTAAGGACAGCAGTCGCATACGCCACCACTGCGCCACAGAGGCAGTTAGTCCAACCAATCTGTAGAGAAGTCTAAGTGAAAGCGCAAAGGTGGTCTAGGACTTGATCCTTGACCCAAGATCACAATAGGAACATCAACAAGATGTTGAACAAAATTTAGCCAAAGGCTGGGAACCTATCGATATAGATACTTGCTATGGACGCCGTCTGCCCCATCCAGGGAACATCAAATAAGAAGAAATTGAGAACATCCTCCTTTTTTCAAATCAAATATTATTTTACAAAGAGAAATGTAAGACAAAAATCCCTGTATAATAATTTTTTTATTTTAAAAAAAAAGGTAGATTAATATTTTTTTTCTTACCGGTACGAAAAGCTCGCACACAAGCGATTGCGACACAGAACAGAAGCACGATGTTCGGGCGCATGTTTGACACAAAACGGATGTGATGTCTTGGCCTAAACTGAATTAAAGTGATCAGTGGAGTTCCCGCTGACTGCAGTTCCTTCTCAAAGCATCACGTAGATATTTATATTCATTTATCTGTGTAAAAGGTGGGGATTATCTCCTTTTTAGATTATCTAAAAATCCATATCACATGCTGTTGTATAAATATTTTTATCATTTTTCCTGTACTTCCGATTTGTCCAAAAATCTATAATGAATATTTACTCTAATACTCAAATCATAACAGTAATTATTGTCAAAATTAGATCGTTTCAGATAAATTGAGTTTAAAGTATTTAATCTAGAATTTTCGTACGTTTTGAATGCCTTTTCTTCTGGGGATGATGATTTATGATGCTTTCGTGATGCATGGATGATTTCTATGCTTTCCGTAATTTAGTTCCGTTCCGTTAAATTATTATTGATTAGACTTATTAATACTTAATTTACCGTGAATATTATATTTTGATTTGATAATTTGTTTTTTTAACGACGCCATCTATCTTCATACCTAGGAAAGCTTTTACTATGACAGCTAGATTGGCTGATACTTATACCAGAGACATTAAATATATATTGTCTCTGCTTATACGCATTTTTGTACATACATACTTAGTTTATTGTACATAGAAAACCCCCAAATCCCGAAGCGAAAAATAAAACATGCAAACATTTGGTTCGACCTAGGAAACCAGAGACCTCATCACAGCAGTCATATAAGCTACCACTGCGCTATCGAGGCTTATAGAATAATAATAATAATAATAATAATAATAAAGCCCTTTATTCAAACCAACTTAGTAACTATTTACAAAGTATTAAGTAAAAGAAAAGTTGAGAGAAATTATATAAATATATTTTTGTAGCTTACTAATCTTAATCTATTTTAATATTTAATTATTTTTTGTAGGTCTGTTTGCCAATCGGCAAAGGCCTCCTCCAATCTTTTCCATTCCTGTCTATTTTGGGCCACTCGATTCCAAGTTACTCCTGCTACCTGCCTAATGTCATCATCCCACCTTTTCTGTGGTCTGCCCCTTTTCATTTTCCCTTCTCTAGGGTACCATCGTGTCACAATTTTGCTCCATTTCTCTTGGCCCCTTATCATGTGCCCTGCCCATTGCCATTTGAGTCTTTTGATTTTGGATGTTATGTCTATGACCTTCGTCTTTTTTCTGATGACATGGTTTTTGATTCGGTCCAATCTTTTTACATTCAGCATACTTCTTTCCATTGCATGTTGGCAGGTTTCCAGTTTTTTCGTCGTTTTTTGTGTTAATGCCCATGTTTGGCTACCATACATTAAAACAGGCAGTATGCTGGTGTTAAAAAGCTTTTTCTTTACATTAATGTGAAGAGTTTTGTCTTTCATGACCTCTCTCAGACTCCAGTATCTCTTCCATCCATTTGTTATTCTTCTCTCAACTTCTTTGGGTATAGGATCCTCTGTTGTTATTAGCTGTCCCAGATATATGTATTCGTCGGTGTAATCGATTTGGTCCTTTCCTAGATGTATGGTGGTTTTCTTCCCGTTTGTCATAACCTTTGTTTTCTCTGGGTTCAACTTTAAACCTATCCTCTCACTTGCATCCGCTAGTTCTTGAATCATTTGTTGTATGTTTTCCGGTGTTTTAGCAAACAACACTAAATCGTCTGCGAACCTCAAGTGTGTTAGGGAGGTTCCGTCAACATTGATGCCGAGATTTTCCCAGTTAAGAGCCCTAAAAATTGTTTCAAGAACCGCTGAGAATAGTTTTGGAGATAGAGGGTCTCCTTGTCTAACACCCTTTCCTACTCGAAATGGTTTACCTTTCTTTTCTAGTTGGATTCTCGCTGTACTATGGCCATATACATTTTTTATTAAGCGGATGTATTTTTGTTCAACTCCCTGCCCCCCTAAAGACTCCCATATCTTTTCGTGGTACAAGGAGTCGAATGCTTTGGTATAGTCGACGAAAGCAATGTAGTACTCGCGCTGGTAAGCTTTGTACTTGTCTAAAACCTGCCGAACCACATGGATGTGATCGATTGCCGAGTAGCCTTTCCGAAAACCCGCCTGTTCGATGGGCTGATGTTCATCTAGTGTTCCTTCTATCCGTTTTAAAATTATCTTGGCAAATATCTTATATATATTGGACATGAGACTGATTGGACGGTAGTTTCCGATGTCGTGTTTGTCTCCCTTTTTATATAGAAGGATAATATTTGATTCTGTCCATTGCTGTGGGACAACTTCTGTGTCTATAATATCTTGGAACATTTCCGTGAGGATCGGTGTAATAACCTGCTTATTTCGAATCAAGATCTCGTTGCTTATACCATCGGGTCCTGGTGCTCTGTCTTTCCGTTGTGTGTCTATTGCTTTCTCTATTTCTACGTGAAGGATTTTGGGGATATCTGAGGTATCTACCAAACTCTTTTCCTGTCGCAAGGTGTTACTGTATTCATACAACTCTTTGTAGTAGGATGTTGCAATTTCCAATATGTCTTTTCTGTCATGGTTCCATTTTCCTCTATTGCTTTTCATTTTTACTACCCAGTCTTTAGATTTCGTTAGTTCCGTGTATGCTTTTTTAACACCACCCGTTTTTAATATGTGTTTTTCAATAGTCTCCAGTCTATTTCTATTCCTATCTATTCTTATATTTTTCTTTATTTCTTTGCTAATTTCTGTTAGATGTTTTCTTCTGTCCTTTGCATCTCTTGTGTTAATTAAGTGGCTCCTTTGTTCTAGCAATTTTATAGTGGTAGTTGTAAGCCATTGCTTGTGTTCCCCACTAGTATTTGCAACGAGTTTTGTTTCAGTTTTAATAATATTCTCTATCCAATTGTATTTTTCCTGTATGTTTAGGTTCTTTGTGTTTTCTTTCAAATTTATGAATTTAGCACTCAGGCTGGCTGTTAATTGTTCCATTTGGTGTTTTCCGAGCTTTACATTTACTGGCTCTTTTCTTGGTCTAAGTTTCCTTGGTTGTTTTGTTTTTAATTCCGCCCTGATCAGTCTATGATTGGTGTTGAAGTTGAATTGGTTAATGACGTTGAAGTTGCTGAAGTAACTGTTTTTGTTAGTCATGAAGAAATCAATTTCATTTTTTGTGTTTCCATCCGGCGAGATCCAAGTCCACATTCTTTTCTTATTTTTTCTATATATGGTATTTAAAATAGTAAGGTTGTTTTCTAGTGTGAAGTTCATAACTTTTTCTCCGTTCCTGCTTCTAGTTTTATTGCAGTATGTGAATGGTCCTAGCATGTTTTCTCCAGGACGCTGGTCTCCAATTTTTCCATTAAAGTCTCCCATTACTATTAAGTTTTTATGAGCGTGATCTCTGATGGCTTTATTTAATTCAAGATAAAATGTATCTATTGTTTCTAGGTCTGATCGTTCTGTAGGTGAGTACACTTGTATGATAGACCACGAGTCTTGGTATCCTGGTAGTTTTAAATTCATCATTGCTATGCGCTCCGAAATGCCTATAAACCCTTCTATACAATCTGTCAGGTGTTTTTTTATAATAAATCCAACCCCGTATTGGCCAGGAGTAGTCCCTATATGGTACAACAAGAAATCACGACACGAAACAATTCTTTCTCCCAATCGTCTCACTTCGCTAAGGCCAACGATGTCCCATTTAATATGTTCTAGCGCGTATGTTAATTCTGTTAAGTTTTCTTCGTCTTTCAGAGTAAGGGTATTTAGTGCGGCAATAAAGATTTTTTCTTTTGTATTTTGGAATGTTGGAGGGTTGCGGTCTTCATCCCCCACGAGGACCAGTCGGATTGGGGGAGATTGTGTTTTTACGTTTTGTTTGTTTTCATAGTTTGTTTGAGTTTCCGGTGTTCCGAATGTTAATTGCTATTGGTTCTTGCGTGTGGAAATATTGGTTAGAGAGTTTGATTTAACTCTCATTGCATCGAAGGCGTTTGTTCTGTTGTTTTTTAGAGAACTCAATGTTTGTTGTTTTTTCGGCTGAGATTTTGACGGTGACTGTGGTGATTTAGAGAGTTCCCTTTTCCTTTTATCAATGTTGGTGTTAGGTTCTTTGATTATCATTTTATCATATTTCAGAAAAGCTATATTACCTTTTTTCCTCTCTTCTAGTAATTGCGGTTGTAGGGCTTTCCTCTTCTCTAGTACTTCTTTCGTGTAATCCTCCGATATATAAATTTCGTTTAGTTTCTTTTTGTTTTTCATAATTTCGTTCTTCCTCCATTCGCTTAGAAAGGAACATAGTACAGGTCTCGGTTTGTTCTCGGCTTTTGGTTTTCCTAAGCGGTTTAATTTGTTTACTTCTTTTTCCTCTAAATTGATGTTTAAGTCTCTTTTGAAGTTCTCCTTAATATTCTGGAATAGCTCAGTTGTTGAGTTTTCGCCTTCGTTTAGACCAAAAATAATAAGGTTATTACTTTTCTTTTCCCTTTTTAAGTGTTCTATCTCCTTTTCTAATTTGCCGATTTTTTCTTTTAGTTTTTCGTTTTCCTCCTTGATAGGCATTAATTTTTCATCCATCCGATCCATAATATTTTTTGTAAGAGATTCTGTTAGTTCGATTGTCTGGTTTTTCATTTCCATTTTCATTTTTTCAAATAAAATTTCAAATTGTCCCTCCATAATGTCAGGTCAAGTCACGTGGAACGGAACGTAATATTAAATAGTAACCTTGGGTTTTCTTGTTCTGGTAACACTATATTAGTACCAAGCGAACCAAAAGTGACAGTTAGAATGACATCAAATTATCAGTGATATCAACATAAACAGTTGAAGTCACCTGCAACAAATTATAATTTCTAAAATGACGGTTATTTAATGTTCTAACCTCGGATGTTGTTGTGAATCTTCAATTTCACTTTTCTGGACAGACGTAGTGAGAATTAGACGAATGTTCTTTCCGGATCTACCACGGTACTTGTAGTGTTGTTTTTAACGGTGTTTTTGTTCAGATGTAGTGTACAACTTTTTAAATCTTTGATTTTCTAAGAGTATAATCACAAACACTGTTGGCACTTTGACAACCGGAACCGGATAGAATAATAAGACTAATAATAAAAATGTTAATCGAATTTGGATTAAATTTGGCACATTTTAATATAGTCTGGAATAGCACCTAGAATATATTTATCTGTCAAAACAAATCACAAAATCAACATTACCGCGAGCAGAACCAGATATTAAGGCTAGTTTTGTATTTACAATATACGGTAGTGAATAAAACCAAAACCTTTTGAATATTGTTTATTATCGTTCATTAAATTTTTCATTAAACGAATTACAAATAATGTCATTTGTTACGACAAACTCAAAAATTAATGTAATTAATACTCAAAAATTATTCGGTACGCTTGCTTAGCGTACATACGACTATTAATAAGAATATCAGGTTTTACATAAATTACTTTTTTAATACAAACTCTCTTACTTAATACAACTAATTAGTTAACTCAATACAAAAAAAAACTCCTAACTGTTGTTCTATTCTAATAACATACATTTGGTTTATTTAATAATCTGTGGAACAAAAAGAAGTTTAAAAAACTGTAACTGTACTACGACCTACTATTACCCCTCCCGTACCATCCCTAACACTCGACCTAGTGCTGGCTGACGAGCGCTCCTCAGGGTCCACACTCCTAGGAGTACTAACTCGCTAATTAAAGCACAGGTACACATGCACACACTGGACAAGACCCAGGTGTTACTAGCAGGTCGCTAACCCTGTGGGACCGTAACCATAAAGATACGACCCCGTTAGTCCACCACCGAACCAACACCCCGAGACTACCATCAGACCCATTTGGGCCCACCCCAGAGACCCACGTGTAGTTGGCGTGGCGTGTAGGTGGCGCTGTAAAGTATTTCAAGGCTTTAAGCCTGTAAAGGGTACCCCGAGATCTCAGGGGTGTACGACTGTACGAAGACTTATCACATTTTTTGTTTAATAATCATTTAAATTATATTAGTTAACTCATACCCATTATTGATACCCCTATTTACTTTTGAATTCTTATCTTCTTGCGTTTTTTTTACAGCAACAGGTTTGCCTCCTATTTACTTGAGTCTGGCTAAAATTATTGATGGCAAAATCCGGACATACTGGCGAGACGACACACACTCTAGAAAGTGCTCATACATACATATACAGATTCTTTGCTCTGTAGTTTAGGCATTCGTTATAACAAAACCTCAACATGTAAAAAAGTCTACCGATAATGTCAACTTTCTCCAATCTCATCACGAAATAATTCCATCGCCTTCAAAAAAGCTCATTAGGTTGATAAGATAGAGCAATATGTAAACTCACGTAACATCGTAGGTAGATAATGGCGGATATTGGAACTCGGAGCCGGCCGAATGATATCGATCCCGAGGTTTTGTGTTGCGCAAGGTCCGTGCAGCTTCTTTGTTAAGGCTAAGTTTTCGCTAAATACATCATGGGCGGACTTTAGTCGAACTTTGGGCGAACTTTAGACTTTTCAATCTGAGAATAATCTTTTTAACATTTTTTTTTATTGAATACGGGCAAATGAGCAGACGCATCACCTGATGGTAAGCGATTATCGCTGCCCATGGACACCGGCAACACCAAAAGCGTCACAAGTGCGTTGCCGACCTTCGGGGGATGGGGAGAGGGAATGGTGGAGGGGTTGGGGTATGGGCCTCTGGTATCCTCACTCACTCGGTAAAACACAGCGCAAGCGCTATTTCACACCGGTTTTCTGTGAGGCCGTGGTATCATTCCGGTCGAGCCGGCCCATTCATGCCGAAGCGTAGCTCTCCCACGGAAAATTCACAATACGCAAGCTCAATATAGCTAAAAGTATGTGAATTTGAAGTTAACTAATTAAATGAGGTTGCAGTCAGTTAAAGCCATAAATGCTCACACTTCCCAATCCCTGTTCATAAAAAAACATTATTCACTATTGCTTTCCTATATTCCTTCATGATGTCTTTATAATTTCTCATCTAATTTCTAATTTGCCTGGTTGCCCATAATAGACCTTTAATATACATAAATGAAACTAAAATATTCAGATGTTTATAACTATAACGTCAAAGGTTTTTTATATATACTTCTGTCTACGGTTTTAGGCAAATGTAAGTGTATGCATGTGTAATGTGTGTCATTTAATACACTAACGTAAGGTGTATATGTTTAAAAGTAAACATGTCAATCTCTAATGAAATTGTAACATTTTGTTATTTCCGAAGCGGCTTACCCTTAACCGTTGTGCCGACTTCAATCAGCGCTGCCTTTCCAAAGTGAATTTCTCTCTCTGACAATGCTGTAGTGAATCTATTAAAATGTTACATTTCAAGTCTTATATCTCCTGAACCCTTCCCCCAATTAGTGCCAAGGAAAGTGTTGTGCTATCAAGACTTATTCTTAGAATGGTAAGTGTTATTTGAATAAATATTTTCTCTTTGTATAAATAACCTTTACGAAAATTTCCTCTGTAAACGTTGTATTTTGCACATGCTTATTATAGACTTTATTGCATCGAGATTTCTAGTTGGCTAATAAAATAGTTGTTGTATTTGCTCCTGCTATGTCTTTGGAATTTTCTGTAATTTAAACAACTCATTTGGTTACTATTTAGGATTTAACCATGGCTCCTTTCAAACTTCTAAACACATTTTCAGATTAAAACCTATAAATTAATTAATAAAAAAATTGTATAAAACTAAAAACGTATTTTTACTTAATATTAATATATTAGAAGGAATTAAGAATTTACTATAAAGCTAATAATTTCGTGCCAGATTGTAACTAAGCAAGTTGTTAAAATGCAAAGAGCAACAGACCGGGCTCTGTGGTGTTTCTTGGGAGAGGCTTATGTCCGGCAGTGGACTGTAACGTGCTGATGATGATGGTGATGATGATGATGATGAAGTAGTTAAAATGTTTTCTATTATTAACAGGGGTTTTAATTTATTTCATAGTAAAGTCGGGCAGAGTATTTAAGCATGTAGTCGAGGTTCTCACATGATAATTTTTGTATAATAGTTGACCCCAAGGACTTTAAAGATATCTTAGTGGCTAGACAATGACGATCCAATAATCTATCTACCTAAATATAACAATAATAATATGTGTACATTTGTATAAACGGGAGATAACGCGATTGTATGGTAACGCCATAGATGATTGATGAGGTCACCAATTAATCATCGGGAGACGAAATTTAGCTTTTCATGTTCTTCAACCCGTTGTTTATTAATATCAATGGGCCACTGACCACTGATATGTAAATTTATTCAATAAGATAAATATTAAAGGTGAATGAGTTTAATTACCTGTCTAGCTTTAAAATTAAAAAAATATTAAATCCTAAACACAGGCTCGGAGCATCTATATATAATATGTATGTATTTACAAAAAGAAAAAGTATAAAATAATTTATATCAGTTGTCTAGTACCATAACACAAACTCTTCTTAGCTTGGGACTAGACGACGTTGTGTTAAAAAGAAGAAACTAACAATTTAAACAGTTTTTTCTACCTCTAAAAGGTTTTTTTTGGATGGATGGGTTTGGACGACTGGAGATCCTTTTAAATACTTTTACCGGACGAACGCTAGTTATGTCGGATTCAACCTATTTAAAGCGCATGTAGTCTTAGGTACCATTAGCTGGGGAATTAAGTGTAACCTAGAAAATAAATCCCCAATTCTAATATTACACCCTATAAGGTGTGTGCTTTACAGTACGTTGAGAATCTTTCCCTATGGTGATAGCGACTAGAACATAAAAAGGTATAATCCAAGTAAATGATTAGTAAACTATATAATACCTCTAGTTTTAGTTTAGTTTATGTTCCAATATATCAATCGTTGTATACTACGAAATTAGTATCAGCAGTATTCGCGAATGCTAGCGCATTTTTTGAAACTGTTATTGTCATGTTTCAGGCAAGGATGGAGCTCCCTGTGCTGGACAAGTTTTGCTTTATCTTCGGCCTTCGATCAGGATGCATCGCTATGGGCATCATCAATGCTGTAAGTTTTAAAACTCCATTTTATACCTTATACGGTGAGATTAAAACTTAATTTACTGTATTTCTGTATTTTTTAAAGAGTTCTGAACACTAATACAAAAAAACTCATATATAATACACACGAACACTGATTCTCTAATTAAGCAGAACCTGCGCAGTCGCAAGCGTATTCACAAGATTAATTATTTCTAAAGCAAAACATACATTTTAAAAATCATTACACCTGTGGCGACTTCCACATATAACACAACAATAACCTACTACAGCGCCATCTACCGAAGATACACTGAACTACGAAGTAACGCACTACACAGAGTAACTACAAATCCTGAATCGCGCAATAAATAGTTCTCGCGCCGATTATCATATATACAACATCCCAACATCAACTATTGGGCCGTAGCCCGCCAGTCATGATCAACTCGCCTGGTCTGAGGATCCTCCCTTTGTGTTAGAGGGACTTGACACATAAAATAAATAATTGTGCTCATCAGACAATGAAATACCCTAGTAACTTAGTAGTAAGTTTCTTGGCCAAATACGCAACTTCAGTATTTAGTAAATACTATACTTTAGCCCGTCAAGCTTTGTTGTCGCATATTATGCTTATTTTGATAAGGAATTTGGAACAACACTAACTCGAAAAACAGTTAAAGATACTCGTAAGTAAAAGTTTAAAAACTTACAAACAGATTATTTAATAACTTTTGATAAAGTTTATAAAGTCTATGTCACCTGGGTTATTTAAAAAAAATATTAACCCCTTATTTATTACAATCGGTGCAGTAGTTTGGACGCTGTGGTGGAACATAGAAACATACAAAGGTTTCCAAAATATTGCCTATCCTTTTGGATTCACCCTAGTCAGATAATAAAGTTTCAAAAGAGAAACATTGTAGGGGAACGGGTGTCAAGTTCCACCCAACACAAAGGGAGGATCCTCCGACCAGGCGAGGTGATCATGCCTGGCAGGCTACTGCCCAACAGTTGATGTTGGGATGTTGTATATATGCTAATCGGCGCGAGAACTATTTATTGCGCGATTTAGGATTTGTAGTTACTCCGTGTAGTGCGTTACTTCGTAGTTCAGTGTATCTTCGGTAGATGGCGCTGCAATAGGTTATTGTTGTGTTATATGTGGAAGTCGTCACAAGATATTAAAACGCTACGCTTTAATCGTTTGACGTCATCGTGTTTTGTGTTTCAAATTTTTATCGCTACTGGTTAAATGTGAGGTGTCTACATTAATGATTATCCAATTTTCATATTGTCAATCAATTGATCTGATTTAGGATAGAAAATACGTGATCGATACATATCTTTGATTACAGTAATGCTCAGTAGCGTGATAACCCGTACTAATGTTTGAAGGGTGTATGTAGAAGAAAGCTGGAAAGATAATTTTTAGGCTGATCGTGTTAATATCAGGCACTACATCTTCGAAAACATAATATATCAAAATAAAACATAATGTATCATTCTTTTAATAGTCAAAGTCTATTATCAACAAGTGAAAGTTTGAAAACTATAACACAACTACGTTAAAACTTCTAAAAAACAAAATATGTACGGCTTATGCCACTCCAGCTATTATTATGAACCTATTGACACTTCATTCAATAGTGCATACATCTAGTAGTATAGGCATTACGATGGAATATATAAATGTAGATAGTCTGTCGAATGCTATTGTCATGCCATTTTCCTTCCTTTGGCTTCGCCGTGGTCGGGTAGCCAATAGCCAATATGGAACATCAATGAGAAATGTTGCAAAATCGGATAATTTGTGACGCATAATCTGAGATTATATGCTGTATATGAAGCACGCTAGTTTTATTCATATCCATAACAGACATCTACTTTTTAAGGGACGCAGACGAAATTGCACAGGTCAGCTAGCTTATCGGTATATGTAACAAAACTTTTATACTGCTATTTTCATAGCAGCGCGCTCCATAAAAAGCAATCAACTAAAACAGGTTAATGTAACGCTTTATTCACAAATGTTAGGGCACTCTGAATGTTAATTCTCATTTTCATGTTCACAATTTTTTTTCACTTTTATTTTTCTCTTCACTTACTTACTTTTCTTTTGTCTTCATTTTAAAAATAATGTTAAAAACATTTGGAATACCATAACTACAAAATTCATGTGGTGACGGATTAAGAATCCGATGTGGCAAAATTCTTGTTCATACCGCAGGCGTGGTAAGAACCGAGTCAGGTGAACTACTGTATGGGAACGGGTGTCATGTCCCATCAACACAAAGGGAGGTTCCCCCAAACAGGCGAGGTGATCATGCCTGGCGGGCCACTGCCCAACGGTTGATGTTAGGATGTTGTATATATGCTAATCAGTGCGAGAAATTCTATTGCGCGATTTAGGATTAGTAGTGTTATGCAGTACGTCACTCTGTAGTTCAGGGTGTCTTCGGTAGGTGGCGCTGTCATATGTTTTGTTTGCTGCTGTATGTGGAAGTCGCCACACTACCTAAAACAGTAGGCTCTTTAAAGAGTAGGTCCATCTGTCCACAGAGTCCATGACGTATGGTAATATACATAGTTGGTAGTGCGCATTGGCAATATAATTTTGAATATCACATTATATTTTCATAGATACATAAATTGAAGTAAATTAACTTAAACATTTGATCTTCCAGATCCTCTCTTTTATCCTGGCGGTGATCCTGATTACTTTCGCAGTAGACATTAAGGACTTGTCAGAAGCACAAAGGAGCCGGGACGATGTGGATGCCAGCATGTCTTCTGTGGTATACACGATCGTAGTTTTGCTTGTGGTACTACTCTTTGCCAAGTTCTTATCTGATTTGGTCTTCGTGTATGCCGTTTTTAAGGTAATTACTTTGAATAGTTTTGTCGAACTTTGGCCTCTTATTTTAAGTCTTTTAACAGTATACATTGCTCAGAGCAATAAGACTCACATGCGTAATCACATAATAGTTAAAGTATCGTCGTCGATCGAGTCGTCGTGTTTCTTTTGAACACGACGTCCTCGACATACGTTTTGCCACTTCGTTTAATCACGCAGGTTAGTCAACTTAAATTACAAATGGCGTCCTTATTGGAAAACCAATAATTAAACATTCCGTCCGTTATGCTGAATAAATATTTAGTCTGCTTGAATTTATTTTTAATTACTTCAGGGATAAATTCTAGAATCCCAAAGTAACCTTACACATTTAAATAGCCCACGGTTTCATTTAATATCGTATTGTCGTATCCACCTTCCAAATTGTCAATTTATCCTCGTGTAATTTGTATTTTAGATGACTATTACAAATAATCATTGATAATTTGTATTACAGGAAAAAGCCGGTATTATAAAAAAGTACTGTATTTCCTGGATCATATTCTTGGTGCTGTTCATAATCGGCTTCTTGAAAGCGCTGTTCCATATGGAAGCTGGACATGTTATCTCACAGATTTTGTTCTTGGGTAAGTGTGGTACTTTACATTATTTATAATATTTATATCAGGTAAACAGTACATGTAACGTACGGTACGTTAATATATCAAAAACCTACTTTCTGTATCACCTTCCTTTATTCTGGTTACCTTAAAATTTATTTAATAAATCTACTGACTCTTGTCAAGTGCCATAGCTAGATTTACTTTCTTTATATTTGGGTTTTTCCTTCTTTCTACCATTCCCTTTTAATTTAGTATCAAAAAAATATCCTGACCACGCGAAGAGACACTCGCTTTTAAATTTCACACCTCAAGTTACTCACTTACATTAGTGATCGTAGTCCTATCTTTAGAAGTCCCTGCCACCCTCCCCCTTTGGCAATTATTTCTATGAGCAATGTCCACTTACATTTAAGTTCGACAATTGACTGGGAAATATTAGTGACATTGATTTAAATGCAGATCTTTATATTCCCGACACAATCACGCAGATATATTCGGGACAACTATTATTTCATGGTCAAGTTCTTGATAAAGAATACTAGTTATAATAAATAATAATAATAAATATTCCGGACATCTAACACACAACGCCATCTAGTCCCAAGCTAAGCAGAGCTTGTGTTATGGGTACTAGACAACTGATATAAATACATATATACCTTTCTTTTTTGTAAATACATACATATTATACATAGAAAACACCCAAACTCCGAAACAAATATTTGCAGATCATACAAACATTTGGTCCGACCCGGGAATCGAACCCGAGACCTCAAGCTTAGCAGTGGCATACGCTACCACTATGCTACCGAGGCAGTCTTATTATACCGAGTTATTATTATTATATTTCCATATCCTCCAGTTTTTTTTCTCATTAAATTCCCGAGTGTCATAACTCGGTGCGTTCGATGGCCACTGCTGTTGTTTCTGGTGTACTGGAGTTATAGTAGTGCGTGTAGGACGGGATTAGTCCAGTCCCATATAAACGATACTAGTTATTCGTCCTAATACATTTATTTTCATTTCATTTCAGCTGAAAACTTTTATTTCATCATCGTAATTAGAAGTTACTTGATATCAATCAACGAAGACGGCGTTCTGTAAATAGTTCCTTACGTAAAGTCTGTGAGCAACTGTTTACTTTAAGAATGATGAAATAGAATTAGTGTTGTGACCAAAATAATCAAGAGAAGTTCTAATATTTTATCAGTAGATATTATTTTCCTATAAACTGTGCTGTGGACAACATTTGTTACGAAATTCTTAGATCTTTTATGCCTCGATCGAGTGTTTATAATCAACTCAAACAAAAGCCATTTTCTTATACTTGTGTGCGTGCAATCTTAAGCTAGAGTGAGTCGAAATCGATCGTTTTATGATAGTAACAACACAGTTGACACACACAGCGATAGCGAAAAGTTAGCAAATAACAGTTTGACACTATCATACTCGTATTATAAAAACGCTTTCATAGCTTGGACAGTCTATCTAAACATATCCATGCTCTAAGATCTCTCCCAGAAGTATTTATACTGGCATTTATTCAATATAACATATATTTTTAATGTGTCATTATTAAAGACGATCCTGGACTTAACAATCAAAACAATGATTTAAAACATATATATATGTATACTTAGTATCTAGTTGTATTATCAGTAGGGCTCTGTATAGTGTCCTAGACGAAATAACCTCAAACTGCCAATATAATAGCAGTATTTAGCAGTATATCATTGTTAGATTGTAGCAATTTTCCTCCAAGAATAATATGAAATGTACTCATAGATAGTTGACATATATATATATACCACTAGATAGAATCGTACATATCAGGATAACATGTTACTCAATTCATGGATTTTTTAATTATCAAGAAAGAAAAAAAAATATAATTACTGATGGTTCTGTCATGTCGAAATGTGATTGTGAAAACGAAATAATATACGATGTGATTGTAAGCAAACGGATTGTAGATAAGTGGGTTTGAATTTAATGAAACATATTAAGGACCAAAGATTGGGCAGAGATTTTCAAAGCAAGCAACAAAACTACCTTTATTTTGTCTTATACTCGTATCTGTATGTATTTACTGTTATCTTAGGTTACAGGTAAAGTGGATTATTAATTGTTTACCTATCTTATTAAATTACTGTGTATTTACATTTTACAGGTCTATAGTTTAATTGAAACGAAAGTATTGCCTTGTTTTATGTAAATTAATCTATTTAGACGTGAGGAAAATAACGCAAAAAAGGTACAGAAGGAAAATTCTCGTAACAAATATTGATTTAAAATTCACATCTTATAGTCCGGTCAATTTAGACATTTGAAGGTACATAAATTCCCAACAAGCTGAAAATGAGTAAAATTGTTCAAAACATAATTATAAACAATACCTGAAAGTTCCCCATCATTCCCGTGTGAGGAAAAAAAAATTCAAGGTCAAAGGTCAAAAAAATTAGTTTTTCGCGATTTTCAGCAAAACGGTAAGTTTTATCATAAAAGTACCTTGGACAAAATTGTAGATCATAAAAATGTATTGCTGCTTGTTTTATATTTGAATTTGAATATTTTTTTTCCTCACACGGGAATGATGGGGAACTTTCAGGTATTGTTTATCATTGTGTTTTGAACAATTTTACTAATTTTCAGCTTGTTGGGAATTTATGTACCTTCACTATCATTTTTTGGTCTAAATTGACCGGACTATTATTCACCTACTCTCGATTTTATATTATCACAAAAGGTGCTTGTAGTAAAGTACTATTAAAAATTCATTCGGCTTTCGGTCGAAATGCGATGAAATCACGTTACATACAAAGTTTAATACTATACTAAGATAATATCTTTTCTTACCATTATAAGATCAGACTGATATTTTAACTTTTTTTCACGAGAATATAATTCACAATACCTGTGAATTGTTAGGGTTGCAGGACAGGTCACAGTCGTTGATCAGAGGGGCTGAAATCACAGTTATTCAATCTAGACGAAATGTGATATCTGTTACGTGATCTCATCTGTTCCCTGACATAATAATCATAAGTTGCAACCTAACAATTATAAGCTGATAATAGGTGGTTGATTTTGTTAATCTATTCCCAAATTGTGAAAGAGAGAATTCTTTTTTCCATATGTATTTCAAAATATGCCAGTCACTGCAACAAATGTTATTCATTTTATTAAAAGTACGCACAGCTGGTATCTGTTTAATGTAATTTTGATACCATAACAGCAAAATGTTATACAGAATGATTCAAAAGTATCTACGAAATCGATATTATTCAGTTTTAACCAAACTTGTTTTTTGGCAAAATGCATTGTAAAAGGTATTTAATTCCTCTAAAGTACCTGATGTACTATTAGAAAAGCCTTATTTTAAATTGAATTTGGGTATTGTTACTACATTATAAAGTTACCTATATACCTCATATGCTTAGGTTTTTAGCTTACTACGAGTATCTTCGTTTCATATAAAAGTTCAACGTTATCTATTAACTCTTTTTGCGTCTGTGTATTTATGCGTTGAGAAGATTTATATATATTTTGAATGTAAATGGGATATGCAAAATTTAACCAAAGCTTTTGTGAGTATTAATTAGCAACAAAGAACCTAGTGTGAGTTTCTTTTACTTAACTTACTTATCACTTACTTCTTTAACTTAATTATCACGACGGCCGCGTTTGGCGTTGGCGATTGGTGAAAAAATATGTGGAAGCCAATCGCAACGCCAAATACGGACTCAGACTAGGTTCTCTGATCTAGTCATTTAGAAGGTTAATATGTATGCAAAAGAAACGAAGATATACAATTTTTTAACATATAATATTCAATGTTATTTATATAATTTCGTAAAGAAGTTTGTCTTCCATTGGGTAGATGTAAGAAAACATATTTATGTTGAAGTTTAATAGAATGTTAATGATCTTGATTATATACAATTTATAAGTATTGTTATCTGTTGTATAAATGCTAAAGTCTGCGCTCTGTATTATAAATTAGTGCATTCTGAGTTCGGTACTGCATCAGACGTGTTACTAAGCATGGCTTTTACTGGATTATTTCTGCTTATCATATATTATTCTTAAAATGTTAGGATTACAATTTTATGGTCTCAATTTGGATATGTGGCTACCTCCGATTCTTTCGGAGTCACTGCTATCGAGCAACGGGTGGTATGTTAGTACACTAACGGAGGTTCCTCTAACGTCTTTCTTCTGAAATGGTTCTGACGATACTAAAAGGCGCGAGAACTTACACTACTCGACACAGTTTTCGAGGAAAAGTATAAGATCGAGATATATATATATATATCGACCCAGGTACCTGGGTCGAATACATATTTTTTTATTCTAACGTTTAAGGGAACAGAGTTTTTAGGGCACATTTCTGTAGTTCGTTTCGTTAATTATTCAATATGGAATAAAATTTAAGACACTAACAATTTCCGATGTAACTAAAACGTTTAATTCATTGTGATTGTAACGATAAATAGTTGTCATAACCGTTATCGTTTTAGTACCACAGATTGATTGACGAAAATGATGTGATTCAATAAGTTATCGCCTGAGTAAAAACAGTCTAGAACGTATAATTAATTTTGTTGATTTCTATATACACCCGGCACACTCAGTACTTCGAATCGTTAAGAGTGGTTTTCTTGCTGTAAAATTTAACGTGTATCCTCTTCAACGTCAAGATAGCAAATGACCTGATTGGGATTTATACTGGTGGCTGTATAACCCAGGAAGGTGGTACAAATTGAGTTCCAGTAATGCGTATTTAGAGGGACTTTGCTTTGACGTAAAATAACGGAAGTCTTAAACCGTTTACAAAGATGTTATTCCGTTTAAAGTCATCAATAGTACTGTGAATTGATTTCAATACTGTTTGGATTAAATGAAATAATGTCACCATAAAGTAAGTCGTAGACAATTATAATCGTATTCATAGGCGTAGCTAGGGAGGGTTTGACGTTCAACCCCCCTCCCCCCAAAAAAACGTTTCTACGTTATTGATATTTTTTTCACGTCTCATTATTTTTTCATAATATTATTACGGCGTATTATTATTTTGAGACATAGTCATTTTATTATCTTGAACCCCCCTCTTCCAAAACCTAAACCTAACTACGCCCGTGATTGTATTGTTACAAACATGTTATCAATTCTTTATACGCCTAGACTGTTTGACGTTACGACACAGTGGATATGTGCCCTAATTAAACCTGTGTTGCACAGGTTATTCATATTCCTACTAAAAGCATTACAAAACTTCATCTTTTTTTATTGAATAGTGGGCAAACGAGCAGACATATCGCCTACAACACCAGAGGCGTCACAAGTGTATTGCCTAGCTTTGCGGGATGTGGAGGAGGATGGGGGGGAGTGGTTGGGGTATGGACCTCCTGTATCCTTACTCACATGGAGAAACACAGCGCAAGCGCTGTTTCACACCGGTTTCTGTACGGCCGTGGTGCTACTCCGGCCGAGCCGGCTCATGCATGCCGAAACGTGGTTCTCCCACGGTAAATCTTTTTAAAATCTGTTCGTATAATATCTATAATGGTTTTAACATCTATTGTAATAAATCTAATTAATTTATATAACACATATTAATATCTACTAAAATATCTTTTTACATATTTACCATTTCTAATGATATTCTATCTACAAATTTTGATGTTTTATGTATTTTCTCGATATTTCCAAAATGTATTTATATAAAATGACATATCTATTTATATATATCATTATTACACACATAAAATGTAACGGATATTTAAGGGTTATAACAAAAGAGCTTAAAATATTGCATTGCATTATCATTTTCATGGCATATCTGAATTTTTATTTTATTCTAATAAAAATGATCCCGGAAAAGAAAACCAAGATATGATAACGACCTTTCAGCAAACAAAATAGGGGCGAATTTGCTTTGGTCTTAGTGGATCGTCCATATTATGAATGCTACTGGTACTTAATGTAATAGTTTGTATATTCCAAAAAGCTTCAGAATCCTTAATAAGCAATTTGTGCATATATAAGCACAAGGTACATTTCTGATAGCACACTGGGACTAATTCATCGTGAAATTAACTTTAAAAAAAAGATTTAGTTTCGGGACGTTTCCTTTTATTACATATTCATAATAAATAGTTATATCTACTTATAATCCTACATTTGTATATGCATATATATTACTGTACTGTCTTATCTTTCTTATGTTTTTTAGTAATATAAGACTTCCTGAATATAACTTTTTAGTCAATGAAGGTCTTGAAGTTAAAACTATCTATTTTTTATCTATTTTTATTACTATTACATTAAAATGATGTATACAGATTTCGTTGTGAATATGTGAATGTTAAATTACTTGTTCTGTTACAATAGTATTTAAAAAGGGGAGCGCAATCATTACTCATTGTAGATAATTATTTTTAAAACTTTATTGACGATATTTATATATAATTTCGGTCTATTTTTAGAACCAATGTAACGTCTATAACGTAAAATACCGTACGATAAAATGAATTATGCGTGAGGTTGCTGAAAACATGTAATCCAATGATGATTGTGAATAAGTTAAATATGGCGAATAATAACGATCCATAAATAGTTACTAAAATATTTATTATACATAGGTTACTAGAACTATTTATTACTAATAACGTTGAAATAACTAGTACCCATGTATCCATTAAAAAGGGGATCATAGAAAACAGATAGGTTGTAATAAAAATCTTTGCACTTTGCAATTTTTTTAAATATATTTATTGAAATCAATGTGTATCCTACTCATTAGCATTAAAATGTGGTTTTGTAAATGTATTCCTATGAAGTTTATGTCAGTTAAATACCAAATCTGTAAGGATTAAAAAACTATTATTATTTAACTTTTGTTTTGAAAATTGTGGGTAGGTAAAATTTTTAAATCAGATTTATCCATCTATATATGGTCGCTTAGTTCTTGTAAAACATTAGATAAATCTGTGTGTAGGTATCAAATAAACTAAATAACGACAATAATACGTCCTTCGCTTTAATTAGCTAATAGAGTTATTGTATCCGTGTCCTATCCACTATTGGGGGAGCAATTGGATCTGATCTTTATAGGGCGGTATAAGAAGAATGATTTAGATTGGTTCGGAAAATAATAATAACGGATAACCGTTATAATAACCGATAAGGTTACGTTACGTTTAAGATTAAGTTTTCCCGGGAAAAGGCATGTCCATGTTATTATGTCATTATAATGATACTACAATCATTCTACTAATACCGACTATTGCTGTCCTTAAATTTTACTATAATTTGCTAAGTTCTATTTGATTTCATCGAATTTATTTATAATAGCTGTCTCTGTGGCGCAGTGGTAGCGTACGCGACTGCTGTGCTTGGGGTCGCGGGTTAGATTCCCGAGTCGAACTAAATGTTTGTATGATCTGCAAATACTTGTTTCGGAGTTTGGGTGTTTTCTATGTATGTATTTACAAAAAAAAGTACATATGTATTTATATCAATTGTCTAGTAGTAAGTTTATAATTTGGATTGCGTGCATAATAAAAAGAAGTTGAGGTCCAATTATTTATATTATTATGCTTTACTAATGACAGATCTATTTGCTTCCCTTAAACCTCCAAAAAATATAAGAATTCCCTTATTTTTCAAATGAAAACCGTACGATAAAATATATATACACCAATATTACGCTCTTGTAAATACAAGAGCGTAATATTGGTGTATAAAATGAGCAGTTAAGGGTTTTCTTATATTTGTGTTAAAAATCTTTACGAATATTTACCTACATATTATAATATTGTACTTCCCCTTTACAGTGTACTCAGATTATTTGTTAGAACATTTTATAATAAATGTATATGTAATATAGTACGGACCTGTCCATATTAGTCCAACGGTTTCACCTCTGATATATATTGTATAGTTTTCCTCAAAACTCACGAAGTATTCTTTTGTCAACTAACTAATTTTATTATAATGATAACATTTTTTGTTGATGGGGATTTGGGTGAGCCAAGGTTGTGGTGATTCCACTAAGAACCTCGACGACAGGCCTTGGAAGCCCTACTCAGGGGATACCTGGACCATGTTATTTCAGGTCCTACCCGAATAGACGCTACGCCTTCATAACCTAATTTTAAATATAATTAAATATTTTATTTATACATTAATTCAAATATATATAAATTAATTTTCCTTGACTAAAATTATACCTTAGTATAAAATTTGTTAATTCGCGAAATGACTTAGCTTTACAATTAAAATTGTGAGTTTAATTGAAAATATTAAAAATACAAGAATTTTGTTATTATAAACTTATATTATTATTATATTATAAAAAACATTTATTAATATTTAGGTTAGCTGAAAACTTTATATTAATTGTATTTTATTTTAGGTCATCCAATTAAGATTTACACCTGCTTTCATCAGTTTTAGTTAGTTGACTAGATTGAACTAAAATTGTCTAATCTGAACGGGTCTTACATTAATGTTTGCACAACTATCGATCAATTATAAACGCTTTAAGTGTTGTGACAATTATTTACAATGTGAATTGAATTTAATTTTTATATAGAAAATTTTGATGTTTGTGAATGTTGTACAACGCTTTGTTAAATGCATTTGGTAATTGAAAATAAAGGTTACTGCAGAATGGGATTTTATTTTTAGACACAAATTAGCGCGTTTACGGACAAAAAACTGCCGTGAAGCGTATGTCCTGGTTTTTAAGACACTCCCCTATCTGCCTCAGCCAATATTCGAATACTTGGTGTAAAGCCAAATTGCCATCGAAGAAACTTGGTGTGCTCAAGACATCGAGACAGTATTTCACTCCGGCCCACCGCCTTCTGCTTTATAAGGCGCAGATTTAGCCTCATCTTTGGGCTGGGACACCCCAAAAACAGTTCCTCCCCCTGGACTGCACTCAAGGGAGAGCGATTCGAATTATCGATTGTCAAGAACTTCCATAAAAAAAAGAAAATTACACATTTTAAATACATGTATATTTATTACTTGCTTACAAGTCTATATGAAATAGTATTGATATCTAATGAGGTAGGCCAGATATGAAAAAAATAAAATAAAAACAGTATTTATTCACACAGATATTTGATTGCACAGTTTTCCTAGTGGTTTAAGCGGTTGCCACGCCGCTTCTTACTGCGCCAACTACTGTGGATTCAAATCCCACTGTGATCCACAAATTGTTGTTCTAACTCTAGGTGTTCTTTGAGTCCGTTTTATATATGTTTATAATATTCCCCGCGATAGGATGTATATTCCAAATGTGAGTCATTAACAAAAAAAAATTGATGAGAAGCTGTGCTAATGAGCAAGATTTGTGCGTTCGGACACATCACAAAGTGTCTAGTCGTTATTTTATTGATATTAAATCATCATTTTTTAAAGTTATTCAGCGGAAGTTTTATGTCAGTTTTTTATATTTTTTCGTTTGTCACACAATATTTTTCTAGTCTTCTAAATAGATTATAACTATTTTGCATCTAATACAGTTGAAAAGGCCGTTGTACAACATACTTTATGTTAAATTACAGGCACTATTTAAGCTCTGTAAAATTACTTAGAAAAGGATTTTGATCTTCATTAACTGACATTATTGGAGTCATCATTTTATTGTCTCTTTATTTTTGAATTATTATTTCTACCATAAATATACCGTAGACGTGTATGCGACCAAAAGTACTAAAATTCACGTTGTTTTTGAAAATGTTATGGTTATATGAGTCCCGTGACATATAAAATGCAAAATATATGTAAATATCTTAAAGAATATTTAAGAGTATTCTTAACTTTACTTAAACCAACTACATAAACAACGAGTCTCGAATGTCGTTCCTACATTTAAAAAAATCTATAGGTTTTCAAAGCTCGGAAATTTATTTATTTTGGTTGGGGTTCTTTATTTAAAATTTATGAAGCAATGTATTTAAAAAATTAAAATTTATTCATATAGTGAAAACATTTTTTTGATTTTTTCTAGTATATTCTTCGTTTTCTGCCTTTTTCATTTTCATTCATCTCTTTATACACCTTGCATCTCCCCTTAATGAAAGAAAATTAAATTTCGATTATTGTTCTTCGTAATAAGTTTCATGAAGAGCAGCACCATGATTGACTCATGCACACGTTCATAATCAGCTATGGACCTGATCTGTTCACGAAAAGCTACGAGTATATTACACATATTTTAGCTTTCCCTGTTACTCTTTTGAACCTTTAAAAACAGCTCAGTTTCGTATGGTCTTTCTGAGTTTGATTCTTTATTTATACAGAACATTCTTCTGGAAAGCTCACGTCTTTATACTGCGCTAATATTGTCAAAGGACGGCCGAGGCAGGTTATGACTGTGGGTGTTGGTAGGTACACAGGACACCACGAGGGTCTCGCTCTCTCCGTAAACCATCTTCATCATTCTGTAGAGGCTGTTGATCAGTGTCAGGTAGTAAAAAGAGTACACTGTAAACAGAAATAAATAATTTTATTACAACCATCATTTGCTTTGCTCGAGATCGACTACAATCATTGATATATAAGTATGGATAAGCGTATAATTTCGGGCATATAGTTTAAATTTAAAAAGAGGTTGGAAAAGTGAAATAGAATTCAGTAAGAAGATCTTGCAAAAGGACTGGTAGAATCCTCCGAATGACATTCATATATTGTTATCTTTGTTAAATTCGAAAAAATAAGTTTACATTATTACACGATAAACAATATATTATAATATATAAAAGTAAACAACTCTGTAAGTCTATTGCGTTTTAACGGCTTAACCACTGCACCAATTTCAATAATATTTTATTACTAGCTGACCCACGCAACCTCGTTTGCGTCTTATATTGCCCGTAGCGTGAAAACTTTCCCCCGTTTTTGAAACATTTTTCATTAGTGCTCCGCTCCTATTAGTAGTAGCGTGATGATATATAACCTATAGCCTTCCTCGATAAATGGACTATCTAAAACCGAAAGAATTTATCAAATCGTACTAGCGGTACCTGTGATTAGCGCGTTCAAACAAACAAACAAACTCTTCAGCTTTATAGATTACATTTTTTTTTATTTTAGACATTAGTTCTTCACCGCGATAACCGACAAAATTAAATTTGATAAATCTATAATATAGACAGAGGAGTATGAAATTTGGCACAGCCAGAGTCTATATGATGGATGAGTGCAAAAAGCTAAAAGAAAAAAAAGTATTGAATTCGGATTTCGACCGCTGGGAGACTACTATTATTCTTAAAAATATATTGGAATACTTACAAGCGCCAACAAGCAAAGCGATTACAATTATAACCACATTTTCTGGCCGTTCGAGGAAGGTTCCCAGTCTAAATATACACGTAACGACAGCCACTAAAAACAGGCAGAGGATGAACACCGAGTTGAACACTATCGATGTCTGTAGGCACGACATATTCTTCTAGAATAAAACAAAAAGAAAACATTTAAATTAACAGTTCAGGACAGCCGACCTTGTCTGCACTCAGCGGTAAGTCCCGTCACAGTGATGCGTTTGTGGTTCAAAGAATTGTTGTTATATTTTATACTAGCGAATCTTGAGAAAAACTGAATTAGGTTCGCTATGCTAAAGGAAATAAACACTTTTTAGTGTTTCTGTACACGAAAAATGGTTTATTCCGTAGGCTTCGGCATGAATAGGCCGGCTCGACCGGAGTAATATCACGGCTTCACAGAAAACCGGTTTGAAATAGCGCTTGCGCTGTATTTCACACGAGTGAGTGAGGATACCGGAGGCCCATACCCCAAACCACTCCCTCGATTCCCCGCCCCATCCCAAAAAGGTCGGTAATGCACTTGTGATGTCCATGGTCGGAGATAATCCCTTACCATCAGGCGATACGTCTGCCCGTCTGCCAGAGGAGGGCATTCCATAGAAAAAAAATCAAATTAACCTCTACCTCTACTCGGCCAGCTTGGGGACTTATGGCCTTAAACCTTTCCTGAGAGGAGGCCCGAGCCCAGTAGTGGGACATTGTGGGTTGTTAATGATGATTAAAATCGCTAGTCTTTAAAATATAGCTTGACGTATGGGTCAGTTATTACTAGTGGCATTTTGGAACTATACAAAGGTATACATATCACAGGTCGACAAATTTTAATTTAATATCACACAATTAATTCAAATATTTAAAAATAACAACTGTTTGTTTTGACTTTAATTCTCGGCTGTTCTCATGACTATTACATACTAATACTATTTTAAGATGTTTTTTTTTTTATTGTATAGGGGCAAACGAGCAGGCGTATCGCCTGATGGTAAGCGATTACCGCCGCCAATAGATACCCGCAACACCAGAGGCGTCACAAGTGCGTTGCCGGCCTTTAGGGGATGGGAGGGGAGGGGATGGTGTATAGGTCTCCGGTATCCTCACTCATTCGGTGAAACACAGCGCAAGCGCTACTTCACACCGGTTTTCTGTGAGGCCGTGGTATCACTACGGTCGAGCCGACCCATTCATGCCATAGCGTGACTGTCCAACATTTTTCTGTTTCTCTCTCTTTGTTTCGACTACTTACACGTATTATGCTAACAGTAGTGACAATGTTGCTAACGGCACACAGTGAAGAGAAGATCACCATGTTCATAGACATGAGATTGTCCTCCGGATCCCGTTCTTTATGTCGAGGTAAGTTCCATATTCCAACTGTCAAATTTGCGAAACACGCCAACTGCAAACAGATAATATCTTATTTAAATTTTGATGTCATCTTATGTAAATAGTTTGATATGACAAGTATATTCTTAAAATAAGTTTTTGGCAAACAGTTCCATTGCCTGTGACGCAGTGGTAGTGTATGCGACTGCTGTGCTTGATCTCGGGTTCGATTCCCGGGTCGGACCATATATTTGTAATGATCTGCAAATATTTGTTTCGGAGTTTGAGTGTTTTTTATGTATAATATGTATGTATATAATGATATTATGGTCTTTGAATAGAAAATAAAGACAAAACTGCGTTTCTCTGTAAAGACAAAAGTGGTTTTATTTCGATACATGAATTTTAACATTTAAATCATTATATTACATTATCAATTAACAAACATTAGCTCACCTGTAAAGACAAAAGAAACAACATTTAATTAATGCCTTTAATTCAGGTCTCTTTATATTTTAACAAATAAGGAAAAATTCTCCTCTCTGTCTGTCTGTCAGTTGTGGCATCTTTGTCGATAGCCAATATTCTTGTCGACCAATAAGCGGTGACGCGGCAAATTCAAATTGGTGAAAAGCACACGAGTGAGGTGATTTTCTTTACATGTATTTATATCAGTTGTCTAGTACCCATAACACAAGCTCTGCTTAGCTTGGGACTAGATGGCGTTATATATTCGACGTCCGAAATATTAATTAGAAAATAAAAAGTTTGTGAGCTTTGTAGTATTTGCATGTCATGTGTAAGATATGACTTCATATGTACTGTTACTGTTAATGGTCAGTCAAATTTATGTCTTCAAAATTTTTAAAAGTTTTATATCCAACTCAGTTTAAAACATTCATAAGGAATCTTACTTTAGAGCCACATTTTTATTCATCCAAGCATAGCATCCAAGCGAGGGCTTTCGTGAAAAGGGACCAAAGTGTGTAATAGAAAGCCTGGGATGTTTTTTTTTTTTATTGAATAGTGGGCAAACGAGCAGGCGTATCGCCTGATGGTAAGCGATTACCGCCGCCCATAGACACCCGCAACACAAGTGCGTTGCCGGCCTTTAGGGGAAGAGGAGGGGGATAAGGTAGGGGTTAGGGTGTGGGCCTCCGATATCCTCACTCACTCGGTGAAACACAGCGCAAGCGCTATTTCAGACCGGTTTTCTGTGAGACCGTGGTATTACTCTAGTCGAGCCGGCCCATTCATGCCGAAGCATGGCTCTCCCACGGTAATGTGCATCTTATTTGACCAATGAGCGCGTTTTACTAAAGTTGGCCTTCAGATAGTAGGAGCGTTGTTACATTTACTAATACTGGTCGCCCTGTGGTCGAAATACGCTCATGTTTTTTTTTAGATTCTGCCCTACTTCTCCATAAACTTTAACTGTGCTAAATTTAATACTTAGCGTAATTTATTAAAAAAGGGTACAAATTAAGGCTTCTCGTATTAATATTAGTTTACTAGCTGACCCACACAACCTCGTTTACGTCTTCTATTGCCCGTAGCGTAATAACTTTACCCCGTTTTTGTAACATTTTTCACTGATGCTCGAAAAACAAAATTTTTATTTTTTATATTTATTCACCTTTTAAACTTTTCTTGGACTAATACAAATATTTTAAAACCAAAATCAGCTAAATCGGCGGAGCCGTTCTCGAGTTTTGGCGAGACTAACGAACAGCAATTCATTTTTATAATATATACTAGCTGACCGACGCAACCTCGTTTGCGTCTTTTATTGCCCGTAGCGAAAAATTTTCCCCCGTATAGGGTTGATTTTTTACACCTTGTGTCCGAAAAACCCCAATATCTTACGGAACCCTATTTTTTTCCAAAATAAAATATAGCAGCGCCATCTTTTGATTACTTACTCAACCCAGTCGAAAGGTATCGACATCTGTTAGAATCATTTGGAGTTAACAGATAATTGTGACTGTCAAATAATAACAGACAAATAATTAGCAATAAATTAAAATTGCGGCTATAATTTGAGATTTAAACTATCCTATCTCTCAAGTTGGATCGAACTGCACATGGTGTGCGAATTTTATTATAATCGGTTAAGTGGTTTAGGAGTCCATTGAGGACAAACATTGTGACACGAGATTTATATATATTAAGATACAGATGTATAGTTGTTAAAAAGTACTTTGAAGGTGCTAATTCGGGTTCAGAGCACAGTTGTGAAATGAATATTATTATTTTTTTTCGGATTTCTGACCTAACTCCATTTATATTCAACACTAGCTCAGACCCGTGGTATGACATCAACCGCGGGCTACGCCACGGGGCGAAGCTTGTCAAAAAACCTAAGTAACCTAAGTTACCCTTTATATCATCAGCCACCTATCAGGGAAAGTTCCATCAAAATCACACAAACACACATACAGATAGACAGACAAAAAACAGTCACAATTTTGTTTATTTGTGAAAATAGCAGAGATTGTACAATGATTGTAGATTTACTGATACAATACTCAGAAAAGGCGTAGAACAAACATTTGTTATTTACATGAATGTTATTGGTGTTAGAAATAAAATCAAATCTATATTTAAATATGAATATATCAATAGTTAAGATGATACTTACTGTTGAAACCACACTCAGTATCAGGCAGCCCGGCTTGAGAGGCAGACAGTAGCAGCATCTTCTCAACAACGGCAGTGGCATTATGGTCCTGTAATGAAATTGATCTAGAATAAATAAAAATGAAAACCTATACAGATATATTTCGCTTTTGCGTTCTGATAATACTTTAAATTATAATCTTTAAAATTCTTGGTATTTGTTCCTCTATTATACCGTAAACCTTCCTCTTGAATCATTCTCTCTATTGGATAAAGTAAACCCGTTGTGTGATTTAAAAAATCTAAGCGTAGAGGAATCCATTTTTGTGTGTGCTGAAATCCCTTCGATATTATGTCGCATATAGTTATTAACTTTGCGCAGAGGTAGAGGTTTATCCGAAATGCGATTATCGCTAGTTGAAAAGCGTCAAGGAAGCCTAAAATCGAGAGAGGCCTATGTCCATCAGATGACTGCAATAGGATGCAAATGATGATGAGTGTGGCGAACTCCACATACCACATAACATACTACAGCGCCATCTACCGAAGTTACACTGAACTACGGAGTAACCTACAATACGAAGAAACTACCAATCCCGAATCGCGCAATAAATAGTTCTCGCGCCGAGTAGCATATATACAACATCCCAACATCAACTGTTGGGCAGTAGTAGCCCGCTAGGCATGATCCCCTCACCTGGTCGGAGGATCCTCCCTTTGTGTTGGGTGCATCACAAAAACGCAGAGCGACTCCATTTTATACGTATGTAATGATAGTTGTGAAATCATCTTCCTAGCCATTATTATTCCCAATATTATTCGGGGTCCGCTGCTAGTTTAATCGGTTTTACCTGAATATCAGTATTTCCTGCCAATGTTATTCCTCATTTGGAATGGAGACTAAAACTATGTGAAGGCATATTAAATATGTCGAGACACATGGAAATAAATGTGATCGTATAACATGTAACATGATTGCACTGGCCAAGGTCATAAGTAAGATGTCATGCAATCAAAACAATAAAGTACCTGTCGAGATCGCATTAATTCTCGTATATATTCATAACGCCCCATCTTTTGAAACCAATATATATGTAAGAAATTCAAAAAACTCTTAAACAAGTACCTTCAAAATGGAAAATTTGTATGGGGTTTCGCAAGGCAGCGTGATTGGACCATAGACTTTTTCAGGTTTATACAAATTACTTATAGGTATACGTACCTTCTGCTTTTGCAAAATTTAATTTTATTTTTAAACTTTATAGCACACCACTACAGTAAAATTTGTACAGAGACATATACGGACATCAACATTAGGTATAACAATAGGCGGTCTTATCGCTCACGGCGATCTCCTCCAGACAACCTTTGTTATTTATTATTAGAGTATTATTCGGTAGAAATTAATTATTTTTTGTACACGCATGAACACCCACTATATTTGTAGCTCTAAGGCAACTATGAAATGTTATTTATAACAATAAAGCTTATTATTAATTATTATCTATCAAGTAAAGAAAAGGTTTAATCGTAAATATTACCGACATCTCTCTTGAATATTCAGTTACCAAGACAAATCGGAGCATCTTAATCTATTTAGTTTCAGGTCGCATGTTATCGCATAATATTTTCACAAGGGTTCCAACGTAAGAAGCCAAGGCCGAGTAGTCTATGATCAATAATCATGGCGCCAGACAGTTCATTTCTATTCTGGTAGTTGCTTATTGCGAAATTGGTGATTTATGGAATATAATAGTGAGCGTTACGCCTTTTAGTAATAAATTTTCGTCACGTTGTTTTGCTCACGATGAACAATATCTATAAATAATAATATTTTAAAACAAATTTCTTCACCGTTTCTGTGTGTTCGCAATAAACTTAAAAATGCTACTTGCGGTACAACAATAACCGTAGGCAACGGCGCGAGGCAAAGCTATATCTTTATAAATTATAGCCTATGTGTTATTCTGATGTATAAGCTATATTATTGTAAAGTTTCATCAAAATCCATTCAATAGTTTTTGCGTGAAAGAGTAACAAACATCCATACTTACAAACTTTCGCGTTAATATTATTAGTAGGATTTTGAAACCTTAAGAACTTTGTTGATAAATAAAAACAACCGTTTTATTTACGACGAGTAGTTCTAAATGAAAGGATTTTAATATTGTTCAATATTTTATAATTACAGTTCATTAGCAATACTGCTTCAAGAGTGCCTTTATGAATACTGATGAGTGTGCTTACTCATCCCATATGACTCATGTTGAAAGAAAATCACCTGAATATATTATGTACCTACTTCGTTTTATTCTTGTGTACACAATTAAATTTATTTATTTGTGGTGACCTCCATATACGACAGTAAAGACATACTACAGTGTCATTTACAGAAGATACACCGAACTACGGAATAACTACTAATTCTGAATTAGTTCCTGCCCAATTATATATACAAACGTATGTATAATTCCGTTTTCTAACATTTATAATGTAATTTGCTTCTAATTGACCGGTTACCTGATGTGCTCAATGGATGATTCATTGCCAAAATGAAAGAAAAAACAATCTTATAATACTCGTATAAAGAACAGCAAAATATACAGGGATTTTATTTTTGAAATTGTTATAGTGCTACTCTCACAATATTGCACTGCGCTGTGCTGTGCTGTTAGTCCACAAATTGCTGTTCTGAATCTGGTGTACCTAAGAATGTTAAATAAATAAATAAATATTCCGGACATCTAACAGACAACGCCATCTAGTCCCAAGCTAAGCAGAGCTTGTGTTATGGGTACTAGACAACTGATATAAATACTTATATACTTTTTTTTTGTAAATACATACATATTATACATAGAAAACACCCAAACTCCGAAACAAATATTTGCAGATCATACAAACATTTGGTCCGACCCAGGAATGGAACCCGAGACCTCAAGCTTAGCAGTCGTATTCGCTACCACTATGCCACCGAGGCAGTCGAGTCACAATGATGGACCAATAGGAGTCGAGTATGATAGAAAAGAGATGCGTATGCGTAACTGTTGCATTTATATGAAAAAAGATAAATTAATCGTGAAATACTTGTAACAATGTATAGTCAAGTCATCAAATTATTTTGTCGATATGGTTTATTCTCGTTCGTCACCTCTATTTATGTCGATGTTCGTGTGGGACAGAATAACACGAAACTTCAAATGACCGTAGCGTTCGTATTACTGGCGTTTGATGTTAAAAATTTCCAGAGTCAAAGGACCTTGGTCGTTATTTCTATATGGTTAAAGTTTATTATTTCATACAGACGTAATGTGTGTTTTTATAAGTACATCGGTTTCTGTTAATAGATCTCAGGAGGCCAATTTGACTTTTGCATTTAAAATATGAAAGGTTATATTTTTCTTGCCATGAATATGATGGTTTGTTTTTAGGAACACTTTTTATGAGCATATTAAAATATCGAAAATGAGTAAGTCAATAAATAACTAGTTTCATGGTTAGCCAGTTTAACAGTGTATATAACGTAATCTTGTTTTAAAAAATGTAATCAGTATAACTGAGCTGAGGAATAAAACAATTACTGAGCATCAACTCACAATGTAATTACGATAGTAGTTAGGAAGACGATGAAACGGATGCTCAAACGCTCATTGGTAGATAGAAACGTATCTTCAATTTAACTACGATTGCCTATTTCATTAATTAATAAAATTGATATTATGCCACTCCTTCTGATGCAATAGAATAAAAGGAAAGAGAAGAATATATATATTATCTCTCTTTCTTTTTACTGCGATAAGAAACTACAAGTAACAGGTGTTAATAACAATCAATACACATAAAATTACTTGCCCTGACGGGCTGATTGGTTGATCAACACAGAGCATAGGGGTTACAAACTAAAAGCTTCAACAATTAATGCTCTTTATTTTTCATGCCCCATAACAAAAGATCTCCTTAGAGGATTACGTAAGGGTTGAAATAATCACACATGTCAACAATTTATAACATAATTTACTAATATATTATGTAGTTTAAAAAATACACTAACAAAACCCATAAAATAAATTACAAACGATAACGATAAGAACGTACTGCCTCGTTGGTCTAGTGGTGGTTAGCGTAAGCGACTGCAAATCAAGAGGTCTCGGGTTCAATTCCCGGGTCGGACTGCTGTTGGGTTTTTCCTACAAGAAATTCCTAATAGCAGCCCGGAGTATGGAAGATGGCGGTGTTTCCCGCCCGTGCTTCGGAGAGCACGTTAAGCCGTCGGTCCCGGTTGTCATGAACATCTATGGCAATCGTTATTGGGAAGTCAGTGCCCTCAAATATACTGACAACTAGTTCAACCTTCGAATTCAGTTCGCCCTCAGGGTTGCGGAGGTCAGATGCCAGTCGCTCTGTGTAAAAACTGATATTCAGGTAAAACCGGTTGAACTGGTAGCCGACCCCAAATAATATTGGGAATAATAAAGGCTAGGAAGAAGAAGATAACGATAAGAACGGAAGAATAATGTCCTTTACAATGTTGGCCTTGGTAAGGTCTGTGTTCACCAGTGGAGGTCTTACCGCTGAGTTAATGATAATGATGGTGACATATTTGGTTTTCTAAACGTCGAAGGCCTAAAAGATTTACTAGGACTGGCCCAAATTACCTTAAAATGAGCAGTTCTTTTACATATCTAGTCTGAATCTCGTAAACGGCTCGAATGATTTGTACGAAATTAAGTATATGAGTTTCCGGGGGCGGTAAATTGGTCTAGCTACAAGGCATATTTAGAAAATTTAATAGAAAAGAATTAACAAAGCTCGCTCATTCAGATACTCGTAATAATAATGTTCTCCTAGCCAATAACAGCCACGGCGGCCAGTCTCTACGGAGACCAGCCAACTACGCAGGAGATATTATGGTGCACATGTGTGTGCGCAAATACAGGTTCACTCTCTGATCCCTTTCTCTCATAATCAGATGGGACGATGAACCGACACGATCGGGGTGAGATCAGACGCAGGATCGACAGCTTTACGTGCTCTCCGAGGCACGGGGGTTCAGATCCCAACTTCCAAACTTCGAGGTGTTATTAAGTATTTATATATAACACTAGAGGCCCGACCCGGGATTCAAACTCAAGACCTCTTGATCGGCTGTCACATACGTCAACCACATCAATCAACGAGGCAGCTATAACAAATACTTGACAATACCATAATTTTAATGCCTCGTAATGCCATATCTGTACATATCTGTACTGCCTTGTACATACATCATAATAGTTCCTCCTAAAAGGCCGGCAACGCACTTGTGACGCCTCTGGTGTTGCGGGTGTCCATGGGCGGCGGTAATCGCTTACCATCAGGCGATACGTCTGCTCGTTTGCCCCCTATGTAATAAAAAAAAAAAAAAAGTTTTAAGTTTTCAATGTAATCATATAAGCTGGTGTACAAGAGATTTATTATTGTCTTTATTTAATTTATATATACATATTACTTACATTTTTAAATACATAAAAAGATAAACAATAACATATATTTAAAAATATAAAAAATAGTAGACCACCGACTTCGGGTACAGGGACCAAGAAACCGGTGGTTAGAGCTCCAAAGACAGGAACCTCCTCACTGTGCGTGCCGTGTCAAGAAGGACTGCCTTCTGTATCAGACCCTTGATCCAGCCTTCTAACATGAGCCTCTTAAGGTGTTGGTCGAGGCTCTTGGCTATCAATCCGTGAGCAGATACGACTATCGGAACAATCATTAGCGAATCTACATTCCACATATCGACAATCTCGTGAGATAAGATTTATTATTATTATTATTATTATCATCTGGTTTTGCTTATGCCTTTATTACATTCTCCTAGTGGTGCGATCATTATAATAATAATAATAAAGCTATTTATTCCATAACCCGTATTCCATTTCAAATGATATTAATATTTTTTTATTTTTTTATAGGTTTACTTACTAACTAGTGTTAGTTAAGCATTGTAATACTTTAATCTAGCATAGGGTATGGATCCCTTCTTGGGTATAAGTCTCCCCCAAGCTCCCCCATTTTTCTCTGTCCTTTCCCCTGGTCGAGCTAATCTCTCCCCACCGTCTGCACGATGTCGTCTGCCCATCGCTTCTTAGGTCTACCGGCTACCGGCGATCATTATTACGTTGTTGATAAATTTATGAAATAAGACGACTAAAGCTATTCGTGCTGAACTGTCTCAATAATATAATAGATCTGGATCATTTCTAATTAATCCATTCAGACCAATCCTTGATCTTAATTTGTAGGACAGGACAGGACAAGTCTAATGTAGAAAAGATCTGAATAAAGTAATCGTTGGTCTAAAGTTAAACAGTATCGGTAGTATTATCATTAGGGTGGCACCGAAAGCCGCTCCCATTTCACTCTAGTGACTTCACATCGTAAACAAAATAATATAATTCTGAAGTGTATGACGTCATCACACTGGTCTATTTTTTCAGTATGGTATTTATAATTTGACAAGAAATATGTAGTGTCATAGTTTCTAGACTAATAATGTTTACGTCTATCATTACTAGTGTTCTATATTCGAACTTTAAGGATTGTGAATGAAATATAATATGCACAATATATTTTTTTTAAACTAAACATTTGACAAACAAAAAAGTCGAAAAGTACGCAAACGAAATACAGTTTTTTATTTTAGTCAAATGCCAATCTTAATAGTCCGATACAGAGGTGGCATCTGACATTTAAGATTGGCATCTGATTATATTTCTTCTTTTTTTTTTTTTTTATAGAATAGTAGGCAAACGAGCAGACGTATCACCTGATGGTAAGCGATTACCGCCGCCCATGGACACCCGCAACACCAAAGACGTCACAAGTGCGCTGCCGACCTTTAGGGGATGGGAAAGGGGATGAGGGGAGGGGTTAGGGTATGGGCCTCCGGTATCCTCACTCACTCGGTGAAACACAGCGCAAGCGCTATTTCACGCCGTTTGTTGTAAGTCTTACGTATTATATTCCGTCTTATAATATATATACTTACCGTTTCATTTAAAACGAATTCAAAAACTGTGTCGACAGAAATAGCTAACGAAATGTGTCACCAGGTATATTTTGCAAAACACGCAAGGATTTTATAAAAATATGCATCGTCAATGATTTAACACACAATCGAAATACATTGTTTTTAGTATTTTTAACTAAACACTGACACTAAACAATAAATAACATTGGTTTGTTCAAGTGTTCCTTCAATGATACTGTTCTATGATATTCACACGTCCACTGATCTATTTACATACATTATAACAAATTGTTACATTGTCTAATGTATTTTAATTTAGAAACGTATTGCACTCTTTACTGATTCTGTATCTATCTAAATTACTGCTTTTAAAAACTCGTTGTTGGACTGCGTTTCATCTCAACCTTGGGATATTTTTATAAAAATATTTCAAATGTAGCTTATTCAAGTTTTACTTCTCACGAAATATACAAATAAAGATATAAACTTATGGAATTAAATTATCAATAACGATTGGAAACCATTTTGCGTGAACAAATAAGTTTTTTTTAAACCGTGCGGCGGTAACACGCACCGCGACCTACTGTGAACTACTAGCGCTGTTGCGCTTCCTATATCCGCTCAGTAATGGACGGCCCTGGCCTTGCGTCGTCTAGACAACGCTGAAGCGCTTTATTTTATTAATTGCCACAGCTGATTGCTTATGATTTATCATTGTATTGTTGACTGCGATCATTATCTGTACATAGCATTTAGATGTTTTATTTCAAAAGTCAAGGTTTTCTTTAAAAAATTCTAGCAAATTTATTCATGCGTTATGCAATACGTTTATTCAACTGTTGAACACAGTTTTGTACGACTAATATGACCTCATTAATCAAAATAATAACATCCTGGACATAGCAGTCAGTTGTGATTAAAATATAATGGTGGTTCTGTAGAATATAGAGTAGACTTCTTTCTCAGTTTCGTTATGTTTTCGAAGTTAAAATAATTTTTATGTTTTAGGGATAAAGCATATTATGGAAATATTTACCTATATTTTGTTCCTTATTAAAAGTCACATAGTATGTTGAAATAAAGCTTCGTCTAGCTTCCAAATCTGTTTATCATAAAATCATAATTGAACGAAAAGATCAACCCCAATGTCTACAACCTCTTGATTGGGCCGTTTTCTTTATGAAATAGCGGGCAAACGAAGAGACGTATCGCCTGATGGTAAGCGATTACCGCTGCCCGTGAACACCCGCAACACCAGAAGCGTCATAAGTGCGTTGCCGACCTTTGGAGGATATCGAGGAGGATGGGGAAGAGTGGAAGGGATGACTCACTCAGTGAAAGCGCAGGCGCTGTTTCACACCGGTTTTCTGTAAGGACGTGGTATCACGCCGGTCGAGCCGGCCCATTCATGCCGAAACGTGGCTCTCCCACGGTTCCTTATCTCTAGTGGAACCACTTCATACCATTGACTTCTGCATGATAGTACCTTCTAGAAGCTATAAATCCAAAGGGATTTTATTTAAATTTTTAGCAGCATAAGTGTCAGAAACTTATTACCATTTCTGCGGCATGTATGTAGTATGTTTGATGCCGTCTTGTATGGTTCTGAAAGTTGAACCATTAAGTAAATAGATGCTCGGCGTCTATTTCGCATACATATTCTATTCGTTATTCGCATTTCAGCTACATTGCGAATGCGAATGCTGATATGGATGTGTGGCGAGACTCGAATTGACAAGGTCAGGATTGCAGAAGATGAAAATTTAAGAATAGGTTATCTTAGTATGGACATGTTTTGCGGAGGGACAAGAAAAACCTCGCGATGAAAATATTAGGTTTGGAAGTTGAAGGATGCACGAGAAGAAGAAGACTAAAGAAAAGGTGGATGGATTGTTTGAAAGAGAATATGACTAGGAAGGGAGTTAACAGTTAAATGATGAGTGATAGAGTAGAATGGAATACTCGTACTGCGCCGATCCCCTATAAAATTGAGACAAAGACAGGCAGATAATGACGATGATGTACTATGTAGGTACTTTGATGGCCGATGGAACTTAATATTATATATGTAAAACTCTAGCTGTTATGCTTTTACCGTTAAACCGCCGATTTTAATTAAAATGAATTTACATTCGGTCGTTGAGGAAGAAACAGGCTGATTTTTACCGCAATAATCCATATGCACACAGGTAAAGTAGAGGCAGGAACAAAGGTTGTATAATAAAAATTATATTTATTTATTTATATTTAATAAACTACTGATAAATGTGTCGTTACAATGAAAATCAATTGATTGAAACACACTCATAACAGGTAACCTTTAAGTCATTTATTCAAACACAAAAATAACAGTTATAACAATTTTCTTAGGTATACATCTCAGGCAAGCAATTAACCAAACTACCCATTTGAAGGTACCAAAATCAATTAATGTTTATCTTCTAAAAATGACTTCACATTCGGTTGACTCACTAAATTGTAATAGCTATATTTCAATTTAATTGGGAATATTGTGGCTTAGATATAAATAATGTTTTTTATCCTTCTGATTATCCTGTGAATTCGGGTATCTACAACACTAATTTATACTTGCAAATAATATCGTTTGTGTTGCAGGCGACCGACCTACAAGAAGTGGATGGGTCTTGATAAGCTTGATAAGGATAAGCAATAAGCATTAAAAGAGGGGTAAGGCAAGGGGACCCCCTGTCACCGAGAATTTTTCTGGCGGTGCTAGAGATGGCCATCAGCAAAGTCAATTGGAACAGAACAGGACTAAACATCAACGGAAAATTTATCAGCCACCTAAGGTTCGCTGACGATATTATTCTTCTATCTAAAAATGCAAGAGAACTAGAGTCAATGATACTCTCACTAAAATCTGTGAGCGTCGAGGTAGGCTTGCAAATTAATTTAAATAAAACTAAAATTATGACTAATAGCAAAAAATATCCATTGTATCTTGACCAAAATTTATTAGACTACGTGGAAAGTTACAAAGTTACATATACTTAGGAAAGCAAGTTTCTTTCGACAAGCAAAATAATGAATTAGAAGTTAAAAGAAGAATCTCAGGCGCATGGAAAAAATTCTGGAGTTTAAAGGAAATATTAAAAGGAACTATGCCTATTAATTTAAAAAAAAAAGTCATGGACACCTGCTTGCTTCCCTCCATCACCTATGGATGCCAGACATGGAAGTACACACTGAGAGTGAAAAACATTATTAGGTCATGTCAACGAAGTATGGAGAGAAGCATCACAAATGTGAGAAAAATACAAAAATCCCACATAGCACTATACGAAAAAATCCTAAAATTATAGATGCACTTCAATGCTCACTAAGGTTGAAATGGCGCTGGGCAGGATACGTGGCCAGGATGGAGGACGGCTGTTGGACTACCAGAGTGACGGCATGGCGGGGCCCTGCGGGCATTAGAAAAAGACATGATAAGACCAACAACTCGCTGGGAAAACGACATGATAAAGATAGCAGGGAAACAATGGAAAACAAAAGCTAAAGATAGGGACAAGTGGAAAAATCTGGAGGAGGCCTTCACCCTAACATAAGAAGGGGTTCTTGCATGACAACATATTAATTAAAAGTAGCAGTAACAAGGTAAAACAGAATACTGACAGAATCAATCAACTATATTAACGATAAGAATGTACCTGTAATGTGATTACGTAAGAAATAAAAGGCTTTTTTATTTTTATTTTATTTATTTAATTACAGTTAACAACAATCCAAAAATATTTGATGCCATTTAAGCTCTCGCAATAGGTATATATTTAAATAATTATGGACGAGGGAATTACCTGTCGTGAGCGCGTTAATCCCCGTAAACATAATTGTACATTTAAGAATTTTTAACCAAAACAACGAAAACTATAGTAATAGCAACTACTTGATATGAATTTATAATACAAAAAATATTAGAAACAAGATTATCCTCACTAAAAAACGAAGTTAAATCCGTCAATAAAACCTGCACACTCGTCACACAAACCAAAATAAATGAGATTACGCAAGTTTTAACAATATCAGTGAAATGCCTGTTGATATTTGTGTTCCTTTTATAAATAACATAAAAAATATTACAGAAAAATAACACATTCAAAAACATAAAAATAAACTTAATCACAGCCCACGTTTTATAAAAATGGTTGAAATATTCCGTTAAAATCAACAAGACGCCAATCACACCTATCGGTATTGTCAATATCCAAATAAGTAATGACAGTTTTAGAAAGTTCCAATTCTGAAGTATAACCACTTGAACCACTTTATCGTAGAGATTCTTCGTGAAAACGAACATCCAAGATATTAGAACTGCATCCGATTGAAAGTACAGCGCGAACAGTATTATCCTAGAATGCATTGTAAACATTAATTTGCCTATTAAAAATTCTACGAGCGTGTTGACGCATCTTGCAACTGTCAACTGGGCTAGAATCTTCTGATCTAGTTTTCTTATCCTCGGTATAAGTGTGAATAGCAAACACTGTCCAATAAAACATAAAAATGACACTATAATCCCGATTAGCCACAAGTAGCTTTCTACCTCTTCTAGAGTTATTACATTTTCTGATGTATTATTACTCATTTTGTAGAAATGTCTTTTCGGAACAAGATCAGAAAAACAACTGCTCTGTAAAACCATATATCCTTGTTTAATAATACTGAGTCACTTTTGAGGATAAATTATTTTATGAGTAAGTTAACTTACCTAAATACTTTTACCTGTTTCGAACACATATGACGCGCAGAGACCATAAACGGGTTTTCAAACTCTCGGTGGAGCTCTTTGATTTTTTTTTTAAATTTATTTAGGTAAATAAACAGTGACACAATATATAATTATAAAATAATTGACACATGACAGTAGCAATTATGACATCAGCGACATTTACCACATATTAACAGCAAACAGTGAGTGCAAGAACCAAAGGTCATCTCGCTTTACATACATACCTACATACTTAAATACACACAAACAAAAGTCAAATACAACATAATATAGCATGCAGGAAAAACCCAGATCCAGAGACTAAAACAATCTCTTAAATGCGCCTGGACGCATCGCCATTATATCGATACAATTGAAATGAGTGTTGTAGGATTCAACTAAGCGATACATTGGGGAGCGCCTACCAGTATTGGTTCGGCATAGAGTTGTTGCAAATATTTTCTGCTTGTTGCGACAATGAGATCTAGTGGGCACTCTGTAACATAGTTATCTGTGAGTGGGATATAATCGCCTATATTACTGCTTGTAAATATAGGCGTCTATGTTCCAATGTTATATATTTATATTGTAATAGTAGTTCTTTATATTGACGTTTATTTTGGCAACACTTATATTGAATATAGAATTTCTTTTGAACGGCTTTAAGGTATTTGACGGAGATCGTTTTTTGTTTTTTCGGAAGGCATTCCCCATTTCATGTCATCCACATTTTATATATTTTTTATCATTAATTTCATCACGACGACGACTTGAAGACTCGAAGACTTGATAATTGAAGACGATAAATACTTGACATTGGCAGAAATAGCTGATCCTAGTGATCCGGCTGGTTGCCATTCATCAAAAAAGAAAGAAAGAAGGTCTTTGACATACCTGTCATACAAAGGGTTCCAAATGGGTACTGCATACTCAAGTTGCGAACGGACCAGAGAATTGTATAGGTGGAGGTAAGTAGAAGCCTGAGTAAAATCAGTGCATGACCGGACAACAAATCCATACACCCTAAAGGCTTTATTGATAAAAGTGTCGATATGTATATCCAAGTGCACACTTTACTGTCTAAAGTGACTCCCAAGTTTCTGATCAATTCTACTCTTTCAAGGCTTATTCCAGATGAATTATAAGTGAATTTGGAGATGCTATTCTTTTTTGTGAAGGTTATAGATTTACATTTGTTAATACCAAGTTCCAGTTTGTTCCTCACACAGTAGTCTGAAAATTAATTAAGGTTTTGTTGTAATTTGTAGTGATCGTCCTTTTCATTTTGTTATTATCAGCCCATTGCAGTCCTCTTCTGGAGATAGGCCTCTCCCAAAGAACACCACAGAGCCTGATCTGTTGGCTTTTGCATCCAGTTACTGCTAGCCCTCTTACGCAAGTCGTCCCACCACGACGGCCAAAGGGCATCGCGCGGTCTCGGTCTGTTGTTTAAATGACAGGCGATTTATATTTCAAAACACTTATTTGCATTTTGCTTTTCATAAAAATAAGGCGTCACATTGTGAGTGTGTGAAAGGACAATGACAAAATCATAGTTCAAGTTGATAAAATTATTGAAGTTCCAGAAGTACAGTATCTTTATTTTGTACTAGCTGAACCCCGCGGTGTTACCCGCGGTTATTGTCGTATCGTGGGTAACGCCGCGGGGCGAAGCTAGTCTAAAAAATGTAAGCCTAAGTTACTCCTTGTACCATCAGCTACCTACCAGTGAAAGTCCCGTTCAAATCAGTCCAGCCGTTCCAGAGATTAGCCGGAACAAACAGACAGACAAAAAATTTAAAAATATATATTTTGGCATGTGTACCGTAAATACATTCATATGCATGTAGTAGAAAGCGGTTATTTTAATATTACAAACAGACACTCCAATTTTATTTATTTGTATAGATGAATACTATTTAATTTCGTAAGGATTTCGCAATTATATTCAAGATCCAAGTAAGTCTCAAAACAAATAAAAAATGTATCTCTTTAATTGATTGATTGACATGAAAAACTTGAGCCTCGTAAAGTTGTAGGCAGTAGGCCTGAGAAAATACTACCTCAATTTGTTCAGCAGACCCAGATTTTTAAGCAAATTTGGCCTCCAAATACCGCTAAACTGGACTTCCCTCAATGTGTATATTATACCAATTTTTATACTGGCTGTGGTAGTTAGGTAAGAAACACTTGCGTCACTTAAAACCAATGACGGCAATTTACAGAAATAATTTTCCTTTCAGCGTCATTATATCGATGTTACAAAATTTTAATTAGTATAAACTAGCGACTCGCCCCGGCTACGCACGGGTGGGTTTTAGATGCACCCAGCGACGAAACGACACGTGCATTTTAAATTTGTAATATCTTCGAATATATTCATTTAAATTAGATACTGTAAGGGGCCATACTGATCTATATTAAATGCGCAATGTATTTAAGGTACTTAATTGGATAAAGATTAATGCTGTATTGCTTAAAATCATTTCGTAAATAATCCATTATTTCTCGTAAAAGAAAGGAATAAAAAATGATTAGGTATTGTGGGACTGATATTATGGATAGACATATGCCATCTCGAACTCTTTTGTAGACCTGTTTAAGGTGTACAATACTGGTGTACATTATTTAGGTCGATCCCGTGGGGTGCAGCCAGCGTTTGCAATGTAAGCGCAAAAAATGTGTTTATTTACGACATCACATTAGATTATTACCATTAGATAGAAACCTCTAAATTTATCATTGTTTCTCTACAATATTATGCATGTATTATACATATAAACCTTCCTCTTGAATTACCCTATCTATTAAAAAACCGCTTCAAAATCCGTGGCGTAGTTTTAAGGATTTAAGCACACATAGGGACGGACAGACAGCGAAAGCGACTTTGTTTTATACTATGTAGTGATGATGATGATGATGAAGCAATATTAACCTTAATTTCATACTCTCCCCTTCTAAATTTTATATTATGTATATTTATATATGTATAATTGTAAAAATATGTATTTTAACATTTATTTATTATATTAGAATCAGTATCACTATTACTTAATGTATGCATATATATAATATATATATATATATATATATACTTTTTCTTTTTTTCAATTACAGTTATTTCTGTGCATCTGCCATGGCTAGCTCTGCATCACCCGGTCGGCTGGCAGAAAATGCCTTTGGCATTAAGTCCGCCTTTGCCACTATTGTGCATAAAGATTTAAATAAAATAAATAAAAATCAATATTAATAGTTTCAAAACATTGTACACACGTTGAACGTTTGAACCCAAACTAGGCAAAGCTTATGCTATAGTAATTAGACTGCTATTAAATACCTATATATTTCTAAAAAATAAATAAATATTTCAGACATCTGACACACAACGTCATTTGAGCCCAATCTAAGCATAGCTTGTGTTATGGGTACTAGACAACTGATATAAATACATAATCACATTATACATAGAAATTACCCAAACGCCGACACACACATTTGCGGATCATATATAAATTTGGTCCGACCCGGGAATTGAACCCTAGACCTGAAACACAGCAGTCGCATACGCTACGACCGAACTAGAGAAGCTTAATTTATACTGTCTAAATTAAGCTTCTTAAGTTCTGGAAGCTGTATTTGGACTATCAGCGCCAATTCTTCAATGTAAAATTTAGTAGTAAGGTTAAATATCTTACTACTAAATTTTTCGTTTCGGTATCGGTTTTTTTTTGTTAAAATTTGAGATATTAACAAAAAAAACGATACTCTCTCTTTGATAAAGAATATTAAATCCTTTTAATGCCTGTTCATTACATTTGCCTCTGACATTTGACTCATTCCTTGTTTTGATCTGTAAAAACCTGGACATGATTAATTGCTGTCACCGTAAGTTACCTACAAGTAAAAGTTTATTACCCTTTCGGATTTGGACTTCGGGCAACACTTTGCTTGATCCACAGCTTGTTATTCTGAGTCTGGATGACGTTTGTGTTCGTTTCATATATCACGTATGTTTAATGCGACAGTTGTTTGGTAAAAAAGGAAAAGGTTTATTATGTCCTGCTCTATATTCAACACGTGTTTGTTTAGTACAACTATGATTACGATCGTGTGATTAATTGATAATGATAATTATATGTATACTAGCTGACCCACGCAACCTCGTTTGCGTCTTCAATTGCCCGTAGCGTGAAATTTTTCCCCCGTTTTTGAAACATTCTTTATTCATGCTCCGCTCCTATTAGTATTAGCGTGATGATATATAGCCTATAGCCTTCCTCGATAAATGGACTATCCAACACTGAAATAATTTTCCAAATCGTACCAGCGGTTCCTGAGATTAGCGTGTTGAAACAAACAAACTCTTCAGCTTTATTATTAGTATAGTTAGATTTTCTGTTGTTGTGTCCCTGAACCAAATTATCTTCTTTTCTAAGTTCAGTTCATAATTAGACAAGTGGTTGATTTTATCCACTTATTTTCATTCAAAACATATTTATTTAATGATGCTAGATGTGGACATCAATCAAAGACTCTAGAGATTTATCATATTATTTATAATACATGTTTAAAAACAATGATTGTTTTTAAACATGTATTATTTATAATAATATAAAAATACTAAGTTAATTACACTTGGAAATGAATCGTATAAATTGATAATATTCATTGTACATATTTACAAATTTATTTTACTGTACTTCCTTATTTTTAAACCAAGTTGGTAACTTTTAACTTGTTTATATAAAGCAATCCAAATATTAATACCTATATAATATATATAATTAACAAACCCTTGTTCATTTAAGGCCAAAGTTAAAGAACTTCACAGGAGACAACTATCAGATATAGCTTCATAAACTCATTACCTCAAATATAATTTTATATTTTACATATTTTATTTCGTGTGTATATTATATAAATAGTAATTTGTACATGTATCTATGTAAAAGTATCTATGCCAAAGGTTAATTGTTATATTATATATATATTGTTCATAACTTGTTTTCATAAGACAAGGGCACCTGCCATGTCCTTTACTAAATCATCCAAAGGTTGACTGGTAGAAAATGCAATTCGGCATTATGTCCGCCTCATGCAAATGTAATGCAGGTAGTATTAATAAATAAATATATATAGGTATAAACAAAATTGGTAATTGACAGACTTAAAATTTAAAAAATAAATAAAAGTGGACATTATTTTTACACTGTTGGTAAAACTAACATAAAACAATGATTTAATTGCATCCTACCATCTGCACTACCTGCCGTGTGGAGCCGGCATAGAATAGCTCCACCCCATCTCATCCCGTGGGTGTCGTAAAAGGCGCCTAAGGGAAAGGACGGAGCCGAGTTTCAGGCTGTCGGTGCTGGGCCGCCATCGCCTCGTTCGCTGGCGAGGCGAGGAGTGGGGCCTGCGGGACCGAGATTGAGCTGGGCGCTCTCTCGCCCCGCAGGCCCTTGGCGAGGGGTCGACGGCGACAGAGAGTCGCCCGCGGCCCTGAGCGAGAGTGGCCACGGGCGGCGGCTCGGGGGACCTGCCGTCCTTAGCCGTGTGGCGGAATGCGCCCCTGTTGTTCCGGGGGTGAATACCATCGTGGGAGTGGGGGCCGGAGCAATCTGGCCCCCCGAGGCGGGCCCGAAAGGGCATCCCTAGCCGAGTCGCGGTAAGCGAACTATCCCGTGGTTCGGTCTTAGGGGAGGAGGAACACCGTGGGGTTTAGTGGGTAGTCTGGCCCCCTCTCCCAGAGGCCAGGAGTCCCACACGAAGCGAACCCACCGCTCCCACGGTGGGCGAGCGTAGTGCGTAAATGCATTCACAAAGGAAAAAAAAAACCCACTTAACGCATTATCCATTATTAACGACAGACCCTGTATTTAAATATATATATTGTAATCAAACACCAATTTATTTGAGAAAAAAAGAAACAATTTAATCTTATAAAGAACACGAAACAATATCTGGTTGTTTAACTCTATACATAATCAAAATAAAAAGGCTAGGTAATCAACAATACGTTACGTGATACACGATACAGAGATGCACCCCCGTCTGTACACCACCAGGTCCCGAGCAAAAGTTACCGAGCTTCACGATATTCGTTCATTCGAATGACGACACAATGTGAAGCTAGGTACAGACCACCATCGGCGTACTTCACTCTGTTCATTTATTCCTAACAATATACTATCTGACCCGACAAACGTTGCTTTGCCATAAAAAGGAATATATATTTTAGGGGTGGTTCAATTAAAATCGCGATGGAAAAATAGGGGTTGACCGTAGAGAGTTGAAAATTCAGGGTTGTATGTATTTTCTAATGCTGTATCAAAAAAAAATATCTAAAAATTAAAAAAAAAAATTTTTGTGGTGGACTACCCTTAACATTTAGGGGGATTAAAAATAGACCTACCTTAAATGTTCACAAATTTTCATGAAAGTTGGTCCAGCCGTTTTGGAGGAGTATAGTAACTAACATTGTGACACGAGAATTTTATATACAAGAATAATAAATAATAATAATAATATAATATTTTTTTTTATTTTATATTTTATTTTTTATATCTTTTTATAAGATATACATATACTAATACGTGAAACAAAACTTTTTGTACACTTTTTTAGGAGGAGTTTTATATTTGACACAGTTAAAGTTCAGATGGAGAAGATAAAAAAATAGGCGACCACTTTTAAACAATTTTGTCTTGTAGTGATGGTTCTTATATTGTGTCGATTCTTCAGATTGCCACTTATTCGATAAACAAATTCTTTTCGATAGTTGGTCGAGTCAACCTCTACCGATGTTCCTATTTAAGAAATAAAACATTTATTCCATTTCTTTAAAACACAATTAATATAGAATTAATTAATAACGATTATATTTACAATTTTAACATAAATTGTTTTATTAGTAATACTAATACACCTTATCATAATCTTACTAATCTTAGAAAAATCATACAAGGAAAAGTATATGATAATGACCATCAATATGCATCAACCGTGGCAAACGTGGATGAAATGATGAAACTTCGCATAAATTATACAAAGAGATGTTTTAGAACTTGAGTTAAGCATAAGATGGTACTTAATTCCCACTGCATAGGACTAGAATTTATAAACGAGTAAAGTTTATTTGAGATTTATGTATTTCATATCGTGACTCATCATAATACGATTCTGATCACTTTATTTCGATTGACACGACCATTTTCACTCTTTATACATAGATCCATTATAAGTAGTACAAACATGTTATAGAATCTAAGAAATTTTAAATTCTGACAAGTTTTTACACTTTAATGCATAGACTAAATCGTGTAATTTCTTAATTCAAATTGCGAAGAAGCAATTCCAAACTTAATTTTTTTAATGTCATATAACGTTTTTTTATTGATACCCAGTGTTGATAAGTAGAAAATTAAATTATTAAAGCTTTAAATGAAATAAATGAAAACGATATATCTGTCTTGATTACAGGTTATATATTTTACAGCATATTTACAAAATTGTTTCACAATTTTATGGTACAAATTATATTCTAAAACTCTTTCCTCAAGTGTTACTGGCATTCTTCGATAAAATAGTAAATATTATACTAATTGCTAAGACTTGATAAGAATTCATGACACAAAATATTGTTGCTATCAAAGAATCTTTGGTATAGAATGACAACAAATCTGTTAAAGCCACTTGTAAACTAGTTATACATACCAAAAGAAACGAAATAACACAACTTTTAAGAAGCCTTCCAAGGTTCATACTATTAGTACTATGTTTGATGGCGATCACATAAAATATCTTGCAGAAGAACAACAAATTCACTGAAAGAATAAGAAACTTTATGATACTGTACACTTTTAGATAGTTCTCAGCGATTCCCGTTTTTATAAACAGTGGATAGAGTAGTCCTACCGGAAGACTCCCTAACCAGATCACCAACGACAGCCGAAGTGAACTCCATTTTTCAAGAAAAAATACTTGGACAACTTTATCGTAAATGTTCTTCGTATATATAAACATCCAACACATTAGCGCCGCGTCTGATTGAACGTAGAAAGTTATCAGTATTGTCTTCACCAGATTTTTAGTTGCAACATGTTCGGTATCAGCGCTGAGGTATTCGAGAATTGTGTTCATAAGTCTTGCCACCGACAGCTGGGTAAGAATCTTCTGGTCTATCTTCCTCACTTCTTTTCTGTAGTAGAATAGCGAGAATTGTGCTATTATGCAGATTGTTGACAGTGAGATTCCAGTAAACCATGTTGCTACAATACTGTCTGTTAAGTGTTCGTTGACTGTCGATTCGTTTGACATTTTACCGACATGTGTACCAAGAGCTATGATACAACGCGTACTGTGGTTTACATTATATTTTTTCCTTATTACTCATTATTAATAAGCTATTACTAGTTACGGTCAGCTTATGTCATATAGTAAGTAATAGGTTTGTATTTTAGTGTAAACGTAAACCATTGAAATGAATTTGAAAAGAGGTAGTAAGTATTTGTTCTGCGTCTGGGTGTTCTTTGTGTCTGTTTCGTGTATGTTGTTATGTAGCTCCCGCGACACAAGATTTATTTCTAATGAGGGAGTGGCTAAGTTTAATGAAAATTGGTTTAATAGTTAATTCGTGAAATAATAATAATAATAATAATAAGCCCCCTAAAATCCCACCTTACGTCCGTGCTGAACATCTAGCCACGTGGGGGGCGGACATACATACTATTGAAACTTATGTAGCTAACAGGGCAAGGGTAACCCTTTTAAATGGAGAAATGTATAATAGAACATATAACTTGAGGTCGCTGCCCGGGGGGCGCCGGGGCGCATCTGGAGCCGATGCTGGGTGCTACAGCATGCGAACCATCGGTGGTGAGACGCCGAGCAGGCGGGCTCTCATCAAGCAATCTACTACAGCCGGTCGCAATGAGCTGAGCAGGCGGGCTCATCGCGTAAAGTTACAGCCGAATCAACGGGCGATGATACAAAAACGCTATCTTCTTCTACACCTTCAACTCGCCCTTCTTACATGACAAGAAGATCAATACGCTTGGCAAGCACTAACAGCGCTGTGCAACACCTAACAACCGAGCGATCACCTTCACCCTCATTTAGTACCATACAATCAGATCACTCACTTTTCTCTAATATTCCATCACCATCTTCAACCCATAGCTTATTTAGATCACCCAACTCATCACCGTCATCTACATATTCATCCCGAACTACAAGGTCAACAGCTGTTGTGCAGGAGGCATTAGTCATTAACCCTGTACCCACTGCTGGCCCTTCTCGTACGCGAAAGAAATGGACTGAAGAAATGAACCGTTTTATATGGCGTACATACCTTCTCAAAACCAACTGCGAAACGTCAGAACTAAACAATTACTTAGAAACTTTACATAGAGAATTTAACAATAGGTATCCCGACATGCAAGCCACTCGACAACGGTTAGGAGATCAAAAGAGAGCTATAATAAGAAGAAAACTGCTCTCACAACATGTGTTAGACGAAATAGCCTCTGAAGTAGGAAAACAAATAGGAGATGAAAACGTAAACCATTCACACATACATAGCCAGAACGAACATTCATCACACACACAAACAATCTCTAGCAACAATAGGATGAAATGGACAAAAGAAATGAACGATGATATTATTAGATGTTACCTTGAAGCAACGGATCTAGAAACAAATATGACTGCTTATCGTAATAAACTTTATGAACTTTTTATAGAAAGACAACCAAATTTATCTAATCTAACTGAACAGAGAATTGCAGACCAAAGAAGAATAATATTCATTAATAAGACATACGCCAACAGAATAAATGAAATAAAGCAGGAAGTACAATTATCACGAACAGATTTGAATAACCAAAGAGTATATGACTTAAACCACTCTGTTGCCGATCAAACAAATAACACACCTGAAAGCATAATGGATACCATATTTACACTGACTGAACCTACGGCAACAACACACAATGAAAACAACATCACTCATAACACCGATACCAATAGTAGTAACAGTACTGTTAACAATAGGATAGAAGAAGAATTTAGTAATGCTCTTACACGATTCAGTACAATCAATCCAGAAGCAAGACCATACATCCCGAAACAAAAGACATCACGAAAATTTGCTGAAATAACTCAATTTTTAAATTACAATATTTTACCGAAACACTTAAAGCTAGAATTAGATTTTAACTCACTACACACTTTAATTTATTCAGCTGCCTATACGGCAGCTCTTTGTAACGGCACTAGATTTAACACTGAAGATAATACAACTACTAATAAACGAGCTAGGAAACCTGCGTGGCAAAGAAGAATCGAAAGTAGAATAGAACAATATCGATTAGAAATAGGAAGATTAACACAATACATGTTAGGAAATAGAAGTCAGAGAATATTAAAGACTATAGAGGAAATAAAGAAAAAATATAAAACTCATTCGCAACACGAAGAACCTAACACTGACCCCCAACATTTTCTTGACACACTGAAACAGAAACTAAGCGCAGTTTCAAATAGACTTAAAAGATACTTAAATTGTACTAAACGCAAACAACAAAATACAAACTTCACTAATAACGAAAAACAGTTTTATAGAACCCTAGGACACATTAATCAAATAACATCAAAATCCACAGAATTACCCTCACCTCAAGACCTTCACCAATTCTGGGCAGGTATCTGGGAAAACCCTGTGCAACATAACACACAAGCAGACTGGTTACAAAAAATAGCAGACATATCAAATATCAACGAAATGGAGTTTGAAAATATCCCAATTGATACATTCACTCAGGTTATTAGTCGCACACATAATTGGAAGGCACCAGGCACTGACAACATACACAATTACTGGTATAAAAAATTTAGCTGCACACATCCATTCATCCACAATCATATTTGCAAATTCATACAATCACCACACACTATGCCAACATTCATAACACAAGGAATCACATATATGCTACCCAAAGGTTCAGACCCCAAAAATCCTGCAAATTACAGACCTATCACATGCCTGCAAACTATATACAAAATCATTACAGGATGCATCAGTGAAATTATTTACAGTCATCTTAATCAACAGAACATTCTAGCAGAACAACAAAAAGGTTGTAAAAAAAATAGTCAGGGTTGTAAAGAACAATTAGCCATAGACTCAATAGTAATGAGGCAAGCCCAAACTAAAAATAGGAATATTCAAATGATGTACATTGATTACAAAAAGGCTTTTGATTCGGTCCCCCATAGTTGGTTAATGTACATACTAGAACATTACAAAATTCACCCCAGACTGATATTATTTCTAGGAGCAGCCATGGTTCATTGGAAAACAAAATTAAAACTATTGAACAACACTTCATCAACTACTCAGCTGATTAAAATAGAAAGAGGCATATTTCAAGGAGACGCACTTAGTCCGCTTTGGTTTTGTATGGCACTCAACCCCTTATCTAAGTTACTAGATGATACAAACATAGGTTTTAAATTAAGATACAATAATTCATTCCACACACTTTCACATCTACTTTACATGGACGATATTAAAATTTATGCAACTAATTACACCGAACTTAGTAAACTAGCTGACATTACACAGTCATTTTCAACAGACATTCAAATGCATTTCGGGATAGACAAATGTAAAATTCACTCTATCAACCATGGCAAGACAGAATACAACTGTTATGCACTTAGTACAGGTGAACAAATAGAACCGTTTGACGAACATACAACATATAAATATTTAGGATTCCATCAGTCCAGACAGATTCAACAAAAATACACAAAATTAGAGTTAACAAAAAAATTCAAAGCCAGATTAAATCAGATTCTTAGAACCCAATTAAATTCACGTAATAGTATCAAAGCCATCAACACATATGCAGTTCCGGTCCTTATTTATTCCTTTGGGATTATAAACTGGTCTCAAAGCGATCTTATTAAATTACAACGCACAATCAACACACATATGACAACCAATAGGAAACATCACCCCAGATCGTGCACACAACGCCTTACATTACCCCGCGAAGATGGAGGCAGAGGACTCATCGATATACAAAATTTACACAATAGACTCATAGATAAGCTACGCAATTATTTTTATGCAAAAGCCGAACAATCCCAACTTCATAAATTCTTAACCGATATAGACAAAAAATTAACCCCACTCAACTTATATGACAGAAACATTCACCCAAAATTAGCAAGCAGGCAGCAGAAAATAGACTTATGGGCACAAAAGTCTCTACATGGCAGACACCTCGCCGATCTCAGCCAAACACATGTCGACAGAAAAGCGTCGAACGAATGGCTGTTGCGCGGGGAACTCTTCCCAGAAACCGAGGCTTTTGTGATAGCTATTCAAGATCAGGTTATAGATACCCTTAACTATCAGAAACACATAATCCGTCTCCCTAATCTTTCTACCGACTTATGTAGACGATGCCATAGTAGTTCTGAAACCATCCAACACATTACTGGCGCTTGTAAATCTATTGTACAAACTGACTACAAACACCGGCATGACCAAGTTGCAGCAATTATCCACCAAAATCTGGCTCACAAATATTCATTCATTCCCAATAAAACTGCTTATTATAAATATAAACCCAGTACAGTTCTTGAAAATAATGCATTTAAAATATATTGGGATAGGACAATAATTACCGACAAAACCATACACTACAATAGACCTGACATAACAATCCTAGATAAAGTTAACAGGACAGTTTTTATTGTAGACATAGCAGTATGTAACACACACAATCTTCTTACGACGCACACAGAAAAAGTTTCAAAATATATAGACTTAGCTACTGAAATTAAAAGACAATGGCAGGTAGAAAGAGTTAAAATTGTACCCATTATCATGTCTACAACTGGTGTGGTTCCGAAGACTCTTCAAAATAGCCTTAATACACTGCAAATGCCGAAATCCACCCTAATGTTGATTCAAAAAGCAGTTCTACTAAATACATGCCGTCTCACACGAAAATTTCTTGCATCGTCATCATCCTAATCTCACATCATTTCCCCCTGGCACACTTGGCTAAGGCCCGTGTGTTAGATTTAGCTTCCCCTTTAAAATAAAAGGGAGACCACAAAAGGTATAAAAATAAAAATAATAATAATAATAATAAAGCCCTTTATTCAGACCAACTTAGTTGCTATTTACAAAGTATTAAGAAATATTAACTATGAGTTATTTTGAGAGTTGAGAGAAATTATATAAATCTATTTTTGTGGCTAAACTAATTAAATAATTCGTGAAATAGTTAAATGTAAATAAAGATTCGAATTTCAATTTTAGAAATAATTACGATAGAATTTTATTGAGTCCATTGCCTTACTTTTATGTTGTACAGCTTTCTGAGGTGATACCATAATTATTTTAGGAGGTGGGACATCCACACCTATATATAGTTTCTTAAGTGACATCCAAACAGACCATAATAGACAGATAGGGCTTTGCTCGGGTTTAAGAGACGATGCACTGTATATAAGACTGAAAAGTTCTGTGGAGGATCGGATGTCCAGTTCCTCTAACGCTGCAACGGTTGTAGGTATAGAAAAGCCGTTACTAGTTAGCTAGCTGACCCACGCAACCTCGTGTACGTCTTCTATTGCCCGTAGCTTGAAAATTTTCCCTCGTTTTTGAAACATTCTTCATTGATGCTCCGCTCCTTTTAGTATTAGCGTGATGACATTTAGCCTATAGCCTTTCTCAATAAATGGACTATCCAACGATTATCTACTCCAACGCACATACGCACACTGTTTTGATAGATATGATTGAATTTGAACTTTGTAAAGCGGTAATAAAGTGCAAATTGATTCATTGACGTTAGGAACACACCTACATTGCTTAGACAATAGTGAGTGCTTGTTATATATGAACTTTATACAATAGCAATAAAGCTCAAATTGACTGTACGTTTTAGTTAGAAAACGTCTATACGGAAAAAAGGGCTGTTTTTAGGGCTTTTCCGGCCATTATTCGATTTTTTCTCGCCGTAAAAACCATCATTTAACTTCAACGAATATTTAAAAAAAGAATTGGTAAAATTGGTCCAGGCGTTGGTGAGTTATTCGCTTACCAATACAATGAGCGATTCATTTTTATATTATAGAAGATTAACAGCCTGTATAATAGATCGAGTGCCCAGAGATCTCATCTTAGAGAGGAGGTTAAAATATAGCATAAAGCAACACGGTAGGGTGTAGATATACGCAGGCGTTCCCCTTTGTCCAAGTACAGGCCCAAATGGGCCTATGTATTACACTGTTATGACACAGAATGTGTTTATGTTTGTGTGAAATTGTAAATGTTTGTGGCGACTTCCATATATAACACAACAATAACCTACTACAGCGCCATCTACTGTAGATACAATGAACTAAAAAGTGACTACACGGAGTAACTACCAATTCTGAATCGGGCAATAAACGTTGTCGCGCCGATTATCATATTTACAACATCAACTGTTGGGCAGTAACCAGCCAGGCATGATCACCTCGTCTGGTCGGAGGATCATAGTACCCGTTCCCCCACAGTTTTATTTAATTTTAGCTTTCCCTCGCAACCTCATTTACGTCTACCTACTATTGCCCGTAGCGTAATAATATTCCCCCGTTTTTTAAACATTCTTCTTTGGGGCTCCGCTCCTATTGGTCTTAGCGTGATGATATACACCCTATAGCCTGCCTCGATAAATGGACTATCCAATACTGAAATAATTTTTCAAATCGGACCAGCGGATCCTGAGATTAGCGCCTTCAAACAAACAAACCAACTCTTCAGCTTTATAATATTAGTATAGAGATGTGTGAGTTCGTAGTGACAAGTGATTGTGAGGTATTTGTGTATGAGTATTAAATGTGTAAGTGTGAAGATGCCCCCCCCTCCTAAAAAAAATTACAGACTGTTTAGTATCCTATGCTGACTTCTCTCCGGCCGGTCTGTATTGCTTTTTTTTTTTTTTTTTATTGAATAGTGGGCAAACGAGCAGACGTATCACCTAATGGTAAGCGATTACCGCCGCCCATGGACACCCGCAACACCAAAGGCGTCACAAGTGCGTTGCCGACCTTTGGAGGATGGGAAGAGGGAATAGGGGGGGGGTTGGGATATGGGCCTCCGGTATCCTCACTCACTCGGTGAAACACAGCGCAAGCGCTATTTCACACCGGTTTTCTGTGAGGCCGTGGTATCACTCCGGTCGAGCTGACCCATTCATGCCTAAGCGTCGCTCTCCCACGTTTGCTCTATGAAATATTAAAATATATAAATAGTAGATCCATGTTTCATATTCTTAGCTATTGTCAGTCTCTTTAATTATGTAGTTATAATAAACCGTACCTAAAGTTGTAAATCAACACTATGGAAAAACCAAATCATTGATAATAACAAACAATGTTTGTGTTCTTTTTTCCTCTAAGTAATTCGCATATTGACCTCATCCACAAAACAGATGTTCTGTGGTATCATTGGACAAGTTAGTAAAGATTGTTAAGTTCATATTGAGTATCAACTTAAATTTACATGTGAAAATTAACTGAAGGAATGTTTGATGTAATATTTAAGTTACTACTTAACTATACTTTTTACAGGATCATAAAAATGGAATATTTTAAATCAGGTTTTTTTATTCAGTTGAATTATTTTCATATAAATAAATAATCACAAATTTTAATAACAAATCCGATAATATCCGACTTCAAGAACTAGACCAAATTGAAATGAGACCACACGAAAAGCACCAGCTTTCAATTAAAAAAAGAATCATTCAAAATCTGTTCACCCACCCAGTCGAAAGTTATAAGGTAACACATCAAAAAAAGAAACGTCGAATTGAGAACCTCATCCTTTTTTGAAGTCGGTTAATAACTAAATGTTTTGGACATATGGCCCTCAACGCTATCCAGTCCCAAACTAAGCCAGACCCTGTACTATGGATACTAAACATCAAATATATATTATTACTTTATAGAGGCAGACAAATTCCGTTCCGTCTAACAGTCCATGAATAAGCAGATTACATATTTTTATTAAGAATATCATATTTTAATACTTATCATCCTTCAGGTGCAGTAAACACAAAAATAAATCAAAATCCTTCAGTCGTTTTCAAGTTTAACTAACACGATTTTGTTTCATATAAATAATATAACTGTCTTTCATGGGAGAGCCATGACACATTAAGTACTGACTCGATCGGAATGGCACATAGAACGCACAGATTGAAAAAAACAATGTACAAAATAATACTATCAACTGTTTTAAAAATAAATAACAATCGGTCATAAAAGAAAGAAAGATCATTAAAAAGTTTTTTTCACGTAACATTTATTCAAAAAATTAATTAATAGACAATATTATAGATCAATAATTTCTATTATCTATGAATATTAATAAAAAAGAAACTCTTCTAATTTCGTATTTGCTGTCAGAACGTTAGCTTCTAAAGTAAACGGCCCATCTGAAATAAATAAATAACAAGAAATATTAAACATAATAAAGATGGTGTTAAATAATACAATGTTTTCTAGAAACCAACGTGTTAGTTTCACCTAATTCATGTCTGAATATTGCTGTGTTTGTTTCTAGAAAGAAATAATACCTACCCACATTAAACCATTTGTTTCTTGGATATCCAGTATCTTCTCTTGAGGATGCAATAGCTTCGCGAAGGGCAAATGCTACACTGACAGCTAAACAGCAAGGCGGTTCTGATACAGCTAGAATATTCAAAGGAAATACATTTAAATTAAATGTTAATGAGAGCACATAAATTAGTCAACCTGTTGTCTTATCTATACTAATATTATAAAGCTGAAAAGTTTGTTTCTTTGTTTGAACGCGCTAATCTCAGGAACCGCTGGTTCGATTAGAAAAATTCTTTCAGTGTTGGATACTCCATTTATCGAGGAAGGCTAAAGGCTATCATAAACTAATAGAAGCGGAGCACCAATGAAGAATGTTTAAAAAACGGGAAAAAAATTTCACGCTACGGGCAATAGAAGACGCAAACGAGGTTGCGTGGGTCAGTTAGTTCATAAATAATATAAAAAATCATCAAATTAAAACTCACCCTTAGATCCCAAAGTTCCAAGAGGATTGTAAGAATTCCTTCTTAATTGTATCCTAAAATCAATAGGTATGTCCTTAGACAATGGTACGTGGTAATACCAAGTGCGATCAGTGAGCAGTTCTCCGGTGTGCTCATCGAATATTAATTCCTCGTGGGTCCAGTAACCAAGACCCATTAAGAAAGCGCCCTCAATCTGAACAAAAAAATAAATAGACATCTAGGTACATGACAACACTCTTCAAGTATTAACACGGTATAATGAGTAAGCGATCAATCGTATCATCATGTACATGACTCTCAGTGTTCCAGTATACCTGCAACTCAACAGATTCAAGTACATTCCAACCATTTAATTGCCCCCCCCCCCCCCTCTTAAAAAGAAGGAAGGTCTCCAGTAACCTTATACGGTGAAAAACAATGCGAGTTTGCCTATATAAATGTTTCAGACATCTAACACACAGCGCCATCTAGTTCCAAGCTAAGCAGAGCTTGTGTTATGGGTACTAGATAACTAATATAAATACATTTATACTTTTTTTTATAAATACATACATATTATACATTGAAAACACCCAAACTCCGTTGATCCGACCCAGGATTTGAACCCGAGACCTCAAACATAGCAGTCGCATTCACAACCACTGCACCGAGGTAGTGAATGCGACTGCTATATACTATGTTTACCACTATCCACATTATATACTGATAACAACATTTTTGTTTCTCACAAAATATATCTTTGTGCTATAGTGCAAAAATGGGTGATTCTGTGTTTCTACGATTGTTAAACTCTTACCTGTCCAACATCGAGTTCTGGATTTATACTCGTCCCTACATCTTCTATTATATCGACCCTTAAAACTTCATGTTCTCCAGTAAGAATATCTAATTCAACTTCTGTCAATGCAGCGCCTCCACATCTATAAGGCTCTTGATCATTACTGTTCACGTGATAGCTTGCTTGTAGGTTTATACCTCTCTTATAAGCTTCGTCTATCAATACCTCCCATGTAGGATTATCAAGTAACTCTCTCACTGCAGATAACCTGTTTAAGAGTATTTGGCAACACTTAATAGCACCAAAACATACAGTTTGAGTAGTTCTGCTGGCTCCAGTTGTAAAATTATTGGGACTGATTGCGGTATCAGTAGGTTTACATTTAACTTTTTCGATACTAATATTGAGCGTGTAAGCAACGGTTTGGATAACCTTTGTGTTGATACCTTGACCGATCTCTATACCTCCATGCATGATCACTATCGTCCCATCACCATGATGCACAGTAATGAGAACGCTGTAGTCTATTAACGTAGGTACAGGCCAATTCAGAAAAGCGGCTCTAAGGCCTCGTTTTTTCCATCTATTAAGTCTGTTAAAGTTATTAATTTCTTCTTTTCGTTTTGTATATTCTCCGTCTTTAAGTAGCTTTTCTACCATCTCTCTTATTTCAGGCTGGCTCTCATCAAGATTGTTCATTCTTACTTCAATAGGATCCTTGTCTATTTCATACGATATTTGTTCCATCATGTGTTCAGTCATAGCAATAGCCTCGAAACTTCCTATCAAATGATTTTTCATGTAGGTACATTAATTTGTTTGAAATTAATTATAGTTATTTGTAGTTATTTAGTTATTATTATAGCCTTTTTGTGTACAACAATGTTATTTTCTATAATTTTAAACTCTTTTAGAAATTAGTTATTATTTTATAAAACTAAACAATATTATTTACCTGGTGCCCTCGCATAGGTATTGGATGCTGTATCTGTAAGTACGTCAAATATCTTAAATTGCCATCTTCTGTTATCATAGCAGTTCTTGAGGCCGCTTATAACAAAAACATTGACGGAATCATTTGCCACGAACCCGTTATCTTCATAAATATGACATTCTAAATACTGAATCTCCCCCGAGTTATTTACTGCAACCTGATAAAATCATTATATGAAATAAGATAAAAGATTAAATTTTTTAAACCATATGTGACACTTAAAAATTAGTTCTTACTTCAAAATCTCTGGTACAAGGCAATCTCCTGCCCATTATTCGCAGGCTAGCTTGAATACTCAAAACAAATCGACAAGGCTTGTCTAAGAGGTGGGTGACCAGTGAGCTAGCAATCGCGACTTGACTTGCACGTGATATCTTCAAACCATACGCGCCACCACATCGAGGCGCGACTACGTTAATTCTGAATAAAATAAATCACGTCACTGACTAAAGCACTTTACTCTTCAGTTATATTTAGGTTAAAACTAAAAAATATGATCAAACAAATAATGCATACTGCAAAACAATAATGGGCAAAATTAATAACTGTCGACTTTGAATGAAAAGAATGCAAAAATGATCGTAAGTTGATTGCATACTCGTATTTATTCGTATTTTAATAAAGTCCATTTTTTATTTTATTTCTAGACCAACTTTACAGATAATTATAATTATTTTGACATATTATGTTAATGTCTAACCTTTTTAATAACAACAAAATTCATAAAAAGTGCTGAAAATAGAAGAAAACAGTTTTGTAGTGTCCTACTCCTACCTATTTTCAGGAATATTCAATGCTTCGGATAAACCAACGATCACAGAATCTAGAAATTGAGTAGAAGCATAAACATCAAGGCCGAGTTCACTAGGTTTGGTAACAGCTGATATTGTCTCCATAGTGTAGTGATATTGCCAATAAATATTGTCACTTCCTTTAATGATCCTCTGAACGTCTTGGCCACGGTCTCTTGCTGGTACGGTTACATAAAGAGTTATACGGCTAGGGTCCCTTTCACGGGCATCATTTATAGTTAATATGGGCTTTTTTTTATCTACTTTGTAATCAACTTTCACAAGCAAGGCTGCTCGGTTCGCTAATTTCTCAGTTTCAGCCACTATTATACCAATAGCTTGATCATAGTACTTAATATTCTTTAATGCGAATATTTCTTCCGGCAATAACTGTGAGTTCACCTTTTGGGAAAGAAACGAATTTTTCCCAGGTATATCTTTTGCTGAGAAGAATGCTAACACTCCAGGTATTTTCTGTTAACATATAAACGAATACTTCATAAAATTTAAAATAACAGTGATTAGGAAAATTTGTTCTCAAGAAAAATGCACTTACTAAAGCGGGTTCAGAATCAATGTTAACTATTTCTCCAGTGCAAATATCCGAAGTCACAAAAGCACAAAACACTTCATTGGGTAAAGTAGGAACATCATTCACGTAGAAAGCTTCTCCTGCACATTGCACAAGAGCATCTACTTTCGGCATCGGTTCATTAACGGGCCATAATATTGGATTTGTATCATACACTTGGGAGCCTTTGGATATTGGTCTTGTCTTTCTAAAATCTCTTGCCCCAGAGCGATAATACGGTTTTAACCGCTGCTTAGGTATTGAAACAAGTAGACTCTGAAACGATAAGACACAAAACATATTACTATAGGACACAAACTTGTTAAAGGATGACAAGGCTTTTGGCATTTTACTTGAATAATACAAAATTTGTCCTATAGATTTCATAATTCAAATAAACTACAGCCATAGTGAATGTGAGTTATACAAAGAAAAAGTACAAATATTTTACCAATATCTGACTTACCTTCGTTAAAACAAAATTACGTGCTACATATAATATTCATCAACAACTATTATTAGCTATTAAAATTACGAAATAGAAAATTTTTATTAATCATATATTATATTATTAGTATTCAGTCAGCATGTTTTGTAGAACACAGAAATATACACTGTCGCCGTGCGCCCATGTTTGATGTACAGTGTAGTGTTTTGCACAGCAAACAGAAATAATTATTTTCGTACTACCTATGCGTCCCTTAGCTTATTATATTACCTTCAACTTACTGTTTAGTAAAATACATATCTTGAGTGATATTTATATATTTTTGAGCTAGTCCAGTACTTGATTAATTACCTTATAAAACAGCCCAAGTGCACATTTTTTCCGATATTTTGGTTTCATTTCGCCGGCTACTTTTTCTGGTTTTAATTCACCTTCTAATATTTTCAGAGATTGCTGAAGAACTTCGTTTTTAAATATTCTCTTCATAGTTAGATAGCTTTCTGTTTCTTTAGCATGAACAAATGAATGTGATATTCCACCAATGACTATTCTGGCTGACCTCACTAAGTCATTATCGTGAGGATCGAACTCATATAAAAATGCTGCATTAACTTGAGCGTGGGCATTTTGAGCCCTTGGCATTATCTGGAAATGTAACCAAGCTTTACTTCTTCTATAATCAATGTTTGACAGTAATCTAAATCATCATCATCTTCCTAGACTTTATTATTCCCAAAATTATTTGGGGTCCGCTACTAGTTCAACTGGTTTTACCTGAATATCAGTTTTTCCACGGAGCAACTGGCATCGGACTTCCACAACCCTGAGGGTGAACTGAATTCAAAGATTGAACTACTTATCAGTATATTTGAGGGTACTAACTTCCCAATAACGATTGTCGTATATGTTCATGACAACCGGGACAGACGGCTTAACGTGCTCGGGCAGGAAACATCGCCATGTACTATACCCCAGGTTGCATTAAGAATTTCTTGTAAGAAATACCCAACAGCAGTCCGACCCGGAAATCGAACCCGAGCCCACTAGACCAAAGAGGCAGTTATATAATAATATAAATAAATTAAATATCTAAGTAATTTATTTTAACAAATACATACAAAAATATCTCAATAGAAAGGCAAAATTAATTTTATAAAATTAATGTTCAGTATTACATTACGTACATTTCGGGAATCAAAGTTTCCCATAAATTGGCAAGGTTTTGAATTTGCTCTGAAATCTTTTACTTACTTTAAAAGACACAAACTGGTAGTTGTGAGAGAGCGGTGGTATTTTCACTTGTGTTATTACTCTGCCCCTCATATCCAAGGACAAAAATTGTTCCGGAGTCACTTCTATTACTGAACTTTTGTAAACTGTAAGTGTAGAAAAACAAAGTATAAGTTCAAGTTTTTGCACTTTTGGGTAGTGTAGATGTAGTGGTGAAATAGATTAAAATTTCTTTTCAAACCTATTTTATCCAGAAATTAGTAGGTATGTGGATGTATAATTGCGATGGCATGAGTGAAATTACGTAGATCGATCGTCAATGATAAGTAACTAAAGTTACCCCATAGAAACCATGAATGGATAGCTATTCATTTAATCCCCCTTCCAACTTCAGCAGTAACCCTAACTTGGTGAAATGAGACGAAAAATTTACTAATATTAATTTTCTATGAAGTCATTGAGCCACTTGTTGAACAAACTCCCCCGTAGTCAAGAAACATTTCTTGATCCTTCAAATGTCTCTAACATCTTATTCAGCATTTTTTTTGGAATTTAAATCAATTCATATGCAATTTACAGATTGAAATATCTCTCTATAACTTTACGTGTGATAGCCTAACCTGTTATAGGCTTTTGATTAATAACACAAATTCACTAACCTATTGTTAAAGTGGCCATAACTGTCTCTAATAACAGAAACACATCGGAAGGGAAAGTTGGTAGTTGATGCTTCATCATCAAATTGCCAGCAACAGAGCCAATCTGTATTAAAATTAAATTATATACACATTAGGTATCACATAGGTTTAAAGGTTACCTAACTTCCAACGTATGGCTAAATTCTAGCCAATATCCAATTTTTTACTTCTAATTATGTGGCAAGCCAAACTGTTCCAAATATTTTGAAGAGGAAAATTATTTATTATACAGCACAGTATAATATTGCCTACAGTAAATTATACCCAATCGCTTGGCAAAATCGTGAAAAATTTTAAATTTAGGTGATTCGAGTTCCCATGCGAAATCAATCAAAAACTATTCAAAAATAATAAAATGAAGTCGTAAACAATACTTACATTTCTCACAGGTATATTTGCAACGAGGTCTAAATGCTCGTAAAGCTTTTCTAAATACTGAAACTCTTCACGTTCTTTCGCAACCGATTTAAACAAGTCCATTAGGTCTGTCAGAGTCGTTCCAGCCCCGAACACTAAATTCTGATCAAAGTAATAACCTTTAAGGTCAGCTACGGGGCTTACATCAATAAAAACCCGTGGAAATAGCAGCCTTGGAGCTACTCCTGAAAGTAAGATGATAAACTTTAAATCTAAGCTTGGTTCTCTCGTCTCGGTTCGGCTCTTCGCTGATGAGCGTCTATTTCTTGTACGGTAGAAAAGAGTGAAGGGGTGTCATGTTGTTGCTTACGATGAACTCCGACCGAACTATCAAATCGCTGTTAACGTTTTTTTTAAATGTGTGTTTAGCTGGTTTGCCTGAGATAGGATAGTTAACATCACGCTTAGACCAACAGAAGCCGAACATAGTTAAAAGAGACGCAGACAAAGTTACGTAGGTCAGCTAGTATTTAATATTTCTTGCTACCATGGATGTTATTTCTATGTCAACGGTGTACGATACTAAATACTTTGTTTTATTCAAAAACTTCTGAAAAAAAAAGTGTGAGAGTGTTTTTTTCCTTGTTGTATTGTTTCTGATCACACCAACTGGTTCTTAATGTTTCGATGCTGAAGTTAAGTGAATTTGTAAGAATGGAATCAAATATTAACAATGAACTTGTAGTGTACGTTTTTTAAAAGCATTCTGTAGGGAACAGTAGTTGTGAAGTAGACATAAATACCTTTTCCTGTATTTCCATTCACTAACATGTAGGAATCATATCCTTCTATGTCTAAGACGTGAAAAATATCATCCAAACTATTCACTCTGTACCATATATGACCATCTTTGAGTTTAATTTTCTTTGTATGTTTAACGTTGAAATCACTTTTGTTAACAAAACACCAACTTTTATCACATTTTTGACAATCATCTTTATTTTTACAAACGTGCAGATCTTCTATATCTCCAACATTAGGGGTCGGTTTTGGAGCATCTTTAGCAAAACTTTTAAAAGCATCAAGTATTGGCCTATAGCCCGTACATCTGCAGGTGTTACTTCCAAAAGCGTTTTCAATTTCGCACTCTGTCAAATCGTAATGATTTGATTCCAGAAGACTGCAAACCAATAAAAAATGTTAGCCCTTGAAATAGGACTTACTTTCAAAAATACTCGTATGTTACTAGTATTACCTGTACATGCTCATCACAAATCCAGGGGAACAGTATCCACACTGTGTGCCGTTATATTCAGCCAACGTTTTCTGTATTGGATGATATCCTTTGCCCCGGCCTCCAATTCCCTCTATCGTGGTCACCTCCCAATTTTGGCAGGATGTTACTGATACTAAGCACTGTTAAGAACACAAACTTTTTATGATTTTATAAAAATTAATTGCTAGGTAAATAAAGTACTGTTTTTGAGATTTATTTGATTTAGAAACTGTTTAGATCGAAAAACATAATTTGTCCTTTTTACTGGTCGAGCAAGTAGTCTGAGACTACAAAATCAATTCGAGTTCGAATCCTGTTCTGTACAAATATTACCGTACATTGATGTAGTGTGGTATGTGTACTACTGTTTACAAGGATCTGCACAAAATACCTTGACGTGATGATTATCGATAATGAAACTTACAGAATTAACTGAAAATGTTCTACGATGAGGATCCTCGACAGTGACAGCTACAATACATGCTCCACACCCACCTTCCTTGCACATGTATTTAGTTCCCCTCTTATTTAAATTGTTCCTGATGTAATCGTTCAGTGAAGTGTCCGAGTCTTCTTCTGGACCAACTGAGGACCGCAGAAACATTTATATTCATTTAGTTCTAGAATGTAGTACAACCTTTTGAACAAGGTTTTGATGCTATACTACTGTGTTGTAATTTATTTGAAGGTATAAATAAAGATAGTCTTGAATAAAACCCTTAATATAATGTTACATAAAAACAAAGTTTGTTTATATTCTATGCGTTCCGAAACCATTGATAAGACTGTGGTGACAGTTTAGTACACCGAGGTTTTGGGTACATCCACTGGTGTTCCTGGCCTTAAGAATTAATATGCTGTCACATCTGAAACTCATAAATTCTAAGAGCCGTCATTTGAACCCCAGATTGGAAAATGAGAGAATTGCTTGTAGAGGTAGTAGAGCTTTGCTTATTACAACATGAATGGGCTGGCTCGACCGGGGCGGTTCTACTCTGTCACAGAAGAATAACTGAAAATGATAGCTTGCGTGGTTTCGTGTTTCGATGGTGAGTGGCATAACGGAGGACCAATGTCGCCATATTATCGCATCGTATTTAATGTGTACATAGGACTATATATATGCATGTATCTAATGCATGTGTGTTATGTGTGAGTAGAGTAGAGGCTCAACTGAGTCCACAGACAAACGTTTTAAACAGTTTGTGGGCCTATGTTTTAGAATAAGGTTTACCTATTGTGAGCAATAAATTTTTAATGGATAAATAAATTAATGTAAGTCATATTCGCAATGAGTATGGTGATCATTACTCTCGGATTCTACTCATTCTTTCTATAAAGCAGAGTAAAATTGCTTTGGCAGGCTCATATAATAAACCATCGGTGAATGAACTGCGAGGTCTCGGGTTCAAATCCTGAGTCAGACCAAGTGTTTGTGTGATCTACAAATATTTGTTTCGAAGTTTGGGTGTTTTCTATGTATAATGTGTATGTGGGGAACGGGTGTAATGTCCCTCCGACACAAAGGGAGGATCCTCCGACCAGGCGAGGTGATCATGTCTGGCGGGCTACTGCCCAACAGTTGATGTTGGGATGTTGTATATATGATTATCGGCGCGAGAACTGTTTATTGTAGTTACTCCGTGTAGTGCGTTACTTCGTAGTTCAGGTTGGGATGTTGTATACGAGCATATATTTATTGCGCGATTCAGGATTTGTAGTTACTTCGTGTAGTGCGTTAGTTCGTAGTTCAGTGTATCTTCGGTAGATGGCGCTGTAGTAGGTTATTGTTGTGTTATATATGGAAGTCGCCACATCTGTATTTACAAAAAAGAAAACTATATATGTATTCATATCAGTTGTTTAGTACCCATAACACAAGCTCGGTGTCTGCAATGTAACTCCGTGGAGCCGACCCATCGGTGTCGAATCATGGTCTATGATGTAAAATATAGGATAGAAGTTGAATGTAGCGCATTCGACTTTTATCCAACTGCAGCTGCAACTTACCGGAACACTTCTCCCCATTTACACTAAATGTTATTCTATCCATAGTGTATACGTCTTTTCACGACTAGAGTCACTAGGGCAATCACTTTAACAGGGAATTGATAAGTGTGAATCTTTATATTATTCCAATAGAGTTTTGAATGTTGTAACTTATTGGAATTCTGTTCGGAATTGTGCATTCGACGAATAAGAGTGCAATATTTGGGTAGTCTTTGCAACTGAATATTATAGACTATTAAATAGTTTTATTTGGCTATTTTGGACTAAGAAAAATAGTCTAACTAGGAATTGGGGAAACCAGAGCAATTTCCACGTGTTTTTTGAAGAGTAAAAAGGTCTTTTTAACATTAGAAAGAGGGACGGAAGCTAGCAATCTATAAGTATTCTAGCTTTTTTCCTTTTTACTGATTATAAATATCATTTTCTATTACTAGCTTTTTTAATAACAATTCTATCAATTGTTTACTAGTTTCTATAAAAAATAGTTGCACATTTTGTAAGATCAGAAACTACATGACGAATAAATAAAAGAAAGGTCTTAAAACGTCCCCGTGTTTTGCAAGGTTCATATAGAGAGAAATTAGATGTAATTTAAGTAATAATTTTCTATTTTATTGTTAACTGTCTTTGAAATTACTACAAATTTGAAGAAAAAGAAACTTATTAACATTCCACGCGGTTTGATCAAGTTACTATTATTATTACATAATAATTTGTGCATCTAATAATTATGACTGGGATGAACCAGAAAATAAGTTTCCAAACCCTCGCAATATTATATGGCGCATACACTGTATTGATCTACCGTCTAATTATTAATTACAAATAGGATTTGGTAAATTAAGCATCCGTAGTTCATAAATTATCGCAACAATTATTAATTGATGCGATAATTTATAAACTAGTCGAAACATCGCGTGTACAGGTACATCGTGGTATAATCGCCATTATACAATTACGCATAGGCATTATAAGTTGTTTTTTTATTTAGGTATTAACTAACTTTGTAGTATTACTTTATGAGAAGTCGACGTGGGTTCTGGCAAAATCTCCTGAGCGCTTCTCCTCGGCGATCCTCATCCTGTGAACTATCAGCATACAAAGACTTCAGACCATTGTCACTCACAGTGGAGCGAATGTCTTGACACGCCGCGCCGTAAAGTACTGAATGAGCTCTCTATTAGGATTACAGGGCGTACACGATTGGGCTAGTAAAGTAGCAAGGGCAGTTTTATGCTCGGATAAAACATTTCTGAATACTTTATCAGGTCTGCCACTTCCATGTCTTACAGAACATTTAATACCATATTTTTTCTTCCCATAAGTGGTACCACAGTTCAGCCTAGCTGTGGACACTATAGACTACGGGCCCGTATCGAAAATTGATGGGTCATGTGAACCACCAGGAGACTTTTTTAGAAAGATACAGGGGCATAAAACAATAACATTTAGCACTATGCTGTCACTTGGAAGCTGTCCAACTGAGTATAGGTAAAGGGGAGGGAGTAGGAACCGTCGATTTTTCTCCCTTGTCACATAATTTTTGTACGGCGTTGCGAGATAATGGATTAGAAGAGATATTGAAATTGAATGGGACCGATGCCGTACAAAAATAGTGAGCCACAAAGTTGGATTTCTTTTTGATTTCCTGGCGATTGTCTCGCTCAATTTAGTCATTTAATTTTAGACGAAGACGAGAAAAATCGACGGTTCGTACTCCCTCCCCTTTACCTATACTCAGTTGGACAGCTTCCAAGTGACAGCATAGTGCTAAATGTTATTGTTTTATGCCCCTGTATCTTTCTAAAAAAGTCTCCTGGTGGTTCACATGACCCATCAATTTTCGACACGGGCCCGTAGTCTACTACCACTTAATCTTAAACTTGATGTTTTTAATGTATGTTTTTAGGTTTGGTTAGGCACCTTACAGGTCAGAGGCAAGGTGGGGCCCCACCTTTGCTACGCCCATGAGTGTAAGTAGTAATATAAACATCTTTTCTCTCACTCTCCTTTATGAAGTACTAGCTTTTTCGTTCCACTGAGTTCAATGATCTCAATGAATGAATTTTACGAAAGAAACGGTTGGCCTAGTGGTTTAAGCGGTCACTACGCCGCTTGCTACTGCGCCAAGTGCCGTGGGTTCAAATCCCAAATGGGACATCACTTTGTGTGATCCACAAAATGTTGTCCTGAGTCCGGGTGTTCTTTGTGTCCGTTACATGTAGGTTTGTAAAGTCCCCCGCGACACAGGATATATATTCCTAATGTGGGAGTGGTCTTAGCAAATTGTCGCCAAATAACTGGTATTTATGGTAAGAAGCTCTCAAGGTCTGTTTGACCAAGTGATTAATTAATTTAAATTACGATTAGAATTACGAAGGGAAACCAACATCAGGAGAAGGCCGAAGGATATTGACGATTGGTAAACGATGTGTTACGTGTTTCTAAGGGGTGTTTTTTTAAGCTAGATAGAACTTTAAATTGTAAAAAGTAACACAAAAAATTAAATTTTGATGAACCTTTTTTTTTTTTTGTTTCAGTATACTCTGACAAATCAACATGAATAGACTCACGCTTGAACAACGCTACGAAATTATCCAAATTTACTTTGAAAATCAGTCGTCGATTCGCGCAACTTATAGACGACTTCGTCATTTGTATGGCGTACATAATCGTCCATCTGAACAAGCCATTCGTCGAACTGTGGATAGATTTCGTACCACATACTCTCTAGAGGATGCAATAACACCAGCACGTCGAAGGAATGTGCGTACTGAAGACAATATCGCCGCTGTAAACGAAAGTGTGGAAGAAGATCCAAATTTATCGATTCGTCGTCGGTCGCAGGAATTGGGGCTCTGTCCGTCCACTACGTGGAAAATTTTGCGCAAAGATCTCGGCCAACACCCGTATAAGATCCAGCTGGTGCAGGAATTGAAGCCACGAGACCATTATATGCGTCGTTCTTTCGCCGATTGGGCTCTAGAGCAGTTGGCAACTGACCCGTTGTTTTATCGCAAAATTGTGTTCAGCGATGAGGCGCATTTTTGGCTTAACGGGTTTGTTAATAAGCAAAATTGCCGCATATGGAGTGAGACCAATCCACAACAGACCCTACAGACTCCATTACATCCAGAAAAATGCACCGTATGGTGCGGTTTTCACGCTGGTGGCATCATCGGACCTTATTTCTTCAAAAATGAGGCCGGAGCTCGCGTTACGATCAATGGAGATCGTTACCGCACCATGATCAATGATTTTTTGTTTGAAAATATGGATGACATTGATCCGGAGGAGATGTGGTTTCAACAGGATGGCGCTACGTGCCATACGGCGAACGCAACCATCGACTTATTGAAATCAAAATTTGGCGATAAGTTGATTTCGAGAAATGGACCTGTCAATTGGCCTCCAAGGTCGTGCGATTTGACACCTCTCGATTATTTCCTGTGGGGCTACGTGAAGTCACTGGTTTATGCTGATAAACCAGCAACAACTGACGCCTTGGAGGCCAGCATTGTTCGTGTTATTCGTGACATACGGCCAGCAGTGCTCGAAAAAGTGGCCCAAAATTGGACGTCCAGAATGCACTTCGTCAAGAACAGCCGCGGTGCCCATATGCCCGAAATCATTTTCAAATGTTAATGTCACGTATTGATCTTTCGAATAAAAAAAAATTTGATTACAATTTAATTTTTTGTGTTATTTTTTACAATTTCAAGTTCTATCGGGCTTAAAAAAACACCCTTTATTAACTATAATCGTTTCTGTAAGTATGATTTGTAGGTAAAAGGAAAGTTTCATTTAAATGCGTACGGTAATAACAGTTTAACACTATTACAAATCACACCACGTCACGATTCCGTGTTTCCCATTGGCTCATAACTTGACGTCACTTCACTAGCCCTGTAATATCAATAGTAATTAATATGTATATTTGAAACTTGTGACGTCAATTTGCACGGTTGGCCGAGTGGTTTCAGCGGTCGCCATGCCGCTTGCTACTGCGCCAAGTGTCTTGGGTTCAAATCCCACGCGGTACAACACTTTGTGTGATCCACGAATTGTTGTCCCGAGTCTGGATGTTCTTTGTGTCCGTTTCATGTATGTTTGTAAAGTCCCCCACGACACAGGATGTTTATTCCTAATGTGGGAGTTGTCTTTTTAAAGAAAAAAAAAATTGTTACATCATTTTTAAATGTGTTATTGAAGTTTTAAATAAATGTATTCTTGTACTTATACAAATTTTTGTGTTTAAAATTAAATTTCGAAGGAATGAAATATCGATGTGTCCATTATTTTCTTAAGGAAAAACTGGATTTGCATACAATGGACTTTGCACTGTTTGCGGAAACTGACAGCAAACTGTTCAATTAATGTTTATGTCGGTATTCAACTGCTTCGGTGGCGCAGTGGTAGCGTATGCGACTGCTGTGATTGAGGTCTCGAGTTCGATTTTCGGGTCGGACCAAATGTTTGTATGATCTGCAAATATTTGTTTCGTAGTTTAGGTATTTTGTATGTATTTACAAATATATATATATCAGTTGTCTTGTACCCATAACATAAGCTCTGCTTAGCTTGGCCCTAGAAGGCGTTTTGTGTTAGACGTCCGAAATATTTATTAATATTAATTACCGTTATTAATTTTAAACACATTTAGTTTTTAACTACGGCAAAGCCAAAGGAGGATTATGATTTTGACAGGCTATGTATGTATGTATGTATGTTCATCTGTTCCCTCATAGCTCCTCATTTACTTATTAGACAAATGATGTCTCGTTAGAAGCGTCTTCATTTTCCGCTGCTATAGGCTATGAGACGTGTTACTAAATTTAATGTGGCGCCTTCTAGCGGTCATAAAGTACACTCTTGCACATAAATTAATATTACAACGGCACCAAAATATTTTAAATACAAAAGTATTTTGTATACAAAAGATTTCATCATACTCTCTCCCCTTTTAGAATTTATATTATGTATGTATTATATGTTTGTGTGTATACATGTATATATATATATATATTAGTACCTTTGTATGTATAAGTATTTAATACGTATATGTTATGTGTATCTATATAAATTATTACTAATTATTGTTTAATTTATTATTCTTAATCTTGTTGATTTCTCGATGAGAAATTTATTATTAATTGGTGAATTCCTTGTTGAGAAGTCGGTATAAATTTTTAGTTTGTGCATCTACCTTGTTTGGCTCTGCATCGCCCTAAGGTCGACTGGTAGAAAATGCCTACGGCATTAAGTTCACCTTTGTTACTATAATGTGCATAAAGTATAAATAAAAAAAAAAAAAAAAAAGTAAAAACTAAAACCCAAGTGCGACAAAAAACGACGCTGAAAAAGTATGAAACAAGATTTTCAGGATACTGGATTTAACAACATTACACGTTACATAGAAACTTGAATATACAGGGTGTAAAAAGACGACTACCGAAAACGAAAGGGGCTGATCCAGCACCCCAAAACTTATAATAAAAACCAAACAGTTGTACTTAAAAACTTGACTGCACGGTTGGCCGAGTGGTGTCAGCGGTCGCCATGCCGCTTGCTACTGCGCCAAGTGTCGTGGGTTCAAATCCCACGCGGTACCTACAACACTTTGTGTGATCCACGAATTGTTGTCCCGAGTCTGGATGTTCTTTGTGTCCGTTTCATGTATGTTTGTAAAGTCCCCCACGACACAGGATGTTTATTCCTAATGTGGGAGTTGTCTTTTTAAACAAAAAAAAAAAAAAAAAACAAAAAAAACAAAAAAAAAAATTGTAGCCGGAAAAAACAATGTGTCAAAATTTTTAATAATTTCACAAGCCAGTAATGTATTATTGCGTGCACCGCGTAGCTACTTGAATACCTATGCGCCCGGCCAAGGTCATTGCACTCACCCGACCAGCTGTTTTGTTTATCAAAATACATTGCTGTTTTATTGATTTTATTTGTTTTTTGGTTTTCTAAATGAGATAATTAGATAGTTTGGGTCCTATTATGTTGTACTATGTGTATGTAAGCAGAAAAAAACATAAAAGGACTTAGATAAATTATAATTTTTTTTGCGTTTTTTTTTTGCTGAACCTATTCAGTATCATGGTCTGATTGCAACCCCCAAGTTTTCGGTAGTAGTCTTTTTACACCCTGTATGTATCTCAGTACGTTGTAAAATCCAGTGTCCATAAAATGTTGTTTCATACTCTTTCAGCGTCGTTTTTTGTCGTAGTTGGGTTTTAGTTTTTACTTTTTTTTTTAATATTTATAGTTGAACTATGACCACCATACAATCTATAGTACTTTCCATAGGTTTTGTTAGTTACGAATTTATAAGTTTCAGTTTTTTGTGCACATTGTGACTTCAAACCAAAACCAGGCAATCCTTCTCATGAAACAACCTCATGTAGGCCTCTAGTAGCTTTCATTAATATTTATGTAATGTTAATGATGTAAAATTGGACAGTTAATAAATATTATTGACTGCCTCGTTGGTCTAGTGGTTAGCGTAAGCGACTGCAGATCAAGAGGTCTCGGGTTCAATTCCCGGGTCGGACTGCTGTTGGCTTTTTCCTACAAGAAATTCTTAATAGCAGCCCGGAGTATGGAAGATGGCGGTGTTTTCCGCCCGTGCTTCGGAGGGCACGTTAAGCCGTCGGTCCCGGTTGTCATGAACAGCTATGGCAATCGTTATTGGGAAGTCAGTGCCCTCAAATATACTGACAACTAGTTCAACCTTCGAATTCAGTTCGCCCTCAGGGTTGCGGAGGTCAGGTGCCAGTCGCTCTGTGTAAAAATTGATATTCAGGTAAAATCGGTTGAACTGGTAGCCGACCCCAAATAATATTGGGAATAATAAAGGCTAGGAAGATGATGAATAAATATTATTATTACGATAATATTATGATAATGGAGTTATTTTACACAGGTTTTCTCTATCGCAGTTATACTCTTGACGTTATTACGATAAGTCAAAAGTGCGGTGGCTACCAAGGGGAATCCCTCATAGAATGCTCGGCTGTGATGTGAGGTATGCACAACACGATACATTAACGGCTTTACTTAGCGTGCACTATGCACAATTTTTTCAATGGCTCTGGTAAATAATAAATACATCTGTCCTAAATGGTTGAATTATCTTTAAGGTAAATTATATAATGGTAAGTAGGTATAGTGGCTAATGTCACTATATATTCATTGGTAATTCGACTAATTTATTGTTGATTATTCGATTTATTGCGGATGTCGAATTTATATTATGTCTAATTAGTATATATACTCGTAGTTATAAATATTATATATTTTACTAATATTTTAAACGTGAAAGTTTGTGAGTATGTGAGTATGTTTGTTGCTCTTTCACGCAAAAACTATTGAATGGATTTTAATAAAACTTTACAATAATATAGCTTATATATCAGAATAACACATAGGCTACAATTTATAAAGATATTAGCTTCGCCTCGTGGCGTTGCCCGCTTTTGGAAGTAATACCTGCAGATGTACGGGCTTCAGACCAATACTTGATGCTTTTAAAAGTTTTGTTAAAGATGCTCCAAAACCGCCTCCAAATCTTGGGAGATATAGAGATTAGTGAATGGAAATACAGGAAATTATATTTAATATTGTATTTATATTGTCAAATTTATACTAATAATAAAGCTGAAGAGTTTGTTTATTTGTTTGAACGCGCTAATCTCAGGTTCGAAAAAATCTTTCAGTGTTGGATAGTCCATTTATCGAGGAAGGCTATAGCCTATATATCATCACGCTACTACTAATAGGAGCGGAGCACCAATGAAGAATGTTTCAAAAATGGGGGGAAATTTTCACGCTACGGGCAATATAAGACGCAAACGAGGTTGCGTGGGTCAGCTAGTGAAAGATAAAACCACTACAGTATACGTACCTATGAGGTACATAAATTTTAATTTAATATTTTACTTATTTGTTTAAACACAACTTCAACAGATAAAACGTTAATAGATAGTTGGTTTCCAGAAGGAAAAATATACTAATAAGGAAATCATTTAATATAAAAGAAGGTAGTTGAATAAAATCAATTAAAAAATTTAGATGATTTGAATAATTTTCCCCCGTTTTGAAAAATACTTAATTCGTGCTCCGCTCCTATTGGTCTTAGCGTGATTATATATATAGCCTTCCACGATAAATGGACTATCCAACACTGAAAGAATTTTTCAAATCGGATCAGCGGTTCCTGTGATTAGCGCGTTCAAACACTAAATAGGCAATAAAGCAAGACAAAATCGCAGAGCGATTTCGTTTAAATTGAGAAGTAATTCTTAAAAAATTCTTAGGATTAGACAATAAAAATAAAGATAAAACCAAACTCTGCCTGTCTAGTGGTCCCATACTCATTGACACATGACAGAAATTGCAGCATGGTGACCCACACCATGGCGACCTAGAAATGCACTGTGTCATTTAGGCATTGCATTTATTATGTATATATATATATATATATATATATATATATATATATATAATTAGGTACCAGAAGCTTAATTTATTAAAAAAAATAAACAATTAGTTAGCCATGTGCAGTAAACTGCTGTTTATTTAATAACATAGGTACGAGTATATTAAAGTTACACTTGCTATCACTTTTTAATTTGCATAAAATAATATTAAAATTTAGATCAGGAAACAATCAACTATGATACCAGAATAATTGGAATGATAATTATGGAATCTTACCACCATCTAAGGCATCTAAGCTGTACGAGCGCCAACGAGCAAATAAATCGACCACTGACGCTCACTCGCTTATATATACTTTGGAGGGGTGAGGGGGCGCTTGATTATCCTGACAATATAAATTTCATTAATTTTAAGGTTAATTTCATTTTAAATTAGGTACATCGAGTGAGACTTAAAATTATATATCATATTATACGTACGAACTGTATGTTAACAAATAAATAAACAATAAAAATATACATCGCATACACGGCAGTCTGATTCTGATTCCAAACTAGGCAGAGTATAGTCCATTTGTTTAGAAAGTGTCGGTGCATTCGCACACAATTGTGGTTATTGTCATAAAATACGAATATACTACATACATTACCTACCACTGCGCAACCGAGGCAGTCCAGATAACAGTATACAGCAGCAGTCCAAATTTCTGGGAAACAAATCTAAATAATTCTTACTAGATTACACCCAGACACAGAACACATTATTGTGCACATCACAAAATACACGTAGACTAAAACAACTTCATTCATTTTTCAGTCTCGCCATCTTTCCAACGTTTTCCCAATTTTGAACTGATGTGCATCTTATTGGGAAATAGTAATTATGCGTTAGTTCAATACTTAGTTAAGATATAAGATATAAAATTAGTTCAACGTTCTTACATATACAGGGTGTCTCAAAAGAAATTTTATATTTGTTTAGCTTACTGCGTGAACGCTGCGTACTTGAGGGGTGCGGGGGTTATGTCAATTGGTAGCTTGGCTCTTGGGGATTCAGTCGCTATGGAGCGTTTCTCGGGAGCAGACCGCGCGTTGTGCGTGCGAGAGTTTTACAAGAACGGTGATTCGACAACTGTCGCGCGTAGAAAATTCTGCAGTATTCGAGGTTTTCGCCACTTAAATGATGCGCCAAGTCTTCCTCTCATTCGACATTGGGTTAAAAAGTTTGAAGAGACTGGATCAACGCTGGATAAATCAAAATTCGGGCGACCTAGGTCATCAAGAACGGTAGAAAACGTGGAGAGTGTTAATCAATCTGTACGTGACGACCCGAGCCTTTCAATTCGGAAGCGCGCGAGTGCTTTAAATGTGCATAGATCATCATTACATTGCATTATGCACAAAGATCTAAAGCTGCACCCCTACAAAATTCAATTGGTGCAAGAATTAAAGCCCCAAGATGCCGGTCAGAGGCTTAATTTCGTAAATCAGATGATTGAGCGATTTTCAACGTTTACCAACATTTTGTTTTCGGATGAAGCTCATTTTCATCTTAATGGCCACGTAAATAAGCAAAACTGCCGCTACTGGAGTTCAGCCAATCCGAAACGCAAACATCAGAAACCCCTACACTCGCCTAAAGTGACCGTATGGGCTGCCATGTCGGCGCGAGGAATTATCGGCCCTTACTTTTTTGAAGACGAAATGGGGCGTACAGTTACAGTGAATTCAGAGCGTTATGTGGAGATGTTAGACAACTTCTTGGTACCTGAACTGCAAAACTTTCCTGGCTATAACCAAAGAACATGGTTTCAACAGGACGGAGCAACTTCACACACGTCCAATATATCTCTGCCACGTGTTCGTGAAATTTTCTCAGGAAAATTGATCTCCCGGAGAGGTGACATAAATTGGCCTCCACGTAGCCCAGATTTAACCCCTATGGACTTTTTCCTATGGGGTTACCTTAAATCTAAAGTTTACGCCAATAAACCAACTTCACTGGCGCATTTGAAAGAAAATATCCGTCACGAAATGGCAGCCATCCCTCACTCCACCTGTCGAGCAGTCATAAGTAATTTTACTGTTCGATTAAATGAGTGCCAACAACGTGAGGGTTTACATTTAGACGATATTATTTTTAAGAAATGAATTCCCAAAAAGTGTATTTTAACAATAAATAAACATTTTTTCTATATACCGCTTCCTTTTTTTTTAATCAATCCACTAAATATGAAATTTCTTTTGAGACACCTTGTACATGCAATAAAACGCAATAACTTTGAAGATCCTAATTTTTATTTGACTTTTCACTAAAGCTTTGTTGATGTTTACCAATATTTACTAAATATTTTGGCCGCTATTTACGTTATTACTATATGCTGCGACACGGGAGTGTCACAAAACTGCCTCATGTTATAAAAGCGAATGTGCGTTACTTTGTAATGTTTGTAACAATTTTATGCTTAAACCACTAGACCGTTTTTTTTTACTAATGAAAATTTATAATATCACTGAGTATCATTGCTACTTTTTACCACGATACACGATTACATGCCTGTACGAGGTCGGAGCCGTGAGCAAAAGCACATACTTGAATATGTATTTCGTGTTGCGACTATATAAACTATGTACATACCTAGTAAATATTTATATTTAGTACACACTTAAACTACAAAATAAGTTCATAAACATAAAAAAAATAACTAACTTAAATATATGCACACTATATCTATTTACAAATTGTCGTGCACTCTACACCGCAAATATTATAAGGTCCTTGGCAGCAATGGTAGCCAATGAACAGTTAGTACTCGTACATACCCGGTCATTATCAAGGAGTAGTGACCTTATTTTTATATCTTTTGTGGCAAAAACACGGCATTTCAGTCACTATCAGGATATATACCACAACATATGGGTCAGTATCTCAACACTAATAAAGGTCATTGCAGAAGTAGGGATGTATAATTTCATATTTAATTTAATAATATCTAACAAACATTGACAGAACGCGGCAAAAAACTAAATTTGAATTTCGAACGCCTTCACTGTTTGAATTTCCTAACTACGTTTTTTTTAAAATGACAAACATCAACTAAATGCGGCAAAAATTCATTCGAATTTTGAATGCCTTGACTGTTTTGTGTTTCATTAGGCTTTTTTTTTTAAATAAAATGGCAAGATGAAATTTATTTTCTTAACTGTTTCCAAATTGATAATGTTTTTTTTATATAGACAGCTAGTGTTTACTCGGCGAACACGATTTTAAATTCACTGTCTGTTTACGAAAATACCTGACATCAGTAACGAAACGTAAAACGAATAGTTTTCGGAAATTTTGTTTAAAGGATAAAGGATTTATAAATGTTTACTTACGAGTATTTAGGTATTATCTTTTTTTATTTTTGTGTAACCAAATAAAATGTTCTTATTTTGGTGCGTTTTAAACAATTCACAAATAAGTCCATTGACGTAAGCGCAAGTGAACAAAGGCGACTTTCTTCATTCATGTTGTGCTTTTTTGTTCGTGTAGTTTTTTAATGTAGATTTCAGTCCATATAACTAGATTTTATAAACTATTGTTAGTTGTTTTATTATTGCGGTTGATTTATGTACAATTTGATGTACCTATGTACTATATCCTAGCCGATTTCGATCACGACAGTCAATCTCAACGAAGACCAACTTATCAGAAGATATTACATATATTATGGGTCACAAAGACATCGGTAGAGCAAAGGCATTTATTTTGCTTTTGGGCAGGATCAATTTGATTTCACCCAAGTATAGAATGAATTTATTAAGGACTAGCTTTACCCCGCGGCATTACCTGCTGTTGTTATTGTACCTTGGGTAACACCACGGGGTTTAGCTAGTATATTTAAATGATAATTCTTATACTTAAATATCATTTAAAATCCTTCTGCCAGCTTTTGAAGTGGGAATGCTCTTTCCTTGAAGATATTTTAAGACCGGAGAATTCTTTTGCTGTCCATTGAGCGCATGCATTGTATAAAATCGTTGTTTGGTAACGTTTTAGATGGTTCCAGTCTATATTAATACTCAAAATCTCTCAAACTTTGGGTTGATTATCCACCAATTGTTTAGGATTGTTGCAGTATCTAATTAAGTAGTAACATCTGACCACGAAGCAGAAGAACAGATTCATAACTGAAACAAAACATTAAAATATATTAAATAATGTAATAATCCTTTCCTGAATAATCTATACTCATAATAAATTGAAGTCGTTTCCGCTGTCTGTTCGTTCGCGTAGCCTACTTGACGGAATTTAATGCAGTTTTCAGTATTAGATAGAAGAATTCCAGAGGAAGATTTATATCTGTAACACATGTATGTAGTAAAGGAAAAGAGATAATTTGAAAGACTTCCGTGGAGAAACCGAACCGGGTCGCTAGTAATAATAATCTTACTAATATTATAAACGCGAAAGTTTGTAAGTACGGATGAATGGATGTTTGTTACTCTTTCACGCAAAAAATACTGAATGGATTTTAATGAAACTTTACAATAATGTAGCTTAAACATCAGAATAAAATATAGGCTATACTTTAAAAAGATATGGCTTCGCCTCGCGGCGTTGCTTATGGTTATTGTCGTACCGCGGGGTTCAGCTTGTAATTGTATATTGATCGGTCTATCAACACTTCTTTGACTTTGAAATTGTGTTTCAAGAAATAAATAAAGACTGAAAATGTGTTATTTCTAAAATGCATGTTGTAACATTAAAAAAATATTTTTAGGGAATATTTTGGAAAATTTTATCGGCGTGATTATGTACGTAGTACGTAGGTATGTATATTCAGGTAAAATTACAGGTTTTCAGCACTAATCCTCTGTGATACAGTGTACAGACGGACATAATGAATCCTATAAGATTTCTGTTTTTACCCGACTACGACGATGCAAAAAGAAAAGGTATCTAATAATTTTGGCAGACCAGGTATGTTTGAATGTCCCACCGTAGCTCCTAAACTACTTTACCAATCTTAATGAATAAGGTATCAATAGATTCGTGATGACAGCTCGGGTAACATGTGGTATTTAAATTAAGTCAAAAGTTTTTTTTATGGAATAGCAAACGAGCAGACGTTTTGATGGTAAGCGATTACCGCCGCCCATGGACACCCGCAACACCAGAGGCGTGCGTTGCCGGCCTTTGAGGGATGGGTGAAGGGGTTTGGGTAGCCTCCAGTATCCTCACTCACTCGGTGAAACACAGCGCAGGCGCTGTTCTATTCGCTAGTCGGGTTTTAGCTTTTAAACTTTTTCTACGGAACGAAATAGTAAGTAAAAAATAAAAGAACACTTACCGAATGAAATCACCATAGAGAAAAAGCCACGGAACCCTATTCTCTGTGGTTGAACAAATATGTTGACAATAAACCCTATCGCCATGAACGCTAGGTATACCGCAATATATAAACAGTACGTTTTAACGTACAGTCGTCTGTCCTGAAACAAAAATAAAAATAGACTGAGTTCTGCGACTGTACCAACGGCGCAGTCTTAGCATATGCGACTGCTGTGAGGTCTCTGGTTCGATTACCAGGTCGGATCAAATGTTTGTAAAATCTGAAAGTATTTATTTCGGAATTTGGACGTTTTATAAGTATAATATATTTGTATTTATATAAAAAAGTAGATATGTATGTATTTATGTCATTTGTATACCCATAACACAAGCTCTGTTAAGGTTGGGACTAGGTGTAATTTTTTATTTTTTTTATTGAATAGGAGGCAAACGACGCATCACCTGATGGTAAGCGATTACCGCCGCCCATGGACACCCGGACACCGAAAGCGTCACAAGTGCGTTGCCGACCTTTGGGGGATGGGGTGAGAAAATGGAGGGAGTGGTTGGGGTATGGGCCTACGGTATCCCCACTCACTCGGTGAAACAGCGCTAGCGCTATTTTACACCGGTTTTCTGCGAGGCCGTGGTATCACTCCGGTCGAGTCGTACCCATTCATGCCGAAGCGTGGCTCTCCCACGGAGTTGTGTGTTTGTTTTACCGGGCCATTTCCGCACTTAGCCTCTTGATTGGGCCGTTGTACGTGAAAGTTGTTATAGATGGAGTTGTGTGTTATAGATGCCCGAAATATCATCAGCATAAGTCATATTATAAGCAAGCCATGTGCTGTTAAGTGTTCCTTTTAGGAGCTGAAAGGTACGAGGTACGTCGGGGTTCCAGGGATTTCCTTGAGTAAAACTTGTTCTCCGACTACTAGTACCCAAGACGGTGTGCTGTATGTAGTCAGTTCTATTCATCCCGTGGGTGGTGTTAGGCGCGAATAAGGGAGCATATCATGCAGGAGAACATCACTACAAATTGAAGGCAAATTTGATACAGGCCTTGTAGGTACTAACACTACTAAGCCGTTTGGTCAACGACAGTAGAACATCTAAAAATAGTCCTAGGTCACTCCACAGCTTTCACTGACGAATACTTTGCAGTGAAAGCTGACGCCTGTGGAACTCCTTACCGGAAGCCGTAAGGCAGGCACAGTCAGTGAATACTTTTAAGAAACTCGTCAAGGATCGCTATCTATCTCTGTCATATCTATGTTCCTTTTGGACGTGTATATAGATATATATATGTATGTGTGTATTCATATTTATATATTTATGTTAGTGTGTATATAAATATACATGTGTTAGTGTAGGTTTACATAGGTTTACACATTACTTAGCGATAAGGCCGCCCATTATACCACTGTTTATAATAGACGCGTATATTCGACATTGTAATTTTTTATTAATATTAAGGTGTGGAATAAATGGTATATCATCTATCTATCTATGACCAGCAAGGGACAAACGCTGTTAATGTAATAATCACGTATTCAATATATAAGTAAATACGATATCAAAATTCTCTAGATAGATTATTGTCAAGACTTTTTAAAGTTCCAACAACACGTTGAATGCTACAGATATTCGTAATAACTTACTTTATGTAATCCAATAAGTAGAATAACTGAGAAAAATATGCAGAACAGAACCAAAAATCCTGCGATGACCATTGATGTGGTGTCAACATTTTTAACCACAGCCGATACAGAAGATGGATTGAAGACCAATGTAAAAAAGGCGATTATAAAAATTATCTGAAAAAAAATAATAAGAAAATCGTTTTAATTTTTTATCTATACTAATAATAATAAAGCTGAAGAGTTTGTTTGTTTGTTATCTATTCTATTGCATATTTAAATAAACCTTGTTGGTTTACATGTACAAAAACATGATGATTAACGTACTTAGCCCGCTATGAATTATCACTACAAGAATTTTTACCCATACAGACACACCATTACTCGGAGGGTTCAGTAGCTCTCTTACTCATAATAGTATCAATGAAATTGTTGCAAGGGAAAAAGTAAATTCTTCTTGAGAGCTTCCATAGCGTGCTCTACGTAAATGGTAATAAATAATTTCGCAAAAATAATTTATGAAAGAATTTGTCGCGTTTAAAACTTTTTTTTTTTTTGATGAAATGGCAACCAGCCGGATCACTCGGATCAGCTATTTCTGCCAATGTCAAGTATTTATCGTCTTAAATTATCAAGTCTTCGAGTCTTCAAGTCGTCGTCGTGATGAAATTAATGATAAAAAAAATATAAAATGTGGATGACATGAAATGGGGACCGTCTTTCGAAAAAACAAAAGGCGATCTCCGCGTTTAAAAGTTATAAAAAACTATTTCCATAGTTTTTTTACTTATAAACGCTAACGCAACAGATATCTAGCTCTTGAAGTTGCGAAAATAACCTTTTTCATGACATTGTCTGATGCGTCAAAAGATGTTAAATATAAATTTGTAATAATAATAAAGAATATTAATTACCAACTGCACATAACAAACGACATAACTGCAGAACTTATTAGCAAGGAGGTTCACACAATTTCCGCCTGTCCTTGGATCCAAACTACTCATCGCCATTTTGAATCTGAAACGTAACCAATGACATTTATTTATCACTACTTAATATAGAACAAAGTCGATCCCGCTGTCTGTCTGTCCCTATAAATGCTACTTAATCTTAAAAACTACGCAACGAATTTTGATGCGGTTTTTTAAATAGGTAGAGTGATTCAAAAAGAAGGTTTATGTGTTTAATATAGCAGAGAAATACTGATAATTTTAGAGGTTTCTAATTTGATGTCGTAAAGAAACACATTTATTTGCGCTTACATTGCAAACGCTGGCTAAAACCTCTCGTAGGTTTATAGATAAAAATAATGTACAGCAGTATTGTACACCTTAAAAAGGTCTACAAAAAGTCCCCACAATAAAGATTTTTATTCCTTTCTTTTAACGAGAAATATTGGCATAATTACGAAGAGATTTCAAGCAATACAGCATTAATCCTTATTCAATTTAGTACCATAAATACATTGTGCATTCATATAGATCAATATGGCCTTAACAGTATGTAATTTAAATGAATATATTCAAAGATATTACAGACTTAAAATGCACGAATCGTGTCGTCGGTGGGTGCATCTGATATCCACCCGCGTAAAGCCGGGGCGGGTCACTAGTCATCAATAAACGAGATCAATTCGCTGCTGGACATAGGTATTTCTTTAGAAAGGAGGTTTTAGCGTACTATAGATATGTCAGATGTTTGGTAACTAGTTTGTTTCAAGTTTTCCTTCTCCGTGGAGAGCTGGTTTCCCGCGTAATATTATTTCTAAACCAGTTGTCGCCCATTAGGAAATCGTTTTTTGATTTTTTGAAAGACGGTCCCCATTTCATGTCATCCACATTTAATATATTTTTATCATTAATTTCATCACGACGAAGACTTGAAGACTCGAAGACTATAAATACTTGACATTGACAGATATAGCAGAAATGGCTTATCCGAGAGATCCGGCTGGTTGCCATTTCATCAAAAGAAGAAGAAGTCGCCCATTAGTCGATATTCGACCATAATCTATTTAGATTCTTCCTGCATATAAACGTTCACTGTGTCAAATTTTATTTTCCCCAGTTCGCATTATTTCCATGAAAAAGAGGTACTAAAGTCTCAGATTACAAAAGAAAGCCAGATGGAACAGTACCTAACAAATAATATGACGCCGTTTATTATTTAAATGTGCGTGACAACCAGCAGTACTTAATTTTCGCGTGTGAAATAGCCATTTGACTGTGGCTTACGTTTATCTATACTAATATTATAAAGCTGAAGTGTTCGTTTGTTTGTTTGTTTGAACGCGCTAATCTCAATAACCACTGGTCCGATTTGAAAAATTATTTCAGTGTTGGATAGTCCATTTATCAAGAAAGGCTATAGGCTATATATCATCACGCTAATACTAATAGGAACGGAGCACCAATGAAGGATGTTTCAAAAACGGGGGAAAGTTTTCACGCTACGGGCAATAGAAGACGCAAACGAGGTTGCGTGGGTCAGCTAGTTGCATATAAGGAACTAGACTTTATAGTAGGCAAAACGTGTTATCATGTACACACGTATTAAGTAGTTTATGATGTAAGTCTCACTCCATTCGTAAAGATATACACAGTAGGGTTTGACTGTTAGTTACGCCCGTCAATTGGTCGATTGTTCGAGACGAGTACAACTCCAAATGAACAATAATTATGACTGTTTAAAGTCCGAATTGCTTTTGCTTTACCGCCTTTTGGCTATTATATTTGTTTTTGCTTAATTAAAGTTTAAGTAAATGTAAACTATATAAATAAATTAAATGGAAATGTCTGTTTGTTATTTTTAATTTGAAGCTTTTCACTAAATGCATATAAAAGTATGGATATAGAGTACATACGTAAGTTTATGTAAGTTACGTATTGTTAGCTTATTAGTTCGATGAGCTAGTATCTTATAAATGATTGTTTAGAATAATTCTCTTAAAGCGTCGAGTTCTCTATGGTAATATTATATAAATGATTTGTTACACTAATTTTCCTAAAATGTCAAGTAGTTGTCACACGACTCCAAGGACGGAGCTTAGGATTGCTTTAAACTATCTATCGAGATTTCGAAGTTCACAAGCTTCACATCGGTATGTGCTTATGTTTATAAATAGTATTTTATCAAACTACGGCGGATATTGTACATCCCAATTACTCGCATAACAAATATACTTATATATCTATATAGTTAAAAATTAAACACTAAAATGCACCGATCGGCTGCAACAAAATGGATATTTTTTTTATTTATTTGTTATTGTCATGACAAGGTTGGTATATAAAAAAGTAAAAGAAAACTGAAAGTATTATATATATTTTTTTTTTTATTATATAGGGGGCAAACGAGCAGACGTATCGCCTGATGGTAAGCGATTACCGCCGCCCATGGACACCCGCAACACCAGAGGCGTCACAAGTGCGTTGCCGGCCTTTTAGGCAGGAGTACGCTCTTTTCTTGAAGGTTTGAAGGTCGTATTGGTCCGGGAATACCGCAGGCGACAGCTCATTCCACAGTTTTGCTGTGCGTGGCAGAAAATTTCGGGAAAATCGCACAGTTGTGGACTGCCAACCATCTAGATGATGTGGATGAAATTTCTGTCGCGTAGGACGATGGCGGAAAGATGCGGCAGGGATCAATCCGAACAATTCCTCGGAGCACTCCCCATGGTAAATGCGGTAGAAGATGCACAGTGAAGCCACATCTCTACGCAGCGCCAGAGAGTCTAGCCGAATTGAAAGATCCCGGCAATCGACGATACGAGTCGCCCTCCGCTGAATGCGGTCCAGAGGGAGGAGCTGGTATATTATCGAAGTGCACCATTTTACACTGCCCGTGAAAAACTGAAGCGGGTATAAATACAAAAAAAAAACGATATTTAGAAAATATTCACGAAAAAAAGTACGGCGTTGCGAAGTTTACCAGGTCAACTAGGTTTACATAATTATGTTCTTTATAAATAAACTGTTTAGTAGTCAATAACCCAAACCGTACAGAATACATAAGAAAGCAGATGTTTTACCTAATTCAGTGCGATTTTTGCAAGAAATAATTTCATAAATAAAAATGTTAATTACTGTGAACTATTTCAACTTTATAAAATCTGACATTTCGATAAATTTAACCTATTATGAATGCTTGATAATTGATATTCTTCTGGCAGTAACTTATTTTGACACAGCGGAAATTATTACCTGCTTGGTAGAAAGGGAAGGTACTTTATATGTCGACTACCATTACCTACTATACAAGTAAGTTGAATCCTTAGGTCGTTTGTGCATGCACTGTATCTGTACTTAACATGGCCTTCAAGGGGGAGAAAGATAGCGACCTCACAATCCCGTTTGAAAGTATTTCTGGTTTAGCATTCTGTGTTTATTCGCGCTCTCAGGAATAAATTCTACTATTTGCGCTAATATTACACAATAGTTAGCAATACAAGTCAAATCTGTTCTTTTTATGAAATGATTTTTAAATGAAATACCTATCTACTGTGGTGTGACTTAATACCTATATATTGTTAAATAATTCTTACACATTTAATATTTGTAAAGAAATATATTAATTATCTATTTAAACCCAAGTGTATTCTCTATATAACAGCATTTTTCCTTTCTTCTTACAAGTAGGTTTTAAAAACAAATGTATATACTAGTAAGGACTGGCTTTTGATCGCAGCTCCACCCACGTGTATTTCGGATATAGCGGTAAAAAGTAGTTAATGTGTTATTTTGATGAATGAGCTATATCAATGCAAAATTTCATATTAATCCGTTCAATAGTTTTTACGTGAAAGATTAACAAACATTTATCCTCACAAACTTTCACATTTATGGATAAACAAGAGGAAATATTTTTTTTTATGAAATCTTAACTTTAGATCATTCATATCAAAACTTGTTTCATGTCTCGATGATAATATTTTCCTGCTTTGAGAATGATATGCTTCGCGGGTTTAACCTATCGCATTCCACGCGTACACAATTAAAATCTCTATTTATAGCTTTATCAAACACTAGCTGACCCACGCAACCTCGTTTGCGTCTTCAATTGCCCGTAGCGTGAAAATTTTCCCCGTTTTTGAAACATTCTTCATTGGTGCTCCGCTCCTATTAGTATTACCGTGATGATATATAGCCTATAGCCTTCCTCGATAAATGGACTATCCAACACTGAAAGAATTTTTAAAATCGGTTTAGTAGATCCCGAGATTACCCCCTACAATTTAACAAACACACAAACTTTACTTCTTTATAATATTAGTATAGATTACACACATAATCATCTTTGGTTTATTGTTCTGATCATAATTATTACAATTTAAGCTTTTGCCCGCAGCTACGCTCCCGTAGGTATATGTCTTATATAGCGATAAAAGTTCTCCTTGGGTTTTCCTACTGTCTCAGACATGTTATTGTAAAGTTGCATTTTAATCCATTCGGTAGGTTTTGCGTGAAAGAGTAACAAATAACAATACATTCATCCTTATAAACTTTCGCATTTATAATTTTCATATAGTAGGATTTCAGATTTATTTTAGTTATGGTGACCACTATTCTTAGATTCTGCTCATGATTTCAGAGTAGAGTGACTTTGGCAGGCTCATATAAATATTTTCAAAAACCAACTACCGGCCTATACTAGGAATACATAGTGATCATATGGTGGTTAAACTTGGCTTTCTATGCAAATATAATTATTAATCTACATGACATATTGAGACACACATAGTAATAATTATTTCAAAACAAAGTTTGAAATGTTGTTTGTTTACCTATTGCTATCAGTTTCAAAAGGCTATATAAGAAACATAAGTGAAAATACTTACATTCTTTTAAATTTTATAACTCACAAACGACTGATTCACTCCGGCCACCGGCTTGTACTACATACATACATGATACACCAATATACACAATCATAAGAACAGGTTCAACAGGTTATTTGCAAACAGTTATTTTAGCTGTGGTATATACATCACATTGGCGGGACAACATCTTGTTATTTAAAAATTCTACCATATATTTAGTAGGTTTTGAACCAAGGCTGCGTTTTGGCAAATGTAGTGTAGAACTTCCACAGGCCAGGTGGAGTGATGTTTTGTGCAAGTTTTTGTAGGAGCTGGATGCTAGAAGTCGAGGATCGAACAAAGTTTTGTACAATATGAGAGATCTATGTCCAGCGGTGGACTGCGATAGACTGATGATGAAATATTTAGTATATACCTACACATTTGGAACCATGACCTATACACCTGTCTTGAAATCATAACACACATGGCATAAACGAAACTGCTCTTATATAGCGTAGACCGATACTAATATTCATCGCTTCACAGTTCACATTCAGTTCAGAAATGCTAACGAGCGGTCCCCGCAATGTTAAAATATTTTATGTATGGGGCATTGTGTGTGTGTGTGTGTGAATTACGATAGCCGCATTCGGAGGATCCAAAATAAAGCAATTTGTAATATTTAGTTTATTTAATTAATTGCTAATTTTACAATGTAATAACTTAGAGCTAACTAGAGTGATTCCACCTCAAAGTGTGAAGCCAGAATTCACCTTATAAACTAATGTTACAAATTAAAACCTATAGCTAACTAGATATAGCTAACTAGACTAGTGATTCCGCCTCGAAGTGAGAAGCAAGAATGAATTTAAATTATATTTCTGAAATCCGGTGGAGGTCCAACGTCGCCATTCTTATCGGAGCACATTCCGCAAATCTCAAGTGCGGTGTGAGATGTTTATGGATACGTAACATCGTCCTTATAAAAACACATTCCACAGACGTCAAGTGTCGTGTGAAATGTTTAGGGATACGTAACATGTGTGTAATTATTGTTTTTTGTGTTTTGTTATTGTATGTATTATGGCACGGAAACCGTTAATATCACTATGCACGGCGTCACCTGGTCTCAATTGAAAACCAGCGTCAGGCGTTTTGTCTGACACAATGCTGGATTGGGTCCATTTTCAGTCTTGCAAAATTGATGTACATTATTACCTTTTTCATGTACGATTACTTTTTGTTGCCTAAACAAATATTTATCTTTTTTGAAGTGGAACTTAAGAATCGTTGTGATTTGAAACCGGATGCAACAGAAATAACGACAGGTAAGAGACAAATACAAAAAGTCGCCTGTAATTAGTGAGCCAGAGCGAGAGAGCAAATGTTGGTTTCATTCTTTTGTCAATTTACTGAAGTTTCACTTCTATCGTGTGTGAATCGCACACATACCTTTTTTTTCTTTAACGCTAACACTGATGAGCAGTGACACTGGTCTCACCGTTATGAAGCATTATAACGCAAAACTACAACGATTTAGGTACGTTTTCATCATTAACAGCTCTCAGTAGTTTACTGCTGAACATAGGTTTCCTTTTGACTGCCTCGTTGGTCTAGTGGTTAGCGTAAACGACTGCAAATCAAGAGGTCTCGGGTTCAATTCCCGGGTCGGACTGCTGTTGGGTTTTTCCTACAAGAAATTCCTAATAGCAGCCCGGAGTATGGAAGATGGCGGTGTTTCCTGCCCGTGCTTCGGAGAGCACGTTAAGCCGTCGGTCCCGGTTGTCATGAACATCTATGGCAATCGTTATTGGGAAGTCAGTGCCCTCAAATATACTGACAACTAGTTCAACCTTCGAATTCAGTTCGCCCTCAGGGTTGCGGAGGTCAGATGCCAGTCGCTCTGTGTAAAAACTGATATTCAGGTAAAACCGGTTGAACTGGTAGCCGACCCCAAATATTGGGAATAATAAAGGCTAGGAAGAAGAAGAAGATAAATTGCCTTTAGAAAGTTATTACATCACGTTTTCTTATTACTCCTAGTGGTGTAGCGTAGTGGGTGCGGCAAAATTTCACAATCAATTATTTATTTATTTAATGGTTTACCAGTATTTATTACACTAAAACATTCGTAAATACAAAACAAAACACAGTAAAAGTCTTAATGTAAGTGCACAACTCATGTAGGTAAACACTACATGCATAAATTCTAATAGAATTGAGAAAAAAAGAAAAGCACTTTATATTTACAGTTGTCCAAATAGCAAGGAAATTGATGTACATACAAATTGGTGTCTATCCCTATTAGGGACATTAATTACTTAGTACATGGTTAATCGATAGTAAGAGTGTGGACCTGGCTATTAAATCGTTGAAATGTGTCAAATATATCTATCTGACTACTGTAGTTATTATATACCTTACAAAGCCGGGAAACACGAGAGTTGGAACCTAAAACTGTCCTGGTTTTCTGGGATAATCGTTAATAAAAATATTTAACGACTTTTTTTGTTTTTATCGTGACTACAAATTCGGACCGATTAAAAGGAGCTCGTAATTTTTAATTACTTATTCTGTGACGAATTCGGGGAATTCCCTTTCTTTGAATGATATTTTATAGCGACTGTTGGCAACACCTATACTGACTTGCGAGGATTCCCCGTATTTTATTTTGTGCTTGGATTGTTTATAACTAATAAGTCAGCGACAATGGCTTCTATGACGGAAATAGGCATTAAGTCATCAATATTGTTTAATACCGCCTGCATATTAATTATAGTTGTTGCAAACCGAGTGATACATATACTTTGCCCCATATTTTAATAATACTACAAATATTTTTCACAGTTGCCATTGTTACCAAAGTAATGACAGATGTGAGTTTTTTAAATTTTTTGTTGTTAAAAAATATTTAAGATCAACAATGATTAGGTACCTACTTTCAAGACTAATTTGGTAAACTTCTTCTTTTGATGAAATGGCAACAAGCCCGATCACTCGGATCAGCTATTTCTGACAATTTCAAGTATTTATAGTCTTGAATAATAAGTCTTCGAGTCTTCAAGTCTTCGTCGTGATGAAATTAATGATAAAAAATACATAAAATGTGGATGACATGAAATGGGGACCGTCTTTCGAAAAAACAAATTCAATCTCCCTTTGGTTATCTAATCTATTGAGCATCAGGCGTACTTTCTTAAAAAAGTCTATATATAAATAAAAATGAATTGCAAAATGTGTTGCTAAGCTCAATACTCGTGAAACGCTCGAACAATTCGGTTATTTTTGATATATATTTTTTCGTTAAGGCATAAAGAAGGTTCTTATGGAGTGAAAAAACGTAAAAATTACGAGGAAATTAGTAAAAACAACAAATATTTAATATGTCTATTGGACTTCGACAAGCCAATAATATTTGGCAGAACGAAATCTGTTGGGATAGCTAGTTTTAAATAAAGACGGGAGTTTGATTTTATTCTCTGAGGTACCTATATTTAAACCTATATTTTATGATATTATAGTGCAGTACAGAAGTAAAATATTTGTTGTATTAATAAACGTAATACTTAGATTAACTTTTTTATTTAAAATGTATCCTATTTATGATTACATTTTAAATAATCCAAACCTTTCGTGCTGAAATCAGCGTTGCTCGCGTTCGCGTTGCGTACAATATTCAGTATCTTCAAAAATTAATAGAATTGTAGATTATAAAATCTACAATTCTACATATAGTCCAGGGTCGATAATTTTTAAAACCAAAAAAAATCATAATAGGATGAAACCCATTACAAAAGGAGGGAAATATGATAAAAATGAAAGGAAAAATAATTTACGGGCGATCTGAGGGTGGGAAGGGGATGGGGGTGAGTTTTTAAGGGTAAAAAACGGTTTTTCTCTATTTCTGGCAAATATAAAAGTCCTATCGAAAAAAGTCAAATGGAAAAGTTGTAGATAATAAAAAGACCTAAAACTTTTGTATTCACACTTTTTTCACATAACCTCAAAATTTATGTGAAAATTTCAAAAAACCAAGTTTTTGGTTTTTTATTTGTATCTTTTACAAAATTTTTTCATTTTTAACGAAATTTTGTGAAAACTTACCTTTTTATGTCCCAAATACGCTGTAATTTATTTGATTAAAAATATTTATTTTTTCACCTTATTTTGAATTAATATCGAAAAAACACCCTAATTTTCAATCGAAAATTCACCCGTCAAAATATCAGCTTTTTTCAAAAAGTTGGTATGGTTTCTGTTCGTTGAAGTCTCTACTTTCCGATGGTGAAAAAAAAAATATGTTACTATGGTAAATCTTCTCAGAAAACGCAAAAATTTAAAAAAATCTTGAATTCGAAAAAAATTTTTTAATTATTATAAATAATTTTGAGGTATTTATTAAAATTTAGACTTTAATTACTCGAAAAACGTTAGATTACATGTGACGTTGTTGTTGATTTATTTAATTCTAATTACATTTATGTCATAGAAAATCTCATTATAGATAAATATAAATGTAAATCGTACTATTAAATGTAGATGCTTTATTCTCATTACGTTATTCATTATAATATTTTTAAACACATTAATCTCATCATTCATAAATACCTTATCTTCAATTCTAATCACTTATCCATAAGTTTTTGTCTTTTTGATGGCATTTCTTCATCGTTAGATTCGTCAAACATCTCCGATTCTAGTAGATCTTCGAAATCTTCATGATTATCACCTTCTTCCTCTCCAACATTATTTCCAGACTGCGTTGGTTCTTCATCCACAATATCTTCTGAATCATTAACTTCCTCATAGGTTTCTTTTTCAATATTGGAGCAATTTTCAGAACCATGACAGTTTGTACACAAATTTGTGCATTTTAAACCATGTTTTCGGCAACCACATTTTAAACTGTTACATCCAGTTTCACAGCTGCAGCAAATTGTTTTGAGCAATATTTCCGGAATTAATTCTTTTTGTGTAAATTTGGGCATAATTCCACGTTGAAATTGCTTCCAGCCCCAATCTGTTGCTGTTAGTTCGTTACCCAACCAAGTTTGAAGCTGATAATATGCCCTGTAACAATGTTGTTCTGCTGCTCCTTCTGTGGGTGGGAGGTTTGCCAAAACGAAAGATGATTTAATTTTTGCCAATTGATATTTTTAAACCTTAATTGATTCAGTGTAATTTTTTCATTTTTACATTTATAAATAGATTTGATTAGTTGTAACCCATTTTTTTTTATTTCTTCGTTACTTGCATCTTTCTTATAAAAAACATTGGCCAAATTTGACAAATTTTTAGCGTCTAATAATGAATTGACGATACTTTTCTTTCCTTTTCCGGCAAATCCAGATGTTGTATCGCAACCAGAAAAACAATGCAGAAATGCAACAATGTTTCTTAAGGATTCATGTTTGAAACTATTAGACGTGAAAAATAGGTCTTTTACATTTCCAGAACCTGGTTTGAGAAAATAAATGTCATGATTATATGAATTTAACTGATTTAAAAGGACCAAAAGATCAATATCTTGGCCCACAACAATTACAGTTTTATTAGTACTTATTGCAACTTTTATCGCGGTTTCAATTATGTCAGCATCAGCATCTTCTTCTACTTGGTTACAGGAAAATCCTCGTGACAGTAATCTTTTCATCAAAGTTTTTATTATTTTATCCTTATTTTTCTCGTTAGATAAAAAATTTTCTTGCAAAAAAGGTATTTTTGTATGATTTTGATAATCGAACTCTGGAATATTGTCTAAGGTTTTTCTACGACTACGTTCTCCTTTTTTAGTTGATGTAGCTGCTGGTACTGTTGTGACACTAACTGATTTTTTAATTTCGGGATACCCATCAAAGACAATATAGCTGCTTACTGCGTAATGTTTTTCAACATAGCGCAAATATTTATTCATTATCTCTTCTACCGTATCATTTTTTTGCCAAATTTTTTTGTTATCAACGTCACATGTAATCTAACGTTTTTCGAGTAATTAAAGTCTAAATTTTAATAAATACCTCAAAATTATTTATAATAATTAAAAAAAATTTTTCGAATTCAAGATTTTTTTAAATTTTTGCGTTTTCTGAGAAGATTTACCATAGTAACATATATTTTTTTTTTCGCCATCGGAAAGTAGAGATTTCAACGAACAGAAACCATACCAACTTTTTGAAAAAAGCTGATATTTTGACGGGTGAATTTTCGATTGAAAATTAGGGTGTTTTTCCGATATTAATTCAAAATAAGGTGAAAAAATAAATATTTTTAATCAAATAAATTACAGCGTATTTGGGACATAAAAAGGTAAGTTTTAACAAAATTTCGTTAAAAAAAAAAAAAATTTGTAAAAGATACAAATAAAAAACCAAAAACTTGGTTTTTTGAATTTTTCACATAAATTTTGAGGTTATGTGAAAAAAGTGTAAACACAAAAGTTTTAGATCTTTTTATTATCTACAACTTTTCCATTTGACTTTTTTCGATAGGACTTTTATTTTTGCCGGAAATAGAGAAAAACCGTTTTTTACCCTTAAAAACTCACCCCCATCCCCTTCCCAACCTCAGATCGCCCGTAAATTATTTTTACTTTCATTTTTATCATATTTCCCTCCTTTTCTAATGGGTTTCATTCTATTATAATTTTATTTCACTTTTCATTATTTTTAAAGGCTTCTACACTGGTCTAATAATACAATTTCCGTTTCTTATAATTCTACGTTTTCAACACCTGATCAACTTAAATAGCAAAAATTCTTCAAGTAAAAAGCAACATTTCGTGAAGGTGCTTTTTAGGACAGTTTATACTGTTCTAGCAAGACCGTGAAATACAGTAAAAGCCGCTAAGACAAAGCTTATCTATACTAATATTATAAAGAGGAAAACTTTGTTTGTAATGAATAGGCTCAAAAACTACTGGACCGATTTTAAAAATTCTTTCACCATTCGAAAGCTACATTATCCACGAGTAACACAGGCTATATTTTATTTTGGAAAAAAATAGGGTTCCGTAAGATATTGGGGTTTTTCGGACACAAGGTGTAAAAAATCAACCAGAAAAGTTACTTATTTTGCGTACGCTGCGTAAACTATAAAAGATAGAACCATAAAATGTTCTAATTAATCGTAGACCTCATAAATATCTACAAAAAAGTCCGCGACACACTATACGGGGGAAAATTTTTCGCTACGGGCAATAAAAGACGCAAGGAGGTTGCGTCGGTCAGCTAGTGAGGTATATAAAAACAGAAACAAGCATGAGGTCGACAATTCGAGTCTCACACACGACAAGAGAGCAAGATTATTAACTTCGAGTCTGATTGTAACTTATATACAGAAATATAATAGCTATGTAGGTATATTTAGAAAAGTATTACCTAACCACTCACGCGCCCGGCCCGCGCGACTAAATTTCGGTCTAGCGCCCAGCCGTTCGCGGCTCTCGAGCCGCGCTAATTTTTGTAGCTACGTCGCAACAACAACTTATATAGCTATTTAACCGCATAAGCTAGAATAAAGAAAAAAATATGAAAAAAAAAGTTAAAAGAATACAGATCAAACTTATGTACATTGTTTAATAGTAAGTTATTATATAGGATACGTAAAGTCGGGTTGAACTTGTAATTCAGAAAAAAAAAACAAATGCATTTCTATATTTTTACATTACAAGAAGTAATTGTTGCATTGTTTGTCAAAAAAACATATTCACAACAAACTAGACTTATTTCCCTTTCTTGTGGTATAAAAATTATTATATTTTATTTAGTCTAAGTATTTAAATAAACCGAGACAAAACACCTACTCTTCGTAATTTTACCACAATGTCTCTAAAAACCTGAGGAACACATGTATATTATTGAGGAATCTTCAATGAATTTAACACATTTTTATTTTATAAATATATTATTTTACAGATTACGAAATTTGGTATGATATTTTGTGTACCATCATGTAGTTGTATATCAAATATGTGCAAACAAAACTAAAATTGGTCAACACGAAGAGAACGGCCATTTTGTTCGAAGCATCAATAGTTTAAAGCTAAAATTAGCCTAGATTTATTACATAAAACTGTAATATTTAAACATCATCGTGAAGCTCCAATCGTCTAGTTTGTTTTGATGCATAACACTTGTAAGATAAATAAAATAAAACTGTAGTACTTACGACATAACTGCTGACTGTCCGACAATCACTACTCAACATACACGTTACACGAGTCGACTGAAGTAAAAAAAATCTCATGCTAAAACCAAAATGTCTTGCTCTGCCATCTTGTGTTTTTTACTCGAATAATATCATCAGCTTGACATTTAATCAATTAAAATCTACCAAACAGTGGCCTATTTTACACTAGATGGGGTTAAATACAACTCGGCGCCGTGGAAACAAAACTATCCAGGAGCACAAGACACTCCTTTTTTTTTAGCGACTAAACTATCCCTGGGCGCCCAAGTGGCTAAATCTACTCTGTTGACGGTACAGTTTATGCCCAAAATCTGGTCTAACGACAACAAGATAAATCAACAGAAACGGGATAAATCAATGGGATCAAGAATACGGTGACTGATCCGTCACAACACGAGCCAGTAATAAAACGAAAAAAATAAGCTTATATCATTACCTATATATTTGTATGTTTCACAAATTCACTTAAATAACTACAAAGGTCAGTAATTTTCAGTACATTAAAGACCAAATTAAAACTAAAAATGTATTACTTTCTGCAATAAAATAATGGTTTTACACTTTAAACTTACAAACTTAATTAATAATAAGAAAAACTTAAACATACTTAAGTGTATTATATCTAATCAGCAACTCCTTTGCACACCTCTAGCTAAAGTAAGCCATAAACAGTAGGGTGTACCTGACAGATTTAAATGCACGATTACACCCATCAGGTAAGCTAAGTAAAGCACATATCTACACAATTGTGCAACATACACGCCTCGGATTACCTGTTTCAAAGTTCAATAACAGGCAAACCTATCACCTGTACCCTAACCTCAATGCAACCGAGACGTTAGGCATGGAATTACAATTACTTATGATTAATCACATGATTCATATGCATGATAGGGTTGGCTTACTTAACATAATAAAAAATAGTAGTTACTGTTTTATATATATATGTAAAATATAGCGTCAGCAGATAGTGCACAAGTGTGTATAAAACATAGGTGCACTCTCTGTTCCCGCACTCTCGTAATCCGATAGGACGGCTTTCCGACACGACTGGAGAGGGCTCAAGCGTAGGGCCAACGGTTTAACGTGATCTCAGAGCCATGGGGGTTGAAACCATGTTAGACCAATGAGGTAGTATAGTATAAGGTAAATATCGTCTGAACAATTTTGTGGCAATACCGCGTGATTAAATAGCAACTCAAACCTACCTTCAAATGAATCACATGATTAATTAATCATAGGTGACTTTATTACATGCCTTCAAGACACCAATACCTGTTTGATGATCTGATTTTAATCAGAGCTATGCTTTTTAATGCAATTTAGCAAATTATTTTCTCTCTCTTTTATAAACTGGTTTTAGGGTCACATTACAAACACATAACAATAAATCTCAAAATACTATTTTGTACTCGGTTTTTTTTTTTAAATCTTACTCTAATAACATAAAGCAACACGGTTGTGAGTAGCCATACGCAGACTCTCTGTCAAAGTATTATTCAAATGGGCCTATGCATTACACTTATAAGATACAGAATGAGTTTATGTGCGCTTGAAATTGCATTAATAAGAAATAAGTAAAAATAAAACATTAATTTTCATTATCGCCTTTAAGTGACTATGGCCTTCATGGCAGCTTTCAAAATCTATATCTGGTATTGAAATTTACATGTTTAAATCAATGGTTTTAACAAAGTATTTATTGTAGGGTATAAGGTTTACAATACAAGCAAGTTATGCATGTGTGAACCCAAGACGTTCTTCTGTCAATGGTGGACCCTCAGGAGTATTAAATATAGCGGGCTTCTTTGATGCATCGTCCATCTTCAAGTAATAGCTTCTGATCACCAGTAGGTAGTAAATGTGGAACCCTGAAAAAAAAGGTTAACAGTGAGAATACCGAAAAGTTTCAGATATGCCAAGGTATGCTTAGGTATGCTGAAGAGTTCTTAGGTATGGGGAGGTATACATGAGTATGCCGAGTAGTACTCAGGGGATGGTGGTGGTCGAAAATTATAAGAGAGAATAACGAAACTGTTCTGTCTGTGTCCATTCATTCATTATTGAGGCACAACTCTGTTACATGTATTTTAAAGGAACTCTTTGTCACTTTAATTTTGTGTTTTACCGTTTAGTTATTTATGAAAACTTGGGTTTTTATTGCAATCAACAATATTAATTGGATTCTGATGGAAGAGTTTAAGCCTTTGGAAATTTAAAAAGCCAGCAGCCCGATTTTGCTTCAAAATACATACCTAAAAATATCATTCCCAAGAAGATTAGTACAGGTACCTCGCCTATAATACACAGAGGTAGAATGAGTAGTACTGCGATCACCATTATTACTAGATTAAAGATCAGGTACGCCTTCATATGTTTGTTTTTATACTGAAATGAAACAAAAAATATTATTATGTTACAACATTAACCGTGGGAGACCCACGCTTCAGCATGAATGGGCCGGCTCGACCGGAGTGATACCACGGCCTCACAGAAAACTGGTGTGAAATAGTGCTTGCGCTGTGTTTCACCGAGTGAGTGAGGATACCGGAGACCCATACCCCAACCCCTCTCCTCACCCCCCAAAGGTCGGCAACGCACTTGTGACGCCTCTGGTGTTGCGGGTGTCCATGGGCGGCGGTAATCGCTTACCATCAGGTGATACGTCTGTTCGTTTGCCCACAATTCAATAAAAAAAAATAAAAAATTACAGCTAGTCCCAACCTTAACAGACCTTGCGTTATGGGTACTAGACAACTGACATAAATACATACATATCTACTTTTTTATATAAATACATACATATTATACTTATAAAACGTCCAAATTCCGAAATAAATACTATAAACAAAAAAAAAATTGTTAACACAATTGTACTTCATCATGATCATCATCTGGCTTAAAAACTCCAATGCTGGACATAAGCCTCTGCTTTAAAATAATGTTTTGGCATACTAGGCTGGCTGGATTTGCATAGGGTTTTTTTTAAGTGATGTTCTTCTGTTTTGTTTGTTTCCTTAGTCGCCTCTTGGGACACCCTTGGGATGAATCCGGGTAGTGACACTCTGTAATCTTAATCCTTAACCACACAGATCACTATTATTGCTATTAGACTTATGTGCTATATTTTGTCAATGATGCTACAGGCTTAACAGGCCGTTATGGTACCCACACCATCCTGCTTTGTCTGTATACGCAATGAGTATAGTGACCACTATCATTGGATTCTGCTCATGCATACCAAAAATACTGACTTCAAGAACTGGACCAAATTGAAATGGGAAGAATTTTAAATAAAAAATATCATCGACTGACTCGGTGGCGCAGTGGTAGTGAATGCGACTTCTGAGCTTGAGGTCTCGGGTTCAAATCCTGGGTCGGACCAAATGTTTGTGTAATCTACAAATATTTGTTTCGGAGTTTGGGTGGTTTCTATGTATAATATGTATGTATTTACGAAAAAAAGTATATAATTATATGTATATTCATATCAGTTGTCTAGTACCCATAACACAAGCGCTGCTTAGCTTGGGGACTAGATGGCGTTGTTTGTTAGATGTCCGAAATATTTATTTATTTATTTATCATCGAAATCGGTTCACCCAGTCGAAAGTTCTGAGGTAACAAACATAAAAAGAAAGTCGAATTGAGAACCTCCTGCTTTTTTAAGTCAGTTAAAAAGGTAAGAATTTTTCTGACTTATTATTTCCATCGCCTATAATACGAGTACTCACAAATAATGTGGCTTTCCATTGATAAAATATTTTTTTTACATCGGTTCAGTAGATCCATCAGAGAGTACGCCCTAAAACCACTTTATCTCTTTATAACATTAGTAGGTATAGATAATGATCACACCTCGATCATTTTGTTCTGTATCTATCACAAAATAATTGATAGAGTTCAGCACTTTTTCCATGGGCAGTCAGGGCCACTGGCCCAACAGGCGCGTAATAATATGTTATATCAAGCAGCAACCCACCTCATGTATACCGATGAGCAATACGATTGTGAATATCACATTCAAGAGTCCAATTATAAGTAGAATGCAGAACACAGCGATCGTAATACCGGTTAGCCATATTGAAGTGGTTCCTTTTAATACTAACATCACTGTGCATATTATTGTTATTATTATATCACGAATCTGTAAAGAAATATATTAAATTATTGTCACCATCAACAGGTGGACATATGCCTTTACTTATGCCCGCTTCATACATAAAAAAAAGATTAATGTGTGCAGATTGATTTCCATAGATTTATCGAACTTGTGTATCTTATTATTATTTTTTATTATTTAATAGTGGGCTAACGAGCAGACGTATCACCTGATGGTAAGCGATTACCGCCGCCCATGGACACTCGCAACACCAGAGGCGTCACAAATGCGTTGCCGACCTTTGAGGGATGGGAAGGGGGATGGAGGTAGGGGTTGGTATGGGCCTCCGGTATCCTCACTCACTCGGTGAAACCCAGCGCAAGCACTATTTCACACCGATTTTCTGGTATAAGAAATCCTTGCAGATTTTCATTCATCGGTAGCGGTCAAATCGGTTTACACAGATTAATCGTAACGATTTATCGAAGTCTTGATTACCTAGTAGAGGTAGGTATACCACGCTGGTCAGACGTGTTGATTGATATCAAGTTTGTCCTCTTTGCAATGCTGTTGTTTATAATGGCATAGGGGGCAAACGAGCAGACTTATTGGATACCCGCAACACCAGAAGCGTCACAAGTGCGTTGCCGGCTTTTTGATGTGAAACTTCTTTAGGCGTATGAGGGAAAAATTTTTAGGGATGAAACGTCGCGAAGATGTGCAGCGTGTTTGCTTATTTTCTTTTTTTTTAAATCTAAAGTTTTAGATTTGTATTATAAACAAGACTTAAAAATTTCTTTGCCAAAGAAGTTTTACTTCTGATTCGACATGTGTACTTTTGTACGCACGCACTTTTTAAGACGGAGTACGCTCTTTTCTTGAAAGTTTGAAGGTCGTATTGGTCCGGGAATACCGCAAGCGACAGTTCAGTCCACAGTTTTGTTGTGTAAGGCAGAAAGTTTCTGGTAAAGCGCACAGTTGTGAACTACCAGTCGTCTAGATGATGGGGATGACATTTGTCGCGTAGGACGATGGCGGAAAGAGGCGGTAGGATGCAAAGTTTACTGCCTCCGTCGATTCTAACGACACCCACTGGGTGAATAAGGATGGTGTTGGTAACACATTGTATTCTTAATACATCAACACACGGGACTGTTAAGATTCCGAGATAAGAATACTTTCCGTGGGAGAGCTACGCTTCGGCATGAATGGGCCGGCTCGACCGGAGTGATACCACGGCCTCACAGAAAACCAGTGAAATAGCGTTTGCGCTGTGTTTCACCGCGTGAGTGAGGATACCGGAGGTCCATACCCCAACCCCTCCCCCCATTCCCTCTCCCCATCCCTCAAAGGTCGGCAACGCACTTGTGACGCTTGGTGTTGCGGGTGTCCATGGGCGGCGATAATGTTATAACAGCGTGAACATATTTATCACAAAAAATAAGTAGAGTGACCCAAACTTAAAAAGGGAAATAAAAACGCAATGGAAGCTCTTGAAAAAAATATCCCCCGTTTTTGTAACACTTTATTGGTACTCCGCTTCTTTTGGTCGTAGCGTAATGATACATAGCCTTCCTCGGTAAGTGGGTCGATGGGTGTATCGAACATTTAAATATTTTTTAAACAGGATTAATACTTAGTGATATTGGCGCGTTCAAATAAACAAACAAACAGACTCTTCAGTTTTATAATGTGTGCAGGTTTCCACACTGATACAAAAAAACGAAATAAACATAATTTTCTAAATAAAAGCTTTTCTATGTAAAATATAGGTATGTTTTCTTACCAAGGTCAAATACCCAATAATAAGAGATCCAGTTCTCAGCTCCCCGCAAAAGCAAAATTTGTCCAACACCAAGGTCATCTTTACCCTGAAATTTATATAATATATTTTTTTTAAACTAGCTGTTCCCTGCGGCTTTACTAGCGGCTCTCGTTGTACCTTTAAAACAAAAAATGCTGGTAACACCGCAGGGCGAAGCAAGTCATAAACAATGTACATAAGTTGCTCCTTATATAATCAGTTATCTGCCAATGAAAGTTTCGTCAAAATCAGTCCAATCATTCCAGAGATTAGCCGGAACAAACTGACAGACGTGCGGGCAGACAGACAAAAAAAAATGAAATTGTTTTTTTTGTGTAAATATCGTGTACATAATACTGTCACGTGCATTTAGTGGAAAGCTGTTATTTTTTTAAATATCATTTATTTGTTCTTTAGATTATATAATACTAGCCGTTGCACGCGGCTCCGCCCGCGTTTGTGTCGGTTTTTTCGTGTTTATTCGCGGTCGCGGATATGTGACTGATGCAAAAATTTGATAAAAACAATCCTTGATACGGATTATATATCATTCTAAAATTTCAACTCTTCGGTGCAGAACTTTTTCGAGTTTTTGAAGCGTACACAAACCAACATAACATTTTTATATGTATAGATAGATAGATAGATGTATACCATATATTGTTAAGATATCTGACACATAACGCCATCTAGTTTTAAACTAAATAGAGCTTGCACTATGAACATAATAGCTACTTTCTATTTTCTACATACACATGTTATAAGTACTTGATAGAGAATACCCAAACTACAAAACGAATGTAATATGAGTATTCGCAGATCCTACCAGTCCTAGAAATATTATAAACGCGAAAGTTTGTAAGTATGGATGGATGTTCGTTACTCTTTCACATAAAAACTACTGAATGGATTTCGATGAAACTTTACAATAATATAGATTATACATCAGAATAATACATAAGTTTTAATTTATAAAGATACTAGCTTCGCCTCGCGACGTTGCCCGCTGTGATTGTCGTATCGCGGGGTTTCTGCTAGTCATATATACAAACGTATGATCCGGCACGGAACCCGAGACCTCAAACACAGCAGTCGCATACCCTACCACTACACCATCAAGATAGATACTATGTCAATATAGCATTCTTTCTATCTTTACATGATAGTATTGTGGAGGAACGTGTGTCATGTTCCTCCAACACAAAGGGAGAATCCTCCGACCAGGCGAGGTGATCATGCCTGGCTTATTATTTTATTTATTTATTGCGCGATTCAGGATTTGTAGTTACTCCGTAGTTCAGTGTATCTTCGGTAGATGGCGCTGTAGTAGGTTATTGTTGTGTTATATGTGGAAGTCGCTACAGTATTAATAAAGTCGCTTCCGCTTTTTGTTCGCTTAGATATTTTAAACTACTCAACGGACTTTAAACCAGTTTTCAGTAATAGATAGAGTGATTCAAGAGGAAGATAGTGTAACTAACTACCATCCAGGTACTGACCACGTCGTTGTTGCTTACCCTCGGTAGTTATTTCTAATCACCGAGTGCAATTGGGCTATATGTAAGCGTCTAATTAATGAATACTTTATGAGAATTACTAGATTTTTCCTGCCGCTCCGCTTGCGTATATGTCAGTTATCATGGTAAAACGTAAACTGTCTTTTCTCAAGAGTCAAAGTATCTTCATGCCAAATTTCACTAAAAACGATGTAGCTGTTCAGCGGCGAAAGCGTAACAAACAAACATAGTTACTTGCGAACTGATAATATTAGTACGGTTCCTACTTCCTATGAAACATCGTTACCGTATGAATGAAGATAACGGAGCCCAGACCGTGGGAGAGCTATGCTTCGGCATAAATGGGTCGGCTCGACCGGAGTGATACCACGGCCTCACAGTAAACCGGTGTGAATTTCCATCCCCCAAAGGTCGGCCACGCACTTGTGACGCCTCTGGTGTTGCGGGTGTCCATGGGCGGCGGTAATCGCTTACCATTAGGTGATTCGTCTGCTCGTTGCCCACTATTCAATAAAAGGAAAAAAAAAACAAAAAAAAAACAAAGACCCTACCTGCCTCTGACTGTAAGGGAGAGACTCCTAGCAACTTATGACCCTGCAGTTGCTGAGAGAATGAACGGCAGTAGCAACTTGCCAAGAGATGATCTATCTCCTCGGTTACCATAGCCTGTCATCTTCCTCATCTTCCAAGCCTTTATTATTCCCAAGATTATTTAGCGTCGGTTATCAGTATACGGTACGACTGGCATCGCATCTCAGCAACCCTGAGGGCGAACTCAATTCGAATATTGAACTAGTTGTCAGTATACTACAAAATAACGATTGCTGATGTTCATGACAATCGACACCGACAGACTGCCGAACCAGGAATCGAACCCGAGACCACTTGATAGCATACTCGTACGTTAACGCATACGCTATCCGGTGAACCAACGACGCAGTTTCGTTTGCCCCATAAACAGTCAGAATATAAACAAAAGTATAAGATGGTTTTAAGTTACCTATTATTCTAAGAACCGCGATAAGGTAAGCATTTATTATGAAGTGGAATATATTACCCGTCGGAAATATCTGCGCACCCGGCTGGAATGCCGACGCACGTGTATTATTTTTGCTTTATCGAAATATCTATAATAAATCGATATCGAAAAATCTATAATATATAACTATAGCGAAATATCTGCGGAACGTTAGTACATAGCAGTTTTTTCGCAATTGTAATTTACGTGGACTGCAGGTGCAGACGATATTTCAGGATTTCGTCCGGGTCGTCCCAGTCATTCGATGCGAAACACCACTAGCGAAACGTCTGCGTCTGTGTAACGACGATTTCGCAGTTCCTTGCGAAACAATACCGACAAGGACGCAACTATTTCATGTAGCCTAGTGCTAGAGTGAGATGTAGCGTATGCGAAATTCTGCCATACTACTGACGGTTTTTTCGTTGTTTCGCTGCCGCATACGAACGCGTGGTGTACTAACAGCCTTAGTGTACGATACAGTTTGTCGGATACTAAGTACCTACTCTGATAAGTAAGTATGACTTTACTTTAAATACTTACAACAACCAGTCACATCCCAACTTATATTATAAAGGCAATTGTGGGCGTGTTCGTTTGTTCATAATGTTTTCACGGCTATATGTCTTAACAGAATTAATCGAAATACGGCATGGAGATACAATACTTATTGAGAAACGACATAGGTACTTTTTCTCGATATGATTTGAAAAAGTTGTAGGTAATTTGAAACTTTCCTTTGTTTCTTTTTACCCGACTGCACCAGAGGTTATGTTTTCGACTGTATGTAGGAATCCATACTAATAGTATAAATTCGAAATTAATGTTTGTCTGTTTGTTAGCTAAACCACTGCACCGATTTCAAACAAATTTTGCATGTTAGTACCTACTTTAATTCTTGATGAAAGACTATTTGCAGTGATAACCGACATAAATGCGGGCGGAGCCGAGGGCATAAGCTAGTAATTATTAAAAATGCAAAAGTCCGTGAGTATGAACTTACCTAGATGAACGGTCAGCTAGGTAAGCTGACCGTTCTCATCTTATAATCAAATTCATTTACTTAGACTTGGATTATTTATATTACCTATATAATTTATTAATCTAAGCATTTGGGTATAGGTCTACAAGCTTCTTAGTTTTATCGACGTAAAATCTAAGACTATTTAATTTCTTATGACAAAAAAGCGTTTCTTTATTTAGAGCGCGAAAGTAATTATGTGTGTATCGATTCTATGTTGGCACTATTGATCTATAAACAAATAGCTGACCCGGGCAACGTCGTCCCGCCATTTTGTTTTCTTGAATACTTTCTGAAATTCCGATAAAAATTAACAGGTAGGAATACGGTCGCAGAGAAATAAAAAATATACTTTCGGTTTTCTTTTTATCCGACTACGTCAAATCCAATGGAGGGTTATGATTTTAACAGGCTATGTATATATTATGTTCATTTGTTCCTAACTTGTTTTATACTTTTCAGCATCGTTTTTATCATGGTTGGGTTTTAGTTTTTACTTTTTTGTAACTACTTCATACAAATCTTGTCCTGATAATAACAAAGTTATAAAAAGAATTATCTAAAGTCGATCGAAACTTATGCGCGTACATAACATCTCATTCATTCATTTTTATTTACCTAAATAAGACTAAAAACCAAAATTTAACCGCGATAAATTATTAAATAATTACTAACCTATTCTAATAATACCTAACTAAAATAATAAAATGAACAATAAATAATTCTAAAATAAGGTAATGGTATAGGTGCTTACCACAATGCTGCTTTCAAATTAATTTGTAAAAACGTTTAAAACTGACACTGATGTACCACCAACACCACACAACTTTTACCAACCAATCAAAGGCCAAATACCTAATATAACTAACTTCTTAACTTTTGAAACTCAAACTTTACAAATTTATTTGTCACCCGATATTTTTTCGACTCTTGAAAATTAAGTGTTTTTTTTTATTTACAAACGGTCGATACTTGACACTAATTTATAATATTCTCTATCTAGAAGCTGTCTCATAAATTGCAGAGTTTATGATTGTTATTTTTTACTTAACAGGAATACAATTAAATACAACTCAAGTGTTTGAAACTTTCAAAATGAACGACAACGTAAAAAGTGTACAAACAAACGAGCAAACGACAAACGACTACGCTACGCACGATTCGCGCGAATGCCAACATTGCCAACAGCCAACAGTCAAGAAGTCGAAACAAAATTTCAATAGAGTAACTAACACAGAGGTGCTTTATTTCATGTCCTTGTTTTTGGTTTTGACAATATTATTCTATCTAGGTGAGTAATTGATGTAATGATAATATAAATTACACTGGTAGAAACAAAAATGATTTGATTTGATTTGGATTTTTATGATTGATATTTATTTGTAACGTAAGTTCGTTACAGTAATTATTTTTGTTTTATATTGTGGTTATAAACATAATTATGTATGGAAATGACACGTGTGAGATTTTTCACGTATAAATAATAGTACGTATAATAATTTTATAAATCTAATGTTAGATTTATACCTATTTATATGTCTGGAACTCTGGAACTAATATTCTATAATCAAAATTGGCGCTATACGGTATCTCTTTCTCACACATACGCTAAACCGCATGCGAAAACGAGGCAGATGGGCAGTTAAAAACCGTCTTGCACAAAATGCACTTTTTTATTATTATTCCCCAGTTCATTTTATACGTGCGTAATGCGTATGGAGAAAATAAATAGCAATCGAAAATCAAGTGGAGGATGTATAATTTCCGCTACAAAGACTTGTTTAAATCAATACGGCTCATTTTTTGACAAATTTCTTTATTGGAAAACAATTATAATGCACAATAATTAGTTTAAAAAATAATGAGTTATGACCGTATTCCGAACATTGGCGACTATCAGAAAAAAAGAAATTAGATCTAGAAGGCATATATGTCATTTAATAATTACTGCACGGTTGGCCTTGACGCTTTGTACTGCGCTTAGTATTGTGGGTTGAAGTCCCACTTGGGACAACAATTTGTGTGATCCACAAATTGTTGTTCTGAATCTGGATGTTCTTTGCATCCGTTACATGTATGTATGTATCCCCCACGACTCAGGATTTATTCATAAAGCGGGACTTGTCTCTCTTATCCTCGAGTATTTCGCTCTGGTACACAGTGTTCCACTAGTCTCTACTGCCAGTACTTCAAATATCGACTCGATTTTGTACTTCTCTATTAACTAGCAATAAATATAATTAATTTATCAACGTTGAGTTATTTACCTAAAAACTCACAATTTCATCTTTCTTAAAACTAACAATATATTCTGCAGGAGTAGGACTCGTATAACTATCATAAATGGCGGGCTTATACTCAGGGTCATCCATCTTCAAGTAATAGCTCCTAATTATCATCAAATTGTACATGTGCAGTCCTGTAAAGAAATAATAATGTAAATCATAAATAAGTTGAACTACTCTTGATCGATTTAAATGAAATGAAATTTAGAAGATAATTACAAAATTAATAAAAAAAAATAATCTACGAGTGTCGGCAATGTACAAAATAATAAAATCAAAATGGCGTTACGAAGTTTGTCGGTTCAGGTGGTAATAATAAACACATATAAAGCTATTGTAGTTCTAGGCGTTACCACTAGATGGAGTTACTTGTACAAGCCTAATAAGTATGATGTAAAATGAAAACCTATTTTGAAGATAGTTAACCTATATTGCTCATAATATGTTTTATTCATGATATAGATAGGCTAACGAAAATATAGATGACCTTATGGTAAGTGATTACCGTTGCTCATGGATACCTGCAACTCACAAGAGCTGTAAACGCGTTGCGGCTTTTTTATGTGATCGCTAGAGAAAGAGAGAGGATAAGTTCATTCATGCTCAACTTTTTTTTTTTTTTTTTTATACTTGATCTACCAAAATGACTCTGCCCTGCCTGATGGAAAGCACCAGCAGAATCCAAGAGTGGAGGTCACCATCCTCAATGCAAATAAGGACAGTGCAGCATGGTGACCAGCACTATAACTAGACCCTACAGAAAAGAAACGCTAGAAATACTTAAAATTTCGATGTTATTTATTTGTATAGACCTCTCATCGACACAACAAGAACGTGCTACAGCGAAGCGCGGCGGATTGCAAGTACTAGAAGTGTATAAAATGATACGTACCTAAGAAGATCAGGCACAATGGTATTAGTTCAGGCAGTTCTGACGTAATACAAAGCGCCAGTATCACTATTGAAGCCACCACCATTTCGATTGCATTAAATATGAAGTTTGTTTTCAGATGTCCCACTTTATACTGAAAGTAAATGTAGGCACGTTAAATTTATTTCTCAAAAGACAACCGCATTAGAAAAATATATATATTGTGTTTCGGGGGACTTAGAACAATAATTTGTGGTAGAATCCAAGAGTGTTAGTCACCACGCTTTTTTTTTATTGAATAGCGGGCAAACGAGCAGACGTATCACCTGATGGTAAGCGATTACCGCCGCCCATGGACACCCGTAACACCAAAAGCGTCACAAGTGCGTTGCCAACCTTTGGGAGATGGGGAGAGGGAATGGGGGAGGGGTTGGGGTATGGGCCACCGATATCCTCACTCACTCGGTGAAACACAGCGCAAGCGCTATTTCACACCGGTTTTCTGTGAGGCCGTGGTATCACTCCGGTCGAGCTGGCCCATTCATGCCGAAGCGTGGCTCAATAGCACTTTTGGCCAGACCCGGGATTCGAACCCGAGATCTCTTGATCAGCAGTCGCATATGTCAAACGCTAGACCAACGAGGCAGTCGTTAATAATAAGGTAATATTTGACTCCTACCTTATGTATACCTATGAGTAAAACTAGATCCATGACCACATTTACTATGGTGACAGCTAATAGAATACCAAATACAGGTATCATTATTCTGTCTAGCCACAATGCGTTCCCTGTGCCACGCAACGCCAACATTGTTATTGATATTAATATAATTATAACATCTCGAACCTGTAATTAAATAAAAAAGAAAATGAGTACTGCCGTTGGTATGACGTTACTGTCATATATTTTATTGCAGTCTTAAAAGTGTTAATGCTTTCCAGTTAGATTTGGGTAAGCCGGGGAAACGCTCAAAACCATCAGAAAGATACTTAATGTTATTGACTTGGATTGATTTCAATTTAAACCTTTGAGTTGAATCGAAATCAATCTAAGCTCCGATAATTCAAATTATTTCAATGCATTTAGTATTATGTAGTACCACTGAATGAATTACTTGAGTTTTATTTTATATTTGTATTAATAATATTTGATATTTGTATTTTTGACGTGTTCAAGTGCCTTTTGGGGCCTATGGAAATAAATTATTTGACTTTGACTTTGACTTTGAACTTATAATACAAGTCTAGACTATACTCACATTAAATTTTAATTAATCAACAACATCAAAATATGAAGTAATCAAATATCGAATTATATTCATTTCCTTACCAAGTTTAAGTAAGCGATAACCACAGATCCAGTGCGAAGGTCTCCGCAATAACAGCAGTATTTCAATTTCAGTTTACTCATTTTACTCTGAAATATAAAATAGATATGATATTAATACATTGTATTGTTAATTATATGATCTATGCAACTGCATTTGCGTCTCTCAAAAAGTACATTTCTCATTGATGCTGGACTCCTGGACTGGAGTCATAGCGTGATGTTATAATAGCCTATAGCTTTCGGAAATCAGAACCTAATATTGTGCAAATGACAGAATATTTACCATGAATTGATAACTTTTTACTAGACTACGGTGAAGCATGTATGTAGTACAGTATGTAGGTGTGCTCTTCCCAAAATAGTTAATATAAAAAAGTTCAAAATATCCCCCTGCAATCCCAATGGACTTATGCATCCGGGAAACCAGCTTTCAAAACATTTAAAAAACGTGTCTTGCGGGAGGTTGAAAAATAACCGCCGAAATTCTTCGACGGCCTCGTCTGCAGTGAAAACAATCGAAAAGCGATGTGAAACAACGCCTTCACTGTGTTTCACCGAGTGAGTGAAGACACCGGAGGCTCATACCCAACCCCTCCCTTTCCCCATTCCCCAAAGGCCGGCAATGCAATTGTGACGCGTCTAGTGTTGCCATTAGATGATATGTCTGCTCGTTTGCCACCTAATGCATAAAAAAACCTATTTTACTTAATCCTATAACTCAATTTACATTTTATAAAAGTAATAGAAAATGCCTAGCACAAACTACACCTGAAAGCATTAAGACACTTTTAGACTGCAATAAAATACATGACAGTAATTGCTTACTATCGTGCGTGTGCTCATTTGCCCCATATTCCATAAAAGAAACACTGTCAAAACTAGTTATTTAATGCTAGGTATCTGAATCTTACAATACGCACACGAAATATCTGTTTCACGCATTAATTTTAAGCAACCAAACTAAAAATGGAAAGACAAATAGAGAAAGAGCAGAGAGAAAGATGGCCATTATACTAATGATCCCTATTAAAAACTAGATGCAAAATATATCACTCATAATATTCCTCTACTTATTTGCTTTAACGTAACGTTAAGTACTTAAAATACTATTTTATTTATAACACATGTAGAGGCTGGTGACGACAACGTGTTACGGATCGTTGACACGAACGGTCTAATTTGCATAAAATAAGCAATAAAATGGTCGTGGTTTAAGAACTAGTTTTAAGCAAGTTTTAGTTATTAACAGACTGGAAGACACAACACTGATTGTGGTAAACTAACTAACAGTTTTATAATACTCTTATTTTGTAATTAGTACCTACTCTACTTACATTTTGAAATAACTTAGCACCATAAAATATAAGCAACTTTAATGGATATTTCTCTGCATTTAAGCGACGGACTGAATAAAACTAAAGTAAAGATCCTACATTACTAATTAAATACACAACTGAACAGGAAAAATGTAGATATAAACTCATGATTCTGAAGAAATACGGTCAGCACGTCTTATGTCCTCGTACAAACAAATACACTAACGTCAGACGGTCAGAGTTGTCTGTTCTAAATTGTGATTCCCCTTTTTCGGAACAACCTGTTTTCGCGCATCAGGGTTAACGGAACCCCCAATGTAACATACTTCTTTGAATAAATATGAACAGGACTTGAGGGTTTCTATAACCGTTTTAGAACTTCTTTTATCTAAAATACTAGCTGAGCCACGCAACCTCGTTTGCGTCTTCTATTGCCCGTAGCGTGAAAACTCCCCCGTTTTTGAAACATTCTTCATTGATGCTCCGCTCTTATTAGTATCAGCGTGATGATATATAGCCTATAGTTTTCCTCAATAAATGGACTATCCAACACTGTAAGAATTTTTGAAATCGGACTACCGGTTCTTAGATTAGCGCGTACAATCAAATAAACTCTTTAGTTTTATAATATTAGTATAGATACCACAATTTCTCTAAGTCTCTTTTCAATCATGGTCGGCTCATATTAGTCAAAGCGAGATGTTAACTTTTCTATCTTAGGCCCAGAGGCGTTTCTTGCCCCGTGAACCGACCGTGTGCAGTTATTACTATAGCGCTCTTCAGTAAGCGTGCAGACTCATTAAAAGTGCCTCGGCCGGCGACCCTAAGACTATTGCGCCCTTGTGCGCCCGTTCGTCCGTGTGCGTTGCACGCCCTACATTATAGACTATTAAGACTGCTGCTAAGGCAAACCAGCAAAACACACATTTAAAAAAAAACCCGTGAAATATCATTGGGAAAGTTTAGGAGTCCATCGCGAGAAACAACGTGACACGAGAATTATATGTAACAATTGTAATAGATAAGTCCAGATATTTCCGGACTGTCGCTGCACTTAGCCCCTTGATTGGGCCGTGGTCGCTGTTTTAGCAGAAGTATACAGATGTAGAGGCCTACTTATATAAATAAATACAGAAACATGACTATGGAGCAAAGGACTTGTATCTCGACAGCACAGATTTGCAATTAATTGATGCAATTTAGAGTCTTTGATATTACAAAAAAGAAACTGAAACCCACAAGTTTCCTTAGTTTCATATTATTAAAGTCAGCATATATTTACTACTGGTGCTACCAGCTGTCAAAATCAAAATTCCCTACAGAATGTGTTATCAAACAATTTTGGTGGGAAAATTTTATTTTACGTTTATCTGTGGGATGACGACCTAAGAACAGACCTAGGGAGCAAACAAAACAGAACAACTGTAGTGCAAACAGAAGGAAAACTTGAAGCATGATATAGTAGACCAAAGTCTTCTTTCTATGGAAAGGTCTACGGCCGACAATAATGACGATTTGTTTGACAGTTCTATTTTTAACAGCTTAATGATTATATTTACGACACTATTTCTATGACTAATACTGTCGGCATTGCAGATAAACGTTAATTCACTGTACAAGCTAACACTATCGAGAAATCGATATCAGAGGACAGATGATAAAGTAATTGATTCATAAAATTGATATATGTAAACCCGTAGGGGATTTACGTTCAACATAAGTGACTTATAAAAGAATGAGTTTACTGTGTGAAGGTATTCGTTTAAAGTTTTAATGTAGATTATGGAAAATTGAATAAGTAAATAAATAAATATTCCGGACATCTAACACACAACGCCATCTAGTCCCTAGCTAAGCAGAGCTTGTGTAAGTGGTACTAGACAACTGATGTAAATACGTATATACTTTTTTTATAGTTAAAAAAACACCCAAACTCCGAAACAAATATTTGTAGATCATACAAACATTTGGTCCGAGCTCAAGCTAAGCAGTCGCATACGCTACCACTATGCTACCGAGGCAGTCAGAATACACATTACGTACAAAACGATTAATTAACAGTAGGATTAGCAAGCTGAAGTGGCAGTTAGCTGGTCTTTTTAACCGCAGAACTGATAACTGTTGAGATAAATGGGTTCTCGAGTGGAGACCACGTCTTGGCAAAAGTAGTGTAGGACGTCCACAGGCCAAGTGGAGTATTGATCTGCGCAAGACGGCTAGCAGAAGCTGGACGCGAGCCGAGGATCGAACCAATAGGCGTGAAATTGGAGAGGCCTATGCCCAATAGTGAATCGCGATAGGCTGATAATGAATAGTTATTTGTTATACAGGAGTGGATAGTTGTTTTTAACCACGTGCTCAATTTTGATAAACGAGCAAGCGAAGGATTCTAAAATTGAATCACGAGCACAGCGAGTGATTTAATAATTAGAATCCACTTTATAGACGATTTTCACCCATTTTTTGTGTCAATCTTCAACTATCTTGTTCCATATTTAATATATTCATCATTTACCAAGCAGTGTCACGTTGTTGCTCACAATCAACTCCATAACTATCTAACCGATTTTCATGTTTAGTTTTAAATGTGGGTTTTGCTGGCGTGTCTAAAATAGGATAGTTAACATCATGCTTAGACTAATAGGAGCCCATTATGATAAAACAGAGACGCAAACGAAGTTGCGTATGTCAGCTAGGAATATTTTAAAACAATTTATACATTGGTATTATTACCCTATAATCTGGGGTAACTCCGCGAATTGGCAGCACTGGGCTTGCTCATAATCTATTAATAAATCGGCGCACAACTGGATAATGCAAAAAGGCAACGTGTTTTGTTTATAATACAGTTCATAAAACTCAAGGCAATTATTTGAATGTTTCTTAGTGATGTCACTTATATGCAGTTTCGATTATAAACTTATAGTTTGGGAAAGCAACATAGAAGTAGCTAATATTTTTAACTAACTTTACAAAGTAGGATATTTTTATTGTTTTTTTTTATTTCTACGTAGGTATTTACATATATAGGTACCTGAATATGCATTTCACCGAGTAAATGAGAATACTGAAGGACCAGCCTCTCCCTCACCTTCCACTAATTCTAGAAGACTTCTTAAATACAGTAGCACATTGATTTTTACATTGCAACATCTTATACTTGCATGCGACCTATCTACCCTATCATCTGCCCATAGTAGTCCAAAACTGGGTATAAACTTTTCCATATAAAGGATGTTCAGTATTACTCCTCAGCGAATCAAAACGACGAAACTTCATATTTTACGTTTAGTTTTCATTGCCAACTACTTACAAAGTACGAAATTGTTTGTGGTTAACAAATGTTATAAACATAAGCAAATTCCTTCATGAACCAACACTAGCCGTTATTGCATGTTTGTATCGTAAACTGATTCTTGTAGTATTTATAGACTTATGAGTTATACACTGGTGTTGCCAACTCGCAAAAATTTCCCCACATTGGTGGGAGATTTCTCTCTTGAAAGACTGTGGCTCTTTTTAAAGTATGCTATTTTAATTTTTGTTTATCAGACTCATCTATAATATAAAAATGAATCGCTCAATGTGTTGTAAGCAAAGTATGTGTGTGTAAGCAAAGTAGGTGTGTTCCTAACGTCAATGAGTCAATTTGCACTTTATTACCGCAGTACAAAGTTCAAATTCAATCATATCTATCAAAACAATGTGCGTATGTGCATTGGAGTAGATAACCGTTGGATAGTCCATTTATCGAGAAAGGCCATAGGCTATATGTCATCACGCTAATACTAATAGGAGCGAATATTTTCACAAATATTCTTCATTGACGCAAACGAGGTTGCGTGGGTCAGCTAGTTCTAATATAAAAAAGCTTTTTCATTTTGTAATCTTTTTCATTGATGATCAAAGTCTCGTCAAAGATTTCGTCGATACATGGGTCATTTAAAATTAAAATATTTTTTCAAACTGGATCAGTAATTTCTGCGAATAGCATCTTCAACCAAACCATCAAACAAACTCTTGCTCTTTGTAATAATGGTCCGTGTATTATATAATTTATTTTATAATATAATATTTATTATAGTTACTTACTCTATAATTAGAAAATAAAAGTCCCTGTGCAATATAAAACATGGGCTCAGATCTTGTAATCATGATGTTAATATACCAATTTTCGACATGGAATTAACAAAGGTGCTTATAGCCTGATTGCACTCGATGATTAGAAACAATCACCGAGGGTAAGCAACGGCTGTGCGGCCAGTGGCTTGGTGACCGCTAGTGGCACGATACCATAAACGTCTACGTGGTTGTTATCATAGGATAACAGTCATGAAGCTTAGTTGGAAGCAAGATTACGTAGCCACAACGTTGTCTTGCCAGTCCCCAACCCGCACTCGGCCAGCGTGGGGACGTATGGCCTTAACCCTCTCCTGAGAGGAGACTTGAGCCCAGCAGTCGGACGTTATGGGTTGTTGATGATGACGATGAATTACCAAAATAAAATTAAATTAAAAGCATAATATAAAGTCACACTTTTTCCCAGAGGGGTAAGCAGAGGCAATTGCACTAACTACAGTTCTGACACACTTCTTTTGCTTTGTCCACATTCACCAATCTTTGCATGCATGCTCTACACTACTTCAGAACATCACTAATTTGGTAGGTAAATGTTCGTCGTGGACGAGTCGACGACGACGACGAAAAACTGAAAAGATGCCCAATTTAATGCGGGTTGTTTGTAATTTTACACTGGCAAACTGAATTTAACCAAAGGCGGTCAGCCCATCTCTGAGATTATAGTAAATGGTTCATGTTGTTGCGCTTCCAAATGGTTTCAAATAAGTATCAATTAATAAAGAAAGTTATAAAGTATTGTGTATTTGTTTGCTTAAATTTGTTTTAACTTGCGTCATTTTGAGTGAAGCAGTTCTTGCTGCTTCAGAAAGAAACTGTGTATAATTGTGTGTTGAGGGCCTTGAAAACGTAAGTAAATACAATCTGTAATACATAAGAGAAGCCGCTTTCTAAGAACCGGTTTATCTTCAGTAGTGAACTGCTGAAGGCTATTAATAACGTGTGTTACAATTTCATAATATACTGGTCACCTATGCGTTAGAAAGTAACCACCACAATTAATGTACACATGTTCTAGGGCCGTAATAAAGTGCATTGCTACCTTGTATGTACCTTGTATGCCACTTTTCTCATTTCCCTCCAACACAAAGGGAACTCCGACCAGAGCACAGGATTTTGCCTGACGTCGAGTTTAGTGTTGAGTAGTTGTACCTCTAAAAGTGCTAATCGGTGTAAAAATTATCCATATCGCGATTCAGGATTAGCAGTTACTACGTAGTACAATTGAAGTTTTTTGAAATGTAATAATAATTTTCACACCATTTATTTGATTAATAAAGAACTAACTTACGTAGAGATTAGAATCGGTTTTCACTTGTTGCTTTTTTATTTATCATCAATTTTAAAAAGTTTTTTTCTTTCATCCTCTCAAAAATACATAGAAGTTCTTTTTTCTTGTTTAACTCAATCAATATTAAATATTTTATCAATTAGCTTCTCCGTAATTGATGTGTTACCAGTCTAATAATATTTAATACTGGCTGCTCTCAGCAGTGTTACCCGCGATTGTCGTTATACCTCGTTTATCTCACGGAAAAACTGCAGTAGTCCGGGATACAAATAAGCCTGTTCGATATTCCAGACTGTAATCTAACTATGTACAAAATTTCATACAGGTCAGCAGTTTTTGCTTAAATGCCATAAACATTTATTACAGCCATAAAACTACAAGAAAGAATTTAGGTTGTAAGGTACACAGACTTTCCTATATTTTTTATACTGTTTTCTCCGTTCGCCTGTTGGTAAGCGATTACCGCCGCCCGTGGACACCTGCAACACCAGAGGCGTCACAAGTGCGTTGCGGCCTTTAGGGGATGGAAAGAAAGATGGAAAGGGGTTGGGGTATGGGTCTTCGGTATCCTTTTCCCGTCCATCCGCTTTAGTGGCCAGCCGCGAAGGGGCGACGTACGTGTGTGCCGTACGTCGCCTAAATTGAGAGTCCTTACCAGCAAACGTTGCCCGCTTCAGTGCGGGCAGGCGCTGGGAGGGGTCCGGTCGTGTTAATATCAGCAGTTCCCGGACCCCTCCCATCTCAGGCGCAGAGTAGCACACCGTGTGGTTTTAGTCAGTTCGATTCTGACACACCGCCCCGCCGCAAACCCCGGTGGGGTGACGGCCCGAGGGGGTTTCAACACGTTAAAGAAATAAATGGTTCTTCGGTATCCTCACACACTCGGTGAAACACAGCGCAGGCGCTGTTGCCCTTACATTGCGAAGCGTAGCTCTCCCATGGTAATATTTATTTTTAGTTATACGGTAATAGTTTTATTTCTATTTCAGAGTGCAAATGGTTGCAGTTAAACAAAATAATTGTTGCTTTTGTGGGGAGTTAAGAACTGGCACTTTGATCTGCAGCTATCTGACATTGGTAAAGCATTTTTTTTTACTTTTTAATTTTTGCTGTTATATTCTGTAGATAATTTTGAGTTCGACTAGCGTAAGTGAGATTCTTAGTATTGCTACAAGGCAATGGTTTAATTGTTAAGCGAGAGGTAGTAGGTTCATTTTACGTCCAGGAAATATAATTGTGTGATGAGTATATTCGTATGTTCTACGAGTACATCGGAGGGTAATATCTTTACAGCTAGTGCCTTGCGATAATTCACTTGGACATATTGTGGTTGCGTTGATAAGAAATAAGGAACAACAGTACATAAACAGATATATAATAGAAACCATCTTTGGACCACGTTGAATGTTACAACACGCGATGATACAAAGTTTAGCAGTAGCCATATTTTGAACAAAAAATATCTCTAAGAAAAGTTAAACAACACAACAAAAAACTTTTTAAAATAGAAACTATGCAAAAAGTATATTCATTTAGCAACAAAGAATTATGAGATACACCATAATCAGTTTTATTTCTGGGAAAACCCTGACGAATGGCAGCCCGTTGTTATATTGAATCAAAATTTGAGCTCAATCGGTGCAGAACTTTTCAGAGGTTTTCAAGCATGCATAGCCATTTTAACATAAATAGACATTTATGAATTTAAAACTATATATTACAACTAAATGTATGTTTATAATATTTGGTTCCAGGCAAGAGATATAATAGTGACAGTGGTGTCGCTAACCTTATTGTGTCTGAACTCCAGCAGCATAATATGGATAAGTGGCATTGAGATAACAGTGTTCTGTATAGTAATTGGGATTGTCTTCACGAATGTGATCTTCACTATTATTTTGATCATCGACATACATCAGGTGAGGGTCACTAGTTGGTAACTGGCACTCAAATGTATCAGGGGGCCTAGTACCAGGTTACTGCACATCAACTCATTCAATTCGATCGCGTTCAGCATTGCTTGATAAATATTTTATTGCGGTCAAGTCAAACTGCACTGTTTTTTATGAAGTAATTTAAGACAAATTCTGGCCTGATGGTAAGCGCACAAGGACACCTGCAATCCTAGATTTGACTTCCTCTGTGGCGTAGTAGTAGCGACTGCTGTGCTCGAAGTCTCGGGTTCGATTCCTGGGTCGGACCAAATATTTGTATGATCTACAAATATTAGTTTCGGAATTTGGGTGTTTTCTATGTATAATATGTATATATTTACAAAAAAGAAGAATATATGTATTTATTTCAGTTGTTTAGTACCCATAACACAAGCTATGATTAGCTTTGGACTAGATGGCGTTGTGTGTTAGGTGTCCGAAAAAATTCACAAATGCGTTGAGTCTAAGTTCTTGCAGTTCCCTCGAATTCAGTTTGACATATTAAAGGACTTACATCAAATCAACCTATCGACATTCACTACTGAACAAAGGTCTCCCCCAAGGATCAGATAACAGTCACTTTCTTCAAATCGTCGGCCTTTTAATAAACCCTTCGCTACGTTTCCCTAAACCCAGTCTCCACACTAGCACAGTTCAACTCCAGTCACCATAACTTAAGACTTGCATGTTAATCTTAAAATAACAAAACAGTACGCCAAAAAGTAATGATTTATTAATGTATATGTAATTAATGAAATTTTCACTTTCAGTTCAAAAATGGCCACATGAAGGCATATCTGATTTACAATGTGGTTCTTTTGACAATAATCGTGTTGCTGATACTCGTTCTATGTCTTACGTCTAATCTACGCATCCTCATATTGGCGGGGCTGATCTTTTTAAGTATGTATCTATTTTAGATCTATTATTGTTCATCGTTATTTTCTATGGCGTCGTATCGTTATCAGTTCACTTTTCGACATAGACCTCTCCTTAAAAAAAAGGTTTGTCTAATATATCACGCTGGCCACACGGATAGGTATAGGGTTTGTTGCAAGTTACTAGTAGAGGATACGATTAGAAACGATTCTACATTAAATGAAAAATATTTTTATCAAATATTAAATAACTAGCTGAACCCGTGGTACGACAATAACCGCGGGCCGTTGCCCGCGAGACGTAGCTATATCTTTATAAATTGTAACCTATGTGTTATTCTGATGTATAAGCTATATTATTGTAAAGTTTCATCAAAATCCATTCAGTAGTTTTGCGTGAAAGAGTAACAAACATCCATCCATCCATTCATTCTTACAAACTTTCGCGTTTATAATCTATACCTACTAATAATAAAGCTTTGTTTGAACGCGCTAATCTCAGGAACCGCTAAATTTAAAAAAATCTTTCAGTGTTAGATAGTATAGAAGGCTATAGGCTATATATCATCACGCTAACACTAAAAGGAGCGGAGCACCAATGAAGAATGTTTCAAAAATGGGGGAAAATTTTCACGCTACGGGTAATTGAAGACACAAACAAGGTTGCGTGGGTCAGCTAGTATTATATAGTAGGATATATCGCGGGTGGTTTAAAAACTCCTCTCCAAACTATAAATAATAAAATAAAAAAAGACTTTCATTAAACAGTGTACTCATGAGTTTAACGAATAAATTTAATACCAATCGAAAGTATAAAGCCTATAGAATATACAAACCTTCAGTTGTCTCTTTGTTACCTGGGTAGGCAGAAAAACAGAAAACAGGTACGTCGATATTAGTTTCATTCATCTAATTCTTTAATAAATATTTTTTATATAAAAATAAGCGCTCTTTCATTGCGAATACGATGATTAAGGGTTGCCTGCAAAAATCTGGCTCAAATTACGGTTGTCGAGTTTTGAAAAGTGAAATTTTGACGCGACAAAGAGATCATAATGTGTTTTGTTCATGCAATAGATTGAGAGTTGAGAGAATAATTGCGATACTAGTGTATCCTCCTTCTGTCTGAGGAGAGACCCACGTCCAGATGTAACGGGTGATTTTTTAAGAGCTTGAGAACTTTTTTAAACAATAAAACGCATAAAATTTGCAAAATCTCATCGGTTCTTTATTTTAAACGTTAGATTGGTACATGACATTTACTTTTTGAAGATAATTTCATTTAAATGTTGACCGCGGCTGCGTCTTAGGTGGTCCATTCGGAAAGTCCAATTTTGGGCAACTTTTTCGAGCATTTCGGCCGGAATAGCCCGAATTTCTTCGGAAATGTTGTCTTCCAAAGCTGGAATAGTTACTGGCTTATTTCTGTAGACTTTAGACTTGACGTAGCCCCACAAAAAATAGTCTAAAGGCGTCAAATCGCATGATCTTGGTGGCCAACTTACCGGTCCATTTCTTGAGATGAATTGTTCTCCGAAGTTTTCCCTCAAAATGGCCATAGAATCGCGAGCTGTGTGGCATGTAGCGCCATCTTGTTGAAACCACATGTCAACCAAGTTCAGTTCTTCCATTTTTGGCAACAAAAAGTTTGTTAGCATCGAACGATAGCGATCGCCATTCACTGTAACGTTGCGTCCAACAGCATCTTTGAAAAAATACGGTCCAATGATTCCACCAGCGTACAAACCACACCAAACAGTGCATTTTTCGGGATGCATGGGCAGTTCTTGAACGGCTTCTGGTTGCTCTTCACTCCAAATGCGGCAATTTTGCTTATTTACGTAGCCATTCAACCAGAAATGAGCCTCATCGCTGAACAAAATTTGTCGATAAAAAAGCGGATTTTCTGCCAACTTTTCTAGGGCCCATTCACTGAAAATTCGACGTTGTGGCAGATCGTTCGGCTTCAGTTCTTGCAGGAGCTGTATTTTATACGGTTTTACACCAAGATCTTTGCGTAAAATCTTCCATGTGGTCGAATAACACAAACCCAATTGCTGCGAACGGCGACGAATAGACATTTCACGGTCTTCAGCAACACTCTCAGAAACAGACGCAATATTCTCTTCTGTACGCACTGTACGCATTCGTGTGGTTGGTTTAATGTCCAATAAAGTAAACTGAGTGCGAAACTTGGTCACAATCGCATTAATTGTTTGCTCACTTGGTCGATTATGTAGACCATAAATCGGGCGTAAAGCGCGAAACACATTTCGAACCGAACACTGATTTTGGTAATAAAATTCAATGATTTGCAAGCGTTGCTCGTTAGTAAGTCTATTCATGATGAAATGTCAAAGCATACTGAGCAAATAATAATGCATGAAAATCATAACCTCAAAAAATCTGAGCAAATACTAATGCATGAAAATCCTAACCTCAAAAAAATCACCCAATAGAATACTGTCGAACTGTTAATGATGAGTTATTTTTTTTATTATTATTGACTGCCTCGTTGGCGCAGTGGTAGTGTATGCGACTGCGGTGCTTAAGGTCTCGGGTTCGATTCCCAGGTCGGTCCAAATGTCTGTACTATCTGCAAATATTTGTTTCGAAGTTTGGGTGTTTTCTATGTATAATATGTACGTATTTACAATAAAAAAAGAAAAGTATATATGTATAAATATCAGTTGTTTAGTACCCATAGTACCTACAAGTTTGGGACTATAATAATAATAAATAATAAATATTTCGGACAATTTAACACACAACGCCGTCCAGTCCCAAGCTAAGCAGAGCTTGTGTTATGGGTACTAGACAACTGATATAAATACATATATACTTTTTTTTTTGTAAATACATACATATTAAACATAGAAAACACCCAAACTTCGAAACAAATATTTGCAGATCATACAAACATTTGGACCGACCCGGGAATCGAACCCGAGACCTCAAGCACAGCAGTCGCTTACGCTACCACTCGCGCCACCGAGGCAGACTAGATGGCGTTGTGTGTTAAATGTCCGAAAATATTTATTTATTATATATATTGATTTATTATATTGACTGCACGGTTGGCCGAGTGGTGTCAGCGGTCGCCATGCCGCTTGCTACTGCGCCAAGTGTCGTGAGTTTAAATCCCACGCGGTACCTACAACACTTTGTGTGATCCACGAATTGTTGTCCCGAGTCTGGATGTTCTTTGTGTCCGTTTCATGTATGTTTGTAAAGTCCCCCACGACACAGGATGTTTGTTCCTAACGTGGGAGATGTCTTTTAAAAAAATAATAATAATTATTATTTAATCATTTCCAGTGTTCCACATGTATTACCTGCTTATGATTACAAGTTTTTACTTGAAGATTGATGCCCTTTCGAAGATGAACACAGTTTATACGACCATCGAAGACCAATCCATTGTGTGCTGAAGATTTTATCTCCTGATGTACACCAATAGTTATTGTAATAAAAAGCTCATCAGTTGAAAAGAAAATTAGAGTCTGGGTAGGGAACGATGTCCCAAGAAAACGCGGATACATTGACTATTCATCTTATATATAAAAATGAATTGCTCACCGGCTAAATTGGCCGAGCCGTGCTCGAGTTTTAGCGAGACAACGAACAGTCTCGCTAAAACTCGAGCACGGCTCGGCCGGTTTAGCTGATTTTGGTTTTAAAATATTTGTCGTAGTCCAGAGCTGGTATTCTGAAGAACTTAATATTGAATTTTAATTTCGACATCGCACTACTCCTGGAAGGTCAGAAAATGCCCATTTGCCATGTATTTTACTAAAAAGTCTGTCAAATTCAAAGGTGATATACTTTTACATGTTTGAGTATTTTTCTCTTTTGTAGATCATTATTTATATCTAGAGTTTCCTAATAGGAAAGTTTATAGTAGAAACAATAATACAACTCGATGAACTTTGCCAATTTAAGTTATTTAAGAGATTTCAGTTTTACTTGTAATAATTAACAAGTATAAAATTATATCTAATTTTTATAAAATTCGAACGTCTACTCGTATTTTCTATACCCCTAACTGATAAATGTATTTTTACCACATAAATATATTTTTTTTATTTAATGGCAATGCAACGTTTGCTGTGTCAGCTAGTTTACCTATAAATTATTTATTAAAGCTTTTCAATAGAATGAGTGGTATTTATTTTTCTCCTTTCTCACTTTTTTATCTACTATACACACGTATCTCCATCGCACTTGACATTGGCAGAATTGTCGACATCGGCACAGTTTGTCATATTTTAAGAAAAAGAAAAGAAAGAGTGGGAGTTATTTTTTTACCCGATTACGATAGATAAGAAGGGCTGTGTTTATTTAGACACTGGAGGTGGTTTAAAGATCTCTATACTTTATAAGCACAGACCTGTTGTAACAGGTAAAGCCATATATCACATTAGCAGAAGAATAATTGCGAAATTTAGTGTAGTGAAATTAGAATTTAAGAAATTCCTGATATAAACTCCTGTTTTGGGGGATTATGTTTGAAATTTCGCAAAACTGTGACACATATAATTATGTCTATTTATTTGAACAGAAGCAGATGTACAAAATTAAGTAAGGCAGCATTATCGACATATTTTCAGAAAACCCCACACTTCTTTACATGAAAATGATTTCTTTTATTTATCATTCTATTCTTAATTTGAATTATTAAAAAAACATTTTAACAAGTAAGTAGTACTTACTTACTTTTTAGTTTGATTTATTTCTCAAAGCTTGTTTTTATATTTTTTTTAAATTGTTTTATTGTAATCCGGCCTGGATAGGTAAGTCAGTCTACTGAAGTTAAATAAAATATGATCGTTTTATGTAGGTCAAATCAAGTCCAAAAGCGTCGGTTACAACCAAACATACAGGAGATGCTAATGAAAAGCGTGTAAAAAGAAGAACTTTTATACAATCTCTCCTCCCTTATTTAATTCCTTTTGAGATGAAATTTCTTAACATTGTGGGGGAACGGGTATAATGTTCCACCCAACACAAAGGGAGGATCCTCCGACCAGGCGAGGTGATCATGCCTGGCGGGCTACTGCCCAACAGTTGATGTTGGGATGTTGTATATATGATAATCGGCGCGGGAACTTTATTTGCGCGATTCAGGATTGGTAGTTACTCCGTGTAGTGTAGTTTGTAGGTACAGTGCGTTACTTCGTAGTTCAGTGTATCTTCGGTAGATGGCGCTGTATGTGGAGGTCGCCACAACATAATTAATCACAAAATTTCGAGCTTGTAGCCACTGCTCCATTGATATATGCTCTACGTTGATGACTCAGTCTGAGCAAGTCATTTTATTTATTTAATCTATAAAAACCCGGATGTAACAATAAAGTTTTATCTAAGTAATTATGAATTTATAAAAGTCTTGTACTAAAGATTAATATCCAGCGTCACGCATGATACTGATATATTGTGATCTAAGTTTGTATACACTAAGCTTATATCTGAGATACACTAAGTTTGTATCTGAGATACAAACAGTGCATTAAGTTTTTAAATAAATAAACCGGTATATGGTTTATATTGTCATTTTTTGGAATGAAAACTTCTATAAGAGCCACGCTTCGGCATGCATGGGCCGGCTCGACCGGAGTGATACCACGGCCTCACAGAAAACCGGTGTGAAATAGCGCTTGCGCTGTGTTTCACCGAGTGACTGAGTATACCGGAGGCCCTTTTTTTTACGTGAGGAAACCCCCTCGGACCATCACCGGTGTCGGAATCGAACCGACTAAAACCACACGGTGTGCCAACTCTGTGCCTGAGAAGGGAGGGGTCCGGGAACTGCAGTTATTAACACGACCGGACCCCTTCCAGCGCCTGCCAGAGATATTGTAAACGGAGAATAAGAGAATGATTGTAATGGAGTTACCACCCCACTTATAATATGTACTGCAATCGTAGGCCAATATTGCAGTTAAAATTCTTGACTTGCAGATGTAATGGATGTCTTCTTACAGCGTCACTCACTTTCTTCACAAGATTCGTGTACTAATGTGCCCACTTGCCCGTAATAAATCAATGCAAGCCAACTGTAGGCTGCATCTTCTCAATATAATAATCGATTAATCATATCAGTTATTACTCATTCGCTGCGGTGAATCATACAAACCAATGAATTCCCAATAATTGTATTTAGATTATCTTTATTTCATTGTCTTATCGGAAAACAGATACGCAAAACACGATGGGTCGAAAACAAGATAGTGAGCAACAGCTTTACAAATTTTTAGATATTGATTGCGTATATTTATAAACTAGATTAAGATATTGCGTAAAAACTTCAATTAATGCGTACAGTTGGCTTATTAGTTTGATAAGCTAGTAAAGTCTATTCGCATAAATACGGTCACCTTGATAACGTAGTTATCGCATGTGCGTCAAGCTGCCATAAAATGCAAGGGCCCGCCTGCGGCGTTCACCGACAAATAAGTATGAGTGGTGTTGGGTATAGTCAGGATTCAACAATTTAATGAAAAACGTTGTCAAGATACAGCCTTGTATTATATACTTTAACAGACCTTTTCAGTACAATCATTATATATAATCATTATTTACAACCTTTTACTATTCTTTACTAAGTTATTCCTATTACACTTGTTACTCTGCTGAAAAGTAAGAAACGAATGTCCCTCCTACGGGTTCGTGAGCCTCTTTTAAACACAATGTTATGCTCCGTTCTTTGGAGTCGTGTGACAACTACTTTACATGAGAATTAGTGTAATAAATCATTTATATAATATTAACATAGAGAACTCGACACTTTAAGATAATTATTCTAAACAACATTTATACGATACTAGCTCATCGAACTAATAAGCTAACAGTGGTCAATTTACGCTGTTATATGAATTAATAAATTCGTATTTCACAACAATAACCGCAATTGCGTGCCGGTGCAACGACACTATCTAAACGAATGGACTATACTGAATAAATCTTAAGAAAGTATAAAATTAAGTTGCTACCGCTTCGGTTTGCTTAGATTTTGAAAATTACTCAACGGATTTCTATGCAGTTTTCAGCACTAGATAAAGTTATTCAAGAGGAAGGCTTATATGTATAACTAGCTGCGCCTCGTGGTGTTGCCCAGGATTGTTGTGGTACCTTTACAATAACAACCGCGGGTGACACTGCGAGGCGAAGCTAGTATACAATAATTCTTGATTATACGTACCAGATAGAAGCACTATTAAAATAAAGACTCTTATCTCAATTATTCATTTTTATTGTCAACACTTAGATATTAATGTTATCATTGTTTAAGGACATACCAGAATTATTTGCTGATTAGTGACCTTGATGACTAAGACAGTGCCTTGCGATAATTCACTTGGACATATTGTGGTTGCGTTGATAAGAAATAAGGAACAACAGTACATAAACAGATATATAATAGAAACCATCTTTGGACCACGTTGAATGTTACAACACGCGATGATACAAAGTTTAGCAGTAGCCATATTTTGAACAAAAAATATCTCTAAGAAAAGTTAAACAACACAACAAAAAACTTTTTAAAATAGAAACTATGCAAAAAGTATATTCATTTAGCAACAAAGAATTATGAGATACACCATAATCAGTTTTATTTCTGGGAAAACCCTGACGAATGGCAGCCCGTTGTTATATTGAATCAAAATTTGAGCTCAATCGGTGCAGAACTTTTCAGAGGTTTTCAAGCATGCATAGCCATTTTAACATAAATAGACATTTATGAATTTAAAACTATATATTACAACTAAATGTATGTTTATAATATTTGGTTCCAGGCAAGAGATATAATAGTGACAGTGGTGTCGCTAACCTTATTGTGTCTGAACTCCAGCAGCATAATATGGATAAGTGGCATTGAGATAACAGTGTTCTGTATAGTAATTGGGATTGTCTTCACGAATGTGATCTTCACTATTATTTTGATCATCGACATACATCAGGTGAGGGTCACTAGTTGGTAACTGGCACTCAAATGTATCAGGGGGCCTAGTACCAGGTTACTGCACATCAACTCATTCAATTCGATCGCGTTCAGCATTGCTTGATAAATATTTTATTGCGGTCAAGTCAAACTGCACTGTTTTTTATGAAGTAATTTAAGACAAATTCTGGCCTGATGGTAAGCGCACAAGGACACCTGCAATCCTAGATTTGACTTCCTCTGTGGCGTAGTAGTAGCGACTGCTGTGCTCGAAGTCTCGGGTTCGATTCCTGGGTCGGACCAAATATTTGTATGATCTACAAATATTAGTTTCGGAATTTGGGTGTTTTCTATGTATAATATGTATATATTTACAAAAAAGAAGAATATATGTATTTATTTCAGTTGTTTAGTACCCATAACACAAGCTATGATTAGCTTTGGACTAGATGGCGTTGTGTGTTAGGTGTCCGAAAAAATTCACAAATGCGTTGAGTCTAAGTTCTTGCAGTTCCCTCGAATTCAGTTTGACATATTAAAGGACTTACATCAAATCAACCTATCGACATTCACTACTGAACAAAGGTCTCCCCCAAGGATCAGATAACAGTCACTTTCTTCAAATCGTCGGCCTTTTAATAAACCCTTCGCTACGTTTCCCTAAACCCAGTCTCCACACTAGCACAGTTCAACTCCAGTCACCATAACTTAAGACTTGCATGTTAATCTTAAAATAACAAAACAGTACGCCAAAAAGTAATGATTTATTAATGTATATGTAATTAATGAAATTTTCACTTTCAGTTCAAAAATGGCCACATGAAGGCATATCTGATTTACAATGTGGTTCTTTTGACAATAATCGTGTTGCTGATACTCGTTCTATGTCTTACGTCTAATCTACGCATCCTCATATTGGCGGGGCTGATCTTTTTAAGTATGTATCTATTTTAGATCTATTATTGTTCATCGTTATTTTCTATGGCGTCGTATCGTTATCAGTTCACTTTTCGACATAGACCTCTCCTTAAAAAAAAGGTTTGTCTAATATATCACGCTGGCCACACGGATAGGTATAGGGTTTGTTGCAAGTTACTAGTAGAGGATACGATTAGAAACGACATTCACCCCTTTCTACATTAGATAAAAAATATTTTTATCAAATATTAAATAACTAGCTGAACCCCGCTACCCGCGGTACGACAATAACCGCGGGCAACGTCGCGAGACGTAGCTATATCTTTATAAATTGTAACCTATGTGCTATTCTGATGTATAAGCTATATTATTGTAAAGTTTCATCAAAATCCATTCAGTAGCTTTGCGTGAAAGAGTAACAAACATCCATCCATCCATTCATTCTTACAAACATTCGCGTTTATAATCTATACCTACTAATAATAAAGCTTTGTTTGAACGCGCTAATCTCAGGAACCGCTAAATGTTGAAAAAATCTTTCAGTGTTAGATAGTATAGAAGGCTATAGGCTATATACCATCACGCTAACACTAAAAGGAGCGGAGCACCAATGAAGAATGTTTCAAAAATGGGGGGAAATTTTCACGCTACGGATAATTGAAGACGCAAACGAGGTTGCGTGAGTCAGCTAGTATTATATAGTAGGATATATCGCGGGTGGTTTAAAAAAATCCTCTCCAAACTATAAATAATAAAATAAAAAAAGACTTTCATTAAACAGTGTACTCATGAGTTTTACGAATAAATTTAATACCAATCTAAAGTATGAAGCCTATAGAATATACAAACCTTCAGTTGTCTCTTTGTCATCTGGGTAGGCAGAAAAACAGAAAAAAGGTACGTCGATATTAGTTTTAGTTATTTTCACCTAATTCTTTAATAAATAATTTTTAAATAAAAATAAGCGCTGTTTCATAGCGATTACAATGATATAGGGTTGTCTGTAAAAATCTGACTCAAATTATGGTTGTCGAGTTTTGAAAAGTGAAATGTTGACGCGACAAAGACATCTTAATGTGTTTTGTTCATGCAATAGAAAAGAATTCCTCTTCCTGTCTGAGGAGAGACCCACGTCCAGATGAAGAATACTGTCGGACTGTTAATGATGAGTTTTTTTTATTATTCATTTCCAGTGTTCCACATGTATTACCTGCTTATGATTACAAGTTTTTACTTGAAGATTGATGCCCTTTCGAAGATGAACACAGTTTATACGACCATCGAAGACCAATCCATTGTGTGCTGAAGATTTTATCTCCTGATGTACACCAATAGTTATTGTAATAAAAAGCTCATCAGTTGAAAAGAAAATTAGAGTCTCGGTAGGGAACGATGTCCCAAGAAAACGCGGATACATTGACTATTCATCTTATATATAAAAATGAATTGCTCACCGGCTAAATTGGCCGAGCCGTGCTCGAGTTTTAGCGAGACAACGAACAGTCTCGCTAAAACTCGAGCACGGCTCGGCCGGTTTAGCTGATTTTGGTTTTAAAATATTTGTCGTTGTCCAGAGCTGGTATTCTGAAGAACTTAATATTGAATTTTAATTTCGACATCGCACTTCTCTTGGAAGGTCAGAAAATGCCCATTTGCCATGTATTTTACTAAAAAGTCTGTCAAATTCAAAGGTGATATACTTTTACATGTTTGAGTATTTTTCTCTTTTGTAGATCATTATTTATATCTAGAGTTTCCTAATAGGAAAGTTTATAGTAGAAACAATAATACAACTCGATGAACTTTGCCAATTTAAGTTATTTAAGAGATTTCAGTTTTACTTGTAATAATTAACAAGTATAAAATTATATCTAATTTTTATAAAATTCGAACATCTACTCGTATTTTCTATACCCCTAACTGATAAATGTATTTTTACCACATAAATATATTTTTTTTATTTAATGGCAATGCAACGTTTGCTGTGTCAGCTAGTTTACCTATAAATTATTTATTAAAGCTTTTCAATAGAATGAGTGGTATTTATTTTTCTCCTTTCTCACTTTTTTATCTACTATACACACGTATCTCCATCGCACTTGACATTGGCAGAATTGTCGACATCGGCACAGTTTGTCATATTTTAAGAAAAAGAAAAGAAAGAGTGGGAGTTATTTTTTTACCCGATTACGATAGATAAGAAGGGCTGTGTTTATTTAGACACTGGAGGTGGTTTAAAGATCTCTATACTTTATAAGCACAGACCTGTTGTAACAGGTAAAGCCATATATCACATTAGCAGAAGAATAATTGCGAAATTTAGTGTAGTGAAATTAGAATTTAAGAAATTCCTGATATAAACTCCTGTTTTGGGGGATTATGTTTGAAATTTCGCAAAACTGTGACACATATAATTATGTCTATTTATTTGAACAGAAGCAGATGTACAAAATTAAGTAAGGCAGCATTATCGACATATTTTCAGAAAACCCCACACTTCTTTACATGAAATTGATTTCTTTTATTTATCATTCTATTCTTAATTTGAATTATTAAAAAAACATTTTAACAAGTAAGTAGTACTTACTTACTTTTTAGTTTGATTTATTTCTCAAAGCTTGTTTTTAATTTTTTTTTAAATTGTTTTATTGTAATCCGGCCTGGATAGGTAAGTCAGTCTACTGAAGTTAAATAAAATATGATCGTTTTATGTAGGTCAAATCAAGTCCAAAAGCGTCGGTTACAACCAAACATACAGGAGATGCTAATGAAAAGCGTGTAAAAAGAAGAACTTTTATACAATCTCTCCTCCCTTATTTAATTCCTTTTGAGACGAAATTTCTTAACATTGTGGGGGAACGGGTATAATGTTCCACCCAACACAAAGGGAGGATCCTCCGACCAGGCGAGGTGATCATGCCTGGCGGGCTACTGCCCAACAGTTGATGTTGGGATGTTGTATATATGATAATCGGCGCGGGAACTTTATTTGCGCGATTCAGGATTGGTAGTTACTCCGTGTAGTGTAGTTTGTAGGTACAGTGCGTTACTTCGTAGTTCAGTGTATCTTCGGTAGATGGCGCTGTATGTGGAGGTCGCCACAACATAATTAATCACAAAATTTCGAGCTTGTAGCCACTGCTCCATTGATATATGCTCTACGTTGATGACTCAGTCTGAGCAAGTCATTTTATTTATTTAATCTATAAAAACCGGGATGTAACAATAAAGTTTTATCTAAGTAATTATGAATTTATAAAAGTCTTGTACTAAAGATTAATATCCAGCGTCACGCATGATACTGATATATTGTGATCTAAGTTTGTATACACTAAGCTTATATCTGAGATACACTAAGTTTGTATCTGAGATACAAACAGTGCATTAAGTTTTTAAATAAATAAACCGGTATATGGTTTATATTGTCATTTTTTGGAATGAAAACTTCTATAAGAGCCACGCTTCGGCATGCATGGGCCGGCTCGACCGGAGTGATACCACGGCCTCACAGAAAACCGGTGTGAAATAGCGCTTGCGCTGTGTTTCACCGAGTGACTGAGTATACCGGAGGCCCTTTTTTTTACGTGAGGAAACCCCCTCGGACCGTCACCGGTGTCGGAATCGAACCGACTAAAACCACACAGTGTGCCAACTCTGTGCCTGAGAAGGGAGGGGTCCGGGAACTGCAGTTATTAACACGACCGGACCCCTTCCAGCGCCTGCCAGAGATAGGTTATTGTAAACGGAGAATAAGAGAATGATTGTAATGGAGTTACCACCCCACTTATAATATGTACTGCAATCGTAGGCCAATATTGCAGTTAAAATTCTTGACTTGCAGATGTAATGGATGTCTTCTTACAGCGTCACTCACTTTCTTCACAAGATTCGTGTACTAATGTGCCCACTTGCCCGTAATAAATCAATGCAAGCCAACTGTAGGCTGCATCTTCTCAATATAATAATCGATTAATCATATCAGTTATTACTCATTCGCTGCGGTGAATCATACAAACCAATGAATTCCCAATAATTGTATTTAGATTATCTTTATTTCATTGTCTTATCGGAAAACAGATACGCAAAACACGATGGGTCGAAAACAAGATAGTGAGCAACAGCTTTACAAATTTTTAGATATTGATTGCGTATATTTATAAACTAGATTAAGATATTGCGTAAAAACTTCAATTAATGCGTACAGTTGGCTTATTAGTTTGATAAGCTAGTAAAGTCTATTCGCATAAATACGGTCACCTTGATAACGTAGTTATCGCATGTGCGTCAAGCTGCCATAAAATGCAAGGGCCCGCCTGCGGCGTTCACCGACAAATAAGTATGAGTGGTGTTGGGTATAGTCAGGATTCAACAATTTAATGAAAAACGTTGTCAAGATACAGCCTTGTATTATATACTTTAACAGACCTTTTCAGTACAATCATTATATATAATCATTATTTACAACCTTTTACTATTCTTTACTAAGTTATTCCTATTACACTTGTTACTCTGCTGAAAAGTAAGAAACGAATGTCCCTCCTACGGGTTCGTGAGCCTCTTTTAAACACAATGTTATGCTCCGTCCTTTGGAGTCGTGTGACAACTACTTGACATTTTATGAGAATTAGTGTAATAAATCATTTATATAATATTAACATAGAGAACTCGACACTTTAAGATAATTATTTTAAACAACATTTATACGATACTAGCTCATCGAACTAATAAGCTAACAGTGGTCAATTTACGCTGTTATATGAATTAATAAATTGGTATTTCACAACAATAACCGCAATTGCGTGCCGGTGCAACGACACTATCTAAACGAATGGACTATACTGAATAAATCTTAAGAAAGTATAAAATTAAGTTGCTACCGCTTCGGTTTGCTTAGATTTTGAAAATTACTCAACGGATTTCAATGCAGTTTTCTGCACTAGATAAAGTTATTCAAGAGGAAGGCTTATATGTATAACTAGCTGCGCCGTGGTGTTGCCCAGGATTGTTGTGGTACCTTTACAATAACAACCGTGGGTGACACTGCGAGGCGAAGCTAGCATACAATAATTCTTGATTATACGTACCAGATAGAAGCACTATTAAAATAAAGACTCTTATCTCAATTATTCATTTTTATTGTCAACACTTAGATATTAATGTTATCATTGTTTAAGGACATACCAGAATTACTTGCTGATTAGTGACCTTGATGACTAAGACAGAGACCGCGGATTCGATTCCCAGCTTAGACAAATAATTGTGTGTTCAGCACGATCCAAAATCTTCTTGTTTTTAATAGGGTATGGGGGAATCAGAGAGCGGCAATTACTTGAGGCGACTGACTTGGCAATGTCCATATGTAACGATAGTCAATTAACAATAAGTTTTCCATCCATACTATTATTATAAATTTAAAAGCAATTCTGTCTGTCTGTACGTTTAGACCAAACCAATGCACCGATTACAATGAAATTCGGCATGGAGATACTTTGATTCTTGAGGAACTATGGTAGTCTTTACGGCGATGATCGACACATACGCAGGCGGAATCGCGGGCATAAGGTCGTTGTATGTAACCCTCAGTAAAATCGTTTTGAAAAGATTTTAAAATCCATATCAAAACTTCGTAAATCTAGACTTTAATAATCTTTATCCTGTTCATATCTTGAAATCTCACCAGCGATAAGAATAGAAATGATTATTTTCCAAAATCCTCGATCTTTGATAACCTTTAATACATTATTGTTTGTTTGTTGAAAAAAATATGAGTGGGTGTACTTATGTACACGCGTTAGAAGTTATACTTCATGGGCGTATGGAAAAAAATAACTAAAATGCAGTAGTGATTAACGATAAATATTAAAATTAATCAAAAAGATTTTATTTAAATAAATAATATTTATTTATTCACACTGTTTAATTGTACTGTTACGAAACACGTGTTCTAAATATCAAAATACTAGAATATACAACTTGAACATAGTTATCGATTTTCATGCCACCTAGAACTAACTTTACGATGTAGAATTCAGTAGTCGGTGTGCGCGCGCATCGTAAAAATTCACTCTCATCATTTTTCTCCATCGCGCCAAAAGAAGTATAACGTGAAAAATGAAAAATCCTGACTCCGTAAAATAATTAATTATTTAGAATCTACTAGTGGTCGTAGCGATTGAAATTCAACCATAATGCATTTAACTTGTTTTACCCTTTCTACGAGTACATATAAACTTACACTGTGCCAAATTTCATACTATTACTATTTCGTTATTCGCATTACTTTCGTAAAGGGTCTACCTTTTTTTTTTGCTTCAGGTATTCATATGCAGATAAACCGACCATGAACTTAATAATATTTTTTATAACTTAACACAGTGTCACTCTTACAATTAATACGAAACTAATGACACTTCAAAAGCTAAAATCCTCAAGCCGTGTAGGTTAAAGAGCGCATTGACTTTAATCCTACTGATCCTACTACTATTATAAAGGCGAAAGTTTGTAAGTATGGATGTATGTATGTATGGATGTTTGTTACTCTTTCACGTAAAAACTACTGAATGGATTTGAATGAAACTTTACCACAATATAGCTTATACATCAGAATAACACATAGGCTACTATTTATAAAGATATAGCTTCGCCTCGCGGCGTTGCCCGCAGTTATCATCGTACCGCGGGTAGCACCGCGGGGTTCAGCTAGTATTATTATAAACGGGCCAGTTTGTAAGTATGGATGGACGGATGTTTGTTACTCATTCACACATAAACTACTGAATGGATTTCGATGAAACTTTACAATAATGTAGCTTATACATCAGAATAACACATAGGCGACTATTTATGACGATACTTAAGAAATCTAATAAGATATTTAATAAGAGACCGCGGTTATTGTCATACCGCTGATAGCACCGCGGGGTTCAGCTAGTGTACGTATAATAATGACTGAGCGTGCCCCTAAGAACGTACTCCATAAGTCATAACTATCACTCTAATGCAGTTAAAAAATCAAATTACTACTTATTTGCCAGTCTGCGCCTAAAACAGACAGGAGCCGGGAACAGTTGTTGTTAATACATCCAGACACCTTTTAGCGCCTGCCCTCTAATGCGGGTACAACTTTCTACTAAATTCTCTTCTCAGGCGACGTACGTCATACGCGAACGTTATGATCATATCAGATATTATGTAATCCTCATCAATATCGGACGATTCGCTTGTTGATGAGATTATTGACATACAAACAGATGAAACCGACAGATGTATCAACAGGGTAGAGGGTCGGACCTAAAAACGTCATTTCGACTTTTTTCCCAAAGAAAAACAAAATGAAAGTAAACAAAATTGATACTTCCTGATAAAATATTATATGTATTGTGATAAGAACTTTATCAATCTAATCCGATACTATATTTATTACAACGTCCGAAGGTCTACGTTATACTCTTTCAGTAACCCTTGTGACTGCTAGTTGCCTCTCCTAAAACAGTGATAAGGATATTTGTTGAAATACTACGAACTTGAAACTTGTGATATACTAAAGTTCATTATTTCCTCAGTTTCTACAACAAAATGTAAGTTTAAACTAACAATTTAAGTTCTATTATTTATAGATTATGTATATATATATCGCGAGTATGTCGGTCATTGCGATGCAGAGGAGCCTATGTCCTTTCACTAGAATTAAAGTAATCAATTCGGTGGTCTAGCCGTGAAAGTGTAACAGATGAAGTTAGGTACTTTAGAATTTATAATATTAGTATGGATAGCGTGGATTATCGTGATGATCATAAGTAGGAAAAGGAAGGAAGTAAGGAATATTTAGGAAAATACTATACCTAACGGTAATAGCTTTTTTTTATTCAGGATAACAGCAGTCTTTTACAGAGTCAAATACTTATATAATATTTACTGGGATATGACCAATTACAGTTATCCACTAATACATGAAATTTTCAAAAACTGCAAAGAATTGATTTACTTATATTAGATTTACACAGTTAACCTAACCAATAAAATTTACAACTTTTAAACTTTACATTGTTAAACTAAATTAAATTGTTGGAGAATGGCGACTTCGTGTGTACGTATGTATATTTCTTCGGCATGCCTTTTTTTTGTGCGGTAATCCCCTGGGATACCTCCTTGTGGCATGTTGGACTCGAACCGCCTAAAACCGCACCCCGTCTCGGGTACTAGATGCCAGGGAACCAGGTGCACCCTAGAAAGGAAAAACCCTGGAACTCTTTGCCATGCCCTAGAGCTTAAACGGCTTGTAGTATTTTTATGTGAGTGGCGTCAATAGATCTCTTAGCCGCTAGAGTGACACTGGGTAAACAAAATTAAAAAAAAAGTCTGCGTCAGACGCAGTCGGGTTTAGTTTTCTTAAATATATTTATTTATAAACTTTATTGCATACCACAACAGTAAACATTTGAACAAAGATACATATACGGACACCAACATCAGGTATTACAATAGGCGGTCTTATCGCTCACGGCGATCTCTTCCAGACAACCTTTAATACCAATATATTGTACTTTTTATTGTAGTCTTTTTTCAGCCCGTTAACTATCATAAGAATTAAGTCAAATTTAAACGGGACAAAGAGAAAAGATGAATTGGAATTTGAAAAGGGGAAAAGATTGGGATGGGAAAATGGGAATGACATAGCAATAGCTGAAGAATGTCTCGTATCTAACCAAATATTTTTGTGACGTATTTATATTTACAAAAAAAAAAAATTATAATAACAAATAAAAAAAATATTAATCAGAGGCCACGTTCGTGTTTTCATTTTATATTTTTTTATTGTTTTTGTTAATCGCTTGAAAGCAATGTCTACGTGATCGATAACATTATCAGTATAGATAGATATACGCACATATTATCTATGAAATTCAACTTAAATACGCATATTGGTGGTGTTGTTCTAATCACCACTGTTGTGTGCTTTGTCAATTATATGTGTAGGTTATACGGGCGTTACTGAGACGAGTGAAACGCACGAATGTTAGACGCCAACTGTTTATTAAAACAAATAATTAACTTAGCTTACACACACATACATACATTACTATTAATCATTCACACACCTATGCACTATTCCCATAGTAGATTACAAGAATGTAATATTAGAATAATGTAACTCCCCATAATAGAGCACGACCTACTCCATTTTGGGAGGGAAATCCCCCTAAATGGTTGCCAAGCACTTGTATCGCTTGAGTTGTGTGAGTGTCTATGAACAGACTTTAACAGTTACTATTATGACTCTGTGTGTTTGTCTCCTATTCTATAAGAGGAATATGGTTTTTATTACAGTAACCTGTTTTACACTAGCGACCCGCCTCGGCTTCGCAAGGAAATCTTTGAAATTCTCGGTATTACTCTATTTAAAAAAAATCCGTGAAAAAAGAAATCCGTTTAGAAAGCTCTAAGTACGACTAGTAAAATTTTAACAAAAAAAAAAACAACGATTTCAAGAATGACAAAATTGAAATTGAACCACACGAAAAGCATAGCTAGCTAATGCACTAGTCGCTCCTACGAATTTCGAAGGTTCCTCTCGATTTCTCTTTGACAAAAAGAATCATCTAAATCGAACCTGATTCTTGAACGACGAAGCTATCGCCGAACACACATAAAATATATATACGAGTATATAAACGATCGAATTTAAAACGTCCTCCTTTTTTAAGTCGGTTAAAAAGCGACTTTATTTTATACCCAATAAGTTATAGACAGAAAATTCTTTATTTGTACACCGCATTAAAAATTTACTAAAGAGTATAACACATCAATGAAATATATCTTAATCAATATCCCAACTTATAAAAATGTGTATGTAAGTTTGTTTGTTACGCTATATCGCGAAGACTAGTTAGCAGATCGTTATGAAACTTTGTGCATGTATTCTTGGAGGTATTAGAAGTAACATAGGACACTTTTTTTGTTCTTTTTTTTTGCAAGCGAAGGCGCGGGTATCATCTAGTAATGTATACAGAGCGGTCTTATTGCCAAAAGCAATCTCTTTAAGGCAACCTAGATACTCTGTTTGTTTTTACGTATCCTGTCCGATATTTCTGTCTTTGTTACTCATATCCTAAAAACCCTATCCTTGAAATTGGAGTTATGAAGATAAGAAATTTTGTACGTGCAGAAAATGATGATGAAATACATATATTTCTTTCCAGATCAAAATGAACAGGAATTTTACAGTCAACAGTTGCTTCGGTACTCTGGACCTACGCACTGGATCGTTTATTTGTGCTTTCATAAACCTGGTAAGAAATAAATGACAATAAAACAAATTATAATTAAAAAATAATAATAATGTAATGCTACGAGGGTTCTACGTTTGAAAAAGTACGCCAATTTTCATTCACAGTAGATACAATTGATTTATAATTAATTATTACAGTAGTCACCAATAGGGAATACGCATAAATATGTTATTTGTCTCAAAGATTTTCTTCTTCTAGATTCTTTATTATCTTTACAATATACTTAAAAGGTATTTCCTAAATTCAATGATTATTTAAACCCAGAAAATATTAAATAAATAGTGAAAATTAAGGGTGGGAAATTTACAAAACGCGTCACTTTCACTTCATTGAAACTATCGGCATCGAAATTCATACTGTGTTATTAGTTTTTGTGAGAAAAATTTACTTCTTTATATATATATAAAGTAACTAAAACACTAAATAGTAAACAAACACGAAACTAGAGTAGAACTAGAATAATATGTCTTAATCGTATCTCACCGGTACAGGCTATGGACTGATTGCAATTTGTTGTTTGTGTGTGTACGTTCGATCTCCACACTGGACACCAATTTTGTGATCCACATATTATTGATCTGAGTTCAGGTGTTCTCTGTGTACGTTTCTATATTTGTAAAGAACGTCGCGACCCAGGATATATGTAAATTCCTAGTAAAGAAACGTTGCCTTTTCAATTGTAAAGAACAAATAGATACTTAAGATTTATGAACTTGTGTTAACTGTTTTCTTTATTCGTGTCCTTTTTTTCAGTTATGGCATCTGGCAATTGCAATTGTATATATCATCGCCATGATTGGAGCTGCATCGCTACCGTTTGATGTTACATACGGGTTGATCGTTGTAGGCATCGACCTTGGTTTCATTGTCATAAATATCATATTAAATGTCGTCTTGCTCGTCGGTCTACATCAGGTAAATAATTTCAAATGAATTACTTTTTACAACCAAAAACACTACTCATATCTACCTACGATTCTTTATCTGTTAAATATTAACAGGTTTCTGTTTTACTAGCCTTAAATAGAGACATATATGTCAGATAAACAGATCGTTAATTTTAAACTAGCTGCATACAAAATTTCATGAAAATCCTTGGATCTGTTTCCGAAATATATATAGACAAGAATTGCTGGCTTCAAGGTATTAGATTTATCAACAACTTTTAATTATTAAATGGCGTTATCTATATAAAACTTTACCAGGAACCGATAATCGCCGTAGTAAGTAATATTTAAATCTGTTTCTATATTGTTCAATAAACAATCGCACAGAAATAAGATAAGATGTTTTTTGCCTGCGATATTCGCTGTTAATCTTAAGATACGAGTATTGGATGTTTCCGTTAAGATCTGATATGTTTCGTTTTATAATACCTAAAAACATGACACAAACTTTATACACACCTCTTTAGCCAGTGTGGGCTGAAATCTCCTTGTGTGAATTGCACAAAAGGAGAATATTCAAAACCAGTTTTTGCCTACGGTTTCGCTTTATCGCGTTATTGCAGTGATTCTTTAAACTGATATAACTTTGTGATTTATGAACCAGCTGAAATGTATCAAACAACCAAATTTAAATGTTAGTTAATTGAAGTAAACCGCAATGCAATAGTGAAAATCGCATTGAAATCGTGTTTCAGAGAGTAACGTGCACAAACGTACAGATGAACAGACATACAAATGAAGAAAAAATACTGCATCATAAAATCCTCCTATAATAGTTTTTCTTATATATCTTCCATGTACAGACAGCGATCAGTTAAGATTTTATAATATGTAGATATGTATACTTTACAGTAGGTATTTTTTCCAAGGATAGGCGTGAATCTAACAAGGAACTGTAAGAAGCGGTTGATAGGTACTTAATATATGTTTCTTTTTACTTTCAGACAAAACGTGGCGCAATCAACGCGTTTATTATCTACAGCTACATTTTCCTGGCATTTTGTTTTATTATGTTCATCGTATACATCGCCCTAGATGGAGGAATCCTCAACATAATGTTCAAATTAGTCAGTTTATGTAAGTACTTGTATTCATTTCTTCGGTTTGTACATCTCTGTCGAATATTTAATGATGAAATCTTCAAGTCTTTAGTCTAATCCATGTTTAAGGATTTTAAAGAAGATACCTCTTTAGTTTGAGGCGAGGTGATCATGCCTGGCGGGCTATTGCCCAACAGTTGATGTTGGGATGTTGTATATATGCTAATGGGTGCGAGAACTATTTATTTCGCGATTCAGGATTGTGGTTACTCCGTGTAGTGCGTTACTTCGTAGTTCAGTGTATCTTCGGTAGATGGCGCTGTAGTAGGTTATTGTGGTGTTATATGTGGAAGTCGCCACAAGTTTGTTTCGACATTTCTGCCCAGAATGAGTTTTAGGAAACGCCGTCGTCTTCTAGCTATAAAATCCGACGTGTAAAAATACCAAATAAAGATGTACTTGTAGAAATAAACATCATTTACATATGAGCCAGTGTGAACGGAATAAAATCAAAGTCTCCAATTTCTAGTTGCTTTTCATCGAATATAAGATGACAGAACTCCCTACCAATCACCGCGAGCTAAAAGTAACAAGCGAATTTCGAAATTAGAGAACGTGCTCTAATTATGAGTTCAAGGGCTCAACAACGTGCCTTAATTTTGGGGGCGAGGGATCACAACAACGGTAACATGTTTGCGACTTTTGACTCTTAGGGATCTGACTTCTTGTAGGTAGGCACTCTTAGGTATTATAAAAAGTAATAGTTCGTTTCTTCAGCCGCAATGACTAACAACTCCAACCTAGTTTGGTTGGTACAAGGCTGGAAGTATGAAGATATTGTCACAGAAGCAAATATCGCGTATTTAAGTAATAACCAATTTGTTTTCTTTTAGGTTTCACCGCTTCCTTCCTGTTCATTATCAGAAGTTACTTCTTGAGCTTCGACGATGTCAAAACCGCAGCGACTCCTTACTAGATCTTTGGTTATTTTATAAAAAATAGGTACATTATTAGGAGAAGAAAACTTTTTGTATGCAAGTTAATGCAATATCTTCGAATCTTAATTTAGAACAACTAAAGATTTTATAAAGAAGTGAGGAAAATAAGAATTAGTGAACAAAATATGCTACAACTGTACTTAAATCTGTGTTCGGATGCAATTCTTAAGTCTCAGTGAGAGTTGAGTGCACACGAGCACTCACCTTCAGGCGGCTCATCTGTTAAATTGCCCCAATGCAATTAAAAAATGTCATCGTCACGAAACGTCCTATACTACCATCTTAACAATATAGTTTGATCTCTGTGGCAGTTGTCCCTAGGGCTGTTTTAGAACCGACAAGGTATATCTCAGATGTGAGCGTATTGCACTTTATTTGTGATAAAACTGGCACCTTATGAATGAAACTATAGATGATACATTAACATAACGCTCGCTCAAAGCTACTTCGTCACGGAGATCAAGCTAAATTTCGAAACTGTATCAGTAATGTTATTTTATAAGCAAAGGATCTCTTCCAAACAAGGTGAATTTTAGAATTTTTTGACACTATTAGAATATAAATATTTGTGAGTAGTGTTGTTCATCGAAAGGAGTTAAAAAGAGTAAAAGGTACTCTTTCATAAAAGACAAATATATACTCCACAAATAGATCTATGATTAGACAATTATGCTATGTCTGAGTGTAAGCTATCTGGAATATTCCAACAAGCAATTGTACAGACTCTACCTCTTTTAGGATAGAACCGCCGCACCTATAAATATAGATTGTAATAGTTTGAAACTCAAACTTTTATGTATATCGCTATTATTTTATTAATTACTTTAACTCGTAAAGTATGTTTGTGACATACATTTACGAAGATAAAATGTAACACATTACAAAACAATTTTTCAAATTTTCACACGATACAGTATCATTTTAATACTTAAAGAAATTGAAGTATTTAAAATGTATATTAAAAATTAAGTGGATATGGTTCTGTATTCATAAAATAAGCTTTCCCTTTTTAAGTTCAATTTAAACGTCATAAGCGTAGCGCGTGCGCTGATTGGCTGTTAGCAAAACTGTGCAATTCAACTGTTGTCAGCACAGTTAAGTTAATTAAATGTAATTCAAATCCTTTTAAATATTGGAACCTAAATAGTGTTTCCTTACGAGATAAACATTATATTAGGTATCAAACCTAATGTGTATATCATTTTGTATATAACAACATCATTCAAGTCAGTTTGATTAACTTTACAAGAGCTTGGGTAAACTGCTTTAGTTTTGTAAACTAAAAGTTCTAGAGAATTCAGGCGATTGTATAAAAATGCGATTGTTTTTTAAATATGTTAATCTTTTATAAATTGAAAGTAACAATTGTAGATTTATGTAAATTATTATTAAATTTAAGACATTTTTTAATAAATACGCCTGATAACCCTGAGACATTGTTTTATTTTGATACCTTACAGATGTTTTCAGTGGATCTACGTATAAAATTTCAAAGAAAGGCTAAAGCCGGGTGTGTCTAAGAGTTTTCAAACGGAAAGTTTAGCTGCGGAGTAAACACTTCTACGCGACAGAACTTCGTTGCCAGTAAAGAGCATTTGCACTAGATACCCAATCCATGAGAAACTCCGATACGATCTGGAACACCATTTAGAAACAAAAGAATACAAGGAAAACTTTAGTGAAATATTAGCCCATATAAAGACAAGTACTGTATAGAAAACTGTAAAAAAAATGTTGGTAGTAACATAGAAGAACTGCAATACTTACATGAGTCATTATAGGCAAAAACATCCTGCGATAGCAAGTGCCATTAAGATGAACATGGTGCAAACAAGACGAGGAGTGGGCCTAAGCTATTACCGTAATTAAAAGAGGGTCTTGACGTCATCAACTGTTCATACTGTCCAAAGTTGTCAAAAACCGCAAATCAGTGTATTTACCGGTATGGGAAAAGGATGATGGACCGTAACCCCAAAAATCGCCTTTAGAAACGTGGTAGGAAATGAAACACACGTCCAAGCGAGGGTATTATTTATTGATGTAGACGGCATTTATACAATAGTCCGTTGATCTTAACATCGCGATACAGAAAATCGATATAACGCCATCTATCGAACTCAAACATAAACATTGTACATTATTTATATTGAACAGATGGTGTTATTTTTTATAGTGTATAAACTGTTTAGTAGTGCGTTTGATGCTATGGATGGGCACCACATTTACTTTGTAATACATTTTAAAAATAATTCATTAAAATAGTTCTTGAAAAATCCCTACTAAAGCTTATTTAAATTTATTCATAATATTTCGCTTCTAGATGGATTACATAAAGATAGTTTTTAGTAGGGAGTGACGGTAACACTGGCATTTACCCGCGACTGAGCCCGTGTGTTTGTCGGTTATCGCGGTAAGAAGAAGCCAATGTTCTTCCTCAAAAGAAAAAAATATCAAAGTACCTATAGGAAAACTTAATTAAAATCAGTCTAGGAGTTTAGAAATGAAAGCGTTACAGACAATGTAAAGTAATTTATATTATTTAGTGTGGAGTGTTTCGGCGGGAATCGGAACTTAAAACGAAATAAAAGTGATAAATTCTGATAAAACATTACTTACACATTATACACATATAACATACGTAATTACACATATAATGATTATAACGATATCAGACTAATATGATTATTTAAAAAATTCAAATTCTTTCAGTAACCCTTGTGACTGCTAGTTGCCTCTCCTGTTACAGTGATAAGGATATTTGTTGAAATACTACGAACTTGAAACTGGTGATATACTAAAGCTCATTATTTCTTCAGTTCCTTTAATAAAATGTAAGTTCAAACTAAGAATTTAAGTTCTTTTAATAATTTATTTCAACTTATACTATCACTAGATTTTGTATATATGTCGCGAGTATGTCGGTTATTGAGATGCAGATGAGCCGATGTCCTTTCGCAAGAATTAAAGTATATCCATGAAAAATATCACTGAATTCAGTGCAGTGGTTTAGCCGTGAAAGTGTAATAGACAAAGTTACTTTCGAATTTATGATATTAGTATGGATAGCGTGCATTATCGTGATGATCATAAGTAGGAAAAGGAAAGAAGTAAGAAATATTTAGGAAAATACTAAAATGGAAATTATCATTTTGCTATACTTTGCCCAATGTTTTTATGATTTTTACCCGATTGCGAAGGAAAGAGGGTTATGTTTTTCGAGTGTATATATGTATATTTATTTGGCACGGCCTAGAGCTTAAACGGATTGTCGTATTTTTATGTGAGTGGTGTCAATAGATACGCGAGAGTTAGTCGCGAGAGTGACATTGGTCACATTGAAATAAAAAAACCAAACCAAAAAAATTGTTGAAAAAAAGACCTCAGCGTAAGACTCAGTCGGTTTTTTTTTAAATTGTTACTTGTTATTGTGGTCTTTTTCTATCCGTTAACCATAACTAAAATGTACTCAATTTCAAACAGGACAAAGAGAAAAGATGAATTGAAATTTGAAAAAGGGAAAATATTGGGATGGGAAAATGGGAATAACATAGCAATAGCTGAAGAATGTCTCGTATTTATACAAATATTTTTGTGACGTGATATAAAAAAATTAAAAATCTTTATTATTTAGAGAGAATCGGAGACCACGTTAGTGTTTTAATTTTTTCTTCATATATGTATTTTTTGCTAATTGTTAGAAAACAATGTCTGTGTTATCGATAACATTATCAATATAGATACACGTACATATGGTAGATTACAATATATAATAATACAATATTGAAATTATCTATATATGAGTTTAATGCTTGTATACGGCCTACTTAATTTTACGGGGGAGAGGTGAGGGAACTCCCCCCACTTCACTCCTAAATGGTTGTCAAACACTTGTATGGCCTAATTACTCTTTCCGTTTGACCCTCATTCTGTAAGAGAAATATGATTTTAATGTCTACAACTTGCTTTATACTAGCGACCCGCCTCGGATTCGCACGGAAATCTTTGAAATTCACGGTTTTTCTGTATTATAAATAAATAAATATTCCGGACATCTAACACAACGCCATCTAGTCCCAAGCTAAGCAGAGCTTGTGTTATGGGTATTAGACAACTGATATTAATACATACGTATATACTTTTTTTTTTGTAAATATATACATATTATACATAGAAAACACCCAAACTCCGAAACAAACTGTAGCAGTCATGGATTCAATTTAATTTTTCCCATACAAAATAAATATTATTATATATTTACCTTTGCGTCGTCCCGCTACACCATTCAAAAATGACAGAGACAGTCAGATGTCAAATCGCCTACATTTTTACGTGCTATCTGACTCACTCTCTGTTTGACATATTATGTAACATCGTACATCAAACTACACCATTTAAAAATGACAGAGAGAGGTCATACGCTTGCTACCTGACTCACTCTCTCCTTAAATTTGTATAAATACAAGTATTGTTTTTGTATATAGTTAGTCATCTTTTGAATACAATAATTCTATCATCATCCTGCTGTCTTATTCAATTTACTCCTACGAACACAACATACGTTAGTGGCTATGGTTACACAGCCTTAACCACCACAAAACATTTGTAGATCACACAAACAATTGGTACGACTCAGGATTTGAGCCCCAGACCTCAAGAACAGCAGTCGCATACGCTATCACTGCGCCACAGAGGCAGTCAATTATAGTGCACATATAAACTTCCCTCTTAAATTAGTTTAACTATTGGTGAAAATCGCATTAAAATTATTTATTTATTTATTTATTTATTTATTTATTTATGTATACACATCACCTTTACTATCATTACAGGTTTCCCTAATGCGATAGAGAGGCTACTTTACATTTATATTATTACATACACAGACATACACAAAAAAAAAACACATACATTAACGAAATATAAACTCAATAAAACTAACAATCTATCTTAATATTAAAAAATATAAAACAAAAACAAAATATTGCAACTCTTTTAGGTTTTAAAACAAATTAAATTTAAAAGACATTTTGCGAGTACACTCAATTGACATGAAAAAATATCAAAATGTTTGTGAACTTCGTTAATTAGATAGATAATTCGCGTTAGGGGTGCTTTCTCAAGTAAGTTAGTTCTGGCTACTGGTAAAGCCAATAGAGGCGGGCGTCGGCGCCTCCACACGTACCGATCAGGCACGCACAGGTTCAGGTGGCCCAGTACCCCAGGATTATGTTCTAGACCTCGTAGGAGTTTTACTACATACACAGCAAGGGTGTATTCACGTCGCACTCTTAGTTTGTTATATCCGACCATACCCAGCACAAACAGAGTTGGGTACATCAATGGGAAGAACGGGTATACCCCGTACAGTTTTAAATATAAGTGTCTTGTGAACTTATTCTGAACCCGTTCTAACATGTCACAATATTTTGCTTCATGCGGAGCCCAAATGACCGCACTATGTTCCAGGTGGCTACGAACTAATGCGTCATACAATACCTTTAGAGCTGTAATGTTGGTGAAACCATGAGACTGTCTTAGCAAAAACCCGAGGTTTCTGTAGGCTTTCTTACATATATTTACTACCTGTTCTCGAAACCTTAGATCCGGAGTGAGATGTACCCCTAAATCCCTCACCTGCGAAACTCGTTGCATGGGCGTGTCTTCTACTTTGTACTCGTACTTTATGCATGTTCGTGCGCGAGAAAAAGTCATCACCGAGCATTTAGACGCATTTAAACATAGTTTATTCTTATGGCTCCAGTCTACCACTCGTTTTATGTCATCCTGCATACGTTCACAGTCTGACTCATCCCTGACTTCTAATAACAACTTAAGGTCATCTGCATACAGTAAACATGAACCATGCCTCACGACCTCCGGTAACTTGTTTACCATAATAATAAATTGGAGAGGTCCCAGGTTACTACCTTGGCTTACGCCAGACCTAGTGTAGTACGGTTCAGATTCGTACCCATTATAGTCCACATATTGCTGTCGGTCTTCCATGTAGCTAACGAAAAACTGTAACAGGTGTGTGGTACATCCAATTTCTGACAATTTTCTTAATAATATCTCATTATCGACGCTGTCAAATGCCTTTTTGTAGTCAAAATATGCGACATCCACCTGTAAACCTGCATCCACTGCTGGCACCACCTTCACCATAAAATTAAGTAGATTTGTGACAGTGCTACGTCCCGGCCGGAATCCGTGTTGCGCATCCGACAATTGCGCACTTACCTGTCTTTGCATTCTATGTTGGATAGCTGATTCGAATATCTTTGCTGGTGTTGACAACACTGCCACAGGTCTGTAGCCGCTGACATCTGGACCTGCTTTGCCTTTTGGTACTGGGATCACTCGTGTAATCTTCCACCGAACAGGGAACGTCGCTTGTGTTAGACTGACATTGAAAATATGATGTAATGGTTCGGTTAATATTCTGCCACAGTCTCTAAACAAAAAAGCCGGTATACCGTCCGGGCCAGAGGAATATTTTGGTTTGAGACTTAGAAGTGCATCCTTAACATCTTGAAGACTTAAAGTCTCTAAATGCACCCTTGCGCTGTTCGCTCCCACCTCTGCTGCTACGGCCCGTGCGTCAAGTTGAGGTCGCTGAGTACTGTAAACGGACTCAAAAAAATTTGCAAACTGCGTTGCACAATCGTCATCCGAAAGATATTGACCATTGTATACAATGTTCTGTTTATCTGTTCTACTCCTCTTTGACCTAACATATTGCCAGAATGATTTTGGATCTTTTACGAATTGACCTTGTATTTTATGTAAGTGTTCTTTGTGTGCAACTTCTATTGACTTTTTAATACGGGCCCTGCACTGAGAAAATTTATAATAAACACTTCTGAGCTTAGTTCTTTTAAATCTTTTATGTAGAATGGCTTTCATCTGAATGTCTTTAATAATTTGTATAGTATACCATTCGGGGTAAACATACTGTGAAGTTTTATAGCTTAGCTTTTTACGCGGAACACACAAGTCTAAAATAGTATTAAGTTTATCATAAAAAATATTCAATATTTCTTCAACGTTATAGGACTCATACATTGTGCTCCAGTCTATGGATGCGAGCATGGAATACAATAATTGGTAGTCTGCTTTGTAAAAATTCCATTTAGGTCTAATTTCCCTCTTAATCTTATTGTTTCCGTTGACAGCATCAGAGGATGGTGATGGCCCAAGGGTAGGAACAAAAGTGTTTCCAAAGCTCACTGCCAGAGGTGGATGGAGCGTGTCTTCGCGCACAAGTGCTTCGTCTGCCGCTTCCACCGACACTCCTCCCCTAATGCCCCTACATAAGACTAAATCTAACGTACGACCTAAACAATTTGGTACTGCATTACTTTGTGTGAACTCGCAAAATGTCACAAAATATTCATAGTAATTACTAATATTATCTGGACACGAATATAAATTAAAATCTCCAATTACAATCACTTCTGTGTACTTGTCACATAATTTTTCTATTAATCTAAATAAAATCATATACTCGTTTTCTGAACTACCGGGCGGAATATAAACTACACAACACAAAAACAAAAATCTGTTATTTAAATGTATCGTCGCACAAACTATCTCAAAAATGCAGGTGTCTATCGACGCGTCCTTGAGTAACACTTGTCGCATTTCGAATCGGTGTGTGGCCACGAGAAACACTCCACCCTGCTTGCGACCGTCCGCTCGATCACAACGTAATATTTTGTATCCCGGTGGGAGAATTTCCGCATCTTGAATGGATTCATTGCACCCTGATTCAGTAATTGCGAAGAGGTCTGCGTTAGATGATACTATGTTATTTCTAAAGATGTTTAATTTTGTCCGAAGGCCTCGAACGTTTTGGTAATAAAGGTTTATTGTTTTACTGGCCACCTTTTTTGTTAGATTTACGAAAAAGTAGTAGTAAAGTAGTAGTAGTAGTAGTTACGTAGTTTAAAAGATCTAAGCATACAAGAACAATAAGCGACTTCATTTTATACTATGTTAAGATATATAGAAAACTCATGATTTGTACACCGTATTTCAAGTTTACTGGAGAGTTTTTTTTTTTTTATTGAATAGTGGGCAAACGAGCAGACGTATCACCTGATGGTAAGCGATTACCGCCGCCCATGGATACCCGCAACACCAAAGGCGTCACAAGTGCGTTGCCGACCTTTGGGGGGATGGGAAAGGGGATGGGGGGAGGGGTTGGGATATGGGCCTCCGGTATCCTCACTCACTCGGTGAAACACAGCGCAAGCGCTATTTCACACCGGTTTTCTGTGAGGCCGTGGTATCACTCCGGTCGAGCCGACCCATTCACGCCGAAGCATAGCTCTCCCACGGTAAAAAAGAGTTTTACTGTTTATATTTACGTTTTCTCTCCGATATCTACCTTTGTTACTCATATCCTAAAACCCCTTTCTTGGGATGAGCGTAAAAAGACAAGAAAATTTGGATAGAAAAATGATAATACAAAGCATATATTTATTCCCAGATCAAAATGAACCAAAATTTTACAGTCGACCGCCTCGGTACTCTGGACCTACGCACCGGATCGTTTATTTGCGCTTACATAAACCTGGTAAGAAGTAAACACTAATAAAACAAACTATAACTAAGGATAAGTTTAATTCTAAAACTACGTGAGTTTTACGTTTGTAGAATTTTGTTACTAAAATTTTATTTATAAATAGATTTTGCCCGCGGCTCCGTTCGCGTTTATGTCGGTTTTTTCGTATTTTTTCGCGGTCGCGGATATGTGACTGATGCAAAAATTAGGTAAAAACAATCCTTGATGCGGATTATATATCATTCTAAAATTTCAGCTCGATCGGTGCAGAACTTTTTGAGGTTTTGAAGCGTACACAAACCAACATAACATTTTTATATACATAGATTATTACAATAATCACTGATTAACGTATGGGTGTGGTGATGAATTAAGAACACAAAACGTCACCATCTCTATCGTACGTATCCCAGGGTATCGGTCACTTCATCAGTCAGCCTATTGTCGTCCACTGCTGAAGTAAGGCCTCCCCAAAGAGCGCCTACCATCCCGGCCCTGGGCAGTCCGCATCCACCCGCCGCCCAGCCACTTTCCTCAAGTCGTCGGTCCATCGTGATGCAGGGTGCCCTACACTGCGTTTGCCTATTCGTGGTCGCCACTCTAACACTTGTCGGCTCCTGCGACCATCAGTCCGCCTGGTGACATGACCGGCCCACTTCCACTTCAGAGTGCTTATCCTCCGTGCGATATCGGTTACTCCAGTTCTCTTTCGAATTGTCTCATTGCGAATTCTATCGACAAGAGAAACTGGACTGGTCGGTCACTTGACACAATACAACTGGATATAACGAACCAGTGAGGTACAGTTGGACTAAACCTCCTTCCTAAGGAGTGCTCTATGTCCAGTAGTGGACTAAGAAAGGCCGTTGTTGTTGGTGATGATGGTAATGAGCAACTAATTGAATATTTTTAATATTTTGTATTTTATTTCTATTCTCGTAGAACTAGAATATTTCTTAATCATATCTCACCGGTTTAAGTATGTAGGCTTGTTTTATTGACTGCACGTGTGATGTATTTACCTTCCTGCAGCCTACAGGACTGATTGTTGTTTGTGTGTGTACATTCTGTTATATCTGAGATATGCACCCCTTAATGCTGGCCTGGCTGTTCCTATCCTAATCCTACTTAGTCAGCAACTCCACTCACCAAGCCCTCGACTCGTTCACTGGTCTTCGCCAGTCCGTGTTCACCTTTCAAGCTGTGCAGTTGCCTTCAAATAATTGTTATTCAAGTAATTTTGTCAAAGTGATTAAAAAGTGTGCCGAATTAATTAAAACTGTATTTTTTTAAAACCGAATCGCGATTTTCCGCGTAACAGTTCGATCTTCACACTGGACAACTAATTTGTGATCCACATATTCACAGAACACACTTTAATATTTGTAAAGAACGTCGCAACATAGGATATATGTAAATTCTTAGTAAAGAAAAGTTGTCTTTTCAATAGTAAAGAACTGATAGGTACATATGATTTATGAACTTGTGTTAACTGTTTTCTTTATTCGTGTCTTTTTTTCAGTTATGGCATCTGGCAATTGCAATTGTATATATTATTGCCATGATTGCATCTGCGTCGCTACCGTTTGATGTTACATACGGGTTGATCGTTGTAGGTATCGACCTTGGTTTCATTGCCATAAATATCATATTTATCGTGGTCTTGCTCCTAGGTCTGCATCAGGTAAATATTTCTTAATTATTTTTCCAATTCAAAACACTACTTCTTGTCCAACTCTTACTTTTTAGGGCAGTTTCACTATTTGACAGCTTAATATAGACCGTGATTATACTGGACTTATCTGCCAAATAATAATAGGTTTCTGTTTTTTAAATAAAGACATATACGTCAGGTGACAGATTGTTTGGTAAATTTTCTAAAAATCAATCCTAGTTAGATCGATTAAAGCTTTAAGCAAGCTTAAATTTTATTTGTTAAATGGTGGTAGCTATCTAAAACTTTATCGGATACGGGTGAAACTCGCTCTAGCTGTTATGTTTCTAAAAGATTAGCTTCGTATTTATTTCTATAGCGTTAAAACAGCTACAAGTATAGTATTATTGACATCATAAGATACATATCGGTGGCCATATAATTCAATGGACTATCACACAGAAATAAGATAAGACGCTTTTTGCCTGCGATATTCGCTCTCCACGAGGCTACACGAGGTAACGAGAGTGCGAGAGTGAGAACGGTGCGCTCATGTCCACTAGTCTTGCCTCGCCTCTCCTAAAAAAATCCTCTGTAAGGGAAGGCTGAAGTGGAAATTATTTTACACCGTGGGAGAGCCACGCTTCGGCATAAATGGGCCAGCTTGACCGGAGTGATACCATGGCCTCGCAGAAAACCGATGTGAAATAGGGTTTGCGCTATGTTTCACCGAGTGGGTGAGAATACCGGGGGCCCATATCCCAATCCCTCCCCCATCCTTCTCCCCATCCCCCAAAGGCCGGCAACGCGCCTGTGTGTGTGATTATCAGGATCGGTACAGGCTTAGTTAATTTGTGAACAAACATTCATTTTTATAACATGTGTAGTGAAATGAATAAAGGAAAATATTTACGATTATATTACAGTACACTTTCTAAGGATAGGCCTGGGTCTAACATTGAACTGTAAGAAGCGGTCGATAATAATTATTGTGTGTTTTTTTTACTTTCAGACAAAGCGTGGAGCAATAAACGCGTTTATTATCTACAGCTACATATTCCTGGCATTTTGTTTTATTATGTTCATCGTGTACCTCAGTTTAGGTGGAGGAATCCTCAACACCACATTCAAATTAGTCAGTTTGTGTAAGTACTTATATTCATTTCTTCGGTGTATACATCTCTGTAGAATATTTAATGCTGAAATCGTCGAGTCCTTAAGTCTGAAATGCTCATAATGGTTAGTTAAAAGTTTTACTGGTTAAGAGCTATGCTTCACCATGCATAAGAGAGTGTTTCCATGACCTTCGCAAAGGTTCTGCTGGCGGTAGTGTCGCGCTTTGGGGTTGGCTTTCTGTCCTTAACTGTTACCGGTTAGGTAACACGGTGGCTTTGGCTCATATGCTGTCTGTATGCACATACCGACTCAAAGACACTTCAGACTCTATACTGCAGTAACATAACTTTAATTTAATCAATGTTTAAGGACTTTAAAACTGACATCTCTCTCCGTTTCGACATTTCATCCTAGATTGAATTTTAGGAAATGCCGCCTTTCGTAAAAATATATAATAAAGATTTACTTGCAAAAATAAATACCTTTTACAAACGAGCCGTATGTACGGAATGAAGTCAAGGTCTCCAACTTCTAGTTGCTTTTCATCGAATATCAGGAGACAATAGGACAGCCTACCGATCACCAAGAGTTAAAAGTAACAAGCGAATTTCGAAATTAGAAAACGTGCTCTAATTATGACTTCAAGGGCTCAACAACGTGCTTTAATTTTAGGGGCGAGGGATCGCAACAATGGTAACATGTTTGAGACTTTTGACTCTTAGTGATCTGACTTACTGTAGGCAGGCAATCTTAGGTATTATAAAAAGTAAAAGTTCGTTTCTTCAGCTGCAATGAAAAACGACTCCAACCTAGGTTTGTAGGTACAAGGCTTGAAGTATGATGATGCTGACACTGAAACAAATGTCACGTATTTAAGTAATGACCAATTTGTTTCCTTTTTAGGTTGCACTGCTTTCTTCCTGTTCATTATCAGAAGTTACTACTTGAGCTTCGACGATGTCAAAACCGCAGCGACTCCTTACTAGATCGTTGGTAGTTTTATATTAAATACATTATTACGAGAAGAAACTTTTAGAGCGCATTTTAATGGAATTTCTTCGAACCAAAGGGTCTTTGTATAGAACAACTAAAGTTTATATATAGAAGTGAGGAAAATATGAATTTGTGCACAAAATGTGGTACAAATCTGTGTTCTAATGCAATTATTAAGTCTCAGTGAGAGTTGAGTCAGTCAGTCAGCGTCACGAAACGTCCTATACTACCATCCTAACAATAGTCGACTCTCGTTATTTCAAACCTGCGATAATTCGAACCTCTCTATAATTCAAAGTTATCACGAGTTCCCCACAAAATCTCTTTATATTTCGAACTAAATCAATACATTTTTATGCACTTGGTAATTCGAACGAAAAAATCACTGCTATATAACAACACGACGCGTTAATTCGAATTCATAGGCGTCTAACACTCGACAATTCAAAGTTGCAGAGTGAAAGAGGCGGAAAGATTGTAAGTACCTACATTTTGCGACACGTTCAAACTTGTATCAACGTACACGAGCCTTTGTTTTTGTTATGATTAGTTTGACTATAACAGAGTTCTTTCGAAAGATTAATTAATTCACATTATGAATACATATGTATGTACACGAATGTACCTCTAAACTTTTGACATTGTTATAGAACAGCAGTTAAAAAATAATAATTGATCAACACTTAATAATTCGAAGTTTTGTTTATTTTCTCTCACAAATTTCGAACCATTTGATATTTCAAACACTCGATAATTCGTAATATTTTAAGAGTTTCGAATTAACGAGAGTCGACTGTAGTTTGATCTCTGTGGCAGTTGTCCCTAAAGCCGTTGTAGAACCTACGAGGTATATTTTAAGGAGATTTCTAGAATTTTTTGACATCATTAGAATACTCGTATACCTAAATAGTTGTGAATAGTGTTGTTCATCGAGAGGTGTTAAAAAGAGTAAAAGGTACTGTAGCATTCCATAATAGACAAATATATACTCCACAAATAGTTCTGTGATGAGCTTAAACATTTTTCTGTGACGGAGTGTAAGTCATCTAGAACATTCCAATGAGTAATTGTACGGACTCTACCCCTTTTAATATAAAACCACCGCATCTCAAATTAGATCAATGTATATTACTACACCTTTCTATATTATATATAGTGTACCTGATAAATAATTTAAAATACTATAATTATAAGACTATATCATGTAATACGTTAAGAAACAATATTTTTTTATTAAATTCGCCTGATAACCTTGAGACATAGTTTTATTTTGATACCTCACACATGTTTTTAGTGATTCTACGTATACAATTTCAAAGAAAGGCTAAAGCCGCGCGTGTCTAAGAGATTATAAACGGAAAGTTTAAAAGTAAGGAAAAGTGATATTTCCTGGTAAAACATATGTTTTACTATATAGGGAGCAAACGTATCGTATGATGTTAAGCGACAGCCCATTCCAGAGTTTTTTTTGTGAGAACGCATAGTTGTGCACTGCCAACCATCTAGATGATGGGGATGAAACTTCTGTCGCGTAGGACGATGGCGATGGAAAGAGGCGGCAGGGATCATTCCGAGCAATTCCTTGGAGCACTTTTCTACCACTTACACTCATAGTAAATATGGTAGAAAATACACAGCGAAGCCACATCTCTTTGCAGCGCCAAAGAGCCTAGCCGAATTGGAAGTTCTTGGCAATCGACGATTTTAGTCGCTCTCCGTTATATGCGGTCCAGAGAGAGTTTGGTGGCTAATTTGGCGTTATCCTCCAAATGGCCATGAAACTAGACTTCGCTTGATATGTCGACACCAAGTGTTTCAATATTGGCTGAGGCAGATAGGGGAGTGTCTTCAAAACGAGGACGTAACACCCACTGTAGTTTTTATGTTGTCTGCAGGCACACCCTGCAGCACAACATTAGAAACAAAACCAGCCGCGGTGTTGGGGTTATACGGCGAGAAGCACAATTGTCTCCAAGGATAGGATGCAAAGAAGGACCGCACCCCTTACCAATCTGCTGGCTTGTAGTGACAAGTGGCGAGCATGTAAGAGACACTGTATTCCGTACAAGACAATGGTTTGAGGAACCAAGTGGTGCGTTTACGTATACGTGGCATGCTTCCGGATGAGAAATCAGCAGAAGGTCCAACAATGGGGAATTCTGACCCTCCACATCTGGGTATCGCGTGGGCGTGGTAACCAATAGAGTCAGGCTCTATACCAGGACGAATTCGTAAACAGATCTCCCAGCATGATGATGACTGGAGCTGAGCCAGCCGGCGTGGTGAGCGTTAAAATCGCCAAGTACGATGATCTCTGCGGAAGGGATCTGTTGCTAAACGAAGTCTGTAGCTATTTGGGTGTACTCAATGAGTCGGCCAGTTTCAGACACGCATAGACGCGTGGATAGTCATCCATAAGATGAAAAGGTTCCTACCTTCAAGATTGCTGAGGCGACGAGAGCTGACATCGTCTCTGACGTACGCGCACACTCCGGCTTTAGACATAGCGCATAGCTGAGGGAGGGTGTGTCCGCTGGAGACGAGATCTGCGTCTCGGTTAAAAAGAGCAAGGCTGGCTTTGTTGTCTTGAGGTGGTGATGAAAGAAAGAAAGAAAAAATGTTTATTCTGACAAACACAGGACAGAGTATGGTTCTGAACAGAGTTAAGTTTATAGGATGTAAGCAGTTATCCTGTGTAATGCCAGAAAAGGCGCCCATCTCAGCATATTGCTGCAGTCCGAGTGACTGGACATCCAGGAACTGTTGGTAAAGGAGGTCAGGATCACTGCAAGTAAGTGGCGGCAGGTCGGGATCTTGTTTTTTTTTTTATACGAGTAGATATTGTATTCTTGATATTCTTCCATAAACTTCTAGGATAGTGAATGTTGTTCTTAACCTGTGTAGTAAAATATGCTCGTTTTCACTTTCCAGAGCAGCTCCGACCAAGCGTTTGAGCTCCTTGTAGGACTGCCTGTGTATCTTGCTCTAAGAGGACTTCCATCCGCAATAATATTTGTTCCTGAGCTGCATCATTTCTCTCACCGTATCACCGTGTTGGACAGCATCAAGATAACTATGTAATCCCCTGACGTTGCAAAAGTCCATGACCGGCGTGGTAAGGGTGCCGTGAGGTTACTGCTCTTACCCACAACGTGATGGAGCAAAATTTTGCCCACCCCAGAATATAAGGGGTAGCTTGGACATCCACGCTCAGGCTCGTTATGTTCTGAACGCGGACGCCCAGAGAGGGATACTACAATGCAAGCGCAGTTGGTAACTATCTGCATTTCACCTGTGCCATCCTATTAGGGGTTCACACTCACATTCACACGGTGAAACACATGTAACAACGCTGTATCAAAACCTGTTTTCTGTGAGGACGTGATATAACTCGGTCGAGCCGGCCCATTCATACCGAAGCGTGGCTCTCCCACGTACATGTATTTCCACGACATAAAGATTATACATATATATAACATACGTTATTACACATATAATGATTATAACGTTATCAGACTAATCTCCAAACATCCAACATATTGTATTTATTACAACGTCCGAAGTATTACTCACGATAATCTTCCTGTAACCCTTGTGACTGCTAGTTGCCCCTCCTGTTATAGTGATAATACTCGTATTTGTTGAACTTGAAACTTGTGATGTACTAAATATCATTATTTCTTCAGTGTCTACAACAAAATGTAAGCTTAAAGTAACAATTTAAGTTGTATATTTATTTCATCTTACAATATCACTGGATTTAGTATACGTAAGTATATACATGTCTCATGTATATCGGTTATTGCGATAGAGAGTAACCTATGTCTTTCGACTCGAATCAATGTATCCCCATGCAAAATTTCATTGAAATCGATGAAGTGGTTTAGTCGTGAAAGTGTAACAGACATAGTAACTTTCGAATTAATAATATTAGAATGGATAGCATGGATTATCGTGATGATGATAAGTAGGAAAAGGAAGGAAATAAGAAATATTTAGAAAAATATCAAAATGGTAATTATCGTTTTGCTATACTTTTCCCAATAACTTTATGATTTTTACCCGACTGCGTAAGAGGGAGGGTTATGTTTTTTCGAGTGTATGTATGTATATTTCTTTGACACGCCCTAGAGCTTAAACGGGTTGTCGTATTTTATGTGAGTGGTGTCTATAGATTCGTCTTAGTCGCGAGAGTGACATTGGTCACATTGAAATTAAAAAACCAAACAAAAAAAAAATTAATAAAAAAACGTCAGCGTAAGACGTAGTCGGTTTTTTTTTAAATTGGTACTTTTATTGTGGTGTTTTTCACATTAACCATCATTGAAATGTACTCAATTTCAAACGGGACAAAGAGAAAAATAATATTAATTGGAATTTGAAATAGGGAAAAGATTGGGATGGGAAAGTGGGAATGACATAGCAATAGCTGAAGAATGTCTCGTATCTATACAAATATGTTGTCACGTGATGTATAAAAATGAAATGTTACTTCTGATTTAGAGACTTGATCGGAGACCACTTTCGTGTATTAATTATTTTTTTGCAATTTTTTTCAGAAAACAATGTCTGTGTTATCGATAACATTATCAGTATAAATATACATACGGTAGATTACAATACAATTTTGGAATTCGACGAAATCGAAAATGGAAATCAAGTTTTTTTTTCGTGGGAGAGGCACGCTTCGGCATGAATGGGCCGGCTCGACCGGAGTGATACCACGGCCTCATAGCGGTTTTCTGTGTGAAATAGCGCTTGCGCTGTGTTTCACCGAGTGAGTGAGGATACCCGGAGGCCCATACCCCCAACCCCTCCCCCCATTCGCTCTCCCCATCCCCCAAAGGTCGGCAACGCACTTGTGAAGCGTTTGGTGTTGTGGGTGTCCATGGGCGGCGGTAATCGCTTACCATCAGGTGATGCGTCTGCTCGTTGGCCCATATTCAATAAAAAAAAAGGATTATCTATATATGAGTTTAATGCTTGTACTCGGCCTACTCAATTTTGTGGGGGCGAGGACAGGGAAATCCCCCCACCTTACCTCTAAATGGTTGCCAAGCACTTGTATCGCTTGATTTGTGTGGGTGTCTATGAACAGGGTTTAATAGTTACCATTATGATTCTTTCGGTTTGGCCCTTATTCTATAAGAGAAATATGGTTTCATGACTTGCTTTATACTCGCCACGGATTCGCACGGAAATCTTTGAAATTCTCAGTTTTTCTCATTATAATACACATATAAACTTCCCTTTTAAATTATTCTAACTATTGATATAAATTTCATACCCTTCAACTAGATGGTTGGCAGTACACAACTGTGCGATTTTCCCGAAACTTTCTGCCTTGCACAGCAAAACTGTGGAATGAGCTGTCGCCTGCGGTATTCCCGGACCAATACGAGCTTCAAACCTTCAAGAAAAGAGCGTACTCCTTCCTGAAAGGCCGGCAACTTGTAACGCCTCTGGTGTTCCGGGTGTCCATAGACGGAGGTAATCGCTTACCAACAGGCGATACGTATGCTCGTTTGCCCGCTACATAATAAAAAAAAATCACATTACAATCAGTTACGTAGTTTGAAAGATCTAAACGTATAAGTACAAAAAGAGATTTCATTTTATAGCATGTTAAGATACCTAGATAGATAGAAAACTCATTATTTGAACAGCAGTACAGCTACGACATCTGTTTCAGGCAACCTAGATACTCTGTTTATATTTTCCTGTCCGATATTTCTGTCTTTGTTACTCATATCTTAAAAACCCTACTCCTAGGATGGGCGTTAAAAAGACAAGAAAATTTGGATGAAACATGATGATACATAGCATATATTTCTTTCCAGATCAAAATGAACCAAAATTTTACAGTCGACAGTTTCCTCGGTATTCTGGACCTACGCACCGGATCGTTTCTTTGCGCTTATATAAGCCTGGTAAGAAATAAACACAAACAAAACACACTACAACTAAGGATAAGTTTAATTCTAAAACTACGAGCATTTTACGTTTCTAAAATTTAGTTACTAAAATTTTATTTACAAACTATTTATAATTCTTACAATAATCACTGATTAACGTATGGGTTTGGTGATGAATTTAGAACACAAAACGTCACCATCTCTATCGTACGTATCCAAGGGTTTCGGTCACTTCGGGAGAGGTTTAGAACTCTACCGGCGCGCCGGGCCCGGGAACGGGCCAGGCACCGCAGGCGACACAGGCGCCGGAGATCACAGAACGATCTCCGTCCTCCATAAGCGCAAGCCTGAGGGTGACACATGAGAGCATGTGTCACCCTAGCAGAAGCAGGCCCGGGTGATGGCGCGGACGCTGCGGAACGTGCGCACCCTGGGGGATAATAACGGGAACATTGGGGTTCCCACCAGAGAGGACAGAACATCCATCCTAAGGAGAGGTCTATGTTCAGTTGTGGACTAAGAAAGACCGTTGTTGTTGGTGATGATGGTAATGACCAACTAATTGAATATTTTTCAATATTTTCTGTTACATTTATTTTCTCGTAGAACTAGAATATGTCTTAATCGTATCTCACCGGTATACGTATGTAGGCTTGTTTCATTGACTGCACGGGTAATATTTTTGTATGTTTTTGTTTCTTTAATCGGTCACCTTCTCGCTTCATAGTGGACTGATTGTTTTTTGTGTGTGTACGTTCGGTCTCCACACTGGACAACAAATTTGTGATACACATATTGTTGTTCTGAGTCCAGGTGTTCTGTGTGTACCTTTCATGTATATTAGTAAATAACATCGTGACATATACCTATGTTATTCCTAGTAAAGAAAATTTGTCTTTTCAATAGTAAAGAACAGATAGGTACTTAAGATTTATGAACTTGTGTTAACTGATTTCTTTATTCATGTCTTTTTTTCAGCTATGGCATCTGGCAATTGCAATTGTATATATTATTGCCATGATTGCATCTGCGTCGCTACCGTTTGATGTTACAAACGGGTTGATCGTTGTAGGTATCGACCTTGGTTTCATTAGCATAAATATCATATTCATCGTGGTCTTGCTCGTAGGTCTGCATCAGGTAAATATTTCTTAATTATTTTTACACTTCAAACACTACTTCATTTCCATATATAAGTTTTTAGGGTATTTTTACTATTTGCTGGTTGATATAAGGCCGTGCCTATTCTGGACTTATCTGCCAAACATTTGAATAGGAACATGTACGTCAGGTAACAGTTTTTTTCGTAAATTTTCTAAAAATCAATCCTAGTCAGATCGATTAAAGCTTTGCTCGTTTAAAGATATTAGATTTATTAACAAATTTTATTTATTAAATGGTGGTAGCTATCTAAAACTTCATCGGGTACGGGTGAAACTCGCTCTAGTTGTTATGTTTCTAAAAGATTAGCTTTGTATTTATTTCCGTAGCGTTAAAACGGTTACAAAGATAATATTTACATCATAAGATACATATCGATGGCTATATACAGGTGTAAAAAGACGACTACCGAAAACGAAAGGGGCTGATCCAGCACCCCAAAACTTATTAAAAAAAACAAACAGTTGTCTTTAAAAAAAATTGTAGCTTGAAAAAACAATGTGTCAAGATTTTTATTAATTTCAGAAGCCAGCAATGTACAACTTAACGCGCCCGCGCGCTCTGTCGCGGTCATCACTCACCCGGCCAGCTGTTTTGATATTAAAATACATTACTGTTTTATTGATTTTCTTTGTTTTTTAATTTTCTAAATGAGATAATTAGGTAGTTTGGGTCCTGTTATGTTTTACTATGTGTATGTAAGCCGAAAAAAACATAAAACGACTTAGATAAATTAACATTTTTTTTGAGTTTTCTTTTTCGCTAAACCTATTCAGTATCATGGTCTGATTGCAACCCCCAAGTTTTCGGCAGTAGTCTTTTTACACCCTGTATATCAATGAACTATCACACAGAAATGAAATAAGACATTTTTTGCCTGCGATATTCGTTGTTCCCCCATCCACACTCACCACGAGGCTACACGAGGCAACGCGAGTACGAGAGTGAGGACAGTGCGCTCGTGCCCACTCGTCTTCAATCATCGCCTGTCCTAAAAAAATCATTTGTAAGGGAAGGCTGAAGTACACTGTAGGAGAGCCACGCTTCGGCATGCGTGGGCCGGCTCGACTGGAGTGATACCGAGGCCTCGCAGAAAACCGGTGTGAAATAGCGTTTGCGCTATGTTTTCGAGTGAGTGAGAATACCGGAGGCCCATATTCCAACCCCTGCCCATTCCTCTCCCCATCCCCCAATGGCCGGCAACGCACCTTGACTTATTCGGTTTTGTGGGTGTCCATGGGCGGCGGTAATCGCTTATCATCAGGCGATAGGTCTGCTCGTTTGCCAACTACTCCAAAAAAATAAAATAAAAATATATAAGCGTGTTTATCGGGTGTGGTACAGGCTTAGCTAGTTTGTGAACGAACATTCATTTTTATAACATGTGTAGTGAAATGAATAAAGGAAAATATTTACGATTATATTACAGTACACTTTCTAAGGATAAGCCTGGGTCTAACATTGGACTATAAGAAGCGGTTGATAATAATTATTATGTGTTTTTTTTTACTTTCAGACAAAGCGTGGAGCTATAAACGCGTTTATTATCTTCAGTTACATTTTCCTGGCATTTTGTTTTATTATGTTCATCGTGTACCTCAGCATAGGTGGAGGAACCCTTAACATCATGTTCAAATTAGGCAGTTTGTGTAAGTACTTGTATTCATTTCTACGGTTTGCACATCTTTGTAGAATATTTAATGATGAAATCTTCGAGTCCTTAAGTCTGAAATGCTCATATAATGGTTAGTTAAAAGTTTTACCGTTTGAGAGCCATGCTTCACGATGCATAAGAGAGTGTTTCCACAGCCTTCTCAAATGTGTTGCTGGCGGCGGGTTAGCTTTTTGGTCTTAACTATTACCGGTTAGGTAACACAATGGCTTTGGCTCATATGCTGTCTGTATGCACATGCTGATTCAAAGACATATTCCAGACCCTATACTGTATTCACATAGCTTTAAATTAATCGATGTTAAAGACTTAAAAACAGTCACATCACTAGTTTATTTCGACATTTATTCCCAGATTGAGTCTTAGGAAATGCCGTAGTCTTCTGGCTATAAAATCCGACGTATGAATATATCTATAAAGATTTACTTGCAAAAATAAACATGATTTACAATGGGGCCAGTGTGAACGGAATGAAGTCAAGGTCTCCAACTTCTAGTTGCTTTTCATCGAATATGAGATAACAACAGAACCGCTTACCGATCATCAAGAGTAACAAGCGAATTTCGAAATTAGAGAACGTGTTCTAATTATGACTTCAAAGGCTCAACAACGTGCTTTAATTTTGGGGGTGAGCGGTCGCAACAACGGTAACATATTTGAGACTTTTGACTCTTAGTGATCTGACTTCCTGTAGGCAGGCAATCTTAGGTATCATAAAAAAGTAAAAGTTTGTTTCTTCAGCCGAAATGAAAAACGACTCCAAGATCCAACCTAGTTTGGTAGGTACAAGGCTCGAAGTATGAAGTATAATGACCAATATGTTTTCTTTTTAGGTTGCGCCGCTTTCTTCCTGTTCATTATCAGAAGTTACTACTTGAGTTTCGACGATGTCGAAACCGCAGCGACTCCATACTAGGTCTTTGGTAGTTTTATAATAAAAATAAATACAATATTACGAGAAGAAAACTTGTGCGCATTTTAATGGAATTTCTTCGAACCAAAGGGCCTTTGTATAGAACAACTAAAGTTTATATAAAGAAGTGAGGAATATATGAATTAGTGAACAAAATGTGGTACAAATGTACAAAAATCGGTGTTCGGAATTTCTAGCAATGGCTTGCAACGAACTTTGCAACTCTTAAGTTTCAGTGAGAGTTGAGTGCACACGAGCACTCACCTTCAGGCGGCTCATCTGTTATATTGCCCCCATGCAATTAAAAAATGTCATCGTCACGAAACGTCCTATACTACCATCCTAACAATATAGTTTGATCTCTGTGGCAGTTATCACTAGGGCTGTTTTAGAACTTATCAGGTGTGAATGTATTGCACTTCATTTGTGAGAAAACTGGTACCTTATGAATCAAACTATGATATGATCATAAGTATTTAGTTTGACTAATTTAAATATACATTCATATTGTAATACTTGTTTTTGTCTTTTCAGTTCATTCCTTTTGAGCAGTCGGGATTTTGTTGTTAATATATTATTAGATACATCCCTACATCCCTACTTTAGTAATGCACTGTGCAGGGCGAACCTTTAAATACACGGTACTTTGCACGATGCGCCCTCTTTTCCCTATTTGGGCAGCGCTCGGTAAGGACGTGTCTTGATAGGTCGGGCCACATGTGCCGCACGTGTCAGCCATATTTAGTCGGGTCGTTATACATCTTATTTCTTTTATCGCTTTACGGTCCATTGTTGTGTATTTGTGAATTGCCTGTATTCTTCTTTCGAATATAAAACCGTTTGTTGTTAACTGTTAAGTTTTTAATTGTAATTAGAACATTATAGAATTGAGGTTAGCCCACCTCCCATGTGTTTCTTTTTATTATTCATTTTAACTCTCCTGGTTACCTAATATCAGAAGTGGGATATCTGGTTCACCTAATAATATAATATATTTTTTCCTACAATTAGCACATCATATGCAAGGCTCAGGCGTTGATTGGCTGATGATAAACCAATCAGCCATTAAACCGAGGGAGAGCGACGTTTCGACATGAATGGCTGGCTTGACCGGAGTGATACCATGGCCTCATAGAAAACCGGTGTGAAATAGCGTTGTGTTTCCCCGAGTGAAGTGAGGATACCGGATGCCCACAACCCTTCCCCTCCCCCATCCCCCTTTCCATCCCGCAAAGGCCGGCAACGCACTTGTGACGCCTATGGTGTTGCAGGTGTCCATGGGCGGCGGTAATCGCTTATGATCATGCTATACTTCTGCTCGTTTGTCCCCTACTCCATGAAAACTCCATGAAAAAAAGCCATTGCAAGAAATTCCGAACACACACACAAAAAATATAGTCGAATTGAAAACCTCTTCCTTTTCTGAAGTCGGTTAAAAAAAGGTTGGTCTTTTGAGAAAAGGAGCATAGTTTTGTGTCGTCATGTACATACAAACAGCATACGAGCCCCAGCCATCGTGTTACCGGCAATACTCGTATTTAAGAACTACTCGACCCAGAAGCGAGAAACTGTCGCCTGCGATATTTCCGGACCAATACGACCCTCAAATCTTCAAGAAAAGAGCTTACGAAGCTTCTCAAAAGGTCGGCAACGCACTTGTGACACCTCTGGTGTTGCGGGTGTCCGTTGGGGACGGTGATCGCTTACCTTCAGGCGATACGTCTGCCCGTTTGCCCCCTATACAATTATAAACTTGTTTTATCAGGAAGGATCAGGAAGCCAGTATCCAATAAAAAAAATCATGAAGTATCAATTTGAAGATCATTGCAAATTCCTATACCCGAAAGTATTATCATTCAACCATTAACATGATTTAAATTGATGTACCTATTTAAAAATTAAAAATTGAGAGGTGTCAAGGGATACCCGAATGGAACGAAGTTTGAAATAGAAAGACGAAACGAAAATATCTGGCTTGCTTTCTATAAGAGAGAGAGAGAGACAGACAGAGAAAGGGTAATGATTCATGACAATTTTAGGGTGTGCAAGGGGGGACTAAAAAATGTCTCCGAGCGATAGTTTCGGAGATAGAGGGGGTATCTTCCTTAAGGGATGATTTTAGGGGGTGGGGGTGGAAATGAGTAACCTGCTAGTTAAACGTGATATCCAACTAACGGGTTGAAAATATTTGCAACCCGTTATTTGGATATCATATATATTAGTGTGGGTGGGGGGGGGATGAAGTTACTATCAGTGGGGAGGAGAGGTCAGAAAATGACCAGTCTGTAGGGCGAAAGGGTTGGGGGTGCTGTGCTCGTTAAAATGAGTCCAAGCACTAAGGTACTGGGGTAATTGGTTCAAAAGTTAGGTTGAGGGGGGGGTTAAGTATATAAGTTTGAAAAAAAGGGGGAGGGTAAGGCAAATATTGAGGGGTGCTGATTCCTGACAAGTTCAGGGTGTCTACGGGGGGATTAAAAAGTGTCTCCGAGCAATAGTTTCGGAGATAGAGGGGGTGTCTTCCTTAAGGGCTGATCTTAGGGGGTGGGGGAGATTAGGGTAGTGAGGTGTATGGGTTGGGGGTGCTACGCTAGTTAAATAAGCCCCAAAAAAAGAGGTTGAAAATATAGGTAAAGGGTGGGGGGTGAAAGAATTAGGGGTGTGACTAAGTAGGCGATCCAGGAATATGTGGGGAAAAATTTATCCTCCCTGCGGTATCACTAAATCTCTTGGGTAAACACACAATATGGTATAATAAATTCGTCTTGACAAAATGTGTCGTTGACATATGTCGAAAGTGTCGTTACAGTTCCGTCTAGCCCCCTTCCGCAACGCGCGATAAGGAACTTGGTTCCAAAAATACTTACATAAAGTGAATAATTTTAACATGATGCTAATGATTCTTGCACCTATGCTGACGTATATGATGAACGTATTTAAACAAAACACTATGAAAATGTAGCAGTAGATAATAAACGCGTTGATTGTTCCACGTTTTGTCTGAAAGTAAAAAAAATATACATTATTTCAAGTATTATTAACAGTATACTGTTATAGTTAGGTTTATCCTCAAACAGTATACTGCGATATAACCGTGAATATTCCCCTTTCTGCATTTTACTTCATACGTCTACAAAATGGTTGTGTGATCACAAACTAATCTGAGCTTGTACCTGTACTACATGATGATCCTTATCAACAAGCATTTGAGTTACTAATTCATTTTCATCATCAAGAGCCTTCAGCAGTCAACTACTGGATATGAGCCTTCACTTACAAGGAATATTTTAGTAATCGAAGTCATAACAATAGCTTTTGGTTTGATTAATTAAAGGATGTTTGAATAAATAAGTAATTTTATTTTGAATAAAAATGTGTTTTATTTAAACTGCATTGGACCAAAATACTGTAGTCATCATGAACACATCAATGTTGGACAGATTATCCGACTGTGCCTTAACAAAACAACTTTCAGTCATTGTAGCGAGTCTTGCTATACAAGGAGTCACTGCTCTCAGTTAATAATCCTCAAAGAACACTAATAATTTCATAAAAACAATGAAAATACCTCCAATAACCATACAAATGACCTGTTGACATGCCGTTGACAATGGACGGTGACGGTACGTTTCTTTCCGCCAATAGATTCCAAAATGGCGCTAGTGACAACTGCCACAGAGATCAAACTATATTGTTAGGATAGTAGTACAGGACGTTACTTAACGATAACATTTTTTTTAATTGCATAGGGTCCCCTGTAGTAGTATAACAGACGAGCCTCCTGAAGGTAAGTGCTTGTTGAAGTTGAACTGAAACTTAAGAGTTGCAAAGTTCGTTGCAAGCCGTTTCTAAAAATTCCGAACACCGATTTTTGTACATTTGTACCACATTTTGTTCACTAATTCATATATTCCTCTCTTGTTTATATAAACTTTAGTTGTTCCCTTTAATTCGCAGAAATTCCATTAAATTGCACACAAAAAGTTTTCTTCTCGTAATAATGTATTTATTGTTAGTATAAAACTGCCAAAGATCTAGTAAGGAGTCGCTGCGGTTTTAACATCGTCGAAGCTCAAGTAGTAACTTCTGATAACGAACAGGAAGATAGCGGTGCCACCTAAAAAGGAAACAAATTGGTCATTACTTAAATACGCGACATTTGCTTCTGTGAAAGCATCATCATACTACGAGCCTTGTACCTACGAAACCAGGTTGGATCTTGGAGTCGTTTTTCATTTCGACTGAAGAAACGAACTATTACTTTTTATAATACCTAAGAGTGCCTGCCTACAGTAAGTCAGATCACTAAGAGTCAAAAGTCTCAAACATGTTACCGTTGTTGTGATCCCTCTCCCCGAAAATTAAAGCACGTTATTGAGCCCTTGAACTCATAATTAGAGCACATTCTCTAATTTCGAAATTCGCTTGTTACTTTTAACTCTTGGTGATCGGTAGGCGGTCATATTGGATGAAAAGCAACTAAAAGTTGGAGACCTTGACTTTCACACTGGCTCATATGTAAATGATGTGTAATTTTTTCAAGTACATCTTTAATGGATATTTTTACACGTCGGATTTTATACCTAGAAGACGACGACATTTCCTAAGACTAAATCTGGGAACATTTATAACCAACCATTACGAACATTTCAAACTTAAAGCCTCGAAGATTTCATCATTAAATATTCTACAGTGATATGTAGTCCGAAGAAATGAATACAAATACTTACTCAAACTGACTAATTTGAACGTGATGTTCGGGAGTCCTCCACCTAAGCTGATGTATACGATGAACATAATAAAACAAAATGCCAGGAAAATGTAGCTGTAGATAATAAACGCTTTGATTGCGCCACGTTTTGTCTGAAAGTTAAAAAGAAACATATATTACGTACCTTTTATCAACCGCTTCTTAGAGTTCAATGTTAGACCCACGCCTATCCTTGGAAAGTGCACTGTTATATAATAAATACATTTAATAAAATATTAACTATTAATATATAAGAAAATCTATTATAGGAGGATTTTATGAAGCAATAGCACCTATTCAAACCAATTGTTTTTAGATATTTTGTTTATTTGTATGTCTGTTCGTCTGTACGTTTGCGCACGCTAGTCTCCGAAACGACTTAACGATTTCAATGCGGTTGTCATTATTGCATTGCGGTTTACTCCCCTTTTTGTATTTCAATTCACACGTGCGTCAGCAGTTTACTGTTAGCTATAGGCCTTCTCTTATGAAGGAGATTTCAGCCGACACTGGCTAGAGATAAGTTTGTTTGTGTCATGTTTTTAGGTATTATAAAACGAAACATTTGTGATCTTACCGAAACCGTCCAATATCTTAAGATTAAAACCGAATATTGCAGGTAAAAAACATCTTATCCTATTTCAGTGCGATAGTTTATTGAACAAAATAGTAACCGATAATTGTACCTTAAGATTTAAATATTTACAAACTTCGATATCTTATTACAATTAGAGCGAGTTTCGCCGGTGCCTGATAAAGTTTTAGGTAGTTAAGGCCATTAATTAATAAAAATTGTTGATTTTTTTATTGAATAGTGGGCAAACGAGCAGACGTATCACCTGATGGTAAGCGATTACCACCGCCCATGGACACCCGCAACACCAAAGGCGTCACAAGTGCGTTGCCGACTTTTGGGGGATGGGAAAGGAGATGGGGGAGGGCTTGGGGTATGGGCCTCCGGTATCCTCACTCACTCGGTGAAACACAGCGCAAACGCTATTTCACACCGGTTTTCTGTGAGGCCGTGGTATCACTCTGGTCGAGCCGACCCATTCATGCCGAAGCATAGCTCTCCCACGGTTAAAAACTAATACATTTAAACGAGCAATTCTTGTCTATATATTTCTAAAACGGTGTCAAGGATTTGCATGCAATTTAGTATGCAGGGGTTTCGGCGTCGATAAATCGATCTAATTGGAATTCATTTAAATAAAAATATCGATCTGTTTATCTGACATATCTGTCTCCATCCAAGACTTGTAAAACATAAACCTGTTATTGCTGGGCAGATAAGCCCAGGATAGTCTATCACGTACTTTATCAATCAGCGGTGAAACTGCCCTGAAAACTGAAAAAACTGAAAAAAAAAGGATTAAAAGGACATATGTAGTGTTCTGTTGTGTTAAAATAATTCATTAGACAATATTTACCTGATGCAGACCGACGAGCAACACAACGATAAATATGATATTTATGCCAATAAAACCGACGTCGATACATACAAAGATTAACCCGTATGTAACATTCCACGATTGCGATGCAGCTGCACTCAAAATAATAATAAATGTAATTGCAAGTGCCAGATGATATAACTGAAAAAAAGACACGAACAAAGAAAACAGTTAACACAAGTTTATAAATCTTAAATACATAAGGACCCCCTATGTCCATAAATTGCGTGAGGTGTTTAAGGGGGGGAGGAGATCGAGACAAATCTCATCTAATCTTACGTTGGAGAGACGGAGGGCCTCGGCAAATATCACGCAATTTATTTTCTGATTGAAACAAAAAAAAAACTATTTTGGTCCATTTAATCCAGATTGTACATGCATTGGTTTAATCTTAAGCGTAATCGTAATACGATTAAGATCATTCGAATTAGTATTCGGTCGAAAGAAAATAATTTCGTTCATACTTCGATGTTATAAATCTACTGACTGTCAAACCACCATATTTGTTTTACCAACCAGCTCAATTTAATCTGAATTTACGGTACAGTGTAGATCAGAACGAAGTTGAAGGAGCATATGATTTTACTGAAAATCAAATGGACATGTTGGTTCCAAAAGTCTCTCTTGAGACCGCGCATGATTCTCCATGTACTGAATTAGAGTAAATATTTTTTTTTAATCACATAGTTACGATATAAGTATTCTATTTTTAAATTTTTATTACACTTTTAAATAAACTCTCAGCAATATTGATTACTAGTCTTAACTAGTCGTAATAAAAGCACGAAGCAATTTTTTTTTCTTTTTACAATAACAATCCAACTCGTTTACGTAAGAAACCCACATTTTAAAAAATCTCACGTGAGATTGAGGGAAGGGGGAGGGGGTTGAACAAAATCTCACATCTCACCAGGGGGGCCAGGGACGGACAGAAAATTTAAAAAAACACCTCATGTAATTTATAGGCGCTCCCATTTCTGTTCTTTCCAATTGAAAAGATAAGTTTCTTTACTAGGAATTTATATATTTACTGTGTCGCGACGTTCTTTGTAAGTATAGAAACATGCACAGAGAACACCCTCAACAATACGTGGATCACAAAATTGGTGTCCAGTGTGGACATCGAACGTACACACACAAACAACAATCAGTCCACTAGGAAGCGGGAAGGTGACCGATTAAAGAAACGAAAAAAAACATACAAATATATTACCCGTGCAGTCAATGAAACAAGCCTACATACTTATACCAGTGAGATACGATTAAGAAATATTTTAGTTCTACGAGAAAAGAAATATAAGAGAAAATATTTTAAAAAATCAATCAGGTGTAGTTTGTGGGGTAGTTCTAACTATTAGCACACATTTAAAGTGATCTCTCATATTTAAATAAAATTAAATAGTAAAACTGTAATTTGAGACATCTATATGTATTTATTTGTGTACATATAAGTCAGCTGCCGGCTGTGTGTTATCTCCTCTCATAAATATCAACAACTGTGATTTATACACTTCATAGAAACTTCTAATCTTCAAGAATGGATAACATTAAGGAATCTTTTTCTGTGGTCATGTCTGGGATAGAAGAAAGGATGGCTAACTTTGAGATTGAGCTGCAGAAGAATAGTAATAACCCAGGTATCTATCCAAACATCAGCACTATAGCGGCAGATTTCACAGCATTCAAAATGTTTGTTATGGACACTGTCTCTGCATTTCGAGCTCAAATTGAGTTCTTAACTCGGGAGGTGGACAACATGGAGATGCGTAGCCGTAGAAAAATGCTGCTGGTTCATGGCATTCCAGATGACAAGTCCGAGGCTACTTCACAAACACTGGTGAGTGTTATTAAAGATAAATTAAAGATCACTGATTTTTCAACCGCGTATATCCGCCGATCCCACAGACTGGGGAGAGATGCAAGCACAAATAAGCCTAGGCCGATAGTAGTAAAATTCCAGTCTGTGGCCATGCGAGATAAAATTTGGTTTACAAAAACCAAGCTGAAAGAGACCGGTGTAACCCTATCCGAGTTCGTCACTCGTGCTAGACATGAACTATTCATGTCAGCACGGGAGAAGTGTGGTGTTTCCAAGTGCTGGACTCGGGAGGGCCATGTCTATGTCATTGACGCAAATGGAACCCGACATCGCGTGGGATCTTTAGGTGAACTTAATCGTATTGTTCCCGATAAACCAAAGGAGGTTCCGGCTGAGAAACCAGTCACTAAATCAAGACGTGCAGCAAACAGAAAATAACATCCCTGCACAAGTTATAGTTTTGTTTATTGTGATATTCCGGTCATCATACGCAGTTATCATAGGTAACGATAACGTTCTTGCCAACTAATTACTCTCATGACACCTAATTTATGTAATTTTTTGATATACCGCATTTTTTTTTTTTTTTTTTTTTTTTATTTCTGTTTCTGTGTGTAATACGTCTGCCGCAGGGTGGCGTTTTATCTCCTTTACTCTTCACAATTTTTATAAATTCTATTTCCGAAACATTACTTTCATCCTACCACCTTTACGCAGATGATCTTCAAATCTATACGCAAGCACCATTGAGTAAACTGTCGGAAGCCTTTGCAAATATGAACTCGGATTTGGCGCGGGTGTGTCAATGGAGCAACCAGTATGGTCTTATTGTTAATCCAGCTAAAACTAAAGTTGTTGTTGTGGGCAGTTCCAGAATGCACTCGAAGATCGACTGGTCTGATTTACCAGACATTAAATTTAATGACGTTGTACTCCCCATCAGTACGTGCGTCAAGAACCTAGGAATTCTGATCGATAGTACGTTATCTTGGGGCCTCCAATTATGTGAAGTTAGTAGAAAAGTGTTTGCATCGGCGGGTTCACTGCGAAGACTTCGCAACTTTCTACCCATAGCTACTAAAATTGCGCTAGCTGAATCCCTGCTCCTTCCTATACTCGATTACGCTGATGTCAGTTATCTCGATATCACTGAGGAGCAACTTGATAAACTTGAGCGCCTTCAAAATTTCTGTATTAGATTTATATTTGGTTTACGCAAATATGATCATGTGTCTGAATTTCGCAAATTGCTCAAGTGGCTCCCAATTCGACTTCGACGGAATTCTCATATACTTTCTATACTTTATAGTATTTTATTTAATCCCTTTACTCCACCTTACTTAAAGGAACGTTTTGTATTCCTCGGTGACACACATCTGAGATCCTTAAGGTCGTCGGAATCCTTGGAGTTAATGGTACCTAGCCACGCTACTATATTCTATGACAAATCTTTCACGGTGCAGGCTGTCAGATTATGGAACTCTTTACCCATATCTATTAGACGTGCACAAACACTAACGGCATTTAAGAATATGGTTAAAATTCACTACCTAGATTCATAAGTACCTTTACTCTCAGTGGCTGTACATGACTGAATGCTTTTATATATTGATATATATATATATATTGTATATATTTGGATTTTGTATATATATATGTGCATGTGTGTGTATGTATATGTGTATGTTTATGTTTATATGTTATTATTAAACATCACCATAACTTTAAAACACCTACACTACCCTTTATTACGTTCATTTCTTTCTCCGGTAAATATGTCCATCCAAAGGTTGCCTGGAAGAGATTGCTTTTGGCAATAAGGCCGCCCATTGTACACATCCTCTTGAATTTTAAGTTAAGTAATTTGTAATTGGTGTACAATAAAGTATATTCTATTCTATTCTATTCTATTCTATTCTATTCTATTCTATTCTATTCTATTCAGGTGGTAATTATCATCATCATGAACAACTATAGTCTTTATCAATCCACTCTCCTTCAAAATATGGCTTTTGTCCAACAATACTTCACTGGCTTGTTATATCCAGTTGGATTGTGTCAAGTGACCGACACCCACGAAATAAATAAATAATAATAATAAATAAATATTCCGGACATCTAACACACAGCGCCATCTAGTCCCAAGCTAAGCAGAGCTCGTGTTATGAGTATTAGACAACTGATATAAATACTTATATACTTTTTTTGTAAATACATACATATTATTAACCGTGGGAGAGCTATGCTTCGGCATGAATGGGTCGGCTCGACCGGAGTGATACCACGTCCTCACAGAAAACCGGTGTGAAATAGCGTTTGCGCTGTGTTTCACCGAGTGAATGCGGATACTGCAGTCCCATATCCCAATCCTCCCCCCATCCCCTTTCCCATCCCCCAAAGGTCGGCAACGCACTTGTGACGCCTTTGGTGTTGCGGGTGTCCATGGGCGGCGGTAATCGCTTATCATCAGGCTATGTGGTTAATTTATACGCGGTAGAAGTGGGAGCGAGAGGTATACCAGCTAAATCTCTCTATAACCTTTTGAAAGACCTTGGCCTGTCGAGATCTGCAGTAAGTTCTATTTTAGAACGAGTATCCAAGGCTGCACTAACAGGTTCCTACCAAATTTGGCTAGGTAGGGCGGGAAACTCGAGCAGTGAAGGTGACCGTTGATGCGTATCTTAAAGGGGGCCTCCTTAAACCTACACCTAGGTCGTAAGTCCTGGGAACTGCTTTGAGTTTCTCCCTCTGCCACACGATGGACCCGGCACCCGCACGGTGAATCCATGGAGTGCTAAGAAGTTTGTCTCATACAAAAATGACAGCCCGGAGAGACGGGATGACGCTGGAAAGACAGATGACTGGTGGAAAGACACCTGACTGGTGGAAAGACATCTGACTGCTGGAAAGACAGTCGAGGGCAATGGCCTAGCAAGCCTAACCCGGGAAACCTAAAAGCTAAAAGTCCAAAAAAGAGTAATACCCCTGGGACAGTCCGAGAGGGGGGGCGGAAGATCTGTCCACCGATAGATAGAAATGACGACCCCGGCGATAACACGGAACTGAAATGCCCTAAGTGCGGGAAAACTTACAAAAGACGAGCCTGGTATCTCAAACATTTAAAAACGCATGATAAAGTTGAAGCACGACAGCCGTCGGTCAGTACTTCAATAAACACTGCGGATAGAGTTAACCCTCATACATCCCAAGGTGAGCCATCGTGTGAAAATCACCAGGAGTCCATTGCCATCAGGACACGTCTTAGCATTCCTAGTCTAAAAAACTCCACCTGGAAAGTGCATGATGAAAACTTGGCAATCCTGCTAGAACACCCGGGATCTAAGCAAGACTTGAACAGCCAAGTAGAAACTTTTCAAGACACGATATATACATACTTTTGTGAGCGCTACCCACCACCAAATTTTTATGCGCAAAAAGATAAAGAAAACACTTTTAAATCGAAAATGCGGAGAAAGAAAAGAGAGTTAATAAAACAACTTCGAAAAGCCAAGGCCATGGGCGATAACCATCTAAGTCACCAACTGTCTAGGGCATTAAGATCGATCCTTAAATTAATTCAAGGAATATCGCTACAAATCACAAAAAATCGCGATAATTTTAACAGAGCTAAACACGAAGTAGATTTTGATAAAAACCCTTTTCAATACTCGAAAAACATTTTCATTGAACAAAAAGGTAAGCTTCTCTTGACCAACCAACAGATTTACGACCACTTTAAAAGCACTTACCAAGTGCCAAAGCGCGGGAGACGGTATGAGGATCCAAACATCCAAAAACCTCATTATCCTCTTGTCAATTTTGAAAGTTGTCCACCTACCCTAGAGGAAGTTGACCATCAAATTAAAAAGAAAACATCCAAGTCAGCTCCAGGACCTGACGGTATTCCTTATATAGTGTACAAAAAATGTCCATCGGTTCGTAAACATCTCTTAAACGTATTTTGTAAAATCTGGTCAAAGAAGCAAATACCAACATCATTTGGCAAAGCAGTTTTTGTCCTCATTCCAAAAAAAGACGAAGTAACTCATCCAAAAGATACTAGACCGATAGCACTAACCAATACAATTTCCAAAATTTTCTTTAGCGTACTACAAACAAAAATGACAAAATTTATGATCAGCAATAGGTATTTCAGGCCAAACCACCAGAAAGGGTTCTTGCCCGGTATTTCTGGCTGCCTGGAACATAACACATTATTAGCGGAAAGTTTGAAAGATGCCAGAATGCATGAGAGGCAAATTACGGTCTGTTGGATAGACCTTGAAAACGCATTTGGTTCTGTACAGCATGAACTAATGATCTTCGCCCTGAAGTGGTATAACTTTCCTACTGTGGTTATCGACATAATCACATCTTATTATTCTCAACTACAATTTGCCATAGCAGCAGACAAGGAACACACAGAAACATTGCATTATAATGTAGGGTTGTTCCAAGGCTGCTGCTTGTCACCAATAGCTTTTAATATAATTATAAATATTCTTATAGATAAGTTAATAAGTCATGAGAAAAAATGGGGCTATCGGTTTAAAATAAACAACAAATACACAGAGTCCATCTTAGCCTTTGCAGACGACCTTGCCATACTGACACGTAATCCAAAACAATGTCAGAAGTTATTAATTGAAGTGGATGAGTTTTGTACATGGACTGACGGACTGAGGGCAAAACCAAGTAAATGCCACTGTTTATGTCTGGGTAGACGGAATACCAAATATACCTCATATGATCCGGGACTCTCAATAGGAGGACAATGTGTAACCACGATTGCTGAAGCAGTGCCTTTCAAATTTCTTGGTAGAAAGATTGATTACAAAGGACGTACACCATCCTTAGAGGTAACTGTCGAAAATTTTCTTAGTGACTTGAATAAGGTAGACCAACAACCATTAAACAATATTAAAAAAGTTTGGATATACGACAATTATCTTACGTCGCGTCTGACTTGGCCTTTCCTTGTATATGACATCGGTAAAAGCCTCCTGGCAAAACTAGATGCAAATGTCAAGAAGATATTGAAGTCATGGCTCGGAATTGCACACTCAGCTGACCCCTCAACTCTATTTAGAGATCAAAACAGTTTTGGGATGAAATTAAAGAAGCCATCTGAACTCTATAAACACCTCAGAGTGACCAAAATGCATGTCTTGGGACAATCCCAGGATGAAATAGTCTCATCACTCCCAAAAGATAAATATGTTACAGAGCTTGAGTCAAGACTTCAATTCCATAAACAATTTATGGCTGGTGCACAGTTTAATAAAGTCGGGCTGGGTTTCGCAAAGAGGAAGGGAGACCGAGAAATAATAAAATCCTTTATACAACAAGATGAAAATGATAAATATAAAGTGCATGCAATGAATCTAGAAATGCAAAGTGAGTGGTTAACTATAGGTGAGTTCTGCATCCCGTTAGCCCTGAAATGGCGCACCTTGCTATATGATTGGTCTCCTGCCCTATTAAAATTCTATCTGAATGCCTTCCAAATGACCCTCCCAGACCAAAGTAACCTAGTGAGATGGGGGAAAGCATCTGAAAAATCTTGCTATACGTGTGGTGAGGCAGTAGGTACTGCTAGGCACTTACTGGTGGGTTGCAGGGTGCTGCTTGATAGGGGTTATTACTCACGCCGACATGATAGAGTACTAGAAATCATACGTGAAGCAGTAAGTCTTTCAGTAGCTAGAGCCAAAAAAGGATTGACTACAAATAAACGAGAAATTAACTTTATAAAGGATGGCTCAACTACCAAATCTAAAAGCAAGCCTTTCTCAATCCTAGGTACTGCACCTGACTGGACTATTTTGATGGATACGTATGATAAGCACTATAAAATCCCAGAGGATGTTGGTGTTTCGTCATCCAGACCGGACATATTCCTTTTCTCTAGACAAATTAAACACATAATATTAGTAGAGCTTACTGTTCCGTGGGAAACTAATATTCCTAAAGACCATAGAATAAAATTAAATAAATATTACGATCTAACAACTGAACTTAACAAAAATGGCTATGTGGTTAATTTATACGCGGTAGAAGTGGGAGCGAGAGGTATACCAGCTAAATCTCTCTATAACCTTTTGAAAGACCTTGGCCTGTCGAGATCTGCAGTAAGTTCTATTTTAGAACGAGTATCCAAGGCTGCACTAACAGGTTCCTACCAAATTTGGCTAGGTAGGGCGGGAAACTCGAGCAGTGAAGGTGACCGTTGATGCGTATCTTAAAGGGGGCCTCCTTAAACCTACACCTAGGTCGTAAGTCCTGGGAACTGCTTTGAGTTTCTCCCTCTGCCACACGATGGACCCGGCACCCGCACGGTGAATCCATGGAGTGCTAAGAAGTTTGTCCCGTCTCATTCCTATTTTCCCATCTGAATCTTTTCCCATTTTCAAATTCCAATTAATCTTTTTTCTTTGTCCTGCTTGAAATTGAGTACTATTACTTATGAGAGAATTATGGTTAACGGGCAGAAAAAGAACCACAATACATGTTTTACGCTGACGTTTTATTTTAAGTTTTGTTTTTGAAGTGAAAACTTCTTTAGCGGCGCTGTGTACTTTTTTGGAATGGGTAAAAATGTATAAACTCGCGTCAGGTCATGTGACCTGATCGAAAATTCGTAAGACGGATGGAGAGAGGACAGGCGGCGCAGGGCGCTTGCGCGAATGTTCGTGTGTGTATGTAATATAAATTGTCATGTTTGTGTACGATAGCGCAATAAATGAATATTGTATTTCACCACATAAATAATAGTACATTTATACTGATGAAAGCAATTCGTACAAAATTATTCTCTAACCATTCCAAAATATCAAAAATGCACAACGTTAATATTCAAGTTTTCACTTCTGCCGGCACTCCCGGAGTGCAACCCGTCGATTTTTTTTTTAATTTTAATGTAACTAGTGTTACTCTCGCGTCTAAGACGTATCTATTGACACCACTCACATAAAATACTTACAAGCCGTTTAAGCTCTAGGGCGTGCCAAAGAAATATACATACATACACTTAAAAAACATAACCTTGCTTCTTTCGCAGTCGGGTAAAAATCATAAATACATTGGGCAAAGTATAGCAAAATGATAATTACCGTTTTGGTATTCTTTATACTTCCTTCCTTTCCCTACTTATGATCATCACAATAATCCATAATAATATTATAAATTCGAAAGTAACTATGTTTGTTACACTTTCATGGCTGAACCACTGCCTTGAATTCAATGATGTTTTTCATGGAGATACTTTAATTCTTGTGAAAGGCTCCTCTGCTTCGCAATAACCGACATACTCGCGACATATACTTATACAAAATCTAGTGATAGTATAAGTGGAAATAAATTAATAATAGAACTTAAATTGTTAGTTTGAACTTACATTTTATTGAAGGAATTGAAGAAATAATGAACTTTAGTATATCACAAGTTTCAAGTTCGTAGTATTTCAACAAATATCCTTATCACTGTAACAGGAGATGCAACTAGCAGTCACAATGGTTACTGAAAGAATATATGTAGACCTGTGGTTGTGATTTAATTAGAATTTTAAAAATAACTGATAACGTTCTAATCAATAACCCCTCCCCCCCCCCCCCGTAAACACGTACTAACAGTGCACTCGTAATTTTAAATTTCCAAGTAGTAAAATAGCTAACAAGTGAAGCTTCTTCTTCTGTTAGCTATTTTACTACTTGGAAACTTCTGTTGCGTAGCTGGGAACATACTCAGCACTTTGAATTGATAATATACCAAATACGGAGGCGAGAATTCACGTGAACACAAGAATAAATTAACAACGGTCGGCAAAACTTTTGAATCTGCAAAGAGAAGAGGGTAGTATCGAATTATCGAGCTGCGGGGTCGACTATCGACCCACATCTGCTACGGACGGGTGTCGGGAGATTCCAACGCGGGCGGCACAGTACCGAGCTTTAACGACGCCGCCGGCGCATACTATAAACATCGAGTGAGGTGATTCATACTTTTTATTCATTAGCGTTGTATTCCTGTTTATGCATCCCAAACTTGTCGGTGACTTTAAATTGATTCTCTACTAACTTGTACTTGCTGTAAACATATATAACCTACTACAGCGCCATCTACCGAAGATACACTGAACTACGAAGTAACGCACTACACGGAGTAACTACAAATCCTGAATCGCGCAATAAATAGAAATACAACATCCTAACATCAACTGTTGGGCAGTGGCTCGCCAGGCATGATCACCTCGCCTGGTCGGAGGATCCTCCCTTTGTGTTGGAGGGATATGATATCCGTTCCCCCACAACAATTATGACAGCACTGTACAGCGTAAACGAAAACCAGGTGACGAGGTCGATCTCCTGCGATTGGAGAACATAATGTTAAACATGAAGTCTATTTTTTCGGAGTTAGTATCACAGCAAGAGCAACATAATAAAAAGATAGTACATTCGGTCACAAAATGTATTGATCAGTGCTCAAAACGCGGCAATTCAAACGCAAAATACTGATATCCGAGGTTCTATACAATTCTTATCAGATAAATACGATGACGCCATATCTAAGTTAAATAACCTAAAATTTGATTATTGTAATAGCCAAAAAATTATAAAATCCTTGGAATACAAGGTGGACCTTGTGGAAAGGAATTTGAAATCAGCGTCTATTGAAACATCTAATATGCCAACTTCAAACCCTGAAACCCATTATTATAAACGCAGTTAGAAAAATTGGTGACTTTGTGGACCATAGACTGGAAGAAAGCAATTTTGAAATAATTTTTCACTCAAGGAGTAAAAGGATAGCGTGGGTATTGTCTATGTAGAATTTACATCTCCAACCATAAGAGACTTATTTTTGGTAGCAACAAAGAACTACAACTGGCTCAATAAAACAAACCGCTTAAGCAAGAATGTCCTACAAGATACGGGGCCTGAGAGACCAGTGTACTTCTCCGAGGCTCTAACCACAATGTCGAAACGGCTTTACTACCATATTTAACCGTGGTAGAGCCACGCTTCGGCATGAATGGGCAGGCTCGATCGGGTTGATACCACGGCCTCACAGAAAACCGGTGTGAAATAGCGCTTGCGCTGTGTTGCACCGAGTGAGTAAGGATACCGGAGGCCCATACAATATCCCCTCCTCCCATCCCCCTCCCCATTTCCCAAGAGGTCGGCAACGCACTTGTGATGCCTCTGGTGTTGCAGTCAATACGACTGCACGTTTGACCAATATTCCATTGAAAAAAAAACTACCTCGGCAGAGAGTTTATTAAAACCAGTTCATACGAACAATGTTGGATCGCAAATGAAAAGGTGTATATTCGAGAAAAAGATGGAAAGCCCAGTCAGCATAACAAAACCGAAAAAATTATATTCTGAAATTACGCAAAGAAAAGTGACTAGGCTACAAATTTAAGAACTTTTCAGGCATGCAATCTATTTTTATTATTTACCTATTAACTAAATAAAGAAATTACATTCCACACTATTAAGAATATACCTAAAACAAGGGACTCCAGACCAGAACTACTCACTATATCTTCAACACCAGCACAATCTGGTAATCAAATAAATAATTACTTTGCCAACATAGGACAGAATTATGTTGAATAGATCGATAATGTGACAACTGGACAACCTTCATCTATCACTATCAATAACTCGAACTCCATGGGTCTTCTTGCGACGGATGAGAATGAGGTTGCGAAAATGATCATTGTCCTTCGTAGTGAATGTGCTGCGGGATGGAACCGAATACCTACCACCCTTTAAAAAAAGCATATATATTACTTTACTTGTTCCACCACTGACTTACATCTGTAACCTCTCGCTACACATGGGACTATTCACAAACACGTTGAAAAATCCATCATCCACCAATCTTTAAAATGGGGACAGAGGCAGTGTCAGTAACTATAGACCTATAGCAGTGTTGCCAACACTATCTAATGTACCGGAACGGATTATGAACTGCAGACTTATCGACTACTTGACCAAGAACAAAATCCTTTCCCCGTCTCAATATGGGTTGAGACCTAGCTAGTCAACGTCGGATGCGGTTCATGTTCTTACCAATTACATAATCACCAACCTGGATAAGGGCCAAAAAGTCATAGAAATCTTCCTGGATCTTGCCAAGGTCTTTGACACGGTTTCTGTCCATTGCTTATCGAGGAAATGGAACGCCTTGGAATTAGGGGTAGTCCGCTCCGGCTGTTTGAGGACTACCTTAGTGATCGAACGCATAGTGTTAGGATTAACCCAGTATCTCATACGGAGTGGCTCAGGGTAGCGTGATTGACCCGGCCCTCTTTCTCATCTATATAAACGACTTGGGTATGCTCGCTATCCCAAATGGAGAAGTGATTACGTTCGCAGATGACACTGTTCTCCTATTTAATGCTGACACATGGAGTGACGTCTATAAATACGCAGAGTCTGGGTTTAACATCGTAAGTGATTGGTTGCGGAATAATGTTACCTTAAACGCGTCAAAAACACAATATATGACTTTTACCATTACACGCAAAACAGCACCGAACTTGTCAACACCGTACTCGATCATAGCCCACTCATTGTCCTAAACCTCGCATGATACGTGCTCCTGCCTACACCTTCAAAAGACCGATTTGGTAAAATACCTCGGAGTAATACTGGACAGTCGCCTACGTTTCCATGAATATATATCTGCTCTCAGTATTAGGATGCGAAAATTGATCTACGTGTTTAAAACTTAAGAGAGGTGGCTGATGATAAGTTGAAACGATCTGTTTGTTTCGCCCTTGCTCAATCTTTATTGACATTCTGCATTATGTGTAATTTGTAACGTTGAAAATGTATTGTGGCGAGTAAACCACTGCACCGATTTCAATGAAATGGAGATACGAGTACTTTGATTCTAGAGGAAAGACATAGGTTACTCTGTAGCGCTATAATCGATTTGCACGAGACATGTTCACAAAATCTAGTGATAATATAAGTTGAAATAAATAAACAACTTAAATTGTTAGCTTACATTTTGTTGTAGAAACTGAAGATATTATGAACTTAGTTTAGCACAAGTTTCAAATACGTAGGATAGGAAAAAAAATCCTTATCACTGCAATAAGAGACGCAACTAGCAGTCACAATGGTTACTAAAAGATTAAACGCAGATTTTCAGGCGTTGTAATAACTACAATATCAAATCAGTCTGATAACGTTTTTATTATTATATGACGTGTTATAATTTATCATAAAGTATCACTTATTTTCATACAAATCTGTTTTTTGATATTTACTTGTAGTGACAGGTGATCTTGATATATATATATATAAATGAATTGCTGTTCGTTAGTCTCGCTAAAACTCGAGAACATCTCGGCCGATTTAGCTGGTTTTGGTTTTAAAATATTTTTGTAGTTAGTAGTCCAGGGAAGATTTAAAAGGTGAATAAATATAAAAAAACAATTATTTTTTTCGAGCGGTGCATCAGTAGAGAATGTTCTAAAACGAAGAACAGTTGGGCAATAAGAGGCGTAAGCAATGTTGCGCGGGTCAGCTAGTAATCTATAATAATTATAATAGATGAAAAATATGTGAAATTATGACTTTGCGACTTTGTTAATAATAGTATTACCGTTTCAGGTTGTCGATCGTTTTTCAGAATAACTGGCCAAGAGCGAGTCGAAATCGCACACCGAGGGTTCCCTACAAACCTGTTTTCGTAATGTTTCCTTTATAATAAATAAAATAAATATAAATAAATAAATATTCCGGACATCTAACACAACGCCATCTAGTCCCAAGCTAAGCAGAGCTTGTGTTATGGTTACTAGACAACTGATATAAATACTTATATACTTTTTTTTTGTAAATACATACATATTATACATAGAAAACACCCAAACTTCGAAACAAATATTTGCAGATCACACAAACATTTGGTCCGACCCGGAAATCGAACCCGAGACCTCAAGCTTAGCAGTCGCATACGCTACCACTACGCCACCGAAGCAGTTAAAGTTATGTGCGCTATACGTACGTTGTACGTTGCTTCATGCCAAATTTCAAGATTCTAGGTCGACTGGAAGTATACTCTTTGATTCCCTTGCGAGTTTTAAATATGCAGCTTAAATTATTATAGAAGATAGAAGTTTGATTTAGTTACAGCTGAAAGGCATTAAAGATCAGAGGGTTCCATTTTTTTCCTTTTGAGGTATGGAACCCTAAAACCTAGGAGATAAAATGCCACCCTGGGGCACACTAGCAACGAACAGGTAACTAAGAAAACGGTCTACCGCTAATGGAGCTAATTGTTGAGAGACCATAGCAAGGAGAACGTCGACATCAAGTATGTTAAAGGCTTTGCTAAGGTCTAGTAGACAACAACGAGTTCTATTCTCCTTACAATATTTTACACATCGTCTATTAAATTAATGAGAACGGCAGAAATATACTGCCGCATTTACTCTTAAAGAATTTGTAATGATCAAAGTATTATTTTTATATTTGTTGTTAGCATTTTTTGCATATACTGCCATCTATCGTCAACTTGGGGAGCCTACATAAACCGAATGTAAAGATAGGACCATAATTAGATTATTAAATTTTCGTAACAATAAAAGAAAAGTATAGTTTAGAATAACTAAATGATTCGATATATATTCTCGATGTTCGATCGTCTTTCACACAATGAATTATTGTTTTAAACAATTTAGTAGTTGAGAAAAGAAAACCCGAATACATGGAAATATGAAGATACCTATTTAAAATTTACAAACCGACATTTTAATTCTTAGCGTGCACTTAGTACCGTGGGAGGACCACAATCAAACACCACATCACACACACACACACACACGCACACACATTACAATCAGGTGATGCGTCTGCTCGTTTGCCCCCTATTCAATAAAAAAAACGGTCCTCTGCTGTACATAGGCCTCTCCCGAAGCCATCAATCAACTGAAAATCGGAGATTTTTTTTTTATTGAATAGGGGGCAAACGAGCAGACGCATCACCTGATGGTAAGCGATTACCGCCGCCCATGGACACCCGCAACACCAAAAGCGTCACAAGTGTGTTGCCGACCTTTGGGGGATGGGGAGAGGGAATGGGGGCAGGGGTTGGGGTATGGGCCTCCGTTATCCTCTCACTCACTCGGTGAAATACAGCGCAAGTGCTATTTCACACCGGTTTTCTGTGAGGCCGTGGTATCACTCCGGTCGAGCCGGCCCATTCATGCCGAAGCGTGACTCTCCCACGGAGATACTTTAAGCCTAATATATACTGAAGTTCAGTATATATTAGGCTTCGGCCCCGAAAGTTCAGTAACTCGACTGTGGTCTTTTAGTCACACAACCTTATCATATTTGTAAGTTATAAGTACTCACGATTGTCGGCACTTGATGGAACTTGTTGCAATACATTCTAGAATCAAACTCACTTGTACTTGATTCACTATTTTAATTAAGTTTACACCTGACCGGTTTCGGCTTACCTTTAAGGATGGCATCCATAAGGCATTTCTTTTAAAGATGTGTCCAGCTTTACAAATAAATCCTGTATCGCGGGGGACTTTACAAACATACATGTAACGTACACAAAGAACATCCAGACTTAGAACAACAATTTGGGGATACCACAAAATTTTGTCCTATGTAGGATTTGAACCAACAACATTTGGCGGAGTAGGAAGCAGCATGGCGACCGCTTAAATCATTAGACCATACGTGCAGTCTCACATTTTTTAGATGCTTTGTTATATTATTTTGTTAAACTTTTGCTTAATGGCTTAATCTAGTCGAATATCTATTTTATGATTGCATTATTCTCTTTATCATGTATGTTGTATCTATTCGGGTCGATCGAAGTTATGCCACGGTATAAAAGAAATTCAGTATTCATCAATCCTTTACTTGCTTTTCACCGAATTAGATTACCGGAGCTCAAAGTTTGCCTCGTCCACTTACCTTATAAATAAAATAAAATAGCCTGAATTCTACTACCAATTACATAACATGACATAACTAATATATTTTTAATTTTAATTCCTAGGTAATATTTCGTACATCTAACACACAACGCCATCTAGTTCCAAGCTAAGCAGAGCTTGTGTAATAGTCGCCTCTTTGGCGTAGGCCTCCACCAATACTTTTCACTGCTTCCTGTCCCTGGCTGTTCTCATCCCACCCACCAGCCTTGGTCTTCATCAAATAAGCTGTCTTAAAACAAAACCACATCAAAATTGGTATATTAACCTGTAAGTTACGTGTTTGCAGATAGATAAATAGATTGATACGTAAAATTAACACCTGCGGACCGGAACTAGAAATATGTATTGATTTTTTCCTAAAAATAATAAAGATAATAAGCTACGGAATCGAATTAAGGAAAAATTATACTTAATTCTTGATAAAATATTACACATACGGTGATAACAACTGATTTGATAAGGTATTTATTATAACGTCCGAAGCTTTACTCATGATAATCTTCCTTTAACCCTTGTGACTGCTAGTTGCCTCTACTGTTATAGTGATAAGGATATTTGTAGAAATACTACGAATTTGAAACTAGTGATATACTAAACATAATTATTTCTCCAGTGTCTACAACAAAATGTAAGCTTAAACTAACAATTTAAGTTATATTATTTATTTATTTCAACTCACATTATCGCTCGGTTTTGCCCGCGGCTCTGTCAGTGTTTACGGAATTACCTTCCTCAATAATCAAAGTATCTCCAAATTTCATTGATATCGGTGTAGTGGTTTAGCTGTGAAAACGCACAAAGCGAAGTTTCATTCGAATTTATAAAATTGGTATAGATTATCGTCATAAATAGGAAAAGGAAGGAATGAAGTAAGGAATATATAGGAAAATGGTAAAACAGTGATTATCAATTTGCTATAACAATTTTCATTCGTATTAATTTCCATTCGTAGGCTCTTATATATTTGAATTCAATTGATTTTACATATTTTTCCTGTTTTCATTCCTATATTTTTTTGTGCATGCGGTGTTTGCTTGTAAATGGTTGTACATTAGCCTAAATTGTAGTAGATGTAACCTAAAGTAAGTAATAATGTTATGACTGTAAGCAAACCATAAATAAATAAATAAACAATCCTGATACATACGGTTAGTGAATTTCTAAGAAGTTTTTTGATCTACCGAATGATCGCTAACCGTGCTAACCGGACATCTAACACACAACGCCACCTAGTCCCAAGCTAAGCACAGCTTGTGTTATGGGTACTAGACAACTGATATTAATACTGATATACTTTTTTTTTGCAAATACATACATATTATTCATAGAAAACACCCAAACTTCGAAACAAATATTTGCAGATCATACGAACATTTAGTCCGCCCCAGGAATCGAACCCGAGACCTCAAACTTAGCAGTCGCATACGCCACTACTACGCCACCTAGGCAGTCTATGCCTATGTCAATGCGGCCTACTGGTTGCCCCCATCGAGTAGGTTGTGTACTAATAGTTACCAGGTACTTATATCGCTTATGTTGCAGACATTCATGAGCGACGGCAGTGAGTTACCATAATGTGAATCCTCTATTCTAACTGCCTCGGTGTCGTAGTGGTAGCGTATGCGACTGCTAAGCTTGAGGTCTCGGGTTCGATTCCCGGGTCGGACCAAATGTTTGTATGATCTGCAAATATTTGTTTCGGAGTTTGGGTGTTTTCTATTTATAATATGTATGTATTTACAAAAAAAAGTATATAAGTATTTTATATCAGTTGTCTGGTACCCATAACACAAGCTCTGCTTAGGTTGGGACTAGATGGCGTTGTGTGCTAGATGTCCGGAATATTTATTGTATTATTATTTATTTATTATTCATGAAGAGCCTGGGACAGTTCACTTTTGTACATAAGCGTCTCCCTAGAAGGCCTTTCGGCCGACATATCACGCTGGCCAGACAGATTTGTATAGAGTTTGTTCAAAGATTTTCTACTTTTTGCAGTAATGTAGGTCTACATGACTGTCAAACTATTCCCAACTGTTTCAGTCCTTGCCTACCTTCTTTTACACATTCTATTAAAATGTACGTTTCCTATCCGATATTTCTGTCTTTGTTACTCTCATCATAAGGACATCTTTCTTAGAATGGGTGTGATAAAGATGGGAAATTTGAAAAGGGCAGAAACTGACGATAAAAATATTAATTTCTTTCCAGATCAAAATGAATAAGAATCTAACTGTCAATAGTTGCTGCGGTACTGTGGACCTTCGCACTGGATCGTTTGTTTGCGGTTACATAGATCTGGTAACTTTAAAATATTATCTTCTTAAATATAAAAATTAATTGCTGTTTGTTTGTCTCGCTAAAACATGAGAACGGATCAATTGGCAAATTTTGCTGATATTGGTTTTGAAATGTTTAGCGTAGTCCAGGTAAGGTTTACACGAAGAAAAATTAATAAAAAAAACTCGAAAAGCCAAATTTCTTTCGATTTTTCTTTCAAACTTTCGATTTTTTTTATGTTAATATGCGGTAAACGAACAGACGTCTCATCTGATGGTAAACGATTACCGCCGCCCATGGCAACACCAGAGGGGCGTCACAAGTACGTTGCCGGCGTTTGGGGGATAGGGATGGGAATAGGGGGAGGGGTTGGGGTTTATACCACTGTATGCTCACTCACTCGGTGAAACACTGCGCAAGCGCTATTTCACCCCGGTTGTCTGTGAGGCCGTGGTATCACTCCGCTCGAGTCATTTTTTTAGTTGTTTTTTTTATGGAATTGGAGGCAAACGATCAGACGTATCGAATGATGGTAAGCGATTATCGCCGTTCATGGCATCCAACACCAGAAGCGTCACAGGTGCGTTGTCGGCATTTGGGGTAGGGGAGAGGGATGGGGGTAGGGGCTGGGTATGGGCCTTCGGTATCCTCACTATCTCGGTGAAACACAGCGCAAACTAACGCTATTTCACACCGGTTGTCTGTGAGGCTGTGGTATCACTCCGGTCGAGGCAGCCCATTCAGCCGAAGCGTGGCTCTCTCACGGTAACTATCTCAATAGTCGCCAGTCAATGCTCTTCCGTGTCCATGAGGTGACAAACTCAAACTCAAATCATTTATTTCCATAGGCCCCAAAAGGCACTTGAACACGTCAAAAATACAAACATCAAAATATAAAACAAAACTCAAGTAATCAATTCAGTGATAAAAGGTACTAATACTAAATGCACTGAAATGATTTGAATTGACGGAACTTAGATTGATTTCGATTCAACTCAAAGGTTTAAATTGAAATCAATCCAAGTACCAGCTCCGATGGGTACGTGGAAGAGATGTTAAGAACATACAGTAACTCCACCCCATCTATTTATTCCGTGGTTGTCGTATGAGCTGACTAAGGAACAGCGTGGTAAACTAGGCCTGAACCCCCTTTCTAGCTATCTTCTTCTCTAGCTATTGATGATGAGCAACAATTGACATAAAAAGTACAAAAAAATTACTACTTTTTAACCGTCTTCAAAAACGGAGGAGGTTTTCAATTCGACTCGACTCAGAACTTACGATTGGGTGAACCAATTTTGAAGAATATTTTTTTATTTGTGGTCCCATTAAAATTGGGTCCAGTTTTGAAGTCTCTTTTTTTGTTAAAATTTTGTACATTATACTTTTATCGTCTTTTTATAGTAGAATTAGAATGTGTTTTTACCGTATAACACCAGTATATTACTAGCTGAAACGGCAAACGTTGTTTCGCTATAAAATAAAAAAATGTACAGGTGGGTCATCCTTATCATTTAGGGGTATGAAAAATAGATCTTTGTTAAGTTAATACACACAGGATTTATTATTATTCCGAAAATTGTACTTTTAATAGAAAAAAACATAGAAGATTTGTGAACTTGTCTCTTTTCATCTTTTATTTGTGTCTTTTTTTCAGTTATGGCACACGGCAATTGCAATTGTGTATCTTTATGCCATGATTGCAGCTTCATCGTTACCGACGAATTTAACAGGCGGGTTTATAATTATAGGTATTGACCTTGGTTTTATTGCAATAAACATAATTTTCATTGTGGTGTTGCTCTTTGGACTGCATCAGGTAAATATTTTAAATTATATTTACAAAAAAATATTTTCAAATGTAATATTACTTTATGTAAATCAAGTGATTTACTAAATAACAATCGATTTTTGGTTTACATGTCTTGAATAGAAACATACGAGTATTATGACAAATATACCTATTTACCAATTTATAATGAATCTAGTCTCTAACACGCACACACACATACACACATGCACACACACACACGCATGCACACACGCACGCACACACGCACGCACACACGCACGCACACACACGTACGCACAAATACACACGCTCACTACACATATTTATACACATACAATTGACACACACCTCTCTCTGTGTCTAACACATACTCTTAATACACATACTAATTTAGTTGAGTTTGCAATTATGGTTTAAGTTTTTTTAATTTGTATTGATTGTATAATATATTTTTGATGTAACTGAATGACGGCCACAGACCAGAGGAGGCGTTGGCTGCGACACAGCTTTTAACTAATGCAGGCATTCTTGCACATGATGTTACTGTTTCTTTTCTTTTAGTTTCCAATGAAGATTAATCCTACTACTATTATAAAGGCGAAAGTTTGTAAGTATGGATGTATGTATGTATGGATGTTTGTTACTCTTTCACGTAAAAACTACTGAATGGATTTGAATGAAACTTTACCACAATATAGCTTATACATCAGAATAACACATAGGCTACTATTTATAAAGATATAGCTTCGCCTCGCGGCGTTGCCCGCAGTTATCATCGTACCGCGGGTAGCACCGCGGGGTTCAGCTAGTTAAAGTATAATGTTTTAAAAACCTGGTGTACAAATGAAGTATTATGTATTTATCCCTATACATATATTTAGAAATACATAGGTTACGTGAGTTTGAATGCCGGCGAGTGGTGAGGGATGGGAAGCCGCGGTCTCCTTCTGTGAAGACGTTATGCTCCAGAAGGAGTCCGCAGAGCATGATCGGGAAAGGGCCGATCCCGCTCGAAGGAGGCGACGAAGGGGACGCGGTAGAGGCCGCTAGCATCCCAATCGTCGTCTAAGGGTTGCGGCGGCCACATGTAGGGGAGATGTGGCCGCTGCAAACGACCCGGGAAGGTGACACCGCGGTGCGGCCGAGGGTGTCGTCTTGGGCGGGTCGTTGTTCCGCCTCTTATTGTGTAAAACGTTGTGAGGCGTGACAGCTTACTGCCCTGGGGGTGACTCTGGTCTGGTCCGACACCCCGGGATGTACATCAGTCATGGGGTATGGCAGGGGGGACTCCAGAAGCCGCCGATGCGTTCCTGGCGCTCTACTTAACTGCCGACTGACTCTTGACCTCTTGAAAACGTTCCCCGCGTAAAAAAAAGTGAGTACGTTAGTGAGTTTACAAGTCGCTTTTTCTGGGTCCGCCTAGTGTTAGATCAGACAACCCTTTAGAGATGTGTAAAGTGAAGTGAATTCATGCTTAACCATTGAGAACAATCGCAATTACGTTTATTATAGTACTTTTATGATACTTTTTTACTTTCAGACAATACGTGGAGCAATCAACGCGTTTATTGTCTACAGCTATGTTTTCCTGGCATTTTGTTTTATTATGTTCATCGTATACCTTAGCGCAGGTGGAGGAATTCTCAACATCATGTTCAAATTAGTCAGTTTATGTAAGTATATTTTGGTTTAATTTCATAGATTTGCATGTTTCTATAGAATGTACTAGACCCGATGTTCTTTTTGTGTCTTTACAACCGCGGGTAAAGCCGCGGGGCAAAGCTAGTAAAAAAGTAGCCTAAGTTACTCCTTATTATATTAGCTATCTACCAGTGGAAGTACCGTCAATATCGTTCCAGTCGTTTCAGAGATTGACAGGAACAAACAGGCAGACAGAAAATATTATTTTTTGTAAAAAGCGGTTATTTTTAACCGATTTAAAAAAAGGAGGAGGATTTGTTACCTCATAACGTTCGACTGATGATTCGTTCGTTCGAACGACGATTTTGATGATTCTTTTTTTATTTGAGTCCCGTGCGGTCCCATTTTGATTTGGTCTATTTCTTGAAATCCTATTTTTTTTTTTAATTATAATATTACAAACACTTCAATCACTATCACCACGATCTCAAATTTATGTTTACCGGAACCCCTTTACCCTTCCTTCTAATCCTGGGAGATGGAAGTCTCAATGGTCGCCAATGCACTGATAACCTCTGAATTTTGATAATTTCTTGTTGGCTTAATAGGTACCATAATAAGATTTTAACAAAAATATCGACTTTATCAACTGGACTACATTAAAATGGGGTTCAAATAAAAAAAAGGTGTGTGTGCGATTCACACACGATAGAAAAGAAACGTCAGTAAATCGACAAAAGAATGAGCTCGCTCGGGCTCACTAATTACAGGCGACTTTTTGTATTTGTGTCACTTACCTGTCGTTTTTTCCGTTGCATCCGGTTTGAAATCACAACGATTCTAAAGATGTTTCACTTCAAAAAGAATCATCGAAATCGGTTCACCCAGTCGAAAGTATTGAGATAACATGGATAACCGTGGGAGAGCTATGCTTCGGCATGAATGGGTCGGCTCGACCGGAGTGATACCAAGGCCTCACAGAAAACCGGTGTGAAATAGCGTTTGCGCCTCCCCCCATCCCCTTTCCCATCCCCCAAAGGTCGGCAACGCACTTGTGAAGCCTTTGGTGTTGCGGGTGTCCATGGACGGTGGTAATCGCTAACCATCAGGTGATACGTCTGCTCGTTTGCCCACTATTCAATAAAAAAAAAAAACAAAAAAAATACAGTCATTGAGAATCTCCTCCTTTCTGAAGTCGTTTAAAAAGATTGAACATTCGTTTCTTCGACAGTGACGTAGTAGAAAACCGATCTGGTGTGGATTAAGGCACGCAAAATGATTATGGTTTCACAGAAGCAAATACCATATTTAAGTAATGACAAATTGCTTTCCCTTCCAGGTTTCACCGCTTTCTTCCTGTTGATTGTTAGAAGTTACTTCTTAAGCATGGACGATATTCAAACTAGAGGGACCCCTTACTAAGTATACGTTGGTGTTGTACAGTGAAGATATGTTTATTATTATAATTCGAGGAGCTGTCGATAGACTTCTAAAACAAACAACCAGTTGTTATTTCAAAATTTTCAAATCAAAAGAATGATCTTAAATTAAAATTTGTCGACCCATGTTATGTGTACTGACTGCTCGCGAACCACTGAACATATAAGCCGGATCACACGGATCAGCTATTTCTGCCAATGTCAAGTATTTATAGTCTTCAATTATAAGTCTTCGAGTCTTTAAGTCTAGTCGTGATGAAATTAATGATGAAAAATATATAAAATGTGGATGACATGAAATGGGGACCGTCTTTCGAAAAAACAAAAAACGATCTCCTACATCTAAACATTCACAGTTGGCTTAAACGTCAACACGTGACTATGTCGATGACAAGTAATGACAACCTAGACAAATTTACTTCCAATCCAATCGTGTCTATAGAAGTTTTTATTTATAAAAATAACCATCATGAAGTAATACTCTATACAAGCATTAATTATTTATCTTCTGAACAACAATAATTCTAGGATTTTACGACTCTATTAGAATAAGAGTATTTATGATTAGTGTCGTGTTTATCAAGAGGAGTTATAAAGGATTAAGATTAAGAGAAGCTACTCTAGTGGTTAGAAATCCTGGCTAATAAGCCAGAGATGCACCAATTTCCACAAAGGACAGATAGTAAAATAGTTGTGTGGTTATTTTGATAATTTGTACTGCGTGTGAGTGTAAGCCATCTAGAATATTCCTACTAGCAATATTACAGACTCCGCCTCTTAGTAGTAAGTAGTTAGATCTTAAACTATAACTGCTCAGTTCTGTGTTATTTGGTGCATCTATTTAAGTCCTTATTTAAAACAGTATGATCAGAAAAATCTATATTAGATTTATTTTGAACATCGTCTTTATTTTATTATTTGTTTAAACTCGTAAAGTATGTTTCTGACATTTACGTAAACGCATTACAAAAAATCTTTAAAAATTATAACCTGTTACGGTAGCAATATCAGAATTTATAATTTAAAAAAAAATTAATTCTCGATTTGTATTTTGTACAAAAAGTTGAGACGTCTTATGCGTAGCGCGTGCGCTGATTGGCTGTTTGCGAAACTGTGAAATCAAACTGCTGCCAGCACAGATAAGTTAGTGTCGTTTTAGCGCTAAAAAGTAAGATGAAACCTTATGGTACGGTAAATTAAATGTAATCAAAATCTTTTTATATATTTGAATCTAAATAGTACGAGATACGAGAAAAACGTTATATGAGGTATCAAAACTAATGTGTATGAATGGCGTCGTTTATAGAATAACAAATATAATATAAAATTCGACGGAGTTTGTTTATTATGTAAATCTCTGTAAATTAAAAGATACAATTGTAGGTTAAGGTAAATTATTAGTAAATGTAAAACATAAGTAAGTTTTTTTTTTAATGAATCTGGTAATCTTTCGACATTGTTTTATTTCAATAACTCGAACATCCCTGTTTTTTAAACAAAACTAGCTACCCGGTCCGGCTTCGCACAGAAGTCTTTGAATATCTCGAATTTCCTCTACTGTAATATACTGACTGCCTCGGTGGCGTAGTGGTAGCGTATGCGACTGCTAAGTTTGAGGTCTCGGGTTCGATTCCCGGGTCGGACCAAATGTTTGTATGATCTACAAATATTTGTTTCGGAGTTTGGGTGTTTTCTATGTATAATATGTATGTATTTATAAAAACATAAGTAAATAAGTAGGTATTTATATTAGTTTTCTAGTAACCGTAACACAAGCTCTGCTTAGCTTGGGACTAGATGGCGTTGTGTTTTAGATGTGCGGAATACTTATTTATTTATTTATTTTATAATGTGCGTATATAAATCTTTCTCTTGAATATTTTTATAGTTGAGTAGTTTTAAAGATTCAAGTTCAAGATAGCAGAAGTGACTTCATTTTATAAACCGACTTCAAAAAAGGAGCAGGTTCACAATTCGACTGCTATTTCTGTATTTGTTACCTCAGATCTTTTGACTGGGTGAACCGATTTTGATGATTCTTTTCTTATCTGAAAGCTGGTGCTGCCCGTATAGTCCCTTTTCAATTTAGTCCAGTTTTTAAAGTCGGTCGGTCGTTGTAAAGATTTTACGATTGACTCGACTTCTTAAAATTCAAGCCAGGCATACACTTCAAGATTTTTTGGCGGCTAGTTTTGACACCCAGTAAATAACATTCCTGCTTCACATATGTTTCTATAGAGTTTGAATTTATTTAATATTATAGATATACAAATTAAGATCGGTATAACGACGGTAAGTGTATGTGACGGCCGATCAAGGTGACTGCCAAAAATGTAGTTGGATTTTTCTTGCAAGAAATTTCCGGAGTATGAAAATTTGGCGGTATATCACGCCCATGCCTCGGAGAGAAACCCTCATGTTTGGCAGCAATCGCGCCAATGCTCGCGCAGTGCCAACCAGTTTGGGGACGAGACTTAAGACTTGTGACACACTAGCAACTCCAGAGCAGAAACCGTACTGGTTATCTTCTACTTCCGGTTCTTCCCTGAAGATATGCTCCACGAGGCACCATGCAATTACTCTTTCGAAGAGCTTGTATATCTCGTCAAGCAACACTATAGACCGGTAGGTGGATTGTGAGTGCACCGGGCGCTCCTCCTTGGGAAGTCAGTGCCCTCAAATATACTGAAAACCAGTTCTACCTTCGAATTTAGTTCACCCTCAGGATTGCAGGTAAAAAAAAACTTGGAAACAACAAAGGCTAGGTATTAGGAATTTAGGGTTCGTCGTACAAGAACAGAACCTTCGATATAAAAGTCCGAACTGTACTTCGCCACTATTTGAAGCATCCAAAAATACTAGATGTTCAGCATACTATTTTATTTATGGTTTATCTTTCCACAATCGTTTCATACATTTTATTGCGATGTGTTATTCAAGGACTACACCTGCTATTGATACGATAGCGGTTGATATTTTATCTTTATTTAACAAAGTACAGTCCTAGATAAGATTAAATAGAGTTTAAGCTTTTATACGTAGAATAAAATAGACCAAAATATATTTTCGTCTATGACATGTAATACTTACCCGAGATCGTTTTTTGTTTTTTAGGAAGACGGTCCCCGTTTCATGTCATCCACATTTTATATTTTTTTTATCATTAATTTCATCACGACGACGCGACGACTTAAAGACTCGAAGACTTATAATTGAAGACTATGAATACTTGACATTGGCAGAAATAGCTAATTCGGTAGCGTATGCGACTGCTAAGCTTGAGATCTCGGGTTCGATGCCCGGGTCGGACCAAATGTTTGTATGATCTGCAAATATTTGTTTCGGAGTTTGGGTGTTTTCTATGTATAATAAATGTATATGTATTTACAAAAGAAAAATAGTATGTAAGTATGTATATCAGTTGTCTAGGACCCATAACACAAGCTCTGCTTAGCTTGGGACTAGATGGCGTCGTGTGTTAGATGTCCGGAATATTTCTTTATTTATTTATCTTTTGACACCTCATTCATTAAAATTGATTAAGTACTTTAGGTGATATCCTTCTTTTGGCTTCACAATAGTCGGGTAAAAATTCCTGATAGTATATGTTTGGGGTAGATAAATATCTAACTCCAAGAAGAATCAGTGTTACTTCTTTTGACTTTTGAAATAATTATAACGAGATGACGGGAGGCAGTGTTGTAGCGAGTTTCTTAGAAGGGGCCGCCGCGCATCCAGTGCGACCTTAACAGGATATGTTGCATCTTTTATAGGTTTACTCAAAATGGCCTTCAAATTTGTTAACACTGTATAACACCACGCTGCAGGCAATAGGAGACGCAAATGAGTTTGACCAGGACGCCTAACAATAATTATGAAAAGTAAAGAAATATTTTTTCAACATTTTTGATACATTTTTCACTATCGCCTGATGTTATATAGCCATTTATTCTTCCTTCCATTAATCTTTCCTTTCTCAAGGAGTTTCTAAATAGAAAGAAAACGAATGAGTACACATACGACTTCCTTGTTGGCGCAGTGGTAGTTTATTTGACTGCTGTGCTTGAAGTCTTGGGTTCTATTCCCAGGTCAGATCAAATATTTGTATGATCTGCAAATATTTGTTTCGGGATTTGGGTATTTTCTATGTTTAAGATGTATGTATTTATGTCAGTTATCTAGTACCCATAACATAAGATCTGCATAGCTTGGGACTAGATGGTGCTGTGTGTTAGATGTGCGAAATATTTATTTATGTAATAGCCATTTACCATTACTAGTTAATGTATAAACCTTGGTTTCTCACCCAGTTTATTTAATGTTCACCAAGAGAAATAGGCACTCAGGGCCTAGTGTGAGATTATTTCACATCAACTCGATCTTGGCGGCGAGCATATTCGGCGTTACAATTGGTCAAGGTTTCAGTACGGGTCAATTATAATACCGAAAGCACTCATCGACCGAGTCTACGTAAATTAAACTCACATTAAGACCTAATCTGTTGTATTGTGGCGACGTCCGCATACAACATAATAGTAACCTACTACAGGGCCATCTACCGAATATACACTGAACTACGAAGTAGCGCACTACACGGAGTAACTACAAATCCTGAATCGCGCAATAAATAGTTCTCGCGCCGATTATCATATATACAACATCCCAACATCAACTGTTGGGCAATGATCACCTCGCCTGGTCGGAGGATCCTCAATTTGTGTTGGAGGGACATTACACCCGTTCATCCACATGTATTATCAAATATTAGTGATTTAACTATCTGCATAAACACGTATGTCATGGGATTGTGTCTCTACTGTGTTTTTCTTCTACCAATCATAGTATCAATATACAGTGATTGCATCGTTGTTTTATTAATGATACATTCTAATAAGTCCTACAGTCACCAATTGTCGATTCTCTCCTGTCTAGCTTTATCGCATTTTAATTAGGGTCGGCTTTCCTAGTCATTCATCGACAGACAGTTCTACTCTGGGTCGCCGAGACATTGATTTGGACTTTGTTGATGACATCCAAGTTAGGGGGTCTACCACGCTTCTTCGGGTCGGTGTTCATAGGTAGGATTTGTCTAACCGTGTAAAACCATCACAATACAGCAGGAGTATAAAATAAAAAAAAGAATCAAAATATTTATCAAATTATATTCTTTAAATTAACTTTTTTTTCCTCATTAGTTATTACATCATTTTTACAGTCACTATTTATTCTCCCGCTATCATTAAAGCAGTCATTAAAATATTGGTTAGTAATAACAAAAAAATGTTCTTAATGTAATGGCTGAACGTAGGACTAAAGGTTCAAAATAAACAAACACTAACTTCAAATTACAGAGAACAACAAGTCCGTAATATTCACCTGGGTTCCTAATACTTATTTTATAGCCTAACAATTACATAGTACATATCCTTAAAACGAAAAATTAAAAAGGTAATGGGTAAAATTGTAGACATTCATATTTGCTTCAACAGTCTTTCTTACTCTCCTCCCACGGGAACTTGGTAATCCATCTTTATGTAATAACTTCTGATTACTATCAAATAGTAAATGCTGAACACTGAAATTAAAAACAAGAAGTAAATTAAAAAGACAATACCCCAAAATTTACATTCATCAGCACCATCGGGCACTGCATTAAGAGACAGTGCAGCGGTGTCAGAATGTATCCGAGTAAAATTATATTATGTGCGCAACTGAGTCTAAACTTTGAGGAATATGGGAACACCTTTCATTTATTTATATATTAATAATAATAATAAATATTTCGGCCAATTTAACACAACGCCGTCTAGTCCCTAAGCTAAGCAGAGCTTGTGTTATGGGTACTAGACAACAGATATAATATGAAATATTTGCAAATCATGATGTGGCGACATCCACATACAGCGCCATTTACCGAAGATACACTGAACTACGGAGCAACGTACCTACAACACGAATAAACTACCAATCCTGAATCGCGCAGTAGAAGTTCTCGCGCCGATTTTCAAATATACAACATTTCAACATTAACTGTGGAGGCAGTAGCGCGCCAGACATGATCACCTCACCTGGTCGGAGGATCCTCCCTTTGTGTTGGGTGGAACATGATACCCGTTCCCCCACAGTGGTGACCCAGCATCGTACCAATTAATGAAACAATTGGTACGACCCGGGCACCGAACCCGAGACCTCAAGCACAGCAGTCGCTTACGCTACCACTCGCGCCACCGAGGTAGTCAAATATTTCTTAGCTATGTAAGTATTGTGTACTTGAATTTAGTAAGTAATCTAAATAGTACTTTCACCAACTTCCTACTTAACTCAAAATTTAAAATTTTCTAGAAAATACTTTAGAGGCTCTGCATGATAGGTATTGATCACCGATATATTTAGCGATGTCTTAAAGTAAGGGTTCACTCAATTGTAACACTGACATCGTACCTCACTGCAGCATCACCGTAATGGCGATCTCTAAGAATCGGCAGGAAATCTGAAGGGTTTCCCTTTCCACTGTTCTTCCCCAGTTTTTTTAAGGAATAGGGGCAAATGAGCAGACGTATCACCTGATGATAAGCGATTACCACCGCCCATGGACACCCGCAGCACCAGTGGCATCACAAATGCGTTGACGGCCTTTGGGGGATGAGGAGGGGATGGGAGGCCTCACTCACTCGGTGATTTTCTGTGAGGCCGTGTTATCACTCCGATTGAGCCGGCGCATTCAAGCCGAAGCGTGGCCAGTAACAGTATACTAGTCTTAACACTTAAGGAATATACCAAGAAAATACTTACATAAGCTGAATAGATTTTGGACAATAGTTCTAGCTGGTACACCTTTTGCAATACTGCCTATGAATTCGACAATGGCGAATACGATAAAGATGCAAGCGTAGATTAGGTAAGCCTTGATATATCCGCGTTTGTGCTGCAAAAGAGAAATGCACAATAGTAAAAACATATTCAAAAACTTGCCGACTCATGAATTTGCCGACTAGAAATTTAGCCCTGACTATGTAAGGGACTGACGAGTGTAAGTATTTCACGGTTGCATATCTTTAATTAAAACAGAGTGTTGATGGAAAATGCGATTCTGTTTAGCATCATCATACTAAAGTACTAAATAAGATACTTATAAATTCGGAGGAGAGGAGAGGTTTATGTCCGTTGATGGACATAGACCTCTCGTCAGAAACGAGGTTTTAATTTATTAATATCATGTCTGCGGTGATGATACTACCACACAAACCCTATGATTCAGTTGCTCCCTTAGTCGGCTCTTACTACACCCCTGATATTAATAGGAATAGTTACACTGGGTATTCTTCATCCATTACCACGGGTACAGACTCTCATCTATTGAGAATAACTTACTACTTTCAATTTTATAAGGGCTTTGCACGGGTTCTTTACGAAAAGCATAATGTACCCTATGTCACTTTGAGAAGCTGTACGGCTTAATTTTTTTCGACGTCTTCTACAAATATAGTTATATATTAGCCAATATACTCAAAAATTTAACAAATTATACACGAATACCTTCCTCAAGAATCACTGTATCTGTTTATGAAAATCGCATATAAATCCATGCAGTAACTTATGAGCTTATTGCGAACAAACAGATAGACGCAGTAGAGGACCTTGTTTTAAAATATTTAGTAAAGATACTGATATATTTTTGTGTCATTTTAAGTACTCATTGTTATTATTAATGTACCGTATATATGCCACGGAGCAGCAGGCACGTAAACATGAGGTTTACAAGAACGAATATCAAGGCGATTCCTAGAAGTGCAATAGCGAGTTCCGCTGCCGTTTTCGTATCTGAGTCTTTCGCTTCAGTTGCTATTTCTGCGGCAGCGACCATCGCCGCAATTATTGTCCCGATAACTATTACATTCCAGACCTGTAAATAAACAAATAGTTCAGATAAAACTGCTGGAAATTTATTGTTTTTTTTAAAGTAACGTGGAAGAGAATGCATGGACAGATTCGACCGAGTAATACGATCTTATAGAAAATCAGTGTTAATCCATAGGTTAGAATCCCAGGTTGGAGGAAAAGAAACAAAGAAATTTTTATTTTCGTCTTATTAATCGATGAACGCCGGCTGCAGGCACGAAAGAGCATAACATGTTGTCACGTTCTGCCAGAGCCGAGCGTGCAAGCGAGAGCGCGTAACACGCGATAGAGAGGCACAATTGGCCTAAGCACTCAGCTTGTGATGCATATTTTTCATTAATGTTTTCTTATGATCTGATATTATCAGGTAAAATTATAGTCCGTAAACCGACTTTACAGACTAACCATTTCTATATATTAATTTATGTTTATTTCTTTAATACACACACTACAAGGCAATGTTAGGAAGTTAGGAAGAAGTAAAATTTTAGAATACACAAAAAGCAAGTAAAGATTGCCTCGTGAACGTCTCAGAACTAGACGCACATGCCAGACGAAAGTTGACGGGCCGGACCGGCCAAACCTTTTCTTCCTAAAATTTAGGGCTTAAAATATTAATATTTTCTGTTAAATCAAAATAAAATTGCTTACGAAATTTATATATCCAATGATTAGAGATCCCGCCCTCAGCGACACAAAAAAACAGCAATTGTTGACTTCTAAAGGCATTTTCGATCTGAAACATAAGAACACGATGGTTTATGGCCTTATTAATATTGACATCATGGGTCAATGGCCTAGATGATGACCATGAGTATATTTCTTTGTGCTAAGGACTTCCCCGGAGTTTATAATGTTTTCAACTTCACTGATATATATGCAAGTACATTTTATCCTGTACAAACTACTGTACTACTACCTCTACAAAATCAGTAGGATTCAAAGAAGGCATGGGAAGACGCATCGAACGGTTCAGGACGGTATATTTATTATTTATTTTATTTTATTTTATTTATATCTTTATTGAATACATACAAAATTACAAAACAAAACATAGGATGAGTTACAAAATATGCAAAATATGTAACAATAGGCGGTCTCATCGCTCACGGCGATCTCTTCCAGACAACCGTGATACGGATTTTCGTTATCCAAAAATCTTGGGTAGCTTACATACAAGTAACACACACATACATATACATATACTTACATATATATCAATATACCTAAACTTATATACATACAATATACATATATTTATATACAATACATACATAGATTAAATATAATATGCTAAAGAGAGTTAAAAAGAAAAGAAATCATAATGTCAAATAATAGTCCTTCACCAGCTTTTTAAAAGCAGACAAATTTTTGGCTTGTCGAATTATCTCAGGCAAGTTGTTCCATAATCTAACAGCTTGCACGGTAAAAGACTTGTCCGCAAATTGAGTTGAGTGTTTTGGCATTTTCAATATTAAATTCTCTGATGACCTCAGGTCCTTGCAATGTGTGTTTTTTAAGAACTGAAAACGTTCTTTGAGATAAGGAGGTGTGTGAGGAATAAACAGAAAACTGTATAGAAGAGAGAGAATATGTAGATTCCGACGAAAGCGTATTGGTAGCCACTTGAGCTTAGAACGAAATTCAGAAATATGATCATATTTGCGTAATCCAAATATGAATCTAATGCAGAGATTTTGAAGTCGCTCAAGTTTATTCAGTTGGTCTTCGGTGATGTCCAGATAGCTGACATCGGCATAGTCAAGGATGGGAAGTAGAAGAGATTGTGCGAGCGCAATTTTAGTGTTAATAGGAAGAAAATTCCGTAGCCTTCGCATAGATCCTACTGCTGCAAATAATTTACGGCTGACTGCCCCAATCTGAGGACCCCAGGATAGATACCTATCCATATAGATCCCCAAGTTTTTAACTTTATCACTATATGCAATAACCGAGCCACTGCAACAAACATCTGGTATCTGCTTAAAGTTTATTGTACAGAGTAACCTTGAGCTGCCCACTATCATTACTTGGGTTTTGTTTGGGTTTACACTAATTCCGTATTCCGTGCTCCAGTTGCATATCTGCTGTAAGTCTTTATTAATGACATCCACTGCTTGCGTTAAGCTGCCTAGAGTAGTTCGTGTGTAAATTTGTAGATCATCTGCATAAAGATGGTAGGAAGAAAGTAATTGTTTAGTGATTGAGTTAATGAAAATTGCAAAAAGTAATGGTGATAGCACGCCGCCCTGAGGTACACCCGCAGATGTTGTACGCCAAGAGGAGCAAACATTATCGATACAAACACGTTGCTGGCGACCATACAGGTAACTACGAAACCAGTCAATTGCCGATGGAGATATGTTAAGTGAACACAATATACCCAGTAAGATATCGAAGTCAACTGTGTTAAAGGCATTGCTGAAGTCCAGCAAAGTGAGAACCGTTAGCTCACCCTCGTCCATGCCTGACCTAACATCATCCGCAATGTGGACTAGCGCTGTGGTAGTGCTATGGCCTGGACAAAAACCAGATTGGAAAGGATTAAGGAAACAATTTCTTGTAAGAAATGAGCTAAGCTGTGTGTAAATGAGACGCTCGAGGACTTTGGAGAAAAAGGGAAGGATAGATATGGGGCGATAATCAGAGATGGAAGACGGATTGCATTTCTTGGGGAGAGGAATAATTTTGGCCATTTTCCATGCAGATGGAAACGTGTTGATGGATATGGAATAATTAAAAATATGGCAAATTATGGGAAGGATTTCATCCAGGATAGGAATAACCATATTACGGCTGATGCCATCGCCTTCCACAGCATTAGAGGTTATTGATATTATGCTCTTCCTAACATCACATGCAGCAAATTGACTTAAAAGAAATTCGGAACAGCTAGGAGTCGGCAGAGAAGAAAGATAATTTAGCGTTGTAGTTTTGATAGGTATAGTGACGTGACGTGAGCTAATATAGAAGACTAGCTAAACCCCGCGGTACGATAATAAATACGATTAAGTATGTTTATAAATTGTAGCCCATGTGTTATTCTGACGTATTATAAGCTATATTATTGTAAAGTCTCATCAAAATCCATTCAGTAGTTTTCACGTGAAAGAGTAACAAACATCCATCCATACTTACAAACTTTCGGGTTTATAATACGAGTATTAGTAGGATGTAACAATGGTTCGGTACTGTACCGTCTGTCTGCTGTCTGCACCGATCTTAAGCATTTGAAGAGAAGCTGTCTCCTTTTTACATCCTTTATAAATACTTAAGTGTCATTTCCTATTGAAGTCAATTGCACGTCAAGTTTGACTTCACGGTTGGCCTAGTGCTTTAAGCGGTTGGGTCCGGTCGTGTTAATAACAGCAGTTCCCGGACCCCTCCCTTCTCAGGCGCAGAGTTGGCACACCGTGTGGTTTTAGTCGATCAGATTTTCGATTCGATACACCGCCCCGCCGCAAACCCCGGCGGAGTGACGGCCCGAGGGTGTTTCCACACGTTAAAAAAGTTCTTTAAGCGGTCACTACGCCCCCCACGGCACTTGTTGTCTTGACTCTTAAGTGTTCTTAGTATCCGTTACATGTATGATCGTAAAGTCCCCCGCGACACAGGATGTACATTCCTAATGCGGGAATTGTCTTTTCAAAAAGTCAATGCAGTGAGAATCGGTAGACATTCATGAAACAATCACGATAAAAATGAACAAAGAAAACAAACAATATCTATTGTTACTAAATAGATTATAAAAATAGGTACCACATAACACTTAATTGATTTTAATAAAAATGAGAGATATGTAAATAATCCTTCCTTCGATATCGAACGCACAACATTTATTGACATGTTTGGTTGTGACTCACAAATTATTCAAACCATCGCTATCTTGTTATTACAGGGGTGATAACACTTCAGTGATAATGTCACCACAATTCTAGGTATTACCTGTGTTTTTTGTACAGACCACGAGTGTAAATATAAATCGACACACACATATTTATGCTGGCTTGCCCAAAAACCAGGGCTTCACAGAAAACATGTGTTAAGCTTTAATCATAAACAGCTTTAATTAATTGATTTATTACACATGACCGTGGGAGAGTTACGCTTCGGCATGCACGGGTCGGCTCCACCGGAGTGATACCGCGGCCTCACAGAAAACCGATGTGAAATAGCGCTTGCGCTGTGTTCCACCGAGTGAGTGAGGATACTGGAGGCCCATATCCCTTCCCGTCCCCCCATCCCCTAAGACCGGCAGCGCACCTGTGACGCCCCCAGTGTTGAGGGTGTCCATGGGCGGCGGTAATCGCTTACCATCAGGCGATATGTCTGCTCGTTTGCCACATACTGCATAAAAAAACGACCCACTGCAAGACGTAAGCCTCATTTTCAGAAGGAGGTTTTGGATTACTGTATCACGCTGGCCAATTGGGTTGTATTCCTCCTTATTGACTGACTGCAAAAAAGGAGGAGGTTCTCAATTCGACTGTATTTTTTTTATGTTTGTTACCTCATATCTTAGACTGGGTGAACCGATTTTGATGATTCTTTTTTTATTGGAAAGCTGGTGCTTCCCGTGTGGTCTCTTAATTTGGTCCAGTTCTTGAAATCGGTTGTTTTTTTGTTAAAATTTGTGATTATTAATTTATTTTATAGGTTAAACTTTGCCTAGTTGGAAAACAGGGAAAAAAATATTGTTGCTTTTCATCGAGTAAGTTAGGTTGTGTGTGCCTACATTCACAGGAATTCCCTGTCAATGAGATACATGCATGGTTCAGGGAAAAAGTTAAAGTTTTTGTTATAGGGAATCTTGAACAAAATCAGTCAGTCATTAGGTATATATGACAAGACTGATTTTGTGTAAGTATGATTTTACCCGAGACGGCGTGTGGTTTTTAGTCGGTTCGAGTCCGACATAGCCGGTATACTACCGGCGGGGATATTCACGCAATTTTTTTGGTAAATTCACCCAAAATTTTTGGAAATGCAATCAAGAAGTTAAATAGACTTATGTTTCTTCAATCGCTGTTGTCAACGTATAGCGTGTTCGATTGTCCCTATTCCACAACAACAGTCACCGCGCACAGATGGTTTACCAACGATAAGTGGTGATAAGATATAACATGTTTTTAAGTAATACTTTACTCATCGATGCAAGAATATTTTTATTAAGAAGTACTTTAAATATTTGAAATAATATATATAAATGCACACACAAAATTGATATTAGAATTGGACCTTGATTTATTTCGACTCGAGAATCGTCGAAATGGAAATTCTAATAACGTTTTTTTTTTCAGTAAATTATGACTCTGTAATAACTTGATTCACAGATGTTTAGTTGGTATATATTATATTATATTGGTGGGGGAACGGGTATCATGTTCCACCCAACACGAAGGGAGGATCCTCCGACCAGGCGAGGTGATCATGCCTGGCGGCTACTGCCCAACAGTTGATGTTGGGATGTTGTATATATATGATAATCGGCGCGAGAACTTTAATTGCGCGATTTAGGATTGGTAGTTTCTTCGTATTGTAGGTTACTCCATAGTTCAGTGTAACTTCGGTAGATGGTGCTGTAGTATGTTATGTTGTATGTGCAGGTCGCCACAATATTTTCATCCGACATCAAATAATTGATGTTGACGAGACGTCCAGATTTTTGTTTGTCTACGAAATCATCCGTTTTGTGGTAGTAATTTTATTCACCACAAAGGACTACGGCTTGGTAACTAACTAACTTTAGTTTCGGGGTCCAGCCAGTTATCCCCAAAAAGCGGGACAAGACCAGTCCCGCGCAAGACATTACAATTTAGATTCAAAAATATTGCGAACGACTTATTTTTTGAAGTGGAAACTTCTTTAGCCGTGTTGAGCAGTTTTTGGTCGGAGAAAATCTTATAAGTTCACGTCATCGCGTTAACGCATCATCGACATGCTGACGTCACAAAACATCTTTGTGCGCGTTCAGCACCTTTGTTAGGGGAAAATATTATGGGTTCGCGTCACCGGCATGCTACTGTTTGATGTTGATAATTTTAATTTAAACATTATGTATTTTCTAATTTTACACATTATATTTACAAATAACATTCTAAGTTATAAGTTTTCACTTCTATGGGCAGTCTTTATGACTGCCAATTCTGTTTTCTCGCATTTTCTGGTTAGATATAGTTTTTACTTTGTCCCACCTAGATAAAAGGCTAACCTGGAAAACACACATCAAGCAGAAACGTGATCAGTTAAACCTTAGGTACAGGAACTTACACTGGCAGATGGGTCGAAACTCCCTATTAAAGCCCATATGGACATATGGCATTCAACCGTGGCGCGTGGCCAGCACGACTAATGTAATGTGCATCCAAAAAGCACAAAATGGCATTCTGAGAGGAATAGTTAACGCTCCCTGGTTCACTCGAAACGAGGAAATTCATAAGTACCTTAATTGCCCTACGGTAATAAAAGAGATCATCATGGGTAAAATACGTTACCCTGAACGATTAGCCATGCATCCAAATCCTGTGGCTACTGGATTGTTAGACATTTCCAAGAACATCCATAGGTTTAAAAGAGGGCATGTTGTCTCATAGGGTAGCAGTGGTACCGACCTCTGCACCACAAACGCCAATTGCTCACCCAACTAAACTGATAATAGTCCAGTTAGGACTGATGGCAGTTCTAAACAAAAAAGACTTTATCCCGCTTTTGAAGAAACAATCTCGCTTTTTCCAGTAAAAAGTATCAAAAACCCGATGTGACAAAAAAAACTGGCAACGCTGCGTGGAAAAAGCCGATGTGAAGTAATTATTTTTGGGTAGTTTGCCCTTGTGCTTTCTGAGGTTGTCATTCAAAGGACTGCAACGTACTTATGTCTCTTAGATAAAGGATTTCCGTGGGTGCTAATGTCCGTCACAATATTATAAATTCGAAAGTAGCTTTGCCTGTCCCTCTGACAACGGTTGCACGGCCAAATATCTCAACGGATTTTAATGAAAGTTGCACCTTGATTCTTGAGGAAGGACATAGACTACTCTTTGCTCCGATTACCGACAAACACGTGGGCGGAGCCGTGCGCTATAGATAGTTATAAATATTTATACATACAAAAAAATATCATAAATATAAATAACTATTTCGGACATCTTACACACAACGCCATCTAGTCCCAAGATAAGCAGAGCTTGTGTTATGAGTACTAGATAACTGATATATACTGATTTTATGTAAACACATACATATTATACATAGAAATCACTTAAACTGCGAAACAAATATGTATTTGCAGATCATACAAACATTTGGTTCGACCCGGGAATTGAACCCGAGACCTCAAGAACAGCAGTCGCATACGCTACCACTGTACCACAGAGGCAGTCCATGTATATTTAGATTATTTGGTGAACAAATCAGTTTCTTTGAAGAAAATCAACTGTTCATAAACCAAATTAATTATTAGAATTTATTGCCTTCTTTTTTCCTTATTATTTTTATAAATCAATTAAACTTCCTTTTAAATTAATTATTTCATTATTTTTAATTTAATCCTTACTTAAATGTACTATTAATAAAGAACTGGAAAAAAATAAGAATCAAAAATGTAACGTTGTTTTAATTTTATTTTTTTATTTCTATCTAATACATAAAATTCTTTTGTCTTTAAAATAAACGTTAGCCCCGTTTAACTGCCTCTTTAGTCTAGCGGTTGACGTATGTGACTGCCGATGAAGAGGTCTCGGAGCCCGGGTCAGGTCAAAAGTGTTATTGAGTTTTTCTGACTATATAAATACTCAATAACAGCTCGAAGTTTAGAAGTTGCGTGGTCTGAATCCCCGTGCCTAGGAGAGCACGTAAAGATGTCGGTCCTGCGCCTGATCTCTTCTTCATCGTGTCGGTTAACCGTCCTATCGAATTATGAGAGAGAGGGAACAGAGAGTGCATCTGTGTTTGCGCACACACTTATGCACTAAAATGTCCTGCGTAGTTGGCTGGTCTCCGTTGAGACTGACCGCCGTGGCCGTAAACGGCTACAAGAATACCTGATCGATCGATAACTGACCTGACAGCAATGTTGGTCTAGCTGATAGCAATTCTAGCAGCTTTATATTCTACATGGTTGTTATAGCTTTTGTTTCAAGTTTTTCTTCTCTTTGCAGTGATGTAGTTCTGCGTAGTCCACTCCCCCATTCGCCTACTACGACACCCATGATCTGAATGGGTGGCGACTCTCAATATTCTAAACTAGCTGACCCACGCAACCTCGTTTGCGTCTTATATTGCCCGTAGCGTGAAAATTTTCCCCTGTTTTTGAAACATTCTTCATTGGTGCTCCGCCCCTATTAGTAGTAGCGTGATGATATAAAGCGTATAGCCTTCCTCGATAAATGGACTATCCAATACCGAAGTAATTTTTCAAATAAGACCAGCGGTTCCTGAGATTAGCGAGTTCAAACAAACAAACAAACTCTTCAGCTTAATTATTAGTATAGATACCTTACGACACGGACTACGTACATGGATATATATATAATCGATTCTTTTAAAAAAATCAGCATTAATTATTATGATAAACCAAATAAACGTATATACGAGTTAACATGATATATCGGTAACATATTAATGAAGGATAATTATTGTATTTTAAAACAATACCGCTTATCATGTATTATTGTCGTGGTAGGCATGAAATTTATAGTTGAAAATTAGTCGTTAATATAAAATACTACTCAACTGATTTCAATGTGGTTTTCAGCAATAAATACGAGTGATTCATGAGGAAGTTTTATATTTATATATGCCCAGCGTATCTATATATATATCCCTATATATCTTTACAACTCAAACCGTGAGTTAACACCGTGGGGCTTAGCTAGTTTGCAAATAAATTGAGTTGATGATTCTCTTAATCTAAATGATTATGAACACAAGTTGTAGGTAAGTTAATGAAGCACATCTCATACTTAAACAACCCGTTAAAACTTGCGTTTATTGAAACAGTGCAGGTACAAATCGATGTTAACAAAATAATTTAAATGATAATTTGTGAACTCTGCGAGAACGTTCAATAATGGGAGTAAGCGTTTCATTTCAAAACCTTTTTTTTACGTAATAGTCGGCAAACGAGCAGACGTATCACCTGATGGTAAGCGATAGCCGCCGCCCAAGGACACACGCAACACCAGAGGCGCCACAAGTGCGTTTTGCCGGTCTTTGGGGGATTAGGGAGAGAGATGGGGGGAGGGGTTGGGGTATGTTTACTTACTCCTTTTTTTCTAAAAAAATAACAAGTTTAATCAAAGAAACTGATTTATACCACCGTAATAGTTTAAGAACTACCTACTTATAATCATTATAGTAATTTCAAAGTAACAAATAATCAAATAAAGTATTATTTGATTTTTTAATTATATGAGCCAGCCAAGGTGACATTACACTGCCTGATAGAAAGCATTATCAGAATTAGTGGTCACGATGTTTATTGCGAATGCATACGACGCAACAATGCAGCGTTGTGACCCACCCTATGGCGGCCTTTTGAGATCCTTATGAATCGTTGGGCCTTGTACTATTAACTTAGGAAGTTTCTACAATTATTAAACAAACTTTACAAAAATTCGAAATTGTATTCTAAACAATATAGAAGTGAATCACTCGCTAAAACATTCATATCTTTCAACTTTTCAAGTAAGTGTTTGATTAATAAATCCAGCATTTAGGTACAAAAAGGATGGATTAAATTACATATCAAATACATCCAAGAAATCTGAATTCAATTCGCACAATCCCTTCAATAGTTTATCACTATAATTATATTATTACTCAATGAAAATAACTAATAATTGCGTAGGTACCTACCAAGGAACAATGGTCATTTGTTTTAGATTTAACCGTTTAGACAATGATTGGTGTGCCGGCATTCGTGTCATATACCTAAACTTAACATGAGACGGGAAAAACAATAATAATCCCATAGAGTATACAAATTCCTGACTGTATATGTAGCCACATATACCTATACAATGGTTTAAAATACACACCAAAGGTGGGAAAATCAAGGATAAAAATAGTTGTAAAATGCGGTTACTTACGTTTTTTACAGGACTCGGAGCAAAAAAACCTTAAATTAGGCTTTTTTTAACTGTTTTCACTGCAAAATTATCACTGTAATCTATTATTCACAATCGGTAATCACTGGATAAAGAATCAAATAGAAAATCTTATCAAAATGTATAAAACATTACATGTACTAAGCAACAATTTTAAAACACGTCTGAGTGCTGCGTCATCCACAAGTAACAGAGGATGTTAAAATAATTTTCAAGCTGCGATCGCGAATTACATATGTGTGTGTGTTGTAGACTGCACAGGCACACAATCACGAGTGATTCACTGATACTTAGACATAATATTTCAGTGTTACCAGTTTTTACATTTTCTAAGAAATGTGGGTGTTGCTATACGTACGACAGACGTAAAGTATAACATAAAAAAACTATGATTGTTTTTTGTTTTTTAATTGATTTTCAAACAATAAGCCAATAGGTAAATGAAATTATTTAGATATCACATCTACTTTAAAACTATTATAACTAACGACTATGACTTGTATTAGTACTTATTAGTAATTTGTTTTACATGAAAGGTTCTTAGGGAAATCCTACTAATATTATAAACGCGAAAGTTTGTGAGTATGAAAGTGAGTATGTCTGTTGCTCTTTCACGCTGGATTTTAAAATAAAACAAAAAAAATTACTGTCAAAATAACACTTAGGCTACAATTTATAAAGATACTAGCTTCGCCTCGCGTCGTTGAACGTGGTTAATGTCGTACCGTGGGCATCACCGCGGGGTTCAGCTAGTTATTAATATCTTTTTTTTTTTATTATTGGGGACAAACGAGCAGACATGTCGCCGCAACACCAGAGGCGTTACAAGTGCGTTGCCGGCCTTTTGGGAAGGATTACACTCTTTTCGCGAAGGTTTGTAGGTCGTATTGGTCCGGGAACACCGCAGACGACGGCTCATGCCACAGTTTTAAATATAATATTTTATTAACTCAAGAAATTTAAGGGTCGTCGGGTGCTTTCCAAAGACAGAGAAATGGATAAATAATCAAAGCCAAGTTGTATTTCATTTTCTGCAAAAAATAACATTCCACCCGCGGCCTATCAACTTAGAACAAGATATTAAAAGGTTTGATGTCGTCATAAAATGTCTGGTTTGATTCTTGGGTCGGACCAAACGATTGTATGATCTCCAAATATTTTTTTCGGAGTTTGGATGTTTTATATGTATAATATGACTTTTTATTTAATCTTTACCTAAATAATTTGGCTTCTATAAAAAGGAAATTGTATTTCATAGATCTCGAGCGGTTATCATCAATGTTTGTTTCTTAAATGACATTCGTAGTGTGTCCTTAATAGATAATTTCCATGTCAAAGATGATAATAGAATGGAACGAAAATTTCTAGAGCAGTAGTCCAATAGAAATTTACTTTTAATACTCGAAGTATTGATATTATGCAAGGTTAAAGACACAATTACCTATAGATATAACTATGGCGCTAAAAGACATGTAAAAGGGGGATCCCCATCTCTACTTATCAGCCTATCTTTACCATATTCACCACACATATAAACACAGTCATCATTCAACATATTATCGGCACTTTTATCAGTGTTCAAACATCAAAATACATTATCAACGTGTCATGTATATTACAATATATTAAACGGGTTAAAAATAAATAGAAAAAAATATTGCAGATGAAATAAGCTAGTTTTATTCTGAACACGGTCGGTTCCAAGTTCTAGAAGTGTTTGTTGAACGGCCTGACAATGCTTTGAGACAAAGAATGCTGCTAATGAATCTAATTTAAGTAAGTCTATCCGTCTGTTACGCGTCACGGCTAAACCGCTGCACCGGTTTTAGTTTGCCTCTAAGGCCGATGGGGTGGCAGTAATCTTGATCGCAGGATCTTCTCATTCGAATTCGATCAAGCAAAGAAATTACGAGACCTGTCCACTGGCTCTTTTAGGTGACTGAGCCTACTTATAAGACTCACTGTGAGCGACCACGTTTTTTGTACCATAGATCATCACTGGCAACGCACACTGGCCGAAAACTTTCATCTTGAGTCACTACGGCATTATTTAAATACCTAACTATGCATAGCTTAATGAGCTTACCTTAATGACGATTGACCGAAATTTATTCAGTAATTATGTACTATACCAGAAACTTTCTGCCTCGCACAACAAATTGTGGAATAAACTGTCGCCTGCGGTACTGCCGGACCAATACGACCTTCAAAACTTCAAGAAAAGGCCGGTAACGCCCTTATGACGCCTCTGGTGTTGCGGGTGTCTAACGGTGGCGGTAATCGCTCACCATTAGGCGGTCCGTCTGCTCGTTTGCCCCCTATCCCAAGAACGTTTGATAAATGATGGAGTCTGCAGTGACTTTATAGTTCTCTATGTCTCTGTTCTCTGAGTCCAGCCGTACAGTACATCGGTACTCATTCGTGAGTCTGAGAGTACAGCTGTTTACAGCTGAATAGCATTCGTCGGTAAAACCACATTATTACACACGCAGGTGCTTATGGCAAAGTACCTTTTCATCTTGATGAAGAAGAATAAATTGTTAAAGATCGACAATGTTACAATCGAGTTTTTTTTAAATTAATATTTGGGCGCCTCATCAAAATGAAGCTACTTATGAAAAATTAGCTTAATAGTATTGATGATAAAAATAGATCCGGGATCTTGGGCTATTTTAACTTTGAATCAACCAATCGATAGACACTGCTAAACGAAGGTCTTCCTCAAGGAGCACCAACTATACCGGTCTTGGGCAATCCGTATCCATACGCTGCCAGCCACTTTTTTCAAATCGTCAGTCCACAGCGCCGCAGGGAGCCCTACTCTACGTTTGCCAAATTTCGGCTCCATCGACCATCGCTTCGTCTAGAGACATGGCCGGCACACTTCCACTTCAGCGTACTGATTCTCCGTGCGACGTGGATTACTATAGTTGTCTGTCGATTAACGTCGTACCAGATTCTATAGGACAGCGTAACACTTAACACACAAGCCACTTAAACTAGTGGACTAGTCCAATAGTAAGTTCACGTCATGCCTCCGTATGTCATCACGGATAGGACGCACTTGTTAAATACCAATAAATAAAAAAGCACCTAAAAAATATGAATGAAAACTTCTGTATCTTTAGTGTTAATCAGAAACAAAAATTGCAATAGACAGCACACCACGGAACCAACATACACATCGTAGGTGTAGGACATCTGTATATTATAAATAAGTCATTTATAAAACTAACAATAAAAAACTTGACGCATAGGTATAGTTGTCGGTGAATTTAGATAACGGTATTTAATTTTTAAAGTGAGTGATAATCTTATTCAGGAACATTCTCATGCTGTTAGCTGGCAACACCAGCAACCTCAAAGGGAAATAACCTAAAAACTGACCTCGCTTCGAACTGTTTGTGCAAAGTGACCTAAGTATAAAATATTTCTGCCATTGTTGTCAACATATTTGCCTTTACTCGAATGATAAATACCCTGGTTTTCACCTACTAGGTACACTCTGTATCTCTAATACACGGATATGAATGGACACGAAATGATATTGCAGCCTCATAGAACATAGACATCAAGCAATTCTAAATTCTTGCGTTGCTTTATAGTAAAGGTACCGATGATCACTCTGCTCGTTTGTCTTCTGTCCTTTAGGTTTATAAAGAATTCGAAGTGACTATTTATACGGGTACTGGACTGTTGATTTATACAGGTTAGGTTTAGGTTTTTTTTTCATTATTTCTAAAGTTATATGAAATTGAAACGTAATTAGAAAGATAACATTTTTGAAATACATATTGCTGGTCACACATTTAGGAATGTGCGCAGAGTGTAATAAATATGAAAATAACAAATTTAGAAGTACAGTAAGGACATATACAGGTTATTTTAAAATTATTTTTTAAAATTTGCACTCTATAGTCGTTCCAATAGTTTATTTAACTTTTGACAGCTCTAATACTTAATCAAATAGTGATACCCTGACCCGTTACCTATTCGATTTCTTTCATCGATCGATTTTATGCATTAAGAAGTTTTAATCGATTTAACAAACTCATTATTTTATAGATAATTTCGTACTTCATATTTCTATATGTTTCAATGTGCGACCTCCTTTGTCAAAATAAAGAAGAAATGGATTAAAAGAATGTTGTTCAAATATGACGGTTCTATGTCATGAAAAAATATATAAAAGGAACTGAATTTTCAAAATGTATTATTGTATTGTGTTGTAATTCAGTGGTTAATATTGTATTTGTTAAACTATTGATGATCTTTATTAAATCTCTCTATGTCTATTTTAAAATAATCTACAGTATTTCAATGAGTAACCTTCAATATAGTTGAGTATTTATATTCCTCCGTATTGATTTATTTGTGAATTCTCACGTTTGGTTGAGTTGAGCGTATCGTTCCTGCCTTCGTTACTGTCAAAATGCCAAAAAAGAAAGTACTCAAAGGACAAACAAGAGAGTTTGTCTTGCGACTTCGTGAATACTTTGAAAAGGAAAGCCGTAATGGTGGGCCTCTTATACCAGTGACTCAAGTTAGAGACCGTGTTGCAGCAGAATTAGGTATTAGTGCTCCAACAGTGGCAAAAATAACAAAAGAAGGCTACGGCAGCAGTGGCATGGAACAGAATAAGCTATCTACACCTAAGAAAAAACGTCCGCCTAGTAAAGTTACAGCCGTTGACAATTTTGACGCTGATGCTTTTTTTTTAAAAGACAACTCCCGCATTAGGAATATACATCCTGTGTCGCGGGGGACTTTACAAACATACATGTAACGGACACAAATAACACCCAGACTCAGGACAACATTTTGTGGATCACACAAAGTGATGTCCCACGTGGGATTTGAACCCACGGCACTTGGCGTAGTAGTGAACGTTTAAACCACTAGGCCAACCGTGCAGTCAGTCATAGTCATATATACGACTATTACCAAAGAAAAGAGATTCCAACATTAAAAAAACTAACACAATCTCTTCGAAATAGTGGTTTGTTCCGTGGTCAAAAATCTTCTCTGACAAAGGTATTGAAAGACATTGGAATGTTATTCCAAAAATGTGACAAACGAAAAATTTTAATGGAACGCAATGATATTGCTTTGTATAGATGCGATTTTTTAAGACAAGCAAAAAAAATAGAAGATTGGTCGAATGTTGTTTTCACAGATGAAACTTGGCTCAATGCGAATCATACGCTGTCAAAAACTTGGACTGACAACACCGTTGGCTCCACTTCTACAGTACCAATGGGAAAAGGCGAACGACTGATTATTTGTCATGCAGGAACAGTAAAAGGATTTGTGCCAGGCGCTCTATTAGCTTTTAAATCCCAGAAAACAGGAGATTATCATGAGGACATGAATTCAAACGTGTATGAAAAGTGGTTCAGAGAAATGCTTACATCACTCGAAGAGCCATCAATAATATTTATTGATAATGCACCTTATCACTCTCGTCAAATTAATAAAATACCAACACAGGCCAACAAAAAACATGAAATTATAAACTGGCTCCGTGACAATGGCGAAGAGGTGAATGAGTCCCTACTAAAAGTAGAGTTAGTAAAGATATTAAAAACAAAGAAGCTGCCAAAACGATACGTCATAGATGAAATGGCAGCAGAGCATGGGCATACCGTCCTCAGAATTCCCCCATATCACTGCCAATATAATGCAATTGAAATGATCTGGGCACAAGTTAAAGGATATGCTGCGAGGAACAATACAACTCCTCCTTTCACCGCAAGAAAAATGCTGAATTTACTGAAAAATGCGTGTGAGAAAGTAACTCCAGAAAACTGGGCGAATGTTGTAGAAAAAACAAAGAAGGTGATAATGTCGGATTGGGATCGGGATGTTGCATTCGACAATTTATCTATCCAAGAAATGATAATCAATATTACTGAGAACTCAAGTGATGATGATTCCTGGTCATACGAAGAAGACGATTCTTTATAATTAAAATTAGTATTACAGTACCTCTTTTGGTTGTTTTATTTTTAATCCGTAAATTACTACGAATTTGAACATTTTGTACCTGTTCATTACAAGTAGGTACCGCAGGTAGTTTTTATTTGAACCAACTATAGTAAGTCTAAACAATTATTTTAGATTCATTAATTTGCGGCGAATACATTCGATCCCATTACTAGGTACGAGTACGATGGAACTGTTTTCATTACGCAAATTATTTATGCATTGAAACAGAGACATTTAGGGCATTTTAATGCAAAATAATAAAGCTTTTTACGTGATTTGATATAAAATATAATCACAATAATTTTATTGTATGTTTTATTAATATAATCGATAATCGATTTATTTCAAAACCGTTTTTATAGTCTGTGGTCATTAATTACGAATGACACATCCCTAAGTAGGCGGAGCCCGCCCATAAAGTACAGTATTATCTGTAGTACATTGTATCAAAAATTATTACAAAACTTTATGTGCGTGATCTGTCAAAAGTTAAATAAAGTATTGGAACGACTATAATTGATAAAATAAAATTATTCGTCCGACTTCTGTACGAATAATAATAAATTGTTTGTCCAGTACCCGTTTTAATAGACTCAGTCTAAAGAAATTTGGTGCAAATTGTTGAAAAGCAGACTTACCTGAATATAAATAGATCACTTTAATAATCAGACTATTGCTATTATGTACTTATTAAACAAAATCACTTAATTATTATTAGTAATTAAACAATTCTATATACTAAGCCACCTTAGTTCCCGACAATTATTAAACTTAATATTATTTTCCTTTAAAATTTAATAAGACTTATTTAAGAAATAGCACAACTTGCAAGGCACTGTTGATCTTTCAATTCAACTGTCTTATTCTTTTCATAAAACATAATCAACGAGGTTAACCATAGACTATAAGTACAACAAAATTACGGCTTCGAATAGTTCGAATATGAATACAATTGATAGTTAGATGACCAAAGAGAGCAAACATTTTTTCAAGGCCATCGCTATGTCGAGTTATAAAAAGGTTGTTATAGTTAATAATTGTAACGAGGTCATATTTTGATGACTGCCGGTGGCAGTGGTAGTGGCGGTAGTGGTAACGTATGCGACCAGCAGTCGCATACGTTACCACTGCGCCACAGAGGCAGTCAAGAACAGCAGTATGGATGACTTTTGCCTTTTGCTTTGTCCATACCGCGCGGTACTGGCTTACCTCCTATCGGTTGACCCTTCATCTTACTAGCCCTTTTATTAACCGACTTCATAAAAGGAGGTGGTTCGCAATTCGACTGAAATCTGGTGCTTCCTGTGTGAACCCATTTCATTTTGGTTTAGTTCTTGAACAGAGTTTTTTTTTTTGTTAAAATTTTACCATTATATCCTTACATTTAGAAATTGTTGTGAAATAGCGCTTGCACTGTGTTTCACTGAGTGAGTGAGGATACCAGAGGCCCATACCCCAACTTCCCGCCTTTCTCTCCCCATCCCCCAAAGGCCGGCAACGCACTTGTGACGCCTCTGGTGTTGCGAGTGTCAATGGGCGGCGGTAATCGCTTACCAATAGGCGATACGTCCGTTCGTTTGCAGCAATTTACATAAAAAAAACATGAACAGCTTTTAACAGTCAGCTGTTAGAGTTTAGAAGAAGGTGATTCAACAGTCTGGTTGATATGAGGTCCGTTTCAAGTTTTACTTCTCTTTGCTGTGATGTTATCCTGCGTAGTTGGCGTCCTTAGTTATGACACCTATTGAGATTAATAGGGGTAGAGATACTCTGTATTCTTAATGCATCACCACACATAACATCATCATCTCATCAGCCTATTTTTTTTATTGTTTCTAATACTGCTGCACGGTTGGCCTAGTGGTTTGGTCACTACGCCGCTTGCTATTGCGTGTCAAGTGCCGTGGGTTCAAATTCCACGTGGAACATCACTTTGTGTGATCCACAAAATGTGTTTTAAATCTGGGTGTTCTTTGTGTCCGTTATATGTATGTTTGTAAAGTCCCCCGCGACACAGGATGTATATTCCTAATCACATACATTCACATAGGTACACAGATAAAAACTGCACCACGAAGACCTCGTAGGGTATATATGGGTGGCAGTGAGTCGCTAAAAATTTTGTAATACACATTAATTAACACTCACAGACTCTAATTCATGCAACACATAATGTTGAATACTGGGCGTCTTGGTTAGCCAATTGAAACAGCGACAAATTCAGTTACAATTAGTCGTAAAATGGTTTATAAAAGGTAGACAATTCTATAATGTATCGTGTGTGCTTGTACACAATATGTTATATTGCAATGGGTCGACTCGTGGCGGTGCGTAGCGGCGACGGTGGGCAGTTCGTATCACCGGAGAGAAACCGGTTAAAACCGCTTCTCCGATGTCGTCCCTTTATACACGGCGTGAACACATAATAATATTTACCTTCGGCAGATAGTGGTTTTTATTTTATATTCGAAGGCATGTTTTGCCTTCTTTATTTTCTTTCCTTTTTTGTTTTCTTTTTTCCTCTCACATTCTAAGTAACTCTGGTCTAAGAAAACACATAACATAAAAAAAAGTATTTCTAAATATTGTGAATTCCTACAGTTCTAGATCTCGCAACGCATAAATGAAACTTGCTCACATACATTTTATAGGCGTCGTTTTTTACCCCTCTTTCATCTGATAATTATCTTTAATCTTACACGATTTTGTTTTAATATGCTCGTTTGCCCCCTAATGAATAAACAAAAAAAGTTTAAATGTAACACGTATGCTGGTTTCCCGTCTTAAAAAAGGTAATAAAAATAGAGGTTATCAGCACTCTCCATAGATGGCGTTGCTATATCGCGATATAGTTAAGTTATAAAAAACTTGAGAGGTGTTTTCCGTTTAGCCCCCTTACACAACGCGCCATAAGGAACTTCGTTCCAATACACTAGCTGACCCACGCAATCTCATTTGCGTCTTCTATTGTCCGTAGAGTGAAAATTTTCCTCCGTTTTTAAAATATTCTTCATTGGTGCTCCGCCCCTATTAGTATTAGCGTGATGATATATAGCGTATAGCCTTCGTCGATAAATGGACTATCCAACACTGAAATAATTTTTCAAATCGGACCAGTGTTTCCTGAGATTAGCGCGTTGAAACAAACAAACAAACTCTTCAGCTTTATAATATTAGTATAGATTATATATTATAATGCACTAATTTAATAAAGCTGTCTTTTTCAAGGCTCTGTGTGATTTGTTACTAGGGTTACACCCGTAAGAGAATTCAGTACAGTAAACTAATTACATTTGTACTTATATATTCATATAATAAAATAAAAAAATAAACATTGTGTTAATAGTATCTCACTTTCTCTAAAAGTAGCAGTTTTAACCGTGGGAGAGCTACGCTTCGGCATGAATGGGCCGGCTCGACCGGAGTGATACCATGGCCTCACAGAAAACCAGTGTGAAAACTGTTTCTGCGCTGTTTCACCGAGTGAGTGAGAAAACCAGAGGCCCTACCCTAACCCCTTCCCCATCCCCTTCCTCATCCTCCAAAGGCCGGCAACGCACTTGTAACGCCTTTGGTACTGCGGGTGTCCATGGCCAGCGGTAATCGCTTACCATCAGGCGAAACGTCTGCTCGTTTGCCCTAATCGTCAAAAAAAAAAGTGCGTGCGTACAAAGTAGGTACACATGCCAGAAGTGAAACTCTTTAGGCAAACTAATTATTAATAAAAATAATTAAAGAGAATTATTAAAATACATTTATTTTATATTGTTTAAAAAATAATATAGTAAAATCTCAGATGCATATTAAATTAAAATTCGCTCTTTCGCACTCGCTCTCAATCGCTCTCTCCCTCTTCCTTGACAAAAACGCTGCACATCTTCGTGACGCGTTTCATTCGTAAAAATTTTACCCTCATGCGCTTAAAGAAGTTTCACTTCAAAAAACAAGCGAATCTTCCCGGATTCTTACGGGTGTAATATAGACACTAACATGCTATGAGTGTAATATGCATCTATACCATTTATTCAGAGTGTGTAGTATAGTTGGTCAAAAACCTCCTACTTAAGAAGAGCTTTATGTCCAACAGTGGACTTTTATAGGCTAGAGTTGATGATAATGATCTTATACCCTCATATCCTTTCCCTTATAATAAATAATAATAATAAATATTTCGGACATCTAACACACATCGCCATCTAGTCCTAAGCTAAGCAGAGCTTGTGTTATGGGTACTAGACAACTGATATTAATACATAAATACTTTTTTTTTCGTAAATACATACATATTATACATAGAAAACACCCAAACTCCAAACAAATATTTGTAGATCACAAAAACATTTGGTCGGACCCAGGATTTGAACCCGAGACCTCAAGCACAACAGTCGCATTCATTACCACTACGCCACCGAGGCAGTTAATTACGCAATGGAACTTATGCAATGGAACCCGGGATTTCTTGAAGGCTTAACAGTCAAGATCACTAGGGACTAAACCATCACTCTAACAGTTATGTATGTAATCCACATAGCCCCCAGGAGTAGCCAGCTGAAGCATTGGGCTGGTCATTTTAACTGAAGAGCCGTTGAGGTAAACGGGCTCTTGAGTTAAGAGTCTTAACTTTTGCTGAGACGCAGTCTTAACTTAAGACTGCGTCTCAGCAAACATGTAAGGCATCCATAGGCCAGACGGAGTGATGACTTGTGAAAAATAGCTGGTAGGACCTGGCGAGTAGCCGTAATCGAACCAAGTGGCGTGCAATAGGGAATATGAATGTTTTTTTTTATTTCTTAATCTGATCATTTACGTCTTCAGAGCGAAATTTAAAATATTTACTAAATTTGAGCAATTTAAACGCCGTACTCAGTTTTTTATTGTGATTTTCAGTTACTTTATACTTATTTACAGTTTTGATTGCCATAAAAATCATGGTAGAAATTAATTTTTCTCACAAAAACTACGAACACAGTATAAATTTCGACAACGATAGTTTAGATAAATCAATTTCCCTCCCGTTATTTTCACTTTTTATTTAATAATTTCTGGGTTTAAATAATCACCAAATAAAATATATTTGATGCAAATAATTTTTTTATGCTTTGTGCTTTTACTTCCTATGTATTCTAAGACCTTAAGTATGGCTATTGATTCGCAGCTGAAAACGGATTGGTAATTATAAAGTCTATCTTGGAAACAGTTATTATCTGATACAATTGCACAACCAGATCTTCCATTCAGAACCGATCCATCGATACAAAAAGTTTTATAAACTCTATGATTGTAGTGCATTTCGTTAAATAGGTTTCTATTGATACCAAGTCAATATAACAAGACTTCGCATTGGACACACCAATATAACCCACATACATCTCAAAACAAAAGACAGTGTTGTTTTTTTTCGATGATGAAACGGCAACCAGCCGGATCACTCGGATCAGCTATTTCTGCCAATGTCAAGTATTTATCGTCTTCAATTATCAAGTCTTCGAGTCTTCAAGTCGTCGTCGTGATGAAATTAATGATAAAAAATATATAAAATGTGGATGACATGAAATGGGGACCGTCTTTCGAAAAAACAAAAAACGATCTCCAAAGACATTGTTACTAAATGCAAATGCGGTGAGGACTCGACAATTTCACACATTTTGAAAGATTGTATAGCTTATAGACAAGAAAGAATAACCTGTTACTTGCCTGATAATTTGAGAGACTGTTTAAGTCAAGGTGGACATGTTAAAACACTAATATTTTTAAAGTTAATCAATTTGTACAAATTAGTTTGAGTACTCGCAGTCGTCTCTAACCTTTGCTGTTAAAAAGCGACCTTAAATAAATAAAGAAAAAAAAATATGCATAACCCTTTTGGATATACATAATATATCTGCAAGACACAAGATCAGAAACTTCAAGAGTTAAATAAAACGAACAAAGGTATTTCTTTAAAGGTACAAATTATTTTTTATTATAGGCAATGTTTTGAGGTATATAATGACAAAAAATTCAAAACAACAAATGACTTTAACTAACTTGTTTCAACTGAAACTCTCAAACGATAATATGCTTGTGATATGTGGGTTAATTAACGTTTGACTTAACTTTGAACAATATACTTATATATATCTTAACTATAATTAACATTAGAATATAAAAAGAGTAACTATAATACGGCTGTAATAGAAGTTAAATGTTAATAATAATTTCTGAAATGGATATAACAAAACACATTCAACAAAATAAAGAATTTGGTCAAGTAAAAAACGTGTTTTATACCTACACACAGAGTGTACATTTAAATAGGTACATGTATTAATTTTTAATTTGTGTATTTTTGCAAAAAACATTAAGCTTTCTTGAAACGAAAAGTAGTTTTAAAAAATAATAGATCTTAGTTTCCTTTTCAAAAATTAAAAAAAAAAATCTAGTAAATGGAATATGATCACATAAATGCCTCGTTAAAAGAAAGATTAAACATCTATAAAATAGGTTGTCAAATACCTCCCTTCCGCTTTTTTGCTCTTTATTCAATGCTTTATAAAAAGTGTTACAGTGATCGGATTTAGTTCAAATATGCGCCATTTTGTTCGATAATCTGTTTCCATCTAGACGGCAACTTCATAATACCCTCTCGTAAAAGCCCCCCTCCTTAATTGCAAAGAACTCGGACAGCCACTTTTCACAAGCCTCTTTTGAGTTCAACTTTACACCATCAAGAGCGTTCGCCATGGACAGGAACAGGTTATAATCACTTGGCGCTATGTCCGGGCTATATGGTGGATGCGATAAAACCTCCCAGATACAAGCTCTGTAGCGCTTTGTACATAGCCGCAGAATTTAAAAGACAAAAAGGCGGAAGGAAGATATTTGACAGCCTATTATAATAAAACTACAAACTAGAACTTATAAATCACTTACAGTAAGCACTTACATGTATTGTGCTTGAAACAGAAACACATTCTTATAATTTCTATGAGAAACATACATTTAACATGCACAATCGAAAGCATAAGGACCTAAAAACGACCGGTATGTCACGGAAAGGTAGCTCTTAACACATTGCATTAGCCATCAATTTATCTCTGCTATAAATCGAATGACAGGCAACTTAGAAAATAATAAAAATGTCAAGAAGACATGTTTAAAAGAACTGCTCTGATATTTAACATAAAAAAATGATTTAGATTCTGTGCATGGTATTTGTTACCGATTGTCATGATATTCTTAAGTAAATTTAGCTTGATTTTGCTCGTGAATTTATATTTTTTAAGATGTTAGGGCCCTCTTATAAGCAGATTAACAATTTACACTTATCAATACAGTAAAAATTATCACAAAAATATACTTTGACCTTTAACGACTAGTGATCCACCAAAATGTTTATTAAACTTTTTAACAATCTTTATTTCATTCAAAAAGATTTGAGTATTAAATTTTTCATGCAGGCAATAACCTTCGTAAAGACACTTTATTTTATTTTAAATGCTTTAATTACCTTTTAAATGCCAACGAGTTTAAAAATCGCTATATAACCAAAACTTTCGTTTTCTTGAAATTTTAAAACGTACTTATAAAAAAATGTTTACTGTTCCTCAAAACTAATATCGTTATTAAAAAAGTTATATGTCACAAGCAATTGACATTGACCTAAAAAAGCCGCGAATTGAGAATCCTTTTTAAACTCGATTTAAAAGTTACATTACAACCACAAATAGCAAAAGTCAAAGTTAAATTGTAGTTGTAACAATTTTCATAGTGCACATTAATCAACATTGTATTCCTATATTAGAAATGCAATAGATTACGAAACTTTTTAAGCGGTGTTGTACACTGCTGGTTTGCGAGTAGCATCGTCCATCTTCAAGTAGTAGCTTCTGATGACCACAAAGAAATATATGCTGAACACTGAAAAATGAACGAATGAATTAGGAATTATTAACATTTGATTTCATCGGCTCGTCTGAATGTCAGAATAAATGATTTTTACTTTTTTCTTTCTGTTGGTCAGGGATTCTTACTGGTTAACAAGATATTTTTTTCTGTACTCCAGGTACATGATTTTAATTGAATTAATTCACCGTCATGGAGAAACTAAGTTAAGTGTCTTTAAGTCTTTATCTACATTGTAGATGAAAACACTTAACTTATGGTCGTTTCCAATAACTTTTCTCAAGTTAAAACTGAAGATGGTCTATATTTTTTTTTTAATTTTTATTGATATGTGAACTTTTTTCTCTAACACATTTCTAGCTTTTTAGGGTTCCGTACCTATCCAAAGTCTAAAACGAGACCCTATTACTAAGATTTCGCTGTCCGTCTGTCACCAGGCTGTACCTGTTCTCATGAACCGTGATATTTAGCTCCATATTGATAACTAACGGCAACAGGTAGACGCGTGAAATGTATAACATTTAAAAAAATAAAAAATACTTTTCTTGAAATAAATTCAGCCCTATTTCAATAACCTTACTTCAATTTTAAGTAGAATAAAACTGGAAGTAGGTTATTGGAAAAAGCCGTTGTATTAACACTCCTAACTTCTACAAATTTGGAAAAGGCAATCTTTTGTAGCTTCAACCAAGGGAGTAAAGTGCAAACCCGAGCTCCATCAAAATCACGACCACTTTATTTTTTTAATAAACATCCTGTGTCGTGGGGGACTTTACAAACATACATGAAACGGACACAAAGAACATCCAGACTCGGGACAACAATTCGTGGATCACACAAAGTGTTGTACCGCGTGGGAATTGAACCCAAGACACTTGGCGCAGTAGCAAGCGGCATGGCGACCGCTGAAACCACTCGGCCAACCGTGCAGTCAAAGGCGGCAACCCACTACTCTTGAGATACAGTCGTCACTTGCCCTCTCTAAACTATAAAAACACTAAAAATATTTGAATACTTACATAAGTTCAAGAGATTCCTAACGATGTCACCCGCTGGGTTACTCCTTGCAATGCTCGAGATGAATATGACAATTGCAAACAGAATGAAGATGAAAGTGTAGATAAGGTATGCCTTGACGTGTCCGCGTTTGTACTGAAAAGGTAATAAATAAAATTTTTAGCAAAAAACCGACTTCAAGAATTGGACCAAATTGAAATAGGACGACACAGGAAGCATTGACGGGGAAGCTATACAACCGTGGGAGAGCTATGCTTCGGCATGAATGGGTCGGCTCGACCGGAGTGATACCACGGCCTCACAGAAAACCGGTGTGAAATAGCGTTTGCGCTGTGTTTCACCGAGTGAGTGAGGATACCGGAGGCCCATACCCCAACCCCTCCCCCCATCCCCTTTCCCATCCCCCAAAGGTCGGCAACGCACTTGTGACGCCTTTGGTGTTGCGGGTGTCCATGGGCGGTAATCGCTTACCATCAGGTGATACGTCTGCTCGTTTGCCCAATATTCAATAAAAAAAAAAAAAAATTATAAAGCTGAAGAGTTTGTTTGTTTGTTCGTTTGAACGCGCTAATTTCAGGAACAGCAGGTTCGATTTGAAATTCTTTCAGTGTTGGATAGTCAATTAATCAAGGAAGGCTTTATATCATCACGCTAATACTAATAGAAGCGGAGCACTAATGAAGAATGTTTCAAAAACGGGGGAAATTTTGACGCTACGGGCAAATGAGTTAGCGTGGGTCAGCTAGGTATAAATAATCATCAAAATCGGTTCACCCAGTTCAAAGTTCTGTGGTAACAAACATAAAAAAATACAGTCCAATTGAGAACCTCCTCCTTCTTTGTAGTCGGTTTGAAAATAAGTTTTAAAAACAATGAACTGTTACTACCGGTTTTTATTATTTTTCTTGCATTGTATTCCCATCTTATAAATTTGACCTTTTATATTAATCTCACAATTTTTCCATCTAATTCCTAAATCTCGTTTGACGGCAATAGGCCGACTCCGATCTAAGTAGGATTAAACAAATATCGCTAATATTTATACTGCCAAAAGCCATGTTGAAGATGATTAATTTACACAAATTTTTGTTTGTATCATCATCATCATCATCTCAGCCACAAGAAGTCCACTGCTGAACATAGGCCTCCCCTATTGGCTTCGACATTGACCGGTCGGTAGCGGCCTGCATCCAACGAGTCCCCGCGATCTTCACCAGGTCTTATCGACTGCCTCTGTGGCGCAGTGGTAGCGTATGCAACTGCTGTTCTTGAGGTCTCGAGTTCAAATCCTGGGTCGGACCAAATGTTTGTATGATCTACAAATATTTGTTTCGGAGTTTGGGTGTTTCCTATGTATAATATGTATGTATTTACAAAAAAAAAGTATATACGTATTCATATCAGTTGTCTGGTACCCATAACACAAGCTCTGCTTAGCTTGGGACTAGATGGCGTTGTGTGTTGGATGTCAGAAATGTTTTATAAATGTTTATTATCTTTGTTTGTATAATAAAAGAAATTAACCTTGTGCAGCCCAACGAGTAACACGATTACGAAGACCAGGTTCAAAATGACAAACAGCATGATAACACCTAGAGCTGCCATGGCAATGACACCAACTGTATGAACATCTTCATCCTCTTTTTGGGCAATGGCGACACCAGCTGCAGCCATACCCAGAATCATCATTAAGGAAAGTATTAAGGTCCATATCTGTAACAAAAAATATGGTTTTGAAATAACAACAATTTTAATTTTATTTTTTACTTTAGGTGGTATTTTTTTTAGTAGGACCAAAGAAACAAATAAAAAATATTTATCCTAAATTGTTTCTTAAGGGTTTGACTGCCTCGGTGGCGCAGTGGTAGTGAATGCGACTGCTGCTGCGTTGAGGGCTCGGGTTCAAAACTTGGGTCGGACCCAGTGTTTGTGTGATCTACAAACATTTGTTTCAGGGTTTGGGTATTTTCTATGTATGTATTTACAAAAAAAAGTATAAATGTATACATATCAGTTGTCTAGTACCCATAACACAAGCTCTGCTTAGCTTGGGACTAGATGGCGTTGTGTTAGATGTCCGAAATATTTATTATTAGCTTATGTGACAGATAATGTTACATATATTCCATATTAATTGTTTCGAACCATCTGTCAGGTAAACTACTCGGCACTTATATGTAACCTGTAAAAAAAGTCCTGAATGTTACAAATAAAATCATTTGATAAGATTTTCCTATTTCTGATTTAGTTAAAATATACAATTGGTTTTAGGCTCAGAAAGATTTCTTACCAGGTTCAAATAACCGATGATAAGGGAGCCAGTCCTTAGCTCCACACAGAAACAGCACTTATTGACTTCGAACGCCATTTTTCAGCTGCAACAAAGACATAACAATTAAACTTAGGTAAGTTAAATAAAAATAAAAGATTTACTCACTTATACAGACACTCCTACATCCAACCACTCATATATATTCCTTAGTCTTAATTGAAAATCAAATGGAAAATTTAAGATATTAGAAAAGGGGAAAGTGAGTTAGATAGGAAGCTAATAGAAAAGAAAGAATATTATTTATACGAAACATTGGAAAGTGTAAGCCGGTCAGGATCGCAAACGTAGATTTAACTCATCCGAGGACCTAAGTAATATAAATTTCTATGCAAATAAAATGTCAATTTATTCCTATAAAACAAAACTATAATTTTCATTTAACATAATTCTGTGTCCATTTCGTTATACGGAAATAATGTACATTTTCACGCTACAACATTTGAATGTTTTACACTAATCACTCAGGCAGGTGTGAGCTCGAACAAGGTGTGGCAAAGCGAGGCGCGGCGTAGTAAATCCAAATAGGGCATTGTGTAGAATGTATTTAGTTTTTTAAAAAGTTTGTTTCAATTATTTCATATCTATGGTCATTTTGACAGAGTGTTTTGGGTTTGTGTAAACCACACATTGTTCTTTTAATTATAAGTGTTCTTTTCTTTTCTTTCTTTTCTTTTTCTTTTTTAAAAAGACAACTCCCGCATTAGGAATATACATCCTGTGTCGCGGTCGACTTTACAAACATACATGTAACGGACACAAAGAACACCCAGACTCAGGACAACATTTTGTGGATCACACAAAGTGATATCCCCGTGGGATTTGAACCCACGGCACTTAGCGAAGTAGCAAACGGCGTAGTGACCGCTTAAACCACTAAACCAACCGTGCAGTTCGTTGTGCCTGTTTCAAATATCTTTGTTAAGTCCCCCGTGATACAGAAATTTATATTCCCAATGCGGAAGTAATCTCTTTTATAAATAAAGATATGTGCCGTCTCGGCAACAGTGATATAACTGTTTAACAAGGAACCCACGAACCCATTTCAAGAGTTGCTTAATACCCAGTGAGTGAGGTTACAAGAAGCACCCTCTCTTCACTCCTTATTTATTTTGGCTTAAAAGACCGAAACGATTACAAACTAGTCATAAAATCAAACTAGACAATTTAAATTACAGATCACAACAATCTATATTATTTCACCTCATAAAAAACTTAAATTAAATGTAGTCCCAGAAATTAAGCGATTTATTTAACGATTCACTCCATATTTGTTTAAATAAGTACCTACCACTATTCTAATAGACAATAAATAATTAATAAAATCCTACAATTATACAAATGTGATACCAAAATGTGATTTTATTGTATCCATTATGAGACTAGCGATTACGTCAGTTAATTGTGTATGGGGCGTAGTGACCTTGGATCCCCACCAGGGCAAATCGCTCTGTATACGGGTGACCCTGACGAGAACAGGTTTCAACGGTTTGGTTATTCAATAAGCATGGCTTTTGTATGTGGGCATCTGCCGTTTTGTTTTATTTTTGGCGAAAGATTCGCACTGTTTTGTTGTCTGTAACTAAAAATACTTTAATATTTTTTAATGGCCAGATACATTCAAGGGATAGTCTATCTTATTTTTATACTTAAATCTCATTATATTTCCAAAGTTATGGAGGGTTTGGATTTTCCCACAACGACCTTCCAAAGCCGTTCATGGATACCTGTATACGACTAATGCCCAGTTCCTATATTTGAAAAACGATACGTTCTAGGTACGAATAGTAGTATATTATACGGGGCGTAAGCTAAAATCTTTCCTATAAAAAATAAATTGAGGAAAGGTATTTACGACTCGTAGTCCGTTGTAGAAAATTTTTACAAGATGACGATTCGTTAAATATAGGAACCGGGCATAAGTCTCTTTATTTCTTACTATTAACTGAATAACTTCTGTCCTAATTGAATAACTTTTTTAACCATTCCTTTCAAAACCGATCTCAGAAGTGTATTCCAAATTTACCTATATCGACGAACTGTTAGCTGAAAACACCCTTCGTTTGCAATAAATTCTTCAAATTGCAGTTCACCGAGGATCGGTTCTTTAAAAACATTGTTGTAGTTATGTCTATGCTCTTTCATTCATGGTTTTAAGTAAAGCATAAGCAGGTCAGAATCCTATACTAGCTCATAATGTCTCCTACCGATAAGTAGTACTAGTAGTCCTATTTGCGGAGGAAAATAAATGGTCTGTATTTATGTTTTTCTTCAGTACCCACACCGATATTCTTTTCAAAAGAAACCACGGAGCTCCGTGTACGCAACCGCGCGGTAACAAACACGCCGTGTTTGTAGCCGTAGATTGTTTTATTAACTCTAGAAATAGTTTGGCAAACCAAGTGTACCACATATTTGCCGCAGGGAAGGTGGATCTTTCTAATACACGATTAATTACAGTCTAAAACTAACAATTGATATTAACAAACTGCACTTAATTGGTTTTAATTGCACACTGTATTGCTTTGTGTATAAATTATGCAGAGTATTTATTTTATTACATATTGTACGAATGACAATGCGCTCGAACTATATGTTAAAACTTAAATAAATGCTTCTATTTTTGGACATCAAATCATAACGTCATCTAGTTCCAAACTAAGCAAAGTTTGTATTATAGATACTAGACAACTGATACAAATAAATAAATAAATATTCCGGACATCTAACACACAACGCCATCTAGTCCCAAGCTAAGCAGAGCTTGTGTTATGGGTACTAGACAACTGATATAAATACTTATATACTTTTTTTTTGTAAATACATACATATTATACATAGAAAACACCCAAACTCCGAAACAAATATTTGCAGGTCATACAAACATTTGGTCCGACCCGGGAATCGAACCCAAGACCTCTTGCTTAGCAGTCGCATACGCTACCACTGCGCCACCGAGGCATTTATACACCGAGGTATAATACATATATACTTTTTAGTAGGTACATACATATCATACGTGAAAAACACCCAAACTTCAAAACAAATATTTGCAGTTCAAACAAACATTTGGTGCGACCCGAGAATCGTACCAAAGATTTCAAACAACGCAGTCGCTTAAACTTCTCCTGGGAGAAGATAGATATATATATATATATATATATATATATATATATATAGATAGAAGCAATTAAATGAGTTCACATTTAGTGCAGTTGCAAGTCAACAGGTATGGGTATATTGAGGCCTTTTCCTACTTTGTCATAACAACTTTCCTAATAAATAAACCGTCATTTTACATTAGTAATAGGAAAATCTAAGACGTAAAAAGATAGTCACATGGCAGGTACTTCTAGAAAAGAATTTCCTTTAGACTTTGTCAAAAGTAGGATCGTCGTATTGGTTCAAACTGTTGTGAATTGTTAGAAAATTAATAATAAATATTTCGGACATTTGACACACAACGCCATCTAGTCCCAAACTAAGCAGAGCTTGTACTATGGGTACTAGACAACTGATATTGATATATATACTTTTTTTTGTAAGTAAATACATATCATACATAGAAAACACCTAAACTCCGAAACAAATATTTGCAGATCATACAAACATTTGGTCCGACCCGGGAATCGAACCCGAGAAACAAGCACATCAATCGCATACGCTACCACTGCGCCACCGAGGCAGTTAAATGAAATGTCAATTCCTTTTTCGTTATGGGTCTATTTGTAGTAATACAACTGGCGTTGGATTTGAAATATACCTAATTATCTACTTTTTGTGGGTTTTTTGTACATTTTCTTTATTCAATAAGGGCAAACGAGGAGACGTTTCGCCTGATGGACACCCGCAACACCAGAGGCGTCACAAGTGCGTTGCCGACCTTTCAAGAAGGAGTACGCTCTTTTCTTGAAGGTTTGAAGGTCGTATTGGTCCAGGAATACCGCAGGCGACAGTTCATGCCACAGTTTTGTTGTGCGACGTAGAAAGTTTCACGAAAAGCGCACAGTTGTGGATTGCCACCCATCTATCTATTTTTGATGATTATTAAAACTATTGAGGGCAATGGGATTCTTTTAAATATCATGTACTTTCGTTCGTTCAACCCTTAATTTCTTAAAAGCACTTTGACCATTTCAAATCGTATAGTTTCGTTCAGTCAAATGTGCGTTTATTTCGGAACATGCGTGTGATTTTTCATTAATTTAATGTAAAAATCACGTGTTTGAATAGAATTTTAAACATTAACCTTGAAATGGTTATCTGATGGGTGCGTGGGCTGCTGTTATATACCTTAGACTAACCGGTGTAACCAGTTTAGGCTTCTTTTGAAACTTGAATACATTGTAAACAAAAACTGGAATTCAGTTCGCCTCGCAAATTAGTTTGGCAATAAATCGCAGACTAAGGTATAAGACCAGTCGTAGTTCAGCAAAAAAAATATTAATATTTATGTGATTATAAGAAATAGGTGTCAATTTATTTACACTACTGTTGTGTAAAGTATAGATCTTTATTGCTAACTAAAACACTGAAATATCAATTGATAATTTACCAGAAACTTTAAATTAAGTAAAAAGACATTACAAGAAAAAATATAGTTGCGATGAATACTTTCTTTCTTTCTTCTTCATGGTTCCATAGCCAATAACAAGAAGTAAATAATACAAGCAATCACTAGAAACTTAATTTAAAACTTTGAAAAAGCAAGAAGTTCAATTGAATAAGTTCCTATTTATTTATTTACTAGCTGACCCTCGCAACCTCGTTTGCGCCTTCTATTGCCCGTAGCGTGAAAATTTTCCCCCGTTTTTGAAACATTCTTCATTGGTGCTTCGCTCCCATTAGCATAAGCGTGATTATATATAGCCTATAGCCTTCCTCGATTAATGGACTATCCAACACTGAAATATTTTTTTCAAATCGGACCAGCGGTTCCTGAGATTAGCGCGTTCAAACAAACAAACTTTTCAGCTTTATAATATTACTATAGATTTATATATTAAATCAACACTTAATGCCTAGTAACTGACTGTGCCTAAGTGTTTTTGAAACAAACACTATATAAGAAAATGATAAACGAAAAAAATCAGAACGCATGTTTCGAAACATTGTAAGATTCAAATAACAGTCGTTGACGTTGAGATTACCTAATGACCTTTAAACTTAGATAAGCAGAGACAAAGACGCTTGGACATACGGTTATACCTATAATTATAATGCAGTCAATCCGATGTTGTTGCAGTTGAAATAGGGATGTATTAACATTTCCTTATAATTCGTATCTAATATCTAATATCATTCTAGGCCTATTTATTTTAAAGTACTACCGTAATAGTACTCGCGCATATTTATTTTAAAGTTTATTTCAGATTTCAAAAAACTATAATAAGGCTCTATGAAATGTCAATACTAATATTAGAAATTCGAATGTAACTCCCTCTTTCTGTTACACTTACACAGCTAAAACGCTAAACTGATTTGATTAATAAATAGTAAATAAATATTTCAGACATCTTACACACAACGCTATCTAGTCCCAAGCTAAGCAGAGCTCGTGTTATGGGTACTAGACAACTGATATAAATACTTATATGTATACTGTTTTTTGTAAATACATACATATTATACGTAGAAAACACCCAAACTCCGAAACAAATATTTGTAGAGCATACAAACATTTGATTCGATCCGGGAATGGAACCCGAGATCTCAAGAATAGCAGTCGCATACGCTACCACTGCGCCACAGAGGCAGTGAATGAATTTGAACGATAGATTAAAGTTAAGAGAAGGACATAGACAGATACGTGGGTAAAAGCTACTAGTATATTTACTATTTTTAAGGAAATCCTTAATAGTGCAGTTTTTTTGCATATTTTAATTCCCGTAGTGCTTAATATTCTTAATACAGCTTCACTTTCAGCCGAGAAAAAATGACAATGTCAATAATTTAAGCTTAACTTCATGTTACAGAATTTTTGAAGAAGTTACTAACATATATGTGTTCACATTCCTAGCTCATCTATCTATCTCAAGACGGGTAAAGCTAATCTCCTAAAGCCCCTAAAACAATTTAGAACAATTGCCAATTTATTTGATTATTTTTAATTGAAGTAAATTGGCTTCTGACATTTGTTGATAGCATATGTTTTTGTGATAAATATATCACTGATGATACTAAAACAATTTAGATTATATCTCCGTACTAATATTTTAATATTGAAAGTAACTCCGTCTTTCGCTTTCAAGGCTTAGGGCTCCCCCACAGAACTGCGAATTCGCAATTTGCAACGCAATGCAAATATATGCGAGCTCGAACGAATGCACCGCAAGAACTTCACACTGCATCGCATCGCATCGCAGTTATGTGTGGGAGGAGTCTTAAACCGTAGTGCTTTAGCCGTAACAGAACAATGAATTTGGAATGATAGTCAAATTTAAAATCGGTCCTGCGCCTGATCTCTCCCCGTCGTGTCAGTGTCCCATCGAAATATGAGAGAGAGGGAACAGAGAGTGCACATGTGTTTGCGCACACACTTGTGCACAATAATATCTCCTGCTTAGTTGGCTGGTCTCTGTTGAGACTGGTCGCCGTGGCCGTAATCGGCTAGGAGAACATTAAAGATCGAAATTTTCTTTGTAATGATTATATTATTTAAACCACGCGTTACTACAAAAATATGCAAACAAAGAAGGCATTTTATCAATTAAAGCCAGGTCTCCTGCGACACTGTTTTGTGTTTTCTAACACCTAACATCAAACAACTAACAAAATATTAGGACTCATACAAATGTATGTTCTGTATAACAATCGAAATCACAACATAATTCTCTTTCTTTTTCTCTCATTCTTTTCTCAGCTTCTAAATGATTAATTAATTTAAGAGTTCTCTGTGAAGCGTTTGTATGTGACCTCTCTAACAGAATTGTCAGGGAGTCCTTAATTTAGTTCATTGTTTATAATTGTAGTAACTGTTGCGTATCGTTGGGCCTGACTAATGCTGGCATCTTCATTTAGTCAGCTTATTACGTACTAGGTTTGGTTCGCTGCTAAGCCTGCGTATATGCTGGTACGCTATTTTATCTATTTGGGTTTAGATTTACGTAAAATCATAGCATCCGCTAACAATATATGTATAGTATTTATGTATAGTAGTTGCTTATTACGTCCACAGGTCAAGTGTGATGATCTGCCTTAGAACGATCTCCGTCCTCCATAAGCGCAAGACAGATCTGGCCATCTGTCACCCTAGCAGAAGCAGGCCCAGGTGACAGCGCGGACGCTGTGGATCGTGCGCACCCTAGGGGATAGTAAAGGGAACACCGGGGTTACCACACAGTCGGGGGCCATCTACAAACTGGTAGGTGGCCCGATGTACGTCGGGGTTCCAGGGCTATCCTTACTAGAGTGCATCTGGTTCCCCGGCTACTAGTACCCAAGACGGCGTGCTAATTTAGTCGGTTCAAGTCCGACATGCTACCAGTAGGAGGTATCTGACGGGATTCCCGCAGGTAGGAAAAAAAAAAGGTCTGATGATCTGCGCAAGACGGTTGATAGGAGCTGATTTCGAGAAGCCGAGGACCGAACCAATGAAAGGCCAATGTCCAGTAATGGTCAGCGATAAGCCGATGATAAATGAGTCACTTATTTATTCTATTATACCGTCTCCGCTTTTTCCCTGACCCCTTAACCAGAATGCTGATATATATCAATATATATAATAAAATCGTAACTTGTTGCTGTCTGCTCATAGAAGACATATAAGAGAAACTATTATAGGGCTTATCAACCTTGTTTTGGGATGCAAATGTTTATTAACTATCATTAAGCGATAGTGAGTGCATAAGTATTTATACCGAGAAATGAAAAAAAAACAAGAGTATTTTAGATAAAGTTTATCACGAAAGATGAACTTTCAGGTCATTTGTATCAATTCAGGTCAAGCATTAAAAATAGGGAAAATAAAGTATTTGAAAAGGTAGTATGAAAATAATTTATGTATAAAAAATATGTTTTCGGGTAAAAAAAAACGAAAATTATTTACGAAACAAAAAGAAAATAAAATAAAAAGTACATGAATTAAAAGTAAATAATGTGTTAAAGAAAAATAAATCATTAAACAATTAGGAATTTTTAATTATGTCTAGTTAAGATAAAAGGTTCATTAAGATAAATATATAATTATTTGTAAATTAGTTTTTGTCGATAGACACCAAGACATTAGACATGAATGTAAAACTAATTCGACCAGGTTTAGCAGTGGAGTTAAAAAAAATGCAGAGCAAGGGGGATGGAAAAAGCAATAATGGGCTGATTCCTGTCACAACACTCGAACTCCTAGCTCCGGAAACCTTGTTAAAACTCATTTCATGGAAATACATAAAGGGATGTCAGGTAACCTGTGGAAAAGCTGGATTAAATTGCTCCGTCATATGCACTAATTGCAATAGTACCTGTGATAATTCGCCCAATCCACTACAAGATGGCAATGAGGAGGAAGAAATAAAGTCTATTCTCAGGGAAATGTATGACGAAATCGAGGAACAAGAGGACTACAACGAAGCTGATGACTTATCGTGGAAGAAAATTGACATTTCGCCTCGTACCTAAGACGATGAACATTTAAAACCTGGTCCATCAAGAATACCGAAGCGATGGAGAATGCGCAAAAATTTGTAATAGTGCATGAATTAGGCCTGCTGAGGATACCACAAAAAAACGCACCACTTACTCCACCTCACGGGCGGTGATGTGGATATAAGTCATTTGGCCAAAACGCATGTTGTAGTGGACTTTGCGGCTCTCGTACGTTGAAACTATAGATTATTCGATGAAAGGTACCTACATAAATTGTAGGAATTTTTCTCTAGTTTCATTTATTATTAACTATTTTTATCGTAAAATGAGCCGGAACGGAGTTATTCTCAAAAAACTGATTTTGGGCGCCATTTATCCAATATGGTGGCGCAAGGTGGCAAAGTGAAAATTAGAAAAGAATACGTTGAAATCTATAATATCACCAATTTTCACATCTCCCAGAATAATTTCTAGATAAACCCCCTCTTTTTGAGCACCAAATGACTGTAGTATTTTGAAAAAACAATCTTAGAACTACAGAATATGGTTTTAAGTCGTTGGCATAAATGACAAAAAATATTTTTCTTATCATGTTCTCTCAAATAAATTAATTAATAAATTGAAAAAACATTTGTCCTCACTGAATAAAATTAATTTGGAAATTAAATTAAATATTTTTGTGTAATGAGAAACTGTCAATTTTAAAGGCGAGTGATAAATTAACAAAAATTATTAATTGTATGGAAAATAATACATTAAAGTATTGTTATGGTGATTAATATTTTATTATTTTACACTTGAAAATAAATTAAGAACTAATCTTTTCAAAATTAATCACTAGAGGCGTTACAAATGCGTTGCCGGCCTTTTAGGAAGGAGTACGATCTTTTCTTTTCTCTTTTTTAAACATTCTTAATTGGTGCTCCGCTCCTATCGGTGATGATATATGGCCTACAGTCTTCCTCGATTTTGGTATCTAATACTGAAAGAATTTTTAAAATCGTACCAGTAGTAGTAAACAAACTCCTCAGCTTTAAATATTAGTATAGATTGATAGTAGTAGTAACTAAGTAGGAATATTTTCCATTATAGGAGAACTAAGAAAAGAAGAAGAAAAACGATAGATGACATCAGGACCTGGACTAGAGAAGAAAAATCCAGGGTTTTCCTTACTAGGGTGCACCTGGTTCCCTGGCTACTAGAATCCAAGCCGGCGTGCGGTTTACTCGGTTCGAGTCCTACATGCCACCAGTAGGAAGTATCCGAGGGAAGAATAACGGGTCGGGCCAGTCAAAATAGGCGTAATTCACCCAATGAACATTAAAAAATCGCTACAAAGTCACTTATGTAAAGCAGAAGAGGCTCAATAGCCATAGTGTTGTTCATCATGCTGCATTATTGCAATGAGTTTGCTGGCCACTACTCTTAGATTCTGCTAATTCTTTCAATCAGGTACAGTAAAGTCACTTTGGCGGACCCATACATAAATAAAACGCACACTGTCCACAGCTTAAAAGAAAATCAATTACTTCATTCCTAGCTGGACTCATTTCTCGTCTCTCTCACTTTAGTCTCTCCCGCATCTCAGTCTTTTCTCTTATCATCAATAGAATCATGTGTTCTTTCCCCCATATCGTAAAAAACAATTTCATTGACATACCATCGGTATCAGGGTGTGGTTTTTATGTAGTACCATTTTGACCTGATTCAATGACCTGGTTTGTGAAATGTGTGTTCTAATTTCATTTATAAGTATACGTTGCTTCATGGTGCGTCATGGGAAACATATGTTTTACTCTTGTCTTACTTTTAAATTTAGATGACGTCACGTTAATTATTTAAGCCACTATCTTATCACTTTATAACTATAAAGTCTGTTTAAAACCAATTATGTTTATATTTAAAGATGATTAAGAATTAATGAATTCATTAATTTGCTTGCTTGTCTCGGGTGCTTGAGGTCTCAGGTTCAAATCCTGGGTCGGACCAAGTATTTGTGTGACCTACAAATATTTGTTACGAAGTTTGGGGTGTTTTCTATGTATAATATGTGAGTATTTACAAAAAAAAAGTTTATATGTATTCATATCAGTTGTCTAGTACCCATAACACAAGCTCTGCTTAGCTTGGGACTAGATGGCGTTGTGTGTTAGATGTTCGGCATATTTATTATTATTATTATTAGAGACGTAGTTTTCTTTTAGAACGTTAATTTAAAGATATTTACTTGGACTTCGACCAATAGGGACTTAAATTGAGGCTAAATCTATACTAATATTATAAAGCTGAAGAGTTTGTTTGTTTGAACGCGCTAATCACAGGAACCGCTGGTCCGATTTGAAAAATTATTTCAATGTTGGATAGTCCATTTATCGAGAAAGGCTATAGGGTATATATCATCGAGCTCATATTGATAGGAGCGGAGCACTAATGAAGAATGTTACAAAAACGGGGGAAAATGTTCACGCTACGGGCAATATAAGACGTAAACGAGGTTGCGAGGGTCAGCTAGTTTTAGAATATAAGGTATACCTACAATGTTTATATCTGGTTTCGCTGCATCAGTAAAAGTTCGGTCGGTAATGCACACAGCTGGCAGTAAGCCCGTTGGCATTAATCTACTACCAACATATTTATTTTAGTACTAGGTGTATTAAATGAAAAAATAAGTCTAGAAAATTTACTTTTAGATTTGCGTACTCGTATGTTGATAGAGAAACTTTATTTAGCCATTGACCCACGCTAGGAAATTATTAAAAATTATCCAATTTCCTCCACTGCGATATACATGTATTATACATGTAAATATTCCTCTTGAATCACTCTATCTATTGCTGAGAACTACATTAAAATCCGTTGTGCAGTTTAAAAGATCTAACCGAACACAGAGCGGAAGCAACTTTATTTTATAATACGTAAAGACATAATTATATTTATAAGTAGTAACATTTGCATTTATGGTACCAGCTCTGCTTTAAATCGTCAGAACCTAATATTCTATGGCTTGCAAGATACCTATACAAATTCTTTATTCAATGAAAAAATAATCATCCAAATACGACAAACGGTTTCAGAGATAATTGCGTTTAAAGTAACGAGCACTCTTCAACTTAACTCTTTTGAGTGCCTTTATCAATCTAAACCAATAATAAAGCTGAAGAGTTTGTTTGAACGAGCTAATCTCAGGAACCGCTGATCCTATTTGAAAAATTCTTTCAGTGTTGGATAGTCCATTTATCGAGGAAGACTATAGAGTATATATCATCACGCTACTACTAATAGGAGCGGAGCACCAATAAATAATGTTTCAAAAACGGGGGAAAATTTTTACGCTACGGGCAATTGAAGACGCAAACGAGGTTGCGTGGGTCAGCTAGTGTATAATATATTTATAGATTCTTTTTTTTATAATTTGTGTACAAATATACGAGTATGAGTGTAATGAATTTGAATAGCTCAAATTTAGTGAGTGTTTTAAATTTACTATTTTCAAACCTATAGGTATATTTTTCAACGTTAAAGAGACGAAAATGATCAGATTAGGAAACAAAAAAAAATGCATATTCCCTATTGTTATCTTGTGCAAGAAAAGGTTTGTTTAGAACGAAATTGAAAGACAACCGAAAGTGTTATAAATATTTCGCCCGCGACAGCACACTACTCGTGGAAAGCTGAAGGGAGAATAAATACTAAAACATTTTTTCGGCAATCGTATTGGCAATATTGAAATTACTAGCTGACCCACGCAACTTTGTTTGCGTCTCCTAGCTCGTAGCGTGAAAATTTTCCCCCGTTTTTTAAACATTCTACATTGGTACTCCGCTCCTATTGGTTTTAGCATGATAATTTATAGCCTATAGCCTTCCTCGATAAATGGGCTATCTAACACTGAAATATTTTTTTTTAATCGTATCACTAGTGCTCGAGTTTAGAGCGTTCAAGCAAAACAAACTCTTCAGCTTTATATATTAGTTTAAGATTTACGAAAAAAAATAGCGGTACATCGTTCGCCGGATCAGATAGTATATATATATATAAATAAAATACACAGCTTTGTAGATACACGTGTTCATGTCACTGAACTAATATTTACAACACCGATTTTGATCAAAAATATATATAAGTGTGTTAGTTCGTCCTCTATGTGTAGATTCTTTATACTTTAGACAGTAAATGATCAAAAATTGATAACTGTGGCGACTTCCACATACAGCGCAACAGCGACATACTATAGCGCTATCTACCGCAAGGTGCAGACATACTGAACTACGGAGCAACGTACAACCCGAAAAAACAACCAATCCTAAATCGCGCAGAAGAAGTTCTCGCGCCGATTATCATATATACAACATCAACTGTTGGCAGTGGCCCGCCAGGCATGATCACCTCACCTGATCGGAGGATCCTCCCTTTGTGTTGGAGAGACATGACACCCGTTCCTCCACATGCTTAATATTTTTGTCATTAAATGAATCCTAATTAAATCGATTTATCGGCGCCAAAATCCCTTGCCTACTAAATTTCATGATAATCGTTTCATGAAGCCGTTGATGAGATTCAAATTATTTATTTATTTATGGTTTGCTTAAAGTCATAACATTTACTTACTTTGGGTTACATCTACTACAAATTAAGCTATGTACAACCACTTTCAAGCAAACACAGCGTGCACAAAAAATATAGGAATGAAAACAGAAAAAATATGTAAAATCTATTGAATTTAAATATATATATAAGAGCTTGCGAATGGAAATTAAAACTACTGATTTAACCCGACAGCGCCAACTCCCACTCCACTCCACTCCCACATATTTAACTACTATTACTAACAAAAATAAAAAAGACAAGTTTTTAACATGTACAAAAAAAAACGCTTAATTAATACCAAATTAGTTGTCAATGAGGGTGTTAATACACTTTCGAAAGTTACACAAATAATCACTGAAAATATCCAGTGACCTGCTGTACTCATTAGCAAGCTTAGTTAGATTATAAATATACAAAAAATTCTCGTTTAAAGATATTAGATTTTCCTTCACTCCAGTTTTATGCGAGATCTTTCCAATCAAGCCGGCCCAAGTATGGCTAAGTAAGCCACTAGATCTTGACATAGTATAACAAATAAGTTCAATGTCAACACCTACTATCGAAGCAGTCATATATACAACAATACAGGTATAATTATATATAACTTATCCACGAGTTATACGATATACATATACCTACAACAGTTTGTAATGTAACCCGTCTCGGCATTTAGGCGCCTTTTCATAATTGACGTTCGTTTTGTGACGACTGCCTTGGTGGCGCAGTGGTAGTGAATGCCACTGCTGTGCTTGAGGTCTCGGGTTCAAATCCTGGGTCGAACCAAAATGTTTGAGTAATCTACAAATATTTGTTTCGGAGTTTGGGTGTTTTCTATGTATAATATGTATGTATTTACAAAAAAAAAAGTATGCATGTATTCATATCAGTTGTCTAATACCCATAACACAAGCTCTGCTTAGCTTGGGACTAGATGGCGCTGTGTTTTTAGATGTACGAAAAAAAAAATAAAAAAATATTTCGTAATACAGAGTTCATATACACTCAATTGTTAATGTTTAGGTATTAATATCTATTGGCTTTACCCAATTTTGTAAATGTGTATGTGCGTTTCATCTAAACACGTGTAATTCTTTACATAAACACATATTTAAGTGAGTATATATAAACAGCTGACCCACATCACACACCATACACTTGCACTAAATAAAAAACAAAGTTAAAAAAGGGCCCTTATAAGGTAAGGGGAAAAGCGCAAAAGGCAGCAACACCCTGCGATGGTGGGTGCCTGCTTTATCAAAAAAAAAAAAAAAAAAAACAGCTGACCCACGCAACCTCGTTTGCGTTTCTATTGCTATTCTATTCTATTGCCCGTAGCGTGATAATTTTCCCCCGTTTTTGAAATATTCAGCACTATTAGTATTAGCGTGATGATATATAGCCTATAGCCTTCCTCGATAAATGGACTATCCAACACTGAAATATTTTTTTAAATCGGACCAGCGGTTCCTGAGATTAGCGCGTTCAAACAAACTCTTAAGCTTTAAATACCTATTATTAATTTAAATTGGCCGCCGATTGCTGATTGATTTACATTAGCATTTTTTTTAAGATAACATCCGAATAAGAATGAATAGATAAGCTTAGTGCAACATATCTTTCTCGAATCATTGCTTCTAATTTCAATGGCCATTAACCAGCCTATTACCTATCCAAGATAAGATTATGGAATACAAATTCCAACTTAATGAGGAGACCCATTTGTTACTAAGAAACTCGTGACGGTTTAATGACAGTGATCGACCCGATTAGACTGTTAAGAATCAATATTTACTAGGTTTTAAAATTAGTTTAACGAAGTCCACAAATAAAATGCATGATTTTTTTTTTTTAATTACATTTTTAAGGCAATTTATCATGTCTTGTCGCGGGAGATTTTACAAACATACATGACACATACACAAAGAACTCCCAGACTCAGAACAACATTTTTTTTTTTTAAAAAGACAACTCCCGCATTAGGAATATACATCCTGTGTCGCGGGGGACTTTACAAACATACATGTGACGGACACAAAGAACACCCAGACTCAGGACAACACTTTGTGGATCACACAAAGTGTTTTACCGCGTGGGATTTGAACCCAAGACACTTGGCGCAGTAGCAAGCGGCATGGCGACCGCTGAAACCACTCGGCCAACCGTGCAGTCAACGAACGATTCATTGTAAAATAAATAAAAATGTGACCCACGTGGGACATCACACAAAGTGATGTCCCACGTGGGATTTGAATGCACGGCACTTGGTGCAATAGCAAGCGGCGTAGTGACCGCTTAAACCACTAGGCCAACCGTGCAGTCAGATGTTGTGTATGGATCACACAAAATGTTATCCCGTGTAGGATTTGAACCCACAACACTTGGCAAAGTAGGAAGCGGCGGCTTATACATCTTGTGTCTTTACAAACACGACTCAGGTCAATAATTTCTGCATCAAATAATAATACGTACGTATTATTACGTATACGTATACGTACTAAACCAATACGTTATCGTGCAGTCAGCAAGACGTTAGACGGACCTAAAGAATTACAGATATTCTTATGGTAAAGTAGATACTAAATATACAGCGACACGGTAGGGGTGGGGCTCCTAATGAAAATTTTCAAATTAAAATTTAAAACACTGACTAAATTTGAGCTTTTCAAGCGCCGCCATTTTGCGCGCGCTTTTGACACGGTCAATGACGTCATTGTCATTTCGTGTTTGTTTACTATTCAGTGTTTTAATCACTATACAAATTTACAGTTTTAATTGCTATGAAAATCATGGAAGAAGTAATTTTTTCTCAAAAACGTTACTAACACAGTGTGAATTTTGACACCGATAATTTCGATGAAGTGACCATCGACGTCACATTTCGTTACGACCAATAGTGACGAGTTTTGCAAGTCTGAATTTCCCTCCCTTAATTTTCACTTTTTATTTAATAGTAGCTGAACCACGCGGTGTTACCTGCAGTTATTGTCATACCACGGGTAACACCACTGGGCGAAGGTAGTCTAAAAAAGAAGCCTAAGTTACTTCTTGTATCATCATCTCTCAGTTCATTGTAGCATTTGTAGCTCATCTCTCGTTTCAGAGATTAGCCGGCACAAACAGTTTTTTTTTATCTTATAATTAAAATAGCCTATATTAATTAGTGATAATGTAGAATTCAAATGGTGAAAGAATTTTTAAAATCCGTCCAGTACTTTTTGAGCCAATTCGTTACAAACATACTTACATACAAACCTTCCCTCTTTATATTATAGTAAAATAGTAAAATATAGATTTCCTGGGTTTAAATAATCACTAAATTAAAAAATAACTTTCAAGTATTTTGTAAAGACAGTAAAGAATCTAGAAAAAAATATATTTAAGACACGCAGATTCCCTATTGGGGGAAGTCCCGACTCGCACCAACCTACTTTAGTTACTTTGTAACGTTCAGTCGCAGTAACGTACCAATGTATAACCTTGGCAATACTCAAGTATGATGTATAATGAATGAGATGCCTTCATTAATCAAGTAAATAAAGTTTAGCTAATTAATAAAAAATAATTAACATAGTATACAGTTAAAATAATACTATGGTAACAACCTAACTGACAGACTGCAGGTAAACGTACACCCAGACGAGTGAGCGAGGATACCGGAGCCCCATACCCCAACCCCCCATTCCCTTTCCCATCCCCCAAAGTTCGGCAAGGCACTTGTGACGCCTTTGGTGTTGCGGGTGTCCATGGGGAGCGGTAGTCGCTTACCATCAGGTGATACGTCTGCTCGTTTGCCCACTATTCAATAAAAAAAACACACAAAGTTGTGCTCGGTGGGAGTCGAAGCCACGGCCTCTGGCTTAGTAGTCAGATTAACCAACACAGACACACAGACAATTTAAACTTAACACTGCTGTTATTGAGTGATTGCATCAGGAGTTAAAAACTATATTACCGCAAGCCCAGTGGATATAAGCTTGTTATGAATAAAACCAGATGTATGCACTACTAAACGTTCTTTAAAACATAAACTAAAGTAATCTATTTGCGTCGGAGTAGGTAGTTAAACAAAGAACTCAAAACCAATATGGCCGCACGGCGCCGAGACGTTAAAAAAATTGATACCAAACTATTCGTGCGTAAAAAAAACAAAGGCGTTACATGATAACATCATTACTTTGGCTGACAATGAAGACAAAAAATATGACGGAAACGATGATTTAGACCACGTTAACTATTGGATTCAAATAAACAATACCTAATATATTATTATTAACCATATGCTGTAGGCGGTGTTACCCGCGTTTGTTATAAAATAACATCCGCGAGTAACACGGCAGGCTGCAGTTAGTCTTAGAGGAGAAGCCTTAGTTAGGTACTCCTTACATCAACAACTATCTTTCAGTAAAAGTCCCGTCAAAAACGGTCCAACCGTAACAAACAGGCAGACTACCATTTTAAAAGTGGATTTTTTGATGTAAGTCCTGTATCTCTCTATTAATAATAAAAAAACTATTAATTTGAAATTACAAACAGATATTTCAATTTTACTTATTTATGTGGATTCCATGTTGAAATATGATCGGAACGAAGTTTGAAACTCGTGTTTTGTTAGCAACGCTTGAATTCCAGAAGTTTGACATATCAGAAATTTAAAACTATAAAAAAAACTGTCGATAATGCTATTGTGTACAGTTTTTTTTTGCTGATGTTTGTTGAAATGGTACTAAGGTTTTTATGAAAAGAAAAATTACAACGCAGCCAATTTTTTAAACCGTAATTTAAATTAATAATTTAGTTTCATTATTCATTTTCAATCTATTTCAGTATACAAGTTTAAAATAGCGTTTAATTTAAGTGGTGGACTAACACTAGAAAATTAAATAATTTCTAATAATTTATAAGTAATGACAAACAACATTCTTTGCTCTAAATATTTTTGCACCAAATATGTATTATCCTAAAACATACAATTAATTATAATAAATAAGTAAAAAAACCACAAGGGCTTAGATATTTAAGACCTATATAAATTTATAAAATTATTAAAATTAAAAACATCATCTATTTTAATAGAACATTCAGAATTTTCAATTGTTATAAAATAAAAATAAGTATTACATTACTTGAAAATGAAATAATAAAACCATACATAATCATTTTCATTTTTTATATTTATTATTTTTATTATATTAAAAAAATTAAAACAGTAAAACTTTATTAGAAGTTATATTGTGTATCAAAAAAAATACTCAAATTACTCAAAACGAGTTTTAAAAATATTGTCATAATTTTTAATTACCTTCCTGTATTATTTTAATAGCAAAATAAGCCAACAAAACTTTTAAATTCAAACTACAATGAAAACAAAATTATAATTTAAATTTACTTGTTAATTTTTTTTTTAACATACCTACATATTTTTTTAAATAATATTACTATAGGTAGGTATTTCAATATGTTTAAAAGATACTAAACAAAATGAAATACAAATATTATTACTATTAAATTAAAATTTTAAACAATAAAAAAAATACTTACAAAATTGAGTAGTACTCTGTAGTTGAGGGAGAAAACCAAAATTAGAGCAGGCGTTACACTAAATGGCACAAAACCGACTGTCTTAACTAGAAGTCGCCGAATGACTGAAATCCACTGACTGAGTGACTGACTTAAGCGGACTGAACACACTCGCTGTAGCTTCGTGGGTCTTCACGCCTCATAGATAAACATAATGTATAACAATATATTAGTTTGCAATTTGCATTAAAAGCCGCACACAAACGCAGAAATACATCAATACATTTAGTTGACAGCGAGTATTAAAATAGGTAAAGGTATGTGTTGAACCTACGTGAAACTATATACCTATTTTACTACAGTGAAGCTATAAGGACGGGTAGACAGACTATGTATGTTTATGTATATGTTCCACCGTAACGTCTGGACTACTGAAACGGTTTTAAAGAAGAAGTTATCAGTAGATACTTAATAAATCCCCGAGCAGCGTTGCCAGATATTTCAATTTTGGCGGGACCTCCGGATTTTTAATGAAAATTATACTGTCCCGCGCAGGGCAGGTTTTGAGGATAACTGGCTGGACGCTAAAAGTGAAGTTAGTTAGTTAGTTGTAGTGCTTGATCGTGAATAAAATTAGCAGGCAGCAATAAAAAAATTAAGGGCGCTACTGCCACCATTATACAAATACGAAATGGTATCTGGCACGGATCTCCTTGGGGATATTGGAGCCAAAAATATGTGGTGATTCCACAAAAACCCGCCCTCACGGCCAGCCTGAAGCGACTTACCCTTAGGGTACCCGGCTCATGTTCACATCCCGAATGAGTCAGCGCAGCGCAGTTTGCAGCGGCCACAACTCTCCTTGACGTGGCCACAACAACCCTTAAGCGACGATTAAGGATTGATGTAGTGGACAAACAAAAATATTGCGAACGACCTTTTTTTTCGTCTTAATCTCAGAATAGATACAGTTTTTTTACTTTTAACTGCTTTAGACAAAAGAATTCCGCTTTTTTCAGCAAAAAGTATCAAAAACAAAACGCTGTCCCGAGTGAAATGGCTATTTAAATTTTATCAAAGGTTTTTAAGTGGTCGGTTTACAGTTTTTCTAACTTTTTTATACATATATTTTTAACTCAAGTTATGCAAGTATAATGTGTGTATAAAGTAGTGATAAAATACGATAACGACTAGAGCAGGGTTTCCCAAACTTATTTTGCCTACCGCCCACTTTGAGAATAAATTATTTTTTAGCGCCCCCATTTTTTCACCTACTTAAAAAACCACTATAACTTCAAATTTAATTAATCAATTATTGTTAGCTATATTAGCCGTGATTAAACATTAGTTCTAAATGAGACTTTTACTATAACTCGCAAGAGTTAACTTGAAACCTGAGCGCAGTAGGTAATACACAACGGCTCTCAGGTCTCAAGTTAACTCTTAAACCTGCAAATGAGAATGATTATTGAAACGCAACTTTATAGTATTCAAACATAGTATCATTTATTCAAAATAAAACAAACATAATCGATTCTTATATAAAAACTAATGTGAAGGATGAACCTGATGCTGTTTAATAAGTTTGTTGATATCAGGTTCCAATTTACTCAAGAACAGTCGCAAGTCGCCACGTTCGGGAACATGCAAACGATTTCTCTTAAGCAGTGTTGCCACAGCACTAAATCCACGTTCACACAAATATGACGATGGGAATGCTATCAAGAATCGTTGAACGATTGACCACAATCCAGGGTACAATTGCGGGATCGGTTTTTGTAGCCAAAATTCTTGGTAACCATTTTTGAACTTGATTTTTATTTTCCTCGTTTGTTGTCAATTCTATAAGTTCTTCTTCCAGCTGAGGTGACATTGCTGTGTTGACATTTGAACACGGATCCAACACCCAGTCTGGTATTTCCAAGTTCAAAATGTCCTGGTATCGTTCGGTGAAGTCAATGTGGAGGTTTTCCAAATGTTGGCAGTAGGCAAACAAATCGTCGTTACTGCAGGATACTGATAAATTCGGAAAATTGTGAAACTCACGTCTGCCCATATTCTTTTTGTGTAGAAGCAGTTTGGCTGCGAAAGTAGCAACGACGTTTTTTGTTTTAATTAAATTTAGTTCTTCGCCTTGCAGTTGGAGATTCATGACGTTGAACAATTTATACAGGTCTGTCATCATGTCATGTCATCTATCATTCTTAGATGTAATGAGCTTGTTATGTAATTCTCTATCTTTAGTTTCCAAGAACTCTATCACAGAGTTAAACAGGTTGTAAAATCGAGTCAGACAATTGCCTCTTGATAGCCAACGAACTTCAGTATGAAACAACAAACGGTTAAAATCCTCGTCATTAGTAACACAAAGCTGATGAAATAATCTATCATTCAAAGAGCTGTTGCGGATTTTATTGACTGCTTTGATGACATATTGCAGTGATTGAAATAGTCGTTCACTTAAGTTTCTAGCAACCAAATGTTGTCTATGAATAACGCAATGTACAGCAAGGACACCTGGAATTTTATTTTTTAAGAACGCTACGAAGCCTTTATGGCACCCTGTCATAGCCGGAGCGCCATTCGTAGCAACTGATATAATATTTTTCAAGGGAATCTCTTTCTCATCACAAAACTTTTCCAATATATTGAATATGCTTTCGCCTTTTGTATCGGTCTCTAAATTTCTAGCAAACAATAGTTCTTCACATATTTTCTCATCTTTAATAAACCTCACGTAAGACAGCAACAATGCTTCATTAGTTGGTAAAGTGGACTCATCGAGCTGAATTGAGAATTGGCTTGTCCTCAGGTGATCGCACAATGATCCTTCAATATCTTTAGCTATTTCATCAATTCGTCTTTGCACAGAATTATTACTCAAAGGAATTTTTCGGATAATATCTGCGGCCGGCGTATGAAGCACAGTAGTTATTACTTCCTTTATTGCTGGCAAAATTAACTCTTCTCCGATGTTATGTGGTTTGCCTTTTTGAGCAATTAACAAAGAGATATTGTACGAAGCTCGAAGTCCGTCGTCATCTTGCTTAGCAGCCGCCGAAAGTAGTTTTGCTACACTTGGCTGAGTATTATGCTTCTTCTCTAGGTCTTGAAAATATGCTACATTCTTGTCTTTCTTACCTGGATGCATTTTATTCAAATGATCTTGCAGTCTTGAAGGCGAAGAAGAATTTCATTGCTTCATTCGAAAATGTTTTTAGACATAGAAGGCACAAAGGCAACGATGTGTTTGTGGGATTTTCAATGAATCCGAATTTAATATATTCCGCACAGTATTGCCGTCTCTTCTGTTTTACTGCCGACATTGTTTTGTTTTAAGAAATACGTAAGTTAGTGTTTAACTGAAGTGGGTACTGCTTATCTATTATGCGCAAAACCGCAAATGGGAATAAAATAAATATTACGTTGTTTATATAGGTTTGCATAAGCAGCACGCACCGTCAGGAATAAAACAAACATGCATAAACTTGTTTATCTCATTCGACGCTCAGTCGTACTCAACAAGTAAGAACAAGTATTATATGAACCAGCCGATTGATACAGGAATGCACAAATCGGGATATTTAACAAAAAATTGTTAAAACATGATTGCCCGCGGTCTACTATCTACGAAAATTACCTATCTAGGTACTATTAAAATGCGAAAATATGTCTTTTGCCTTTTTATTTGTTTGTTTGTGTCTACTTTCATTTCGAAACGGAGCGACCGATTGACGTGATTTTTATTTTGTATATTCAATAAAACAGGACAGATATATGAACTACGCGGAGAGAAATATCGAACCGAGTTTGAGCAATCTCTTAACTAATATTAATTGATGTTCACAAGTTGTAGTTGAGAGTCGAGAGCTCATGCAGTCGGTGTCTAAGAGGCCTCCTAGCTAAATGAAATTACAAATCACCCCCCAAGCCTCTACACAACGCCCCCATTTTTTCTGGGTCTCTTAACCGCCCTCCTTTAGGCTTGCAGCGCCCACAAGGGGGCGTTATCGCCGACTTTGGGAAAGGCTGGACTAGAGACTTGTTGACTAGCGTTTGGTATCACAATAACAAACACTAGTCAACAAGTATCTATTACATCCCTCCCCCTGCTTGGTTTTATTTCGCCTACTTTATTGATGTGGCTGTTGGCCTAGTGCTTAGTAACGTTGAATGCTATGCCAGAAGTTATGAGTTCGATTCCCACCGAGGATAAAATAGTGATGAGCAGAGTAATTTGTTCAGTCTGAGAATGATATCAACCTATCGAAAAGAAATTGGAAGTATATAATATGTACATGTTTATCAGGAGTCTGCAAAACGATACTTATACAATGGCCGTTTGTGAAATTGGTTCAAGTTTAGCCAAAATAAAAAAGACAAAAAAAAATGTACAACAAAAAAAGCAGTCATAAGCACTGCCGACAGAAGTGAAAACTTATAACTATAAACAAACGGTTGTTTTAACTTACCTGAAATGAACACCTATGCTTTTTGTAATAGTGTGCAATAAAAAGAACTAAAATAAGTAGTAAATGGAAGTAAAGCTTTGATACTCCAATAGATGTCGCTGTTTCCAAAAAAATCGTAAACAATCTTTTTGATTTACAAAAGGTTTTGTGTAAGTAGAAAATCGTTATTTTAATTTATTGTAAATCACTTTAAGATACTGAAATATTAACTTTAAGTATATAAAATTATATTGAGAAAGGACCACTATCTAGAAAAACGAATGCTACCAAAGTATATCGGTAGATGGCGCTGTTAACAATAAATATCCTTACGAATTTTCGATCAGGACACGTGACCTGACGCTAGTTTATGGTCACGTGACCTGACGCGAGTTTATACATTTTTACCCATTCCAAAAAAGTACACAGCGCCGCTAAGAAGTTTTCAATACAAAAATTTTTTTTGGTGGTACCGAACTTCCATGTGCTTTTTAATGAACAGCTGTTAATTACAAATAACAATCAGACAATTCAAATTTATTGATAATGTCTGTATGTCATTTCTGTTTTAATCTTTCTATTTTTATTTGTAGTAGGTTTAATAAAATATATCATGGATTAATATAATTAAAGTACAGACTGAATTGTCTTCCATAATCAATCTAATGTTTATAAACTACTATACTAGGTACTTCATTAGAAATTACAGTTATGTACCCTATTTTCCCATTAGATAACGTATGGTCACAATTATTGTATAAAGTAAGTTCCAGGTGAAACATGTTTTATCTACACTAATATTATAAAGAGAAAAACTTTGTTTGTATGTTTGTTTGTAATGAATAGGCTTAAAAACTACTGGACCGATTTTAAAAATTCTTTCACCATTCGAAAGCTACATTATCCACGAGTAACATAAGCTATATTTTATTTTGGAAAAATATAGGGTTCCGTAAGATATTTGGGTTTTTTGGATACAAAGTGTAAAAAATCAACCAGAAATGTTACTTATTTTGCGTACGCTGCCTAAACTGTAAAGATAGAACCATAAAATGTTCTAATTAATCGTAGATCTTATACATATCTACAAAAAAGTCCGCGACACACTATACCTATCTATGTCGAGTGAGGCACAACAACCATTTTTTTATTTAAAAATCTTTAATTTTTTTTGGACTACATTTAAACACGTTTATTTTACTCATGCTATCAATACTTATCAAAATAAATTATTTCATCACTAACTACAGTTTATGTAGATAATATTTGGTCTTTGAATGATAAAAATTGGACGTTTGGTTTTGAAGTTATGGCAAAATTAAAATTTAAATATTTTCCTCATTAACAACTTTAACATCCACAGAAAACAATCTGTGCAGCCTGCGGATAATGACTGTGTCGTCGATGTTAGTGTGTCTTTCCTGGGTAGGCTTTTGCAGCGGTAACCGACATCCACGCGGGCGGAGCCGCGGGCTACCGCTAGTTAATAATAAATAAATAAATATTCCGGACATCTAACACAACGCCATCTAGTCCCAATCTAAGCAGAGCTTGTGTTATGGGTACTAGACAACTGACATAAATACTTAGGTACATACTTTTTTTTTGTAAATACATACATATTATACATAGAAAACACCCAAACTCCGAAACAAATATTTGCAGATCATACAAACATTTGGTCCGACCCGGGAATCGAACCCGAGACCTCAAGCTTAGCAGTCGCATACGCTACCACTAGATACGCCACCGAGGCAGTCAATAATCAAGTTGTGTTTTAATTATCTTAATAAAATTCTAAATGTAATGTAAAAGGGGCACGCACATCATATTTTTGTACATAATATAATAATTTGTTAATGTACTTTTTTTGTTGACAAGGTGGAAAATCCCTTCGGATCTCCTTGGGGATGTTGGAGCCAAAACTATGTGGTGATTCCACAAAAAACCGCCTTGACGGCCAGCCTGAAGCGACTTACCCTTAGGGTGCCCGGCTCATGTTCACATCCCAAATGAGTCAGCCGAGCGCAGTTTGCAGCGGCCACATCTCCCCTTGACGTGGCCACAACAACCATTAAGCGACGATTGGGGAGCTAGCGGCTTCTACCGCGTCCCCTTCGTCACCTCCTACGAGCAGGATCGGCTCTTTCCCGATCCCGCTTTGCGGACTCCTTCTGAAGCATAACGCCTTCACAGAAGGAGACCGCGGTCTCCCATCCCTCACTACTTGCCAGCATTGCCACGATCAATGCTGGTGGTGATAAGTTTCGACCGATCTGTCCGACCAGGACTCGACCCTTGGACTCCCACGCAGGTCAGTCCTCCAGTGTGTACTATGGGTGGATTCCCGGTCGGATCCGCAGTGGTGGCATTGTGCTGTAGCCTCACGTCCGATTCTGTTCAGGTACTCTCCGAAGCAACTGTGCCCGGTGAGTGTCTGAGTGAATCGGTAGGTGACACAGTCGGTTTTCCCTACCCAAGCTTCGAAGCTCGGCAGAAAGGCTCCAACAGAGTGTTGACTGGCACAGGCCTGTATTTAGGAAGTCCTACAGCGTCCTACGAGCGTTCCGCCGAAGCATTCCGGGCACATGATCCGGTGCTGTCTCAAGAGAGAACGAATTCGGTCGTAGACCATTGTGTCCATGTCGGCCAGAATGTCGAAGGGTGGAGGTCGCGCCAGGATCGTCGCCGCCTCGTACGAGATTGTACGGTATGTCCGCACGATCCGTATGGCCATCAACCGCTACAAACTCCCGAGTTGAGCCTTACAGCGGGAGGAACCCGCCAGGTCCTTAGACTAGACGGGTGCCCCATGGAGGACCATGGATCGCACGACGAATTTTCCTCTCATATTCTGTTGAAGTTCTCAAAAACCATCTTTGTAATATAATGGTCAATTTTAACATTTAAAGGGATATTTTCCCTATAAACAGATAGATCGTTTGTTTATTCATATTTTTCAAACTGTGATTCCCTATTATATTTCTCTGAAGGAGAGCGACGTATAATTAGCGAGTACTACTCGTGTGGTCATAAATTTATTTGCAACTTTACTTTTAAAATAAACCTAGTACAATAGGTACTGGAGAGAATTCTCGTAAGTGAGTTACATTACTCGTATTTAGGTTGACTCCGCTATGATGATGTAAGTATGTTCCGTATCTTCTGAACTACAGGACACTGTATATCAATCTTTAAATATAGAAGAAAGTCGTATTAGTTACATTATTTATAACTCAAGAACGGCTGAAACGATTTGGCTGAAAATTGTTGGGAAGGTAGCTTAAAACCAGGAGACGGATATAGGATACTTTTTACATAGGATTTGTTTTTACTTTGCCCCGCGACGTTACCCGCGTTTGTTGCACCACGGCTAAAACCGCGGGGCTCAGCTAGTATATATAAATACGTGAAGCAAAATCTTTGTCCGAGAATCATGCGATTTGGGGTGTATAACTGTATCAGTTAAAGTTAAGTACCTTTTTTTATACGGGGAAGGAATGCTTTTCCTGCCTTCGTTCGTGGGGAGACGAAGGGCATGTGTGGGACTCCCGTAGGACTGGCGAGCCTTCTACCTACTAAACCCCGCGGCGGCCTTCCTCGGCAGTCGGGAGGACCTCCAGGAACGCATCGGCAGCTTCTGAAGTCCCCCCTGCCGTACCTCACAAAGTTATAATAACCGAGCTTTGATCCGTATTTTTATTGGTAAATTTTTGAAAATGAATCCTAGCTAGATCGATTTATCACCCCTAAAACTCCTGCATACTAAATTACATAAAAATCGTTGGAGCCGTTTCCGAGATTCAGATTTTGTAGAAAACTAGCTGACCCACGCAATCTCGTTTGCGTCTTCTATTGCCCGTAGCGTGAAAATTTTCCCCCGTTTTGGAAACATTCTTCATTGGTGCCCCGCTCCTATTAGTAGTAGCATGGTGATATATAGCCTGTAGCCTTCCTCGATAAATGGACTGTCCAACACTGAATGAATATTTGAAATCGTATCAGCGGTTCCTGAGATTAGCGCGTTCAAACAAACAACAAATTCTTCACCTTTATTATTAGTATATTATAGATAAATCAATTATAATAAATATTTCGGACATCTAACACACAACGCCGTCTAGGGTACTAGAACGACTGATATAAATAAATTTAATACATAGAAAAAACCCAAACTCCGAAAGAAATATTTGTAGATCATATAAACATTTAATCTAACCCGGTCATCGAACCCGAGACTTCAAGCACGGCAGTCGTATACTCTACCACTGCGCCACCGAGACAGTCAATGTAGATATAAAAAAGAGGCAGGCAACGCACTTGTAACGCCTTCGGTGTTGCGGGTGTCCATGGGCGGCGGTAATCGCTTACCACCAGGCGATACGTCTGCTCGTTTGCCCCCTATATAATAAAAAAAAAATATATGTACATATAAGTTTTTGTTATTAGCTTTTAATGTTAAACGGATTTGAAAATGGATATTCTTGATGTTCAATATAATAATAAATAAATAAATGGATGTCTGAAATGTCTGTGAAGGTTTTGTATTTTTAGTAAATTAAAATGTTTTTGATTTAAAATATCAAACCTGTCGTCTGCGGGGTTCCCGGACCAATACGACCTTCAAACCTTCAAGAAAAGATCGTACACCTTCCTAAAAGGCCGGCAACGCAATTGTAACGCCTCTGGTGTTGCGGGTGTCCATGGGCGGCGGTAATCGCTTACTATTACCGCTATATCACGTCTGCTCGTTTGCCGCATATAAAATAAAAACTAAGACTAAACTGAGAATGTTTATAAGCGCGTTCACCACTAAAAAACAGTCGTGGGTCGTATGTCCTAGTTTTGAAGACACTCCCCTATCTGCCTCAGCCAATATTGGGATACTTGGTGTTGACGTGTCGAGCGAAGAAATTGGTCTCGAAGAAGCTTGGTGTGCTCAACAGATCGAGGCTGTATTTCACTCCGGCCCACTGCCTTCAGCTTAATAAAGCACAGGTTCGGCCTCACATGGAATACTGTCCTCATCTTTGGGCAGGGGCACCCCAATACCAGCATCCTCCTCCATCTGGACTGCATTCAGTGGAGGGCGACTCGTATTGTCGATTGCCAAGAACTTTCAATTCGGCTAGAATCTCTGAAGCTGCGTAGAGATGTGCTTTCGGTGTGCATCTTCTACCGCATTTGCTATGGGGAGTGCTCCGAAGAATTGTTCGGACTGATCCCTGCCGCCTACTTCCGCCTCCTTCCGCCATCGTCCTAGGCGACAGAAACTTCAACCCCATCATCTAGATGGTTGGCAGTCCACAGCTGTGCGCTTTTCCCGAAACTTTCTGCCTCGCACAACAAAACTGTGGAATGAGCTGTCGCCTGCGGTGTTCCCGGACCAATAAGATTATTGGATGAAAGCAGTGTCAATACTTTGTAGCTCTAGTGTAAATACGCCCCGCTGTAGCCGTCAACATGGCGCCACAGTCAGCCGTAAATAAAACCGCGTCCTTTACGCGCATGTCCGGCACTTTGATCAAGACACGTTACACTAATACAAGTCAATAAAATTTACAATATACCTACAAACAATTTAATGGATAACAGACAGACAGAAATGGAGGAAGAAAGAATTACGAGTTGAATACTTTACGTCATGGAACGTAAAAACAGTGGTAGTACATATTATAGTATATTTTCTTTTGGAAGATTAAACTAGAGGACTCTACGGTTGTACCTGTAATATCCAACTCAAAACAGCTCAAAACGTAACCTATCTATTTATATAGGGTGTTGGTTAACTGCCATAGGTAGGCATCAAATATTACGAAAATTGGTCCAGTTGTTTCAGCGTGAACAATACAGGAAGCGTGCGTCGGATACCAAACTAGGCAGATTCAGTACTCAGTCAATCACACTGCTGATCCAAATACTTCTTTATTTCTAACTACGTATTTATTATATTATGTGTTGATTATATAGATATAATTTAAATCTACGACCATTAGCTTAGAGTTAAAATCAGTACATATTTAACTTTAACTTATTTAATATAAACAGGCCCGTCTTACTATGATATTATCATGTAAGATTTTAAATGACTAATACACAGTTTCAGTCGATTAAGTTTTTTTTGGAATTCCAAAACAGTATTCTCGAGAAACTGTACTTAAGATTAAATTCGCTTTGTTTTCGTTCTTACATTTTAATATAATGACTATTATAGCTGACCGACGCAACCTCGTTTGCGTCTTTTATTGCCCGTAGCGAAAAAAATTTCCCCGTATAGTGTGTCGCGAACTTTTTTGTAGATATTTATAAGTTCAACGATTAATTAGAACATTTTATGGTTCTATATTTTATAGTTTACGCAGCGTACGCAAAATAAGTAACTTTTCTGGTTGATTTTTTACACCTTGTGTCCGAAAAACCCCAATATCTTACGGAACCCTAATTTTTTCCAAAATAAAATATAGCCTATGTTACTCGTGGATAATGTAGTCTTTGAATGGTGAAAGAATTTTTAAAATCGGTCCAGTAGTTTTTGAGCCTATTCATTACAAACAAACATACAAACAAAGTTTTCCTCTTTATAATATCAGTATAGATGTAACATTTTATATTTTCCCCGTAACATTTTCCTACAAATGCAATTATTTGCCGTTTTTTGTTGTGGTGTTTGGGTTTTAACATTGTGTAGATATGATTGTAAACATCATGTTAAAAATCATTATCCTTTGTCATTTACCAGAATGCCACTTTCTTTCTGTCTTCAGAAAGAAAGTGGCATTTGTGTAGAACAAATTTTGACTGCAACATTTAAACTCGTAGTTCAGGTTTACGTATATTTAATTTATATATATGTTATATTAGAATTATAAGATATTAAAAAAGTTTATTTGTGTATCTTACCGTGGGAGAGCCATGCTTCGGCATGCATGGGCCACATACCACGGCCTCACAGAACACCGGTGTGAAATTGCGCCTGCGAGTGAGCATATCGGAGGCTCATACCCCATCCCTCTCCCTATCCCTTTCCCCATCCCCCAAAGGCCGGCAACGCATTTGTGACGCCTCTGATGTCACGACTGTTCATGGGCGGCGGTAATCGCTTTAACCATCAGGTTGTACGTCTGCTCGTTTTCCATAAAACAAGAAAAATATTCTAGTTTTCATGTTGGTCACGGTTTACATTTTATTATGAGGTTTATTATTAATACTATATAATCTCTTCATAGATCTTTCAAACACAGGTCGTTAACACGTGAAATATTAACACGCATTTTTCCATTATAAGCAATATTTTTGTTAGGTTTGTGGGAGTGACATCATCAACGAAATAGGTCTGAGTTATACGACGATACGGAACCGCACCCCAGTTGAACGACATCACTAGATACTTACCACAAATCTATACAAACAAATAGTGTTGAAGTGTCTGTTTGTATTTTCAAATTATTAGCGCTTCACTAATTGTGTATGGATGTATAATACGGTACGGTACATACATGAAAAAAAAAATATTAATTTTTTTTTTTGCTGTTTTCTGTTTGCATGTTTTAGCCAGAATGGAACGGAATTACCTTCGGAACGGCTCGAATGATTTGACCGAACTTTTACAGACAGATAGCTAATTATACGAGAAATATTTTTTTTAACTTTGAATAGCACCGTGCTAGTTAATAAAATATAGTTTAAAAAAGTGGCAACCAGTTGATTACAAACACACACAGGTGAAGCTAATAAAAGGGTTGTTGTGTGTGTTGTGGATGTTTTAAAACATCGAGGGTTTAAAATTAAATGTAAATGTTTTTGTAGAAACGGGTAACGTTTTGTAGGTATTGCACAATAGGTTTATAAAAATCTAGTATTCTAAAATGTGTAAAAACTTGTGAAAAAAAAGAAAAAAAGGCATTGGACTTGTGCCTATAGTATATTTTCATGAATTTGTCCCAGCGCTAAAACTGTGTATAGTGGTAAAAATGAACCTATTTTTAATAGAAGTGCGAATATTTTTGTCTACCTTTTTTCCGCCATTCCGTGCATATCGATTGTCAATGAAGCTTTTCCGTGGTGGAAAAAAATTATAAAATAATGGTTCACATTATCATTTATAATATTAGTTAGGATTGAGTAGTTTAAAAATATATTAAATATAAATAGTAAGATATCATTTGTAATGAACGTGCTCTGAATAATGATGAAGTTATTAATGGCTTGTATTTTATGCGTTTATGATAAAGAAAGTAAGTTTCACACCTTGAAATCGCTACTTAAGTTAAATACGCGACCAAAGTGAATCTCGCAATAGTGATGAAACATCAGGCTTAGTCAAAGTTAGAGTTAGATTAAAAATCTTCAAGAATAGTAAAGAGACCTCTCAGTAGACTTCCTCAAAACAATTCCTCCAAAACAAATGGATCTATTTATATTTCAACAAATATCTTTTTTGTGTCGTAATATCTAAAAGAGGTTAAATATTATTTGTTAGTCAAGTACGTAAATAAATATAGTCATCATTGGTAATTAAAAACCTGTTAATTTATTACTTTTCTCGATTCCTTTGAACTGAGATTAATTTACGGATAGTCCAAAATGTAGCCAAGTAGTCAACAGGTAACACACAAAATAAACTCTTAAAACTACGGAGCGAAGAATTAAATTAGACCGTGTCGACGTAGGTCATTTTTTTAAAGACTACATTCGCATTAAGAATAAATCCTATGCCGCGGAAAATTTAACCAACTTACATAAAACGGACACAATGTGTTTGTTGACCACACAAAGTGTTACCACCAGGATCTGGACTGAAACGACCATCTGGTCGTGTTGTGAAATCCGAAGTTAATTAATAATCAATAGTAGCATCATCAAATAAATTTAATAGTCTTGAATGGAGTAAGAACGGAGTACTTCATTGTAAATAGGTCAGTTCAACCGGAATTATATACTGATTTAACCTCACAGAAAAACGATGTAGGTACTTTGAAACTTATATGAATCACTGTTCATGATATTTTCCCTTAACAACTATTCAGTGTTATTAGTACTAAACATAACACCCAAAAACCTCGAAATCTAATTTAGACCGTCTAACAACAACTTACCTACCTTACATTGTTCGAGAAACCATATTTATTGTATGCCATAACGTAAAGGCGATGAATAAATGTGAAGATGAATCAGTACGCATGAAAGGAATGCCTTACGAACCGATTTAAGACAGAGAACTAAGATTATCATGGAAATCATTCTCCTAGACATTATATTATGTTAGTATACGAGCTTTTGCTTGTGGCTCTGTCCGCTTGTATATCGACTATCGCGGTAAAGAACATTCTGTATAAATACGGTGCAGATGTATGACTATGAAAACGTATATTATATATATAAACGTAACGTGTACATCATTAACAACTTATAACGTCCCACTGCTGGATTCGGGTCTTGTCTCAGGATAGGAATATGGCCAGTTGCGCATTTCGGGCCTGGACGATTCGGTGACGACCGAGGATGTCCGCGCTGTAGTTGCAGAGAAGAGTGGGTGCAGCGCGGACAAAGTCAGGGTCGGCACCATCCGCCCCGGTCCTGGGGGGCTTGGCGCTGTGTGGGTCTGCTGTCCCGTGGCGTCGGCCAAAGTACTGGGCGACGCCGGCCGGCTCCTCGTCGGTTTCGTGTGCGCCAGGGTCACAGTCCTGGCGTCGAGACTATCGGCTATATGGCTCTTCGACGAGCACTTCCGACAGCTTTCTCCGAAGCTGGTCGGCGCTGCCTCCGCCCTTGGGCGTCTTTTGCCCAATCTGGGTGGAGCCAGCGTCCCAACGAGACAGCTCTACACGGGGGTGGTCCGGTCGATGGCCCTGTATGTGCCTCGCCCTCGTCGAGCCACCATGGCTAGTTGGTCGTCCCGGCTGGAGGCTCCACACGCTGGTTTTGCCACCGTGGAGGCGCTCTAGCTGGTCATCCTCGAGTGGGCAGGGCAGCAGCACGGGACTCTTTCCTTTCGACTGACGCAGGTGCTTTCCGGGCACGGTTGCTTCGGGAAGTACCTGCACTCGGTCGCTACGAGGGAACTGAGTCCCGCCTGCCACCACTGCGACTGCAGTGAAGACTCGGCCCAGCATACGCTGGAGATCTGCCCCGCTTGGGCGGCGCAGCGCCGGGCCCTCACTGCAGTCATCGGAGGAGATCTGTCGCTACCGGCCGTCATAAGCTACATGGCCGGTAGCGACAGCAGTTTTACCGCGGTCGCGACCTTCTGCGAAGACATGATTTCGCAGAAGGAGGCGGTGGAGAAGGCCCGAGAGGACGACGTTCACTCGGACCCAATCCGCCGCCGGCGAACCGGGCAGCAGAGGCGCGCATATCAGCGCCTCATGTCGCCCTGAGTGTGGACGCGGATGGACGGGATGGGTTTTCCCCTCCATCCGCATTACAGGCCAACCGCGAGGAGGCGACGTACGCGTGTGCCGTGCCGGCCCGAGGGGGTTTCCACACGTTAAAAAAAAAAAAAAGGATAGGAATATAGCCATAGGTCCATCATGTAATCGATTCCAATTCCAATAGCCCTGTGCGGGTTGTGGACTGGCAAGACAACGTTGTGGCTACTTAATCATGCCGTTAGATGTTTTTAAGTCGACCAACACCTCCAACTTAACTTTACGACGATTATTCTATGATAAAAACCGGGACCGACTGCTTAATGTGACCTCCGAATCACAGAGACGCTAATTGTATTATGCCACCAGCAGTCACCCATCCAAGTACTGACCGCCACGCGTTGCTTACCCTCGGTTATTGTTTCTAATCACCGAGTGCAACTGGGCTATTGGTTATTTACATATCAAAGACAATAGGTAGGACTCTTGCTTTAATGTGTGATCAATTTAGCTCAGCTTACTTGTGTCGCTACCATAAATGCACTACGATGCTACCGATATTATTTATCTGTGGTTTTCATATCATTTAAAATATTATATTTCCGCAAATGGTACCTCGATGAAAAAAATATTTGGGTGATATCGACAATCATTGTGTGCGCGGCGCTCTCTTTTTTCTTTTTCTATGTTTTGTCTGCCAAAATAACTCTGCTCTGCCTGATGGAAAGCACAAGCATAATCCATGAGTATTTATCATCAATAAAATATCAGGCTTATTTGTAATATATTACCTACCCCGACAGACTTAGGTATTACGTCATAGGTTATTGACCTTTCGCACCTTAATAGAGAAAATAAATAAATAAAACTATGAATATCTATATATATCTATGCAGCCTAATCAACATGAAGGCATCAAAGATAACCTTGACGAATGTTTGACAAATGATAGTTAGGGATAGGTATTTTTATATATTGTGTAGGTAGTTTGTGTTGAAAAAGAAAAGCTTTATATATTTCTTTACCGGTTTTTCTTTCAGTAAGAACGTTTCTTAAGCCCGTATTTTAAAAGGCATCTCAGTCGTGAACCTAGTTTTAAAACTAGTTTCAAGAAGAGATTTTATTTTTGAACGCCTCTTGAGATTAGATTCATTAATCGTTAATCAAGTAAGTAAAGATCAATGAATAGCTTATTTTAGAACGATGTTATGTCAAAATCTCCTCTCAGGAATAGATTTTGAAAGATTTCTGTTCAACTGAGACAAGCTTAATCTAGTCTCAAGTAGTAATTTCTAATGCCTTAAAAGGGAAATTAACGTATTTTATGATGATTTTTCTGAATAACAACAAAAGATTTATTTTACCTTACTTTATTTACGAAAGAATTGCTTATTATACACATTTCAATACACTTTAATTAACACTAATTGATGTTCAATACACTTAAAATACACATTTAACTCGCTCAGCTCCCGTTCCCGCAGGGCCTCTCTCTTGGCTGTCATCACCTCGCTAGCGAACGAGGCGATGGCGGCCCAAGTATTGGATATGTTAGTGTATATATCAGTTGTATAGTAACCATAATACAAGTCCCTAGTTTGGGACTAGATGGTGTTGTGTGTTGGATGTCCTAAATATTTATTTATTTTATTTGTTTGTTTTACAACATTCGAATCTCCCGACATTTGGATGGCATGTAACTACTTATACAACTGCCTTATAATATTAACCTAGGCTGACCTCAAATGTTGATTGTGTGTTTTGTCTCTTTCACACGTATCCTCGATATAAGTCGTGGCCTTGAAACTGGTCCTATTTATTTATCACCAGGATTAGAAACTAAATTGTCTCTTGTGTTTTTTGTTTAAACATCTGATCTGCTAAACTAGTAAAAGTCAGTACTATGGTAACAAAACTGCTAAGAAACATACTTTTATAATTTTAAATACGAACATGTTTCCAAACAAATAAGAAATTATCGTGTTCATCAATCTCATTACACAATAAATTATCCAGGTTGGGAATCGAACCCGCGATCTCCAAAACAGTCGAAAACGCACCGCAGTGATCCATCGCGCTCCGATCGTCCGGTGTGGACCCGCCTATTGAACTTAATTTTGTTCAACAATTATTTATATTTTTTTCCAAAATAAAAGCAATCTTGGATACTCCTACTAACATTAGTTATCTAGAAGTGATACTTCGTTTAAAATCGGTCCAGCCGTTCAAGAGATTATCCGGAATAAACCGGCAGATAAAAAAATATTTTTTGATGTAGGTACCGTATATACTTTCATTAGCATTTAGTGAAAAACATAATTTTAAATTACAAACAGACATTATAACTTTATTTGTGTACATTACAATTTTTGTGTTATTTAAGACATGTTTTAGATACGGATATGTCTATTCATCTTGCTCATCATCCTAGCCTTTATTATTCCCAAGATTATTTGGCGTCGGCTACTAATTCAGCCGGTTTTACCTGAATATCAGTTTTTCACGGAGCCACTAGCATCGGACCTCCGCAACCCTGAGGGTGACCTGTTTTTCTTTATACCCTGCCAGAATGACTCTACTCTGTCTGATGGAAAGTATTGGTGGTTACCGTACTCATTGTGAATGCAGACAATGCAACAATGCAGCATGGTGGTGGATGGTGCAGCAGCCTAGTGATGCTTCTTCATCATTGGGCCTCCGGTCTCGCACTCACCACTTGTTGTGCAGTGATCCGCTAGGTATGATCACCTCGGCTGGTTGAAGGATCCCCTCCCTTTATGTTGGTGGGACATGTCACCAGTTCCCCCACAAGGATACCGGAGGCCCATACTCCAACCACTCCCACCTATCCCCCTCTCCAGCCCTCTCCCTATCTCCCAAAGGCCGGCGACGCACTTGTGACGTCTCTGATGTTGCGGGTGTTCATGGGCGGCGGTAATCGCTTACTATCAGGCGATACATCTGCTCATTTGCCCGCTGTTCCATAAAAAAGAAACACGACAGCACGATCGCTGTCATTTTCGAGCCGGCTTATTCGTGCTGATAGCAACGTGGCTCCACTAGTCTTGAATTGACTTCCCAATTACGATTGTCATAGATGTTCAGAAGAACCGGGACCGATGACTTAAGGTTCTCGAAGGCACGGACGGAAAACACCGTCACACGGATACGTCTACTAATAAATTTGAATAAACTTCAAATTAATACGTTGTTATAACAGGTTTTAATTAATGTAAAATTAAATACGTAACGTCAATATAGTTATTTAGGAAATTCCTTAATTTACCAACACTTAGTGTTGGGTTGCGGTTAGCTTAATTATAGACGACTGTAGTGGTATGATTCAATTGACTAATTTATTGTTTAATTAATGATTAATGACTTAATTCAACTCATGAATTAACAAATTCTATTGTGTCTTCTGATATAACATAATAATTGATTTTGAACTTCTGTTAACAATAAATTTGGTAAATACGAGTAATAAGTATGAATACAGTTGTTTTAGGTTTGATATTTTGTAAAAGGGCAGTACCGCCCCGGTCGAGTCGATCCGTTCGACTGAAATCGTGACCTTGAAAATCCACCATCTGTGCTTCAAGCCCATTGTAAGCATCTAAGGTAGCACTTACCCGAAATAATAATTTTAATTTTAGCTTCACTAATCCCTAAATCCATATATCAATACTCACCTCTAACAAATGCAAATAAACAACTGAAGAGATTCGAGTCTTTCATAACACTTGACCTCCAATGTTGTAAAAGAAAATAAAACATCTGCTGTAATGTAGTTTATTCCTTAACTAGCTATGCCCCGCGGTGTTACCGGATGTTGTGTTGTACTCTGTACGCGGTGCAAAGCCGGTGTAAAATGCAATTAGGCTAACTTACTCTTAATAACATCAACTATCTGACAATGAAAGACGCGTCAAAATCATTATAGCCGTTCCACAGATTAGCCAGAATAAACAGACGGACAAATATATAGAAATTTTAAAATTTATGTAATTATCGTATGTACTTTCATATGCATTTAGTGATAAGCTGTTAAATTGAAATTACAAACATACAATCCAATTTTATTTACTTATATATAAATATAGATAATATGATGTACCTACGTATGTATACGAAAATAAAATGTATTCTTATCTGCGGATACGGTTGCTAATAGGGAACACATAATTAACCAAATGAATAGTGTGTTTGATATAGTGGTTTCCGGATGGCACAATACTTTGTGTGATTAACAAAATTAACAAAGTGATGTTTTAAGTCTGATACCCGTTTACACAAACTATATTTAAATCATTTCCTAACTAGGAGCCCCTTACGTAAGTAGCTCCTAAATATAAATATTATCTAATTTAGTTTGCAGTTACACCACGCTAAGTGACACCAAACTATAAGTCCTATTTTGCTCTTAGGTGTCCCATATAGGGTGGAAAAAACTACTTCACCTAACTTTCTTTAAGTGGTCCTTTAAAATTTAGGGGACGTTATTGAAATCTCGCCCTCGAAACCCACATTTATACATATACTCGTATGCAAGAATTGCTCGTTTAAAGCTATTATATTTATTCAAAACATTAAAAGTTGGAGGTCGTAGGAGTCCCCTAATTACATTCCACATGGTTATTAATATGACATGCCCTTGACCAGGGCCATATTAATTAGGCGCATGAATTAGTTCACAAGTCCATGGTACTACGAAGTCCTCTTTATTAACAACTAGCTGACCCGACGAATTGCCTTCCGCCATATTTATTTTCGTGAATATTCTGCAAATTATCGAAAAACTTCTTTTAGTATTTAAACCCGCCTCAACTTCCCGCAGGGCCGCAGTGTATAAGACTAAGTGGACTACGGAAATATAGAACCTCCGGATTTCTTTTAATTTTCTTCTATACATGCCTTGTCCTAACATAAACAATCACACAAAAAAATAATATCCAATTAAACCCCGTCGATTAGTAAAGTTATGCGCGTACATACATTTTTGTGATTCATTTTTATTTATATTTCAATGGTCCAGTTCTTGAAGTTGATTTTTTTTATTAAAATTTGTTGTTTGATTATTTTTATTCATCGGTATTAGTTGCTTTACTGAAGTCAAAGTAGGGACCTAGAATGATACCCTGCGGGACACCCATAACTTTAGATTTAACAACATTACTATTTATGTTAACTTAAAATGTATATTATCATTCTTTGATAACCCCTTGAAAGCATTATATGTGGCATATCTCACAATAGGTTATCAATGTGCACTCTTATCGTATTGAACAATCTTATTAAATTGACCTTCGGGCAGAAACTGCAATAGAATTGCAAAAATAATAGATGAGTAGGTAATAAACCTACACACACATGTATATTTATATATATAGGTTAATACACATATAATAATAATAAAGACAAGCTTTTCCTCATGTTTTCGAACGCGTTAATATCGATTTCGGTCGTCACTTGTTCCGGGTTTTCGGTCAGTATCGATTTTGTCAATCAATCGTTCCAGGTCATGTCCTACTCCAGATTGTAATCTATCTCTTACAGTGTGCCATTTCAATTCACTCCATTGTACGTTTCGGTTTGTTCATCCGTTATGCCGTGATTGAGTAACTATCTCTGTGATTCATCTCATTCATCCATTAAATGTCGTATATTATTATTTAGCCAGATAATAAGTATTTATATTAGTTATATACATTTATTACAAAATATAGGACATAATTAAATGATATAATGTAACATTTAAAGGCAAAAAGCTAATTTTAACCCAAAATTAGATTTAAATCTATACTAATCTTATAAATCTAAAGAGTTTGTTTGAACGCCCTAATCTCAGGAACAGTTGGTCCGATTTTAAAAATTATTTCAGTGTTGGATAGTTCATTTATCGACGAAGGCTATAGGCTATATATCATCACGCTAAGACCAATAGGAGCGGAGCCCCAATGAAGAATGCTTAAAAAACGGGGGGAAATTATTACGCTACGGGCAATAGTACCTAGACGTCAACGAGGTTGAGAGGGTCAGCTAGTAAGACATAAAACAGTCCTGCCTAAGTTCATTTAAGATTCTACAAGGTGTCTCAAAAGAAATTTCATATTTAGTGGATTGATTAAAAAAAAAGTAAGCGGTATATAGAAAAAATGTTTATTTATTGTTAAAATACACTTTTTGGGAATTCATTTCTTAAAAATAATATCGTCTAAATGTAAACCCTCACGTTGTTGGCACTCATTTAATCGAACAGTAAAATTACTTATGACTGCTAGACAGGTGGAGTGAGGGATGGCTGCCATTTCGTGACGGATATTTTCTTTCAAATGCGCCAGTGAAGTTGGTTTATTGGCGTAAACTTTAGATTTAAGATAACCCCATAGGAAAAAGTCCATAGGGGTTAAATCTGGGCTACGTGGAGGCCAATTTTTGTCACCTCTCCGGGAGATCAATTTTCCTGAGAAAATTTCACGAACACGTGGCAGAGATATATTGGACGTGTGTGAAGTTGCTCCGTCCTGTTGAAACCATGTTCTTTGGTTATAGCCAGGAAAGTTTTGCAGTTCAGGTACCAAGAAGTTGTCTAACATCTCCACATAACGCTCTGAATTCACTGTAACTGTACGCCCCATTTCGTCTTCAAAAAAGTAAGGGCCGATAATTCCTCGCGCCGACATGGCAGCCCATACGGTCACTTTAGGCGAGTGTAGGGGTTTCTGATGTTTGCGTTTCGGATTGGCTGAACTCCAGTAGCGGCAGTTTTGCTTATTTACGTGGCCATTAAGATGAAAATGAGCTTCATCCGAAAACAAAATGTTGGTAAACGTTGAAAATCGCTCAATCATCTGATTTACGAAATTAAGCCTCTGACCGGCATCTTGGGGCTTTAATTCTTGCACCAATTGAATTTTGTAGGGGTGCAGCTTTAGATCTTTGTGCATAATGCGATGTAATGATGATCTATGCACATTTAAAGCACTCGCGCGCTTCCGAATTGAAAGGCTCGGGTCGTCACGTACAGATTGATTAACACTCTCCACGTTTTCTACCGTTCTTGATGACCTAGGTCGCCCGGATTTTGATTTATCCAGCGTTGATCCAGTCTCTTTAAACTTTTTAACCCAATGTCGAATGAGAGGAAGGCTTGGCGCATCATTTAAGTGGCGAAAACCTCGAATACTGCAGAATTTTCTACGCGCGACAGTTGTCGAATCACCGTTCTTGTAAAACTCTCGCACGCACAACGCGCGGTCTGCTCCCGAGAAACGCTCCATAGCGACTGAATCCCCAAGAGCCAAGCTACCAATTGACATAACCCCCGCACCCCTCAAGTACGCAGCGTTCACGCAGTAAGCTAAACAAATATAAAATTTCTTTTGAGACACCCTGTATTAAGACTATGACGATTGCTTTCTTTGTTGAGATTACAATTCACAAAGTAATAAATGACAAAACATGATTATTATACCGATACCTTTACAAATAATTGCAGAACCGTACTCACTAATTCTTAATGAAGATACGTTTTCGATCAATCACATCATCTATCCTTATAAGATATTCCACCCAAGGTGACATATCCTTGTGTTTTATTGTTTACTAGCTGTTGTCTGTGGCTCAGCCTACGTTTATGTCGGTTTTTTCGTGTTTTTTCGAGGTCACGGATATGTGACTGATGCAAAAATTAGATAATAACAATCCTTGATGCGGATTATATATCATTCTAAAATTTCAGTTCGATCGGTGCAGAACTTTTTGAGTTTTTGAAGCGTACACAAACCAACATAACATTTTTATATACAGGGTGTAAAAAGACTACTACCGAAAACTTGGGGGTTGCAATCAGACCATGATACTGAATAGGTTTAGCGAAAAAAAAACTCAAATAAAATGTTAATTTATCTAAGTCGTTTTATGTTTTTTTCTGCTTACATACACATAGTAAAACATAACAGGACATAAACTACCTAATTATCTAATTTAGAAAACCAAAAAACAAAGAAAATCAATAAAACAGTAATGTATTTTAATATCAAAACAGCTGGCCGGGTGAGTGCAATGACCGCGACACAGCTCGCGGGCGCGTTAAGTTGTACATTGCTGGCTTCTGAAATTAATAAAAATCTTGACACATTGTTTTTTCAAGCTACACTTTTTTTTAAAGACAACTGTTTGTTTTCTTTAATAAGTTTTGGGGTGCTGGATGAACCCCTTTCGTTTTCGGTAGTCGTCTTTTTACACCCTGTATATAGATAGTGGAAGCGTGCATGGGCGTTCCCAGGTTCTGGGTCAGGGGAGGGCAAATCAGGTTTTTTTTAAAAGCACCTCGTCAAATAAATGGATATGAAAAAGACATTTTTTAAATAAATTATTTTATTATTATTAAATTAATTATATTATATATTTCTGCTGAGCTTCTGGGACAAACTAGGTTGGCTGGAGTAGGAAGATGACAAACTTACGTACAATGGCCCAATCAAGAGGCTAAGTGCGGAAATGGCCCGGTAAAACAATCAAGTCACCATCTGGTGGTTATGTCGGACTCGAACCGACTGAAAACCGCACACCGTGATGGATATTAGAAACCGGGATCAGGTGCACCCTCGGAAGGAAATCCCTGGAACCCCGACGTACCTCGGGCCACCTATGGCTTGTAGATGGTCCCCTCCTGTGTAGGAACCCTGATGATCCTTTTCTATTTTAAAAAGGGGAGCGAGCACTTTGTAGATCTGGCGCCGCTACCCCGGCTTGCTTCTGCTAGAGAGATCCTCACCTGTCACCCCCAAGCTGGCGCTTATGGAGGACGGAGATTGTTTAGCGATCTTTGGCGCCCAAGTCGTCTGCGGTACCTGGCCCGTTTCCGGGCCTGGCGGACAGGAAGAGTTCTAAACCTCGCACGGTCCCGCTCCGCCATCTCCTTCGCAAACATAACTTGCTGGCAGAAAAAGACGGCAGAGTTTTACGCGCTCTCGCTACGCAACATGGCCGCAATAATGTTACCAAGCGAGAGAAATCCCCACTCCGATGTCCGCCTCGACTCGCCCTACTCCGGACATTTTGCCAGTGTGTGAGGTGTGTAGTCATACCAGTGGTGGCACTCAGGCGTTGGCTCCTTGCGGATCAGACACAGGTGCTCTTCGAAGCCGCCTTTCCCAGTGATCAAATGTGTCAGCCGGTATGAGAGGGTCCCGTGATGCCTCTCGAGCCAATCCTCCTAACGGGTCTTACCGCCGCAATAACGGCGTGCTCAGCACTCGGCTGCCCAAGTCGTTCCTTCCATTCCTTCACAAGGACCTGGTGGAATTGAAATTTCTGGTCTTCGATTTTTCGAGTCTTAAGACTCCTACCTGAAGGTCAGCACTTGTTGCGTACGTCTCAATAGCCCGATATTGCTGGCCTTCAGGACCTCTGCCCATACTGGGAACCGCACAACTCCCGCGTATGATCTCCTGCAGGAGTCATCAGACCCCCTCATATTTGCAGTAACCGAGCCAAGCACGCGCTGCGCCAGCTTGGGAATCAGACTTCGGAAATGGTGTCCCATCGGCCTTTGAGTGCGAGCCCAATGTGGGCTTACATATAGACCGGTTTAAATACCATATCAAAGCAAAATGAGAGGATATATATATGCGGCGCAAAAACCTGTACTGGTTGCTAGGACGAAACTACAAATTATTACTAGACAACAAACTTCTGATATATCAGACGATAATTATACCTGGATGTACGGCATACACTTGTGGGACTCCGCAAAAGAATCCAATATAAATTTCATACAGAGAGCTCAGAACAATATCCTAAGGTCGATAGTAAATGTATCGTGGTTTGTTACCAATGCGGAACTGCATCAACAGCTCTCAGTGAAAAAAGTGAGAAAGAAAATACGACATGCCTCCGAGAATTGTTTGTACTGACTAAAATACATTCTAAATGAATGGGCGTGTCAGCTGACCATAAAATACTAGGTACATAAAACGACTCAGAAGATTTACTATCTTAGGACTATGATGAGTAGTTCTCCTCGCTTGAGAGCACGCTCTGATAGTCTCTGCGCTCGTACATCGCAAAGCCCTAGGACTGATTCCGATGCCGATTGCCGATCTTACAGCAACACAAAAAATAAATCTGTCTTTGTCCATAGTCGATCTTAGTCACGTTTTTACGCGTCTGAGTGTGCTTTATATATAATAGAGAGAAGAAGATAGTAGGAACGTCAACACCTAGGGGGGGGCAGCTGCCCTCCCCTGCCCTACCCTGGGTACGCCCATGGAAGCGTGTAAGGCTTAGACCACCATTGAACACAATAGACCGCGGTACACGGTGTTAGCATTTTAGGTTAATGCCACTTTAGCTCCCAATTCCACAATTTGTTCTAAGTAATAAGTTATTCAATCCTACAGCGCCATCTACTTTCAGTAACAATTCGCAATGTTTTATGAATGCAATGGCATAAATGACAATTGAAATCATTGGGAAATCTTACCTTGAAATTCCAACACATTCCACAACTTTTACTGACTCATCTTTCCCAGTACAAGCATCACGCTTATGGAATTCGTTCCTGGAGTCTATAAAGCGGACTAGTTATTTAAGGTAAGTATTCTATCGACAAATAAAGTATTTAATTGCTAATGGATGTAAATTATATTATGAACTTTAGTAATTGAGGAAAATAAGTTGATTTATATCTAAGTATAAAAAAACTTTTTGCTATATTTTATTGTTTTGATTTAAAAATTATTGTATGGAAGTTGGAAATTAGTTTTTTGGCATATGAAATAAAATGACAAGTAATTGTCTATGAAGCGTCACACTGGCATATAAATAAATAAATAATTTCATGGAGATCGTTTTTTGTTTTTTTGAAAGACAGTCCCATTTCATGTCATATACATTTTATATATTTTTTATCATTAATTTCATCACGAGGACGACTTGAAGACTCGAAGACTTAGAATTGAAGACTATAAATACTTGACATTGGCAGAAATAGCTGATCCGAGGTTGCCATTTCATCAAATGAAGAAGAAGAAGTTAATGATTAAGATGGGAGACCGTTTTTTGTTTTTTCGGAAGACGGTCCCTATTTCATGTCATCCACATTTTATATATTTTTTATCATTGATTTCATCACGTCGACGACATGAAGACTCGAAGACTTAGAATTGAAGACTATAAATACTTGACATTGGCAGAAATAGGTAATCCGAGTGATCCGGCTGATTACCATTTCATCAAAGAAGAAGAAGTAAAATGAGCCACCTCAATTTTTTTTTTGTTTTTATGGCAAAGCAACTTTTGCCGGGTCAGCTAGTTTATATATTTGATCGTTATTGTGTAGCTTTATTGTTCCTTGTTTGTAACCTGGAGATTTCATTCAGTCACTTCTGTAAGTACAAAGTGTTATTTTTTATGATTATTGTTTTAATTTTCCTGTACAATTAACATTTTAAATGTGGTGTTTACCTGTAGGTAATTGTTTGTTACATTTGACATAATTGTATACTATCTATCATTCATGTAATAGTAAACAAATGTTGGTGAACTAAATAAATAAAATCAATTAATAGTCCTAAACTAAGCAGAGCTTGTATTATGAGTACTAGATAACTTATATAAATACATATTATACTTTTTTTAAATTAAATATATATATGAAAACACCCAAACTCTGAAAGAAATATTTGCAGATCATACAAACATTTGGTCCAACTCGGGAATCGAACCCGAGACCTCTTGCACAGTAGTCGCGTATGCTACCACTGCGCCAACGACTTTATGTGTGCTATGAAGAAGAATGTAAATTTTTAGATATTTACAAGTATAAAAAGAATTGGATAAAATGAATTTATAGAGCCATAATGGATTTTACTCGGGATGAAAAACCAAGGTCTCCTTTGATATTTTAAAGTCCAGATTGGAATTCGATCCTTTGCGAATTAAGGTAATCAGGTACCTGATGTCCAGAGTTGCGAAAGAAAATCAAAGTGGACTCTAAAAACAAGGTCCTCGTGACTTTATGCGCATTTCGCGGGAATGAACTACACGATTTTTTTTTGACTATTTGTAACTCATTCGTCGCGATGTGAACATTCCTAGTAGACTTAATGATAACTGTGTTAAAGGTCATGTATAACATCGAAGGACAGTCACGGAATAGATAATGTAATCAGTATCAACACAGACTACATAATGACGATAAATTGAAAACGCATGCTTAAGCTGACGGACGTAACAAATACCAATCGAATGTTAGATAGCTAGATGACGCTCCATTTGTCGAAACATTTTTCAATAGAAATTATTCGGTCTGAATAGTTAGATGTTAGTACTATAAAATATATACGTATGACCTGATGGTAAGCCAACACCAGAGGTATCACAAGTGCGTTGCCAGTCTTTTAAAAAGTTAAAGTGGTTTTTAGACTCTAATTTAACATGATGTTTAAATTTGAAGAAATATAAATAATAAATAAGTAATCCGGACATCTAACACACAACGCCATCTAGTCCCAAGCTAAGCAGAGCTTGTGTTATGGGTACTAAACAAGTGATATAAATACATATAAACTGTTTTTTTTTTCATAAATACATACATATTATACAATTATACATAGAAAACATCCAAACTCCGAAACAAATATTTGTAGATGACACAAACATTTGGTCCGACCCAGGAATTGAACCCGAGACCTCAAGCACAGCAGTCGCATTCACTACCACTGTGCCACCGGGGCAGTAAATATACAGGCGATGTTTAGAATTCATTTGCTCTCGTATCCTTGGTTTTTTCATGTATGGACCTGCCAAAGTGACCACTCTGCCTGGTGGAAAGCATAAGCAGAATACAAGAGTGGTGATCACCATACTCATCGCGAATGCAGAATGCAAAATACTTTTCATCGAGAATGTCTTTTGGGGATATTTGTTACTTCTTTGAAATGGGAGTTTCCGTTTATGCTATTTGATTTCCGTGGGAGAGCCACGCTTCGTCATGAATAGGCCGGCTCGACCGGAGTGATACCACGGCCTCACAGAAAACCGTTGTGAAATAGCGCTTGCGCTGTGTTTCACCGAGTAAGTTAGGATACCGGAGGCCCATACCCCAACCCCTCCCCCCGTTTCCTTTCCATATCCCCCAAAGGTCGGCAACGCACTTGTGACGCTTTTGGTGTTGCGGGTGTCCATGGGCGGCGGTAGTCGCTTACCATCAGGTGATGCGTCTGCTCGTTTGCCCCCATTCAATAAATTAAAATGATAAACAAACAACAAATATTCGCCATGTTGCAAAAGTAGGCATCGAATTCCAGACGCTCTCATCTGGATGCAATGTTATTTTATTAATTAAGGGGTATTTTGAAGATTCAACATGCTTCAATTGGTGCGTCAGCTAATGAATTGAAGCGGCGCTTAACTGCTGCAAATGTTTATATATGTATGTATGTATGCTATAGTAATATGTAGGAATGCATTGGTACAATAAGCGAGTGAAAAGTATTTGTAGGTAGTTGTAAATATGAGAACAGTCAGGCTTTTCGGTTTTTATCCTACTAATATTATAAACCCGAAACTTTGTGAGTATGTTGCTCTTTCACGCAAAAACTACTGAATGGATTTTGATGAAACTTTACAATAATATAGATTATACATCAGAATAACACATAGGCTAAAATTAATAATAAAGGTACTAGCTTGCCCGCGGTTATTGGGCACCACGGGTTTCAGCTAGTACAAAATAAAATTTTGCTCGCTTAGCGTTGTTGTGAGTACTAAGAATCAAAACCACATGTCACATTGACATTGAAATCGGTGCAGCGGTTTAGCCGTAAAAGACCGAAACAGACAGATAGGGATACTTTCAGAACTAAAATATAAGTATGGATTCCAAAATCTGTAATTAATTTTTCTTTGTTAGCTTACATATACATACACACCTTTTTGTAAAATAGTTGTACCTTTTTTAAAGCAATTTCTTTTTCTAATACTCAACTTATTACCTACTAAAATTTATGAATTTATAATTTATCATTCTAAACCGTACCTTTTTTTAAGGACCACTCAAGAACATTTATGTGTCGCGGAGGACTTTACAAACATATATGAAACTGTCACAAAAAACACTTAGATTTGGGAAAAGTTTTTCTAAGTCTGGATTTGAACCCAAAACTTTTAGCCAGAACAAATTAGCGAGGTGACCGTTTGGTTGGAATTATTAGCCTTTTTTTTTCTTGTTAAGCTAGGCTAGGAACCTGTCTTTTAGCTAACAGTGGGTCTACCTCCATCACTCTCTCTCATCTCAGTGTCACTATAAAAACTACTACATATTATTTATTTAATTACCCATCGTAATATCTGTAGGTTAAAAAATTACAACATCTGCCAATGATACTTACATATCTGCACATAAAAGTCAACAAAACTCAATTTTAGGTCGGGACGTATTCATCGAGGTCATGATAAATAGCGATGATGTCATCCTTCCATCGAGCTTCTATTTTAAGCTTTGTTTGGTATGCTATACATAATATTTACGCAAATATACATACACCGACCAAGAACAACAAAGTACGAGTACTAAAACCGGTTTAAATTGAGCTTTAGAATGGATAATGTAAACTTAAATTAAATTAGTTGTGTTTGATTACTTTTCTGCTATAGTGTATAAGACACTTTATCAATCTTTTGAATGCTGATCTTCTCACGTAAGAAGAAGGTTTGGTCACATATATGAACAGATTCCCGCTTGTCTTTTACTCTCACTGCGTTAAGGACAACTCAGTAATGAGTTACTGAGTTGTCCTTAACACTGGTTTAGAGAGGAGGATTGACTGAAGAGGTTTTAATCCAGGTAGCAGATGATCGTTTTATTTGCAAATTTGAAGCAAAAAAGTTTAAAAAACAAGCATTCTATAAATAGATAGGATTTATCTCTTTTGTATTAAGTATAAATTTTATTATTTACTTAAAAATGTTTATCTCGTTCCTAGAACCCAGTTGTGCGTAATTTGGATCTGGATAGGTAGTGATTGTGTAATACTTCAGAGAAACTATTATGATATCTACAGACGTATAGAAATATGTATACATTTAATTTAAACACGGAATTTAAACCTGTGTTCTCAGATGAACACTCGTAGTTACTTCGACGAACTTAGCATTAGCAAATTACGTTTCGAAACGCCATCTACCAATCGTTATAGGAATTACGTTTGCCGTTTCCCATCCTATTGTACCTTATGGTACCCTACAATAAACTGGAAACTAGAAGTGAAATGGCGTTTAGAGCGTAAATTTTAAATTTGTTGTATGACATGCCTTGAGGGCGTTTTTTTCTTTCAGGTATTTAAAAAAGTAAACCTTTAAGTGAAGAGAAGATGACGACTGCGTCAAGTAGTAGGTACAGCACAGAAGATTGAGCAAAACTTCTTTACTGAGAACTCTGGTTACGCTAAACAAGGCGGCAGAAAATTTTGTTATTTTTTCTTCTTCTCTGACTAATATACACAAAAGTAATTTTGACCACACTATAACATAACATAGAGTTAGCCTGTAACGTGTTCAGAAGAATATAAATAAATAAACAAATAAAACAAATCTTAACTAATTTGAAACTAACAGCAAAACGGCTATGACAATATTTATATATTTTTTAGACGTTTTAACCGACTTCAAAAAACCTCTTTTTTATGTTTGTTACCTCATAACTTTCGACTGAATGAACCGACTTTGATGATTATTTTTATTTTAAAGCTGGTGTTCAGGCAGTTCTTGAAGTCGGTTTTTTTGTTGTTAAAATTTGTAATTATTATTCGACGATAAGTTCCAGTCATTGCTTTCCACCAAATACTTTAAAGCTTAATGGCTGACTCTGAGTACATTAAAGTCTAATATCTATTACTTTTAAAAATACCTATGTATATGATGACTTAAAAGAGTTCAGAATAATAATAATAATGTAGAAAATAAAGGTTTTCTGTATCTCTATTAACTAGGTATAGGAAAATATGTGGAGGGGGTATTCCTGTTGTCATATTTAGAAATGAATGTATATCTACATTTAAGTTTGAGTATCTACGTAATGAGCGTATAGATTCTGGAGCTAGATGGAGATGATCAATAGGTTTATTTAATACCACGTTATCACAAATATGGACCAGACAGCAATTAAAAAAAATACAAAATCCTTTTGAGTGATCCAGACCAAACAGCTCGGGTCAATCAGTTCAAAAATAAACTTTATTTAAAGCACTCGTAATATTATATTCGTTTGATGACGTATAGGAACCAAGGAGTTGTGTAGGGCGTAACCATTATTAGCCAGACAGTACATTCACCACCAAGATTTTATGAGGAGTTATATTTAGAATTTGTAGGTAATTGTAGTGTCGAATAAACTTTATTGCACACCAGTTAAAATACATACAGTTTACATATATATATTTAATGTATTTCGTAACGTTTGAATTTCGATTTATGTGACATAAATCTTCTTGATGTGACATAACTAATTTAGTCAATCTAAGTAATTTAGAGTCTCGTTTGGATGGACAAAACTAATTTTTAGTGATATTTAGTTTAGTGAGTTTTCGAAAAACAATATTAGAATAGAATAGACTTTATTGTACACCAACAAAGAACGCCATCATAAGAGCATAACAAATTAATGACCATGTACAAATGGCGGCATTATCGTTAAAAAGCAATTTTTATATAGATGAAAAAATGGACAGTTACAAGAAAAAGTTTAAAAAAAATATAACAATTTATATAGTCTAGTAGCTGAGCCCCGCGGTGTTACCCGCGGTAGGACATCAACCGAGGGCTACGCCGCTGGGCGAAGCTTGTCTAAAAAAAGTAGTTTAAATTACTCTTTGTATCCTCAGCTACCTACAAAATCGGTCCAGCCGTTCCAGAGATTAACCGGAACAAACAGACAGACTGACAAAATAAAATTGGCTTTCTGAAGTAAGTATCATATATACTCGTACTTTCATTTGTAGAAAGCTGTTCATTTGAAGTTACAAATAGACACTTAAATTTTATTTATATGTATAGATATCAGACGGATCATTATTACAAATTTATTGTCACTGATTTTTTAAAATCGTTGCAGTATTTGAGGCGCTATAGTGGAGCATACAAACAAGTAACACAGTCTGCCACAAATATTACCCTTCCTTTTGGTTTCACTGTTGACGGGTAAAAATAATTATTGTTTGTCGTGTATGTATAACAGCAGTTTCCGGACCCCTCCCTTCTCAGGCGCAGAGTTGCACACCGTGTGGTTTTAGTCGGTTCGATTCCGACACACCGCCCCGCCGCATACCCCGGCGGGGTGACGGCCCGAGGGGGTTTCCACACGAAAAAAAAAAGAATCAAAGTATCTAAATACCAAACCGTGATAGATAGATAAAGTTAGTTTCGAATTTATAATATTAGTAACTATACATCAACTACGTGCAAAAGATACAAAGTTGGCGAGGAGTCATTTAATATTGTGCCAGTGTGTTCTGTTATAAATTATTTATTTAAGGTTATTGTAAAGACTTCGAGGTACTAATTTTAAAAGATTTTTAAGTTATGCACCATTATATCAGTAATACTTGTATCCTCCAGGCTCCTATATCACGCAGACCAGACGTGTCCGTAATTCGTATAGTGTTTATTTCAAGTTTTTCTTCATTAGGCAGTACCATGTTTCAGTATAGCTTGTATGTATACAAGTAAATAAAGTTGAAGCATCTCTTTATAACTTTCTTTTTATTGAATACGGATCAAACGAGCAGCCGTATTGCCTGATGCTAAGCGATTACCGTCGCCCATGTACGCCTACCACACCAGAGGCGTCACAAGTGCGTTGTCGGCCTTTCAAGAAGGAGTACGCTCTTTTCTTGAAGTTTTGAAGGAAGCCATTTAACGGCTTTTTTTATCAAAGAATATGTTTATATAATGTTGACTGCTTTTTTGTTCCGATTAATTTCTGGAATGACTGGAACGATTTTGACCAGATTTTCTCTGGCTGGCTGATTATATAAGAAGTAATTTAGGCAATTTTTGGACCAGCTTCGCCCCGCGTTGTCACGGTACAACAACAACTGCATATAACACGAGAAAATAAACATCTCAAAAATTTTATTTGCTATTTTTAGGGCTCTGTACCTAAAAGGAAAAAGTGGAACCCTTATAGGATCACTATGTTGTCGGTTTGCCTGTCTGTCAAGACCTTTTTTATCAGGAACACATAGAGGTATCAAGGTAAAACTCATATTCTCATGTCTACTATCCCTTGGAGCTGTGAAAAATCTGTGAAAGATAAAGGAATAATTGCGAAAACCATAATTTTTTAGTTACTTTATATAATATACGTTTGTATGGAACCATCGGAGCACGATTCCGACTAGCACTTGGTCGGTTTTTTGGACAATAAAAACTTAAAAAAACCTGCATAATAATGAAAATACTCCGTCATATACTCGTATCGTATAAAAATACAGCTTAGAATATTTTTATTTCAGAAGGTTTGTAATATTTTATTTAAGGGATGTTTATAAATAATGGAATGTTAGATATGTATATAATTCTCATTTAAGTTATTGGAAATAAATAAATATCTAACAGTTCACCTTGCCTTTACAAACTTAAATCATTGACTTTAAATGTTCTTCTTTAAGTATTGCCTACAAAACAGTTACTTCAGACATTTTTGTTGGTGAAATTCTATTGATTACAAATCCAGACATGAGGACGCCAGATGAATCGTAGAACAGCGACATTTCGTAGTGGGGACACTTGAGTCTGTTACACGTACTCTTTTACAAGTAATATACCTACATCTATACACATAAAAATGAATCCTATAATAATATTTTTTATTTAATTTTTTCTCTCACACAGAATATTTACAAATACTCCGTCTTAAATTAGATGTTACATTTTGAATTTGTGAAACTGTGCGAGAGTCTGGCACCTGTACTAGGTAGACCTGTATGACAGATTTACCAGCCTCTCCAACTCTAGATAAATTATAAACTTTTATTACTGAGAGATGAGTATTAAAAGTGTAGGTTGTATTGTATGTGTGTATGTGTGTGTGTTTGTGTGTTTGTGTGTTTGTGTGTGTATCTGTGTATATGTGTGTTTGTGTGTGTGGAAATCCTATATTTGCTTCATACCGGACTAGTTGATACCCGTGACTTCATCCGTATGGAATTTAATAGAAAATTTATAAAAATGTACATAGGTACATAAATTTCTACGTAGGAACGTAGGAATTTATGAAAATCAGCTTTTGTCCAAAATGTCATTGACTTATGTTCGAACCTCTTAATATTTTCGGATGGATAATTAACTTAAGTTTCCACATGTATAAAAATGAATTATTATCGGACATCTAACACACAACGCCATCTAGTCTCAAACGAAGCAGAGCTTGTATATATTTATTATATACTTTTTTGTACACGGCATAATCTTATTAAAATCTAGAAAAAAGTTGTTTAGACAAGCTTGGAATAATTGGACCGAAAACATTGTATTTTGTTAAATATTAAATTGAATATGAATTTACAGAGAGAGAGTGAGATTTGACTATGACTGCCTCGGTGGCGTAGTGGTAGCGTATGCAACTACTAAGTTTGAGGTCTCGGGTTCGATTCCCGGGTCGGACCAAATGTTTGTATGATCTGCAAATATTTGTTTTGGAGTTTGGGTGTTTTCTATGTATAATATGTATGAATTTACAAAAAAAAGTATATAAATATTTATATCAGTTGTCTAGTACCCATAACACAAGCTCTGCTTAGCTTGGGACTGGATGGCGTTGTGTGTTAGATGTCCGGAATATTTATTTATTAATTATTATTATTTTTCTTTCCACTCCCTTATCCGAGCGTTGACGTGTCGCACAGGACTCTTTTGATTTGCATTGGTATTGCCGTGTAATTATAAAGTCGTTAACTTGTTTATGATTGTATAAGGAAGGAAAGGTAAATATTATTATAAAGAGAATGAAAACCTGACACAAGCCCTATAGGTACTAACCCTCCGGTCAGCGTGGTTTAGCAGGCTTCATTAAATATTCTCATTCTTCATTTTATTCGTGGGAGAGCCACGCTTCGGCATGAATTCGGTTCGACCGGGATGATACCACAGCATCACATAAAACTGGTTTAAAATAGCGCTTGCGCTGTGTTTCACTGAGAGTGTGAGGATACCGGAAGCCCATATCCCCAATTCCTACCCTCATCCCCCTCCCCATCCCCCAAAGGCCGACAACGCACTTGTGACGCCTCTGGTGTTGCGGGTGTCCTAGGGCGGTATCTTTGCATCCTAGTCCATAAAAAAATAAACCTATTTCTAATGAGACGCCTATATCGAGCAGTGGATGGCTAAGGTTGTAATTATATTTTTTAAGGGATAGGAGGAAATACTGCAGATAGATTTATTTATTTAATTAGGTAGAACGAATATACACACATTCATGTTACATCTAATGTTAACAAGAAAATATAAAATTAAAAAAAAAATGTGAAAAAGTCTAGATCTGTGAAATAAGTATTATAGATTTAAGTTATGCTATATAAAGAGGCGCGTACACCAGCGTTAGTGCGACAAGTAGAGGTTGCAAACAAAGGATGCGTGCGCAACTTGCGCCCTATTGTAGTTCTAGGCACAATGTAGCATAACTTATTTGTTATATCTGAGCAGTCATATTTATTACTACATAAATAAAAAATCAACATGGTTTCTAAGAAAATATGGTAAGAGATTATCGCCGCCTAAGGACACCCGCAACACCAGAGGCGTCACAAGTGCGTTTGCGACTTTTCAAAAAGGAGTACGCTCTTTTCTTAAACGTTTGAAGGTCTTATTGGTCCGGGAATTCCACAGGCGACAGTTTATTACACAGTCACACAGAAAAATTTTATATTGTTATTTGATTACAAACATAGATATAACAATTTGAATAGCGGAATACCAATGGCCATTAGGTTATCAATTATCTACTTATTAAAGAATATTAAGAGAACCGGTTAAATACACGTTTACAGATATCTGATACAAGTTTTAAGTGTTTACGGCATAATTTTATTACAACTTACATCAAAGTTGTTTAGGCATGTCGTTTTTAATTAACATAAAACTAATATGAAACACAATAAATATAACATGAAATTAAATCATTTTTTACCATATGTGTCTATAAAAAAAATAACGTAGGGCACTCTGCAGCATGATGGACCGACGACTTGAGAAAATTGGCTGGCAGCAGATGAAAGTGGACTGCCCAACACTAGGAAGTAGTGCTCCTTATAGAAGCTCGGTGTTTAGGAATAAACATGATAGTCTGATAATAAAAGTAGGTAACAAGAAATGAGAAGTTGTTGTTAATTGAGAACAATATCTCTCCACGGAGTTTAACTTAACGAACAACACATCAAAACAAAATTCAATGCCATCTAACGAAGCCACACTGAACTACGGAGTAACTAGTAATCCTACATCACGCAATGTGTATTATCGCTCTTTTTTCTGTATGTGCAAAACTTCTCAAAATCTATCAGCCATACTGAGGCCTGGAAAACGCTTTCTATATGAGGACCTCAAACCAGCATGAGGGTAATCGCATGGTTGGAAGACACCCGCAACACCAAAGGCGTCACAAGTGCGTTGCCGACCTTTGGGGGATGGGGGAGGGGTTGGGGTATGGTCCTCCGGTATCCTCACTCACTCGGTGAAACACAGCGCAAACGCTATTTCACACCGGTTTTCTGTGAGGCCGTGGTATCACTCCGGTCGAGCCGACCCATTCATGCCGAAGCATAGCTCTCCCACGTTCATAAAACTTAGAACCATTCACCTTACCTGGATCGGTATGGTGATAATCTGTATACAGTTAGTTAGTCAACTCCGATGATTTTGAGTACTTCATTATTATAAACATTGCTAGTAGCAACTGTTAAACAATTTTGGCTATGTAGTCTGGAATTATCACGAAATATCTTATTAACTGCCGAACACCCAAAGACGAACAGTGTGGAGATAATTACTAGGGGCTATGATCACAATAACACTTTAGAATGGACAAGACCTTCAGCTAGCATACGACCTAGAAGAAGAAATTGTGGCGACTTACACATACAGCACAAACACAAACACACTACAGCGCCATGTATCGAAGATTCGTTGAAGTACGGAGCATCAAACTAACGGAGTAATAACTAATCCTGTATCGCGATATAGAAGTTCTCGCGCCTATTATATATGTACAACATCTCAACATCAACTCCTGGGCCGTGACTCGCCAGGCATGGTCACCTTGTCTGGTCGCAGGATCCTCCCTTTATATTGTTATATTGGAGTTACATGACTCTCGTTCCTTCGCAAACTAAGTAACCGTAATTAATATCATGTAAAAATCTAAAATAATACTCTAAAAAATTTTGGCGGAAAATGCCATTAAATTGTGGTAGACCTTGAACATGAACCGGTTCGTTTACTTACTATGTGGTATTACACAAACCGCATTCATTCATAAAATAATGTATTATTAATATATTTCGTTGGATTCAAAACAGACTCACGAAATAACCTACTATCGTGAAACATCTGCCATAGTGATCATTGTTATGGTCATCGTTTGACCTTCAGATGATTATTTATCTATTTATTATAAACTAGCTGACCCACGCAACCTCGTTTGCCTCCTCTATGACCCGTAGCGTGAAAATTTTCCACCGTTTTGAAACATTCTTCATTGGTGATCCGCTCGCCTTCCTCGACAAATGGACTATCCAACACTGAAAAAAATTCTCAAACCGGACCAGCGGTTCCTGAGATTAGCGCATTTAAACAAACAAAGAAAATCGTCTGCTTTATATATTAGTTTATAATAGAAATATCATGTGCGGACTATGCCTAGGGCACTATCTACTAGACAACCTTTGGGTGAGGCAGAGAAAATAGAAAGTAGGTGAATTTTGGCTAAAAATACTTCTGAAATATTTGAAGTACTCATATACAAACTTATCATATACTAAAACTTATACATGTGGTACTTATATATAAATATAAATCTGTTTCTAAAGTCATCTTTACTACCAAAAAGCTGTTAATAAAATGTAAATTCCCCGAATTGCACCTGTAAAATTACTTGCCCCAAATGTATCAGGATGCGGCCTAAACCGCTGGAACGGTAAAGTGGTAATTTTGGCCACTGATGTGTTTTGTTTTATCTTATAAACACCCATTAAGAATGGATATTCGGCAATTGCACCTTTGAGTAAAATAAGGAATAGACGATTGTAGAAATTCGTCATTTTAAAAGTTTGAAATACTAAATTTGCGAACCCACAGCTTTGATGACGCGCCTAAGTATACCAATATGTTAAATCTTGAATAAACTACACTCATTTGCAAAAAAAACGGGCAGTTTCGATTTTCTTCCTGGCTGAAAAAAATAAAATACCAAAAAGGTTTTAATCATTTGAACATGCTACTGGCCAGTTATAAAAGTGCCATAATGTTTATAAGAGTACATTCCAAATTCAAATTTTTGACTGAGCCTGGTTTTCAAAGAAAACAACTTTTAACTACATTTTGTGGCGCGAATTCCCTATAGTTAATATCGACTCGAATTAAGTTTTATCAATTTTTATTAAATTATCTGATGTCCTTGACATTTAAAAGTATTGTTATTGCTGTTTAGCAATCTCGAAAATGGTAGATAAAGTGATAAAAGCGAGCAAAATTATTGCGCTGCTTGAAGAAGGTTGCAGCCAATGCTTCGTGGCTCAGAGGCTAAATGTGAGTCGGTCGACAGTTCAAAGGACCTGGCAGCGCTATCAAGAGACCGGTTCCGTCAAGAAAAGGCCTGGTTCTGGCAGAAAGACATGTACCGAACCACGGGATGATCGTTTTCTAGTTAGTCAAGCGTTGAGAAATCGCAAATCTTCTTATGTGGACCTCAAGAACAGCCTCGAAGAAGTAAGAAATGTGCAAATTAGTCTATGGACGGTCAGGAGGAGGCTTCTCGCTGCTAATATACACAGTCATCGCCCGGAACGCGGCCCTAAATTACTCCGTGGACATCGAGTTGCCAGGCTTAGCTTCGCTCGAAATTGTGTGTCATGGACTCATGAAGACTGGGATAGGATATTGTTCTCCGATGAAGCCAGGATATCTCTGCATGGTGAAGACCGACGTCAGCGAGTGCTACGTAGACGAGGAGAACGCTTTGCAGAGGCATGTTTTGAAGAAATCACACCTTATGGAGGGGGCTCTGTTATGTTTTGGGCAGGAATAAATTCCATGGATCGTACGGAGTTAGTTTTCATCGAAAACGGTACACTGACTGGACACCGATACATAACGGAAGTTCTAATTCCTTATGCACAACCCGCTTTAACCGCTCTTGGCGAAAACTCATTTTTTATGGACGACAACGCTCGCGCCCACCGGTCTGGCGATGTGGAAGCCTATATGCTAGAAGTCGGAATTCGTCGTTTGGACTGGCCAGCTAGAAGTCCGGACCTCAATCCCATAGAGCATGTCTGGGACATTCTGAAGCGACGAGTGAGATCAGTGCAGCCGGCTCCGCAGACCATCAGAGAGCTAAAGAATGTGATTACCGCGGAGTGGGAACGTATTCCCCAAGAAACCATAAAAGATATACTCGCTAGCATGCCCAGACGAATGCAAGCCGTGATTTCTCAATACTAAACTTTTATCTGCTTTTAATGTATTCAAGAAAAACAAAGAAATTAACGCGTTTCATTTTTATTTAGCGAGCAGGTACAATAATAGTGTTTCGAGCTTAAACATTATTTCTCAATAATTTAATGAAAAAGTTATGATAAAACTGATGATACCTGTTCCTTCCTAATTAATTTATGAAATTCTGAGGATAACAATACCTAAAATTGTCAAACAAACTAATAGTAACTATAAAATAGTTCTTTGCTTAAGTGTCCGTTTTTTTTGCAAAAGAGTGTATATCAGCTATTGAACCTTAAACACATGAAGCATTTTGAGAGTTAGGTGACTTTACAAACTTGAAACTTCGTCAGGGAAAACTATGACTGTGTTCATTCACATTTCCTCATGAGATAATGACAGTTGCGTTATACATGGCTGGTTTACACGTGGTCAGTAAATGTATACTTATTTGTCATGAGTCAAAGTCGAACCACCAACCGTGATAATCATTTTACTTAACTGATTTGTTCATCCTTCTTGGTGAAAATATCACCGAACCCGACACTAATGCATTGTCAAATCGATATTTTCTTTGATTATAATTAATCTACAATTAAAACAGCTGCAGGATCAGGAGCCATTCTGCTGTCATTTAATATGCACAGGAAACCTTAGCTTGGGAGATAGTTTTTAATTTTTTCGAAAGACGGTCCCGATTTCATGTCATCCACATTTTATATATTTTTTATCATTAATATCATCACGACGACGACTTGAAGACTCTAAGACTTAATAATTGAAGACGATAAATACTTGACATTGGCAGAAATAGCTGATCCGAGTGATCCGGCTAGTTGCCATTTAAATAAATAAATAAATATTCCGGACATCTAACTCACAATGCCATCTAGTCCCAAGCTAAGCAGAGCTTGTGTTATGGGTACTAGACAAGTGATATAAATACTTATATACTTTTTTTTTGTAAATATATACATATTATACATAGAAAATACCCATGCAGATCATACAAACATTTGGGCCGAACCGGGAATCGAACCCGAGACCTCAAGCTTAGCAGTCGCATACGCTACCACTACGCCACCGAGGCAGTTTTCATCATCAAAAAAAAAACCTTAGCTTGTTATACTCGTAGAATCTGTACTTACGACGTGCTTTGGTTGACGTTAACTAGATGCTTAACTAGACTGAAAGATGTTTTTCTTAAAGCTCAAAATTATCAGAACTTTCAATACTAGTTGTGTTGGAATTCGATGTTTTGCACTGATAGGTAAACTAAGGTCAAACTACAAACAACAATTTAAAACAGGCGTCAATGCCATTGTATCAGCATGACACTGGATTGTAATAAACAAGTTTATGAACATGTGCACTGAAGCGGTTAGTGCTAAAGTATAGCATTCGTGGAGTTAATATATGTGGTTACTGTAGGTATATTATTATGAGAAACGTTTATTTTGTTATGATTAATCATGGAAGAACTCGCATTGGTCGGTTCGACTTGAGACTTGTTAAGCAATTCATTCGTTGCTTTTCACCAAGTATGTAAGGGTTTCTGGAGTTGAACTCAAAGGACAGAAACACACGCGTGAATATTAAGTTCAGGTGACCATGGACAGCGTTAGTTATTTACCAAAAGGTGGAATAAAAATATATCTTCTGTCTCCTGCAAGATGACTGCCTCGGTGGCGCAGTGATAGTGAATGCGACTGCTGTGCTTGAGGTCTCGGGTTCAAATCCTGGGTCGAACCAAATGTTTGTGTAATCTACAAATATTTGTTTCTGAGTTTGGGTGTTTTCTATTTATAATATGTATGTATTTACAAAAAAAAGTATATATGTTAAATATACCTATACTGTGTTGTCTAGTACCTATAACACAAGTTTTGCTTAGCTTGGGACTAGATGGCGTTGTGTGTTAGATGACCGGTATATTTATTATTATATTATTAAACTTTAAGCAGAATCTTCGAAACTGTGCGGCAATTATGATTTCATTATTGTGATGACAATGATTGTCGTGGAATTATTCCGAAATTCTTAGAATATTAAGTAAATATAGCCTATGTTCAAAATAAGTTGCATCCGACTTTATGTGCCTAGCTCTTATCTATCTGTGTCTATAAGAAAAAATGAATCGTCGAAATGCATGTATGCGCAAAACTTCAGAACGCCTGCACCAAATTAGGATGATATTTTTCGGCCGATGTGACCAACGAGTTTATAAGTGATGACAGCGTACCAGATGAAAGCAGCACAGGACCTTGAAAAGATCTATTTTCATCAGTGGACCTCTCTTAACTAAGTTGATGATTTCTATAAATAGTTGAGTACAGAAGATGTATTAAAGGAATATAAACGTATTGATTGGTGGCACAGAGGTAGCGTATGCAACTGATATGTGCTTGAGGTATCGGCTTCGATTCTCGGGTCGGATCAAATATTTGTACGACATTCAAATATTTGTCTCGGAGTTTAAGTGTTTTCTATGTTTAACATTTACATTTATATATATGTAGTATATCAGTTGTCTAGTACAAGCTTTGCTTAGTTTGGGACTAGATGGCGTTGTGTGTCAGATGTCCGATGTATTATTATTTTAAAATGACTTGCATAATATCAAATTTATTTTTAACTTGCTGACATTCGCAACCTCGTTTACATCTACTATTGCCCGTAGTGTAATAATTATCACCCGTTTTTTAAACATTCTTCATTGGAGCTCCGCTCCTATTGGTCTCAGCTTGATGATATATAGCCTTTAGCCTTCATCGATCAATGGACTATCCAACACTGAAATAATTTTTCAAATCAGGCCAGCGGTTCCTGAGATCAGCGCGTTCAAACAAACAAACTCTTTAGCTTTATAAAATTAGTATAGATATAGCCGAGCGCTATCTAGCTCCAAAATTAAGAATACTTTATAGAAAAAGTTTGAGAACTTTAAACAGACTTTTAAATTTTCATTATACATAAATTATTGGATATTTTGTCAATTCCCAAACAGCTATGTTGCACTCACATCCTTACAAAGAACAAGCAAATAGCTACGTAGGAAACTACCTATCTGCCCCTCTGCGGGAATAATCTTTGTGACCGCCATACAGCCCCCATTGAGTTTGGTCCACAGTTATCATTCAGCTCCATAGCTGTATTTTGTGTCCTCATCTCTCGGAGTTTTTGGGGTAAGTATTTCTCACAGTACATACATTTAACTTCAAAAACAGTTTTGGATTTCTTTAAAATACTTAAGATTGCGTAAATAGTTTAATTTCCAACTAAAATATTTTGTTTTAACTGGTTTTCGCAGTGATATTTTATGATTAAGTTCAGGATATATTTTAAAGGTAGCTTTAAGTTAACGTCCAAGTTTATTAATTGGACCAAATAAACTAAATTTGCATATTTATTCATAATTCTATCTTTTTTTCTCTTCTCTTTTAATTTGTTTGATGATTTAGATTAAAATTCTTACATCTTGTCTATAATTAACTCACCCGTCAAACGTAGTTTTGCCATAAAATAAAATATTTATGGGTGGGTCACCCTTATCATATACCTAATCTCAAACCTACCCGATATATTCAAAAAATGTCATAAAAATTGGTACAGTCGTTTCGAAGGACAGAACAAAGTTTAGTAACAAACACCGCGATACGAGAACCTTATAATATATCAGATAAAATAAGAAAATTATCACATTAAACAAATAAAGATAGCAAACGAAATTTGAACAACAAGGTCCCGTCGTTTTCATGGACGGGGAAAAGCTGTGGGGTCTAAAACAGACCTCTACTAAAAAAAAAATATATATCAGAAAATTTCCTTTAGAGGTAACTTAATTATATATTAGAAACCCCAACTGCCGTTACATAGAAGTCTTTGAAATTCTTGTAATTTCTCAACTAAAATATACATGTATTACGCATACAAACCTTCTTCTTGAATTATTCTATCTACCTATTGTTGCAATCTGCATTAAAATACGTTAAATATTAGGTCTAAGCTAAGCGAAGAGAAAACTTTATATTCATACTATGTTAAGATAACAAGTATCTAATGCTTTAATAAGAGTTGTGTAGTGTATATACCTATTTATTTTAAGTCGACAATGTTCATAAACATAATTATCTAACATCATAAGTAATTTAGGGCCAGTTTTTCAATGGCCAGATTAAACTTATCGGAGAAATAAACTATAAGACGGCAAAAATAAGGACACGTTACTACTAACACTTACTCCTGCAAATAAAGTGTCCATAATTGTGCCGTCTTATAGTTTATTTCTCCGAAAAGTTTTATCTGGTCATTGAAAAACCGGCCCTTAGAGGTTTTAATTTTAGGTATTCATTTTGACATGCTCGATGTAGAAAATTCTCTCGATCTACCGACTAAAGTTGTTCAATTAAATATAGTATCGACCTTACGCCGTTCAATACTGAACGTTGGTTTCAGTGTTAACTATCCCAGCCTTGGGTAGCCCGCATCCAACTGCCGGTAACCTCTTTCATCAAATCGTAAGTCCATGGTGCCGTAATCAAGAATACCGTCTGTTATATGTCACATAATTTATTGACCTGCTTAACTTCTAAGTTAGTGAAATTGACGTTAAAGGTACCTCAAATAATCATCTAATAAAATATAGCTGGGTTTTGCTAACGTCATCAGATTTCATTGATTAACAGGCATCGTCTATTGGGTTTCTTCTTCCTAACCTTATTCCAAAATTATTTGGGTCGGCTACAAGTTCCACCTGTTTTACCTGAATATCAGTTTTTCCACGAAGCGACCGGCATCAGACCTCCGCAAACCCAACTGAATTCGAAGGTTGAAACTAGCGTCAATATATTTGAGAGCACTGACTTCTCAATTACGATTACCATAGATATTCATGGCAACCGGGACCGACGACTTAACGTGCTCTTCCGAGGCATAGGCGGGAAGCACTATTTTCCATACTCCGGGCCAATTAATAAGAATGTTATATACGAAAAATACGATATATCAACTTTGGCCCGACTCGGAAATCAAACGCGAGATTTTTTGACTAATACCTAAGTTACATACGCTAGGCACCAGATCAACGAAGCAGTCAATCGTCTGTTAGGTATAGTGGTTTAATTATTTTAAGCCTAATTTTGCACATTGGCTGACTTACCGCTTAGAGTCTTTGCAGTTTAATAAAAAATATATAAACCACAGTGTACCTGTAACTGTTATGCTTGGATGAAAACGGATGCAGACTGCCCAAAACCGCTGACAAAGGCGCTTCTTGGATCAAACCTTCGTTCAGCAGTGGACGGTAAATGGTTGATTTAAAACTGAAGATAGATAGGGTAATAGGGAGTGAATCTACAGAAGAAATGCAATACGAATCACAATAAAAAAGATTATAATTTTCGAGTTTTTAATCATGAAACAGATAACATACCGCAAGGTAGACATAAAACAAAAAAAATACAAAAACAGTAAATAAATTAAATTAAAATAGCATCAACATTTTAATGAATGGATTTGAAAGTATTATTTTGTAGTAGAAGGGGCAAACGAGCAGACATATCGCCTGATGGAACACCAGAGGCGTCACAAGTGCGTTGCCGGCCTTTTAAGAAGTACGCTGTTTTCTTGAAGGTTTGAATATCTTATTGGTCCGGCAATACCACAGGTGACAGTTCGTTACACAGTTTTGTTGTTGGAGACAGAAAGTTTCTGGAAAAGATCACAGTCGTGGAAAATTTCTAATATTGTTGAACTGTTATAGGGTGGCGATGTTAATGTAAATCAATATTTTTTTTCCAGATCAAAATGGGGTTACCGCAACTGCAAACATGCTGTTTCGTGTTCGATCTGAAGACAGGTTGCATCATCATGGGCAGCATAAACGCTGTGAGTTTAAGCTAAGCATCCTTTAAAATATATAAATGTCCACAAAATTTTTTTGTCGAAATGTCTTCAACTTGTCATATTTTTTTATGGAATAGGGGGCAAACGAGCAGACGTATCACCTGATGGTAAGCGATTACCACCGCCCATGGACATCCAGGCAACACTAGAGGCGTCACAAGTGCGTTGCCGGCCTTTGGGGGATGGGGAGTTGGGTTAGAGTATGGGCCTCTGGTATCCTCACTTTCTTGGTGGAACACAGCGCAAGCGCTGTTTCACATCGGTTTTCTGTGAGGCCATGGTATCTCGAAATACCACATTCACACAACGCCATCTAGTCCCATTCTAAGCACTATAGGTACTAGATAACTAATATATAAATACTTATTTTTATTTGTTTTATACACATATAAGACACCTAAAATCCGAAACAAATAATAAATAGCAGATCATACAAACATTTGGTTCGACAAGGGAATTTTATTCCATTCAAGGGAAGGGAAGTCAAGATCGAGAACTATGAATTGGTATTAATAAAACATCACTTTTAGGTGCTGTCTTTCACGATGCTGTGTGTGATGATAGTATTTGCTGTAGCAGTGGGAGCGATAGATTCGAGCAATCAGTTTCAAAACGATGTGGAAATGCAAGCCGCTATTACAGGACTGTACGCTATGTGTATCATACTCATCATTATGTTTCTAGTCAAGTTTATTTTTGACGTCATCTTCATATGGGGTGTTCACGTGGTGAGTATGTTATTATTAACTTGTGGTCATCCAGTGGTCGAAATTCGACCATAATTCATTTATTATTTTAGCTATCTGCTTCCCTCCTCCTTGTAAACTATAACTGTGATGAATTTTGTATTCCTATGATCGCTAATTTTAGTAAAATGAGGTACAAAGTTTTGGTTTCGTATCTATACTAATATATAAAGCTGAAGACTTTGTTTGTTTGAACGCGCTCATCTCAGGAACCGCTGGTTTTGGTACTTTATTTTGTCGACTACTTTGGAGAATCGATAAAAAAATGTACTAACTGGTAATGTATTTTTTGTAAATTTCTTTACATCGGGCGTCCAATTATCTATACTAATCTAAGCTAATATTACAACGCTAATCTCAGGAACCGCTGGTCCGATTTGAAAAATTATTTCAGCGTTGGATGGTTCATTTATCGAGGCTACGGGCTATATATCATCACGCTAATACTAATAGGAGCGGAGCACCAAATGTAGAATGTTTCAAAAACGGAGAAAATTTTCACGCTACGGGCAATATAAGACGCAACCTCGTTTGCGTGGGTCAGCTAGTATTAATATAAAAATACTTTCTATGTACCGTGATGTAATATATTAAGAATACAGATTGTCATTACTTTTATTCGTAATCGTAAGAGCAGACTTAAGGAGAATTATGTTGATCGAGAGAACTGCAAAGAGAAGGAAAGCTTGGAACGAACGTTATACCAACCCTCTCCAGTGTGGTATAGCTAACTTCTAAACCAAACCTAAAACTTATTTTTAGAAACTAAGTTTTAGGTTTAGTTTTTGGTCAAGCAGTTGACCTTCAAAGGCTGTTGATGATGAACACAAGCACACACATAACACTGTTATCACTACACACCAACGGAATTGGTTGGTGTTCGGTGTTGGTTCTTGTTTTTTTTTCTTTTTTTTTTTATTGAGTAGTGGGCAAACGAGCAGACGTATCACCTGATGGTAAGCGATTACCGCCGCCCATGGACACCCGCAACACCAAAGGCGTCACAAGTGCGTTGCCGACCTTTGGGGGATGGGAAAGGGGATGGGGGGAGGGGTTGGGGTATGTGCATCCGGTATCCTCACTCACTCGGTGAAACACAGCGCAGGCGCTGTTTCACACCGGTTTTCTGTGAGGCCGTGGTATCACTCCGGTCGAGCCGACCCATTCAGGCCGAAGCATAGCTCTCCCACGGCTGACGGCCCACGACGGTCCTAAGGAGGCTAATGTCTAGCGGTAGAATATTAAAGATAGCACATAATCAGGATATACTTACTGTTACAGGAACGACCTGGAGTCATCAAGGCGTATATGATTATGTGGATTGTGTTCTTCATGCTCTCCATGTTTATATTCTTTCTCAATTCCCCTCATTTCACCGCTGGAACTATCGCTACAGAAATATTCTATATTGGTAAGAATTATCTTAATTATTATAACGCCTACATCTGACCGAGCCTTTCTGTTTTTTTGTGTAGGGTGCAAACGAGCAGACGTATCGCCTAACGCCGCCCATGGACACCCGCAACACCAGAGGCGTTATAAGTGCGTTGCCGGCCTTTTAAGAAGGAGTGCGCTCTTTTCTTGAAGGTTTCAAGGTCGTATTGGTCCGAGAACACCGCAGGCGACAGCTCATTCCACAGTTTTGTTGTGCGCGGCAGAAAGTTTCGGGAAAACCGCACGGTTGTGGACTGCCAACCATCTAGATGATGGGGATGAAGTTTCTGACGCGTAGGACGATGGTGGTGACTACGTAATATCTATTCTTGATCTTGATCTTGATACTCGCGGGCTGGGTTTCCGCAAATCGACGTCTACGGTGCGCCTATTTTGCGTGATGGGATGGCTTTACTTGTGCCACCCCAGTTCCTCCAAGAAGCCTAGCAGACCCTTCACGTTGCCGACGACTTCTGGGAGTGACCTCGGTGATCCGAGGTGTCTCGCCCGGTAATCTGCCACCTCAGGACATGTCATAATGACATGGGCGGCTGTCTCCTCCTCCTCCATGCATGCCCTGCACAGAGGACTGTCTGTTACACCTAGAGTGAAAAGATGTTTGTTTAGTAATGCATGACCAGTTATTGCTCCAACCAAGAGTCGAAGCAGCGGCCTCCCAAGCCGCATCAGCTTCCGTGACAATCCGGGTTTGATCGTCGGGAGGGCCTCCTTGGTCTGCCTGCAGGTGCCAAGGTTGGACCAATAGGTTTGGTGTTCCACCTTGGTGTTTATTTGCAGTGATCTTCGCAGCCAAGCAGAGGGCAGAGGCAGTATTGGTTCAGGGCCTATTGCCCTTGCTACCGATCCAGCTCTTGCCAGTGCGTCGGCTGCATCGTTCCCGCGCGAGTTACTATGCCCCTTTATCCACTGGAGAGTTATACTGTTTTTGGTACATACCTCTGTCAGGGCTTTGTGGCATTCGTAAATTAGCCCTGATGTTGTCGAGTGACTTTGCAGGGCTTGCAGGACTGATCGGCTATCGGAGAGTATGCGGATGGGGTACTCCGTCACCCTCCTGGAAGTGATTGCATGTGCAGCCAATATTATGCCCATACACTCTGCCTGGAAGACTGTGTTGTGGGCTCCTAGTGGCTTTGAGATGTGTATGTTTAGGTCCTCGGAAAATACTCCCGAGCCAGTGCCTGACCTTGTTTTGGATCCATCTGTGAAGACACTCAACTCTTTCGGGTGAAGCACTTCTTGTGGGTCCTCATGTAATTGTATTTTGTACTTTTTGTCAAAGACAAATTGCTTTGGTACCGCATCGGTCACCGCTTCCATGAGCGGTTCCCTTCCAATAGCCTCATAGAGGATTTCAGTATGCGGTACCCTCTGCAGTCTCCAGAGATTTTGTTTCTTTAGCCGCGCTGCCGCAGCTAGAGCCTCCTGCCTTATAAAGAGATGGAGAGGTGGTAATCCTATGATGGCTTCCAGAGCCGCAGTCGGGGTAGTCCTCATACAGCCCGTGGTCGCCAGACAGGCCAGTCTCTGGAGTTGTTGTAGTTTAGCTTCGACTGTGGATAGTTTGGTACGTGGCCACCATACTATCGCGCCATAGCTTACCATAGGTCGAATTACTGTCTCGTAGAGCCACAGAGTGATTTTGGGGCTTAGACCCCAAGTTTTACCTACCATTCTGCGGCACTGCCAGAATACGACTGTTGCTTTTTCGATTTTATTGTCGAGGTGGGCACTCCAATTCAGTCTGCGGTCGAATATCACCCCTAGATACTTTACCTCAGTCGTGAGTTGAAGCTCTGTATTAAACAGCCTGGGAAGTCGGTAATTTCCCAGATTCCGTTTGTTGGTGAACATTACCATTTCAGTCTTTCTTGGATTGACTGAAAGCTCGTTGTCCACGCACCAGCGTTCCACTACCGCCAGTGCTGAGCGTGTGACGTCGCATACTATGCCTGCGTGCATACCGCTTGTTAGGATCACTATATCATCAGCGTATCCGATGGTGTAATGGTGATTGTTGTTCAGAGTGGTGATGAGATCATTCACCACTAAGTTCCATAGTAGCGGTGAAAGGACGCCTCCCTGGGGGCAGCCTTTCGCCACTAGTGCATGTTTAGTTACATCTGCTTCGAGTCTAATGACTCTTTGGCTCAGCATCTTGTTTATCCATTCAATCATAACTGTGTGCACTCCATGTCTCTCCAGTGCCATTGTTATGCTGGTGAATTTAGTCTTGTCGAAGGCTCCCTCTATATCTATGAAGGTGCCTAGGCACATACTTTTGTTTCTGATCGCCACTTCAATTTTGGTTGTGACCGCGTGAAGTGCCGATTCCGTAGACTTACCTGGGCTGTAGGCATGCTGGTTCGGATGTAATGGTGCTTGTGCCAGCACCGTCTCCCTCAGATACCTATCGCACAACCTCTCTAGTGTTTTCAGGAGGAAAGACGTTAAGCTTATGGGTCTGAAAGATTTAGGGTCCGAGTAGTCAGATTTACCTGGTTTTGGTATGAAAATTACTTTGACGTTTCTCCACTGTCTTGGCACGTATTTATGTGCAAGACAAGCTCCCATAGTGAGGGACAGCCTTTGGATGAGTGCCTTCCCTCCCCATTTGAGCAGGGCTGGGAAGATACCGTCCGGGCCTGGGGATTTGAATGTGTCAAAGCTGTCAATTGCCCATTGCGTCTTGAATGGGTCAATTATCTTATTGGCCAGCTGCCATTCTTCCTCCATTGGAATGGTTTCTTCTTCTGGCCATTCTCTTGGACTGATTATTTCGCAGCCCGGGAAGTGCGTCTCTACCAGTACACGTTCTGCCTCTTCCATCGAGTTGGTGAGGGAGTTGTCTGGTTTTCGTAAGGATCCTAGTGATAAGGTTGAGTTATTGGAGAGAACTTTCCTTACCCTGTTGGCCTGTGTCGTTGTCTCAATGTTTGTACAGAAGTTCAGCCATGATTGGCTGCTCCTGTATCTGAGTCGTTTTTTGTACCTGGACTTGGTGGCCTTGTAATTATCCCAGTCCTGGTCTGTACCTGTGTTCATCGCTCTGTTGAGTTGCCTCCTCATCCTATGCCTAAGTCTCTCCAGCTCAGGTCCCCACCAGCTCTCTTTATTTTTTTTTACGGCCTACTGGTGGGATGGTTAGGGGGCATGTCTGATGGAAGCAGTCCATCATAGTGTTTGTAAGGAAATTTACTTGTTTTTCAATTTCAACGACACCTACAATCCTAGGTGGGTTTTCCTCTTGTCGCAAGGCCTGACCGATCCGCACAGAATATCTATCACGATCGGTTTTTTTAGGATTCCGCCTAGGTGGTGCTTTGAATTTGCTTACCTGAAGGTCGAAACGTATCCATCTGTGGTCCGAGCACGATAAATCGTTCGATACGTGCCAGTCCGAGATGTGTTTCGCTACTTCTTCTGTTGCCAAGGTCAAGTCAATGATTGTCTTGCTTCGTCTGTTGACAAATGTTGGTACGGAGCCTGTGTTCACTATGTTTAAGTTTGTCGTAAACAAGTAATCTACTAGCTTCTTACCTCTTTCGTTTCCTGTAGGCATGCCCCATAAGGCGTGGTGCGCGTTGGAGTCGGTTCCTACGATTAACTCGAGCCCCGTCTCCTCGCAGTATTGAACCAGCCGTGTGAAGTCATGCGGCGGTGGGTCGTCGGCTTCAGGCATGTAGACTGATGCCAGGACAACCTGCGCAAGTCCTGTGTCCTGGGCTCCCTGCACCTTTATGGCACATAGGTCTCTGGAACAGAAGCTATTTAGGGCCTGCACGTTTAGGTCACTTGTATTGTATATGCATGTGCGAGGATTTTCTAATCCCGCGTAGTCTGTCAACTTACCTCCTAAGTTACGGAGTCCGCAGACTTTGCCATTCCTGACCCACGGCTCCTGGATCAGTACGATGGCTGTCTTGTTAACCTCCAGCCACTTTCGGATCTGGGCCGTCGCGGTTATACTGTGGTGGAGGTTTGCCTGAAGGATGTTGGTTTCAGAGGAAGGAGACAGCGCCATTGGAGTTAGATGTCTCCGCTGCTGTGTCCTCACTCTCGTTTCCGCCTTCCCTTTGGATGGTCAATTTACGGAGCTCCTCCGCGCAGTCGTCCCCACCATCCTTACGGTCATGAAGAAGAGAGTCTTCTTCTATCTCGTCGGAGGCGGGAACGGACCGCACCGGAGTTTGGGGCTTAGGTGCCGCGACTGCGTCAACGGCATCCCTTGCCACCTCCGCAGTGATCATCGGTGGGGTGTGAGCAGTGTTATCTGCATCCTTGGAGACAGCTTCGGCTGGTGGATGTTCCACAAACTTGCCGTTGGGCCCCTGGAACTTGACGTACACCGTACCCAGCATGAAGCTGAGTCGGCGGCCGCGTTCGACCAGGGGCTTCACCACCGTCTCCGGGATGCTGACCATTGCAAACGTGTCTGACGTTTGCCTGTCCATTTTGATGAGCAGCCATCTTTCGATGTCTGCCCATCTGTTTTGAAAGCGCAGCATGTGTGCTACCTTTCTGTGGTCCTCGTGGACCCCAGGGAGCAAGATGCCACAGCGGACCCGCTTAGCCACCTCGCCCAGGCGTTTTACCACTAGTTTCTCTCCGGTGGAGAGAGTAATAGTGGCCACACTGCGCTTTAGCCATACCAGCGTAGGCTGGTTCAGGCACCAGAGCCTCAGGGATCCGTCGGCCAATATTGGCCTTCCCCGAAACGCTGGGCCCTCTGAGGTACTGCTGCCCGGCTTCATCGACTCCTCGAACAGTAGTTCCACAATGCGTTTTTGGACCTCATCAGACTGACTCTGGTTGAGGTTTTCCGTATTGGCGGTGGTAATCGCCGCCATCAGGTCCGCCTTGAGCGCACTTGCGTAGTCAGTCTGAGTGGTTTCCCCTGGTGATCCAGCCCTCCGCCTCTTTGGCTCGCCTTTCGGAGAAAATGTCTCGTCGAGTCGAGCCCTTTTGGCTGAGTACTGGCCCCCCTGGGTACTACCACCCTGAGGTCCTGTATATGTCCCTTTGCCCTTAGGGGGGGGTGGGTGTCGCGGCGCCGAGGGTTCAGCGCTCGCGTCACTCCCTCCCTGCGGACGGTCTCCCTGCCCTTGGGTGGGTACCTGGGACGCGCCAGATAAAGCAGCATGCCGCTTCGCCCTCTCCTTGCGACGCTGCCTTTTGTTATTCTTGTGCGGCTTGCTTTGTGCCGTACAAGATGAGGAGGATGGGGGTTGGGGCGTTGGCGCTAAGCGTTTCGCCTTTTTCCCCTTTCCTCCCCTCGTTTTTGCAATCTGCCAGCCGGACAAGCTAGGGTCCGCGGCCAGGTTGCTGTATTGGGACCCCGTCCCCGCAGTCTGCTCCAGGTTAGTAGGTCTAGCCTCGCCCGGAACGACTGCAGGTGCTGGCTGGGTACGGCCAAAACTCGTGGAGCTTGTTGAAGCCTGTACCTGGCCCGCGGGGGTCTTCGCGTTGGGCGTCCTGGTCACTGGTGTACCAGTGGCCTTTCTGCCCCCCGCTGTCAATTTTGCCTTCGGTATCGGTGCCATAATGGCGCCGTCCCGAGGCTGTCTGGTTTTGGCCTCCTGGGCTGCCGAGGCAATCCTGGAGGCTCTTGTTAAGGAAGGTAGCCTTCCTTGGGCGTCAGGTCCGGCTGCTGCCGTACCGTCCACCTTTGGGTTGTTGGATCTTTTGTTGTCCATGGTATTTGTAGTTTATGTTTTCACCTCTAGAGCTTCCCACCCTCCGTGGAGCCCGCACCTTTGGGGATGTCCCTATGGACACCAGGAATACCCTAGAGGTATAGGTTCGTTGGGTTGGGACTCATGCGCGACATCAGGAACTGCAGACTTGTGGCTGGGGAGAACGATCCACATCCATCCCCAGTTGTTCCACCTGCCCTCGTTCCGTCAGCATGGCCAAGCCCCCGTGCTCTCCCGGAGAACACACCCCCCGAACCTCGCCTGCGACCCGTACCACCTCTTCCGTACGGGACGCGTGTCCGTTACCCTATAGTGGCTAGCTATAGGGCTACCGTTTCGCCAGAATTCCGGACCAAAGAGGGCGTGTTGCTTCCCAGAGGTATCTGACCCGACCCCGTTCAGCTCAACCCTCCAGGATTCCCTCATCCCGGCTTACGGCGCTCAACTGCGTAGGACAAGCGCAGGCAGGCGTAATAGTCTCCTGGGGTCGCCTGCTGACCCCGGAGAGCAGTGTGATATGAGATGAGAATGAGTGAGTTGATGAGTGAATGAATGAGCGAATGAATGAGCGAATGAATGAGCGAATGAATGATTGAGCGATGTAATGGGTTGTGATTAATGGTGTATGGTGATGTGATGTGATACTCGGCTGGTGGTGTTGTCCAGTCGAGCAAGCCCTTCTCACTTGGCTACCGAAGTTGCGGGGTTGGTGATGCGGCGCCCGTTCAACCTCCAGTATTACCAGGGTGCACGACCCACTCCTAAAAGAAGCAGGTTCTTCCCTGCTCCGTGTCGGCAGATACAGGGTCGACGAGGACGTGTGAGAAGCACTTGAGTGTATATGCCGATATCTCAGCGCCACACCTGAGAGTACACATACACCCCACGCCCCCCTAACTATATATACCTATCTATCTATTCTACTTCTACGTAAATTTCTATCAAAACATTAGGGCTTTACTAGTACATATATAGTAATGGTCTAAGATTCGAAGTAAGATCGATCTTCACCGATTTGTTATCCGAATGAAAATTTTATTACACTAAATAAAATAAATTTCCTTACTTGACTCATGTGGGTTGCTTAAAAAATGTTTATTTTGATTTTTAATCACACGGGACTTTTTGTAATTTATGATCCATAAATACTTTATTCATTTCAGCTCACAATGTATACACGATTTTGCTCAGCCACAGTTTCCACAAGCAACTAAATAGCAGAGAAGAGGTTTAAATATCTAAGATACATTCCTCCTTGAAATAATAAAATTTTGCTTTTATTTATTCTTCAATTGCCGTAACTGCAAGTTTGATGGGAAATACCACAGAGATACGGAGCAACTAAAAAAAACCGAAGAGGACAAATAACTAACCTATAACCTATTTAATGATTTGTTTTATTAATAGCTGTTATTAAACGATTGTTTACATTTCACAGAACTGAGTCACCTCATTCATTCTTAAATTAGGAAACCTGAGTTATGTATTGTATTAGTTCTCATACATATTAATTAATTCGATGAATGAACGTGTATGTGTTTGTGTGTATATTTATCTGCGTATATTTACCCGCATGCTCAAACTCGTATCGATTATTGACAAATCGTTCCACGCTTAGGTACTATTCTTAGATAAAATGAATCTCCGATGTCTCTTTATTTTGATAATATTTATGTTATCTTATTGTATACTAGCTGAACTCCGCGGTGTTACCCGCGGTTATTGTCCTATCGTGGGTATCGCCGCGGGGCGAAGCTAGTCTAAAAAATGTAAGCCTAAGTTACTCCTTGTACCATCAGCTACCTACCAGTGAAAGTCTCGTCCAAATCGGTCCCGGCGTTCCAGAGATTAGCCGGAACAAACAGACAGACAGACAAAAATTTTAAAAATATATATTTTGGTATGTGTACCATATATACATTCATATGCATGTAGTAGAAAGCGGTTATTTTAATATTACAAACAGACACTCCAATTTTATTTATTTGTATAGATGTTTCTTTGATGTTATTTAATTGGGAAACAATATGAGTTCGACGACGGGTTCGATAGCATTTGTCTTGAAGATGATTTCCACCAAAAGGGCTCGCATGGGAAATTATTTTACAGTCTTTAAACGATATTAAGTCTTGAATTAAATGTTTAAAGTCTATATTAGCAATTACAGCTACGAACGCGTGCTGAAAGACACAAGCACAGATTATCCCCTTGTTTACTTTGTTTTGGTAAAATAGTCATTAAACACTCTGTACACAATTTAAAATCGATTAAAGACTGTAAATTCATTTCCAATGTGTGCCTTTCGGTTGAAATCATCCTTTAGACAACAATGCAGCTAGTAAAAAGATATACAATATTTATTCCTTGAATTGTGTCAACTATGGCCTATTATTATTATTATTATTTTATTATATAGAGGGCAAACGAGCAGACGTATGCCCGGTATTTCGATAGACGATGTTTAAAGTTCAACAACAAAATGTTTGTTAAATTAAGCAGTAGATACATAACTTAACATATAAATTTTATGTATAAAATACAGAAATGTGTAGATAATATAAAAATAATTTCGTGTTGTTAAATATATTTATTCCTGTTTATAAAATTTATAGCTGTTAATAATATTTGTATAAGCTTATTACTGAAATAATTAGTATGCTATGATTTTTTTTGGCACTAACGCGTCAACGAGTCTCACTGACTGACGCAAGTGTCAACATCAACTGGTGTTAACACCGTCGCGACAGAACGCTTTACTCCTTAATCGTTTCATCAATACAACAACTGGTGTTAACACCGTCGCGGCAGGACGCTTCACTCCTTAGTCGTTTCATCAATACAACAACTGGTGTTAACACCGTTGCGGCAGGACGCTTCACTTCTTAGTCGTTCCATGAATACAACAACTGGTGTTAACACCGTTGCGGCAGAACGCTTTACTCCTTAGTCGTTTCATCAATACAACAACTGGTGTTAACACCGTCGCGGCAGAACGCTTCACTCCTTAGTCGCTTCATCAATACAACAACTGGTGTTAACACCGTCGCGGCAGGACGCTTTACTCCTTAGTCGCTTCATCAATACAACAACTGGTGTTAACACCGTCGCGGCAGAACGCTTTACTCCTTAGTCGTTTCATCAATACAACAACTGGTGTTAACACCGTCGCGGCAGAACGCTTTACTCCTTAGTCGCTTCATCAATACAACAACTGGTGTGAACACCGTTGCGGCAGGACGCTTCACTTCTTAGTCGTTTCATCAATACAACAACTGGTGTTAACACCGTCGCGGCAGGACGCTTCACTCCTTAGTCGTTTCATCAATACAACAACTGGTGTTAACACCGTCGCGGCAGGACGCTTCACTCCTTAGTCGTTTCATCAATACAACAACTGGTGTTAACACCGTCGCGGCAGGACGCTTCACTCCTTAGTCGTTTCATCAATACAACAACTGGTGTTAACACCGTCGCGGCAGGACGCTTCACTCCTTAGTCGCTTCATCAATACAACAACTGGTGTTAACACCGTCGCGGCAGGACGCTTCACTCCTTAGTCGCTTCATCAATACAACAACTGGTGTTAACACCGTCGCGGCAGGACGCTTCACTCCTTAGTCGTTTCATCAATACAACAACTGGTGTTAACACCGTCGCGGCAGAACGCTTTACTCCTTAGTCGTTTCATCAATACAACAACTGGTGTTAACACCGTTGCGGCAGGACGCTTCACTTCTTAGTCGTTTCATCAATACAACAACTGGTGTTAACACCGTCGCGGCAGGACGCTTCACTCCTTAGTAGTTTCATCAATATGCTTCAAGTATTTGGCATCTAATTCTTTGACCTCTGCTCTTTGAAAATGTATAACGTGATATGTGTGACCAGTGAGGTCCAAAGTTAGTCAAATATAGCCTAAATATATGTACGTGAGTAAAACTACGTAATACATGCTTTTCTTCGTGTGGAAACCCAACGAAGAAATGATGGTATTTCGTCACATGTTATGTGGTCTTTGTTATACCGTAACCCGTGGGAGAGCTATGCTTCGGCATGAATGGGTCGGCTCGAACGGAGTGATACCACGGCCTCACAGAAAACCGGTGTGAAACAGCGTTTGCGGGTGTCCATGGGCGGCGGTAATCGCTTACCATCAGGTGATACGTCTGCTCGTTTGCCCACTATTCTATAAAAAAAAAAGTCCCAAAAATGAACCCTGACAGATCTAGGGCGCCATGGACAGTCATATTAAGAAGTACAAAAGGCCTAGGCCCTACCTATCAAGGGTTTGCTTCTGGTAGGGTAATGGTCATTTTTACGGAAAGGGGTTTATAGGACCAAAGTATATATCATCATCATCATGGGGTGCCATCTTCAAAATGAAGTTTGGAGGTCAGCAGACGGTATCCGTCGCCATCATGAGCGGCCTCTTTCAGTTGCTGATATTTTTCCAGTCCAGTCCAGGACCTAATGTCATCTATCCACTTCTTTCTTTATCTGACTACCTCGGTGGCGTAGTGGTAGCGTATGCGACTGCTGTGCTTGAGGTCTTGGGTTCAAATCCTGGGTCGGACTAAGTATTTGTGTGATCTACAAATATTTGTTTCGGAGTTTGGGTGTTTTATTTTTTTTTTTTTGTATGTTTGTTATGTATAATATGTATGTATTTATAAAAAAAAAGTATATATGTATTTATATCAGTTGTCTAGTACCCATAACACAAGCTCTGCTTGGGACTAGATGGCGTTGTGTGTTTAGATGTCCGGAATATTTTATCGACCTGGTATCTACAAAGTAAAGTGTAAAGTATATATACATATATATATTTATGTCAATCATATAATAAAATATACCAAATAGTATACTGCTGATATTAGTTTATTTATTACTAATCTATGTATATAAACTTACGTTGATTATAATATTTTTTTCAATAAACTTTTGTCTATGTTCACTGGATTTTTTATAATCCTAATTATTATAAATGTGAATGTAAGTTTCTTTGTTAAGATTTTACGCGAAAACTACTTAACCGATCATCATGAAACTTTGTACACATATTCTTGGCGGTATTAGAAGTAATTTAAGACACTTTTTTTATTAAATGCGAGCGAAGCCGCAGGCGAAAGCTAGTATGTATATGTGATATCAAGTGTATGTGGTCTCAAAGTTTGGCATGATGTAGAAAATTGGGCGTTTTTTTTTTAGGATCTTACCATTTTACTTACGTAATAAGTGTTTTTTGTAATTTCTCATGAATGTGTGGCCACACTGTGCCACAATAAAGCATGGCAGGATACAGCTATTAAATGATTACAACTTGAAACATCTCAGAAACGCCTGCCTAATTTATCAAATGTTTGTTATTATACAACATTGTTATTTTTTTATCAGGCGCTTTATTATTTATTGATGAGGTATTCACATTGTTGAACGTTTATATAAGCGTCAGACAAAATTTTATGAACTAATTAAATAGTCATTTGTTATCAAACCTTTACACATAGAAGTGTCTGTTTGTAACTAATTTCAAATTAACAGTTACTAACACTATTTACTAAATGCACATGAATACATTACAACATATGGTAGGTACTTACATTAATAAATCAACTTTCAAAATTTTAATATGTCTTCCTCTTTGTTCCAGCTAATTTCTAAGCGAGCTGAACCGATTTTCATGTGGCTTTCACTACCTGATAGCTGATGTTATAATAAATAAGTTAGCCTACTTTTATTACAGAAAAATAGGATTACGCAAAGACAAAATTGAAAACCAATGAAACAGTAAACTGTATCCAATTACAAAGCAATAAAAACGGTAAGGAACAGCTCGTACATAATATCCTAAGTCTACAATCTATTAAAGTATAAAAATTGCTTATATTACATTTGGCACATTTGAAAGTTACGAATAACTATGATTAAATACATTTTTTGATGCTCGGATTGCCCGATAAGCAGCAATAGGCAGGTCCCTATTGTTGTAGTTGAAGTAAAAATTATTGTTTCTAGATTACACCTCTGTCTTGTCTTTACACACATCATATTACAGACAGAGTTAAGTAAGTACATAATACCTACATAAAATGTGAGATGTACTGTACAAAGGGCGGCCATATTGCCAAAAGCAATCTTAGGATGGATCAAATGTTTCAGAGAGACGGTTGTAGCTGACGTGCGTTGTGTTTTAAGAAATTATTTAAATTCATACACACATAGATATAAAGCTCAGACTTTTACATACTTATAGACATACATAGATATCATATAATGTCCTCAAGTTATAAATGGGATACACTCACACGCAGGTATTGTTAACAGTCTTAAACAGTTCAATGTGGGGTTTAAGCCTCTTTATATATATTTATTGATGAAAAGTGACAACGTATCCGCATAAAAACGCAAAAAAAAATCACGGATCGAATGTTCACTGACTCAGTCTTATAATTTCTTTTTTCTTCATTAATGATAATAATAATATCTTTATTGTACACCAGAAGATTATAAAATGAACTTAAACTAGGTATGTAGGTACAAGTGGCGGCCTTGTTCCTCAAAGGTAATCTGTTACAGGCAACCATGGGATAAAGAGAAAATTAAGATTAGGAGAAAGTACAGGGTAGTTTCTGGTGTGTTAAAAGATGGAAAAAATATAGTAGAATGAAGTATCATTTAAAGTAAATAGTAATATATAGTGGAGGTCCTAATAAATACAAAGAAATACAAAAAAAAGTGTGAGTTAAATATACAAAATAGATTACTTATTAAGTGACATATTGTGACCTAATTGACTGAATAAAAAGAGAGAGAAAAAATGGTTAAGGGACATTGGGTGTCTCCCAGATATGGTTTATCCTTTACCAGTCTATACTAATATTATAAAGAGGAAAGGTTTGTATGTAAGTATGTTTGTAACGAAATGGCTCAAAAAAGTACTGGACGGATTTTAAAAATTCTTTCATCCTTTGAATGCTACATTATCACTGATTAATATAGGCTATTTTAATTGTAAGAAAAAAAAATAACAATATATATAAAACTAATAACTGCAGGTAACACCGCGAGGTTCAGCTAGTCTCTTATATGCAGTTAGTATTTGTGGACGTCTTATAATAATAATAATAAATATTCCGGACATGTAACACACAACGGCATCTAGTCCCAAGCTAAGCAGAGTTTGTGTTATGGGTACTAGACAACTGATATAAATACTTATATACTTTTTTTTTGTAAATATATAAATATTATACATAGAAAACACCCAAACTCCGAAACAAATATTTGCAGATCATACAAACATTTGGTCCGACCCGGGAATCGAACCCGAGACCTCAAGCTTAGCAGTCGCATACGCTACCACTACGCCACCGAGGCAGTTCAGTGTGTTATAACGACAGATAGGGAGTTCCACAATTGAACTGCTTGGACAGAGAGGGATTGGTCGAGAAGTTTTGTAGAATGGCCAGGCATTTTTAGTTTTCTCGTCAGAGAACGACGAGAAAGAGAAAAGAGAATCGCGATTTATGCTAACCTGGGGTAAAATGTATTTTTTTTTTATTGAATAGTGGGCAAACGAGCAGACGTATCACCTGATGGTAAGCAATTACCGCCACCCATGGACACCCGCAACACCAAAGTGGATGGAAAGGGGATGGGGGGAGGGGTTGGGGTATGGGCCTCCAGTATCCTCACTCACTCGGTGAAACACAGCGCAAACGCTATTTCACACCGGTTTTCTGTGAGGCCGTGGTATCACTCCGGTCGAGCCGACCCATTCATGCCGAAGCATAGCTCTCCCACGGTAAAAAATGGTGGTGATTAAAAATAGTGTTATATAGAAGAGAAAGTATGTGTGCATTCCGGCGAAGGCGGATGGGTAAGCATTTTTATTTATTTTACAATGAATCGTTCATTGTTTAACAAAGAAAACTGGTATAACTTATTTCTAATTAAATAAACAGACTTATGATCAAAACTTTACACAATTATAAAATTTACATTGAAAAATCAAAAGAGATTGTGTATATGCTCTTTAGTGGTTTTTTTTAATAATTTCCAGATTTGAGATCAATCGTATTCAAAGTGGCATTTCAAGCGTGACATTAATAATTACATTACTTTTTTAAATCAAGCAAGTAATGTAAAATATCTGAATTTCATTAGAATTTCTGTATTTGAACTTCACTTTATTAAAAAATAAAATTGAAAGCATAATGGTAGCATTAAAAATTATCCTGGTAGCAATATTTTGTAATTCATAAAAAATGTGGCAAATCAAAACTTACATTCCTTCTAACACTAGAAAATATTTAAAAAATTAACATACACTAGTCATTTCAAGTACAAGCGATAGAATAACCAAAATTAATTGTGGTTAAACATATGATAATTTATAATAACCAAAACTATTCTATAACATAATGTCTAAAGGTTACTAGAACTATATTACTTCACAAAATAAGTAATATTTGATAAAAAAAAAACTGTGGATTTTATCGTCAACCTTGCATACTATTCTATTTTAGGTCTCAACGCATTTTGTTTTATAAAACACTAGCAGTTGCCCGCGGCTCCACCCGCGTTTATGTCGGTTTTTTCGTGTTTTTTCGCGGTCACGGATATGTGACTGATGCAAAAATTAGATAAAAACAATCCTTGATGCGGATTATACTCGTATATCATTCTAAAATTTCAGCTCGACCGGTGCAGAACTTTTTGAGTTTTTGAAGCGTACACAAACCAACATAACATTTTTATATTTATAGATATACCATATTCCTCATAGAGGCACTATAGCCTAGTTGCACTCGGTGACTTGAAACAATTACTGAGGGTGAGCAACGACATGGTCAAGCAATGGCATGAAACCATGAGCGTCTCCGTGATTCGGAGGTCATGTTAAGCAGTCGGTCCCGGTTGTTACCATAAGATAACAGTCGTGAAGCTTAGTTGGAGGCCTTTGGACGGCTTGAATGCATCCAACGGCAAGCGTGGGGACATTTGGTCTTAACCCTCTCATGAGAAGAGACCCGAGCCCAGCAGTGGGACGTAATTACTACAGAACTATAAACTTATAAAAATAATCAGTTACGTAGTAAATAATCAATGATAAATCCTATTATGTACTCAGTACTGTATATACGTGTTTTGTTAATTTGGTTTAAAGCACCTTTGGTAGTTTAATATAAATTGAAATTAGTATTAACCATTCAGAAAGTTCGTTCTTCAAATTATTATGATTTTTCTTTTAGTTAATAGCCAAACTGGCTGCAATATTCTCATCAAAGCAGTCAGTTAACGATTCTTCGTCCTGGTCATGATGCCGACGGAAACTGAAGCCACTACCTTTTAGCATAAGCTCGTAAGAAGTGTGTACTACAACCAAGAAATGTATGTTGATCACTGGAAGTAAAAAAAAATATATATTAATAAAAAATAACACAACATATCCTACTAATATTATAAACGGGAAAGTTTGTGAGCATGTAAGTGAGTATGTTTGTTGCTCTTTCACGCAAAAACTACCAAATGGATTTTGATGAAACTTTACAATAATATAACTTATACATCAGAGTAACACATAGCCTACTAATTTATAAAGATACTAGCTTCGCCTTGGGGCTTTACCCGCGGTTATTGTCGTACCGCGGGTTGCACAGTGGGTTTTAGCTAGTTGGTTATATTATTGACTTATTTTATAATAAGAAAATCTATCGGTATCATCATCATGATTTTTTTAACAACAACAAAATATATAATATTTAGTGTATGTATGTATGTGTAAGTATGTATGTATGTGTGTATATGTATGTATATATGTCTATATGTATGTATACGTGTGTGTGTATGTGTGTGTATGTAAATACTTAATTATTATGTAATTTAATATATATTTCCGAACAATGTGCATCTACCATTCTTGGCTCTGCATCACCCTAAGGTCGACTGGGAGAAAATGCCTACGGCATTAAGTCCGCCTGTGCACCAATTATGCATGAAGTCTTAAATAAAAAAAAAAAAACCCGTACTAGTGATGTGATGAATAGTGATTTGACCGCATACCGAATAATAAATATTTTATAAGATGTATCTGATAAATACTGAAAAAAAATACCGAATATCGAATAATTATCGATGTTTCTTAGTATCTTTGCCTTATCAATGTGTTTAATCATTTAAACGCTGTAGTACCTAAACTAAATAAGCGCAATACATGTAGGTAGCCTAAAATTTTACTCAATTTACAATTTCAGTAACTGCTATGCTTTTCAAAATATCCATATAATCATTATCGTATAAATATTCTACCTTCCTCTTCCTTTTATGCTAAACTACAAAGTTTCAATATAGGTACAATATACAAATTAGTCACAGACCACAGATAACGGTTATGTGGAGTATTCAAAAATTTTGATTATTGGGCGACCACTAGTAGGTATAAATGTATTTAGATATTTATGTTGTGACGGATTTAGAATAAATAGTGTCACCATCTACATTGCTGCCGTGGGTGTCGTAACTGCTGACTTTAGTGTCATGGCACACTGCACAATGCAAGCACGGCAATGGCACCGCTCAGCGACTAACTTGTCATTTGACCCGTAAGTGGAATCTATACTAAAAATAAAGCTGAAGAGTTTGTTTGAACGCGCTAGTCTCAGGAACCGCTGGTCCGATTTGAATTTTTTTTTCAGTGTTTGATAGTCCATTTATCGAGGAAAGCTATAGAGTATATATCATCACGCTACTGCTAATAGGTACGGAGCACCAATGAAGAATGTTTCGAAAACGGGGGAAAATGGGACGCCGCATCGTCGCCCCTTCATAAGTCTTCTCCTTCTGCTAACGGCAACAAGATGCTTCCACCTCGCGGCCGGCGTGCGTACATCGAGCTTGTAACTCGCAGACAACGCGTGATCAGCGCGCTGGTGGCTAGCGGTAGCCGAAATTCGAGACTTACTACTACTTCGAGATTATTTTGATGCACTTACACGAGGGTATGAAGACGAGAGATGCTAAGAGCCAACATTTTTTCAGCAGCAGAAGCAATCCACTAATGTGACCGAGGATTGTCAGAATAATCCCGAATGAGAAGTTGCTGAGTACAAGGCTGGGCTGATGCTGGAAGTAAAATTATTTTTCTTAATTAAAAGGTATCATTTTAAAATAACACTTATAGTAGTAAGTAGTAGTAATGATAACTGTGGAGGAACGGGTATCATGTCCCTCCAACGCAAAGGGAGGATCCTCCGACCAGGCGATACATTAGATCATGCCTGGCGGGCCACTGCCAAACAGTTGATGTTGGGATGCTGTATATATGATAATCGGCGCCAGAACTATTTATTGCGCGATTCAGGATTTGTAGTTACTTCGTGTAGTGCGTTACTTCGTAGTTCAGTGTATCTTCGGTAGATGGCGCTATAGTGGGTTATTGTTGTCGTTGAAGTCGCCACAATGACAAATATAATAAAACACAACTTGATGTAAATGGAATAATTTTGTGTGCTAGTTAGAGCTGAGAGGTCGAATATCCTAATTCTACCTTCAAATGTCTCGTACCTTCTAATTTTCATAATTAAAGAATGAATTAAATATTTACAAATTTTTGTTCGCAGTTACGCCCGTATGTATAATAATATCGGATTTTGCGGTTGTCCTTCCTGAAGTAGGTATATCCATGCCAAATTTAATTGAAATTAATGCACCGGTTTAGCTTTGTAAGCATACCAAACAGATAGTTTTGAATTTTTAATATTAGTATGAATAACTGTGCTTTGTAATTACCTTTATGGTCCCCACAACTAATAATATAGAGAAGATCATCCAGAAGAATGATACCAGGGTTATAATACTCAATATAATGTTCACTGTTTCAATCTTGAGATCCAAACCGAGAAGCTGCGCAACTAAATGGGTCTGCTCATGAAGCTGAAGCATTTCTTTCTCCTTGAAGTAGTATGTAAGCGAATATATAATGAGGCATATTGATATTATCTGAAATGAAAAAAAGGTCTAATTTAGAATCTCTGATTTTTAATCCCTTTTTAAAAAAAACAAAATGGTCAATTGAACATTAGTGGAGAAGATAAGAAATAAACAAGACAACAACATCAGATTCATCATCTCCCTAACCTTTTCTGAACTTTATTGGGGTCGGTGCAATGAGTTCCTTCTGCCCGTCTCCTCTATCACTCGTATATCATCCTGTATGCAGTCCTTTCACTTTTCTGTGGTCATCCTCTGATATAAGAAAACTTAACCGAGATGACGATAACAACAACACATAAATATATAGTACCTGGATTTTTAACGAAACACCCGGCATACTTTCTGAGATTCAGATTGTGCAAAGATGGTATCTATTTAAAGTTAAGCATGTTTATTTAGAAATATAATAAACATAATCGACGTAATGTAGGCTTGAAGACATTTGTATTTTGTAGCCCCAACACGAAAAGAGAGTTTTATACACAGAACAGTTTGGTTTCATAAGTTTGAAGCGTGTTTGTGTCCGTGGCATCGTAGCTCCTAAACTAATAACAACTGCCAGCAACCTAGGTTGTACTTTTCTGGTTGAGAATGCCCAGGGCATTAAGCCTTACATAGGCCGGCTTATAGTTGTAAATAAATATTTATCTTGATTATGCTGTCTCGGTGGCGCATGCCATGGTGCCTCAAGTCTGTTACTCAGCATCATTAGGATACCGTTGGAACTAGACCGCATTCTTGTAAGCAGCGAGTTGGTTTTAATACGGATAATTGAGTAAAAGTCGTTTGTTCGCGCTGTAGCGAACATGCCTGAGGCGCTACAGAAACGCGGCAGTCCTAACAACATCCCAAAGCAATTGTTGTATTGCACCTTGAGTGTCTCCAACGATTGCTTGGTATACTTAGTCCACAGATTGCTCGTATACAGAGTCTGACAATATGCTTTAAAAAGAGTAATTTTAACTTCTCGACTACACTTAGCAAACCTGTGTACCAGCCAGCATGTTAAATGTCCGAAATATTTATTTATAAAAAAAAATTGCAATCATTTTACACTGCAAACGCTTTAAATATCTACGTGATCTTTCTATGAAAATTATGCGAACAGAGGAATATGAATCTTAACACGATTGAAGTTTATGTGAAGGAAATCTGCAGGCAGCTAAAAAATAAAAGTTCTAAAAGTATGGTTTGGGTGCAGTTACAGCTGGTTCTATTTATAGACTGATTATTTTTTCATTTCTAACGTGGGTTTCATTTGTTACAAATGAAAAAAATAAAGTGAATCATACTATGCCTTATACAAGAGGAATCTGGGAGCAATTTAATTTTAAGCAGAAAATTTTAAAAAACACCACACGTAAATTATGGACGCCCCCTTATAGGGAGTATATAGAGTAGTAGGGGGATAGTATTAAGGGGAGGTTGGGATTTGGGCCTCTGGTATCGTCACTCACTCGGTGAAACACAGCGCTAGTGCTATTTCACACCGGTTTTCTGTGAGGCTGTGGAGACTCCGGTGGAGCCGGCCCATGCATGCCGAAGCGTGGCTCTCCCACGGTAAGAATGTGGTCATTAAATGTTTTTATAAACGAACACGTTTACTATTGAAATAGAAAAACATTATAATTCAGAAGATGAATCACTATCGCAACTTCAATAATGCATATTATGTGTGGAACATTATTAAAAATTACTATCAGTTCTGTGGTTTGTGCAATTGTACTCGTACAGTACAATAATTTTTATGTATTAATTAGCTGACCCGACAAACGTTGCTTTGCCATTAAAAGGAATATATATTTAAGGGATGGGTCAATAAAAATCGCGATGGAAAAATAGGGGTTGATCGTAGAGGGTTGAAAATTCAGGGTTGTATGTATTTTCTAATGCTGTATCATAAAAAAAAAAATATCTAAAAATTAAAAAAAAAAATTAGGGCTGGACTACCGTTAACATTTAGGGGGATGAAAAATAGACGTTGGCCGATTCTCAGACCTACCTAAAATGCTCACAAAATTTCTTGAAAATCGGTCCAGCTGATTTGGAGGAGTATGGTAACTAACATTGCGACACGAGAATTTTATATATAAGACTAGCAGTACCCCGCGGTGTTACGTTAAAAACAACATCGCTAATCTAAAAAAAGTAGCCTAAGTTACTCCTTATAGGTTTTATTAGGTATCTGCTAGTGAATGTCCGTCAAAATCGGTCCAGCCGTTCTGAAGATCAGCCTGGACAAACAGACAGACAAAAAATTTAATGCATTCTACACAAAAATTAAGTTTTATATATTTAGTATGTGTATATACATTATATGGCTATGCAGTATATGAGACTGCCTCGTTGACGCAGTGTAGCGCACGCGACTACCTCGAGGTCTCGGGTTCGATTCCTGGGTCGGACCGAATGTTTGTATGATCTGCAAATATGTGTGTATATACAAAAAAAAAGTATATATGTATTTATATCAGTTGTCTAATAAATTACGTGTAAAAAAACCCACAACACTCAACACAACAAAAAGTGAAGTAGCGACTACTTTAACCACTACGCCATGTATGTACGTATGTACTAATGAAGAAGCACGGCTACGGCATGACAAATATCGGCTCGACCGGAGTGATACCACGGCCTCACAGAAAACCGGTGTGAAATAGCGTTTACGCTGTGTTTCACCGAGTGAGTGAGGATACCGGAGGCCCATACCCCAACCCCTCCCCCATCCCCTTTCCCATCCCCCAAAGGTCGGCAACGCACTTGTTACACCTTTGGTGTTGCGGGTGTCCATGGGCGGCGGTAATCGCTTACCATCAGGTGATACGTCTGTTCGTTTGCCCACTATTCAATAAAAAAAAAAAATAACAAAAATAATAAAAATCACACCTCAAATGTACCTCGATAGTTCTAAAATGACACTTATGGCAACTGACATAGAGAACAAATTATATTTTAAGGACTATAGTGCCTTTTAAGTTGCAATTTTTAATTGATGGCTGTAATAGGTGACCTATTTGCCCTTTAATCCATAAAAATATAACTAAATAAGATATCAGTAATTTTATCAAGTGATACAGTCAGTTTTAGGGTTCCGTAGACAGAATGACAAAAACGAAACGCTTGTACTTTTGTCATGTCTGTTCGTCCGTCTTTCCACACTATATTATAAATACTACTAGTGTTAGACTTTTTTATACTATATATCGGGCAAACGAGCAGACGTATCGCCTGATGGTAAGCGACTACCGCCGCCCATGGACACCCGCAACACCAGAGGCGTCACAAGACCAGAGGCGTCACAAGTGCGTTTTTTATACTATATATCGGGCAAACGAGCAGACGTATCGCCTGATGGTAAGCGACTACCGCCGCCCATGGACACCCGCAACACCAGAGGCGTCACAAGTGCGTTGCGGCCTTTGGTGGGGGAAGGGGTTGGGTATGGGCCGGTATCCTCAATTACTCGGTGTAACACAGCGCAGGCGCTGTTTTTACACCGGTTTTCTGTGAGGCCGTGGCACTCCGGTCGAGCCGACCGATTCATGCCGAAGCTTGACTCTCCCACGGTTTAATAATCTGTTGTTTCACATTTTCTGTTCTTCTGTTTTTCTTACTGTTGGATATTCGTGTCAAAGTGACAAACTAGGCAAATTCTTTGCCACTGCTTGCTCATGAATATACCTACTTATAATCATATTATACTAAAATAAATTTTGAATAAAAAATGTTTCAAATCCAGGCATCGAGCTAAAGCTAATCTGCAGGAGCAGCATAAAGTGTGGAAATGTGGACTTCGTTAAACACTCCGCAAGACACTAGAAAACACTCGCGTTAGTTTTTATTATTGTAATAGTTAACTACGGAACCCAACATGGGGCGTGGTTCTACACGCACCTTGCAATTTTTTAATATTAAATAAGAACTTAAATCGATAAGCACGTTGACATTAGCTATCTGTGTCGCTAGACTGCCATATTTATTTAGCTGCAATACACAAACTAAATATTATTTGCACAAGAGGAAATGAATCATTATAAATATCGCAATTTAAACAAACATACTATACCTACCTACTTGCAAGTTGATTTTTTTGTGACAAGTCATTCAAGTATTTTACAACAAGTGACTAATAGCTGCTTGTAGGTTCCTCTCGAACCTACTCGCACTCCAACACGCCTTCTGATACAGCAGAGAGTCGTTTGGAGTGCGGCACGACGTCTGAGCGTCATGCCCTTCGCGGCAGTCTGCCAGACTCCGTCGGGTATCCCATTTTTATATGAATGGATTGTGACGGTCTTTCCGTGACCACGGTAAGGCCGTACAAAAAAACATATCTTACTTTTTAAATATGATTATTGACGCGGTCCGGCTTCGCATGGTAGTCTTTTAAATACTCGGATTTTTTCTACTATAATATGCATGTATTAAACATATAAACATTCCTCTTGAACTGCTCTATTGCTAATCTTATCTATTGCTGAAAGTTGTGCGGCTCTGCCCGCGTGTTAGTCGGTTATCGCTACAAAGAGAAGCCTATGTCTTACCTCAATAATTAAACTATCTCCATGCCAACTTTCATAGAAATTGACGTGACAGACAGACAGACAGAGTTACTTTGCATTTATAATATGTATTGGGATATTATAATATCAGTACATGAGTGACAATACAGAAGAGCGTACTCCTTCCTAAAAGGCCGACAACGCACTTGTAACGGTGTTGCGGGTGTCTATGGGCGACGATAATCGTTTACCATCAGGCGTTAAGTCTGCTCGTTTAACTCCTATATAATAAAAAAGAAAAAAAAGAAATCGTACCTCGACTGAAATGAACTCATGACCATCTGCTAACATTTACAATGAGAACAAAGAACGCAGAAAACATATGCACTGACATGAATACAGGCAAGATGGTCTGCAATGCGCATATGCACAAAAATATGTTAAAAAAATATACAATTAGCACAACTGATGTTTATGGTTCACAACGCTTTCCCAAACTTGCTTAGAATAACTTACAACATGATAAAATAACAATCTTAACGGCTAACAGCAGGAGATTATAAATTCAAAAATAAAATAATTAAAAAATATCAATGGTTCTACATCCTACTAATATTATAAACGCAAAAGTTTGTGAGTATGTGAGTATATTTGATGCCTTATCACGCAAAAACTACCAAATGGATTTTGATGAAACTTTACAATAATATAGCTTATACAACAGAATAACACATAGGGTACAATTTATAAAGATACTAGCTTCGTCTCGCGGCGTTGCCCGTTGTTATTGTCTTACCGTAAAAACGGAAGAAACAGTAATCTCTTTAATATGCATATGAAGCTCTTTTACGTGTGCCTTCAAAAGTGTGTATGTTGTTTACCGCCATGACAAGTGTCCTAAGTTCATTCTCATAAATCAAAGTATCTATACGTCAAATTAAATCAAAATCAGTTTAGCGGTTTTACCATAAAAGTGTAGTTGCTTTCTGCAGAGAACCCTAAGTGGTTCAACCGTGGGAGAGCTATGCTTCGGCATGAATGGGTCGGCTCGACCGGAGTGATACCACGGCCTCACAGAACACCGGTGTGAAATAGCGTTTGCGCTGTGTTTCACCGAGTGAGTGAGGATACCGGAGGCCCATACCCCAACCTCTCCCCCATCCCCTTTCCAATCCCCCAAAGGTCGGCAACGCACTTGTGACGCCTTTGGTGTTGCGGGTGTCCATGGGCGGCGGTAATCGCTTACCATCAGGTGATACGTCTGCTCGTTTGCCCACTATTCAATAAAAAAAAACTGTTGTCTAGTACCCATAACACAAGCTCTGCTTAGCGTGGGACTAGACGGCGTTGTGTGTTAAATTGTCCGAAATATTTATTATTATTATTATGTATTATATTATTTAGTACTAGTTGATTCGCATAATCTCGTGTGCGTCCCTTATCAAGAAGGTTTTAGTGAGTCAATCTTTAAAGATAGACATATGCTGTCGCGAACATTTTTTATAACTTTTCAGGAGACTGATCCCTTCATACATTGTTTTTGTGTAACTTAAACTTGTTAATCAGCTCACGCAATGAAAGCTCCCAAAATAAATAATTTTCCTCCGTTTTAGCAACACGTTTTGTGTTTGATACTCCCGTTCCTTTTTGTCGTAGCGTGATGATATATAGCCAGCGTTCCTTCATAATTGGGCTATCTAACAATTAAAGAATTTTTCAAATCGGACCGTTACTTCCAGAGATTAGCGCGTTCAACCAAACAAACAAACTCGTCCACTTTAATTTTATTATAAAGTAATAATCTTTATAGATAAAGTTAATCTTTATAGATAAAGTATTTTATAAATTAAATTGTACATTAGATTTGTTAACATTCCATTTTTTTAAGTCCCCTTTTTATTCTAATTTTATTTTATTAGCTTTGTCGTGCACTTGACATAACACAGCTACGCTCCTATTAGCCGTGGAGTGATGTAAAATCTAAAGCATCATCTTAAACCTATCATATTTTATCATTATGACCATCATGAGCCTATCGCAATCCATTGTTGGACATAGGCCTCTTCAATCTCTACATTGTATAAAATGAAATCAATTCTGTTGTTTACTTTTTATGTTTGACCCTGTATGTGATGGAAAGCATAAGCAGAATCCAAAAGTGTCAAAAAGTCTCAGGTACTAGGAGCCTGGGAACCAGGTACACCCTAGTAAGGAAAACCCTGGAACCCTGACGTACCTAGGGTCATCTACAGTTCGTAGGTGGCGCTCTACTGTGTGGAAAGCTCGATGTTCCCGTTACTGTCTATTGGGACGCTCACTTTCCGCAGCGCCCGCGCCGTCACCTGAGGTTGCTTCTGCTAAGGTGACAGATGGCCCTAGATTTCACACCGGTATTCTGTGAGGCCGTGGTATAATTCCGGTCGAGCCGTCCCATTCATGCCGAAGCATAGCTGTCCCACGAATGAACTGATATAATACTAATAATAATAAAGTTTATTTCTCAAGTAAAAACAAAAAATTATAATATAGGGATATGCTACAATTTTCACACAACAACATATTAACAAAATATTATTCTACTGATGCTTAAAAAAGGACAACCTGTGCTTTAAGCATCAACTGATATAAATACATATATGCTTTTTTTTGTGAATACATACACATAATTATAAACTGTTCAGTAAATTACATAAATACATTTCTTTTTGCAATTTAATAAACAAGGAAAATAATACATTATATACTTACAAAATTGATAACACCCAGTAATATGCAAGCCCAATTCAGCGGTACTATATAACAACACTTTTCAGACCAACACATATTTAAACAATTCCTTAATACCGAACTTTCAACTGAATATTTTCAACACCGTGTGGAACTAAATACAACACTGGTGTTGTCAGCATGGGACTATGACGTGACGAGTACGTACGAATGAAGTGCGAACACAGGGAATAATATCTGAACTCGATCCCCTCCACTTCTACTGCACTGTTGGCCACTCCAAAGGAATAATAATTATATTATAAGCAAAAGAATTCTTGAAACTAAAACTGTTATGATACGATGTCAAAAATTTGGACAGGGATGCATTTCGGTAGCATTTATTATATAATATTTATTTTTAAGATATTGAGAGCTTTAAATACGATAGTTCATTATTGCATAAAATAAATACGTCTATTCAACATAATAATTAGTTTAGTATTCAATTATGGAATTATGACTGATAAAATGAGAAAACATTAATTAAATTACAATTTAGTACCTACTCGCAGTGTCCGTAGGTTAGGTTTATGTATATATATCCATATATAGATATATATATTTATGTATGGTTGTATTATGTTAGTTTATGTCAGTTCCATGTATAGATGCCAATTATAACCCCTGACTTCCACCGTATAGACCTACCTCTCAAAATTTCTACATCTCCCAAAGGTTGGCTGGTAGAGAATGCCTTGTGCAAGCACGCCGTTGTACATGTGTGCATAAAGTATTAAAATAAATAAATAAAAAGTTTAAGAACGTGAGAGTGACCTTCATTCAGCTGTGCACTGATTTAGGCTTATTGACTGATTAAACAGAGAACTTTTCCTATACTATTTCTCAATAAATATTTATATTTTCTAGGCTTTTCATTAGTGGTGTCTGGTTATTAATCTGCTATTCTTGTCTTTTCTTTTGTGAAGATCTCTCCAATGTACTGGTATAATCACTTTCGCCCGAGCCACCTGTTTGCACGCTTTAACATAAATAATAGACTGGATTCATTTTTCTTCGAACCATCATTGTTATTGTACTTTTACAACAATAACCGCAGTTAAGCTACTCCTTACATCATCAGCTATCCATCAGTGAAAGTCTCATCAAAACCGTTTCAGCCATTCCTAAGATTAGATGGAACAAACAGACGGATGAACAGACAAAAATTTTAAATATCGTTGTTTTTATGTAAAAACAGTTACATAATTTGAATTACAAATTAACACCACTATTTATTTATTTGTATACATAAAAAGAAATATGTATATAATATAAATATATATATACTTTTATTTTCGAATGAAAACAAAATTAAAATTGAATACGGCTCTTGTTTATAAGTTATGTTCCTTTAATGTCATTCTCTTCAGTAAGTAGTTCAAGATAAGCACAACCTTTTTCGTATGTTTATAGGCTCTTGAAGTGACGTGGCCTCAAGGGCATACACTTATCTAAGTTAGTGTAAAATGTAAAAAAAAAACTTTAAAACTCCATATAAATTATTCTCGAGAGCAGGTCGCTTATGGACATAAAAAAAATTTTTGAAGTGAATTATTAGGGTTTGTGAAATTAATTGTTCTAATAATAATGTGTTATACTAGTGGTCAGCCAGCGGACGATATTCGACCAAAATTTTTAGGGTTCCGTACCCAAAGAGTAAAACGAAACTCTGTTACTAAAACTTCGCTGTATGTCTGTCTGTCACTAGGCTGTATCTCATAAATCGTGATAGTTAGGTAGTTGAAACCTTCACAGATGATGTATTTCTGTAGCCATTATAACAACAAATACTAAAAACAAACTAAAATAAATATTTAAGGAGGCTCTCATACAACAAAACATGATTTTTTGCAGTTTTTATAGTTAATGGTACGGAACCCTTCGTGTGCGAGTCCGACTCGCACTTGGTGGATTTTTTAGTTTGAGCTTTATTCTTCTTCTTTTGATGAAATGGCAACCAGCTGGATCACTCGGATTACCTATTTCTGCCAATGTCAAGTATTTATAGTATATTATTTATGCATAATGAAAAAATTATTAGCCTTTTTATACTCCTCCGCCTGTGCATGTATTAAATTAATATCTATACTAATATTATAAAGCTGAAGAGTTTGTTTGTTTGAACACGCTAATCTCAGGAACCAGAGGTCCGATTTGAAAAATATATACCATGTTTCACATAGACTGCGGGTCATTGAGGTTATAAAATAAATATTAAACTACACGTAACTATTAAGTTAAACAGTTTTGTATTTATAGTTGCCTAAACAATTGTTTTCTTTTTTCTAACTGTTTTTGGTTAACCAATTTATTGCTCTCTTTGTGCAACAAAGCTTTTTGACGCGTATCACAATGGTTAACAGATGTGTCTAAAATTTCAAATACCCTTTCGGACTCGACTTTCTAAAAAGTATTGTTATAAAATAATTTAAAAATAAGAAAAGTTAAAACAAAACTAAACTGGTACCACTTTCAAAAGACTCATTGTCCCATTCTGTACTTTCTGAGGTTGATTTCATGAGTGATTCATTTTAATCTTTTTCAGTACTCTCTAGAATATTTCCTGTGAGCTCACTTCTAGCCTCAACTTTGACATTAGAAGCAATAATGGTACCACAATCAATAATACAATCTTCTTGTATTAGATAATTACCATCAATAAAACTGTTATTAATCTTACAGTTGTCCTTAATTACTACATTGGTCATAATAAGACTTTCTCTGATGGTCGATTATCCCCTTGAACAAATACTCTGATTTTTTTTTTTTTTTTTTTTTTTTTTTTTTTTTTTTTTTTTTTTTTTTTTTTTGTATTGTAATCTTTAGATTCTACTATCCAAAAAAGTAGTAGTTGATGGCTTGGAATCATTCTACGTTAATGAAGGTGTACAGGGCATCATTGGTCTAGCGGTTGACGTATGCGACTGTCAATCAAGAGGTATCCGTACAAAAATGTTATTTAGTTTCTCTGATTATGGAAATACTTAATAACAGCTCGGATTTTACAAGTTGGGGTCCGAAGCCCCGTGCCTCGGAGAGCACTCCTGCACCTGATCGCTCCCCAGTAGTGTCGGTTAACTATCCCATCGGAATGATCGGATTATGAGAGAGAGGGAAAAGAGAGTGCACCTGTGTTTGCGCACACACTAGTGCACTATAATATCACCTGCGTAGTTGGTTGGTCTTCGTGGCCGTAATCGGCTAGGAGAACATCACAGGGCATCAATGTGTGATTAGATCCACCGTCTAATGACACTGAATCGGACGGTTACTCACCTCTTAAGGATCACTATGATAATTCAGGTATTTATAATTAACTAAGTTTATTTGCTCTCGAGCTTATGACAAAAGAGAACGTAAAAGTAAATTTTATTTATCTCAAAGTAGAGCTTACTCACGATTTCGACTATGTAGCTCTCTCATAGCCATTTTTGGTTTACAGTCCTAAGTTTTCTATGTATAAAACGCACATATGTCTTTATATAAAGAATATGAATATAAGCATTCTGTTACTTAATGGAGTTGTCAGTGTACAAGCCCTGCTTAGTTTAAGGCTTGATGGTATTGTGTACGAAATATATATCTGACTGCCTCGGTGGCGTAGTGGTAGCGTATGCGACTGCTAAGCTTGAGGTGTCGGGTTCGATTCCCGGGTCGGACCAAATGTTTGTATGATCTGCAAATATTTGTTTCGGAGTTTGGGTGTTTACTATGTATAATATGTATGTAGGTATTTACAAAAAAAAAGTATACAAGTATTTATATCAGTTGTCTAGTACCCATAACACAAGCTCTGCTTAGCTTGGGACTAGATGGCGTTGTGTGTTAGATGTCCGGAATATTTATTTATTTATCGGGGAATACATACAGAAGCCGAATAGTCGATGCTTTTGTCATCTACAAAAACGACCGAACACCGAGACTAGACGCTGACTAATCAGTACATCTCTAGGCAATGATCACTATCGCTGATTTGACTTGATATTTTTGTACGATGCACCTATTCCAAAGTTCTATCCTGCCACTGCACACATAATCACATTTATGTAAGCGTTTTTGGGCAGCTATCACTCCTCAAATAATAGTTTACTTTTGCATACGCTTTTATCGTTATTTCTAAGCCACCGTTTGTGTACAGACAGACAAACGTGTATAAAGTCCCTCGCGACACAGGTTATACATACTTTGAGTGCCGAAGTTCTCTTCAAAAGGAAATGAAAAGTTACGAAATCATTATTTTGCAAACAAAACAAACTTTGTTAATAGAATTCAAGTACTAATCAAAGTAACTGACTTATTTAATATAACATACATTGTATTTACAAAATACAAATGCGTAATTTTACTTACTGAATTGAGCTTGCGTAAAGGGGCGTCTATTGGTTCAGAAATAATATGTAACGAGATGATTAGAGAATTAAATATATGGAGGCCCATACCCCAATCCCTCCCCATCCCTCTCCCCATCCCCCAAAGTTCGACAACGCACTAGTGACGCCTCTGGTGTTGCGGGTATGCATGGGCGGCGGTAATCGCTTACCATCCGGCTATACATGCTCGGTTGCCCCCTATACCATAAAAAATGCTGAGATATACGCCTTTTCTGGCGTTGCACAGGGTAGGTACTATCATTGATTGCGTTACCTTAGCTTAAAACTATATATAAAACCATGTGCTGTGCTGTATATGTCAGAATAAACAGTTCTAGCCAACTTAAAAAAAGGAGGAGGTTCTCAATTCGAGTGTTTTCTTTTTTAAGTTTGTTACCTCAATTAGTACGGTAAAGTGTAAGCAGGCAGGTTATGTCTCCAAGTGGACTGATTGTCGGTATTAGATTTTTTAAGAATTTAACTAATCGCACTGTATTTCTTGAAATTAGCGTGTTCACTAACCTATATATCTATTCAATAAATAAAATTCGACTATCTGTTTGTAATATCAAGATAACCGCTTTTTACCAAATGCATATTATTATGTATACACGGTACATATAACAAAATAATATTTTTCTGAAACGGCTTGACGTATTTAGGAGACATTTTCACAGCTAAGTGGCTGATGATATAAAAAGGAAGTTAGGCAACTTTTATAGACTAAGTTGGCCACGCGACGTTACCGCAAGTGACACCGCGAGGCTCAGCTAGTTAGATTTAACAAAGAAAAGAGCAATGCCAGTTTAAACACAGTCTTAGACGAGGTACGTGACTATTGAACAAAACATCGTGTTACTACGTTCTTAACAAGCTTTGCTGTTGGCGCCTTTTAACAATGTCGCTCATGGAACAAAAAAAGCTTTGAGTTAGTGTTACTTAGCATTTCTAAATGTTTTAATTTACTTAAAAAATTTGTGAGTTACATTGGGTTACATTATTTAATATTAGTTTCCTTTAAAGACAAGTATTACAATGTTTTAAACTACACATCAGGTGAAGCGGGGTACTTTACAAACATACACAAAAAACATCCAGACGCTGTACAACAATTCTACACAAAATGTTGTCGTGTGTATTATATGAACCTTCAACACTTGGTGCAGTAGAAAGTGGCATGGCGACCGTTTAAACCACTAGACCAACCGTGCTGTAAGATATCTCACTGAACATCGTCTTCATTATCACGTAAATGATAAGGCATATCTTTTTTTTTTTTATTGAATATGGGGCAAACGAGCAGACGCATCACCTGATGGTAAGCGATTACCGTAGCCCATGGACACCCGCAACACCAAAAGCGTCACAAGTGCGTTGCCGACCTTTGGGGGATGGGGAGAGAGAATGGGGGAGGGGTTGGGGAATGGGCCTCCGGTATCCTCACTCACTCGTTGACACACAGCGCAAGCGCTATTTAACACCGGTTTTCTATGAGATATCGTAACAGCAATGTCATACTGACTTGACAGCCTCATAGGCGCAGTGGTAATGTACGCGACTGTAGGATGGGACCAAATGTTTGTATGATCTCCAAATATTTAATTCGAAGTATGTATGTTTTTACAAAAAAAATATTATGTATTTATATCAGTTGTCTAGTACCAATTTTATTTGCCCACTATTAAAAAAAAAAAAAAAAATATTCAAAGGGGTCGACAGAGGCGTAATAAGTGTCTAATTTAATTATAGAATTTTTAGATTCAACAAAACATGATATGTTACACAAACATGGACAAAACTCATAATAACACAAGTTTGGCTTACTAAGTAGACAAGACAATCGTTATATGAAACCTTGTTAGCTATTCTACTAAAGTGCAATGTTGCAAGAATCACTACATAGTATAAAACAAAGTCGCCTTTTCTGTCCCTATATCCCTATGTGCGCTTAAATCTTTAAAACTACGCAACGGATTTTGATGCGGTTTTTTCCAATAGATAGAGTGATTCAAGAGGAAGGTTTATATGTAATACATGCATAATATACTAAGGCAAAATTGCTAATTTTAGAGGTTTCTAACGTGATGTCGTAAATTAACCTATTTTTTTGGGCTTATTTAGCAATTTAGCAAAAACGCTGCCTAAACCCTATTGCACCCGTGCGAAGCCGGGGCGGGTCGCTAGTGTATGATAAAAGGGTATTTCCCTAACATATTATAATACCTACTTGCAAACCAATCGATCTATTTATCATCAATATTTTTCATGGAAACTCGGTCTAGAACGTAATCAAAAAGGTTACCAGTTCAGGAACGTAAAAAAATCTGCGCCTGGCAGATTCCGTAGGTGTACTATTTCACTTTCGACGATCATCATTATAATAAAAAATATTCAAGGGTCTTATTTTAAAGTATTTGCTAGCACTTGCTTCAATAATACAAATGCTACACAGCTCTGCACCACCCAAAGGTTGATTGGAAGATAATGCCTATGGCATTAAGTACGCCTTACGCAATGTAATTGCAGGAAATTTAAATAAGAAATATTTGATACTAGATTTAGCCAGCGAGAAATGCGTATGCGTTTAAGTGACTGCACGGTTGGCCGAGTGGTGTCAGCGGTCGCCATGCCGCTTGCTACTGCGCCAAGTGTCGTGGGTTCAAATCCCACGCGGTACCTTCAACACTTTGTGTGATCCACGAATTGTTGTCCCGAGTCTGGATGTTCTTTGTGTCCGTTTCATGTATGTTTGTAAAGTCCCCCACGACACAGGATGTTTATTCCTAATGTGGGAGTTGTCTTTTTTAAAAGTAAAAAAAAAAAAGTAAGTATTTGTTAAAAATATATTGTGTTCAATTGCCAGTTCGCCTCATAGATGCAGAAGCATCAACCAGGCCGCCATGGTATGGGTCCCCATGCTGCATTGTGTTCATTCGCAACAAGTATGTTAACCAACACTCTTGGATTCTGCTAATGTTTTCCATCAGGCAGAGTAAAGTCACTTTGGCAAACTCAATATGCATAAATCTCACAGCTCGTCTCGCAAGATAAAAATATTTTTTATTACTAAAGTACGTAACTAGATGGCGCTGCAAGGCGTTAACATAAGCTTTTGACTAGTAACTAACTTGTTATGTACAATTTTTTGACCAAAGCAATACATGGTAGAGTGTACCTAACAGGGACACAAAGTAAGATTGAAGTTAGTAGACGACATACTTGCACAGTTGTGCAACATACATACTTCGGTTTACCTGTCCTTCACACATGGGTTAGATAATGCAGGTATGCTGCCGGCATAGCCTAGGAAATATCAAGGAATAAGCACAAATTAGTAGGCCAATATTATCGTCTTAACAAAGTCCACAATTCATTTGAAGGACTTGGTGTGCGTTTTTATAACAAAATTCTGTCGAAATCTTGAACTTACCCCTACATAAGTTCAAGAGTACCGTTAAGAATCGTCTTATGGAAAGGGGCTATTATACGATAAACGATTTCTTAACTGATACAGTGCCTTGGATGTGAGTGAGAGTCTGGCATTGGCTTATGTACTGGTTGGGGTAATTTATTTTTATACGCAATGTATTTATTTATTTACAATCCTTAATATAATTTATTTGATTGTAATTAATTCTTGACATCTTATTCTGCATTTATTACCTGACATTTGAACTTTGTTAAGTTAAGGCGATCTGTGTTTACATTGTTGGAGCGTAAATAATTTGTATTTATTATTTTATTACATTTTGAACGTTTTTTCTTTTTCTCTGGGACCAGTATGTATGCACAAATTGCTTTTACTCCTTGATGTGTAAGTGGTTGCAACCTTATATGCTATGGACTAATTTTTATTATTTTATTAGACAAAAAAATGATTTTCCTAGCTTTAATATCTTATTAGACCGCTTTCTAGTCTTTGTGTTTTGGTTGCCTTAACTTGCACATAGAAATACTGTTGTCAAAAACAAACAAGCTTTGTATGAATTATTTGAAAAGATGGTGCACATGAGTTTCTCACCAGCTCTTCTCATGAATGCAATACCCATCGGAGCTGGTACTTGGATTGATTTCAATTTAAACCTTTGAGTTGAATCGAAATCAATCTAAGCTCCGGTAATTCAAATCATCTCAGTGCATTTAGTATTAGGAGTTTTGTTTTATATTTTTATGTTCGTATTTTTGACGTGTTCAAGTGCCTTTTGGGGCCTATGGAAATAAATGATTTGAGTTTGAGTTTGAGTTTGAGCCAGGCCGATGAGACAAAGTTCAACTGTACTATACACTCTAGCGTATGACTACCATTATAGGCCTTAGGCATATATGAATTTATCTTTAACTAGCGACACGCCCCGGCTTCGCACGGGTGCAATGCTGATACTAAATTAAATACACTACAGAAAAACTATGAACGTTGTATATAAAAACATAGCGGCCCGCTCCGACTTTGCACGGTAATTTACGACATTACGTTAGAAACCTCTAAAATTAGCAATGTTGCCTTAGTATATGATGCATGTATTATACATATAAACCTTCCTCTTGAATCACTCTATCTATTGGAAAAAACCGCATCAAAATCCGTTGCGTAGTTTTAAAGATTTAAGCGCACATAGGGATATAGGGACAGAAAAGGCGACTTTGTTTTATACTATGTAGTGAAGCTAATGTTCGAATCATATATCCGTGTAATATAGGTCGGACCGAAGTACCATGGCCTAATGTAAAACCGGAGTTTTTGGTTTGTGTTGCTTTTAATTGTGTTTGTGAAGTTGTCAAAGGTGGTAAAAGTTCGAAATGAACAATGTTCACAGAACTGTTCGGACTTTTACCATTAAGAACTAAGATTTACTAACATCTTAGGTTTCACAGGAAAATCTTAGGATTTACTACAATTTGGGCTTTTAAAGTAACATATCTACACTAATACTAGTAATAAAGCTAAAGAGTTTGTTTGTTGGTTTGAACGCGCTAATCTCAGAAAGAGCTGGTCCGTTTTAAAAAAATATTTCAGTGTTGGATAGCCCATTTCTTGAGGAAGGCTATAGGCTATATATCATCACGCAACTAATAATAGGAGCGGAGCACCAATGAAGAATGTTTCAAAAATGGGAGAAAATTTTCACGCTACGGGCAATAAAAGACGCAAACGAGGTTGCGTGGGTCAGCTAGTATATTATAATTAGACGTGCGGATACGGCTACAATGATTGTTATAAAATTTAGTATACTAGGGATTTTGGGATGGGTTATTTCGAAAATTAACCAAAATAATATAGATAGATAGATAGATAGATAGATAAACGCTTTATTGTACACCTTAATATAAAGAAATAATATTACAATAATACAAAAACAGTGGTACAATGGGCGGCCTTATCGCAGGCTAATATATTGCTTGCTTGCTTGAACAAAGCTTGCTAATTTACTTATTATGATTGCACGGATGCCGTAGTTGTTCAAGCGGTCTGGCCTCGCAGCTCCCAACTGCCCTGACGTATTGTGCGGCCCCACAACACAACACATGGTACACATTAAAATAGATTTATTTTTACAAAAATAACATTAACAATGGTACTAAAAAATGCTGTACTGATTCCAGGTTTTATTTGTGTCCGTTACATATATTTTGTAAAGTCCCCCGTTGTGCAGGATTTATTAATAGTGCGGGAGTTAAATTAAAAAAAAAACTTAACAATATCAGTCGAGAAATTCGACCATAGTTGCTTTTACAAGATTTTTATTAACTTGCAATGTATGTACGTTTTTTTTTTTTGCTTTTTATTTTTTACTAGCTGACCCGGCGAACTTCGTACCGCCTTAGCGTAAATTTGATGCACTACTTGCTCATGCCATTATGAAATACAACATGTTATAAAATGTTGCTGTTTTGATTTTATTTTCATGTTTGTTTTTTTTTTTTTCTTAATATTTTTTTCCGTAAGAACCTTGTACAGAGTATTAGAAAACTACAAAAAAAAACGAGCAGCCTTATCGCCTGATGGTGAGCGATTACCGCCGCCACTGGACACCCGCAACACCAGAGGCATGACAAGTTCGTTGCTGGCCTTTGGGGAAGGGCAGGGGGATGAGGAGACTCACTCACTCGGTGAAACACAGCGCAAGCGCCATTTCCCACCGGTTTTCTGTGAGACCGTGGTATTACCCCGGTCGAGCCGGCCCATTCATGCCGAAGCGTGGCTCTCCCACGATTAAAATATGTTACTATGGCCACCTTTCAGCTCCATGTTGATGTTGGGATGTTGTATATATGATAATCGGCGCGAGAACTTTAATTGCGCGATTCAGGATTGGTAGTTTCTTCGTATTGTAGGTTACTCCGTAGTTCAGTGTAACTTCGGTAGATGGCGCTGTAGTATGTTATGTTGTATGTGGAGGTCGCCACAAATATGTTAATCCTTTTTATTTTTCACCCAAATTCCGAAACAAATATTTGTAGATCATACAAAAATTTGGTCCAACCCGGTATTCGAGAAATCAAGCACAGCAGTCGCATATGCTACACTGCGCAACGGAGGCATAATAAATAAAAGATCAAAATAACACACTATATATTCACGTTTAATATACTGCTGACCCACGCAACCTCGTTTGCGTCTTCTATTGCCCGTAGTGAGAAAATTTTCCCCGTTTTTGAAACATTCTTCATTGGTGCTCCGCTTCTATTTGTATCAGCGTGATGATATATAGCCTATAATCTTCCTCGATAAATGGTCTATCCAACGCTGAACGAACTTTTCAAATCAGACCAGTAGTTCCTGAGATTAACGCGATCAAACAAACAAACAAACAAACAATCAAACAAACTCTTCAGCTTTATAATACGAGTATTAGTATAGATAGATATTTAAAATTCTCAATCCATTACTTGTTAATTAAAAAAAAACGCTTAAACGCTTTAAAATGCTTATGAAATTACCTAGAATTAGGATACATAAATCACTTTGCAAAACATTAAGATTTGATCTAATATTATTATGTTGAATGCTTTATATCGTATTATGGCTGTAGATAAATAAATATATAAATATTTTTGGACATCTAACACACAACGCCATCTAGTCCCAAGCTAAGCAGAGCTTGTGTTATGGGTACTAGACAACTGATATGAATACATATATATACTTTTTTTTTTGTAAACACATACATATGATAAATAGAAAACACCCAAACTCCAAAACAAATATTTGTAGATCACACAAACACTTGGTCCGACTCAGGATTTGAACCCGAGACCTCAAGCACAGCAGTCGCATTCACTACCACTGCGCCACCGAGGCAGTTAAATAACTAACAGTTAAATAGATACTATGGAGCAATCAATTTGAGTCAGATTGTCAATTAATTGAAGACAAGAACTTGACGCGACGAGTTAGGATGATGAGGTACAAGCCCTCCATTTTACCTCCTTGTTGGGGTTGAAATCTACTAGAACCTTTTCTCAGTGAGTGCTTACAACTTTAACTGCACGTTTGGCCTAGTGGTTAAGCGGTCGCCACGCCGTTCCCTACTTCGCCAAGTGTTGTGGGTTCAACTTCAAATCCCACATGCAATAACACTTTGTGTGATCCACAAATTATTGTCCTAAGTCAGGGTGGCTTTTCTGTCCGTTTCATATATGTTCGTAAAGTCCCCCGTTACACAGAAATTATTCCTAGTGCGGTCGTTGACTTGTAAAGAAAAAAAGACTTAAATAGCATTAGAGGCTAAATTTTAAATGTGTAACCTTAGTGGTTTTAGGCTAATCATTGAACAGTCTATGAGGGCAAATAATTTTATATAATTACTAAAATTATAAATTCGCCTCTTCCCGTCTGTCTATCACGCTTTTACGGCTAAACCAATACACCGATTTCAATGAAAAAATTTCAACCGTGGGAGAGCTATGCTTCGGCATGAATGGGTCGGCTCGACCGTAGTGATACCACGGCCTCACAGTGTGGTGTGAAATAGCGTTTGCGCTGTGTTTCACCGAGTGAGTGAGGATACCGGAGGCCCATACCCCAACCCCTCCCCCCATCCCCTTTTCCATTCCCCAAAGGTCGGCAACGCACTTTTGACGCCTTTGGTGTTGCGAGTGTCCATGGGCGGCGGTAATCGCTTACCATCAGGTGATACGCCTGCTCGTTTGCCCACTATTCAATAAAAAAAAAATGAAATTTGTCATGGATATACTTCTTTGATTCTTGACAAAAGACATGCTATTTAATACCGCGATAACCGAGATATACGCAGGCGGAGCCGCGGGTAAAGGCATACATATATATAATAGTGATCCGCTCCACTCCACTCTACATGTGCAGTATGTTTGTTTGTTAACTTCAAACTGTTAACCTGCTATTTTTACACAGCCAGCTGCAACCACTAAACAATGACATTAATATTGTATTTCACGTAGTTCATTGTGAGTTTGAAAACGGTACTACCAAAATAACGAAGTTTATATCCATTTCTAACCCTTTTGAACATTGTATTAAGTTGTATATATTATGTATAAGTTTTCGTGGGAGAGCCACGCTTCGGCCGGCTCGACCGGAGTGATACGGCCTCACAGAAAACCGGTGTGAAATAGCGTTTGCGCTGTGTTTCACCGAGTGAGTTAGGATACCGGAGGCCTCCGTCCCTTGCCATCCCTCAAAGGTCGGCAACGCACTTGTAACGCCTCTGGTTTTGCGAGTGTTCATGGACGGCGGTCATCATCTGATACGCTTAATCACGCAATCGCAAACCATCAGGTGATACGTCTGCTCGTTTGCCCACTATTCAAAAAACAAAAAAAGTTGGTTCACTTTAGAACCAACTTATAAAAATTATATCGTTGTGCCCACCTACGTTGTGCCCACCTATGTTACCTAAGACATAATATCTGGATGACTGAGGTTTGCTCTTATTTGGTAAATTAAACAAGCATTTCTTGTTTGTATATAATCTAAATCTCGGTAAGGGCTCCATCAATTTTCGTCAAATTCAGTATTCAGGGTTTCGGGGGCCAGTAGGGGCCATCTACAAACCGTAGGTTGCCCGAGATACGTCGGGGTTCCAGGGTTTTCCTTTCTAGCGTGCACCTGGTACTTCGGCAACTAGTACTCGAGACGGCCGGGCGGCCGTGCGGTTTTAGTCGGTTCGAGTCCGACATGCCACCAGGAAGTGGTATACGAGGGGATATTAGCACTAGAAAAAAGGGGGGGTATAAAACGATCAAGCTAGGCTTATTTACGAGTATTTTTTAAAATACCAAAAAAATCTTATCCAGCTAACAATCTTTCAGCAACAAATAAAATAAACAACAATCCAGCTTAAAATCATATCTAGCTTACGACAGTAATTTCATTTTTTTTATAATCTAGGGGGCAAACGCGCAGACGTATCACCTGATGGTAAGCGATTACCGTCGCCCATGGACACCTGCAACACCAGAGGCGTTACAAGTGCGCTGCCGGCCATTTAGGAAGGAGTACTTTTAATGTTTTTTTTAATTGTATTGGGGCAAACGCGCAGACGTATCACCTGATGGTAAGCGATTACCGTCGCCCATGGACACCTGCAACACCAGAGGCATTACAAGTGCGCTGCCGGCCTTTTAGGAAGGAGTACTTTTAAAGTTTTTTTTATTGTATTAGGGCAAACGAGCAGACGTATCGCCTGATGGTAAGCGATTACCGCCGCCCATGGACACCCGCAACACCAGAGGCGTTACAAGTGCGTTGCCGGCCTTTTAGGAAGGAGTACTTTTTTTTAAATTATTGTATAGGGGCAAACGAGCAGACGTATCACCTGATGGTAAGCGATTACCGCCGCCCATGGACACCCGCAACATCAGAGGGGTTACAAGTGTGTTGCCGGCCTTTTAGGAAGGAGAACGCTCTTTTCTTTTTTTTTTCTAGGTATTATTACTAACATCACTTATGTCTGTCTGACCCCAAACAAGGTAGAGTCCGTGATATGGTAACCCATACATTTCTAAATGTATTCATATCAAATATTCTATAGGTAAATAAATTATCATCTTCTGACTAAACACAGAAGAAATAATTATGTCCATCATACACACATTTGTCCAGGGTTCGAATCGAAGCCACATCCTCCGTTTTAGCGGTCAGGGTCAGTAACCACAGACCAAGGGGCCCTCAATATGCTTACTATTTAATAAATTATAAAAAAAAATGCATTATAACGAGCAGCGAACGAGTTGTTTCAAGGCCATTGACCATTAAGAAGGCCATTAGCGGGTATAACGACATTTTTCTTACCTAGCTAAATAAATCTAAAAATAGATATTGTTTTAACATGATCTCAATGCTACCCATGCAGTTTAACTAAATAAATAATTTTTTCGAATATCTCACACACAACGCCATCTAGTTCTAAGCTAAGCAGAGCTTGTGTTATGAGTACTATACAACTGATATACTCGTAAACACATATACATTTTTTTTGTAAATACATACATATTATACATAGTAAGCACCCCAACTCTTAAAAATTTTGCAAATCATACATATTACAATTTTTAATTATAGTTATATTTGTGCTTGAGGTCTCGGGTTCGATTCCCGGATATTTGTTTCGAAGTTTGGGTGTTTTTTATAAAAAATATGTACCTATGTATTTACAAAAACAAGTGTATATGTATTAATATCAGTTGTCTAGTACCCATAGTATAAGCTCTGCTTAGTTTGGGACTAGATGGCGTTGTGTGTTAGATATCTATATTTATTTATAAATAATTCCTAGAAAATAAATAGAATTAAGTGTGCATACCTAGAAACACGTCTTACGCAGGTGCGCCAATGTCAGCCGCGTACAGCAGGACCACGCACACCTAGCCACATGTATGCAAGTAAAATTCATCCAATTTTACTACAAGCTCATACATACTTGAAAGCGCAGATCACTTTAAACTTCCTATTGCTTAGTTTAACTACGACATAGCACCAGTAGTAAAGTCGATGGTGCCTTTTTATTAAATTCAAAGTCAAAAAATACAGATGATGACCCAGTTAGAGGCATTAAAGTCCATACGCCCTACAATAATAAATAATAAACAAATAAATATTTCGAACATCTAACACTACATCTAAACGCCATTTAGTCCCAAGCTAAGCAGAGTTTTTTTGGTAAATACATACATATTATACGTATATATATATATTATATATAGAAAACACCTCAAATCCGAAACAAATAGTTGTAGATCACACAAACACTTGATCCGACCCAGGATTTGAACCCGAGACCTCAAACACAAGTTGCATTCACTACCACTGCGCCACCGAGGCAATAAAGTGCTTTTTATTCCTGTGCATAACTACGACGTAGAGGCATTAAAGTCCATACGCCCTACAACGTAAACACACAAAGAAGTAGAAAAGCTTATTTCTCACCAACTCATCGAAACCTCAGGTTCTTCTTGTGTGACACAGAAATTATTTACGAAAAGAATCCGTGCTATAATAATTAATAATCAAATGTCTAGTAAAGATCAAGGAGCCGTTATTTTACAAAACGACAACAGAAATGGGGCCACGAAACCATGTGCGACTTTGGATATGTCATTGTGCACAGCTAGCTCGCGAATGTCTGCATGGCAAGACGGTAATGATACCGTAGTAGATTGGACATTACGAGTAGTACAGAAAAAATAAAAGACTGGGTGGACGTTTTAAAATGATAGGAACGGGGAAGAGCACTCAATTGGTGGCTATCAGGCTACGGAGCGGAAGAGATATCTGAGAGACACAACAATAGAAACAATGACTGAGCATATTCCCTTCCTCTACAGGACAACACGTGCTGGCCTCGGAAGTCAACGCTTCAGAGTGGAAGAAATACACTCTCGCAATCATCGATTTGGCTCTTCCTTCCTGTGCCGAGCGGTTAAAACCTGGAACTCATTACCAGCGCACGTGTTTCCCTCCCACTATGATCCCGGGTCCTTTAAGCGGGGCGTGAAAAAGCATCTCACTAGGCCGCCATAGTGCTGGTCGCCATGCTGCACTGTCCTTGTTTGCATTGAGGATGGTGACCACCACTCTTGGATTCTGCTGGTGCTTTCCATCAGGCAGGGCAGAGTCATTTTGGTAGCTCAGGTATAATAAAAAAAAAAAAATATATATATATAAGTTTATGTGGACCAGAAGTGGATATAAAAATAAACAATTCAGTCACAAAGCGAAAAGGAATATTCTTCATTTCAAATTGGAGTACCGGTGCACGTAATTGATAGTCTGAAGAAAGACGATGCATGGCCACTAAATGCAGAATTTAAGGAGTGGATATTTTTTCGTAAATAAAACAAAATACTCGTATTAACGTTTATTACTAAAACGTTCGAGGCCTTGGGACGAAATTAAACATTGTTAGAAATAATGAGGTATCGTCTACTGCAGACCTCTTCGCAATTATTATTACCGTGGCTGAGCCACACTTCGGCATGCATGGGCCGGCTCAACCGGAGTGATACCAAGGCCTCACAGAAAACCAGTATGAAACAGCGCTTGCGCTGTGTTTCACTGAGTGAGTGAGGTTACCGGAGGCCCATACCCTAACCTCTCGCCCACTCCCATCCCCTAAAGGCTGGCAACGTACATGTGACTGACACCTTCGGTGTTGCGGGTGCCCATTGGCGGCGGTAATCATTTACCATCAGGTGATACGTCTACTCGTTAGCCACCTAATCCATAAAAAAATTAAGTCATGGTCAGGGTGCAACGAATCCATTTAAGTTGCAGAAATTCTCCCCCCGGGATGCAAAATATTACGTTGTATTGTGATCAAACTGGCGCATACAGGGTGGAGTGTTTCTCGTGGCCACACACCGGTTTGAAATGCGACAAGTGTTACTCAAGGACGCGTCGATAAACACCTGCATTTTTAAACTAGTTTGTGTGACGATACATTTAAAATAACAGATTATTATTTTTGTGTTGTGTAGTTTATATTCCGCCCGGTAGTTTAGAACGCGAGTTTATAAATTAATAGAAAAATTACGTGACAAGTATTGCAATATTCGTGTATGGCAAATATTAGTAATTACTACGTAATGCAGTACCAAATTAAATAAATAAAATATAAATAAATAAATATTTTTGGACATCTAACACACAACGCCATCTAGTCCCAAGCTAAGCAGAGCTTGTGTTATGGGTACTAGACAACTGATATGAATACTTATATACTTTTTTTTTGTAAATACATACATATTACGCATAGAAAACACCCAAACTCCGAAACAAATATTTGCAGATCATACAAACATTTGGTCCGACCCAGGATTTGTACCCTGGAGAAGGTAGGAGTTATTATTCAGTATATAATTATTCAGTAGGTATGTATTTATGTATGAACCTATAAAAATGACTCTACAAGAGATGGTCACCATACACCACTACTCGTGAAAGCAAATAATCCAGAACGGTGATCCACACTATGGCAGCCTACTGGGATGCTTCTGCATCATTGGGCCTCTGGTATAGCACTCACCAACGAAACAGGACAGCACGAATGCTGTCATTTTAGGTTGATCTTCTGTGAGATGGTAGTACAGACCTGGTCGACCTGCTGTCGTCGTGCTGAACTCAACGTGGCTCTACTGCCTTGAGAAAGAAATGAACAAAGTGTGTTTTGTTTTTTTTATTGTATAGGGGCAAACAAGCAGACTTTTTGCCCGATGGTAAGCCATTACCGCCGCCGGCCTTTTAAGAATGAGTACGCTCTTTTCTTGAAGGTTTGAAGGTCGTATTGGTCGGGTACACCGCAGGCGACAGCTCATTCCACAGTTTTGTTGTGCGAGGCAGAAAGTTTCGGGAAAAGCGCACAGTTGTGGACTGCCAACCATCTAGATGATGGATGAAATTTTCATTTTCCACCTCATCATCTTCCTAGCCTTTATTATTCCCAAGATTATTGGGTTCGGTTACTAGTTCAACCGGTTTTACCCGAATATCCATTTTTCCATGGAACAACTGGCATCGGACCTCCGCAACCCTTAGGGTAAACTGAATTCTTAAGTTAAACAATATTTGAATGCACTGACTTACTATAATACTAATATAGCGGTTTTTTTTTATTGTATAGGGGGCAAACGAGCAGACGTATCGCTTGGTGGTAAGCGATTAATGCCGCCCATGGACACCCGCAACACCGGAGGCGGCACAAGTGCGTTGCCGGCCTATTACGAAGGAGTATGCTCTTTTCTTGAAGGTTTGAAGGTCGTATTGGTCCGGAAACACCGCAGGCGACAGCTCATTCCACAGTTTTGCTGTGCGCGGCAGAAAGTTTCGGGAAGCGATTGTCATAGGTGTGCATAACAACCAGGACCGACGGCTTAACGCAAACAAACACCGTCATATTCCATACCGGGCTGCTATTAAGAATTTCTTGTAAGAAAAATCCAACAGCAGTCCGACCCGGGAATAGAACCCTAGACCTCTTGATCGCCACTAGACCAATGAGGCAGCCACCGAGAGATTTCCACCTATGCAAGATATTTTTAAATACTTAATCAGTGCCTAGCTCTGCCATTAATAGTTGATGTGACGTCATTTCGCGTTGCTATAATTAACACGAGACTTGGGTCTGGTATTATCGCCACAGTAACACTGAGTCTATTAAGTACACTTATTTATTTCTTAATAAAAGTTGTCATGTCAAGATGACTTTGAATATCAGCAGGAAAATGAATGCTGTTATATAGTCATTAGTACATATTTATTTATTACATACAATTCTCGTGTCACAAAACAGAAATAAGATACTGCTCTAACATAATTTTTCAAAAGCTTATTTAAATGTTTTTGAATGAACAATTTATCTATTGCTATCTAATCCCTGTTAACGCACAGCCAGTAAGCATAATTTTATAACAGCATGAATAAATTTGGGTACCTTAAAACGGTTATAGACAGCCAAGTTAACAATATTGAATAAATTTGGATACCTTAAATACGATTATAGACAGCTGACCTCAAAACATAGACATAAATGCTGTCACGGACTGCTTTTAGACCTTTTAAAAGGGAGCAATTCTTTCATACCTATGTTTCAAATCGTACCGGTAGGTACTTCCTGAGATTAGCGTGTTTAACGAAACAAACAAACTCTTCAGCTTTATAATATTAGTATAGATATATAATTCTCGTGACACTTTCTTGGTCACGATGAACTCCGAAAGTATGTTACCAATTATTTTTAACCGACTTAAAAAAGGAGGAGGTTCTCAATTCAACTGTTTTTTTTTTATGTTTGTTACCTCATAACTTTCGACTGGGTGAACCGATTTTGATGATTCTTTTCAAATTTGAAAGCTGATGCTTCCCATGTGGTTTCATTTTAATTTGGTCCAGTTCTTGAAGTCGGTTTTTTTGTTGTTAAAATTTGTGATTATATATTTTTTTAAACAGTGATTTACAGGCGTACTTAAGATAGGATAGTTAACATCACACTTAGGAGATTAGGAGCCGAGTAGGACTGATCATCTAATGTGTTTTTACATACATATAAAAGACTCCTGTGTAAGATACAAGACTTAGTGGAATAAGGAATTATTAATAAAATACTTTTTGTGTCATCTACGATTATTATATTTAACTACCTACGTACTTTGTGCATTAGCTACAGTATTTTAAAAGGATAAAAATCAAGTTTATAATCGGCATCATCTCGCAGTCGCCTATTTTACTCGTTTTTCGAAATCCTAAAAACCTATTTACAAACTGCGGTGTTTTCCACAGTTTTTGTTTTTATTAGAATTGTGGAGTCTCCGGATTTTATGCTCTGCTCATTAAAACTCTCAGTAGTTTACGACAAAAAATATCCTATTCAAAATAAACCAACAAAGTAGTATATAAAATAAAACCGGCCAAGTGCGAGTCGGACTCGCGCATGATGATTTCCCTACCATCCTACTAATATTATAAACGCGAAAGTTTGTGAGTGTGTTTGTTGCTCTTTCACGCAAAAACTATTGAATGGATTTTGATGAAACTTTACAATAATATAGCTTACTAGCTGACCGACGCAACCTCGTTTGCGTCTTTTATTGCCCGTAGCGAAAAATATTCCCCCGTATAGTGTGTCGCGGACTTTTTTGTAGATATTTATAAGATCTTCGATTAATTGGAACGTTTTATGGTTCTATCTTTTATAGTTTACGCAGCGTACGCAAAATAAGTAACTTTTCTGGTTCATTTTTTACACCTTGTGACCGAAAAACCCCAATATCTTACAGAACCCTATTTTTTTCCAAAATAAAATATAGCCTATGTTACTCGTTGGTAATGTAGCTTTCGAATGGTGAAAGAATTTTTAAAATCGGTCCAGTAGTTTTTGAGCCTATTCATTACAAACAAACAAACATACAAACAAAGTTTTCCTCTTTATAATATTAGTATAGATACATCAGAATAACATATAAGCTACAATTTATGAAGATACTAGCTTCGCCTCGCGTGCTGCCCGCGGTTATTGTCGTACCGCGCGTAGCACTGCGGAGTTCATCTCGTATAAAACGTCAAAAATCTCATTTTTTGTATGAAAACCTCTTAAAAATTTATTTTGTCTGTTTTTAGTATTTGTTGTTATAATAGCAACAGAAATACATGAGCAGTGATCAATTGTCTAACTATCATGATACAGTCTGGTGACACACGGACAGACAGACGGACGGGCAGTGGAGTGTTAGTAATAGGGTCCCATTTTAATATTTTCGTACAGAACCCTAAAAAGTAAATCTCGCAACGTAGTTCTTTTGGTACAAAAAATATATAGGTATTTTGTTAACACCAATACAAGTCTCATTTAATCAATATCACGTTAGTTTTTTTTTTTTTTTCGTCTACTTCTATTTTTATTGTCTCAAAATGTCATGTTGTGGCTGACATCAGTATTTTCCTGTTAGTTTCCCAGTTTTAGTATGACTCGGTACAATCATACTTCTATATACTAATAATAAAGCTGAACACAACAAACTCTTGTTTCTTTGTTTGTTTGAACGCGCTAATCTCAGGAACCGCTGGTCCGATTTAAATAATTCTTTCAGTGTTGGATAGTCCATTTATCGAGGAAGGCTATGGGCTAGCATTACGCTACTACAATAGGAGCGGAGCACCAATGAAGACTGTTTAAAAAATATTGTTATTATTGTTTCAAAAATAATATTCAGAATAATATAATAGTATAGGAAATAATAATTGTATAATCTGTGGTAGTTAGATTGTAAATAGTAGTGTCATTTATTCGATTCATGTCATTTTTTGACTCTGTGGGGGAACGGGTATCATGTTCCACCCAACACAAAGGGAAGATCCTCCGACCAGGCAAGGTGATCATGCCTGGCGGGCCACTGCCCAACAGTTGATGTTGGGATGTTGTATATATGATAATCGGCGCGAGAACCATTTATTCCGCGATTCAGGATTTGTAGTTACTCCGTGTAGTGCAGTTTGTAGGTAGGTACAGTGCGTTACTTCGTAGTTCAGTGTATCTTCGGTAGATGGCGCTGTAGTAGGTTATTGTTGTGTTAGATGTGGAAGTCGCCACAACTCTAAACTGAACATTCAAAGAGATCGTTTTTCGTTTTATCCAAAGACGGTCCCCATTTCATGTCATTCCCCTTTTTATATATTTTTTATCATTAATTTCATCACGACGACGACTTGACCCCTCGAAGACTTAGAATTGAAGACTATATTATTTAATACTTGACATTGTCAGAAATAGCTGATTCGAGTGATCCGGCTGGTTGCCATTTCATCAAAAGGGGCCATCCATAAAGTACGTCACACGTAAAGGGTGGGGGAGGGGGAGGGGGTCGACAAAGTGTGACATGGTGTGACAAGGGGTGGGAGGGGTCCTAAGTTTCGTGACATCACATTTCAAAATCTAATATATCTAGAGGTGCTAATAGCGTAATTTGAAATATTAATTTAACTAAAAAATATTTCCAACTCTATCTTTAGGAGAATACGGTTCAAATTGTTTTGTTGATAATCAGTATTTAATCTTTTTCATACGAGGTCTGATGTAGTTCTGATTTGTTGCGTATTCATTTATTTTATTTATTTTTATTTATTTAAACTTAATGCACATTTTGCACAAAGGCGGACTTAATGCCATAGGGCATTCTCTGCCAGTCAACCTTAAGGTGTTGTGAGAATATGATGAGGTGGTGCGTGAGAAAAAATATACACAATACATTTGATACGATGGTATTGGATAAAACTACTATATACAAATAAATACCGAATATTATACATAGATACATAGAAATACAACATACCCTACACAATAATTAAGTATATACACACATAAATATAATATAATATAATATATAATAACTCAGTCCGAGAACTATTGTTGAGACTGTTCCGCCGATTCTATCCGGAGTAAATCTCGTACTTTCATCTTAAATGTGAAGCGACTAGTAGTATTCAGTATTCGATCCGAATTTATAAGTGTTGATTTCATCAAAAAAAGTACTTAATTTAAATGGAAATAAAACTCATTTCGGAACTGCTGTTTTAATTTAATAATTTTTCGATGTGAAATTGCAAAACATGTGACGTCACACTAGGGAGGGGGGGTCTCAGAAATGTGACCACCTGTGACAAGGACGGAGGGGGGTGCTCAAAAAATCATGAAATTCGTGTGACGTACTTTATGGATGGCCCCAAATGAGAAGAAGATGAACATTCAAACTGTAACGATCAATGTAATAAAACGTATGCTTGTTCTGTACTAATCCTATCACTGTGAGGCGGCTTTTATCGAGGCCATTTTTTAATGTAGGCGTTGAATGCGGTGCTCAAACTGTTAGGTAAATTAAATGTGATAAGTTTTGTTTACATATACATACCTACTAAAAAACAATCTAATTAGATCGGTTCGAAATATTTAATGTGTCATAATAATTATTTATTTATTGTTGTTATGTTTGAGTAGGCTGAATGTGTTTTTTTTTTTTTTTTTATTGAATAGTGGGCAAACGACCAGACGTATCACCTGATGGTAAGCGATTACCGCCGCCCATGGACACCCGCAACACCAAAGGCGTCACAAGTGCGTTGCCGACCTTTGGGGGATGGGAAAGGGGATGGGGGAGGGGTTGGGGTATTGGCCTCCGGTATCCTCATTCACTCGGTGAAACACAGCGCAAACGCTATTTCACATCGGTTTTCTGTGAGGCCGTGGTATCACTCCGGTCGAGCCGACCCATTCATGCCGAAGCATAGCTCTCCCACGGTAAAAATGTGTTTGTGGGTTCATTATCACTTTATTTTATTTGTATTTTTGTTTCTTTTTTTTCTGTATTTATAAAATAATGTGTATAATTATGTATATACGTGTCAGAAAATGTAAGTCACTGGCACTTCGACCAGTGTAATATGTTCTCACCTATATATGGAGGCTTATTGTTAGCAACTTGATTATATATTTTTATTATCCATAATTAAGTTTATTAGTCTGTAAGCCTTCTTCAAAAATAAATAAATAAAAATAAATGCAATAACGATTATTGCAGGTTTTTTTGGCACCTGTATGTTGTTGAAAGACATAACAATATTAGTGTAGATAAGAAACAATAATTAAATAAATAATAATAAATAAATATTTCGGACATCTACCACACAACGCCATCTAGTCCCAAGCTAAGCAGAGCTTGTGTATGGGTACTAGATAACTGATATGAATACTTATATACTTTTTTTTTTGTAAATACATACATATTATACATACATTGCTTCACTTTATTCTCATTAACGACGAGCAGTATAATGAGACTTATTTGACCAGTTTAAAAATAACTTCTGCTGGAATAAAGGTCGTTAGTAACTTGGTACTCGTTGTTTTCGTAACTTTTTTTCAAGTCGAGCAGCGCACAATGTTTTGTAAGCAGTTTACTTTTTGTTTCCATCATCAATGATTCGGTTGGCTGGATCACTTGGAAGTAGAAAGTCAGTAAAATTATAGTTTTGCCAGATCTATAATGGTTGTTGTGACGTTTTTCTTTCATTGTGTATGAACGTTACGTGTTTATGTCTATCTCCAAAATCCAGTTTATCTTTATACATACCGAAATTCATCCAAATCGTTCGACGACTTAGCCGTGAAAGTGTAATAGACAGACAGGCAAAGTTACTTTCGAAAATTTAATTTTATAATGGCTGGCTATCTAGTGATTCCGGTTTCAAACCCCACCTAATAAATAAATCATATTTATAAATAAATATTTCTGACTTCTAACACACTACGCCATCTAGTCCCAAGCTAAGCAGAGCTTGTGTTATGGGTACTAGCCAACTGGTATAAATACATATACATATATAGATATATTTAGTAAATACATATTATACTTAAAAAACACCCAAACGTCGGGGTTCCAAGGTATTTCCTTTCGAGGGTGCACCTGGTTCCTCGGCATCTAGTACCCGAGATGGCGTGCGGTTTTAGTCGGTTCGTGTTCGACAAGCCACCAGCAGGTTTGTTGGCATACGAGGGGATTTCCGCACATTAAAAAGGGATCCATTCGCGATGTTAGTCACTGGAATGGTTAAGACTGGTTAGTTGAAAGAAAGAAATAAATACATTAACATTTTACAATTTGTTACTCACGTCAATAAATACCTGAGCTAGAGAAAAAAAAAACTCAGATCATAAAAGTAAGTTGTTATATTATCTGTGACTGGATGATCTGGACCCCCCCAGAAGTGCTCCACCCGAAAGAGTTGAGTGTCTTCACGGATGGATCCAAAACAAGGTCAGGCACTGGCTCGGGAGTATTCTCCGAGGACCTAAACATACACATCTCAACGCCACTAGGAGCCCACAACACAGTCTTCCAGGCAGAGTGTATGGGCATAATAATGGCTGCATATGCGATCACTTCCAGGAGAGTAACGGATTACCCCATCCGTATACTTTCCGACAGCCGATCAGTCTTACAAGCCCTACAAAGTCACTCGACAACATCAGGGCTAATTTACGAATGCCACAAAGCCCTGACAGAGGTATGTACCAATAATAGTATAACTCTGCAGTGGATAAAGGGGCATAGTAACTCACGCGGGAACGATGCAGCCGACGCACTGGCAAGAGGTGGATCGGAAACAAGGGCAATAGGCCCTGAACCAATACTGCCTCTGCCATCTGCCTGGCTGCGAAGGTCACTGCAACAGAACACCAAGGTGGAACAGCAAATGTATTGGTCCAACCTTGGTACCTGCAGGCAGACCAAGGAGGCCCTCCCGACGATCAACCCCAGATTGTCGCGGAAGCTGTTGCAACTTAAGAGGCCGCTGCTCCGACTTTTAATAGGAGCAATAACTGGTCATGCATTACTAAACAAACATCTTTTTACTTTAGGTGTAACAGACAGTCCTCTGTGCAGGGCATGCATGGAGGAGGAGGAGACGGCCGCCCATGTCATTATGTCATGTCCTGTGGTGGCAGAATACCGGGCGAGACACCTCGGATCACCGAGGTCACTTCCTGAAGTCGTCGGCAACGTGAAGGGTCTGCTAGGCTTCTTGGAAGAACTGGGGTGGCACGTGTGAAACCATCCCATCACGCAAAATAGGCGCAAGACGTCGAGTTGCGGAAACCCAGCCCGCGAGTTTCAAGTTCAAGTTCAAATTATCTGTGATAAAAAAAGAACTAACGTTATGTTGTCAGTTTTTATTTTACTGTTAAAAAACAAAGACAATAAGATGAAATCATAGAAAAAAATCAATAAGAAATAGAAAGAGTACAAAAAGTACTCCATCTGTCTATATAATACAAATTCCGTGGGAGAGCGACTGGCTTGACCGGAGTGATACCACGGCCTCACCGAAAACTCGGCATGAATAGACCGGCTTGACCGGAGTGATACCATGGCCTCACAAAAAACCGGTTTGAAATAGCGCTTGCGCTGCGCTTCACCTAGTAAGTGAGGACACTCGAGACCCATAAAAAAAGAACATAAGAGGTTTCTTCAATTTATTTCCTTAAAAAAATCTAATTGAATAAATAAAATCATGGTCAGTTTTGATATGATAGGAAATATTTTGTGTCTCAGTACTATATGTGAAGGTCAGTGTGCCCACACCATAATAATACAAGCGCCTCGTGACTACATAACAGACCCATAACATTTACGTACATATACTTTCTGTGAATGACTAAAAAAATCTTATGTTTACAACTACGCAGGTTATAACGCGTTATAAGCCTTCGAACACACTATGTGCATAGTATACTATATCCATTTATCCATTTATCCATCCATTCAAAATTGTTTTTAATTTTTTTCGGACATTTAATACGTAACGCCTTCTAATCTCAAACTGAAAAACTAAGTAGAGCTTATACTATGGGTACTAACAACTGATATTATTACTTATAAACTTTGTTTTTGTAAATACAAACGTATTTTACATAGAAAACACCCATACTCCGAAACAAATGTTTTGTCCGAGTCTAAAAAAGAACCTGGGACCTCAAGTACTGCAGTCGCTACCACTGCGCCACCGAGGCAGTGGTCAACGAGTAAATTCATTTTAAAAATTGGACATTTTGGGCTTTTCTTATTTTTGTGATTATGGGATGTTTATTTATGTGATGGTTCGAGAAAAACCAAAATCTCTAAAAAAATGCTACATTCAAGACTGCATTCTTTTAAAATTAGCTTAACTTATTAATGTTACACATGATTAAGTTAACTTAGTTATTTGAAGAATGTTCTCTAGGGTCAATTATCCAACTTGTTCTGCCGCACTGTTGTGCACAGACCCTAACTTGCCAAGAGCGATAAACAGTGTATTTGTGTTCAGTTCATATCGCGTCTTGCGATGATAGAGTCTCGTCCCTTCTTGCTTGACCACTTTAATGATACGTTCTTGTTACGCGACGGAGTGACGGAAAAAATATATAACCATGGCTAAAATATCGTTTACTGTGAATGGGGATCGGTACACACTCAGTGAGTATTGTTTTGTTTTTTTTTATTATAAATTTTACTACGTCATAACCGTATTAATTATATCTACGTCATTACTGGAGCATCGTTTGTTCTTTTTTAAAATTCGAATTTCGAATTTAAATGGGCAGAAAATTGATATTTACTAGAATAAAAATTTTTTTTTAACAATTGTTCCCAAACAGTTGTTTCCAAATTTACGGTAGTTTATCAGATACATTTAAATAATATAATATTTGTGATTTTATTTTAAGTCTTAAGTAATCTGAGTTATTTATTTTAAACTACTTTCATTTATTGTAAAATAAGTTCACAACAAAAATTTGTAACTTGTGGTTAGGAAAGTTGTAAAACTCATTTTCACATTGAATATATACAATACTAGCTGACCCACGCAACCTCGTTTGCGTCTTATATTGCCCTTAGCGTGAAAATTTTCCCCGTTTTCAAACATTCTTCATTGGTGCTCCGCTCCTATTAGTAGTAGCATGATGATATATAGCCTATAGCCTTGATAAATGGACTATCCAACACTGAAAGAAGTTTTCAAATGGGACCAGCGGTTCCTGAGATTAGGACATTCAAACAAACAAACAAACAAACTCTTCAGCTTTATTTTTAGTACAGATTACACCCAGGCACATAACAAATGATCGCACTCATCATTCAATTTATTGTTCTGATTGGGAAATGAACCCACACTCTTGGGTTAACAGACTGGCCACTCAAGCCAGTGAATGTTATTTAATTAAAGTTTTTCCTTATAAAGTAATAAGGTTTCAAATGTCGTATTTTTTTTGGTTTATTTCAAAGTTGTAACTTGTTTAATAACCAGTCTAATTGTTTATGTAGCCATACTGATATTATCAATTTGTAAATAACTCTGTTTGTTTATCTGTCATTTATTCATCCTAATCTACACACTATCCTTCCTCCTATATTATAAACTAGCTGATTCACGCAACCTCGTTTGCGTCTTACATTGCCCGTAGCGTGAAAATTTTCCCCTGTTTTTGAAACTTTTTTCATTGGTGCTCCTCTCCTATTAGTAGTAGCGTGATGATGTATAGCCTATAGCCTTCCTCGATAAATATACTATCCAACACTTAAAGAATTTTTTAAATCGGGCCAGCGGTTCCTAAGATTAGCGCGTTCAAACAAACAAATGAACTCTTAGTATAGATTAGTATAGATTGCGCGAAAATCACTTAACAGATCATTATGAAACTTTGTACAAAATATTTTTGCAGGTATATTAAAAGTAACATAGGGTACCTTTTATTACTTTTTTTGATTTTTTTTTTTATTGAATAGTGGGCAAACGAGCAGACGTATCACCTGATGGTAAGCGACTACCGCCGCCCATGGACACCCGCAACACCAAAGGCGTCACAAGTGCGTTGCCGATCTTTGGGGGATGGGAAAGGGGATGGGGGAAGGATTGGGGTATGGGCCTCCGGTATTCTCACTCACTCGGTGAAACACAGCGCAAGAGCTATTTCACACCGGTTTTCTGTGAGGCCGTGGTATCACTCCGGTCGAGCCGACCCATTGATGCCGAAGCATAGCTCTCCCACGGTAATCAAATGCGAGAGAAGCAAATTAAAAAAATGCGAGAGAAGCCGCGGGTTAAAGCTAGCTATAATATAAATATGAATGTAAGTTTGTTTGTTACGCCTTCACACGAAAAGTACTGAAACGATCATCATGAAACTTTATTATTTAACTTTATTCTTGCAGTTATTAAAAGTAACAAAAATTACTTTTTATTAAATTCGAGCGAAGCTGCCGTTGAAAGCTAGTAGGTATTAATATAAATTTTAAAGTAACTCTGTTAGTCTGTCTATCTGTCTGTTACGCTTTCATGACTAAACCGCTGAACCTGTCCATGAAATTTGCCATAGAGATACTTTGATTCTTGAGGAAGGTCATAGGCTACTCTTTGCTGTGATAACCGACAAACTCGTGGGCGAAGCCCTGCACATAAGCTAGTTTACTATAAAGGACAAACCGATTCTCCAGTCCTTCGTTAATTTGTGTCGTAAAAGATGTAATTTTGTCTTTTAATTGGAATGTACAATAGAAGAATTATGACAAAAATAATTAAAAATTCCAAATCGGTTCGAAAATGATTGTGTTTTGAGGAAAAATTATTTCATCACTGTTTAGGATTTTTTTCTCGAAAATGACGAATCGTTTTATAAATATCACTCGGTGAATTTGTAGACTGATTATTAAGAAACTGGGATTTTTTAGTACTTATTTATTACTTTACTTTGCTTTGGTTCTTCCTTCTTGTGCCGAGCGGTCAAAACCTGGAACTCACTACCTGCGTACGTGTTTCCGACCCACTATGATCCCGGGTCCTTTAAGCGGAGCGTGAAAAAGCATCTCACATCGCCGTAGTGTGGGTCACCATGCTGCATTGTCCCTATAAGCATTGAGGATGGTGACCACCACTCCTGGATTCTGCTCGTGCTTTCCATCAGGTAGAGCAGAGTCATTTTGGCAGTAAAAGAAAAGAAGTAATTAGTTTGTTATTTGTTATACGCTAAATGACTTTTCGCACGTTTTTATTGACGCGCCTCTTAATTTTACCGGAATATCATCAGTTTTACCTAGGAGCGATTTGCATCCCACCTCCGCAACTCTAGAGTGAATTGAATTCGAAAGTTGAACCAGTTGTCAGTATTTAGAGAGCACCGACTTCCTTGTATCAATTATATATATAATAAATAAATAAATATTCCGGACATCTAACACACAACGCCATCTAGTCCCAAGCTAAGCAGAGCTTCTGTTATGGGTACTAGACAACTGATATAAATACTTTTTTTTTTGTAAATACATACATATTATACATAGAAAACACCCAAACTCCCAAACAAATATTTTTAGATCATACAAATATTTGGTCTGACCCAGGAATCGAACCCGAGAACTCAAGCTTAGCAGTCGCATACCCTGCCACTACGCCACCGAGGAAATTACCATAGAAGTTCATGACAACAGCAGTTACTTGAATATTTAGAAATATGTTATCTTCTTAACATTTATTATTCTCAATGTTATTTAAAGTGGCTACCAGTTCAACCGGTTTTACCTAAATATCAGTTTTTCTCAGAAGCGACTGACATCAGACCTCCGCAACCTTGAGGGCGAACTGAATTCGAAGGTTGAACTACTTGAACGATTGCCATAAATGTTCATGACAACCAAGACCGACAGGTTACCGTAACTCGGGCGTGAAACACTGCCAAAATTCCGTACTCCGGGCGACTATTAAGAATTACTTGTAAGAAAAACCCAATGAAACTTTTGGGCCGACCCGAATCGAACCCGAGACCTTTTGATCGACAGTCGCAAACACTAAACTTGGACAAACAAGGCAGTATTCTTCATGGTAAACATATGGGCGGGGCACCTCAGTACCAGTTCCTCTCTCTGGACCGAATTCAACGGAGGAGGAGGAGGATTCGAATCGTCGACTGCCCAGAAGTTTCAATTCGTTTGGACTCTTTAGCGCTGCGTAGAGATGTGCCTTCGCTATGTATCTTCTACCGCATTTACTATGGGGAGTGCTCCGAGGAATTGTTCGTATTGATTCCTGCCGCCATTTTCCGTCCATTATCCTACGTGACACGAACGTGACTACATCCGTATCGCTTAGATGGATGATAGTCCATAACTGTGCGGTTTCTAGGAACTTTCTGCCGCGCACAACAAAACTGTGGAATGAACTGTCGCCTGCGGTATTCCCGGACCAATACGACCTTCAAACCTTCAAGAAAAGAGCATATTCCTTTTTGAAAGGCCGGCAACGCACGCCTCTGGTGTGCGAGTGTCCGTGGGCGGCGGTAATCGCTTACAATCAGGCAATACGTCTGCTCTTTTGCCCTCTATTCAATAAAAAAATATAGTTACAAGTAACCTTTAATGAAAAGGTTATCTAAAATGAATATAATCCTATTTAAATAAAGTATTTTTATTTGGGTTAAGGATTTTATTTCTTTATCTATACATCTATACAAATAAATTAAATTAGAGTGTATGTTTGTAATATTAAAATAACCGCTTTTTACTAAATGCATATGTATGTATGCACGGTACATATCAAAATAATATTTTTTACAATTTTTGTGTGTCTGTCTGTCTGTTTGTTCCGGATTTGAAAAATTCTTTCGGTGTTGGATAGTCCATTTATCGAGGAAGGCTGTAGGCTATTTATCATCACGCTACTACTAATAGAAGCGGAGCACTAATGAAGAATGTTTCAAAAACGGGGGACAATTTTCCCGCCACGGGCAATTTAAGACGCAAACGAGGTTGCGTGGGTCAGCTAGTATCAAAATAATATTTTTTTCAATTTTTGTCTGTCTGTTTGTTCCTGCTAATCTCTGGAACGAACGGACTGATTCGGAAGGGACTTTCGTTAATAGGTAGCTGATGATATAAGGAGTAACTTAGGCTACTTTTTTTAGACTAGCTTCGTCCCGCGGCATTACTCGCGGTACGACAATAACCACGGAATTCAGCTTGTCATATATGTTATCATGTCAAATAACCATGTGTTTGTGTTACCAAAGTTATTGTGTCGACTTTATGACCCTGTGTCACTGATTACAGATAAGTTTTGGACCACACATCTGACAGATAATTTGACGTATTTCCCAAATAAATTATGTCAAAACATCTATCATATCGAACTTATTTGCAGAGACCGTTTTTTGTTTTTTCGAAAGACGGTCCCCATTTCATGTCATTCATATTTTATATATTTTTATCATTAATTTCATCACGACGACGAATTGAAGACTATAAATACTTGAAATTGGCAGAAATAGCTGATCCGAGTGATCCGGCTGGTTGCCATTTCATCAAAAGAAGAAGAACTTATCTGCAACGGGTAAAATTTGGATTTTAATTACATAGTGTTAGCGTACAACTAATTATTTTTACACACTATCTTATTTTCAATCAAATACTTAACACTTTTAAAAAACTATAACCGAACTATGTAAAATCTTTTGATAAAATTTACATATTCATTAAAATTGGTTTAGTAGTTTAGACGTTGCTGTGGAGCATTTTGGCATTTTGACAGTAACGAACGGAGGAACAATACGCTCAACTCAACCAAACAAATAAATCAAAATGGAGGAATATAAATACTCAACTCGACGTATGAAAATGTGGATTAACACTGACATCAAAATGGCGTCGCGCGCCGGTTCCGCGTTCGGTGTTGCCGTTTAGTAATCGATAAAGTACAAAATTATCTATAAAATAATGAGTGTGTTAAATCGATGAAAACTTCTACATGCATAAAATCGATCGTTAAAAGAAATCGAATCGGTAACAGGTCAGGGTATCACTATTTGATTAGGTATTAGAGCTGTCAAAAGTTAAATAAACGATTGGACCGACTTTAATAAAAATATTAATATTCCTTTCGTCTTCGCTGTAGTTGGGTAAAAGAAGACAACTCTTGCATTAGGAATATATATTCTGTGTCGCGATGGTCTTTACATGAAACCGATACAAAGAACACCCAGACTCATAACAACAATCGCATACGCTACTACTGTGCCAAGTCAAAATGATTTACATAATAAATACCACTGGAGTGAACTTTAAACACTTGGGTATTTCTTTGATTTTTTATTATTGACATGACAAAGTATAAAAACGATAAGAAAAAACATCGTCTTGTTAAAACATGTGTAAGTAGTACCCAAATACGCAATAAAACCTGTTGACAAGACTATAAAAACAAAATACTGATTGCTGATAAGTCTGTTGAGTGACTACTAAACTGAAGAACGTGGGGTTCGATTTCCACTCAAGACAGATAATTGTATGACAAACTAGCTGAGCCCCGCGCGTATCCGCGGTACAACAACGACCGCGGGTAACGCCGCAGGGCAAAGCTAATGTAAAAAAGTAGGCTAAGTTACTCCTTATATTATTGGTTATCTGCCAGTGATAGTCCCGTCAATATCGGTTAAGCCGTTCCAGAGAAAAACCGGAACAAACAGACAGACAGACACAGACAAAAAATGCAAAAAAAAAACATATTTTGGTATATGTACCGTGTATTTATAAATATATATGCCATAATTAAAAGCGTTTACTTTAACATTACAAAAAGACATTCCAATTACAAGACAAAATTAATTAGTATAAGAGTACTAGCTAGACCCCACGGTATTACCCGCGGTACAAACAACAACCGCGGCTACCCGCGAGGCAAAGCTAGTATAAAAAATAGTCTAAGTTTCTCCATATATTGTCAGCTATCTGCCAGTGAGTCCCGTCAAAATCGCAACTTGCAAGTTAAATTCGATCCACTACCCGATTTCCGATTGAGCTGAAATTTTAAATATACCCTTAGGTCTGATGACAATGCAATTATATATAATCGGTACTATTATTAATTCAAAATGGACGCCGTAACAAAATGGCGGAGTACATATTTCTGAATAACCCACCCACCACAATATGAGTATCAAATTGTTAAAAAGAAAATAAACGAATGGACAGAGTATAATTCTGCTCCTTCTTCTTTTGATGAAATGGCAACCAGCCGGATCACTCGGATCAGCTATTTCTGCCAATGTCAAGTATTTATAGTCTTCAATTATAAGTCTTCGAGCCTTAGTCGTCGTCGTGATGAATTTCATAATAAAAAATATATAAAATGTGGATGACATGAAATGGGGACCGTCTTCGGAAAAGCAAAAAACGATCTCTCCATAGTATAATTAAATACATAAGTTTTGATCAAACATTGACATCTGGATTACCTATATGTCAGTTTTAAAAAGGAGATACAGTAATAACGAGACAAGGTGATATTGAAAAGGGCATAGAGAAAATATGTTAAGCTGGTTAATGCACTACAAAACATTGACTGTGAGACTTGTTAATTTTCACTACCATTATTATAATTATTGTAAATCGTTTACACAACGCTATTTATTTCATGGTTTTCTTAAGAGCGACTAAGGGCGCTAACTACACAGGACAATACTATCCAAAGACATTCTTCATTGGTGCTTCGCTCTTATTGGTCTTGGTGTGATGATATATATAGTCTTCCTCGAAAAATGGGCTACCTAACACTGAAAGAATTTTTCAAATCGTACTTATAGTTCCTGAAATTAGCGCGTTCAAGCAAACAAACAAACTCTTTAGCATTTTTTATGGATTAGAGGGTATACAGATGTATCACTGTACCTGATGGTAAACGATTACCGCCGCCCATGGACACCCTACAACACCAGAGGCGTCACAATTCACTTTGGGGGATGGAGGTAGGGGTTGGGGTATGGGCCATGCTGGATAAATTCACCTATAAATTCCCAAGATTATTTAAGGTCGGCTACTGGTTCAACTGGATTTACCTGATTATCAATTTTTCTGCGGGACGACTAGCGTCAACCCAACGAGGGAACTGAATTTACGGAGTTTGGGTGTTTTCTATGTATAAAGTGTATATGTATTTATATCAGTTGTCTAGTACCCATAACACGAGCTTTGCTTAGCTTGAGACTAGATGGCGTTGTGTGTTAGATGTCCGGAATATTTATTATAATTATTATTAATTTCGATATCAGTTAGTATTAGTACTACGATTGCAGCGATTGCTTCGTTCGAAGTTCAACCGCATTGAAGTAGACTTAAAGTCGACCTCAACGGCTTAAGTTAGTTTAGGAAATGGCTCGGCTCTTCGCAGTCTCGACAGACGCGTCGGTTTCGGTTTAATGGGTGGTTTAATTCCATTCAAGAACAAATATTATAATATGAGCACGATAATTTTGATAAAAACATGAGTCAAGTGTAACTTTAAACCGTAGGAGAGCCACGCTTCGGCATGAATGGGCCGGCTCGACTGGAGTGATACCACTGCCTCACAGAAAACCGATGTGAAACAGCACCTGTACTGCGTTTCACGAAGTGAATGAGGATACCGGAGGCCTATACCCCAACCCCTTCCCTCATCCCCCAAAGACCGACAACGCACTTGTGACGCCTTTGATGTTGCGGGTGTCCATAGGCGGCGGTAATCGCTTGCCAACAGGCGATACGTCTGCTAGTTTGCCCCTATTCCATAAAAAAAAGACTCATACAAAAACCAGACATTAAAATAAAAATATAGACATTTATATCAAACCAGTGGTCGCAATTCAGCCATTATTCGTTTATTTATTAACTTTCTGCACACCTCCATATCTATCTAATAGACCTCTTAACTATGTATATATATATATCTATCTTATGTATATAATCTGATTCCGGAAACGGTTTCAACGATTTTCATGAAATTTAGTATGCAAGGGATTTTGGGGGCGATAAATCGATCTAGCTGGGATTCATTTTTAGAAAATTTACCGAAAAAAGTACCGAGCCGAGGTCAGTCATCCAGATACTATACTTTGACTGTGTCAAATATCATGCTGCTTCGTTTGCATAGTTTTCGCAAAAAGAGATACTAAGTTTTTGCTTCACGTATTAATTGTATATATTTACTAAAAACTCATTTAAATTCAGTGGTGAGTTCGTTATCCGTTCGACAGAGATTACGAACTTTAGTAATACTAGTTATCCTATTTAAAAAACATGTTACGTAGCAGTGAACTAGTAAATGCAGGTATCGTATATTGAAGACGATTCTACCTAGAAAATAAAAAGAAACGGGTTTGATAGTCGAGTAGTGAACGATCTTGACTGCTAAGCTACTGGTAATGGATCGATTACCAGCTTTTATAATTGTGTGATGATGTCAATAATTTATTCTTAGTATAAATGTTATCTATTTATAATATTTTTTGCAGGGATTACGTAATACATATACATATATGTTTATATATATGTTTGTTTTTGTAATAGTTTCATTTTTTCATCGCTTTCTAGTCCGCTGAGTGTTATTAGAGCGATACCTTCATGTGACGGTACTTAGTGCGGTCCTCTAATTGTTTTTTTGAGTCCGGGTGTACTTTAAGTCTCTGGCAGAAGCAGGCTCGAGTGGAGGCGTGGACGCTGTGGAGCGTGCGCACCCAAGGCGACAAAAATGGGGTTCCAGGGATTTCCTTTCGAGGGTGCACCTGGTTCCCCGGATTCTAGTACCCGAGACGGTGTGCGGTTTTGGTCGGTTCGTGTCCGACATAACCAGCAGTTGGTGGTATCAGAGGGGTATTCCGCACAAAAAGGGACAGTAATGGGAACATTGGGGATCCCACACAGTAGGAGGCCATCTACAAATCGCAGGTGGCCCGAAGTACGTCGGGGTTCTAGGGTTTTCCTTTCTAGGGTGCACCTGGATACCCGGCTCCTCACGAGAAATAAAAAACTTTGAGTCCCCCGTATTAACAATAAATTGAGGTGTAATCATAATATCATTAAATAATAAATCATAAACGCAAATGTGTACTACACCGGAACACATAAACTCATATTATATATATCAAACATATCAACATATACATTTTAATAAGGTTCAATACAAATATTTTTAAATAAACGATTATGGTAGTAAGTTAAAGAGATTGTTCTACATTCCTTTGTTTCCCAATCTCCAACCTTGGCTCGTTATTGAGGGCAGTTATTTATAATATCGCAATAACTGTAGGGTGAAAGATAAGGATTATTTCCGTCCCAAATATGTACATATATTATAATACATGTACATTTTCGGGTCATGATATAATTACAACTTATTATTTGGTTGTTACATGAAATGAGATAAAAAATATATATAAATTACTAGTTTTTATAAGCGACTGCGTACGCGTGTTTGTCGATTATAGGGGCAAAAAGTAGCTGGTCTCCATTTTCAAGGTCTAATTTATATATATCGAAATTCGTCCAAATCCATTCAGCGATTAAGCCGTGAAAGCGTTACAGACAGACAGATAACACTAATGGCATAGTGGTTTAAGTGGTCACCTCCCCTTTGTCACTTCTCCTCCCCCATCGTTCTATGTTGAGTGTTCTTTTTTTTTTAGTGTAATAGGTGGCAAACGAGCCGACGTATCGCTTGATGGTGAGCGATTACCGCTGCCCATGTACACCCGCAACACCAGAGGCGTCACAAGTACGTGGCCGACCTTTGGGGGATGGGGAGGGGGAATGAAGAAGGGGTTGGGGTATGGGCCTCCGGTATCCTCACTCACTCGGTGAAACACGGCGCAAGCGCTATTTCACACATATCTGGGTTCATACCCCACATGAGACAACATTTTGTGTGATCCACATGAGACAACATTTTGTGTGATCCACAAATTGTATCAGATTAGTTCAGAGTTTAGGAGTTCCTTGTGTCTATTTCTGCAAAGAATATATCTTTGTAAAGAACACTGCAACACGGGTTTTTTAAAACAAAAATGTTCAATTTTAATATTTCGTTGACACTATTCCTCACTTATTTTTCCAGGCGAGTTTGAAGTGAGTCCCAACACAACCTTAAACGAATATCTGCGCAACCACTTGCAGCTGTTTGGCACTAAGGCTATGTGCCATGAAGGCGGTTGCGGCGCTTGTATCGTCTCCGCCTCTAAGATTCACCCCGTGACCAAAGAAAAACATGTATTTGCTGTTAATTCTGTAAGTAAAAAGTTGACTAAATTTTGCTGAAGGAAATCTCAAGTTTATTATTAACTTTTCACATTCAAATATTTTTTAATTGTTTTTGACATAATAGTTCTAACTGTCAATTTTCTAATTTTTAAAAGTAGATTTACTTTGATAATTAAATATTGAGTTCTAAATGATTAAAATGGCACGTTACAATTATGAGTGTTAGATATGAATCAATTTTTTTTATGTCTTGTCTTTTTTTTTGTTACATTGGGACAAACGAGCAGACGTATCGCCTGATGGTAAGCGATTACCGCCGCCCATGGACACCCGCAACACCAGAGGCGTCACAAGTGCGTTGGCGGCCTTTTAGGAAGGAGTACGCTCTTTTCTTGAAGGTTTGAAGGTCGTATTGGTCCGGGAACACCGCAGGCGACAGCTCATTCCACAGTTCGCAAAAAAACAGTCTTATTGAATCTTATATTATTTAAGGTTTTAAATATATTTATTTTTATGTTAATGTTATTTTTCGTTTTCACTGTTATACATTGTTAACGAATTAAATAAATAAATTTGAATGGGCCCGTTGGTGTAATGTTCACTATCACTAGACCAACTCAGACTGCTAAGATAGAGTTCAAGATCTAAAGACTGGTTATCAAAAAATTAATGGCTAACAAACGATCAAAGTACTAAAATAAACATTAAGTAGTAATTATCGATTCAGTTAATTAAGTGAAAATAACTGTGGTTTAGCGGACAGAAATTCTCGAGCTCAAAAAGCAGTCAACGCCTTTATGATTTATTGAATATAATACTCGTATATTTAAATCAGTTGTCTAGTACTCACAGTAGCTCTGCTTAGCATGGGAATAGATGACCTTGTGTACCAGATGTTTTAAATATTATTAAGAGAGCCAAAATGTGGACCGGCTCGATAGAAATAATACCACGATCTCATAGTGAACCGCTGATAAGCACTATTTGCAATTCTGTTCACCGAATAATTTAAGGTACTGGAGACCCTACAACAACAGCAACAACAACTGATAGTGTGACTCAACTGTGGCTATCAACTACTAATCCTGAATCGCACTATTGAGGTTTTCGCGCCGATTAGCCTAATTATATACAACATCCAACATCAATCGTTGGGCAGTGGCCCGCCAAGCATGATCACCTCGCCTAGTTATAATTATGTGACAAGCTAGCAAGGAAATGAGCCATGCTTCGGCAATAATGGGCCGGCTCGACCGGAGTAATACCACGGCCTCACAGAAAACCGGTGTGTAATAGCGCTAGCGCTGTGTTTCACCGAGTGAGTAAGGATACCGGAGGTCCACACCCTAACCCTAACCTTATCCCCCTCCCCTTCCCCTAAAGGCCGGCAACGCACTTGTGACGCCTCTGGTGTTGTAGGTGTCTATGGGCGGCGGTAATCGCTTACCATCAGGCGATACGTCTGCTTGTTTGCCCCCTATTATATTATAAAAAAAAAATGAAATTCAAAAAGAAATCTTCAACCACTTGCAATAGGTCATTGTCACGATGTTTATATTCTGTGTGTGTTCAAGGACATGGTTTTTAATAGCATTTTCCTTATTTATTAATTCATTATATCTTCTGTATATATCTATAAAAATAAATAAAAATAACTACTTTTCACTTAATGCATATAAAAGTATATACGGTACTTAACTTACATTAAAAAAACTATACCAAATAAATTTGTCTGTCTGCTTATCTGTCCTCCCATCTGTCTCTCTGTTTGTTCTGGGTGGACCAATTTAGATGAGACTTTCATTGGCAGATAGCTGATGATATAAAGTGTAATGTAGACTACTTTTTTGAGACTGACTTCGCCTCGTGGCGTTACCTATGGTTGTTGTTATAAAAGTATCGCGGGTAGCATCGCGGGGCGCAGCTAGATACAAGTTTAAATACAAACATGATTAACTTATCAAATCAGTTATAACAAATCTAAAAGTTACAGTTTTCGTATCTAATTAACCTTTTTAAAAATTTTAAAACTGGAATAAATTAAAATGGGACCAGCTTTGAAATAAAATCATCAAAATCGATTCACCCAGTCGAAAGTTACGAGGTAACAAACATAAAAAAAAAATCGACGGGTTGCACTCCGGGAGTGCCGGCAGAAGTGAAAACTTGAATATTAACGTTGTGCATTTTTGATATTTTGGAATGGTTAGAGAATAATTTTGTACGAATTGCTTTCATTATCAGTATAAAAGTACTATTATTTATGTGGTGGAATACAATATTCATTTATTGCGCTATCGTACACAAACATGACAATTTATATCACATACACACACGAACATTCGCGCAAGCGCCCTGCGCCGCCTGTCCTCTCTCCATCCGTCTTACGAATTTTCGATCAGGTCACGTGACCTGACGCGAGCTTATACGTCCCCTCTCCATCCGTCTTACGAATTTGCGATCAGGTCACGTGACCTGACGCGAGTTTATACATTTTTACCCATTCCAAAAAAGTACACAGCGCCGCTTAAGAAGTTTTCACTTCAAAAATACAGTCAAATTAATTACCCCTTCCTTTTTAAAGTCTTCTGATAGAAAAGGATTACCAGCACTTATGGAAGCTTGTAACTTTAATCATTCGGTGAAAAGCAATTAATTAATTAATTAAATAACGATTCTCTGTCAGACAGTGATATCGGTCGAACCGCTCGGCATGAATGGGCTGGCTCGACCGAAGTGATACCACGACCTCACAGAAAACCGGTGTGAAAGAGCACTTACGCTGTATTTCACCGAGTTAGTGAGGATACTGGAAGCCCGTACCCCAGACCCTCCCCCCTTTCGCTCTCCCCATCCTCCAAAGGCCGGCAAAGCACTTGTGACGCCTCGAGTATTGATGGCCCATGGGTGATACGTCTGCTCGTTTGCCCCTTAATTCCATTAAAAAAACCGGCTCGAATTTAACTCTCTCACCCATAATTTAGATTTTAGATTATGTTGCATACATTTTTTTTAATTGGAATTTGAGACAAAATTCCTAAATGGAGACGCTTGATTTACTGGTCAGAGTCACTTACAGCTAGGATTGCAGCAGTTTGAGTTTTATACATAAAAAAATAAATGTTTCTACTTTTCAGTGTCTCGTCTATATCCTATCGTGCCATGAATGGAATATACTAACAGTAGAAGGCATCGGGAACCGCAAGTATAATTATGACCGTATCCAGCGAGTTCTCGCAGAGTTTAATGGCAGCCAATGTGGGTATTGCTCACCTGGATGGGTTATGAACATGTATAGGTATATTTCTGTTATATTTATGAGCTTTTTAAGAACATTATTTCAATGGAGAGAAATGTGTTCAGCAGTGTATGAGTATATTCACGTATCAGATAGATGTTGGTGTGAATATATCGATTGTACTCTTAATTCTTTACAAGATAATATAAGTCACCGTATGTTTTATACCAATACATCATTCATCATGCAACTTTAACGTCCTTTCGTGGAAGTTGATCATCAGCAGCGGATAATTAAGCTGCTGTTGTGTAGCTGTGGATGATAATGATGCAAATCAAGAGTCACAAGTGCCTAATCACATTTCAGCTCCAAATTAGCTAATGAATTTCGAAGTTTTGAAGTTGTAGCGATTACCACATACAGCGCAACAAGAAACCATATAACAACGCCATCTATCGAAGATACACTGAACTATGAAGTAACTTACTGCATAACACTACTAATCCTGAATCGCGCAATTAAATTTCTCGCGCTGATTAGTACATATGCAACATCCTAACCACCACCGTTGGACAGTGGCCCACCAGACATGATCACCTCGCCTGGTCGGAGGATCCTCCCTTTTTGTTGGAGGGACATGAGACCCGTTCCCCCACAAAGGTGCCAACCAAAAAGTTTTTGTATGTCGGTTAACTATGTTTGATGTTTTTCTACAGCCTCAGAGAATCGAACAACAAATTGACAACGCATCAAGTGGAGAATTCGTTTGGCAGTAACATATGTCGGTGTACTGGATATCGGCCTATACTTGACAGCTTTAAAGTATTTGCCACAGAGGTTGAACCTCAACTACAGAACAAACTTCAAGTGAGTAATATTCTAGTGAATCAACCAACGTTGATATGATGGGTCTTTTTAGGGTTCTGTACCCAAATGGTAAAACGGGACCCTATTACTAAGACTTCGCTGTCCATCTGTCTGTCTGTCTGTCCATCCGTCTGTCACTAACTGTATCTCATGAATCGTGATAGTTAGACAGTTGAAACTTTCAGAGTATTTCTGTTGCCGTTAAATATTTAAGGGGGCTCCCATACGACATAAGTATTTATTTTTGGGAGTACAGTAGGCATAACAACTTATACACAGTACAGCAAAAGAAAACTTGAAAAGAACCACTTACCAACCCCTCCGGCCAGTGAGGTGAAGTGGCCAAAACCACATTTCAAAGAAGAGCAGTAGACTATTATTGGCTGTTGATGACGATGAAAAGACGTTACGTATGTGTGTTGTGTGTGTGTGTGTGTGTGTGTGTGTGTGTATGTGTGTGTGTATGTGTGTGTGTGTGTGTGTGTGTGTGTGTGTGTGTATGTGTGTGTGTTTGTGTGTGTGTGTGTGTGTGTGTGTGTGTGTGTGTGTGTCATTGTGTACGTGTCGGGAACAAATACGAATATGAAGAGCAATAACTGTTTTCTAAAATATTTCAGGACCTTGAAGATCTACATTTATCGAAATGTGCCAAAAAATGCGAGCGCAAATGCAGTATTATCGAAGATGGGTGGTGCCTTATAGAGGAAAAACCAGGTTCTTCTATCCAAGGCAGTACTACTGGAGGACGGTGGTATAGGCCTAATACAGTCCAGGAAATATTCACGGTAACCTATTGTTTATTTTATCAAACTACTGAAGATTGTCTCGATTATTCAATCAATCGATATCATGTTAAAACCCAGGATAGGACCCCATTATTCATAAATATTATTTAATGTTTTTTTTTATTTACGGGCCTGCTATAATGACTTTACTCTACCTGATGGAAAGCAAAAGCAGAATCCAAGAGTGGTGGTCACTATACTCATTGCAAATGCAGATAATGAAACATTTAATTTCAAGCAACGGTTCCGAACCTCCCAGTCGATCTCCCTATCGTGATGTTGTACCTAGGTGGAAAGATATTGTAACAAAATGTGCTAAAACATAAATGTTTCATTCCCCTGTTCTGGTGTCATGTTTAAACCACTCTCGAGAAATATGCTGAATTTTACAGGCGCCCGATATCAAGAAATATTTTTTGTGACTATTCATACGAGTATATCTCTCCTTGTGATGTATTTTTTTTTATTGTGTAGTAGGTAAACGAGCAGACCTATCGGCTGATGGTAAGCGATTACCGCCGCCCATGGACACTCGCAACACCAGAGGCGTCACAAGTGCGTTGCCGGTCTTTGGGGGAATGAGAAGAGGGATGAGGGAAGGGTTGGGGTGTGAGCCTCCGGTACCCTCACTCAGTCGGTAAAACACAGCGCAGGCGCTATTTCACACCGGTTTTGCGTGAGGCCGCGGTATCATTCCGGTCGTGCCGGCCCATGCATTCCGAAGCGTGGCTCTCCCACTTCTTTCTTTAAAGCTGTTTTATTACACATGTTTCAGGTGTTATCAAATAAAGATACTGGGAACTGTAAGATAATATCAGGAAATACAGGAAAGGGTTAGTTTTACTTGCCAGCCTTATACAGTTTTTTGATTTCAATAAAAGCAGCTAATAATACGAATACAATTTTTCTTGCAGGCGTATACCCAGAATCTACTGAACCACAAACTTTTATAGACATTTCGTCAATAGAGTCCCTCAAAACAGCGTACTTGGATCAGAATCTGGTGTTGGGCGCTGGCATGACACTTACAGATATGGCGGAAACATTCAAATTTAAGAGTATAAATGAAGGGAATTTCAGTTATTTAACTGAACTATATAACCATTTAGATTTAGTAGCACATTTGCCTGTTAAAAATGTGAGTATTATTGTACTGTATACCATAGCTTTATCTATTAGTTAAAGTCATATTAAATTCTGCTCAGTAATTTTTAAGTACAAGACGAATTTACTTTTATAATAACAATGTAATTTATTTGATTGAAACCTAATTGTAAAGAAACGAAATGGTTACTTATATTACGGCTGTTCGGTTACATTCTGATTTAGTGAGCAGGCGAAAAATGGCGAATATAAAATTACTACATAATTTCGAAACGATATATTACAGTTACTAATAAAAAAAATACAATAGTGAAACAAAAAATACGGAAGTATTGTCAAGAGTTAGTATAGTATGTAGTGATGATTATTATACAGTTTTACAGTTATAACCCTACCAATATGGTAAAATAAATACTTTCATGGGTATAATTAAATTACACCGAATTAAAACCTATACACCATAGGTAATTAGGGTAACGTGTAAACTGCCGCTACATCGCGTAATAAGAGTTTTCACATCTCGATAGGCACAATATAAATTTCAAAACATTAACTGATTGGCCGCGTTCTACCAGGAATGCTGACTTCAAAAGGACGAGAATCATCCTTTTGTGTTTAATTGACAGAACATTCATTCTTCCAAATCAAATAATTTCATTTTAATTATTTCATATAGATATAAGGTGTATAATAATTCATCTTCCTAGCCTACTCGGCTGCTAGTTCAACCGGTTTTACCTGAATATCAGTTTTTCCACGGAGCGAATGGCATCGGACCTCCGCAATACTGAGGGTGAACTGAATTCGAAGGTTGAACTAGTTGTCAGTATATTTGAGGGCCCTGACTTCCCAATAACGATTGCCATTTATGTTCATAACAACCGGGACAAACAGCTAACGTGCTTTCCGAGGCACGGGCGAGAAACACCGCCATATAAGATGTATAATAATTATAGTATTACTCGTATATTGGACAGAGTTCATTACATAGACAATGGCGATTTATTTCTGTTTTTAGATTGGTACAGTAGGGGGTAATTTAGCACTCAAGAATCAACATCACGAATTTCCATCGGATATCTTTGTGATACTAGAGACCGTTGGAGCCACTGTAACAATATGTAAGTTTTTTTTCCTTCCTTGTCTTCGCACTTTAGCATCCTCACAGAATTCGATTTGAAGTCCCATCTGTAAAATATTGGCTCTAGTCAGACTGTCATCCTTAAAAGAAAACAGACAAATTTATTCCATAATGCACCAATACAAAATTACATTTCTAGGATGATATACACTTTGGGTGCGACTGTTTTATCAAGACATTAAAAGTCGATAAATCAGAATGTAAGTATGTCGGTAATAGCTAAGCATTATCGTGGGAGAGCCACGCTTCAGCATGAATCCGCCGGCTCGACCGAAGAGATACCACGGCCTAACAGAAAACCGGTGTCAAACAGTGCCTGCGCTGTGTTTCACCGAGTGAGTGAGGATACCGGAGGCCCATATACCAACCCCTCCTCCATCCCCCTTCCCATGCCCCAAAGGCCTTAACGCACTTGTGACGCCTCTAGTGTTGCGGGTGTCCATGGGTGGCAGTTATCGCTTACCATCAGGCGATACGTCTGCTCGTGGCCATGAAAATAAAAAGTTTTTAAATTGAGGTATAAGAACTATGTGATTAAATGTTCTCCAAATTCAGTCGTTATATACTTTGAGACCAATTGGGAGCAAAAGTAAAAGTATTAGTTATTTAATATACCAATTTTGTTGACTTCAAAGTTATTTCGTTTAGTCGCCAACACTAATTTAATAAAATGTGTACCCAAAATTTTATAATGATCAATGGATTAGTTAAGGAATTTAAACGTACCAAACAAATTCTCTTCCTCTCTTTCACAATTATAATAAGTACATTGTTATATAATATTATTATTTCCAGTTAATAAAGACCTTCGAAAGACAGAAGTAAGACTGAAAGATTTCCTGAACACCAACATCAAAGACAGTATCATTAGTGAAATAAAACTGCCGCCACTGGGCAAGAACTGTCTACTACGTACTTACAAGGTGAATACTGAATATTTGATAGTCAAAACCAACTCGAAAAACCGACTTGGTTGTCAGTTTAGTAGTTTTCTTGAAAGCAACCTTTGTGGAACTGATGTTAAATTACGAATGATTACAAATCTCTAAAAACCCTAGCCAATTAAATGACCCTAAGATTATTAGATTTTTTCTATTACCCATAAAAATTGAATAGAGAGCGTTCCCACTAAAGTCCACACACCCGATTTTAGTTTCCTGTCTATTAGTTATTCTTTCAATAATAAATAAAATAAATATTCTGGACATCTAACACACAACGCCATCTAGTCCAAAGCTAAGCAGAGCTTGTGTTATGGGTACTAGACAAATGATATAAATACTTATATACTTTTTTTTGTAAATACATACATATTGTACATAAAAAACACCCAAACTCCGAAACAAATATTTGCAGATTATACAAACATTTGGTCCGACCCGGGAATCGAACCCGAGACCTCAAGCTTAGCAGTCGCATACGCTACCACTACGCCACCGTGGCAGTCAAATGGTTATATAAAACAATACGTTTTTGCACTTAGTGTTTTTTTTATGTATTATTCTGATTTTAGATAATGCCTCGTGCTCAAAACGTACATGCCATAGTAAACGCAGGATTTCTATTCAACCTGAATGCTAAAGAAACTATTACATCCGCTAATATTGTTTTTGGAAACATCAGTCGAACATTTGTAAGGGCTGAAAAAACTGAGTCGGCACTTGTGGGGATGGCGTTTAATAATGCTGGACTCCAGAATGGTCTAAAAAAACTATTTGAAGAATTAGTCGTTGAAGACAACCCACCCGAACCTTCTCCAGCGTGCAGGAAAATGATAGCTTTGGGACTGTTTTATAAAGTAAGTTCATTACAGTTTTTCTTTTATATATATAAGCTTCCAACTTTTACATGGCACCGTCAAAAATTAAGAAATTTCATCATCATCATTATTTTATAATCCACTGCTGAACATGAGCCTCTCCTTGTGAAAGAGGTTTTGGCTTACTATACCACGCTATCCAAAGGAGTAGTAGGTATTGGGTTTCTTTCAAATTTTCCTTCTCTTTGCATTAATATTGTCCTAGGTAGCTTGCTCCTTTAGTCACTTTTTATGACATCCATGGGATGAATAGGGGTGGTCACCCTCTGTATTCTTAATCCATCACCATACGGACAAGAAATATACTTAATTATCCAATATGATAATCCTATTTCCTGTAAAGACACAAGGCAATTTTCAGAATATTCTAAGCAGCAAGTAATTCAAGCATCACACCAGCTTGTATACCGTTTTCTAAATTACACTGCAAATTTTCAGGCCATGCTGTCACTAGCCAAGAATGTAAGTCCACGCTTCAACTCTGGAGGTGAACTATTATCACGAGGCATATCCCATGGCACACAGACTTATGAAACAGATAAGACATTATGGCCGCTGAACAAACCAGTTTCGAAACTCGAAGGACTTATTCAGGTGAGTAGCCTAAAAGTTGTGCGTATTAGTAATCCGTAATTATCTTTAATGTATGAGCCTACTAAAGTGACTTTAGTCTGTCTGATGGAAAACACGAGGAGGATCCAAGAGTAGAAGTCATCATTATCGTTGCGAATGCAGACAACGCAGTATAGTGACCCATATTGGGTTACCATCCTTTTGTTGTCTTTCAACTTGTAAAGAGTACACCACTAAATCTAGCTATAAATTTAACAAGTTTAGACAAGTAATTGGAGATATCTAAACCACAACAAAAGACTTATGATGTAGAGGAGATCATTTTTCGTTTTTTCGGAAGACGGTCCCCATTTCATGTCATCCACATTTTATATATTTTTTATGATAAATTTCATCATGACGACGACTTAAAGAATCGAAGATTTATAATTGAAGACTATAAATACTTGACATTGGCAGAAATAGCTGATCCGAGTGATCTGGCTGGTTGCCATTTCATCAAAAGAAGAAGAAGACTAATGAAGTAACAATTAACCTGTTTAAAGATATTAACTTCATTACTGTTATAAATGTTGTTGTTCAATAATAGGCGTACGGATTTTTCGGGGACTCGTGACTAAGCCCTTAAGCAAGTTACATTCTACAAACGTAAACGTTAAAAGCAAATTCAAATACATAGGAATGACGTCATCGTTAAGTCAGGTGGTCAAAACAAAATATTAGCCAATAATACAAGAGAGAATAGACGTGAAACACTTGCAACTATACTAAGTGGATAGAATTCATCACAAGACAATCATTTACCCATATACTCATTATTCCCATATTAAAATATACGAGTATATTTGTGTATTAAATACTTCATGATTTGGTTTCTCAATTTCTAAAATTATATATTTTTGTGTTTTATTTCTTTCAGTGTTCAGGTGAGGCTAGATACGTGTGCGACATAAATTCTGGTCCACGGGAGGTCCATATAGCTCTCGTTCTATCTAAAGTGTGTCGAGCTGAGCTCTTGGGTTTTGATGAGAAAGATGCAATGGTAAGTATTTATTTACTAGGTCATGTTTTACACAAGTAATTCTATACCGAGTTTTAACAAGGTGTGAGATTAACCAAGGATAGTCTAAGTCTACTAAAAATAAATAATGACATTGAGTACCTTATTTCTAATAACAATATTCTTAAAAAAATAACAATTAATAATTATCAATTTAATAGAATTGGTTTTTAAGATTAGATTAAAGGACTAGAAGGCTTCACATTGTAATAAAAACCAACAGCTAAATTTAAAGTTAGGTAAAACAAAATTTTCAAAAGTTAAAATTATCAAATTTGTTAATGCAATTGTTAGAAAATGTAAATATTGTAATAGGTATTTTCATTTCCAGAACATTCCGGGTGTTATCGGCTTTCTTACAGCCAAAGATATTCCTGGCCTGAATTCCTTCACTCCTACTAATTCTCACTTTGCAACTGACAATGAAGAAATTTTTGCATCCTCTTCTATCTCTTACTATGGTCAGCCAGTGGGAATGGTCGTTGCTGCCACTAAAAAAATGGCATTAACTGCAGCAGAATTGATAAAAGTGAAATATAAGAAGATGGATGTGACACCAGTTTTAACTGCCCGTGATGCGCTGGTGGCTCCAGATAAAGACAGACGTGTAAGAATGCTTGGTGTATTTTTTGCTTACTGTCCGTGTTAATAATATTTTAGAAATTTGCTAAAAATTGCGTGGATTAAGTGTTATCCACAAGCATTGACAAAACACATGAACTTGCAAAGCAACAATACCTTTTATTATTATGTTTGGAGAGATTTGTACATATTTAGTTATTTAGTAGTCCAAAACTCACAGTACTCAAAATCAATCACTGAGTTGCAAACGAGGTCTAAAATTTTTTGGGCTTAAGTACTTGCTACTACTTCTAGCTAATATCTATGTTTTCTTAATTAAATAAATTAATGATTATTAGTTGAAGTAATATTAAGTAATAGGTTAAAAATATTTTCATTAACTTTATACCGTTATTACTCAAATAATAACGTTGACAGGTCCGTCAAGATGTACAAATAAATGCCTTGAGGAGAGGTACGGACATCAAGCACACATTCTCTGGGAGTTTCAGCGTACCTTCTCAATACCACTATTCTATGGAAACTCAAAGCTGTCACGTTCACCTCGATGGCTCAACCATTGTTGTGAGATCTGCTACACAGTGGATGGACTTAATCCAGGTTGCAGTGTCTAAAGCTCTTGGTATTGAAGAAAACAGGTTAGAGTACTTTTTTCTGTTTATGAAGCTTTAAGCAGCCCTTTCTTTGAAAGATCAAGAACACTGCTTGTTGCTTTCTTAACGTTTGGTACTCTTAATTCCAATAATCATAAGTAAGTAGCTGTAACTAAATTGAATACAATTAGAGATAATAACATTACAAATAATGTGTAGTCATAACCAGTCGTTATATTTTTATTAAAGCTCGTTTTTTTGTTTTGTATTTCAATAATATTTCTTTAACAGAATTCTGGTTGAAGTGCCCCGTGTAGGTGGCAGTTACGGCGGTAAAGCCTCGCGTTCAGCGCTAGTAGCATGCGCCTGCGCAGTTGCTGTGTACAAACTTGACAGGCCAGCTTCTCTTGTACTACCGATTACAGACAACATGAACGCTCTGGGGAAAAGACATCACTGTGACTTTGATTATGAGGTAACGTTGCTTCATTATTTAGAATTAACGTTTAGTAGCAAGTTGCTAACACTCTGTAGATTTATTGTAGAAACCACGTATTCTATGTCGAGTCAGCAGTTTACTGCTTTAATTTAAAATTGAATCCCTAATTTCCTAAAGTTTATACAAAAATTCAATAACAACCATTTCTTGGGTAAATGACCAAAATAAAAAAAATACTAGTATCGATTTAGTCAATTCATTTGTACTAGTAAAGGGTAAGTAATATAATTTTAACACCCCGTCCATGTAGAGCTACCGCGTCTATGTTACTCGTAATATGAAAGCAATGACAAACAATAGTTTCTACGATGTTTACAAACCTACTCACACGTATTATACATTATTACTGGCAATGTACCTAATAGTAAATGATTGTGTACAAGAACTAATCGATATTATATTCTATTTCAGTGTGGCATAAATGACGATGGCGTAATTCAGTATCTTAATGTAACTTACTATTGCGATAGTGGCTACACATTCAACGATACCCCAGCCGGGGATATTCCATTGATTCTCCGAAATCTATATTTAAGCGATACTTTTAACATTACTGGATACAGTGTGCTTACTGATAAGCCTAGTGAGACTTGGTGTAGAGCGCCTGGTAAGTCTTCATTAGAAAACTCTTCAGTAGCAAAGTAGAGAAGAAAATATAGTTACTTAGAATACAATTAAACATTTAACAAACTAACATTTTATTCACTAAATAATTTCTTTTTCAGGTACTACAGAAGCTATAGCCTTTACAGAACATATTATGGAAAGAATTTCACATATCACTGCCAAAGATCATATTGAAGTCCGGATAGCCAATCTCCATTCAGATCATGACGCGTTCAAAGACTTAATAACGACTTTTAAAACAGAAAATGAGTTCGATGATCGTAAAATTGCGATAGAAAAATTCAACAGAGAAAATGCGTGGAAGAAAAAAAGTCTAAAACTATCATTGATGTCTTTTCCTATAGTATATTCATGGAACTTCCCTGTGACAATATCAGTCTATCATGGCGATGGTACAATAGCTATTTCACATGGAGGAATAGAGATGGGACAAGGAATTCATACAAAAATTGCACAAGTCTGCGCCTACTCATTGAAAGTTCCTTTAGAGAAGGTGGCAGTAAGGGGTAGTGATAGCTTTGTGTCCCCAAATGCTATGGCTTCAAATGGAACTATAACTAGTGATTCTGTAGCTTATGCTACGGTGAAGGCGTGTGAAAACTTATTAAAAACATTAGAGCCTACAAGGAAAGAGTTGAATGAACCCACTTGGGAACAACTTGTTAAAAAGGCATTTGAAAATGGTAAGACATCCATGATTAATTTAGTTTAGTTGTTATCTGGGGCAACATTACTGTCTGATTGATTTATTACACGAGAAAAAAAACTATAGTAAACTATCTGACCATGCTCGAGGCATGCTAGCAAAACACAGTAATTAAACAAATATTTAAATTGTTGAAATTTTTTGATCTTCAGGTATAAATCTCCAAACGACGTACATGATGTCACCCAAAGATGGACTGCAAGGATACAACGTATACGGCATATGCGCAGCTGAAGTAGAACTAGACGTATTGACTGGTAACCATATCATTAGACGGCTGGACATACTTGAAGATACTGGAATCAGTATGAGTCCCGAAATTGATATAGGACAGGTATGGTTTGATAATCAGAAAAACTAACAAACATATTAACTTTAGAGCTTTTGGGAGCTGAAGTCTAAAATCTAAAGCTTAAGTCCAACGACCTGGAAAGATTAATATTTGGACTCAACAAACACGCTCCATAACATTGTGTACATTTAATAATAACGTTATATTGTAAATTATTATAAAGCTAAATTGATCTATCATCATAAAATAATGTCCGTATAAATTATAATAATACTCTTACTTATCCAGATTGAAGGTGCTTTCGTCATGGGCCTAGGTCTCTGGACCTCAGAGCAGATAAAATACGACAAATTGACTGGTGAACTATTGACTGATAGAACATGGACATATAAACCACCCGGTGCTAGAGATATTCCTGAAGATTTCAGAGTCAAGTTCAGACCAAACTCTAGTAATCCCGCAGGGGTTTTGAGATCTAAAGGTGAGTATTGCACAAAACTTTGTAATATTGAATTCCATACAGGTACGAGGTTTCTTTGAACTTTGAGAGTGTTAATTTTGATTGCAGTACCTTTTACCCAAGTTCCGTCTCTCTATCTATTTTTTCCTATGCCAATTTACCTTATTCAACAGTTTGGTTTGTAAGGCTGGCTACGAAGAATAGGACCTATCCTTTAGACGATTAAGATCTTTTGTTAGTTTCAAGACTATTTGTATCTTTAGTTCTATATCAAAAGCTATAAGTTAGGCTTGCTTTAATTGCAAGTACGTAAGTAGAACTAATTATCATTGAAGATTAATGGTAATTAATTCTACTTACACCGAAATGATGTCCACAAGTCGCTTCACATTCAAGACGAAAGTACGAGATTTACTCCGGATTGAATTGGCGGAACAGTCTTAACGATAGTCTCATCATATTTTCACATCACCTTATGGTTGACTGGCAGAGAATGCCCTATAGCATTAAGTCCGCTTTTGTGCAAAATGTGCATCAAGTTTGAATAAATAAGATTAAATTAATTTATCATAACGAACTTGAAAGTTAAACTCTGTTTCTGGGTAAACAAATGTAATATAATAAAAAGTCTAAATCGTTTTATAGGAACCGGTGAGCCAGCGCTGGCATTAGCCGTAGTCGTTACACATGCTTTGCACGACACCATACTAGAAGCTCGGAAGGAGTTTGGATACGTTGATAATGATTGGGTGTTTGTAGGTAAGTAATTATATTGATAGTATTCTATAGTACTAGAAAGTAAATGCAAAATATATATTCGGAATTCACTTCTTGTTCACTTCATTAAAATAAGATAAACATAAAGATCGAATTTAGTCGCACAAATAATTATGGAAGTTAATTCTTAAACATTCAATCAAGTATACCAACCTACAACACCATTGTAGAAACACAGAGGTATAGTGTTTGACGTGTATATCTATCAATAACTAACTCGTTGGTTTAGCGGTTGATGTATGTGACTGCCGATCAAGAGGTCTCGGGTTCAAATCTCGGGTCGGACCAAAAAAGTAATTGAGTTTTCTGATAAAGGAAATACTTAATAACAGCTCGGAGTTTGCAAATTGAGGTCTGAACCCCCCGTGCCTCAGAGAGCACGTAAAGCTGTCATACCTGCGCCTGATCTTATCCCGACAATGTCGGTTAACCGTCCCATCGAATTATGAGATAGAGAGAGAGAGTGGAGCTGTGTTTGTGCACACACTAGTGCTTTATAATATCTCCTGCGTATTTGGCTTATCTCCGTTAACTCTGAAACGTGCCGCCATGGCCGTAATCGGCTACGAGAACAACATATCAAACAATATACTGCATATCATTTTTCTTTTACAGGATCGCCGTACTCGGTAGAAAACATTGTGAAAGCAATATCAGCAAAAATAGAAAGTTTCCTATTGACAGCATAATCGTTTGGACTTGTATATAGGACATATTTAAAATTAAAATCTGTAGTAAAATGTACTATTTTACTTGGGTATGTATTATTTTGTAAAAATATAAGTATTAAAATAAATACAAACAAAATATTTTTCTTTTTTGTTCATTATTACTCTATCCCAATATAAAAATATCGCAGACCTATACATAAATACTTTATCATATAGGAACTTGGAAATGTTTAAAAATAATTCATTTGTTTGTTGAATACGACGCGACGTCGTAAAAAATTGTATCATTTTACAGAAAATGGTTTCTTGTAAATTACTGGAATCATATTATTCAGGCATGGGTAAAGTACCCAATACTTACCTAATTTCATATTTCTATAGAATTATAGTTAGAAAGAAGCCTGAAGTCTGCACTGAAAAATTTTGTCGCGTTTTCTTGAAACTATCTATCCTTAAGTATCAAATAATTCTTTTTGTTGACTGCCTCGGTGGCGCAGTGGTAGCGTATGCGACTGCTAAGCTTGAGGTCTCGGGTTCGATTCCCGGGTCGGACCAAATGTTTGTATATCATCACTGCAAATATTTGTTTCGGAGTTTGGGTGTTTTCTATGTATAATATGTATGTATTTACAAAAAAAAAGTATATAAGTATTTATATCAGTTGTCTAGTATCCATAACACAAGCTCTGCTTAGTTTGGGACTAGATGGCGTTGTGTGTTAGATGTCCGGAATATTTATTTATTATATTATCATCCTTATCCTTTTTCCTTTCTTTCTTCCTTTAATCTGAATCTCGGAAACGGCTCCAACAAAGTTCATGATATTTAGCATTCAGGGGTTTCCAAGGGGATAAATTGATTTAGCTAGGATTCATTTTTAGAAAATTGACTAAAAGAATGCCACGGCCTCACAGAAAACCGGTATGAAATAGCGCTTGCGCTGTGTTTTACCGAATGAGTGAGGATACCCCGGAACCCCTAACCCCTTCCGCCCTTCCACTTAAGGCTGTCAATACACTTGTGACGTCTCTGGTGTTACGTCTGCTCGTTTGCCTCCTATTCTATAAAAAATACCATTAGAGCGCGGTAATCCTGGTAATCTTTATTTATAAGGCAATCGTCATAATAATTCAAAAAGTTATGAGCTGATCTTATTCGATTTGTTTAAACTACTTTATGATAATAATATAATATCATCGTAAATATATGGCAAGTAATCATAACCTCCCGATGAAATTTCATTTTACACGCCATTTAAGGAAAAATATTGTGCCATTTTCATGTAGCTTTTGGCTTAAGTGGAAAATTGAATCGTATAGAAATTTTGGTTAAAATCTTTGTTTAAATCTATTTGTGGACAAGTTTTTTAGAAGTATACCTACAATATTTAAGTCAGAAATGTCTTGCCCTTTCATGCAACATAATAACGTGTCCAATTACCAGACGAGAATGGCCCAGATATTGTTAACCACGGCCAGTAGTCAGGAAAAGGATAATAATTTGTTGATTGTGTGGGACCTACCGACTGGTTGTGGCTATAAGCTAAGTAAAAGATACGACATTCGTTTGAAATAGTAAGACTTTTAAAAGTATGAAATTGTTTGGGAGACAATGTGGAGATGGGTCTTTTGATTGTAATCGGCACATTCAGACACGTAAATAAGACTTTAACCGTAAGTTGAGTACAACCACACCAGAGTGAAGGAAGGACGTGAGAGAAAAAAAAAATTACTCCAAAACTAGAACGAAAATATATTAACTTAGTACAGATTTTCTGTAAGACTATGGGAACTTTAGTCAGGCCGAAAAATATGTATGTGAAGCGTGGCTGTCTGACGGATGTCACATTAAGTTTATATTATAATATTACTATTAATACCGACAATATGGTAATAGTTAAGGCATAATAAGAAAATTAAAAACCTGAAATAGTAGATAAAAAAGAGATCTATGAATGTTTGTCCATTTGAGCATGCTAAATAAAATGTGGCAGTAATTCTGAGTTATAAAACATTAGATGTAGATATTTCTAACCATTTCCAATGACCGTGATTCATAGCAAAAGTTCTAAACATGCGTTCTCAAAAGTTTTATCTTAGGATTAACTTTTCTTCCTTCACATTTTATACTCAGCATGAGTCATGTTACTTCGTCTTGTTAGTGTGATTAGTTAAAGTCTGTGCTGGTGCTGTGCACTGTTGGATAATAAAAGATTTGAGATTATTTACTGAGGTGTAAAACTGAAGTCGAGTCGAAGAATAAAGCCAAAAGTACTACTTAAAAACAGAAATGGATAATAATCCTAATATGTTGTTAAGCTGAATGGAACTCATATAGCAAGTATTGAAGACTAGATAACGTCAATATTATAAACAGCTGATCGTGAAAAACTATACCTGGAATTTTTTAGCGAGCCTCAAAGTAAGTACAATTTAGTATTTAATGAAGTTAACGAAATGATACGAGAGATTAATATTTTATAACTATACAAAGTGATAACACGATGATTAAATACTATAAAAATATTACAACTATTTGCATGTTTTTGTATAATTGAGAATTGACGTTAGTATGTACAATAGAGATAAATTAGATAAGCAAATACAGAATCTCGGGAAGTTTAGTGCATGAAGAACTAACAGAGTTTGGATAAAAATTATGTGTTACAGATCTTTATATTTGCTCGTCTTATAGATACTCGATGTTTGATATTGCCTAATTGGTGACGGTAGATTTTTTCTTTAAATAAGAAGTTTATTTTGAAATGAGAATTGAAAATCAAGCACTAAATATACACATTAACACATTCCGTAGAAGTGTGAATATCCATAATTAGAAGGACAGTGATCGACGAAATTAGGGTTCTTTTGATTTTCGTTTTTGAAGTATACAGTGTTTTTGAAATACAGTCTCTAATGCATGCAAAATTAATTCGAAAATGTCACATCGAATAACTGTTTTTCATTCCAAAAAAAAACTAATACCTATTTACATAACTAGTGATTTACTATGTGCATAAAACTTAAAATGCCAATTAGTCTAGAAAGACTATAAACTGGCAGTGTTTTAAAAAAAATCTCTTTTTAACCGACTTCAAAGAAGGAGGAAGTTCTCGAAGAACTTTCGACTGGGTGAACCGATTTTGATGAGTCTTTTTTTATTTGAAAATAGGTTTTAACCAAAAAAAATAATACAAAATTTTAACCAAAAAAATCTGACATCAAGAACAGGACCAAATTAAATGCGACCACATTTAATTTGGTCCAGTTCTTGCTGTCGGATTCTTTTTGTTAAAATTTTGTATTATTTGTTCGTTCACTCAATAAGGCTTAGGTATATCTAGGTGAGTTAACGCAATATTTAACATATTAGGTCTTTACCTATGAAATTGCCGTTTTGTATACAATAAGTGAAAGTACTTATTTTTTCAAACTTTTTTATTTCTGTTATTCGAAGTAATCACCCATGCAATCGACGCATCTTTGCCAACGCATTGGCAGTTTATTGATGCCCTTCTTGTAAAAATCAGCTGGACGGGAGGCAACAAACTCTTCAAAGGCATTTTGTACTGCCTCTCAGGAATTGAATTTTTTACCCACTAAAAAGTTGTCTAAATTTTGGAAAAAGTAATAGTCGGTAGGTGCAAGGTCTGGTGAGTATGGCGGATGAGGGAGAGCTTCCAACCCCAGCTCTTGCAGCTTAGAGATTGTCTGTTGCGCAGTATGGGGTCGCGCGTTGTCGTGAAGGAGCAGTGGGGACGACCGATTGACCAAAGCTGGTTGCAGATGTGCAAGCTTCTCCATCATTCTCTCCAGTTCTTCACAGTACACATCTGCATTAATGCTCATGCCGTTTTGTAAAAAGCTGTGGTGAATCACACCCGCACTAGACCACCAAACAGTGACCATCACCTTTTTAGGGGTCATTTTTGGTTTAGGGCATTGCTTTGGTGCTGAACCAGGGTCTAACCAACTTGCTGAGCGCTTTTGATTGTCGAACAGAATCCATTTTTCGTCGCAAGTAACTATTCGTTTCAAAATTCCTTCATTTCTTTGCCTGTTGAGCAGCGAAAGGCAGGTCTCGACGCGTACGTTGCGCTGGCGATCGTTAAGGTCGTGGGGCACCCATCTATCAAGCTTTTTTACCTTGCCAATTTGTCGCAAATGGATCAATATTGTTTTGATGCTTACATTAAAAGCTGCTGCTAGCTCAGCTGTAGATTGAGTTTCGTCAGCTTCCACAATCGCCTTTAATTCATTATTGTTAACCAAAGTCTCCGGACGACCACGAGCTTCATTTTTCAAGTCAAAATTTCCAGAACGGAACCGGGAAAACCAATAAAGGGTTGTGCGTTCGTTTGTACAGTTCTCTCCGTAAACGTTTTTGATGTTACGTGACGTTTGTGTCGCGTTGGTGCCACGACGGAGCTCATATTCCATAATTACACGAATTTTTAAAGTATCCATTATGACGAAAAATGTTCAAATGTAATGAAAATACAACGCTAATCAAAAAACAAAAGACTGAGTTTGTAAATAGAATGTCATGGTTTTAAAACAAAATTAATTTGAATTTAGAATACAAAGCCATTACAAATTTTTTTTTATTTGAAATGACCAGTACTGAAGAAACGCAATTTCATAGGTAAAGACCTATTATTATATTAAGCACCTGGAAGACTTTACTTTGCTTTCGGTATATATCTTTTGGTAATTTCTTAAAAATGAATTCCAGCTAGATTGATTTATCACTCGACCCTGAGCAATAAATCGATCAACCCTCTGTATACGACATTAAATAAAAATCGTTGGAGCCATTTCTGAAGTTCTAATTATATATATACAATAGATACTCGTCTAAAGGCATTAGGTTATGTAATGTTCCAGGTTGTCATGTTTACCGTGGGAGAGCCACACTACGGCATGAATGGGCCGGCTCGACCGGAGTGATACCACGGCCTCACAGAAAACCGGTGTGAAACAGCGCTTGCGCTGTGTTTCACCGAGTGAGTGAGGATACCGGAGGCCCATACCCCATCCCGCCCCCCAACCCTGAGTCACAGGATTACCTAGTTTAGGAGTCAGGGTTTATATTACTCGCATTACCTTAAGTTAACCAAGACATATGTAATAATTTTAATCAAACCAAAGGTTTTTGTATCAATAAAGATTTTTATTATTTTATTATTATTATTAACCCCATCTCCTTCCCCCAAAGGCCTGCAACGCACTTGTGATGCCTCTGGTGTTGCGAGTGTCCATGGGCGGCGGTAATCGCTTACCATTAGGCGATACGTCCGCTCGTTTGCAACATAATAAAAAAAAAATTGAAGTTAAAAGTTTTGACATCACAGAAGTATTTTAATTATGTTCTTTGCACTCGTCTGACTGTCCCTATCCTAGACTGAATATATACTATGGCAATTATATTCTTGATCAACATTCGTCTATATGTTACTGAAAACATACATGTTATAGAAAAACGAATATACACAAAATATGATCGAACTAATCATGGTCATCTTCACCACTCTATCGCAGTTCCCTGCCACACAATATTCCTCATCAAATTGGTTCGATCCTCAGCTTCGAACATGATCACCACGATACCAACAATATTTCTTCATACTATTTCATTTGTTAAAAGAACAGTGAATAATAAGAACATAACAAGATCTTATGATGGATAATTCTCTCATCTCTTAAATAGGCTATTTTTATCTGTCACGTATTCAAGTATGCCCACACAAACACGTGTAAAGACAATCATCATGTAGTTGAAACTATTAAGTATATTTAAAGGTATGCTGTGTTCATGTGTCTCCATTACACGATTATATACACGTCATCCTTCGTGCGCTCACAATTAATAACATCCTGGATGTTCTAGAACTCAATTCTAAGATTCAAGGTAGTACAATCATGCTGATTTCAACACAAACGAATTAGCTTGACGAGGGCGGTACTACCTTCCCACAGAAGACCAACTTAAAGTGATAGCATCGTGCTATCGTGTTCCGTTGGTAAGTGTGAGAAGCATCTTAAAAAACCACTACTGTATGTGTCACAATGCTGTATTGTTTGTGTCTTACGTGGGAGAGCCACGCTTCGGCATTAATGGGCCGGCTCGACCGAAGTGATACCACGGCCTCAGAAAACCGGTGTGAAATAGCGCTTGCGCTGTGTTTCACCGAGTGAGTGAGGATACCGGAAGCCCATTCCCAACCCCTCCCCCATTCCCTCTCACCATCCCCCAAAGGTCGGCAACGCACTTGTGACGCTTTTGGTGTTGCGGGTGTCCATGGGCGGCGGTAATCGCTTACCATCAGGCGATGCGATTGCTCGTTTGCCCCCTAATAAAAAATAACAAAAATGTTGCCTTGTCTGCATTCACAATAAGTACGGTAGATAGTACTCTTGGATTCTACTTCTGCTTTGTATTAGGCAGAGTGGAGTCACTTAGACAGGCTCATATACAAAAGAAAACAAGAAGTGGTTCGAATACGGCGTATTTGAAATGTTTATTAGGGGATTTCTGCAGAAATTCAAATGTTGTACTGAAATGCAGCATTGTATTTAGAGCGCATATCATCAGCAGCATCACAGTTAACTTCGATGAGCTTAAAAGTAACTTCAAATATAAAAGTATATACATTCTTTTTATATAATATTCTTAAACGTGCAATTCTTGTGGATATATACATGGTCGAGTGTTTTTAGCTTGGAAGGTTTACTAAAAACGTGTTAAAATGTAAAATATTTAATTTTTGGTTAATTACCTTTGTATGTCTACCCCTTTTTTCCTGTGCGGAAATCCCCTCGGATGCCACCGGTGATATGTCGAACTCGAACCGACTAAAGCTGCACGCCGTCTCGGGTACTAGATGCCGGGGAACAAGGTGCACCCTAGAAAGGAAAACCCTGGTACCCCGACGTACCTCGGGCCACCTACGGTTTGTAGATGACCCCCTCCTGCGTGGGTACCCCAATGTTCCCGTAACTGACAGCTGCGTCGGCGCCGCCACCCGGTCCTGCTTCTGCTAGGATGACAGATGGCCTTACCTGTCACTCACCGGCTTGCGCTTTATGTATGTCGACCCTGGTGGGCTGGATATAATATAAATCTTGGAAACAGTTCCAACGATTTTCATAAATATGCAGGGATTTTCGTGGTCTAAAAATCGATATAGCTAGGATTCATTTTTAGGATTTATAAGAAACGTTTACCTAGAAATTGATCAATCGAAAAACATAATTTATTAAATTTCTTTTCAGAACAAATATAACAATATGCGTACAGAAATCCCTGCGTTTCAGAGATGTTGTGTATGCTTGCCTTTGCGGTATGGTTTAATGATATGGGGATATTTTAGATTGGTAAGTAAAATTCATTAAAAGTTCACCATAAAGCTAAATATACTATCTCACCTAGTGAATTCCGTACTACCTTTCACATCACATCTGCCATCCACGGATAGAGTACAGTAGCTAAAAAATAAAACATTTTCAGATTTGTTTTAGTTTTCTTCTATACAAACCTTGTGCTAACAAACGCATAAAACAAGAATTTAGGTTACACTAATTTGGTGCAGTCGATACATTTCAATGATTCATAGTTCCTTAATCGAAAATTATAGAAATACTAGTATTTTGAATTTAATAAAAAGTATTCTATGTTACTTCTAATACCTCCAAGAATATGTTTTCATATTATAAAGAGTAAACAAACATTCGAGACACCTTTAAATCAAAAGTCATTAAGTTCTTTGGAAGCCTATGGTTTTCCTTCACTCCTCACAAACTGGATTACCATCAGTAACCAGTAAAGTAAATGAGTGACATTTGGTGTTATGCAACGAAAAAACTACTTAGTAATGATCACTTCATTCGAGCTAGCCTGAATTTGTGAAATCCGTGAATTTGTGGTTAATATTTACCTAAATAGGTAGCTCAGTGGTCCAAATTCGACCATACTCGAATTGGTATAATGGAATTTACTTTTTTGTTGTTTTTCTGAAATCAAATCAAATTCAAAATATCATACTCATCCAATATATTTTGTTTCGGAGTTTGGGTGTTTTCTATGTATAATATGTATGTATTTACAAAAAAAAATTAAATATGTATTCATATCAGTTGTCTAGTACCCATAACACAAGCTCTGCTTAGCTTGGGACTAGATAGCGTTGTGTGTTAGATGTCCGGAATATTTATTTTTTTATTAATTTATTTATTAGCATAATTTTCTAAAAAAGGATGGCAAAGTATAAGTTATTAATAAAAATAGAAATTTATTTATGAGTTTCTTAATTATTTTACAGGTCTTTGCTGGATTGTTATTGGTCAGTATTGGTTTCGATATAAGTCGATGCGTGGAGCTCTCTAAATCCGAAGAAGGGAAAGACAAGGTCACAACGTCGAATTTTATAATTTTAAGTTTAACTGTAATTGTTATGATAGCAGATATTATACTGGGAATACTATTCATCGTCGGATGTCACAAGGTAGGACATAAAATTTATAACGCACCAAGTCGCAATAGATGTACAAGCTAGAAATCACCTTATTACATTAAGGAGAGAGTCACTTTTTATTTAAGTGCAGATATAAAAGTGGCCTTCTGTACCTCAAAACTTCCTCTAAAAATTATAGATTTTTACATATGGTATGTGGTCTTGAACGCATTTAAGTATAAGTGTTATATTACTAAGAACTTTTATACTATTCATATTTTTGTGACTTCAAAGAAGAAATTTTTACAGTTTCATAGTAAGTAAATAGTCTACCAATTACGGCTAATGTCTGACAATTAACATCTTTGTCTCTGGCACCTACTACTAGCTGTACAATTTCGTCCTAATTGATGAAATGGCAACCAGCCGGATCACTCGTATCAGCTATTTTTGCCAATGTCAAGTATTTACAGTCTTCAATTATAAGTCTTCGAGTCTTCAAGTGTTGGTCGTGATGAAATTAATGATAAAAAATAAAAAAAAACAATTTATTTTTGAAGTGAAATTCTTTATCGGGGTTATCAAAAAATTTAGTGTAACATTTTTTCGTTACGCGTAACATTTATCCGTTACGTTACGTGTAACATTTATCCGTTACGTTACGCGTCAAATTTATAAAATAAAACAAAAAACATTTTCAAACACAAACAGGACCAAATTAATACTACAATGAAATATCACATTACAAACAATATTATTTTATTTAGTCCACAATGTAAATAACTACACACATCACATTCCACAAACTTACTTCATTCACACCACAGATCGCGAAATATTTACTCAGGTCTCGCTCCTTAACTTTTATTGCACTTGAAATAAGAATTGTCACGAATATTGCTGGTTTATAAGTCTTTTGTCGTTATACCTTACGTCGACATATGATATTTATTTTTTGAAAAATAACGTCGTAAAGAAGTTTCACTTCTTACGAGTGTACGCTAGTACACGCAACTTTTTTTTTTCGATGATGAAATGGCAACTAGCCGGATCACTCGGATCAGCTATTTCTGCCAATGTCAAGTATTTATCGTTTTCAATTATCAAGCCTTCAAGTCGTCGTCGTGATGAAATTAATGATAAAAAATATATAAAATGTGGATGACATGAAATGAAGACCGTCTTTCGAAAAAACAAAAAATGATCTCTGAAAAAAACAATTTATTCTACGCATTCCAAAACGACACACATATTTATATTATACCTGTCGTTTATAATAACAGCTAGTGGTTTCAGAAGAAAAAGTCTATAGTCTTATTTTCTGAACAAAAAAGGAACAAGGCACAAATTTTTTAAACACCTTTTTTAAGCAACTAATAAAGAAGCAATCCTTCTCCATCCATAATATCATCATTGCCATTTTCGTTTTCATCACAATCATAGATATCATCAAATATGTACTTAATTTTATGGTTTTTTGTTTCAGAAAAATGTAACTTTAATTGAAAGGTATTATCATTACAGTCTTGTGTTGATAGTATTACTGGTACCGTTGTGTTTATACAATTTCGGAAGGACCGTATACTATATGACCACGTCTAGCATGCCGTTGACAAACTTATTCTTCTTAATTATTCCAGAACTAATTGCATCTCTCTCTTACGTAGGTGAGTTGTATTTATACGTAGATTTTTTTTATGAATTCAAACTGATATTATTTTTTATTGAATGACAAACGAGTATGCATTGGTACCTACATTAAATAAAATCGTCATAGTGTACGAATATTATACCCATAAATATGTGTGTGTATATGTATATATATCTCTTTATGTAAATATATCTGTATTTATTTCGTATTAATTGTATATGTGTATATATGTTTATGTATGTTTAATTCTATTTATGGCATATATATTTGTCACTTATTATGTAACCCTGTGCACCTCCCTACAACATTTCTACACCACCCTAAGGTTGACTCGAAGACAATGCCATGGGCATTAAGTCCGCCGATGTACAAAGTACATAAAATGTAAAATAAATAAATATACAGTCAGTGATTCTACTACGAGATACGAGGTTACGCTGTAAGAACAATCATGTATTCGTGGAGATTAATGGACGGTAGAAGCGCAGATTCGTCGCGATTCTCTCGCTCCTGAAGATAGTCCCTATATGATTCGCTGATAGTTTAACTTTTCATTAGTGAAGGAAATTTTAAATCAGTTTATTTTACTGTATTTAGTGTAACAAACAAACACACAATCACAAATTTTAACAACAAAATAACCGACTTCAGGAACTGGACCAAAAGACCACACGGGAAGCACCAGCTTTCAAATAAAAAAAGAATCATCAAACTCGGTTCACCCAGTCGAAAGATACGAGGTAACAAACATAAAAAAATTCAGATGAATTGAGAACCTCCTCCTTTTTCGAAGTCGGTTAAAAACGAGTATGTCTCTAAGAATAATATTTTTGTTCCAGTCATACAAATATACGTCGTACTCTTAGTGAGAAGTGAGATTTTGAAACTACACAACGAATTTCAATTTAGGTTTGAAAACAAAGTGACTGAGGCGGAATGTTTTCTGAACATGGAAAACTCGATTGGGGGGAAACTATCGGAGAATCTAAAAGCGATAGATGACGATGATTAAGAATCTATTAAGAAAAAAATAAAACTAAAAGTACATACTTAACAATTAAAAATGTAATTTAAAATTATTTCTTTTATTTTTGTCTAACATGTTTCTTCTCGTGTTCCGGAATGGAGGTTTGTAACAGAAATTCGAGGAAGTATGTCAATTCTGCCTCGGTGGCGCAGTGGTAGTGAATGCGACTGCTGTGCTTGAGGTCTCGGGTTCAAATCCTGGTTCGGACCAAGTGTTTGTGTGATTTACAAATATTTGTTTCGGAGTTTGGGTGTTTTCTATGTATAACATGCATGTATTTACAAAAAAAAATGTATATATGTATTCATATCAGTTGTCTAGTACCCATAACACAAGCTCTGCTTAGCTTGGGACAAGAGGGCGTAGTTTTAGATGAACGAAAAAAAAAAAAAATAAGCCTTTGACCAATAACCCTTATTGGTCAAATGTTTTAATCATAAGGGTAAACCAAAGTTGATTTGTAAATAAAATATATTTTTAGGTTTTTTACAGCAATGACAACCTAATTAAGTTTTAAGATTATAGTGTGAATAGCTGACACACGCAACCTCGTTTGCGTCTTCTATTGCGCGTAGCATGAAAATTTTCCCCCGTTTTTGAAACATTCTTCATTGGTGCTCCGCTCCTATTAGTATTAGCGTGATGATATATAGTCTATAGTCTTCCTCGATAAATGGACTATCCAACACTGAAATATTTTTTCCAATCGGACCAGTGGTTACTGAAATTAGCGCATTCAAACATACAAACAAACAAACTCTTCAGCTTTGTAATATTAGTACCTATACCTAGATATTTAATTTTGATACTTTAGCATTGAACTTTCTGTTATATCACTCATAAAACATAACAAATTAAAAGGAAGTTCTTATACGTCTAATTTGCTTAATATAAAATAATTTAAGTATAAGCACAGGAACTGAAGATGGAGTCAAGTGGTGTGTAATTGTAGAGTCAGTCATATGTCCAGCAGTGGACTACGATAGGCTGATGATGATGAATTAAGTCTCTCAGTCCGATTCCGACCTACCGACCCCGGCGGATTGACAGGCCAAATTTCTACGCGTACAGTTCTTCAAAGAGAAAAGCAGATGTTGTTAAAAATAAACTTTTTTAATGACAGTTTTTTTTATTGAATAGTGTTCAAACGAGCAGACGCATCACCTGATGGTAAGCGATTACCGCCGCCCATGGACACTCGCAACACCAAAAGCGTCACAAGTGCGTTGCCGACCTTTGGGGGATGGGGAGGGGGAGGGGGAATGGGGGGAGAGGTTGGGGTATGGGCCTCCGGTATCCTCACTCACTCGGTCAAACACAGCGCAAGCGCTATTTCACACTGGTTTTCTGTGACGCCGTGGTATCACTCCGGCCGGCCCATTCATGCCGAAGCGTGGCTCTCCCACTATGAAAATATGTTACTATGGCCACCTTCCAGCTCCAACATCAGATCAGCTCCATGTCATTATAATATTGTATTGTCACGCTGTATACATATGCTTGCAAAATTACAGCAAAATCGGTTGGAGATATCTGCTTCAAAATTGAGTTGCAAGATTCCACGTACATACTAGTACATTGCAAGTTAATAAAAATCTTTTAAAAGCGACTATGGTCGAATTTACCCACTGACATTGTTCAACGGAAATAGTATAGTATAGTATAGTATAGTATAGTATAGTATAGTATAGTATAGTATAGTATAGTATAGTATGGTATAGTATAGTATAGTATAGTATAGTATAGTATAGTATAGTATAGTATAGTATAGTATAGTATAGTATAGTATAGTATAGTATAGTATAGTATAGTATAGTATAGTATAGTATAGTATAGTATAGTATAGTATAGTATAGTATAGTATAGTATAGTATAGTATAGTATAGTATAGTATAGTATAGTATAGTATAGTATAGTATAGTATAGTATAGTATAGATTGAATTTGACAAGCGTATGTACTAATCATAGTATTATTAGAAAGTGCAGCTTCCAAGTGTACATTGGTTCACTACTTATCACTGAACAGTGCATTGATATTAGTTTATCACTGACCTTTAATAAAGGTCAATCGATGTGTCGTTACGACGTCGACAAGAATAGTGGCATAACCAATAAATCCATTATTTCAAGTTTTATTTTTGGGAGGACTCTGTTTTATAACATTAAAGGATCATTATAATCGTCAATAGCTTTTATTACTACGGTGGTTTTGTCCTAGTATACCACAATAGCCAGACGAGTTAGTATATCCTGTGTGGTTGTTTCAAGTAGTCCGTCTTTTAGCCAAGTAATTGTATTAATGGTAATAACGGTCTCTTTATTTTCTCATAACAAATGTCTGCAGCTCAGATGATTTTCGATTTTCCCGAAATTTTCTGCAAAGTAAAACTGTGGAATGTGCTGTCGCCTGCTGTGTTCCCGGACTAATACGACCTTCAAACCGACCGGTTTCAAGGCCGGCAACGCACTTGTGACGCCTCTGGTGTTGCGGGTGTTCATGGGCGGCGGTAATCGCTTACCATCCGGCGATACGTCTGCTCGTCTGCTCGTTTGCCCCCCTATATATTAAAAAAAAAGAAGATCGGTAATCTAAAATACATTACAACAAATATTTATGAGAAACTAGTGCCCAAGATAGGCATTGGAATGTTTTGTTGTTGCACTGTAAACATTGCTTCGTTATTTGACTCTTACTACACCCATAGGATCAATAAGTGTAGTGATTACGTATTCTTAATGCATTACCAAACGCACCATTATTTAGTCTTAGTTAAATATTTCCTCTCTTACTCAGTCACTAATAAATAAGCAAATAGATGAAATAAAACGATGTGCAGGATTCCAAATACTTTTTTTATGTGTCACAACTTTATTTTTATGTCTTTGTTACCAATGTGAGTGATTTTATACACAACCATACTTTCAAAATAATAACGGTAGATACGTTAAAGAAAAGTTAATTTTTTGTATTTTTTTTGGTTTCTTTTCACTTATTTTCTTAATATGACAATAAGCATGTACATTTTGTAGACTTAGTTTTAGCTACTGTCTGGGTAAACAAAATTGTTTAGTAGTACAAAATAAATAAAATAAAATGTAATATATAAAATTCTCGTGTCATGGTGTGCGTAATTAAAGCCGAAATAGCTCGACCGATTTTTCTGAATCTTAGCGTGTGTTGAGAATCGGACAACATCTATTTTTCATCCCCCTGAATGTTAAGCGTGACCCACCGGTACTTATTTTTTTCACGAAATTTTTTGATTTGATTTTTTTATGATACACATACATAAACACATACAACGTTAAATTTTCAATCCTATACGATCAACCCATATTTTTTATTTATGAAAAAAAAAACTTGAACTCTTTTGCAAGAATTTTTTTATTAATGTTATTTTAATTGAACTAAAAAAAAATCCTACATATGTACAGGGTCTGTCGTAAATAATGGATAAGTCGTAAACTGGAGTTGGTCCGGCTATGAGACTATTAGAAAATCGTATCTTTTTGCCAGGGTTTCTAACCGTATGGAAATGGCGTAGACTTTTATGTTTTTTTATAAATTTCGCTACTCTTTGCATTCATTCCGTTGCCATTTCGTTAAATTTAGGTATTTCTGTGTCATTTTTTTTGTATTATAGTCTTGAAGATGTGTATTATTTAGTTTTAGTACTGTTTTAGGCGTTTTTAACGTTGGTCATTTTCAAAATTGTCATTTTAAGATTTTTTATGTTTTTGTTTTACTTAGGGTCAACTTTTGATCATTTACTGTGTAAAAAAAAAGTATGGCGCTATAGCTGCCCATGATCTTAATAAATTATCTAGTATGTGTAGATTCTAAAAAGGTATAACAATGCATACTTCACAAGTAATATTAAGCTACATGAGCGAGATCAATATCAAGGTGAGAAAATATTTTTTTCATGTAATGTTGTAAATGGTTATAAAACTTCGTCATAATGATTTATTTCTGCCAAGATTCTTTACACAAACACTATGGGGTCACTATTAAGGATATTCAAAAGAAAACTAGGTTGTTTTAGTACGTAAAAATATTTATTCAACAACTTAAACTAAATGTTCGAAGTGTCCTCCGCCGGCAGCTATGCACGCTCTACATCGCCTAATAAACGATCGCTTAATCCGGCGCACATAACCGGCTTCTTCAATTTTTCTCGCTGCTACTTGAATGCGCGCACGCAACTCTTCTACAGAACTTATTGTTTCACTGTATACTTTTTCTTTTATACAGCCCCAGTAAAAGAAGTCCAAGGGGTTCAGGTCTGGCGAACGTGGAGGCCATAAAATTGGCCCCAATCGCCCTATCCATCTATCTGGATAAGTATTATTTAAATGTTCCCTGACACGAACAGCGTAATGTGCTGGACACCCATCATTTTGTAGCCACATCTCATTTCTTATCTCTTGTGGGACGTCTTGCAGTAAACTAGGTAAAGTATTTGCTAAAAAATTCAAATACATATCCGCATTTAATATTGCCGGCAATTCGAATGGACCAATGATTTTGCCATTAATAATGCCAGTCCATAAATTAATTTTAAATTGATATTGCGATCGGTCTTCTCGGATAAGTCTTGGGTTTTCGAGTTGCCAGCTGTGTATGTTGTGAAGATTCAAAAAACCATCTTTTCGACACGTTGACTCGTCACTCCATAAAATTTTATTAAAAAAACTTTGGTCTTCCCTCATCTTTCGCAGCATTATGCGACAAAATGTTATTCTCGCAGCAGCGTCCCTTGGCATTAATGTTTGGACCCTTTGATAATGATAGGGATATAATTCATGCCTTTTTAAAATCCTGTGTACAGATTTTTGAGGTATACCGGTGCGCCTTGAAATTACACTTATGGACGTACCAGGGTCTTCTGCAACTATTTCCAGTACTTCGGCTGCACTGTGGCGTTGTGGTCGTCCTTCACTCGCCCCGCCTACGCCGGTCCCAGGAAATCGTCCTTCCAAAAATGTGTTGTGCACTCTTATGAAGACACGATAGTCAGGATGCCGGGCATTTGGATATTTTTCCCGATAAACTCTAGCAGCTCTATTGGCGTTGCCATCACATAAACCATAAATGTAATGCATGTTTACGTATTCGGCCGGCGTGTATTGTTGAGGCATGATATACAAAATTTTCCAAAATAACACGTGCAATCGATAGCACAACACGATGCCCATAAATGAGAGCTGAGTTGTCAATATCACCAGGTTAACAAGTCCAAATCACAAAGAAAATCTAAGTCCGATATTAGAAAGCAGTAACAAATTGACGACAGTAATGAAAACGAGAGCACATGCGATGGTCAAAATCACACTGAGAGATGTATCAGGAGTGCGCCCTAGCTAAACGCATGCTAACCTTTTCACACATCGTGAGTGTGAAAGGGACGGTGCATCATGCAGTGTGCCTAGTAACAATGTCCTTTTCACGCGGGGAGACCCTTTGTATTGCTGTCTTTGTTCATTTTTTTACCTGATGATCCTTTTTACGAATAAACTTGTAACATGTTTGTCGCATGTAACTATTAGAGCACATCAATTTTAAAATTAAACACCTTTATGAAATGAGGAGGCATGAAATTTTTTTGACAAAAAACTACCTAGTTTTCTTTGAATATCCTTAATAGTGGCCCCATAGTGTTTGTGTAAAGAATCTTGGCAGAAATAAATCATTCTGACGAAGTTTTATAACCATTTACAACATTACATGAAAAAAATATTTTCTCACCTTGATATTGATCTCGCTCATGTAGCTTAATATTACTTGTGAAGTATGCATTGTTATACCTTTTTAGAATCTACACATACTAGATAATTTATTAAGATCATGGGCAGCTATAGCGCCGTACTTTTTTTTTACACAGTAAATGATCAAAAGTTGACCCTAAGTAAAACAAAAACATAAAAAATCTTAAAATGACAATTTTGAAAATGACCAACGTTAAAAACGCCTAAAACAGTACTAAAACTAAATAATACACATCTTCAAGACTATAATACAAAAAAAAAAAAAAATGACACAGAAATACCTAAATTTAACGAAATGGCAACGGAATGAATGCAAAGAGTAGCGAAATTTATAAAAAAACATAAAAGTCTACGCCATTTCCATACGGTTAGAAACCCTGGCAAAAAGATACGATTTTCTAATAGTCTCATAGCCGGACCAACTCCAGTTTACGACTTATCCATTATTTACGACAGACCCTGTACATATAATGGCTAAACAACGTTTGCGGGATCAACTAGTAAACTATTATTTTGTCTCGCTGTTGTTTATATAAAATATCAAATCACTTACAGTCAAGTCGCTTCGGCACTGAATTATTACTGTCAATTTGGTTATAAAGTCTTGTCATAATGTTTTTGATACTGTGTTGGAGTCGTACTGGTAGTTTTATTATACATATAATTGATTAATTACGTATATGACAACCATGGATAGTGTTGAAATAGTGACTCTTGTGTCGTAGTGTACAGTGACTGTTTGTTAACATCGTTGTAAATAGTGATAGAATAGTTAAGAATCTTTAAATATCTTGGAAATGTGGTTTAATATTGATAAAATGTTTGTAAAGAAATTAATTATTAACTAGACTTGTAGATAAAGTATTTTAACGCATTTTGGTATTCTGTTTTTCAAAAGCAGAGATTGAAATTTGTCTCCGTTTCGGTTATTCTAAATTAAAAATTAAGTACGATCGTATTGTTCAATTTGTAACAAGGAACTAACTTTACAGACCCTTACATACCGAGAAATTGATGATTTTGACTTGTGTCACTATTCTTGTAGGATAAATTCTGTGACTTGTTGTAAACGAAAACAGAACGCTGTAACTCATGTTTATACTCTAAGAAAAGGATTTAGCGACCCGTTAACATATTATTACAATTTTTTGTATTTACGATTTTTAACGATACGATACATACTTTAAAACAAACTTTTTAGAATTCTTGAGTCGGTGTAAATAATAAAGTTGCAGATACTTGTCTATATTTTGTAATTAAAAGTGATAAATAAGTACAAAATGCGTATTGAAGTCCCTGTTTGTAATAAGTGTTGTTTGTGCTTACCTTTGAGGTACGGATTAATTGTGTGGGGATGTCTTAGACTGGTAAGTTCAAGCTAATTATTTTAATAAATCCATACTTCCATGCTGATATTGTAAATTCGTTACGCTTTTACAGCTTAACCACTGAACCAATTTAGATGAAATTTACAATAGATATCCTTTGATTATTGAGGAAGGACATAGGCTACTATTAACCGTGATAACCGACATTCACTCGAGCGGAGCCGCGGGCAAAGTCTACTCTTACTAATTGGAAAATCAAAATGTATTTTTTGGTGGATATTTGTTACTCTTTCACGCAAAAAGAGCTAAATGATTCTGAATGAAATTTGGCACAGAGATAGATTTAGTTATGATCCTGCAAAAATGAAGTGCGCCCGTGGAATGAGCAAGGTAAAAGACCAAACACGGGGGTCAAGCACCATGGGTCGCAGTTAGTGAAAAATAAAGTTCGCTAACATGTAAAATTTATCAGTAGTAATAATATAATTGACTAGCTGACGCACGCAACTTCGTTTACGTCTCCTCCCCCGTTTTTTGTAACATTCTTCATCGGTGATCCGCTCCTATTGTTCTTAGCGTGACGAAATATAGCCTATAGCCTTCCTCAATAAATGGGCTATCTAACACTGAAAGACAATTTACAATCAGACCAGACTTTTCTGAGCGCGTTCAAAACATTCAAACTCTACAGTTTTATAATATTAGTTTAGATTTCAACGCCAGGAAAACATAAAACAGTGTACAAAGAGCGTTCATTACATCGTTCTGAGTAGTCTGACACGGTCAATAGAAACGACATCCACCCACACAAGGTCACCTTTATTGTGTATTAGCTGACCCACGCAACCTCGTTTGCGTCTTATTTTGCCCGTAGTGTGAAAATTTTTCCCCGTTTTAGAAATATTCTTCATTGGTGCTCCGCTCCTATTAGTAGTAGCGTGATGATATATAGCCTATAGCCTTCCTCGATAACTGGACTATCCAAAACTGAAAGAATTTTTTAAATCGGACCAGCGGTTCCTGAGATTAGCGCGTTCAAACAAACAAACAAACAAACTCTTCAGCTTTACTATTAGTATAGATTATACTCAAGTACGAACTAACGCTAATTTTTATTTCCCAGCTATTAGCCGGCTTAGCCCTTGTCTATAATTCCTTCGTATTAAAATTTCTTATACAAAAACTGCAGTCTGAAAATGATAAACGAAGAGTCCCAAGAATTGAATTCGTCGTTGTATGTTTGGCAATTATAATAGTGATTGCTGATATTTTACTGGGAATTTTATTTATCATTGGATGCTACAAGGTGAGTTGTACATTACGTCATTTTTTTTATCCACTTCAAAAAGGATAAGTATGTAGGTATGTAAGGTAAAGATGTTTATTTTTTTAAGTAAACCTTTTACAAATCGGACTAAGCCGCTGGCATTTCCTAAGACTCACTATGTAAAGAAATGCCGAAACAAACAACAGAGGTGTCTTATTACCCGACTGCGAAAGCCAGGCTTCGGCATGAATGGGCCGGCTCGACCGGATTGATACCACGGCCTCACAGAAAACCGGTGTGAAACAGCGCCTTCGCTGTGTTCTATCGTGTGAGTAAGCATACCGGAGGCCCATAATTACTCTTAGGTATTATTTTTATGGAATATGGGGCAAACGAGCAGGCGTATCGCTTGATGGTAAGCGATTACCACCGCCCTTGGGCACCCGCAACACCAGAGGCGTCACAAGTACGTTGCCTTTGGGGGATGGGCCTCATGTATCCTCACTCACTCGGTAAAACACAGCGCAAGCGCTGTTTTACACCAATTTTCTGTGAGGCAGGCCGTGGTATAACTTCGGTCGAGCCGGTCCGTTCATGCCAAAGCGTGGCTCTCCCACGGTTAATAGTGTGGTAAACCTAACCATTACCTACCTACGCCAAACTCGGTGACTGTCTCGGTGGCGTAGTGGTAGCGTATGCGACTGCTAAGCTTGAGGTCTCGGGTTCGATTCCCGGGTGAGAGCAAATATTTGTACGAACTGCAAATATTTGTTTCGGAGTTAAGGTATTCTATGTATAATATGTATGTATTTACAAAAAAAAGTATATAAGTATTTATATCAGTTGTCTAGTACCCATAACACAAGCTCTGCTTAGCTTGGGATTAGATGGCGTTGTGTGTTATATGTCCGGAATATATTAAGGAATCAACGCCATAACAGACATAAACACGAGTGGAGCCGCAATTTGTGTAAATACATTTATTTCATAAGTTGACTAATGCCATATTATTTATATTCGCCACGAGCAGTAAAACTTAGGTACAAACTTGCATACTTTTTACTTTATTAAACCTTTTTTTTCAGAAAAACATCAAGTTAATCAGGAAATACTACCACCATAATTTATTTTTATTGATGATACTAGTACCAATGTGTCTATACATGTTCGCAATATATTTAATCGATATCATTGAAGATACTAAAATGCCGGCAATGGAGCGCACTTTATATGTGATTACTGACTTTGTCGCATTATTCTCGTATGTCGGTAAGTCATCATTATCAACAGCCTTTAAGAGTCCACTGTTGGACATAGGCCCCTGCTTAGAAAAGAGGTTTTGGCCCACTATACCACACTCAAGCCAGATGGGTCAATTACACGTTTTTCTTCATTTTTTATTATGCCCCCTAGGGCAAATGAGCAGAGGTATCGCCTGATGATAACCGATTACCGCCACCGAAAGACACCCGAAACTCCAGGGGCGTAACACGTGCATTGCCAGCCTTTGGGGGAGGGGAGATGGATGGGTGCAGGGATTGGTGTATGAGCCTCCGGTATCCTCACTCACGCAGTGAAATACAGCGCAGGCTCTGTTTCACTCCGGTCGAGCAGGCCCTTGCATGTCAAAGCGTAGCTCTCCCAATACAATATCGGTAAGCATTATCAGTGTTTGTAATAGTAGGTGAAAATAATATACTATATTATATAAATAAAAATGAATCACAAAAATGTATGTTACCTGCATAACTTAGGATCGATTGAACCAAATTAAATAATTCTTTTTTTCATGTATTTGTAATTATTAGGACAAAGTTTGTATAGAAGAGAAGAACGAAAAAAGAGGTGTCATAATCTCTTAACTCATTTAGATCTATACACTGCAGCGCTTCGGGAAGTTGCTAATATCATGCTATATTTAAAGGATTGTATGACATCTAAAAAGCGGCATAATTTTTTTACGCACTATTTACCTTACCAAACAATCGTCGATATTTATTGATGTTTAGCTGTTCTGGTTAATAGAAAAAAAATAAACAAAATAACAATATATAATATACTACTTAACAAGTAAATTTTTCAACTTCTTTTCTTTATGCTTCTGTATTTTCCAGCAATGCAAATTTACATAATACTGTTAATCAGAAGTGAGATCATGAAACTGAAAAAAGGATGTGAATATAGATTTGAAAACAGAGTGGCAGAAACAGAAATTCCCTTAAATGTTGTTGACTTAAAAGAAGGAAAAATGACAGAGATTAAGAACGAGATAGAAGACAATGAAGATATATGAGTATGAATGTGGCAGATAGATCTTAAATATATTTTTAATGATAAACTTTATTTTTGTTTTATTCTACCCTATAAGCATAACGATTATCTTAAGAAAGAAAAAGATGCTAATACATAAAAAAGTGTATTTAATTGGCTGTTTTCTGCATAACTCGTAGCACCAAGATGACTGTTTTCTTTATAACTTGAAGCAGCGACATGACTATTTTCTGCATAACTAGAAGCAGCGACATGACTGTTTACTGCATAAGTCAAAGCAGTGACATGACTGTTTTCTGCATGAATTGAAGCAGCAACATGACTGTTTACTGCATAAGTCAAAGCAGTGACATGACTGTTTTCTGCATGAATTGAAGCAGCAACATGACTGTTTACTGCATAAGTCAAAGCAGTGACATGACTGTTTTCTGCATGAATTGAAGCAGCAACATGACTGTTTACTGCATAAGTCAAAGCAGCAACATGACTGTTTTCTGCATAACTCAAAGCAGCGACATTACTGTTTTCTGCATGAATTGAAGCAGCAACATGACTGTTTACTGCATAAGTCAAAGCAGTGACATGACTGTTTTCTGCATGAATTGAAGCAGCAACATGACTGTTTACTGCATAAGTCAAAGCAGTGACATGACTGTTTTCTGCATGAACTGAAGCAGCAACATGACTGTTTACTGCATAAGTCAAAGCAGTGACATGACTGTTTTCTGCATGAATTGAAGCAGCAACATGACTGTTTACTGCATAAGTCAAAGCAGCAACATGACTGTTTTCTGCATAACTCAAAGCAGCGACATTACTGTTTTCTGCATGAATTGAAGCAGCAACATGACTGTTTACTGCATAAGTCAAAGCAGTGACATGACTGTTTTCTGCATGAATTGAAGCAGCAACATGACTTTTTACTGCATAAGTCAAAGCAGCAACATGACTGTTTTCTGCATAACTCAAAGCAGCGACATTACTGTTTTCTGCATGAATTGAAGCAGCAACATGACTGTTTACTGCATAAGTCAAAGCAGTGACATGACTGTTTTCTGCATGAATTGAAGCAGCAACATGACTGTTTACTGCATAAGTCAAAGCAGTGACATGACTGTTTTCTGCATGAATTGAAGCAGCAACATGACTGTTTACTGCATAAGTCAAAGCAGTGACATGACTGTTTTCTGCATGAATTGAAGCAGCAACATGACTGTTTACTGCATAAGTCAAAGCAGTGACATGACTGTTTTCTGCATGAATTGAAGCAGCAACATGACTGTTTACTGCATAAGTCAAAGCAGTGACATGACTGTTTTCTGCATGAATTGAAGCAGCAACATGACTGTTTACTGCATAAGTCAAAGCAGTGACATGACTGTTTTCTGCATGAATTGAAGCAGCAACATGACTGTTTACTGCATAAGTCAAAGCAGTGACATGACTGTTTTCTGCATGAATTGAAGCAGCAACATGACTTTTTACTGCATAAGTCAAAGCAGCAACATGACTGTTTTCTGCATAACTCAAAGCAGCGACATTACTGTTTTCTGCATGAATTGAAGCAGCAACATAACTGTTTTCTGCATAACTCAAAGCAGCGACATTACTGTTTTCTGGATAATTTTATCAAATTTATCTGTACCATCAACCCCTTTTCGAAAACGACTGAGCAAACTAAGGATTCTGTTAGTAAAATAATATTTGGCCTACTAACTCTGGCCAAACAAAACGCTCTAGTATTTGAGTCAAGTTTTCCTTCGTCAATACTAACGGCGTGAAAAGGTCTCTCCTTATTTTTAATCCATCACTACTCGAATTACAATTATTATACAACTGTAATATTTATCTATACACAATGCAATAATATTTTATCACAAACCACACGCCCTGATGCTGTGAGTAATAAACACATACGTATTTGCAACTTAATAGTTAATTAGATAAATATAGTATTTATTTCAACAATCGCAGTGAAGTTTTCAGAACAAGAGCACATTCAATTTGTTAAGTTCATGTACATAACAGTGTTGTTTAGAATTAATCATTGTTAGTTTAAAGTATTTCGTTGAAGTGCAAAATGCGTACAGAAATTATTGTGTGCCAAAGATGTTGTCTCTGTATACCATTGCGGTATGGTTTGATTGTTTGGGGATATATCCGACTGGTAAGTAAAACACGTTATTCTTAAATATGGTTCTTCATAGGATAAGAAGGAATTCCACTGTCAATCAAATGGCTAGATGATCATCAGACTTTCAAAGCTGAATGAATCAAGTAAACTTTTAGGTGGTTTCGCATTTCAATTAAGAAGTATTTCACCTGATACCTAGTAAATAATCGACTTAAGCGACTGGCGGTGGAGTTTGTTTTAATTGATATTTACCTATGTTAATAAAAGCGACTATTTTCTTCATCTTGTGTAATTTTATTACCCACATAAGGTACAATGATGAAAATTTTTGATATCACCCAAGTGAAATACTTTTTGGCTGAAATGAGGAAAACTAAAAGTTTAATTACTGGTGATATCACCCAGGTGAACCAAGGTGGAAAAACCTCATAACTGAATAGAATAGGTTGTATTTTATATACAAGCTCGAACTTTAGAAGTGACTGCCGCGGCGACTGCTTCGAACCCGAGACTTGAGGTCTCGGGTTCGAAATAGAGATGCTTTGGGGGAGCAAGGAAATAGTTTATATTTAGCTTTATCGAAACTGCAAACGTTCACAAATTATATAAAAATATGTTATAATTTACAGTTTTTGGCCAGTTTAATATTATTCGGCATATCTTATACTCTGAACCGATTTATAAATTACCCGAGGCCGAGCAGAACCACTGACATAGTTATTGCAAGTTTGATTACTATATTACTGATCGCTGATATTATACTGGGTGTGGTATTTATCATTGGATGTCATACGGTAAGCATTTTACACTTTCTAAAGCAGAACAACATAAAATTTTACTAAAACCCAACGAAGTGAAAACTTTTGATACAATTTATACATCATTCATTAAAAGCGGTTTATTAGTTCAGGCGCAACGGTGGAACATACTGAGACTGTCAAAACTATTAGTTTCCCTTGGCTTCGGCGTACACACAACGTAACACGGGTTAACATGAGATCAAGTTTTATAAAAAATATTTACAAAATAAATATTCTAAACAGTGTATTAAATGTCATATACTTCTGCACGTTTGCCCCTGATAAAAAAAAAAGTTTATTGTTGTTTTTGTATGAGCCTGCAAAGTGACTCTATTCTACTTGATGGAAAGCAGGAGCAGAATACGAGAATAGTGGTAATGCAACAATGCAGCATGGCAACCCATGCTATGGCGGCCTATTGGGATGCAGCTGTACCATTGAGAGCGAAGGTTTAATAGTACAGCGTACAGCGTTTAATGGTGAGTGTGAACTCACCAACGAAGTACGAGAGTACGATTGCTGTCATTTTAGATTGGTTTTCTGTGATAGGGTTTCTGTCCCGGTCGAGAATAGTTGTTCGAGTTGAAATTAACGTAGCTTTACTACCATCAAAATTTAACTAAACTTCATCATTACCAGCCTATCGCAGTCCACAGCTGGACATAGGCCTCTCCAATTGCACGCCACTTCGTTCTAACTAAACTTAACTATAATGAATTAAATTTATTTTCAGAAAAACGCTGCGTTAATAAAAAAATATTATTATCATAATCTAAGTCTACTGGCTCTGTTAATACCCTTTAGCTTATACGTCTGCGGTTTTTCTATATATATTATGATTAAATATAAAATAGCCTTTGCAAACTTGGTGCTCTATTCGATATCAGACATAGCAGGATCTATCACATATGTTGGTAAGTATTTTAGGTCTATTAGACTAATATTATTTTAATCTATACTAATATAATAAAGCAGAAGAGTTTGTTTGTTTGTTTGAACGCGCTAATCTCAGGAACCACTGGTCCGATTTGAAAAATACTTTCAGTGTTGGATAGTCCATTTATTGAGGAAGGCTATAGGCTATATATATATATATATATAGATCATCACGCTACAACTAATAGGAGCGGAGCACCAATGAAGAATGTTTCAAAAACGGAATATTTTCACGCTACGGGCAATATAAGACGCAAACGCGGTTGCGTGGGTCAGCTAGTAACTAATAAGATTATTTTAAACTAATTACAAAGTTGATTAATTGAAAACAAACTTTGATATTAGTAGAAAATTTACGCTGTTACGCACAATTACTTAATGTATTATGTGACTAATATAATCAGTAATAAAATACTTGATGGTAATATCTTTTGTCTCCTTCCTTTCCTACAATCTTTAGAAGTGATTCTTCTGTAAAGGGAACGGAACTGTATAGCGCAAAGAGACTATATATTTAAGAAAAGAGCGTACTCTTTCCTAAAAGGTCGGCAACGCACTTGTAACGCATCTGGTGTTGCGGGGCGGTAATCGCTTACCATCAGGCGATACGTCTGCTCGCTTGCCCGCTATATAATAAAAAATAATAAAAAAGTAACTAATAAGCGTACCTACACGCTTTTTAATTTGACTAATAAGTACATGCACTATTTCATTTGACTCATAAGTGCATGCGCTATTTAATTTGACTAATAGTTGCACGCGCTATTTAGTTTGATTAATAAGTGCATTCGTTATTTAATTTGGCTAATAAGGCCGTGCGCTATTTAGTTTGACTAACAAGCTGGCCGTTAGATAGTTTGATGAAATGACCGATTTTACCAATAATATTTTACTACTATATTAACATCTCGTGTTTTGCTTAAATTAGATTATTTTAAATTAAATAATTTAACATTGTTCCAGTTATACAAATTTATGTAACGCTGCTAGTAAGAAGTCAGTTTATTAAACTTAACAGTGGATGTCAATTTAGATTTGAAAATAAAGTGACTGAGGCAGAATGCTCTATGAACATTGAAGAGATTGCTGGTGAAAAGAGTGAAGACTACAAAACGACGATGGACGACTATGATGAAATAGGAAATTTTGTTTAAACGGTATTTATACTGATTAAGAGTCAAGGAGCTCACCGAGCAGATATGACCGAATGACAATAAATTGTACCTAAAAAGTGTTCCTTTTAAGTTTATGAAAATAAAAATTGTTATTAAACAACAGTATTATTTTAAAGAAACTGATCGATAATGTTCTGTTTACTTGAAATTTCTAGACAAGTGTCATTAGTTAATTCATTTATGTAGATGTGTTAAGGTTTTTTTAAATAATCATCAACATTTAAATGACTTCTATGCAACCACAATGCAATACGGGCTTGCTAAAATGACTCTACTCTGCCTGACGGAAAGCATAAGCAGAATCCAAGAGTGGTGGTCATCATATTCATTGCGACTGCAACAATGCAGCATGGTGACCCATACAATGGCAGCCCAGTGATGCTTATGCATTATTGTACCTCGAGTTCTGCACAATAATGGCAATGAGTCAATTAATTTGATAATAATATTCGGCCAGTATTAACCGACTGAATAAGAATGATCAAAAAAGCTCACGGTTCGACTTAACAGTCAAATTAATACTATTAATTATAATAATAATAATCATTGTGCCGATAGTCGTATCTGCTCACGGATTGATAGCCAAGAGCCTCGACCAACACGTTAAGAAGCTTAAGTTAGAAGCCTGGATCAAGAGTCTGATAGAGACGGCAGTCCTCTTTGACACGGTATGTATAGTGAGGAGGTTCCTGTCTTAGGAGCCCTAACCACCGGTTTCTTGGTCCCTGTACCCGAGGTCGGTGGTCTACTATTTTTATATCTTTTTGAATGTACTTGTTTTTAAATGTATGTTTAAAAATGTAAATAATATGTGATAGTCTAATATTATAAAGAGGAAAACTTTGTTTGTATGTTTGTTTGTAATAAATAGGCTCAAAAACTACGGGACCGGTTTTAAAAATTATTTCACCATTCGAAAGCTACATTATCCACGAGTAACATAGGCTATATTTTATTTTGGAAAAAATAGGGTTCCGTAAGATATTTGGGTTTTTCGGACACAAGGTGTAAAAATCAACCAGAAAAGTTACTTATTTTGCGAAAATTTTCATGCTACGGGCTATATAAGACGCAAACGAGGTTGCGTGGGTCAGCTAGTCGTTTATAAAGAGAATAATTATTTCATTAATTCAAATAATAAAACTCATTGCGCTAGTAACAATTTAACTTACATGAATTAAGTCGAAACGTGAGCTATTTGGTCATTCTTTCAATTTCAAACCATTACTTGTTAAATCAGTCTCAATGCAATTTGATCCATATTAATCGGAATCGGAAGGCATATTATATAGCTTTTGTATCACTAATAATTACTAGTAATTCTAATACGTAATTAAAGATTAGCGTGTCCGCCCCTTCATGATAAAATCGTTGTAAATACATACTCTCATTAGCTATGAATCCCTATTTTAAGGGGCGTTTTGTTATTGAATAGTTTATATTGTTGGTAGTGTAGCAGGGACATTTATCAAAGTGTAAACTACATATTTTGTTCTTAAAATAAGTTATTTCAAAATCATAATGATTATATTGCGATAATTGTTTTGATAAGCGAATTGATAATAATAGTAGTGGGCTTCATTTTAGAACTTGCACGTGAAAATTTTAATTGTTGTCCCATGTAGGATTTGAACCCACAACACTGCAAAGTAGAAAGCGGCCTGGTGACCGCTTAAACCACTAGATCATACGTGCAGTCACTTTTTAAATATATCCGTAAATATATATCAATATTTAGTCAGAGTCCCTCCAACACAAAGGGAGGATCCTTCAACCAGGCGAGGTGATCGTGCCTGGCGTGCCACTGCCCAACAGTTGAGGTTAGGATATACAACTTATATGATAATCGGCGCGAGAACTTCTATTGCGCGAATCAGGATTCATAGTTTCTTCGTGTTGTACGTTGCTTCGTAGTTCAGTGTATCTACGGTAGATGGCGCTGTAGTATCGACAACTGTTGCGCTGTATGTGGAAGTCGCCACATAATAAATAAATATCGACGAACAACTCAGGGATTTCTATTCAAACATCACGATTAGGAAGAGCCGATGATCAACCGGTACAAAAAACATTTAGCGCTGCGATCCCTAAACTACTTTAACCTCCAAGACACATATTAATGAAGCTGGTAAAAAATCCCGTAATATACGAGTAATATCCCTAAGAAAGAATCGCAAAACCGAGATTAAGGGGTTCCTGTAATACAAATTAATAAAATAACATTAAATTCATTTAACTTTTAAGTTACTAACATAGAATTAAGGATGCAAAAAAAAACATTATTATATTGTAACTTATAAGGTTTATCTACACTAATAATATAATATTATAAAGAGGAAAACTTTGTTTGTATGTTGTAATGAATAGGCTCAAAAGCTACTGGACCGATTTTAAAAATTCTTTCACCATTCGAAAGCTACATTATCCACGAGTAACATAGGATATATATTATTTTGGAAAAAAATAGGGTTCCGTAAGAAATTTGGGTTTTTCGGACACAAGGTGTGAAAATCAACCAGAAAAGTTACTTATTTTGCGAAAATTTTCATGCTACGGGCTATATAAGACGCAAACGAGGTTGCGTGGGTCAGCTAGTGAGAAATAAATAGGCTTTATTATTATTTTTAAGAAAGAATCGATGTACTTTGAAATAAACACCTCTTTGCAACATAAATAAATAATACAAAAACATCGCAGTTATAAAGACTAGAAATTCGTTCATTTAAATAACGTTCTTGTATAATATTTTACATAGTACAAAATTAATTAATTCCGTTTTTAATAATTTAAAATAGTTTCCGATGTCAGTTCGCCTACATCTTCTAAGGTATTGAACGAATTTTAATGTAGTTTTAATTAAAAGATAGGGTGATTAAACAGAAAGGTATATATGTATAATACATATTAAAGTAGAAACATAACTGTGGAATAAGCTGTCGCCTGCGGTGTTCCCGGACCAATACGACCTTCAAACCATCAAGAAAAGAGCGTACTCCTTAAAAAGCCAGCAACGCACTTAAAACGCCTCTGGTGTTGCGGGTGTCCATGGGTTATTTAATATAACTTTGCTGCACGGTTGGCCGAGTGGTTTCAGCGGTCGCCATGCCGCTTGCTACTGCGCCAAGTGTCGTGGGTTCAAATCCCACGCGATACTACTCTTTGTGTGATCCACGAATTGTTGTCCCTAGTCTGGATGTTCTTTGTGTCCGTTTCATGTATGTTTGTAAAGTCCCCCACGACACAGGATGTTTATTCCTAATGTAGGAGTTGTCTTCTTACTTTTATAATCGTGAACTTTTTTATTAGCTTCTAAAGTTCTAGAGTAGTGACCACGTACCAGAAGATAGAGCGCGGGCAGGCTTCCTACAAGGTGATCCGACGACCTGGTGAGACAGTCGCGAGAAGCCTTTGAGTCTTGAAGGAGGACTATGTACAGCAGTGAACTTTCGGATGAAGGATAACCCGAATCGGAATCGAAAAAAAACCCAAATCACGCCATTTAGAATGCATACATCCTGATAATGCATTGCTTGTTAACATAGGAAATAAATCAAAATAAATATGTTTATTTACCAAGCAATATGATATAAACAATAATACTTCCCAGTACATAATCTGTATGATATTTGACCCGCGTTATTAACTTTTAAGTAGTGTTTTTGTTTACAATTCTCAAGTAAAAGATAAGTAAGATATTGCTGTGATTATAGGTCAAATAAATTATGTGTACAATATATATGCACTATAAATTTAGATGGAATACGTTCAGTAAGTAAATAACTGGCTGTGATAACTAAAAATAATAATAATAATTTGATTAATATGTATTTAAAAAAAAACTACTGTGGGGGAACGGATGCTATCATGTCCCTCCAACACAAAGGGAGGATCCTCCGACCAGGCGAGGTAATCATGCCTGGCGGGCCACTGCCCAACAGTTGATGTTGGGATGTTGTACATATGATAATCGGTGCGAGAACTTCTACTGCGCGATTCAGGATTGGTAGTTTATTCGTGTTGTACGTTGCTGCGGAGTTCAGTGTGTCTGCGGTGTGTGATGGCGCTATAGTGTGTCGCTGTTGCGTTATATGTGGAAGTCGCCACAACTACAAACAAAGCTAGCCACAAGAAGTGATTGATTTTATTAAATTCTGAGATACAGAATATGTAAAGAGGCTTATACCAGATTAAATACTTTAACTTAATTTACAAAGCAAATTTGTCAATTTTCAAACGTAAATGAATGGAGGAAAATACTTTTTTCAAAAAGCTCGATTGGTTGTATTTATTTCTTAAAAAGTTTATGAATTTTTCTATAAATAATGCCTTTATTTTCCCATGTAGGTAACTCATAAAGTGCCCGGTCTCAGGGAATACTAATATTAAATAAATAATAATAAATATTTCTGACATCTAACACACAACGCCATCTAGTCCCAAGCTAAGCAGAACTTGTGTTATGGGTACTAGACAATTGATATAAATACTTATATACTTTTTTTGTAAATACATACATATCATACATAGAAAACACCCAAACTCCGAAACAAATATTTGCAGATTATACAAACATTTGGTCCGACCCAGGAATCGAACCCGAGACCACAAGCACGGCAATCGCATACGCTACCACTGCGCTACAGAGACCGTCGAATATAAACTTCACACATCTTACACACAGTACATAATCTGATCCCAAGCTTTTTCCTTTCTTTAAACAAAGATAACTCCTGCATTAGAAATATACCCTGTCTTGAGAGGGATTTTACAAAAAACGGACAGTACACGCAGACTCAAAACAACAATTAGCAGATCACAAAAATTGTTGTCCCATATGTGATCGGAACCCACACCACTCAGGGCAGTAGAAAACGGTGTGGCCACCGCTTAAACTATTACGCCATCCGTGCAATCAAAGACTAGGCAGAGCCTGTACTATGGTAACCGAACTGCCGATAAACATACATCCTACTAATATTATAAACGCGAAAGTTTGTGAGACATACTCAGTACTGAGTATATTTGTTACTCTTTCACGCAAAAATACTACTGCATGGATTTTGATCAATAATATAGCTTATACATCAGAATAACACATAGGCTACAATTAATAAAGATACTAGCTTCGCCTCGCCGCGTTGCCCGCGGTTATTGTTGTATCGCGGGTAGCACCGCGGGGTTCAGCAAGTAAGTATATATTTATTAAAACATACATAGGTACCTAATAAAAATAAATTTTCTTTCAAAGGCAGTAGAACTAGCTTGGGAGAGCAACGCTTCGGCATGCATGGGCCAGCTTGACCAGACGGAAACCACGTCCTCACAGAAAACCGGTGTGAACCAGTGCTTGTGCTGTGTTTCACCGAGTGAATGAAGATACCAGAGGCCCATACCCCAACCCCTGCCCCTGTTCCTCTCCTCTCTCCATCTCCCAAAATCCGGCAACGCACTTGTGACGCCTCTGGTATTGGTGGGTGTCCATGGGCGACGGTAATCGCTTACCATCAGGCGAAACGTATGTTCGTTTACCCCTTATTACATAAAAAGAACCACGCTCATTTCAGCAAGAACGGGCCGGCTTAACCGGGACGGTACTATTCTCGCACAGAAGGTCAACCTAAAATGGTGGCATTTGTGCTGTCGTGTTTCGTTGGTGACTGCGAGAGCGGAGGTCCAATGATGCAGAAGCATCACTAGGCCACCACTCTTGAATTCTACTCATGCTTTCTACCAGGCAGAGTAGAGTCACTTTGGCAGGTCCACACATAAAAAAAATTGCACCCAGACACATAACAAATGGGAATCGGACCCACGACTTCCAGTTTAGCAGACAGAGTCTTTAACCACTAAACAAATAGGCCAGTCAAATAGGCTTATATAAATTCTATCTGAACCACGACTTGACTGCATCTCTGTTTAATCATGCTTGGCTCCTAGTTGTCCAAGCGTGATGATAACTATTCTATTTTCACATTAAAAAAAAATGCGATATACTAATAAGGCACGGAGGACAGCTCAAGAAAAGCGTTCGGTTCGGTTACTACGACGTAAGTTCTATGATTTTTATTCAGCCAAAAAGTGCTTAATGCGCTTAAAGAATTTTTCACTTCCAAAAACGCGAAGTCGAGTAAATGGTTTGGAGTTCGTCGTGAGCAAAAATGTGATACGTGAATTAGATTTCTAGATATGAATATAATACAGAAAATGTAAAAAAAAACAACAAAATACTAAATCTAAGGTCTTTTTAATGACGATTTAGTATGAAACTTGTAGACCTACTTAGTAATCTGTCAATGCATTTTACCTTACTAAGCCCTAGGTACACATGTGCTAACGTCCAGTACGTAATAAGACACGAAACCAGAAACGGTTTCGGTATATCTCTTAGTCACTCCTTATCGCCCATTCATATCAGATAAATGTAAAGCCGAGCTAAATGTGTTATCGGCAGTAAACTCAATGTTTGTAACATTTCTACAAGTTAAATCTAAGCTGACAATAAAAAACCATATGCTTTTACTTTTGGCTAATAATATTTAAATATATTAAGTGATAATTCGACTTCCTATGTAGTTTTGTGAGTAAAAATAAAGTGCGAAACGATGGCTTTTGTGCTGCCAAGATTAAATAAGTGTTGTTGTTGCATACCATTGAGGATTGGATCAATGATCATAGGATATGTGTCAATTGTAAGTTACTGAAATAAACTAAGGTTTAGCAAGTATTGTTACCTCTATCATTTTTTCCGTTTGTTTTTTTTTTTGGTATATTCACCTATTTAACATTCGAACATAGCCTTTGTTCCACAGATTTCTGTTTTTTATAACCATCGTGGAAACTGGTTATACTACAGTCAGTAAATCATACAGTGTACCCTTATCCTACCATGGTTACATAATAAAACATTGTTCATAGGTGTAAGGTTATCAAACTATCACGGAAGGAGTTTAGAAGGAATAGGGACACTATTGATATTACAAAAGTTGTTAGGCATTGGTAACATACGTCAGGTAGATTGTTTATTTACCAAATTTAAAACAAAAAAAGAAACAGAATTTAATCTTTTAAATTTAGAATCGCAATGACAACCTCTTTATTTAAATCATAGACAATGTGGTTTTTTTTTGTAAGTAGTAATCAAAGAAATTAGTATCTTATTATAGTCGGAATTCGACCATAATTCATTTATGTTTTAGTTTTTAGCATTCTACTCTTCTTTTTTGCTTAACGTATAAAATCCACGGACACCAGTCTTATAATTAATTTAGATTTTGTATACTTCCATAACTGTATTTCTTTTTTTTTGCATTTCAGTTAGTGTCATGCTTCGTCATAGCTATGATATCCTGGTCAATATACACAGTCACAGCATTTTTAGATAAGAACATGAACAAACCAATCCCGCACCATCCTCCCGAAGACCTGGCGAGGGCCGCTCTTGGTCTTTATATCGCGTTCACGTACTACATAATTGTGTTTCTCTGTAATTTAGTAATCAGTGTTATTTTACTCATCGGTGTTCATAAGGTGAGTAATATATTCTTACTACTAACTACACCTATTCATAACTGGCATTTACTGGAAAACTTTGAAGACTCACAAATTTAGGTCAACACATTTTATAATCTTTGCTTCGCTCCATTGGTTTGGCGGCGGAGATCACGTTAAGTCGTCGGTCCCGGTTGCCATGAAGATCTATGGTAATCGTAATTGAGAAATCAGTGCCCTAAAATATACTGACACTAGTTTCAACCTTCGAATTCAGTTCACCCTAAGGGTTGCGAAGGTCTGATGCCTGTTCTAGTTCACAACGAGCAGTTATCCCATATCTTTATTCTGTAAGTATTGATTAAAATGATAACACAGAATGAAAAATCGGGCATGTGTGAGTTAGACTCGCGCACGTTCCGTCACGTATCACGTTTTTTGTATGGGAGCCCCCTTAAGTATTTATTTTATCCTGTTTTTTAGTATTTGGTGTTATAGCCGCAACAGAAGTAGGTACATTATCTGTGAAAACCTAAAACGTCTGTATCACAGTTCATAAGATACAGCATGGTGACAGAAGAAGAGACAGACGTACGTACAATGGAGTTTTACTAATAGGGTTCCGTGTCACGCTTTGGGTACGAAACCCTAAAAAGAATGCTAAATGGTCTTTAAAACTAAGAAAACATCTTATTTCGACATCACCGAAGGTCGACTTTTAGAGAATGTCTCATGACTTAAGTCAGCCCTTCCATTTTCTTCTATTTTTTTAAATATAATTCATTTGATACTTTCATTAGTATTCTATATTTTTATTTTTTAAACATAAGCTTTCTAGTGTCAATTCAGACAGTATAATAAATAAATAAATAAATATTTCGAACATCTACCACACAACGCCATCTAGTCCCAAGCTAAGCAGAGCTTGTGTTATGGGTACTAGACAACTGATATGAATACTTATATACTTTTTTTTTGTAAATACATACATATTATACATAGAAAACACCCAAACTCCGAAACAAATATTTGTAGATTACACAAACACTTGGTCCGACCCAGGATTTGAACCCGAGACCTCAAGCATAGCAGTCGCATTTACTACCACTGGGCCACCGAGGCAGTCGAACCTATCTCTAGTTAAAATTAGTTATCTCTAGTTATTAATAACAACCTAGAAACGCAAATATCTGAGTGGTTTTCTATCATCATCATTAACCAAGAAGAGCTGTTATTGAATTTATTTTCCATTTTCAGAAAGAACCATATTATCTGAGGCTGTATTATAAGGCAGCTTTTTTCTTATTCGCTCTTGGAGCTGCTCTTGTGGTAGTCACATGTATGTTCATGGGGATCATAGCTACCCTTCCTATTTTGAAGTGGGTCTGTAAGTATATGTCCAATTTCAAAGAAATTATTTAATTTTATTATGAAGTAATCACATATGACGAAGGTGACACAATATAGGTAGATAATAATGAATGAGCTAAGGTGAAATACGAATTTATTATTTCAATCAACGGCGTAAACTGACAAATCATACTTGCTTGTGGGTGTACGCCACAGATAGGCCCTTCGATTTTGTGGCGGCTAGCTGTACGTGTGACGGCGACATGATCAATGTGACCGTATCTAAGCGAATGGTCTATTATGTTTTTTGATTGCAGTTTATGTATCTAAACGCGTATAATCAATACAGATAATAACATCGTAACTGGTCGCGGTCTGTACATGGAAGGTATGCCTTGGACTGGCGAATCGTCCTGGCGAGTACAAATATTTCCCGGACTAGCGAAGCGCCAGCCAAGGCAAAATTATTATGGGGACATTATAAACGCAATAGAACTCAATATAAAGATTTTGTTGTCTGTACGTTTGTGCACGCTAATCTTAGGAACCACTCAACCTATTTGAATGTGGTTTTAAATTTATATAAAATAAATAAATATTTCGAACATCTTACACACAACGCCATCTAGTCCCAAGCTAAACAGAGCTTGTGTTATGGGTACTAGACAACTGATATAAATACAAATATACTTTTTTTGTAAATACATACAAATTATACATAAAAAACACCCAAACTCCGAAACGAATGTTTGCAGATCATACAAACATTTGATCCGACCCAGGAATCGAACCCGCGACCTCAAGCACAGCAGTCGCATACGCTACCACTGCGCCACAGAGGCAGATGAACTAATGCGTTGCGGTTTGCTCCGATTTGACCCGGAGGAAGTCACACCGGAGGCCCAATGATATAGTAACATCTCAATTGGCCGCCATAATACGGGTCACTATGCTGCACACACAATGCATTCACAATGAGTATAGTGACCACTACTCTTGGACTATTCATGCTTTCGATCAGGCAGAGCAGAGTCACTTTGGCGGGTTCATAAAAAAACCTGATTTAGCCATTAAAAAATATTCGCATTTTAAGGTTATTATAATCTTTTAATGTTTTGTTTTCGTTTCAGTTGCTCTCCTCTGCTTTTTGGTGGTCGTCAGAAGTACTTTCCTAGAAATGGAAGAAGCAGAAAAAAGACCAATACATTATGAACTTCAACCATACGTAGTGGTCCAGGCGCCATTAGTTGTATAACATAAGTGTTTATAAAAAATGTATGTGGTCATTTATTTTATAAAAATAAAAGGGTGTACATTATAACTTCAAATAAAAAGATATGTGATAAAAGGACAGTGTATTTTTAATAGAGAAAGTTAATTTTAAAAATAAAAATGAAAAAGGGTAATTCAGAATTAGAAAAAGTTTTTTTTTATATGTTCTCTCATCTCGTTTTCTCTACCACTACTACATTTTTCATTATAGATTTCATCACGAAATAACATTAATTATTATAGTATAGGATTTATTCGCTTATACATTTGTAGAAAATATTATTATTTGTTTGATCCCGACTCGAGTCGTAGAATCAACTAACGCCTTTTTTATCTATGGCAGGAAGTTGAACATTTCACTTCCTGTCAAACTATGCTACAGAATATGGCCTATAGGCGACCCGTCTTGTTAAAAGATCGCAATCTTCGCGTTTGATTTTGTTGTTGAAAATTCTGTTTGATACTTTTGTGACAAAGAAACGCGCTCTCACCACATACTTTTGGAATAACTCGGTTTGTTGTCGATTTGTAAGCTTATTAAGGCTACGACGTAATTTAGAATTGTCAACTTGAACAACAACACCTAGTACCTGCCTTAGGTCATATTCTAAATGACTCCCTTTTTCCAGCACATTTCCGAAGATTTAGAAAAAAGCGTTAATTATCCCACTTCCCAAAAAGAACAACCCTAAATACTTTTTCGAGTATCGCCTCATCTCCGTATTGTCTTTTTTTTTCAAAAGTTCTAAAACGTCTTGTTCACACCCAGTTGAATTCATTCCTTTGTAGAAACCAAGTCCTAAATCTTTTCCAATTATGTTTTTGTGCTGGTCTTAGTACAGTGAGTGCGTTGATCAATCAATCAAATCAATCTATTCTCTATTAATATATCTCCGACTGTAATTAATTGGTTTCACTAATTGAACGCAAGCAGCGTGTGCGTTGGAAAGAATCCTTATCTTCCTGGTGCACAACGCAAAAATGTGGCATAGCACTGATGAAATGTAAGGTTATATGTTTAGATGCTGAATATCTACCTGGAGGTCTGATTATTGCAGGATATTCCCGTAAAATTTCATGGAGCTCAGTTTCACCAGTAATCGCTTTGTTTTGGTTTGACACGTTGGCTAAGTTTCTCATGGCTTTACTATAACAGTACACGTTTTTAAAGATTGTTGCAATCACATATTTAGTATTGCTCTAAAACTTACACGGCTTTATCAACCACAAAAATTACTATCGATTGATACCTAATAACACATATTTTATTAAAAAATATAACTTAAATCAAATAAAATCTAAAAAAAATTAAAAGGACATTTTTCTCAGAATCTTTTTAAATAACATACAGTATTTTGGATTTACACGGCAGAACTTCCGTCACGGAAAAATGTATTTAAAAAATATAAATTAGAATTATGTGGTTTTTTGCTAGACGAGACATTAATTATGTTGTCAATAGTCGATGTAATTACAACGTCCTATTTTCTCAAGTCATTCATTTCATTTTTTGGGCTAATGGTAATACTATATCCGAGTTTCTTTTAGGAATATTTGACACGGTACCGGACCTTACAAAACAACGTCTGTATTTCAGAATCTGGAACATAAAACATATAATCTCGTTATCTGACATGATGATGAAACTCACATTAGCCTAAATATAAGTACAATGAAATAATTAATACAATACAGTCTGCAAGGTTCGCCAAGCGGTTTAAGCGGTCGCCACATCGCCATCGCTTTCTACTGCTTTAAGTGATATGCGTTCAAATCCCATAGGACAACACTTTGTGTGATCCACAAATTATTGTTCTGAGTCTGGGTGTGCTTTGTGTCCGTTTCGTGAATGTTTATAAGTCTCCTGCGAAGCATGACGTATATTGTTAAGGAGGAAGGTGTCTATAAAAAAATCTTACTGTTCGAAAATAATTTGTAAAAGATTCTTCATTATTTTGTCTTTTGGAAACAAATGAAAACTTATTCCTGAATCGCCCGTACTACATTAAGAAATGCAACAATATTTCGCATTTCTGCTTTTATTAGCAACAGGTTTCTGTATGTAATCGCAATCCATCTCCCAACTTTTAATAGCAAAGTGTCGTTCATATACAACTTCTAAATTTTGCCGCTAGCGGCAGGGCAATAAATCTTTGCATCGGTATAAGTGAATTGCGTTCTCTGACAATACTAAGTGGTAAATTGTAATAATGGCAACACTATGCTGCCTACTAACTAAACTCGACAGAACGCGACATTTAATGGAATTCACACACTAATTCACTGAGATATAAATTCAATAATTCTATCTTAATATGAAAAAGTAAAATAAATTTAATTATCGAGAATAGTATCGGCACAAGACTTTTGTACAGTTTTTAGTAAATTACTTATAAAGCTAATGTTATTAGTTTTAGTTCAGTTTTAGAATCCGTTATCACGAATCAAAAAACTAATTTTGAATTCTTGTAACACCTCAAGTGATGTCAAGATTGTCAAGGTTTTAAAATATTAACCTACAAAAAGCAAATGTCTGACGTAGATCGAAAATCTGTGCATATTTTGTTCTATCAACTGTTTCAAATCAAACAAAATTAGCGTGATATCCTTTCCACTTATATCTTGACATAGCTATTTATATTATCCGTATAGTCCTGTATAACGTTGCGATGTGATTGTGTTTTATCATCACTTCACTCTATTTACATGAAATAAATGAAATTGTAAAATACATTGGACTAGTAAAAACACAAACAATGGCTAATAAATATACTCAAAATAATTCACTCATCACTGCTCAAAATCAGGTTGGTAAACGATGAAGGCGCCAAATAAGTTTTGATGCTAAAGTTTTCGTGTCTGTGTGTGTGATTGTTATTATGTTAAAATACACAATTTTCTAAATATTAATCTGGTTTTTATTTTTTAACTTTTAGCTGGTACAATGGATAAACGACGCAGGCATGGCAGAAAGTGGCAGGAAGTCGGATCTTCTGAGAAAGATCATCGAAGTTTTGCTACATCAGTGCTCAAATATGATACCTGTTTACTTAGAAAATGTTCTAAGTTTGGTGACAGACAAATCCACAGACGTCAAGAAACAGATTATCGCCTTTATTGAAGAGTTAAGGTGAGACAGAAAACACTTTTCTAGTATTCAGAATAAAAACACTGTGTGCTAGTAGGAATATGATCAATAGGATGTTATACAATTGAAAACTTTGTCTACATCTCCTGTTGGTTGTAATGTGATGTTATGCAACATGAACAAATTTTATTACCAAAAATGTAAAATATTTTAGCGAACTTACCTGAAAAAACAGACATGCTAGATAAATGGAATATACAACACTGAAAGTATTTTTTCAACCAGAGCAGTAGTTCATAAGATTATTGTGTTCAAACAAACTTCAGCCGTATAGTGTTAGTATATTTTTTTTATTATTGAATAGGGTGCAAACAAAGCAGCCATTCCAGAGATTAATAGATTAGATTTTTAGCCAGAACAAACAGACAGATAAAAAAAATGCATTTAGTAAAAAGCGGTTATTTTAGTACTACAAAGAGACACTTCAATTTTATTTATTTGTATAGATGATTTTTAACACTTAAATCCCTATATAGACAGTCAATTTCAACCTCTTTCTACTTTTCATGTTTTAATGACATTTGAAAGATTGAACAAACAAATTCCACTTCTAAAAACTTTCTTTAAAGAGTTCGCTTTTGGACATAGGCTATCTACACTAATATTATAAAGAGGAAAGATTTGTATTTTTGTATGTAACGAATAAACTCAAAAAGTACTGGACCGATTTTAAAAATTCTTTCACCATTCGAAAGCTACATTATCCACGAGTAACATAGGCTATATTTTATTTTGGAAAAAAATTAGGTTCCGTAAGATATTTGCGTTTTTCAAGAAACAAGGTGTAAAAAATCAACCAGAAAAGTTACTTATTTTACGATTTACAGTAATATAGCTTATACATCAGAATAACACGTAGGCTATAATTTATAAAGATACTAGCTTCGCCTCGTAGCGTTGCCTGTGATTATTGTGGTACCGCGAGTAGCACCGCGGGGTTCAGCTAGTTCTGTATAAAAGAGGTTTAGCTTACTATACCGCACTAGTCAGACGTGTAGGTATGTTGATTGGTTGGTCATTGACATTCCTATTCTTATTTGAGTCATCGCTATGTGTAGATTTTAGGCATAGTGGTAATTTAATAACTATTGAAGCCACTATACTATTTGCTTGCTATCGTCACAATTAATTAATAATACTTATTTATTTTCAGCAAAAAGTTCCCAGAACAACTACCCAAGATTGTAGCACAATTAAGACTTCTTGTCTTAGACCCTGTGATTGCAGTACAGAAGAGAACTATTCAAGCTTCTAGTATTGTGTACAGGAACACATTGCTATGGATATGCAAGGGTGGTGCCAGTTTATCAGATGCGCAATACGTTTGGGAGAACATTACACAATTGAAGGTAATCTTTGTGAATCTTATTTCTGTCTCAGTGGTGCAGTGGTAATGTATGCGACTGCTGAATTTGAGATCTTGGGTTTGATTCCCAGGTCAGATGTTTGTGTGTTTGTTTCGGAGTTTGGATGTTTTCTATGTATAATATGTATGTATTTACAACAGAAAATTATATGTACATATGTATTTCAGTTTAGTAACCATAGTACAAGCTCTACTTAGTTGGGGATTTGGGACTAGATGACGTTGAGTGTCAAGAGTCAGAGTGAATCAAGGTCATGGATTTGCAATAAACAGTTTATAGTCCATTCGTTTAGATAGTATCAGTACACCCACACACAATTGTAGTTATTCTTGTGAACTACGAATAAATATTTAATTACGTATTTTATTTTGTTATTTTCTCTAATTACAGCTTAGTATATATATGTCTGACTGTCTGTTCCGACTAATCTCTGGAACGGCTATCACATAGCTGATAAGGTGTTACTTAGGCTACTGTTTGTGACTAGCTTCAACCTGTGGCGGTACCCGCGATTATTGTTATTTGCTAACTAATAATAATAATAAATTTATAATTATAAATTTGTTGTATTTCACAGCTCCTGGTGTTAAACATGATCGACAGTGACAACGAAGGTATCAGGACACACTCCATCAAGTTCTTGGAGGAGGTGGTGCTACTCCAAACGCCAAGCGACGGTGGCGGTGATGAGTTTAGTCTGGACAGTTTGCCGTCCCAATTTCCTTTTATCAATAGACGAGCTTTGGACGAAGAGGCCGAGTAAGTTGTTTCTATATTTCTTACTAGCTGACCGACGCAACCTCGTTTGCGTCTTTTATTGCCCGTAGCGAAAAATTTTGCCCCGTTTAGTGTCGCAGACTTTTTGTAAATATTTATAAGATCTACGATTAATTAGAACATTTTATGGTTCTATCTTTTATTGTTTCCGCAGCGTACGCAAAATAAGTAACTTTTCTGGTTGATTTTTTACACCTTGTGTCCGAAAAACCCCAATATCTTACGGAACCCTATTTTTTTCCAAAATAAAATATAGCCTATGTTACTCGTGAATAATGTAGCCTTCGAATGGTGAAAGAATTTTTAAAATCGGTCCAGTAGTTTTTGAGCCTATTCATTACAAACAAACATACAAACAAAGTTTTCCTCTTTATAATATTAGTATAGATGAAACATATTTGTAAGTAATATGTTCTAGAATCTGTCTTTGGACTAACGGTTAGCGTACGCGATTGCCCATCAAGAGGACTCGGGTTCGACTCCCATATCAGGTCAAGTATTGTTGGGTTTTTCTTAGAAGGAATTCTGAATAGCAGCCTTATGGTTTACTTGTATTTTTTGAGAATCTATTGTTAATTTGCTATGTTGTTTAATTAAATCCGGTTGTAAATTACTCTTTAACTTTATGCTCATGTATGAGTTGAATTACTAACTTTAATAACTAATAACACAATAAGCCGACTATTTAATAATACTCATATCTTTTTTTTGTTACAGACATATATTCCAATTACTGATAAAATTTCACAACTCGCAGCATATATCAAGTGTCAACTTAATGGCTTGCATGACAACTTTATGTCTTCTGGCCAAATTTAGGCCGAAGTTTATGCCTCGAGTCATACAAGCTTTAGGCGACCTGCACACGACGTTGCCTCCCACACTGTCACAATCACAAGTGAATTCAGTACGAAAGCATCTAAAAATGTTGCTTGTGAACCTTATTAGGCACCCATCTTCAAATGACATGCTGCCACAGTTGACTCAGTTGTTACTTGATATCGGAATGACGACACAGGAGATCAATAAGGCAATACCGAAAGAGAAGAGGAATAAACGCTTAGGAGAAATTAAAAACGGGGACACGCCTGCCAAACGTGTTAGGATGGACTCTCCACAGACTATCAGTCAAGGTGGTGATAGTAACAGTCGGACTGAACTCAATCAAATTGATGAAGACAGTCAGCCTGCTGCAACCGCACAAGTCATAACCAAACAAAATGTCACTGAAGATTCTTTATTCGATGGCTTGAACAGTGTTGATAACGTCGTCAATTTAGTTATGAGTACACTATTGAATAGTCTACCAAGTGAAATGCCAGAATATTTCGTAAACTCCTATAAGCCAATTCCGAATTCTGGATCCAAAGTTCAGAAACGAAGTTTGTCTAAAATGATTCTATCGTTGATTAAAGATGAACCAATAGTACCGTTTCTATCACCACCAGCTCCGGTTACTCAGCCCATATTAAGTGATTTAGCTGCAAAAATACCTTTACTAAGAGATGAAGAAGAAAAGGTTACTCTGAAAAATGCAGTTGCAAAGTTACAAGAGTCTACTAAAACTGATAGACAGATCGAAAATGCTGTGTCCAAATTAATGGAAGAAACTAGAGCTGAACATCTAAAGGAAGAGGAACGAAAACAAAAGGACAAGGAGAAACCAGTTCCACCACAAACTCCAACTGTACCGAAGCTAAAACAGAAAGTGAAACTTTTGAAGTTGCAGGAGATTACGCGTCCTATACCGAAAGAGATAAAAGAGAAATTGGTACTTCAAGCTGTATCTAGAATTCTGAACGCAGAAACTGAAGCCGCTATTGGTGGAGCTGCGAATATACGCGCCAAGTTCATTACGTTGTTTGCGTCAAGTTATACTCCCGAACTAAGGGAATTGGTACTCAATTATATACTAGAAGATCCTGTAAATAGAATTGATTTGGCTTTGTCATGGTTGTACGAAGAATATGCATTTATGCAAGGGTTCAACCGTCACCCAGTGACTCTTCAACCAAAGGTTCATGAGAAACATGATCAGAATTATAATCAGTTGCTGTGTTCGTTGATAACCCAGATTTGCGAAAGTGGGGAACCAGTGATGGAAGGTTCGAAGGATATGCTGTTGAGGAAAATCTTTTCTGAGTGTCCTGTAGTGACTGATGATGCAGTGGACTATCTGAAGCACTTGGTCACAGAGGATAAGGTTGCCGTATTGGCACTGGAATTGTTAGAAGAACTTTGTATTATGAGACCGCCGCGTGCGCATAAGATTGTTCCATCGCTACTGTGTCATGTCTGTAAGTATTACTTTTATATATTTAGAATATAAGTACTTCCCCAAGTGTACTTCCCCAAGAATCCCAAATTGGTGCAACGGTTTAGCCGTGAAAGCGTGACAGACAGATTTACTTTCCATTTTAAGAGTTGTAAAGAAATTTGCTTACCATTCCTATTCCGTGAATCTGCTGAATCACACTCACATTGCACGGTTGAATTCATGATTTAACCTAACATTTCTCTCATTCAGGCGGCTAGAAATTGTTCCCTATCTTCTATACAAATAAATAAAATTGGAGTGTCTGTTTGTAATATTAAAATAACCGCTTTCTACTACATGCATATGAATGTATATACAGTACACATACCAAAATATATGTTTTTAAAATTTTTGTCTGTCCGTCTGTCTGTTTGTTCCGGCTAATCTCAGGAACCACTGGTCCACAGGTCCGATTTGAAAAATTCTTTCGGTGTTGGATAGTCCAATTTATCGAGGAAGACTATAGGCTATATATTATGACGCTACTACCAATAGAAGCGGAGCACCAATGAAGAATGTTTCAAAAACGGGGGAAAATTTTCACGCCACGTTCAATATAAGACGCAAACGAGGTTGCGTGGGTCAGCTAGTATTGCACGGTTGGCCGAGTGGTGTCAGCGGTCGCCATGCCGCTTGCTACTGCGCCAAGTGTCGTGGGTTCAAATCCCACGCGTTACCTACAACACTTTGTGTGATCCACGAATTGTTGTCCCGAGTCTGGATGTTCTTTGTGTCCGTTTCATGTATGTTTGTAAAGTCCCCCACGACACAGGATGTTTATTCCTAATGTGGGAGTTGTCTTTTTAAAAAGAGAAAAAGAGAAGAGAAAAAAAAAAAAAAAATTAATAACTTTATTTTTGAACTGTAATCTTTTGAATATGAAATAATTGTGAAAAAAAATATGTGAGTATTGTCTAGGCTTGTAATATAAGTTCATATTTAGTGTTTCCCCGGCCTACCGAAATGTCCTGCTGGCGCTAGTGTCGCGCTTCGGGTCGTTAGTCTTGACTTATACCGGTAACACGATGGCTGTTGTTCGAATGCCGTCTGTATGAACAGGCCGACTCAATACTATGGTCCTTTCTTCAAAAGGGCCCACCCAAATCCTATACTGTACTCGCATAGATTTTTATTATTTTGTAATTAATCAATGTACTTAAAAAAAGACACCTCTGTGATTTGTTTCGGCATTTCTTCCCAGAGTGAGTCTTAGAAAATACCGGCCTCTTCTAGCTGTAAACTCCGACGTGTAAAAATATTTGTAAAGATTTACTTACAAAATGAATATCATTTATCATTTGCAGTAAGTGAAAATGAAGAAATTCGCGAAGTAGCCATCAAATCTACAGTGAAGATTTACACACGCTGTTCAGAGTCCACCCGTAATGTTATAGAGAAGAATGCTTTGTTGTACCTTGGTTTTATAACTTTGCCGAACCCACCCCCCGAGTTGAGTGACCCCCGGACTGGAAGAGGTGTTTGGAACGAAGATTTGTACAAGATGTGCTTAAATCTTGTAATGGCACTGTTTTCTGTTAACGAAGGTGAGTAGAGTCTGTTATATACATATCACTAGATATTTATATGCTGCATTGAGTTGTGGAGGAACGGGTGCTATGTACCTCCAACATAAAGGTGGGATCGTCCGGCCAGGCGAGGTGATCATGCCTGGCGGGCTACCCAACGGTTGATGTTGGGATTTTTGTATTTATGATAATCGGCGCGAGAGCGTACTCCTTCCTAAAGGGCAGGCAACGCACTTGTAACGCCTCCGGTGTTGCGGGTGTCCATGGGCGGCGGTAATCGCTTACCACCAGGCGATACGTCTGCTCGTTTGCCACCTCTATAATAAAAAAAAAAAAAACTTCTATTGCGCGATTCAGGATTAGTAGTTTCTTCGTATTGTAGTTCAGTGTAACTTCGGTTGATGGCGCTATAGTTCCTGAAGTATATTATGTTTTATGTGGAGGTCGCCACAGAGTAAGACATCAATGGACGTTAAAAAAAATATAAGAGCTTTTTTACACCTCTCATTGTTTTTATAATAATATTACGGTTAAATACACTTTAACAAGTTCATTTTTTTTTGGGCAAATGAATTCGGAGTTTGGCGGTTAACATACATAAAAATAGTAGCATTACATATAAAAGCATAACACTTGAATATGACATAATTCTCATCATTAAAATTCCAGAATTAATCCTCAAAGTAGCTCGTGTATACGGTTGCGCGGGTCCCGAAGCGAAGAGAAGCGTGCTTCGCGTCATCGAAGGCCCTTATAGAGCCCTCGTCGCTTCAGGGAACCTCAGCCCGGCCTTCGAAGCGCTTCTGGACGAGTGTCCGGCCGGGGCAGAGACCCTACTCACCAGGCTCGTCCATATCTACACCGAGAAAGGTAAGTAACAATTGTCATCTGAGACTTAATCTCAACTTAAATAGCTCGCTATCAGCTTATATAAATTAAGGATAATGATTTGCGAGATGCCTTGACTTGCCTTGACTGCCTCGGTGGCGTAGTGGTAGCGTATGTGACTGCTAAGCTTGAGGTCTCAGGTTCGATTCCCGGGTCGGACCAAATGTTGGTATGATCTGCAAATATTTGTTTCGGAGTTTGGGTGTTTTCTATGTATAATATGTATGTATTTACAGAAACAATAAAGTATAAAAGTATTTATATCAGTTGTCTAGTACCCATTTTTTTTTTTTTTTTTTTTTACGTGTGGAAACCCCCTCGGGCCGTCACCCCGCCGGGGTTTGCGGCGGGGCGGTGTGTCGGAATCGAACCGACTAAAACCACACGGTGTGCCAACTCTGCGCCTGAGAAGGGAGGGGTCCGGGAAATGCGTTTATTAACACAACCGGGCCCCTCCCAGCGCCTGCCCGCACTGAAGCGGGCACCTTCTTCAAATAAAAATCTCAATTTAGGCGACGCACGGCACACGCGTACGTCGCCCCCTCGCGGTTGGCCTGTATTGCGGATGGAGGGGAAAACCCATCCCGTCCATCCGCGGCCACACTCAGGGCGGCATGAGGCGCTGATAGGCGCGCCTCCGCCGCCCCGTGCGCCGGCGGCGGATCGGGTCCGAGTGGAGATCGTCCTCTCGGGCCTTCTCCGCCGCCTCCTTCTGCGAGATTACTTCCTCGCAGAAGATCGCGACCGCGGTAAAACTGCTGTCGCTACCGGCCATGGATAGTACGACGGCCGGTAGCGACAGATCTCCTCCGATGACTGCAGTGAGGGCCCGGCGCTGCTCCGCCCAAGCGGGGCAGAACTCCAGCGTGTGCTGGGCCGAGTCCTCACTGCAGTCGCAGTGGTGGCAGGCGGGACTCAATTCCCTCCTAGCGACCGAGTGCAGGTACTTTCCGAAGCAACCGTGCCCGGAAAGCACCTGCGTCAGCCGGAAGGAAAGGGTCCCGTGCTGCCGCCCTGCCCACTCGAGGATGACCGGCTGGAGCGCCTCCACGGTGGCAAAGCCAGCGCGTGGAGCCTCCAGCCGGGACGACCAACGAGCCATCGTGGCTCGGCGAGCGGCTTCACGCCAATCGCGTACCTCTTCGGGCGGAGGACGATACCCGTTCTCCGCCCGATATTCAGCCGCTCGCCGATAAACTTCGGCGAGCACTTCCGCCTCCAAATCCCACGGGGGTGTTCCGGCCAAGGCGCATGCCGCCTCCGTCGAAACGGTGCGGTATCCGCGTATGGCTCTGACTGCCAATACCCTCTGAGGGCGCCAGAGGCGCACCTTATTCTGGGCAGTCAGAGCCGGGACCCACACCGGTGACCCATAAAGGGCCATCGACCGGACCACCCCCGTGTAGAGGTTCCTAGTAGCGACGCTGGCTCCACCCAAGTTGGGCAAAAGACGCCCAAGGGCGGAGGCAGCGCCGACCAGCTTAGGGCCAAGCTGTCGGAAGTGCTCGTCGAAGAGCCACCTACCGTCGAGGATCAGGCCCAGATACTTCATCTGGGCCCGAACCGGTACGAGGACCGAGTTGACTTCGATAGAGGCGCCGGGGGGTGGACCACGACGGGGCCCATGGAAGAGCAGGGCCTCCGTCTTGTCAAGGGCCACCCGTAAGCCCAGCGCCTCGATGCGCCCAACCACCAGAGAAACACCCTTGGTGGCCAGGCGCGCCGCCTCTTGGAAATTCGCCCCCCGGGCTGTGACAAGAGTGTCATCGGCGTAACAAATTACGCCCAGCCCGGGAGGCAGACGACTTCGAAGGACCCAGTCGTACCCCACGTTCCACAGGAGTGGTCCGAGGACAGACCCCTGTGGAACGCCGCACGACATGGGTCGCCGTCTCAAGACGCCCTCTCGGTCCTCGTACACGACGGTACGCTCCTCTAAATAGTCTGCCACCAGCCGCCTCAGGTACTCTGGCACCCCGTGGTAGTGGAGTGCTTCCCTGATGCAGCTGAATGGCAGACTATTGAAGGCGTTGGCGATGTCCAAGGACACCGCCAACACCACGCCGCCAGTTGTCTAGTACCCATAACACAAGCTCTGCTTAGCTTGGGACTAGATGGCGTTGTGTGTTAGATGTCCGAAATATTTATTTATTTATTATTATTATTAAAGCCAAAGGCTTTTAAGGGTTTTGTTCTTAACATTATCTATCTATTACATTTAAGCCAGCAATTCTGGTGTAAATATATAATCTGAATATCGGAAACGGTTCAAACGATTTTCATGAAACTTAGTATCGGTTCGGAGGTGTCGGGGTCGATAAATGGATCCAACTAGGTTTTTGAAGTGAAACTTCTTTATCGGGGTTGTCAAAAAATTTAGTGTATCATTTTTTCGTTACGCGTAACATTGATCCGTTACGTTACGCGTCACATTTATCCGTTACGCTATCTTTTTGAAGTGAAACTTCTTTATCGGGGTTAAAATAAAATGTTTTATCATTATTGAGAGTAGTTATATACAATCCTTCAAAAAAAATTTATAAAATAAAACAAAAAACATTTTCAAACACAAACAGGACCAAATTAATACTACAATGAAATATCACATTACAAACAATATTATTTTATTTAGTCCACAATGTAAATAACTACACACATAACATTCCACAAACTTACTTCATTCACACCACAGATCGCGAAATATTTACTCAGGTCTCGCTCCTTAACTTTTATTGCACTTGAAATAAGAATTGTCACGAATATTGCTGGTTTATAAGTCTTTTGAAGTTATACCTTACGTCGACATATGATATTTATTTTTTGAAAAATAACGTCATAAAGAAGTTTCACTTCTTACGAGTGTACGCTTGTACACGCAACTTTTTTTTTTATTTACAACTATTTAATATGGTTACCACTATTATCGGTTTATTGCTGGGACAAATAATGAATTCTATAACATCTGTATTATGTACCTAAATACGATCCTAGATAATAAAAATAATTAACTGCCAAAAAAATACGTTTATTTTTATATAATAACTAGCTGAACCCCACGCGGTGCGACAATAACCGCGACGACGCCGCGAGGCGAAGCTAGTGTCTTTATAAATTGTAGCCTATGTGTTATTCTGATGTATAAGCTATATTATTGTAAAGTTTCATCAAAATTCAATCAGTAGTTTTTGCGTGAAAGAGCAACAAACATACTCACAAACTTTCACGTTTATAATATTAGTAGGATAAAAACTTATGAACTACCCAAGACTTATCAGATTAGTGATGTTTTAAGGAGCTCTTCATTAAGCAGTGGACAGCCTATCACCGTCATGATGATGTAATAATAAACCGATATCTGGATGACCGAGCCACACTCGATATTTTGTTTTTGGTAAATGTTCTAAAAATGAATCTTAGCTAGATCAATCAATCGCCCCCGGAAATCCCTGCATATTAAATTTCATGAAAATCGTTAGTACCGTTACCGAAATTCAAATTAAATATACAAAAATTTACTCGTTTAAAGGAATAACTTAGATGAAAATGAAAATTATATCCAAAAACAGTCTCCATATTGTATTAAAACATAAATAAAAGTTCAATTCTGAAATGTTGAACTAAATATTTAATTGAATTTGAAAAGGATTCGTCATCAGATTTTATTTATTTATTTATTTATTCAAACTTATTGCACATGTTGTACAAAGGCGGACTTAATGCCTTGAGGCTTTTCTTATTGTTGTAGAATCTCTAATTCCGTATTTATTTTTTAACACCATAACTGCCTATAATTAGTGTTTTCTACATTCGATTTGTCCGTCCATCCAAAGGTTGCCTGGAAGAAATTGCTTTTCAGCGATAAGGTCGCCATTTGTACATGGTTTTATATTGTTAAACTGTTATATATAACTGTATTTGGTGTACAATAAAGTTTATTCTATTCTATTCTACAGCTCCTCCATCCCCGGAGCTGGTGTCGAAGGTGCGTGAACTGTACGCAACTCGGGTGTCCGACGTTCGTTTTCTGATACCTGTGCTCACAGGACTCTCTAAGAAAGAGGTAAGTTTAAAAAGTCTAAAAATATTTACTTAACTGCCTCGGTGACGCAGTGGTAACGTATGCGACTGCTGTGCTTGAGGTTTCGGGTTCGATACCCGGATCGGATCAAATGTTTGTGTGATCTACAAAATGTTTACTTACTGCCTCGGTGACGCAGTGGTAACGTATGCGACTGCTGTGCTTGAGGTTTCGGGTTCGATACCCGGATCGGATCAAATGTTTGTGTGATCTACAAAATGTTTATTTACTGCCTCGGTGACGCAGTGGTAACGTATGCGACTGCTGTGCTTGAGGTCTCGGGTTCGATACCCGGATCTGATCAAATGTTTGTATAATCTACAGATATTTGTTTTGGTGTTTGGGTATTTTTTGTGTTATGTTTAAAAAAGTATACAAGATAAAGTGTCAGTTTTAAAATCGTCTATTTTCTCATAAACAATAAAATACAAATTCACTTACATGAGAAAATAAAAATATACAACACTTAAATTACTGCGATACAGAAAAAAAAGAACTCGTTATTTACAGAAAATCCATTTAAAAACATAGGGTACATTAAAAACAAACATGCATTTCGAATATTTGTAAGACTATGCCAGCACAAGAACAAGAATAGTCACAAATAACAAAAAAAACTCTTCAAAAACTAGACCAAATTGAAATGGGAACCACACGGGAAGCACCATGTTTCAAATAAAAAAAAAGAATCATCAAAATTGGTTCACCCAGTCGAAAGTTATGAGGTAACAAACATAAAAAAAAAATCAGACGAATTGAGAACCTCCTCCTATTTTGAAGTCGGTTAAAAAGTATATATGGGTTTATACTAGTTGTCTAGTACTCTAGTACCTATAGCACAAACTCTGCTTAGTTTGGAAATAGATGATCTACGTAATTATTATTATTATCAATTATTTATTCAAGTAGGTCCACTCCTGAGACTAAGACATCTTCTAAGAAAGGTTTTTTTTTGCGGAAACCCCCTCTGGTACCACCCCCTGGTGGCATGTCGAATTTGAACCGACTAAAACCGCACGCCGTCTCGGGTACTAGATGCCGGGGAACCAGGTGCACCCTAGAAAGAAAACCCTGGAACCCCGACGTACTTCGAGCCACCTACGGTTTGTAGATGGCCCCCTCCTGTGTGGAAACCCCAACGTTCCCTCCACTATCCCTTCTAGATTTCTTCTTTCTTCTTCTAGATTTTGGCAGCATTACCAAAGTTGATAAAACTGAATCCAATGGTCGTGAAAGAAGTATTCAATAAACTTCTAGGACTACAGAGCACACACGAAGAGTATTCACCGGGTATGTACACAGCAACATACTATTGACTTTTTTTTTACAGGTAACACTATAGTTAAGATTTTTTTCGTGTGGCAACCCCCACGATTACCTTACAGGGGCTTATAGTGAAGTAGTTTGTCGACATACCGTTTATAACTACACGATTTTTCGTACTATGTGAGTATTGTAAAGAAGTTTGTTCTTAAGAAGTAAATTCCCGAGAAACTGGCTAAGCTAAAGTCGTATGAACCTACTTTTCTATATATGAACCTTCCAAAGTGGCTCTACTCTTGAAGCATGGGCAGAATCCAAGAGTTATTGATCGCAATCCTGACGACTTATGCCCAGTTTCTATATTTGAAAAACGATCCGTTCTAGGTACGAATAGTAGTAAGTATATTATACGAGGCGTAAGCTAAAATCGTTCCTATAAAAAAATCGACGGGTTGCACTCCGCGAGTGCCGGCAGAAGTGAAAACTTGTATATTAACGTTGTGCATTTTTGATATTTTGGAATGGTTAGAGAATAATTTAGTACGAATTGCTTTCATCAGTATAAAAGTACTATTATTTATGTGGTGGAATACAATATTCATTTATTGCGCTATCGTACACAAACATGACAATTTATATTACATACACACACGAACATTCGCGCAAGCGCCCTACGCCGCCTGTCCTCTCTCCATCCGTCTTACGAATTTTCGATCAGGTCACGTGACCTGACGCGAGTTTATACATTTTTACCCATTCCAAAAAAGTACACAGCGCCGCTAAAGAAGTTTTCACTTCAAAAATAAAATGAGGAACGGTATTTACGACTCGTAGTCGGTTGTAGAAAAATTTTACACGATGACGATTCGTTAAATATAGGAACCGGGCACTAGTGATTGTATATATTGGTATGTAAGTGGAAAAGTTTAAATAAATTCATTTATTTTTATTTCAGAATATTGTATAATGATTTGTAAGTAAATAAAATTAGTTAATAGTTTGATAAGTATCTGATCTAATGAGTAAGACTGCGGCGAAAGCAAAAGAAATGGAAAAGTTAATATTTTTTTGGTAATAATGTTTATGTTTGTGAGTTCCAACTTAGCGCCTAAACTACTGATCACATTTTAATGAATGAGGTATCAATAGATTCATAATAATGGTCCAGGTGATACAGGGTATATAATTTTTATGAAAAGTTTTTTATGTCGTCGGGTTTTTCTTGTAGAAATGTAATCTTAATTGCATAAAAACTATGTTACGTAGAAGACAGAGCTATGGTTCGGCTCATATGTATGCCCATGCGCATGACACTTGTTTTCTTTGAGTTGCCAGCGTCTATGAACGTCGGTGGTCACTTACCATCAGGTGGTACGCTCGTTAGCCCTCTGTTAGATGAAAAAATAACCTGTACACCAATGACCGTTTTTAATAATCTCTCTTCAGTTATAACTGGAGGTTATAGAAAACGGGCTGAATTTACCATAAACTATTTTTTGCCCACTATAAAAACTTGTCAATAAAAATAATGAGTGCATTTAAATGAAAGTATTGACCGTGGGAGAGCCACGCTTCACCATGAATGGGCCGGCTCGACCGGAGTGATACCACGGCCTCACAGAAAACCGGTGTGAAATAGCGTTTGCGCTGTGTTTCACCGAGTGAGTGAGGATACCAGAGGGCCATACCCCAATCCTTCCCCCATCCCCCAAAGGTCGGCAACGCACTTGTGACACCTTTGGTGTTGCGGGTGTCCATGGGCGGCGGTAATCGCTTACCATCAGGTGATACGTCTGCTCGTTTGCCCATTATTCAATAAAAAAAATAAAAAGTCTTCTAAATCCTACTTATAACTATACATATATATCAGTCACAAAATACACTAAATAAGTGCGAACTATACGCAACGAAAACCGGACTGAATTTACCTTACAAGTATATTTTTTTACCAACTATCAAAACTTGTCAATTCAAATAATGAGTGCATTTAAATGAAAGTATTGAATCATGTTAAAAGGTTATTCAAAACGGTTGTTAGAAAAGGCAGTAGGCGGTTTTATCGTCAAAAAAAATTTCAAATGAATTTGAACCTTATTACAACAATTACAGAGTTATTAATTCAATAGGCATCGTTAACTAATATAACGTTTCATTGTCAACAGTCTCTCCAGCTGACTTGTTAGTGGCCCTGCATCTCATAGATCCGAGTAAAGACGATCTCGTATTCATAATCAAGGCAACTGCCCTTTGCTTTGCTGAGAAACAAATTTATACACAGGATGTAAGTAACACTATGTATATTTTTTTATTTACAACCTTATAGTCGATTAATTTGAGATGATTTTTGAATGTATTATTGATTTGCGTTTGTTTAGTTTTGTACTTAAAATGTTTGTCAATAAATATTATTACTATTATAAATCCTTCATCCTCCTGCGGCTAGCGGTTTCACAAAATTTTATAGAAAACTAGCTGACCGACGCAACCTCGTTTGCGTCTTTTATTGCCCGTAGCGAAAAATTTTCCCCCGTATAGTGTGTCGCGGACTTTTTTGTAGATATTTATAAGATCTTCGATTAATTAGAACATTTTATGGTTCTATCTTTTATAGTTTACGCAGCGTACGCAAAATAAGTAACTTTTCTGGTTGATTTTTTACACCTTGTGTCCGAAAAACCCCAATATCTTACGGAACCCTATTTTTTTCCAAAATAAAATATAGCCTATGTTACTCGTGGATAATGTAACTTTCGAATGGTGAAAGATTTTTAAAATCGGTCCAGTAGTTTTTGAGCCTATTCGTTACAAACAAACAAACATTCAAACAAAGTTTTCCTCTTTATAATATTAGAATAGATTTATAGCATGGGTGTAAGCATATTTTTTTCTAACATTTTATACAACTTACCTTTCACATTAATGGCAATGTACATACAGGTTTGTCTGTTCGTACGAGTGTTGTTTAAGCTTATCTCAAAAACAATCAGTCAATCGATTTAATGACTCGGTGGTGCAGTGGTAGCTTATGCGACTGTAGTGCTTGAAGTCTCGGGTTCGATCCCCGGGTTGGACCAAATATTTGTACGATCTGCAAATATTGAGTAGTTTCTATGTGTTATATATATGTATTTACAAATATATATAGGTACATAAATACAAGCCCTGCCAAGTTTGTGACTAGATGACGATGTGTGTCAGATGTCCAAAATATTTATTTATTTAGAATTCAATATTTTTCTATTTTATAAAGTATTAAAATAATTGATAGTTATGAATCTTCACGCTAAATGCTTAAGGGAGTTGCAGTAATCTAAAACACAGATCCATGAGACTTGATCAATAAATTTTATTAATAGGTATTAGCAGCAGTTCTCCAAAGACTGACCGAAGAGGAGGACATCCCAGTGCTGATGATGAGGACCGTACTCCAGGCGCACACTCTGTACCCGAACTTGGGACCTCTCGTACTGAATATTTTAACGCTGCTTGTTAAAAAAGAGGTTAGTTGTATTGTTAAATCTAATCCTACTAATATTATAAACGCGAAAGTTTGTGAGTATGTAAGTATGTTTGTTGCTCTTTAACGCAAAAACTACTGAATGGATTTCGATGAAACTTTACAATAATATAACTTATACATCAGAATAACACACTACAATTTATAAAGATACTAGCTTCGCGTCACGGCGTTGCCCGCGGTTATTAGCAGTAGCACCGCGGGGTTCAGCTAGTATCATATAGTTTTATTAAGTAGAGTTAGAGTAATTCGCGTAATGATCTCCTAATATTAGGCACATACTACATGAACTGACAGACCGACGTGAGCTATGCTCGGTTTTTTTTTAAAGCGAATTCTAGCCAGATTGATTTATCGCTCCCAAAAGCCTCTTCGTACCAAATTTCATGAAAATTGTTCTCGTGATGCAGATTATATAATACAAGAATTGCACATTTAAAGGTATTAGATGTACAAATCGGTGCGAGGAATTTGATTGCGCGATGTAGGATTAGTAGTTACTCCGTAGTTCGGTGTGCCTTCGTTGTATGACTACCATCTAACGAAGGCACACCGAACTACGGCGTTGTTTCTCGTTGTATATAAAAATGGTACTTACACACTCTTTACTATTGGGTCGTCAAAATAAACTGCTAAAATAATAATAATAATAAAAGTACGGTAAAGGTTCACTAAAAAAAAAAACAAATCAAAATTCAGTTCCGATTTATAGATTTACATACATTTGTATCATCGAGAGTTGAATTCTTTTTTTCAATTCATTCGTTGAATTGAATTCTGGACGTTTTGTAATGCCTCTGGTGTTGCGGGTGTCCATGGGCGGCGGTAATCGCTTACCATCAGGCGATACATCTGCTCGTTTGCCCCCAATTCCATAAAAAAATGTGTTTGTATATCAATTGGTATTGATCAATAGGTATGGAACAACAAAGTGGCGTGGGAGGGTTGGCTGAAGTGCTGCGAGCGGCTGGTCCCACGTTCAGCCCCACTCCTAACTTCGCTGGCACCACGAGCCCTGGCCGCCTGCTCCACCCTACCGCGCCTGAGAGCCGCTCTCGTACAGCACGTGGCAGCATTACCGCCTGCACAGCGAGCTGCACTTCCACCACACATACTGCATATGGCGCAGGTACGTATCTAGTCTCACTATCCCACCACATTGTGGTTACCACAATGGTGATGGTGTGGCGACTTCCACATAACATACTACAGCACCATCTACCGAAGATACACTGAACTACGAAGTAACGCACTACACGGACTAACTACAAATCCTGAATCGCGAAATAAATAGTTCTCGCGCCGATTATCATATATGCAACATCCCAACATCAACTGTTGGGCAGTAGCCCGCCAGGCATGACTACCTCGCCTGGTCGGAGGATCCTCCCTTTGTGTTGGAGGTATATGACACTCGTTTCCCCACAATGGAAAATGGGGACCTTACAGGGGTAGACCTTGGACAGGACTCAGGGTCACTGCTTTCCAACAAGCAGTAACCAGGAATCCCACCTGGAGAGAATAAAAGAAAGTATGAAAGAAAGAAACCAGTATGCAGAATTAAAGTACGAGAAGTAGCACTAGTGAGAGCTGGTGTGTACTTATGTACACGCGTTAGAAGTTATACTTCTTTGGCGTATAGAAAAAAAACAACTAAAATGCAGTAGCGATTAACGATAAATATTAAAATTAATCAAAAAGATTTTATTTAAACAAATAATATTTATTTATTCACACTGTTTAATTGTACTGTTACGAAACACGTGTTCTAAATATAAAAACACTAGAATATACAACTTGAACATAGTTATCGATGTTCACGCCACCTAGAGCTAACTTCACGATGTACAATTCAGGTGTCGGTGTGCGCGCGCTAAGTAAAAATTCACTCGAGTCATTTTTCTCCATCGCGCCAAAAGAAGTATAACTTCAAAAAAACAAGCAATGACCTCGTTCGATTTTGCATCATATATAAAACATAGATTCCGACACACCACAATATTCTTTCACATATAAATATACATGATACCTCTTATGAATGAAAATATATTTTTACCTACGTTGTGCATATTTTATATTGGAATATTCCTTTAGCCTACAGATGAGCAGTTCCCAACGCCGGTCCCGATGCCTGTACCTCCGCCGAACCCCATGGAACCTCTCCCACCAGGCATGGACTGTTGAACTCCCCCTATCGAGCTATGGACATCTACTATTACATAAGCGAAGATTGTTATTCAAACACAATATTAATTAAAAAATATAAATTAATTTGTGTTTGAAGTACAATCGTCGAGTAAATCGTTTAGTAGATTTAGACAGGAGTGTTGTTAATTTTTATATTAGGCTAAATATTTGTATAAATAATAATAAAATATTATAATGCAATTAATTTGTGTTTATTTTAAGAAATATGCGTACATTTACACCTGTATTGATTAAGGGGTAAGCAGTTTTTACTATCATTATCTATACGCCACAGACTGAGATATGTATTTGAAAATATAAAAGCAGTAAATAAATTCATTCAAGATCAAGGTACGTGCTTTCCTTACCCGAAATGCAGCGGATTCTTTGCGGATTTGATACTGTATTTATTGTGGTATGAATATGTATATGCGTGTGTGTATGTATATGTATTATGCGTGTGTATGTGTATGTATATATAAATATATGTCTTGTTGTTTGTGTTTATGTATTTGTTCTTGTATAAACGGTTGGCCGAGTGGTTTCAGCGGTCGCCATGCCGCTTGCTACTGCGCCAAGTGTCTTGGGTTCAAATCCCACGCGGTACAACACTTTGTGTGATCCACGAATTGTTGTCCCGAGTCTGGATGTTCTTTGTGTCCGTTTCATGTATGTTTGTAAAGTCCCCCACGACACAGGATGTTTATTCCTAATGTGGGAGTTGTCTTTTTTTAAAAGAAAAAAAAAAAAAAAAAAAAAAAAAAATTACGCAGATATATTATATTTCATTGTTTTCTTCATAAAGTGCTGTGCACCATCTCACTCATTTCCGCCACACCCAACGGTAGACTGGTAGAGAATGTCTTTGGCATTAAGTCCGCCATTGTACATTTTGTGCATAAAGTTTATAAATAAAAAAAATAAAATAAATAAATACTACCTTGAAAAAAATAAAAATAAATAAATACTACCGCAGCCGTGCGCAGTATCACCTATATTCGCATTCTTTACGTGCCAGTTTTATCACTAATGAAGTGCATTAAATTATAAACTATCTTCGTTCCTTTACCATGTTTACATATCTGTCTCAGCTTCCCATAGACAATGTACAGAAGGCAGTGGTAAAAAAATACATTTCCCATTATCTTTTTTTTGTATACTTGTTCTAACAACAACGAAGGAACGAACGAACAAACAAGTGTTTTTAAGTTTTTTTGAAAACGAGCTTTTATTATAAAAAAAATATTTTAAGCCCTTTCATTTGATACTCAAATTGGTTGGGTTGTTCAGAAATATGTACGCCGCCATTTTGTTACGGCGGTCATTTAGAATTAATAATAATACCGATTATATATAATTGCATTATCATCAGAACTAAAGCTATATTTAAAATTTCAGCTCAATCGGAAATCGGGAAGTAGATCAAATTTAACTCGAAGAAATTGATTAGTTAAAAACTGTGACCTCACAAGTTTGCATTTAGTACATTTTTTGACTAAGGTGTTGTCTACCCTATTTAGGTGCTAAGCTTTTTCAAGTATAGCCCAATGATTTAGGCCATGCGTTGATGAATCAAAAACGGCAAGTAATTTTATAATTTGTTTAATGTGAAATGTATAGATTAAAGTCATTTTTCGTATACAAGTTTCCTATATTCAAAATATATAAAAAATAAGGTATTCAAGTTCCGCTTTGGCAACAGTGTTTCCTCCTCGCCATTAATTCGCATACCTCGTTTAAGAAACTGTATACGACGATAAATCCATAGAGCTCCAATACTGAAAAGTAAAAGAATAAATACCTTATGACAGTTATGTTATGGTACAAATCACATGGACATAGGCATCTCATTAGATCGGAGATTCTTGCCTACTGTACCAAACTGGTTTGATTGGGGCGGTAGGGTGGTATTCTATCGCCACACTCAAACTCAAACTCAAACTCAAATCATTTATTTCCATAGGCCCCAAAAGGCACTTGAACACGTCAAAAATACAAACATCAAAATATACAACAAAACTCAAGTAATCAATTCAGTGATAAAAGGTACTAATACTAAATGAAAAAACACTGAGATGATTTGAATTACCGGAGCTTAGATTGATTTCGATTCAACTCAAAGGTTTAAATTGAAATCAATCCAAGTACCTGCTCCGATGGATATTGCATTCATGAGAAGAGCTGGTGAGAAACTCATGTGCACCATCTTTTCAAATAATTCATACAAAGCTTGTTTGTTTTTGACAACAGTATTTCTATGTGCAAGTTAAGGCAACCAAAACACGAAGGTTAGAAAGCGGTCTAAAGAGATATTAAAGCTAGGAAAATCAATTTTTTGTCTAATAAAATAATAAAAATTAGTCCATAGCATATAAGGTTGCAATCACTTACACATCAAGGAGTAAAAGCAATGTGTGCATACATGCTGGTCCCAGAAAAAAAAAAGTTCAAAATGTAATAAAATAATAAATAGGTACTAATTATTTACGCTCCAACAATGTAAACACAGATCGCCTTCGTAATAAATGAAGAATAAGATGAGAATTAATTACAATCAAATAAATTATATTTAGGATTGTAAATAAATAAATACATTGAGTATAAAAATAAATTACCTCAACCAGCACATGAGCCAATGCCAGACTCTCACTCACATCCAAGGCACCGTGTCAGTAAAGAAATCGTTCATCGTATAATAGCCCCTTTCCAAAAGGCGACTCTTAACGGCACTCTTGAACTTTTGTAGAGGCAAGTTCAAGATTTCGACAGGAATTTTGTTATAAAAACGCACACCAAGTCCCTCAAATGAATTGTGGACTTTGTTCAGGCGATAATATTGGCCTACTAATTTGTGCTTATTCCTTGTGTTTAGTGAATGATGATGATGATGATCGGATGACACGGAAACACACATGGGGACGTTGGGACGGCTAAACCCGAGTTATACCATAGTTTAACAGTAATAATAATAATAATAATAATTGCCAAGAGCCTCGACCAACACCTTAAGAGGCTCACGTTAGAAGGCTGGATCAAGGGTCTGATGTATCAGACCCTTGATCCAAAGCAGTCCTTCTTGACACGGCACGCATAGTGAGGAGGTTCCTGTCTTTGGAGCCCTAACCACCGGTTTCTTGGTCCCTGTACCCGGAGTCGGTGGTCTACTATTTTTTATATTTTTAAATATATATTATGTTATAGTTTATCTTTTTTATGTATTTAAAAATGTAATTAATATGTATATATAATTAAATAAAGAGAATAATAATAATAATAAATCTCTTTATTGTACACCAGCTTATATGATTACATAGTAAACTTAGAACTATATATGAAGTATGTACAAGTGGCGGCCTTATCGCTCCATGGCAATATCTTACAGGCAACCATGGTAGACAACAGTGTTAAGCAATCGTCTTTCGAAGTTTTTTAAATTAGTAAAGTTAGCGTTGACCACGTTACTTGCCTGCTCGTTTGCCCTATATATCTACCACAGAACAGAGAATAAAGGTAGAAATACAAAGTGGGCGTGGCCACACTGAGAGCCATCGCTCATAGTGGCCGGCACTACGTACTTGAACCGTTATGATCTAATCTATTAGTGTACCTACTAACAACATTGTTTAAACAAGATCCCACAACGAACTGCATTTATATATATATATATATATAATATTTCGAAATATTTGAGTTTACGTTCTTTTAGGGCACAAATATGCAATTATTTACTAGACAAAGTTGTACTGAGTACCTAATATTGTAAGTGGCGTTTATTGCATTTACGTAGGATTTATATATTCTTTAAATACTTAGTACAGTATAATTTTATTAATCGTTTGTGTGCGTCGACGTATCAAAGACTCTTGGAATTTACGCACTTCTAATTTTAATTTCACTGGTCTATAATTTCTGACACTAACGTAATAAAAGCTATCAAGACAGTCTATTGTTTTCTTAAGTATACCTATCGTCTATACATACTCGAAATAAAAGTAAAAAATACTTACTGATGAGCATCAGAAAAATCATGAACCATCCCTTTGATTTGTCTTGAATAATTGTGATTGATGTCAACAGAACCACTTCTAAACACCAAGTGATAAACCGACAGACAAGGTAATGTGTTATGTGGGATATATTTCCCTAAAACAACAATTAAATGAGGCTATATGTAGTAGAGCTACGCTGATTTCGGTTCGACCGGGTCGATACTACCCTCTCACAGACCATCATCTTCCTAGCCTTGATTATTCCTAAGGATATTTGGAGTCACCTACTAGTTCAACCGGTTTTACCTGATTATCAGTTTTTCCACGGAGCGACTGGCATCGGGTCTGCGGAGTCCCTGAGAGTGAACTGAATTCGAAAGTTAAACTAGTTGTCAGTATGTTCATGACAACCAGTACAGATGGCTTAACGTGCTCTCCTAGGCACGGGCGGGAAATACCTACCGCTATCTTACATACTCCGGGCTGCTGTTAAGAAGTTCTTGTAAGAAAAATCCAACAGCAGTCTGAATCGGGAATCGAATCTGAGACCTCTTGATCCGCAGTCACCCACTCTTACCACTAGACTAACGAGGCAGCCTACCCTCTTACAGATGATGAACCTAAAGTGACAGCATTGTTCATGCCTCACCCAGGCGGAGAACCTAGATGAAGCATGGGTCTGGCCCCACTTTATCGTGTATGTATGTTTTAGGTACTTGCTATAAATATTGCCGAAAACTAGTCATGCAGGCATCATTGAACTAAACTACTAACCATTTTTAAATAGATCGGTTAGATACAAAGAAAAATACTTACAGTATTAATTCCAATAGCTAATGTAATGCTGTACATAAAAAGCATCGCTTCGATGACAATCATGGTAATGTATGACAGATACAGCATGTAGTAAGAATTGGTGCAGTAATCATCGTCTTGTGCTATTGGTTTTTGACGTAGGACGCCCCCTTTACTTAACGAACAGAATGGTAAAAATACATCCATACTACTCCATATGAAAAATATGAAGCAAAACAAGGAACGCAGCTGGAAAAGAATAAATAAATATATTATGGACATCGAACACACAACGCCATCCAGTCCCAAACTAAGCAGAGCTTGTATTATGGGTACTAGACAACTGATATGAATACATAAATACTTTTTTTTGTAAATACATACGTATTATACTTACATAGAAAACACCCAAACTCCGAAAGAAATTTTTGCAGATCACACAAAAATTTGGTCCGACTCGGCAATCGAACCCGAGACCTCAAGCACAGCAGTCGCATACACTACCACTGCGCCACCGAGGCAGTTAATAATTATAATGTATCTTTAGCCATTTATACCTCCCTACTAAGACCTACACACCACCCGGCTGGTTAGAATCGCGGGTATGGCACCGACATCGTTAGGCACAGCAACCCGTCGCCACCGGCAATGTGTGTAGGAAGCCCAAGGTGTGGCTTATGTCCAGCACTGGACTAGTAAAGGCTGTTGATAATTAATGATTTCATACAAGATGGACTAGAGTTGATAGTTTCTAAGCTGTTAATTAGTAATGGACTTGTAATTTACCTAATAGAGTTCGGTGTTTCTTGTTATCAGATACAATATACATAAATAAAAGGGGCTGGCTGGAGTGGCTGGTAACCAATAACGAGTCCATTATAATGAAGTACCTGGATGTCCGAGATTTTCTAAAATTGACAATAGCTAAACCCTCTGCATACAAATTTTATGAAAATCGTTTTACTCCTTCCTAAAAGGCCGGCAACGCACTTGTGACGCCTTTGGTGTTGCGGGTGTCCATGGGCGGCGGTAATCGCTTACCATCAGGCGATACGTCTGTTCGTTTGCCCCCTAAATAATAATAAAAAAAAGCAGGTTCCAAGATTCAGATATATGCACCTAAATAAGAATTGCTCGTATAAAGGTAATAAATAGATTACATAAATAATTACGAGCAACTTGACTAGTTTGGCCCCTGTCAGTTTGCAAGCTGATGCTGGTAGGCGTTTTAAAAAGATTGACAAAGCAGGTAGTTCACTGAAGCTCTACAAAAGCATTCGTAACTGATGAACGTGTTCAAAAACAAAAGAAAACATTCGTTAGGCATGTAGAAAAAGCGCGGTAAATTGTGTTTTATTATTTATTCCTACCAAAAACCGTGAATCAATATACATGCATGTAATTAATAAGTAAAGATATTACCAAAGTCCATAAGCAAACAAGTAAAGAGCCCCTTTTCAAAGAATATAGCAATAGAAAGGTAACAATGATAGGTAGATTCACATTAATAGTAGCACCCATTTTACATTAAATATCGTCATAAGCAACATTGAAGATTACTTTCTTAGTACTACTGCATAAATTTGTAAAAAAAATATCAAAACTTTTATTGATTAAACTTATTGACAGATTTCATTATGACAAAGAAGATAGGATAATAAAGTTTTGGTTAAAAAGCAGAGACAATTTTTTTTTTGACATGTTTTATTTCGTGAAACTGTGAATTGGCTGAAAAAAGTATTTCTAACAAGGTACTTATTTCTGTTATAATAAAATATGAAACATAGGGGAAAAGGCATAATTAGACTGTGTAGTTACTATTATTAATTTTTAACATGTTTTTATTAGCTTCACCTGCTCTTATGTTTGTTTCTATTTGTGAGTTTTTTTTTTCAAATTAAACGTAATTTTGTGCATGTATGCATTTGCCAATGAACCTGGGGTTATGGGTGTGTAATCTCCCTTCAACACAAAGGGAGTATTCACCGACCGGGCAAGGTGATCATGACTGGTGGGCCACGACGCTATGGTTGATGTTGGGTAGTTGTATGTATGCTAATCGTCGCGAGAACTGTTATATCGCGATGCAGGTTTGGTAATTACTCATTAGTTCGTTACTTCGTAGTTCGGTATATCTTTTATAGATGGCGCTGTAGTATGTTTCTGCTACGTCATATGTGGAAGTCACCACAAAAGGGCTCGGCCAAAAATATACCACGACCTACAAAAAACCGGTGTCAAGCGATTTTTCAATTACGAGTAGTTTCAGCAGCAAAGCCGCTCTCATTATAGAGGGAGAACTCAAAGAGCGAGGATGCACTTATGACGTCCACTTTCTGTTGCACCTAAAACTATAACCATTTCTTATTCATAAACGCTATTTTGAACTTTAAGTATATTAATATTAAAATTGTAAATGACACAGAATCGTGTGTTTGCGCGTGCCTTAGAGAGCACGTTAAGCCGTCGCGTCGGTCCCGGTTGTCATGAACACATAATGACAATCGTTATTGGGAAGTTAGTGCCCTCAAATATACTGACAACTAGTTTAGTCTCTTTCCGTGGGAGAGTCACGCTTCGGCATGAATGGCCCGGCTCGACCGGAGTGATACCACGGCCTCACAGAAAACCGGTGTGAAATAGCCCTTGCGCTGTGTTTCACCGAGTGAGTGAGGATACCGGAGGCCCATACCCCAACCCCTCCCCGATTCCTTCTCCCCATCCCCTAAAGGTCGGCAACGCACTTGTGACGCTTACCATCAGGTGATGCGTCTGCTCGTTTGCCCCCTATTCATAAAAAAAAAAAAAGTTCACCGATTGCGAAGTCGCTCCGTAGAAAAACTGATATTTAGATAAAACTGGTTGAACTAATAGACAACTCCTAATGTTGGGAATAATAAAGGTTAGGGAGATGACTAATACTGACAGTTATAATTGAGTAACAAGGATATGCTAATGATGTAACTATTACGCATGATTGCAATGTGACAACCTGTTTACTAATCTACAAGTTTAAACAAAATAATCATAACACTGACGTATACCTCGGTGATGTGATAACTGCCTCGGTGGCGCAAGTGGTAGACTAAGCGACTGCTGTGCTTGAGGTCTCGGGTTCGATTCCCGGGTCGGACCAAATGTTTGTAGGATTTGCAAATATTTGTTTCAGAGTTTGGGTGTTTTCTATGTATAATATATAAGTATTTACAAAAAAAAAGTATATATGTATTTATATCAGTTGTCCAGTACCCGTAACACAAGCTCTGCTTAGCGTGGGACTAGACGGCGTTGTGTGTTAAATTGTACGAAATATTTATTATTATTGTTTATTTATTATTATACATAGATAGGGCTTCAAAACAAACGCACGCAATTTTGTTTTTTAAACTGATAAATATTTTTTAGACTTCAAAAAAGGAGAAGGTTATTAATTCGAATGGTTTATTTTTATTTTATTACCTCATAACTTTCGATTGGGTTAACCGATTTTGACGATTCTTTTTTTATTTCAAAGCTGGTGCTTCTCGTGTGATCCAGTTCTGACAATATCATACAAGAAAAAAAAATAAAAATATGAGCAAAAAATTTACGAATAACTCAATATCACGCTAACCGATTTTGATGATTCCTTTTTTAGTTCCTGAGATTAGCGCGTTCAAACAAACAAACTCTTCAGCTTTATAATATTAGTATAGATAAACTTACACGAGGCTAATAAATACGACAATACACGAGAGAAAATACAAATATCAAAAACAAACATTAAAAAATATACTGCTCAATGGAATTCTTGAAAAAAATATTTGTTGTTATTGTGTTATCACGCCAGGGTAGGATGTACATTGTTGTGGACTAAATACATTAGCGAGAATTAAGTATTAACTATAAAAACATTGATTACTGCGTATTCAGCAACAATGGGATCACTGATAATACCCGTTATCATACTAGTTACTTAGTACTTATTTGTCACAGGAACAGTTTGAGCATCTGTTATATTGAACGCAACAAATGACCTTAACGAAGATTACATTATCTTTCCACATCCAAAGTTTGTAAATACTGTGATTGAGCTTCAAAGTAAGTAGGTAAGTATTTATACTTTTTTGTTTTATATTTTTATTTATTTAGAGGTTTGTTGTGCAAATATCTCAGGCGTACATTCGCAACCGACTATCATATGGTGCCCCGGCCTGGTTCGCGCTCGTTCCTGAGACGAATCGCAGTCGGCTGCGTGCGCTTTGTGCGGAACAGTACAATCTCCAGAGATCTACGCGTGGAGAGCTTGGACGACTTCGTGCGTGCCGACGGATCGTAAGCCCACCTGCGGGAGCTCGCGCCCTATCATCGGCGACCGACGGACAGGTATGGCCTGCGACTATACCGCGGCAACCACTCTGTAACCATCCCAAACACTCGACCTAGTGCTGGCTGACGGGCGCTCCTAAGAGTATAAACCTCAAGGAGCTCGACCTCGCTAAGCACAGGTTATCACACTGAACAAGACCCGGGCGTTACTAGCAAGTCTTTGTTAGTTACGCCCATCCCACCGGACTAATACCCCGGGACTACCAAAGGCCCATGGGCCCAACCCCGTGACCCACCTGTAGTTGCAGGTGGCGCGAATAATTACTTCAACAGGCCGTATACCTGAAAAAGTTACCCCGAGACCCTGCGGGGTCAACGAGAAGAACCACGAGAGAAATATCTCAAATAGGTCTAACGCCGTATTTGTATTAGGATTACTTAAGATAGTAATGTATCCTACATCGTAGATATTAAACTACTATGTTCTATAATATGGCGGATTGTAAAATGAACTCATCGTCTTCATCTTCATAGCCTTTATTATACCCAAGATTATTTGGGGTCGGCTACTAGTTCAACCGGTTGTGACTGAATATCAGTTATTCCACGGAGCGACTGGCATCGGACCTCCGCAACCCTAAGGGTGAACTGAATTCGAAGATTGAATTAGTTGTCAGTATATTCGAGGGCACTGGCTTCCCAATAACGATTTCTATAGATGTATACCAACGAGCTGTGCTAATGAACTAAACATACATTTTTGCAGATGCGGAACTGCTATATATTCTATATATATAATTCAGATTATACTTAGCTCTCGAATACCTCCTATTTCTTTCAGAAATAAACTGAAAATAGAGTAAGGGGATCCCCCCGCCCCTTACTCTATAGGAGGATTTGGTCTTTGGAGCATGTGGCTGGCCGCGGGTGCTCTACTCTGCTGCCTCCTTCCCTGCCTATCGTTACCGACCGACCAATCATTATATGCTGCAGCACGTCTTAAAATATGATCATAGTTATAGGATTCCTTCATTCAAGATTCAAGATTCCTCCTCAATCGTGCGTAATTTATTACCTTAGTCCTGACCGTTAAGTACAACTCGACAAAAATCAATTTGAGGTGTGTCAATTTTTCGGATACTCGGAACTACACGATATAGATTAATGGGAACTTATATAACAAAAACAATAATTAAGTAATATAAATAAATATTTGGGACATCTGACACACAACGCCATCTAGCTCCAAACATAACACTTTGGAACTTGTATTTTGAAAGCCAGGTTGACTGAAAGAATATTTATATACTTTTTTTTTGTAAATACAATTAGACATAAAAAAACTCCCCAAACTCCGAAACAAATATTTGCAGATCGTACAGCATTTAATTCGACCCGTAAATCGGAACCGAAACGAAACCTCATGCGCAGCAGTCGCGTACGCTACCCGCTACCAATGCGCCTACGAGGCTTTTGCTACGCGCCAACAATATAAAAAAACGGTCAATTTTCATAATCAATTTTTGTAGCTATATCGTGTAACAATTTAAACCCAATCGCAGCAGACCTTTTACCAGTTTTAAAAGTAAGTACCTACACAAACTAATTTAACATTTCCAATAAATACATACTCATTTAGATTACAAAAAAAAAACATTCTAATGAACTAGTAATTAAAAAACTTGTTTGTTTTTTAAACATTGTTTACAAATTGACACAGGGATTACGTACGGGCTACACAAAACAACTACATCTGGATATAGCGTTATCAGTAATAGCTGCAGAGATGTCCGGAGTAGTAGGCGTTTACATTAGATAAATACAGTGACAAAAGGACTGAATCATACAGTAAGACGACACAGTTGACGGACAGTGTACAGTGTACTCACAACTAAAGCGGTTGTACCTTAATTCATTTCAACACAGTTTAATACAAATATTATCGAAAATGTATTGTGATTGGCCTCTACTTGGACGATGCTGCTTCTGTATGCCTCTACGAAGAGGTGTACTAACATTTGGCTACTTAAATCTCGTAAGTGTATCTTTATTCGGATATCCTAATTAGTGTGGACGGTTATACTGCAATGATGTTTTTCCACGTAATCTATTTTTTAAGCAATTGTTCTACTTTTATCTGTCTTCGAAAAAAAGAGGAGAGTCACAATTGAATTCTATGCGACAAGGAAAAGATGGTTTCAAATTGAGTTTTAATTCCAAATAATTATACGTATCTCAGATAAATTTATATTTAAGAAACTTGTGAATTGTATAGAAATTATTTTAATAAAAAAAATCAACCACTGTGCCGAGAGTTTGATAACAATTATCTAAAAAGTAAATTTTATTAATGTGGTTTGGAAACGGAATGAAAATATTGATTTTAAAGTTAATAAGCATTTAAAGTTATGGTTTCGTGGTTTGATGAACGTAAGTCAAATTACAGGAATTACGAAGTAGGTAAATCAGCCATTGAATACATCAAACCTATCAGTTTTGCTGTACCGGGTATCGATTATAGGTTCTCATAATAACATGCAAATATGTGTTGCATAAAAAGTGCCATAGTTTTATTTTATATACTATAGAGATTTGATGTAAAGTTGATAAAGATAATTCGAGTCTACCTAAATTCATTTGTAAGATTGCGCCAAACAAATAGTTGTACTGTACTTAACAATGTATGTCAGATTAAAGCTTCAAAGCTAAGAAAATGATTGTTGTTGTGTGTATATTTTGATAAGTAAATGATGTCACAAATTGTTTTGATTCCGCTCCTCAAGATAATCTAAAATTCGGTTGTGTACAACAAAACAATAAGATAAGTAAATTAATGTATATAAAGTTAAGCTTGAAAGCTTTGAAGCTAAATTCAAAATAGTTACTAGTTAATTTCAAATGTCAGTATATTATATAAACAAATAGTAAACACATTTATAAAACCCACTGACTCCGTAATGTTTCTAAATAAAAAATAGACATATATAAAAAGAAACAATTATAATAAATAAATATTTCGGACATCTAACACACAACGCTATCTAGTCCCAAGCTAAGTAGAGCTTGTGTTCTGGGTAATGTTTCATATGCGTGTCAGTTGCGTCGTTGTCAGTTTGCGGGTAGCACCGCCGGGTTCAGCTAGTATACAAACCTTTAATTAACATATCTTTAATTGCTAGAGCAGGATTGAAATGCCCTTATCTTAATGTACTATTAACTGAATTATTTTTCTCTTCTAGCTCTTCAGTGTATTTATGGTGGGTGTATACAGTTATTCAGTTCACACTGGCTCTGTACTCTATGCTATCTACCACGGAGCCAACTTCGATATTCCAACTGAATTTTGTGTCGCCATTTACTGTGTGGAGTTAATATTCAACGGAATCCTTATTTATGGAGCTCACAAGGTATTTATATAATTCAAAATATACATAATTACAAGCTGACCCACACAACTTTAGCTCGGCTCCTATTGGTCTAAACGTGATGTTAACTATCTCTGACGCGCTGGTAAAATACACATTTGAAAAAAAGAGAAAATTGGTTCGGTAGTTTCGTAGTTCAACATGAGCCACAACGTGACATAAGAAATATATATAATAGATATACAATAAACAGTAAAGTTATTATGTATAGTGTGTTATTAAGATTATAGATCATTATTACGTACATCTAAACTCAGAGTCATTTGGATTAGAATCGTAATAGGAATGGAAATCAATCGTATCTTTCCATTTTGATTTTATTCCTCAGTCAAACAATAACATTCATAAAGACAGCTATAAATGCCTAATTATCAAACGTTTACTGTCAGCAGTAAATCAAGCAAGTCATAATTATATTGAAATGATAACGGATGTAGCGGAAAGCTTTATGTAGGAATAAAAAGATTTATTCAATAATTTCCTAGAAATGTGTTCAAAACAACTCACATTATAGATAATACTATTAATACCATTCGATATCTCATAGAGTTCAAACCAAATAAATTAAAAACAGACACTCATTTATCATGTAAAGCAATATAATAAGCAATAATTATTAACATGTCACATCTATAATTAGTATTATAAAGCTTGAGTTTGTATGTTTGAACGCGCTAATCTCAGGAACCGCTTGTTCGATTTGAAAAATTATTTCATTGTTAGATAGTCCATTTATCGAGGAAGGCTATAGGCTACGTTGATATAATTGGTTTATGTTTATGTGCGTGATGATTCACGTGGGAAAATTTTCACGCTACGGGCAATAGAAGACGCAAACGAGGTTGCGTGGGTCAGATAGTTTATTTATAAAGTTAACAAATTATTATCGGTAGACATTTAATAATTGCCTAACTTTAAAACTAATTAAATCAGCACTTGATCATTTTGCATAGCGTTTGTGTCGTATTGACACAAGAATCTGATCCTATTTTTTCTTGATTTGGACAAACCCCTCTCTAACTACCTTAGCACCAAATTTGTATTCCAGTGCACAAGACATATGGTTAGCTTAATTGAGCAGCAGAATTTCGGCAAATCTTTGATATACTTGAGTGATATCGCTATTTAGTTTTGAAGTCGTGATCCGGAACCGTGCCCTATAATATTATTTCTTTGCATATCATACATTATGTAGCCTTGAATTGCAGCTAATATTTTACGTATTTCGAATCTTAAATAATGATTCGATTTCGGAGAATTGGCCTTGATATTGTACCAAGGATATCCACTACGAAAAGGACATTAAATCGAATTAACCTTATGTATCTTTTACAGAAAATAATACTGCATCTGAAACTATACTACTATTTTTCATTGATGACGATCATTGCCACGGTCCTGCTTCAAATCATCGACTTTATTTCTGCCATGTCTTCCAGTATGAGGCTACATATATTCTTCGAAATTGGACCTTTGATGTTTGCCTCGACTTGTAAGTTAAAAATAGGTATTATGTAGCGTATTTTGTTTTAGATCTGCACCTAACCTTCTGTTATTTTTTCATCTCTAAAATTTATTTTGCTTTTTACTGGAAGTAGTAATTAACTGATCAAAGTATTAATGTTACGTCCATTTACAGTTTATGTAAGAAGACAACGATCTTTTCACATAAATCAGAAATCTGTATTTAAATTTAATTCTTATTGGTTGCATTACTCTTCCTACTCTCTTAGCTTTAATTTATTTCTAAATTGAATAACATTTCTTAACTTCTTTCTTCAAATCCTTTATGGTTCATAGGACTTTATTTCAAATCATAACTAAACAGAATAAGCTATTAAGACTTTCTTTTGTCCTTTTTTAAACAGTACTAGCACTTATATGAAGAAATCGCGGCAGTACATTAAATATATTTAAAAAACATATTTCATTCAGTCATAGGCATGTGTTGTTGGTCTATGATTACGATTCATTATTTACATTACAATGATTGCCGTTGGTAAAATATGTTGAAATGCTGACAATTTCATATAATAGTACAACATAGGATTGAAGGAATTATATGAATTCAGACTCACACTGCGTTTATTCAAAACTACGAATAGTGATGATTCACTCTCATTATTCTATTGAGTCTCGTCTGCTTGTTGTTTATGATCTAACTCTTTGGCCTCTTCAAAGTTTTATCATAGAATTAGTAACCGTATAAGGAATTTACTTGAAATATTAAATTAAAAAAGTTAATATTAAAATTAAAGAGAAACAACCGCTATATGAACAAGGATATGCAGTACCTTCAATCTTTAAAAATAAGCACTGTAATGGAAAAATATATTTTAAAGCCATTTAACTAGCAGGAAAACCTAGTAAAGGAATCTAATCCGTGAAAATAATAGAAGAATAACATTAGTTAATGCAGATCTAACCAAAATTGATTTTTAATATTTCTGTCTTTGGAGCCTAGCCTTCTTGTAAATGATATCGTCCACTAATTCATTGAACATTTTGTTACAGGTATCCAAGTCTACCTTATAATTCTAGTCAGGAGTCTTATAAGGAAGATGGACATTTCCTCAGCACCAAATGTTTATGACAATCCTCTACAGCAGTTCGTTTATGATGGCAAAACTGAAGCAAACGGAGTTTACGACTCAACTGTAGTTCCCGTAGATGTATAATTACGAACAAAACCATAAGACGGTTTGAAGAAAAGAACATTTTTGTGAAAGTGTTTTGGCAGCCATCTTTGGTGTATATTTGGTGATAAAGTAAAAGGCAGCAAATTCGAAACCAAAAATAGATTTAAGTGAAAAGATATAATATATTGTGAGGATATGGTTCTCTCTAGTGATGTGTCTAGAAATATAATATGAATAATAAGTTGCATAGAACTCAGTCCTTTTGTAACAGCTAATGTGATTGCGATCTTAAGTTCTAGGAGACTGTATGACGGAATGTCAATAGTCTTAACTTCATTTGTTTTATTTATTGTAGATATATTTTTGTATCATGTATCTTACTTTACACTACAAGGTACGTAGTTAAAGTGTAACGAATTGAATTTATGTTCTCAATTTTAGTAAACCTAGGGAATGGTATGTCCGTTATATACGCTATAGAAATAAAATTTGTTATTATCACTTGTTTCGGATCAATTTTGAATTCAGAGGGAGCAAAGCTAAATGCCGTTTATTATTTGTTTTATAAATATAACTTTAATGGGCAGAACTGTATCATTCTGTAGGTTTCATATTGAATGGACCCTTGTTAGAATTGTCTAGAGACACGATTTTACCCATTTCGTTTTAAGAGTACAATATGTAGCTATCTAGTGTGATATTAATTTTTACCTTATTGTAAATAATTTAAATAAGGTTAACATTATTGAAATATATTGACTTTTGTAACATTAATATGCATTCAAAGTTTACTTGCCACCAACAAAGGTATTTATAAAGTATTTCATTTTACTGTTGTCTTTTGTGTGTGTCGATTAATTTAAACCATAAATGATAAAATCTCGAATAAACTAATGATATTAAAGTCTTGTAAACTTTTTTCTTGTACCATAAGCAACGGTTCGAACTCATTTATGTAGATGATGCATTCATCTAACGTAATAGTGACAGATTCAATTTAAAATTAAATTCCTTGTAAAAAAATAAGCCATTGTAATTTTAATGATAGAGATAATTAGTGTATTATAAATGATATTAATAAGAGTGTGATACAATCAGGGAGTAAATTCTAAATATTTTTAGGTATTTTGTTTATTTTATTTGCCCGAACAACAGTATTTTTTTAATCATCGGCAACCGTTTTTTTTCTGTATATGGCCTTCTCTTTCTTTTCAGAATTTCTATTTACAATCGTTACGACAGTGCATAAAATGCGACTAAAACATTGTGGTCTAAAATAACAGATTAAAAAAATCGTCTCTGGTGTTTATAGAATACTTGTGATATGTTCTATCACTCACCTTGTAATTATTAGCATAATTATGTTATATTATGATAACGATATTGAATATCACCTCTTTAGTTAAAATACGAGTATACGAGCTATCAATTTAAAAAAAAAAACAATTTGAAAAAGGAATCAATTTAAAACCAGAATTGTTAATAGAACCACTAATCATCCACCTAGTTTTAGTTTTGTTTGTTTATTTATTAAACTTTACAAATATGCGTATTCCTGAAATGAAGAAAAAGTATATAATCAAACACAACTTAATATAAACACACAAAAACAATGCAACATAAGTTACTACTAGGAACTATTACTTCCAACGATTCCAGTTAAATGTGATCACGTCGTTAAGATATGTACCTATGTAACGGGTGCACGGGTCAAGATAAATAAGCAAACATGAATAGCACGAAGAACCTCGTTATCTTTGACTACCATTTCTGATGATTATTAAGTTATCAACTTAATTTATGTATAAGGTTGCGGAAAGGTGATGAAACTGATGAATCACTTGTGTTATCTAGACCTTGCATCATTAATTTTCCAATTTACTTCAATATTATTTTCCCAATCTACTTCACAATTCTTTACGGTAACTTAGAAATAAGTAGATCGTGTGTTACAATAGCACATAGATTACGATCTGGACCCTTTCCATCAAAAAAATTTGAATATCTAATGAGTAGATCTACCTCACCAAATTGTGAGATGGGTAATATTGTGGACGATGTTCAACATTTGTTGATGGAATGTGTCAAGAATCAACCAAAAAGGAATGCAGTAATGAAGCAGTTACATCTGAATCGTTTGTCGGTATAGGTCAAAGTGTTTTGGCTATACCGACATCAAAAAAAGCTATTAAATTGTATAGTCTGGCGTATAATATATAAATTGACATTTGGTTAACTTAAGGCCTTATGGGGCTGGCATATCCTAATAGGATAAAAGCCCCTTAAAATAAAGAGAAAAAAAAAAACACTCCACCTTTAGTTACCTCACTGCTCTTTTCCTTTTAAATGATCCTACTCTGCCTGATGAAAAGCATGATCAGTGATCAGAATCCAAAAGTGGTGGTAACTATACCTACACATTTTTCAATTATGCAATTTTATTCTCGTCTTTTGGTCTACTTTGGGCTTTTCAAATGTAACATTCATAATCGTCCTATACAGACCACCCGGTTTCCTCACTTCGTACAACTTTTTGCATATTTTACAAAATCTTCTAAGTAGGTAAATAATAAATAAATATTCTGGACATCTAACACACAGCGCCATCTAGTCCCAAGCTAAGCAGAGCTTGGGTTATGAGTACTAGACAACTCATTAGAATACATGTATACTTTTTTTTTGTAAATACATACATATTTTACATATAAAAAACACCCAAACTTCGAAACAAATATTTGTAGATCATATAAACATTTGGTCCGACCCGGGAATCGAACCCGAGATCTCAAGCACAGCAGTCGCATACATTGCGCCAAGGAAGCAGTTAAACAGGGTTTAAAATATATTGCCTATGGGTGACATTAATATTAATGTACTGGAATTAAATTTAATCGCATCTGGTTACCTCGTCGTGTCCATTATGAGTCAACTGGAGAAAACAGCTGTCTAGATTACGTTCTCATAAAGACTAAACAATTCTCACACAGTTTTGTTCTTCAAACTACTGTGAGTGATCACGAGCTAAACCTTTTTTTGCCTACTGTGGGGAAACGGTTGTCAATATCCCACCAACACAAAGGGAGGATCCTCCGACCAGGCGAGGTGATCATGCCTGGCGGGCCACTGCCCAACAGTTGATATTGGGATGATATATACAACATATGATAATCGGCGCAAGAACTTCTACTGCGCGATTCAGGATTGGTAGTTTATTCGTGTTGTACATTGCTGCGTAGTTCAATGTGTCTGTGTGGTAGATGGCGCTATAGTATGTCGCTGTTGCGCCGCATGTGGAATTCTGGTATACCATCTATCGGTTAGTAATTTCTGCCATTCGTTAAGAAAGAGCTCTTAGGTCTTCTTTAGTGGACCAATACGATTTTAATACTGCGTGTATTGGCAGTGGTAATCATTTTTCAGCTGATGAAATTTGTACACTGTAAAAACATGTTATAATAAACCTATGCAGTCAATACCCCGTGGGAGAGCCACGCTTCGGCATGAAAAGGCCGGCTCAACCGAAGTAATACCACAGCCTCACAGAAAACCGGTGTAAAAATAGCGCTTGCGCTGTGTTTCACCGAGTGAGTGAGCATACAGGAGGCCCATACCCCAATCCCTACCCCCTTTCCCCACCACATCCCCCAAAGACCGGCAACGCACTGGTGACGCTTCTGGTGTTGCGAGTGTCCATGGGCTGCGGTAATCACTTACCATCAGGAGATACGTCTGCTCGTATGCACCATTCTTCTTCTTCCTAGCCTTCATTATTCCCAATATTATTTGCTCGTATGCACCATATTCAATAAAAAAAAAACCACAATGTTAGTGAAGAAACTAGACACGGAATTGAGGACTGTACTAAAATTTTTCAAATAGCCTAAACCTGTTAAATCTAAACATGTTGACAAAGTTTATTTGTCTAAATAATAGGCGACAAAGGGAACACTGAAAAGTGAATAATATTATTGTGGCTCTTTGAATAGGTATAATAACATTACATTTTCTCGTATAGATAATAACGTGACCTCTTCTAGATAAAATCTTCAATCGTGTTTTTCTTTTCCGGTAAACTTACTATTGAAAATAAATAAAGAATTTATTAACATTATTACCAGTAATTTGATAACGGATAATTATTAAATTGGTACTTATACAAACATACAATATCGTCAATACCTTTTATTTCTATTATTTATTTATTAGGCCACCAACACGTCTCCTTAATCAATATTACAATGAAATTACAAAAATCATGGTTCTTAAAACTAAGCGTCTCGACACATATTTTAGACATCTGACTTGTCGTCAACCAAATATAAATTCATCAACAGCCCATAATGTTCCACTGCTAGGCTCGGGTCTCCTCTCAGGTGAGGTTAAAGGCCATATGTCCCCATGCTGGCCAAGAGCGGGTTGGGGACTAGCAAAACAACGTTGTGGCTACGTAATCTTGCCGTCGGATGTTTTTAAGCCGCCTAAAGGCCTCCAACTAAGCTTCACGACTGTTATCCTACGGTAATATCCAGGACCAACTGCTTAACGGGACCTCCGAATCGCGCAGACGCTCATGGTAACATGCCACCAGCGGTCACTCATCCAGGTACTGACCGCGCCGTCGTTGCTTACCATCAGTTATTCTTTCTAATCACCGAATGCTCCTCCGAGCGCCTCCGATGACGAACGTCGCCCATGGACATCTGTATCCCAAAAGTCAATATCGCATTACAGCCCATTGGATTCCTCTTATCGGAAATAAATATGATGATGTACTTCTACTATTTACTCAACTCAACGGAGACTAGAACAAAAGACCGTACTTACTGCATAGAAAGTAAATCAGTGAAAGAACTGCATCGATTTCTCACTACGATCGAGCTTATCCCATATGTGGCGAATGGTATGCGTTATTTTTATTTCTTCTTTCAGGACCAATCATATGTTTCTCATCTTTCAATACAAATTAATCAATATTCAAATAAACATTTTATTCATTAGAAACAGCTGTTTATTTCAAAATCGTCTAATTAGAATTTCAATCTAGGGAATTCCTTTTGACAAAAACTTTGTAATTGCATTAACGCTAACTATTTTATCAGTTGCGTCAATAGTAATTAGAGTTTTATATAATTGATCACGTTGGTATTTACACTAAGAACGAGTAATTCAGAAAAGGTAGCGAAATATTAAATACAAAAAGCTAGATTTTACATGGAAGCCATAAAATAGAAAATCTGGTAAATCTGTTTGATGTTTGGTGTGAACTCCTTAATTATAAACAATTTGGTTGTTAAAAAAAATTGGTTGTTTGTAAATTCGGTTATAACAAACCATTGATGAAGTGATTGCATACTTTTATGAATAAATATTGAATCATTTGCGCAAGCGTACGATGAGCGTAACGGGACAATGAGCGTAACGGGACGATGACCGTAACGGGACAATGAGTTATCCTTTTTTGTGCATGCAGCCGGCGTTCATCGATTTATTAAATGTTGTCATGTCAAAAGTTTATTATAACTTCCAGTTAAGTTCCATCTATCTACATTTCGTCAGTTTTAAAATTTACATATCTAACCTAAAATTCTAGAACCGCCCACTGAGCATATCTGATGCGCATTTCGTACTAATTACTTAGGAAGCAGCATAACTGCACTTACACAGATAACACAAAATAACAAGCTCAATATTTAAAATCAAACGGAAATGTAAGGTACAGTCAATATCATAATGATTTGTGCTCTCAGGGTGCTCAAAATTATGTGAGAAACATAAATTCAATTTAGTATTGGCAGTCATGGCACTTCTGCTATTGTACACATTCAAAGTGGTCAAAATAGCTTAGCTATTAGTTGTCAATATTGTGATGGCTGATGCAAAGTAGGCACTACCACAATCCTGAAGAATTCAACGACACCTCATTATGTCAACAACCGTCCAGCCTTTTGGGCTGTAGGGCGTGCCAAAGAAATGGGTATTCATACCCATATACAAACAAACCCTCTTACTGGCGCAGTCGGGAAAAAAGTCCTAATTTACACATTGGATATATACAATTGTTTAAAAAAAATATTTATCAATTTATGCCATTATTCTTTCGAGTATCAAATATTGTAAATATGTTGTTCTCGTAAATTAGACAGAAACCCGATATTTTTATTGTTATCCAGTTTGACCCATAATTATAACGTTATCTGAAACGAACTAATGAAATACTCGTCTCTTTTCATTAACGCAAGTAAATAAATTGTTATCTAGCATCCGTATAAATACATTATATCAGTCATGTTAATATCATTACAACTGCGTACAGTCAGAACAACGAGTTCATTTTAATCATAGTCATTAAAATACTTGTACTACACATACGTGTCTCTCAATTATTAAATTGTCTAAAATTTTGAAGAGACTAAAACAGTAAAATATCTGATTTAAGATGCATAAAGAAGTGCCAGTGTTGAAAAGATGTTGCATCTGCTTGCCTCTCAGAGGTGGGCTGTTGGCGTGGGGCTATTTGAAATTGGTTTGTACATCTTGTTGATTTTCTAAAAGAGGCTTATATCCACCAGTGTGTTGTACTGTCTGTTGTAGTCATTTTGTATAAGCGGGCAGGGTTTGTTACAAGTATTCATTCCTTTTTGGAGGGATATGTCCTGTGTAGTTCATTCCCAGGGCTGCCTCTTACGACGCCCACCGAATGAACAGGGGTTTGATACTCAGTTTTCTTAATACATTACCACACGGACCAATTGATGATTAACAAAGAGTTTTTTTCTTACAGACGATAGCTTCTTTAATGCTATTCTATTTAATATGGACAGTACTCCAAATGATAGCATTTGATGTCTTAGAGGGCGAATCGGTATATTCTTTACACGATCTTGCACCATTTGCCGTAATTCTGTTCATAGTCACTGCTGATGTTGTTTTACATACAGTTTTCATCGTCGGATGTCATAAGGTTAGTTTTATTAATATGAATTTTCCAATACGTTTAATTCACGTTAAAATGTATCAAAAACGACACAAAAGTCAATATCCAAATACTATGATTCAAAAACCGAATTGCTTTGATATTTAGGAAGCTTACTAACATTAAAACAAAAGAAAATTTAAGTAAGATCATTTATATTCCTACGATGATCCTTTAAACTCTTATATAAAATATACTATCGAGCATTATATACAATTCTTGGTATGTTTGTATACAGAAATAAATGTGTAAAAAATGCTTTAAATGGGTTTTTTACAGAAAAACGTAAAGCTTTTAAAGGTGTACTACTTCTACAGCGTGACTCTGCTTGTGCTGACTGCTTTATTCGGTGTGTTTTGCTTTGGGATCATAATTGGTTCAAGTTTAAACCATGTCGGCCGACTTTTAACTACATCTATGTGCAGAGACTTCTCTACACTGTTTATCAATTTATGTAAGTATAGCCTTTTATGTTATTCATGTACCACAAACAAGTTCATATGTTTATTTTTATTAGTAACTTTCGTGTTCATTAGTCAAAAAGCATAGTGTTTTATACTTTAATAACGACTCGGCCCGGGTTCGCAAGTAAAAATTTTGAAATTCTCGTTTTTCCTATACTATAAAATGCATGTATACATATACACCTTACTCTTGAATTACTCTATCTACATGTTACTGAAAACTGTATTAAAATTCGTTGAGCAGTTATAAAAATCTAAGCTAATAGACAGCGGAAGCGACTGAATCTAAAACTGCAATGTCTTTTTTTCTTTTAATTGTATTAGGATTAAACGAGCAGACGTTTCGCCTGATGGTAATCGATTACCGCCGCCCATGGACACCCGCAACACCAGAGGCGTAACAAGTGCATTGCCGGCCTTTTAAGAAGGAGTACGCTCTTTTCTTGAGGGTTTGAAGGTCGTATTGGTCTGGGAACACCGCAGGCGACAGCTCTTTTCACAGTTTTGTTGTGCGCAGCAGAAAGTTTCGGGAACTCATATTGCATCTTCATCAACCTATCAGTCTTTTTTTTTTAATTAATAGGGGGCAAACGAGCAGACGTATCGCCTGATGGTAAGCGATTACCGCCGCCCATGGACACCCGCAACACCAGAGGCGTTACAAGTGCGTTGCCGGCCTTTTAGGAAGGAGTACCTACGCTCTTTGGAACATAAGCCTCTCTTGCACCACCAATAATATGCGTAATGTATTCGGAACTGCATGGGACTTAATTCAGTTGTTTTCGTTCCTTACAGTAACCCAGGTCTACGTCATTCTCTTAGTAAAAAGTGAGATTACGAAACTGGAGAATATGGACTCCTTGAAATTTTTGAACAACGCAGCTGAAGCTGAAACATATTATTTGAAGATTGGAAGTATATGCAAAGAGAAAGAGGTTGCAATTTGTTAGAGCAGAACACGGAAGGGAGCCGAAACAGAGACAAAATAAAACACTAAATATTCAGAAAAAAGTATAATAAATTATCTTGATAATTTCAATAAGTATAGAAAACATAAATCTGTGTAAACTATATTGTTCTGAACACAAAAATGTATAGATTTAAGAATTTAAATTTTAATGAAATCCTTCGATTATATTATAATAAATAAATAAAATAAATTAACTTTTTTATTAAAACTCATTCATGTTTTATATTGTGCGTTGCCTGCTATTTTTTTTATCTTCTATAAATGATGACTGAGATGATTTAAATGATTACTTAGTCTATAGGAAAGATCTGTTATTGAGTCTACTGTTATTGTACTTTTTTCAAATATTCTCATCATCAACATCAGCCTATCGCAGTCCACTGCTGGACAAAGGCCTCTCCAATTTCACGCCACTTAGTTCGATCCTCGGCTTCTCGCATCCAGCTCCTGCCATCTTGCGCAAATCATCACTCCACCTGGCCTGTGGACGTCCTACACTACGTTTGCCGAGACGCGGTCTCCACTCAAGAACCCCTTTACCCCAACGGTTATCGGTTCTGCGACAAATATGGCCAGCCCACTGCCACTTCAGCTTGCTAATCCTGTGGCCTATGTCGATGACCTTGGTTCTCTGCCGGATCACCTCGTTTCTAATACGGTCCCTTAGAGAAACGCCGAGCATAGCCCTTTCCATAGCACGCTGAGCGACTTTGAACTTGTGGACCAGCCGTACCGTAAGTGTCCACGTTTCGGCTCCGTATGTCATTACGGGGCACTGTGGGATCGATGATGAGAAGACCCGACGAAGCTTCCCAAATGTTGCCCAACCCAGCCGGATTCTCCTGTAAACCTCGTCCTCAAAGTTGTTTCTCCCTATCTGCAAAGTCTGCCCGAGGTACACGTATTTTTGAACCACTTCGAGCACCGTGTACCGCAACCGGTTCCGGTAGTACATGTTCATTGAACATGACCTTGGTCTTGTCCAAGTTCATCCGGAGGCCGATGCGTACAGAAGAGTCAGCGAGGTCGTTCAGCATCTATTGTAGGTCGTGCAGCGTCTCTGCTGTAATGACGATGTCGTCTGCAAATCGCAAATCAAATATTCTATATTAACATAAATAGTTATGTAGCTATATGAATCTGTAGTAGTAATCAAGACTAATATTAAAAAGCTTAATAAACTTGTGAAGTTTATAGAATACCAAGTGATCCAGACACGAAGGTGATATTTACTAAAAAAATATTTAAAGCCAAGTAAAGTGGTATATACATGTATACTAGCTTAGTCCTATTTACTGCTGTACATTTACAACAGCGGGTAACACCCCGCCGAATTGTGAATCTAAACCATTCTGGAATCCTGAGGAATAGACAATATTTTTTTATTAAAAATGGGTTCAGTCGTATCGGAGGAGTTTAGTCAAGTAAATTTTACGTGCATGTGTATCATGCATATAAGATTTATATAATACGTAGGACGTAGGTATTTAATATCATATTATAAAGCAGTTTCGTAGCAATTTGTGAAGTTGTAATAATATACTCTTTGAAATGGACTTACACAATATATAGGTAGGTAGACTTTCTTTTCTATAATACAGCTTTATTAAACTATATTTAAATATACGTTTCTAAAGAAATTCATTTAATTTATTTCATTTAAAAAAGACAACTCCCGCATTAGGAATATACATCCTGTGTCGCGGGGGACTTTACAAACATACAAATAACGGACACAAAGAACACCCAGACTTAAAACAACATTTTGTGGATCACACAAAGTGATGTTCCACGTGGGATTTGAACCCACGACACTTGGCGCAGTAGCAAGCGGCGTAGTGACAGCTTAAGCCACTTTTTTTTTTTTTTTTTTTTACGTGTGGAAACCCCCTCGGGCCGTCACCCCGCCGGGGTTTGCGGCGGGGCGGTGTGTCGGAATCGAACCGACTAAAACCACACGGTGTGCCAACTCTGCGCCTGAGAAGGGAGGGGTCCGGGAATGACAGCTTAAGCCACTAGGCCAACCGTGCAGTCAATGTGCCAATGTGTCAAATGCAGAAATGTCTACGTCTTATAACGTATTATTAGAGATTAATGATAACTCTAATATTTATAGACTTGGCTCGGCGAACTTCGTATCGCCACACCTAAGTTTTCAAAAACCATAGTTTCTTATAATTTTCTTCTTTACAAACCTTGCCTTGTCACTAAAAAACACTTAAAAAGAAGAATACAGACGATCGGAAGTTATGAGCGTACATATATTTCGGTGATTCATTTTTACTTAGATAGATATTCCATACTAAGAATCTATATATCTGTAGGATTCAGTTAGCTTTATAAAATAGTTTGATATAATTTCTCGTCTCACTTGTTCAAATATACACCTGTCACAAATAACTTCGGAATACCCAAAGGTTTGGTCTGGACGAAATTCCTGTGGTATTAGGTCCGTCTTGCACGATATGTTTGAAGGAAGTTTTTATAAATAAATAAAGGTGATGAATATATTTTTTTAACTTTTTATTAACATTAAACTTTGCTATACGTGGGTATCATTAATATCACATTTATCTTCTTCATCATTATTATCGTCAGTTGAATTTATTTTTTCTTCTTTTGAGTCTTCAATCTTCACGGTAGTTTTAGTTTCAAACCTGTTCTGTTTGAGGTTCTCGAGTTTTGCAATTTCTCTTCTCACGAGTAGAAGAACGCATATTTGAATAACTGAAAAAAAAAAGATTGATAATTACATAGTTTGGTTGTAAGACACATAAATACTTCATAGTTGAATGTGGTTGTGCTTTCTATAAAATTACTCTTTTTTATATTTTGCTTATCAGCAAACATTCTGCCTCGTTAGTCCAACGGTGAGCGTTAGCAACAGCCGATCAAGAGGTCTCGATTTTGATTCCCAGGTCGGATATGGTGACGAGGTAAAACAAATGAAGCAAAAATAGTGCTGTCATATTTTGTTGGTGAGTGCGAGACCGGAGATCCAATGATGCAGAAGCATCACTAGGCCGCCATGGTTAGGGTCACCATGCTGCATTGTTACAACGACTGACTAACAATATGGTGACCTTCACTCTTGGATTCTGGTTATGCTTTCCACCAGGCAGAGTAGAGTTATTTTGGCAGGGCCATACACAAAAAAAGAACTAAAACACTACCTATCTCAGCAAATACTCACATACGTAAACGATGAAAGTGGAAACAGATGCGATTAGTAACAAAGGAAGTATAGTACTGGAATAACCAAATCTATTGTCAAAGAGTAGGCCAAAACATATGAACCCCTGCAGTAATGTCAGTATTAATACACAGAAAGTGTATAAATAATACATTGTGAAAAACTTCAAAGTTTTCTGAAAATAAAAAAGAAATATCGGAGACAGTTTAAACATAACAGTTCATGCTATCCAAACTCAAAAGTAACATGACTCTAGGTTCGAATTTATAGATAGATGTATTTAGATCCTTTTTGTGAATGCAAACATATTTTAGATAATTATAACTACTCGCAATACGAAGTAAAAAAGACCCTTAATATTTTCGGGTTAAAGGTGGGTTTTACATCACAACGTAAGTCCAGTTCAGTCGATTCCAACAATGTGGAGTAGACATCGGATACTTGAAAATCCAGTACATGCTGTGGCGTCTGTTTCTGTCGATCTATAATTTTTAACTGTATCTTCAATTTAACGTTCATAAACGTCACTTAGTTTCTTAATGGAATAAACGATTTTGAATTTAAATTTGGTGATCCTGTGCCTCGTTTCATAATCTTTGTCTTATATTATGGATGTAATACAGACACAAAATAAATGATTGTGCTTATCATACAACAACCTGGACGAAATTCAAACTCCCACACTCCCGCCTCTCCACATTTCTACTTCTTCTCAGCCAGGTCTATCATATACCAGTATTTGCGAGCACTGTACTTTTAGCCACACATAAATTGTGCCACCAAAATATGTTATTAAAATGACAAGTATGTAATGTTTCAAAGCCAGCTGTTTAGAATTTGAGCAGATGCGAATAATCTATTTGTGATTAAACTGACCTTATAAGTTCCAACGATGAAAATCATGTGTACCACAAAGTCCACAGATAAAACGCCCAAGATCATGGCGAATATTACAACATCATCAACGTAGTACATATTTTCTAACGCAGCAACAACTGCTACTATTTCGACGAGTGTTAATATAAAGTTCAAAAGCATAAATGCAGATATTATCTGTAAAGTAATTGTTTTTATTTCATCAATCATTATCATCAACAGTTTTTAATAGTCCATTACTGATGATATGCCTCTCCTTAGCAAGTAGGTTTTAGCTCGCAATACCACACTGGCCAAAAGGATTAGTAACTATCGGGTTTGTTACAAGTGTTTCTTCTCCTTGAAATGATAGTGCTACGACACCTATCTGATGAGTAGCGGTATTGACACTCCGTATTTTTACTATATTTTATTTATTATGTTGAAAAAATAATCTTTATCGAAGTGATGCAACGGTTTCAAAGACTAATTATCTGTTCTTTACCAAGTGAATGACGTTACCGGAGTCCATACTCCTCATTTCTGGGGAAGGATTTCAGAAAGCAGCAATACACTTCCGAATTCCAAGCCGGAATGAGTTCGCTGGCGGTGACGGTTAAGTAGATGGTACTTAACCTTAAAAGACGTAGGTACATAAACGGACAGACGTACTGTCCGTTTGCCCCTATACGGGGGCTTCGGGGTTTTCGTCGGGTTAGCGTCGGGCTTTTCCCACTTATTTGTTTACTTAAACAAGATAAAAGCATCGGGTTTATCTTGTTTAACAAGAATGCATAATTATGTTCGTCTTCTGATTCTGTTGTTATTGCATTATCACTCAAGACATGTACGCATATGTATGTATGAATATGGTGTCTCCTAGCTGTAAAAACCAACGGGTAAAAATATCTGTAAAAGATTTGGTTACAGAAATTATTATTATTTATCGTGTATACCAAATTCGAGCTAAGTCGTAAGTTAGGAAGAGATTTTTTTTAGGTTTCAAGAAATATAAAATTCAATTAATATAAAAGCTTGTAGAAAATATTCAATTACTCAACTTTACAAAAAAAAAATCCTTTAGCCAAACCTAAACTTATCCTGAACTCAATTTGTCTAATGTCCTTCAGAACAAAAAGTTTTTTAAAATATAGCCACAAGAAGTTTTGAAACAATCTTAATTGGGGTAGTGAGTATATCAATCGTTCAAAGTTTGCACTTGTTGTAAAAGTCCTCAAGAACGTGTAAATTAAATCCAAATAACTTTTTCTAAGTTAGCGGTTAAATTAAATTCACAAAGATGATTGTATTTTCAAAACCTTCAAATTCCAGTAACGAATATTCAAACAAGTGAATAATTTAAAAAGTATTTTTTTTAAACAAGCTTTTGTTACTCGTTAATAAAAAAATATCTTTAAGCCCTTTTATGTGATATCCATATTGGGTGGGTTGTTCAGAAATATGTACACCGCTATCTTGTTACGGCGGCCATTTTGGATTAATAAAAATACCGATTATGTTGACTACATTGTCATCAAAACGAAAAATTTTTCAAATTTCAGCTCAATCGGAAATGAGGAAGTGAATCAAATTAATTAAGTTGTAAGATTTCATTACAGTTAAACATCGGGACAGGTGAAACCAAATGAAAGCTTTTGAAAATGGGTTCCTAGTCTTAAAACGTGTCAATATGAAAGTCCTTATTTTAAATATAACCGAAGGACATCGTTGGCACTGTTAGTAGTTAATAGTAAGTAAACAAAGTGAGATAGATGAATACATTCTTTAGGGAATTATTAAAAGTTTATATTGTGTCAATCGAACTTAAAAATGTCCCCCTTAATAAGGTGAAAGTGAGGTTTATTAGAATACATTGCGTCACTCCAGAACATTCCAAATAATAAATAATAATAATAATAAATATTTCGGACATCTAACACACAACGTCATCTAGACCCAAGCTAAGCAAAGCTTGTGTTATGGGTACTAGACAACTGATATAAATACATATATACTTAATTTTTTTGTAAGTACATACATATTACATATAGAAAACTCCCAAACTCCGAAACAAATATTTGTAGATCACACAAACATAAGTTTCATCAAAATCCATTCAGTAGTTTTTGCGTGAAAGAGCAACAAACATACACACTTACATACTAACAAACATTCGCGCTTATGATATTAGTAGGACTATTCTATTTGACATGAGAATAAATTAAGAGTTACAATATTTAGAACAAAATATATTTGTTTACTCACCATTTTAAAACACCTCCATGCTATCAAATCGCATTTTGAGCATAAGCAGAAACAACATGGTTTGAACACTGATACTTTATCATGCATTTTGTATATTGCTATCTTCTAAACTTTTAATTCAAAAATTATATTAAAGGCACTTAATGTAAAAGTTATATATAAGATCATTATAGTATAAATATGTCTTATCAATGTATGTACGACTATTCTCAAGAAATGTGACCTTTGTATTAATATAAGACGAATAAATCACGTCAATACACATATTCCGTAAGAAAACAACAGATAAATAAGTTCGTTGCTAGATAACTTACAGTATTTAAATGTTTCTCGTATAATCGAGTAATGGAAAATAAATAAAAACACCGTTTCTGTTAACACCAACTCCTTTAATCCCCTGTGGCTCCAAATACGCCATTCACTTCTTGAAGGATTAATCGATTAGGAATTACCACAGCCGAGAAATTCTTCTTGTATTTAATTGTGTGAGGAAAGAAATTTTTCGAAATGCGCATACTGAAAGAGTGCTAATATCATTATCCAAGTGATGAACATGGAATTTTAGAACTTTAGACAATAACGTCGAAAGCGGAAAGCTGCTGCTACAATAAATAAAAAAAATAGGATTTCCAAATGGAAAACTCGTGTACAGCAAAACAAAAGTTATGTACACAATATTTTAATAGTATTTTTCGTATTACCTTCACTAAAAGAAAACACTTTATTGTAAAAAGAGCTTGTTTCCTAGTGGTAAATTACGTAAAACAAACTCTTATGCCTTGTAGTAAAGTCGAAAGTTGCTTACCAATCATTTATGTTGTAGTGATAAGAAATAAAAAAAACTAAAATCAAATTTATACATATTTACTGATAAATAAAAACAGTAAAGGCGTTTCTAGCCTGTGAAGCACCGTTTCCAATCATTACTCTAGCGCCCTTTAGTAAGCGTAGCGCCCATCAATAAGCACGCAGATTCTTTATAAATGCCGCGGCCGGCATCCCTAATACTACAGCGCTTCTTTGAAATGTACACTATAGTGTATGGACTTTTGGTATATAATGCTGTCGTCTCGAACAATGCCACACGCGGTGCGCGGGGCGGGGAGCACTGGTCTATCGACCACCGCGGAGTGAAGACCTGTGCGCTTGTTGCGAGCCGATATCTATCAGTAGGTTGTACCTCAGGTAAATAGATAACATCACATGTGTACATTACATACACCCTGCACTGTAGGTAAGACGCCCCTGAATGTTTGCAACGTAGAGTTCTTGAGGTACGGGTGTTGTGTCCCAAGAGGATACGACCAGATGAGGTAATCATGCTTGCGCCATGACACAACAGTTGATGTTGAAAATTAAAAAATAAATCGGTATTAGAAATTTTTATATTCCCATACAAGATTAACACTTACTCGTGTGTCACTGTTAGATGGCGCTGAAGTATGTTTTCGTGCTTCCATCCCACTATGAACCCGGGTCCTTTAAGCGGAGCATGGAAAAAGCATCTCACTAGGCCGCCATAGTGTGAGTCACCATACTGCATTGTCCCTATTAGCATTGAGGATTGTGACCACCACTCCTGGATTCTGTTCGTGCTTTCCATCAGGCAGAGCAGAGTCATTTTGGCGGGACAGAAAAAAAAATGTTGAAGTGGTAAACAAAATGTCACTAACATTTACTTATGTATTAGTGTCTGGTAAATAAAAGTATCTCTTTACAAAATAGTATACCGTAACACCCATATTAACAATCAACGGCAAACAATTACGGGTACAAGTAGTCGTGGCTTGATAGCGTGGACTACTAGTTGGTGAAATGAAATAAATTTAATATAAAAACTGGTTTATTTGCTTGCTTCTTTGCCAATTCTAATCATTATTATTTACAAATTCTGTAGTTTTAACTTCGTTCATATCGTTAAGCACAGTTTCTTCGTTATTGCAATCACTTGGTGTATTTTCGTTTTGTTCATCATTATTAATGAATCTACACGACACATCAATGTTAAGTTTCATTATTTCACTTCTTACAAGCAGAAGAACGTACATTTGTAGAACTGAAAATTGTAGAAAAAAAAAGGTTAAAAGCGAAATCTGAGTTGAATAGCAAATACAATCAATATACAATATAGCAAATACAAAGTTATCTTAACTTTAGAACCTATTTGTTATTTTACACGTTATAGCATGTGTTACACTGATAGTTTATAAGGTAGGTCTTCCGTGGGAGAGCCACGCTTCGGCATGAATGGGCTGGCTCGACCGGAGTGATACCACGGCCTCACAGAAAACCGGTGTGTAATAGCGCTTGCGCTGTGTTCTACCGAGTGAGTGAGGATACCGGAGGCCCATACCCCAACCTCTTCCCCCATTCCCTCTCCCCATCCCCCAAAGGTCGGCAACGCACTTGTGACGCTTTTGGTGTTGCGGGTTTCCATGGGCGGCTGTAATCGCTCTTACCATCAGGTGATGCGTCTGCTCGTTTGTCGTGACAGTAAGCAACTGCCCGCCTAAGGACACTTGCTACTCCAAAGTATCAGGACGCGTAGCCATCCTTTATTTCTCTCACTTTAAAGTCTTATAATTTTTCTTATACTGCCATAACATTGACTAAACTCCTCAGAACTGAGAAGTGACAGCGTTTGCTTTTACAAGAAGTCTTCAGAATTTAGCAACTGTCCAAAATCATTCGACTTTTGTTATGATATACACATTTAATTCCGTAAGCACTTAGCTTATTACAGAACCTTTTTTAACCACATGATAGTCTTTTACTGTACATCTTACAGTATTTATAAAAGATTGCAACATGTACAGTTAAGTGTAAAGTTGTCCAAAACAAACGTAATTGTCATTTTTTTCAATAGCATAATAATATGTGATGGTTACAAAAAGCCTGACTCTTGAAAGGTAAGACAATCCAACTTATTGTACAAATTAATAGTTCAATTTATATTTTACATAGGTTTAAAATTAATAGAATTATCATCGAAATTCGATCAAACTGTTATATCTATACTAATATTATAAAGAGGAAAACTTTGTTTGTATGTTTGTTTTTAATGAATAGGCTCAAAAACTACTGGACCGATTATAAAAATTCTTTCACCATTCGAAGGCTACATTATCCACAAATAACATAGGCTATATTTTATTTTGGAAAAAAATAGGGTTCCGTAAGATATTGGGGTTTTTCGGACACAAGGTGTAAAAAATCAACCAGAAAAGTTACTTATTTTGCGTACGCTGTGTAAACTTTAAAACATAGAACCATAAAATGTTATAATTAATCGTAGACCTTATAAATATCTACAAAAAAGTCCGCGACACACTATACGGGGGAAAATTTTTCGCTACGGGCAATAAAAGACGCGAAACGAGGTTGCGTCGGTCAGCTAGTCTAATATAAATTAATAGTTATGTTTGTATACTCACTTAAATCAACTGCACAAAGCGGTATTTTCGAATTCAGTATACTCATGGCAAGTTCCTTAAGGTGAGGCCATTTACTACACACTATTGCAACAAAGTCTGCTAAGTTTAGCAGTAACTTTAGAATCAGTAAGAATATACTGCAGAAGTAGTATATCTTTAAAAGCTTTAATTGTTTCTGAAAAGAGTAAATAATAGTTTTTATTTGTTTATTTTATTGATGCTTACTGCTAGAGAAGAATAATAATAATAATAATAAATAAATATTTCGGACATCTAACACACAACGTCATCTAGTCCCAAGCTAAGCAGAGCTTGTGTTATGGGTACTAGGCCACTGATATAAATACATATATACTTTTTTTTTTGTAAATACATACATATAATACATAGAAAACACTCAAACTCCGAAACAAATATTTGTAGATTACACAAACACTTGCTCCGGCCGAGAATTTGAACCCGAGACCTCAAGCACAGGAGTCGCATTCACTACCACGGTGCCACCGAGACAGTTTTTATTTATTTTTTATTAGAGGCATTTAGTACTGATACAGACGGACATTTACGTATTGTGGTATTAATATGTAACAAGTAGGTAACAAAAATGAATTTCATTTTGACATCCTCTTATTTGTTGCTCATCATCTCCCTGCCCTTTTCCAAACTTTATTTAGGGGCGATGAATTAAGTTTTCTACCTCCATTCTTCTTTATCCCTCGCCAGTTAACTGCTTACTCCTTTCCTAGCCAAATCCTCTTTTACCCAGTCTATCCATTCATTTTTGGTCGTCCTCTATTTTTATATCCGTCGATTTCCATACTTAAAACTTTCTTAACTACAATTGGACCTATGCAACAAGGAACCAAAGCATAGACATGCCAAATCAAAGAATTATTATCTCGTAATAAATAGGGTTCTTATTTAGATTTTGGCATGTTAGTGAATAGGTTTCTTGTTGCATAAGTAAGTCTAATTTGCTCACCTCTGCGCATCACATGTCCATACCAGGATAACCTGTTACATCTCAATTTTTCATCCACTGACGCTACTTTCAAGCTTCCTCTAATGTAGTCATTCTTCAACTGATCCATTTTTTTTTAAATACATCTCCCACACTAGGAATAATTACTGTGTGGCGAGGGACTTTACAAACATACATGAAACGGACACAAAGAACACCCTAACTTAGAAAAACAATTTGTGGATCACACAAAGTGTTATTCCATGTGGGATTTAAAACCACAACACTTGGCGAAGTAGTGAACGGTGTGGCGACCGCTTAACCACTAGGCCAAACATGCAGTTGCTGTCAGCCATTATTGTATAGTCCTAGTTCAAGAAATCATCAATTCAGTCTTAAGTAGTCCACTGCTGGACCTTACAAAATGAGGTTTTGGCACACAACCCAGGCCAGATTGGTTGGTGTGGAGTTTGTGTCAAGTTTTACTTCCATATGAGCTGTTGTCTTGTGTAGCTTGCTCAGGTAAAACTTAGATTAATAACATCATGGTATAATGATCATTATATATCTGACGACTGCCTCGGTGGCCTGGTGGTAGCGTATGCGACTGCTGTGTTCTTGGGTTCGATTCCTGGGTCGGACCAAATGTTTGTATGATCTACAAATATTGGTTTCAGAGACTGGGTATTTTCTATGTATAATATATATTTATTTACAAGAAAAAAGTATATAATGTATTTATAGTTGTCGAGTACCCATAACACAAGCTCTGCTTAACTTGGAAATAGATGGCGTTGTGTGTTAGATGTCCGAAATATTATTTATTATATATCAATTACAGTAATCTAACCTTGAGTTGTTTAATTTTTGTAAATACTTATTGCACATGAAAGAAGAATTTAATGCCTTGGTTATCCTCTATCAGTCACACATTAGGTTTTGTAGAAATATGACGGTAGGCGCAAAAATAAAATACTGAATTTACCTTATGAGCTCCAAGGACAAGAAACACATTTAAAATTATTTCTGTAGTTAGCACAGAAACAATAGCCGATAATTTTAGGATGTGACCAATGAAATAAGTGTCCGTCCATGTAATAAAAAGCACCGTGTAATCCCATAATGAATTTGAGAAGTAAATTAGCAGTAGTGAAACCACTATCTGAAAAAAAAGTTATGACAATTTTAAATATTTCACACATGGGAATCTGATTCCAAACTCCAACTTTAATGGTAACCAGACTATTGATAAACATAAAACATGTAAATCCTAAAGCTTATATTCCAAGTAGGCTCTTCAGGGACTTTTGTAATAATTACTAACTATAGATAGATAGATACCTACTCTTTATTACACACCATAATCTGAAAGATACAAAGAATGTAAATAAATTAAAACAGTGATACAATGGCCTTACCGCAGAATGCGATCTGTTCCAGGTGACCTTTAGAAATATACAAGAAATTTATAGTTATGTGGTGCACATTTAGAATTTACGTATCAAACTAATATTACATAGCATAATTGCACATAGATACATAGGTTGGCCTGGTGGTTTAAAAAACGTTCACTACTGCGCCAAGTGCCGGGGGTTCAAATCCCACGTGGGACATCACTTTGTGTGATCCACAAAGTGTTGTCCTGAGTCTGGGTGTTATTTGTGTCCGTTACATGTATGTTTGTAAAGTCCCCCGCGACACAGGATGTATATTCCTAATGCGGGAGTTGTCTTTAAAAAAAAAAAAAAAGGTATATACTAATACTAGTTAAACCCCGCGGTACGACAATAACCGCGGGCAATGCCGCGAGGCGAAGCTAGTTTGTTTATAAATTGTAGCCTATGTGTTATTCTGATGTATAAGCTATATTATTGTGAAGTTTCAAAAAAATCCATTCAGTACTTTTTGCGTGAAAGAGCAACAAACATACTCACTTACACATACTCACAAACTTTCGCGTTTGTAATACTCGTATTAATACGATATATTTATTCATGCACTTATTACTACATACATATATAGAGCAGATAGTTATTACAGAGATAGATAGCGATTCCTAACGAGTTTCTTATTCACTGTATGTGACTGCCTTACAGCTTCCGGTAAGGAGTTACATAAGCGTGCAACTTGCACTGGGAAAGATTTACCAGTGAATTTTGGAGTGTGTCGGTATTTTGATTTTCTGATGACAGGATAGTGTAGGGTTATATAAGACATTACATAGTAAGGAGAGTATATGTACACTCCGGAGAAATTGAACTGAGAGCCATCTGTATTTTGTACGAAATTCAATATATCGTGTATTTTTGGCTTGTACAAATATAATCGAATATCGTGATCATATTTGTCCAAGCCAAAAATTAAAAAGATACAGACATTTCGAAGCTTCTCAAATTTATACAGTTGATCCTCATTTAGATCGAGATATTTTATTTATTGTTTAAGCTCAATTTTTATTACAGTTGAAAGAAAATTTCGTAGTCTTCTCAGATAAACAGAGTTGAATATTTTATGTATAACATTTTGTATTTCAATATTCCAAGCCAGCGTTTTGTGTGACAAGTAAAAAACTTTTTACACTGATTGGAATTATGACTCTTCCAAAAAACACTAGTGTGCTGCTGCCAAAGACTGTTACTTGAGTTTTACTGGGGTTGACTTTAAGCCCATAAATCTGTAGCTTAGATCACTTAGTCTTATTTATGACTTCAATACCTAGAAAGAGATATTATACATATATCTAAATACATTCATATTAGTTCTGTATGTATCACTTCGGTTCCCGTTACTTCGGTTGGTCAATAATATTCTGCGAAACATTGATAAATAAATAAATAATAAATATTTCGGACATCTAACACTCAACGCCATCTAGTCCCAAGCTAAGTAGAACTTGTGTTATGGGTACTAGACAACTGATAAAATTACATATATGCGTTTTTTTTGTTTTTGCGAAACATTGATAAATAAATAAATAATAAATATTCCGGACATCTAACACTACTACTAGACAACCGATATAAATACTTATATACTTTTTTTTTTGTAAATACATACATATTAAACATAGAAAACACCCAAACTCCGCAACAAATATTTGTAGATTATACAAATATTTGGTCCGACCCGGGAATCCAACCCGAGACCTCAAGAACTGCTGTCGCATACGCTACCACTGATTGATTAAAACAGAAAGAAATTGGATGATGAAAGTCAGATTTAATGCATAGCTGAATATAAATATAGTCATGAGCGTAGGTCGACGTTCCCATATATCCGTTTTCAGAATATCCCATTTTATTTGAAAAATATTTCTCGACCTCTGATTCTTTATTTTCTAAAATGTGTAGTACAAAACAGCTCAGTTGGGAAAAATTATACAATTAAAAAAAAATTACGGTGGCAAAATGGTCAAGTACGTTTGTAAAATATGAAAACAAAATGTATCTACTCACCAATTTTAAATAACCCCAAGCTATTAAACTTCTTCTCAAAGGTAAGCAGATACAACACCGTGTGAATTTTGGTACATCTAAATTCATTTGCAAATGTGTACAAATGTTATCCATTACAAATAATCTCTTTTATACATTAAAATAATTTCAAACTTATTATTTATGAGTATAAAGTTTTACATTACGACTATTTCCAAGAAATTATATGATTATACTACTGTTAAGTCAGTTACCCGATAACAACACGAATACAGATAATGTTAAAGTTATGAATTTTGTTTATATATATGTATATATAAAAGGCAACCGTTACTGACTGATCTATCAACGCACAGCTCGAACCACTGAACGGATTGCGCTGAAATTTGGCACACATACACCTATTCTGATGTAGACATGCGCTAAGAAACGATTTTTCAAAACTCAATCCTTAAAGGAGTGAAAAGGGGGTTCAAAGTTTATATGGAGCACCAAGATAACGTAGGTTTTTCGTTTTGAAACTTCGCGAGCTTTACTTATGCTTTAAGTAAATAAGCAAATACCTGTTTTGTTTATTGACTAGGGGGCAAACGAATAGACCTTTGCTTTTGTTTTCTTAAAATCAACTCTCTAAGGAGTAAAAAGGGGTAACAAAATCTTGAACGCAATATGGATATGGTTTTTAAGATTTTTGGTCGCTGATAAAGAAAACGACATCGGTTTTAAATTTTAACAATGCAAACTTGAAATATCATGAACTATCGTCATTATAATAAATTTTTAGAATCGCCTTACCTATCTTTGTGCAGTAAAAAGTACCTTAAATCCTAATTCTGACTTTAAGTAGTGAAACTGAAAAGTTTCATCAAAATTGGACCAGGCTTTTCCTGGAATGCGCATTCGAACAAACACACAAACAACAACTTCGTTCAAATGGTCGGTGAGGGATGAAACTACAGTAAAACATGCGGGGCAGTTTCTGGGACTGCCGATAGTAGTGAAAACTTAGTATCTCCTGAATTGTATCGTCGGGGAAGCGTGCGGTGACGATGACGTGAGTTTCACGATTTGCGTTCATCCAAACAGTACACATATGTACACAGTATATATATATAGTTCATGAAAAGCGGTCAGGTTCCAGGATTTTGGTTCATTCTAAAGTGATAAACGCACCTAAAAAAAATTTTTTACTTCAACAACTACTGTTCAATTTAGATAATATTAAAACACCCCCATAAACATTGATACAACAGAGACAAACTTCTTAGCACTCCATGGATTCACCGGGCGGGTGCCGAGTCTATCGTGTGGCAGAGGGAGAAACTTAGAGCAGTTCCCAGGACTTGCGACCTAGGTGTAGGCTTAAGGAGGCCCCTTTTGAGATGCGCATCAACGCTCACCTTTACTGCTCGAGTTTCCCGCCCTACCTAATGTTAAGTAAAGTTAGTAACATATACAACGAAAACAAAATATTTTTCCTCTACGAGAGGGTAGTATCGCAACGGTCAAGCGTAAAAAAAAAATTTAAGTTAAAAAAAAAGTGAGGTTAAGAAATCTCCAACTATGAACAAATGTGCATATTTCTTTGGGGTTATACCGGCTGAAGCTATTCAATATCGTTCCACGCGGAAATATATTTATCTTTTAACATCAAAGTCCTTAATTATCATCGGCTGCCTACATTGACTGGCCAGATGAATAGAGGAGGAGAGATTTTTTTCATGGAATAGGGGACAAATGTGCAGACGTATAGTCGTATGGTAAGGAATTACCAACTTTATTAAAACAACTTCAATATAAAAAGAGTATATATTTTTGACTCTGAAGTAGACATTAGCTTCGTCTTCTTAATAATGTTAGGACTAAAATACAAAAATATCTCAAATAACACTAAGAACACATATCTTTTTTTATCATATTACTAATTTTTAGTGTACAATCATCGTCAACTTCTATATCAATATTAGCATCTGGTGGCTTCTCTGTAGACGTGTCTTCAATAACCAGGGTACATTCAGCTTCAACCGCATTATTTACAAATCTAAAAGACATGCTATTCTTAAGCTTGACTATCTCACTCTTCACCAGTAGGATAAGATAAACTTGGAGAACTGAAAAACAAACGATGTTCAATTATAGTATTATGACAATCACACAGATTTCACACAGGGCTTTTTGCTTTTAATCTAGAGCCACTATGATAATGGGAAATCAAACTTTTTTTTTTATGGGCTTAGCTGGTAAATGAGCAGACGTATCGCCTGATGGTAAGCGAATATCCCCGCCCATGGACACCCGCAACACCGGGGGCGTCACAGGTGCGTTGCCGGCCTATGGGGGATGGGCCTCCGGTATCCTCTATCACTTGGTGAAACACAGCGCAAGTGCTGTAGCACACCGGTTTTCTGTAAGGCCGTGGTATCACTCCGGTCGAGCCGGCTTATGCAACTTCTTTTCAATAAATGCGTGGGTGGTCTGAAAAGTTTCCGATCTAACGATAATACAAGCCTTTATTTTACTACAGTCTCCTAGAACTCTACCATTTCTACCAGCGATTCACGATTCAAATGCAGAGATGCATAACTACATTCAATAGTATTTATTTATTATCTTCATGTTAAGGTCTGAATATTTTCAAGCCACCTGACCTCACCGAGAGAATAATTATAATAAATATTGAACTATACATAAGATAAATAAATTACACCCACACACAGGACAAATTTGACGTACTCATAATACAATAATTTTTCACGATGACAGACCAGTCATTCTTCTACTTTGCTATTCTTCATTATATCGGATTTGTAGATGTCTATAAGGTATATACTCACGTGAATTGACGAATAAACTCGATAATTCAGAGAAAACTTTAACGTTTAAGGGGCTATTGGATTCAATAAAGATCCTATTCATCATTATCCCTGTGCATGTAACCAAAACTAGAAAGCTTATTACTGCCAGGATTATGCTGTAGATGTAGTATACATTTAAAAGCTTGATATCTTTCTGAAACAAAAAATACTTTTATTAGAATTGTTTTATGGCGAATAATTAGTTTTTTTCGGTATTACACTTTGGTGAGAGTTCCATGGACTCTGTTTTAGTTAATATGTATTTGTAGGAACTATTTAGTCTCCCATTCATAGTCATTTCTATATGTCGCGACTTTCTACAGCGCAACTAAAAATATACTCTGTTGAATGAACTGTCGCCTTCGGTATTCCCGGATCAATATCACCTTCGAAACTTCAAGAAAAGAGCGTACTCCTTCTTGAAAGGCTGACAATGCACTTGTGACGTCTCTGGTGTAGTAGGTGTCCATGGGTGACCGTAATCGCTTACCATGCGTCTGCTCGTTTGCCCCCTATTCCACAATAAAAAAAAACTACGGTGCCGTCTATCGAAGATACATCAAACTATGTGGTAACTATTAATCCTGGATTGCGATGTAGAATTTAAAAAAAAATACATACAACCCAACAACAGGTGGGTCGCGGCCCGCTAAGCATGTTCACCTTATCTAGTCAGAGGATTCTCCCTTTGTATTACACCAGTTCCTCAACACCATACATTTCTTAGTATTCTAATAATTTTTACGTTTTTAGAATATTAACTTCGGTATTAGGGTAGATGTCTTTTTTGCACTTACTATAAGATTACGGTCTAATTGCAAACAATTGCAATAAATTTTTGGCATAGGATATTTTTATCTCTAAAAGATACTTTAAACAAAACTAACCGAGTGAGCTCCTACGACGAAAATTATGTGTAAAACAAAATCTCCTGTGAGCATTAATAGAGCAGTAGCGTATATCACAACATAGATATTCACATAATACTTGCAAATACTCAAGTATATTATAGTGACGTATAGTACTATGAATAGATACAGAAGTAGCACCAAAGTTACAACCTGGAAAATAAATTGTATAATAAGATATGTGCGTTTTTTTTCAGTATACTAGAATATAGTATTGAAGTTTGGCGTTTAAATTACGCCAGACCGTGTTTCTGAGTGAAATGTATACACTCTCCATCCCTCCCACTACGATCCCGGGTTCTTTAAGCGAGGCATGAATGAGATGCTTACCTCACTAAACCGCCATAGTGTGAGACGCCATATTGCATTGTCTGCTTTCGTAGTGAGTATGGCGAATGCCACTATTGGATTCTGCTTGAGCTTTCAGTCAGGTTGACCAGAGTCATTTTAGCAGGATATTAATAAAAAAAAATGGTCGTGATAAAAGGTTTAAATAATCATCCGATGTGGAGTCTCAAAGAAACGAAAAAGGGGATAATGTTTGATGTTGCTATCGTAACTTGAAAGTAACTACTACATGGTGTTGCCACTTAATAAAAAAATGGTAGATGTGTAATTTGCGATTGGTACATAATTAGAAAAAGGTTTGTATGATAATATACAAAATATACAAAAAACATTTCTTTTTGATTTCATTCCAATCTTCATCATCAACAGCTTATGAAGTCCACAACTGGACATAGGCCTCTGTATAGATTAGATTTTTTCGTTACTTATGTCACGCTGGCCAGAGGGATTGATGAAGAATTTGTTTCGAGTTTTTTCTTCTCTTGGCAGTGCTGTCGTTCTGCCTAATTGTTCCGTTAGTAGAGCTCTTACGACATCAACGGAATGCATAGGGGGAGTAGCGCTACGTATTCTTAATCTTAACAAACTCTTTGATTTGTAAATAATTATCATTTAATCAAATTAAAACTAAATTCTAAACAGTAATTTCGTTATCATCATTGACAATATTATTAACTAATTGACCCGGCAATCTTCGTACCACCATTACTTAATTTCGTGAATATTTTTTAAGTTATCGAAAAACTTCTTTTAATATTTAATCCTGCCTTAAGTTCCCGCAGGGCCGTAGTGTAGGGCTAAACGGACTCTGGTTTTCTTTTATTTTTTATTAAACAAACCTTGCCCTGACAATAACAAACACATAAAAAACAAATCATCTAATTTAGTGCAGTCGATTGAAAGTTATGCACAGCAAACATTTTGGTGATTCATTTTTATTTAAATAGAAAGTTTGCACATTTCCCAAAAAAAATTGTTTGAAACATTTGCAATTGCCTGCACGATTTTTATAAAGTAGTAATCGATGCCCTAGACTTAATATTAAGGTTGCATTGATAAAAAAATTAGGAAAAAAACAGATGCTAAAAATAGATTAAGGAAACTATGAATCTGGGTTAATATCATCGTGTCAAAGTTGGAGCTTAATCGCTGCAGAACATTAAAGGCCAATTTCACCGCTTGCTGATAAGGTCCTTAATATCCCTTAATTTGAACTTATTTGCCAAATAAGTACAGATTTTAGTTTCACAAGACTCGTATAAAGACATATGTGTAAGATATATACCAGCAACCTTTATTTGTTAAATAATGTCATATGTATGTCAGAAAACTATCTGAGTCTTTAAAATGAACCGGTAAAGGGAGCCCTTAGAGTTATTGAAGTGTATAATTGAAATGTACTTACCAACTTGAAATATCCCCATAAAAGTAAACCATACCTTAGAGGTACACAGAAACAACACCTTCTCAGAATTGGTGCTTCGGTACGCATCTTCGTCTTTTCAACTATGATAATAAATAGGTATATTAATGAAATTTGATGACACTAATTAAAACAGTCGGTTATTAAGTTACGTGTGTTTTAAACATCACAGTGGTTTATTAACTAAAATATTATTGCAACGAACTACAATATTGTAAGAACGAAAACAAGATAATTAATGTTTTAAGCCAGATAAAATGAAATTTATTAGTCAACAGGGTTGTGAAAAAGATAATATTGAACGTATTGCAGTCTGTTGTTTTAGATTTGATCGAGAGGTTTCGTTGGTCTTTGAATACCACAATTATAACACTATCTATATAATAATAATCTTTATTGGAAACTAAAAGAAAAGGAAAACAGTAACATTATGTGCGAGAATGCCTGCATTAGTTAAAAACTGTGTCGCAGGCCATTAACGCCTCCTCCGGTCCGTGGCCGTCAGAGTTACATCGAAAATATAATATATAAATAATACAAATTAAATGAAGTTTAACTAAAATTACTGACTACAGATGATTTGGATACAAACTTTACTAAAACTAAATTAGTATGTGTAATTATGAGTGTGTTAGACACAGAGAGAGGTGTGTGTCAATTGTATGTGTGTGTCTGTGTGTGTGTGTGTGCGTGCATGCGTGTGTGTGTCTGCCTGTGTGTGTGTGCGTGTGCGTGCGTGTGTGTGTGTGTATTAATGTGAGGCAGAAATAATGTATTGGAGGAAATCTTAAAGAACTATTTCCAAACATGCGGGCTAGCCATGACTTCTAGCTCTTCATATTCTATAAAACGTATACTTTAAAATGTATACTTTATATGTAAACTTTATTATTTATTTATTTATAAACTTTATTGCATCATTATCACTAGAGTAAACATTTGTACAGAGATACATATACGAACATCGACATCAGGTATCACAATAGGCGGTCTTATAGCTCACGGCGATCTCTTCCAGACAACCTTTGTACGGATATTATAAAATGATCCTTTGGGTAGTCGGCGGTGTACTTCAATAGATCTGAGTTATAATACACATAAAGCTACCTACATATGTACCTACTTACACTAATATATACTACATACATACAAACGTATATAAATCCATACACAAATATTACCATAATTATCACACCTTGGAATCCATGACGTATCACACATTTACCACAGTATATCTATCTGGAATACTTTAAATAATCAAGTAATAAATAGTGTCATTTTTCTTAAAGATATGCAGACATTTAGATTTTCTTATTGTCTCAGGTAGGTTATTCCACAATCTAACGGCTTGCACCGAGAGCGACTTATCAGTAAATTTTGTAGTACGCAGAGGCATATTCAACTTCTCTTATCCTTTTTGAATAAAATTCTACAATCTTTTACTTCACAAGGCAATACCATTTCTTATCGGATTTTCACAATTTTTCTCCTGTGTCTGTGTCCCATAAAAAGGATGTTTTGTTTAGTTGTTTTTAAAAAAGGAAAAATATTTCTTTCCCTGGTGTAATCTTTGTTTAAAAGACTGCAATTAACCAACACCTAAAAGTCATGTACGGCTCCCAAATAATTATGGTAGAAGAATTTAATTTACGGATATACATGTTATACACACTTTGATTGCACGGTTCACTTTTTGGACTGAGCTGAGTGTCGTGGCTTCGATACAAACATGAGAAAACACTTTTTTTAAATAATAGGCGGCAAACGAGTATACATATCACCTGATGGTAAGTGATTACCACCGCCCATGGACACCCGCAACACCAGAGGCGTCACGAGTGCTTCACCGGCCTTTGGGGAAGGGGATGGGGGATTGGGTGGGTTATGAGCCTCCGGTATCCTCACTCACTGAGTGAAACACAGCGCAAGCGCTATTTCACACCGGATTTCTGTGAGCCATGGTATTACTCCTGTCGAGCCGGCCCATTCATTCCGAAGCGTGGCTCTCCCACGGTTTAAGTAAGTATACTAGGTATATGTGATTCTCAAATTCTTATTCTGATGGGGAAGTTCTTTTTTCATTTCACTATTGTTTGTCCTTTGCGACACAGGATATATTTCTGGTCCGCGAGCTGTTTCAATCTTTCGATAATAGCCAAGTATATTCAAAAGTAAACTAGTGTATATATTGATAGTGTAACCTCCGCCAGATAAAGCGGTCAATGAATATTTTCCTGGAAAGAGCTCCGTCATAACAATAGGTATACTACGTTTTATCATTATCATTTTGTTAGTAATAACATATTGCATGTCAATAATTTCCAAACAAATGAAGTAATAAATGTAGTACCTTCTAAAGAAAGTATTTTCTCGTATCAAAATTAAGGTGAAAATAAGATTGAAACAATATAATTCGACAATATATACTCGTAGTATCGATATCATTATGTTTGTGTATCCTTAGGTCAGACGCAGATAACAAGAAAAATATGTAAAGACTCCATTTGTGTTTAGGTACATTGTTTAAAGTTATTAGCTTGTATGGATAGGCAGAAATCATATATATACTAGCTGAACCCCGCGGTGCTACCCGCGGTACAACAATAACCGCGGACAACGCTGTGAGGCGAAGCTAGTATCTTTATAAATTCTAGCCTGTGTATTATTCTGATGTATGAGTTATATTATTGTAAAGTTTCATCGAAATCCATTCAGTAGGTTTTGCGTGAAAGGGCAAACATACTCACTCACATACGAACAAACTTTATAATATTACTAGCTGACTTATGCAACTTCGTCTGCTTCTCTTCAAAAGAAATATTTTTTTCCCAATTAGTAAATTGTGATATAAACTATCCTATCTTTTAAGTTGGATCGAACTGCACATGGTGGGCGAATTTTATTATAATCGGTTAAGTGGTTTAGGAGTCCATTGAGGACAAACATTGTGACACGAGATTTATATATATTAAGATTAGGACATCTATTTAATACCTCAACAGATCTGCGTATTAATCGAATAAACAATAATGTGTACCTGTATTAAACATTCTAAGAATAATCAAATTATAATATTGCTGTAAATAGTAAAAAAGATTTGAAAAAAAAAATGGAAAATTGTAGCTCATAATACATAGGAACTCAGGGCAATCCTTTTCAAACTAACTTTCGCCCGCGCCTCGCTTGCATTAAATAAAAAGTATTCTATGTTACTCCTAATACCTCCATGAATATGTGTATAAAGTATCATGATATCGGTTAAGTACTTTTCACGTGAAAGCAAACTTACATTCACATTGATAAATTGATTGCTTTGATTGGATTGCCTGATCTACCAAATAATACCTCATGGGTTTACATATTTTTTATACTTTTCACTATCGTATCGGATCAAGAAACAAGTCTTCGTAATATTCAGAGGTAGAGATTTAATGAGTAAAAAAAGCGATAAAAATACTTACATCTTATTTATTTCCATATATATTTTTACTCACTCATGCTTGTTTCCCATAAAAAAACATTTATTTCCACATTTTTTAACTTTGAATGATTCTACTATTGAGTCAACAGTTGGTAAAAATTTAAAGTATGCTCAAAGCTTTTTGTCAGTTTACTGTCAGGGTTGAGAAGGTCCGATGACAGTCGCTACATGGAAAAACTGATATTCAGGTAAAACCGGTTGAACTAGTAACTAACCCCAATTAATCTTAGGAATAATAAAGACTGAGAAGATGATGATACGGGTACCATGCAAAACTTTAGAGATATCGACATTTTAATCACATAGACATGACAGTTGATCGATTAAAATAGACAGGTAGGTAAGAAGTGCGTTCGCAAGGATGTATATTGTCAAAAAAAAATCTGATTCAGATCTAATTAATAACTTTAATAATATCTACTTAAACTATATTCACATGACTGTCTTCTGGGTTCGTTTTTGATATTTCTGTTTCTTCTTTTTTATCTTTCATGTACATCTTTTTATCTACATCTTTCTCTTCCACATGTATTTTTTCACGTGGATATTCAATTTGCAGTTTACATTCAGCTTCAGCTGCGTTATTTACAAATCTGAAGGATCCAATGTCATTAAGTTTGATGATTTCACTCCTTACGAGCAATATGACGTAAGCTTCAGTAACTGTAAAAATATTGAAATCATTATTATTAACACATAATTATACAGACTATATTCATCATTAGCCTATCACAGTTTATCGATGTATATGGCCAAATTATAGTTAAACAGGCGCTCATAGCCCAGTTCGTCTCCGGTAAGCAACGACGTGGTTGACGCTCTTTGGGGGAGGCCTTCGTTCAGGAGTGGATGGTAATAGGCATACGTGTCGAAACAATGACGGCGCAGTCAGTACCTGGATAGGTGACCGCTGGTGGCACGGTATCATGAGCGTCTCCGTTATTCGGAGGTCACGTTAAGCAGTCGGTCCCGATTATTATCATAGGATAACAGTCACGAAGCTTGTTTGGAGGCCTTTGAACCGCTTGAAACCATCCAACGGCGAGATTATGTGGCCACAACGTTGTCTTGCCAGCCCCCAACCCGCACTCGGCCAGAGTGGGGACTTATGGCCTTAACCCTCTCTTGAGAGGAGACCTGAGTCAAACAGTGGGATATTATGGGTTCTTGATGATGATTAATTGTTCAATAAAATATAAACTAAACTACTTACGCAAGTTAAGGAACATGACAGCCCAGGCCGAGAACGTTAGTATGTTAATATACCGGTAGAGATTATGTTGTATCGTTATGGCCACCCAGACAAGATCCAGTAGTAAAGTCAACACTAGCATAATCAGAGAATAATAATAGTAAACTCTTAAAAATTTTACTTCTTTCTGAAATTAATAAATTAAGGAGCTGTTTAAATACTCATTATCAGACTTAAAAATATTATTGGTACAGGGCTACTGTTAGGAACACTGTTGTCAGGTTATCATATTTTAAAATATTAATCTATTCAATATTTTGATTATCTCTCACATCACAACAACTAATTAATAATAAATAAATAAATAAATATTTCGGACATCTAACACACAACGCCATCTAGTCCCAAGCTAAGCAGAGCTTGTTTTATGGATACTAGACAACTGATATAAATACTTATATACTTTTTTTTTGTAAATACATACATATTATACATAGAAAACACCTATATGGCTAGTTATACACGACTAGATGCGTTTAACAATATATGATATCGTTGTATACATTTATGTTTAGTTTTTCATAACTGTATTTCTTGTGAATCTGATTCAAAATTGTGAGTCTCATTCAAAGTATCATGTTGTGTGGTACGGAATGGTGCATATTAAACCTGTATTCTTTATAATTATCATACCTCATTTGTTACCTATTGTAATTAGCTTAATAAAGTGATTTGTGGTAGACTGACCTTATGGGCTCCAACGACGAATAGTATATGTAATATTATGTCTGTAATGGCCGTGAACAATACCACAGTAAGCACAATTATCTCCATTATAATTCCCCGATAACTTATGCTTAGAAATATGTACATTATCTGGTATAGCCCCATTGAGGAATAAAACAGCATTAAAGAAGCAATAAACTGAAATAAAAATACAATTACTTTTTTTTTATATTTTAGACATCTGACATATCGTCAACCAAATTTAAATTCATCAACAACACATAACGAAAATTCGTCCCCATCATCTAGATGGTTGGCAGCAACTGTGCGATTTTCTCGAAACTTTCTGCCGCGCACAGCAAAACTGTGGAATGAGCTGTCGCCTGCGGTGTTCCCGGAGCAATACGACCTTCAAACCTTCAAGAAAAGAGCGTACTCCTTCCTAAAAGGCCGGCCACGCACTTGTAACGCCTCTGGTGTTGCGGGTGTCAATGGGCGGCGGTAATCGCTTACCATCAGGCGATACATCTGCTCTTTTGTCCGCTATATAATAAAAAAAAATACGTCAAATTCAAATTGTAGTCGTTAAAATATAGCTTCATCTTTAAACAGATGGTTTTGAAACATTTAAGTTACTTTAACCAAGCATCATGTTCATTCATCATTTTTGTGTTTAAAATATATATGAAAAATCCGGCCAAGTGCAAGTCGGACTCGCGCACCGAGGGTTCTGTACAAACCTGTTGTTATATTATATGATGTAACTAAAAATGTATGCTTTTCGCAAGTTTTTATTTACCTATGCTATAACACGTTGCTTCGTACCATATTTTAAGATTCTGAGTTTACGGGAAGTACCCTGGGTTTTGATTTCCTTGCGAGTGTCGAAAATTTGCAGTATAAAAAGTGGGTTAGAAGTTCGATTTTGTTACAGCTCCAGGGGACAATAATTGTCTGTGGAGTGTTTGATATGACTGACGGACAACAAAGGGATCCTATAAGGGTTACGTTTTCCATTTTGAGGTACGGAACCTTAAAACACAAATTAAGTAAATCTCATGTGTTCTTAAATGACACTATTGACAACTGTCAACGGTGTCACAGAGGTAAAGCTCTACTTTAAGCACCAGAGGCAGAGTTTGTACTGCGAGTAATTCGCTGATAGATTTCTGCATATACATGCAGAGTGTACATATGAAACACCTTAATTCCGAAACATATACGAGTATTTGCAAATTATACAAACGCAAGTTTTTTTTTATTAAATTTTCCCGATGTTTCCGTTTGTGTGCCTAAAATGTAGGGGGCTAGCGCCCCCCACCCGAGCCTTCCTGACATGCACTAGCTTTGGGTGTACTACTCAACCTACGGCATCGCTCTCCCTCATAGTAGGCGTATAATGGCACTTCATTCAATTTAATGTTACCGTGATAGTTTTAAACTATAGTTTAAAGACAAAGTTAATGTAAAAAATAAGTCAATTTTAATAAGAATTTGATAAAAACTCTTAAATATGCGTGGTAAAAAAATGTAAACATTCAGTGTTAAAAAAGAGTAAACATAAGTATTTTTTTGTTTTGTGTACTGATTATTCGTAAATTATTTTAACTTCACTGATAAAAATACGAATGTCTCTAATAATGTTTAATGTACAAACAGCGGACGCACATCCCCAATGTAATCAATTCAATTACACACGAATTAAACAAATTTGCTCATTTTAAAAATAGCTGTAGCTTTTAGCTCAAATATAAATAAATAATGTAATCATTTACATAATTCGATTTTTTTACTTATTTCTAAACTAGTTGACCAGCCCAACTTTATCTACGTTTCTCAGAAAGTAACTTTTCAATGGTTTTTAGAAGTCTGCTCTCTATTTGTTCATCCGACTGTCCGTTTGTCTGTCTATCACCAGGTTGTGTCTAATGGACCGTGATAGCTAGACAGTTTAATCTTCACCAGACAAATTTTCAAAGAATATGTATATCTGATACTGCTATATCAAGAAATACTAAAAACAAAATGATTTAAAGAGGCTTCGAAAAAACGAAAGTGTTTTTTTTGCCTTCGTGTGCGAGACTCGCCCTTGTCTCTTCTTGCGTGTAGCGTGATGGAAATTAGATATACTACTCTTAATACGTTTATCGAGGAACGAATGTGTTCAATACTAGAAAAAAAATTCAATTCAAAGCAGCCTTCTTAGTCAACATACAAGTGTTTCGCGTCGATCTCTCGCTTCTCTACAATCGATAAAGTCTCTAATGTCTTGTATGATCGGCTAATATTTCGTTTTGATCACGTGATATAGCGTTGAGATGATAAATTTGAAAGTTACTCTGTCGGTCAATCTGTTGAGCTTCCACGACTAAACCGCTGCCCCAATTTCAAGGAAAGGTATGGAGATACTATGATCCTTAAGGAAGGACAGGTTACAGCGATCACTGACATACTTGCGGGCAGAGACACAGGCATAAATTATCGAGTACGGTATTTTCAAAACGTCATGATCTTCAAATTTTCAAAGAAAGAACCTTCCTCGTTCCTCAAAGTCTGGCATTGCACTTGAGACTACTGAGTTCCAGGTGTAGTCTCATTCATCACGTGAAAATTGAAACTGACGTACTCACCAATTTAAAATATCCCCACGCAATCAAGCTACGCCTGAGTGGTAAACAATAACAGCATCTCGCAAATACTGGCACTTCAGTACGCATCTTGAAAATACTTTTCTGATAATAGTTTTTAATAACAATTGTGCTTTTTAATCCAATATTTCTAACACGACGATCACTGAGAGAACTTGCGTTTATACTAGCAATTCAAACATATTTACAATCATTAGTGATTACACTGAGCGGAAACATCATTGGACTGTTTACATTGATAGCGTTATATCTAGTAACCCTGTAGGTTAAACAGGGTCAATGATAAAACATTAACCATCATCATTAGCACTTCTTAGTTGAGTCTAACGCATGTTGGAATGCAAGCGGCAGTTGGTAAGTACAATCCATTAGTCAAGTTAAATAGTTTAGTCATATTAGTCAGAATTAGGTACGCATCTCGTTCTTTCAGATACCAAGCTATAAGCTTCGCTTTGACTGCTTCGTTGGCGCATTGGTAGCGTATGCGACTGCTGTGCTTGAGGTCTTGGATCGATTGGTCGGATTATAATAATAATAATAAATAATAAATATTTCGGACAATTTAACACACAACGCCGTCTAGTCCCAAGCTAAGCAGAGCTTGTGTTATGGGTACTAAGACAACTGATATAAATACATATATACTTTTTTTTTGTAAATACATACATATTATACCTAGAAAACACCCAAACTTCGAAACAAATATTTGCAGATCATACAAACATTTGGACCGACCCGGGAATCGAACCCGAGACCTCAAGCACAGCAGTCGCTTACGCTACCACTCGCGCCACTGAGGCAGTCAGGATTGGTCGGAACAAATGTTTGTAGTATCTGCAAATAATTGTTTCGAAGTTTGGGTCTTTTTTATGTAGGTATAATCTTGTATGTATTTACAAAAAAAAGTAATAATAATAATAATAATAATCTCTTTATTGTACACCATATTACTTAAAAAGGTAACACAAAACTAGGAAGTACAATTGGCGGCCTTATCGCCTAAAGGCAATCTCTTCCAGGCAACCATGGGATGGAAAGAAAGACGTGGAAAGTATAGGGTAGTCCCTGGTGTATGAAAATTGGTTAGAAAAATAAGTATATAAATACATACTATATAAGCTAACAGTAACAAATTGTGGATGAATAAATAAATAAATAGAGATATTATTAAATAGCCATAATATTAATTAATAGATACTCCATACTTACTCAAATGGAATTTACGACCCAATTGAGAACAAGGTCGGTTCACAGGTCGTTGAGGTCTCCCAGATAGTATGCCTTCACCCGTATCTTAAAAGAAGCTAAAGTCTGCGCACGTCTTATCGTCACCGGTAAGGCGTTCCACAACCGAACTGCCTGGACAGTGAAGGAGTGGTCGAGAAATTTTGTACTATGTCCAGGCATTCTCAATTTCAGGTTTTCCGACGATCTCAACAATCTAGGGTTTGTGTCTTGCAGAAAGGTGAACCGTGATTTAAGGTAACGTGGAGTAAGAGTATTGAATAGGATAGTATAAAGAAGAGAAAGAATATGAGCATTCCGGCGAAGGCGGATAGGTAACCATTTAAGCTGTTTGCGATAGTCGGAGACATGATCATATTTGCGTAATCCAAATATAAATCTTATACAGAGATTTTGGAGTCTCTCAAGCTTATTCAATTGGTCTTCATTGAGATCTAGATAACTGGCATCAGCATAATCGAGGATAGGGAAAAGAAGGGATTGTGTAAGAGCAATCTTGGTTGATAAAGGAAGAAAATTGCGTAATCTGCGCAAAGACCCTGCAGCAGCAAACATTTTACGACTCAGCTCTTGTAGCTGAGGACCCCAGGATAAAGTACTATCGATGTAAATCCCCAAGTTCTTCACCTTGTCACTGTACAGTATCAATGTGCCATTACAAGTGATTCGAGGCAGTCCCGTCCAATCAATTTTAGAGATCATTCGCGAGCTCCCAATAACTATCACCTGAGTCTTGGATGGATTTATTTTCAGGCCGTGGGTGCTGCTCCACTTACATATTTTGTCCAGATCAACATTAATGGTGTTAATAGCATTAGTCATATTGTTCAGTGTTGCCCTGGTATAAATTTGGAGATCATCTGCGTATAAAAATAAATAAATAAATAAATATTCCGGACATCTAACACACAACGCCATCTAGTCCCAAGCTAAGCAGAGCTTGTGTTATGGGTACTAGACAACTGATATAAATACTTATATACTTTTTTTTTTTGTAAATACATACATATTATACATAGAAAACACCCAAACTTCGAAACAAATATTTGCAGATCATACAAACATTTGGTCCGACCCGGGAATCGAACCCGAGACCTCAAGCACAGCAGTCGCTTACGCTACCACTCGCGCCACCGAGGCAGTCAAGGAAGAAGATAGATCATTTGTGATGGTGTTTATAAAAACAGAAAAAAGTAGGGGAGAGAGCACGCCGCCTTGCGGTACACCGACTGTAGTATTACACCAAGAAGAAACGGTGTTTTCAATACTAATGCGCTGCCGGCGACCACACAGGTATTTGTGAAACCAGTCAATTGCGGTTGGAGATATGTTGAGAGAACGCAGTATACACAGCAGAACATCGAAGTCAACGGTGTTGAACGCGTTGCTGAAGTCTAGGAGTGTTAGAACGGTTAGCTCACCATTCTCCATGGCAGATTTTATGTCCTCTGTGATTTTTACAAGAGTGGTAGTGGTGCTGTGACCGGGTCGAAAGCCAGACTGGAAAGGATTCAGTAGTAGGTTTGTGGATAGGAAATTCGACAGTTGACTATGGATAAGACGTTCAAGGACCTTGGAGAGAAAAGGGAGAATAGAGATAGGACGGTAATCGGAAAAGCATCCGGGATTTTTCTTTTTAGGAATGGGTATAATTTCAGCATCCTTCCAAGACTTTGGGAATACACAATAGGAGATTGAATAGTTGAGGATATGGCAGATTACAGGAAGAATTTCATTAAGGATTGGGAGGATCATATTGCGGCTTAGACAATCAGAACCCACTGCGTTCGAATTTATGGATACTATGCTCTTCTCAACATCACAATCCGAGAATTGACTAAAGAAAAATGGGGAACAGTCAGGAGTCGGGGCAGATGCGAGAAGTTTAAGTGTAGCGTCTTTTGTCATTTTATCAAAATTTGACGAAGCAGAGAAGTGTTGATTTAGTAAATTCAAATTGACATTTTTAGGAAACGGCTCATGAATAGATTTGCCTACTCCCAGTGACTTCAAAAATTTCCAGACCTTAGCTGGATCTCCGTTTTCAACGGAGCTGTGGATGTATCGGCGTTGCGCGTTCCTACACACCTTACTGCAATGGTTCCTAATAGTTACATATTTCTCCCGGTTCCTATCACTGGGATTTTTTTTAAACTTAGACTTAGTTGTCGCTTTTTTCCTGATTAGGGATTTGATGTCCTCGGTCAGCCATGGTGACGGAAGGTGTTTGATCCTCATTTCTTGCACTGGCGCATGGTCATCGTAGAGATTGATTAATTTGTCATTGAAGAGTTGTACCTTGTCGTCCACACAGTCAGCACTGTAAAGAGGGGCCCAGTCAATGTTGGTGGCATCCCTAGCCAAGGCTTTTATATCCATGCCTTTGAAGTTTCGCTGCAGGATAGTCTTTGATTTAGATTTAGGAGGCCGGAGACGATAGGACAGATAAAGCAAGTCGTGGTAGGAAAACTCGTCAGCAGAGCACTGACCGTACTTAACTGCGAGGTTAGGGGAGGAAACAAGGATAAGGTCTAACAAAGATGGAGTAGAGTTTGGGAAATAATGAGTTGCATTAGAAGGAAGGATAGATAGATTGCTAGATTGTATTATAGATTGAAGAGTAGACGACCGAGAATCGTTTTTGAGGAGACAGGTATTGAAATCACCCATTATTATGGTATGACTGTACAAAGGAGTGAGTTGCTCTAGTAGCAGTTCAAATGAAGAGAAGAAGTTGATGCGTATTTAAGTATAATCCAATTATATGCTCTGCTTAACTTGCGACTGAATGGCGTTTTGTGTTAAATGCACGAAATATTTATTTACTTTATAAACTCGTTTGAACTTTTATTTTGATGTTCTAAAAGTGGTCTCAAAACTTATATGTGGAAGGTATGGTATTCAAACCATTATCCTTTGCACCTTTGTTTGCAAATGTCACATTTTCTATGTTTTTTTCGCCTATATCATTGTCATAGACTTGTAGAGGATTAAGTTTTTTTACAGGAGAATTGCAGATCGCCATATATACGCACACGCATACCGCTAGCAATATGTAATGGAGATTTATACCGCTTATTAAGTGAACTAACTTAATTCTTTTCATATATTTATCATATTTTTAGAACAGTGCTAAAAGAACCTCATTTGTGCTCAAAAACTTGTTACAATTTTATTGCAATAACAAAACGCGCCTCACGTTTTCTAAACATGTCATGCTTAAGTGTACTTAATCTGAAAACTAGATGGCGTTGCGTGTCCGATTACAGAAAAAAAAAAAAATTACATAAAAATACGATAACATTTTTGAATCTATATTGACTTAATGTCTTAATGTGATATTGTCACAGTATCACCCAAGAGGTCACACTTCCACCTCTTTCCATAATAAATTTTTGTTGTAATCATTTATGTTATAGGTGTAATTAACTACTTTCAAAAATTCTTCGCAAAATCTCTTGCTGAGTAACGAATCTATTGACACATTTTTTTTATTTAATAGAGACAAACGAGAAGACGTATCGCATGATGGTAAGCGATTACCGCCGCCCATGGACACCCGCAAAACCAGAGGCGTCACAAATGCGTTGCCGGTCTTTGGGGAAGGGGAGGGGGATTGGGGAGGGGGACGGGTTGGGTTATGGGCCTCAGGTATCCTCACTCACTTGGTTAAACACAGCGCAAGCGTTGTTTCACACCAGTTTTCTGTCGAGCCGGCCCATTCATGCCGAAGCGTGGCTCTCCCACGATGAAAGTACATAAGTGTATACTAGGTATATGTGATTCTCAAATTCTTGTTCTGATGGGGAAGTTCTTTTTTCATTTCATTATTGTTTGTTCCTTGCGACACAGGACAATATTTCTAGTCCGTGAGTTGTCTTTAGCGCTTATCGTAAATTCATTTCTGGCTCTTCAATCTTTCGATAATAGGGCCAAGTATATTCAAAAGTAAACTATTTTATATATTGATAGTGTAACCTCTGCCTGATAAAGCGGTCAATGAATATTTTCCTCTCGAAAGAGCTCCGTCATAACATTTTGTTAGTAATAACATATTGCATGTCAATCATTTTCAAACAAATGAAATAAACAATATAGAACGTACTAAAGATAGTACTTTCTCGTATCAAAATAAAGGTGAAAATAACATTGAAACAATATAATTCGACTTCATAACATATTTTTCTAAAATTTATTTAGCCTATATCAGCCGAACTATTATTAGGTGTATTGGCGCTTCGTTGGAACATACATACATAGATTGCCGAAACTATTACCCTCACTTTTAGCTCGACGCAGTCGGTTAAGAACTAAAACAACTTTTAGGATACAATATGATGGAGACAAGTTACAGTCAATGTTAACGTTTATTTTAAAGTATTGTTAAATATGTGTAAAGTAATGTAAAGTGTGTAAAGTATTGTAAAGTATTGTTAAGTTAACGTTTATTCATGCTTATTGTTAGTAAGTAGTATTTAATTTTCGGATGCAATATGATATGATAGAATCAAGTTACAGCCACCGACGGTAAGACGTAAGACGTTTAATACTTTGCTACAAATGCGGAAATAAATACCTTTCATGACAATTGTAAAATTAAGAGTTGAGCAAAATCGAATTTTGACCAAAATTTTATTACAACAATTCGTTTTCTGAACGACTTGGGTGATTTCTTCGGAGGCGCGTCTTAAAACCAAACAAAGTTAGTTCTTTCAAACAAAATACTCATAAATTTTACCTTTCTTTATCATACTATGAGTCAGTAAAAAGTGATAAAAGTTATTTAACATTAATCATCGATTTTGTGTTATTTTCAACTTTAAAGCTTTACATGGTACGACAATAACCGCGGGTAACATCGCGCGAAGCTAATCTAAATAGGAAGTCTAAGTTACTCCTTATATCATTAGCTACCTATTAGTGAAAGTCCCTTCAAAATCGGACCAGCCGTTTCATAGATTAGCCGGCACAAACAGACAGACGTACAGACAAATTTTGTAAAAAATGATATTTTGGTATATGTACCGTGTATACATACGTATGCATTTAGTAATATAACAAAAAGACACTCAAATTTTATTTATTTGTATAGTTTTGTACAGATATTCTATTGTGCTTTATTCTTGATTTTGGATATATTTCTCCTTTTCTTCTGATTGATCGTTCATGTCCTCAATATTCAAAGTACATTCGCCATCTGCTGCATTATTTACGAACCTGAAGGAACTGCAATTCTGGAGTTTCACGATTTCACTCCTCACTAGAATTATGACGTATCCCTGGATTACTGTAAAAATAACAAATTTGTTAAACATAGTAAATGAAAGGGATTTATTTGTACTGGCTTCTAATATCAGAAACAGCTTGCCTAAGTATACATATTTGTAAGTATTCCACTTAAAATATTATGTATACATATATAAATATGAAAACAAAAAGGAAAGGCACTAGAGTGGAGTAATATCCGTCCTTTTAGCTTCACTGCAGTCAGGTATAAAATATCAATTTTACTCTAAATTTAAACAATTATGTAAAAGGAAAAGTTATTAAAAGCTACGATAGGGAAGGATTGTTGTTTACACGTCTTGATTGGAAAGTGAGGGCATCGGCTCGAGTGTCTGGCTTTTACTAGTAATTGGTTATTTAAAAGATTAATTGGGGTCGGCTACTAGTTCAACTGGTTTCACTCGACTATCAGTTTTTCGACGAAGCGACTGGCATCAGATCTTCGCTACCCTATGGGTGAACTGATTTGAAGGTTGAACTAGTTGTCAGTATATTTAAGGGCACTGACTTCCCAATAACGATTACCATACGAAACACGAGCGGGTAATTCCGCTGTCTTTCATACTCTGAACTGTTATTAAGAATATCTTGTAGCCCGATTCTGGAATCGAATTCGAGACATCTTGATTGGCAGTAGCATACGCTAACTTCTAGATTAATGAAGCAGCCTCCAAACAAATGATAAGGCTATATATACTCACGTAAATTAAAAACCAAACTGCTGAAGTCTGAGATCAAGAATAATCGCAACTGTTCCGTATATTCTACAATCATACTTCTTATCGTTAAACCTGCGGTTAAAAGACCCATGACAAACGTCAACACTAGAAGACCCATACTATAGTAATTGTAGATTTTTAAAAGACGTATGTGTTTCTGAAAAAATAATAAAACTTACTGATTTACTTTACTTTATTGCCATCTATACATCCATATAATCTTACACTTACACACAGGTATGACCTAGATCAGGTATATCACTAAATTAAACATTGACCTTACGTAACAATGAGGTTAAGATTTGTGATTTGTTAGTAAGATCTAACTAATACTTGGTTGTAATTGTATAATTATTTATGAGTTCACAGTTGGTTTATTTAAAGTTTAATCTACTCTTAAGAAAAATACTCAAATCTTGTACAGTGAATATGGCATGTTTTAGTTTTATTTATTTATCTTGCAGTATAGACTCACTATGGTAGGTTCATAAAATAAAGTTCAGTCCTTGAGAATATTTCAATTTCATGTGTGTATATACATATACGTATGTATATATTTATATGTTTTTCGTAAAATTTATTAGCAAATAATATAATTAATTAAAAACTCTTTGCACCGTCAACTACCACTGTCTGTCCTATACATTTTGATCCCTCGTAAGATTGCCTGGAAGAGATTGCTTTATGTTATAAGGCCGCTTTTTGTACTCTACATCTCACATTTTATATACTCTCACAAACTTCTTAGCATTCCATGGATTCACCGTGCGGGTGCTGGGTCCATCGTGTGCCAGAGGGAGAAACTCAGAGCAGTTCCCAGGACTTGCGACCTAGGTGTTGGTTTAAGGAGGCCATCCCTTAGAGATGCCCTCACCTTCACTGCTCGAGTTTCCCGCGCTACCTAGCCAAAATTGGTAGGAACCTGTTAGTGCAGCCTTAGATACTCGTTCTAAAATAGAACTTAGATCGTAATATTTATTTAATTTTATTATATGGTTTTTAGGAATGTTGGTTTCCCATGGTAAGCTCTACTAGTAAGTATTATATGTTTAATGTGTCTAGAAAAGAGAAATATGTTCGGTCTGTATGTTATTGAAATAATTTGTGTAACAAAACTGACCTTATGGCCTCCAATGATGAAAATAACTTGTAGTGTTATATCTACAGTTGCTAACAGTAACAGCACCACCAATATTATAATGTAATTCATTAGAGTCTGGAATTTGTGTACGATATATAAGCTCACTACTTCATGTATTCCAAAAAACGAATAGAATAACACAAAACCAGCTACTGCCTGAAAAGCAAGAACAAAATCTTTAATTACTAAATAATTGCTTTCGTCCGCGTCTCTGCATACTTTATTGTCTTGTTGGTTTAACGGTTGGTGTTACTGATCTTCTCGGGTTCAAATCCGAAGTGGAGCCAATAAGTGTTATTGAGATTTCTGAATACAGAAATGATTAATAACAGTTTGGATGTTGGGGTCTTAGCGCCCATACCTCGGAAAGCACGTGAACCGTCGGTCCTGATCTTTCCCCGGTCGTGTGGGAACCGTCCCATCGCGTTACGAGAGTGAGGAAATACACAGTTCACCTGTTTTACGCACACACTTGTGCACTATAAAATCTTCTGCGTAGAACTCTTCAACCTTTATAAAACTTCAACTCTTTATATTATTAGTCCTATAGTCAAGATATTGCTAACTTCACATAATTATTTCATTGATTAAAACATCTGGACATAGACCTGTCCTTAGCAAGTCGGTTTTGAATGAATATGCTACGATAGCCGGGAACGGGTGGGCATATGGTTTGTTTGAAGATTTTCTTCTCTTAACAGTGGTGTTGTCCTGCAGAATTTGCTGCTTTACCCTGGTTGTTACGACACCCCCAGGTTTGATAGAGATCGTTGCACTTAAAAGTCTTAATACGTCTCTATACGGAGATGGTTATTATTGATTCGAATACCTGTGAGATAATTCAGGTTAAGAGAGAAAACGCTCGAAAATTTCCCGTTTTGACGTGGTTAACATCGTACAATAAACAAAAAGTTAGTAATGGCAGCTCGTAGAAGTACGATAATCAATAAATAAATTAGAATTAAAATAATTACAGCTTTATGGTAGCAGAAAAATCGGGTATCTTTCTATTTATCAATACAGAACGGTTATATTTCGAACTTTTATAAATTTCGGGACATATTTATTGATCCAGGTCCATCATCGTAATGTTTAAAGTCAGGCACGATAAATTGATATTAAACATTAGGTAATTAAGTTGAACTTACCAATTTAAAATACCCCCAAGCTATTAAACCCGGTCTGAGTGGTATGCAGAAACAACATCTCCGCAACACTGGCAATTCTGATGGCATCTTAGGGAATTTTAATTATTGTAATAGCGGGTATTCGTATATTGTAATAAGACTGTGTGGTCCACAAATTTAGAATTAACAATGAACTAACTTTATTATGTCGTGATATCTATCGATCTGGTTCTTCACGTGACCATCTGGAAGAAATGTTTTCTTCGTACTGATAACATTAGATTCTGTTAACGTTTCCAGTAATCTCATTTACAAGTAATTAGACGTTTAGTATCGATATCATTATGTTTACGTATCCTTAGGTCAGACGCAGATAATAAGAAAAATATGTAAAGACGCCATTTGTGTTTACATTGTTTAAAGTTATTAGCTTGTATGGATAGGCAGAAATCATATATGTACTAGCTGAACCCCGCGTCGCTACCCGCGGTACAACAATAACCGCGGACAACGCTGTGAGGTGAAGCCAGTATCTTTATAAATTATAGCCTATATATTATTCTGATGTATGAGTTATATTATTGTAAAGCTTCATCGAAATCCATTCAGTAGTTTTTGCGTGAAAGGGCAACAAACATACTCACTCACATACTAACAAACTTTATAATATTAGTAGGACATCTAGTTAATACCTCAACGGATCTACGTATTAATCGAATAAACAATAATGTGTACCTATATTAAACATTCTAAGAATAATCAAATTATAATATTGCTGTAAATAGTAAAAAAGATTTGAAAAAAAAATGGAAAATTGTAGCTCATAATACATAGGAACTCAGGGCAATCCTTTTCAAACTAACTTTCGCCCGCGCCTCGCTTGTATTAAATAAAAAGTATTCTATGTTACTCCTAATACCTCCATGAATATGTGTATAAAGTATCATGATATCGGTTAAGTACTTTTCACGTGAAAGCAAACTTACATTCACATTGATAAATTGATTGCCTTGATTGGATTGCCTGATCTACCAAATAATACCTCATGGGTTTACATATTTTTGATACTTTTCACTATCGTATCGGATCAAGAAACAAGTCTTCGTAATATTCAGAGGTAGAGATATAATGTGTAAAAGTACTTACATTCTGTTTATATCTATCTATATTCTTACTCACTCATGCTTGTTTCCATAAAAACACTTTTAGTTCCACATTTTGCCAACTTTAAATGGTCCCACTATTGAGTCACCAATTGGTAAAAATTTAAAGTATACTCACTCAAAGCTGTTGTCATGACCTTCGAATTCAATTTACCGTCAGGGTTGCGACAGTCGCTACATGGAAAAACTGATATTCAGGTAAAACCGGTAGAACTAGTAACCAACCCCAATTAATCATGCAAAACTTTAGAGATATCGTCATTTTAATCACTTAGACATCACAGTTGGTCGGTTAAAATGGACAGGTGACGTTATGCTCCAGAAGAAGTCTACAGAGCGTGATCGGGAAAGGGCCGATCCCGCTCGAAGAAGGTGACGAAGGGGACGCGGTAGAGGTCGCTAGCTCCCCAATCGTCGTCTAAGGGTCGCTGCGGCCACATCTAGGCGAGATGTGGCCGCGGCAAATAACCCGGGAAGGTGACACCGCGGTGCGGCCGGGGATGTCGTCTTTGGCGGGTCGGTGTTCCGCCTCTTACTGTGTAAAACGGTGTGAGGCGTGACAGCGGACCCCGGGATACGGCAGGAGGACTCCAGAAGCCGCCGATGCGTTCCTGGAGCTTCTCTCGACTGCCGAGGTAGGCCGCCGCGGGTTTTAGTGGGTAGACTGGTCTTCCGGGAGTCCCCACACACGCACTTCGTCTCCTAATGAAGGGTATGATGCGAAAAATATTAACAGCGTAAAAAAAAGGAAGTGCATTCGCAAGGATGTTTTTTGTCAAAAAATTCAGATTTCTGAGACCTACGTTATTTTATTATACATTATTCAGATCTAATTAATAATTTTTAAATCTACTTAGACCATATTCACACGACTGTCTTCTAGGTTCATTTTCGAAATTTCTGTTTCTTCTTTTTTATCTTTCATAACGATATCTTTTTTATCTACATCTTTCTCTTCTACATGCATTTTCTCACGTGTATATTCAATTTGCAGTTTACATTCAGCTTCAGCTGCGTTATTTACAAATCTGAAGGATCCAATGTCATTAAGTTTGGTGAATTCACTCCTTACGAGCAATATGACGTACGCTTGAGTAACTGTAAAATTATTGGAATCATTATTATTAACACATAATTATACAGACTATATTCATCTTAACTTTTACAGTTTACTAAAGTTTATGACCAAATTATACTTAAATAAGCGCTCATAGACCAGTTGGTCTCCGGTAAGCAACGGCGGTACCATGAGCGTCTCCGTTAATCGGAGGTCACGGCGATCCCGGTTGTTATCATAGGATAACAGTCACGAAGCTTGGTTGGAGGCCTTTGAACAGCTTGAAAGCATCTAACGGCAAGATTATGTACACATACGTTGTCTTGCCAGTCCCCAAGCCGCACTCGGCCAGAGTGGGGACTTATGGCCTTAACCCTCTCCTGCGAGGAGACCTGAGTCAAACAGTGGGATATTATGGGTTCTTGATGATGATGAATTGTTCAATAAAATATAAACTGAACTACTTACGCAAGTTAAGGAACATGACAGCACAGGCCGAGAACGTTAGTATGCTAATATATCGGTAGAGATTATATTGTATCATTAAGGCCACCCAGACAAGATCCAGTAGTAAAGTCAGCACTAGCAGAATCAGGGAATAATAATAGTACACTCTTAAAAATTTTACTTCTCTCTGAAAATAATAAATTAAGAAGCTATTTAAAAACTTATAACCAGACTTAAAAATATTATTGGCACAGAGCTACTGTTAGAAATACTGTTGTCAGTTTACCATATTTTTGAATTTTAATCTCTTCAACATTCTGTACAATTATCATACCTTATTTGTTACCCATTGTAATTAGTTTAATAAAGTGATTTGTGGTAGACTGACCTTATGGGCTCCAACGACGAATAGTATATGTAATATTATGTCTATAATAACCGAGGACAATACCACAGTGAGCACAATTATTTCCTCTATCATTACATGACGAATTTTGTTTAGAAATTTGTCGATTATCTGGTACAGCCCCCCTAAGCAATAAAGCAGCATAATAGAAGCAATAAACTGAAATAAAAAATACAATTACTTTTTTTTATATTTTAGAAATCTAAGATATCGACAACCAAATTCAAATTCGTCAACAACCTATAATGTCCCTCTCCTGGGCTCGGGTCTCCTCTCAGGGGAGGGTTAGGGCCATATGTCAAATTCAAATTGTATTCTTTAAACAGATAGTTTTGAAACATTTAAGTTACTTTGACCGAGCATCATGTTCATTCATGATATACTGACGGACAACTAAGTGATTCTATAAGGGTTCCATTTTTTCATTTTGAGATACGGAACCCTAAAACATAAATTAAGTAAATTTCATGTGTTCTTAAATAACACATAACAACTGTCACAGAGCTCAAGCTCTACTTTAAGCACCAGAGGCAGAGTTTGTACTGCGAATAATTTAATAATTCGCTGATAGATTTCTGCATATACATGCAGTGTGTACATATGAAACACCTTAATTCCGAAGTAAATATTTACAAATTATATAAACACTATCTTTTTTTATCAAATTTCATTCAAATCAGTGTAGCCATTTCATTTTTGAACACTTTCGTGGCCCCAACATAACTTTCTTTTTCCGTGCGGAACTCTCTTCGCATTCCACATCCTGGTGGCATATCGGACACGAACCAAATTAAACTGCACGCCGTGTCAGGTACTAGCCGAGGAACCAGGTGCACCCTAGAAAGAAAAACTCTGGAACCCCGACGTACCTAGGGCCACCTAAAGTTTGTAGATGGCCCTTTCCCGTGTGCCGTGCCGTGTGTGTGTGTGAAAATGCCCTAAAAACAGCTCTTTTCTTTTTCCCATACAAAAGTTTTCTAACTAAACTCAATTTGAGCTTTATTGATTTTGTATAAAGTTCATATATTACAAGCACTCGCTGTTGTCTAAGCAATGTTGGTGTGTTCCTAACGTCAATGAGTCAATTTGCACTTTATTACCGCTACACAAAGTTTGAATTCAATCATATCTATCTAAACAGTGTGCGTATGTGCGTTGGAGTAGACAATCGTTGGATAGTCCATCTATCGAGAAAGGCTATAGGCTATATGACATCACTCTAATATTAATAGGAGCGGAGCACCAATGAAGAATGTTTCAAAAACGAGGGAAAATTTTCACGCTACGGGCAATAGAAGACGCAAACAAGGTTGCGTAGGTCAGCTAGTAGGTATTATATTTTTGTTTTGTGTACAGATTATTCGTTCATTATTTTTCCTTCACTGATCAAAATACGAATACCTCTAATAATATCTAATGTACAAATAGCGGACGCACATCCCCACTGCAAACAATTCAATCACACACGAATTAAACAAATTTGCTACTTCCTCTATTCATTTGATCGTTTTTAAAATAGCTGTAGGTTTTAACACAAATGTAAATAAATATTGTAATCATTTACATAATTCGATTTTTTTACTTATTTCTAAACTAGTTGACCGGTCCAACTTTGTCTACGTTTCTCAGAAAGTAACTTTTCAACGGTTTTTAGAAGTCTGCTCTCTGTTTGTTCATCCGACTGTCTGTTTGTCTGTCTATCACCAGGTTGTGTCTAATAGACCGTGATAGCTAGATAGTTCAATCTTCACCAGACAAATTTTCAAAGAATATAAATATATCTGAAACTGCTATATCAAGAAATACTAAAAACAAAATGATTCTTCAAAATAACGAGCGTGTTTTTTTGCCTTCGTGTGCGAGACTCGCCCTTGGCTCTTCTTGCGTGTAGCGTAATTTAAATTCGGTATACTTCTCTTAATACCTTTATCGAGGAACGAATGTATCCAATACCAGAAAATTTCAATTCAAAGCAGCCTTCTTAGCCAACATATAAGTGTTTCGCGTCGATTGTCGATTCTCTACAATCGATAAAGCCCCTAATCTCTTGTATGATCGGCAAATATTTTGGCTCAATGAGATGAGATGACACTATTCACATACATTTGTTAGTTTTATAATAACGATTACGATTGTAGGAAGTTAAGATGGGTAGGGGGACAATAGTTCCTGAGTTCTTCTGTACATTAATATAAATATTTGTTGTTCTTCATTTTTACGTAAATAATTCTTAAAGTCAGCCATTGCACTTGAGACTATTGTGTTCCAGGTGTGGTCACATTTCATCACGTGAAAATTTAAAATGAACTTACTCACCAATTTAAAATATCCCCATGCAATCAAGCTACGTCTGAGTGGTAAACAAAAACAGCATCTCTTAAATACTGGCACTTCAGTACGCATCTTGAAATATATATCAAAATACTCATTAATTTCAGCCAAATTGCAGCAGTTTTCAATAACAATTTTACTTTTTAATCCAATATTTCTAACACGACGATCACTGAGGGAACTTGCGTTTATACTAGCAATTCAGACATTTTTACAATCATTAGTGTTTACACTGAGCGGAAACAGATCATTGGACTGTTTACATTGATAGCGTTATATCTAGTAGCCCTGTAGGTTATAAGGGTCAATAGTAAAACATTAACTATTTATTTTTATTTAAATCTTTATGCACAATAGTAGCAAAGGGGAACTTAAAGCCAAAGGCATTTTCTGCCAGTCGACCTTAGGGTGATGCAGAGCTAGCCATGGTAGATGCACAGAAATAACTGTATTTGAAAAAAAAAACAATATATATATATATATATATAGGTACACATACAATAAGTAATAGTGATACTGATTGTAATATAATAAATGAATGTTTAAATACACATTTTTACAATTATACATATATAAATATACATAATAAAAAAATTAGAAGGGGAGAGTAAGAAATTAAGATAGTTCTGACAGTGTGTTTAGAAAATGTTTCCGCAACATATATTTGAAAGCTTGCCGTGTTTTTGTCATTCTGATCTCAAGAGGGAGCGCGTTCCAAAGCAGGACAGACTGTATGAGGAAAGTGGGGTGTACAAAGTCAGAGCTGTGTGTGGGACAGTGAATGTAGTAGATTGTTTGAAGACCTGAGGTTCTTAGCGTGGTTTGCACCTAAATATTATAGTTGTGTGGTTAAGTAGGAAGGAGAATTTGGAGAGAACTGTATAGAGTACTAGCGGCCAGTCCCGGCTTCGCACGGGTGGACATTTATTTTTTAACATTTTGGAATAAACCTAAATAATAATGTATTTAGCAATAGTGTATCGCTGGCTCCCTTTGGGTACGGGACTTGATGATTAAAACAAAATGATAACAAAAAAATGACATCAACGGGTAACTTTTAAAAACATTTTACAGAGGTTTAGAGTATAGGTATAATAATAAGAATTAGATACATTATATACCTACTATTACTGTACAGTCTACAGTCAATACTAATATGTAGAGATTAAGAAAGCAATTGTGTCTGATAATATAAGAGAATGTATATAGATATATATAAGTACTTATTATCACATATTTTATACAACAAAAAAATTAGCACCTCGGCCCGACTTTTATTCGTAAGTTTTTTTTACATTTATTTTTACTTTTTGATTTAGATTTTTTATTATTTTAATGCAGTTTTTTATCCTTTATTGTATGTATTTGGCTGTATTTTTGAGTCCAGCCAAAATAACATATGACAATAGTAAACATATAACATTTAACCGATCCAAATCGCGTCTTTCGTTAATATTTTTATTAGACTTGCAACGAATAGTATATTCGGCAGTATACCGAATACCTACCGAATATTCGGCGAGGCACCAGACCGAATAGCCGAATATTAGGCAAAAGTATTCGGCTGGATTTTAGCGCCAAAAATTTGTACAGACGTTATTAAATTATGTACATGTTTTATGTACCAATGACTACTTAATAAATGATTATAAAAAAAATGAGAACCTTACCCTTCTAAATTTTGATTACCACAATTATTAAATACATAGAATCCTCCAATTTTTCCAATTCAGAAGATGATTATATACCTGTGTTATGTACCAATGACTACTTAAATGATTATAACAGAAATTAAAATATGAACATATACGTAATCAATCGATTTTAATTTTTCATTTTACCAATTATTTCTCTATGACAAAATATATTATTTAAGTATTCGGTATTCGGTCGAATAATATGTAGATATTCGGTATTCGACTGAATATAATAAAAGCAGCCGAATAGGCCGAATACCGAATAGTAACCGAATATTCGTTGCAAGTCTAATTTTTATCTTTGATATCATGCCGGTCGTAGCATCTTGCGTCTTTTGGTGGAGATACCTTGGAGGCGGAGTGAATGATGACGGCAAGATGACGTCCTGTCCAATATTGGCGGCATTTATATAATTATATCTGTCATCTCCTGATACAAACATTAGCGGATATTGTAACGGATCATATGCGCGATGTAATACCGACACTCGTTTTAGCTGTCCGTCTCTACCGTACAGTACTATATCCATGGGTTCGTTTTCTTCATCGACCAAGAAAACGGCCACTTCACTTGCGGTAGGAGCGTTATATCTGCCCAGGTTTCTGTCTGAGGTGTGTGACCAGAGTGAGTTGAGTTTAATACTGTGTTTAAAACTTTGTATGTACACATTATGGCTATTCAACATGGTGTGCAGTTCGTTGATCATATGTAGTTTTAGCATGGAGACCATGTTTGATCGCAACGATAGTTGGTCAGCATCTGAATTAAATTATATCAGCAAAAATTGTGGCCTTTGTCTTGATGCCGGTAGCAGACTTCCTATGAGAGGATAAATTTGGCCTTCTACCTTAAAGGTGAGCATAAAATGTCCTTCTCCAGCTTCCTTTGTCCCGAAGGAAGTCTCTTTGGAATAGGCTATTGTATCTACGTACGTTATTCAAAGTATGTGCCGATAAGGTGTGATTATTTGTCAATAGGGTTTTTATTGGTTCTGGTGCACCGGCGCGTTACGGCGGCGCCGTAGCGGCGAATTAATTTTAATTCAATGTTATTAAACTCGTAATATCTTTCGAATAGAATGTCGGATTATAATAAACTAAAAAGAAATTTACAGGTATTTAAACAGCCTTGCTTGAGAAATCATTTATTTAGGTAAGGATTAAGACAAAGGTATAAATAACTTGGTCTGATTTTAGTCGGAATTTCTATTAAATTTTAAAATGTTAAAAGTAGCTATAGTGACATAACTACAATAGTTAGAAACATGCTAAGACGACATTTTTTGTAGATATTGATATGTTCTTTAATATTGTGGAACATTTTTTTGTTCTATCATCAATATTTTTCGCAGCATATGCGGTGAAAGATATTTTAAAGGCATTTTTTTACACCTTGAGTAACATTATTGTAGTGTTAGTAGGGATTTTTTTCTTGCAATCAAAATAGCCTATATTAATCAGTAGACATCGGATTATATGCATTTGCATGTTTGCATTTGCAAATGCATAATGCACGGATTACATCGTGTTGCGGAAGAGAATAGAAACGAGTTCGGGATAGCCAATATATTGATTTCTTCTACAAAAAAAAAATTTTTAAAAGCACCATTACAAGTACAGACGTATACAGAGAGCAACTACCAAACGGAGCACTACCCCCAGAACCAATATTAACACAGTGGGGAACTTGTTAAAAGCCGTATTGTTTTATGCTGAAAAATTCGAAGCTATAAAAGAAGTTGTTGGAAAATTTAACAGATCCGATGCTATTGCAATCAATTCAAGCCAGCTGGAATTTGAGGATCCTATAATAAAAAAATGCTATTATTGCAACACATTTCAGCTATATACCCGATGGCTATAGGGGATCCCTTTAGTGCTGACTTAGCTCTCCACACTGACGTTCTGTCATCCACACTTGAAAATTTAGTGAGAATAGGCCGCGGACGGTTCCTATTCGACACTCCAAGTCGGTGACAGACTTTCACAGAGGAAGCCTGCACATCCTTGAGACCCAACCTGCCGCGGATGATTTGAAGAGCGACCTCCCTGCAGTCCTCCTTCTCAGCTTCTTTGACACCCAAGAAGATAAGAGATTTACGCCTCTGCCTTGTTTCCATAATGACAAGCTGTCTAGAGCACTCTCTATTTGCTTTCGGAGTAGGCCCAACATGGAGGAGATCAACTCCCGGAATGTTCGGAATTCTTCTGCAACCTTGGCCACAGTATCTTTGGCAGGACCAGCACTTTGGATTTGTGCCTCAAGATCAGACATTCTCCTTGCAAACGTCTCCTCCAGGGTCTTCTGCGCCGACAATATATCACTTACTTGTGATATTCTCGATGATATTGTTTAAAAATACGTCGTCACGTCTTAGTTGAGTTAAACGCATGTTGGAATGCAAGCAGCACTCAGTAAGCACAATCCATTAGTCAAGTTAAGTAGTTTAGTCACCTTAGTCAAAATTACTTGTAAATTGGATATTCCAAAAGTGGTCTCAAAACTTGTATAAGTATTGTATGGTATTAAAACCTAAGGTTTAACCTAAGATTTTAATACCAATTAGATATTAACAAGCAATTATCCTTTCCACATTTGTTTGCAAATATTGCGTTTTCTATGGTTGTTTTGCCAATATCAATATTGTAGAGGATTAAATTCCCTACAGCTTTTATTTTAAAGAAGAATGGCAGATCCTGTACTGCCGTCAATATGTTTTGGATGCTAAGAGATTTATAGCGATTATTAAGTGAACCGTCCTAATTATTTTCATATATTTATCATATTTTTAGGACAGTGCTAAAAGAACCCCATTCCTGCTCGAAAACTTGTTACAATTTATTGCATTAACAAAACGCGCCTCACGTTTTTTAAACATGTCATGCTAAAGTGTACTTATTCTGAAAACTAGATGGCGTTACGTGTAAGATTACCAAAAAAATCGACGGGTTGCACTCCGGGAGTGCCGGCAGAAGTGAAAACTTGAATATTAACGTTGTGCATTTTTGATATTTTGGAATGTTTAGAGAATAATTTTGTACGAATTGCTTTCATTATCAGTATAAAAGTACTATTATTTATGTGGTGGAATACAATATTCATTTATTGCGCTATCGTACACAAACATGACAATTTATATTACATACACACACGAACATTCGCGCAAGCGCCCTGCGCCGCCTGTCCTCTCTCCATCCGTCTTACGAATTTTCGATCAGATCACGTGACCTGACGCGAGTTTATACGTCCTCTCTCCATCCGTCTTACGTATTTTCAATCAGGTCACGTGACCTGACGCGAGTTTGTACATTTTTACCCATTCCAAAAAAGTACACAGCGCCGCTGAAGATGTTTTCACTTCAAAAATAATTAGAACAAGTTAAATTACATAAAAAACTATAAAAATTTGAATCTGTATTTATTAATTCGAGAACTAGATGTCGCTGCGTGTCAGGTTATCGAAAAAAATATTTTTTAAAAGTTAAATTACATAAAAAACTATAAAAATTTGAATCTGTATTTATTAATTCGAGAACTAGATGGCGCTGCGTGTCAGGTTATCGAAAAAAATATTTTTTAAAAGTTAAATTACATGAAAAACAATTAAATATTTGAATCTATATTTATAAATGAGCTTACTGATGTATTTAGAAGAGCAACATTTTATTGACGGATCAAGAAAATCCTTAAAGAATCATTTTGCTATTATATAACGACATCTTGTTGACAACAATGACAACTCATTTGTGATTCATGTACTTATTTCATTGTAATTTAAAAATAAAATAACTTTATAACGCAATCCTCTAAAAACCTGGAAACTTGATATGTTATTGTCGGTCATATTAGCAGCAAAATACATACAAAATCAAACCCTGCCATGGGATACGCCAGGCGGTACAAAAGTCCCTTACAAACCTGCTTTTTTTTTTATTGAATAGTGGGCAAACGAGCAGACGTATCACCTGATGGTAAGCGATTACCGCCGCCCATGGACACCCGCAACACCAAAGACGTCACAAGTGCGTTGCCGACCTTTGGGGGATGGGAAAGGGGATGGGGGGAGGGGTTGGGGCTCTGGTATCCTCACTCACTCGATGAAACACAGCGCAAACGCTATTTCACACCGGTTTTCTGTGAGGCCGTGGTATTACTCCGGTCGAGCCGATCCATTCGTGCCGAAGCATAGCTCTACCACGGTGAAATTGTCTTTTCTTTATATTTTACACATACACATACTATATACATACTTTTAGAAAGTGTTTTGATATTCTTTTTGCGTGTATTATACGAAACAAACAACAATTTTTTGTATGTAATTTAACTTTTTCTATTTTTTTTTTCGGTAATCTTACACGCAACGCCATCTAGTTTTCAGAATAAGTACGGCGTGTTTTGTGGCCACGTGACTTGTATGCGGCACGTCATCAGATTTGGCTTGTGAAGCTGTTGGAACACCATTTTATAACCTGTCAATAAGTATTTTGACCGGAGATAAAGGAATAAACCATTTAGTTTATCGTTTTATTTGTATGTTGTTCTGTTATATGTTGATGTATATAAAATTATGGATGTGTATTTAATAATAAAATAATATTTAATTAGAATATGAGTAGTAGTTTCTTATTTTGGTTGGGAATCCCCTTGGATACTCCCCACCGAACGACGACGATCATTCGGATGGTTATTTCTTACTTGAAATGACTAAAAACTTTGAACCGCCTCGGCTACAACCAGATGGGAAAAAATCACCTTAGAAAGGAAATCCCGGATATTCCAAATGAGTAGCAGTTCCATGATTTCTGGATACAACCAATTCTTTACATTCTTAGGCCCGTATTATAGAAGGCGTCTCAAGTATCGTTTGAACTCTGATCAGCTGAAACGAGTTTCAAGTTCTGATCAAATCTCAAGCGTCGCTCCTATTATAGAAGGCGTTTTAAGTTCTACTCGGTTGAAACTAGTTTCAATTTCTAATCTCAACTCACAAGTCTGTTCTCAGTTACGTTTCTGCATTGTCGAAATTATTGTTCCGAATTATGCAGCTAATTATATTAAACACATCATATCTAACAAATATAATTTGTATATTATTGGTTATTAGTTTATATATAATACGCTGTTGGCTAGTGTATCAATTTAAATATAAAAATAAGAAGAAGTTCGCCCTAAATTAAATACTTTAAATATTAAAATAAAACTGACTAGATACTACATATAACGGAACGTTCAAATTTTTATCAATACTTGTCAATGTCGAATTATCAAACTGTTTTTGTTTAATTTTAAAATTATTGTAATATTTTTATTAGAAACCAAAAGGTTATTACTATTGCTTGAAGGATATTACTTGAAATAAATTTGAATGTGTATGCAGAGGTAGAGATTTAATGAGTAAAAATAGCGCAAAATACTTAAATCTTATTTATTTCTGTCCATATTTTTACACACTCATGCTTGTTTCCCATAAAAAAACTTTTACTTCCATATGATCCCACTATTGAGTCACCAGTTGGTAAAAATTTAAAGTATGCTCAAAGCTTGCTGTCATGACCTTCGAATTCAATTTACCGTCAGGGTTGAGAAGGTCCGATGACAGTCGCTAGATGGAAAAACTGATATTCAGGTAAAACCAGTTGAACTAGTAACCAACCCCAATTAATCTTGGGAATAACAAAAACAGAAGATGATGATACGGGTACCATGCAAAACTTTAGAGATATCGACATTTTAATCACATAGACATTACAGTTGATCGGTTAAAATGGACAGGTAGGTAAGAAGTGCATTCGCAAGGATGTAAATTGTCAAAAAAATCTGATTTCTGAAACCTGCGTTATTTTTATTATACATTATTCGGATCTAATTGATAATTTTAATAATATCTACTTAAACTATATTCACATGACTGTCTTCTGGGTTCGTTTTTGATATTTCTGTTTCTTCTCTTTTATCTTTCATAACTACATCTTTTTTATCCACATCTTTCTCTTCTACATGTATTTTCTCACGTGTATATTCAATTTGCAGTTTACATTCAGTTTCAGCAGCGTTATTTACAAATCTGAAGGATCCAATGTCATTAAGTTTGATGATTTCACTCCTTACGAGTAATATGACGTATGCTTCAGTAACTGTTAAAATATTGAAATCGGTATTATTAACACATAATTAAACGAACTATATTCATCATCAGCCTATGACAGTTTACCAAAGTATATGACCAAATTATACTTAAATAGGCGCTCATAGCCCAGTTGGTCTCTGGTAAGTAACGACGGCGCGATCAGTATTTGGATAGGAGACCGCTGGTGGCACGGTACCATGAGCGTCTTCGTAATTCGGAGGTCACGTTAAGGTTGGTTGGAGGCCTTTGAACGACTTGCAAACATCCTACGGCGAGATTATGTTGCCACAACATTATCTTGCCAGTCCCCAACCCGCACTCGGCCAGCGTGTGGACGTATGGCCTCAACTTTCTCCTGAGAGGAGATTCGAGTCAATCATCAAGATCCTAATCAAAAAGGGACTTTATGGGTTCTTGATGATGATGAATTGTTCAATAAAATATAAACGGAAACACTTACTCAAGTTAAGGAACATGACAGCCCAGGCCGAGAACGTTAGTGTGTCAAAATACCAGTAGAGATCATGATGTATCTTTATGGCCACCCAGACAAGATCCAGTAGTAAAGTCAACACTAGCAGAATCAGGGAATAATAATAGTACACTCTTAAAAATTTTACTTCTTTCTGAAAATAATAAATTAAGAAGCTGTTTAAATACTTATAACTAGACTGAAAAATATTATTGGCACAGGGCTACTGTTAGAAACACTGTTGTCAGGTTATCATATTTTAAAATTTTAATCTATTCAATATTTTTTATATCTCTCACATGATTTTAGTTTAAAGATTAAGCAGGGAACACACGCGAGATGTTTAGGGGTCCATTACGTTCTTAGGGACATCTAGTTCTCCAGCTGCTAGTACCCGCGATATAGGATACCCTCTTATTACGTAACTGTTAATTTTTTTAGAGAATAGCGTCAAACGAGACTGCTGGTAAGCAATTACCGCCGCTCATGAAGAATAAAAGAGGGTCTTTTCTTGAAAGTTATTGGTCCGGAAATACCGTAGGTGACAGTTAATTCCACAGTCTTATTGTGCGAGGTAGAAAATCTGTAGAAAAGAGCATAGTTGTTAAACTAACTAATAATATATAAATAAATAAATATTTCGGACATCTAACACACAACACCATCTATTCCCAAGCTAAGCAGAGCTTGTGTTATGGACACTAGACAACTGATATAAATACTTATAGACTTTTTTTTGTAAATACATACATATTATACACAGAAAACACCTATATGGCTAGTTATACACTTATGTTTATACATTCGATATATGTTTAGTTTTTCATAACTATATTTCTTGTGAATCTCATTCAAAATTGTATTTAGTTATTAGTAAACTTCGAGTATCATGTTGTGTGGTATGAAATGGTGCATATTAAATGTGTATTCTTTATAATTACCATACCTTATTTGTTACCTATTGTAATTAGCTTAATAAAGGGATTTGTGGTAGACTGACCTTATGGGCTCCGACGACGAATAGTATATGTAATATTATTTATTTATTTATTAAAACTTCCTGCAAACATGTTGCACAAGGCGGACTTAATGCCACAGGCATTTTCTTCCAGACAAACCTTTGGGTGTTGCGAAGTTATTTGTGGCAGGTGTGTGTTTATACGATTATGTCGATTATTATTATTATTTTATTATTATTATTATTTTATTATTATTATTATTATTATTATTTATTTATATTATTTATTATTTATTATTATTATATTATTATTTATTATATTATTATTTATACAAATTATGTCTGTAATGGCCGTGAACAATACCACAGTGAGCACAATTATCTCCGGTATCAATGTCAATTCACGAACACTAATTCTTAGAAATAGGTACATTATCTGGTATAGCTCCACTGAGCAATAATACAGTATTAAAGAAGCAATAAACTGAAATAAAAAATACAATTACTTTTTTTTACATTTTAGACATCTGATGTATCGTCAACGAAATTTAAATTCATCAACAACACATAACGTCTCACTGCTGGGCTCGGGTCTCCTCTTAGGGGAGGGTTAAGGCCATACGTCAAATTCAAACTGTAGTAGTTAAAATATAGCTTCATCTTTAAACAGATGTTTACGAAACATTTAAGTTACTTTGACCAAGCATCATGTTCATTCATTATCTAAATTTGCATTCTTTGTGTATAAATATATATAAAAAATCCGGCCAAGTGCGAGTCGGACTCGCGCACCGAGGGTTCTGTACAAACCTGTTGGTATATTATATAATGTAACTAAAATGTATGCTTTTCGCAAGTTTTTATTTATCTATGCTATAAGACGTTGCTTTGTACCAAATTTTAAGACTCTGAGTTTACGGGAATTACCCTGGGTTTTGATTTCCTTGCGAGTGTCGAAAATTTGCAGTATAAAAAAGTGGGTGAGAAGTTTGATTTTGCTACAGCTCCAGGGGACAGTAATTGTCTGTAGAGTGTTTGATATGAATTTTAACTTGATACCATTCCATTTTGAGGTACGGTACCTTAAAACACAAATTAAGTAAATCTCATGTTTTCTTAAATGACACTATTGACAAATGTCACAGAGGTCAAGCTCTACTTTAAGCACCAGAGGCAGAGTTTGTACTACGAATAATTTAATAATTCGCTGATAGATTTCTGCATATACATGCAGAGTGTATATATGAAACACCTTAATTCCGAAACATATATTTGCAAATTATACAAACGCAAGATTTTTTTATTAAATTTCATTCGAATCAGTGTAGCCATTTAATTTTTGAGGACTTTCGTGTCTCTAACATAACTTTATTTCTGTGCGAAAATCCCCTCGCGTACCATCTCCTGGTAGCATGCCGGACACGAACCAACTAAAACCGTACCCCGTCTCAGGTACTAGGAGCCGGGGAACCAGGTGCACCCTAGAAAGGAAAACCCTGGCACCCCGACGTACTGTTACGATGTCGCAACCCCGGCATTCCATATAAAACAAAACTGCATCGTTTGCATTGACGTAAGCGACGCAATTCATTATAAACGATATTTTAATATATGACATCAGACTTATTTCCGATTTCGTTGAGGGCACTAGGTATTTATGTAATTCTATTGATTTTTAATTAAATAATATTTCAGTCTCAATTAAAATTGTTTCTTTTTAAAGAACTTCTAGACCCACCCCGTAACAGTGGTGTCAGAAGTGGGATATTTGGGTAAAATTTGCGTGAAAATAAACGTGTGCCCGATATTCCGATTAAGATAACCAGTGCCCATTTTTAAACCGTATCACAATTCTATTAGCTTTCCTGACAAAACAATCGTTGTGATACATCTCCGACTCAAGAATCCATCAAATATCTCGCCGTATCTCGCTGCTCCTGTACCACACAACATCAGAAGACTCGTCCCACTGTATCCCGCAGTGCCCTACTGCACTTCGTCGTATTCCGCTGCATCCAGTCGCGATTGCCTGCGACAGAAAGTCTTGCGCCACTTGCAAGGCAGTCCCGTCGCTGAAAACGAGCTGCCATTCGTACCGCCGCCAACGACATCTCTACCGACGCCGTTCCTGTGAAGAATCCTGTCAACCAACGATGCTCGTCCAGTACGCGATTTTACTGTGAGTAAAATATTTTTATCCCTAGTTATTGCCATATCCGCGTTCTACATTAAATCTGTTTCTTATTATTGAATTTTAGATCCTAAATTTAGTCAAAAATACTTCTGTCATATCTAAATATTGTAAAAATGGCAATAAAATGGGTCATGTAGAATCGGAATGCTACAGCAAATTGAAACGTGATATGCAACGCTCGCAACTTCGAGTTCATTCACAGCCACATACTAATAATTTTCATTACAAGTCTCAAAATGCTAACACAACAATTACGTGTAGATATTGCAAAAACATAGGCCATGATATTTCACAATGCAGGAAACGACAGTATAATAATTCACGACCCTTCAATAATAACTATCCTAGTGGTTCAAGAGCATATCAACAAAATTGTATAGAATCGACTTCCGAGACATCATTGCCTCCACAAGTACAAGAAAAAGAAAATGGTGATTGTTTAAACTAAATGTTGGGTTTGCGCATCGGTACCAACGCAAATCCCATACCTTAGGTACCAGCCCTACTACTTCAATATCTAAATCCACTGTTTCTAAATCAAATAAGCCAATTTCTAAGTACAGTCTACGAAATGCTAAATCTAATTCTATTTCCACTGAATACGTCATCGTTATCTTCTATTTCGGCTAAAGTGCCCATTGACTGCCTCTGTGGCGCAGTGGTAGCGTATGCGACTGCTGTTCTTGAGGTCTCGGGTTCGATTTCCGGGTCGGACCAAATGTTTGTGTGATCTACAAATATTTGTTTCGGAGTTTGGGTGTTTTCTATGTATAATATGTATGTATTAACAAAAAAAAAGTATATATGTATTTATATCAGTTGTCTAGTACCCATAACACAAGCTCTGCTTAGCTTGGGACTAGATGGCGTTGTGTGTTAGATGTCCGGAATATTTATTTATTTATTTATTGTTAACGGTGACAACGTGACATTGTCTTCTATTTCGGATAAAAATCCCATTGGCAATGAACGTCTTATTCCTTCTACATCAGAATCGAAAAATGGTTTTAACACTGTTTCATCACCCAAATACCAAAATACTATTTCCAAGGACCACACGGGTAACCAGCCCCAAACAAGTGTCCATCCTTCTAAATCCAAGGACCACACGGGTAACCAGCCCCAAACAAGTGTCCATCCTTCTAAATCCAAGGACCACACGGGTAACCAGCCCCAAACAAGTGTCCATCCTTCTAAATCCAAGGACCACACGGGTAACCAGCCCCAAACAAGTGTCCATCCTTCTAAATCCAAGGACCACACGGGTAACCAGCCCCAAACAAGTGTCCATCGTTCTAAATCCAAGGACCACACGGGTAACCAGCCCCAAACAAGTGTCCATCCTTCTAAATCCAAGGACCACACGGGTAACCAGCCCCAAACAAGTGTCCATCCTTTTAACTCCCAGGACCACACGGGTAACCAGCCCCAAACAAGTGTCCATTCTTTTACATCCAAGGGTCACACGGGTAGCCAGCCCCAAACAAGAGCCCAGAGTCATGCAACTTTCTAAGTTCGATGACAACTCGCCCGACATAATGACCTTAGAACGAGAACTTTATACATTCCAAAGTACTTCCAATGAAAAACATATCTACACACATTTGTATTTACGTATCCATCATTATGACGAAATTAAACCCGCCTCCGTCTAGTGTAAACATGTCTCCATTCTATTGGTTACAGGTTAATGTCAGCAGTTTCCCGGTTATATTTCGATAAGTTACTAGATTTAAAGTTTACAAATGATTACTGGAACGTTATCACCTATATAGATTTGAGCTATTTCTTTATATTCAACCACATATAGAAAATGTCGAATTTTTGTTAGAAAGAGTTTCTAAAAATTGCGATTCAACACAGTCTCCTAAAGTAAAAGATGATTGCTTAAATTCCTTAAATTCTGTTTTTTTTCTGTTTTAAAAAAAAACAACTCCCGCATTAGGAATATACATCCTGTGTCGCGGGGGACTTTACAAACATACATGTAACGGACACAAATAACACCCAGACTCAGGACAACACTTTGTGGATCACACAAAGTGATGTCCCACGTGGGATTTGAACCCCCGGCACTTGGCGCAGTAGTGAACGTTTTAAACCACCAGGCCAACCGTGAATTCCTTAAATGCATTAAGGACTCAACATAGCAATAATATTAAAAAGTTCTTTTCTATCTCCTATTTAGTAAATGTAAAAGAAACAAAACGCTCAAAACGCGGGCTATTTGACGCCGGTGGCTCCCTATTAAAAACGTTCTTCGGCACTTTAGATTCTGATGATGCAAACAAGTTCACGGACGCTATTAATAAAGTACAGTCGGACAAAAAACAGTTAACAGTACTTATGCGCGATAACATTCACGTTATTAAGTCTACTATTTCTACTTTTAACAATACTATGTCAAAGGTCAAAGAAAATGAGTATCGTCTAAATCAAAATATGGTTGTTATTGAAAAAACCTTTGAAAAATTGATAAACACCAACGACAAGCTTGAAATAAGATCTCATTTGTCTCTTATGTTAACTTCAATAGAAAGCATTGTCATAACGCTGTCCTTTGATATAGACGATATAAACAATGCCATATTGTTTAGTAAAATAAACGTACTGCACCCGACAGTACTCAGTCCCATACAGTTATACAAGGAGCTCGAGTTACACGTCAACTATTTGCCTAAGCATTCCGAACTACCTATTCGTTTATCATTACATAACATAAATGATCTAATTAATATATGTGACATTGTATGTTATTACCATGACAGTAAGCTTGTTATAGTTGTAAAAATACCGCTGGTTCTTCCTCAGATTTATAACCTTTACCATAACATCCCGTTTCCTGTCCCATTCGACGTTTCTGCACCAGACACTTATCTTCTTGTCGCACCGAGTAAACAATATTTGGCAATAACTTCGGATAGGCTGTTTTACTCACAACTCGATAGTGTGAGTGAGTGCAAAATCATAAAAGACCAGTGCTATGTGTGTGTTCTCGGTAACGTTTACTCGACTATCGCAAATCCTACGTGCGAAACTACGTTGCTTACAGAAGTTATCTCTAAGTTACCAAAGTCTTGCGAAACAAGAGTTCTTCGGGGTTCAGTGGATTTGTTCCAAAAAATTACCAACAATCGATGGATATTCGTGCAATCTGAACCAGGAAAATGTCATTTCGTATGTGACAAAGCCACCAGTAACACCGACGAAATCTTGTTTGGTTCAGGAATAATGCATGTACCAAAATCATGTTCTGCTTTTTATAAGACTTTAACTTTTACTCCAGCCGACAGTTTCACTTCAAATACTACCAGTTCAATCTCGAATTTTAATATTGTAACCGATTGTTGCGATACCAGACATTTAAATAAAACCATCAATCAGGTTCCTCTAATAAAATTAAATGAATTTAATAATCTGGATTCCTTAGTTAAAGCCAGTACACAATTAGATGAATTTGAAAACCAGATAAGGAAAATTGAAGGGCCTTCTCATTTAGAAAGATATTCTACTCATTATTTATCATTAACTTATGTTATCACTACAGTCGTTCTATTATACATTTTATTTAAAAGTAGACGATATGTCTGTAGTAAACATTCAGGCTGCTGCGTCACTATATACAACAAAAATTATAATAATAAAACAAAGAGTCAAAAAACTCAGGACATAGTAGTCCGACAGTCACAACATCATACATCCGACTCCTCAGAGGAAGATGATCTTCGCTCATCTGTAAAATCCTTACCTAATTTGAAAAGAAATACAATTATGTAATGTTAAATAATGTTATGTGAAACATCGACTTACTGCTAGTTAAACGGTCTATGATATGAATACTTTTAATATATATATTTTTTTTAATTGTAAAATCTTTTAAACGTTTTAAAGTTAAGTAGATAAGTATAAAATTAAGTTGTAGTGATTATCCATTTCTGGCGCCCACGGCGATCTCTGTTTTAAGTCAATACATTGATCTTTACTTAATCTGTAATGATCAATCTTAACGGGGGGGATGTTACGATGTCGCAACCCCGGCATTCCATATAAAACAAAACTGCATCGTTTGCATTGACGTAAGCGACGCAATTCATTATAAACGATATTTTAATATATGACATCAGACTTATTTCCGATTTCGTTGAGGGCACTAGGTATTTATGTAATTCTATTGATTTTTAATTAAATAATATTTCAGTCTCAATTAAAATTGTTTCTTTTTAAAGAACTTCTAGACCCACCCCGTAACAGTACCTAGGGCCACCTAAAGTTTATAGATAGCACGGGAGGGGGGCGTGTGGAAGCGCCGATGTTTCCGCTGGTATCCCCAATATGTTGTGTACGTGTGGAAACCCCCTCGGGCCGTCACCCCGCCGGGGTTTGCGGCGGGGCGGTGTGTCGGAATCGAACCGACTAAAACCACACGGTGTGCCAACTCTGCGCCTGAGAAGGGAGGGGTCCGGGATCGCTGTTATTAACGCAAACCGGACCCCTCCCAGCGCCTGCCCGCACTGAAGCGGGCACCGTCTGCTGTTAAATTCTCAAATTAGACGACGCACGGCACACGCGTACGTCGCCCCCTCGCGGTTGGCCTGTAATGCGGATGGAGGGGAAAACCCATCCCGTCCATCCGCGGCCACACTCAGGGCGGCATGAGGCGCTGATAGGCGCGCTTCCGCCGCCCCGTGCGCCGGCGGCGGATCGGGTCCGAGTGGATATCGTCCTCTCGGGCCTTCTCCGCCGCCTCCTTCTGCGAAATTACGTCTTCGCAGAAGGTCGCGACCGCGGTAAAACTGCTGTCGCTACCGGCCATGGACAGTACGACGGCCGGTAGCGACAGATCTCCTCCGATGACTGCAGTGAGGGCCCGGCGCTGCTCCGCCCAAGCGGGGCAGAACTCCAGCGTATGCTGGGCCGAGTCCTCACTGCAGTCGCAGTGGTGGCAGGCGGGACTCAATTCCCTCCTAGCGACCGAGTGCAGGTACTTCCCGAAGCAACCGTGCCCGGAAAGCACCTGCGTCAGTCGGAAGGAAAGAGTCCCGTACTGCCGCCCTGCCCACTCGAGGATGACCGGCTGGAGCGCCTCCACGGTGGCAAAGCCAGCGCGTGGAGCCTCCAGCCGGGAAGACCAACGAGCCATCGTGGCTCAGCGAGCGGCTTCACGCCAATCGCGTACCTCTTCGGGCGGAGGACGATACCCGTTCTCCGCCCGATATTCAGCCGCTCGCCGATAAACTTCGGCGAGCACTTCCGCCTCCAAATCCCACGGGGGTGTTCCGGCCAAGGCGCACGCCGCCTCCGTCGACACGGTGCGGTATCCGCGTATGGCTCTGACCGCCAACACCCTCTGAGGCCGCCAGAGGCGTGCCTTATTCTGGGCGGTCAGAGCCGGGGGGGCGAGCGCCCCCACCCGAACCCCCCTAACATACACTAGCGTTGCGTGTACTGCTCAACCGCCGGCATCGCTCTCCCTCATAATAGTCACATAATGGTACTTCATTCAATTTAATGTTACCGTGATAGATTTTAAACTATAGTTTAAAGACAAAGTTAATGTAAAAAATTAGTAAATTTAGATAAGAATTTGATAAAAACTCTTAAATATGCGTGGTAAAAAATGTAAAGATTCAGTGATAACTATTAGAAAAAAAACTGGTTGAAAGCAGAGTAAACATAAGTAGGTATTATTTTTTATTTGGTGTACAGATTATACGTTCATTATTTTAACTTCACTGATAAAAAAACGAATGCCTCTAATAATGTCTAACGTACGATATTTCCAAAGCGTTATGACATTCAAATTTTCAAACGAAGAACGTCTTTCTTCCTTCTTCCTCAAAGTCGGCATTGCACTTGAGATCCAGGTGTGGTCACATTCATCACGTGAAAATTGAAACTGACACACTCACCAATTTAAAATATCCCCACGCAATCAAGCTACGTCTGAGTGGTAAACAAAAACAGCATCTCGCAACTACTGGCACTTCAGTACGCATCTTGAAAATACTTTTCTGATAATAGTTTTCAATAACAATTGTGCTTTTTAATCCAATATTTCTAACACGACGATCACTGAGGGAACTTGCGTTTATACTAGCTATTCAAATATTTTTACAATCATTAGTGATTACACTGAGCGGAAACAGTCAGATCATTGGGCTGTTTACATTGATAGCGTTATATCTAGTAACCCTGTAGGTTAAACAGGGTCAATGATAAAACATTAACCATCATCATTAGCACTTCTTAGTTGAGTCTAACGCATATTGGAATGCAAGCGTCAGTTGGTAAGTACAATCCATTAGTCAAGTTAAATAGTTTAGTCATATTAGTCAGAATTAGGTACGCATCTCGTTCTTTCAGATTCCAAGCTATAAGCTTCGCTTTGACTGCTTCGTTGGCGCATTGGTAGCGTATGCGACTGCTGTGCTTGAGGTCTTGGATCGATTGGTCGGATTGGTCGGAACAAATGTTTGTAGTATCTGCAAATAATTGTTTCGAAGTTTGGGTCTTTTTTATGTAGGTATAACTTGTATGTATTTGCAAAAAAAAGTATATAAGTATTATCCAATTATATGCTCTGCTTAACTTGACACTGAATGGCGTTTTGTGTTAAATGCACGAAATATTTATTTACTTTATAAACTCGTTTGAACTTTTATTTTGATGTTCTAAAAGTGGTCTCAAAACTTATATGTGGAAGGTATGGTATTCAAACCATTATCCTTTGCACCTTTGTTTGCAAATGTCACATTTTCTGTTTTTTTGCCTATATCATTGTTGTAGACTTGTAGAGGATTAATTTTTTTTTACAGGAGAATTGCAGATCGCCATTTAAACGCATACGCATAACGCTGGCAATATGTAATGAAGATTTATATCGCTTATTAAGTGAAATAACTTAATTCTTTTCATATATTCATCATATTTTTAGAACAGTGCTAAAATAACCTCATTTCTGCTCAAAAAACTTGTTACAATTTTATTGCATTAATAAAACGCGTCTCACGTTTTTTAAGCATGTCCTGCTTAAGTGTACTTAATCTGAAATATAGATGGCGTTGCGTGTTCGATTACAGAAAAAAAAATTTAATTACATAAAAATACGATAACATTTTTGAATCTATATTTATAAATTTGAAAACTAAATGACGTAGCGTGTCAGATTACTGAAAAAAAAAATTAAATATAAAAATTACATAAATAACAATAAAGTATTTGAATCTATATGTATAGAGCTTACTTTTGTATTTAGAAGAACAATATTTTATTGATGGATCAAGAAAATTGTTAAAGAATCATTTTGCTATTATACTACGGCATCTTATTGACAACAATGACAACTCATTTGTGATTCATGTTATAAATGTGTATATGTGATTCATGTCACTCATTGTAATATAAAAATTAAAATAACTTCATAACGTAATCCCCTAAAAATCTAGGAATTTAATATGTTATTGTCGATGATATTAGCTGCAAAATAAATACAAAATCAAACACTGCCATAAGATATGCCAGGCGGTACAAAAGTCCCCTACATTGTCGTTTTTTTATACGTTTAATAATGAATCCTTACAGAAAGTGTTTTGTTTATATTATTTTTATATGTATTATTGGCCACGTGACTTGCATGCATCACGTCATCATTCTCATGCATTTCTAAGTTTTATTGGAACGAAATTCCTTATCGCGCGTTGCGGAAGGGGGCTAGACGGAATTATAACGACACTTTCGACATATCAACGACACATTAGTTTAATATTAATAATATAGATGTCGCTGTAAATTAATGATGTTTAAAATTATGTATATCAAATATAAATACAAAATATATCAATAAATAAGTTTAGCAGTGAACTGCGATAGGCTGGTGATGATAGTGTAACGACAATTTTTACTATAGTAAGTAATTTTTATTGAGGGTATACAGGTTTTTTGTACATAATAAATAATAAAAAATTATAACAATAATGAATCCTGACAGTGTTTCTGCACAAGTTCCGGATATTGCTGATGGAGTTAGGTAAGTAGAGATTTTATACAGACAATAATAAATACGAGAAAAAGAGACTTACTTCACTAATTCATCGAAAGGAACTTCGTACCATCCGGGTGTCCTTTGATACCTCTCAAGTCTTTTTATATTTCGATTTGGCTTGTGATGCTGTTAGGATACCATTTTATAACCTGTCAATAAGTATTTTGACAGGAGACAAGAGAATAAACCATTTCGTTTATCGTTTTATTTGTATGTTGTGCTGTTATATGTTGATGTATATACAATTATGGATGTATACTTACTATTAAAATAATACTTGCTTAGAATATGAGTAGTAGTTTTTTATTTAGGTTGGGAATCCCCTCGGATACTACCCACCGAACGAGTTTATTTATTTATATTTATTGTGGTAACGAATTTATTTATTTATTTATTATTATTTATTGTGGTACATAACTGAGTTCACTATCCAATCTTAGCTATTGAACGAGCGTACAAAGATGATTTGTAACAACGATTACTTAAATATGATTTAATGTCTTAACATTGTGACACTTACCTGTGCTTTATTCAACACCAACTCACAATATCACACAAGAGGTCACACTTCACCTCTTTTCATAATAATGCAGAAACTTCTAACATAGTTGTAATCATCTAACTACTTAAATGCAAAATTTCTTGCTGATTAACGTATCTATTGACACCTTTTTTATTGAATTATTTAATGGGGCAAAGAGTAGACGTATCGCATGATGGTTAAAGATTACCGCGCACATAGACACCAGCAACACCAGAGGCGTCACAAGTGCGTTGCCGACCTTTTAAGAAGGAGTACTAAATACTCTTTTCTTAAAGGTCGTATTGGTCCGGGAATACCGCAGGCGACAGTTCATTCCACAGTTTTGTTGTGCGAGGCAGAAAGTTTCGCGAAAAGCGCACAGTTGTGGACTGCCAGCCATCTAAGTGATGAGGATGAAACTGCTGTCGTGTAGGACAATTGCGGAATGAGGCGGAAGAATTCCTCGGAGTACTCCCCATAGTAAATGCGGTAGAAGATGCATAACGAAGCCGCATCTCTACGCAGCGCCAGAGAGTCCAGCGTGAATATAAAATACCTGATTCATTAAAGTCGCTTCAGTGGTTTAAGTGCTACAGTAGGATGTGAAAAATACATTGACCGTCAAAACGACTGCCATTCCTTTTGGTTTCGCTGTAGTTAGCTAAAATATCCTGTAGAGTTCAAAAATAAAACAACTGACATAGGTAAATATAAAAATATTGTATATTCTCATTATATAAGATTTTACAGATTATGAGATCAAATGTGTTACACAGAAATTAATTATTCAGTCTTATTATCTCTAAGTCTTAATAGTTTTAAAAACATGTCAAAGTTTGAGAAATTAGAACAAATAATATTAGAAATACAGAATACTTTGTGAGCAAATTCAATTGACAATTCTTATTACAATTGACTAGTTTGGTATCATTCATATTAGTTAATGATACTATAAGCTTACTAACATTCAGCATCTTCCAGATTCTGAGATATACGTGGCTTATGCTAAATATATGTCTAGATTTCGATCCTCATGGTATATTCGTCTTCGGTTTCGCTGTTTTCCAATCTAGCGAACACTGACACTACCACTGGTATACTTTCATGGGTCTTAATCATATTGATGACTAGTACTTTCACGTAGAACTGGATAACTAAAATCAGATGTAGATATTATTTTATATTCACGCGTAAATACGACAGGTTCTACTTGCATTGATGAGAAACAAGCAATCTTCGAAGTAGATTGTAAGAAGTGTAGAAATATTTGAAACGAAGCGTGCACAATCCAACTTCACGTTTACATTGATTTGTTTAATATATGTACATTATCAAGGTCAATTTGACTTTTTGACTGCCTCGGTGGCGGCGCAAGTGGATTCCCGGGTCGGACCAAATATTTGTATGATCTGCAAATATTTGTTTCGAAGTTTGGGTGTATTCTATGTATAATATAAGGGGTATTTTTTTAAGCTAGATAGAACTTTAAATTGTGAAAAGTAACACAAAAAATTTAATTTTGATGAAACTTTTTTTTTTATTTGTTTCAGTATACTCTGACAAATCATCATGAATAGACTCACGCTTGAACAACGCTACGAAATTATCCAAATTTACTTTGAAAATCAGTCGTCGATTCGCGCAACTTATAGACGACTTCGTCATTTGTATGGCGTACATAATCGTCCATCTGAACAAGCCATTCGTCGAACTGTGGATAGATTTCGTACCACATACTCTCTAGAGGATGCAATAACACCAGCACGTCGAAGGAATGTGCGTACTGAAGACAATATCGCCGCTGTAAACGAAAGTGTGGAAGAAGATCCAAATTTATCGATTCGTCGTCGGTCGCAGGAATTGGGGCTCTGTCCGTCCACTACGTGGAAAATTTTGCGCAAAGATCTCAGCCTACACCCGTATAAGATCCAGCTGGTGCAGGAATTGAAGCCACGAGACCATTATATGCGTCGTTCTTTTGCCGATTGGGCTCTAGAGCAGTTGGCAACTGACCCGTTGTTTTATCGCAAAATTGTGTTCAGCGATGAGGCGCATTTTTGGCTTAACGGGTTTGTTAATAAGCAAAATTGCCGCATATGGAGTGAGACCAATCCACAACAGACCCTACAGACTCCATTACATCCAGAAAAATGCACCGTATGGTGCGGTTTTCACGCAGGTGGCATCATCGGACCTTATTTCTTCAAAAATGAGGCCGGAGCTCGCGTTACGGTCAATGGAGATCGTTACCGCACCATGATCAATGATTTTTTGTTTGAAAATATGGATGACATTGATCCGGAGGAGATGTGGTTTCAACAGGATGGCGCTACGTGCCATACGGCGAACGCAACCATCGACTTATTGAAATCAAAATTTGGCGATAAGTTGATTTCGAGAAATGGACCTGTCAATTGGCCTCCAAGGTCGTGCGATTTGACACCTCTCGATTATTTCCTGTGGGGCTACGTGAAGTCACTGGTTTATGCTGATAAACCAGCAACAATTGACGCCTTGGAGGCCAGCATTGTTCGTGTTATTCGTGACATACGGCCAGCAGTGCTCGAAAAAGTGGCCCAAAATTGGACGTCCAGAATGCACTTCGTCAAGAACAGCCGCGGTGCCCATATGCCCGAAATCATTTTCAAATGTTAATGTCACGTATTGATCTTTCGAATAAAAAAAAATTTTGATTAAAATTTAATTTTTTGTGTTATTTTTTACAATTTCAAGTTCTATCGGGCTTAAAAAAACACCCTTTATATGTATTTATATCAGTTGTCTAGTACCCATAGCACAGGCTCTGCTTAGCTTGGGACTAGACGGCGTTGTGTGTTAAATTGTCCGAAATATTTTATTATTAATTAATTTATCAGAAACAATCCCCAATCAAACGAAATGTGATTCAGATCTCATATTTTGAGTAAACTATAACCTATTTCTGGTATTAGAAAAGCGTAAGGCTCGTTTGTTGCTCGTGGTTCACCCGCTACGTGGGAATACTGTCAACAAACGCTACGACTTGGAGAGTAAGTATAAAATTAAATATAAAGCTTAGGGTGCAGATACCTGGTTATATTTTCAGGTCAGTACAGTGCTATACCGAAGAGAAGAAAAACTTGAAATAATCGTCATATCCACAAAAGGATAAGCATAGGTATGCCCGAAGTAGGCTCCTCAAAAATATATAATTATGATGATAATGACGGTACCCTGTATGACTTTAAGTTGTGAGGTCTTCACTTAAAAGTAGAAGAATAGATATACTTACGAAGAACAATCAATATAATCAAAATTATTCCGAAGCAATATACATCTTCAGCACCTTTCATCGCGCTCATGGAAAATACAATACCAGTCACCAAACCCGTTATAGCTAACGTCAAAATAAGAATTATAGAATATTTGCAGTACAGCTTTAAATACTCGATTCGTTTCTGAAAAATAATAAAAACCATATATTAAAATATAGATATTATCGAAAAACATGATGATGTTGATCTAATTATGTTTCTATTTTTTCTGTACTTTTAAATATGGGCCTGCCAAAGTGAATCTCTTCCACCTGATGAAAAACAAGAGTAGAATTCAAAAGTAGTTACCACCATACTCATTGCGAATGCAGACAATGTAACAATGCAGCATGGTGACCCACACTTTTGAGATACTTCTGCATCATTAGATCTCCGGTCAAGCCAAGTTAGTTAGTTTTTCCGTACTTGCTGAATCCAGGGTGGCTCTACTAATTTATTTTTATATAAACAATTTAGGTTCATGATCGTTTGATTGTCGAAAGAAGCTATTGCATTATGCTTGAGTAAATTAGACACTATAAGCGACCTGATAATAGTTTTCGTGCCCTTAAGCATGACCTACATTCTTCTCTTCTACCGCTTCATTCAGATAGTAATAACCAAACGAACAACAGTGAACATAAAATATATGAACGGAAATCATGCAGCAAAGGAAATATCTTGCAAACAACATTTGAATGGCCAGGAGTGATAGCAAAGATCCCCAATCGTTTTAACGAAAATGGATGTAATGTTATTTTTTTTAAGACCTGAAAATTCAGACAATAACTAAAGGGATACATTTTTGTTTTCTTAATTTGAGAGTGTTTACTATTGAAGTAGCTAATTGTGCATGAATTTAACGTTATTTTTTCTTTTCTTTTCTATACTAATATTATAAAGAGGAAAGATTTGTACCTATTTTTGTATGTTTGTAATGAATAGGCTCAAAAACTACTGGACCGATTTTAAAAATTCTTTCACCATTCGAAAGCTACATTATCCACGAGTAACATAGGCTATATTTTATTTTGGGAAAAAATAGGGTTCCGTAAGATATTTGGGTTTTTCGGACACAAGGTGTAAAAATCAACCAGAAAAGTTATTTATTTTCCGAAAATTTTCATGCTACGGGCTATATAAGACGCAAACGAGGTTGCGTGGGTCAGCTATGTTTTATATACAACGTGTATTTAGTATCAGCATTGCACCCGTGCGAAGCCGGGGCGGGTCGCTAGTTTATTATATCGGGGGCAAACGAGGAGACGTATCACCTGATGGTAAGCGATTACCGCCGCCCATGGACACCCGCAACACCAGAGGCGTCACAAGTGCGTTGCCGGACTTTTAGGAAGGAGTACGCTCTTTTCTTGAAGGTTTGAAGGTCGTATTGGTCCGGGAACACCGCAGGCAACAGCTCATTCCACAGTTTTGCTGTGCGTGGCAGAAAATTTCGGGAAAATCGCACAGTTGTGGACTGCCAACCATCTAGATGATGGGAATGAAATTTCTGTCGGGTAGGACGATGGCGGAAAGATGCGGCAGGGATCAATCCGAACAATTCCTCGGAGCACTCCCCATGGTAAATGCGGTAGAAGATGCACAGCGAAGCCACATCTCTACGCAGCGCCAGAGAGTCTAGCCGAATTGAAAGATCCCGGCAATCGACGATACGAGTCGCCCTCCGCTGAATGCGGTCCAGAGGGTTGGTATTGGGGTGCCCCTGCCCAAAGATGGGGACAGTATTCCATGTGCCTTCGTGTGTTATCATATTTTTAGGACAGTGCTAAAAGAACCCCATTCCTGCTCGAAAACTTGTTACAATTTATTGCATTAACAAAACGCGCCTCACGTTTTTTAAACATGTCATGCTAAAGTGTACTTATTCTGAAAACTAGATGGCGTTACGTGTAAGATTACCAAAAAAATCGACGGGTTGCACTCCGGGAGTGCCGGCAGAAGTGAAAACTTGAATATTAACGTTGTGCATTTTTGATATTTTGGAATGTTTAGAGAATAATTTTGTACGAATTGCTTTCATTATCAGTATAAAAGTACTATTATTTATGTGGTGGAATACAATATTCATTTATTGCGCTATCGTACACAAACATGACAATTTATATTACATACACACACGAACATTCGCGCAAGCGCCCTGCGCCGCCTGTCCTCTCTCCATCCGTCTTACGAATTTTCGATCAGATCACGTGACCTGACGCGAGTTTATACGTCCTCTCTCCATCCGTCTTACGTATTTTCAATCAGGTCACGTGACCTGACGCGAGTTTGTACATTTTTACCCATTCCAAAAAAGTACACAGCGCCGCTGAAGATGTTTTCACTTCAAAAATAATTAGAACAAGTTAAATTACATAAAAAACTATAAAAATTTGAATCTGTATTTATTAATTCGAGAACTAGATGTCGCTGCGTGTCAGGTTATCGAAAAAAATATTTTTTAAAAGTTAAATTACATAAAAAACTATAAAAATTTGAATCTGTATTTATTAATTCGAGAACTAGATGGCGCTGCGTGTCAGGTTATCGAAAAAAATATTTTTTAAAAGTTAAATTACATGAAAAACAATTAAATATTTGAATCTATATTTATAAATGAGCTTACTGATGTATTTAGAAGAGCAACATTTTATTGACGGATCAAGAAAATCCTTAAAGAATCATTTTGCTATTATATAACGACATCTTGTTGACAACAATGACAACTCATTTGTGATTCATGTACTTATTTCATTGTAATTTAAAAATAAAATAACTTTATAACGCAATCCTCTAAAAACCTGGAAACTTGATATGTTATTGTCGGTCATATTAGCAGCAAAATACATACAAAATCAAACCCTGCCATGGGATACGCCAGGCGGTACAAAAGTCCCTTACAAACCTGCTTTTTTTTTTATTGAATAGTGGGCAAACGAGCAGACGTATCACCTGATGGTAAGCGATTACCGCCGCCCATGGACACCCGCAACACCAAAGACGTCACAAGTGCGTTGCCGACCTTTGGGGGATGGGAAAGGGGATGGGGGGAGGGGTTGGGGCTCTGGTATCCTCACTCACTCGATGAAACACAGCGCAAACGCTATTTCACACCGGTTTTCTGTGAGGCCGTGGTATTACTCCGGTCGAGCCGATCCATTCGTGCCGAAGCATAGCTCTACCACGGTGAAATTGTCTTTTCTTTATATTTTACACATACACATACTATATACATACTTTTAGAAAGTGTTTTGATATTCTTTTTGCGTGTATTATACGAAACAAACAACAATTTTTTGTATGTAATTTAACTTTTTCTATTTTTTTTTTCGGTAATCTTACACGCAACGCCATCTAGTTTTCAGAATAAGTACGGCGTGTTTTGTGGCCACGTGACTTGTATGCGGCACGTCATCAGATTTGGCTTGTGAAGCTGTTGGAACACCATTTTATAACCTGTCAATAAGTATTTTGACCGGAGATAAAGGAATAAACCATTTAGTTTATCGTTTTATTTGTATGTTGTTCTGTTATATGTTGATGTATATAAAATTATGGATGTGTATTTAATAATAAAATAATATTTAATTAGAATATGAGTAGTAGTTTCTTATTTTGGTTGGGAATCCCCTTGGATACTCCCCACCGAACGACGACGATCATTCGGATGGTTATTTCTTACTTGAAATGACTAAAAACTTTGAACCGCCTCGGCTACAACCAGATGGGAAAAAATCACCTTAGAAAGGAAATCCCGGATATTCCAAATGAGTAGCAGTTCCATGATTTCTGGATACAACCAATTCTTTACATTCTTAGGCCCGTATTATAGAAGGCGTCTCAAGTATCGTTTGAACTCTGATCAGCTGAAACGAGTTTCAAGTTCTGATCAAATCTCAAGCGTCGCTCCTATTATAGAAGGCGTTTTAAGTTCTACTCGGTTGAAACTAGTTTCAATTTCTAATCTCAACTCACAAGTCTGTTCTCAGTTACGTTTCTGCATTGTCGAAATTATTGTTCCGAATTATGCAGCTAATTATATTAAACACATCATATCTAACAAATATAATTTGTATATTATTGGTTATTAGTTTATATATAATACGCTGTTGGCTAGTGTATCAATTTAAATATAAAAATAAGAAGAAGTTCGCCCTAAATTAAATACTTTAAATATTAAAATAAAACTGACTAGATACTACATATAACGGAACGTTCAAATTTTTATCAATACTTGTCAATGTCGAATTATCAAACTGTTTTTGTTTAATTTTAAAATTATTGTAATATTTTTATTAGAAACCAAAAGGTTATTACTATTGCTTGAAGGATATTACTTGAAATAAATTTGAATGTGTATGCAGAGGTAGAGATTTAATGAGTAAAAATAGCGCAAAATACTTAAATCTTATTTATTTCTGTCCATATTTTTACACACTCATGCTTGTTTCCCATAAAAAAACTTTTACTTCCATATGATCCCACTATTGAGTCACCAGTTGGTAAAAATTTAAAGTATGCTCAAAGCTTGCTGTCATGACCTTCGAATTCAATTTACCGTCAGGGTTGAGAAGGTCCGATGACAGTCGCTAGATGGAAAAACTGATATTCAGGTAAAACCAGTTGAACTAGTAACCAACCCCAATTAATCTTGGGAATAACAAAAACAGAAGATGATGATACGGGTACCATGCAAAACTTTAGAGATATCGACATTTTAATCACATAGACATTACAGTTGATCGGTTAAAATGGACAGGTAGGTAAGAAGTGCATTCGCAAGGATGTAAATTGTCAAAAAAATCTGATTTCTGAAACCTGCGTTATTTTTATTATACATTATTCGGATCTAATTGATAATTTTAATAATATCTACTTAAACTATATTCACATGACTGTCTTCTGGGTTCGTTTTTGATATTTCTGTTTCTTCTCTTTTATCTTTCATAACTACATCTTTTTTATCCACATCTTTCTCTTCTACATGTATTTTCTCACGTGTATATTCAATTTGCAGTTTACATTCAGTTTCAGCAGCGTTATTTACAAATCTGAAGGATCCAATGTCATTAAGTTTGATGATTTCACTCCTTACGAGTAATATGACGTATGCTTCAGTAACTGTTAAAATATTGAAATCGGTATTATTAACACATAATTAAACGAACTATATTCATCATCAGCCTATGACAGTTTACCAAAGTATATGACCAAATTATACTTAAATAGGCGCTCATAGCCCAGTTGGTCTCTGGTAAGTAACGACGGCGCGATCAGTATTTGGATAGGAGACCGCTGGTGGCACGGTACCATGAGCGTCTTCGTAATTCGGAGGTCACGTTAAGGTTGGTTGGAGGCCTTTGAACGACTTGCAAACATCCTACGGCGAGATTATGTTGCCACAACATTATCTTGCCAGTCCCCAACCCGCACTCGGCCAGCGTGTGGACGTATGGCCTCAACTTTCTCCTGAGAGGAGATTCGAGTCAATCATCAAGATCCTAATCAAAAAGGGACTTTATGGGTTCTTGATGATGATGAATTGTTCAATAAAATATAAACGGAAACACTTACTCAAGTTAAGGAACATGACAGCCCAGGCCGAGAACGTTAGTGTGTCAAAATACCAGTAGAGATCATGATGTATCTTTATGGCCACCCAGACAAGATCCAGTAGTAAAGTCAACACTAGCAGAATCAGGGAATAATAATAGTACACTCTTAAAAATTTTACTTCTTTCTGAAAATAATAAATTAAGAAGCTGTTTAAATACTTATAACTAGACTGAAAAATATTATTGGCACAGGGCTACTGTTAGAAACACTGTTGTCAGGTTATCATATTTTAAAATTTTAATCTATTCAATATTTTTTATATCTCTCACATGATTTTAGTTTAAAGATTAAGCAGGGAACACACGCGAGATGTTTAGGGGTCCATTACGTTCTTAGGGACATCTAGTTCTCCAGCTGCTAGTACCCGCGATATAGGATACCCTCTTATTACGTAACTGTTAATTTTTTTAGAGAATAGCGTCAAACGAGACTGCTGGTAAGCAATTACCGCCGCTCATGAAGAATAAAAGAGGGTCTTTTCTTGAAAGTTATTGGTCCGGAAATACCGTAGGTGACAGTTAATTCCACAGTCTTATTGTGCGAGGTAGAAAATCTGTAGAAAAGAGCATAGTTGTTAAACTAACTAATAATATATAAATAAATAAATATTTCGGACATCTAACACACAACACCATCTATTCCCAAGCTAAGCAGAGCTTGTGTTATGGACACTAGACAACTGATATAAATACTTATAGACTTTTTTTTGTAAATACATACATATTATACACAGAAAACACCTATATGGCTAGTTATACACTTATGTTTATACATTCGATATATGTTTAGTTTTTCATAACTATATTTCTTGTGAATCTCATTCAAAATTGTATTTAGTTATTAGTAAACTTCGAGTATCATGTTGTGTGGTATGAAATGGTGCATATTAAATGTGTATTCTTTATAATTACCATACCTTATTTGTTACCTATTGTAATTAGCTTAATAAAGGGATTTGTGGTAGACTGACCTTATGGGCTCCGACGACGAATAGTATATGTAATATTATTTATTTATTTATTAAAACTTCCTGCAAACATGTTGCACAAGGCGGACTTAATGCCACAGGCATTTTCTTCCAGACAAACCTTTGGGTGTTGCGAAGTTATTTGTGGCAGGTGTGTGTTTATACGATTATGTCGATTATTATTATTATTTTATTATTATTATTATTTTATTATTATTATTATTATTATTATTTATTTATATTATTTATTATTTATTATTATTATATTATTATTTATTATATTATTATTTATACAAATTATGTCTGTAATGGCCGTGAACAATACCACAGTGAGCACAATTATCTCCGGTATCAATGTCAATTCACGAACACTAATTCTTAGAAATAGGTACATTATCTGGTATAGCTCCACTGAGCAATAATACAGTATTAAAGAAGCAATAAACTGAAATAAAAAATACAATTACTTTTTTTTACATTTTAGACATCTGATGTATCGTCAACGAAATTTAAATTCATCAACAACACATAACGTCTCACTGCTGGGCTCGGGTCTCCTCTTAGGGGAGGGTTAAGGCCATACGTCAAATTCAAACTGTAGTAGTTAAAATATAGCTTCATCTTTAAACAGATGTTTACGAAACATTTAAGTTACTTTGACCAAGCATCATGTTCATTCATTATCTAAATTTGCATTCTTTGTGTATAAATATATATAAAAAATCCGGCCAAGTGCGAGTCGGACTCGCGCACCGAGGGTTCTGTACAAACCTGTTGGTATATTATATAATGTAACTAAAATGTATGCTTTTCGCAAGTTTTTATTTATCTATGCTATAAGACGTTGCTTTGTACCAAATTTTAAGACTCTGAGTTTACGGGAATTACCCTGGGTTTTGATTTCCTTGCGAGTGTCGAAAATTTGCAGTATAAAAAAGTGGGTGAGAAGTTTGATTTTGCTACAGCTCCAGGGGACAGTAATTGTCTGTAGAGTGTTTGATATGAATTTTAACTTGATACCATTCCATTTTGAGGTACGGTACCTTAAAACACAAATTAAGTAAATCTCATGTTTTCTTAAATGACACTATTGACAAATGTCACAGAGGTCAAGCTCTACTTTAAGCACCAGAGGCAGAGTTTGTACTACGAATAATTTAATAATTCGCTGATAGATTTCTGCATATACATGCAGAGTGTATATATGAAACACCTTAATTCCGAAACATATATTTGCAAATTATACAAACGCAAGATTTTTTTATTAAATTTCATTCGAATCAGTGTAGCCATTTAATTTTTGAGGACTTTCGTGTCTCTAACATAACTTTATTTCTGTGCGAAAATCCCCTCGCGTACCATCTCCTGGTAGCATGCCGGACACGAACCAACTAAAACCGTACCCCGTCTCAGGTACTAGGAGCCGGGGAACCAGGTGCACCCTAGAAAGGAAAACCCTGGCACCCCGACGTACTGTTACGATGTCGCAACCCCGGCATTCCATATAAAACAAAACTGCATCGTTTGCATTGACGTAAGCGACGCAATTCATTATAAACGATATTTTAATATATGACATCAGACTTATTTCCGATTTCGTTGAGGGCACTAGGTATTTATGTAATTCTATTGATTTTTAATTAAATAATATTTCAGTCTCAATTAAAATTGTTTCTTTTTAAAGAACTTCTAGACCCACCCCGTAACAGTGGTGTCAGAAGTGGGATATTTGGGTAAAATTTGCGTGAAAATAAACGTGTGCCCGATATTCCGATTAAGATAACCAGTGCCCATTTTTAAACCGTATCACAATTCTATTAGCTTTCCTGACAAAACAATCGTTGTGATACATCTCCGACTCAAGAATCCATCAAATATCTCGCCGTATCTCGCTGCTCCTGTACCACACAACATCAGAAGACTCGTCCCACTGTATCCCGCAGTGCCCTACTGCACTTCGTCGTATTCCGCTGCATCCAGTCGCGATTGCCTGCGACAGAAAGTCTTGCGCCACTTGCAAGGCAGTCCCGTCGCTGAAAACGAGCTGCCATTCGTACCGCCGCCAACGACATCTCTACCGACGCCGTTCCTGTGAAGAATCCTGTCAACCAACGATGCTCGTCCAGTACGCGATTTTACTGTGAGTAAAATATTTTTATCCCTAGTTATTGCCATATCCGCGTTCTACATTAAATCTGTTTCTTATTATTGAATTTTAGATCCTAAATTTAGTCAAAAATACTTCTGTCATATCTAAATATTGTAAAAATGGCAATAAAATGGGTCATGTAGAATCGGAATGCTACAGCAAATTGAAACGTGATATGCAACGCTCGCAACTTCGAGTTCATTCACAGCCACATACTAATAATTTTCATTACAAGTCTCAAAATGCTAACACAACAATTACGTGTAGATATTGCAAAAACATAGGCCATGATATTTCACAATGCAGGAAACGACAGTATAATAATTCACGACCCTTCAATAATAACTATCCTAGTGGTTCAAGAGCATATCAACAAAATTGTATAGAATCGACTTCCGAGACATCATTGCCTCCACAAGTACAAGAAAAAGAAAATGGTGATTGTTTAAACTAAATGTTGGGTTTGCGCATCGGTACCAACGCAAATCCCATACCTTAGGTACCAGCCCTACTACTTCAATATCTAAATCCACTGTTTCTAAATCAAATAAGCCAATTTCTAAGTACAGTCTACGAAATGCTAAATCTAATTCTATTTCCACTGAATACGTCATCGTTATCTTCTATTTCGGCTAAAGTGCCCATTGACTGCCTCTGTGGCGCAGTGGTAGCGTATGCGACTGCTGTTCTTGAGGTCTCGGGTTCGATTTCCGGGTCGGACCAAATGTTTGTGTGATCTACAAATATTTGTTTCGGAGTTTGGGTGTTTTCTATGTATAATATGTATGTATTAACAAAAAAAAAGTATATATGTATTTATATCAGTTGTCTAGTACCCATAACACAAGCTCTGCTTAGCTTGGGACTAGATGGCGTTGTGTGTTAGATGTCCGGAATATTTATTTATTTATTTATTGTTAACGGTGACAACGTGACATTGTCTTCTATTTCGGATAAAAATCCCATTGGCAATGAACGTCTTATTCCTTCTACATCAGAATCGAAAAATGGTTTTAACACTGTTTCATCACCCAAATACCAAAATACTATTTCCAAGGACCACACGGGTAACCAGCCCCAAACAAGTGTCCATCCTTCTAAATCCAAGGACCACACGGGTAACCAGCCCCAAACAAGTGTCCATCCTTCTAAATCCAAGGACCACACGGGTAACCAGCCCCAAACAAGTGTCCATCCTTCTAAATCCAAGGACCACACGGGTAACCAGCCCCAAACAAGTGTCCATCCTTCTAAATCCAAGGACCACACGGGTAACCAGCCCCAAACAAGTGTCCATCGTTCTAAATCCAAGGACCACACGGGTAACCAGCCCCAAACAAGTGTCCATCCTTCTAAATCCAAGGACCACACGGGTAACCAGCCCCAAACAAGTGTCCATCCTTTTAACTCCCAGGACCACACGGGTAACCAGCCCCAAACAAGTGTCCATTCTTTTACATCCAAGGGTCACACGGGTAGCCAGCCCCAAACAAGAGCCCAGAGTCATGCAACTTTCTAAGTTCGATGACAACTCGCCCGACATAATGACCTTAGAACGAGAACTTTATACATTCCAAAGTACTTCCAATGAAAAACATATCTACACACATTTGTATTTACGTATCCATCATTATGACGAAATTAAACCCGCCTCCGTCTAGTGTAAACATGTCTCCATTCTATTGGTTACAGGTTAATGTCAGCAGTTTCCCGGTTATATTTCGATAAGTTACTAGATTTAAAGTTTACAAATGATTACTGGAACGTTATCACCTATATAGATTTGAGCTATTTCTTTATATTCAACCACATATAGAAAATGTCGAATTTTTGTTAGAAAGAGTTTCTAAAAATTGCGATTCAACACAGTCTCCTAAAGTAAAAGATGATTGCTTAAATTCCTTAAATTCTGTTTTTTTTCTGTTTTAAAAAAAAACAACTCCCGCATTAGGAATATACATCCTGTGTCGCGGGGGACTTTACAAACATACATGTAACGGACACAAATAACACCCAGACTCAGGACAACACTTTGTGGATCACACAAAGTGATGTCCCACGTGGGATTTGAACCCCCGGCACTTGGCGCAGTAGTGAACGTTTTAAACCACCAGGCCAACCGTGAATTCCTTAAATGCATTAAGGACTCAACATAGCAATAATATTAAAAAGTTCTTTTCTATCTCCTATTTAGTAAATGTAAAAGAAACAAAACGCTCAAAACGCGGGCTATTTGACGCCGGTGGCTCCCTATTAAAAACGTTCTTCGGCACTTTAGATTCTGATGATGCAAACAAGTTCACGGACGCTATTAATAAAGTACAGTCGGACAAAAAACAGTTAACAGTACTTATGCGCGATAACATTCACGTTATTAAGTCTACTATTTCTACTTTTAACAATACTATGTCAAAGGTCAAAGAAAATGAGTATCGTCTAAATCAAAATATGGTTGTTATTGAAAAAACCTTTGAAAAATTGATAAACACCAACGACAAGCTTGAAATAAGATCTCATTTGTCTCTTATGTTAACTTCAATAGAAAGCATTGTCATAACGCTGTCCTTTGATATAGACGATATAAACAATGCCATATTGTTTAGTAAAATAAACGTACTGCACCCGACAGTACTCAGTCCCATACAGTTATACAAGGAGCTCGAGTTACACGTCAACTATTTGCCTAAGCATTCCGAACTACCTATTCGTTTATCATTACATAACATAAATGATCTAATTAATATATGTGACATTGTATGTTATTACCATGACAGTAAGCTTGTTATAGTTGTAAAAATACCGCTGGTTCTTCCTCAGATTTATAACCTTTACCATAACATCCCGTTTCCTGTCCCATTCGACGTTTCTGCACCAGACACTTATCTTCTTGTCGCACCGAGTAAACAATATTTGGCAATAACTTCGGATAGGCTGTTTTACTCACAACTCGATAGTGTGAGTGAGTGCAAAATCATAAAAGACCAGTGCTATGTGTGTGTTCTCGGTAACGTTTACTCGACTATCGCAAATCCTACGTGCGAAACTACGTTGCTTACAGAAGTTATCTCTAAGTTACCAAAGTCTTGCGAAACAAGAGTTCTTCGGGGTTCAGTGGATTTGTTCCAAAAAATTACCAACAATCGATGGATATTCGTGCAATCTGAACCAGGAAAATGTCATTTCGTATGTGACAAAGCCACCAGTAACACCGACGAAATCTTGTTTGGTTCAGGAATAATGCATGTACCAAAATCATGTTCTGCTTTTTATAAGACTTTAACTTTTACTCCAGCCGACAGTTTCACTTCAAATACTACCAGTTCAATCTCGAATTTTAATATTGTAACCGATTGTTGCGATACCAGACATTTAAATAAAACCATCAATCAGGTTCCTCTAATAAAATTAAATGAATTTAATAATCTGGATTCCTTAGTTAAAGCCAGTACACAATTAGATGAATTTGAAAACCAGATAAGGAAAATTGAAGGGCCTTCTCATTTAGAAAGATATTCTACTCATTATTTATCATTAACTTATGTTATCACTACAGTCGTTCTATTATACATTTTATTTAAAAGTAGACGATATGTCTGTAGTAAACATTCAGGCTGCTGCGTCACTATATACAACAAAAATTATAATAATAAAACAAAGAGTCAAAAAACTCAGGACATAGTAGTCCGACAGTCACAACATCATACATCCGACTCCTCAGAGGAAGATGATCTTCGCTCATCTGTAAAATCCTTACCTAATTTGAAAAGAAATACAATTATGTAATGTTAAATAATGTTATGTGAAACATCGACTTACTGCTAGTTAAACGGTCTATGATATGAATACTTTTAATATATATATTTTTTTTAATTGTAAAATCTTTTAAACGTTTTAAAGTTAAGTAGATAAGTATAAAATTAAGTTGTAGTGATTATCCATTTCTGTAGCCCACGGCGATCTCTGTTTTAAGTCAATACATTGATCTTTACTTAATCTGTAATGATCAATCTTAACGGGGGGGATGTTACGATGTCGCAACCCCGGCATTCCATATAAAACAAAACTGCATCGTTTGCATTGACGTAAGCGACGCAATTCATTATAAACGATATTTTAATATATGACATCAGACTTATTTCCGATTTCGTTGAGGGCACTAGGTATTTATGTAATTCTATTGATTTTTAATTAAATAATATTTCAGTCTCAATTAAAATTGTTTCTTTTTAAAGAACTTCTAGACCCACCCCGTAACAGTACCTAGGGCCACCTAAAGTTTATAGATAGCACGGGAGGGGGGCGTGTGGAAGCGCCGATGTTTCCGCTGGTATCCCCAATATGTTGTGTACGTGTGGAAACCCCCTCGGGCCGTCACCCCGCCGGGGTTTGCGGCGGGGCGGTGTGTCGGAATCGAACCGACTAAAACCACACGGTGTGCCAACTCTGCGCCTGAGAAGGGAGGGGTCCGGGATCGCTGTTATTAACGCAAACCGGACCCCTCCCAGCGCCTGCCCGCACTGAAGCGGGCACCGTCTGCTGTTAAATTCTCAAATTAGACGACGCACGGCACACGCGTACGTCGCCCCCTCGCGGTTGGCCTGTAATGCGGATGGAGGGGAAAACCCATCCCGTCCATCCGCGGCCACACTCAGGGCGGCATGAGGCGCTGATAGGCGCGCTTCCGCCGCCCCGTGCGCCGGCGGCGGATCGGGTCCGAGTGGATATCGTCCTCTCGGGCCTTCTCCGCCGCCTCCTTCTGCGAAATTACGTCTTCGCAGAAGGTCGCGACCGCGGTAAAACTGCTGTCGCTACCGGCCATGGACAGTACGACGGCCGGTAGCGACAGATCTCCTCCGATGACTGCAGTGAGGGCCCGGCGCTGCTCCGCCCAAGCGGGGCAGAACTCCAGCGTATGCTGGGCCGAGTCCTCACTGCAGTCGCAGTGGTGGCAGGCGGGACTCAATTCCCTCCTAGCGACCGAGTGCAGGTACTTCCCGAAGCAACCGTGCCCGGAAAGCACCTGCGTCAGTCGGAAGGAAAGAGTCCCGTACTGCCGCCCTGCCCACTCGAGGATGACCGGCTGGAGCGCCTCCACGGTGGCAAAGCCAGCGCGTGGAGCCTCCAGCCGGGAAGACCAACGAGCCATCGTGGCTCAGCGAGCGGCTTCACGCCAATCGCGTACCTCTTCGGGCGGAGGACGATACCCGTTCTCCGCCCGATATTCAGCCGCTCGCCGATAAACTTCGGCGAGCACTTCCGCCTCCAAATCCCACGGGGGTGTTCCGGCCAAGGCGCACGCCGCCTCCGTCGACACGGTGCGGTATCCGCGTATGGCTCTGACCGCCAACACCCTCTGAGGCCGCCAGAGGCGTGCCTTATTCTGGGCGGTCAGAGCCGGGGGGGCGAGCGCCCCCACCCGAACCCCCCTAACATACACTAGCGTTGCGTGTACTGCTCAACCGCCGGCATCGCTCTCCCTCATAATAGTCACATAATGGTACTTCATTCAATTTAATGTTACCGTGATAGATTTTAAACTATAGTTTAAAGACAAAGTTAATGTAAAAAATTAGTAAATTTAGATAAGAATTTGATAAAAACTCTTAAATATGCGTGGTAAAAAATGTAAAGATTCAGTGATAACTATTAGAAAAAAAACTGGTTGAAAGCAGAGTAAACATAAGTAGGTATTATTTTTTATTTGGTGTACAGATTATACGTTCATTATTTTAACTTCACTGATAAAAAAACGAATGCCTCTAATAATGTCTAACGTACGATATTTCCAAAGCGTTATGACATTCAAATTTTCAAACGAAGAACGTCTTTCTTCCTTCTTCCTCAAAGTCGGCATTGCACTTGAGATCCAGGTGTGGTCACATTCATCACGTGAAAATTGAAACTGACACACTCACCAATTTAAAATATCCCCACGCAATCAAGCTACGTCTGAGTGGTAAACAAAAACAGCATCTCGCAACTACTGGCACTTCAGTACGCATCTTGAAAATACTTTTCTGATAATAGTTTTCAATAACAATTGTGCTTTTTAATCCAATATTTCTAACACGACGATCACTGAGGGAACTTGCGTTTATACTAGCTATTCAAATATTTTTACAATCATTAGTGATTACACTGAGCGGAAACAGTCAGATCATTGGGCTGTTTACATTGATAGCGTTATATCTAGTAACCCTGTAGGTTAAACAGGGTCAATGATAAAACATTAACCATCATCATTAGCACTTCTTAGTTGAGTCTAACGCATATTGGAATGCAAGCGTCAGTTGGTAAGTACAATCCATTAGTCAAGTTAAATAGTTTAGTCATATTAGTCAGAATTAGGTACGCATCTCGTTCTTTCAGATTCCAAGCTATAAGCTTCGCTTTGACTGCTTCGTTGGCGCATTGGTAGCGTATGCGACTGCTGTGCTTGAGGTCTTGGATCGATTGGTCGGATTGGTCGGAACAAATGTTTGTAGTATCTGCAAATAATTGTTTCGAAGTTTGGGTCTTTTTTATGTAGGTATAACTTGTATGTATTTGCAAAAAAAAGTATATAAGTATTATCCAATTATATGCTCTGCTTAACTTGACACTGAATGGCGTTTTGTGTTAAATGCACGAAATATTTATTTACTTTATAAACTCGTTTGAACTTTTATTTTGATGTTCTAAAAGTGGTCTCAAAACTTATATGTGGAAGGTATGGTATTCAAACCATTATCCTTTGCACCTTTGTTTGCAAATGTCACATTTTCTGTTTTTTTGCCTATATCATTGTTGTAGACTTGTAGAGGATTAATTTTTTTTTACAGGAGAATTGCAGATCGCCATTTAAACGCATACGCATAACGCTGGCAATATGTAATGAAGATTTATATCGCTTATTAAGTGAAATAACTTAATTCTTTTCATATATTCATCATATTTTTAGAACAGTGCTAAAATAACCTCATTTCTGCTCAAAAAACTTGTTACAATTTTATTGCATTAATAAAACGCGTCTCACGTTTTTTAAGCATGTCCTGCTTAAGTGTACTTAATCTGAAATATAGATGGCGTTGCGTGTCCGATTACAGAAAAAAAAATTTAATTACATAAAAATACGATAACATTTTTGAATCTATATTTATAAATTTGAAAACTAAATGACGTAGCGTGTCAGATTACTGAAAAAAAAAATTAAATATAAAAATTACATAAATAACAATAAAGTATTTGAATCTATATGTATAGAGCTTACTTTTGTATTTAGAAGAACAATATTTTATTGATGGATCAAGAAAATTGTTAAAGAATCATTTTGCTATTATACTACGGCATCTTATTGACAACAATGACAACTCATTTGTGATTCATGTTATAAATGTGTATATGTGATTCATGTCACTCATTGTAATATAAAAATTAAAATAACTTCATAACGTAATCCCCTAAAAATCTAGGAATTTAATATGTTATTGTCGATGATATTAGCTGCAAAATAAATACAAAATCAAACACTGCCATAAGATATGCCAGGCGGTACAAAAGTCCCCTACATTGTCGTTTTTTTATACGTTTAATAATGAATCCTTACAGAAAGTGTTTTGTTTATATTATTTTTATATGTATTATTGGCCACGTGACTTGCATGCATCACGTCATCATTCTCATGCATTTCTAAGTTTTATTGGAACGAAATTCCTTATCGCGCGTTGCGGAAGGGGGCTAGACGGAATTATAACGACACTTTCGACATATCAACGACACATTAGTTTAATATTAATAATATAGATGTCGCTGTAAATTAATGATGTTTAAAATTATGTATATCAAATATAAATACAAAATATATCAATAAATAAGTTTAGCAGTGAACTGCGATAGGCTGGTGATGATAGTGTAACGACAATTTTTACTATAGTAAGTAATTTTTATTGAGGGTATACAGGTTTTTTGTACATAATAAATAATAAAAAATTATAACAATAATGAATCCTGACAGTGTTTCTGCACAAGTTCCGGATATTGCTGATGGAGTTAGGTAAGTAGAGATTTTATACAGACAATAATAAATACGAGAAAAAGAGACTTACTTCACTAATTCATCGAAAGGAACTTCGTACCATCCGGGTGTCCTTTGATACCTCTCAAGTCTTTTTATATTTCGATTTGGCTTGTGATGCTGTTAGGATACCATTTTATAACCTGTCAATAAGTATTTTGACAGGAGACAAGAGAATAAACCATTTCGTTTATCGTTTTATTTGTATGTTGTGCTGTTATATGTTGATGTATATACAATTATGGATGTATACTTACTATTAAAATAATACTTGCTTAGAATATGAGTAGTAGTTTTTTATTTAGGTTGGGAATCCCCTCGGATACTACCCACCGAACGAGTTTATTTATTTATATTTATTGTGGTAACGAATTTATTTATTTATTTATTATTATTTATTGTGGTACATAACTGAGTTCACTATCCAATCTTAGCTATTGAACGAGCGTACAAAGATGATTTGTAACAACGATTACTTAAATATGATTTAATGTCTTAACATTGTGACACTTACCTGTGCTTTATTCAACACCAACTCACAATATCACACAAGAGGTCACACTTCACCTCTTTTCATAATAATGCAGAAACTTCTAACATAGTTGTAATCATCTAACTACTTAAATGCAAAATTTCTTGCTGATTAACGTATCTATTGACACCTTTTTTATTGAATTATTTAATGGGGCAAAGAGTAGACGTATCGCATGATGGTTAAAGATTACCGCGCACATAGACACCAGCAACACCAGAGGCGTCACAAGTGCGTTGCCGACCTTTTAAGAAGGAGTACTAAATACTCTTTTCTTAAAGGTCGTATTGGTCCGGGAATACCGCAGGCGACAGTTCATTCCACAGTTTTGTTGTGCGAGGCAGAAAGTTTCGCGAAAAGCGCACAGTTGTGGACTGCCAGCCATCTAAGTGATGAGGATGAAACTGCTGTCGTGTAGGACAATTGCGGAATGAGGCGGAAGAATTCCTCGGAGTACTCCCCATAGTAAATGCGGTAGAAGATGCATAACGAAGCCGCATCTCTACGCAGCGCCAGAGAGTCCAGCGTGAATATAAAATACCTGATTCATTAAAGTCGCTTCAGTGGTTTAAGTGCTACAGTAGGATGTGAAAAATACATTGACCGTCAAAACGACTGCCATTCCTTTTGGTTTCGCTGTAGTTAGCTAAAATATCCTGTAGAGTTCAAAAATAAAACAACTGACATAGGTAAATATAAAAATATTGTATATTCTCATTATATAAGATTTTACAGATTATGAGATCAAATGTGTTACACAGAAATTAATTATTCAGTCTTATTATCTCTAAGTCTTAATAGTTTTAAAAACATGTCAAAGTTTGAGAAATTAGAACAAATAATATTAGAAATACAGAATACTTTGTGAGCAAATTCAATTGACAATTCTTATTACAATTGACTAGTTTGGTATCATTCATATTAGTTAATGATACTATAAGCTTACTAACATTCAGCATCTTCCAGATTCTGAGATATACGTGGCTTATGCTAAATATATGTCTAGATTTCGATCCTCATGGTATATTCGTCTTCGGTTTCGCTGTTTTCCAATCTAGCGAACACTGACACTACCACTGGTATACTTTCATGGGTCTTAATCATATTGATGACTAGTACTTTCACGTAGAACTGGATAACTAAAATCAGATGTAGATATTATTTTATATTCACGCGTAAATACGACAGGTTCTACTTGCATTGATGAGAAACAAGCAATCTTCGAAGTAGATTGTAAGAAGTGTAGAAATATTTGAAACGAAGCGTGCACAATCCAACTTCACGTTTACATTGATTTGTTTAATATATGTACATTATCAAGGTCAATTTGACTTTTTGACTGCCTCGGTGGCGGCGCAAGTGGATTCCCGGGTCGGACCAAATATTTGTATGATCTGCAAATATTTGTTTCGAAGTTTGGGTGTATTCTATGTATAATATAAGGGGTATTTTTTTAAGCTAGATAGAACTTTAAATTGTGAAAAGTAACACAAAAAATTTAATTTTGATGAAACTTTTTTTTTTATTTGTTTCAGTATACTCTGACAAATCATCATGAATAGACTCACGCTTGAACAACGCTACGAAATTATCCAAATTTACTTTGAAAATCAGTCGTCGATTCGCGCAACTTATAGACGACTTCGTCATTTGTATGGCGTACATAATCGTCCATCTGAACAAGCCATTCGTCGAACTGTGGATAGATTTCGTACCACATACTCTCTAGAGGATGCAATAACACCAGCACGTCGAAGGAATGTGCGTACTGAAGACAATATCGCCGCTGTAAACGAAAGTGTGGAAGAAGATCCAAATTTATCGATTCGTCGTCGGTCGCAGGAATTGGGGCTCTGTCCGTCCACTACGTGGAAAATTTTGCGCAAAGATCTCAGCCTACACCCGTATAAGATCCAGCTGGTGCAGGAATTGAAGCCACGAGACCATTATATGCGTCGTTCTTTTGCCGATTGGGCTCTAGAGCAGTTGGCAACTGACCCGTTGTTTTATCGCAAAATTGTGTTCAGCGATGAGGCGCATTTTTGGCTTAACGGGTTTGTTAATAAGCAAAATTGCCGCATATGGAGTGAGACCAATCCACAACAGACCCTACAGACTCCATTACATCCAGAAAAATGCACCGTATGGTGCGGTTTTCACGCAGGTGGCATCATCGGACCTTATTTCTTCAAAAATGAGGCCGGAGCTCGCGTTACGGTCAATGGAGATCGTTACCGCACCATGATCAATGATTTTTTGTTTGAAAATATGGATGACATTGATCCGGAGGAGATGTGGTTTCAACAGGATGGCGCTACGTGCCATACGGCGAACGCAACCATCGACTTATTGAAATCAAAATTTGGCGATAAGTTGATTTCGAGAAATGGACCTGTCAATTGGCCTCCAAGGTCGTGCGATTTGACACCTCTCGATTATTTCCTGTGGGGCTACGTGAAGTCACTGGTTTATGCTGATAAACCAGCAACAATTGACGCCTTGGAGGCCAGCATTGTTCGTGTTATTCGTGACATACGGCCAGCAGTGCTCGAAAAAGTGGCCCAAAATTGGACGTCCAGAATGCACTTCGTCAAGAACAGCCGCGGTGCCCATATGCCCGAAATCATTTTCAAATGTTAATGTCACGTATTGATCTTTCGAATAAAAAAAAATTTTGATTAAAATTTAATTTTTTGTGTTATTTTTTACAATTTCAAGTTCTATCGGGCTTAAAAAAACACCCTTTATATGTATTTATATCAGTTGTCTAGTACCCATAGCACAGGCTCTGCTTAGCTTGGGACTAGACGGCGTTGTGTGTTAAATTGTCCGAAATATTTTATTATTAATTAATTTATCAGAAACAATCCCCAATCAAACGAAATGTGATTCAGATCTCATATTTTGAGTAAACTATAACCTATTTCTGGTATTAGAAAAGCGTAAGGCTCGTTTGTTGCTCGTGGTTCACCCGCTACGTGGGAATACTGTCAACAAACGCTACGACTTGGAGAGTAAGTATAAAATTAAATATAAAGCTTAGGGTGCAGATACCTGGTTATATTTTCAGGTCAGTACAGTGCTATACCGAAGAGAAGAAAAACTTGAAATAATCGTCATATCCACAAAAGGATAAGCATAGGTATGCCCGAAGTAGGCTCCTCAAAAATATATAATTATGATGATAATGACGGTACCCTGTATGACTTTAAGTTGTGAGGTCTTCACTTAAAAGTAGAAGAATAGATATACTTACGAAGAACAATCAATATAATCAAAATTATTCCGAAGCAATATACATCTTCAGCACCTTTCATCGCGCTCATGGAAAATACAATACCAGTCACCAAACCCGTTATAGCTAACGTCAAAATAAGAATTATAGAATATTTGCAGTACAGCTTTAAATACTCGATTCGTTTCTGAAAAATAATAAAAACCATATATTAAAATATAGATATTATCGAAAAACATGATGATGTTGATCTAATTATGTTTCTATTTTTTCTGTACTTTTAAATATGGGCCTGCCAAAGTGAATCTCTTCCACCTGATGAAAAACAAGAGTAGAATTCAAAAGTAGTTACCACCATACTCATTGCGAATGCAGACAATGTAACAATGCAGCATGGTGACCCACACTTTTGAGATACTTCTGCATCATTAGATCTCCGGTCAAGCCAAGTTAGTTAGTTTTTCCGTACTTGCTGAATCCAGGGTGGCTCTACTAATTTATTTTTATATAAACAATTTAGGTTCATGATCGTTTGATTGTCGAAAGAAGCTATTGCATTATGCTTGAGTAAATTAGACACTATAAGCGACCTGATAATAGTTTTCGTGCCCTTAAGCATGACCTACATTCTTCTCTTCTACCGCTTCATTCAGATAGTAATAACCAAACGAACAACAGTGAACATAAAATATATGAACGGAAATCATGCAGCAAAGGAAATATCTTGCAAACAACATTTGAATGGCCAGGAGTGATAGCAAAGATCCCCAATCGTTTTAACGAAAATGGATGTAATGTTATTTTTTTTAAGACCTGAAAATTCAGACAATAACTAAAGGGATACATTTTTGTTTTCTTAATTTGAGAGTGTTTACTATTGAAGTAGCTAATTGTGCATGAATTTAACGTTATTTTTTCTTTTCTTTTCTATACTAATATTATAAAGAGGAAAGATTTGTACCTATTTTTGTATGTTTGTAATGAATAGGCTCAAAAACTACTGGACCGATTTTAAAAATTCTTTCACCATTCGAAAGCTACATTATCCACGAGTAACATAGGCTATATTTTATTTTGGGAAAAAATAGGGTTCCGTAAGATATTTGGGTTTTTCGGACACAAGGTGTAAAAATCAACCAGAAAAGTTATTTATTTTCCGAAAATTTTCATGCTACGGGCTATATAAGACGCAAACGAGGTTGCGTGGGTCAGCTATGTTTTATATACAACGTGTATTTAGTATCAGCATTGCACCCGTGCGAAGCCGGGGCGGGTCGCTAGTTTATTATATCGGGGGCAAACGAGGAGACGTATCACCTGATGGTAAGCGATTACCGCCGCCCATGGACACCCGCAACACCAGAGGCGTCACAAGTGCGTTGCCGGACTTTTAGGAAGGAGTACGCTCTTTTCTTGAAGGTTTGAAGGTCGTATTGGTCCGGGAACACCGCAGGCAACAGCTCATTCCACAGTTTTGCTGTGCGTGGCAGAAAATTTCGGGAAAATCGCACAGTTGTGGACTGCCAACCATCTAGATGATGGGAATGAAATTTCTGTCGGGTAGGACGATGGCGGAAAGATGCGGCAGGGATCAATCCGAACAATTCCTCGGAGCACTCCCCATGGTAAATGCGGTAGAAGATGCACAGCGAAGCCACATCTCTACGCAGCGCCAGAGAGTCTAGCCGAATTGAAAGATCCCGGCAATCGACGATACGAGTCGCCCTCCGCTGAATGCGGTCCAGAGGGTTGGTATTGGGGTGCCCCTGCCCAAAGATGGGGACAGTATTCCATGTGATGCCGAACCTGCGCCTTATAAAGCCGAAGGCGGTGGGCCGAGTGAAATACTGCCTCGATCCGTTGAGCACACCTGGCTTTTTTGAGGCCAATTTGACCTTACCTTCCAAATGGCCACGAAACTGCACTTCGCTCGATACGTCGAGAACAAGTATCCAAATATTGGCTGAGGCAGATAGGGGAGTGTCTTCAAAACGGGGACATACGACCCACGGTAGTTCTTTTGCGGTGAACGCGCAAATCTGTGTATTACGAGTTTGAAGAGGAAAACATGAAGTATAAGAAGTAAATTGAGTAAAGTGTGTGTGTTTGTGACTATTGTAGTTTATACTGACCTTAAAAATTCCAGCCATGAAGTAAAAGTGGAATACAGATTCTACGATCAGCGTGACCAGTACAAAACTGGTTACTATTATGTGCATTATTAGTAAATTACTTCCACATATAGCAGAGCAATATTCAGACACTAGTAGACTGATGTGTATTGAAGTAAACACAAGCAGGACAGAGATAACCACCTGAAAATAAGAGAAACAAAATGTTTAATTTTTTTCCTACCCTATTTTATCGTGAATAAAATCCTCTGTCAAATTTTTACAATATGATGTAGCTCCCAGCCCATTTCAACCACGGCGGTTTTACCCCACCTAGTCAAGAGATATTATATTATAAACATAGATGTACTGAAATCGCAATAATGACAGAGTCATCAGAGATCATTGGGAAGATGAATAGCACCATAGGAAGCCGGCTTATTGTGAGTCGGACTTGCGTACCGAGGGTTCCGTACAAACCTGTAGGTATAATACAATATATGATATAACTAAAAATTATGGTTTTAGCAATTTTTCATTTATTTGTGATATATTATTGTTGCGTTGTACCAAATTTCACGGGGAGTACCCTGTAGGTTAGGATTCCTTAGCAAGTGTCAAAAATTTGATTCAAGAAACAGCTGTATCTTTTGATTGCGTTTGCTTAAAAGTTTGATTTTTTTACAGCTTCGGGGATAGAAGCCTTAAATATTTGATATAAATTTCAGCCTGATACCACCACGCATTCCTGAGAAAGTGATCCTATTAGGGGCCCGTTTTTTCCTTTTGAATTTCGAAACCATAAAGTTTTAATCGACGCATGGATTTCGATTACAATTGTTATTCAATTGACTACTTAATTACTGCTCTATATTAAGCGTCGGAATCATTTTCAAACAGTCACAATAATCGTTATCTATCGTTGTATACTTATTACAATAGTGTATTTACAAAGGTTTCAAATTAAACGATTCCTTTTGACATTTATAAAAATAGTAATCAACAAAACAAAATAATTGAACAGTACAAATAATTTGAATACCTAATCATTTACTTGCTTTTATGTTGTATATAATTTAATAAGCTAATACTGAAATAGAAAAACGTTTAAATTGTAAATACCGTTTAGATCTGCGAATACGCAATTGTGAAGATTGAAATGAGTTTATTGAAAAAAATTGTGCCGTGTCTCTAGCAGGTAAAGAGAGTATAAAGGAAGTAAGATAAGCAAAGCTGACAAAGGTAACTGAAGGCATTTTTGTGTCTACATATTTGCAAAGTTTTATGGCGCTGTGCTCAAGTTTGGCAAGCCATTTTGTAAACACGTGGTACGAGATATAGACAAAAATTGCTCATAGAACGGTTTTAAATTTAAATTGCACAGTCATTTTAGTTCAGTTAATTTCTAAAATGGCGGCACGGCGTGAATAACTATAGGTATATACATTAGTAAGTTGAAGGCAAACGCCAATCAAAAAATAACTATAACTTGGTTTGTTTTTAATTATATTTTCTTTGACAGGGATAAAAAATTTACAAAATTTAAAATTAAAATGCGAAACAGAAATATAAATTAAAGTAATATAAGAATAATATATGGAAAATGAAAACGAAATACTCACCGATTTAAAAATTCCCCACGCTTTCATTCCTTTGTCGACGGAAAAGTAGAAACAACATTTTTGGAATTTCAAAGCTTCATCGAGAAACCTAAACATTATTTCTTCTTTATTTTTAAATATCCAAACTGTAAACCGAACAATTCTTTTTAAAATAACCACAGATGTACGTATCGAACAGTTCGTTTGCAACCCGACGCGAGAGACGGCAACGAATGACTAAACCCAATCAAATAAAAGTCAATAATAATACCATTCTGGATGCAACAAAAAATAATTTTGGGATGGGGTAGTACAATAGAGACGCTTGAATGCAATGTGTAAGTGAGACAACAAGCAAGCGAATTTTAGAAAACCTTGGATTTTTATTATTTATAGACCAGTAGTCCTATAGATTATATTATTATATTTAGTTATTCGGGAATTAGAATTAAAGTTATCGTTAAAATATTCAAAAGTTTCTTGCGAATTTAATACGAAATTCGGCTTTATTACATCTTTTATCATCTGTCTCTTTCGCTCTTCTCAAACAGATAAAGAGACATTAGAACGTGGTATGATACTAAGAGTTTGTAGCGCCATTTTTATATTATTATCGATCATGTAATTGAAGACGAGTTTTTGTTTTTTGTGCTATAGTAGGTTAAACATCCTTTATGAGAGAGAGACCTATTTCTGAGTCTAATGACGGTAATTGTGATGTATTTATTTTACTGTAGACGCACTTGCTCACTTTAATATTTTTTTTTTAGATTTGCTATTGTTTTAACCAGAGACTGGTTACTGAATAGCCGTCAAATGGTATGTCTCCTAACTACAATCGTGCTGGTTTATTCTGCTATGGCGTAAATGATACTACATAAATCTGGCGTAGTTCGATTGAGCAGAAGCAATTGTTATTAATAACTCTCATATCAATGGTCTGATTAGTAGCTCTTCAATTATTTGATAATTTCAGTACATGTAAATGAAGTGGCAGTTTCAAAACTATACTAGCTTGCCTACGGGTGTGGCCTGTTTTTTTTTAAACATCTCCCTCTTAGGAATATACATTGCTGTGTCGCGGGTGACTTAACAAACATTCATGAAACGGCCACGAAGAACACCCAGACTCGGAACCACAATTTGTGGACACAAAGTGTTGTCCCATGTAGAATTTGAACCCACAACACTTGGCACAGTAGAAAGCGGCGTGGCGACCGCTTAAACGACTAGGTCAACCGTGTCGTCATTTTACAGTAATTTATTGTTCGTCTTAATGATGATACAATACAGTTCTTTATTTTTTGCTAGGTACATAATCTCTTTAAACTATATACACTTCTCCCAGTGATACAAATGCAAAGATGCACAACCACAGTCACTATCACTACTAAACTTTTTTTTTATGGAATAGGGGGCAAACGAGCAGATATATCGCCTGATGGTAAGCGATTGCCGCCGCCCATGGACATCCACAACACCAGAGGCGTTACAAGTGCGTTGTCGGGCTTTGGGGGATGAAAAAAGGGATGGGGAAAGGTGTTAGGGTAGATTAGGTTTCAGACCGGTTTTCTACGAGGCGAGTCGGCCATGCATGCCAAGCTCTTCCACAGTAACTATACTCATATCACTCGGGTCATTATTCTATGGTCATCTTATCCATGAAAATTAATTCAGCCGTTTAGGCTTTTAAACACTGTTTGTGTGATGTGATGAAACATACATATGACTTCCACAGACAGACAGTCAAAACATTTACCCTGCGACTTCCACATATACCACAACAATAACTTACTACAGCGCCATCTACCGGAGATACACTGAACTACGCAGTAACGCACTACACGGAGTAACTACAAATCCTGAATCGCGAAGTAAATAGTTCTCGCGCCGATTATCATATTTACAACATCCCAACATCAAGTGTTGGACAGTTGCCCGCCAGGTATGATCATCTCGCCTGGTCGGAGGATCCTCCCTTTGTGTTGGGTGGAACATGATACCCGTTCCCCCACACCCTTCTTTTTTGTTTCCTACCGTAGTCGGGTAAAGAATAGTGTAAAGATCTAAAATAAAACAACTGACTTAGATGTACATTAATATTTACTTATATTTTCATCACATAACAACTTACAGATTATGAGATCAAAGGTTTTACATAGAAACTAATTATTCAGTCTTAATATCTCCAAGTCTTTACAGTTTTACAAACAATTAAAAAATACATAATAAATTTATAAATAACGATAGGTATAAGAATTATATAATCCTTTGTGAGCAAATCTAAGTTACAATTAAGTTAATCATCATCTATGTATGTTTATAATACTATAAGTTAACTAACATTCAGCATCTTCCAGATCCTGACTTTGCTTATGCTTAAGCTATTTCAATCCTCATGGTATACTCGTCTTCGGCTTCGCTGTTTTCCACCACACACACTACCGCTGGTAGACTTTCATGAGTTCGAATGGTATGCGTCACAAGCATATTTATGTAGAACTCTGTTACTGAAATTAGATGTTAGATTAGGTTAGTTGTAAACCCCCCCAATGTATCCCTACGTTGTCGTCGTGGTGGGGCTTGCGTGGGTCAATGATCTCTGGGGCTGTGCCGGGTAGAGCTACTCATGCCGGATTGGCCCAGGGTGAGACTCCAGACCAAATGGGATACAAGACGGAGTCTGTTGAGACTGCCGTGAAGGGCGTGACGCTCAGACGTCGCGCGGCACTCCAAGCGTCCCTCTGCTTTAGCAGAGGGCGTGATGGAGAGCGAGTAGATCAGAGGGGCTGGCACTTGAGTGTTAGTCCCGTCTGTGAGAGAGGGCTAGCCACCCTCTCGCATTCCGTAACCATTAGGGGCTCAACAACGACCTGACTGGTGGCTCCAAGAGGGTACGCTGAGAACCTGATGGCCGGAGGGCTTGCCTTGATTGGCCGGCCCATGACAAGGATAGTCTATAACACCCGACAGTTAAGTCGTAAAAAACCTGTGGATATCGGCCGACCTCCACAGTACATAGGCTTGCCCGGGTATTGGGGATCTCTGCCCGGGTCGACTTTTAGTTCTCCCCTACTCGTGGGTCTATTATGGAAATTGATAACTCTTTAAAAAACGTAACTGGATTGGAAACAAAAACAACAACGACAATTGGCATGCACACTGGAAATGAGAAGAAGGAGAAGAAGGATCAGAAACGGAAGGAACGAAGGAACGCCAAGGGGCAGTTCAGGAAGGTAGACGACTGCTCGTCTACCGAGGAAGATGTTGGGTCTGGAACGCCCATTTCGATGGGGCTCCCAGAAGTTGTTATGACTACTGGGAGCCGAAGATCGGAGCGCGTGCGCTCCAAGTCCGCCGCGGCTGATGCGAGCGGTAGCTCCAGTGCGACTGTGGACGCACTGGAGCCGATGGAGACGGAGGCCGCAGACACCCGCAAACGCGCAATCTCCGGGGACATTGGCGGCGGCAGCGACACGTCCCTGGACATGTTGCCGCCTAAGATCTCGAGCGGCGGAAGAGGGAGGTCTCGTACTCCAGGTTCGTCAGGCTCCGCCTTCTCTAAGGCGGAGTCGTACAAGCGAGCCAGGGCCGACGGGGAAGTACAGGCGGAGGAGGAGATGTCCGGTCTCATGCTCAGGATCGGGCCGGTAAAGGGGGACGCAGCGCCCCAATCACTGGCCTCCTTGCAGGACAGGGCGGAGACGGGGGGGTGGCCATCATCCACAAGGTGGCCACCAAGTCCGTAAACCTTAAGGGTTCCTTCGTTAGGGCCCTTAAGGACTCCTCCTCTGCCATGGCGGGGGTTGTTGCGACCCTGATTGGGGAAGTGTCCAGCCTCCAGTCGGCCAACGATCGCCTGACGGGGCAGGTGGCTGAGCTCAGCGCTCAGTTCGCCCAGTTCCGGGCGGAGCGAGAGGCCCCGGCCCCGTCAACATCCCAGCGGGCCGCGTCTGCATCTCAGCGGGCCCCGTCTGCGCCGCGGCCGTCATCTGCTGGCCCCGGGATAACCGACGCCCAACTAGCGGTTATCCTGGATGCATGCTGGCGGATGATTGAGGGCCGTACGGCCGGCCTAGAGGCGAGGCTGCCTGCGGCCCCGATTATGCGGCCGTCGCTTGCGGCGCCGAAGCGAACGGCCACGTCGTCGACGCCGACCCCTCTTCCCGTGGTGGGGGGTCGCGTGTCGTACTCGGCGGCGGTGTCGCCAGCCGTAAGGCCGGCTCCTGCGGCTGCCCGAGGGGCACAGCCGGTGGCCAAGGCTCCGGCCAGGGTTCCGGCCAAGGCTCCAGCCAAGGCTGCTGCGCCAAGGCCGGGGCCGAAGGCGACGGTAAGGGCTGGAGCGGAAATTACTCCGCTCCCCACTCCAACGCCTGAGCCTCTGCCTGGACCCTCCACGTCTGCCCCCTCCAATGAGGGTTGGCAGGTAGTCGGAGGGTCAAAGAAGGCCCGAAAGCGGGCCAGAAAGGCTGCCCGACGGGCAGCCTCTGGCCCGCAGTCGCCGCCGGTGGCAAGGGCTACTGCGAAAAAGCCACGGAAACTGCAGCCGCCAAAAACCGCGGCTGTAGTGGTGACCCTGTCACCGGAGGCGACAACCGGCGGGATGTCCTATGCGGCCTTCTTCAAGAAGGCCCGGGACAGTCTCGCCGGTGAGTTCGAAACGGCCGGTGTCCGCCTGCGCAAGGCCCAAACGGGAGCTCGAATTCTCGAGTTCCCTGGGGCCGATGGCGCAAAAAAGGCGGACACCGTTGCCGAGAAGTTGAAGGGAGTGTTCGCAGCCACGGATGGTGTGAGGATCGCCAGGCCCACAAAGTGCGCAGAGCTGCGCATTTCGGGCCTGGACGACTCAGTCACGGCTGACGACGTCCGCGCCGTAATCTGCGAGAAGGCGGGTTGCGGTGCGGACGGCGTCAGGGTCGGCACCATCCGCCCCGGTCCGGGAGGCCTTGGTGCGGTGTGGGTCAGCTGTCCCGTGGCGTCGGCCAAGATATTGGCCGATGCCGGCAGGCTACTCATCGGCTTCGTGAGTGCCAGGATCACGGTCCTGGGCGCAAGGCCGATGAGGTGTTTTAAATGCCTTGCCGCGGGACACACTCGCACCAAGTGCCAGAGTTGTTTCGACTGCAGCGGACTCTGTTTCCGCTGCGGTCGACCGGGGCACAAGGCGGCAGAGTGTTCTGCCGCCCCTCACTGCCCCGTGTGTGCGGCGGGCAATAAGCCCGCCAATCACCAGATGGGGCAGGGGGGCTGCAAGCCTCCCCAAGCTTCTCGGCAGACGTCGGGGGCTAGCCTGTCGACCCAGGCTGCCTCCGACGTCGTTCGTGCGACCACGTCGTCGCCCATGGAGGAGGTTGTAGAGACGATCCAGTAAATGGATCAAGTCTCCAACCTCCTTGTCCAGACGAACCTCAACCACTGCGCCGCGGCGCAGGATCTCTTCCTGCAAACCGTGGCGCAGTGGTCGATAGGTGTTGCCGTAGTCGCGGAGCCCTATTACGTCCCTCCCCGTCCAAACTGGATGGGTGACTGGGACGGCTCCGTGGCAGTCGTCGGCTCCTCGGCGGCTCGTTCCCCGCCCTTGTCGCTTAGAGACAAGGGCTCTGGATATGTGGCTGCCGAGTGGGGGGGAATAACCGTTTACGGTGTCTACTTCTCCCCCAACCGGAGTTTGAGCGACTTCGAGGTCCTCCTTAACAACTTGGAGACCTCGATGCGGTGACTTGCGTCTGGGCACGTCCTCGTGCTGGGGGACTTCAACGCAAAGTCCATTGCGTGGGGTTCCCCAGCGACGGACGCCAGGGGCGATGCCGTGGTGGAATGGGCGGCTTCGGTGGGCCTCTGTTTGCTGAACAGAGGCGCCACCAACACGTGCGTGCGACAGCAGGGGGGGTCGATAGTGGACCTTTCGTTCGCTACCCCTGCTGTTGCCGCACGAGTAAGGAACTGGTGTGTCCTGGATGAGGTTGAGACGCTCTCGGATCATCTCTATATCCGATTCGAGCTCTCCCGGTCCCAGGGCCCCAGTAGGGGTTACGTGGCGCGGCATACCTCCCGCTTTCCGCGGTGGGCAGTTGCCAAACTCGACAGGGACCTGCTAGAGGAGGCGGCCATAGTTCAGTCTTGGCTGTCTCCGCGGGCCCCGGCCGAGGAGGTCGACATGGGGGCTGGCCGCTTTCGCACTGCGATTACGCAGATCTGCGATGCGGCCATGCCCCGCGTTCGGGGTTGTCGACCTTCACGGAACGGGGTCTACTGGTGGTCCCAGGAGTTGGCGGACCTCCGTGCGGCCTGTACTCGTGCCCGGAGGTCCTACACCCGATGCCGGCGGCGACGCCACCGCGTAGACGGGGAGGAGGGCCAGCTTCATGAGGAGTACCGCGAAGCGCGGAGGACTCTGAAGCTGGCCATTTGCCGCGCCAAAGAGGCAAAGAGAAAGGAGATGCTGGAGAGTCTCGACCGTGACCCCTGGGGTCGCCCATATCGTGCGGTGCGTCAAAAGCTCCGCACGGCGGGCCCCCCCCTTACCGAGACTCTCCAGCCCAGCTTCCTGCAGCAAGTGGTCGAGGGCCTCTTCCCGCAGCGGGCGGAGCACACGCCCCCGTCGATGGCCTACTCAGTGGCCAGAGACGACGGGGGCAGAGAGGACGATGTTCCGCCCGTTAGGGAATCAGAGGTAGGGGCGGCTGTTCTGAGGATTCGTTCCAAGAACACCGCCCCCGGGCCGGACGGGGTACCACCCCGAGTGATGGCCCGAGCCCTCGACCATATGTCGGACCGCCTCAGGGAGGTTTTGGATGCCAGCCTGGCGTCCGGACGCTTCCCTGAGTGCTGGAAATGCGGGAAGCTGGTCCTACTGCAGAAGCCGGGACGGCCAGCCGATTCGGTCGCGGCCTATGGCCTATAGTGTCATCGTGTTGCTGGGCGAGGCGGGCAAATTGTTCGAGAGGATTCTCTCTGCCCGCATCGTCCAGCATCTCAGCGAGGTGGGGCCCGACCTGTCGGACGCCCAATTCGGGTTCCGAGAGGGGCGTTCGACGGTCGATGCCGTGATGCGCCTTAGGGCCGTGACCGAAGAGGCGGTTGGCTGTGGCGGCGTGGTGTTGGCGGTGTCCTTGGACATCGCCAACGCCTTCAATAGTCTGCCATTCAGCTGCATCAGGGAAGCACTCCACTACCACGGGGTGCCAGAGTACCTGAGGCGGCTGGTGGCAGACTATTTAGAGGAGCGTACCGTCGTGTACGAGGACCGAGATGGCGTCTTGAGACGGCGACCCATGTCGTGCGGCGTTCCACAGGGGTCTGTCCTTGGACCACTCCTGTGGAACGTGGGGTACGACTGGGTCCTTCGAAGTCGTCTGCCTCCCGGGCTGGGCGTAATTTGTTACGCCGATGACACTCTTGTCACAGCCCGGGGGGCGAATTTCCAAGAGGCGGCGCGCCTGGCCACCAGGGGTGTTTCTCTGGTGGTTGGGCGCATCGAGGCGCTGGGCTTACGGGTGGCCCTTGACAAGACGGAGGCCCTGCTCTTCCATGGGCCCCGTCGTGGTCCACCCCCCGGCGCCTCTATCGAAGTCAACTCGGTCCTCGTACCGGTTCGGGCCCAGATGAAGTATCTGGGCCTGATCCTCGACGGTAGGTGGCTCTTCGACGAGCACTTCCGACAGCTTGGCCCTAGGCTGGTCGGCGCTGCCTCCGCCCTTGGGCGTCTTTTGCCCAACTTGGGTGGAGCCAGCGTCGCTACTAGGAACCTCTACACGGGGGTGGTCCGGTCGATGGCCCTTTATGGGTCACCGGTGTGGGTCCCGGCTCTGACTGCCCAGAATAAGGCGCGCCTCTGGCGCCCTCAGAGGGTATTGGCAGTCAGAGCCATACGCGGATACCGCACCGTTTCGACGGAGGCGGCATGCGCCTTGGCCGGAACACCCCCGTGGGATTTGGAGGCGGAAGTGCTCGCCGAAGTTTATCGGCGAGCGGCTGAATATCGGGCGGAGAACGGGTATCGTCCTCCGCCCGAAGAGGTACGCGATTGGCGTGAAGCCGCTCGCCGAGCCACGATGGCTCGTTGGTCGTCCCGGCTGGAGGCTCCACGCGCTGGCTTTGCCACCGTGGAGGCGCTCCAGCCGGTCATCCTCGAGTGGGCAGGGCGGCAGCACGGGACCCTTTCCTTCCGGCTGACGCAGGTGCTTTCCGGGCATGGTTGCTTCGGAAAGTACCTGCACTCGGTCGCTAGGAGGGAATTGAGTCCCGCCTGCCACCACTGCGACTGCAGTGAGGACTCGGCCCAGCACACGCTGGAGTTCTGCCCCGCTTGGGCGGAGCAGCGCCGGGCCCTCACTGCAGTCATCGGAGGAGATCTGTCGCTACCGGCCGTCGTACTATCCATGGCCGGTAGCGACAGCAGTTTTACCGCGGTCGCGACCTTCTGCGAGGAAGTAATCTCGCGGAAGGAGGCGGCGGAGAAGGCACGAGAGGACGATCTCCACTCGGACCCGATCCGCCGCCGGCGCACGGGGCGGCGGAGGCGCGCCTATCAGCGCCTCATGCCGCCCTGAGTGTGGCCGCGGATGGACGGGATGGGTTTTCCCCTCTATCCGCATTACAGGCCAACCGCGAGGGGGCGACGTACGCGTGTGCCGTGCGTCGCCTAAATTGAGATTTTTATCTGAAGAAGGTGCCCGCTTCAGTGCGGGCAGGCGCTGGGAGGGGCCCGGTTGTGTTAATAAACGCATTTCCCGGACCCCTCCCTTCTCAGGCGCAGAGTTGGCACACCGTGTGGTTTTAGTCGGTTCGATTCCGACACACCGCCCCGCCGCAAACCCCGGCGGGGTGACGGCCCGAGGGGGTTTCCACACGTAAAAAAAAAAAAAAAAAAGGTTAGTTGTAAACTGTGCTAGAATTGTACTATTGTACAACTATTTGAGTAACATAATACATTTATAACATATATGAGATTCGTATGTATCTAAACATCTATACAAAATTTTAGTGTTTGTTTGTATATAATAACCATGTTTTACTATGCACATGTATGTATACACGGTGTATATACCAAAACATATTTTTTTTGTGTTTGTCTGTTTGTCCGCCTGTCTGTTTATTTCGGCTAATCTCTAGGACCGCTGGACCGATTTCGACGGGACTTTCACCGGCAGATAGCTGATGCCATAAGGAGTAACTTACTTTTTTTTAACTAAAAATTAAAAAATCTAGATCAGTAATATACTTAAATACTTACCAAGAATAGCGCATATAGCTATAAATATTGCTAAGCTATAAATGTCTGGATGTTTGTGGTTGAACTTGCTCATAAAAAAAATACCAGCTGCAACACCCGCTGACAATGATGTTAACATAAGAATTGTAGAATGTTTCTCGTAAATCTTTAAAAACCCGATACATTTCTGAAAAAGTATTAAAGAATAATTAAAATATATCGATAAACGTAGTTATCAAACCTAACAACATTTGCATTTTTTATGTTTTCATTCTGTGGCAAACGGGTGTAATGTCCCTCCTACACAAACAGAGGATCCTCCGATTATGCGAGGTGATCATGCCTGGCGGGCCATTGCCCAACGGTTGATGTTGGGCTATTGTGTAAACCTGGGAGGGGTCCAGTCGTGTTAATAACAGCAGTTCCCGGACCCCTTCCTTCTCAGGCGCAGAGTGGCACACCGTGTGGTTTTAGACGGTTCGATTTCGACACACCGCCCCGCCGCAAGCCAACGGGGTGACGGCCCAAGGGGGTTTCAACACGTAAAAAAAAGATTAAAAGGGCTATTGTGTATATGCAAATCGGTGCGAGAACTACTATTGCGCGATTCAGTATTGGTAGTTCCTTCGTTTCCTCCGCTACTCAGAGTTTGACGTATCTTCGGTCGATGGCGCTATAGTGTGTCCCGCAACACCAGAGGTGTTACAAGTGCGTTGCCGGCCTTTGGGGGATGAGGAAGGGGATGGAGGAAGGGGGAAGGGGATGGGGTAAATGGATAGGGGAAGGGGTTGGGATAGGGCCTCCGGTTTCCTCCGAGATGGCGTCATGAGACGGCGACCCATGTCGTGCGGCGTTCCACAGGGGTCTGTACTTGGACCACTCCTGTGGAACGTGGGGTACGACTGGGTCCTTCGAAGTCGTCTGCCCTCCGGGCTGGGCGTAATTTGTTACGCCGATGACACTGTTGTCACAGCCCGGGGGGCGAATTTCCAAGAGGCGGCGCGCCTGGCCACCAGGGTTGTCTCTCTGGTGGTTGGGCGCATCGAGGCGCCGGGCTTAAGGGTGGCCCTTGACAAGACGGAGGCCCTGCTTTTCCATGGGCCCCGTCGTGGTCCACCCCCCGGCGCCTCTATCTAAGTCAACTCGGTCCTCGTACCGGTTCGGGCCCAGATGAGGTATCTGGGCCTGATCCTCGACGGTAGGTGGATCTTCGACGAGCACTTCCGACAGCTTTCCCCAAGGCTGGTCGACGCTGCCTCCGCCCTTGGGCGTCTTTTGCCCAAGCTGGGTGGAGCCAGCGTCGCTACAAGGAACTTCTACACGGGGGTGATCCTGTCTATGGCCCTGTATGGGGCACCGGTGTGGGTGGCGGTGGTGGTAATTTGAGATTTTAACTTGCAGAAGGTGCCCGCTTCAGTGCGGGCAGGCGCTGGGAGGGGTCCGGTCGTGTAATATCTGCAGTTCCCGGACCCCTCCCTTGTCAGGCGCAGAGTTGGCACACCGTGTGGTTTTAGTCGGTTCGATTACGACACACCGCCCCGCCACAAATCCCGGCGGGGTGACGGCCCGAGGGGGTTTCCACACGTTAAAAAAAAAGGGCCTCCGGTTTCCTCACTCACTCGGTGAAACACAGCGCAGGTGCGGTTTCACAGCGGTTTTCTGTGAGGCCTTGGTATCACTTCGGTCGAGCCGGCACATGCATGCCGAAGCGTATCTCTCCCACGGAAGTGAGTATAACTGAGAGTATTTTATTTTGTAGTGAGTGTACGAGTATCATACTGACCTTAAAAACTCCAATCATGAAGAAAACGTGGAATATCAATTCAAAAATCAACCTGCCCAGTACAATACTGGTCAGTACAATATGGCTCGTTACTAATTTATTTTTACATTTAACATAATAATATGCATATACTAATTGATTTATCTTCATTGCGAAAAACACGATCAGCGACAAGATTAACACCTGGAAATAAGAGAAAAATAAAACGATTAATTGTGTTTTTTATTTAGCTACCTATTATTAGACTGCCTCGGTGGCGCAGTGGTAGTGAATGCGACTGCTGTACTTGAGGTCTCGGGTTCAAATCCTGGGTCGGACCAAAATGTTTGTGTAATCTACAAATATTTGTTTCGGAGTTTGGGTGTTTTCTATGTATAATATGTATGTATTTGTAAAAAAAGTATATATGTATGCATATCAGTGGTCTAGAATCCATACAACAAGCTCTGCTTAGCTTGGGACTAGATGGCGTTGTATGTTTGATGTCCAAAAAAAAATATTAAATAAATTCTTGTTAACGTTCATTTCAATTTTAGTATTCCATGTTTCTCCTGGATTAAACTTTATTTTCTATCATCATCAGTGTATATAGTATAGCAGTTCACTATACTAGACCTCTCAAATTGCATGGCCCTATATACAATACCAAAACATAATGTACTACGCCTAGTCGATTTCGACCATTCTCGACGGACATCAGCCAACCAGTCAGGAGATATTATCATGCACAAGTGTGTACTCAAACATAAGTGTGACTGCTTCCCGACGCGACCAGTAAGAGATCAGGCGGAGGACGGAAGATAAATAACAGACATCTTACATACAACGCCATCTAGTCCCAATCTAAGCAAAGCTTGTGTTATGGGTACTAGACAACTGATTTATATAAATAAATACTTTTTTATTTTTAAATATCTATATTGTACATAGAAAACACCCAAACTCCGATACAAATATTTGCATTTCATGGAAACATTTGGTCCGGCCCGGGAATCGAAACCGAAACCTCAAGCACAGCAGTATAATACGCTACCACTGCGCTACCTAGGCAGTATAAATTTTAAATTAATTTATCAATTTCTAATATATGAATAGTCATGATCATCATAAAACATCTATCGCTAAATTAATTTCGATGAAATTAGTTTCGCAATTAACTAATTATTCCTACATATTATATCTACATGTCCTCGTAAACATTGTGTAATAATCATAATGGTATTATTCATTTACATGATTTTTAAAATTAATTAATAACTTAATAATTGCCTTCTTCTGCCTTTCGGTACATTGAAACAGAATAAATAGTATTTCCACACAATTATATGGACCTACCTGAAATACAAATACATTGTAAACGTAAATTCGTCATCAAAACAAAAATATGTACACAAATAAATTTGCAGGTACGAGAGACCGTAGTACTATAAAAAGTGAAGAAAGAGAGATAGGCAAATTTGTCCTTTATCTGAAGGTACCTGAAGTAATTTTTGTGTTTATTTACAAATTTCTTTGAGGTTCTGTGCTCAAGTTTGATAAATTATTTTGTAAATAAATACCACGTGGAACAAGATAAAGACAGTTGCTTACATAACTCTTTTTAATTCAACTTATACTGTCGTTATAGCTAAATTAATTTCCAAAACAACGGCACGGTGTGAGTTAAGATAAATACGCAAGTTCAAATGTAACCACATTCGTTGCTATAAATTCGTTGTGAATTCAATATCTATACAAATAAATAAAATTGGAGTCTGTATGTAATATTAAAATAACCGCTTTTTACTAAATGCATATGTATGTAGGTATACACGGTACATTTACCAAAATATCATTTTAATAATCTCTGGAACGACTGGACCGATTTTAACGGGGCTTTCACAGGTAGATAGCTGATGATATAAGCAGTAACTAATTTTTAGACAAGCTTAGCCCCGCGGTGTTACCCGTGGTTGTTGATGTACCGCAGGGCTCAGATAGTTTCGAAATAAATATCTTTAGAAGGAAAGAAACAAAGATGAAATTGAAATTTAAATTACAGAAATACAAATTAAAAGATTTACGAATAATATATAATTTAAGATGGTAGAGCCACGCTGATTTCAGCACAAACGGGTTGGCTCGACCAGGGCGGTTACCCTCTCCTAGAAGACCAACCAAAAATGTCAGTATCACTACTGTCGTGTTTCTTTATTGAATAGTAGTAGACCACCATAGTGGAGGTCACCATGCTGTATTGTTGCATTATCTGCATTTGCAACAGGCCACCCGGTCTATAGGTCTGCACTTTTATGGTGACCACCACTCTTAGATCCTGTTCCTGCTCTCCATCAGGCAGAGTACAGTCACTTTGGCAGGCCCATACATAAAAAATATAATAAATAAAATCAATTTACTCACCGTCTTTAAAATTCCCCAAGCTCGCAAACCTTTTCCGATTGGAAAGTAGCAACAGCACTTCTGGTACTTTACAGCTTTATCAAGAAACTTGAACATCTTTGCTTTTATTTTTTACTCCTCGAAACTTGAATCCCACAAATCTTCCGAATTAATCACCGATAAATGTGCGTTTCAGACAATACGTCTGCAACTGGTCGCGAGACTGCAACGAATGATTAGGTTAGACGCAAGCAAACGTAAGTCCACAATACCATCTCCTTATATTTTGTATGTACTATAAAAAATGGCACAGTGCAAAAGAGAAACTTGAATGCAATGTGAGACAGCAAGAGGCTTTTAGAAATTTTTCATTTTTTTATCATAGACAAATATAGTCCTATGGATGTTTAGAAATACGGGCAAACTAATTTCATTTTCATTAAGTATAGATGATACTAATCTTATTTTTTAAATATTTAAAGGTTTATTTTTGAATTTGGCTTATATACATCGGTTATCTTCTATCTCTATCGCTCTCTTCAAGTAGATAAGAGATATTACAACGTGGTTTACGCTATATTCTTGTGAAGTTAATGGCCACAACCTCCTTTTTAAGAAGTTACCATGAAAGGCTGTTTATGTATTATTATTATTCTGCATCCGACAAACATGTTCATTTTGATATTATTCTGATCCGATGTGCGTATAAGTTTACAGTCAGTCCGGTACATCAGTTGAAATCAGCGTAGGTGCAAGGTTCTCTATCAAACTGAGATATTATTGAAAGGCAGTATTGGTTTGATTGGTATATTTAACACGTGGTAATTGTTACTATACCACTAACGGATTTCTAAGCGATAAAGATATATCATAAAATACTACAGTCTAGATGTAAAATAAATATAATTAATGCTATTGTCTAGCCATAAGATTAGTTCATAAGATTGAAAATTTGTCCACCAGAAATGGTAGAACGTATTATAATGCGATAACATCTTTTGTACTGCCCCACTGCCTCGGTGGCGTAGTGGTAGCGTATGCGACTGCTAAGCTTGAGGTTTCGGGTTCGATTCCCGGGTCGGACCAAATGTTTGTATGATCTGCAAATATTTGTTTCGGAGTTTGGGTGTTTTCTATGTATGATATGTATGTATTTACAAAAAAAAGTGTATAAGTATTTATATCAGTTGTCTAGTACTCATAAAACAAGCTCTGCTTAGCTTGGGACTAGATGGCGTTATGTGTTAGATGTCCGGAATATCTTATTGTGAAACAACAACCCTGTCTGTTTGCCACTTTTTGCAAAGGCCTCCTCCAATTTCTTCTATTTCTCTCTATTATAAGCAGTTCTCTTCCACGTGCATTTTGCTACGGCTTTAATGTCGTCTATCCTTCTTCTAAGTGGTCGTTTGTTTTCATTACTAAACTAAAATTCATTAAACATTTCGTTGAATTTTATACTTTACAGTCAAGACTGAGTTACTTTCGACTTTATAATACTATAACGGATTTTTAGTAATTTTATTGTTCGTCCTTGCTTTTATTACTTACCTTTTTTTTAAAAAGGGACTACCTAACATGACAAAAGGAAGCCCTTAACGTGGTGCCTAAAACTCTCTTTCTTTTCATTCCGTCTCTATCACACTAAATATTAGTTTCAAATTGTATTGCTAAAACTTTTGTGATTGCGGATTTCACAAGCATACATAAAACGGACATACAGAATAATCAGACTCAGTAAATTTATTTTTGGATCGCAGAATGGAACACTTGGTATTTGATACTAGACAACTGGCGTGGCGACCACTTTAACCACTGGGCCATGCGTGCAGACAAATTACTTACATCATCAATGCCTATTTTGCTAGACATTATCTATGATCTTCTTAAGATGGCAGCACTGTAGCGTCGGGTACAACCATCTCTCAAAATACATACAAGATTTTTTTACAAAATTAATATTATTTTCTAAAGTGCCACCGTGCAGAGTCTATGTGTGTAAATAAAACATGCGGGCATAAGTTCCATAGAGTGCCAGTGACTTTTCACCTCTATTTGAGCTCAATCTTCAGTTTTGTAACCTTTCTCTGACCGTAATCATTAATGAAATTCACAAACAAGATATACGTTCGGAATCTGTGCTATTTGACAGCTATTTAAACCTGACGCATACGAAGCGCAGTCTCATTGCAACACTGCACTGGACACAATACGCCATCTATCTCTAATAATATGAACTAATCGGCACACTCTTGTCTTTTCGGTTGACGTTTAAATTATTGCTCAGTTCGTTATTTTAATCAATAAATATTTTGTTCTGGGATTAGTACTTAGTCTATTTCATAAAATATCAATAGATATCTATATTTTTGTTAAATAACTAAAAAAATAACATATATTTAAAACTTTCGTTTAAATCATTAAGATATACGGCACATTGAATTTGGCACCACTGTTTTTGATTTTTGCGTTTTTTTATTTTTTATTATTTTTTCTTCGTTTGTTTGTTAATGTTCGAATGTAAAATTCGTCTTTTGTTTATTTATAATTAACTAAACAAATGTTCACCCTTACTAGATATTTAGATTTTTATCGCTCAGAGTAATTAATTTTGATCAATTATCGTTTGTACGACCTCTATTGATGATTGTTCGATTATAAAAGCAATTAAATTCTTAATTATTAGTTATTTTTATCTATTATGCAAGCCATTGTGGGGGAACGGATATCATGTTCCACCCAACACAAAGGGAGGATCCTCCGACCAGGCGAGGTGATCATGCCTGGCGGGCCACTGCCCAACAGTTGATGTTGGGATGTTGTATATATGATGATCGGCGCGAGAACTATTTATTGCGCGATTCAGGATTTGTAGCTATTCCATGTACTGCGTTACTTCGTAGTTTAGTGTATCTTCGGTAGATGGCGCTGTAGTAGATGTGGAAGTCGCCACAGCCATCACCTCACGCCTATACTGGGCATGCGCCTGTGTTTTCAGTTAGCTTGCAATGGCTGTATTTACTAGCGTTTTGTTAACAAGTGCGTATATGTTGTCTTTTAATAAAAACACCTTGAAATTTTAATGAAGGTAAATAATCATCAAAATAATTCATACAAATAATTAGGTATTAATTATTTAAAAAAACTAATAATATTAATAAACGATAAAATAGTGGAGACGAAATTAATTGTATCGTTAATTGTATTAATAGCATGCCAACGATATATCACTTCATAAAATTTACCACTATCGAAACTACTTATAATATTTCTTAATTAGTATTAAATACATTTTTATCAAATCGACCCACTCACACTGTTGAATAAATACTCCATTCAAATCGTAGAATTTGATGATATTCGAAATGGAACATTTTTATATTGTCAATTTTTAATTGATATGCGCACTGTCTCGCCAAGGCGCCATTGTACTGCTGGCGCATGCGCAGTGTAGGCGTGAGGTGATTGGCTTGGTGAGGCTTGCTTATTAGATAAAAAATAATTAATAATTTAAGTGTTTTAATCATCAAATAATCATCAATAGTGGTCGAACAAACGATAATTGATCAAAAATAATGAATCTGAGCGATAAAAATAAAGATATCTAGTAAGGGTGAATACCCATTTATGTAAAAATTAATTTAGCTTAAAGCAATAAGATACCGAATCGTCGCTATGATTAAACAAAGACAAAATATAAACATCAAAGTGATGGACCAGTGTTGACTACTCTATGAAATTTTTACCAAAAAAACCTACTTTTTTTTTTAATATTTTAAATTTAATAGGCTATATCATCATGCTAATACTAATAGGAGCGGAGCACCAATGAAGAATGTTTAAAAAAACTCTTACTCTCTCTTGATCTATCACAGGGTGATACTGTCTTGTCAAGAAGTATGGATCATACAACTACCACTAATATAATTTCGGCCGTGGGAATGAAAGACACTGTAGAAAAACTACAGTCAGAGCTTACTACTTCACACACCAATTCTTTACATTCTTAGGCCCGTATTATAGAAGGCGTCTCAAGTATCGTTTGATCTCCGCTCAGCTGAATCGAGTTTCAAGTTATGATCGAATCTCAAGCGTCGCTCTTATTATAGAAGGCATTTTGAGTTCTACTCAGTTGAAACTAGTTTCAATATCTAATCTCAACTCACAAGTCTGTTCTCAGTTACGTTTCTGCATTGTCGAAATTATTGTTCTGTGTTACGCAGCTAATTATATTAAACACATCATATCTACCAAGTATAATTTATATATTATTGGTTACTAGTTTATATATAATACACTATTGGCTAGTGTATCAATTTAAATATAATAATAAGAAACAGTTTGCCCAAAATTCAATACTTTAAATATTAAAAGAAAACTGACTAGATACTACCTATAACGGAACGTTCAAATTGTTTTCAATGCTTGTCAATGTCGAATTATCAAACTGTTTTTGTTTTTATTTTAAAATTATTGTAATATTTTTGTCAGAAACCAAAAGGTTATTACTATTGCTTGAAGGATATTACTTGAAATAAATAGTTGAATGTGTATTTTAAGTGAATTGAATATCAATTAGTGTTAATTAAAGTGTATCGAAATGTGTATAATAAGCAATTTTATCGTAAATAAAGTAAAGTTAAATAAATATTTCGTTGTTATAATAAAAAATCATCATAAAATACGTTAATTTTCCTTACAAGGTATAAGAAATTACCACTTGAGACTAGATTGAGCTTGTCTCAGTTGAACGGATATCACATCTGTCAAAATCTATTCCTGAGAGGCGATTTTCACATAAATATCGTTCTAAAATAACACAAATGTATTGAAATGTGTATAATAAGCAATTATTTCGTTATTATTCAGAAATATCATCATAAAATACGTTAATTTCCCTTATTAGGCATTAGAAATTACCACTTGAGACTAGATTGAGCTTGTCTCAGTTGAACGGAGATCACATATGTCAAAATCTCTTCTTGAGAGACGATTTTGGCATAAGCGTCGTTCTAAAATAAGCTAAACATTGATTATTTACTCACTTGATCAAAGCTCAGTGAATTTTATCTCAAGAGACGTTCTATAATACAATCTCTTCTTGAAACTAGTTTAAAACTCGATTCACGACTGAGACGCGTTCTATAATACGGGCCTTAGATAAGCACTCATTCTTCACGCCGCCGTGACTAAAAAATAATAAACTTTCAATGGTATAACATTAATATATATTATATTTGTTTGTTAACATTTCATTACAATAAATTAAACACCAAGGAAGCCTTGTAAAACTATTGTCGCCTGTAGCGTAGCATCGCATCGTGTAGTCACACTTCGCGTAGAGTCGTTACAACTGACGTCTCATTTCTTTCCCACTGCAATGATGTGAGTCACCATGTTCAAATGTCAATGTAATCCACATGCTTGAGTTCAATAATCAGACTTCTTACAAGTAGTATTATGTAGGATTGGACAACTGAAAAAGTAAACAAAATTAACTAATTATTTTTAGAGTAAGACACTCGAAAATTGTGTAAAAGACGTATTTTAAATACTTACGTAAATTAATGATCATAGAAATATTTTTTATGAGAGTATCATCGCCGATAAAATTACTAAGAATATCAGTGCATTTTAGTTGAAATTGTATAATGAGTATCTTCAAGACTTAGACTGATTGTGCCATTGTTTAAAAGAAAACTGTAATAGTAACTTATCGACATGGATATCGTTATCTGGAAAAAAACAATAATAATGTTAAATAACTCCAAAGATACCTTACAAGACCAGTATGTTGAAATAGTTTCACAAATTTGAATCTTAAAACAATGGTTTGCATTAACAGTTAACTCTTAGTTAATTATATAATTAGTAATAAGTTAGTTAATTAGTTAACGTTTATTTAGAAATTGAGTAAATTTTATCAATATTTTCCGTATTTTCGTGTAGAATTTGGGCCAGATTTTAGTTTATTTCAGGTTCATAAAATATATACTACTAGTAATGCAAAACTATTCTACTACATTAATTTCTTCAAAAATACTGTTTACAAGTATGAGTAATTCGTTTATCACTTTATAAAGCAGTTTTGGATCACTGGTATGTTTGTGAACTTCGTGATTGTCGTCTTAAAGCTATACTCTTTTACACAAACTTGACTACTTTTTTAATTTTGTTGAAAACTGTTGGAATATTGAATACTGTCAAAAATTCGCAAGGATTTAATTCTCGTAGTGAATCCTTATAATCTTGGTTTGTTAACACTTCGTTACAATAAATTAAACACCAAGGAAGCCTTGTAAAACTGTTGTCGCCTGTAGCGTAGCATCGCATCGTGTGGTCACACTTCGCGTAGAGTCATTACAACTGACTTCTCATTTCTTTCCTACTGCAACGTTGTGGGTCACCATGTTCAAATTTCAATGTAATCCATATGCTTGAGTTTAATAATTAGACTTCTCACAAGTAGTATCATGTAGGATTGGATAACTAGAAAAGTAAACAAAATTAACTAATTGTCTTTAGTGTAAGACACTCGAAAATTGTGTAAAAGATATATTTTAAATACTTACGCAAATTAATAATCACGGAAGTTATTTTTACAAGAAATGTAATCCCAAAGTTCCCCGTGCCTTGGTACACATTTGTCCACACTAAACCAACGTTTATAATTCCTAGAATAATTGAAATCACCAGCACAATAATAGCATAGTAATAGTAGACTTTTAAGTATGATGACAATTTCTGGAAAAATAATAAATAATTTGATACATTTGGACAATTTGCTATGAGTTGAGTGTGTAGAAATCGCAATGTTAGTTTGTTTCAAAAACTCAAGAAATAAAAACCACTTTTCTAGTCTACTTTTTCACTTATCTCGTCAATATATAGACAACCTTTCATAACTTTCACACAGCTCGTTGTTTGAATAACCGAATAAGTTCTTAAATCACAGGCAAATGTCTTTTAGTTACTAATAATCAAAGAAGATCAAATAAGCAAGCTCTACAATGGATATTATGTGTTGATAGGACTAGATTATACAAACCTTATATGCTCCAACTATCAGGATAGCATGTTGTACAACCTCTGTTATCATTGCCGATAAAATTACTAAGAATATCAGCGCATCTTTAGTTGAAATTGTATTATGAATATCTTCAAGACTTAGACTGCTTGTGCCATTGTTTAGAAGAAAAGTGAAATAGTAACTTATCCACATGGAGACCATTATCTGAAAACAACAAAAATAATGTTAAATAACGCCAGAGATAATTTACAAGACATGTTTCATTAGTTCCGCAAATTTGAATCTTGAAGTAATGGTTTGCATTAACTGTTAATACCATATTTAGAAGTTGAGAAAATTTTATCAATCATTTACGTATTTTTGTGAAGAATTTGGTCTAGATTTCATTTTGTTTGTGGGTCACAAAATATAAACTCAAAGTATTGGAATATATCTAGTAGAAATAAAAAAAAAGTTTCTTCGACATTAATTTCTTCAAAATTACTGTTTACAAGTATGAGTAATTCGTTTATCACTTTATAAAGATATCGATGTAACAGAAAAAGTTACCATTTTGAAAAATCCCCAAAGAGACAAACCACTTCCGAGTGGTATGCAGAAACAGCAGTTTTGGATCACTGGTATGTTTGTGAACATCGTGACTGTCGTCTTGAAGCTTTACTCTTTAACACAAACTTGACTACTTGCAGTCAATATCCAAGGACTAATGAATACTGTCAAAGATTTGCAGGGATTTTATACTCGTACTTAATCCTTATACTTAACTAATGCTTCGTAAACAATCATAACTAAATGACGGATCTATATAATCAACAACTAATGATACACAAATAGTTAATGCAAGAACTCCTCATTTGTAAGGGTGCAATAGATACTTAAGACTGTTTAGTAGATAAGATAAGATAAGAATATATGCATTAAACATGTATTGACCAGATGTCATAGTATGAAATACATATTTAAAAACATGTTTTGCCATAACTGGCGTACAATCTACATATATGTATAAATATTATGTTAGTTTGTGTACGCTTCAAAAACTCAAAAAGTTCTGCACCGATCGAGCTGAAATTTTAGAGTGATATATAATCCGCATCAAGGATTGTTTTTATCTAATTTTTGCACCAGTCACATATCCGCGACCGAGAAAAAACACACGAAAAGACCGACATAAACGCGGGCGGAGCCGCGGGCAACAGCTAGTTTTTAATCATAATAAATATGTAATTTTGTCATATTACAACAATATCAAATATTAAATAAAAAACAATAATTTAAAATAAAAGTAAACAAAATAGTCAGAAAATTTAAACACATTAACAAAACATTATGACTATTATGAGGCTTAATTTATAGTAACTGTCAAAAACTCTCCAATCCTAAAGTAGGCTTTCTGCATAATGTTTCTTTAAGCTTTTGTCACAATTTTTATTTTTGAGGTCTTTATACTATGTTGGCATTTTATTAAAAATTTTAGGTGCCATGCTAAAATGACTATTGCCCATTAGAGCAGTTTTAGCGTTCTTCATACAGAGCTGACTGTCATCATGTTCCCCGCCTAGCAGACGAAGTCAAGAAAAGTATTTCTTTATTAGTCATATTTTATCTAAATCCCTTTTGTTCTTAATAACTTACCATATTCATATACATTGACTTAGCTTGTAAAAATATTGAATTGCATGAAAATTACATATGTAATTGTATGTCTTCAATTATGTCTTGGTTAATTGACAATAATTTGTAGGTCATACTTCACAAGGCATCAAAATATCACACTCTCAATATTCTATTCTAAGAGGAACAAATAAATGCTTTTTTTGCAGATTGACAAAAGCTTTGCTACGATTCTTTACAGTTAGTTCTTCGTTTGGGGATGTACTCTTACGAGTAACCTCTTGCCTACGCCCAGCCCAAAACACTTACTCGACTTGACCGAAAAAATTGAGTACGTTAAAAATATTTGTGAAATTAACTATCCGTGTGCGTAGGGTTCGATTGCTCGGGTCGGACCATATGTTTGTATTATCTACGAATATTGTTTCGAAGTTTGAGTATTCTATTTTGTACATATGTGTGTATTTAAAAAAGTATGCTATGTATTTATGTCAGATGTCTAGTACCAAGAGCCCGAAGCACATTTGCTACACGCTCTGGTAAGATTGGGACTAAATGGTGTTGTATGTCAGATGTCTAGTACCAAGAGCCCGAAGCACATTTGCTACACGCTCTGGTAAGATTGGGACTAAATGGTGTTGTATGTCAGATGTCTAGTACCAAGAGCCCGAAGCACATTTGCTACACGCTCTGGTAAGATTGGGACTAAATGGTGTTGTATGTCAGATGTCCAAAATATATATATGAGTAATGTGGTGCATTCGTTCATCATATTTCGTCATCAGTGATGACATATGGTAAACCAAATTGATGATGACTCATCACCAAATCAACGTTACAATTCTAAATAGTATTCTAATTAGCAATAGAGTTAGAGAATATAACTAGTAAATATTTCATTACGGCATAATAATAACTCTTTATTGTACACCAGATAACTAAATAAATGACTTAATGCCAGGTCAGTACTAATGGCAGCCTTATGGCTTAACATGCAATCTCTTCCAGGCAACCGTGGGATGGAAATAAATACAGGATATAAAGAGTAGTATCTGGTGTTATCGAGTAGAGAGTATATATGGAGAGTAGTTGGGGAAGTGAAAATAAAGCAGGGTAAATATACGTAAAATCTTACCATCTTCAGGAATGCCCAAACGAAGAAACCATATCTAAGTCGCAGGTAGAAACAACATCTTTAGAACACTGGTACCTCTACATACACCTTGAAAGCCGTCTAAAATTGAACGGGACAATTTGCAGCCAATGAATAAGAACAAATGAATGCTTTTTCAGATTGGCAGAAGCTTTGTAACGATTCTTTAGAGCTTGTTAATGATTCAAAAAACCAATACTTATTAGCAAACAAAATCTTGGAGTGTTTGGAGAGCAACACTTTCAGCAATTACACTAGATATTTTTACCTTTTAGATACCTAGAATTTTTTTCTTACATATACTACACAATGACAATACCCTTATTCGTCTGATATGTAGTATTTATACATCAGCTGTGCTATCAATTTAACGGTAAGAAATAATAAGCGTATCAATTAGTAATTCAGTGCAATGCATCTTGGATTACAAAGTACTTTGAGAATTCAGTGCCATGCGTGAGCACTTAAAGCAACCATAATAAATGAACATCACCAACTCCTAAATCCAAAGAGAACTTACGACACCTATTACTACAAATAACGAACATTATAGAAGACAGCAAAATGATATCAGTACCAATCAATTTGGCAGAATCAAAAAGAGAAAAGAAAGAAAGGGAAAATAATATTGAGATACGTTTGTGTAGATACGACTTGCCAATAGGAATTGAACCCTTACCGCATATATGCAATACAGCTGAATTTTCATTTTTTACAGACCTTTAGAACCCAAGTAGACGACATCGAAGTTCTCCAGAAAGTGTTTTAGAGCGTATTATACTTATTGCAATTTATTAACCAACTCAATTACCACCTGGCTACGACTCCACCAACAGAAGATACATACCATCCCAATGAGGTAACATGAGGTAACAAATATGAAAATAATTGCGAAACATACATTCTTACAATCTTTTATTTAGTTTCATCTGTCCCAATGTTTGGCTGTAATCAAATCTTGCAAGTTAAAATTTATCCACTTACCATTATCTTCATATATTGATTATCATCACATATTGAGAGGTCTAAAATACTAACCTCAGATTTTATGTTATTTAAATGGAAATATTTTGGAATCGATTAAATCGATTCAAAATATTTTTGCGAATCCATCTATACGTATGTATAATGACTTAGTACGCAAACATGACCTTGACATTTTTGCTATGAGTATTTCTACTATGAGGAGGAGACTGCACTCAATGTCGTTTTGAATTCTAACTGTTTTATTATAACTTAATTTATAAAAATTGAACTTCATTATTGCTTATGCAATTGTTGGTCGGCAGGTAATATTTTTATATTTTTATAATATTTTTATAAACGGACTAAACGTAAATTTTTCTATAATTTGTTATCACTTTAGTATAAGGGATCTCTTCTTTTTTTGTGTATTTAGCTTCTATCTGTGGAGACTTATTAATGGCGTGTTGTTGCTACTTTTATAAGTTAAGTTAAGTGTATTGCTGTAAGTTTCCCTAAGATTAATAAATAAATAAATATATAACGGAATTATGCCTAAATATACCTTAAGCGTCTCCGTGATTCGGATGTCACATTAAGCAGTCGGTTCCGGTTGTTATCATGGGATAACAGTCGTGAAGCTTTATTGGAGACCTTTGGGTTACATACATAAGAAAAATGTATGATAAAAATACGTAGAACCTGCTCCTCACAGTAACAGACACTTTCTCACTCTCACAGTAAACGTTAGATTTAATAAAGATTAGAACTCAGTTCGGGAGATGTTTATATGATATGAGTATAGGGATAGATTTTTTGACTTCTATTGATATGCCTAAAATCAAATACTATTTTGGAGTCTTAACCGAAGTTTACATAAGTAAAATTACAAAACAAAATTTGGATGATTTTGTTTTAACCCGATTACGTCGAAGCCAAATGAATGGTAATCATTTTGGCAGTATATGTAAGTTTATATGTTTCTCTGTCTTGTTTTTCTGTGTCTTTGCCGTCAATAGATTCTTAGTAATAGTCAGGGTGACACAGGCTGTATGAATTTTGACAAAAGATTTTAAGTAGTCGAGTAATAGGTTTTGATGAAATTTTGGTAAAACGTTTTCGTATTATTTTTTTTGCAACGCTTTGTATTCATACTTTTTCTTAAAATCGTCAAATTACTGACGTCATCGTATTGTTATAGTTTAATTCAATTATAAATTACCCAATAACTTTTTTTTAAATTGCATTATTATCACATGGGATAATATATTCCCATTATAATAATTATTATTTATTCAGTTTCAAAAAAATTACAATGTATTGGTTTAACAAGCCCTGGAACCCCACACTCCCCTGTGTTATGACGCCCAGTCTCTTTCATCACGAACAATATTAAGTCTGAATGTTTAAGTGGATATAGTTGAAAGTACGTGCGTGCTCACTGCCGGTGTCTATGTGTGAGTGTGTGTGTGGTGTGTGTGATGTGTGAGTGAGTGTATGTGTGTGGTGTATGTGGTGTGTGTGCGTGTGCGTATGTGTGTGTGAGTGTGAATATGTTAATTTGTTCAGGAAATAGCTATAAACTGTTCAGTTTTAGAATAGTCCAAATCCATTAGTAAAATTGTTGCTTTTTTTTAAATACGTATCTAGTCGTTTGAATAATATTCAAGTTCTTTTTGATTTTTGAATACAAGTGATGGCCCATAAAAGCGAAGGCTTTGTTATCAAGCTGCAATTTGCGGATTTGCTTTTGCCATTTGCATTTTCTCTGTGATCGGTCACTTACAAGTGCAGGGGAAAGTGCTGTTTAATGGAATCTAAGAACAACTGCCAAATGTACAATTTGCGTACTGTAATAACGATTGCATCTTTGTATAATTTATCTGTAGGATAGCGATTTTTTTTCTTAAGCGTTACTTTTAGAATTAATCTTTGTGCGCGCTCGGCCTCGATGAGATGGGTTTTACACGCGGCTCCCCATAACACGATGCAGTAACCCAATATTGACTGGCATAAGGCCTTGTAGATCATTTTATTTGTTGCAAGGTCTATTAATAATCACAGTCGCTTATAAACAAGTTTTCTAACTCGTGTGCTTAGCGTTCAAATGTTAGTGTGTTAGTTTATTCAGTTTGATGTCACATCATCAAAACAGCATACAAAATGTATGTTTGTATGTTAAATTAATACATGTGAGATCACAATAGATGAGATAGCTTTAAACAAAAAATAATAAGGTTTCCAACGTTTATAACATTAATATACATTATATTATATTTGTTTCTTAACATTTCGTTACAATAAATTAAACACCAAGGAAGCCATGTAAAACCCTTGTCGACTGGAGCATTGCATCGCATCGTGTGGTCACACTTCGCGTAGTCATTACAACTGACTTCTCTTTTCTTTCCCACTGCAATATTGTTAGTCACCATGTTCAAATGTCAATGTAATCCACATGCTTGAGTTCAATAATCAGACTTCTTACAAGTAGTATTATGTAGGATTGGACAACTGAAAAAGTAAACAAAATTAACTAATTGTTTTTAGTGTAAGACACTCGAAATTGTGTAAAAGACGTATTTTAAATACTTACGTAAATTAATAATCATAGAATTATTTTTTATGACAAATGATGTCTCAAAGTTCTCTGTGCCTTGGTACACATTTGTCAGCACTAAACCAAGGTTTGTAATTCCCAAAATAATTGAAATCACCAGTACAATGATGGCATAGTAATAGTAGACCTTTAAGTATGATGATAATTTCTGAAAAAAATAAAACTAATTTGATATATTTGGACAATTGTCTATAAGTTTCGATTAAGAGAAAGAAAACTAAACTAAGCGTATAGCAATCGCTTATTAAATATATAACCGAATAAATTCTTAAATCACAAGCAACCGTGTTTTAGTTACTACTAATCAATTATATTAAAGAAGATTAAATAAATAAGCAACCTCTATATTCGATATTATAAGTGTTGGTAGGATTTGTATTCTTCATTATACTGACCTTATATGCTCCAATTATCAGGATAGCATGTTGTACAACCTCTGTTATCATCGCCGATAAAATGACTAAGAATATCATCGCGTCTTTGGTTGAAATTATATTCTTAGTATCGTCAAGACTTAAGCTGATTGTCTCATTGTTTAGAAGAAAACTGTAATAGTAACTTATCCATATGGAGACAGTTATCTGGAAAAAAACCATAATAATGTTAAATAACGTCAAAGATAATTTACAAGACCAGTATGTTTAGATATATTTATGTCTTTTTATAGTTCGCATTAACAGTTAACACCATATTTAGAAGTTGAGAATTTTTTATTAATCTTTTACGTATTTTTGTGAAGAATTTGGTCCAGATTTAAATTTTTTTCTGGGTCACAAAATGTAAACTTAAAATACTGGAATATATCTCGTAGAAATTAAAAAGAAAATAATTCTATTACATTAATTTCTTCGAAATATTGTTTCCAAGTATGTGTAATTCGTTTATCACTTTATAAAGATATCATTATAATAGGAAAAAAGTTACCATTTTGAACAATCCCCAAAGTGCCAAACCACTTCTGAGTGGTATGCAAAAACAGCAGTTTTGCAACACTGGTATGTTTGTGCACATCGTGACAGTCTTCTACAGCGATACTCTTTAACAAACTTGACTACTTGCAGTCAATGGCTAAGGACTAATGAATACTGTCAAATATTCGCAGAGATTTTATAGTGAATCCTTATACTTAACTAATGATTCGTAAACAATCATAACTAAATGACAGATCAATAGATACTAATACTATTTATAGTTCATTAAAGGCTTCAATAATATTACGGGCTATAATACAGTAACATGATACATATGGATTACCAAAATTAGAATCCCTGAGAGGAGGAAAATAAGAGATTGATTTCTTCACCTCCTCATAACTGGTTAACTCTGTGTGGTTATGGATTAAACATACAGAGTGTTACTAACACCAAATAAATTTTCGAGAATAGGAATTCAAAAGCAAGAAAGTGAAAACAGTAACACTGTCAACGGTGTTAAATCACTTTAAGCGTCTGCACTAATAGTATATATGTCGCGGGAGACTTTACAAATATTTGTGAATTGAACTATCCGTGTGGTGAAAGATTCAGAATACAGAGTGCCACTACTTTTATTTATCTCACGGGTGTCATAAGAGCCGACTAAGAGAACAAACTATGAAGGAGAACAGCACTGCAAAGAGATGGAAAATTTAAAGCTAACTCAAACATTACTAAAGGAGGAAAATGATGATGAGTATAGTTGAAAAGCAATGGAAGAATTGCTTGAATATAGATTTTCTATTAGGCCTTGGTTCACTTCGGTAGGACCGACCGTAATATGGCTCTCACACGATTATTCATATTGAAAGTTAGCTAAAGCGACTGCACGATTGACCTGATGGTTTAGGTTGTGTTCTACGAATTGTTTTTCTGAGTCTGGACGTTGCTTTGTGTTTATTCCATGAATGTTTGTAAAGTCCTCAAAACCCCGAATATTGTCTTAACGTCATAAATATCATTCTGGAAATGGTTTTAGTAAAATATGGGAAATTTAGAGAAATTTTAGTTAATACGATTTTAAGTTCATTTTACTGCCACGTCATAATACAAATAACATTAAATATGGCGTACATTATGGTACCCCTGAATCGGTAATACATGAGTTTCCTTAAGTGATATCTATATTTTAGCTGCGTATTTCCTTTATTGTTGTTTATTAATATATATGAATAACATCATGACACAATTAGCGACAGAACAGTTTAAATTAAATATTTGAAGTGGATAGGTGTACCTACTTTGATTTGTCCGAAGAATTGTAAGTGTTAAAAATAGAAAGAGTTCTCTATTATTTGTATAAAAACTTTGTGCGCTACAGGGTCCTTCTTATCTCCACAAATAAATCGAAATTCATTAAAATTGCCTTTGCTATTTAGATAAAGAACTTTGCAGTAGATGGGTCGCATTTATAAGATTAACAAAAGTGTTCAATCCAATTATAACTCTAATACGATAACATAAGATACAATTAAGATAAAAGGACATAATATCTAACTTTATACAGATACAATTTCTTTTTAAATTAACTTAAAAGACAAATAACTTTAAAGAAATATAATTAATACTCTCAATTGTCGGCACTTGATGGAACTTGTTAAAATACATTCTAGAATCAAACTCACTTGTACTTATTCCGCTTTTTTTATTGTCTTTAATCCTGACCAGCTTCGCCCTATGGCGATAACCTTTGATCATGTCTTAAAGCGAAACCGAATAATTCATGCATTTTTAAGTGTTCGAAATAATTATTCCAATTATATATTAAAACTAGCTGACCCACGCAACCTCGTTTGCGTCTTATATTGCCCGTAGCGTCAATTTTTTTCCCGTTTTTGAAACATTCTTCATTGGTGCTCCACTCCTATTAGTAGTAGCGTGATGTTATATAGCCTTCCTCGATAAATGGACTATCTAACACTGTAAGAATTTTTCAAATCGGACCCGCGGTTTCGGAGATTAGCGCGTTCAAACAAACAAACAAACTCTTCAGCTTTATTGTTAGTATAGATTATTAAATTGATAAATGAATTCTGTTTTCAGTTCTTAAAGATCTAATGGATATTAAGAGCTACACAAAGATGCATTACAGAACAGCTGTTGAAATGTTTTCCGATTCCATTTCTTTGGCATTAGGATATTTAAAACTGGTAAGCATAAGTTTGTTCATTTGAATTATTTTCATACTATGAACAAGCTCTTAGGTAAAACCTACATATTTTATTGCTTTTAGATCGAATATCAATTGGTTTTCATTTTTATTTAATAACTGATTATAATGTTTGTTCTGCTAATTACTAAATCAGATCTGATTATCATTATTGTCTTAACTAAACGTTGTAACGTGTTTTTATTATTAACTTAAATTACTTACTGTTAGAGTCTCTAATTATTTACAGATTCAAATTTAGAAGATTTTTACAATAATCATATAATCTTAATTATTCAGGAGCTGAGAAAATATTTTAGACCCTCTCTGCTTTTTTCTATTTCTATCAGCCACGCAATTTTTTTTTATTCTGTATCTTGGCAACTTGTGTCTATTCAATAAGCCATTCAGATGACGTTTTCATCTATGTCTTATTATCAGAGAGAATTCCTAAAAATCCCTTTCATCTGATGTCGTCAAATCTCACGGTAATTGTAGAGACACTGTGTCGTTTCAATCGGGAATGTGTAATACTTCCCGTGCCTTCTAGTTTAGATGTCAGTTCATTGACGTGAGTTGATAATCTCGCCTAATAGCTTTCACTATATCTAGCGATCTCCTGTTTGACGGTGGCGATCTTCAGTTCTACGTACATATATCTATTGCTCACATAGTAGGGTATATCTAGCATGGCTCTCAATGTCTTGCTCTGAAATCTTTCCAGAATCTCTATATTGCTATTACTAGCAGTACCCCACACTTGGATTCCATAAGTCCAGATTGGTTTAAGGATGGTCTTGTAAATAGCTACCTTTCTTTCATGTGACAGGCTTAATTTGAATCTAATCAGCCTGTTTACACTTGGTCCAGATATGCTTTCTCCAGGTGAGTCTTCAATCCAGATGCCTACCCAAATATTTGACATCCTCAGCTTGAGGAACTTCTTCATTATGCACTTTTATTGGGGGACAAGTCTGCCTTCTCAGGGCGAAGGTCACATTAACAGATTTTCCTTGATTGACTTTAATACACCATTTACCTAACCACTTTTCCGCTTTATGGGTGTGGTTTTGTATGGTAGCTGTTGCTATGGGGGTATCCACGTGTAAAATTCTCCTTTTATATAAAAGTTATAGTTTCAGCGTGAGTTGGAAGGTCTGGGGTGAAAAGCAAGTATAGGATGGGTCCTAATATACTTCCTTGTAGCAATCCTGAGAGAATTTAATTTAAAGGGGAAACTTCGTTGTTTAATTTCACCTCGTAGCATCTACTGTATGGGTATGATCGTAGAATTGGAAAAAAGGAATGGGGCAGTAGCTTCTTAAGTTTGTAGAGAAGTCCCTCATGCCACACTTTGTCGAACGCCTATCAAGAAAGACAGCAGAGCAGTACTGTTTGCATTCTTGTGCACGTTTTATAGTATCCGTAAAACGGTGAATCTGCTCTATAGAGTCATGTTGCTTTCGGAAACCTAAGGAAATTGGTGAAGAGGAATGACTTCTTGACTTCTGGTAGGTAGGGGCGCATTCCGTGGAGCGGTTTGCCTGCCTTGGGTATCATTATCACCTGCGCAAATTTCCACTGAGCAAGGTAAACTGCTAGTCTTAGGCAGGCATTGTAGATGGCCGCGATGTGAATTATGCCTTTTGTAGGCATCTGCTTGAATAGTTGTGCGTCGATTAAATCATAGCCATTGTGTGTTTTCCCCCTCTGTAATTTAAAGATTTCTCTCCATACTTCTTTGGGGCTAGCAATTTTTAGGGGTAAGATCATTTGCAGTGGAGCGTCCAGATATTCGGAGATCTCTTTTTCGTGTTCAGGAATTTTGCTTGGTAAAGGGCTAATAACAGTTTTTAGGTACTCGGCGTATACTTGGGCCTTTTCAAGATCGGTATTTGCCCACTTGCCATCTAGAGCCATTATGGGTGGTAAATGTTCTTTTGGTCGTTTGAGCCTTTTTGTTATTCTCCATAGAGCATAGTTAGCATCCTTGTTGGGAGTAAGATCATTTAATTGCTTTTGTAGAATCTCGTTTTCAGCTTGGCATAACATGTGCTTTTCCATGCCATATACACAATCATCATCTTCATCATCTTCCTAGCCTTTATTATTCCCAATATTGTTTGGGGTCGGCTACCAGTTCAACCGGTTTTACCTGAATATCAGTTTTTACACAGAGCGACTGGCATCAGACCTACGTAACCCTGAGGCATGCCATATATACAATAAATTTAAAAACATAAAGTGTACAAGCAATTTTGGGATTAAGTTCCTATTATTATTACAAAGTGTTATTATTATTAAAATTAATTACTTTGTTTTATAAGTTTCTCTCATTTCCTATTTTAAAACAGATATAAAATGAGTAAGTTGTTAAATCTTCTAAATTTGAATCTGTTGGTTTAATAATCAGAAACCCTAACTGTTGGTAATTTAAGGTAATTATAAATACATTTTACTTAATGTAGTTAAGATAATTATAATAATTATCAGATCTGATTTAGTAATCAGGAGGACAAACAAAATAATCAGTCTTTAAACATAATCCCTAATTAATAAACTTTAATTAAATTTGATGAACAATTCTGTACTGGTTTCAACTTTAAGGCTATAAGCTTGAAGTTCGATTAGATAAGAAAACGATTAAACATAATTAGCAGAGTATTAAGCAGTCTGTACAATAGTTTTTGTAGACTCTAGTATGCAGGTGGTTTCGGGGTCGATAAATAGTTCTAAGATAATAATTTTCAGAAAATTTCCTAAATTAAAACCATTTTCTGCCTCTGTGGCGCAGTGGTAGCGTATGCGACTGCTGTTCTTGAGGTCTCGGGTTCTATTCCCGGGTCGGACCAAATGTTTGTATGATCTACAAATATTTGTTTCGGAGTTTGAGTGTTTTCTAGGTATAATATGTATGTATTTACAAAAAAAAAGTAAATATGTATTTATATTAGTTGTCTAGTACCCATAACACAAGCTCTGCTTAGCTTGGGACTAGATAGCGTTGTGTGTAAGATGTCCGAAATATTTATTGTTATTTATATTCATGTAGTTACTAGTATTTTAATGAAGATGTTTTTACATTTCAGATAATTACATTTTCTACAATTATCTTGTACAGCAGCATGATTATGACGTACAAAGACGACTTGAACTACATTATTGTTTTGATATTTACGGTGGTCATGGAATCTATGGCTACTACTATATTTGTCACAGGATATGCAGGGGTAATGTATTTTTTATACCTTTATTCAAGGGGTTAATATTTAATACCCATTTGTCAAAACCATACATTTCCACCGTGTGAGAATAGGCCGGCTCGACCGTAGTGATTCCATGGCCTCACAGACAACCGGTGTGATACAGCGCTCGTGCTGTGTTTCACCGAGTGAGTGAGGATACCGGAGGCCCATACCCCAACCCTTCCTCCCATCCCCCAAAGGCCGACAACGCCTTTATGACGCCTCTGGTGTTACCGTCAGGCGTTACGTCTGTTTGTTTGACCTTTTTTATTTATTTTTTTTTAATATAGGGGGTAAACGAGCCTACGTATTGCCTGATAGTAAGTGATTACCGCCGCCCAAAGAAACCCGCAACACCAGAGGCATTACAAGTGCGTTGCCGGCCTTCCATAAAAGGAAACATAATTCTCAAGAATTTGTGAAGATATTTATTTAGGTAGAATAAAATCAGATCTACACCTATCATTGTGCAACTAATTAAAGGAGTATGTAACAGCGATAAGGCACATAAGTACAACCCGTCGGAAATATGTGCGAAATTTTAATAAAATCGGCGAAGCGGCTTTGGCATAACAGACAAACAGACTGACCTCTGTTAGTTAATCTCAAATTTGTAATATTTTTATTTTATGTAAAGTAAATATAATAGTGTAAAATGCTTATATAAGGTTTAAAACAGCAAATATTATATTTCAACTAACTATTACTTTTGAAAATATATTTAGGGCTCACATGAAAGAACATGTTAGTATGCTGCACATACTCTTTATTTGTATGTTATATCATCACCATCATAAGGTTTTATTAGTGGCATAGATTTATTTAGGATATTAACCAGGATAATAATAATAGTTAATATAATTATAATAACTTCATTTTTACCGTACATGGTACGTAATGTTATGGTGGGATGACAAAGGAAAATAACATTAAAGTTAATATAACAACTAGTTATAAACAAATTATTAATTAATTTATTAAATATGAGTAATTTAAACAGACTTAAATACGTATTTATTCACTCAAAAAGAAACAATTCAATAAGGACACTAAAAAAAACCGGCTAAGTGTGAGTCGGACAAATTTTTCTTAATCTATGCTATAAGCCGTTGTTTTATACCAAATTTCAAGGTTTTAAGTTCACGTGAAGTACTCTGTAGGTTTTGATTCCCTTTGTCGAAAATCGGCAGCATAAACGAATCTTTTGATTGTGTTGACTTTAAAGTTTGATTTTTTCACAGCTTCAGGGGAGAGTAGTTGTCTGTGAAGTACCCGGATCATATTATTTCAGGGCCCCCCAAGGAACGGCACCGCGTCTATGCAGACACTATCCTAGGAGAAGTCTGGGTTACCCTTAGCCTGTCGGCCCAATCATTATATATTGCGGTCGTGACCACAGTTTTGCGACCTACCTGACATACCTATAACTATCCTACCGCTGACCGCATCAAATAATCTGCTACCATAGTTCTCCACTCTCTGGCAGTTTGCGGATGTTTTTAATCCTTACCAATATTATTAAAGTGTGTGTATATGTGTATATGTGTATATGTATGGTAATCTACGTGATATCTGATATCCACATATTTGAGTTGGGTACTCTACGTAAACACCTACCCTTAATCTATGTAGGTAAGCTAGTTTTTTACCTAGATTGTCGTCTAGATAGATCAAATCTAATATTTTATGTACAGACGGCTCACCTCATAGTATCTAAATTATTTACATCTAAAATGATAAAAGTGAATAATAAAAATTATTGTTTCAGAAAAAGCTTGTGTACCTATCTTGGTACAATTTCACAAGTTACTTATTGACGGCTATGAAACTTACAATAGGGTTCGTTTTTGTGTTCTTCGACAAACCTGTACTGGCGTGCCCATACATTCCTTTACTTGGTAAGTATGAATTAGAAATGTTTTTCTATAATTGAATTTACCTGACCATTAAAAAGTATAGTAATTACGGTAATACGACAGGTAGGTAGGTACTAGCTTGCGCGGTTTTAAATCCTGGACTTCAATATTCACCTTCATCTTATATTATGTCTCTAAGTAATGAAAATAAAGAGATAAAGTATGAAATAGACTCTCATAACTTGAATACTTACATAAAGGTAATAGGACCTCGCTGATTTAAACACGAACATATCGGATTGACCGGGGTGGTACTACCCTTTCACAGAAGACCAACCTAAATACATACGTGCTGTAGTGTTTCGTTCGTAGATGTGAGACCGGAAGCTCAATGATGCAGAAGCATCTTAATAGGCCGCCGGTGTCCGTAGTGTAGGTCACCATGCTGCACTGTTGCATTGTCTGCATTTACAATGAGTATGGTGACCCCACTCTTTGATTATGTTCTCTCCTTTCCATCATGCAGAGTAGAGCTACTTTGACAGGCACATAAATTTATAAAAATGGTGTTCATTAACTGTTGCCCCTTTAAGCAGTGTTCCGAAGCTGCATCCTGAGCAAATGGTTTCTATAGTTCACGTTTTTTTCAAATGCCAACCAAGGCTTAGAATACCAATAATGCTATTATAAGCTTTTTTTAAATATTTCTTTGCACTCACGAGTATTTGTCATAAGTGTAAGTGATATTTATATTTATATGTACTTTAGTTCTAATGCATTTTTCAGTTATGGACATAATCTTACTCTTTTCCATGAGAAGGGAACTGAAGGCACACAAGAGAACATCTGAAGTACGATTTGAATTTGTAAACAAATTAGCTGATAATGACAATATTATCAAAATCATGATCCCGAACAGAATGGTTGAAAAGGTTGATGTACATGAAGTGAAACCAGCAGAAAACCAGCAAGGAAAAACAGATTCTATATACTCGGTTGAGTTTGGAACCATTGCTACTGAATCCGTAGATGCGAGCAAAATAACTACCACGGATGCTGATATGTTATAATTTACTATTAAGAAGATTTATTTAATTATTTTTGGAAACTTATTTATATGCCTATAATAATAATAATAATACTGTGAAATAACAAACACGCAGCATCTGTTCCTAAAGACAACTAAACTGCTGATAAAGATACTAATATATTTCTAAATACAACAAAACAAATTACACTCAAACAGAATAAGTAATTGGGGTCATTATTTTTTGTGGCTTTTTGACATTGTAAATTAACCAGTAAACAATATCATTAAGTACGTAGTATTTTCCTTATATTTATTATTATGGTAGCCATGTTAGTTTATAACGAGATAGCAGTTTCTAGGTAAACAAGTTATTTATATTTCTGGCCTTTTTGGAATTTTGAAATGGGCTAAAGTCTAAAGATACATTAGTGTAGAAAACGGTATCGAATGTAGAAATAAATCAATTTACGTAAATATATATCTGAAGGTAATGTACTTTAGACAGAATAAATTTAAGAAATACTTCTTTATTTATAAATCAAGGTCCGTCTCTAATATTGAGCTTACAAACTAATCTTTATAAATGGAACATAACCAATGATTCTTATTTTTTGTCATATGTTGCAACCGTCTTTTTCTTATCTAATGTATTCTTCGAATCCTCGACTCCTTGAATTATTTCCTCTTGTTTCTAATTCTTTTAGTTCAGAATCTTTAGTTTGGTGCATATTCGGTTTAACTGAACCTTCAATTGTCATGGTACACTCAGCTTCACTGCCAATATTTGTAAATCTAAATTGACAGCCTTTGTTAAGTTTTATAATCTCACTCCTTACTACCAACAATATGTATAGCTGTAGAGCTGGAACAAAGTACATATACTATAGAATCACTATTTATAGTTTTAACTTTAAGAAGTCTTTGGTCTCCGCGTTTTCAACTTAGAGAGTCATTCTTCTACACGTACATCGCAACCTCACAGAAAAATGGTGCAATAATAAGTTCACACGCCATGTTACGAACATACCAGGGTCAGTGTGATGACGGACTAAGAATTCAGGATGTCAATACCCTTATTCATACCAAGGGTGTAGTAAAAGGCGACTATGAGACTTAACTATGTAGGATAACATAACTGCGAAATGAAAAGAAACTTGAAACAGACCCTATACTAACCTGCCTAGCCAGCGTGCTACGTCCAACAGTGGACTACTAAAAGATGTTGATGATGATACACATTAGATTTTATATGTGGCGACTTCGACATATAACACAACAATAACCTACAGCGCCATCTATCGAAGATACACTGAACTACGAAGTAACGCACTACACGGAGTAACTACAAATCCTGAATCGCGAAATAAATATTTCTTGCGCCGATTATCATATATACAACATCCCAACATCAACTGTTCAGCAGTGGCGTGCCAGGCATGATCACCTCGCCTGGTCGGAGGATCTTCCCTTTGTGTTGGGTGGAACATGATACCCGTTCCCCCACATTATATATCAACCAATCACCGTACCCTACTGAATGAAGGTCTCCCCCAAGGAGAGCGTCAACTATCAGCTGCCAGCCACTTTCTTGAAATCGTCATAATCTTGCTGCAAGGTGCACTATACTACATTTCCATAATCGCACTCTCCACTCAAGCACATCTCGGCTCCATCGATCATCGATTCGTCTGGAGACATGACCTGCCCATTTCCACTTCAGCGTATATGTCATATAGTAAGATAGTTTGGCATTGGCAGATGTATTTTTACACAACCCTAATTATAGCGCCAGATACGATCACGGGACTCGGCGATAAATACCGATTTATGCATGATTTTCCCCAGTCCCACTCGTTTTGAAAAATCATCTAGACTGTTAAGCATACACAAGTTTTTACAAATCTTGCATTACTTCTCTGAACGACTAAACGGTTAAAGTCCTACGACCCTTAGACTTTTCAAAATAAAAAATAATTGAAAACCATTCTCACCAAAATTTGCAAGCAGTAGCCCGATGTCTATCGATAGAAAATATATCAAGAAGTTTGTATTGACACCGCGTTTGAATCCATCTATTGTATACATCACTGCTGAAATGCCACTGTATATTGTTAGAACTGATGTCAAGCCCAATAATATTAGGTTGTAATAGTAAAATGTCTTTATCAGCTTCACATTTTTCTGAAAAAAAGTAGATTGAAGTCTTGTTAATATATACCTATATCTATAGTCGTATTACATATATGTAATGATACCTATATTTATGTATATAATATGGTAAAGATGATTTTCATAATTTTATAAATTGAAATGATATTTATACAATGTTCTTTAACTTTTGCTTTTAAGCTCAAAGCATTTAATATGCTCTACAGCTACAGCAAATTTGTGCTTTTCATATTTTGGCTCATTTGGCAGATCCTGTTCGCTGGTCATATATAGAAAAAGGTTATGAGAAATACTTTCATGTAGGTACTTAGTATATTTTTAGAACTGTAAATTAATAATTTTAATTTTGCTCAAAAAGTTGTTACACGTTAACTAAAACACATTCTTTCGTTTTTAAAACAAGCTATGCTTAAAGTCTACTCAGTTTGAAAACTAGATGGCGTTGTGTGTCAAATTGACGAAAATATTTCATATTATTTCAAAATGTATATTACATATTTAAATCGATATTAATGAATGAGCTTACTGATGTATTTAAGGGCAACATTGTGCTGATAGATCAAGATTTTTTTTTTAAATATTAAGTTACACGATCTTGTAGGCATCAATGCCAACTCGATTGTGATCCATGTATTTCATAGTAATCTAAAAACTAAAATAACATTTGAACGCTACGTTCCAAAAATCTGGGTTTTTTTTTTTTCGATTGTGTTATTAGCAACCAATCAAATACAAGAACAATACATACCATGAGATCCGTCAGGCGGTACAAAAGTCCCATAACATCCACAAACCTGCTACTGTCCTTTATAACATTTAATCCGATTTTTCTAACTTAAAAATCAATGTGTTTGCAAGCTCGATGTGACAAGATTTATAAAGTGGAGAAATACAGAAATACAAGCAGACCAATCACCTTATGGCATCCAACGATGAATATTAAGCTCAGTACTATTTCGACAATGCCCACAATCATTGTCACAAATATAATCACTGAGAATTTCGTTGTTATTTTATACTGTTCACTCTCGGGTACATTTCTCCTTTTTATGATACCAAATATTGAGCCCGCCAATAAGAGACAGCCGACGAACTGGAAAACATAAATTGATGAATGCATAATGTCATTTTTGGCACCTGATGTTTAGTAATTACCGTTATCTAATTTTTATATGGGCCGGCTCGACCGGAGTGATACCACGGCCTCACAGAAAACCGATGTGAAATAGCGCTTGCGCTGTGTTTCACCGAGTGAGTGAAACCGGAGGCCGTATCCCAACCCCTCCCCCATCCCTCTCGCCATCCCCCAAAGGCCGGCAGCGCACCTGTGATGCCTCCGGTGTTACGGGTGTACATGGGCGGCGGTAAACGCTTACCCGCCTGCTCCATAAGAAAAAAAAATATATCGAATATTATGTGTTATACCAGGACGTGATCATTGCTAGCAGACCTCTTGCGCTTTATTTAAAAGTTTCTGAAGCATCTATTAATGCATGCGTTGGCATCTGTGCCGCTTCCCTGTTTTAAAATTTGTATGCAAATATGCATTTCACTTATTCTTATTCCTTCTTTACTAAAGAGGGAAGTGAATACATTATATTTCTCTAACTCTACAAATTATTCTAATTATTTCGTTGCGGGTTCCGAGACAGTTTCATTTATACTTCGATTTGCCGAATGTCATAACTCGGTGTGCTTGTGACTTACTATTGTTGATCCTGGTGTACAGGAGATACAGTAGTGAGCAAGTGGGGGATAGGAAAAAACGCGGTGCGGACTCACGCACTGAGAGTTCCGTACAAACTTTTAGGTATAATATATGATGTGATTAAAATTTTATGCATTACACAATTTTTCTTTAATCTGTGCCATAAGACGTTACTTCGTACCAAATTTCAAGATTGTGAGTTCACGGGAAGTAACCTGGCGGTTTTGATTCTCCTTCGAGTTTTGAAAATTTGCAGCATAAACGGCTGTATGTTTTGATTGCGTAGGCTATGAAGTTTGTTTTTTTCATAGTTCCAAGAGACAGTAGACTTGAGTATTTCATATGAATTTCAGCTTGATACCTCCACGCATTCTTAAGGACAAACGTTTTGACAGACAGACATATGGACAACAAAGTGATCGTATAAGGGATCTGTTTTTTCCTTTTGAGGTACGGAACCCTAAAAACCATTAATTAAAAAACTTACCAGGTTAAAATATCCCCATATTATCAGACCACCACGTAAAGGTATGCAGAAACAGCATCGCTTACAAACTGGTATATCTATCAGCATTTTCGTTGAATTAGATTATTCTGCAAAAGTTAAAATTATTGACACATTTAATACATAAATCTTACAAAAAAAAATACATACAGTGGAACATAGAACCTCCTCATTTTTAAAGTCGGTTAATAAAACAAAGAAAGATTTAGAAGTCAACAAAAGCTGGTCTGAATTTTGTGATGTCTCATTTTTTCATTTAACTATTAAAAAAAATTAAAGAGTTATTAAGAAAATTAATGTTCTCGTACATAACACATTAAAGTAGAGCTGTGACTTTAAACTCAGGCGAAACTGCGGGTAACTAAATAAATATTTAGAAATCATTTTATACCACTCAAAAACATTGTTTAATTTCGCCAATTGGTTTGAAGGTACAGTAATATAGAATGTTAAACTACTTACAATTTTTCAAAGATATTATTTACTTGCTTCTTCTTCAGTTGTAAATCTTAAGAAAGACTATTCACCGAATAGAAAGCGTCGTACGTTCCACGAGTACTTGAGTAAGTATGGTCCCTTCTGGTCAGCACACACAAAGCGGTGATGCAATTGAGCCAATTACTAACTTCCCAAGTTCATCTCAACTACTCACAGTGTTGAGCTGTTTATTTGACGTAGCATCATCAGGCGAAAGACAAACATCGTAATGTACTTTTGTTTAAAGTTTAATATCAAAATATGATTGATTTTTTTAATTCGCGAAAGTTTTAATTCGCTTTAGTTAGTACACGCTAAGTTGCCAAAAATTCAAAATCAATTGGATTAATAGTGAATACTTGTTTTCTTATTAACCAACTTCAAAAAAAAGGAGGTTTAAATTCGACGGTACGTTTTTTATTTTCGAGTGCGTGAATCTATTTTCATTGTTCTTTTTTATTTGAAAGCTGGTGATTCCCGTGTGGTCCCATTTAGTTCTGTTCAGAAAATTTCATGACAACCGATTTCGATGATTCTTTTTTATTTTAAAGCTGATGCTGCCCGTTTGGACCCATTTTTATTTGGTCCTCTTCTTGAAGTTAGTTTTTTTTTGTTAAAATTTATTTAAGACGATTTATCTTGCCGATCAATCCCTCTTTGAAAGATTTTTACTCGATTACGACGAAGCTTAAGAAAGGGTAATAGTTTTAGCAGTTTATATATATATCCCATTGTAGCTCTTAAGCTATTGAACCGATTTTATTCAATGTTTCTACGTAGACGGGTACACTATTTTAAACTTTAGGATTTTTTGAGTGATAATGTGAGTTCAGTTCTTTCATATATTTCAATCATTGTCATTACAAAATATTTGCGTACCATGAATATACTGGTAGAATGTATATGGGCCATGTATAAATTTAAGACCGTACTGTGTACACCTACATTCTGGCAAATAAAGGATTTAAAAAAAAAAAAAGGGTTTAGGATAGGATACAAAATAAAAGTAATACCATCATTAACTGTATTAAAATATATTTTATTTACACACAACTGAGAAAAGAAACAAATAAAAATATTCTATTATTTTCTCAGTTCAAGTTACTTAAGTAAGACAACAATACGTAAATGCTTATTATGATGGTGTTCTCCTAGCTGATTTCGGCGGCCAGTCTCAACAGAGATCAGCCAACTACGCAGGAGATATTATAGTGCACCAGTGTGTGTGCAATCACAGGTGTACTCTCTGTTCCCTCACTCTCATAATTCGATGGGACGGTTATCCGACACGATTCGTTCAGGCGCAGGACCGACGGCTTTACGTGCTCTCCGAGGCACGGGATACATATTATAAAAAGAAGTAATTAAAGAAGTTAAATAAATAATAATAAATAAATATTTTGGGACATTTAACACACAACGTCATCTAGTCCCAAACTAAGCATAGCTTGTACTATGGTTACTAGACCACTGATATTAATACATATTTACTTGTTTTTGTAAATACATACATATTATACATAGAAAACACCCAAACTCCGAAAAAAATATTTGCAAATAAATAATATTTCGGACATCTTACATACAACGCCATCTAGTCCCAAGCTACGCAGAGCTTGCGTTATAGGTACCAGACAACTGATATAAATACATATATACTTTTTTTTTGTAAATACATATACATATCAAAAAAACATAATCAAAATAATAATCATAATCATACAAACATTTGGTTCGATCCGGGAATCAAACCCGAGACCTCAAGCACAGCAGGCGCATACACAACCACTGCGCCACCGAGGCAGTTAGATCTAAATCTCTCTCTCTCTCGCTCTCTCTCTCTCTCTCTCTCTCTCTCTCTCTCTCTCTCTCTCTCTCTAAATCTTATGTAAATATTATAAAAATTAAGATAAATATGCAGCAGAAGAAAAAAGAAAACTGAGAATAATAAAAGAATAACATAGAATTACGTAGAACAGTAAAATAACCAGTTATTATGCCATGATTCGGAATAAACGGTAAGTAGAGACCCTGTATCCTGATCTATATTATCGTTCGCCTATCATGTCTGGACGGATGCTCAATAAATACTTCAGCCATTTGGTTGATAAAACTGGATCTTCCTTCTTGATACCTCAACTTGTTCAACTCGCTGTGGACCAGTAGCAGAAGATATATTTGAACAACTGAAAAAAAAATGAATTGAAAATTTATGGAATATTTTGCTGATTTTTGTGTCGTTTGTATTGTAGTATCTACTTTGAAATGCAAAGAAATGTAGAATATAAAAGTCTATTTTATTTGCTATGGATGAAAGATGCATAGACGATGACGTACATTTTAAAATATCCATCCGAAATAGATTGGAAGAGCATCGAACATGGTAATACGTGTTAGGGGAGAATCGAGAATCGATTCGATTAATCTAAAACGTTGGATATATGGAGACATATGACACTCACGGGAAAGAACTAAACAATTGTTTCCCTACTTTTTGTCGAACCCTGGCAACGTAACCCCCTGCCATTTATTCAAAAATGGGGTAGAAGTCGAAAGATATAAAATACTCGTATAAAGTAATGAAGTTTATCAACTTCATTACTTTATACGAGTATTTTGTTTGACAAAGTTTGACAAAGTTTTTTTGACGTGATAACTTCTTATAAATCGTTGAACACCGACTGCATATATGAAAAAGCATGACTCATTGCCACGTTCCGCCTGAGCCGTGCGTGCAAGCGAGAGCGCGGATCAAACGATAGAGACGACCGACGCACGATCGGCATAAGCGGCTGGTGACGGTGGTATTACTTTTTTTATAATATTTTCCTGACAATTGTGTCTTTTGTAGTACCGAAATACGAGTATTTGCATTACAAGGAAATGTAGGTAGTTTAGAAGCATCAAAAACAACCTAATATCAAATAAGCCATGTGCGTATTTGTTAGTTGCTTAAATAATGTAATGAATACATATTTTAAGTCTTACCAAATCCAATAAAAGCTACTGCGTATTCTGACAAACAAGTTAACGTTACACAACCGCCTACTTTGTGGATAACTGTGTAGGTGACTAGCATCGCGAAGAAATTTGCTATCATCATTGTCAGCTGGTAGAAGTAGTACCATTTCATTAGTTTAGCGTTTTTCTGAAAGAAGAAAATGAGTATGGAATTTATTTACATTTGAGAACACATATTATATAAATCTTCAGAGCGACACATAAGATTGAAAAAATATGACTGATCGTCTATGAAACCATATATCTAGACAGAGGAATCTATAAAAGCCTTATAACTTTTTATTATACTGATATATAAACATTAAATCTATCTTCTAATCTAAAATTCTCCCAGTTGGGAGGCAAAGTAAAAGGCAAAGAAACGTAGTTACGTTTCTTTGCCTTTTATGAGATATACCTAAATAAGAGGTATTAGAAACATACCGTAGAGGACAAACCTATTGATGACTGTCAGAGAAAACTAGGATTCAAATACAGTAGCACAAACAATGCAATGTAAATTGACAGATCTGAGTTTTAATGATAGTCCTATCATTAAAACTGTTATTTCTTTTGCAATGTAAACAAAATTCACATCTTTGTATATTGACCTCTTAGATGGAGTGAATACTATCTAACTAAATTAAATAGTTATCGTCAACATTCTCACCATATGAGCTCCAATTATCAGGATAATATTGAACACTACGTCTAAAACGTGTAGGGTTATGACGAAGAACATTTGAGCCTCGATGACGACACCGCGGTACATCGACAACATCGAAGCCTGGAACTTCATAGATGGGTAGAAGAATACCCATAATGATACTTGCAAAGCGCCGAAGAAAATTGTAATAAACTGAAACAAAAGGATTGAAGACCAAAATATATATACAATTTAGTCTTGTATGTCTTCTCTTATATCGATAAACCAGAACAACATTCAGGTTTACAGGTATTGGTTATTGTTATATATAATTACTACAATGCCGCGAGGCTAAACTAATATCTTTATAAATTGTAGCCTATATGTTATTCTGATGTATAAGCTATATTATTCTTGAGTTTCATTTACCTAAATCCATTCCGTACTTTTTGCGTGAAAGAGCAACAAACATCCTCACATACAAACTCAAAAACTGTCGCGTTTATAATATTAGTAGGATTAATTATAGACTGGTATCTTATGTTCCTGGAAATCTATATAGTATTATGTGAACCAATATTTGGTACCCTTATTAACGAGAACTATACGAACATAGAGGAATAAAATCAGGCACAATTATGGTTTATATGGAGGAAACACTAGTCAAAATAAATATAGTTAGTTGGAAGGATGAGAGCATAAGGCTACCTATAACTAATTCAATATTCAACGACTAATTTATTACAAAATACGAGCTTAGAAATGATTACTCGCAAAATAAATAGTTGCAGATTTAAACACAAACTTAGTCGATGATTCTAACGATAATAACATTAATATGTGATTAAAATATATATAAATCCGACTACAACATCAGTTTTTCAGTTACAGCTTTTGAGCAACCGATTGGTAAAGCCTGGTAGTATTTTTTTAATAATTAACTATAGTTGTACAGCATATCCACAAATCATATGTATCACAAATGCCTTAGCTGTGCTCAAGTAACTTCACACTCATCAGATAAACGCAGTGTGTACAATAATACAATATATATTAATAATAAATATATATAATGTATTCAAAGAAAGTAGAGAAACGCTGCTCTTATAGAACACCAACCTGAAATGACAGTATTCGTGCTGTCGTGTTTCGTTAGTGACTGTCTGCAATCGCAATGAGTTTGATCACCACTCTTAGATTCTGCTCATTCTTTCCATCAGGGAAAGGTAAATATACTATAGCAAGCTCATTTACATATAAAAGAAAACCAACCAAATTCAAATACGCAAATGTGAGAATTCCTCGACGCAACGGCAAACAGCAACAACATCTTTCAAACTTCGGTATTTCCACTTTCATATCGATACACTATTACTCAATTGTCATAATCATAATATTTTCTTATCACTTTCAGCCCTAGTCTTGCACTACTAATCTAGCACAATACGTGTGTTCAACTGTTGGTACTGAGTGAACTAGTTAAAGAGTAAATAGGGTTGTCAAATTTACCAATATAATAGAAGAATTAGAATATTTTTTTTTTAGAATTTTTGACATCTGACACACAACGCTATCTAGTCCCAATCTAAGCAGAGCTTGTGTTATGGGTACTAGACAACTGATATGAATACATATATACTTTTTTTTGTAAATACATATATATTATACATGGAAAACATCCAAACTCCGAAACAAATATTTGTAGATCACACAAACATTTGGTTCGACCCAGGATTTGAACCCGAGACCTCAAGCGTGGGAGAGCTATGCTTCGGCATGAATGGGTCGGCTCGACCGGAGTGATACCACGGCCTCACAGAAAACCGGTGTGAAATAGCGTTTGCGCTGTGTTTCACCGAGTGAGTGAGGATACCGGAGGCCCATACCCTAACCCCTCCCCCCATCCCCTTTCCCATCCCCCAAAGGTCGGCAACGCACTTGTGACGCCTTTGGTGTTGCGAGTGTCCATGGGCGGCGGTAATCGCTTACTATCAGGTGATACGTCTGCTCGTTTGCCGACTATTAAATAAAAAAAAAAAAAAAAAAAAAAAGCACAGCAGTCGCATTCGCTACCACTGCGCCATCGAGGCAGTTAATAATTTATTATGTAGAACAAGCTGGATTGGTCTTCAAAACGTGCAAATGTATTTTAAGTGTGACACTTTAGTATCAACATTCCTACTTAAATAAATAAAATTTAAGTAGGTAAAAGTGTTTAAATTAACAGCTTTTCACTAAACACATTTGAAAATCTATATCACACCAAAAACATTTTCGTGTATAATGTTGACAAGACGACTGTATATGGCTTACCCTGTTAAAAAGATATCAGACCTCATGTAGAGCCAAGTTTCTGAATCTACACGCCCTAACTCTACTAACCCTAAATTCACAGTCTCTACATCTCATTAAAATGCTAAACTTAGTTTACATACCAAATTTCAGCTTTCTAGCACTTCAGGAAATACCCTTTTTTTGTGCGGCAATCCCCTCGCGTTATGTCGGACTCGAACCGACTAAAAATCGCACACCGTCTCGGTTACTAGAAGCCGGGAAACCAGGTGCACCCTCGGAAGGCAATTCCAGCACAGGGCCACCCATTGTTTGTAGGTGGCCTCCTCCTGTCAGGAAGTACCCTAACAGTTTTGATGATCATCAGTGTGTCAATGATGAAATCAAAGTTATGAGGGTTCAAAAAAACGACGAAGCACTTAGGGAAAAGGTAGATAGTGCCCTGTGCTTCACTTGGATTGTCGTGGTATGATAATCCCCATCGCTCAAAGGTGACGCCTCCGGTGTTGTGGATGCCCATGGGCGGCGGTAATCTCTTACCATCAGGTGATACGTCTGTTGGTCTGTCACGTAATCCATAAAAAACATCTCAGACAACCTTTATTTCAAACTAGCTTCACCCCACGGTAATCTCTGTGGTTTTTGTTGTAAAAAAAACTGCGGAGATTGATCCTTTGCAATAAAAACTAGGTTATTCCAATACAATATTGAGCCGCTACAGAGTGTCAACCCTGACAACCGATTATCCTATTAAGTGCAAAGAACGGGAAGTGATGTCGTCTTTTGAACTTCATACGAATTATGATGATGCGACGCTAAAAACCAAGAAGCAGTATTTTAAATTCCTTAATTTACAGCATTTGGCTGTAAATTTTGGCAGAAACCATATTTTATACCCCAGACGCAAAAACAAGGGGTGTTATAAGTTTGACGTCGATGCCAAGGATGGACCGATTTGGATGTGTTTTTTTTTCATTTGAAAGTCAGTTTTTTTATGTTTTAGCTGACAAAATGACTCTGCTCTGCCTGATGGAAAGCACGAGCAGAATCCAGGAGTGGTGGTCACCATCCTCAATGCTAATAGGGACAATGCAGTATGGTGACCCACACTATGGCGGCCAGTTTCCTTGCGGTGGGTCTTAGCTATGTTTGGTTAATATCGATTCAGCAGTGTAAAAGTATCAACTCTTTTCTTTCTTTATAGAAATATTGTAAGGTAATGCCGTAATCGTTTTGGATAACAGTCTGTTATTTTTATTTACAGTTGCATTTACGTGGGCTAAACTGAAAGTAAAACAATATATTTATTGATTTCAAAGTATTCTCCGTTATATTTTATTGACTTTTTCATTCGTTCAAATTTTTGAAACACGGGGCCATTTAGTTTGAGGTTATATTTTTTAAGCGCTGGCGGAAAGAAATCACTGCCTCTTCTGGCCCCATACCTTTCAAAACTTTGATTAAACCTTGATTTTTGGGAAAATTAAGAATACGCACGGAGCTAAGTCTGGACTGTGTGCGGGACAATTTACAACGAACTTCAACTCGAGATAATAAATAATTGACTCGGGACTTCCTGACAAAATTTGGGTTCATGAACTACCGACTTTTCATTTATAAAAAAATATATAATATTCGAAATTCAAACATTTATGCACTGCCAGAAGCGTAAAACTTTCAGTGTGAACTATGTACTCGTATTTTATGTATGTGTGTTTTTGTATAAGGTTTGTAGTATGTTAGCAAAAAGAAAGAAATGACGTAATTTTTATTAACGCATTAACATACAATTAGGACTGTACGGTTGGCGTTGTTATTTAAGTGGTCGCTAAGCCGTTTTCTAGTGCCTCAAGTGTTGTGGGTTCAAATCCCACACACGAAAACACTTTATGAGATCCACAAACTGTTGTTTTAAGTCTAGGTATTTTTTGTGCCCATTTTATTAATGTTTATAAAGATCCCCGCGACACGAGGTTGATTCCTAGTACCGAAGCTGTGTTTGAAAAATTTATGTATTTTTACAAATATATCAAAGTCACAAATATGGTTGGAGTACATACCACCGATGCTTAAAGATGTATGTTGCCTTTTTTTCATTCTTTCTTCTTTTTTTGATGAAATGGCAACCAGCCGGTTCACTCGGATCAGCTATTTCTACCAATGTCAAGTATTTATCGTCTTCAATTATCAAATCCTTAAGTCTTCAAGTCGTCGTCGTGATGAAATTAATGATAAAAATATATAAAATGTGGATGACATGAAATGAGGACCGTCTTTCGAAAAAACAAAAAACGATTACCCTTTTTTTCATTATGACCTAAGTTTTGCGTGTCACGGTGCTTTTGCGTGTTGCGAATTCAGACCAATGATTGCTATTACTTTTACAACAGGCACCTACAGCATGGTGTATCAATACATTAAACGGGTGATTTAATTTAAAACTTTTTAAAAACAAGCTTTATTACTTGTTAATAATAAAATGCAATTTTAAGTCCTTTCATTTAATACCCACAATAGGTGGGTTATTTAGAAATATGTACGCCGCCATTTTGTTACGGCGGCCATTTTGGATTAATAATAATATCGATTATACCTATATATAATTCCATTGTCATCAGAACTAAATGCATATTTCAAATATATGCTCAATCGAAAATCGGGAAGTGGATCAAATTTAACTTGCAAGATTTGATTACAGACAAATATCGGTACTAAATAATGGCTTGTAAATAGCACAGAAATCCTAACAATGAGGAAGGCCTGTCTGTAAAGTCTGAGTTGTCCCACCTTGTCTATTTTTATGTATTTTTATGGAGGCAAAGTAATTCTACTCTGCTTGATGAAAAGCATAAGCAGAACCCAAGGGTCACCATACTCATTGCGAATGCAGAAAGTGCAGCAATGCAGCCTGGTGACCCACACAATGGCCGCCTAGTGCTGCTTCTGCACCAATGGGCCTCCGGTCTCGCACTCTCCAACGGAACACGACCACATGAATGCTGTCAATTACTGTTGATCTTCTGTGCGAGGGTAGTACCGGCCCGGTCAAGCTGACCCGTTCGTCCTGAAATCAGCGTGGCACTACTACCTTTAAAATTTATTGAACTCCTTCGAGGATGCCTCTTTTAATTAGTTCTTTAGTGTTTTTTTGGAACACACGATAGGTATAATGAATCCTATGAATGAAACATGAAATGATAAAACAAGATTTTTTTCTTGCTTTTTAAAAAACAACTCATGCATTACGAATATACATCCTGTGTTGCAGGGGACTTTACAAATATATATGAAACCGACACCAAGAACACCCAGACTCAGAACAACAATTTATGGATCACACAAAGTCTTGCTCCATGTGGTATTTGAAGGCTTAAACCAATTTTTCTTACATTTAGAAACTCCCACCGGGGTTTACGGTGGGGCGTGGTGTCGGAATCGAACCGACTAAAACCACACGGTGTGCCACTCTGCGCCTGAGAAGGGAGGAGTCCGGGAACTGCTGTTATTAACACAACCGTACCCCTCCCAGCGTCTGCCCGAACTGAAGCGGGCACCTGGCTGGTAAACTCTCAATTTAGGCGACGCGCGGCACAAGCATACGTTGCCTAAATTGAAAAGCGCGAAAATGTCTACAAAACTTACGAAAACTTGTCAAATATATAATTTCCATATTTCCTGCATGATACATATTACAAAAATTTAACATTTTGTGATTATTCGATCTTTTTGCAACATTCGATTTTATTAGGTACCTAAAAACTGACTTAATATTTTTAGGAAAACGTTTCGCCATGCAATACCTTTAGCGCATATGTAATACATTGATAGCGTGTAATGTTTTAGGTACCTAAGCATTTCAAAACTATAACATAATACGTTTGTAATAAAACATTCACGATTTTGTAACTTAACGTATCAGCAAAAATATACAAATAAGTGTAATAGACAGGTATTAAGGAGATAGGTCAGGTTAATTGGAACCCTTTTTTTCCCCGTAGGCTCTTCCTATTAAAATACGAGTATTATTGACTAGATTTGCTCCACGATGTTACCCGAGGTTGTTGTTAAAACTTTACAACAATAGACGCGGGTAATACCGCAGGGTGTAGCTAGTCTAAAGTAGACTAAGATACTTCTTATAATTTGTTTTGATGAAGAGCTCTTGGATTCTGCTTATGCATTCCATCAGGCAGAGTGGAATTATTTTGGTAGGGCCATATATAAAAAATATCGTGGCGGTATTCCCAAACAATTTATTTTATCCGAGACTTCCCGAGTGGCACAATTTTTTTGGTTTTGAATTTCGGAAGCGCATTAAAGAAGAACGGGTTTTCCAGTAGTGATTGAACCAACAAACCATGTGACTAATATGGGAACGACAACGAGGAATATATATAGAGTCATCTATACTAATCTATACTCATAATAAAGCTGAAGAGTTTGTTTGTTTGTTTGAACGCGCTAATCTCAGGAACCGCTGATCCGATTTGAAAAATTCTTTCTATTTTGGTTAGTCCATTTATCAAGGAAGGCTATAGGCTCATCATCAAGCTAATACTAATAGGAGCGGAGCACCAATGAAGAATGTTTCTAAAACGGGGGAAAATTTTCACGCTATTGAAGTTGCGTGAGTCAGCTAGTATATATATAAAATTTAGAATGAAAGAATCCGTCGTCCGATTAATTTATGCAATTTTAGCGGGAAATTCATGCTCGGATACATAATGACCATGCCAGATCTGGTGATAACATGGACTCATATAAAACCAGTGTTAACCAATTCCGTCATTGTTTTTCATCGAATAAGTGGAGTTACCAGAGCCCAAACCTTCGAACTCCTCTGGACTCCGGGGAAAGAGACAAAAAACAAAGCACTTAGCCTCTTGAGTAGCAAGTATTCCCTCACCATCCCTCCATAATCATTTCTGTCTGTGCGGCAATCCCCCCGAATACCTTCTGGTGGTTATGTCGTACTCGAACTAACCAAAATTTTAGGCTGCCATAGTGTGGGTCACCATGCTGCATTGTCCCTATTAGCATTGAGGATGGTGACCACCACTCCTGGATTCTGCTCGTGCTTTCTATCAGGCAGAGCAGAGTCATTTTGGCTGCTAAGACATAAAAAAACCAAAAGCTACACGCTGTCTCACGTGCTAGTCGAGGAACAAGATGCAGGTTCAAAAGAAATGCCCTTGAATTCCGACATATCTCGAACAACTACGGCTAATAAGTTCAAAAGCAAGAAGATAAATCTACACTAATATTATAAAGAGGAAAGATTTGTATTTTTGTATGTAACGAATAAACTCAAAAAGTACTGGACCGATTTTAACATTCTTTCACCATTCGAAAGCTACATTATCTACGAGTAACATAGGCTATATTTTATTTTGGAAAAAAATAGGGTTCCGTAAGATATTTGGGTTTTTCGGACACAAGGTGTAAAAATCAACTAGAAAAGTTACTTATTTTGCGAAAATTTTCACGCTACGGACTATATAAGACGCAAATGAGGTTGGGGGGGTTAGCTAGTACAAATTAAAATATGAAAAAAGTTTAAAGTGAAACATAGAACAAATAAACCGAGCTTTTGAAAGACACATCGCCCAGATAAAGAAACCTAAGTTGAATAATTCCAAACCACTTCATTACGGCACTACGAAAAAACGTTTACTAATAACAATGTCATTGCTTGCCCTGTTTTTTAAGATTAACATGAAACAGTAATCCAGCAAATTTAACAGAGCAAAAAGTTTAAATATTGATTCTCTAACATCCTAACGTCTGCGGATAAGGTAAACTTGGACTCAAATAAGACAATAACTCATAACAAGGTGTATTTCGAGCTACGTTTGTAAACGAGATACTCAATCTTTTACTAAGCATCTGAGCACAGCGTAGGTAAAGATCTTGGATGCATACTAGGTCGACATCTCATTACGAAAGATGAATATGATGTGTAGGTATTTTATTAGCAATTTTATTGTAGAGAACTTGGACTTTCAATTAATGTTTATAAAATCTATTTTACCTTAAAGCCAAAAATTATATAATATTAGGTAAAAGATTTGGGTAAAAATATATATCTTTATTTTTTAACCGACTTAAAAAAAAGAGAAGCTCAATGCGACTGTATTTTTTTTGTTTGTTACCTCAGAACTTTCGACGGGTAAACCGATTTCGATGATTCTTTTTTAATTTGAAAGCTGGCGCTTATGGACCCATTTTAATTTGGTCCCGTTCTTGAAGTCGAATTTTCATTAAAAAAATTTAATTAAGGAAGTGCGTTGTACGTTGTTTTATTTTTTAATGCATTAAATACATTGTTGAAAACGGTTCATTTAGGTTTAAATTTATCATTTTTAAAATAAATATATATTTAATGTTTGTGGTGCTTATTACGTTTCTCGTAAAAATGCAGTCATCTACGTATGTAAACAATTTTTGATCTCTTAGATTATATATAACTACACACGTTTTAAATACTATTTATGGACAAGCGTTGCGTTAAGTTAGTATAAAATTCTAAATATTGTAAGCGTGATTATTCATCATTCTTCTAACTTAGAAAACTACGAACTTTCTTAGAAATTTTCCGAATCTTTTCTGAGTGGGTCAGCACATCAGGTACAACAGTCCACTCGGCATAGACCTCTCCTTAGTACTATAGTAGTAGTATTGTATCACACTGGCCTTACGGGTTCATGTACGAATTGTCTCAAATTTTAGTTTTTCTAACAACACACGGTAGTGTGTACCACACCGGTAGTTGTACAACATGCGCGCCCCGGTTAACGTCACCTGCTTGATGAATAGGGCTGGTGACTATCCGTATTAATTATATATCGAATATATTAACAAGAAACTTAATTATCGCGCGCGTATCATCTTCTCCATACCGCGACCGCCCGCGCATCGAAACACCGCAATTTGATCTGCCTACTGTGTGCTACAGCTGCGCGCGCGCACCAAACCTCCAGTGTTAAGCTAGACATTAGTGCGAGAGACCGTGTTGAACATGTCTACTACAATTGAAACAAGTTTGAAGTAAGTGTCGGGAGCGAAAGTTTTACGTAATGTTTAATCGTGTGTGTAGTGGTATTTTTCTATTGATAAGTATTCATTTATAATATTATTTGAGTACTTATTTTATTTCTTTTTTTTTAAGTTTTGGAGCCCGCGAAGGTATTTGAATATTTTTTGTTTGTTTAAGAATTAAAAATTGTGATTTTTCTTTAAATTAACACTGCTAACTATATATTTCAAAATGTATAAACGCGGAAAACGTGTAAAAACGCGATATAATTAAAAAAAAAAATAGACATAAACATTTTGTTATTGTGAAATTTCATTTGACATAAATATTTTACAACAGTAAACAAAATAAACTTTACACACTCATCTGTTTTCTCTTCGTCTCGTCATCGTCTTTTACATACATAGGTATATTACAAAACAATTTTTATAAACCAAAAAACTATTTTTTTAAATTAAAACATGCAAGTATAAGTTACTTATAAACTTGTTTTTCTACCTAGTAGCCTCAATGGGGCAAAAAGCCCAAAAAACAATATTTCTTTAGTGGAAATAGTTTATATATGTTTTTATTATGATAACGCGATGAAAGTAACACTAGTAATAAAAGTGCTTTCTGTTTTAAAAGGTATTTATTTAAATTAGCTGAGAGAGCCACTTCGGCATTCATGGGCCGACTCAACCGGAGTGATACCACGGCCTCACAGAAAACCGATGTGAAATAGCGCTTGCGCTGTGTTTCACCGATTTAGTGAGGATACCGAAGGCCCATACCAAACCCCTACCTCCCCACCCCTCTCCCCATCCCCCAAAGGCCGATAACGCACCTGTGACACCTCTTTTTACGATTATTACGTATTTCTATCTTTGAGAATGATGAACTTCCGTATATGTGTTCATTTTTTATTTTACCCCCTTGAGGAAAATTCCTTTCACAACATTAAAAGCATTAGTTGTCAAATTTTCAAGTTCATAGCCTCCGTAGATAAAGTTGAGCGTTAATAATTCAATCAATTAGGGCAATTCAATTTATATGTATCTATACTTATGTATAAAACTGAAGTCTTTGTTTGCTTGAACGGGCTAATCTCAGGAACCACAGGTTCGATTTGCAAAATTATTTTAGTGTTAAATACCATCAGTGAAGAATTTTACAAAAAATATTAGTCTACAGGCAATAGGAGTCGTAAATGAGGTGATGTGGATTAGCTAGTGTACCTATATAGATGAACTGAAGACAGAAAACTATTTAAAATAAATGAGAATTCGTGCTTTTATATTTAACTAGGTTTCATAGTTATATGTATCACAATATATATACAATACAACAATAAACAATACAGTTCAATACTAAATAGAATACAATACAGATGTAAACGTAACCTCAATATAAGGTTTCAGTATATAATTTATATACTTAACCTTGTTGATGACAATGATAGTTAATTGTTTTCAACTAACAATTTTTATAGTTCGAATATAATCAGTGATGAACTAAAACCGTAATATTTTAATTCTTATTCGAGATAAACCCACCTTTGTACAAATACAAGGGCAATGTAATGCTTCAAAATTCAGATATAAAAAAAATTTAAAACAATATAAGTTAATAACTATAAACCAACTACTTATACAAATCAATTGACACCTCATTCATTAAAATGGTTCTGTAGTTACTCTTCCTTTTGGCATTGGCTCATCATTGCAGTAAAATCATATTGAAAAATGTATAACTTATAAATTTCTGTATTTTAATATCATTTTTTGCGTCAAACCTTTTTAACTGTGACTGTACCAGTGTGGTACAGTTACTTATTATCGTTTGTACAGGTGGCGTAGAGGCTAAAGCGGTCACCTAGCACCTTCCAACTAAGCCAAGTATTGTAGATTCAATTCTCAAACGGAATCTATAAATTATTATTGTTCTGTGTCTGCGTGTTTTTAATTATATATGTAGGATTTATAAAAACATCTGGATATCATTAAAAGCGTTACATACTGCAACGAAACAGTAAATAAAGCTGTAATTTATCGTGACAACACAGAATTGATAACTCGGTGTTTATCAAACAGTAGCCCAGTCAAAACTTTTATCACATTTACAAATCATAACACTTTCCACTTAGTCACGGACGTTTTACAAGTAAATATGAACTATAATATATGAAGATAAGGTGTATAATTATGTGGATAAGTTTCAATAGCCTTTGTAGTTCGTTTGTTGGCTGTGCGTATAACTAAGCTGATAAACTCTATTTTAGTGTACATATTATGAATAAGATTATTTTGCTCATCTTGTTTTCAAAAAGTGGAAAAATAATACAATATGTATAATATACTTATTACTGTTAGCAGTCAACACTGTTGTTATATTATTATTTAAATAATATTTTGTAACACCCTTTTATTAAGTTCACCTGTAAATTTGTTTGTTTGTAATCAACTCCTTTGAACTTGATTTTTATCTACTTCATTAAAACTTCATGGACCTAAATTTTTAATTCGAGTTATTATTAAAGTGTGTTTTTTAGTTTTTCTTAAGTACCAAAAGGTAAAAACGGGACCTTATTACTGAGACTGTGCGTCAGTCTGTCCTTCCGTCCGTGTGTCTGTTACCAGGCTGTATCTCGTGAATCGTGGTAGCTTGACGGTTAAAAATTTTACAAATACCAGAACAATTACTAATACAGAATAAAATAGATAAATTAGGGAGGCTCCCGCACAACGTATTCCCAACGTGATTTTTGGTCGATATTAAAAACGCTTGAAATGTATGGATTCCGTAGGATTCCGGAAGGATTCTGTACCACAGTACGGAATCCTTCCTACACTAGTCCGATTGGCACTTAAACGATTTTTTTATACATTCAAATGGCAACAATGTACTTGAGATTCTTGAGTTATACGAGTCCATGAGCGGCTTAATTATATAACATAGCGATATAACACAAAAAAGAAGTTTTTTATGAACATAATCAATCATGAATTAGGGAAAATCACTTAAAAAAAGTGATTGAAAGTGTTGTAGGTTCAAATCCTACATGGGACAACAACAACTTTGTGTGATCCACAAATTGTAGTTCTGAGTCTGGGTGTTCTTTGTGTCCGTTTAATGTATGTTTGTAAAGTTTCTGGTAACACAAGATTTAAATTCAAATAAAAACATTGTACGTGCAATTGACGTGCACGTATGGCGTAGGGGTTTAATCGATTGCCACGACATTTTCTACTAGTCTGTTGTAAGTTGTAAGATCATTTTGTGTGATCTACAAATTGCTGTCTTCTAGGAACACCTAGCAGGAACAATTAGAAACACGTGGTAGACTTTACATACATACATGAAACTATTACTACTGCCTTGACTGCCTCGGTGGTAGCGTATGCGACTGCTAAGCATGAGGTCTCGGGTTCGATTCCCGGGTCGGACCAAATGTTTGTATGATCTACAAATATTTGTTTCGAAGTTTGGGTGTTTTCTATGTATAATCAAAACAACAACAAAAAAAGTATTTAAATATTTATATCAGTTGTGTAGTACCCATAACACAAGCTCTGCTTAGCTTGGGACTAGATGGCGTTGTGTGTTAGATGTCCGGAATATTTATTATTATTATTACTACTATTCAGCTAGAACTGAAGACACTGCCATTTCTCAAGACTCACTCTGGGAATAAATACCGGAACAAACCACAGTTTCACAACTGTGCGAGTACAGTCTAGGGATTGAGTTGGCCTTTTCAAGAAAAGACCGCTTGTACTGGTATTTACTTAATCATCTAGTGACTAGTGTATAATAAAGTGTCCTATTAATTATTATTATCATAGTTATGAGTCGACCCGTCCATCCATATGGCATGCAAGCCCCAAGCGTATCGTATTACCTAATAGTGCAGTTATGCTATTTGCATGCAATGTCATGAAAAATCCTGTAAAATTGACCAAAACAGTAACCATAATGCAGACAAATCTTGAGACACGACTATTAAGTGCTATTTAAGTAAACGCTTTGACAATCGCATTGAAACTTAAATTAGCAGTTGTCACACAATGGTTGGACATAATGACAGGCTGCAAAGCTCATCATAGATCATTACTACAACCTACTTCACACAGTCACATAGTCGGGTTCATGTAAGAGGTTTATGTACATGTGTGAGTACAGCTTGCGTAATGCGACTGAGGTTAAAAGTATCCTACATTGTTAAAACAGTTTTGTGATGTAAACTACCTATCATAAGTTCAGTCTGGAACTTGAACTCTTGAAACTCGCGGGCTGGGTTTCCGCAATTCGACGTCTTCATTGCGCCTATTTTGCGTGATGGGATGGTTTCATACGTGCCACCCCAGTTCTTCCGGGAAGCCTAGCAGACCCTTCATGTTGCCGACGACTTCTGGGAGTGACCTCGGTGATCCGAGGTGTCTCGCCCGGTATTCTGCCACCTCAGGACATGTCATAATGACATGGGCGGCTGTCTCCTCCTCCTCCATGCATGCCCTGCACAGAGGACTGTCTGTTACTCCTAGAGTGAAAAGATGTTTGTTTAGTAATGCATGACCAGTTATTGCTCCAATTAAAAGTCGAAGCAGCGGCCTCTTAAGTTGCAACAGCTTCCGTGACAATCTGGGGTTGATCGTCGGGAGGGCCTCCTTGGTCTGCCTGCAAGTACAAAGGTTGGACCAATACGTTTGGTGTTCCACCTTGGTGTTTAGTTGCAGTGACTTTCGCAGCCAAGCAGATGGCAGAGGCAGTATTGGTTTTTTTTAAATACCTAAATATTATACATAGGAAACACCCAAACTCCGAATCAAATATTTGGTCCGACGCATACACGACCACTGCGCCAACGAGGCAGTAAAAGTTGTCTTTAGTGTCATTTTAGAACTTAGATTACACATACGTACACATTTTAAGAGTGATTTTTGATATTTATTAAGTATAATATTTCATTTATGATAAAACGTGGCACGTGTAGAATGAAAATGTAGGTGAAACAAAATAGCTTTTTTAAAGTTGCTTTGTCAGTATCGTCGTCCATCCGTCGCAAACATGCTATATTTTAAGCGTGAAAAGATAAATCTACAGTTTTAAGAATATTAGGATATCAAAAATTAATACTAGATCCTTTTTTTCTAGTATAGCACACCGTGTAGTTTCACTCGATTGAATTCCGATATAGTGTCCCACCTCAAACATCTGTAGGGTTCGAGAAGATTGCCACAAATATAAAAATAAATAGTCTCAGTAGGCGCCAAATTAAATGGCTATCATGCAATTCGAATCAAAATAGGGAAAAATCTCAAATACTAAAGGAATTGGTAATGAGTATGTCCCTCAAATTACCTCGACGAAAATCCAATACCCATTAAACTGTAGTCTAAAGATTTATAATACACTAGTTGACCTACGCAACCTCGTTTGCGTCTTTTATTGCCCGTAGCGAAAAAATTTTCCCCGTATAGGGTTGATTTTTTACACCTTGTGTCCGAAAAACCCCAACATCTTACGGAACTCTATTTTTTTCCAAAATAAAATATAGCCTATGTTACTCGTGGATAATGTAGCCTTCGAATGGTGAAAGAATTTTTAAAATCGGTCCCGTAGTTTTAGAGCCTATTCATTACAAACAAACATACAAAGTTTTCCTCTTTATAATATTAATATAGATGACATTTAAAGTAGTAAATAAAAATCCTTACATAATTAGGAGTCGTACAGATACCATCAATTCAATAGATGCATTAAAAGGATGCATTAGTAGAAATATAGACTCTTGCCTTCAAAAGAAAAATGTCTTAAAACTGTGGCATTCCACAAATGCACTCAGTGAGTAGCTCACCCAAAAACATTTAACTTGTGGAATGCGCATGTGTTATAGCTTTCATGTTATTTAGTGATCAGGATCAAGATATATTTATTCTCAAAACATTTAAATTATAATTACCATGAGAATAATATACTATAAACACATGGTATACAAGTAATTATAACTATTTTTATCATGGAATCTATTATGTCTACCATTTCTGTATTTAGACGGAATTTTTATAACAAAGATGTTTAGTAAAATACTATTCAATCATATTAATTACATAACATTCGAGTATTTTTATGGTAGAAGTAATACATTTCTTGGAAAATTCTGGTGGAAATTTACTTACGTACTTAAATAAATATATGATCTAAGTTCTCATCTCAAGTGTTGGCTATTTCAACTATGATATATTTCCATTGAGTCTTTATTTCAAACTAGCTGACCCACGCAACCTCGCAATATTAGTATAGATTTACCTCTAGTTTCAATGTATACAATAATTATTTATTTGAACATATTTAAGAAATTCACCTACTTATTCAAAAGTAGTGTAGACAGATTAAACAATATCAGTGATAGTTTTGAAGTCCTTTAACATTAAAAATACGTCGATTATTTATTTCCGACCTTTTGTGATTAGATTCATAACTTTCTGAATGCAATGTATGTATCTTTGCTACCTTAACTCTAGTACAGGCTTGACCCGAGCACAGATTTCTTAATAACTACTTCGTAACTCGCGGTCGGTTTGTTCGGGTGGGACTCACTTGGCATTTAGTTAATGTATAGTGCAAGAGAAAATTGAAATGCACCTTGTAGGTACTGCACAAGCAACTACTGGGAATTATACGTTTCAACTTTCAATTAAATAGTAAATGAGCAAAAGAACGTAATCAGTTCCTATTTACATAATAAAAATACAGAAAATAAGTCAAACCTGCACTCCAAAAACCTTCAAGAATAGAGCGTACTCCTTCCTAAAAGGCCGGCAACGCACTTGTGACGGCTCTGGTGTTCATCTCATCGCTTACCATCAGGCGATACGTTTGCTCGTTTGCCGCCTATATAACAAAAAAAACATGGATTTATTCAAATCCATGTAGATTTGCTTTACTCGTCAACTTGTCCAAATAAAGTTGGTGTCCAGTTGAAGGATTTCAAATCGATAAGTTAATGCTGGTGTCATCATCATCAACAATCTTCAAAAGTCCACTGCTGGACATATCCTATGTCCAGATGTTCCTTAGATAAAAGGTTAGATATTGGATACAAATTTAATAAAAATTGCCACAAATATAAGGAACTAACAAATTTGTATAAATAACAAATTTATCTCATTACCGCTGTATTTCACCATTTTAATTTATACTGCAGCTTCTTATTAATTATAATAATAATTAGAATCGTACATCAACAACTTGCCCAAGCCCAATACAAACTTGTGAGTTCAGAGTATCAGGTATGTGCCCAACCTAGTTCTCGAGAATGGTCGTGCTACGTTATATTGGGATCGATCTATTATCATAGACAGGACTATTGTTGCCAATAAGCCTGATATTGTGTTGATAGATCGATTAGAGCGCCGCGCAATAATTGTCGATATCGCCGTTCCTCATGATGAGAATCTCGTAAAAGGCGATAAAGAAAAACAAATAATATATTTGGATGTATCTCACGAGATTGTCGATATGTGGAATGTGGATTCGGTGATCATTGTTCCTATAGTTGTATCTGCTCACGGATTGATAGCCAAGAGCCTCGACCAAGCTGGATCAAGGTTTAATAAAAAAGACAGTCCTCCTTGTCACGGCACGTATAGTGAGGAGGTTCCTGTCTTTGGTGCCCTAACCACTTTCTTGTGCCCTGTAAATATGTTTTTAAAATGTAATGAACAGAATAATAATAAAATTTAGCGAGTTCTTTTAACTACATTTTAATCTATAACAAGATTTTTAATCTAATACTTATCGTACCTTTTAAACTCGATTTATCATAATTATTTTACGCTTCTATTAGGGAAAATCCTTTTCTAGCTTTAGCAGACATTACCCATAATCAAGTTGTAAATGTTACGTACGAACTTAATTACTTATGTAGCTGCCTGTAATCTGTTATTTAAAATCACGCGCATTATAAACTGAGCAACATTAAGTAGGTATAGTTTTGAAACCCACTTTTTTGTTTGTAAATTCTTTATAGTGTACGACAAAGATGGATTGAGGAAAAACTATTTTAAATACCTATCTCTCTATGAATAATTATGACGTCAGAAGTCAGTAGGTTCGTTTATATCCATATCATAACAAAAAAACATGTTTTTTTTTCTCTTTTTTTTTTCTTATGGGCATTCTAAATAGTCCCACATTGATTAATATCTTCTAAATTACTATTAATCTATCTATATTTTGAACACGGCCTCACAGAAAACCGGTGTGAGTTAGTGCTAGCGCTGTGCGCGCGCTCAGATACCGGAGGCCCATACCCCAAACACTCCTTCCATCCCCCTCCCCGTCCCCTAAAGGTCGACAACGCACTCGTGACGCCTCTAGTGTTGCGGGTGTCCATGAGCGGCGGTAATCGTTTACCATCAGGTAATACGTCTGCTCGTTTGCCCCCTATTTCATAAAAAAAGGCCTACGTTCAGCTATGAACGGCCACAGTAGCTATTTACAAATAATATATAATTCAAAGAAACCTAATAAATTGAAATGTTTATCAAAAGTCAAGCAAGTTAACAACATGTGGTTACAAAATGTACCTACAGTTGTTTCTGAGAATGTTCAAGAATTGATGTAACCTGTTATTTGATTTGTTTATAATATTAACTCTTGCACAATATTAACAAACGAGTTACATTTAATCCATACAAAAAAGGTTGTTTTACTAGTCTCTTTATATATCCACAGACATATATCATTCAGATTTTTTATTTATTATATATATGATGTTCTCCTAGCCGATTACGGCCACGGCGGCCAGTCTCAACGGTGACCAGCCAACTACGCAAGAGATATTATAGTGCACAAGTGTGTGCGCAAACACAGGTGCACTCTCTTTTCCCTCTCTCTCATAATCCGATGGGACGGTAAACCGACACGACCGGGGAGAGATCAGACGCAGGACCGATATCTTAACGTGCTCTCCGAGGCACGGGGGTTCAGACCCCAACTTCCAAACTCCCAGCTGTTATTAAGTATTTCTATAATCAGAATTCGAACTGGAGACCTCTTGATTGGCAGTCGCATACTTGAACCGCTAGAGGCAGTTTCATATTACATTTACATTCATAAAATATCTAAATCCCTTATTCAAAGTTTGTTTCGGAGGAAAAAGGAGGCGGCGGCCAATTTGAACCATTGCTCATTTATTGAGAAAGCATGTGGTACAAAAAAATATTCTAAGATCAAACATCCATGAAAAATGTAGCGGGAACTGAGAAAAAATTTAAAATTATTCTTTTTAAAAAAACGTACGAAAATGCTCGGATTAGCTGGTATGTAATAAAAAAAAAATACGTTACAATTTGCTGTTTGTGTTTATTTTGATGGTTAATTTTACAAGTTAATTCTTTTAAAAATACATTAAATGAATTTGCATAGAAGTCACATAAAAACTTGTGTCGTAAAGTCTCTCATTGCTACTTATACAGCATAATGACGTCATGTAATTTAATCTAACGTTTCAGTGCAAGTGCAGTGTCTTTGACGACACTGGTGACCTACTTATATAATAATACATCGTTAATCGTCAATGGCTTTTAATAGTCTACTCCTGGAAATAGATGTTTTCTTTATATAATTTTGCCTTTTATACCACGCAAGCCATGCGCGAAGGATTTTGTAGGGGAACGATTATCATGTTCCACCAACACAAAGGGAGGATCCTCCGACCAGGCGAGGGGATCGTCGCTGGCGGGCCACTGCCCAACAGTTGATGATACGATAATCGGCGCGAGAACTTCTATTGCGCGATTCAGGATTGGTAGTTACTGCATGTTGTACGTTGCTCCGCAGTTCAACACGGAGCAACTTAACTAGACTTAACTGTAACTTCGGTAGATGGCGCTGCAGTATGTTATGTTGTATGTGGAGGTCGCCATATCACTCACCTTCAAGATCGGAGGTCGATGTATGTTGAGTCAGCTGTGTGTCTGTCTTTTGATCAATTTGTTGGCTCTCACGTCACCCACTGAATGAATAAGAGTGGGGACACTCCGTATTCTTAATTCGTCTTTACACAGACTATAACGATAGCAATGACCAAATACTAAAGACTCTCTCGGTAGCGTGCTGGTAGTGTATGCGACTGCTGTACTTGAGGTCTCGGGTTCGATTCCCAGGTCGGACCAAATGTTTGTATGATCTGAAAATATTTGTTTCGGAGTTTGGGTGTTTTCTATGTATAATACGTATGTATTTACAAAAAAACTATATACGTATTTATATCAGTTGTTCTAGTACCCGTAACACAAGCTCTGCTTATCTTGGGACTAGATGGCGTTGTGTGTTAGATGTCCGAAATATTTATTTATTTATTTACTGTCATAGAGGTTAAGTTATATTTTAAGAATTATACGGGTAACAAAGTAATCCAGACTGAACTTATGATAAGTAGTTTACATCACAAAACTGTTTTAACAATGTAGGATACTTTTAGCCTCAGTCGCAGTGTGCTAACACACACTGCGACTGAGGAATATAAATAAATATTTCGGACATCTAAATGTCCGAAATATTTATTTATATTACGTATAACTAAATGAACACCATCACTGCAAAAAAACCCGCTTAGTTACATTAAATCCATACTTATATAATAAATGCAAAAGTAACTCAGTCTATCTGTCTGTCTGTCCTGCTTTCACGGTCAAACCGCTTCACCGATTCCAAATGGAATTTAGAATGCAGATACTTTGATTCTTGAGGAAGAAAATAGGCTACTCTTTGCTACAATAACCGACAAAGACACAGGCGCAGCCATGTGCAAAAGCTAGTTATTCTATATACCTACGCACATGTTTTAGAATCACGGAATGTAGGTATTAATTATACCAACAGTTTGTACTAACTCAATAAATACACACAGTCTTGGTTATATTATGATACGAGTAGCGTAACCTTAGAACAATTATATCTGAAAACAAATAGAATTCGCTTATCAGTATTACAAACAATGAGTACATAGCTAACTTTAGCTTTTGACTTTAGTAACATTCATCTGGTGGTGACTACCACCAACGATAGACACCTGCCATAAACATTGACTGCCTCGGTGGCGTAGTGGTAGCGTACGCGACTGCTGTTCTTGAGGTCTCGGTCGGACCAAATGTTTGTATGATCTGCAAATATTTGTTTCAGAGTTTGGGTATTTTCTATGTATTGACTGCCTCAGTGGTGCAGTGGTAGCGAATGCGACTGCTGTGCATTAGGTCTCGGGTTCAAATCCTGGGTCGGACCAAGTGTTTGTGTGATCTATAAATATTTGTTTCGGAGTTTGGGTGTTTTCTATGTATAATATGTATGTATTTACAAAAAAAAAGTATATACGTATTTATATCAGTTATCTAGTACCCATAACACAAGCTCTGCATAGCTTGGGACTAGATGGCGATGTGTGTTAGATGTCCGGTATAATTATTTATTTATAAAAAAACCACAGGAGCCTTTCGTCTAAAATAGAGGATAGAAGAGAAGATATCAGTGTCTAAATTCACAATTGCATTCGATTCGTTTTTAATCTTCGAAAATACGATCATGTCTCCTCCTTTCGTCTTAAATTAAATTGGCTACCTATTCGTCAGCGTCGTCAATTGCGCGCCTTAACGACTCTCTACACCATCCTAAACTCCCCTTACTCGCCTACATACCTAACGTCCTCCTTCCAGTTCCTGGGATCCAATCATGACAGAACCCTCCGTTCCACAAACAGCCTCCTCCTGTCATGCCCCTCCCACACTTCTGCATGCATTCATTCCTCCTTCCTCATTCAGTCTGTCCTTCTATGGAATGCCCTTCCCAAGAAAATCAGAATGGCACCCAGTCGTAACTCCTTTAGAGTCAATGTGCGGGCTCTTCTTGCCGGGAGCCTAGCGGAATCATCACAAAATTGATATTTATTATATATTAGTATGTATGTATTTTAGTATAACTGTATATGTGTATGTTTATATGTATTTTTGTATGGTTGTGTAGATTTATCGTATTCCATTATATGTGGTAATTTTTGACTATTTCGCTTATTTCTTAATTTTAAGTTTTTAATGTCCATTATAGAATCCCTAACCGAAGTGTAGTGCACCTTCTAATTCATTTCCGCACCACCCGACGGTAGACTGGCAGAGAATGCCTGTGGCATTAAGTCCGCCATTGTACATTTGTGCATAAAGTTTTTAATAAATAAAATAAATAAATGCCGATAACCTTATTCGCTTAGTGAAGCGCACGACTATTCTGTTTATAAATACGTTTGAAGAATGAAATTAGAAACAGGGCAGAAACATGATCATAATGATGGCTAAATAACCAATGTAGTAGCCACTAACATTAATTAGTATTACATAAGTTCAGTGCAGATAACTAGAGACGATTTTTATTTCACGTGCCCTTCTAAACCAATATGACATGGGCTTTTCCAAACCACAGAAAAATATTATTCAAATAGAAAAAAAGAACTAACAAACATTAATAAACCTGATCTGATGATAAGGAAACTTTGCCTTGCAAATGAATTAAGATTTATTTTCTGCGATATTATGATACGGTGTATTAACCAAACGAACCGGCTTTTTACATCTGCCTTGCGTACTTTTAACATCGACTTATCCTCGTTAGTTATTACTATTTCATCTTAGAGGACACAAGTTTCGGTACACAGGGTCGACTCTACCGGAGTGATATAACAGCTTAATAGAAAGCCGTTGCTAAATAAATTCATCATATTACTTGTCACTAAAAAGAGAGGTTCTCTCCTCCGCTTTGTACCGTTTTCTTAGGGTCTCGAAAGACGGCATCGCATTTGTAACTTTTAAATTGTGTTGTTTGTTTGTTTAAACGCGCTAATCTCGGGAACCACTAGCCCGATTTGAAAAATTCTTTCAGTGTTGGATAGTCCATTTAACGAGGAAGGTTATAAGCTATATATCATCACGCTAGTACTAACGGGATATTTTTTTAGACTACGGGTAATAGAAGACGCAAACGAGGTTGCGTGGCTAGTTATCTACGAGTATATGTAAATGGTCACACAACATTTGGTGGTCCGTCTTTTCGATTCCTCTTTAGATCTCCTTACCATAGCACTGGTGTGTAATATGTGTGCAGTTATTATTATTCTTAAAATCGAGTCTAACATTGAAATCTAGAAGTGATTAATAGTTTTTATGCAAGGTCACGAAATTCATAGTAAAATAGTGTTTTGTTTTTGTGTGCAGTACCTAACAGTCAATTCAAACATAAAGGTAATCTTTTTGTAAACTGCACAGATTGCACAATCGATAAGGTTCATGTTTAAGGGAACATTGCTGACGCACGATTTCGTGTATACCTGCTTTAAATATAATTAAAACGATTACAAGTAAGGTTTGAAAAAGATAGCATACGTGTTTCGGAGTAATGGAATTTGTTTATGTTAGATACGATATTACTTGCTTTTGTACTCGGCTCCATGCTCTGCAACGTCACATATCGGTGTGTGCCTTTTTCATTGGAATCGGTGCAACGTTTTTTCCGTGAAAGCGACAGACTTTTAAAGAGCGTACTCCTTCTTAAAAGGCCGGCCGGCGGGTGTCCATGGGCGGCGGTAATCGCTTACTATCAGGCGATACGTCTGCTCGTTTGCTCCCTCTACAATAAATATATATAAATATATAATATTAATGTGAATCCATAGTATTTACTTATATGCAGGTTAAACTGATGAATAGTTTTAACTTTTTCCAGAAAGATATTGCATTCTTTAAATTTTAAATGCAAGGCAATAACATAGGTTATTAAAATCTTTAAGAATACCCTGTGTAACCTATATACTTTTTTGTGTACCTCGAAAGTCCCTGTGACATACAATGAATAAATTTTGTTCATTGTTGTCTCAGACATCAGCTGCCATAAAAAAGAGAACCACTATTCGCTTCACTAGGCAGTTTGTTATCATAGCCTTGGACAATGCAATCTGATGGAAACGTAATCAAGCGTAATTATTACATGACACGTTAAAATGTTACAACACATTATATTACTGCAACTGAAAAACTTTGTATTGCTGATAAGGATACCAGCCAAATACATTTTGTTAACGTTATTAGAAAAGTAATAAATCTGTGGGAGTGACGTCATCTCGACGCTAATATATTTAAAATAATACATTAGCCAATAATACAAGAGAATAAAGACCTTCATGAACAACCCATAACGTCCACTTCTGGGTTCGGGTCTCCTCTCAGGAGAGGGTGAAGGCCATACGTCCCCACTCTGGCCGAGTGCGGGGACTGGCAAGACAACGTTGTGGCTACGTAGTCTTGCCGTTGGATGTTTTTAAGCCGCCCAAAGGCCTCCAACTAAGCTTCACAACTGTTATCCTATGATAACAACCGGGACCGACTACTTAACGTGACCTCCGAATCACGGAGACGCTCATGGTATCATGCCACTAGCGGTCACCCATCCAAGTACTCACCGCACCGTCGTTGCTTACTCTCGGTGATTGTTTCTAATCACCGAGTGCAACCGGGCTATGAGTGCCGCTAATAAAGACTTGAGCGTTTGTAGAAAGAGATTTGACATGAAACCCTTGCATCTTGGCTAAAGAGCAGGAATTTGTAGGGGTATCTGTCCACGGGCACTGAAGTTAATAATAACGAATATGTATATATATTAATGTTCGTATAATTACACACTTAACAATTATCGTAACACGGTAGATACACGGCAGAGTAGAAGTTAGACACGCACAAAAGACAATAGAATATAGTAAAGGTATAGTAGAAAGATACAGTTGACTAGCAATGAAAATTAAGATTATACAACATAAAGAATTATATAGCGGTAAGCGTCAAGCAAAAAAAAATCTTTAGTAGTATTTGTGACTATGGGAGTGACGTTACCAGAAGAAATTCCGAGGAGGGCGCATATACTTAAAAGCTAGGAGAACACTTATAACACTAAACTTGAACACATGCATTTGTTAAGGTGGTACTTATGCTCGTCCGTCGTCGTCGTTATGATTTCTTGTCGTCGTTTGTCGTTGGTGAATGCGAGACCGGTAGCCCAATGATGCAGAAGCGTCACTAGGCTGCCATGGTGTGGGTCATCATGCAGCATTGTTATACTGTTTACTTTCACAATGAGTATTATGACCACCACTCGTTAGATTCTGCTTATGCTTTCCATCAGACAGACTACAGTCATTTTGGCAGGGCCATAAACAAAAAATAGTTAAAATTCACTTTTAGGATTTTTTCAATTGTTAGTTATATTTGTTACAAGTTTGAAAGCATTTTATAAATAAACTAGCTGACCGACGCAACCTCGTTTGCGTCTTTTATTGCCCGTAGCGAAAAATTTTCCCCCGTATAGGGTTGATTTTTTACACCTTGTGTCCGAAAAACCCCAATATGTTACGGAACCCTATTTTTTTCCAAAATAAAATATAGCCTATAGATTTACCATAGCAGCGCCATCTATTGATTACTTACTCAACCCAGTCGAAAGGTATCGACATCTGTTAGAATCATTTGGAGTTAACAGATAATTGTGACTGTCAAATAATAACAGACAATAGCAATAAATTAAAATTGCGACTATAATTTGAGATTTAAACTATCCTATCTCTCAAGTTGGATTGAACTGCACATGGTGTGAGAATTTTATTATAATCGGTTAAGTGGTTTAGGAGTCCATTGAGGACAAACATTGTGACACGAGATTTATATATATTAAGATGGCTCTAGTCTTAAAGTAAGTGAGATTATGTATTTATAGGACATAGATAAGATAAATGACATTAATATTTACATTTATAATAAGGTAACATTTTTCACCAAATCACAACTATTAGCTTAATTCTATCTCGAGGTTCAAACATCAAATCAGTTCCAAGAGGCTAAATTACTTTTCACATTTTAAACACATACAAAGTTTTATTCTAATCATACATATTATTATTTTTCTCACATGATACATTTATACCGCGCGATCATTGTCACACACTAACAACTACACTAAAAAATATAAAATAAATACTAATAAATAAATATTTCGGACATCTTACCCACAACGCCATCTAGTCCCAAGCTAAGCAGAGCTTGTGTTATAGGTACTAGACAACTGATATAAATACATATATACTTTTTTTTTGTTAATACATACATATTATACATAGAAAACATCCAAACTCCGAAACAAATATTTGTATAAACAAACATTTGGTCCGACCCAGGAATCGAACCCGAGACCTCAAGAACAGCAGTCGCATACGCGACCACTGCGCCACAGAGGCAGTCAATATACATGTGTATGTGTGTGTGCAGTAGTGTTATTATAGCTATATGTATATAGCTGATAAGTTTAACTAAAGACTTATTCCTCTCAGTGCATAGAAATGGGTTCAATAACCTTCACATAATATGACTCACTGTCAACACGAGTTAAGTGAAATATTTAGAGGTTACAAAATTTAAAGTACCTACCCATGAACTTATAATTTACTATTTTAAATATTGTTTGGATATATATCACAAAAAAAAATGTACTAAACTTTAGCGCAATTCAGTTAAAACTTATCTATTAGGTATATAAAATGCAATTCACGTTTTGCTCACGATGAACTCCGAAACAATCTAACCGATTATCGCGTTTCTTTTTTTTTTAAATGAGTGTCTTGCTGGAGTGTTTCAGATTAAATAGTTAACATCACGCTTAGATCAATAGAAACCGAGTATAAAGAGACACCTACGAAGTTGAGTGAGTCAGCTAGACATTAATGTAACTTAGTTAATTAGGTCCATTAAATCGGTTTATTTATAAAGTCATTTGTGAAATTAAAGTTATTTTTGTATTTAAATTTCGTAATGAACTTTTCTAATATGTATATAGACTTAAGGTTTGCACCCACCACGTCGAAAGGTGATCTAAAAATTTCGATTATTTTTAAAAACTATCCTTGATATTAGTTATGGCACATAATCTACCTATATGGGACTAATCCCACCACTATAACTCTTGTGAACCAGGATCAACAGCAGTGGCCCACGAACACACTTGGGCAGTCCCAAGAAAAGTTGAACTGTCGTAGAACCCGCAACGAAATTAATCAGCAAGAAAAATTAAGGAGTCGGAAATATAATAAGTCCTCTTCTCTCCTTAACAGACCGGGAGGTCGTCTACGCGCTAAGGATGTTATATTTTCACAATACATTGGTCTTAACAAAAATGTCTTTACCAATAAATCCTAATTAATATTTGGTCCTTCGAGCCCATAAAATATAAGCTTCACTATTTTACGATTAAATAAAGATAAGTGTTCTCTACATTTAAATTACTTGGTAGTCAAACAGGTTGTAATATAAATACTTTAATTGAAGAATACCGTTATAACTCGTTAAAAGCAGTAGGATTGCATAGAAACCTGAGGCCTTTCTATTTTACCATATTCGTCGCGGTCGGTAACCAAATTCATGATAACAGTTATAACAGTGATAACAGTAACGCTTTAAAGCGTTTTGAACATGTTATTGTACACTACTCTGTTTTAAGACAATAAATGAATCTGTATCTCTTTATTTGTTACTCTTTCCAATCACCATTATATTTGTTGTACCACGTGTATAGAGATATATCTATAATAATAATAATGTTCTTTTAGTCTATAACGGTCACGGCGGCCAGTCTCAACGGAGATCAGCCAACTACGCAGGAGATATTATAGGGGGGAAGACCAGGCGCAGGACCAACAGCTTTACGTGCTCTCCGAGGCAGGGGGTTTAAACCCCAACTTCCAAACTTCGAGCTGTTATTAAGAATTTCAATAATCAGAAAAACTCAATGACACTTTTTGGCCCTACCCGCGATTCGACCCCGTGACCTCTTGAAGACCAACGAGGATGTTAGAATAGAGAAAGATATGGAGTACTTTTCACTTGAATTAATGAGTACCATTCTTCAGCAGAAAGGAACCGACATGATAATGACGATTCTTTAGATATGCTCACACTCTTATGAGATCAATGAAAGCAAAACAAAATCTTGGGGGTTTGCAAAAAACAGTGCCATAGTTATTCATCGTTATCCACAGACCAATGGTCTAAGTCGAGCAATTTCAGATTAAATACCCCTATATGTTGGGATCTTTCTACGAGATCGATCAGAAATGAGGATATCTGTAGACGAACTAAAGTTACCTATATAGAAGAGCGAGTCCGGAGCGGCCCGGAGAACTTAGTTAAGATAGCAGGGACTCGTTGGATGCAGGCCGCTACCGACCGGTCAATGTAGAAGTCTATAGGGGATGCCTACGTTCAGCAGTGGACTTCTTGCGGCTGATATGATGACATGTTTACTATCTAACCACAAAACACAAACTCATACCAAAACACAGCCATATGTGTCTTCCGTTGTAACCGTTTGACCGGTCACCTGAAGTTGGAAGTAACAACGTAGTAAATATCCGGGTAAAACATAATCCAGGTGAACACAATGAATGTTTACTCAAACAGTGTTATTTCGACTTATAAACACTTCACGTTATTATTTATTATTTGATTTAAAATATACATTCGTTATTGTATTTTTTTATGTATGTTAAGATTGCAACATGATTTCATTATTTTTTTTTTTGCATTTATTCTTTAATTTTTAGTTCTTTGATGTCTATTTTAAAATTCTTTTATCAAAGTGTAGTGCTCCTTCTCATTCATTCCCGCACCACCTGATTTTAGACTGGTAGAAAATGCCTGTAGCATTAAGTACAGTAAGTACAATTTTGTGCACAAAGTTGTTGATTAAATAAATACATAAATACTTCATTATTGCGTTCGCAAATCTACATAAAGATGATGTTTTTAAATGTAACTGGCAACATAGAAAACTAACGGTTTAAGGAAGTTTATTTTTAAATAATTTGAACATTTGGCCACTCAATGGCTTAACTTTTAACATAATGAATTTATTTTAAATTTACCGGTAGGTTTAACTTGGATTTAAGTTGTTAAATATAGACATTATGTATTAATTTTATTAACTGTCTTCTCTCTCTGATCTCTCTCGTTTGATCAGCTTAGTGTAGTAGGCGAAAGAGAAGGAGAAGTTTATATCCAATAGTAAAAGCAGTTGATGTGTTGTGTTATTAATATTAACCCCTAGATCCCTGTAGCTATTGATGATATTTACGTATAATTTTTGATAACAAAAAATGATTTGATATTTTAGATGTCCACACTTATTCTGCATATAGGTAAAATTTTAATTTTGTAAGATCACAATATTCCGTATGCAATTCGTTTCAAAATTGTAGAATAATTTCCTTAAAGTAGTAATTAAAAGCGATTTCAGAGAAAGTCTTGTTAACCTTCAAATTCTTTTGTTTCTAAATTCTAATACGTTAATCATCGTGTTCATATCAAATTACTGTAATAAGCGATCATAATCAATCAATATTATTAGGCAGTAATTAAAATAAACTGTGACAGAACGTCTTTAAACAATTTATCGCGGTAGATCCAAATGTAAATGCTTATGAAATCAGTAAGTGAGCCAAAAAGTTAAGCAAAACACATTTCTCAACTCAACGTCTTTTTAGTGCGCCTATTTTGCGTGGTGTTCTTCCGATATAGGTTACGTTCTTAGATACGTTTAAGTAGAGAATGAACGCAATCAATAAGTAGCACATTTTATTTTTATGTAGTCTTGTTGCCGTCAATATCGAATTTATAAAATTCTATTATTATTAATAATAATATCAACTGCACGGTTGACTTGTTAAGCTAAGAGGTCGCCACGCCCTTGTCTACCACACGAAGTGTTGTGGGTTCAAATCCCACATGTGACAACACCTTATGTGACCCACAAATTGTTGTTCTGAGTCTGAGTGTTCTTTGTGTCCGTTTTATGTATGTTTGTATAGTTCCCCGCGATACCTGATGTGTATTTTTATTGCGGGAGTTGTATTTCAAAGAAAATGAACGATAATAAAGAATATTAGTTTCTACCCACGGTCCGCCAAACGCTCATCACTTTTGTACTGAAATACGCCTAATACTTTTGTGCCCGAGGCGTCTCATTTTAAAATATACCGCTATTTAAATCAGTGGGAAAACATTTATATGAATACATAATAGGTACAACTGAATGCTCTAACACCTTTTGACTCAAACATCTACCGTTTTATTTGTTATAGGCCTGAGATGATGTAAATAGTTAAATAATATGTAATCTCGCACAATAGAATTTTCTAGTGATTCTTGAACCAAATCGACTCGTTACAAAGTCACTGATCAAGTAGGACAGTAACGTAACCCATCAACAATGCGTAACAGTATGTCTGCCTCGGTGGCGTAGTGGTAGCGAATGCGACTTCTAAGCTTGAGGTCTCGGGTTCGATTCCCGGGTATAAAATGTGGATGACATGAAATGGGGACCGTCTTTCGAAAAAATAAAAAACGATCTCCCACTTATTTGCTCATATTTGAGTATTATAAAGTGAGTACATCAACGGGAAAGCGTCAACAGACAGCTGTCGGAATTCTAAACAAGGAGTAAATAGTTTATTGGATATCCAAAATTTGGATTTTCTTGGACATATTCCAAAAAAATCACAAGTTTGCAAATTAGAATATGAATACCTAGAATTTAACTAATAGATTTATTCTGTTTGTATGATCTACAAATATTTGTTTCGGAGTTTGAGTGTTTTCTATGTATAATATGTATGTATTTACAAAAAAAAGTATATAAGTATTTATATCAGTTGTCTAGTACCCATAACACAAGCTCTGCTTAGCTTGGGACTAGATGGCGTTGTGTGTTGGATGTCCGGAATATTTATTATTATTATTTATTATGCACCAAGGAAGTTGTAAGTTGTTTTAAATTATAATAAAGTATTAATAAAATGGGACAAAAAGCCGGTTAAGCTTGTATGTTTTAGATTATTATTTATTGTTATTAAATTAAAATATTTAAAAATATGTAACTATGTAGGTATGTTGCTATTCAAGCTTTGCTTAGTTTGGGTTCAAAAGGCTGTGTATCAAATTATTAGTTAAATATATGTGCTAAATGTTAATAATGACATTTAAAAACAAAACCGCTTTTAAAATTCAACATAAACAATGCTTATTCCAGTCTACTCTATGCCTAATGGTCGTAGCATGATATTGACTATTGACTGCCTCGGTGGCTTAGTGGTAGCGTATGCGACTGCTAAGCTGGAGGTCTCGGGTTCGATTCCCGGGTCGGACCAAATGTTTCTATGATCTGCAAATATTTGTTTCGGAGTTTGGGTGTTCTCTATGTATTATATGTATGTATTTACAAAAAAAAGTATGTATGTAATTATTTAACTTGTCTAGTACCCATAACACAAGCTCTGATTAGCTTGGGACTAGATGGCGTTGTGTGTTAGATGTCCGAAATATTTATTATTATTATCACTCCGGTCGAGCCGGCCCATGCATGCCCAAGCATGCAATACTTTACAAATAAAACATGCGTTATTAGCGATCATTACTTTTAGTACAAAATAAGTTTAAATTAAATTAATTATAAACACAAATGACTGATGAGAATTCCTCCTCACCTCTGTTACGAGTACAATAGTTCAATGGGAATGTAAATAATTTATGGAAATCCCAGGCTAGAAAAACAAAACAATACGAATTAATCACAAAGTTATTATATTTTAATAATAAGTATTTATTAAAATAACAAACAATTTGAACAGTGTCAAGAAACTTCCTTTAAAGTTTTTGTTTAAAATTGTAGATTTATTAAAAGGCCGACAACGCTGCGGGCGGCGGTAATCGCTTACAATCGATACGTCTACTCTTTTGCCCACTATATCATTATATTTAAAAAGCATATTCATTATTATTCCTTAGTATGATGGTTCATTTCTTAACTTGCCACATTAAAAACAATAATACGGGCACGCCATGTTTGTCAAATCCTTTATGTGTTTCGTTTCGTTCTGAAATAACCTTTCTTTAATAACAAATATTCATCCGAGATTTCGGATGTCTAATGGTAGTCAAATTTTAGGTTTTTTTGTATTCCTTGAGAGTTGTTTTATCGCTACAAGCTATTAAATTAACTTATTAATCTTAATATGTTGATATTTTATTACTGTTACTTAACGCTGAGAATGTCTATCATTTCATCGCGAATGACATTGAATTAATAACCTTGTGTGTAATGTTTCGGCCGATGGCATCTCGTTAGTCACTCATTTATAATTAATATACGAATATTTAGTAATTATGTTTTTAAATGGCTTCTCTTGATGTAGTTTTGTTCGTAATTGTGTAGATACCTTTAAACCAGCAATTCTTGTGTATATATATAATTCGAATCTCGGAAACGGCTTCAACGATTTTCGTGAAATTCGTCGTTACATCAACAATAACCTGTGCACCCTGAACCCCGCGGTGCTACCCGCGGTACGACAATAACCGAGGGCAATGCCGCGAGGTGAATCTAGTATCTTTATAAATTGTAGCCTATGTTTTAATCTGATGTATAACCTATATTACTGTAAAGTTTCATAAAATCCATTTAATAGTTATTGCGTGAAAGAGTAACAAACATACTCACCAAACTTTCGCGTTTATAATATTAGTAGGATTGTATATAATTCTCGTGTTACGTTGTTGCTAACGATGGACTCCGAAACCATGTATAAGAATTTCTCGTTTTTCTATAAATGTATGTTTTGCAGGAGTGCCTAAAATAGGATAGTTAGTATCACGCTTATACCAATAGGAGACGAGCATGATTGATGCAGACGTAGTTGCGTGACATACATGCCCGTTCACACTTATTCGTTGCCGACGAAATTATCAAACTCGTATTTCTTTATTCCATGGATAACAGAGGCGAACCATGAATTCAATGCCTATGTTGTAAATTATGGGCTTACGAAGAAATCTCAGGAGTAGAAACCGATGTTTTCTTCTGTGAATATTGTTCTGCAAAGTAAAACAATGTTTATTTCTGATATTTTTTTATTTAATTTGCTATTATCGATGATTACTATTAAGTTCGAAGAACCGATTTAACCAATAAATATTGTCTGATCTCTTAAAACTTGTAATTTATTTTCAAAAAGCTTATGAAATACCATAGTACCTGAAATTACTCTATTAACTACAACAATGCACGCTGCACGGTTGGCCGAGTGGTGTCAGCGGTCGCCATGCCGCTTGCTACTGCGCCAAGTGTCGTGGGTTCAAATCCCACGCGGTACCTACAACACTTTGTGTGATCCACGAATTGTTGTCCCGAGTCTGGATGTTCTTTGTGTCCGTTTCATGTATGTTTGTAAAGTCCCCCACGACACAGGATGTTTATTCCTAATGTGGGAGTTGTCTTTTTAAAAAAAAAAACAAAAAACACTATTGACCAAAATTAAAATATTCTTTCACTATAAAAACACTAAGAAAAACTTGACATAAACCCTTTTCCAAGCCTTTATGCGAGCCTATTATAGTTGGTCAAAACCTCGTTTCTAAATAGAAGCTGTCCAGCAGTGAACTAATAAGCGATGTCGAGTGAAAGAGTGAGTCTTTAACTGTTGATAATGATGAATGTGAATGTCACTTTGTACCAGATATCAACACCCTACTTACTTTGTGAAGAAAGAACAAAACCTCGAACCTCTACAAATGTCAACTGTCTTACGATTATTTCTAACCTAATGCTCTAGAATTTATATCCAGTCTCAAACGTGGGCAATTTGGGTTAATCTTTGCATGTGGTCCTAAAAATACGTCAAGGAACTTTAATCCTTATGCTTTAGGAAATACGATTCGATTTAGTCTTATGCCAAAAGTCACCATGTGATTCATGAGTTAATTTTAGCTCTTCACTGTCATTTAAACATATTATGCTATTACGCTATATTAAAACACTAGCTGACCCACGCAACCTCGTTTGCGTCTTATATTGCCCGTAGCGTGAAAATTTTCCCCCGTTTTTGAAACATTCTTCATTGGTGCTCCGCTCCCATTAGTATTAGCGTGATTATATATAGCCTATAGCCTTCCTCGATAAATGGACTATCCAACACTGAAAGAATTTTTTATATCGGATTAGCGGTTCCTGAGTTTAGCGCGTTCAAACAAACAAACAAACTCTTCAGCTTTATAATATTAGTATAGATTGCAATCAACTGTGAATTGTACCTCCTACATGGAATATTTTTAATCACACGATTAGTTTGACTGCACGGACAGTGTTAGTGGTTTCCTACTGCCCCTTGTGGTGTTTGTTTGATTACGACTGTTCGTACATTCGTTCAATCGGCCAGAACAGTAAAAGCTTTTTTTTGAGTTAAAACTTCAAACCAAAAAAATAGAAAATGTTCTCAACTCAAAGTTCTACAGTATTTAATATTCTGCCACGCACAGCAAAACTGTGGAATGAGCTGTCGCCTGCGGTGTACCCGGACCAATACGACCTTCAAACCTTCAAGAAAAGAGTGTACTCCTTCCTAAAAGGCCAGCAACGCACTTGTGATGCCTCTGGTGTTGCGAGTGTCCATGGGCGGCGGTAATCGTTTACCATCAGGCGATACGTCTGCTCGTTTGCCCCCTATTTAATAAAAAAAAAAGTAAACTTATCTTATCACTCTTGCGTTACAAATTCAAATTTTATTTAAACGCTTGTACAAAGTGTTACAGTAATTGCTGTTGGCACTCAAACTAAGCTACGCTTGTATCTTGGGCTGCCACAACAACAAAAATATGGTACAGTGGAATTAGACGATACCTACAGGATACATTTTTATAAATTATAATACTTAAGTAAAATTAAATAAAAAAGACATAAAGTAAAATAAAAACAAAAGAAATTATAAAATAACAAGTCTGAATTCTCTCTAACTTGCATTTTTCTCTGATTCCTAGCAAAAATAAATAATTATTTGATGAACACGAGGATTTGTTTTAGATCTGTGTGATTTATCTATAAATAGTGATCACCCAGTTGTCAAAATTCGACCATAATATATATTTTTTTAGGTTTGTACACTAAACCTACATATGAACTTTAACTCTGTCAAATTTCTTACTCATTTTGTATTTTTTCGTAGGAAACAGTAAATTTCTTTAGGTCACGTGTTTATGTTGTCCGGAGTCACTATGCCGTGTGTTAGATATCTAAAGTTACTGTTATTATCATTTCTGTAACAAAAAATGAAAGTTTAAATGACGAGCCAAAATTGCTTGACCTTGCGCTTGGTGCTAGATCATTGAATAATACTCATTCATTGTGAATGAAATTAGATACGTCATTCATTCTGTATCGGACGATAGTGAAGTCCATTGATAGTCGAGCTCTAATATTGTTAAAGCAATTGATACGTTCAATTTAATGTATACGGTTTTTAATTAAATTGGCAAATATACGGGCCATGACGGCAACATTACAGAGGAAAAAACTAATTGGGTCATTCACCAGTCATTGATGAGAAGTCATATTTGATGAGTTTTAGCAGCAACATAAGTACATACATTTTGTTGTATAGCGGAAGTTATTCGCAATAAAATTATTCAAAATAACGGACGTGACCGCGAACGGTGTAAGTAGTGGAACCTTCTATGTCCCAAAGCTTCGAGCGGGTTTTACCGCTAGAATACAGAGCATCGTTGTCGGCGACAACGCTGGTCAGCCAGGTCTGGCCAGCATTGCTTATATCCAGAAATAGACTGCTATAGGTGAAGCTTATACCTACATAGTATATATAAATTACAACTATATCTAGAATTAATGATTTGACACAAAGTATTTGTCTTGGATGCTAACTGAACCAAGTGTCTTAGCAGCCAGCACCGCACTACTCGACCTTAGAAAGGATTTAGTTAAGTTTTGATTATTTCTTTGTGCATTCAATGAATTATATACATGTCGAAAATATTGTTTATTTTTTAAATAAAAGTTACTTAGCTACATCTTTTTGGGTTGAGTAAGCGATTGATTCAATTGTTTTAGGCTGTGACACATATTTGAGTCATGGGTCATAAGTGAAAGTTTGACTAATATTTTGAAGTGGGTCGTTTAAAGGCGCGATAATGGCTTACTTTCTTTTTTTTTGTATTTTAAGTGCTTTTAAATTTCTTCTGTTTATAAAACTGAGAACGATTTCATACTATATTCAATAAATTAAAAAAGTGAACAATAAGACGAATAGAATTAAAGGATCTAATATATAAAATCCTCGTGTCGCGGTGTTTGTTATCAAACTCCGCCGAAACGGCTGTACCAATTTTTATGAAATTTTGTGTGCATATCGGGGAAGTCTGAGAATCGACTTACATGTAATGATAAGTGTGACCAAATTTTTATGGCAAAACAACGTTTGCTGGTTCAGCTAGTACATAATAAATATAGTTTAAAAGAACTAAGAAACAGACTTACAAATGTCGGTTACATACAAACAAAGAAATAAACAAACAGATGTATCTTATCAAAGCATAATAAAAAAAATTGGTTGTCTGTAAAGTCGGTTTACGGACGAGAGTTTAACGTAACAACGTAATAACAAAATATTTATGAAATAGGAGATCGTTTTTGTTTTTTCGAAAGACGGTCCCCATTTCATGTCATCCACATTTTATATATTTTTTATCATTAATTTCATCACGACGACGACTTGAAGACTTGAAGATTTGATAATTGAAAACGATAAATACTTGACATTGGCAGAAATAGCTGATCCGAGTGATCCGGCTGATTGCCATTTTATCAAAAAAAAAAAAGAAAAAATGTTTGCATACTTATATGAATAAAATTGAATCATTTGCGCAAATGAGCGTAACGGATCAATGTGTAATTCTTCTTCGTGCGTGAAACCTCCACCAGGCAACTAGCCATCTCATAAATGTTAAATTTTCAGCGCTAAATTGTAATTTTTTTCCATCAAAAATCTCATCAATGCACAGCTATTCAAAATTGGCATCGAAATACCAAAACACTACATTAATAGAACAATACAAAAGGATAAAAAACTTTATCTATTGTGATATAAAACTAATTTCTATTGTAACAAATGTGAAAAAAAGAGTGGATCCAACACACACACACACACATCAACAGACGTTAATAGTTCTTTGCTAGACATGGGTTTCTCGTTTGAAAAGGGTATTTAACCAGCTGTACTACGCTGGTAAGATGAGTAGGTACATGTTTGTATCAAGTTTTCCTTCTCTTTGTAATGCTGTGGTCCTAGATACAACGCCCCAACGATATTACACTACATGACATATGATGTTCTCCAAGCCGATTACGGCCACGACGGCCAGTCTCAACGGAGACCAACCAACTACGCAAGAGATATTGTAGTGCACAAGTGTGTGCACAAAAACAGATGCACTCTCTGTTCTCTTTCTCACATAATCCGACAGGACGGTTAACCGACACGACCGGGGCCAGATCAGGTGCAGGACCGACAGCTTTACGTGTTCTCTGAGGCACGGGGGTTCAGACCCCAAACTGCGAGCTGTTAAGTATTTCTATAATCAAAAAAACTCAATAACACTTTTGACTCGACTCGGGATTCGAACCTGAGACCTCTTGATTGGCAGTCGCATACGTCAACCGCTAGACCAATGAGGCAGTTAACGACATACACATGTCATATACATCCATATTGTAAGACTAGCATTAGCTCTGCGAATCTTAAGGACCACCAAACGCATGTTTAAAACAGTAGAAATTCTCATATACTCATAATTGCCTCGGTGGCGTAGTGGTAGCGTATGCGACTGCTAAGCTTGAGGTCTCGGGTTCGATTCCCGGGTCGGACCAAATGTTTGTATGATCTGCAAATATTTGTTTCGGAGTTTGGGTGTTTTCTATGTATAATATGTATGTATTTACAAAAAAGTATATAAGTATTTATATCAGTTGTTTAGTACCCATAATACAAGCTCTGCTTAGCTTGGAACTAGATGGCGTTGTGTGTTGAATGTCCGGAATATTTATTTATTTTATTAATTAGTTCGTGCGAAGGCCGATATCGTAAAATGCAAATGGTTTTGTATGTTTGTATCTATCTAACAGCACCCTTTAGCACCGCATACGCTTTCCTATCTTCCTGAGGGTCAATAGGGTAGTTGACTGCATCGTAAATAAATACCGATGTCTCTTTCATTAAAACGAATATTACAAAACATCTCGGTAAATATAATTATTACAGCTTTTCATTTCTATTCCAAATTGTTATCTAATAAACAATTAAATATGTTTCTCAATTGAGTAGTCTAAAACAGTGACGTCACAAGTTAGTTTTAAAAAGTAATTTGACGAAGGTATCAACTATCCTAGTCTGGTAATAATAAAACATGCCAAATCACTTTCTATCTGCTCTCGATCTTAGAAATATCGTAAAAGCTAGCCTCGTAATAAACCAGCATGAAGTTGAATGGTTAATAATAATGATACAACAGTATTGCGTTTAACTAGAATCCGACTGTTAAATCTAGACAGCAAAGGTACCAAACTGTTTGTCTATTGTTCTAATTATGTGATGTGTGCCAAGGTTGGTTAAATTAAAATATAACGTTTCCGCGCGGCCAAAAGGGTTACACAAATTATACTTTCTCAATTGTGAACTAAGCATCCTTCCAAAGTCTTCTAAGTCCTCCAAGTACAAAGTCAATTTTCGGAATCTATACTAATATTATAAAGCTGAAGAGTTTGTTTGTTTGAACGCGCTAATCTCAGGAACCGCTAGTGCTATTTGATAAATTCTTTCAGTGTTAGATAGTCCATTTATCGAGGAAGGCTATAGGCTATATATCATCACGCTAAGACCAATAGGAGCGGAGCACTAATGAAGAATGTTACAAAAACCGGGGTAAAAAGAGAGGTTGCGTGGGTCAGTTAGTGTTTGATATAATGATAGAGATTTATCTATTGTGAAGTTAACTGCCTCGGTGGCCTAGTGGTAGCGTATGCGACTGCTAAGCATGAGGTCTCGGGTTCGATTCTCGAGTCGAACCAAATGTTTGTATGATCTGCAAATATTTGTTTCGAAGTTTGGGTGTTTTCTATGTATAATATGTATGTATTTACAAAAAAAAAGTATATATGTATTTATATCAGTTGTCTAGTACCCATAACACAAGCTCTGCTTAGCTTGGGACTAGATGGCGTTGTGTGTAAGATGTCCGGAATATTTATTATTCAATATTAGTACATAATCTATTGCTGTACATAGCCCTCTGCTTATATAGAAAGTTTTGGTCCACATTACCACGCTGCCATAACTGGTTGGTACAGGATTTGTGTTTAGATTTCTCCTTTTTGCTTTGATGTTATCCTACACAATTTGCTCCCTAAGTCGTCTTTTACTACACCCGTGAGATGATTAGGGTTGATGCCAGCATGTATTGTTCCACACGGACAATAATTTATATCCTTGCTTTTTGTTATATTACACAAAGAAATATAAAGATAGAGACATTTTACCTAGAAAAGAAATCTATACTAATCTATACTAATATTATAAAGCTGAAGAGTTTGTTTGTTTGTTTAAACGCGCTAATCTCAGGAACCGCTTTTCCGATTTGAAAAATTCTTTCAGTGTTGGATAGTCCATTTATCGAGGAAGGCTATAGCCTATATATCATCACGCTACTACTAATAGGAGCGGAGCACCAATGAAGAATGTTTCGAAAACGGGGGAAAATTTTCACGCTACGGGCAATATAAGACGCAAATGAGGTTGCGTGGGTCAGCTAGTGTAAAATATAACCTTTATTTTATGATATATAGGGTGTTTTTTTAAGGTAGATAGAACTTTAAATTGTAAAAAGTAACACAAAAAATTAAATTTTGATGAAACTTTTTTTTTTATTTGTTTCAGTATACTCTGACAAATCATCATGAATAGACTCACGCTTGAACAACGCTACGAAATTATCCAAATTTACTTTGAAAATCAGCTCATTTTTGAAGAAATAAGGTCCGATGATGCCACCAGCGTGAAAATCGCACCATACGGTGCATTTTTCTGGATGTAATGGAGTCTGTAGGGTCTGTTGTGGATTGGTCTCACTCCATATGCGGCAATTTTGCTTATTAACAAACCCGTTAAGCCAAAAATGCGCCTCATCGCTGAACACAATTTTGCGATAAAACAGTCGTCTATAAGTTGCGCGAATCGACGACTGATTTTCAAAGTAAATTTGGATAATTTCGTAGCGTTGTTCAAGCGTGAGTCTATTCATGATGATTTGTCAGAGTATACTGAAACAAATAAAAAAAAAAGTTTCATCAAAATTTAATTTTTTGTGTTACTTTTTACAATTTAAAGTTCTATCTAGCTTAAAAAAACACCCGTTACTAGCGACCCGCCCCGGCTTCGCACGGGTGCAATGCTGATACTAAATGAAATACACTACAGAAAAACTATGAACGTTGTATATAAAAACATAGCGGCCCGCTCCGACTTTGCACGGGCATAAAATAGAAACCTCTAAAATTAGCAATGTTGCCTTAGTATATGATGCATGTATTATACATATAAACCTTCCTCTTGAATCACTCTATCTATTGGAAAAAACCGCATCAAAATCCGTTGCGTAGTTTTAAAGATTTAAGCGCACATAGGGATATAGGGACAGAAAAGGCGACTTTGTTTTATACTATGTAGTTTATACATATAAACCTTCCTCTTGAATCACTCTATCTATTGGAAAAAACCGCATCAAAATCCGTTGCGTAGTTTTAAAGATTTAAGCGCACATAGGGATATAGGGACAGAAAAGGCGACTTTGTTTTATACTATGTAGTTAATACATATAAACCTTCCTCTTGAATCACTCTATCTATTGGAAAAAACCGCATCAAAATCCGTTGCGTAGTTTTAAAGATTTAAGCGCACATAGGGATATAGGGACATGAAAAGGCGACTTTGTTTTATACTATGTAGTGACTTACCTACTTAAGTATTCTCTGGTCTCTTTAAAACCTAATAATACGCACGTTATTGTAATTAATGTAATTTCTATACACTTATTGTCAAATTGGTTAGAAATTTTGTTTATACATTGTGTACCTACTCGTAATATATTTCTGTTTTGAGACTGCCTCGGTGGCGCATTGGTAGTGAATGCGACTGCTGTGCTTGAGGTCTCGGTTTCAAATCCTGGGTCGGACCAAATGTTTGTGTAATCTAAAAATATTTGTTTCGGAGGTTGGGTGTTTTCTATGTATAATAAGTATGTATTTACGAAAAAAAAAGTATATATGTATTCAACACAAGCTCTGCTTAGCTTGGGACTAGATGGCGTTGTGTGTTAGGTGTCCGAAATATTTATTTATTTATTTGTTCTAAATGAATATCTAAACTTATCTACACCTGCATTACATTACAATTTAAATTCGAAAAACTAAATCATGCTTAAATACAATGGACTATATTTATATATGTTTATAGATGAACAACATTAGGTATACATATGTATTTAAATACTCGGTAAGTTCCCGTTCAACTGGAAACATACCCAATATACTAGAACCACATTCAGCGGTCTTAAAAAAGATACCTACAAAAAACATGTTTTAGCGTTTTATTTAACATTTTGATGTTTTTTTAAACACGGAAATTGTATCTATCGCTGGAAATTAATAACTAGAAATGGGTACAATGACGCTAACTGTTTATAAATCCAGTTATTTAATATATTCGGTTCATTTTTAATAAGTAGGAAATAACGGAATGATGTTTTATTACCAGAACATCTGGTTATACAAGTTTATATTCTGGATAAATTATATAATCTCTTTTAATCTTAAAAATGAATAATGTTTTCCTGAATTCGTTAATTAGCTTGTGATTTTTTTTTTAAATTAGTTCGTGGATGTCCGTTTTCCTTTGATAAGTTTTCTAAAATTGCATCCTAGCCAAGTCCGATAAATCGACTTGAAACCCCCTTGTTTTTGAAACCCCCTGTATAACCAAACTTCATGAAAGTCGTTGGAGCTGTTTCCGAGATTCAGATAATATATTATAACTAGCTGACCCACGCAACCTCGTTTGCGTCTTATATATTATCCGTAGCGTGAAATTTTTCCCCCGTTTTCGAAACATTCTTCATTGGTGCTCCGCTCCTATTGATCTTAGCGTGATGATATATAGCCTATAGCCTTCCTCGATAAATGGACTATACAACACCGAAAGAATTTCTCAAATTGGACCAGCGGTTCCTGAGATTAACGCGTTCAAACAAACAAACAAACTCTTCAGCTTTATTATATTAGTTTAGACTAGTTGACCCGGCAAACGTTGTTTGCCATGTTAATATACATGGCAAAACAACGTTTCCGAGGCCATGGTATCACTCCGGTCGAGCCAGCCCATGCATGCCGAAGCGTGTCTCCCCCACGGTAAAATATAGTATAGTAAGTAGGTCAAGTATAGATAATTCATCTGTCGCGTCTTATTTGTGTGGTGATGGGTTAAGTAGGAGTGTCACCACCCCAATTCATTCCGTGGGTGTCGTAAGAGCCGACTAAGGAAACAAACTCAGGACAACAATACTCTAAGGAAGAGGATAACTTGAAACAAATCCTCTAACAATCCGTATAACAGGCCAGCGCAGTATAACAGGATAGAACCTCCTTCTAAGAAGTGGCTTATGTCCAGTATTTGACGAATTTGGTTATACGAATTTCCCAGCCGTTGAGAAATCAAGACCATCAATAAACAGTGTTATTATTTTCACAGCATCTTAATACATAGTTCATATCAGTTCTGCGACTTTCACCAAAAGAAAGTGCAAAACATTTTTGATCCAAAGTAATACATTCAAGAACTGTCCTTGAAAACAATGTTTGCTTAAACAGTAACCGAATAAATTCTATATACATAACTGCACTGTTGGCCTAGTGGTTTAAGCTGTCGCCTCGCCACATTCTACTACGCCAAGTGTTAAAGGGTTTAAATGGTACAACACTTTGTGTGTACCACAAAGTATGGTCCAGGTCTGGATGTTCTTTGTGCCTGTTTTATGTATGTTTGTAAATTTCCCCGCGACACAGTATCTATATTCCTAATGCGGAAGATGCTATAAAAAAGTGGTCATTAGATCACGGTCACTCTAAAATAAATTCAGTATGAATGTCATCAAACACATTTACATTTCCAAATGAAGTAGGTGCTACTATTTTGTAATTTCTCGACCAAAATCTAACAAAGAATAATTCATTTCTAATCTGACCATTTTCTTTACGCTGCTTATAAGAAAAAAATCTATTAATACGTGCGTACAGAAAGTGTACTCAATAAAAAAGTCCAAGAATCGTAGTACAGTCGTTCATATAATTTGCAATGGCTTAAAACGGTCATAGATCATAAAATATTCAAGAACCGTAGCCAAAGTTTTCTACTGTCCCTTATTCGCTTTGACCGTGAACTGGGCTAATGGAACAATGAGCCAACAATGCATTAGAGTGAAAATAGTTACAATGAATACAGGTGCGTGGTTGAAGAATAGTGATCGTGTCCGATACTTACGAGTACTATTTTACTGATTTGAAAGTAGTTACGTTACTCGAAAACCCACTTTTATCGGGATAATAGTATTGTTGAATATTTTTGTTCTCATGTAAGTGATTAAGTCTTTTTGAGAAATAAAGATCTTTAAACCGAAAATAACGACAACATCTGTGAGCTAATTTCCCATTCAATGAGTGAAGAACACAGTTTAGTACAAAAAAATTCGTCAGCAGCCAAGCAATATCGCGCGACGACTGCAATGAGTACTGGCCATTAATATTATAAGGGGCTACCGCACGATCTACTTTGAGGCGTCAAATCTCCTGGCCGGGACTCCACCATGGGATCTAGACAGGAGAGAGCTCTAGCGGCTCTTTACCAGTGGCGCAAGGAGACGCTAGAATTGGGTAGGAGTCCTGAGACTCGAGAAATAGAGGATCAGAAATCCCAATTCCGCCAGGTCCTCGTTGAGGAATGGAAGGAACGTAACGGGTAACCGAGCATTTTTGCTTTCAACTCTATTACATTAGCTTGGCTATTGTCCACATAAAACTTAAGGAAAAGAGCGAAAGGAAATACGCGAAGTGACCTACCACTTTTGCTATCATAAATTGCATACTATTAAATATTCATTACGATTGCATGCGGGATCTTACCAAAGAGACAGTAAATTGTCATGCAAGTCGTTACTCTATTGCTGCAAATATTAATTGGCATTGTCATTATGTGACAGACCTCTGGTGAAATATTGACGCACCTATGAATGTCGAATTACTATGGTAAATGATAGGCATAATACCAAGTGCAATTATTCGCTTCAATTCATTCATTCATTGTATGTTTTGGTAAAATTAGTCTATCTATCCGTAATCTGCGAAATTTGATCAAACAATACAAATAATGGGTTTTTAATAAATTGTCTTCTAAGATTTTAAATCAAGTTTTAATCCAGTTGTAGTAAAGTGAGGAATCCTTGACCTGTTTAAACTAATACTTACACTTCCCATTCCTTAATTTTTTTTTCCAAAAAATATAATTACGTTCCTTATTTCCAATTTTAGCGCCTTGTAGTAAAATTTGAGTTTTAACGTGATCGCATTATTTGGTTCTCGTCTTTTTAACTGATAAACCTATATAGCTCCGTATTATATGTCTGATGATGTTATATATTGTTTTTTTTTTATTGAATAAGGGGCAAACGAGTAGACGCATCACCTGATTGTAAGCGATTACCGCCGCCCATGGACACCCGCAACAACAAAAGCGTCAGAAGTGCGTTGCCGACCTTTGGGGGGATGGGGAGAAGGAATGGGGGAGGGGTTGGGGTATGGGCCTCCGGTATCCTCACTCACTCGGGGAAACACAGCGTAAGCGCTATTTTAACACCAGTTTTCGGTGAGGCCGTGGTATCACTCTCGGTCGAGCCGAAGCGTGGCTCTCCCACGGAAATTGTTCGGCAAATACCTATATTATGTTATAGTACATATTAGGAACCTTAAAATTTTAACGTTCCAATAATTTGTCTATGTTTTTTTAGCACAAACAAAACTGTCTAAATTATGATGTTGTTACAAAAAAAACCACATAATCTAAATCGATTTTGTGGATGATAATTTACGAAATTCTCGCAAATATTCTGCTGTACATAAACACTTAAATAGTCACAATTTGCCAGCAATTGTGGCCTGCCTTCATTAGATCGTTGAATTGCACCTAATCGTTGGCCTTCATTCCTTAATGAATTGTTATCATTCTACGGTCACGTTTCTCGTACTGCTCTCACGACTGAAGTAAACATGTGCTTGTTTGTGAAGTAACAAATTAATCGCTTCCTATTCAGTTGTCTTTAGTATAAGCTTCTCAGCAATTTTTTTAGTTCACAACACTTATTTATCTTTAAGTTGTGGATTTTGAAGGCTTAAAATAATATGTTTCTTTGTTGTTAACTTGAACTCAAATCTATGAATCATAATATTTTTGGTTAAAATTATAGTGAAGATAATGGCAAGGTTCACCCCGTGAAGCATAAAATAATGTAAATGTAAACATATGCTAACGTAGGCGGTATATTAAATTATCTAAACGAATAGTTGTCTACTGCATGTTTGACCTAGTGGTTAAGCGGTGGCCACGCCGTTCCCTACTTCGCCAAGTATTGTGGGTTCAAATCTCACATGGAATAAATAATAAATAATAATAAATATTTCGGACATCTAACATACAATGCCATCTAGTCCCAAGCTAAGCAGAGCTTGTGTTATGGGTACTAGACAACTGATATGAATACATTTTTTTATGATTACACAAACACTTGGTCTGACCCAGGATTTCAACTCGAGATACAGCAGTCGCATTCACTACCACTGCGCCACCGAGGAAATCTAAACACATTGTGTGATCCACTAATTGTTGTTCTAAGTCATGTATGTTTGTAAAGTCCCCCGCGACACAGGAATGAATACCAGTGCGGGAGACGCCTAAAAAAAGAAAAGTTCCTGGTTAGAAGTTCTTTTTCAAGACAATTTAAAAGTTAAATAAATAAATAATCATTTATAGAGAGCTAGATATAAAATAATTAAAGTTTTTAAAGATTTATACTTTTTGTAAATACATTGTAGCTTATAACAATGGTTAGAAATATATATCTCTTCACATCAAGGGACACAAAACCATGAAAATCATTGTTTAACTTTTTGTGCGAGTAAAAATACTTACTGCGATTCTAAATTTATGTATAGAATACGTATCCCATTATATACGTAAAGTTACCTAAGGTGCTTTAATAGTTTTTTATGGTATATAATGTCTGTCTCTTATTAACACTTGCACTGCAATAGTATCTATTGTGAATGCAACACGGTGACCCCCACTAGTGCATAGTATTTTTTCATTTTTTTATTTTGACGGGGTGAAAAATCCCTTCGGATGTCCCCGAACCAGGAGCCTGGAGTATGTGATGTTTCCACTAAAAAACACATCGACGACCGGTCTCTGGCGCCCTACTCTGGGAGGACCCCGACCATATTATTTCAGGTCCTCCTCGAATTGACGCCGTGTCTTATCAGGATCTGTCCCGGGGGAAAATTATTTACCTCCTCGATCTCAGCGATCTAGGCTGATTGCACGACTATGCAATGGTGGCAATGCACTATGGTGTCCTACTGAGAAGCTTCTGCATCGTCAACTTTACTAACTCTATGAAAAGCGATAGAATTGTTTAATTCTACAGTAAGACCGTGTCATTTGGGTTGATCCTGACCCATAATATGGCGATGGCATAACTAATCCGGGACAAAATCTTACTCTCAATTTCAATGGTTTAGTAAAATTTAGTTAAATTAAATCAAACCCAGGCTCAACCATATCAGAATTCAGGTAAAACAATGTTAGGATTCACGTAAGTTTAATGATGCTGCCTGAAAGAAGAAAGAACTGAACTGAAGAAAACTAACGGAAAAATAACAAGTGAAAAAAGAGAACATTATGAACAACTTAAAAAAAAGATTCTAAATGCATTTACAATAGGTATTCAATGTTTGATGTATCCAAGAGACAGGTATTACAAAAAAAGTTCGCTAAACTGTTTTCATTTCCTTCAATTATAACCATTACTACCATGATGATAGAGACGTTAATGGTTAGCGATTATAGCAATACGTAACCAGGTACCATGAAACGCAACGCAATTATGTAAGCGACATAATGAGGATTGTGGGATTTGTCGAGAAAAAATATGTTGTAATATTGTGGTACAAGGTGTAAACTCTGTTTGTGGTTGTTATATTTCGAACAGACAGCGACAAACTTTATGCAATAATATTGAAATTTTGCGTTGCCGTTACTTGGGTTGAAGATTGTGATGTGGTCACTGGTAACACTATCTTGCAGTTTTCGGAGTCAAACAAACCGTCTAAAACCGCACGCCATCTCGGGTACTAAAAGCACCCTAGAAAGGAAAACGCTGGAACCCCGACCTACCTCGGGCCACCTACGTTTTGTAGTTGGGCCTCTCCTTTGTGGGAACCCTGATATTCCCTTTCGTCCCCGGGGCGCGCAAGATCACACACACACACACACACACAGACAAATGGCCTCAATTCTCTCTCATCTCAAAGGGATTTCTGTTCTTACTATCTTAATTCTATCATTTTGAGTAAACTTATTTCTGAATACACTATAAATTCAACCGCATCCCTTTTATTACATATTGCATCCGATAAAAGACATTAATTATATCATTCTATTTCTGCATATTACAGAATCCGCTCATCTCTCTTAATTTAATAACTGGTAAAGACAACTTTGTTATAATGTCAGTTATAAACAGTAGCCACAGTTACCACAATGTCACTTCAGCATTACTATAATATCTTTTAGAATCGTGCGTCTAATTGTCATCATCAATATCAATATAGTACCAGAATGACATACATTTGTTTTGTTAAATTTTCGAAACAAAAATTCTAGCTAAATCGAATTATCATACTGGGAACCCCCGCATACTATTTTTTTTATAATATTGGTTACATTTATAACGTTTAGATAGTAAAATTATTACGAACAAGAACGAAACGAAACTTATAAATTAATAAAAATTAAATTACATCATAAAATTAAAACTGTAAAATTTTACAAATCTTACTTTTTTTTTGTTTCTATTCTAGCATTTATGATTCCCAATACAATTTGAGGTCGGCTACTAGTTCAATCAGTTTTACCTAAGTATCAGTTTTAGACAGAGCGCCTGGCATCTGACCTCCGCAACCCTGAGGGTGAACTGAATTAGAAGGTTGAACTAGTTATCAGTTTATTTGAGGGCACTGACCTCCCAATTTCGATTGCCATAGATGTTCATACCAACTGGGACCGACGGCGACGGCTTAACATGTTCTTGGAGGCACGCGGAATACTTCTATAACTATATAAATATGTTTTCATCTCTTAAATAGATTTCATTTCAAAAAAAGTGCGTGCTTACAAAGTACACATGTCAGAACAGACTTAGAGGGAGGGAAAAGAAAGATATGTTAGGAGTTTAATTAATTTAATTGTCATTAAATTATTAAGTGTCGAAAATTTATACAAATTATAATTATTATTTTTTAATTTATTAATAAAAATAATAAACAGAATAATTAAAAAAATACATTTATTTTTTAATATAGCAAAATTCGCCTTTTCTGACTCACTCTCAATCGATCTCAATCGCTCTCTCCCTTTTCTTTGACAAAAACGCTGCACATCTTCGTGACGCTAATATTATTATTATTGCGTTTTATCCGTAAATACCCTCATGCGCCTAAAGAAGATTTACTTCAAAAATTGTTGGACATATGCAATAAGAAATGACCAATCAAAATGTCACAAACAACAGTCATTATTTCATAAGTCGCTTACTAAGTCTCTTCGCTAATGTCAAAGATTGGATTTCGTAAATAAGCGGTCTGTCACTCGCACACGTTGTCAAGTATAGTCAGATAATTATTCACAAAATTAGGTCGATAGCAAAACTCATGATATCACGCTATGACAATTTTTATACAAGAAAATTTTAACGTGTTTCGTAAATTTATGTAAACAAAATACAGTTTGTAAGTAAACTGGACGCAACTTAATTTTCGAAGTGTTATGTTTTTTAAAAAAATGTAAAAACTTATATACAAAAAAAAAGTAAAGCTAAGTACATATTGCAACAGTTTTTTGTGTTGAGATAGATAGAAGAACTTGTCTTTGCTTATGGCCAAGAGAAAAGAAGGAATGATTTCGGCAGTCTATGTTTGTTTGTACATTCGACTGTAGCACCTAAACTACAGAACCAATTTAATAATTGTGGTGTTAATAGATTCAAAATAATAGCCCGGGTTACATAGGCTATATAATTTTTCTCAAAAGTTTTAACGAAGTCGTGTTGTAATTTTCTAAACGTGTTTTTGATTGGTTTTAAACCATTCCAATCGGTACTCATAAATGATAGCGCTTTGAAGTAACGAAAGTTTTTTAAAGTCATTATAGCCCTGTACGATTTTTTAGCATTATAACTTGTACACTGTACAAGTCATAAAGCTAAAAAATCGTAAGGGACTTACAAAGTCCTATCTGTTTCTGCTTAACGAATAAAGTCCCTTTATATTTCGACAATAGCCAGAAGCAGATAGTACCATAATAATGAACTTTACCATACCATGTAAGGGACTAATAAATAAGCGGATGTTACAAAGATAAACGCTATCAGAAATAACCTTTGCTCACAATAAAACAGATAAAATTTTGTACATAATTATTCATTGTTGGTTACAATACTTTTCCAATACACATTCTTTTTGCTTATTGTGGGTGGGTCATGTTTGATCATGAGAAAGATCAGATACGATATCTATCAATGATCTAACAAATACAATGAATATGAATCTAACCTTGTCCATGTGGTGACAGATTAAGAATACGGTGTGTTGCCACTCCTATTTATCCCAGAATGGAGAATGAACAAAGAGAAGGTAAACTTGAAAGAAACCCTACCAACCAACCAGTCAGTGTAGCTTGGTATAGTAGGCCGAATCCTGATGATACAAGAATTCTACAGAACATTACATTAACAAATCGTAAAAGTGTTATTATGGGCCGGCTCGACCGGAGTGATACCACGGCCTCACAGAAAACCGGTGTGAAACAGTGCCTGCGCTGTGTTTCACCGAGTGAGTGAGAATACCGGAGGCCCATACCCCAAACCTTCTCCCCGTCCCCTTTCCCATTCCCCCAAAGGCCGACAAAGCACCAATGACGCCTCTGGCGTTGGGTGTCCATGGGCGGCGGTCATCGCTTACCACCAGTCGACACGTCTGCTCGTTTTGTTTGTCTATTCCACAATTCAATAAAAAGAAAATATTTTTTAGTTAATTTAGCTGTACTTCATGATAAACGACTAGTGACAGTTAAGAAACTTGATAACACCTCTTTTAAACAATGACTCATGCCAATTAAATCTCAGAACTGTTGAACAAAAACAACTGATTTAAATGTTTCTAGGAATTTAAAATCAACAATTATTTTATCTGAATCCTGTTTTCCAACAATGTTTTGCAAATAGTTGATACACTAACCATGACCTATGTCTATGTACGCGGACAACAGTTTTCCAATGTCAAAGTTAAATTTGCCCTAGTTAACTAAAATTTTAAACGGAACACGAGTGCGCGAGTCGGGTTTTTTTTAAATACTTCGTTTAAGAAGAAAAAGTAGTAAATATATTCAAATATCATCGATTTAATAACACTCCAATATGTATATCAGACATGTCTAATGATTCCGTTAGTATTTGCAAACCATACTAATCTTATTTTTCTCATTTTCAGAAACAAAATCAGGGATTCCGTGGAAATCCCCATACTGACGAGATGCTGTTTTTGCTTCCCACTCCGGAAGGGCCTTATAGCTTTTGCCTACATCAATTTGGTAAATTTATTGTTATTTCAAAATATTTATATTGGCTCTAACCATTTTTTCCTTACATTTAATTAAGGTCTCAAAATTGTTCTCTTTGAAATACTATAAAAACACATAATGTCACTTAGTGTACATCTATATTTAAAAACCTACCTAGTGCCACTTTCACCTGAATAACTAAACCGATCCCAAAAATTCTACATGCTTTTAGGATTACGCCTTAGGAGGAAGCGAGATATCTTTAATTCAGAAAAGGCTTTCTTTTGTTTCCATCAGATCCTAAATTATTTAGAACTTGCTTATGGGTTAATACTTAATAGTCATATTTAATCGGGGACCTAAAATTGCTCCCTGTGATACACCAAAATATTTGTTAACGTTAATAACGTGGACGGTGGAAATAATATCCGGAAGTAATTCAAAGTTACCAATTTGGAAAGACTCTTTAATAGTATTTACATTACAGTGTAATCCTATTTGCTGGAACTAAACATGTATTTCAAGGTCTTTGACAGATTCAATTACAATTTCATTTACAACTAGAAGCTGAGTTCTTAGTTGAGTTTTGATAGGTTAATACAAATACCAATTTTTATAATAAGTGAATGATTTTTAGGGTTAGGTATGGTTTTTAGGTTTTTTTTTTTTTTTTTTATTGAATAGTGGGCAAACGAGCAGACGTATCATCTGATGGTAAGCGATTACTGCCGCCCATGGACACCCGCAACACCAAAGGCGTCACAAGTGCGTTGCCGACCTTTGGGGGATGGGAAAGGGGATGGGGGGAGGGGTTGGGGTATGGGCCTCCGGTATCCTCACTCACTCGGTGAAACACAGCGCAAACGCTATTTCACACCGGTTTTCTGGGAGGCCGTGGTATCACTCCGGTCAAGCCGACCCATTCATGCCGAAGCATCGCTCTCCCACGGTAAAAAATTATCATTTCTAAGTTTTTATTATTAATTCCTTTAGGAATCAGAACTTTCGTGAGTTTTAGTCATATTTATAAATGTATATAGTATTGCATGAAAATAATAGTTTTAATCACGTGTGCATTTTGGAGATACTAGATCTATTAAGGACCCTAGTGGACTTCGTTTTCTCGAAGTGAGGTGACCAACTTATGGATCCATCGCTGTATTTTAATGTCGTACAAGTATCTGAGTTCATTTTTTAAATTACAGATACTGACGGTAGTAGTAACATCTTTCCTGTCCTTCTACATATCTTACATCAGAAATGCCTCAGAGTCTGATCAAGCGGCTTTGGCACTGGAGTATGCAAGATTAATAGCTGACGTTGTGGCTTTAATTGTTGAAGTGATTATGACTGCTGCCTTTATAGTAGCTTTGCATAGAGTAAGTACAGCTTAATACTATTTGACATTAAAAGCCGACTAGATAACATACAAGTTAGATGTATATTGATTCTAGTTTCATCTGCCTACGCTTTAACTAATTAGTGCCCCTTAAGGACACTTAAAAAGCATCCGGATTTTAATCTACCTAAAACTTAAGAATTGGGATATAAGCAATATTTTTCAAATTTAGCCAATAGTATCGCAGGAATATTCATTTCGGTACCAGCAAGCTCACAACTGCGTAATTTTAAAACTTTGAAATCTATCAAGTTACCAAATTGTCACAAAATGTTTATTATCTAAGATTATTTTCTTATTACTTTCAGAAACATGTCCTGCTCATGAAAATTTATCTGTACTTCGAGATAGTCTACTCCATCTTTGGGTTCATATACAGCCTCGCATTCTTGACGAAGGAGACTGCCAGCGAACTATTCTTAGTGTTATTCCAATTGAGTAAGTTTAAAAATTATAAAGAAATAATTTTTCTATAATTCATTTATCTGACGATTTTAATATTTAAGCAAATGTTGATGAATTAGAATTCAAGAATTCACAAATTACATACTCATAATAAAATTTATAGGTCCCGTTGCTTCAATAGTACATTTAATATATTTAGTAACGTTAATCTAAGACTATCATCACAACTTATATTTATACCATGACCATTAAAAATAAACATGGCGTTTTTAAAAATCTTAACAAACCTCTCTCGTACAAAAGTTGCAATGCATGCTACATATTGTAAATGAACACCACATCACAGAATCATTAAAATATTTCACATGATGCATTGTTCGGATAACAATGCCTTTAATCTGATATTAAGTTGAAACTCGTTGTCAACAGAACCAAGGTTAGTATTTAGCTCATAGTTAAATAGAATGAGTCTTTGAATGACTCGAAATGTTCCATTACATACACGGGGTGTCTCATTAAACAATTATACGTTGTTGAACAAATTATAATATGCTTTAAGACTCTCGCCGCCAATGTTTTGCAACTTAATATTCATGTTTGTAATTTCATAAAGATGTGCATCTATTGAAATTTCTGAAGTCTGTATACCTAAATACTTAAATTCACATTCATATGCTTGAAGGGCTAAGCAAAAGCGATCACTCACATATTGTTGATTACGTTTACGTTTAGGGGTAGCTGATAGTAAATCTAAATCTTCTTTCTAAGCAGAACCCTGCGTCTGTCAGTGGATGATACAGTACGTTTAAGGGAAGCTTATAGAATATATGTAGGTAACTTTGTAGTAAAATTGTCATTACTGAAAAGTTGGAGTTGAAATTATATCGATACAGATTTTAAACAACATAATATTTATATTTTCAGTGCTTCAAATTTACCTGGTGATCTTAATATGGAGTTCAATAGTGAAGATGGAAAGGGATGGATCGGTGAAATATTCAAGAGAGACCAATGCCGCCTGAAAGAGGAATTACGTTTAGTTACTTACACGTTTAATGATTAAGTAGTAGTACAGGAAAGCCTAATTACGTAAACAAGAAAAAAGTAAAGAAATAGTTTTATATAAGGTGTTAAATTGATACATGAAGTTGTGTCATATAATATAGATTTAAATGAAATTGTAAATGACAAAAAGTTATAAATTTAATTCGAAATTTATGCACAAATTATTTTAAAGATAGACGGTATGTATGCATTTATAACGTATGAGCCATGCACAGATATTAAACAGTAAAGTACGCAAATAGTTGAGATTTGTCTCTCCACGAGCGCCTCAGTACTTTTTGGGTAAAAGATAAAACATACCCAGATGTTATGAAAACAATAGACGATAATAATGATGTTGACTTATAAAAGAAGAAAATTTTTAATCCTATGAGAGTAAGGTCCTGTTTCACCAGTTATTAATAAATTTCGTATAACTTATCTGATAGATAATTTTATATATTTTCCATATAAATTGTGTCCAACCAGATAAGCTTTCCGCAACTTATCTATCTCCTGTGAAACAAGGTTTAATAATTCCAAGTAGTAGTAGGTAAATAAACCATCAAGCCTAAAAATCTAAACGTGAATATTAAACTTAGGTTAGCAAGCGAGACTTAATATCGATTAATATTATACTGATGATGGCTGTTAACTGTTGTTAGTGGAAATATAATTAATGTAAGGGATTATTTCACAATCTCCTAGGTTCTTCTTTTACACTTTCCCTTTATTAAAATATCGTTGAACACTCGTCGAGGTTGCGGTTTCAATTTTAAACCGTTTAAACGATTATAAAGTTCAGGCAATATTTTCAGGTACTGTGGTTTAAGCTATTATCATAATATATTTTTTTTGTAATACACAAACTGAGAATTCCCTTTAATTAAATACATAAATATATGTTTACATTAATTTTGTGATCGTTTTTAAGTTAGAGATTGTTTTGCTAATCGAGCAAATAGATTCCAATATTTTTGTTAGTAATATTAATTATCTTTACTTAAGTTAAAGAATAAAAGTTACCTTTTAAAAGAAAATAATTATATTAAATGATAAGGGTAAATTTATTATTAACAATAGGTATTACATTAAGGTAACTGTGATTATGTCAAATGTAACGTGGTCAAGGCTTCAGGCAGTTAACCTGACTTACAAATTTGTATTTATTATAACTAGAGGAATTCCAACTAACAAATAATAATTCTGTGTTATTTACAATTCACACATATTTATACCTATATGTTATTACATATACATAAACTTAAAGGAATGACACACATAAATTTAACCAGGAATTACGTTTGCCGTATATTTATACATAGTTATGTAGGTATGACACGACCTAAAACGCCTTTAACGGGACACTCTCCTTCGGTTTATATACTTTGCATTAAAATAATCGTGTCGCAAAGAAATTCTTACTATCCCTAAAACTTAGTATTTTAAAATTTTTACCGAAAAATGTTTTTATTGTATCATAAATATTATCAGTGCATTAAAGTCAGATAGAAAATTAGAACCGCTAAATGAACGTCGCATTCTACCAAATTATATACAAAGAAAACCCTGAAAATATAAGACAAAGTATATAAGAAACTATAAAATCCATTAAAAGTTTTGTCAGCCCTCAAATTTTAATATTAACAAAAAATCATATTCAGAAAACATTTTATATATCGTTTTATTTCTTTTTTCGAAATATATTTTTAATTAGATTTATCTTATGAAATAAGGTTTAAAATTATTTATTACATGTGCATTTCAAAATTAACTTTTCGGTTTAAAATATAGGCATAAAAATAAAGGATTGAACATTAATTATAATTTAAGAAATTGTAAATATGTCTAGTTTTATTTTTATATTTAAATGTAAGTCTGCGGAATGTTATACCAAATAAAATGACGTTTAAAACTTAACTCAAAATGTTTTAATTATATTTCATCATTAACTGTTATGACTTTTGTTAATAAAAATATATAAAGAATAAACTCTCAATAAAAATAAATAAATATCTAAAAGAAAGTAAATGTATATAAAACTTTAAATAATGAGCATCCTCGAGGCCAGTGAGATCATCCCCAGTTAAAAAAAAGTCTGTGGATGGTACTCGTTTATAAGTAACTAGTATTGCGCGCGTTTCCGCCTGCTTGTTTGTCGGTTATCATAGCAAAGAGTCGCCTATGTCCTTCCTCAAGAATCAAAGTCTCTCCATGACAAATTTCATAGAAATCGGTGCAGCAGATTGACAGTGAAAGCAGGACAGACAGAGTTACTTTCGCATTTATAACATAGGTAAGGAGTATGGATTAAGGGTAGGCTAAAATCATTTATTAGTGTTATGTTCCTTTAACATTTTATTTCAATAAAATATACTTCTTAATCTACTATTTCGAGCCCTCAAGCTATGTCAGGATGAAAAATAAAATTACTTTCTTCAAAATACTATTTCCAATCTCTTTTTTTTATTTTATTTTTTTTCCAGACATCTCACACATAACGCCATCTAGTCCCAAGCTAAGCAGAGCTTATGTTATGGGTACTAGACAGTTAATATAAATACATATTTACTTTTTTTTGTAAATACATACATATCATACATAGGATACACCCAAACTCCGAAACAAATATTTGTAGATCATACAAACAGAATAGAATCTATTAGTTGAATTCTAGGTATTCATATTCTAATTTGCAAGCTTGTGATTTTTTTGGAATATGTCCAAGAAAATCCAAATTTTTGATACCCAATAAACTATCTACTGCTTGCTTAGAATTCTGACTGTCTTTTGACACTATCCCGTTGATTTAGTCACTTGATAATACTCAAGTACGAGTAAACAAGTGGGAGATCGTTTTTTGTTTTTTCCAAAGACAGTCCCCATTTAATGTCATCCACATTTTATATATTTTTATCATTAAATTCATCACGACGAAGACTTGAAGACTCGGAGACTTAGAATTGAAGACCATAAATACTTGACATTGGCAGAAATAGCTGATCTAGTAATCTGGCTAGTTGACATTTCATCAATAGAAAAAGAGTAGGTAAACAAGTCAAAATTTACATGAAAGAAATGAACCGCAGGACCGATCGACTGATGGAAGAACCAATCGATGGACGAAAGGAAAAAGTGAGACCAAAGAAAATTATGAATTTTAGTCGGAATTATTTGATATAATTTAGCTTTCAGTAAAAGTTGTAGGTGACAAAAGTGATAAAGATGTTGAAAATGATATGAATAAGAAACAATCGTATAATTTGAAATTAAAGTATGTATAATAAATATAACTTTAAACAAAAAGTGTTTCTGTTAAACATTCACAGTATTAAGATATTGCTGTAAAAAGATTATACGGCGCTGTATTTAGGTTCGTCGACTTCTAGTAGGCGCTTGAGTCGATCGTTCCCTAATTCTTCTTCCAGATCCTTGGCGTAACTGGATACTAGCACCAACATGTAGAAACGTATCACTGTAAAGTAAAAAATATTAGGTAAGTAAATAAATTGAAGAGTACTGTCTTAAAAACAGACTTAGCGGTATATTTTTAGTAGTAGCATTATCGGACTAAACCCTCCCAAACGCCCGTCACTATAACTCTTGTACTCATCATCAAGAGCATTGAGGATAAAAATTCGGTGGGTTTGTCCCACCAAATTTTGTCAGTCAGGAAGTTACAGGAAAAATTAAACTGTCTTGGAACCCTTAACGTAATAAATCAGAAGAAAACTGGAGGACTTGAAAATATAATAAAGTAGGAGTATTAGTATATTTTTATAGATTAATAATTGTGATAACTTATGGAAAATAATAATTGTTGGAGATTAGAATTAGAATTAGAAATAGATTAGAAGATATTAGATTTCATTTAAATATTATATACCCATGTTGATACCTCGCTTGAAAAAAAATGTTTTAAATATATTTAGTGCTTCAGTGAACCACAATATTAGCAAGTGAGTCAGGAGTAGTGGGTCATTAACACCTATTTTGGGCTCTTAATAAAAGAGCACAAAGTAGGTGTCAATCTCCTTTTCATTATTTATTATTATCTAATGTTCTAAGTTTATGCATGAAAATCATTTTGACGGGCCGATTAGTCATGATCATGGGTTCGATTTCCATCCAGAACAAACGTTATCATAGTACAGGTTCTTTTTTTTGGCGGGGTAGAAAATCCCTTCAGATCTAAGGCTCGTCGGGGACCGAGAAGCCAAGTACGTGGTGATTACATTAAAAACCACTCGGCAACCGGTCTCAGCCGCCTTTTCTGAGGAGAAGCCAGACCATATTATTTTAGGTCCCCTTAGGATGGACGTCTTGCTTATCCAAACTCTATCCTGGGGGAAGGCTGGGCTTCCTCCTGCCTGTCGTCCCAGTCATCATATGTAGCAGCCTAGAAGCAGTTTTGCGACAAAAGTCCTTCTACCGCTGACTGCACCAAATGGTACAGATTTTGCCTAGTTTGGGATCAGATGGCCGTGTGATGTGTGAGGGTATTGTTTCATTAATCCGGCTGTTGTAGTAACTATTATTATACTTTGTATATACTTACAGAGTGACATAAAATCGACGACATAAATCACTAAGGATGTCTCCGAGTGGTGGATCATAGCCATGGTCGTCCAAAATAGGAACAGGAGAAGACCGGCCATCAACTGACATGACATCCATATGATCCAAGGTTTCATCAGTTGGTGTCTCTCCTGTAAAAAGAAAAAAATATGCGAGTAAAGATCTGGATCCCAAAACTTTCTGAAATTATCATGACGAACTTTGAGCTTGTCGTTCTTAAGTTCAAAGATCATCAAACAGTCAGACTGAAGTGTTGATGATCGCCGAGTCGACGGACCGCTTCCTACTGCGTTGTGTTTTGTGGGTTCAAACCCCACATGGGGCAACTTTTTTGTAATCCACAAATTGTTATTCTGAGCCTAGATTTTTCTTGTGTCCGTTTCATGTAGGTATGTTTATAAAGTCTCCTGCGACACATGATGTATATTCCTAATGCGGGAATTGTCTTTAATAGAAAAATTAAGTCCCTTATATTAAAAATTTGTGATTTAAATTAACTGAAAAGTATTCAAGCAAATGCTATAAGCAATAAACTGTTTTACATGTTTCTTGAAATTATTGCTATGAATAAGTATGTCCACAGTAGAGAGCTAAATTGTTATACATGTACAAGTCGACCTATAAGTAGGCCGAGAAAAGTTAGGACCTTAGGACCACAAGCATTGTGACTGTCTATTGTTATAAGAATTTTCAAAATTGGTGTTATAGATCCAGAGATTACCTACAACCTCACGAACTTTAGAAACTAGACGAATTAAAGTAAAGCTAATTTTAAATCGTACTTACTCTGATTGTTCCAATGAGCATCATAGTCGTGAAGAGCATAGTCACGCAGTGAATGATTCCGATAAATATTACCACAGTATAGTTAGCTTCTTGACCAGCTTCGTCACCTTGGTGGATAAAGACTAGCAGCGCGGCGCATTTTGCCAGCGCTAGGACGCAGTATAGCTAAAATAACAAAACTTAATTTCAAATAAAAAATAATAAAATTTGACGTAGTGTGGGCGAATTAAATAAGTGTAATAGATATACGTACAATAAGAAGCAATCCTGAGAATATGCATCCAAATTTGAGTGAAAGACAGCCGAAGCCCTTTTGTCTTGGTAAATGTTCCATTGATAACTGGATTTCTGGAAAGAATTAAGCAAATATAAGTATGAAACAAATAATCTATCCTCCGTGATTCGGAGGTCACGTTAAGCAGTCGGTCCTGGTTGTTATCATAGGATAACAGTCGTGAAGCTTAGTTGGAGGCCTCTGGGCGGCTTAAAAACATTCATCGGCAAAGATTACGTAGCCACTACATTCTCTTGCCAGTCCCCAACTTGGCCATCGTGGGGACGTATAGCCTTAACCCTCTCCTGAGAGGAGACCCGAGCCCAGCATTAGGATGTTATGGGTTGTTGATTGTATTGGAAATGTTCGACAACAACTAGAGCCACAACCAACCAACCACCAAAAACAACCGTAACCTATTTCACGGATCTTTTTTCTTTACAAGCCCCATGTTTTTACAATTAATTATGATTTTTATAACGCACATCAGTACTTCAGTGGTATCCTCAAGAATTGGTATAACTTAAAAGTAATTCATATAGTCAAAGTACTACTGAAAAAACCAAATTATAAGCATGCTTTGTGATCGAATAATATTTATCTGATAAATTGTCATAATTGTTATTTCTAACATGACGCCGGAAACAGTTATATTGCGACATATTAGGTATTAGGACTTTATCATTCGCTCAAAGTCACATACTTCAATTGATTAGAGTACATCTGAAGGTCTGATTTGTAAATTATAAATCAGTCACATCACATCAACATCGTAAATCAAAACCAAATGGTTTATGAGGAAAAGGAAAGGTAATTATTTCATCATTCTCAAACACTTAGAAAAATGTAGTGTCTGATCATGTTCATAGCCCAATCATAGAACCAGCGAATACAGAATAATACAAATAGCAATTACAAGAAAAAGTTTTCAAAATGATTACCGAACTAGGTTAGTGTTTTGGTTATAGTTTTTCAAACTTTATTTACCCTTTTTATATCTAGCTTTTTTCCACCCGGATGGATCATTATAACGAATCATTAAATTCGGTTCTGTAGTTTAAACGCTACTGTGGAATTTGGAACATACAAACATACATAAACTGCCCAAACTATTACCCATCCTTTTGACTGTATAGTAGTTGGGTAAAACAGGTCAGTCACAAGAAAGAAAAAATTCAATGGACTGAATTCTGGTTACCGAAAGCTGTAACTAACAACTTCTAATACATGGACAAATCAATGTTTACCCCTAAATTTATACAATTCAGTACAAAACCCAAAGTGCCTTGCATCTATATAAGAAAATATTTCTAGAGTAAAGCTACATGCAAAACCTTAAGACGTGATTATATAGTTAATTTGAAGAAGCAAATGTAAATAAATAGTGACCATGAAAAATAACCTTTATTGCAATCTAAATTTGTTCTCAAATAGCCATTCGCAAAAGGTGTTTCTTTATCTGTTGATAAAGTTATGTAGAAAATCCGTGGTCACGTTCCGATTAGATAACAAATTTCAGTGTTTAAACCTTTTCTAATTTTCCAGAAGCTATAAGATAAGTCATTGCTGAGATTACATTTTTTTAATTTTACTTTTGTAAATTCGTATGTAGACCACTTTAAATTTGTTACCTTAGAATGAAGTCAACTTAATCAGAACGTCAGATTGCCATGGGTTCTGTGGCAGGGACCTTAATTAAAACTATAGGGCTACTAATAGAAACTGTGAAGACTTCTGGACGAGACTTTAGAGTCTGTTGACTCCGTTGTGTATATTTAACCTTGTCACATATTCTTTATCACAAATATCTATTTTAATACGTGAAGCTAAATCTTTGTACTCCTTTTTACGAAATGTATATTAAGTAAGAAGAATAAAATTTGACGCAGATATAGTTTATATTTTGGAGGAACGCAGAAAGCAAAAACAAAATGAACTAGTGACGAATTTCGACCACTGAGCGAACAAAGTTGTTAATAAATGGAAAAGTTTATGAATAATTACAAAAACAAAATATGAATCTATTTTGGTAGTAACATAATATACCGATAGTATTTTTTTTTAAAGGTAAGGTCGTATGTGTATTGGATTAATCTAATTCACATGATATTGATAAAGACTTCATATAAACACAACAATATTTTACATACATTTCGCATACAACCAACAAAACTTTTAGGTAAAAATTCGTTGATAAATATCTATAGATTATTACCGGTGCTATCTCATCAATTACCACAGGACATTCAAAGGTATACAATACCTGCTTATCAATTGCAGAAATAATTTAGTTTTTCGGAATGCCTAACTTTATAAGTTATTAATTCAATATAAAAAAAGATATCAATAATAATTTTGAAATTAAAGCTTGATTTACCAACTTGTCTGATTTTAAAATTGTGCAGTATTATTTCTTATAAAAATTATTTAAAAAATATGCTAAATAACTCAAAAAAAAAACCAATAGTAGTCCAGTGAATCGATTAAAAAAAACTGCATTGATGACGTTTTTCTCTCATCTTTCACTCAAAAGGAACATAAGTGAAAAAATTAAAACAAATATACTTACTTGAATACATTTTAAACTAAAAACACAACGAGTAGAACTATACACACTAACACTTGAATAAAACAAAATTATCACAGTAATGTCTGACCCGCTTGCTCTGGTAAAACGAACTGAAGCGGTATCAGCGATAGGGTTTTATCAGTAAATATCAAAATTAAAAGTGGTAATGATAAAAATGGATTATCCGATAGTGAAACGTTTAGATAACTTCGTGTTTGTATTTGTCTTTTGTTCGTTTAAGATTATTGTCGTCAATTAGGATGGAGTACAAATACATTTGCTAATGATCTTTGGAGAGATAAGGTTAATGATAGTGTAAAGTTAGAGATACTAATGTTTATTTGAAGTTCAAAGATATCTTATTGAACTATGTACCTACGTATACAAAAGAGTAAATATTAATTATGTGATACATATTCTGCACCACAATGCTAATCGGCCCAAAACCTGTGTTCATAGATTCAGTATGCTTAAACTTTGTATTGTTATCTTGATAGCTAACGTTTTGCTTTCAATAAAACAGGTTCCCTTACACTGAGGCTCTTTCCAGTTTTGAAGAACATTATCCAACTAAATTTAAAAAAACCTATTGAAGGACTCGAGAATTATTTAGTTACACAGAGACATTTAAGAAAGAAAAGGAGGAGGGAGGAAGCCAGTAGAAGTAGGAGAATAAGGATCGTTAAATATAAAAAGATCTTAATAGAATACTTACATTGTGACACTATTCTAGTGTGTGACACTACTTCAATGTTTTGGATAGAAGAAGATAGAAGGCATACGGTCAGACTCTGGCTGAAGTTTCGTGACCCGTCCTTAATATATAATTAACATCTTTGTAACTTCGTATTTTTGTTATATATGTGGTTGTATATACTATTATTTTGATATTATGAAATATTTATGCAGTTTCTATTCTGTGTTTCTTGCAGTAAAACCCAGTAATGTGTTGCACTATCTCTGACAACCACTGCCGTCGGACTTATGATATCACAAATGAGTTCAGAGAATAGAGAAGCGATAATATACAGGATGTACATTCAAACATGTACAATGTTAGTACATGATATAATAGTAGTCATTTAATAAAACACAAACCAATGTGGGTATATATATATTTTATGGTAGAGTCCTGAATGTTAAACATTTAGAAAAAAATTGTGATCATAGATTTATATACACTTTTTGAATCTAAGCCTGAAGATAAGTAATATGAAAATTTTCCTGTTAAGTAAGCTAGCTCGGTAGCTTCAACAATAAGTAACTAGTTTAAGGTTAGTATCCTAATTAAAGGAATATAAATATAAATTATTCTGTGGTCATGTTTTTATTATTTTATTATTATTATTATTATAAACAACCCATAACGTCACACTGTTGGCCTCGGGTCTCCTCTCAGGAGAGGGTTAAGGCCATACGTCCCCACGCTAGCCAAGTGCGTGTTGGGGACTGGCAAGACAACGTTGTGGCTACGTAATCTTGCCATTGTAAAGGCCTCCAACTAAGCTTCACCACTGTCATCTTATGATAACAACCAGGACCGACTCCTTAACGTGACCACCGATTCACGGAGACGCTCATGGTAGCAAGCCACCAGCACTCACCCATCCGTGTACTGACCGCGCCGTTGGTGCTTACCCTCGGTAATTGTTTCTAATCACCGAGTGCAACATGGTATTAGTCGCAGTATGGCTCGACCGGAGTGATACCATGGCCTCACAGAAAACCGGTGTGAAACAGCGTCTGCGCTGTGTTTCACCGACGGAGTGAGGATACTGGAGGCCCATACCGCAACACCACCCCCCATGCCCCCTCCCCTTCCCCCAAAGGTCGGCAACGCACTTGTGACGCCTTTGCTGTTGCGTGTTCAGGGGCGGCGGTAATCGCTTACCATTAAGTGATACGTCTGCTCGTTTGCCCACTATTCAATAAAAAAAAGTATCTAAACGGTTCACTATCAGATAATAAATTTTTTAAGTAACTCTCTTCATTCAAATTAATTGAAAAACATTTTAAAAAATGCTTCCAGTAGTACTTTCAAATGACTTTAGTGAAAATCTTTTGATTTTAAATTACAAACAGACACTTCAATTGTATTTATTTGTATAGATGTTATGTTATCAATAGTCGGTATATTAGATTATATTCTCGTCAGACGACCGTACCTACTTAAAAGTCAATAAACTATGTAAAACTATTATAATAAGGGCAAGTTCATCCAATAATACGATAACTGATTATAACACAACGTCAGTGTACGAATCTACATTCGACAATAATTACTGTGTTATACATCGCCATGTAGAGCCACACTTAACCATTACTGATGCTCCGCCCTCTATTGGGGGATCAGCAAGCATTAACCACTCGTAACTGTTGAGTTTTAGATGTCTTTGGGAGGTAATAGTGTTTTACCGTCGGATTGAGAATAAGCTATCACTGCTATTCTCCCGTAATAGGCGACTATGGAAGGAAACCATGCAGGACAACATCACTACTGAGGGAAATAAAACTTTAAACAAACGCTTTAGCAACCCCTCTGCTCAGTGTTGAATAGCAGGCCAAAAGTTAAAAGCTGCTGATAATCAGTTTTTACCGTCAGATAAGCAGTCTGTTCGTTCGCTCCCGTGGTAGAGCCACGTTTCGGTATAAACGGGCCGGCTCGACCGGAGTCATACCACAGCCTCACAGAAAACCGGTGTGAAACAGCGCCTGCGCTGTGTTTCACCGAGTGAGTGAGGATACCGGAGGTCCATATCTCAATCCCTTCCCACATCCCCCTCCCCATCCTCCAAAGGCTGGCAACGCACCTGTGACGCTTCTGGTGTTGCCATCCGGTGTCGCCATCAGGCGATACGTCTGCTCGTTTGCCCGCTAGACTTTGTGTATCGGGGGACTTTTACACATACATGAAATAGACACAATGAATATCCAGACTTAGAACAATTTCTGGATCATAGTGTACAAAGTGACATTTGAACTCACAACACTCAGTTCAGTAGAAAACGGTGAGGTAACCTCTCAAACAACTACACCATATGTACAGTCAAAAACTTAAATTGGAATGATCTTTACATTACATGAACTTTAAGTAATAAAATACGATTAAATATAAGCAGTTTATTGACATTTTTCACAATGACTTGTATGTTGACATGAACCAACTTGACTTAAACACGATATATGATAAAAATGGGAGTAAATATGATGACTCTAGATTAAACAAGAGATTTGTTTTGTGCTGTTTAATTAGCATAATCTTAGGTCATTAATATGTCTAAATATATGATTAAAGCTGTGAATACATCGAAAAAAATAACGTGCTACTATACACTTGTTTTGTAGTGCGCCTTCTTAGCCTACTTATGATCTAAGAGCATGAACAATGAACTGACTGCCTCGGTGGTTTAGTGGTAGCTTATGCGACTGCTAAGCTTGAGGTCTCGGGTTCGATTCCCGGGTCGGACCAAATGTTTGTGTGCTCGCAAATATTTGTTTCGAAGTTTGGGTGTTTTCTATGTATAATAGGTATGTATTTACAAAAAAAAAAGTATATATAATGTATTTATATTAGTTGCCTAGTACCCATAAGACAAGCTCTGCTTAGCTTGGGATGGATGGCGACAACGCCATCTTACACCCAAGTGTAAGATGTCCGGAATATTTATTTATTTATTTTATTTATTGTTATGGAGCGAAAAAATTCAATTCTTAACTTTTTAACAATACTTACTGTTTAAGATTAATTTGGGTCATAATGGATACAAACACATAATAAAATCAAGACAAAATAGCGTCGCTTTAGAAAATGACAAAATGAAATAGCCACATGATACTGTAACCAGAGCAGACACTTTAGAAGTTAATTAAATGATTTTTTTATTGATTGCACGTTTGGCCTAGTGGTTAAGAGATCGCCACGCCGTTCCCTACTTCGCCAGATGTTGTGGGTTCAAATCCCAAATGAAATAACACTTTTTGTGATCCACAAATTACTGTTCTAAGTCAGGGTGTTCTTTGTGTCCGTTTCATGTATGTTTGTAAAGTCCCCCGCGATACAGGAATTATTCCTAGTGCGTGAGTTGTCTTAAAAAAAAAACAAAAAAAAAATGTTATTACCACATTTTCGCCATACTAATTGTCATAAAATTGACTGGATAATTTTGTAGATTCAAGTTGTCGGTTAAGCACACAGAAATTATTCCTAGTGCGGGTGTTGTCTTTTTAAAAAGAAAGAAAAGAAAATAATTTTTAGGTCATTTTGTTGCTGTATTTAATGAAATTCATTTTGAGGGCTTAAATTATAACTGAGGATCTATTTATTTAATTAAGAAAATCGTACAAGGCTTTAATAAATATATCTATACCTTCATAATAATCACCGTTTTCGAATTTTGTATACAAAACCTACATAAAAATCGCCCCGTACACCTCAATGTTAAATCTTAGTACACAACTTATAATTTACAAGGTATGTGAAATTAATACTAGGATATATCAGTATTTAATAAAGACGATGTAACAGAATAATGCTGAGTAAAAGTAGCACTAAAGATAATAATAATATTTTAAACTATACGTTTACACACAACGCCATCTAGTCCTAAACTAAGCAGAGGTTATACATATATACTTTTTTAAATACATACATATAATACATAGAAAACTCCGAAACAAATATTTGCAGATCATACAAACATTTGATATGACCTGGGAATCCAACAAGACCTCAGGCACGCCAGTCGCTGACGCTACCAACAAGCCGCGGACGCAATCAAAAGAAAATTACTAGTCATTTTTTTTTTTTTTTTTTTTATTTTTTTTTATTTTTTTTTTTTTAAAAAAGACAACTCCCACATTAGGAATAAACATCCTGTGTCGTGGGGGACTTTACAAATATACATGAAACGGACACAAAGAACATCCAGACTCGGGACAACAATTCGTGGATCACACAAAGTGTTGTAGGTACCGCGTGGGATTTGAACCCACGACACTTGGCGCAGTAGCAAGCGGCATGGCGACCGCTGACACCACTCGGCCAACCGTGCAGTCATTTAAATATACTCTTAAATATTTTATTGAAACATAAACCAGACTTGGTTAGCTACTTTAAATGTAAATATAGTACATACTTCCATACATAAAATATATAATACACACACAAACACATCTATATATGAATTTATATCCAAACTAAAAGTTTTTAATTATAACTTTTACTTTTACATTATATATTGATTTCTAAATAAGTAAATTTATATATATATTCGTTACAAACAATTATCACAATAATATATTATATTTTATAATGAATATTTTAAGATCAATTTATGATACATTTATATATATACATATTACTTCATTAAAAAAATTCAAGCGCCTGCCATACATAGCGAAATGACTTTGATATTAGAACAATACAATAAATATTGTCCATATACTAGTAATTGAATAACAAAAATGTTCGTATTTATCGCAATCCCAAAATCCCGAAACCGAATATACGTATACAGTTATTTAAAAATAACATCCCTTGCTGGCATTTATTTTTAAGTTAAACCTTATCAACTTAATATCTTTGCATCACCTTACTCACTACAATTATTAGACCACTCTTAGTCAACTATAACAATGAGTCATTTATCAATTAACAAATCAATTCACCACTTATTATAGTGGTGATATCCACCTCCATACCCCACATGACCTCCATAGCCACCAGACACAACCGAATGAGAGACCGCTGAAGATACACCGTGACTCAAGCCTCCAACACCTACAGAGCTAACACCGCTAACACTGCCTATGCCTCCAACACCTACAGAACTGACACCGCCAACACTTCCAATGCCTCCAAAACCTATTGTACTAATACCATCTACACCTCCTATGCCTCCAAGACCTCCAATACCGCTAATACTCCCAGCTCCCGAACCTCCTGCTATCCCACCGACTCCTGCACCTACTACTGACACCGGTACAGCAACTGGCTGAGGTACTCTTACTGGAAATGGAGCGGGGACAGCAACGGCGTACGGCTGTGGTACAGGAATCCCGACTCCTTGAGTAACTGTTACCGGCACTGGTTGTGCCACTGGGTAAGGGAACGGTCTATCTACTGGTACCGCTACAGGTCGGGTTACAATATGAGGTACGGCTTGAGGAACTTCTACTGGAACAGGTCTTGGTTGGTCCACGGGTACGCCGACATGTACTGGGTAGGGTACAGCTCGTGGTACTTGAATGGGCACTGGTTGTGGTACTGGAATTGCGACCCGATTGTAGTACTCGGAGTAACTATGCTGGATTGGTATGGTTCCAGTGCTCCGTTTCGTTTGAGCGCTGTGAGCGTAATGGATGCAGACGAAGAACACAAACTGTAATAATACAATAATTATTTAATACTATATTTAAAATATCGATACGAAATTCTGAGGAATAGTCGCGCAAAGAAACTAAAGCGTGGCTACGATGGAAGTTTACAAATATTTATAATTTTTAGAGACATACATATTTAGATGAAGACAGCGTTGATGTGTGTCAAATTAGGTTTAGAAGATTTTACGATAGTGAAACATTTAAGCACATCAAGTTGGATGATTATTTTCTTTTTTTTTCTTTATTGAATAGTGGGCAAACGAGCAGACGTATCACCTGATGGTAAGCGATTACCGCCGCCCATGGACACCCGCAACACCAAAGGCGTCACAAGTGCGTTGCCGACCTTTGGGGGATGGGAAAGGGGATGGGGGGAGGGGTTTGGGTATGGGCCTCCGGTATCCTCACTCACTCGGTGAAACACAGCGCAAACGCTATTTCACACCGGTTTTCATAAGTGATTTTAGGTAATTGCATTAATTAAATGGAACTTACATAATAATAACGTAACATTTTTCCAATGCACAAGTAATGGGTACAACTAGAGGATAGAAAGTGATCTGCTACAGAAAGTAAATGCATTTATAAGCGCATGTGTGTGGCTTAGGACGGAAACAGGGTTTATTTACACCCTGTAAGAAAGCTTTAAGATACTTTTAAGGAGCTGAAAATGCGAGACAAAAAAATAAAACAGTTGATTGATTCTAATTCTTAGATTTGATTTTATAAGTTAGTTGCCAAAATGAATCTTTTTGTCTGAAGTTGTGTTTAAAAAAGCAACTTTAAAAGAACTTCACATTTGGCCTAGTGGTGTAAGCGGTAGCGGTAGGTTCAAATCCCACTTTGTGTGATCTACAAATTGTTGTTCTGAATCTGAGTGTTCTTTACGTCCGTTCCATGTATATTTGAAAACCCGCGACCCAGGATGTTTAATTTTAAGTTACTTTTTTTTAAGTAAAGAAAGAAATCATGCGATATAGAATTATTGTTTGTTTATTTTACTATTTGTGTTCTTGGAGCAATCTCGATATAAATTTTAAATGTTTTTTGACATTACACTCATTGCAATGTTTAGGTTATATTACAGAAGCCGGGCGATAAGGCCGCCAATTGTACTTCCCTAATTTTAAGCTTATCTTGTAATGCATCTGGTGTACAATAAAGTGATATATTGTTATATTATTATTATTATTTCATAATCAAACAACGTGATTTGAGAACCTAAAACAACGCCACCTATCGCTTTACACATTCAACTAACTTCGATACTTCGCACAGCTCTATAAAGTTCCACAAGACTGTCACATACGGGCGTCACCTATCAAGAAAGACCTAGTCGGTAGTATACTTATTTAGTCGTAGTAAATCTAGTATGGTATAGTAAACCAGATCCACGTACGTCATGTAATCGCCCAGCTGATCGTTACAGTTACGTAATAAATAAATGTTTACATACAAATATGACTTTGTAATGTACGGTATAGATGTTCCATAGGTATATTTCAGAATCTGAGAATCGACGAAACCAGTAGCACCTTTGTTATCTGTTTAGCTGACATTAGTTGGTTAGATTTTGTTTTTTCTTTATATCTCGATCATCAATTACAATGATAGAAACTTGTTACAAAAGCACAATTTATAGTTTTTCAATCAGCGGCATAACGATAAAGTACTAATACTTTATCAATTATCCATTTAGCTTAACAAAACTACATAATTGTCAACTTTACTTAACGATTACGTGCTATAATTGTTTGCGCATACGAAAATGAAGTAAAATATCTATATAATCCTTACTTACGCTATTCTCATTTCAGTGTCAACATTTCTTTGAAGAGTTATGTAGTTACGAGTAAAACTTACAGAATGTGGTTGTGGCACTATCCTTATAAAGAGTGACCACTTCCCTCTTTGGTTTTTAAGAGGTCTATTTAGGATAATAACGTAATAAGTTAATTTATTATACTTTGGAAGACAACAACTTATAAAATATTTAATTCAGCATTTCATATCAGTTAAATTGCCTCAGTTTATTTACATAAACAATTATCTATAGTAATATTATAAAGCTGAAGAGTTTCTTTGTTTGAACGCGCTAATCTCAGGAACCGCTAGTCCGATATGAAAAATTATTTCAGTGTTGGATAGTCCATTTATCGAGAAAGGGTATAGGTTATATATCATCACGCTTATACTAATAGGAGCGGAGCACCAATGAAGAATATTTCAAAAACGGGGGAAAATTTTCACTCTACGGGCAATAGAAGACGAAAACGAGGTTGCGTGGGTCAGCTAGTGTTAGATATATTTAGTAACAACTATTTTTGTTATGGATCATTGAAGTCAGTATCATAGAGCTTCGTGTACTCGTGTGTTTTTGATGGAATAAATGGTCACACAATAAAATGTTATCTTTTAATATTTTTTATTGGCCTCATTAGTATGTCTACTTGTTTGTAAGCGTGTTTATGCCTGTGTTAAATATATAAGCTATATTACTGAAAACTTTCTACCAAATTCCGTTCATTTTTGCGTGGAAGAGTAATGAATATCCATACATACAAACATACATCCTCACAAACTTTCGCATTTATAATATTAGTAAGATAGTATTGAAGAGTAATTCACCACTATGTAGGTCTGCCAATTACCATAGAATCTATGTTCTTACGAAAACGATACAATTGTCCAAGTTGTGACTGACATACGAACAAGTTGGAGCCTTCCGCATCGTACGCATTAACCCGATTGATTCATCAGATCGTCTCTGGGGACGAATTCTAATTATGTGTGTACAATAGTTTACTTTTTATTCTAATAGAGTACTGCATGTTTTTTTAAGGGGCAAATGAACAGACGCATCACCTGATGCAATACCAAAAGCGTCACAAGTGCGTTGCCGACCTTTGGGGGATGGGCAGAGGGAATAATAATAATAATACTTTATTTCTCCTCACAATGGTACACTTACAACTAGTCATTTTACAATATTTTGTTTAGAAATGTGAGGAGCTGGTGTCTGTGATAGGCATATAATGCCTGTGTTACAAATCACCAGGTCCCCACCCCACGGACTACAGATAAATTTTTGACATTTTTAACCATTATTCTATTGAGCACATAGAGTGAGAGAATGCGTAACAAAAAAGACAGCGCCAAGCATACAAATCTCTGTGGGTGTGTGTGATGTGAAGAGTAACGTGTCAGCATCACTGATGATGATCTGTGTGTGTGTATGTGTATGTGTATGTGTATGTGTATGTGTGTGTGTGTGTGTGTGTGTGTGTGTGTGTGTGTGTGTGTGTGTGTGTGTGTGTGTGAGTGTGTGTGTGTGTGAGTGTGTGCGTGTGTGTGTGCGTGCGTGTGTATCAAACACTATCGTCGTTTGATTTAATTCCTAATTGGAATGGGGAGAGGAGTTGGGGTATGGGCCCCCGGTATCCTCAGTCCCTCGGTGCAAGCGCTATTTCACACCGGTTTTCTGAGAGGCCGTGATACCACTCCGGTCGAGCTGGCCCATTCATGCCGAAGTGTGGCTCTCCTACGGGAAAAATGCATGCCGTTGAGATGGAAATGAACAATGTAAGTTTGTCTTTTGGCAATAGTCACTTATCTAGGACAGATAAGTAAAATTCTTAAGTTATGTTTACGAAATTGGATAATAAGAAACAGCGGTTGCGATTGTCTGACATTGATGGCTTATGTGCCTATTGGGAAACAAGGAATAAAAATAAAAGAAACAAATGAGCCAAGATTCAAATTACGGTAAGGGATGCTGCAAGTCTCAGACGGAGAAACAGAAATGGACTGCAGTTACTCAAAGAGACTAAAGTAGAGTTGGTTCGACCTGGGAATCGAACCCTCAAGTTCAGCAGACGTATACGCTACCACTTTATAAGTTAAAATTTTATCGTCCTTTTCTTCAGTGCCGCTTACGTCATAGTTTTTGTTAGTATCACAAGTCATTTCACCTATTTTGTTATATCAACATCATTTATTTGCATATTGGAGACCGATTCAACAATTTCATTATTTTATTCGCAAACGGTATCTTTCTTTTCTTTGCTGTCTAATAGGTATTTGGATAAAAATCTTTGGTCTGTTCGGTATTTACTTTTTTAGCTTCCTTCTTTGTGAGCCAGATTGGTGAATTCTTTTCACTAAAAAGAGATATACAGAAGAATGAGACTCTAAAATTGAGTTTAAAAAAGACTGGACCCGTTCCGGGTATCATGTCCCTCCAACACAAAGGGAGGATCCTCCGACCAGGCGAGGTGATCATGCCTGGCGGGCTATTGCCCAACAGTTGATGTTGGGATGTTGTATATATGATATTCAGCGCGAGAACTAATTATTGTGTGATTCAGGATTTGTAGTCACTCCGTGTAGTACGTATTTCAGTGTATGTATATTTTTTCGGTAGATGGCGCTGCAGTAGGTTATTCTTGGGTTATATGTGGAAATCGCCACAGCATTTTATAATGCTAAAAATCTTTTTCATAGAAATACATTAAGGAATAAACCATAAAAGTACATATCGGGCCACGCGCAATCCGTCGGTTCCGTAGTTTTTACAACAGTCAACAAGTGCAAGTCGGATTCGCTGACAAATTTTTTTGATAAGTACAATTGGTCGACTGTTATTACTCAGAGGCTATTTGATAATTTTCCTTTTGATTTTGTTTAAAATAGGTACTACTACTGTGACCTTTAAATTTCTAACAACAATCGTTTAGTCGGTAGAGAGCGCACTTAACTTTAACGAAAATAGCCCTTATTAAGCTTAATACGTCACAAACGGTTTGCTAAATTGCAGAACACTCTTCCCAAATCCCTAATATTTTTGAAAGACCTATCCAATGACATCCTACACTGTAGGAAAGACAAATAGAAAAAACATTATCCCTACTCTACGAGCAGGGGAGGAACCCATTTTTTTTTAAATTTTATTAGCGTATGCTTATTCGACGAGAACTACCAGAGCAAAATAATACACCTCGTTCATTCGTTCGGGGATTCCCTGCTAAAATGGGAATCCCGCGAACGAGTATTAGACGCGTTCATTTTAAAAGAACATTAATACCGCGTATTCAATATGGATGTACTTTTGTGGGACCATGTGTGTGAACATTCAAAAGATAAAGCAATAAAAGTACCTAATTTTAATTTAAAAGAAATAAACTATCGGTACATGCTGTACTTATTTGTCTACGGGGCCTGTCCAAGGGAACTAGCAGGCATTTGTAGCCCGAGACGTACTGCCCCTTGGGCCCCCCCCCCCCCCCATATTCCGTAACTATATTGAAGCAAGAACACGGCAATAGATTGATTAACAATACCCCAGAAGAATGTTCAAATAGGTACCAATAAATTCGGCACGTATGACGGTAACGTGGCTCTGACACAGACCTGTCATTGTGATACGTTGAAAAACTATAAACTTGGTCGTTTCGACACCCTACTTTACTAGCTAAAGGATTACCCCTACACATATCACAGGATACAAAAACAACTTATGAATAATTCGAGAATTTATTTAACTCATTATACCTATTTTGAAATATAAAACTAGTCTGCTCATAGATGTATATATAATATTTTACCAAATAATATGCTTAATATCACTGCTGAATGAAACGCACTTGTAACGCCTCTGGTGTTGCGGGTGTCCATGGGCGGCGGTAATCGCTTACCATCAGGCGATACGTCTGCCCGTTTGCCACCTATACCACATAAAAACAATGAAAATCTCCTCCAAATTTATCGGTCTAGGACAATTCGTACTCCATCGCTACCATGAAATAATAATAATCTATACTAATAAAATAAAGCTGAAGAGTTTGCTTGTTTGAACGCGCTAATCTCAGGAACCGCTGGTCTGATTTGAAAAATTATTTCAGTGTTGGATAGTCCATTTATCGATGAAGGTTATAAGCTATATATTATCACGCTAATACTCATAGGAGCGGATCACCAATGAAGAACGTTTCAAAAACGTAGGCAATATTTCACGCTACGGGTAATAGAAGACGTAATCGAAGTTGTGTGGATCAGCTAGTATAATAATAAATCTAAAACCTCTAACGCCTAATAAAAATCGAAAATCTTTATTGCTTACTAAGTGTTTATTTTGTGGTTTCGCCAGTTACCAAACAATTTTTTTTCTTATGATGATATACATTTCTATTCCAATATTCGCAACGAACAGTGTCAAATGAAGAAAGCATTATTGGTCACATCGAGCGAAATCAAACACCAGACTAAGAACTAGGCAAATAGAGACTGCTGTTCACAACACTTTTGCACCATTCAGGAAAAAGAGTATAATGATTTATACAATATTGCAATATAAGTAGTGTAAATGAACGTGTCCAGCATCGTTTTATCTTCATTTATTTCTTTCTTATTACCAACCGTCCACCACGTAGGTACTTACATAACACGAGGTCAGACAAACGTAAGAAACTCACATTAACGTAATGATGAACTTGGATGTATTCTACATAAAAGTGAAAACTGTAACCTTGGAATAATGCAGAAAGGCACCCTGCGTCGCATTGCCGCCTTAATTGTGTTCATGTTCGCGGCCTAAATCTTCCTTTTTTTGTGCGGGAATCCCCGGTTACCACCGACTGATGGCATTGCGGACTAAAACCGCACATCACCTTGGGTACCAGGAGTCGGGGAACCAAGCATGACATAGTCTCACTCCTATTTTAACTGCCTCGGTGGCGTAGTGGTAGCGTATGCGACTGCTAAGCTTGAGGTCTCGGGTTCGATTCGGAGTTTGGGTGTTTTCCATGTATAATATGTATGTATTTACAAAAAAAAAGTATATAAGTATTTATATTAGTGGTCTAGTACCCATAACACAAGCTCTGCTTAGCTTGGGACTAGATGGCGTTGTGTGTTAGATGTCCGGAATATTTATTTATTTATTTATTTTATTTATTTATTTCTGACGCAAATCCTCTTACAAAATTATATTTTAAGAATGTATTGATGTAATGTTAACTTTGTGAGTAAAATAAATGTATAATTGATTTTATTACTTAAAAATAATAGGTATGGTAACTTAAATCGCAAAAAAAAAAGTGTTTACATAATAAATAAATAATAATATTCCGGACATTTACCACACAACGCCATCTAGTCCCAAGCTAAGCAGAGCTTGTGTTATGGGTACTTGATAATTGATATGAATACATATATATACTTTATTTTGTAAATACATACATATTATAGATAGAAAACACCCCTGATGATTTCATCAGATTATGGTTACAATAATTTATGGTTACCAATATAAATAAATGAAAATGACCTTGTCAGGTAAATAAGCCACAATTTATAATGAATTTATATATGAATATAACAATACCTGCGTATTTTAAAATTTCACATGCCATAAGGTTAACATGACCTAAATGCCAAAATGCTATTGTACTCGAAAGGGTTAAGAAATCCATTCATACATTCTTAAATTAGTAGACTCTACTGTTTTTTAATGGAAATTTAGATGATCTAGACTACTATTTAAAAAATACCCGTAATTACTTTGAATAATATTCAGAATCTGTAGCAGCACAATATAGATACAAAATCAAATAGCCCACATTCAAGTAGGACTTTTCAGGCACGTTCGAATCTTTACGTTAGTTACTATAGTTGCACGGTTCCAAAATGTCATTTTTATGGAGAAGAACCGACAAGAAACTCCATAAATTACTCTTTCAAAAATAGATATTTACAATATTTTACCTTTACATATTTACAATATTAAATAAATAAATAATAAATATTTCGGGCATCTAACACAACGCCATCTAGTCCCAAACTAAGTAGAACTTGTATTATGGGTACTAGACAACTGATATGAATACACATAGACTTTTTTTGTAAATACATACATATTATACAAAGAAAATACCCAAATTCCGAAACAAATATTTGTTAACCCTACAAACACTTGAACACACATATATTACCACTGTACCACCAAGGCAGTTTCAATATTTGCCTCTACATGTGTATTAAAAATAAAAATATTGTAAAAATAAAAGGACCCAGAATAGAACCCTGTCGCACTCGTCAGTACTAAGAATTGCGAAGTTAATTGTACGAAAGTTTTCATCATCATTATTATCATCTATCGCCGTCCACTGCTAAACCAGAACTTCCCCAAGGAGAGCCAACAGCCAGCCAGATCTAAGACAGAACCGGAACCTTTCAGCTGCCATCCAATTTTCTCACGAATAATAAGTCGAATTTATTTTTAATCATAAATATTTTCATAACATGATGCTAGCGAAAAATATAAAACCTGTAAAGGTTAGTGCATACTTCTCCTTACTTAGATACTGTCAATATCGTCTGACGCGTGATGTTGACACCTTAGGCCGTTAATACACAAGCGTGCGATGCATACATATACGACCGCATGTACACGGTGACATCATAAATCATACTGCACTACGTATCAGACAGATTATAATTGATTGTACCTCTGGTTGTATTTAATTTATCAAGAAGATTTGACAGAAAATGAAAATTGACTGGGTTAGCTTTTATCAAGTCAATTAATATTTTGTTTCGTTTTAATCACATATTACGATTGTGACAGTTGAGTGATTCTCTATATAATTTAGATAATAAAATTACTATTTAGTTTTAATAACTTTAAATACAGTTATACAACTTTCTTCAGTATTAATTCAATTAAAAAAAAATAATGGTGTGATGACTGATGGTCATGAATGTGAAGATGCCTATTGCAATTGAAAAAAAATAAAATAAAAAAGCTCCATTTTTAAACACACCTCTTAGCATCAATATTATAATTGATTTAAATTTTAACCAGACGATCGCTTTGCATTTTTGTTCCTAATTTAAATTATTACAAAAGGTAAAAAAATTTAGCCATCTGAAAAAATAAATATCTAAACATCAACAAATGTTGCTAGCAATAAATTTATAAGATGTAAAAGGCTTCGTTATGTCGTAAGATGACGTCACTTAGTCAGACATTATTTAATTTTTATAGCACAGGCGTAGCGCAAACAGCCTCCTTATACGTGCTTCGCGGATGATTATGTCACTGACAGGTGAAAATGCAGTAAAACCGATACGATCAACTAATCTAGGGTTGTGATTGATATCTTTAGATCGGACGGTAAAATATATGAAATTATGACCGATTGTATTATGACAATCTGAAATGCAATCAATGTTAAAACAAAGTAATCTTGATTTAAATATCTAAATAAATATTGAACTTAAGCTTACACTGTTTAATGCCTGTTATTTGTCATGGTCTAATTAACTTCGTAATACCAAACACATTCTTGAAATATCAAAATTTGGTATCAAAGACACATCAATTTAGATTATATGTCCATGAAAAATGTCAACTTTCAAAAATAGTGGAAAAATTATGACCTTGATAAGAAGAGAAGAGAGAGAAAAAGCCAATTACACTATTAAAATGACTTTGAAATATCCTATAACTAGCGACCCGCCCTGGCTTCGCACGGGTGCAATGCTGATACTAAATTAAATACACTACAGAAAAACTATGTACGTTGTATATAAAAACATAGCGGCCCGCTCCGACTTTGCACGGGCATAAAATAGAAACCTCTAAAATTAGCAATGTTGCCTTAGTATATGATGCATGTATTATACATATAAACCTTCCTCTTGAATCACTCTATCTATTGGAAAAAACCGCATCAAAATCCGTTGCGTAGTTTTATACTATGTAGTGATTTATCATTATTTTTCAAATTCAATGATATTATTAAGTGGTGCACAACAGTTAAAAATCTTACTTTAACTCACATTTCAATTCGTCAATTAACTAATTTGCCAATTAACATTTGACATATTTTTATTTAGTATGTTCTTTTTTACTACAGACAACCCTAAGCATGTCTATCTTCGATTATGAATGAGGATAGTGTCTGACATCTGACATACCAAGATTTTAAAATAGTTTTTTTATTGTAACCGATGTTGACATAACGACTGTGTAGGAAAATAGTTAAAATTGTAAATCATTTAAACGATCCGCCTTCTAATACAAAAGCTTTATTTAATGAACAGCTTATTGAGAGATCTTATTAGATTTTATTAAGAATAAATAAATATTTTCGGACATTTAAAACACAACGCCATCTACTCGCAAGCTAAGCAGAGCTTGTGTTATGGGTACTAGACAACTGATATGAATACATATTATATGCTTTTTTTTGTAAATACATACATATTATACATAGAAAACACCCATACTCCGAAACAAATATTTGCAGGTCATACAAAGATCTGATCCGACCCGGGCATCGAACTCGAGACCTCAAGTACAGCAGTCGCATACGCTACCACTGCGCCAAAGAGGGAGTGAATGTAGCATCTTAATAGACTCTCCTCTATTTGGTAATGACACGGATGCACGGATAAACTCAAGTGAGTTTATGTGGCATCTTGTTTTAAATTTCTTGTACCTTATATAGTTTGAATAAAAAATAAAAAAAATGAAAAAAATATCGAAATAGTCTCACGGCATCAAACTTTTACGATATAAGACCAGTATAGTAAAATCAACAGACAAAACGCTGTATCTTCTTATTTTTTTTCTTAGGAGTATCTTAAATGACTAAAGGGAGAGTCTATTACGATGCTACATTCGCTGCCTCGTTGGCGGAGTATAATATGTATGTATTTACAAAAAAAAGTATATATGTATTTATATCAGTTGTCTAGTACCCATAACACAAGCTCTGCTTAGCTTGGGGCTAGATGGCGTTGTGTGTTGGATGTCCGAAATATTTATTATTATTATTTATTTAATATTTTCCATATTGTCGATCAAAGCGGCCATAAAGTTTAATGTTTAATTTTGTAGAAACGTACGTTTACACTGACATTGCAGTGGCATCAAAGACAACATACTTAGAAGTCTAACTAAATATGTAACTAGAAAAAAATAAAAACATAACTGACATGTGCTTCCGTGCACTTCGTACAACAAAAAGCCTATCATCATAAAACAAACAGCAATAAAATCCTTGAGACCCTGAAAAGTAGAGCATCGAGACATTCTTCGTATGTCAATTGATACAATCCTCATAGCGACGAAACTAACATTAATCTCATATATTTAAGACTGAATTTCGCTTACCGATTTTGGAGGACTTAAGTTGTTATTTAGATAAACATGGCAGGATCTAGATCTAAGGAGCTGTGGGAAACATAGTCCCTTTCAACAGATTGTGTAGTTGTTTATGAACTGAAGTGTTGGTGTCGATATGCAAAGTGCTAGGATGTAGAAATGTACAATTATTGTGGGAGTATAGCTAGTGATTCATTAAATCCTGTTCGCTATTCATCGATTGGTAAATATGTACAGTTAGCCTACATACTGATACAAGGCGCACTTGTAACTTACATGAAATAAATCAATGCACTGTAAATTATCCGTTTGATTCGACCTTCATAGGATGAACACTAGTAATAAACACTTACATAAAATTAATAATATCACACGATTTGAGGACATCGCATACGTTAAACTGCGAACTAGACAGAGCCTATATACCTATACACCTAAATATAAGAATGTGTTACTTATTTAAGACCGCTAGATTCAAAAGTGGCGGTTACATCTGAAACAAATCTTTTTAGTTTGGTTTATTTACAGATGCTTTTTTTGTTTTTAAAACTATTATTTATTTTCAATTTTTTAGTTCAGTCGACTACAGAATCGGATTTTTTTTTGAAAAGGGAATAAACTTATCAAATTATTATATTGTCCTCGATAAGTATCATCATCATCATGGGGTGCCATCTTCAAAATGAAGTTTATAGGTCAGCAGACGGTATCCCTCGCGATCATGAGCGGTCTCTTTCAGTTGGTGATATTTTTCCAGACCAGTCCAGTACACTAAGTTTAAATGAAATATGACCGTTTGAAGTAGATCTAAAGGAGTCGGTAACAAACAAACATACAGGTGAAGCTAATAAATCGCGTGTCAAAACTGTGCCACAGCTGCCAACACCCTCCTCCTTGATAGCACAGTATGCTGTTGAAGACATAAATATAAAATAACAAAAAATTTTTCTTTAAGACTAATATACATTTACAAAATTAGATAGCTCTTTGAATAAAGAACATGGCTGTGAGTCTCAGACTGTCTTGCATTCCGAATCGAATTCACAACGCAATGAAATGACTGTGCGTCGAATGTTGAACGGTAACTGTATTACGCCATCAATGCAGCTTAAATTTTACCTTAATACTTGAACAGGAAGTCACAGTACGAGTACTAGCTCGTACTCTTATTTCACAAACGAACGAATCCTGCAAAACCTGCCTCTACTTTTCTATTAGACTTGTAGATCTGACAAATACTCTTCTATATTTTGAGAAAAAATTTAATTGATACAATTTAACTGCCTAGGTGGCGCAGTGGTAGCGTATGCGACTGCTGTGCTTGAGGTCTCGGGTTCGATTCCCGGGTCGAACCAAACGTTTGTATGATATACAAATAAAATAAAGTAAGTATTTTATCATTCAATCTAGCTTTCATAGTACAAGCTTTGCTTAGTTTGAAGTTAGATGGCGTTGTCTGTCAGGTGTCCGAAATATTTATGTGTTATTATTGTATATTATTTTAAAACATATGAGACGGACACAAAGAACACCCAGACCCAAGACAACAATTTGTTAATCACACAAAGTATTGTCCAATGTCGGATTTGTTGTCGAAGTGGGAAGCGGCGTGGCGACCACTTAAACCACTAGACCATACGTGCAATCAATAAATAAGTAACTCTTAATGCTTTTCGTATTAAAAACATAAGAAAAGAGTCCCATGCTAAATAATATTAATGACTGTACCCGAGGACATCAAGCGATAATTATATAACAATTGCCTGACTAACGCAACTTGGTCTGCGACTCTTTTTATTCATACTTGGCTCCTACTGATCTAAGCGTGATGTTAACTATCCTGGTTATATCGTTTCGGAATTCATTGTGAGCAACAACGTGACACGAGAATCTTATTTTATTAGATAATATTCTATTGCTAATAATGGTAATTGATGCGGTTGAACAAAATTAAAAAAAAACATCGACACACATATAAAATCATGATTCAGCTTAATTCTTATTAGAAAATGTCAAAGGATAGACAATAGATAAATTTACAATTCGCAACGAATAACAAATTTCCCACGAACTTGTGAGGTACCTTGCAAAACCTACATCTAAAATTCTCGCAACAACTATCATACGTATCACAATTGACTAAAGTACGACAGAAAAATTCAACTTAACGTTTCACAACACTCGCAACACCGTATATGCAAATAATTCACCATAATATTGCAATCAAAATTAAAACTAATAATAAAACGTATTAAAATACCTACAATCTGTAGACCATCATTACTTTTCCATCAAAAGGGGCAAGAGTTTTGGCACTTTATGTATGTTTGTATATTCCACACACACACACACACTCACACACTTTTTTTCCGTGGGAGAGCCACGCTTCGTCATGAATGGGCCGGCTCGACCGGAGTGATACCACGGCCTCACAGAAAACCGGTGTGAAATGGCAACGCACTTGTGACGCTTTTGTTGCGGGTGTCCATGGGCGGCGGTAATCGCTTACCATCAGGTGATGCGTCTGCTCGTTTGCCAGGCTATTCAATAAAAAAAAAAAAAAAATCACATACACACACACACACATTATACACACACACACACACACACACACACACACACAAGAAATAATTCTTTAAATTAAAATAAGCACTAAACCTCCGAATAATTGAAAGGGCATATACACGCACAAACACACACACATACTCATACACACACTCACACGCTCACATACACACACCAAGAACACACAAATACACATAACAAGTCAATGTAATAAGAAAGAAAATAAAGGTAGGTATGAATACATGACGCATGCTGGTCGCAGGTGGCGTGGAAAATTTACCTTCGCATGGGGTCCTCAGGGTCAATTACAAAATATTTATATGAATACTGGGACAATTGGCAGCTAATCAAGGTGTCATTACGAAGCTGAATGCAAAAAGTTTGTTATACCAATCGCTATCAAATTACTCTGTTAAAATTAGACCGATTACAGAAGAACCCTGTGAAAGAGTATTTTTATATATTTCTGCAAATCGAGCCTAAAGATTGTATATAAATAGAGCTCATTTTATTGTATCATCAAATTATAATGATTACATTAAGTACGTTCACTTTGAAGTTTTCAGTTTTTATTAAGGTCTTAGAGTAAATTCAAAGTATTTCTATGAGTTAATTACCATAAATGTTACAGAACGTTAAAGGAAATCGACGACGAATATTTTAAAAGATTTCCCGATTATATATATATAACCCTTTTTATTATTTTGTCATGTTCAATTGTTGAGTCTAGTGATAAATTAATAATATTATTTTTGTTTTTGTTTTTTCTCTCTTTAATTCTCTTAAATTTCATGAAAACTGTTTGAGCCGTTTCCGAATTCAGATTATGTAAATACAAGAATTGCTCATTTAAAGTAGTTAGATTAATAGATATTTTCCTACCATGATTTGGAAACAAAACCAAAAGTATTTGTTTGTTTTTACAATTACTATTAGTTAAATTGGTGATATTTTACTAGATCAGTCCAGGGCCTGATATCATCTACACTTCCTTCTTGGTCGACCTGCTGTCTTTCTGCCTCGTATTTTTCCTCTAAAAGAAGCCTCAGGAATTCATATTGAGTGCCTCTTAGTATGTGTCTAAAAAGGTCCTTGCTCATGATGGCAAATCGTCTGCTGACCTCCAAACTTCATTTTGAAGATCTTTAGTTAAAAAGTTGAAAGACTTATTCCGAAATACCTTCGTAACATACCGTACAAAAAACACCAAGTTTGTAGAACAGTGAACAAAATGTATCAGATGTGTTGCTAATTTTACATAATCGTGTAAAGCCCGCACTATGTTTGTACGAACGTGAAATACTAAGGGCCGTTTTGATGATCGTGCACGCTTTATTACCCAACGCTTCGGCCCACTCCGTTGTATCTAAGGCCTTAAATTGGGTAACTAGAACAATGTAGTCGGAGAACTGATCTAAATAATTAAAATGTGACTGGTTTAGACTTCCTTCTCTGTGTAATTTACTGTTATATGTTATATATTTATGACCTTTTACTCATAATTAATCACGTTTCAAGCTTGTTTTGACAATAATTATGATAAACGTGTTTATAACTTATCAAATGATACTTGATCTTTACTAATTAAGTAGTTCTTAATGAACTAATATCATAATTAAGACAAGAGGATATCACTTACAGTACATAATTTATTTTGGTTGGCGCAGTGGTACGTGACTGCTGAGCATGAGATCTCGGATTCTATTCCCGGTCGGACCAAATGTTTGTATGATTTACAAATAAAAGAAAGTAAGTATTTTATCATCTAATCTAGCTTTCATAGTACAACAAGCTTTGTTTAGTTTGAAGTTAGATGGCGTTGTGTGTCAGGTGTCCGAAATATTTATGTTTTATTATTGTAAATTTAAAACATATGAGGCGGACACAAGGAGCACCCAGACCCAAGACAACAATTTGTTGATGACATAAAGTGTTGTCCCATGTCGGATTTCAACCCACTATACTTGTCGAAGTGGGAAACGGCGTGGCGACCACTTAATCCACTAGGCCATATGTGCAGTCAATAAATAAGTAACTCTCAATGCTTTCGTATTTATGTTATAGGGAACCGAGTTTCTTTACATAAAGTACTAGCTGTCCCGGCAAACGTTGCTTTGCCATAAAAGGGAATATATGTTGTAGAGGTGGGTCAATAAAAATCGCGATGGAAAAATAGGGGTTGATCTTAGAGGGTTGAAAATTTAGGGTTGTATGTATTTACTAATGCTGTATCATAAAAAAATAGAAATTAAAAATTTTGTCTAAAAAATAAAAAAAAAAATTTAGGGGTGGACTACCCCTAACATTTAGGGGGATGAAAAATAGATGTTGGCCGATTCTCATAGATACCGGATAAGCACAAAAAATTTCATCAAAATCGGTCAAGCCGTTTCGGAGTAGTTCGATTACGCACCCCGTGACACGAGAATTTTATATATTAGATTACAACGATACGATACGATAAATGACTTAAGGTTGATTACTTAATATAAAGTGAACAACAGTTTAACTGTCTGAATTAAGTATAGCATACTGACTGACCCGACGAACTTCATACCGCCATTTTGTTTTGTAATTATTTACCAAATTGCCGAAAAGTTCACCTTTATTATTTTAGCTCGCCTTTGCTTTCCACGGGTACTACAGTCGTGGTTTAAAAAAATACACTGCCGATGTTCTTATATTTTTTTATTTATAGAAACCTTATCCTGATACAAGCCAACACATAACAAAAGGATCATCCAATTTGGTGCAGTCGATCGAAAGTTATGCGCGTACATACATATCAGTGTTTTTTTTATTATATAGGGGGCAAACGAGCAGTCATATCGCCTGATGGTAAGCGATTACCGCCGCCCATGGACACCCGCAACACCAGAGACTTTACAAGTGCGTTGCCGTCCTTTTAGGAAGGAGTACGCTCTTTTCGTGAAGGTTTAAACTTCGTATTGGTCCAGAAACACCGCAGGCAACAGCTCATTCTACAGTTTCGTTGTGCGCGGCAGAAAGTTTCGGGAAAATCGCACAGTTGTGGACTGCCAGCCATCTAGATGATGGGCATCAAATTTCTGTCGCGTAGGACGATGGCGGAAAGAGGTGGCAGGGATCAATCCGCACAATTCCTCGGAGCACTCTCCAAGGTAAATGCGGTAGAAGATGCACAGCGAAGCCACATCTCTACGCAGCACCAGAGAGTCTAGCCGAATTGGAAGTTTCTGGCAATCGACGATACGAGTCGCCCTCCGCTGAATGATTCATTTTTATTTATATAAAAGTGGAGGAACGGGTATCATGTTCCACCCAACACAAAGGGAGGATCCTCCGACCAGGCGAGGTGATCATGCCTGGCGGGCTACTGCCCAACAGTTGATGTTGGGATGTTGTACACATGATAATCGGCGTGAGAACTTCTATTGCGCGATTCAGGATTGGTGGTTACTCCGCGTAGTGCGTTACTTCGCAGTTCAGAGTATCTTCGGTAGATGGCGCTGTAGTATATTACTGTTGTGTTGTATGTGGAAGTCACCACAGATTTCATTTCTTTACACATTCTTGTAACCAATTTGCATGAATTAAGAATTCACCTTCAAAACAGTTTTAACAAAGTATAGCTATTTAAAGATTGGTAGTAAAGTAATCGACCCTGGTTAGGTAACTTAACTGCATCACATTTTATCGGGACCAAGTTATTTATTGCACCTACCTGCCTTCCTTTAGTTCAACTTATACACTATTGTGCAACTAAAGTAGACTAGTCTAGTTTAATTACACCATTGAAAAGGTCCGTAGACTTCAGTTTGTTGGGCTTCGTTTAATTTGAACTTAGTTTAGGATAGTGTAGGGTACATACAATATTGTTAACTTATATATATTTATATTAGTAGACCATTAATTACCTAGAATAATATTCCATTCCATCGTTCTTGTATCATTCCTACAGCCGAAAGCGAAAATGTCGTATCACGAAAATGTAACTTACATACTTTTAGTATGGTTTTGATCAGAAAAAGCCGGCCAAGTGCGAGTTGAACTCGCGCACCGAATGTTCCGTATAAACACGTAGGTATATTATATGATGCAACAAAAAATGTATGCTTTTAATGTTTTTTTCTTGATCTGTGTTATAAAACGTTGCTTCGTACCAAATTTCATTTTTAATACAATCTGAGAAGAAATACCTTTGAAATATCTAACGCTTCGTCATGATTTACATTGACCATAGCCACAATGCATTTGAACATACTGAATATATTTTGAACATATAAAATTGTAGTTTAATACGAACAGCCTATTCATAAATGTTATTTAACTTAAAATAACGTTTCTGTGCTAACCTTAACTTTAAACTTTACATACAACCACTGCCTAACCGTATTTAACGTTTATGAATAGTCCGTTACTATTGTAACTATTTCGTCTTACTCTAAATACGATAAAGTAAAAAAACTAGGCCTTGAATTTTCCTTAAAATTCTTGTGCTGATTCCTGACACAATTCTGTAAATTTGTTTGTATACAATAACCTAGCAAACGTACAAATACTTTCAGTTATAATTAACTGTACAACACACATGTCTCCCCGTTCTGTTTATACTCTAGTGACTCCGCAAGTATTGGAACAACGTTGCATCTTGACATTTATCTCGATGTCAAAGGCGAAGGGCGGTTACGTAAGCAACCTACAGTGAACTCAAGAACATCGTGCTTTAGAAGTTGTAAGCTTCATAACGTGTAAATACTGAATAGCCAAAGAGACTATACTGATGGTAGCTAATAGCTTTACATTTTCCCCAAGGATTGTACTAATTCCATTGCTCAGGTGGCAAAGCGGCTTAACCAGACACTGGTTTGCCTCACACAAGACGACATCTATTATATATACTAGCGACCCGCCCCAGCTTCGCATGGATTTCAGATGCACCCACCAATGACACTATTCGTGCGTTTTAAATCTGTAATATCGTCGAACATACTTATTTAAATTACATACTTAAAGGGCCATATTGATATACATTAAATGCACAATGTATTTAAGGCACTTAATTGAATAAGGGTAATACTGTATTGCTTAAAACTACTACTGAAAATTATCGATTCACGAAATTGAAGTGTTTACATATAACTTTGTGTGGTATTCTTGGTTTACGAGTCAGAGTTAGACTGCACGGTTGGCCGCCACGCCGCATGCTGCGCCGCTTTCTACTGCGCTAAGTGTTGCGGGTTCGAATGCTACATGAGACAACACTTTGTGTGATCTGCAAATTGTTGTTTTGAGTCTGGATGTTCTTTGTGTCCGTTTCGTGTATGTTTGTAAAGCCCCCCGAGACACGAGATGTATATTTCTAATGCAGGAATTGTCTTTTGTAAGAACAAAAAATAGGAGTTACTTTTAAAAAGTATATAAGTATTTATATCAGTTGTCTAGTACCCATATCACAAGCTCTGCTTAGCTTGGGACTAGATGGCGTTGTGTGTTAGGTGTCCGGCATATTTGTTTATTTTACTTTTCTTATTTTTTTTATCTTTAGACCTCCGCGCATGCTTTTTTTCTGAAAACATGAAAAACAGACCAGCATTACATGACATGGAAATCCGTGAAATTTAAAGTAAAAATAAGTTATTTTTTCAATTTTCATGCTACTATTCTTTATACGTGCATATTTTGAAATAATACTGTTATATATTTAGTTACCAATCGAATCTTTGCTTCAGTATTCTTAGCCTCAAATCACAATGTTGCTTGCACAAACCAGTACTGTTGCAATCCATGGGAAGTAAAAGGGACATTATATATTTAGACAACATAATCTTAATGTAGATATAAGCTAACAGTAGCTATACCACTTAAATGTAAATATTTAAATGCTAGAACTAGATTATGCATTAAGACACTCCTTGATTATTGACAATAATTATTTCATTAGAAAACTGATATTCTTCAGGTAAAATGTCACAACTTTAAATTTTTTATTCTTATTCTTATAGGAATAAAAAATTTAAAGTTGTGACATCAATCAAAAACTCGTTTTAGTACTTGATATTTTAACTGTATCGTAGGTCTATCTGTTGACGTATGTGTTTCACCGAGTAACTGAGGATACCAACACCTCCCCTTTCCCTTTTCCCATCCTCCAAAGGCCGACAACGCACTTGTGACACCTCTGGGATTGCAGGTGTCCATGGGCGGCGGTAATTGCTCACCATTAGGCGATACGTCTAGCGATCCCGTCTACTAAACCAAAGGTCTTGAGTTCGGTTCCTACCCACTATCCATTATTTATTATACGTATATACACTACCAAACATTACAATTTTTTAATTCTAACCAACGCAACGATTCTAGATATTAGCGAGTTCAATCGAATTATAATCTACCTCTGTGCGTAATTTCGAATAAATCTGTCCAGTCGTTCAGGCCTAACCAACTAATAAACTTCTATAAATATATATCCTCACTAACGTTATCGTCTTTAACAGATAGAAATATGCTCTTTAAAATGCAATACAATGGCGATCTTATCGCAAAAAACGATCTCTTACAGATAACCAGTACAGACTTAAAATAGTCTGTTCTGCTTCAAATAGCTTTGTGTTGGAAATGGTTATTGCACCATGCTAGTTACATACGCATACTATATAGCAGTACATCTACGATGTCCCGTGCCTTGGAGAATACATACTGACGTCAGTCCTGCGCCTGATCTCTTCCCGGTCGTGTTGGATAGATTATGAGAGTGAGAGAAGGGGTGTTTGCGCACATACTTGTGTATTAAAATATCTCTTTCGTACTTGGACGGTCACTGTGACCGAAATCGGTAAGGATTATCAGAGATAGAATAGTTTTCATAGCATATTTTCTTTTGAGAGACGTAGACGTGTACTTTAATACATCATCATCTTCCTAGCCTTAACTATTCCCAAGATTAGTTGGGGTTAACTACTAGTTCAACCGGTTTTATCTGAATATCAGTTTTTTCACGGAGCGACTGACATCGGACCTCCGCAACTCTGAGGGCGAACTGAAGTCTATGAACTAGTTACTAGTATATTTGAGGTCACTAACTTCCCAATAACGATTGACATCGATGTTCATGACAACCGGGACCGTCGGCTTAACGTACTCTCCGAGGCACGGGCGGGAAACACCGCCGTTTTCCATATTCCGGGTTGTCATTAAGATTTTTTTGTAAGAGAATCCCAACAGCGGCAGCGGTTCGACCCGGGAATCGAAACCGAGACTCTTGATCGGCAGTCGCTTACGCTATTCGCTAAACCAAAGAGGCAATATATACTTTTACACACATATAAAATTTATTTTTTAATAATAATTATGACACAGAAGACAATCATTTACTGAAAATACAATAAATTTACAAAATATTATTTACAATACTATTTAGTACAGCGCAGGATATTGCTTTATAATCTATATGTCTAAATATCTAGAATTAGGTGGACCAACGTACTACAACCACAAAATTTAACAGAGCCAGTATAGATGACCTCCTAGGGTGGTTAGAAGGGCTAGATTGAAAATGCAGATTATACGGACGATCTACAAAGGAGGGTCAGACTATACTGGTTAGGGAAGCTGTTAAAATGTGTCGCAGTGAAAGTACAAATTCAGACTTTTAATAAATCTACCAATATAAATTTTTATTTTGACATAGAATACAATTATGATTCTTACAATACTGCACTATTATATACATATTTCATATTGAAATTATCTGTGTTACGAATTCAGACTTACGATACGATAAAAAGTTACTAAAGAAACCTGCTAATATTTTATTACTTTTCAAATAATTAAAAAACATGATCTTATTTTAAAACTTATTGGAAGAAGAGAGGAGGGTTTTCAATGAAGTCAGAATGTTATGAGATATCTCTAATTACTTAAACAAAATGATGATGAAAATTACATAAAATAAATTACCTGTATTGTTACACTTCTTTCACCTACTAGAATTTAATATAATTTAAAGTATAAATTATAACTATAAAGAGAGGTCTCCCATTGGTCGAAATTTGACTATAATTCAGTGAATTATTTTTTAGCTTTCTCCACCCCTGCTCTACTCGTATATAAATTTTAACTGGACTAAACTTCATATTTGCTTAAACGCTTAGATTAAAATTTAATTGGCGCTAATAATTATACGGTTGATGGGTATTACCCATGCTGGTATTTCGAAGTTGGTAAATCAAAAGGTAATATATTTTGTCCACTCAAATATTCTTTTTCAGTTCTTAAAGCCTACAATGTTCAATGACTTAAACACTACCATACCCTTCAATGAAGTTATATTCTTAGTGGTGAAACTCTTACTTTTGCTACGAAATGCCAAAAGCTGACAAAAAATGAAAGAATCAATTGATATCACAGAACTATAAATAACAAAAAGCACATATTTCTTTCTCTGATATTTACTAGATAAGGTTTTTTTACAATTTCTCATTTAATCCAATTAAGATAAAATTAGAAATAAATAAAGAAAAAACGCTTATTCTGACAGACACAGGACAGTGTATGGTTTTGAACAGAGTTAAGGTTATAGGATGTAAGCAGTTATAATATTCTGTGTAATTAGACGTGCTACACGCTGTAACGTACCTGCAATTCATTCCATTGATTGTTGAATCTCTCTTTGGTTGTAGGAAAAATTAAACCTTTGCTGGTGGTAACCTTAAAACCTTACTTAAATACACAATATAAGTATCTAGTGAAAGAATTAGAGGTATACCAGAGTGTGCCTAGAGATAGGTTATAGACCCTATATGGAACCAGAAATAACCAAGCTAAAAAAAAACTAAAAAAAACTAAAAATACTGATAGCATAATTCTTTAGTTGCGACTTAGCATATGTTATTGTAAATGTATTAAAAGTAAAACGGCTTAGCATATGTTATTGTAAATGTATTAAATTTGATTGATTAATAAACTATTTTCCATGATCGTTTGAATAATATTATGAGCTTTGTTTGCTGCGTGTAATTAGAGTAAAATTTTCGCACCGTAAAAGTCGTCTTTTATGTTGAAGATTTTAGGTATTACATACATAAATACACAAGATCGCAGCCTGCGATAAGGCCGCCCATTGTACCGCTGGTTTTTGTTTTATTGTAATATTATTTTATTAATATTAAGGTGTATAATAAAGCGTTTATCTATCTATCTATCAATTTGGAAATTTGAAAGTGTGAGAACTAGGAAAAATAAAACTCTCTTCTGTTTATTGAACTTCATATTAATTACATATATTTTATTTATTTAAACTTCAAATCTTAAGATTACGTTACATTTTAATTTTTTAATCATATCTACTTCGATTTTTATCGAAACGATTAATTGGTTCTTTACACGTTAAATGTTGTTTCATTTTTAATCATTCTTTTGCAACAATTGTGTCAGTAAATACAATTTTATTCAATAATAAAATCATCATCATGATTGTAGGTTAAAAACAAATAGTCCTAGGTAATCCTATTTCTTTTTTTAACCCTGTTGTCACGGATAACATTACGAACTAAGAAATAGTCATAAAAGAAACTAACTAAAACCTTCTTTTTGCTTACTCCGAAACAGAACAAGGAGAATAGTAGAAAGAAGACGTCGAAGACCAGTTTTTTTATTATTATTTAGGGGGCAAACGAGCAGACGTATCGCCTGATGGTAAGCGATTGCCGCCGCCTATGGACATCCGCAACACCAGAGGCGTTAAAAGTTCGTTGTCGGGTTTTTAAGAAGGAGTACGCTCTTTTCTTGAAGGTTTGAAGGTCGTATTGGTCCGAGAACACCGCAGGCGATAGCTCATTCCACAAATAGAATGAAATAATTCCGAAATAAAATTATTAGAAAGTATAATATTAATATGAATTATTTTCTTGTTTTTATTTTCAATTATTACGATGTAAACTAACATTAACTAAGGACAGAAAATTTCCAAGTGTCCTAACATCTACTTTACCCGCAGCATGTACTAAAGTGTCGCAAATTTAACGTTTGAAGTTAAACCCGCCAGACAATAAGTGGGGTGTTTCGCTCCATATATAAGTGGTAAGTGGTATACACCACTTATCAGTAGCACTTTAACGTTTGTTCAGTAACAGTGCAGTGTTTGTTTTGGCACTATGAAGACTTACGTAAGTCCATTTGTGATTTTTAAACTGAAAACCATAATACCATTTAATACGTGGGTTTTTATAGGTTAAATAAGTGGTTGTGGTGTGCGATATGGAGTAATATAGTAATATTGGATGAATAGAGAAATTTAAATACAATATCTTAAGGAAAGCTTAAGCATGGGTTCATTTGTGTATTCTTAGATAATTATCTCATAAAGATAAGATAATTATTTCATTTTTAACACTCAAAATTCAAAAGAATTCAGCGTTTTCAGGAAACCTTCGTCATATTAAAAAACGTATTTATTAATAATCTTAAATAAACTACCAAATATAATGCCTGAATTATTTAATAAATAAACTAGCGATTATTCGATGGCAACAATTTTATTAATAATTTTAATGAAACCATCTAAGATAAGATAATTTAAAGACTAGTGTTTTTAGAGTAATGAGTTTTTTTTTGTTATTTATGTTGTAATAACTTCAATTTGAAGCATATAATCATAGTTTCAGTCATTTATATTATAATGTATTTATGATTATTTAACTAGGTTATTCAAAATGTAATTAATTTTCTGCACGCATTCCATAATGTCATACAAAATGGTTAATACCGAGGTGTATGTTTGTTGCTCTTTCATAGATTTTGATGAAACTTTACAATAATAATATATATTATATTATCGCTTACCATCAGGCGATACATCTGCTCGTTTGCCCCCTATATAATAAAAAAAATAGCTTATACATAAAAATAACACATAGGCTACAATTTATAAATATACTAGCTTCAGCTAGTTTGTTCATAGACTAAAACTGTACTTAGACTAATTATTCAATAATTCATATATAGAATAACTTGTATACCTTTTTAAGTATTCAAATCATTTTCATTTAAAAACGTTTGATTACAAATCTACTAAAACTATAGGTTTACAATCTAATTAAGAATTATATCACTTTCCGTAAACCGTTCAACTAATCTTTATTTCGATTCATTCTCATGTCACTTCCATTACTTTGATTCACTAACGATTAAGTATAGGTAATAATTCATTTCAAGAAATACAAAAATTGCATGGGCTTAAAGTTAAATGCATAGCTATGCTCTGTATGTTTAATGCTTACTATCATGGGAATACAGCATGCAAAACAATATCACCTCAAAAACAATATAAAATACAAATTTTGACAAAAAAATCAATGAGGCCACACGGGCAGCACCAGCTTTCGAAAAAAAAAGATCATGGAAATCGGTACACCCAGTTGATAGTTATGAGGTAACAAACATTAAATAAAATACAGTCAAATTGAGTACCTCCTTCTATTTTGCAGTCGGTTAAAAATTAAGTAAATATCTACATATACGAGTATATTTGACTGCACAGATGGCGCAGTGGTTTAAGCGCCAGTCACGTCGCCAGTTTCTACTACGCTAAGGTATTAAGGGTTCAAATCCCACACTGTAATAGCACTTAATGTGATCCACAAATTGCTATTCTGAGTCTTTGTGTTCTTTGTGTAAGTTTCGTGTTTTTTTGTAAAGTCCCCCGCGACACATGATATATTCCTAATGACTTTATTTTGGGTTATACATTTCCATGTGGTGACAAATTAGGAATACAGAATGTTACCACCTCTATTCAACTTGTTCGTGTCGTAAGGGAGCAAATACAAGACAAAATTACTGTAATGAGAAGGAGAACTTCATACAAACCATTTGGGCCATTTGGGTAAAACTTCTTTAAAAGCCTAACTATCTAACAAAAGGCACAAAGGCCTTGAGACCAACTTACTTACTTACTTATATATCTAAGTTACGAGGAAGTAAGACATGAAATCCATACCTACACGTCTAGCATATTTTTGATCTAATGAGATTTTGTGTGCCTCGTTTCGGAAAATATTGTCATTCTTCTTCATCTTGTTTGCGAAATGATTTGTATTTTATTAAACGACTTCAAAAAAGGAGGAGGTTCTCTATTCAACTGTTTTTCTTTATGTTTGTTATCTCATAAATTTCGATTTTGATGATTCTTTTTTATTTGAAAACTGTGTGTGCCACACGGGAAGCACCAGCTTTCAATTTGGTCCAGTCCCTGAAGTCGGTCTCTTTTTTGTTAAAGTTTATGATTATTTAGGTAAATATACATTTTTTTAACTAAATTCTAAAAATCTGTACTGTCATCTAAAGCACATTTCTCACCAGTAAACAACATATTTATTTATAAATGTATATTTTATTTTATCACTCTATATTAATTCCAGATGGGGCCCGTAAAAAATCCTGGTTACGGGCCCCACTAACCAGTAGTATAACAGACCCGTCCTAATATAGTAACTGTTACCACACATACTATAGTATTTAACAGCTAAATACTTACACATGATGTAACACCCATATTGATTCAAGACCTTACCTAGTGTTACGTATATAAAGTTACGGGTGATTAGATAACGCATGTGTTTTTATCCTAAACCTTTTCCTGATCAACTTGTCGGTAGGTAGGACGAGAACTACTTTCCTATACTCTTTTAATACGTAAATCAAATAAAAAAATAAACTAAATCGTCCACCAAAATGCCTGCCAAAATGACTCTGTCTGATGAAAAGCATAAGCAGAATCCAAGAATGGTGGTCACCATACTCATTGCTCGTGCAGACAATGCAACAATGCAGAATAGTAACCCACACCATGGCGGCCTAGTACCAACGAACACGACAGCATGAACGCTGTCATTTTACGTTGATCTCCTGTGCGAGGTTAGTACCGCCCTGGTCCCGCCAGTGGCTTTACTACATTTTGTGCATATTGTGTGCATTAACATACAATAATTTACATCATGCTAAAAGGATATGACAGAATCATTACAAGAAATTATTTTTAAAGGATATAAAATTCGAATTCCAAGATTTATAACAACGTCAGTTAAACTCATTCAATTGTGCTACAAAGTGCACTTCTCTTTCAAAAAAAGTCTACTCTACTTAGCATCTAAAAATAACAAACCCATCCAGATGACAATATTAAAGCTGTATTCACAAAATTGTTACAATCAAGTCTAAACGAAACATTAGACTGTCAAACGATTATAAAACAGCCAGAAGTCAACACAGTAGCAATCGTACATCATGTTCTAATAACCAAAACATACTCATCTATTTAACATTCAACTACCGTCACGAATTTCGTTTCTGATGACCCTACTTGCATGTTGATGAATTCGATGAAGTCATATCACGCAATGAAGTAAAAGTAATCGGGTGCATTGTGTTTGTGGTTCGTCATGTCACTCCGATCGAGTGTCGGTACGATTTTGGCAATGTTATTGTTCCGACTTTTCTTTCTATTTGCATAATTTTCAATGAATAACAGTGATGTAATGTATTTCCGACGAATGCATCCGTTTCACTCACGATGTTTAAGGACCTAATGTGTTACAGTTACAGACAGTTAAATTTCCAAAATCTTCAATAATTGGGTTAGACAATGCGAAAAGCGACTAAAAGTTCAGTTAATCCAAAACCAATACGTACTCGTTTTCTGGTCGTTTTTATAGAGCTGGAATTTAAGTAGTGGTATTAAGTGTTTTTGAGTTGGAACCCTAAGTTGACTACCGATATCATACAAGACCTAAGCTATATATGTAATGTAGTCTTTGTGGTGTACTTATTTAACTCTTTCACTCTGGCTCGCCCGTACACGTACGCGTCTTAATATGCTTTTCCCACTTTTTCATCGAGAAGCTATAGACTCCTCTAAAATCTTAACGCATCATTGTGCCCGAGACAGGTACGGAACCTTCATGTATATATTAGGCCATTACTCAGGGATCTACATGCACTACAATATATATTATACATGTTCATATAACTATGTAAGTATATTAATTTATTTATTTTCTTGTTTATATATTTCTTTTTTTTTCTCGTACCGAAATCGAAACCTGTCCTTTCAAAGGTTGCCTGGAACAAATTGCTATAAGCAATAAGGCCGCCTTTTGTACACCATATTTTCTTTTATTTTGTAAATTTTTAGGACTGTGTATTGTTTGTAAACCCTGGTGTACAAATAAAGTATATATAGGGTGTTTTTTTAAGCTAGATAGAACTTTAAATTGTAAAAAGTAACACAAAAAATTAAATTTTGATGAAACTTTTTTTTTTATTTGTTTCAGTATACTCTGACAAATCATCATGAATAGACTCACGCTTGAACAACGCTACGAAATTATCCAAATTTACTTTGAAAATCAGTCGTCGATTCGCGCAACTTATAGACGACTTCGTCATTTGTATGGCGTATAACACGAACAATGCTGGCCTCCAAGGCGTCAATTGTTGCTGGTTTATCAGCATAAACCAGTGACTTCACGTAGCCCCACAGGAAATAATCGAGAGGTGTCAAATCGCACGACCTTGGAGGCCAATTGACAGGTCCATTTCTCGAAATCAACGTATCGCCAAATTTTGATTTCAATAAGTCGATGGTTGCGTTCGCCGTATGGCACGTAGCGCCATCCTGTTGAAACCACATCTCCTCCGGATCAATGTCATCCATATTTTCAAACAAAAAATCATTGATCATGGTGCGGTAACGATCTCCATTGACCGTAACGCGAGCTCCAGCCTCATTTTTGAAGAAATAAGGTCCGATGATGCCACCAGCGTGAAAACCGCACCATACGGTGCATTTTTCTGGATGTAATGGAGTCTGTAGGGTCTGTTGTGGATTGGTCTCACTCCATATGCGGCAATTTTGCTTATTAACAAACCCGTTAAGCCAAAAATGCGCCTCATCGCTGAACACAATTTTGCGATAAAACAGTCGTCTATAAGTTGCGCGAATCGACGACTGATTTTCAAAGTAAATTTGGATAATTTCGTAGCGTTGTTCAAGCGTGAGTCTATTCATGATGATTTGTCAGAGTATACTGAAACAAATAAAAAAAAAAGTTTCATCAAAATTTAATTTTTTGTGTTACTTTTTACAATTTAAAGTTCTATCTAGCTTAAAAAAACACCCGTTATCTTAGCTACTGCTGAAAAACTGATTCACGTAAATTAAAATGCAAAAATCACAAAATTAAATAATGACTTTTTTTTATTATTATTGAATAGTGGGCAAACGAGCAGACGCATCACCTGATAGTAAGCGATTACCGCCGCCCATGGACACCCGCAACACCAAAGGCGTCACAAGTGCGTTGCCGACCTTTGGGGGATGGGAAAGGGGATGGGGGGAGGGGTTGGGGTATGGGCCTCCGGTATCCTCACTCACTCGGTGAAACACAGCGCACACGCTATTTTACACCGGTTTTCTGTAAGGCCGTGGTATCACTCCGGTCGAGCCGACCCATTCATGCCGAAGCATAGCTCTCCCACGGTGTAATGCTTTTGAAAATCCACAGTTACCAAGAACACTCAATGATGTCCGTTAATTATCAATATTATTGTCGTGGACTGTGCCGGTATCCAATTAGACGATATTATGTATCGCATTTCCTGCCTTACAGTTGTCAGTTCATGAAAAATGTCTTGACTATTCCGAAAACATCTCTGAAACTAGTACAACATCAGATATTAATGATTACAAACAAAAAATAACTGTTACAAAAAGTGTAGACTTCAATGGTTCTTTTTAACCAACTTCAAAAAAGGAGGAGGTTCCCAATTAGATTGTATTTTTCATTCTTTCCATTTAAATACATGCTCCGATTTAGAAGTAAAATTCTGTTCCGAAATCAAGCAATGAATAAAAATAATTTTCTATATCTCAAATTTCTATGGTTAGGGATATCTCTTGAAATTGGAATATGACAATCAGAAAAATTGTCCCTAGAAAAGGAATCTAATTCGATTCATAAATAACCGAGTCAGTAAAATAATTCCAAAAAATAAGGAATCCTGTTCTTGGAGTCAGTTAAAAAGTTGACTCATCCAAAAAATTCTAAGCAATACCACTATCCCAAAGTGTCGAAACAAAACCACGGATATAATTGATTTCACATTTCGCTCTCGTACTTACCTTCTACCAGTTAAATTAATAAGCTTCATTGTTTTCTTTCAGATCGCATTCCTTTTCTTGGCTGCTTCAGCTCTGGCCGACCCGGAACCGTCTAAAGTTGTCCAGAAGCGAAGTGGTCTCGTCGGCCACTATGGCGCTAGTGCACCTCTTATAAGTCACTATGGCGCTAGTGCACCTCTTATAGGCCACAGCGTAGGCCTGGGCCATGGCCTGGGAATTGGCCACGGACATCTTGAAGCTGCTGCATATTCACTTGGTCATGGACACATTGCCGGACCTATAGGATACAGCGCAGGACCTTACGGCGCGGGATCTTACGGCCCAGGGTTAGCAGGCGCTTTTGGCCCAGTGGTGTCTGGACCCGGTGGTCCAGCAATTTCTGGAGCTATTGTGGGTGCTAACATCCATACAACGGTGACTAAGCATGTTGGTGTTCCAGTGCCAGCACCATACCCTGTTGCTGTTGATAGACCAGTGCCCGTGCCTGTCAAGGTACGTCATACTTTCAAATTATTAAATATTCTAGCTATACACTTTAGCCCTAGACCTGTTTTTCATGGTGTTAAATTTTTACATGGCCATTGAACATGAGTCTGTTAGATATCAACTCAAGGTACTTACTTCCTAACATTGTTACTTTCTCAAATATAAAGAACTTTGTGTTTTTCTAGTCCAATTTTGTCCTCAACTTTAAAACTATTATAACCATATAAAAGTTCGTATTGCTCTGAGTTTTCTTCATGATTAATCTATGTTCCAGGTGGCTGTGCCAGTACCAGTAGACCGTCCCTACGCCGTTCCAGTGCCCAGGCCATACCCAGTGACCGTAGAGAAGCACGTCGCCGTACCTGTTGACAGACCCTACCCCGTCGCCGTACCTCATGCTGTGCCTTACCCTGTTATTAAACAAGTAAGTTTATGAAAACGGCAAGGTAAAATAGCCATAGACAGATACAGTTTACAGGAAAAAATTACATTACAAATCTTTTTATTTTTTGTACAAGATTTAGTTTAGATGGTGGTAAAATACAACATTAACAATCAACTCTATTATTATTATGTAATAATACTCTAAAATTTAATTAATAGATTTTAATACCTTGGCTAATTAATAAATACAATTTTTTGAATTTATCGTGAATTTGATAGAAAAATGCACCTGTGGCATTTGTGTTCGTAACCTGGGATACTGAATATATTTCAACAATGTCTCTTCTCCTCAGGTTGGAGTGCCAGTACCTCACCCCTACCCAGTAGCCGTACCTAAACCAGTGGCCGTCCCAGTTCCAGCCCCAGTTGCCGTACCATATGTCAAATCAGTCGTCAACGCACCTCTAGTACATGGCGTTCATTCCCACGGCTTACATTCCAAATACGGTTGGTAAACTACAATATACTTTCATTCTTTCAATGATAGCTTACATATAAGTTTGAAAAAGTTCAAGATCGTTCTAGAATTTTCACTGAACTGAATTACATCAAGGATTTTCTAGGTAGTTGAACTTGCATAAAGCTTCTAGCCCTTGGTTAGCCTTGAGAAATACCTTCTTAGCTTGGAGATTATTTTGAGAAATTGGAAAGGTAATTTCTATCATTGAAAGAATGAAAAAATCCAGCCGAATGAAGTGTTTATGTGAAGGCATACTCATAAGGAATTAATGTACGTAGTCAGAACGTATTATGTGATCTAGGTAAGATTAGATTTAGAGTGTGCATGTATTCTCCAAAAGGCTTGTAACTATTTCATGAAATCGTATAAAAAAAATCAAGCAATCAGATGTCGCGATTTTTTGATGCCGTTAAAAGTATATTTTGTGAGAGATTTGGGAATTAAGTGCAATCGCTTGGAAGCCTAGCACAATTTAAAATTGGAATTTATTCAAAGCGGCGCATAGATTAAAAACTTTTTTTTGTAAATGCTGTTTTAGAATAAATCTTTTTTTAATTAAATTGTGTAATAGAATGCCATTTACTTTTATATATTTTTAAATAGTATTTAATATAAAATTATATGTATAAATTTGTAAGTATATTATTATTGAGACGTTTAATACAATTTTGGTGTTTATTTGTAAAAGTATAATTTACATTTTGTATTGTATTTTTCCATTGTATTTGAGTTTGTTCATGTCTTTCGCGTGATCTCTCTCAGTATCGAGTTGTTTGTATAGAGGCTTCAGAACGTACCTGGTAATGCACTGTTGTATATAGATGATGTTTTTCTACTTTTTTAAATATTAGTGACGAGCAAAAGTTTATTTCGACCGCAGTCGACTAAAAACTATTTACGATCTTTTTAATAAAATGTATATCATGTATTTTTGTTTTTTATTAAGATAGTTGCCCCGTCATGTGAACACTAATCGATTTAATTCTATAAAAACATGTTGATGAAAAATAAACTGAATATTTTATGGAAAATATGATAAAGTCGAGTCGAGAAGGATAAAGATAACTCGTAGTAAAAGTTAATAAAAGCAAATCAAAGGCAGGTTTAGAAATAGTCCATGATCCCCTTAATAAATGGTAAAAATAGACGATGGACACATGTCTAAAAGATTTTCAAGGCCAAAAAAACTCAATCAAGTCACCTCAAAGGAATCATCATTGATTCATCCATTAAAATCCATATGCTTACTCTTACGGTAAAAATTTAAGAAAGGGACATGACATTATTTGGGTCAATCTGACTCTTATGTCCTGGATCATAGTTTTTCAACGGTAAAAAGAAGCTTTCACAACCTTGCATAGATCTTTTCAGTTTAAAATTTGCTGTATCCTCCACTCATCCTCGCCCTATCGGTTTTAATTACACTATTTTATCTTCTAGTACAATTTTCTTTCTCTCTCTAACTTCGTGTAAAATTAACGGAGTTTGAAGATAACAAACACAAAAAATGTAAATCTGTTTTTTTTTGGAATCGGTTAAAATTATTGAAAATTTTAAAATCGGTTTACCCAGTCACAAATTCTGAGGTAACAAACATAAAAAAATCAATCAAATTAAAACCTCCTCCTTTTTTGAGGTCGGTTAAAACTTTCAATAGAAGTGCCATTAATTGTTTTTTCTAAACAAACAAATCTATATGCACATACTTTATTCATATCTGGGGTAGGCACCTTAGGGTCTATATGCACTGGTTTGCATGTTCGTAAAAATCTTCATGTCATCGACTGTAAGTAGGCCCCAACTTTTTACTAAACGTCATTTAATACGCTTAATACGCGGTTTTTTTCGATGCAGTGTACTAGTGGCAGTAATTCCCCAAAAGACCGTAGAACAGTCACTAGTGAATGGCGTAGCGAAGTTTGTCTGCCTCAAGCTTTCGGGGTGTTGGATAGCGCGTGCCCAAGGAGCGGCGTCCGTGGCATTCTTTTTCACCAAGATAACGCTCACACAGCTGCTAGAACTATGGACTATTTGACATCTTCGGGTGTACAAATGTTACGCCATCCTCATATAACCCAGATTTAGCTTCATGCGATTTTTATTTCGCACGATAAAAAAATGCTTGGTGTGCGAAAATTGAGCGCTGTAGACGAGGCAGTCGATGAATTTCGGCGGTCATATTTTTACTTTTTATATATTCTATTTTTCATTTCACTAACTATTTTTGGTACAGCCCACGTATGTGTGTAGAAATAAAAACAATCTAAAGGTTTTAAAAGTTTTACGGTTTGACGGTAAGCTTTACACTCAATATCATAACAACGTAAGTTATAGCTTTGTATTTTGAAGTAAGTTTGGCATTGGTATTTGGGGACAAACTACTTTAAATTCGTCGATTTATTTAATGAACATTTTCTAACTGTATCGAATACCCTCCGACAACTACACAATATCAAAACTCCGGGTGAAGACGGAAATACAGAAGAGCTCCTATATGTACACTATCTTCTTTTTACCTTAAAGCTTTTACCTACGGTTTCACCAGGCTATATCAGATATCACAGTATATAATGTTGTTTGGTAGATATATTTAAATTAGTATTGACATTAACCTATCTGAACGAATGTCTCCCCTAAGGAGCTCGAACTATCCCGGTCTTGGGCAGTCCTCATCCGTCTTTGGGCAGGGGCACCCCAATACCAGCTCCTCGACTCGTATCGTCGATTGCCAAGAACTTTCAATTCGGCTAGACTCTCTGACGCTGCGTAGAGATGTGGCTTCGCTGTTCATCTTCTACCGTATTTACTATGGGGAGTGCTCCGAGGAATTGTTAGGAATGATCCCTGCCGCCTCTTTCCGCTATCGTCCTACGCGACAGAAATTTGATCCCCATCATCTAGATGGTTGGCAGTCCACAACTGTTTCCGCTTTTCCCGAAACTCTCTGCCTCGCACAACAAAACTGTGGAATGAGCTGTCGCCTGCGGTGTTCCCGGACCAATACGACCTTCAAACCTTCAAGAAAAGAGCGTACTCCTTCTTTAAAGGCCGGAAACGCACTTGTGACGCCTCTGGTGCAGTGTTGCAGGCGGCGGTAATCACTTAACCTAAACAATATAAAAAAATACGCTGTCAGCCATTTTCTCACAATAATAGCATATACTATAGTAATACACTACTAATCTACACAGCTAATCCACTCATGATTTAACCACGGTGTTATGATGTAACATGCGGTAATCTGTTCTACTTCTATGGCATGTGTTACCAGCCACCTGGCTGCGAGGTTACGAGTATTCCAGTCACGTCCTGTTCCTATAGAAAGTGTCACTCCATTAGAGGCAAAGGGTTCCCGTGTTATGCAATTAACTGGACATGTACGATAGTGGAGTGTTACAGAAGCTGTATATTTATACACACTTATCTATATTTATAGAGAGGAATTAAAAGATTGTGTAACATGTACTTATGGGATTGAAAAGGACTTAAAAAACATTTCTGGATTCTTATATATAAAATTCTCGTGTCACAATGTTAGTTACCATGCTCCTCCAAAACGGCTGGACCGATTTTTATGAACTTTTGTAAGCATTTTAGGTCAACGTCTATTTTTCATCCCCCTAAATGTTAAGGGTAGTCCACCCCTATTTTTTTTTATTTATGATACAGCATTAGAAAATACATACAACTCTGAATTTTCAACCCTCTACGATCAATTCTTTATTTTTCCATCGCGATTTTTATTGACCCACCCCTAAAATATATATTCCTTTTTATGGCAAAGCAACGTTTGTCGGGTCAGATAGTATATTCATACGCCTCTTTAGTTTAGTGTTGACTGATCTAAACTAGTACCAGATAATTTGGTCGACTGTAGCAATTTATTTTATTTATTTTATTTATTTAAGACTTTATGCATAATTGGTGCACAGGCGGACTTAATGCCGTAGGCATTTTCTACCAGTCGACCTTAGGGTGATGCAGAGCTAAGAATGGTAGATGCACAATGACAGGAAATGTATTTTAAATTACATAATAATTTCATACGGATAAAAAAACGTTTCATAAGGATATTAGTACACATAATAATTAAGTATTTACATACACACACACGTATACATACATATAGACATATATACATACATATACACACATACACATACATACATACACTAAATATTATATATTTTGTTGTGGAGAGGATAAAATTAGGATTCAGGTGTTAATATTGTTGTGAAATGTTTCCGCAACATGTGCTTAAAACTTTGACGAGTTTTTGCCATTCTGATCTCGAGAGGGAGCGCATTCCATAACAAGACAGATTGAACCAGGAAAGAAGAATGTATAAAATCCGAGCGGTGAGTGGGACAGTGAAGAAGTAAGTTGTTTGACGATCTAAGGTTTTTTGCGTGGTTAGCACCTAGATATTGAATTTGGGAAGTTAAGTAAGATGGAGAGCTTGGTGAGTAGAGTAAAGTATATAGGGTCGTTAATGCTCGTATCTCTCTGCGTTGGCGAATTGGAAGCCACTTCAATTATTCTTATCCTGTATACAAAAACCATCTAACAAACTCATTCAAAAGACGTTTTCAGTTTGTATCCGTACGTAGCAGTATATTTTTTAGCTATTTATAACTGGAAATCTAGTTTGTGCTCGACGCGGTCAATAAAGTTTTGTGACGTCAGCATGTCGGTGACGCGATGACACGATAACGTGAACTCATAAGATTTTCTCTTACCATAAAGTTCGCAACGCGGCCAAAGAAGTTTTCAGTTCAAAAGTATTTAAAAGAGTACTACTACCTTTTGCATTTTGAATGGTGGTAGTAGGCCTAATCTCTTTTGTAAGGAGAGGCCGATGTCCGGCAGTGAACTGCGATAGGGTGATAATGATGATGTACAAGAAATCTGAGAACTGCTATTACATGCAACACAAATGACTATAAAACCTTTACATAGTTGTAAAGAACTTTGAACCCAACATGACGATTACGGATGCAAGGAATCATTGCATTCAATGCAGTCATTCGTTCAGTACAATAGCAACAACGGAGCCATTATTCAAATAGACTGCACGGTTGGCCGAATGGTGTCAGCGGTCGCCATGCCGCTTGCTACTGCGCCAAGTGTCGTGGGTTCAAATCCCACGCGGTACCTACAACACTTTGTGTGATCCACGAATTGTTGTCCCGAGTCTGGATGTTTTTTGTGTCCGTTTCATGTATGTTTGTAAAGTCCCCCACGACACAGGATGTTTATTCCTAATGTGGGAGTTGTCTTTTATAAAAAAAAAAAAAAAAAGTTTATCGTATTATCATACTCGTATTATATTATACTAAAATTGTATTATTGAAGTGAGAAACTAACGTAAATTGTTGTACCAGTTTTGTAGTAGGTATTTTATTTACAATCTATACATACAAATAAATAAAATTGGAGTGTCTGTTTGTAATATTAAAATAACCGCTTTCTACTACATGCATATGAATATATACTCAAAAATACGGTACACATTCCAAAATATATATTTTTTTTAAATTTTTGTCTGTCTGTCTGTCTGTTTGTTCCGGCTAATCTCTGGAACGGCGTGACCGATTTGGACGGGACTTTCACGGGTAGGTAGCTGATGGTACAAGGAGTAACTTAGGCTTACATTTTTTAGACTAGCTTCGCCCCACGGCGTTACCCACGATACGACAATAACCGCGGGTAACACCGCGGGGTTCAGCTAGTCTATACTAATATTATAAAGCTAAAGAGTTTGTTTGTTGTTTGAACGCACTAATCTTGGGAACCGCTGGTCTGATTTGAAAAATTCTTTCAGTGTTGGATAGACCATTTATCGAGGAAGGCTATATATCATCACGCTAATACTAATTAAAACGGAGCGGAGCACCAATGAAGAATGTTGCAAAAACGGGAGAAAATTTTCACGCTACGGGCAATATAAGACGCAAAGGAGGTTGCGTGGGTCAGCTAGTATAATACGAGTACAATATTATTGTTAAATGTTATAACAAAATATAAATTATTTTGTGTGAATAGGGTAATAAGGATAATGTGTGTGTATGTGCATGTATAATACTTAAAATTAAAACAAAATCCAAAAATTGAGTGTTGTTTTATATGTATATAACTAGCTGACCGACGCTAATTAGAACATTTTATGGTTCTATCTTTTATAGTTTAGGCAGCGTACGCAAAATAAGTAACTTTTCTGGTTGATTTTTACACCTTGTGTCCGAAAAACCCTTACGGAACTCTATTTTTTTCCAAAATAAAATATAGCCTATGTTACTCATGGATAATGTAGCCTTCGAATGGTGAAAGAATTTTTAAAAGCGGTTCCGTAGTTTTTGAGCCTATTCAATACAAAGTTTTCCTCTTTATAATATTAGTGTAGATAATAAATTTTCGTCTAAATTTTATATAAATTAAGGTTGGTTTAATATAAAACCAGGTCAATCCTACATACATTCCAGATTGAATCACAAAAGGACAAAATTACACAATACTTCGCGATCGTAGCGATCACGGAACCCACTAATGCATTACGCAATAGGAAAGGTTGCGCTACAATGAGGTTCTGGGCCGCGATAATAAGTATAGTTAAAGCTATATAGGTGACTGACTGCTAAATCTATGTTTGTTTTCATATGTGTAACGAATGCTGGTTATTTCTTCCGGGCAAATATTGGCATTTTTTATATGATAAAAAAATAAATAAATAAATATTTCGTACATCTAACACACAACGCCATCTAGGCCCTAGCTAAGCAGAGCTTGGGTTATGCGTACTAAACAACTGATATGTTTTTTTTTAATACATACTTATTATACATAGAAAACACCCAAACTTCAAAACAAATATTTGTAGATCACACAAACACTTGGTCCGGACCCAGGTTTTGAACCCGAGACCTCAAGGACTACAGTCGTATTCACTACCACTGCGCCACCGAGGCAGTAAGCCAACTTTTTTAGGTATGGGCCACCCAAAGTGACTCTACTCTGCCTGATGGAAAGCATAAGCAGAATCCAAGAGTGGTGGTCACCATACACCATGCAACAATCTAGCATAGTAACTCACAACATGGCGGCCTTCGGACTGTACATTTAGAATTATTAAAGACAACTTTGTGATTATATTTCAAATTAAAATTTTTGGGTCTTAAAAGTGATGAACGACTTGGACGGCAACGCACTTGTAACCCCTCTGGTGTAGCGGGTGTCCATGGGCGTCGGTAATTACTTACCATCAGGCGATACGTCTGCTCGTTTGCCCGCTATAAAATAAAAAAAATAAAAATCATAAAGCAGTCACGAGGAAGTCAGAAGTGTAAACTCAAAACTATAAACAAACAGTTGTTTAAGGTCACCTAAAATTAACCTCTTTGCTCTTTAAATAAAATGAGCGATAACAAAAAGTAATAAAACATAGCTCATGGAAAGTGTTCGGTGACCTGACGATGACGCTAGTTCCATGATTTTCGTTCACCTAACAAATGCTCAATGCGAAAAAAGAAATTTTACTTCAAAATATTTTTGAAAGAAACTTGCGAGGGACTTTGTAAGAATTTATGATACGGACTGAAAAAACACCCAGGCAGATAATAACAATTTGTGGATCACATACAGTGTCCCATTCCCATTGTAACGCACCCACAGTAATTAGACTACTACAATCAGAAAGCGGTGACATAACCGCTTTAAACCGAACGTCAAGCTAGTCAAAAACATGTACATATATTGATGCTTATTATGGAATGGTGGAAAGGTGTAAATATTCATCTCTTCTACTACGTGTGGTAACAGAGTGTCAATTCATTCCGAGGGTGTAGTAAAAGGTAACTAAAGTAGAAAACTACACAGGACGATATCACTGCAAAGAGAAAGATGATTTATATAGATATCATCGTGGGAGAGCCACGCTTCGGCATGAATGGGCCGCCCCGATCGGAATAATAAATACCAAGGCCTCACAAAAAACCGGTGTGAAATAGCGCTTGCACTGTGTTTCACCGAGTGAATGAGGATACTGGAGGCCCATATCCCAACCCCTACCTTATCCCCCTCCCCTTCCCCTAAAGGCCGGCAACGCACTTCTGACGCCTCTGGTGTTGCCGACCTGGACGCCTCGGGTGTCCATGGGCGGCGGTAATCGCTTACAGGTGATACGTCTGCTCGTTTGCCCACTATTCAATAAAAATAATAAAAAAGTGCATTAAGTCTAAGTTGAAGACTCAGGGCAGGCCACAGATCACTGAGTGAGGATATCGGAGGCCAATAACCCAACCCGTCCCCCATGCCCCTCCCCTTCCCCAAAGGCCGGCAACACACTTGTGACACCTCTGGTGTTGTGGCTGTCATTGTATTGTCATTGTGTATTCAATAATGGTCTTCAGAGGAAGAAAGAAAGGCCATACAGATTTCATACTTTCGATCAGTTATACTTTCAAGCAAAAACATACTAAATACGAATCAGTCCATACAAAAATAAGATTTTAGAAAGCCTTTGTATATTTTTTTGACGTAGGTAAAAAATGTGTTAATGAAGGTTCTGTGAAGTATAAATAACATACTTATCTTGTTCTTCCTAGCCTGTGTTATTCCCAAAATTATTTTAGGATGTTATAAGCATTTCTAATGGAAAAAAAACTGGATGGGGCACATAGACTGGTCTATTTTTCTTTAGGTATTCTACTGGTGTTTAAAAAAAAAAATAGCTACAAATAAAAATCGAAGTTCACTTAACTGCTACAAGAGCCCTCTATGTCAAAATCACTGAACTGAGTACTGGATAACTTAGGCTTATGTAATCACGTCCTTACATTCACGATATAAAATAAAGTCAGTAGCAATTATGAAGTAAGTTCTAGTTTTCTTATTCAACTAGTAGATGTCGCCACTACAAACAGATGAAAAGCGAAAGTTTTGAAATGAAGTATTTCACTTTCATCGAATGTCAGTGTCTCAATTGTTCCTAAGTTCAAAATTAATGAAAAATATGATTTTTTACTTTAAAACTTTACGTCTATCCTTTCGATTGCACCAATAGCGCTGTAAAGACGTCTATTTACTGTTCTTTGGCGTACAGTTATGTAAGTTCGATTCTAAAATGATAGCAGTGATTGAGAATTTGGGTGCGTTGGTAATCGACTTTAAAAGTGATCAGAATGAGACAAGATGACTTGAGAAGAGTCTACTCAGGATATACAATATATTCGTAACTCTTTATTCAGATATAAAAAAATTGACGTATGTAAACGGGATTTATTTAACAATGTGAGAGTTAATAAATTCATGTAGAACCAATTACATACTAAACTCTATAGCCACTTTATATGTCGACGGATAATGGTACTTAAAATCTAAATAATGAGAGGTCAAGTTGTACTGGCCATTAAACCAAAGAACATAAGAACATTCAAAACCTACTCGATTATACTTCAAACTCGCCTTTTATGCGATCCATAGATCTCAGTAAAATTAGCAGCCCTCGTAATTCTCGTTGACATACCGTTTACCTATAAAATGTCATGTAATATTCTTTACCGTGCCGGCCCATTCATAACCACGCTTCGGCATGAATGGACCGGCTCGACGGGAGTGATACCACGGCCTCACAGAAAACCAATGTGAAGCAGCGCCTGCGCTGTGTTTCACCGAGTGAGTGAGGATACCGGAGACCACCCATACCCCGAGCATACCCCAAACTCCTTCCCCCGTCCTCTGGTGTCGCGGCGGGTGTTCATGGCCGGCGATAATCGCTTACCATCAGGCGATACGTCTGCTCGTTTGCACGTTATTCCGTAAACAAAGAAAATGAACAACAAGTTCCGCAAACAATGAACTGAAAACTCCATTCGTTTTGGAATTTAATTTCTCTTAATTACTCAAACAGTATAAGTAATTATTCAGTGATCAGTTTGAAACAAATGTATGACATCGCGTGTCACTCAACTTGATGGCAGATCGATGTGAATGCATCATTTATTACTATCGACCATACCGTGACCCACTTATATACTGTATTTAGTTCCTTAATACTACATTTTGGTGTATACTCGTATATATACCTAATATTATAAAATTGAAAAGCTTTGCTTATTTGTTTGATTGGTTGAAGGCGTCTATCTCAGGCAGTACTACTAGACCGAATTGGAAAATTATTTCAGTTTTAGAAAGCCCAGTTACCGATGAAGGCTATAGGCTATCACGCTTATCATCACGCTGCGGCCAAAAGGAGCAGAGTAAACAATGTTGCGAAATTGGAGGAAATTATTCCGTTTGAGAACCCACATTGCGTGAAGCATTAACTGTTTACGCATAGGTAAACAGTTAATGCTTCATTTAAAAAAAAACAGCTAAATGTGAGTCGGACTCGCGCACAGAGATTCACGTACACACCTATAGGTAATTAAAAATTCATGCTTTTCGCAAATTTTCCTTTAGCTGTGCTATAAGACGTTGCTTCATACCAGATTCTGAGTTCACAGAAAGTATTCTGTAGGTTTTGATTCCCTTGCGAGTGTCGAAAAATTGGAGCATAAACGGCTGTATCTTTTGATTGCGTTGACTTAAAAGTTTGATTCTTTCACAGCTCTAAAGGACAGTAGATTTTGAGTATTTCATAGGAATTACAGCTTGATACCTCCACGTGCTCCTAGGAAAAAGGGTCTTGATAGACAGACAGACACAGACTTGAGATACTAGAATATACAACTTGAACATAGTTATCGATTTTCATGCCACCTAGAACTAACTTCACGATGTAGAATTCAGGTGTCGGTGTGCGCGCGCATCGTAAAAATTCACTGTCATCTTTTTTCTCCATCGCGCCAAAAGAAGTATAACTTCAAAAAAAAAGTTCCATGGATGAATCTCAGGAAATCTACCGCAGTTGACCCTAGTGAACGGAACCGTAACTTAGTAGAGCCACACAAGTCGAAGCAACCTATCACTATCAATTATTGTAAATGGCGGCAAATTGTTCGGTATATCGTTTAGTGTTAGTAATCATGACCACATGGGGTTTACGATTAGCATGATGTAAGGAACTCGAAGTTTGAAAATTGTGAACAGATTTAATAAATATAAAATTATAAAAAGTTAAACAAGATCTGACTTAAATGCTTATCTAATAAATATGTCACAGTTACACAGAATCGCCGTACTGTACACTCCACCTTCCAAGTTTGACCATAAAAAGAAGTACACATACGTATTAATGAGGGCAATTAATTATACGTTCAAATCGAATCTTATTGGGCGGGGTATTCGTAGCAATACCATGAATTAATTTACTATTTAAGGATTAGGATTTCAAAATTGTATTATTCAAAATAAATTAAATGTCGCAAAAGGAAAATGTTTCTATTCAGAGTCAATCTCGATTAACATTTTAAAAATGTCGATTGAAAAGTCTGCGTATTGAGTTTCTTTAAGACTTATAATATTTCAGTAATGTACATCGATGTTGAGAAAAATAATACATTGAATAATTTGAATAGAATCAATAAATTTATCTTTGTTTTGTAATATTGTTACCTATTCTACGCTTAAATAGAACAACAAAGCGTAAACATTCACTTTTTTAAGATATATATATAAAACAACCTTTTCCGGTCTTTCTCCTCCTATGTGGCGACCTCCACATACAACATAACATACTACAGCGCCATCTACCGAAGTTACACTAAACTACGGAGTAACCTACAATACGAAGAAACTACCAATCCTGAAACGCGCAATTAAAGTTCTCGCGCCGATTATCATATATACAACATCCCAACATTAACTGTTGGGCAGTAGCCCGCCAGGCATGATCACCTCGCCTGGTCGGAGGATCCTCTCTTTGTGTTGGATGGAACTTGATATCCGTTCCCCCACACCTCCAATATCTTTTCTTTTCTTCTCCTTTTCTTTCTTCTAAGAACCAATTAACCCGTTTTGAAATGATTACATTGCCTGATTCCAATGATTCCTGCATTGCGTGGGACATTACAATCAGTTAAATGACGGTTTACGTGGAGAGCCACGCTTCGGAATGAATTGGCCGGCTCGACCGGAATGATACCACGGCATCACAGAAAACTAGTATGAAATAGCGCTTACGTTTTGTTGAGTAAGGACAAAGGAAGCCCAAACTCTATATATATTAAACCCCTCATCCCATCCCCCGAAAGTCGTCAACGTACTTGTGACGCCCCTGGTGTAGTGGGTGTAATGGGCGGCGGTAATCCCTTACCATCCGGCGATACGGCTGCTCGTTTGCCACCGATTTCAAAAAAAAGAAAAATTACGGACATGATTCCGTATGGAAATCGAATACACAACATATGTTGCGACGTCGTAGAAGTGATTACTGTGTCGTCCGCGTTCGTACTATTGCTTGCTGCGCCTTTAGATACGATTTAGTAACAACATGTAATAAATAATGTAATCTTTTGGGCTTAATTCGTATCAGAGCTATTTCACGTTTGTTAAAAAACGTTTAAATAGAGTTAATGATGGTAATGGCATCATTTGAGGTTAGAATTTGCGGCTTGTAGTCCTTCTTTGACTTGTATCTCAATTCATACTTCAATATCTTAAATTCGAAAGTAATTCTGTTTGGCTGTCTATCTGTTAGACTTTGACGGCTAAGCCACTAAACCGATTTATATAATTTAGGTATACAGATAGATTCGACCTTAGAGAAAAACATTCACTACTTTTTGTCCCGATAACCGATATATACGCGGGCAGAAGCTAGTACTGTATTAAATTTTACAAAGCATTTGATAAAGTTACAAAAGCTTTTACTTATATTGACGAATGTAAAGTATTTGTTCCTAAATACCAATGCCAAACTTATCGGCCCACTTACAAAGCTACAACTTACGTTGCTATGATATTAAGTTGTTTTAATATTTAATAGCCAACACGTGTTAATGACTGTAAAACCGCCAGAAAGTGTTTATATCCACACACTTAATAAATAAAATAGAACACAAAGTCTTCTAATTACTTAAATAGGTTAAAAGAAAATTGAGTAACGGCGTCCAATAACATATCTACAGTTATAACTGGATAGGTTCATGAAGACGGTCTAAATTTATCTTAAAGAGTTTTGATGAAAAAACATTGAACCTGTACATCAATGAAAGTATTGAATAAATCTATTGAAAAAAAATTGACTATCTCCAATATTAACTAGAAATGATATCTAATAAGTTATTAAATACAGCCTTAAAATAATTGATCGATGGAAGCCGTACATTTTATATAATCGATAAGCATAATTTCCAATATCGCCCCATGGTCTTAAAATAAAAAACTAGAATTAAAAATTGACTAACGGAGAGTAGGTACACATCAGACGTGGGCAGTAGAAACCTACTGACCACAGTACTATCTCACGCCGATCGCAATCCGCATGCCAAGCATGATAATACTTTGATGGTGCCTCGCGAGAGGTCTATACCCAGCTGTGGACATCTTTCGGCTGCGATGATTTTTTAATTAGTTTTGCGATGATGTGAAAAATGAATCACCGAAATGGAACTTTCTATCGACTGCACCAAATTGAATCATTATTTTTCTGGTGCTTGTTATTGTCAGCACAAGGTTTGTACAAAAGACAAAAAAGAAAACGAGAAGTGTTACTATACACGCTACCCCCGTGGGCAGCTGTAAAAGTCAAAAATACTAAAACAAGTTTTTCGAAAATTTAGAAAATACTCACAAAAAATGGTTGTACTAAGTTCGCCGGGTTATATAATAAAAATGTATAACAATTAATAACCGAATTGAAAAAACGAAGGCGATTCTCAATTCGTAGGAATCGTTTTTTTTTCTAATCATATAATTAAAAGCAACTTACAAGTTACACATTCAGAATGTTTGTATATTTTACCTGTTCACCAAAGTACTAGGCGGTATGTAGCACATCCGCAGTTACAATTTACTCAGTATGGCAAGAACATCCAGTATTAGGCATCCTACGAACAGACACAGCCGGAAACGTGCCCTAGATTAAAGTAATTTATAAAGAGCCTCGCGGGTTTTAGTTACTAAATTTTGTACCTACAAAAGTGTATTTTTTATGGAGTAGGTTGCAAACGAGCAGCCGTATCGCCTGATGGTAAGCGATTACCGCCGCCCATGGACACTCGCAACACCAGAGGCGTTACAAGTGCGTTGATGGCCTTTGGGGGATGAGGAACGGGATGAGGGAAGGTTTTAGGGTAGGGCCTCCGGTATCCTAACTCACTCGGTGAAACACAGCGCAGGCGCTGTTTCACACCGGCTTTCTGTGAGGCCGTGGTATCGCTGCGGTCGAGCCGGCCCATGCATGCCGAAGCGTGGCTAGTATTATAGCAAATATACTATGAAATAAAATGACTGTCATATTAATAAATTGGCATTCAATAGGCGAGATATATCGATGGTCCCTATTAATAGTGTTGGATCTTCAAAAGACTGCTTTTCAATAGAGCAGTTCAAATATTGTTTTAACGGTAAAAAGCAATCAAAGGACTGTGGAAGTTAAAATTTTCACTGATTGTTTCTTATGGCATATTTGACAATATTTGAACTGCTCTAGTGACAAGTACTTTTTATTGCAGATCCGACATTATTAAAAGGGGCCATGAAAAGTAGGCTACGATAAGGTAGGTAAGATAACAGAGGCACTTGATAGTGCCTACTTCATCATCATCATGTCAGCCGAAAGACGTCCACTGCTGGACATAGGCCTCCCCCAAGGCTTCCCACAACAACCGGTCCCGTGCTGCTCGCATCCAACAGTCACCTTAACCAGGTCGTCGGACCGCCTTGCAAGGGGCCTACCTACGCTCCGTTTTCCAGTACGTGGTCCCCACTCCAGAACTTTTTTATCCCATCGGCCGTCTTGTCTGCGAGCAATGTGCCCTGCCCACTGCCACTTAAGCCTGGCAAGTCTACGGGCAATGTCGGTGACCTTTGTCCGTCTGCGGATCTCCTCATTCCTGATTTGATCACGCAGAGAAACTCCGAGCATTGATCTCTCCATTGCTCTTTGTACAACTTTGAGCCTTCTTATCAGGCCCATTGTGAGTGACCAGTAGTGCTTACTTATCTTACTTTAACTAAAAGCTGTTCCAGATTTTTATAACTTACTAGCTGACCCGACAAACGTCGCTTTGCCATAAAAAGGAATAAGTATATATTTTAGGGGTGGGTCCATAAAATCGCAATGGAAAAATAGGGGTTGATCGTAGAGGGTTGAAAATTCAGGGTTTTATGTATTTTCTAATGCTGCATCATAAAAAATAAATGATAAAAAATTATCTAAAAAAATTAGGGGTGAAAAACCCTTTACATTTAGGGGGATAAAACATAAATGTTGTCCGATTCTCAGACCTACCCAATATACACACAAAATTTCAAGAGAATCGGTCAAGCCGTTTTGGAGGAGTATGGTAACTAACATTGTGACACGAGAATTTTATATATAAGATTAAGCTGCATTTTACCAGCCTATTGTAGTCCGTCGCAAGACAAGCCTCTCCTAATCCAAGATAATATTTTCAAATTCTACATTTTTTAATATTTTTTTTTATCCTTTCCATTTTTTTTATTACTTGTAACTTGATTCACTTAGTTCATATCATTTCTGTTTTCATTGTGTTTGCTGTGGTCTCTTGTAAGTAAAAGAGTACACCAACTTTAGTTAATTATTGTCTATAATTGTGTAAATCAATCATTGCGAATGCTCATACAATAAATAAGGAAATGAACTATAGCGCTGTACAGTCCTTAAAATGAATCTTGATCTCTGTGGCAAGTGGCTACGAAACGAATAAAGTAACTTTGAAGAAGCATAGCAGTTTTATTACAAATGAAGTGTAATGCATTATAACCTAAAAAAAAACTCGTACGTTCTACAATGACACTAATGACAAGTATAACAGAAATCAATCTGTATAATAAGAACAATAGGGTTTATTTTTGATCTCTAATAATACAAACGTCCTAACAATGACAGCTCAAGTTACATTGGTCACTAGATACAAAAAAAAATCAAAACGTTCGAAATTCGAAAGTCTAGTAACGTGTAGTTTAGTATAGTTGTGGGCATGTAATTAGATGGCAGCGAAATAACTATAATATTAATACTAAGTCTTTTACATTAGTAATTTCTAGACACATATCAACAAAATGATTGCCTCGATTGCGGCCATCGATCGTAAATGTTTCATGTGTGTTTTGTTCTTGTGTGAATAACCTTATTGTGTTCCAGTTAAACAATTACACAGACTATTAGGAACACTGTATTGAATAAAATATTCATTGATAACATAGGCCACTGGACGATTAGTGGACATTGTGGACATTGTGTCTGCCTCAAATAACTCTATGACGAAAATCAAGCGCAGTACAAAGAGATTATTTGGGATCGGCTACTAATACAAACGGTTTTATCGGAATATTTTTCAGTTTTTACACAGAGCGACTGGCATCGAACTGAGAGTGAGCTGAATTTCAATATTAAACTTCTTGTCATAATTGAAGGCACTGACATCTCATCATTAAAACTGCTGCAGCGGTTTAGCCTTAAAAGCATGACGTACAGACAGCAGACAACAGAGTTTCTTTCGAATTTATAACATTAATAGTAGAGATTCAAAAATCCATTAATATGAAACTAAGGCCAATAAATTGTTCAACATCGATAAATTATGTACAGTAATCAGATTCTTCAAAACCATAACTGTACTGAAATGGCTACAAATGTAAGTTATGAATCTAATTCGCTAGGAATTAAATCAATAACTTCATATACAGGTCTCGAGCAAGTCCTCCATAATCGTACATAGCCTTTTAAGATTTATAGAATTTCTTTAAGAAATTTGTATTTAGACTCGAATGGATTATTATAAGTATGCAATTTTCCGTGGGAAAGCCACGTTTCGACATGAATGGGCCGGTTCGACCGGAGTGATACGGCCTCACAGAAGACCGATGTGAAATAGCGCTTGCGCTGTCTTTCACCGATTGAGTGAGGATACCGGAGGCCCATAAGTTGGCAGAATAAAGAATGTCGTGCGGAATTTAAAAATGTATAATGTTTAGTTTACTATTTACTCGAATTTACTTTAGATTATCCATTAAGTTAGAGATTATCCATAATTAAATCGATTTTTTTCGGGCAATTTATCTACCTAAACCATATGATCTCTCACGCAGTCATCTGTGCTAAATTGGATATGGAGTGCCATTATTCAGGACAAAGTAGTTACGGAAAAGAAGAATGGAATGATACTACTTCTTCACAAAAAAACTGCCTTTAGGTAACTCTATTGCTCCTTTTCACCGAGAGGATTGAACTACTTTTCAGTATATTTGAGGGTAATGACTGCCCAATAACAATTGTCATATATGTTCATGAAAACCGGGACCGACAGCTTAATGTGCTCTCACATACATAAATATTTGATCCACAGATGAATGTTTTAGCATATATGTATTAATCTAAAAATAATTCCATCTTGTGTGGTGACATCCTTAATCTTACAAACACGACGGACGCATAAAAACCAAAACATAAACTCGCGACTTATTAAAGAAATTAGATCAAATTATGTTAATTAATAATTCATTAGATAGGCTGGGCTCTACGTAGAGATGTCGATCACATATGTGTCGATCTGAAAATTCCGTTGGAGTATATAAGGTGTGTTTAACCCATAATTGCACACACAACATTCTCAGTTCAGTTGCTGCAGTCAACATGCGGGCTCTTGTAAGTTTATTTTTTCTCATCATATCTATACTAACATATTATTATAAAGCTGAAGAGTTTGTTCTTTTGTTTGAACACCCTTATCTTAGAAACCGCTGGCCCGATTTGAAAAATTATTATATATCATCACGCTAAGACTAACAGGAGCGGAGCCCCAATGAAGAATGTTTAAAAACGGGGGAAAATCATCACGCTACGGGCAATAGTAGACGTAAACGAGGTTGCGAGGGTCAGCTAGTACGAGTATATTTGTGAATTTCACTTTTACTACTAAAACGATTGCCGAAAAAATGGGCATAAAGCAAGGAAAGGTTATCAGAGCTCAAAACCCTACCCTCTCATCATTTTCATCATCGTCAGCCAACTGTAGTCCACTGCTAAACATAGGCTTCTGTTATTGCACACCACTGTGATTGATTTTGGGCATCTCGCAACCAGCTCCTGCCAGCCATCTTGAGCTTATCGATTCCAGGGTGTACTGGATTTAAGACTGTTCCTATTACAAACGAGATTAAAGACAGAATAATAAAAATATATGATACATCTGTCTTTGTCTACGACGTGATGTGTGTTGTTTTACCCAATTATGTCAGTATGTGTGTGGCTTTTGTCCTAAAAGCCAAATAGTAGTTAGGTCTCTCATTATTGATTTCCCATTTGTACAAGCGATCAAAATAGCTCATTCGAATATTTTATAGAGATGTTTAAATTATATAGAGTTGAAGAATTTGGGGTTAAGTTCTATCATTTATAAATTACTAGCTTTTGCGCACGGCTCTCTCCGCGGGTTTTTCGGTTATCGTAGCAAAGAGTAGCCTATGTCGTTCCTCAAGAATCAAAGTTTCTCCATGCTAAATTTCATTGAAATCGATACAGCGGTTTGGCCTTGAAAGCAAGACAGACAGACAGACAGTTACTTTCGCATTTCTAATATGAGTATGGATTTACAATGGCAGTCAATAAATTTCATATTCATACATACAGTTTTGAAAGGATAATTTGTTATGTAAATCACTTTTTAGTCCTTAATTTTAGTTGTATTAATAAAAAAATACTACAGATCCCAATTGTCTACTACATATTTTAAGTTTTTAAGAGTGTCAATGGAGGGATAACAATAATATTATTTACTGTATTTACACTTTTATTATTTTTAAACTTTAATGTATTCCTAGTTTAATATTTGTGTAAACATTCTTCTGTGTCCTATAAGTGAGAAAGCACATAAGTTGTGATTCTGCTAATTGATTTTTTATTTTGTTTTTGTGAGATCCATAAGTCCTGATCCTGAGCGATCACGGTCTAGTGTTACCTTTACTTATAACTAAGTGCTTCTTCCTAGCCTTTATTATTCCCAATATTATTTGGGGTCGGCTACCAGTTCAACCGGTTTTACCTGAATATCAGTTTTACACAGAGCGACTGGCATCTGACCTCCGCAACCCTGAGGGCGAACTGAATTCGAAGGTTGAACTAGTTGTCAGTATATTTGAGGACACTGACTTCCCAATAACGATTGCCATAGATGTTCATGACAACCGGGACCGACGGCTTAACGTGCTCTCCGAAGCACGGTATACTCTAAGTATTGAGACAAAAATAAATGAAGGTTTACCTTATTGACATGGGAAGAAAGAACTATGCTTCACACACATGAGAAGTATTAGCCCTAGTGATAATGCAAAGTCACAGAATTTTCTTAATGTCTTCCATTACATTAGATCTTGATTTTAAATAAATAAATATTTCGGACATCTAACACACAACACCATCTAGTCCCAAGCCAAGCAGAGCTTGTGTTATGGGTACTAGACAACCGATATAAATACTTATATACTTTTTTTTTGTAAATACATTCATATTATACATAGAAAACACCCAAACTTCGAAACAAATATTTGCAGATCATATAAACATTTGGTTCGACCCGGGAATCGAACCCGAGACCTCATGCTTAGCAGTCGCATACGCTACCACTACGCCACCGATGCAGTTAAGTACCTTTCCCCAGCATTTTTTCTTTAATTGAAGTAACATTATTCTTTGATCCTTGTTCAAAGATTATTTTCTCGTTGCTGTCTTTTGCTGCCGCCAAACCTGGCTATCTCAACGACTTCCATGGCGCCTCTGTAAGTACCTAAATATATTTTAAATGATTTATTGTAATATTTACTTATTAAAACATCTTTAATAAACGAATTTCCTGAAGCACTGATCTTAGAATGTTATTCTTTAATAATTTTGATGTGTGTGTAGTTTGTGTGTTTTTGTCTGTTGTTATTGATTTCTCTTTCTCTTTTTTTGTCTCTTGTTTTTAAAAGACAACTCCCGCATTAGGAATATACATACTGTGTCGCGGGGGACTTTATAAACATACATGTGACGGACACAAAGAACACCCAGACTCAGGACAACACTTTGTGGATCACACAAAGTGATGTACCACGTGGGATTTGAACCCACGGCACTTGGCGCAGTAGCAAGCGGCGTAGTGACCGCTTTAACCACTAGGCTAACCATGCAGTCAATGAATGTAGTCATCTGCAAAATTTTGTATGTAGGGGTTTGGGGGGCGATATATCGATCTAGTTAGTATTCATTTTTATAAATTTTATCAAACAAAAACACTGAGCAAAGCTCGGTCATATAGGTACTTAGTCATAACTCATTAGACTACTTGTAGTGGAATACTTAAAAACTCGTTTCAAAGGCCTCATACAGATTTATCATACTTTTCTATGACATTTTGAGGTCAGAAAAACACATTTATAATTAGAGTGATAGCAAATAATTTTGACCGAAACACCAAGAAGTAAATAACAGAAAAGAAACCTAATACTTCTTTGATTTGAATTTAATACGATGTGTCTAGAAAAAAACTATGTGGATATTAATATACACAAATTCAATACGTTGATATATTTTCTTAAGAAACTATGCTTGAAGGCATTTAAATAGGTGCCCTTATCGCATCAAGTATTTTTTCTGGGCAACCTTTACTTGACATTTTTCATTGAGTGCCCCAACTAAACAAGTTACCTCGGTCAAGGCCATTCGCGGATTCCAGACCATGTTGATAGAAACAGTGTACTCGGTCAATTCTTAGGAAGTTCTTCTTAAATTTATAGATTATGGGAACAATACTAGTTAACTGCACGGTTGGCCTAGTGGTCTAAGCGGTCTGGGGTCCGGTCGTGTTAATAACAGCAGTTCCCGGACCCCTCCCTTCTCAGGCGCAGAGTTGGCACACCGTGTGGTTTTAGTCGGTTCGATTCCAACACACCACCCCTCTGCAAACCCCGGTGGGGTGACGGCCCGAGGGGGCTTCCACACGTTAAAAAAAGTGGTTTAAGCGGTCTGGCGGTTTGCCCCGCCTGGGTTTCGCAGCGTCATGTCCTCACTGCAGTCATCGGAGCAGATATCTCGCTACCGGCCTTCATACGCTTCATAGCTGGTAACGACAACTGTTTTACCGCTGTCACAACCTTCTGCCAATACGTAATTTCGCAAAAGGAGGCAGCGGAGAAGGCCCAGGAGGACGACCTCCATTCGGACACAATTCGACGTAGACGTGTGGCGTACGTTACCTAATTAGAGTCTTGTCAGCAGACAGTGCATGCGTCAATGCGGGCAGGTCTCAACACTAAATAAGGTTGTCAAAACAAAATATTGGCCAATAAATACCAGAGAATAAAAGGGTTAGCGATTATAGAAAGAGATTAGACACCAAACACTTACATCTTGGTTACGGAGGCTGTACAGTTTCAAGCTATCTTAGTAATGGAAGGAATTCAAAGTAACAAAAATCATAACTGCAAAATACGTCAGACGCAACTACCATTACGGCCCTAATTTGATTTCTTACCTACTTTCAAAGTTAAAGTTTGTTTGCTGATAAAATAGTTTATTTCAGTTACATAAAGTTTTTATCGACAATGACATACCAATAAAAATTTAGTACATGCACAGAAAAACTATTCATGTGCCGGTCAGTATGCATTCGAGCTCTCAATCGTTGAACCATATACTGCTAAGCATTATCACCTGGCCTAGCTAGAAGATCCTCTTTAGTAGTAAAAGAACTTATCTCCCGTTCTCAGAAAACTTAAATACCCTTAATGAAATTGTAACTTTAAATAATCATATATACAAAATTTTCTATGTTATTTTAAAGCTATCATCTTATGGATACGTGCAACAACCGGCAGTGGTAGAACAACAATATACTGTAGCTCAACCAGTGGTACAAGCCGCCCCAGTAGTACAAGCTGCTCCAGTGGTACAAGCCGCACAAGTAGTACAAGCTGCACCTGTCGTACACGCAGCGCCGGTAGTACATGCTGCGCCGGTCGCTTATGCTAAGCCAGCTACAAGCTACTCATCGTTCCAGAGGGTAAGTTGACCGATTGATTGAGCCTATAAGGTAAATTATTTTTCAGATGATTAATAATAGTTTGTAGTAAGTCAGTAAGTACACTTTATGGGTAGATATGTTAATAACATGTAACAAAAATAGTCCATATAAAATAAGTTTACACATTTCAACCCAAACAAGTTTGAACCGTTATTATGATGGAAATTAAAACTACGTCTTTTGACTCAGCAATATGAATCATTATCGTGAACTATATTCTTTTACAGATAGTGCATCCTGTAGCTGTAGCCCAACAAGTCGTACACGCAGCGCCCGTGGTACAGGCTGCCCCTGTAGTACAAGCAGTGGCCCAGCCTGTGGTACATGCTGCCCCTGTAGTACAAACGGTGGCACAGCCGATTATACAGAAATACATCTCGTCTTACGGCGGTTATGGCCACGGATGGTAATTACGGCTATTAAAACATAATCATCGTTTTCAGTGTAAATATTGTTGTCTTAGGCGTTGAAATCCTGTCCGTATTGTTGATGTGGTACATAATAAAGGTATTTAATCAGTACTGAATGTTTAGTTTTATTATGTGTGTGTGTATTTTATTATCTAATGCCTTTAAATGAGCAATTCTTGTACATATATAATTTAGCAAAAAATATCGAGCAGATTTCGGTCATTAATTTTCCTAGACAAAACAGACGTGTAACTCCAATTACGTACCAGTTATTTCTCTATTTAATTCAGCGACGTTAGGTAAAATATTACATAGTCTAATACAATGTATATCTTAAAACATAATCCGGTAAAAAAACATAATTAAGGCACCAAACTCCTGTTGGTTTTGGTGCAATTAGGTGAATGTGTCAATTACTGTACTGAAATGACTTGTATCATAACAATCCAGTATAATATGGTAATACTTGAATTTAACGAAGCTACAATAAATGTACTTTTGAAATATTGAATACAATATAACCGTGTGAAAACCATACGTTGTCAGATATGGAGGTCACACAGAACACTGATATTAAGCAAAACTTTCGTTGCTTTTCACTAAATGAGTAGGAAACTAAGACCTCCCGTTCCTCCCTCCACTCTTCCTTCCCTCCATTGCATTAAGAGACACTTAAAATTTTGCAATAGACTTGTGGCTTTTGAGTTTAAAATGACTATGAGCGACGGTAGATACTTATATTTTACTCTTTCCTCAACATAATCTCACGCCTATTTCCCAGAGGGGAAGGCAGAGACCATTGATCTTTACTTACTTAGGTCCTTACATCTCTTTTTTGTTGCATGCATATTCGTCAGTTCCTGATGCTTTTTACATGACCCCATGACCCACTTATACTTGTATACCAGTTTCCGCCTATGGCATTATCAAAGATTACAATGAGTTTAATTTACCCTCTTTATAGAACCTCTATCCTGGCTCCCAAGTCACAGGTGATAAACCTAGTTTGGGAGCCAAGAACAAGATCTAACATATTTTGTTTACATATGAACTGACTGTTGATTATTTCTTTTAATTCGATTGTAACAATTACGTACGTTTTATCTGTAGACAAGGTGGAATTAGTGCATTTTTTGTGTAAATAAAATTATTATTAATATTAATTTCAACAATCAAGAGTATGAACTTACCTTCAGTCGATTTAAACTTTTTATTCGTCATTTGAAACATAAAAAACTACTATCAGAACATTGAATAATAATCAGATAATATTTCCGTGATACTTCGTTAAATTTGTGCAAGGCTTCAGAGTCTATCCATCATCTTCATCATCTTCATCATCAACACAACCTTTAACAGTCTATTTCTGGGTATAGGCCTTACGTTAGCAAGGGTTTATTATACAGAATCTACCCGTAAAATACTTCAATATCTTTTCTTCAAGACTTTTTTCCCAAACTAGTTTGTGGTAGGTTCGAAGTCAACTACAGATTTATTACGTGAAGCAAGCGCCATCAACCCTTTTTAAAATGTACCACACTAAAGAATAGTCCGCCCATACATTATTCAAATCATAATTTCATGGAAAAACAGTCTAGACCGGTACACAATCAGTAACGGCAACGAGGTCACATATAACATAAAATCAATGGTCAGTTATTTGAACGAATAGTGAATAGGTAATTTATATCTCAATACTATCAAAGAAGCTGAAGAGAAAGTAAAGCTGAAGAGCTGGTCTGATTTGAAAAATTATTCCTGTGTTAGATAGGCTATAGGCTATATATTATCACGCTAAGACTAATAGGAGCGGTACACCATTGAAGAATGTACCAAAAACGGGGAAAATTATTATACTACGCGCAATAGGAGATGTCAATGAGGTTGTGTGGGTCATCTAGTCATTAATATAAATATTAGGACTTTTATAAAAGTACTAGTCTGTAGTCCTACCTCAAAAATCAAAGTACCGCGGCTTAGCGGTGAAAGCGTAGCAGACAGACATGAATAATGTTTTCTTTAAAACTCGTACATAGACATACTTAATACCTTCTCATCAAGTCAGCGAGGTCATCAACAACCCATAACGTCCCACTGCTGGGCTCGGGTCTCCTCTCAGAAGAGGGTTAGGGCTATACGTCCCCACACCAGCCAAATGCGGGTTGGGGACTGAAAAGACAACGTTGTAGCTACGTAATCTTTGCCCTTGGATGTTTTTAAGCCGCCGGCGCTGTATGTGGAGGTCGCCACATACCCTTGGTATTTGTTTCTAATCACCGAGTGCAACTAGGCTATGAGGGCCTAATCAGTGAGGTAGCTGAGGGTAACTAGGAAGTCAACAGCCAATCCATAGCACCCAATACCATTGAAGAGCGGCAATGCACGTGTAACTGTTAAGTTGTAAGTGCTCATGGGCGACAGTAATCACTATCTGGAGACCAGTGTAGGTATTTGTCCACATAAAAATCTTAAATTTGGTATATACGTACTAACAGTATAGGTGTGAAATTTTGTGAGGAAACGTTTGCAGTAATTTTTTTTTTTTTTAAGAACAACTCCCGCATTAGGAATATACATCCTGTGTCGCGGGGGACTTTACAAACATACATGTAACGGACACAAAGAACACCCAGACTCCGGACAACATTTTGTGGATCACACAAAGTGATGTCCCACGTGGGATTTGAACCCACGGCACTTGGCGCAGTAGCAAACGGCGTAGTGACCGCTTAAACCACTAGGCCAACCGTGCAGTCATAGCCTATATATTATGTATCATGAATAATACATCGGATACTACTGAACGCGATAACCGACATACGGGCGGAGACGCAGGCAAAAGTACAAAAAATAAAGAGTCATCAAATGCTATAAACGTCAGAAACATATATTCATATGAGGAGAACACAATTTCAGTACAACAGACGATATTTTTGATGGCAATAATTCTTATAACACTTACTGTCAAATACGACTAAACTTATATGATATAGAGAAGAATACACCACCGGAACTGCGGAGTTATAACGGCTTACTTAGAGGAAGCCTACACAATGATGTGCGGTCTGCAGAAGCATAGACTTCACAATAAATACTATAACCGCTCCTCGTAGAAAACTACTCCGATTACATTTTTTTTTATTATATTGGGGGCAAACGAACATACGTATAGACGGACACCCGCAACACTAGAGACGTTACAAGTGCGTTGCCGGCCTTTCAGGGAAGAGTACGCTCTTTTCTTGAAGGTCGTATTGGTCCGGGAACACCGCAGGCAACAGCTCATTCCACAGTTTTGTTATGCGTGGCAGAAAAATTTCGGAAAAATCGTACAGTTGTGGACTGCCAGCCATCTAGATGAATGAATATGCCTTAAAAGGAGATTAGATTGAACTTAAGGTTCAATTTAGCTATTCTACTTGGTACTGAGGTCTTACTTTTAAGGAGACAACCATTTGCTCTTTGAAGATGTCGACTTGAGCCAATATCTAATTTTTATAAACGTACACAAGTATTGGTAACTATAACTCGAGACTTGGTGAGAACCTGGATTTATATGGTTGCTGGGTTTGAATATAATTTAGTATATAAGTAGTAGTAAGACAAAGATTGACTATTTAGAATTAATCTGTTTAACGCGATAACGATTTTCTTAATTTACAAGTTCTCAAACACTTTAGAAGCTTATCTATAGAATATTTCAGTTTTTAATCCAGACAAAATAAATTTATTTACATATCTAGTTAAAGTATCGACCTTGATTCCAGGAAACAATAAAAATAAACAATAAAATTCCACTGTATGTAAACAGTAGTTTCGTGTAGGAAATGTTAGAATCGCGAGTGTATTACGATGTCGTTGAATCGATATCGGGTTGAGTACAGCACTAGTGATCGCGTGCTGTGCACATCACCGCTACCACACTGTCCTGTGAATCGGTTGGTGTTACCATCTAATGTGTGTTGATTGGGATACTTATTTTACTGTTTTGGGTTAAAAATTTAAGATTAGAATAACAAATTTTAGAACAATTTTGCAAGCCTGTAAAATCTGACAATTTAATTGGCCTACGTTTACGTCTAAATTTATAGTTTTATCATAAATTCGAAAGTAATTCTGTCTGGTTGTCTATCTGTCCTTCAGTTATGCTTTCATAGCTAAACCGCTGCACCAATTTCAATAAAATTTGGCATGGAGATACTCTGATTCTTGAGAAAGGGCACAATATACTCTTTATAACGATAACTGACATATACAAGTGCGAAACGCGTCATTAAAAAAATAGTTTTACTGCACATTTATTTTAAAACGATAACTAAGGTCACTTCAGATTACTAATCAAAGATTCATGAAGTGAATTACAGTTTCATTTGTTACTCTTCTGAGAAGCGACTGAGCAAATGACCTTTATTTAAATAATATTTATTTGGTAAACTCAATCACATAGACACATTAGAAGATGATTGTCTTGACTTTGAAAAAACCGAAAAACCCTGAGTTTGTTTTGTCCTTTCTACTCAGGGCTAGTACAGTTGGAAAAGGCCGAACATATCTGCTCAAAAAAATATGATTTGCAAAAGTATTCTTGTAACCTATTTGCAAAATAAATAATTTCGTTTCCTTTCATTTCATTTTTTCTTATGACGTCACCGTTAAGGTAAATTATAAAATACAGACGTACATAAGTTTCTATAAATAGACTGAGACAGACAGTTACAGCCAATTATAGTACTAACTTGTATGGCTTCTAACTGTGAAATAACAGTGTGGGACAAGACACGATATTATTTTTAATCCGTACTTAATGTTATAAATTCGAAAGTAACTATGTCCGTCTGTCACGCTTTTAAAACAAATCTGCTGCATCGACTTCAATGAAATCTTGCTTGGTGAAACTTTGATTCTCGAGGTACGATTTAAAGGCTAATATCTAAAGCGATATTCGACATCGTCGCGGGTGGAGCCGCTTGTAAAAATTAGTAAGTATATATTTTCAATATCAGTTTGACTTTTGAGTCAAAATATGTATTAACCCAGGCAAATTTATTTCCAAATCTAATTAATTAATATACTTTAAGAACCCAAACATAACATACAGACAAACAAACATAAAGCAAACGTAAAGCTAATAAAACCGAGTTATAAAGGTCATCATCTTCTCAGTTCAGAACATGGAAATCAACCTAGGCATATGAACATTAGGGGCCCATTAAAGGCTCTTTATGTTGATGTTGAATCTTTATACTACACACACATTCAATTTACGTAAAGTATTATGTAAATACATGTTCCAAAAACCACTTTACGATTAACACTTTCATTCTTTTGATTATGTATTTTACACGTAACGAAATTATACGTTCAGTGAATGTTTCAACAATGAAAAAACATCAGAAGGTTTTTTATGGGATAAAAGACAAACTAGCAGATGTCTATTAGACATCCGCAACACCAGGGGTGTCACAAGTGCGATGCCGGCCTTTTTAGAAGGAGTACGCTATTTCTTGAATGTTGAAGAACAAATACGATCAGACCAACAATATATTTAAAACATCAATCAGAATTGATGCTATAAAAACACAAAAATAATCTTCTTACTTATACAAACATTTTAACTTACGGTAATGACTTTTTAATTGTGAACCTATTCGTTAAAATAATGAAGGTAATAACGGTATTGTCCATAAGTTATTCAAATGGTAGTCACCCTACACAAAACCACAGACACATTTTCAGTACCACGACAAGCTTTCAGTAAGGTAAACGCTACCATGACGCAATGTAGCCCTTTTCAATAATAAACAAAATAATCAGACGAAATTTGATTGTAACTTAACCAACGCCGCGCCGGTTCAAAGCGATTTTTATCTAACGTGTTGGGTTACAACCAGTAATGGATATTATTTTTTTTTGTTGAGAAGAAGTTTCTAAAATAAATGTGTAAATGACAAAAATTTGAAAATGAATGCGTGGTCTCCTGAACAGGGTGGTGATGGGATGGGGCCTACGGTCACTCGTAAGTACCATAGACTTTTTTTTTATTTATCACTATCAGTACATAATAATATTATTAAACAAAGTCTTCCATCGCGTCTAACTATTTGTCTGTTCTCGATAAACTCAAAAGCTGCTGTACACATTTTTACGCGGTTTTTACCAATAGATAGAGTGATTCTTGAGGTAGGTTTTCGTATTTAATTTGGTATATTTTTGAGTATATTCGCTAAAATAAAAAAATATTTCTTCTTTATCTTTTAGGAATAACATAGGCTAAATTATATGTTCATTAAAGAATTCGTGTGAAGTCGTGTCGAGTTACAAATTGTATAAATTTAAAACAATAGAAAAGATGATCAAATAAAAAACAGTAAAAACTAAAACCCAATTACGACAAAAGACGTCACTGAAAAAGTATGAAATATGATTTTCAGGACACTGAAATAAACAACGTTACTAAAGAACTTATTAAACTTATTAAATGAAGACTTATTAAAAACTTGTAGTTAGTAGTAGTATGCGAGTGGGGGTTGGCGCTGCCGAGTTAAACCGGTAGTTTTTAATTTCCATTCGTAGGCTCTTATATATCTGAATTCAATTGATTTCACATATTTTTCCTGTTTTCATTGCTATATTTTTTGTGCATGCTGTGTTTGCTTGAAAGTGGTTGTACATTAGCCTAAATTGTAGTAGATGTAACCTAAAGTAAGTAATAATGTTATGACTGTAAGCAAACCATAAATAAATAAAATAAAATAAAATAAGAAGCAAAACAATCGACACATGGACTCTACCAAGATGCCTTCGTCGCAAGTTGACAATAATGTCATAAGATAAGCGTTGTTAAAGTATTAAGGTACGTTTCTAAGTATCGTGTGACCACGGCTTCCGTGGGAGAGCCACGCTTCGGCATGAATGGGCCGGCTCGATAGGATTGATACCACGGCCTCACAGAAAACCGGTGTGAAATAGCGATTGCGCTGTATTTCACCGAGTGAGTGAGGATACCGAAGGCCCATATCCCAACCCCTCCCCACATTCCCTCTCCCCATCCCCCAACGCACTTGTGACGCTTTTGGTGTTGCGGGTGTCCATAGGCGGCCGTAATCGCTTACCATCAGGTGATGCGTCTGCTCGTTTGATCCCTATTCAATAAAAAAAGAAAAAAAATCGTGAATATATTGTATATCTCTGTACACTGATGATTGTGTATTATAATATCGTATGAAATTATTATCTTAACTTACAACGAAAGCATCTTGGTAGATTCTGTGTCGATTATCTTGCTTCTTCAGTATCGTTGTTTAATTAGTGTCCTGAAAATCTTATTATATCATATATATATTAGAAACGGCATTTCGATTCTCAACGATTTTGATCTAGCTAAGATTAAATTTAAGAAAATTAAACAATAAAAAACGTCGACTTATGTTACCAATATACATACCTTTTTGTAAATACATACAAATTATACATATAAAACAAATATTTACAGGTTATACAATTTTTTGGTTCGACCCGGGAATCGAATCCTTATGCACAGCAATCGCACACGCTACCACTACGCCATCGAGTCAATGTATGAAAATAACAATTTCCAATTTACGATAAAATTATTGGTCATACACCAAAACTATTTTGGTCTGAACTATAAAATACCTAACCACGATACTATCTAGATTTATGCTCAACCCTCTTGACCGATGAAATAGCTTTACTGCATTTTTACCAACTAAAGACCTTGAATGTTACGCATAACTATGTAAGTTAAAGTAGTTCTTCTAACGTAAATTGCAGAATTCCCATGGAACACTTAAATATTTTTTTCTTTAATATATATTACTTTTTATATATATACTAGCTGACCCACGCAACCTCGTTTGCGTCTTATATTACCCGTGGCGTGAAAATTTTCCCTCGTTTTTGCAACATTCTTCATTGGTGCCCCGCTGCCATTAGTATTAGCGTGATGATATGTAGCCTATAGCCTTCCTCGATAAACGAACTATCCAACACTGAAAGAATTTTTCAAATCGGACCTGCGGTTTCTGATTAGCTCGTTCAAACAAACAAACAAGCTCTTCAGCTTTATTATATTAGTATAGATGAAACCATCAGTGTTTTATACTCTCGATTGTCTGCACTTGGTGGAACTTGTTGAAATACATTCTAGAATGAAACTCACTTGTATTAACTACACTATTTTAATTAACTTTAATCCTGACCGGTTTCACCCTAGCCCCTATGCCACACACCAAAGGTCATGGTCATATAAATAAAATAAACATCCGGACATCCAACGCAACGCCATCTAGTCCCAAGTTAAGCAGAGCTTGTGTTATGGGTACTAGACAACTGATATAAATACATATATACTGTTTTTTTGCAAATACATACATATTATACATAGGAAATACCCAAACTCTGAAACAAATGTTTGTAGATCACACAAACATTTAGTTCGACCCAAGATTTGAACCCGAGACCTCATGCACAGCAGTCGCATTCACTACTACACATCGCGGCAGTTATGAAAATTATTCGCATCTTTGGATACAAGGAAATAACCAAAGTGACTCTGCCTGATGGAAAGCAGAAGCAATATCCAAGAGTGGTGGTCGCCATTTTTTTGGGGATGGATGAATTTATATTAAAAAAATATAGCTCAAAATATTTGCTATTGAAATTTACTGATAATGTTTAGTATTACTTATCTTTTACATTACACACACTTCAACATCTTTCTTTATGGAATAGTGGGCAAACGAGCAGATGAATCGGCTGATGGTAAGCGATTACCGCCGCCCAAGGACACCCACAACACCAGAGGCGACACAAGTACGTTGCCTTTGATTGCAGGATAGGGAGGGCTTACTCACTCGGTAAAACACAGCGCAGGCGCTGTTTCACACCGGTTTTCTGTGAGGCCGTAGTATGATGCCGGCTGACATTTACACTTCTACATTTTAGTACGGAACCCTACCTGTGCGAAGTCCAACACGCACTTGGTCGGATTTTTTAATTATGTGTGAGTAAAATAACATTGCAATTATACTTAAATCTCGCTGAAACAATTTATTACGTATTTTCAATTACTTTAAAAGGATATTTTAAACGAATGTTGGTACCGATATTTATTACACATTAACATAAATAGAATATCAAATTTTATTTAATATAGACTATAAAATATTGGACAAGCTGTATATATACATATATTTTCGGACGGATATTTTTTTTGGACATTTAACACACAACGCCATCTAGTCCCAAACTAAGCAGCTTAGTTTGAGACTGCGGGTGTTTATGGGCGGCGGTAATAGCTTACCAGCTTTTCAGTTAATAACAAACAAAAAAATTCACTTAATTAAGTACTTATCAAATACATATCTAAGGATTGAAGACGACAGCATGTTTGCAGGTGTTAAAAAATAACAATATTTAATTTTGCTCTCAGGTGCTGGTAGTGCTAAACCCAATACACCACCCTTGAAGAATGGTAGCGACTTAAGAGAATCAGGATATTTAATTGCAGTTGGCTCCAGAACCTCCAGGTAAACTCTACTTTATAATAATAATAATAATAAATATTTCGGACATCTAACACACAACGCCGTCTAGTCCCAAGATAAGCAGAGCTTGTGTTATGGGTACTAGACAACTGATATAAATACTTATATACTTTTTTTTTGTAAATACATACATATTATATATAGAAAACACCCAAACTCCGAAACAAATATTTGCAGATCATACAAACATTTGGTCCGACCCGGGAATCGAACCCGAGACCTCAAGTTTTGCAGTCGCATACGCTACCACTACGCCACCGAGGCAGTTTACTTGTATCCCTTCTAAACTGGGTCCTATTAGAAATTACTATCGCGAAATTAAGGGTTGCTTGCTGAAGAATAAAACAGATTGTAGACCAGACTATTATCATCGTGCACTTTGTTGCCAATCTAAATGCTTCCAAGACATGCATTTAACACATTACGGTGTTCGAATTTTGTTCTACCATAAATAAATAAGTTTTCCCACTACAACGATGATATAACACAAACCAGATTAAACACATTATGAAAGTAATACGTGTAATTATTTTTATATGTACTGTTTGTTGTTAAGTATGGTAGTTTATCAGTTTACTTCTTAATAGTACGTTGTTAATTTATTTACAACTAGATCTAAGCGTCGGCGCAATGTAAAGTCGCCTAAAGCCGGGTTCGTGCCAGGTTCGCAGGAACTTCAACAAAGAGATCAGGATTCATCTGTTACCTCCATGCTGTCGGAGCAAGCCATTGTTATGGATAAGATGGTATCTGAATTGGCAGATATTAAGAAACAAAATAATCAAATACAGGCGACAAATGTGGAAATACGTAACTCAAACGCTGATATCGTTCAGTCTATGTCATTCATAAACAAACAATTTGAAGATCTGAAAAATGAAGTTGAGGTTTTGAGAAAGGAGCGAAAGGAGCAAAGTGTTTACATTGAAAGTTTGGAAAAGAAGATACAGGACTTGCAGTATAAATCTAGGTCATCGGGCACTGAAATTAGAAATATACCATTTCATGAGACGGAATCTAATGACTGCCTTATAAAAATGGTGTGTGGGATTGGGGGAGCGGTCGGTGTACCTCTCACTGAGTCTGATCTTCGGGATATATATCGCCTGCCGGGCAAACCTTCAAACGGTTCTTCTCCACGACCAATTATAGCCGAATTCAAGGATGTGCTAACTAAACAGAAGTTGTTAAATGCTGTTAGATTGTTTAACAAAAACAAGGCTATCCTAAAAGACAAACTTAACACAGAACTTATCGGTTTTCAAGGAAGGCGAATACCGGTATATGTAACTGAACAACTTCCCCCAAGTCATAAAAGGCTGTTTTACCAAGCCCGGGAATATGCCAAAAACAATGGATTTCATTATTGTTGGACTGCCAACGGGAACATCTTTCTTCGTAAACAGGAGGGAGATCAACTAATAAAAATAATCTCCGAAAAGTGTTTGCTGAACTTGGGTAATAGTAGTTCATGATATTCTGTTAATTTTGTATTTCAACGTAATATTGATAGGACTGTATATCTATACATGTTCTGTAAACAAACCAACACCTACTCACTTCACACTGTTTTACACTTTACTGTTGCAATTTTGCTGTACACTAATCATAAGAACTTAGTCACACAAAACCCTCGGTTTTTTCTTTCCTCTCATATTAAAGTCTGTTATTTAATAGCAACTCTTAACACTACTATAATTATACCAAACACATTGGTATATCTAAAAATGTGTTATGGATCTGTTTGCGCTTGCTATGTTTTTGATCGATGGCTACCAATCACATTAATAATGAATTAGATTCTATGGCAGGGAACTGTCTCACTTGTTTTCCAGAGGAATGTAAGAAGTTACTTAATGTTACTGAAAAATATCTAAAAATTCTCCAACTAAACATACGTAGCATTAACAAAAATTTCGATGAGTTGCAGATTTTAATTAAAAATATAGAAATGGATATTGATGTTGTGGTTTTGACGGAGTGCTGGCTGAGTGTATTGAATGACTTACCTGTACTTGCAGGCTATCATTCATACTCAACTAAAATAAACTGCAATCAAAACGATGGCGTTGTGTTTTATATAAAATCTGAAATTAAACATTCGGTGTGGGAACCGGACTTTAAGAATGGGAATTGTCTAATTTGCGAATTAGATAACAAAATGGCCATACTAGCTATATACCGCTCACCATCATATTCCACGAAAGAAAGCTTTGACATCTTCTTGGATAATTTAGACACCGTTTATCAACAATTATCAAATTATTCTAATATAACTCTCCTCGGAGACATAAACATAGATATTATGGATGAACATAGAGACCACCGTTCTTTGGACTACCTACTGTTAAACGCGTCCCACGGACTATTGCCAACTCATTTCCTTAGTACTCGTCTTAATAAATGCTATGACCATGTACTTCTTAAGTCCAAATTAAGACCTACTACCCTAGTATTAGATTCCCACATTACCGACCACAAACCTGTGTTGTTGGCTATTGAAGATATTAAGTCCAAAAGGCAAACCACCTTAATTTCATCTTCTCTTAATTATGACGCTGTTAAACAGGAATTGCAGAGTACTGATTTCTCCTTTATCTACAATTCACAATCTGCGAATGTAGCGATGGATCAATTGATAGGTGTTTTAAGGGTGATTATAGACAACAAAAAAACATACAAAAATATCTCACGTAAAAAAAAGTGCTTAAAACCGTGGATAACGACTGGTATACTAAAATGTATAAGAAATCGAGATAGAATGCATTTTCATTGTAAAAAAAACCCAGACAACATTACTCTCAAAATAACTTACAGTCGCTACCGGAATTTCTGCAATGACCTCATCCGCAAACTAAAAACGTCATATGAGCAAAGCGAATTGGTAAGATCCAAAAATAACCCTAAGGCTCTTTGGAAAACTATTAGAGACATAACTAATACTCAAAACCTACACTCTAGCCCCATCGAATTACTAAATATTGGTAACGATCCAGGATCGTCTGTAAATGAGGTCTGTCAGTATTTCACAAATGTAGGTAAGAATCTGGCACAGGACATAGTCAACAATACTACTGCTCCCCCCCGTATTGCGGTCAGTAACCGCTACCAGCGTTCCCCAGCTAATTCACTGACTATACTGGAAGTGGACGAGGCTGAGGTGGAGTCCCTTATTCTGCAGTTGCGCTGTGACAGTGCGGTTGGATGGGATGGAATATCACCAGTGTTTTTGAAGGAATGTCGTCAGTTTTTGGTACCGCCGCTAACCATCTTGTTTAACCAATGTATCCAACAAGGAGTGTTTCCGAATGCCTTAAAGAAGGCAGTAGTTCGCCCGGTCTACAAGGGAGGGGACAGAGGCTGTGTGAGCAACTACAGACCTATCTCTATATTATCTGTTCTTTCTAAAATATTTGAGAAAATTCTTAATAACAACCTAAAATCCTACTTAGACAAATATGAAATTATAGCTAAAAATCAGTTTGGCTTTCGGCCAGGGGTCTCCACCGAGGATGCGGTACTAGAACTTACACAAATGGTAGCTAGGCAGCTGGACAAGCAAAATAAATGTATTGGTATATTTTTGGATCTTTCAAAAGCTTTCGACACGATTTCTATCCCCCTTCTCATCGCCAAGTTGGAGCTTCTTGGTGTACGCGGCGCGCCTTTGGAGACTTTCAAAGACTATCTTAAAAATCGCACACAAGCTGTTAAAATAGATTCTTACCTAAGTAACGAAGAGCTGGTAAGTTTCGGCATTCCTCAAGGTAGTATTCTGGGCCCGACCTTGTTCCAAATTTACGTCAATGATTTGTGTTTGATAGGACTCCCCGAGTGCGTTAAACTCTACGCGTATGCCGACGACACCGCAGTTATTGTCTATGGCACTACATGGGAATCCATTAGAATTGAAGCAGAACTAGCTTTAAGCAAAGTCATTAACTGGCTAAACTTGAACCTTCTCAGTATAAATATAGAAAAGACAGCTTACATTCCTTTCGCGATCCGGCGTAGTGGTGCACCAGTTGACTCCTTTAAGATCACTGCCCATGCATGTCCCGACCCGCAGTGTTGCTGCACTTGTCCTACACTTGATAGAGCGAGCTGTGTCAGATATCTCGGGGTACTAATTGACTGTGGACTGAGATGGGACAAACACATAGGCTTAATCACCACCAGAACAATGCGTCTCGTTCACATCTTCAAATCACTTAGGAGGTCGGCTAGCTCTGAAATAATTAGGCTTGTATACTTCGCATTGTGCCAATCAGTTGTTGGATATTGCATTGCGGTGTGGGGTGGTGCAGCTAAGACGTACCTATTGGGAATAGAAAGAGCACAGCGAGCCATACTGAAGGTAATGAGTTGGAAACCGTTCAGGTATCCAACTGTCAAACTTTATGCTGACTGTAGGGTACTAACCGTAAGGCAGCTTTACATTCTTCGAGCGACCCTCAGGTGCCACAAGTTCATTCCACCTCCAGAACGCAATAAACGAAGATTTAATGCACCTTCTGTTCGCCACAAAACAACCTTCTCCGAGCATCAATTCTACACGTTGGGCGCTTACCTATATAGTAATATTAATAAGGACCTAAACATACTACAACTAACCAGATTTAAAATTAGGCATCGACTTACTGAGTGGCTATTACTTAGAGACTATTCAACCACTGAAACACTCCTACGGTTCTTAAAGTGACAGCATTATAATCATACATATTCACATTCATACTCACACACACTAATACACACATACATATACACCCACACTCACACACACACACACACACACACAATTTTTAACTGTTATATGCATATGTTGTACATGCGGTGACTATATAATCAACTCGGTGCCTTTATTGTCGCAAGGCCCAACGAATATCACTATTGGTAAACCGTTTAGCAGAAAACTGTCTCTTAAGATACAGGCATTGCCTAGTTTAAGAGACATTGCTCAAATTTTAGGAACTACAATCTTTGTTAAACCATTAGAACTTATTATACAATATTGTTAACATCATTGGGTTTATAGTGTTTTACTGTTGTAAATATTTTTTGGTCAATAAATGTTATTATTATTATTATTATTATTATTTAAACTAGTGGTCGCCTAGTTGTTGAAATTCGTCCATAATTCTTTTTTTTTAAGTTACTCTATGTAAACTTTAATTGTGTAAAACATACTCCTCAATTATCATAATTTTCGTAAAAATGCTGGTAAGTTTTGCTTCACATATTGACGTATTAATAACTACATTTATATAGTTTTTTATTGCTAATTTCTTCATCACATTAAAAGCCTTCAACTTAGTCCACTGATGGACAAAAGCCTCTTCTTGGCATAGAGATTTTAACGTACTCGTACTATACCAATCTGGCCAGACGGGATGGCGTCGTCCGAGTGTACCATGCACCACCTAAATAGAGAATTCTACTGTAGTTGGTGATCAAAAAGTAATGAAATTCAGCTTTTGTTTCAAAAAACCATATTAAAAAAAGATTTCCCAAATGACTTGAAATTTACTGATAATGTTTAGTATTACTTATCTTTTACATCACAAACACTTCAACATCTTTTTTTATGGAACAGTGGGCAAACGAGCAGATGCCAAACGCCTGATGGTAAGCGGTTACCGCCGCCCTAGGACACCCGCAACACCAGAGGCGACACAAGTACGTTGCCGGCGAAGTTAAGTTTTTCTTCTCTAGCTACCTTAGTTAGCTTATTAGTCTTACGACAATCACGGGATGAATTATTAATTGATTGATTTTACATGCGAGATGAATATCACACACGCTTATTTTTTCCTAAAGATAAAAACAGTTTGTACTTAACTTATTTTTTAGACTTAGGTATTTTTATTACGACTGTCCGTGGTTCTAAAAAAAGTTAACAGTAGGTAATATTCTAAACTAGCCGACCCACTCAACCTCGTTGGCGTCTTATATTGCCCGTAGCGTTTTCCCCCGTTTTTGAGACTTTCTTCATTGGTACTCCGCTCCTATTAGTAGTAACGTGATGATATATAACCTATAGCCTTCCTCGATAAATGGACTATCTAGCACTGAAAGAATTTTTTAAATTGGACCTCCGGTTCCTGAGATTAGCGCGTTCAAACAAAGAAACTCTTCACCTTTATAATTAGTATAGATTATTAGTATAAATTAGAATACTTGTGTGTGTTTTACTCTATTAATCTATTGTGTGTATTTTAGGTTCAGAAGAAAATACAGACAAAGATTACCAGTCATTGTGATTATATTAGTTTTTATACTGTTATTAATAGCATTAATAGTTATCACAATTTTATGTAAGTATATAATTTTGAACTTATAAGTTTTACTTTTTAGCAATAGTAGTGAAATTAAATTTAAAATGTATTAGCGAAAGTAAATAATATATGTTAGTTAAATACTCCTTCAACGTTATCCAGCCTGTTGTCAGAAATTGATCACCTATTTGTTTGTTAATTATAATTATATTCATGATTTTTAACCCTTCATTACTGTTAGATTGAGCGTCAACAGTTACGAGAATTGCTCCCAAAGAAATGCTTTCTTCATAGTTTAACCCGTTCTTGTTCATTACGCTAAATGTTTTTGGGACTTTTTAAAATGAAACAAATAGACTTGTAAATTTTACAGTCATTATTATAGCAAATAGCGTCTTTTTGCCCCCAACTATTCTTCTGATTCCACCATATGCATGGGATTAAAAATCCAAATAACCATTGCTTTTTAATTAAAAAATTTAATGACCCGTCATTGCTCTCCTAAACAATGAACATTGGTACAAAACGCCATTATATTTTAACTTTTCTTTATTAACATTGAAATTCAACATTAAAAGATTTCTTTCTCTTAATTCTTAAAAAGATTTCGAAATCTTTTTCTTTTTAATTTTAGCTGTTTTCCATATTAAAAAAAAACTTCAAAATTAGTATGTTTTTAGATGCAATGACTACTCATAAGAAACCAATAAGAATATGCGACAGCAGAGAGTGTTTGAGATCTGCGGCTAACTTAGCGCTTTCAATGGATAAGAGCGCTAACCCATGTGAAGACTTCTACCAAGTAACGTTTAGAATTTATTTTAGAAGTTTAAATAACAGTGATTTTTATATGATCTTCCGTGGGAGAACCACGGCATGAATGAAGGCTCGACCGGAGTGCCACGGCCTCACACAAAACCGGTTTGAAATAGCGCAGTGTTTCACCGAGTGAGTGAGGGTACCGGAGGTCCATACCCAATCCCTCCCTCTATTCCCATCCTCATCTCCAAAGGCCGGCATTGCACTTGTGCAAAAAAAAATTAAATCAAAGTCTTTAATAGTCCACCGCTGGGCATACCCTTAGAACGGAGGTTTTGGCCTACAATAACAAGCTGGTCAAGCGAGTTGATATAACGTTTGTTTTTCCTTTTCTTTACTTTGCTGTTGTCCTGTGTAGTTTTCTCACTTCACATGTCAAAAGACACATGAAACGAACAGGGATAGGTGACACTGCATATTTTTAACCGATTTCAAAAAAGAGGAGGTACTCATTCGACTGTATTTTTTTTTAGGTTTGTTACCCCATTACTTTCGACTCAGTGAACCGATTTTGATTATTATTGTTTTATTTGAAAGCTGGTGCTTCCCGTGTGGTCCCATTTTAATTTGGTCGAGTTCTTGAAGTCAGTTGGTTTTTTTTGATAAAATTTGTGATACATTGACTTTTTTGCCGATCAATTATTTATTTCTACTGCAAATTCTATTTAATCTTTCTAGTACGTATGCGGTAACTGGGGTTCAGATCATCCTCGACCAGACTCATTTGAATCTTACGACTGGTTCAGAGATAAACAAACAAAAGTTTACTCTATAGTAAGAGATTTCTTAAACAAGAATACCACTCATCATCCGAAGCCTGTACAGCAAGCGAAAGATATGTTCAATGGATGTATGGATACGTGTAAGTATTTTTAAGCCACTAACTCACTCTCTCTCAACTTGTGACCCATGAGATGCCAACACCCGACTAGACTTCTAGTTTGGCCGGTACACATTAAAAAAAAGTAAGATACGAGTATATCTGTTTCGTATTACGTAAGTATGAAATCTAATACTTGTCATAATGCTATGAATCAGTGTCCTGACATATATATAATTGACAGTTCATTTACAATCTAGTAAACAACGGTTTCCCGTAAATTAGATTTCACAGTCAGCCTTTAATTAGCTTTAAAGTTGAACCTTATGACAGGAAAATTGTTCCTACCATCAAACTAATTTACGACAACGCAGACCGAACCTCGTCTGCTATCTGTTTCATTTTTTATTATTAGTATCTTGAACGACGGTTAATTGATTTCAGCTACCATAGACAAACGAGGATTAAAACCAGTGATGAGAATCTTAGAGTCACTCGGGCTCCCTGCATTTCCTACATTCATCAATGCTACTGATGATTTTGATAACGCGACGTATGAATTCAACTGGCTGGATACCGTAATCAAGATTAAGACACAGATAGGCATGGATGTGTTAATAGGCTTTGATATATTCACGGACCCGAGAAATTCTTCGATTTATAGATTGGTCATGGGGTCTCCTGAGACGACCAACCCTTTCCCAAGGTAAGTAATACATTGAGGTTACTACTTACCACCAGGTGACGTCTGTCTGTTTACCCCTAAACGAAAAGGTCAAGGTACCTACATTGATCTCCCTAATGTAACAGCTATTCATTTGGGACGTAATGTTACAATATTCATTAACGTTACTCCGGCATACGTGATCTTTTTCAATTACACAAATATTGTTTGATAGCTCACAAATTTTGGAGGTTTCCTATCAACGGTTTGTCCAAGTCGCTGTTTATGTTTTAGTCGGTTTGATTCCAATATGTAATTGCATTATGAACATCGCAGAGGATATATAAAGTTATGTTTTATGTAAGTTAGGGTTTCCACGCAAATAATATAAATAAATAAAGAACCTTTTATTCAAATTAAATATCTGACCTGTATCAGGTCGGTTTACAAGATATTTGAAGTAAATATCAAAAAAGTGTTGTCTACTTTATGTCGATCGAACGCTTATCCAAAATCTATAACCTCATTTTGGTGTTTATCAGTTCTACGAGTATTCCATATTTATTTAGTTTTACTACGTATTTTATGAATTGGGTAGCACAAACATTAATATGAGTCATCATACAATAAATGTAAATCATGTGTCATGACTTGACTTGAATAATATAGAAAATTTTATAATTATTGACTTTTTTTTTAGTACACATTACAAAAGAAAACGTCATAATGGTAGAAAAGACTTTGGAAGTCTTCTAAAGATAATAGAGGATAGTAACTTCGTACGTCACATGGACCGACGAAGTGATAAGTCTGATGATGAAGAAAAACGTGCTCAAGTACACAAAATATTCTACGCAGAATTGATTAAACTGTTCGTGATAGAATCTGATGGTATCAAAAAATCGAAATTGTCTGAAGTTGAACTCGATCAAAACATTATCCTGTCGTCAGAAGAATATTATAACAGGGACAATGATATTTATGACGTAAGTAAAAAAATGCTGTACTAACTTTCGAAAATGAGAAATGATAAACATAATAAAAATACCGATAGTTTTAATAGTTATCCATTTTAGTACGTAACCTTGCTGCAAAAAAATACCCTTAGTTACTACAAAAAATAAAGTAAGATATTATATTTTACATTCAGTAATCGCGTGTTAAACTAAAACAACATATTAGAACAAAATTTTAATCGATATCATTACATAGAGATAACAGATTACAACGCGATCAAAAAGTGTTTTACGTCGTAAAACATGAAAAAATAAACAAAATTACTAACAACACGAACCAAGTCACAGTTGAAATAGTAATTAAGATAATTATATTGAATGCCACAGTCACTTTGACAACAGATTATGATCAACTATACCATCTGCAACTACACGCACTAAAACATTATCATGATGTTGGTTTAATATTTTTAAAATTTATCCCAACAACTGACAATGAGCAGTTTTTACTAATATTTTAGCTTGAAGCGCACAACTCAACAGAAACAGATGACGATGATTACGACTTGACAATCCCAGGATACAAAGTTGAAGAAATCCAATCTCACACAGATGCAGTAGTAGAAAACAATAATGGTACAGCTTCACCTATTTGGAAAAAATATTTGGAAGGAATATTCAATGTCAGTAAAGTAGTACTGGACTTTGAAAACGATAAAGTATTGGTGGCTGATCCTGACTTAAAATATATGTCATTAATGGCAGCTTATATTTCAAAAACCCCGCCTGTGGTGCTTGAACTTTATATTTGGGTCAAGGTGAATATTTTCTTTTAATTGATTAAATATTTACTTATCCATATTATGTGATTAATGTGAAAGTAATTTAAGACTCCTCATTAAACGATGACTATTTCGATTGTTCTGTTTCAACTTCTGAATCAAATTCTAAGGAATTTAAAAAAATAATAAATAAATAAGACATTTACAAAGTAGAGGTTAAAATTTGCATGGGAATCCAATCAAATTTTAAGTATACATAAATTTATATATTCTTAACGTGTTAATTAAGAGTTAAACCTATCTTCAAAGTCACAGACCCAAGCTTTTTAGAATTTTTATTTTTAATTATATAAATTATTGGTTAATTATTTTTCTAGAGTTTCAGTTTTTTTTTGTTGTTGATCTTCTTTATTAACACAGGTAGTAGAGGTGATGGCAGTTCACACAACTACAGAACTTCAAACAATTTTCCAAAAAGCCTACGAGCAGAGTCATTCGCTGGCAACTACTCCACCACGATCCTTACAGTGTGCTAATGCAGTTAACGATATGCTTGGTATGGCAATATCTTATGGTATTGCTGATCCATATTTCTTTAATGTTACCAAACCTAAGGTAAAAGACAATTTGCATGAAATAATTTTTTGTTGACTATAAAATTTATATAACTTGAAACTATTCCAGGTAATATCGATGATAGATGAACTAAAAGACTCACTTGCTCACCTGGTTGGCCAAGCTAAATGGATGGATGATAACACTAAATTAGCTACGTACCTAAAAATTATTAAAATGAAATCATTAATTGGATTTCCTGATTGGTTATTAGAAGAAGGAAAACTTGAAGAATACTACAATGGCATAGAAATAGACTCATCGAAACATTTAGAGAATATGATAAATATAATTCAGTTTAAGATTAAAAAAGCATTGAATAGGTTTCGTGAAGGCAATAATTTTACTTGGGCGACTGATCCTACTGAGGTCAATGCATATCATACGTTTCAAGAAAATACAATAAGTGAGTAACTCAGCAGACTTTCTGAAGTTTAAACCTTTATATTTTATTTTCACTTTCATGATATTGGAGGCAGCCAAATATTGTTCTTTCTATAACTTTTTATAACATTTTAATATTTCCTGTAGCTGTCCCTATGGTGATGTTACAACATCCCTTCTTTGATTTGGGCTTGGAGTAAGTATTAACGATAGAATAATTAAAACATGTGTAAATATTATCTTAATTTTATAATTTTTCATTAATAATTCTTCTATACAGCTCTCTCAACTACGGCTCATTGGGTACCGTTCTTGGTCACGAAATAACACATGGCTTCGATAATTTTGGTAAAATTTGCTTTTTATATTATAAGATCCATACGTTTACATTTAAAAATTATGTTCCTGCTTTATACAAACAATTCAGAATAGCTAATACTTTCTAGCAATAGCGAATATGAATATCTCTGTATATTTTATTCAGGTCGTAAATTCGACAAAAATGGCAACATGCTGCCTTGGTGGTCTAATGATACGATTGAGTCGTATATCAATTTGACACAGTGTTTTGTAGATCAATACTCCACATATTATGTCTCTGAACTCGATGAACATGTAAGTATATAATAAAAGCATATAGCATTGCATGTTTTACGATTGCCAAATTACAATTTAGAAGTAACGCCATTAACAACTTACAGGTGGATGGTAAAAAGACTTTAGGAGAAAATATAGCAGATAATGGTGGTGTACGAGAAGCTTTAGCAGCGCTAAGACTTCACCTACAAAAACTAGGTCCTGAACCGAAATTACCAGGATTCGAACACATGAACTCGGAGCAACTGTTTTTTTTGTCTTACGGAAATGTAAGTAATTAAGTGTCGTATCGTTATGTTTTTGTTATATTTTGTAATTGAATTGAATTCGATTCAAATTGGGATAGTTAGGTAGGTACGTGTTATAATTGCAATCTCGCATTCTTAAATTAAACTATTATTGTGATATTCCTGTAAAAATACAAGGATAGTATTTTTAATCATGGAACTCGATATGCAGACAATCACTAAAAGTTTAATTTATTACAACAATTTTTAATTTCAGCTTACTGTAAACACAAATTCTTGCGAGTACTAGTAGCCTGTTCAGATTTTTTTTACTATTTCACATTGAGACCTTCTCTCATCAATTTATTATTATGTATGAAATTATTTATTCTTCCGACAGCTTTGGTGTGGCGTATACACTAAGGAGTCATTGCAACTAGATCTTGAAGATGAACATTCCCCGCAGCAATTTCGCGCACGTGGTGCTCTACAGAATATTGACGACTTTTCCAAAGCGTGGCACTGTAAGCCTGGTTCAGCTATGAATCCTCACAAAAGATGTATTATATTTTAACGGTAAGATTTTGTTCGAACATCTATATTTCTCATTTGGAATATAATTTAAAGATGCAAACTATCAACATTGCTATACTGTAAAAGGGACTATACATTTTACAAAGCTTGTAAAGTTAACAAAAAATATATTAAGTAAATTGACTTATCTACATTTAATAACTGCATTATTAATATCTTTATTATTCTCTTTGTTTATTATTATTATTATTATTAAATATATATATATATATATATATAAAGTGAAAATCTTTGTTCTTTCAGAAGAATTTTCGAAAACTTCTCTAAAATATCTAACTGAAGCCCAGAAGTGAAAAAAGGGGAATAATAATATCTTCAATAATAAATTAATACTGCATGGATGGTACAGTATGTGACCAGCGTTCTGGTCACATACTGTACCATCCACGAGTCGACTGAGGGGTGGAACGATCTGTGACCAATTCGTCATATACTACCTGATATTATCTTGTGAATTCGATTCAAATTGGGATAGATACTTAAGTGTTTGTTATTTGCAATCCCGCATTCTTAAATTAAACTATTATTGTGATATTCCTATACAAAGACAAGGATAACATTTTTAACCATGGAATTCGAAAATTTTACAAGTTCAGTATTAACATTGAGAAAATTTGTGTGCCATAGATTGTCTAGTCTTAGTCAGTAGTTAGTATTAAATGATATAAGGCAATTTTCTTTTTCTTATTTATTGCCTCAGATCATATAAAAAAGGTAGATTACGCACGTAGAATAAGAAAGTGAAGCCATTTTTTTAAATATGTGTGAAGTGAAGAAGTGTTGCTACTTTTTAAAAAATGTCTTTGGATATTAAATTAAAACAGATAACGCGAAAATAAATGTGTTTGTTTCTTATAAATTACGATTTGATTCTACATATTTAACACCATAAAAGTACGTGACTACTCCATTATTTGACTATGAATTTTCCTACAAATTACTCACCAACATTTCTTGGCTATTAGAAATACGAACTCCTAGCAACACACTCTAAATACGTCTTTTGTGTGTACTTATATATGAACTTTTTCTTACATACTTCTTTTTCACTTTTGTGTAAATTTATCAACATTTAATTGCACATGACGGCATTTTGTCGGTGAACTTGAACTGAAACGAAAAGTAGTGTAGTTTTTTGCATGTGTGTGCCTTACCGCGTGTGTTTACTTGGAAGTAGCTGAGTTTCTTAACTTCAGTAAGAACAACGGCCGTGCGTTATCTACCTTTTTCGTGTTCCTTACTCAAACACCTACACCACATTACATATTTTTTAATATTTTTCCAGTTTTATGTGTGCGTGATATTTACATTAAAAATTTTAAGTAGTACAAACTACAATAATGTAAATATTAAGTAATGTTAATAATTTCTGTAATTATATTTGTATGTGCAGTGTCATGTATTTCTTTTTTTAAATTTCTCTATCCATGTATTTCATAGAATCTCTTTGATGTATCATTAAAGTTGCCAACAGCAACTAGCAGTTCACTGCTGGACATAAACCTCATCATAGAAACGAATGTTGGCCTACCTATAACCGCCTCTTACGCCACGCAAACAATAGGGTGACACTCTGAATTCTTAATCCATTACGTATCTTTGTTATTATAAAGAATACTTTATTGTAACTACGATATGGCGGTAAATAAAACACAAAAAAAAACACCGGTAAAACTGTAATTACACAAAATAGAATACATTATCCAACTTTATTCTTATAATGATTATATAATGTATGAAATTAATGATGGCCGACTGTATTGTAAGTAATAGTTTTAGCGTAGGATGCTCCGATTCCCGAAGTAAGTCCGTGTCCTCCTACTATGTGTCCCGTTGAATATCCTATGGGGGTGCTTGCATAGCCACTAGCGTATCCTAATGGAATTCCTCCATAAGAGTGCGAATATGAAATTCCTGAAAGTCCTGAAAATCCTCCAGAGAGACCTCCCGAAAGACCTCCCGAAACGCCACCCGCAAATCCTCCTGCAAGGGCTCCTGCATGGCCTCCTGTAAGGCCACCTCCAAGGCCTCCCCCAAGGCCTCCTCCAAGTCCGTAACCACTTGAAAATCCTCCTGAGATTCCGCTTGATAGTCCTCCAACAGAAATGGAAGAGGCTAAAGGACCACCCGCAACTGCAGTAACGGCGGGAACTGCTGCTATGGCCCCAACTGCGCCAATTGCAGGTCCAGCTGAAACTGCCACAGGTCTATCTACAACGATTGGCTGCGGCACAGCCACAGGCCTATCGACAACCACAGGCTGGGGTACAGGCACTGGTCTATCCACTTGGACTGGTACAGGGACATTGACTGGGCGGTCCACATAAACTGGATGTGGGACTGGCACTTGACGGTTGATGTATACAGGTCTGTCCACAGGTACATGCTTCTCAACTGTTACAGGGTATGGTACGGGGACAGATACTGGCACCTTAACTGGATATGGCACTTTCTTCTCATAATAAACAGGCACGTGTTTTGTTACTTCCACAGGAACTCTTTGAACTACAGGCACAGGTACTGGACGATCGACGGTTACTGGGTATGGTACCCTAACAGGAACTGGAACCTGTCGATCTACAGGTACTGGAACGGGCACTTGAACGGGAACTTGTACATCACGTGTTATTGTTCTTGTTATGTAGCGGGGTACTTCTTGGCGTAAGATAACTGGATTTGGCTCAACCGAAACGGATTGTTGTACAGCAGGTGGGGCAACTGCAACAGGGCCTGCTACTGCCAGAGATCCTGAACCACCGATACTGCCTCCTGATACCGTAGATATGGCTGGCACTGCACCTATTACTCCACCACTTGCAATGCCGGCGCCAGAAGCAATTCCTATGCCTCCTCCAGAACCTGATATGCCGCCTCCGAATCCTGATAAGCCACCTCCAAATCCTGATACACCTCCTCCATATCCTGATATGCTGCCTCCATATCCTGATATGCCGCCTCCGAATCCTGATAAGCCACCTCCATATCCGGATATACCTCCACCATATCCTGATATACCAATACCGCTACCATACACTCCAACAGCAGGTGCTATTCCAACAGAATGCCCTATACCGATAGCTGGAGAAGATACTAGTGTGTGTGAGCCTAGACTGATAGGAGCGGACAGTCCGATAGTGTGACCACCAAAACCGACACCTGCGATATGTCTCTTTACTCCCTTGTCTGACACAGCTTTATCCTTTATACCTTCTGCCTCAAGAAACTTAGAGAGTTTGATTTTCTCTGCTATATCTTTAGTTGTTGACAAGGTGCTTGCTGAAAGCAGCACCTGAAAAGAAGAGAAAATACCATTAAAATAGTAGTACGGAATGAAAAGCATTTTCCAAATATATTTTTATCAATATGTAAATTTTTCACTTTACTACATGAAAACAAGATTAATTATAATTATTTTTTATTTTATTTAATATTTTATTTCACTTTAAAAAAACAATTATAATAACAGGCGTAGCCCAATATTGCGACAGTGTTATACAATCCATACATTTATTTTAAAATCTTCTTACTATGATAACAAATTATTTTTAATACTGTCATTTATTGAACGACTGAAATATTTAACGTTCTACAGATACCGATTCCCTCTGATCTGAGTATAATCTGTAAGTATATTTTACACACATTTTACTTTACCCTTAAGAAAACGGCACATGAATCGTTTTCGAGAACAAAAGGAAAACGCATTAACTATATCAATCAATTTTAAGTTCAAATTATCCGTTCTAAGGAAGATTTAATTTCCTCAACATTTATAGTTTTTTAGTTCATTCATGAAGTTCCCAACACGACCCTACAGTAAAGCTTTACAATTCTGTAACGTTCTCGAAGCCGAACTAAATTTAAATCATGTAACACCAGTAGAAAATCAACTATTACATAATATTTATTTACATTACTTACTAAAATGTGTACTAGAAGGTATAAAACATGGGACATATAGACATGTTATTGCTGGCCCAGTTTGCCACGTGACACGAACGAGAGCGAGGTAATCTAGCCAGCTAAACGTTAAGCCACAACCTTACGGAAATTGAACCTTTTGCAAGTAGTAAACTAAATTTAGTGTTACAGATCCGTTTTATTAAAGTCGACAAAACTATATAAATAATAGAAATCAGGCTGCATGAATAAGAGATTATTGAGTTAATTTGTTTAATAAATCTTAATCAAAAGAAAACTTAAGAAATATTATTAATTTGGAACGTGAAACGTGAACTCAGCACGCGATTCTAACTCAGAAAACGCCACCATTCAGACTAGACTAGATACTGAACGACTTCATCATTATCTACCAAGTCTTTATTAATCCCAAGATTATTTGAATTTTCAATAACTGAACGACTACTCCTCAATATTATTTATTAAAAAGGCTTAGTCAGTGGTTTAGAAAGGTCAGGGTGATAGGTAGTCTCAATGCCACTTCGAACATGTGCTTGTGACCGTGGGAACCTATGTCATGAACTATTATTAATACCATAATCCCATTAAGGACATAATTTATTTATTAGATATAACCACATATTTTAAGTGTATTAAGCCTCTCCTTAGAAATGTATCCTCCCCTTGATCGACTGTAGAGGCTTATAGCCAGGCCTATTAAGGCCGTTGCTCTTGTGTGACGTTCAAGTGTATTTGTCTCAATTTAACTTTTGATAATATTTTAAACTATCCACTTATTATTTTTCATAGTTATGTATTTATTTTTAGATCACTCTAAAATAGTATTTGATGTTTTTTTCGGCACCTCTAGGATTCAGACAGGTGTGGTGAAGCCACTAAATACTACCCCGAGGACCAGTCTCAGGACCCTACTCCGAGTAGAACCTGGACCATGTTATTTCAGGACCTTCTCAGAATCGAGGCCGCCGAACATCAACAGCAAAAAAATAACAATTTGGTCGCGAACGATATCGGTAACAAATTCTTGTCTATGTGCATTACAATTCATATTTCATATTGGAATTCTATACTCGCATACAAGATTCAGCTAACATGATGCCTTTGGTTTTTCTTAGTCATCTAGCAATAAACAAGTTTTTACGTAAGAGAAAACTACTAAGTTTTTACGTAAGTTATAACTTCATTGAAAACCGAATTTAAGCTAGAATTTAATCATCGTTTTCTCTTCTTGAACGTCCTTATCTTCACCCGGGATAAAACATTATAAGTACCTATACTAGTGTCTCTAGTAAAAATGTGTCAAGCAATAATGACTGTAGGTCAAAACACATAACACTATTCCTCCATACTTTCATACTAATATTAACCGTGGGAGAGCCACGCTTCGGCATGAATGGGCCGGCTCGACCGTAGTGATACCACGGCCTCACAGAAAACCGATGTGAAATAGCGCCTGCGCTGTGTTTAATTGAATGAGTGAGGATACCGGAGGCCCATCCCCCAAAGGCCGTCAGTACTTGTGACGCCTCTGGTGTTGCGGGTGTCCATAGGCGACGGTCTTACCATCAGGCGAAACGTCTGCTCGTTTGCACCCTAATACATAAAAAAACTGTCACTCATTATGCTTCTACGGCTAAATCACTGCACCAATATCAATAAAATTTGACATGGAGACATTTTGGTTCTTAAGGAAGAACATAGGCTACTTTTTACTGCGGCAACCGTGAAAATCGGGGGCGGAGTGCGGGCAAATACAATATAACTTTTACCTGTTACATTTTAATCATTTATGACATGGGAAGCAAACACTTAAAAGGATCAAGGAAGGAGGGGGATAGATAACAGACCCCCCCGAATTAAGGAAATAATTGAGCCTCAGCAATCCACACTCATTTGTTGAAAACCAACGAAAGGACTATCTCCTAAAAATCGGCGTTTTGGGAGAGTTCGTGTTCAAACTAACCTATACGTGCTATAGTATAGCTCACCCACGATAATAATTAAGTATTACATTGTTTATAAAAGCCAATATAGTAAAAGGATTATCCATTACTCATGTTACATCTACATACGTCTAATAGACTTGTAGCAATACAAGTTATCGATCAATTTGAAAAAAACTAGTCTTGGCGGTAACACTAATATACACTGCGTGTTTTGACAGACAACAGTAATTGATGAACTACTTCATTTAATGTTTGCAGGTTGAGCGCACTCTTAACGGTAGATTAATTACTTTCTTATACGTAACTTTTTGTAATGATTGAATTCCTTAGAAGTTAAGTAACAATCCATAACAGATTTGTAGGGGGTACGGTTTTATATCAAAAAATCAATGCTAATTGGTCCCAGAAAGCAACGCAGTTCGTTTCAAAGGTGGGAAGTACTGTACATATACAATAATTCCCATTAAAATATACAAAGAAGAATGATAGGAAAACTTTAAATGAAAAGGCGCTTGTTTTTGAAGGGTTTAAGTCGTCTGGGTATTTTAAGAAGCAATTAATAACTTCAGGTACGATAGGGTGTTTTCAGCAAAAGAAAAAATAGAATTTGAAACATATAAATATGTATCTCTTGAAGTGTTGTAAGTTTAGGAGTAAATATCATCGCGACACTATGAAAACGTTAATGAAAAGATGTCTCGAATTTTCAGCCATAGATCTGCCATTTCTAATGACACTCTATAAGTAATCAACCCCAATAGTCAGAGCAACCAAGTCGAAATATTAAATTATTATGGCTTTTCAAACATTACATTTATACCGTTAATTATCTTTAGCAATAATAACATATCATATGATAATTTAATGATCACTAGATCAAGTTAAATCTTAATGAAATTACATTGCTATAGAATTGAGTAAAATACTCGTATCTATAGAACCGCTTTGATTGATTTAGGTCAACCACTTGTTTATGTGCACATGATGAAATTTTTGGGCGCAGGGAATTTGCACTATATGGCCTGGAAACTAGTTTGTCTGGTACACGTTACTTTCATAGAGGAATGTTAAGACATTCACTTACATATGAGCAAAAAGACCAAGTCTTCTAATATACTTTTTCTTGTAAGTCTTAATATATTTATGAACTGGTTTTTATATCTGCTCTGAACGATTTGAATGTTAAACAACAATTTATACCACAGTTTTAATCATTTTGATTTATAATCGTCTAATTTAACAACACGTAATATATTTCTTTAATTTTAAAAATTACATATTAACAAGTAAGACATTATATTACAAAAATCTTTTGAACATCGCGTCATTGAATTTATTTTACAATTCCCGAAATGTGTGATAGACTGTCGTGTACACATATTGTGTATCGCTGCAGTGGTTTAATAAAGATATAAAAAAATAGTTTCATATTTCACTTTAATTCCTGAGGTTTCCGTGTACTTTAATAGTCTCTATTATCATTTTCGTATGTATATTTTTATTTAAATAACAATAATTTATTTAAGTTCTCAAGGAGATCAAAGTTTCGGTCATCAATTAGTAAACCTAAATTTTAAAACGTACTAAGAACTGGCAACAAATTTAAATCTGACATCCACAGATTATAATTTTCTCTTCTGAAATACATTGCTCCATAAATTTCTCAAAATATTTTGACAGGAGATCGTTTTTTGTTTTTTGGGAAGACGGTCCCCATTTCATGTCATCCACATTTTATATATTTTTTATCATTAATTTCATCACGACGACGACTTAAAGACTGTAAGACTATGCCATTTCATCAAAAGAAGAAAGAAAAGAAGATATTTTGGCATCGTTTAAAACTTAAACTAAAAAATTATTCCGTAATGAATACCATTAACTTTTTTTAATAAAGTACTAGCTGACCAGGCGAATTTCGTATCGCCATATTTTTCTTTTGTAAATATTTTCTAAATTTCCCATTCCGCTTCCCATAGGTTAATATTAATTAATATTAGCGGAAAAAAAACTAGTATCTTTAAATTTTCTTCTACAAAAACCTTGTCCTAACAATAACGAACACATAAAAAAATAATTACCCAATTTGGTGCAGACGATCAGAAGTAATGCGCGTACATACATTTCGTCGATATTTTTTTTCTATAAAGACTAATGTCAGTTGTTGGTGACTTATCAACAGATTTAAAAATAGAATGAATTCAAATCCTTACCATCAAAACAAAAATGGGTGACATGATACACAGGTTTTCTTTAAATTATTAAAAAAATCCAATTGCACTTTAACACATTACATTCAGCCGATCGTATACCACAATTATGAGCAATACTAAACCGCGCTACGCTTATATAGACGATTGGCAGTACTCCTGTTTAATGCATTCAAATTGAATACGACATATGTATGTAATGAAATAGCAAATATCCAATACTTAATTTAAATTATCAAACCTTCATATTGCTCTAGAATTTTCCACCTCATTTACTTTTCTACAAAAAATCTATCGGGTATTCCAGGATCTGCATCAGAAACTTCTCGAACGTTTAGTCATTAGCCAAGGACTTCCAGGATTTAAAAAAATCGATTTTTTAATATACTTTGTTTAGAAATCAGCATATTGTTAACTTTAACATACCTTTTTTTTTTTTAACCTGTTGAAACCCCCTCGGGCCGTCACCCCACCGGGGTTTGCGGCGGGGTGGTGTGTCGGAATCGAACCGACTAAAACCACACGGTGTGCCAACTCTGCGCCTGAGAAGAGAGGAGTCCGGGAACTGCAGTTATTAACACGATCGGACCCAACTTTAACATACCTGTGTCAAGTTTCCTTTTCATTAAATCTGAGTACGAACTCAAAGCATGGCACCCTTAAGTCATCTAGTCTTAAACTAGAAATATAATTTGGAAACCAGGACAAAAATTGCAAATTCCCCAGATTTTAGAGATCGAAACCTTAACAGGACCATAGTTTTTTTAGTTATTTATTTATATTAATATTGACATATTTAAAATTTGTTCAAATCGTCCTAAATTAAACATTTATGTATATTGAGTTATGAAAAAGGTTTTTTCACATAGTAGTAGACTTTTGACAATCTTAATTTATTATTTGAAGTGATCTAGTTAGTATTGTTGCTAACCTCTGTAACTAAAGTTAAAACAACTTTGAATTACAACTTTTAAGGTACAACTTCAGTCTTACGTTTTATACTCTTTGGACATGGTAATAGTAACCTTATAAGCTTCTCGAAGTTTTCGTCAGTAGCCATATCTAATATCTATCTACCCCCATGGTGTAATATACTTCTTCTTATATTAATCTGACACTCTGAAATAAAGCCAGAAATCCGTTCCAAGACCCCTACTATGAAATATCATCTTAAAAGCTAACTAACAAAACAGGAATTTCGTTAAATTGTTGAATATAATTCTCACATTGTCTATTTCTTAAAATAGAAGTTACCTTTACTCTTTTGCGAATTATACTTTTAAGAAACTTCATAAGCCTTTAACCAACCGACCAAAGGCATGGAAAATTCCAAACCCGGATTTCAAATGAAACCCCTCCCGAATGCTACCCGGACGCTCTCTAAACTAGAACAAATCCGGGAAAGCCCGTACGAATGGCAGAGTGCTGCAGAGTTTGCACGATGGGTACTAAACAACTGATATACATATATTTTTTTGTAATACTACATATTTATCTTAATCAGCAAATGACTGGTTTCTTAGCTACCGTTATGGTCGTCAGCAGCGTTCTTGTATTGATTTATTTCTCTTAATGTCATACATCCATTACTTTTCTTTTCTTCTTCCTTTATCCAGATGACCTCCAAAACTACATCGCCAATTTTAATAAATATTTGGTTCAAATTTGTGCTTGGGATAGGGAGTATGAGTTTAAAGTAAATGCAACAAAGACGCAGTTAATTGTAAAAGGTAGTCCAAGGATGAACTCCTCAATGAATTGCCAACAACTTCCTGCAAGTAGTGTCCTGGGCTCCCAAAATTGGTGAACTTAGTCGAAAAATATTTGCAGCACAATCCCTTCTCTTCTCTGTCATTGACTTTGCTGATGTTAACTATCCAGGTCTTGCCGAATAATAATTGAACAAACTTGAGCGTCTCCAAAATGTCTGCATAAGGTTCACATTTGGTTTAGGTAAATATGACCATATTTCTGAATTTCGTGGTAAGCTCAATGGTTACCTATACGCCTTCGCTGGAATGTTCAAATTAGCACAAAAACTCTTCAAACAACATGAAAAAAGCACACAAAATACCTACCTATCAGAAACCGCTTTAAGCTGTTACATTAAACGCTTAATCGATATAATAACTAATTTTATGGCCAAATATGCATCCGAGTGAAAAAGTCCCTACAAATATCACGATGTATGTCTAGACAGCTCTTAATAAATTAATAAGGTATTTTATTTATAAATTTGTGGACACGGTACCGTAAATAGGCTTAAAGGCAGACCACACAACTGTACATATTAGGAAAAAAATTAATCAATTCGATCTCAGATACCAATCCATTTCCATTTCTGTAAGGCGTTTGCTTTCATTAGGAAGTTTACACACCGTTAATTCAGTTAACCATAGATACTTTATTTTGATAAACAAATTGAATGCTTAAAACCCATTTGGATAAAACACTTTCATTAATTAACGATAATGATGATGATATATTATTACGAAAACTCTCTCTCTCTTACTCTTTTAAAATTTAATTTTAACATTTTTAATTTGAGTTTATTCTCATTCGTAAGTTTGATAATAACTCTCTTTAAAGCCATATCCCCTATTAAGCAGACTACCTTTTCGTTGATCGTCTATATTCATATATTGGTCGACTTCCATATCTTTTCCATAGCAGGACATCTTGAAAATCTCGATTTTTCAACGTCTTTGTGAGACTCTTCGTCTACTGCCTTTTTTGCCTAGCCTTTTTATTTATTATATTTAAGTAGATACATTTTTTTTGGCAGATTGGAATTAGAAGTGAGGATCAAACTGACAAATAAATTTTGTCTATGTATTTTTCGCCTCATTTTTGGCATCCTTTCAAGCGGTTTGTATGTTGTGTTAAAATTTGAGCTAAATCGTTGCAGCACTTTCTGTGTTGCAGCGTAGATACACAAGCCAACGCTACCTTTATATATATACTAGCTGACCCACGCAACCTCGTTTGCGTCTTCTATTGCCCGTAGCGTGAAAATTTTCCCCCGTTTTTGAAACATTATTCATTAGTGCTCCGTTCCTATTAATATTAGCGTGATAATATATAACCTATAGCCTTCCTCGACAAATTGTCTGTCCAACACTGAAATAATTTTTCAAATCGGACCAGCGGTTCCTGAGATCAGCGCGTTCAAACAAACAAACTCTTCAGCTTTATAATATTAGTACAGATTATAATTTAGAAACAAAGTCTCTCTCATGTAAAAAATAACTATTATATTATCATTGATTTTATTTTTATTATAAGATAGCATGATCGCCAAAGAGTTCATTGCGTATTTTTCCATACCCAACATACTTATTTTGGCAACCAACAACCTATCTATTTACACTATAAAGGACTATTTAAGCAAGAAAAAACTAGTAGCATATCCACATTTGAGAATCAGTTACGAGTAGCTAAGTATTTCATGATGGGCGTGTGCTTCCTTTCCAGGTGATTGAGATCAATTTAAATTTGTAATACAACTCATAAATTAAATCAGCTTTAGTTAAACGTTCGTTACACAACATCGACATAGTTTTACACATTCATTAATAAAGTTGAAACTAACCATATTTGTTTTCGTAAAGGCATGCATTTGCCCCATCACTTATCAGGGATGTCGCTACTGACGGACAGTTAGATAACAACTTAGGTTTAAAGAAACAGAAATCACAAATACAGCTTCTTTATATAATGGCAAGAATAAGGTTGGTCTTCAGATATACCTAAATAAGGAAATAATCCTGTCTAGCAAGAATGTAAAACATACCGAAGCAAAACAAATGTATCTCAGAATTTTCTATATTCATGGTCCAGCTCTTGTTCGAATGATTTTTTTATGGAATAGGGGCTAACGAGCAGACGTATCGCCTGATGGTAACCGATTACCGCCGCCCATGGACACCCGCAACACCAGAGGCGTCACAAGTGCCTTGCCGACCTTTTAAGAAGGAGTACGGTCTTTTCTTGAAGATTTGAAGGTCGTATTGATCCGGGAATAACGCAGGTTCATTCCACATTTTGTCCAACGAAATCCCCGCTAAATGCCCACAACTCGTTTATGATATCATGTGGCTTATTTTTAAAGAGTATAAGCTTGTTATACACTACTTAATACGTAGAAATAATGCAACAAAATCTAGTTACATAAATTCCTCATTCCAAATCAAGAAATAAATTATAAGTTAATTACGAAAATTCCTTACTAAATTAAATATGTTTAAGAAAACTGTCGACAGAAATAAAATGCAGAAGAATATTATGCACTTCTCAATAAATATAGATGAAAAAGTTTTAGCTACAGAACTGAAGCTCATATCCTAGCAGAAAGAAAAGAGTGAAGATTCTATGCACAAAGCCAGTGTAGAAAATAAGAAAGGAAATAAGAATCCTCAACGTACGTGGATCAGATTCGTCACCTCGCATCTGGCAGCTATTAGTGAGGCGTCAATGGGAAGCCTCTTGCTGGGCCTTGTATCTCGTTTCTGCCAAAATACTTATGTTTCTGAGGTAAATGCTCACAAAAGCAGCGACAGAAAGTAAACGGAGGAGAAAGGAATGACCTTTGGAGAAATTGAAGCTGAAGAAGTTTGCCTGATACGGTAAAGCAACGTGAAGTGCACTATGCGGGTTTCTCAGACATTCTTTCCTAACGTGTACTCTCATCTCAGACTCAAACAATGAAACCTGTGTAATTTTAATAGCTTTTAATAGTCATCATCTAGTGCTAATTTGGTTGATGAAGTAAAACCAATATTATACATTCTGTAATCAATTAATTATCTATAAAAAAATAACTTTTCCGCGCGATCAAAAGGGTTACACAAATTAGACTTTCTCAATTGTAAACTATTCATCCTTCCAAAGTTTTCTAAGTCCTCCAAGCCCAAAGTCCATTTTTGAAGTTCATACTAATATTATAAAGCCGAAGAATTTGTTTGTTTTTTTGAACGCGCTAATCTCAGGAACCGCTGGTCAGATTTCAAAAATTATTTGAGTGTTGGATAGTCCATTTATCGAGGAAGGCTATAGGCTCTATATCATCACGTTACTACTAATAGGAGCGGAACACCAATGAAGATTGTTTAAAAAACGGGGCAAAATTTTCACGCTATGGGCAATAGAAGACGCATACGAGGTTGTGGGGAGCAACTTAATATGTTTAAGTCAATAATTTTTATGAGTCATAACCGGGTGGTTTAAAGTCAAATGGTTTGCAGTCTGTTTATGAATGATGAGATCAATCGACGTTTAACATAATAGAAGTGGAGAATATGTTCATGTAGAAAATAATAGTAAGTCCATTATACACTGATTGTGTAAATTTTCGGCTTCAGTTTTAATTTTGTTTTTACCTTCGTAAATATAAACACAGTATAATATATTTTATTAATTTATTCGTATAATTCAATAAATACTTACGTTTCTAATTTACAAACTCACTACTTGATTGTTACTTAAATTAAATTTTTCCTATCTTTCTTATTAATATTTAGGTTCAAATGCAACATTCATTAGAGAAAACTTTATGAAATAAATTAATTATTCAGTCGTAGAAAATAAATTAATAAGTTTAACTTTCGCATTTACAAAATGAAGGAAACGAAATCTTCTCCCCCACAATTAAAACGAATACCATTCAAAAGAATATTTCAAAAAGAGTTTTAATTGGTTTTCACACAAACTATATTATGCAATCATATGTAACATATATATTATGCAACAACCCATAACGTCCCACTTCTGGGCTCAGGTCTCCTCTCAGGCGACAAAATCATATGTATGTATGTAAAAATGATTTTCAAAAATTTAACTCAGAATACGACCAACAATTTTCTAAACACGAACATAGACAACAAATACTGAACTAAATTAACATACCAGTCATACCATCAATAAATAAGACTCTCATTCTTGTAATTCAAAAGCAATGTTCACATCACATCTTATTATAATTATATATTAAATAAATAATCCGTTTTATCCCTAATTACGTATCACTTTAATTATTTTTTTTTAAAATTCAAGATCCTCTGCCATTCAGTCAGTATCTCAGGATGACAAGTATTTAGTTACGTAATTCAGGATATGGTTTAGATCTACAAATCACTCAGTCTCGTTTTCACCATTATTTGGTTCAGTAGCATTCCCCGGTAAACTTCCTAAGCTTACGACACTCAAGTCTTGGGATCCTTCTTCGATCGTAGAATTGGTTTCATTACTGGCTTCTGGCAGAATTTCGCAGTGCTTGCCAGATAAGCCTATGGGGCAGGTGCATCTGAACGAACCTTCGCTCATCTCCACGGATCGACATTGACCTCCGTTTAGGCATGTGTCTGGATTTTTTTCACAGTAGTTGAGTTCTAGAAAAGCAAAATATTATTGTTTTATATTAGGTTTACAGAAATTAGTGACCAGGTTAGGAAGTATTGCTGTTTCAGTTATTGAGACTGTCAAGATTTAAGCTCTGATGAGACTTTTGACAATGCAAATATCTACCAAGCTCAGTTAGACAATAATAATAATAATAATCGCTTTATTGTAAGCCAGATTACTCACAAAGGTAACTAAAAGCTAAGAGGTACAATTGGCGGCCTTATCGCCTGCAGGCAGAAATTACAGACATTAATACAGAGTTACAGTACTGCGCGTTCCAAAAAACTGTCCTTTGATAGCGACATTTTTGACTGCCCTATCAAGAGCTTACGAATTAAAAGAGGAATATTTGAATAAAGTAATCATGCTTTTATATCCTAAAGAGTAAGTCCTCATCAGATTTATTTTAATCCCAATAGAAAATTTCTACACGTGGAAATCAACACCAGGATCAACACCAGGATTCATCCGACCAGAAAATATTGAGCATCTAAGTTTAGATAATTTATTTATAATATATTATATACGGCAATTAAACTTGTGTCTTTAGAATTTGTACGCACCTTCATCACATAACATGCCTCCCCAACCAGGTAAGCAGGCGCACTCCCATGGCTTCCTGCAGGTCCCGTGAAGACATCCAGGGTACCTGTGGCACTCGTTACAAAAGGTTCCTGTCCAGCCAACTTTGCAGCGGCATTCTCCGGGTCGTCGGCAGTAACCGCGTTCATTGTGGCAACCGGGTGCGCATATAGCTGGAGTTTGTAAAATATTAATAATGAGTAAAAGCAACAAAATAATCCTGTCTAACAAGAATGCAAAGCATACCGAAGCAAAACAACTGTATCTCAGAATTTTCTATATTTATGGTCTAGCTAGTGCGTGAAAATCTTAAAAAGTCAACGTACTTTTTAAATGGGAGGGTGTTTTCTTTTTTGAATAGGGGTTAACGAGCCTGATGGTAAGCGATTACCGCCGCCCATGGACACCTGCAACACCAGAGGCGTCACAAGTGCTTTGATGACCTTTTAAGAAGGAGTACGCTCTTTTCTTGAAGTTTTGAAGATTGTATTGCTCCGGGAATTACTACCCTTCCGACAAAAAAAAAACAAATCAAACAATCAAAGTCAAAAGGACCTTACGAGTTTGGCACAGCAGTCCATGATAGCCTGGCAGACACTTGCATTCCAGCGGTTTGTCGCAGTAGCCATGTTGGCATCCGGGCAGTGCCTGGCAAGAACGACATGTCACGCCTGACCACCCGAGTTTACAGCGGCACTCTCCAGGTGTCTCACAAAATCCTCGGGTCGCATGGCAATCCGAGCGGCAAATTGCTGAAATTGATTATAAATTTTATGCATTACAATAACACATTAAAAATACTGGTTATATATAATAGTATATAGTATCCCAGGTGTAACGTTAAATAGTACTTGATTAAATTATATTTGAAAGAATATAGCAAATATTTGAAATTAGTTAACCGTTTCATTTATCTGCTTTTATCTGCTTAGAGTCTGAATAATAATTTTATCAACATCACCAACTTTTGAAATTAGGTCATCAACAACGAAATTTTTAAATTACAAACAAAAGACAACTGATTAGAGATTCTTTATTTTAAAATGATTTAAAAACAGGTGTGTCTCGAATACTTACGATCGGAACAAAAGATTCCGTCCCAGCCTTTCTTACAGATGCACTCGAAGGATTCATTACAATAGCCGTGCTGGCAACCCGGGAGAGGAATACATTTGTTGCACCGCTCCCCGTAGAACCCTAGCTTACAGCGACACTCGCCTGGCCGCTTGCAATAACCTGATAACACATCAAGAAGACATTCAAGAACCTATTTCTGTGAAACAATTTTTTTTATGGAATAGGGTGCAAACGAGCATACGTATCGCCTGATGGTAAGCGATTACCGCCGCCCATGGACACCCGTAACACCCGAGGCGTTACAAGTGCGTTGCCTGTTTTTGTGGGATGGGCCGCCGGTATACTCACTCACTCGGTGAAACACAGCGCCGGCGCTGTTTCATACCGGTTTTCTGTGAGGCCGTGGTATCACCGGTCGAGCCGGCCCATGCGTGGCTCTTCCACGGTAAGAAATTTACTTTCTTCGTATTATCTCTTCGTTGACTTTTATATATTATATTAGGGCTCGATACAATGCACTTATTTTAACTTAACTCAAATGAACAGACCGTCCTATGAGTTTTGAGTTCTGATGTGGAGGAGTTTGGACTTCAGTATCCTCGCTGAATCAGAAAAAAACAATAAAATTTGCTCGTTAGAAGTTTGTTGTGAGGTCATTACTCTAGTTAAGCCTGCAAACTGCGCATCATGACTCTCACACGATACAATTGTAACCAGTGATGCAAAAAAATATTTATCTACCGCTAAATGTAACTGAACACGTTTGCACATCACACAAAGTAAGTGTCCCGTTCGTGGCACTAATGAGAAATAAATAGTATTCACCGTTATAATCTATGTCAGTGATGTCTATACATTTATACAGGGTCTGTCGTAAATAATGGATAAGTCGTAAACTGGAGTTGGTCCGGCTATGAGACTATTAGAAAATCGTATCTTTTTGCCAGGGTTTCTAACCGTATGGAAATGGCGTAGACTTTTATGTTTTTTTATAAATTTCGCTACTCTTTGCATTCATTCCGTTGCCATTTCGTTAAATTTAGGTATTTCTGTGTCATTTTTTTTGTATTATAGTCTTGAAGATGTGTATTATTTAGTTTTAGTACTGTTTTAGGCGTTTTTAACGTTGGTCATTTTCAAAATTGTCATTTTAAGATTTTTTATGTTTTTGTTTTACTTAGGGTCAACTTTTGATCATTTATTGTGTAAAAAAAAAGTACGGCGCTATAGCTGCCCATGATCTTAATAAATTATCTAGTATGTGTAGATTCTAAAAAGGTATAACAATGCATACTTCACAAGTAATATTAAGCTACATGAGCGAGATCAATATCAAGGTGAGAAAATATTTTTTTCATGTAATGTTGTAAATGGTTATAAAACTTCGTCAGAATGATTTATTTCTGCCAAGATTCTTTACACAAACACTATGGGGCCACTATTAAGGATATTCAAAGAAAACTAGGTAGTTTTTTGTCAAAAAAATTTCATGCCTCCTCATTTCATAAAGGTGTTTAATTTTAAAATTGATGTGCTCTAATAGTTACATGCGACAAACATGTTACAAGTTTATTCGTAAAAAGGATCATCAGGTAAAAAAATGAACAAAGACAGCAATACAAAGGGTCTCCCCGCGTGAAAAGGACATTGTTACTAGGCACACTGCATGATGCACCGTCCCTTTCACACTCACGATGTGTGAAAAGGTTAGCATGCGTTTAGCTAGGGCGCACTCCTGATACATCTCTCAGTGTGATTTTGACCATCGCATGTGCTCTCGTTTTCATTACTGTCGTCAATTTGTTACTGCTTTCTAATATCGGACTTAGATTTTCTTTGTGATTTGGACTTGTTAACCTGGTGATATTGACAACTCAGCTCTCATTTATGGGCATCGTGTTGTGCTATCGATTGCACGTGTTATTTTGGAAAATTTTGTATATCATGCCTCAACAATACACGCCGGCCGAATACGTAAACATGCATTACATTTATGGTTTATGTGATAGCAACGCCAATAGAGCTGCTAGAGTTTATCGGGAAAAATATCCAAATGCCCGGCATCCTGACTATCGTGTCTTCATAAGAGTGCACAACACATTTTTGGAAGGACGATTTCCTGGGACCGGCGTAGGCGGGGCGAGTGAAGGACGACCACAACGCCACAGTGCAGCCGAAGTACTGGAAATAGTTGCAGAAGACCCTGGTACGTCCATAAGTGTAATTTCAAGGCGCACCGGTATACCTCAAAAATCTGTACACAGGATTTTAAAAAGGCATGAATTATATCCCTATCATTATCAAAGGGTCCAAACATTAATGCCAAGGGACGCTGCTGCGAGAATAACATTTTGTCGCATAATGCTGCGAAAGATGAGGGAAGACCAAAGTTTTTTTAATAAAATTTTATGGAGTGACGAGTCAACGTGTCGAAAAGATGGTTTTTTGAATCTTCACAACATACACAGCTGGCAACTCGAAAACCCAAGACTTATCCGAGAAGACCGATCGCAATATCAATTTAAAATTAATTTATGGACTGGCATTATTAATGGCAAAATCATTGGTCCATTCGAATTGCCGGCAATATTAAATGCGGATATGTATTTGAATTTTTTAGCAAATACTTTACCTAGTTTACTGCAAGACGTCCCACAAGAGATAAGAAATGAGATGTGGCTACAAAATGATGGGTGTCCAGCACATTACGCTGTTCGTGTCAGGGAACATTTAAATAATACTTATCCAGATAGATGGATAGGGCGATTGGGGCCAATTTTATGGCCTCCACGTTCGCCAGACCTGAACCCCTTGGACTTCTTTTACTGGGGCTGTATAAAAGAAAAAGTATACAGTGAAACAATAAGTTCTGTAGAAGAGTTGCGTGCGCGCATTCAAGTAGCAGCGAGAAAAATTGAAGAAGCCGGTTATGTGCGCCGGATTAAGCGATCGTTTATTAGGCGATGTAGAGCGTGCATAGCTGCCGGCGGAGGACACTTCGAACATTTAGTTTAAGTTGTTGAATAAATATTTTTACGTACTAAAACAACCTAGTTTTCTTTTGAATATCCTTAATAGTGACCCCATAGTGTTTGTGTAAAGAATCTTGGCAGAAATAAATCATTATGACGAAGTTTTATAACCATTTACAACATTACATGAAAAAAATATTTTCTCACCTTGATATTGATCTCGCTCATGTAGCTTAATATTACTTGTGAAGTATGCATTGTTATACCTTTTTAGAATCTACACATACTAGATAATTTATTAAGATCATGGGCAGCTATAGCGCCGTACTTTTTTTTTACACAGTAAATGATCAAAAGTTGACCCTAAGTAAAACAAAAACATAAAAAATCTTAAAATGACAATTTTGAAAATGACCAACGTTAAAAACGCCTAAAACAGTACTAAAACTAAATAATACACATCTTCAAGACTATAATACAAAAAAAATGACACAGAAATACCTAAATTTAACGAAATGGCAACGGAATGAATGCAAAGAGTAGCGAAATTTATAAAAAAACATAAAAGTCTACGCCATTTCCATACGGTTAGAAACCCTGACAAAAAGATACGATTTTCTAATAGTCTCATAGCCGGACCAACTCCAGTTTACGACTTATCCATTATTTACGACAGACCCTGTATAAACAAATGAAATTGGCGTGTCTGTTTGTAATATTAAAATAACCGCTTTTTACTAAATGCATATGCATGTATACATGGTACGAGTACATATACCAAAATATCATTTTTTTTTTATTTTGACTGAATGTCTGTCTTTCTGTCTGTTTGTTCTGGCTACTTCCTGGAACGGCTGGACCGATTCGGACGAGACATTCACCGGGAGATACCTAATTATATAAGGAACAACTTAGGCTACTTTTTTTAAGCTTTGCCAACAACAAACGCGGGTAACACCGCGGGGCTCAGCTAGTGCTTAATATATCGCCTCATTCTAGCTAATATTAAATATATGAATGCATTTTATATGTGACACAATAACGTACTATTAATAATACCTAGTTATAATAGCGCCAGAAAACTAGATATGAACTTAGAGAAATTTCACTTCAAATTCCATTAACATGATGCACTAATTGCACTGTTCCATAGATGACAAAAAAACTTGCATTCTTGTAACTCGCATATTTGACGAGAAGTAGAAGGCCTCTAAGGTAATGGTGTCAGGTTAAACAAAGAGAAGCAAGAAATTTTAATATGGTAACGAATAAAGTTTTACAAAATCTTAATATAGAACTAAGTGTTATAGATAACACTAACTTGAAATAATTACAAATTTAAACAACAAAAAACTGACTTCAAGAACTGGACCAAATTGAAATGGGACTATACGGAAAGCACCAGCTTTAAAAAAAAAAGAATCATCAAAATCGGTTCACCCAGTCGAAAGTTATGAGGTAACAAACAAAAAAAATATACAGACGAATTGAGAACCTTATCCTTTTTTGAAGTCGGTTTAAAAAACTAAAAGTCGTGAATTTTAATTTAGCTCTTTACATTATAACGAACAGCATTATAACATGTTAGTTCTACCCGTGAACGAAATTCAAATGATCAATCATTCAACAATAAATAATTCCAAATTCAAGTACTTCTAGAGTTTTATTTACATCAAATATAACACGTGGGACGTAGAAAACTTGACAACAGCGTATTGTCTCTTTTTATTATACACATGACCATAAATCACAATACATGACGATTTCAAACATGTTGAAGCAAACAAGATGGTTTTATAACAAATACAGGTTTTGTTCCCCATCATTAAATTGCCTGAGGATGTATAAAGGCGTATATTGATTAATCGATAGAGACATTTAATGATTCAATCATTCATAAACAATTTCACATGATCATAATTCTAGATTCTAAACTGGATAGGTTTTGTAATTTGTTATGGACGCAGAACTGACAAACAGTGTCCGCACACCAAAAGTGGATGCAAACGAAAGTGTTTATACGATACTTATGGACTTCCTTGATGTTACTCAACCTGAGTTTTTATTATGTTTAATTGGGCGCAAATGAGCAGACGTATTGCCAGGTGGTAAGCAATTACCGCCGCCCATGGACACCGCAACACCAGAGGCGTCACAAGTGCGTTGCCGGCCTTTTAAGAAGGAGTACGCTCTTTTCTTGAAGGTTTGAAGGTCGTATTGGTCCGGGAATACCGCAGGCGACAGTTCATTCCATTGTTTTGTTGTGCGTGGCAGAAACTTTCGAGAAAAGCGCACAGTCGTGGCCTGCCAACTATCTACATGATGGGGATGAAACTTCTGTCGTGTAGGACGATGGCGGAAAGATAGGGCAGGGATGAGTCCGAACAATTCTTAGGAGCACTCCCCATAGTAAATACGGTAGGACATGCACAGCAAAGCCACATCTCTACGCAGCGACAGAGAGTCTAGCCGAATTGGAAGTTCTTGGCAAGTGTTATGAGGCACGCAAAACAAAAGAAATTAAGAAAATTAATAGACCACCACCTAAGGTTGGAGGCAAGGAGGTTTTAGTTGTCCACGCTGGATAGTGGCAGGATGAACGGAAAACTAAAAAAGTGTCCAGCAAACAGCAGTAAATAATAGTTCAGTCCAGAATAGTTTAGTGTAGCCGCAGATATATTTGACTCTACCCTCTATACACCCAAAGTAAATATTGATTATTTAAATCAATGATATTGCTACCAAATTTTGTTACAAACTGTCCTCAAATTGTAACTTTTGAGTGTTATATTAAAGCAATCTTACCTTGAAGTGGATCACATCCCCTTTTACAAATAGGTACATCGCACAAGTCACCCTGCCAGCCCAGGAGACATTTGGGCTCGCCTTTTTCATCACAAATGTAGTGGCTGTGCTCGCTCTGCACTGCCGGCAGCTCACACGCCTATTGTACAAAACAATTACGTTTAACAAAATAGTAATTGCCTCTAGTCAGAGACGGGACAACGCTATATTTTTAAGAAATGATAAATTCTTTACTAAAAAAAGATCTGCCTTATTACTTTTTAAGATATATGAGTCATTTTGTAAGTTGCCTGTTGGTCTAGTCATTTGATAAATTCTCACGCAGGGCAAATATTGTGTGTCTGGATACAATTTATTAATAACAAGTTAATTTTAAAATGTTAAATCACGTAGGTATCGTTAAGTGTTTTATCTACTGTAATGATCGTCAATCATAAAACTTATTATGAATATGAAATCCTGTAGTGCCTCCTGGATTACACTAAAACAAAATTGTGTGAATGTCTGATTGACGTAACATCAACAACTATTGTTGTTCCGTATAATATATTCCAGCTATTCTGATGTGTAATTAATAATACAATACACATACAAAACAATAACATTACTGCAATATTTGGACTCATGTAATAATACGCGAATAGATCTCTTTATACGCAGTTTTAAGCAAATTTCGCATATTTAATCTATGGATTATATGTAGAAAACAGATAATTAAAATTTAAATAAGTTTACGAACTATGGAAAAACGGTTAAAAACGGATGTGATCAGTATCAACACATGAAATCACTTTAAAGTTATAAAAGACTATTTGTAATAACTGTCCTTATGCTTTAATTTAATATTTTAGATATTTAAATCACGATGATCTCGCAATACTTAACTTACTTTTTTAAACGTTAGAAAATTAAAAAGGGGAATGACTTCATCATTCATCTAATGATAAGAACACTTTTAAAGATACTGTTTTAAAAATAGGTGCTTAGAGATCTTCACAAACATGTATATTTTTTGTAAGATTATTTTGTACAGTTTTATTTAAAAAAGAAGACAACTCCCGACCTAAGAATATATCCTGTGTCACAACTGTACAAACGTTCATAAAACGGACACAAAGAACACCCAGACTCAAAATATTAATTTGTGGATCACACAGTGTTGTCACACTTTCTGTGATCTGGGATCGGAGATCGGAACCCAGTTCTTAGTGAGGGGTGATCTGTATCAGCGCCATCCGTGCAGCTTATATAAAAGTAAATAAAAGATAAGGATGTAGAAAGCGCTGGAGTCTCCTTTCATCCTAACAGCAGGATCGCATGCGCAGATCGCACGACTCACCGCAGGAACTTTCTAATATGAGTCGTGAGAAAGCAACGAGAAAGTGTGCCGCGGGAAAACGCCGGTGAAAACATTTAAGTCTCACTTGTTTATTATTAAATAAATATTATTTAAAATTTTATTCACTTAGGATATGAATTAATATAGTTTTCCGAGACGTAACCTAGATTTGGCATATTGTTTTTTAGCTCAATGAAACAAAACAAGCTGGTTCTATAAAGGCCTTAGTTCCGGGCATGTCCTAGCTCTTTGTAGATTTAAATAAATACGTTACCTAATTAGTTACCAGTTAGAATGCATTTTAAACAATTTCAAGAAACGAGTATTACAAGTTTTTTTCTTGCTTGGAAGTGTTTCTATCACGTGACTAATTTAAATAATCTGTAATAGTTTTCGGCCAGTTGTAAAAAACCATATTAATTTGATTTAGGATTCCTTTATTAGAGCTATAAGAGTAGAAAAAATATAACGCAAATAGTAAAGATGTCTTTTACGAGCATCAGTTTCTTAAATACGATAAATTGTTACAGAATAATTACTATTTATAAATAATGGTATTAAATTAATATTGTTAAAAATATATTTTGTAAGTTAACTTTTGTGAAGAAATTGTAATAAATAGATGTAATTTTTCAAAAGTAAAAAAAAAACATTAACTATTTAATTTTTAAGGCAAACAAAAACCAAGAAGTTCGAATATTGTTAAGAAAAATTATTAAAATGAATAAACCAACCTGTTTCTTCCATTTCGGCAAATGCTTTGCCGGTAGCGCTGCGTTCACGAAACACACAATAAAAATCAATACACGCATCATCTTACTCCATTTATTCATACAGAATGTGCAGTGTGAGGTGCAACGCGCGCGGATGTTAGTACTGTACTGTTATATCGTGTTAATGAACTTGACTGTTGAGGGGCTACTTTCGCCGCGAATGCTCTATTCGAGGCCATCAAAAGTGAGATTTCGTGTCGTGACTCACTCGAGGGGGGATTTTGTCGAACGGCGCCTTTAATTTTGTATTATAGGTCGTCGTCTGTCATGCGAGACGAACGACATAGATATTTATTTATATCGAGGATAAAAAACAACGTCGGACGAGTCTGCAAATGAGATGCTGCACTTTCTGATAGCTGTTTAGCCACGGGCTGCATGACTTTGATATGAAGTAAACAATGTTGAGTTTGGTTGACTGTAGATGCAAACTAATCACATTATCATCATGATCAAAGGCCTTTAATAGTCCACTGTTGGACGTATGCTCAGAAAGATGGATTTGACCTGCTATACCACGCTGGTCTCTTTCCAGTGATGTTAACCGTTCACTGATGGTGGATAAATAGGGGCGGTGACATTGTGGTTTCTCAATCTGTCACCAAATGGAGTATTAAGGAGTTATGTTGACAGAATAAAAACCTTAAAGCAGATAAACAACAATCTGTCTGTAACTAACGTTTTTTATTGTCAAAATACACATAGTTATGAATCATTTGCGGAGCAATTAATCTTTTGACTCTATCCAGTTCAAAGAGAATTAATATATGAGAGGGTATTGGAAATCATTCTGAGCTTCAAGATAATTAGTAAGTTTCCTAATGGGACTAAAAGTTACTGTTTCTCCATCATCGCAATCCTTAACTTTGAAGAATATTTTAAGAGCCCACTTGCATTCTCGTTGCTTTACTTACCTTCAGTGATTCTTTTCTTTGTAATATTAAGTCATGATGAAACATATGAAATATATTTTTAAGTAAATAGATTTCATAAAATTTTATCTAAAGGGTATGACTATAGCGTAATCGAAAAAGCTTTATCGCAACACTAATGTATCAAATATTAAGCTAAGCAACATGATTGGAAAAACTTACATTAGCACATACTCTTGCATTTTCATAAAGAGTAGAAAATGAGCAGTATAATTTGCCGGATTCTATTCAGAAAATATTCAATGCTCCGCTTTCAAGCTCGCTGGCCCCATGGCCTCATATAATCAATTTAATTTTAACACGATTGGATGCATTACTTACACTTTACAGGAAAACGCATAAAACTTGTAATGGGGCTAAGCAAATAGCAAGAAGTGAGATGCGGATGTTCGCGACCGTTATTCATACTTTTACAAACCTCTTACCAAGAAATGAAGCAGGGAAATTTGAACGTCTTATACTTATAATAATGGTCTACCTTAAATGAAGCAGCGGAGTTTCTTTATCCTTTAATTTGGCGATCTTTACCTAAAGTCGTAACTACGTACGACCGTTTTCAATAACCTATATCCTTAACTAAAGATAAGAAAATGTTCTGAATACTTATACCTTGAAAAGAGTCATCATCTTCCTAGCTTTTATTATTCCCAAGATAATTTAGGGTCGGCTACTAGTTTCACCTGTTTTACCTGAATATCAGTTTTTACACAGAGCGACTGGCATCTGACCTCCGATACCCTGGGGGCGAACTGAATTTAAAGGTTCAACTAGTTGTCAGTATATTTGAAGGCAATGACTTCTCAATAACGATTGCCATAGATGTTCATGTCAGCCGGGACCGACGCCTTAACGTGCTTTCCGATGCACGGGCGGGAAACACCGCCATGTTTCCCATACTCCGGGCTGTTATTAAGAATATCTTGTAAGAAAAACCCAGCACCAGTCGGACCCGGGAATCGAACCCGAGACCTCTTGTTCTGCAGTCGCTTACGCTAACCACTAGACCAACGAGGCATTTGAAGAGAGTATTTCTTTTTTTTGTGAAGAAAAACTAGTCAAAAAAAATTGATACTGCATTTCAATGAAAGTAATGTATTATTGTGGAAATAGTTTTTTGTTTTTTCGAAAGACGGTCCCCGTTTCATCTTATCCACATTTTTTATATTTCTTATCATTTTCATCATGACGAAGACTTGAAGCTGATTAGCTAGTTGGCATCTCATCAAAAGAAGAAGAAACATATTACAAAAAATAAGATTAACGTCGTTGTAAAACTAAAGATGCGTTATTAAAGGGGCCGTCGTCGTTCATTAGGTAAATATAAAGTACCTACCCAATCTTTTTAACGTATGCCAATTAAATGTTAATCACATTCTAGTTTCATTTAAAATGAAACACTTTATGATTGTCGTTGGTCTAAATGAGAGCACGTAATTTAAGCTGTCTGACACCAACTTGTGAACATTCGAATGCTTTAGATACATACATGCAGTAAATAAGATATACTTACTTGCAGCTAGTATTATGGCTACTGGACAACTGATATAAATAAGTAGGTATACAATGTGAATAAGACAATACGACAATAAACGAAACCGTTGGCTATTTAAATGTGTTGGTTTACTTTGGTATTGTATAAATTATCCGAAAACGTTTGTAATTTAAGTTCACTAACCTGAGTGGCCGCGGTCCCGTCTGTAAAACAGGTATCAAATGCACCGAACGACGTAGGTAAGCTAAATATGCAAGTAATATTATGTATCCGCGTTTTTTTTAAATACACTATCACCATAATAATCACAAAAAAGCGAAAACCTTAAGATTGTAAATTTGGCCATCTCGTGTCGAGGTTACAACTGGAAGAGCATTATCTCTGCTAGGAATCAAATTACATTGATTTTTCTCGTATCTCCTGGATAGTTGTACAAAAATCCGAATATTGGCAGGCAGGATAAACGAAAATTAATATCTTATCCGTAGTAAATTGATGGGTCTCCTAGCCGATTACGGCCACGCCAGACCGACTCAATGGAGACCATCCAACTATGCAGGAGATATTATAGTGCACAAGTATGTGCGCAAACATCTCAATGATTATGAGAGAGAAGGAACAGGGAATGTACCTGACATTCCCTGTTCCTTCTCTCTCATAATCCGATGGGACGGTTAACTGACACGACCGGGAAGAGATCAGGCGCAGGACCGACAGCTTTACGTGCTCTCCGAGGCACGGGGGTTCAGACCCCAACACTTCCAAACTCCAAGCTGTTATTAAGTATTTCTATAATCAAAAAAACTCAATAACACTTTTGGCCCGGCCCGGGATTCCAACCCGAGAGCTCTTGATTGGCAGTCGCATACATCTGACTCTATCTGATCTGATGACTGACTGATCTAGACCAATGAGGCAGTTGTAGTAAATTATTCACTGGCCGTATACGTGTATGAACGAGTCGAGGCATTGTTTCATTTAAACTCACACAAAACAACATAACGTTACGTAACAACTAACAAATTTAATTAATGTGTCCTATCACTTTAAAATCACTACAAAATACCTATTAATAATATTGGCAGATCATAAAAACATTTCGTCCGACCCGGGAATAGCATACGCTACCACTACGCCACCGAAGCAGTTAATATTTAGTCAATGAGACGCACAAATAACTGGTCCTACTTATGCAACAAAGAACCAATTCACTAACATGCCAAATTCTAAATAAGAACCCCAATTATAAGTAGATAAGGATAATTCTTTGATTTTGGCATGTGTATGGATTGGTTCCTTGTTGCATAAGTAGGTCCAACTGTGACTGTGATGTGTGCGTGATTAGAGAAAGATTTTTCAAAATCGGTTCAGCAGATCCAGAGATTATCCCCTACAACTTGGAAAACATTACCTCTTTGTGATATTAGTTTAGACAACTAAGTAGTGCTTTAAAATTGACGTAATCAGAGCCAGAATGGCACTTAAAACTGACTCACGCTAAAAAAATTTAAATAATTTTTACGCTTTACAATTTTGGTACCTACGGGCTTATATTCAATTAAATAAAAAAAAAATTTAAGATCAGCAATTCAAAATAAGCAAGGATTAGCAAGCTGAAGTGGCAGTGGGCTGGCCATATTTGCCGCAGAACCGATAACCGTTGGGACAAACGGGTTCTTGAGTGGAGACCGCGTCTCGGCAAACGTAGTGTAGGACGTCCACAGGCCAGGTGGAGTGATGATTTGCGCAAGATGGCTGGCAGGAGCTGGATGCGAGAAGCCGAGGATCGAACTAAGTGGCGTGCAGTTGGAGAGGCCTATGTCCAGCAGTGGACTGCGATAGGCTGATGATGATGAATTCAAAATAAAAAGAAAATACCTTGACATGTTACCATTTATTTATATTATTTTCTTTTCTATATACATTAAGCTATATACACACGTTTTAGGTCCATGTTACATTATCATCAGTTTTACATACACAGAAGCTCTGAGCGATACAAAGTTAAAAAATACACCACATACATCACCGCTATAACAACTTATTTACTACAGATAATAAATATAATGGAATACAGAATGGGCATGTACAAAGTAGTTTATAAATTGGCATGATACCTAATGATACCTAAGTGCTGACAGAAAAAAAATGAATGACAACAATTTTCACAGCTGTCAAAATGTATGAAAACATTTTGACAGCTGTCAAAATGTATGAAAACATTTTGACAGCTGTCAAAATGTGTCAAAACTTTTTGACAGCTGACAACATTTTAAAAAGAAAATTTCAAAAAAATACTAATCGCACTAACGTAGACATGAATACATTATTTTTATAGTTACTTTTTCTATATAATTTATCTATACATGACAGATTACTCACAGATATAAGGCAGTATGTTTATAGCACTTACATTTACCACTTCATTTATTCTTTTCGGTATTAGTAACTTACATAAATGCATTTGATTAACATTTGTAATATATAGTCGAATGGCAAACAATACCGTGAAAATATATCTTATTTAAAAAAGTTGTATGGACAAATGGAGTTTTTAGTTACGTATTTTCTTTATCATTTTTTTTGTTTTAATTGTTGTTTAGCTAGCGTAAATAGATAACCGCCGGGACGGACAAGTCCATGGGGACCACCTGAAACGACATGGTACGGGTCTTCCCAGGATAGTTAGGTAGATAGATTCTTAAGTCCCATTGGAGCAGGAGATTCAAAGGAATGTTCAATCTTGTCAGCCTTGTCTACAAAAGAAAAATGCCTGCCCACAAAAATAAAAAAAAACTGTTAATAATTTTTGACATATATTTGAACAAACCAATGATTTTCCAAGCTTTGTTTCTATTTTTCGTGATATTGTATGCCAAAAGACCGTACGTATAAGGCCCTGTATCCAATATGGAATATTTGTTGCGCTACGATATTGCACGTTGCTGTCAGATGGTACATTACAAGTCGCAACATAAAACTATAATACTATAAAATAATATGTACTATGGTAAATTATAGAATAATATTGTATGTGTAATAATGCGCTAGGTTATATAAATAAATGATATAAATAAAAAGAATAAATGCGCCAAGTTAAAATAAAAATTTACGGTTTATTACTAAAATAGAAGATCTTTTTTTACAATATTTACCTAATATTGGTATTTCGTAGATTCAATTCAGTTATTTTTTTATAATTTTCTCACATTCGAGTTTATTATGTAACTTCTTTTGAGATTTCACACGATATTTTCATATACTTACAAATTCAAATGTCATTTGAAAGATACTCTTGCTATAGAAGAAAAAATCTTTTGGATTAATTGTTTTTGTAATGTGAGAGCCTAGTGTGAGTTTACGTCACTTCTACTCAATGGACATGGTGACTGCGTTCGGCGTTGTGATTGGCCCAAACTAAACTTCACTAAAGCACACATCGTGACGATCTAGGCGATTTGAAAGAAACTCACACTAGATGCTCAAATTACAAAACGATTTCTGCTGTAACTAAGAAAAGAGACATTTATGTAACATAAATTAAATTAATACATTTCGAGATTATCTAGGCCCGATGCTATTCTAAAACATTATACATATTTAACATTTCTTTCTTAACTTTTTACTAAACTTAAATATTTCCCATCACTCAGTCTCCACTCTAATGCCCAGTTCCTATATTTGAAAAAACGATCCGTTCTAGGTACGAATAGTAGTATATTATACGGGACGTAAGCTAAAATCGTTCCTATAAAAATAAATTGAGGAACGGTATTTACGACTCGTAATCGGTTGTAGAAAATTTTTACACGATGACAATTCGTTAAATATAGGAACCGGGCATAAATCAAATACCGTTATTAATTACCTGTTCTAGTTTGTCACAAAAACCCTATTCTGTTCTAAAACGCACTACTTATGAAAAAATTATAGAAATTAAAATTATCAGTGTTTTATTTATTAGTAGAAATTTATAGATATTTAGTCTAACTCATATATTATTAACAATGAGACTCGTACAGTGTTATTACTATAATAATACATAAAACATTTTTGAAGTGAAAACTTCTTTAGCGGCGCTGTGTACTTTTTTTGGAATGGGTAAAAATGTATAAACTCGCGTCAGGACACGTGACCTGATCGAAAATTCGTAAGACGGATGGAGAGAGGACAGGCGGCGCAGGGCGCTTGCGCGAATGTTCTTGTGTGTATGTAATATAAATTGTCATGTTTGTGTACGATAGCGCAATAAATGAATATTGTAATCCACCACATAAATAATAGTACTTTTATACTGATAATGAAAGCAATTCGTACAAAATTATTCTCTAACCATTCCAAAATATCAAAAATGCACAACGTTAATATTCAAGTTTTCACTTCTGCCGGCACTCCCGGAGTGCAACCCGTCGATTTTTTTTTTACTAGGACAACACAATCTATTGTATTTTTGGCGCTAATGATATACTGGCCCCATATCTTGTATTACTATATATTGATTTGTGAACGCTTTAAAAGCTCAAAAAGTTGTGCAACGATTGAGCTCAAGTTTAGACACGATATTGAATATGCTTTTGAGATTGTTTTCGAGACAGGCCTAGTATTACAACTACAATGATGGTTTTTATATACTTTTGGAAAATACAATGTATATGCCACAGCGTGGTAAGGTACTAATATAAATGCACAAGACGTAAATATTATTATAATATCGTCTAACTTTACGATAGCTACGATATTTTACGTGAAAATTACGTGAATTTGTCAACTTTTCTGACAAGTATGTCGTGGTAGGTGGAGTTTTTAATACATAAAATTATTTGAACCATGTTAGGGGGCGTCCATAAATTACGTGAGGTGATTTCTTAAATTTTCTGTACCTCCCCCTCCCCCCCTGGTGAGATGTCGTGACATTTTATTCAACCCCCTCCCCCATCCCCCAATCTCACGTGAGATTTTTCAAAATGTGGGTTTCTTATGTAAACGCGTTGGATTGTTATTGCAAAAAGAAAAAAAATGCTTCGTGCTTTTATTTACGGCTAGTTAAGACTAGTAATTAATATTGCTGAGAGTTTAATTATAAGTGTAATAAAAATTTAACAATAGAATACTTAAATCGTAACTACTGTGATTGAAAAAAATTACGTGATATTTGCCGAGACCCCTCCTCTCTCCAACGTAAGATTAGATGAGATTTGACTCAACCCCCTCCCCCCCTAAAACATCTCACGTATTTTATGAACGCCCCCTTATCGATTGCTATTTTTAATCTAGTATTTTCTACCTACTAAAGGTCTCGATGTGTGTTACAAGAGACATATCAAGAATCTTGTTTAGGTGTTAAAACATTGCAACAAATATTACTAATATAATACATCGACTTAGTGATTGACCCGCTGTTATAGAATAGGCCTGACCGGTCCAAAACATTTAAGGGGGTCGTATCTTTTTTGCAATCGTTTTTTATAGTTACCATCCTTTTTTTATTTAAGGATATCGTGGGGTAAACATATAGAAGCAAAATGACATTTAATATTAACAAAACCATGGTAATATTTAATACAAAAAAAACATTCGATGTACTCAAAAGCCGGTCAGGCTAGGGTTGGTTGGTTGGTAGGTACTGGGAGAGGTCCGGTTGTTTGAATAACAGCAGTTTCCGGACCCCTCCCTTCTCGGGCGCAGAGTGGCACACCGTGTGGTTTTAGTCGATTCGATGCCGACACACCGGCACCCCCCGGTGGGGTAACGGCCCGTGGGGGTTTCAACACGTAAAAAAGTTTGTAATTGAGATCCTTTAATTCTTGAAGAAGAACCTAGGCTTTTATTTATCGCAATAACCGACATACACGCGGGTGGAGTCGCGATCAAAAGCTAGTGTTAAACTAAAAACAGATAAATATAATACAATTGTGAGTATACACTTGTAATAAACGCGTAAAAACGAAATCATTCCTCTGTAAATTATTATCTGAAACTAAAACCAAGACACGTGCAAGTTACGAGTATATAAAATACCAACCATAAATAACTAACACTAGTTAATTCATCTATATTGCTAATTACAGAAAAGGAACCACGCATACAAATTTCACTGGCTGTCCATATTTAATAAGTCTACTTTCCGATAAATAACTTAATTTGTCACTTAATATAAACTATAACAGAAAGTCTATAGAACTCTAAGGGGGATATCGTAGGCTGAAAAGGGGGCTAAGGGGACAAATCGCCCCCTTTATACAAGGTTATTTTTACTTCATACTAAAGCTGAAGCATCCCGAATATATTATACAATTTTTTTACGTACGTCTGTCAGATTTTAACAAACATTGGTGGAGTTTTTTGAGATATAAACAAAAGCAAAATTAAAATTAAGTGTAATAATAACCTTGTACAACGTAAAGATTCAAAAATGTCCCCTCTTTCAAAATGTCAGCCACGTCCTAGTGTCAATAATACGTATATATGGACAAACAAATTATACATAAAACTATTATAAATGAGTATAGGCCGAATTACAAAATGTATAATTAAATCTCAGTCCTGTAAGCTTAGATCCAAACACACATATACAGAAAATATCATTATATGGCCTACTTAAAACCATAAATCGACTATAAGGCCTACTACACGCTATGCCGATGGCACTGCCGACGACGTGGTGTTTAGGAGTCCTAATATTTCTTATTTAACTTGAAATACACTAACAGCCCACTTTGGCCATGGACTTTAAAACATCATATTCATTATGGTGAATGGAATCATTTAACAAAACAGATTTAAAAATATTAATTTAATACATAAAACCCGAAATTACATGAATTGATATACAACTACAGAAATTGTTAATAAAGGTCAAATCTCAGTCCTGTAAGCTTAGATCCTAAACACATATTAAGATCATTACTTATATGGCCCATTTAAAACCATAAATCGCGATTGTAAGGCCACCTTCACGTTATGTCGGCGGTACTGCCAGCGACATGGTGTTTAAGGGTCCTAATATTATATAAACATTTGCGCTAAAAAAATTTTTTTAAATAACTTTTAAATCCAGATAATAATAACTAACAAAAACACTTTACGTCCGTGTATCATGTACATCTTCATGTATAATTTTATAGGTATACAAAAATACAATCGAATTGGGAACCTCCTTCTTTGTAGTCGGTTAAAAAGTTGTCAATATCATTGATAAGGAGTTGTAGTATTTTGCGAAATAGTTTATTGTGGAATGTATAAATAAAATAGGAATATATGACTGCCTTTAAAGTAAGGGGATCAGGCGTTTAATGCGCTAATTGTTTGAATGTTTGCAAACTTACTCAGGACTCCGAATTAAGAATGCGTTAATTTAACTCTCAAAAAAATATACTACCTTCTTGAATTCTATTACTTGCTTAGGGTAGGTACCAGTAATTTTAAACAATAGCTCCAACAGCTGCGATACCCGCTGGTCATCAGAGTACAATATTTGTTAATGTGTATAAACATTACAAATAGGTAAAAGTAGAGTTAAAAAAAAGTAAAAGTTGAGTTAGCCAAAGTTTAAATATTTTAACAGCATCAATGGTTTATTACGGTGTTAAATAATAAGTGCCTGGATGACCGAGCTTTGCTTAGTGTTTTGTTGTTTGGTAAATATTCTAAAATGAATTTTAGTTAGATAGATTTATTGCCCCCAAAACCCCTTGAATACAAAATTTAACAAAAATCGAGATTCAGATTATATAAAATTAACAAATTGAAGGACCGAATGACGCGATGACGGATGATTTATAAATAGGTACCAGTACTCAAAATTCGCTAACAAAAATGCGTGACTACACAGATCATCAAATTAGAATTAAACTGTTATATACTTCGTTTCTCAAGATTTTATAAGCCAACGTATCGTCACAAGATTTTTATCGCATTTAGTATATCGGTAAACATGGTTACAAGATATTAATTGCCCTTTTCTTCCTTTAACACGTTCCTTGTTTCTTGTAAATACGTGACAAGGAAGGAGGAGGAACCAGTGACGTCACTTCTTTGTAAAAACTTTGTTAACCAAACAGTAGTAGTAAAATTATTTAAAGCGCCAATTCTATAATTGTTGACAACGAATTCTAAATACGACAAAAACCTGCGGTCTAATAGCTATTTGTTATTACTATCTTGAAGTACTGAAATATATTTTATGGCACCATTGAGAGAAACTCGTTCTAATATGTGGGTAATATATGGGCCGGCTCGACCGGAGTGATACCACGACCTCACAGAAAACCGGTGTGAAATAGCCCTTGCGCTGTGTTTCACTGAGTGAGTGAGGATACCGGAGGCCCATACCCCAACCCTTACCCCCATTCCCTCTCCCCATCCCCCCATTTTTGTACTCTTCGTGACATCGAATTATCAAGTGTGGTTAAACTTTTAGGATTATATAATTAAAAAATAAACATAAATCTATTACATATTATTCTAGAGTCACGTTGTTTTTCACGATGAACTCCGAAACTATGTAACCGATGTTTACATATTTTATTGTGGTTTGCTGAATAGTTAGCATTACGCTTAGACCAAAGGAGTCGAGCATGATTGAAAAGAGGCGCAGACGAAATTGCGTGTGTCAACTAGTATACTATAATACAATCATTAGTTAGTATGGGGGTAGCTATCCCCTCCATTTTTTTTTTTGGAATAGTAGGCAAACGAGCAAACTTAACGCCAGAAGTAAGCGATTACCGCCGCCCATTGACACCCGTAATACCAGAGGCGTCAAGTACGTTGCCGGTCTTTGGGGGATGGGGGAGGAGGGGAGGGGTTGGGTTATGGAACTCCGGTATCTTCACCCACTCGGTGCAACACAGTGCATGCGCTGTTTCACACCGGTTTTTTTGTGAGGTGGTATCATTAAGGTAAAAACATTTGAATTTATTTATTTAAGTGAGATGACCTCACGAATGTTGACTAATACAAAACTAATAGTTAAATAAACAACTGGTTCATGATAATTGCATAAATAACTAATCTGGAAATATATAAATATATACAAAAGTAACTTTATATCCACTTACTAAAGTCTAATTTAGCAAGTCCAGTTTAAAATTTTCTTTTTCAGTTTTTATGCTTTTCTGAACCATTCAGTGGCAAACCATGTAACCTTATCCTATAAACGCTTGAAATTTCATGAGACCCGTAAGCCTTGTTGATTCTTTAAAAAAACAGGACATCCCTATTTTAAGAAAAAATATGAGTGTGTGTACTTATGTACACGCGTTAGAAGTTATACTTCTTTGGCGTATGGAAAAAAAATAACTAAAATGCAGTAGCGATTAACGATAAATATTAAAATTAATCAAAAAGATTTTATTTAAATAAATAATATTTATTTATTCACACTGTTTAATTGTACTGTTACGAAACAGGTGTTCTAAATATAAAAATACTATAATACACAAGTTGAACATAGTTATCGATGTTCATGCCACCTAGAGCTAACTTCACGATGTACAATTCAGGTGTCGGTGTGCGCGCGCTAAGTAAAAATTAACTCGAGTCATTTTTCTCCATCGCGCCAAAAGAAGTATAACTTCAACAAAGGCTTAACATGCCAGTATTATATATTAGAAGTCGAGCAGCAATCACAATAACGAGTTAAACTGCTGGAAAATAGTCTTGTATAGATATTGATGTTACTTTTCCTCAATCAATGACAAAAATGACGTCATCGTTTAGAAAAATAATCTATTGATTAACAAAAAATGGTTTTCTCAAAACGAAAATCTGAATTCTACTACAAACAATATTTGATGTACATTATTAATTTAATCCTTGAACAAAATCAGGACTCAAACCCAACTGACACTTCACATAGTATCATCACTTTCACTTTATGAGATTTCGATTTAGTCTTTTTATTTGTACTTCAAACACGTACACGACTCAATTGTACTATATTGTTGTTTTCTATAAGTCCTTCTGTCGCGGTTCGTACATCGGCACGTGTTTGTACTCTGGGAATGGATATAGGACTAGGTGGTCCGCTGTCTTGTACCACGGGATTAAACCATTCTGGAACAAAAAAAGTTAAGTATGTTATTTTTATATTTAGATCTAAGAGAAAGAAAGAGAAAGAGAAAGAGAGAGAGAGAGAGAGAGAGAGTCCTGTATCCAGTAGCGGACTGTTACAGGTAGATTTTGTATAGATCACTGTAGAAAAACACTCAAACAAAATTTAGAACTGTTTTCTGTGGGGTAATATAAATCCATACTAATATTATAAATTCAAAAGTAATTCTGTCTGTCATGTCACGGCTAAACTGTTACACCGATTTTAATGAAATTTGGCATGGGGATACTTTAATTCTTCAGGAAGGAATAGGCTACTTTACTTTAACTAACATACACGCAGGCGATGCTTCAGGCAAAAGCTATTAACAATAAATATGTAAGTTTAACTTAAGAGACGACTTGGCGATACGTCGCCACGCTATATGATAGTAAATATTCTATACCATGACGACGCGTGCCATGCAAAAATGATTTATGTGATAGTATAAAATATACTCATTATCCCTACAAATGACGACTCACGAGGTATATTATGAAGTAATGTACAATTTATTACACATTAAATAAAAATCATGTCAAAGTCAAACTCAAACCATTTATTTCCATAGGCCCCAAAAGGCACTTGAACACGTCAAAAATACAAACATCAAAATATAAAACAAAACTCAGTTAATCAATTCAGTGACAAAAGGTACTAATACTAAATGCATTGAAATGATTTGAATTACCGGAGCTTAGATTGATTTCGATTCAACTCAAAGGTTTAAATTGAAATCAATCCAAGTACCAGCTCCGATGGGTATTGCATTCATGAGAAGAGCTGGTGAGAAACTCATGTGCACCATCTTTTCAAATAATTCATACAACTCGATGATCGATTATGTTACGTCGGTAACATAATCGATCTATGGCATAGTTTAATTAAAGATTTAAGTTTTTAAACAATAAATTAATACATACCACATTGGTTCTCTTGTTGGTTCCACGACCGTAACCATTCCAGTGGTTACCGGCGATGCCAATCATGTCTCCGACCTGTAATACAGTTAATTAGTCAATCACAATCAATCGATTTAATAATCACGTTCTAAAATTCATGGTTCTCAAAACAATTCCAGGTGTATTAACTAGTCATGTTTAAAATGAATTATTTGAGACCGAATGAAATTAAGAAGCTTGATAATAAATAAATAAATTAAAAATAAATAAATATTCCGGACATCTAACACATAACGTCATCTAGTCCCGAGCTAAGCAGAGCTTGTGTTATGGGTACTAAACAAATGATATAAATACTTATATACTTTTTTTTGTACATACATACATATTATATATAGAAAATACCCAAACTCCAAAACAAATATTTGTAGATCACACAAATACTTGGTCCGACCTAGGTATTGAACCTAAGACCTCAAACACAGCAGTCGCATTCACTACCACTGCGCCACTGAGGCAGTCAACATAGCCTCAAATACACAGTAAAACATTCTTATTTGTGTCCACTTCATGTATTGTTTGTAAAGTATAGAAAGATAGAAAGTATGACTGCCTCGGTGGCGTAGTGGTAGCGTATGCGACTGCTAAGCTTGAGGTCTCGGGTTCGATTCCCGGGTCGGACCAAATGTCTGTATAATCTGCAAATATTTGTTTCGGAGTTTGGGTGTTTTCTATGTATAATATGTATGTATTTACAAAAAAAAAGTATATAAGTATTTATATCAGTTGTCTAGTACCCATAACACAAGCTCTGCTTAGCTTGGGACTAGATGGCGTTGTGTGTTAGATGTCCGGAATATTTATTTATTTATAGGATAGACGAACACTAGGTTTTTAACGTGGGAGAGCTATGCTTCGGCATGAATGGGTCAGCTCGACCGGAGTGATACCACGGCCTCACAGAAAACCGGTGTGAAATAGCGTTTGCGCTGTGTTTCACCGAGTGAGTGAGGATAGCGGAGGCCCATACCCCAAACCCTACCCCCATCCCCTTTCCCATCCTCCAAAGGTCGGCAACGCACTTGTGACGCCTTTGATGTTGCGAGTGTCCATGGGCGGCGGTAATCGCTTACCATCAGGTGATACGTCTGCTCGTTTGCCAACTATTCAATAAAAAAAAAAACACTTTAAATATGGACAAGTGGTACATAAAATAGTAGTTACTTGGAATGCGACGTCCTGGTTGGTCCCGGTGTTGTCCATGACAGCGACCCGGTCGTGGGCGTTCTGTCCCCCGAAGTAGTAGATATCGTCGAGGGAGAAGAAGCTGTCGGAGGCATCCACTCTGTTCGTCTGCATCATCTCGTATGCTACACGACCCACCTGGGCAATTAAAAAAATAAATTATAGTTTTTGGACTGATAATTTTTCAGCAGATAAAAAACAAATCTCGATACCAAAATTGTCTGGCTTCTTAAATACCATTGTGGGGAACGAGTGTCATGTCCCTCCAACACAAAGGGAGGATCCTCCGACCAGGCGAGGTGATCATGCCTGGCGGGCCACTGTCCAACAGTTGATGTTGGGATGTTGTATATATGCTAATCGGCGCGAGAACTATTTATTGCGCGATTCAGGATTTGTAGTTACTCCGTGTAGTGCAGTTTGTAGGTACAGTGCGTTACTTCGTAGTTCAGTGTATCTTCGGTAGATGGCGCTGTAGTAGGTTATGTTGTATGTGGAAGTCGCCACACCATTATATTGCAGATATACGGTTATAAACTGGTATCTAATAAATATATATACGAGTATTACAGGTAGTAGAGCCACGCTGATTTGTGCACGAACGGGCGGACTACCCTCGCACTGAATATCACCGTAAAATTACAGTGTTTTATCAGGTAGAGTAGAGTCATTTTGGCAAAGCCATACATAAAAAAAATCCTTAAATCTGAATACCTAATACATATAACTAATAACAATGTAAGACATTCAAGTGTAAATATATCAATATATCCTATTCTTACCCTTATCTCATAATTTTGGCAGTCTATGTATGTTTGTATGTTTTAACGTAGCCTAACGTTTAAATTACTAAACCAATTTAAATGAACGAAGTGTCAATAGATTCGTAACGATAACCCAAGATGGCATAGACAATCTAAATTTTATCAAAAGTTTTTATATATTCGGGTTATAGTTTTTAGGGTTCCATAGCTAAAGGGTAAAACAATGGAGTCTTAGTAACAGTGTTCCGTTTCATAAACATTTTCTTGGACCTATATTTATTTACAAAAAAAAATCCTGTTTCCTTTACCTGGCTACTAAATGTGCATACGAGGTAATCACACATAGAGAGCATGTGCAGATCCACCAGCAGTCCAGTGAGAGACAGCGGGGTGTATCTGCGATGCGTCGCTGCAGTCTTCGCTATGGACGGGTCACCGAGGAACGTGTAGTCTGGGTACTTGACGCGTGCATCTTCCAACACCTGTAGAATAGCAAATATGATTTACTATAATAGTTAATAACTATGGGCCATCCGTATTAAGAAAATAGTGACGTATGTAATGTCTAAAAAAGTATCCCAAGTTACTCCTTATATCATCAGCTATCTGTCAGTGAAAGTCCCGTCAAAATCTGTCACGGCGTTTCAGAGATTAGCCGGAACAAACAGGCAGACAAGAATTGTAAAAAATGTTTTTTTGGTATATGTACTGTGTATACATACATTTATTAAAAAGCGGTTATTTTATTTTTAGCGGTTATTATAAAGGCACTCCAATTTTATTTATTTGTATACAATATATTACCAAAATGAATATTTTTCTTTCTTTCTTTCATTGTTTCTTTCTAATTGTCATAAATAAAACCACACCTTACACCGAATTAAGAAAATAATAATAATAAATATTTCGGACATCTAACACACAACGCCATCTAGTCCCAAGCTAAGAAGAGCTTGTGTCATGGGTACTAGACAACTGATATAAATACATATATACTTTTTGGTTTGTAAATACATACATATTATACATAGAAAACACCCAAACTCCGAAACAAATATTTGCAGATCATACAAACATTTGGTCCGACCCGAGAATCATATGAAATAGTGACGTATGTAATGTCGATGCTTCAATCAAGCTCCATACTCTGACTAATTAGCTTTCGAGCTTGCACACGACACTATTCTTCTTCTATCTATACTAATATAACAAAAGTGAAGAGTTTGTTTGTTTATTTGTTTGTTTGAACGCGCTAATCTCAGGAACCGCTGGTCCGATTTGAAAAAATTATTTCAGTGTCGGATAGTCCATTTATCGAGGAAGGTGATAGGCTATATATCATCACGCTACCAATAGGAGTGGAGCAATAATAAAGAGTGTTTCAAATACCGGGAAAAAATATTACACTACGAGATGTAAAAACAGCATACATTAGCATCATCCGTGGCTAAGTAGACCCTTCTCACAGCGTCACTGGATCTGCTCAGGTCTAGTTGGTCGTAGTAGTCTTTCACGTGCGCCATGTACTCCTGGATGTGGTGGAAAGCAGCTTCTGTGCCTACTTTGTCTGTCCGCCGAATGTGGACACTGCAAGAATAGTGTTATATACTTAATAATTTCAATACATAGTCCGCGTGGTGAGAGATTAAGAACACGAAGTGTCACCACTATGACCAACTCGGGTTCCGAGAGGGTCGACGGGCGATGCCGTGATGCGCCTTAGGGCCGTGACCGAAGAGGCAGCGGGCTGTGACGTGTGTGTCGCCGAAAAAAAAAAGCTGTCAGTATATTTGCACTGGCACTGATTTCCCAATAACGATGGCCACGTCCATGATCGGAACCGATCGTTTAACGTGCTCTCCGAGACACGAGCGTGAAACATCACCAAACTATCGTACTCCAAGCAGTTATTAAGAATTTATTGAAAGAAAAAACCCAAAAAACACTATTGGGTCGACCGAGGATCGAACCCGAGACCTTTCGATCAGCAGCTTACGCTAACCAATAGACCAATAAGGCAGACAATTTTCAAGCAAAATGTTCAAACTTGTAATCTTGCCATAACTAAAAACAATTTTAAAAGGATGCTTAGGGGCCATCCATAAAGTACGTCACATGTAAAGGAGGAGGGGAGGGGGTCGACAAAGTGTGACATGGTGTGACAAGGGGTGGGAGGGGTCCTAAGTTTCGTGACATCACATTTCAAAATCTAATATATCTAGAGGTATACTAATCGCGTTATTTCAAATATTAATTTAACTAAAAATTTTTCCAACTCTATCTTAAGGAGAATACGGTTTAAATTGTTTTGTTGCTAATCAGTATTTAATCTTTTTCATACACGGTCTGATGTAGTTCTGATTTGTTGCGTATTCAGTATTCGATCCGAATTTATAAGTGTTGATTTCATAAAAAAAGTACTTAATTTAAATGGAAATAAACCTAATTTCGGAACTGCTGTTTTAATTTAATAATTTTTCGATGTGAAATTGCAAAACATGTGACGTCACACTAGGGAGGGGGAGGGGTCTCAGAAATGTGACCACCTGTGACAAGGACGGGGGGGGGCTCAAAAAAATCATGAAATTTGTGTGACGGACTTTATGGATGGCCCCTTAGCTCTAAATTGATATTTTATAAATTTCACTACATGAGGGGCCTCTTATATACCACAGATTTTTATTTGCCTTTAACCTTTCCAGTAAAATATACCTAATGTAAAAACGTACCGTAAAACCATATCACAATAAGGTACTAAAAAGTTTTACAACTGATTTAACGATTAATAAATAATGTATATTAAAACCAATTCATTTTACAGCTCGTTGCGCCGATACTTAGGTACAACCATATTAATTTCCAATTATTTTTATTGGCTAATTAAATTTTAGAATCTTATGTAGACATTTTCTCCTTATATTTTAGCGTTAGGTTAACTATTATTCGTTGGTAGTTTATTTGTCGTATTTAATAACATAACTTGGGAAACAAATGTCGCATTATACACTATACAGGGTTACGTGTTAAGTCGACCTACATCCTTTAGAGATTGATTTTTTTTTATTTTTTTTTATTGAATAGTGGGCAAACGAGCAGACGTATCACCTGATGGTAAGCGATTACCGCCGCCCATGGACACCCGCAACACCAAAGGCGTCACAAGTGCGTTGCCGACCTTTGAGGGATGGGAAAGGGGATGGGACGAGGGGTTGGCGTATGGGCCTCCGGTATCCTCACTCACTCGGTAAAACACAGCGCAAACGCTATTTTACACCGGTTTTTTGTGAGGCCGTGGTATCACTCCGGTCGAGCCGACCCATTCATGCCGAAGCATAGCTCTCCCACGGTAGAATCCGGATGTTTTAACGGTCCGGATGTGTTAATAACAGCACTTAACGGATCCACACCGTGTGGTTTTAGTCGGTCCGATTTCGACACACCACCCCACCGCAAACCTCGATAGAGTGTCGTCCCGAGGGGGTTTCTAAATAAAAAGATACTTTAGAGGGTTGTACTAGCCATCATTATCAATAGTTTCGCTATGAACTGTTCGCCCGAGACACAGATTCAATCTAATTCGGGCAAATAACAATTAACGTACTATATTTATAAATTTAAGAATTTAATTGTAAATTATTGTACCTTTTACAACTAAATAAATTAATTTTGAAATTAATTTTGAATTTTGAATATAATTCTTGTGTGTGTAATTGGCAGTCAGCAGGTGCATGTATTTGTGCATGTAAAATTCTGGTCTCCGTACCAGTAGTATAATCTTCCAGTTAAAATAAGGTTAGCACTGCGTTATCTAGGGACTATGGATATTAGGACTGCATTAAGTCCTAATTAGGACTTTTCCCATTTAGAATAACTACCCACTTAATACTTAGAATAAACTTTAGTACTGCAACTCTCTTTTCTACAACCGGCTTGGTCAGAAGAAGTCGGCGAAATTAAATTGTCAAATTTCCTACTTTTCTCGTTGACGAGGTGACAAATGCCTACAGATTACCGGCTTCTTGCAGACATGTAGTGTTTCCACTTGGAATAACCTTAACAGGCGGTCTTAGACCTACTGTAAGTATATAAAGACCCAAAGCAAGTCATTTCAGGCCTTACAAGACCTTATCATATAAAATAACCTTAACATCTAGAGTGACTATATGATTAAGCTATTGTCAAAAGCCAGTTATGTTGTTACTTACCCAACTATAGGCGTCTTGAAATTCATCTTAGCTATTGTTTCATTGATCGCTTTCTGCATGGCGATCTTAGGCTTTAGGATATATTTGAGCATCTGGCCTATCCACCAGGCAGCTGGATCTCCATTGAAACGGACTATCCTATAACCACAGTAAGAAGTCTAGATGTTATAAGGGCCTAGTGTGAGTTTATTACTATTAGGTTTGGAGATTGGCCCGCACTGAAATCTTCACCAATCGCAGCGCAACAACTTAGTGTGAACTAAAACAAGCTCACACTACGCCCTTAGTACAGAAAGACGGAAACTCATAATGCGATAAAATGTACACTATGTACAGGTAACGCATAAGATACACATAGGAAGTATTAAAAATAATTATGTAAACACGGCACACGAATAGGTTTACATGTATATACATGTTATGGCGTTAAAACATTATTATACGCTTACGTGAGTGTGAATTGTAATTCACTAAATTCTTTAGTTTCAAAACCATTCTGCGTTATTAGTTTCAACTTCTCTAGGAATATTTCGTTAAAATTATAGGATCTTCGTACCAATGATCGTTTTCGGTTTTGTTTGCCATGTGTATAATATGAAAATACTATTATGATTCCAATATTCGAAGTACCCCACAGATTAAGTACTTAGTTTTTTTTATTATTATTGAGTAGGGGCAAACGAGCAGACGTATGGCCTAATGGTAAGCGATTACCGCTGCCCATGGTCACCCGCAACACCAGAGGCGTCACAAGTGCGTTGCCTGTGGAGGATGGGGTTGGGATAAGGGCCTCCGGTATCCTCACTCGCTCGATGAAACACAGCGCAAGCGCTATTTCACACCGGTTTTCTGTGATGCCGTGGTAGTACTCTGGTCGAGCCGACCCATTCATGCCGAAGCGTGGCTCTTCCACGTTGAATATACAATACATACACAGACTAAATAAATATGTTAAAGAGAGTTAAAAATAAAAATCATAATGACAAATAACGGTTGACAAATAAAAAAGAAAATGAATTAACTACAGATATAAATAAATAAAATTAATTTAAACTTTGAAACGATAGATAGAGGCAGAATTCACTCACCTATGCGCTAAATCCTTCGGTATAGCGAGCGGCAGAAACTTGGGTCTTTGTGCCATCGAGTCTATGAACGGCAACGAGATCACCTTTGCGTCGTACGTCACTGAAAATTCGTAAGCAACTAATCTAAAATAAAACTAGACTCAATTTATCTTAAGAACAATATTAAATAGAAGAAGAATTTGGAAGTAACAAAGAAGGATATTACCGTCAGTGTTGCCAATGGATTAAATACGATGATGATATCTATAACATGAATACAAGATAACGAATTAACAAAATGATACTAGTTCAATCATCTTCAAGTACCCGGGGAAAAATTACTTAAAAGAAATGAAAACAAAGTTTTTTTTTCGTGTAGAAATCCCCTAAATACTCAGATACAAGCGACCGGACAGTGGTGAGTTAGTTATATAACCGATTAAAATCACGTGATCAGCTCAGATACCAGTAGCCGGAGAAACAAGTGAACTCTAAAAAGGCAATCCTTGGTAAATGAAAACACCATTCTACTATACTTGCTCTTGTTCTCAAATCTCTGAAGATCCAAATTAAAAACCGCAAATTTTTATAAATGTCGAGTTTTAAAGACATAAAAAATTAATGAATTAATAGGCGGACTAAGTTACGCCATTAGAGATATTACAAGAGTGAGATCATCAATGAACAAATATTACTAAATGAAAAATGAAACCCATCATATTCCCGTAATAGAAAACCGTTGGAAAAATAAATAAATATTCCGGACATCTAACACACAACGCCATCTAGTCCCAAGCTAAGCAGAGCTTGTGTTATGGGTACTAGACAACTGATATACGTTTATTTGTAAATACATACCTACATATTATACATAGAAAACACCCAAACTCCGAAACAAATATTTGCAGATCATACACACATTTGGTCCGACCCGGGAATCGAACCCGAGACCTCAAGCTTAGCAGTCGCATACGCTACCACTATGCTACCGAGGCAGTCAAAATGAAAAACTACTTTATTTTTCTCAAAAACTCCATAATTAACAAACGATAGATAAGACCCATTAGACGTTATAACAAAATCTAATTTTCACCATTAGGCAATCGAGTCTCTTCAGAAAGACCAAAGAGTCCGTTCCAATTTCTCCCGTACTCGATTGAATTATCATAAGCTGTTTAACAAATAATTTTATTTAAAAACTAACAACTAACTAGGTAGGACGACAATAACCGCGGGCAACGCCGCGAGGCGAAGCTAGTAACTTTATAAATTGTAGCCTATGTGTTATTCTGATGTATAAACTATTAGACTACGGGCCCGTGTCGAAAATTGATGGGTCATGTGAACCACCAGGAGACTGTTTTAGAAAGATACAGGGGCATAAAACAATAACATTTAGCACTATGCTGTCACTTGGAAGCTGTCCAACTGAGTATAGGTAAAGGGGAGGGAGTAGGAACCGTCGATTTTTCTCCCTTGTCACATAATTTTTGTACGGCGTTGCGAGATAATGGATTAGAAGAGATATTGATATTGAATGGGACCGATGCCGTCTAAAATTAAATGACTAAATTGAGCGAGACAATCGCCGGGAAATCAAAAAGAAATCCAACTTTGTGGCTCACTATTTTTGTTTTATGCCCCTGTATCTTTCTAAAAAAGTCTCCTGGTGGTTCACATGACCCATCAATTTTCGATACGGGCCCGTAGTCTATAATATTATTGTAAAGTTTCATCAAAATCCATTCGGTAGTTTTTGCGTGAAAGAGTAACAAACATACTCACAAACTTTCGCGTTTACGATATTAGTAGGATAAATTCGTTCACTTTATTACCTAGTGTTTTGAAGTGAAACTTCTTTAGGCGCTTGAGGGTAATTTTTTTACGGATGAAACGCAATAATAATAATATTAGCGTCACGAAGATGTGCAGTGTTTTTGTCGAAGAAGGGGGAGAGAGCTATTGAGACCTACTGAGAGAGAGAGAGAGAGCTATTGAGACCTACTGAGAGAGAGAGAGAGAGAGAGAGAAAGGGCGAATTTTAATTTAATATTCATCATCTGAGATTTTACAATGCAAATGAGAGATGTACAAATATAGTCTACTAGCTGAACCCCGCGGTGCTACCCGCGGTACGATGATAACTGCGGGCAACGCCGCGAGGCGAAGCTATATCTTTATAAATAGTAGCCTATGTGTTATTCTGATGTATAAGCTATATTGTGGTAAAGTTTCATTCAAATCCATTCAGTAGTTTTTACGTGAAAGAGTAACAAACATCCATACATACATACATCCATACTTACAAACTTTCGCCTTTATAATAGTAGTAGGATTCGTTTAGAAACGTGTCGATGCACCCGTACGCATTTGTGGTTATTGTTGTGAAATACGAATATATTAATTCATACAATGGCGTAAAATGAGAAATCATGCTTGAGATACATCCGTACGCCGCAGGCGTGCCGCACCTGCGATACCGGCGCCATGATGGTAACCGTATCTAAGCGAATGAACTATACATTTACTAAGTAGTATTTATTACCGAGTGCTGTTATTTTTATATAAAGGTCGGAAACTTCACACCACCCAGTATTTTAAATTTTGAATGTAAATTACACACCTAATCGTAATTAAATTAGAATAAGTTATGAGAATAGGATCGCGGCGTTACCAGCGGAGTTGTTGCAAAGATACAACGTGTTTCAACAAAACCAATATTACATGTTCCCGAAGGATAGTGAATTGAGTATATTAAACATTAAAAAAAGTTACCTGGCCATTGGAGAACTTTATCATCGAATGAGCTGACGCAGGTATCCGATATTGGCTCGAAAACATACTCCCAGCCCTTGTTGTTGTACCGCCATCCCTTTGAGTTTAGAATCAGAGTTCTCTCTGATGCGTACGCGAAGATCAGACAGTACACTATATGGTGGAGTTGACATCCGAAGCCGCAGCCCTGAGAATTAAAGGATTTTTTGCTATTATACACTTGAGAACATTGTTTCAGTGAGCGAGTACGGCCAACTCTTCCTTATTCTAAGAGGAGATTCCTTTCCCCTTTCATATTCACGAGGCAAAACTGTGTGAGTTCGGCATAATAAATAAATAAATAAATATTCCGGACATCTAACACACAACGTCATCTAGTCTCAAACTAAGCAGAGCTTGTGTTATGGGTACTAGATAACTGATACAAATACTTATATACTTTTTTTTGTAAATACATACATATTATACATAGAAAACACCCAAAACTCCGAAACAAATATTTTCAGATCATAGAAACATTTGGTCCGACCCCGGAATCGAACCCGAGACCTCAAGCTTAGCAGTCGCATACGCTACCACTAAGCCAACGAGGCAGTCAATGATTGATTGATTGCGTGGATTAAGTGCATGTGTATAAACTGCATTCAGTAGCCGTTCTCCGAGCTATAACATTCGTCATTACAACTATACTTTCCGTTTATATACAAATATATCATTATTTTTATTAAATAATATGGTTGCTCGTATACGGTTAACTAGCTAAACCCCGCGGTGCTACCCTCGGTACGACAATAACCGCGGGCAACGCAGCGAGGCCAAGCTAGTAGCTTTATAAATTGTAACCTATGTGTTATTCTGATGTATAAGCTATGTTATTGTAAATTTTCATCAAAATACTATCAGCAGTTTTTGTGTGAAAGAGCAACAAATACTAACTTACATACTCACAAACTTTCGCGTTTATAATATTAGTTGGATTTTATATTATTGGTAAGTAATAAATAGCTGTTAGCTCTTAGTGTCTTGATAACAAAGGTCAATAGTTTGTGAATCTCTTCTGTACAATAAAAACGAAAACATTTTATAAATATCACTTTCTTACGTAATTTTATTACTATAACGAGCATCTGTTTTTTATCAAGCGTAGTTTGGGTGTCAGGTCAATAAATATTTTGATCGATCTACAGAATGTAACATTAATTATAGCACGGAATTTGCTTTAAATCTGTCTAATAATTTTGTAATCCTTATACGTAGGGCGTTTAAACTTTAGGTCAAAACCCCACACCTGACTATACTTTGTGTAGTACAAATTGTTGTTCTGAGTCGTGAGTATTCTCCGTGTCCGTTTCAGTACGAGTATTTTTGTAAGTCCTCCTCGACACAGGATTTATTTCTAATGCGGGAGTTGTGTTTGTTATTCAATTCCTTGGAAACTGTATCGTGGGAGGTTCATGCTTCGGTTCATAATTACAGGCTAGAACGGAGTGACTTCATGGCCTTCCAAACAACGAAAGAAAAAGAATTAAAACTATCATTTAACAACTCGTCTGGCCAGCGTGGTATAAAAGGCTATAATCTCATTTCTAAAGAGCGCCTGACTATTAAAGAGTGGCTCCCGCATTAGGAATATACATTCTGTTTCAGGGTGGATTTTACAAACATACATGAACACACATGTCACAAAGAACACTTTTCCGTGGGAGAGCCACGCTTAGACATAATTGGGCCGGCTCGACCGGAGTGATACCACGGCCTCACAAAAAACCGGTGTGAAATAACGCTTGCGCTGTGTTTCACCAAGTGAGTGAGGACACCGGAGGCCCATACCCAACCTTTCCCCCCATTCCTTCTCCCCATCCCCCAAAGGTCGACAACGCACTTGTGACGCTTTTGGTGTTGCGGGTGTCCATGGGCGACGATAATCGCTTACCATCAGGTGATGCGTCTGCTCGTTTGCCCCCTATTCTATAAAAAAAAACTCTCAGAAAAAGAATTTGTCGATCACACAAAGTGTTGTCCCGTGTAAGATTTGAATCCACAACACTTGGTGAAGTAGAAAGCAGCGTAGCGACCGCTTAAGCCACTAGGTCAACCGTGTAGTGAAAAATCTTAGATTACGTCTTACTCATTGAGGAAGGTTAACGAAGTACGAACTGTCCTCCTCCCAGTGATTCACATATGAAAAGGCAGTCCTGGTCTATTGTAGTAACTACTTAGAAGCGTCCCATTCGAAACTCACGATAATTCTAACTCCTCTATCTCATTATAAAAAGTAATAATAAATTCAAAATCATTTATTCAATTAAAACACTAAGTGACATTTATGAACGTTAAATTAGAGCTACAGTTAAAAATCATAGATCGACACAAACAGACGTCACAGCATGTACTGAATTGTCAAGGTAAATTAAGTGAACACACCAGTTGCCAAAATGCGTAGACCCTTATGAGAAGAATACGGGCAAAGAATCTCATGACCACTCTTTTTAAGACAGATCTTCAGGTACAATAGTATTAGTATTACATGACAGGTATACAGTATGCAAGCTGTTCCCACCTGAATTTCTTTTTATAGCAGTACTAGCTGAACCCCGCGGAACCCCGGGCAACGCCGCGAGGCGAAGCTACTATCTTTATAAATTGTAGCCTATTTGTTATTCTGATGTATAAGGTATATTATTGTAAAGTTTCATCAAAATCTATACAGTAGTTTTTGCGTGAAAGAGCAACAAACATACTCACAAACTGTCGCGTTTATTGTCGCGAGTATTGACCTGTCGTAGTGTTTGTTATGCATATAGTGGCAATGCCACACGCTAATAGCATGCCTATCATAATTTACCAAATCGGTAGTTCCGTTTAGTGGAACAGTGTGAAAGTAAACAAACACGAGGTGCGACACATAACGCGGTCGTCAACCCAGTGACGTGTCAGAAACGGAATGGGAGGCGATGGGTTTGTTTGCGAGATAATTATAGCTTTAGGGAGACGTAGGGCAATTAAGGTGTATACACACTATTGTTGTATGTTTTGAAGTATTTGTAACTGATTTTTATATGTTATGATGTGTCAGACACGGATTAGAAATTATAAATTTAGGAAGAAGTACCCTTACAAGTATGTGTTTATACTGTGCAGAGCTCAATTTATCATAATGTTCCTTTTTTCTTTATTGAATTTGGGGCTTACGAGCTGACGTATCGCCTGATGGTAAGCGATTACCGCCGCCCATTGACACTCGTAACACCAAAGGCGTCACAAGTGCGTTGCCGGCCTTTGGGGGATGGGGAGGGGGATGGGGGAGGGGATAGGATATGGGTGAAACACAGTGCAAGTGCTATTTCACACCGGTTTTCTGTGAGGCCGTGGTATCACTCCTAGCATAATCAACTTGTAGAGTAGGTTAATTTTTCTATCAGCAAATAAGCACAATTTCAATTTAAAATAGTGAGGTATTATTATGGGAGGTTTAAATAAAATCTCGTATTTTATTGAATATTTACGATAAAGTTTACTACTGTTATTCTTTGATAAAATAAAACAGTGAAAAATCTATTATCGTGAGATTTTAGACCATCCTTACATTTAAAGTAAAGTATTTTATTAAAATAAAGCATAAGGGAACAGGGAAAATTATTTTATTTATTAGAAGACAGCATCAATTAATTTATAACTCTCTGAACGAACACATTAAAGACCTCTTCCTTATCTATACTAATATTATAAAGCTAAAGAGTTTGTTTGTTTGAACGCGCTAATCTCAGGAAGCACTGGTCCGATTTAAAAAAATCTTTCAGTGTTGGATAGTCCATTTATCGAGGAAGGCCATCGGCTATATTTCATCACGTTAAGACTAAAAGAAGCTGAGCACCAATGAAGAATGTTTCAAAAACGGGCAATAGAAGGCGCGAACGAGGTTGCGTGAGTCAGCAAGTTTATTTATTGAATAGTGGGCAAACGAGCAGACGTATCACCTGATGGTAAGCGATTACCGCCGCCTATGGACACCCGCAACACCAAAGGCGTCACAAGTGCGTTGCCGACCTTTGGGGGATGGGAAAGGGAATGGGGGGAGGGGTTGGGGGTATGGGCCTCCGGTATCCTCACTCACTCAGTGAAACACAGCGCAAACGCTATTTCACACCGGTTTTCTATGAGGCCGTGGTATCACTCCGGTCGAGCCGACCCATTCATGCCGAAACATAGCTCTCCCACGGTAAATCTAGTAAGTAGTAGTAGGTAAGTATATAATGTGTATTATAAAAGTAAGTGAATAACTAACACGGCTATGGGCTATGATATTGTTATTTCACTTAAACTCTTGTCAGTGTGTACATAAAATAAACGTTATTCGTGATAACTCAAATTCGATAAACGGTTGTAAAATGTTGATAAACCGTTTCAACATAAAACACCACACCGTTATACAGTGTGAACTCGCCTTAAATTGTAAAAATATACATAATGTTGTAACAGGTGATGGTTTGTTTAAAAGATTTAGTGATGTGACAACATTGCGAAATATAATATGCCTCTGAATTATTATCATAACAATAGATGCTTAGTCACATTTTAAAAATACATACAGTACAAAAAAATGCTGTAATTTTTGTATGCAGGCTTTCGTTTTATTATGTACTACTTTCTCTGAATTTATATTGTGGTATAGTATTGTATTCAACAATGCATATCTCATGTGGCATAACATTTTTACTAACTATAATCTTTCTAATCGTTTATTTAACTTTTGACAGCTCTAATACTTAATCAAATAGTGATACCCTGACCCGTTGCCGATTCGATTTCTTTTATCGATCGATTTTATGCGTGAAAAAGTTTTAATCGATTTAACACACTCATTATTTTTTAGATAATTTCGTACTTTTATCGATTATTAAACGGCAACACTATTTTGTTGTCAGTGTTAATCCACATTTTCATACGTCGAGTTGAGTATTTATATTCCTCCGTATTGATTTATTTGTGAATTCTCACGTTTGGTTGAGTTGAGCGTATCGTTTCTCCCTTCGTTACTGTCAAAATGCCAAGAAATAAAGTACTCAAAGGACAAACAAGAGAGTTTGTCTTGCGACTGCGTAAATACGATAATCGATTTATTTCAAAACCGTTTTAATAGTCTGTGGTCATTATTTACGAATGACACTTCTCTAAATGGGTGGAGCCCGTCCATGAAGTACAGTATTCCCTGTAGTACATTGTTTCAAAAATTATTACAAAACTTTATGAGCGTGATCTGTCAAAAGTTAAATAAACAATTGGAACGACTATGTTTTTTTTACAATGCAACAACATAGTACCGGGCTTCGAGTACATGTACAATATGCATGTTAAGCGTTATCTTGACCATTTGTAAACCCATTACAATCATTTTTTTTAATTGAACCAATTGTTACAGATTGTATCCAATTAAATTTAAAAGATTTTAAAACTTGTTCGAAATCTTTCTAAACTAAAATAGAAATCACCAAACATAAGTTTTGTCCTGGCAAACGATGTTATAAATACCAAATTAGATACGTCACAAAATAGACGTTGGCTAAATAAATATATACAAGAATAGCTGTTTGAATTGTTTAAATCGTTTTACTAACATAAGAGAATTTTAGAGAAACAGTTCAGTGACGCAACAACAGAATTAGCATCATTGTTTCGTATAGTATATATAAATTTGATAACACACAATAAATATGTTTGAAAACTGCTTTTTATGATATCGGGGACAAATGAGGAATTGAGCCAACCCACGTTATGACGCGCTACGATTTTTTTTTATGGAATAGCGGGCAAACGAGCAGACGTATCACCTGATGGTAAGCGATTACCACCGCCCATGGACACCCGTAACACCAGAGGCATCACAAGTGCGTTGCCGGTCTTATGAAATGGGGGAAGGGGAAGGGGTATGGGCCTCTAGTATCCTCACTCACTCGGTGAAACACAGCGCAAGCGCTATATCACACCGGTTTTCTGTGAGGCTGTGGTATCACTCCGGTCGAACCGGCCCATACATGCCGAAGCGTGGCTCTTCCACGATATTTTTTGTTGTAAGTAGTAATATAGAGCAAATTACCTTATTCAAGTTACATATAACTTTTCTCGCTTCTCTACAATCTGGTGGATTCTGCAGGTGCTTCAAACGCCTTTGAATTAAGTCGCTCACGTTGGCTGCTTCTGCGATCCGCCACTCGTGGTAACCATCCAGCTCTTGGAGTCTTTGTTGGTCTGACAGAAGCGATCTGGAAACAAAATCTGATTTAACATCGTATTAAGATTTACTTCATAGCTTTTTGGGTGGTTTTGAACCCTCCTCGTTCCTATTGCGGCATGTTCAGATGCATCTCTCTCAACAACGAAACACGACTGCACAATTGCTGTCATTATACGTTGGTCTTCTGTTAGAGGGTAGTACCGCCCCGGCCTAGCCGACCCGTTCGTACTGGAGTCAGCATGGTCAGTCAGTCTACTACCTGAATTTTATCATAAGACTCCACAGTATTTAGGATGAAAAGTATAACGGCGGCCGTGTATCAGAAGACGGAGTGTGGGTAGGACAAGTGGTCCGACGACCTTATGAAGGTCACGAGGAGCCGTTAGATGCGGTCAGCGTTAGAAGCTTTATGTCATACTAGCTGAGCCCTACGGCGAAACCCGCGGTACAACAGTAACGAAGTAAAAAAAGCCAAGTTACTCCTTATATCATCAGCTATTAGCTAGTAAAGGTCTCGTCAAAATCGGTTCAGCCATTCCAGAGATTAACCGGAACGAACAGACAGACAGACAAAAATTTAAAAAAATGCAATTTTGGTATATGTACCGGTAAAAGCGGTTATTTAAATATTACAAACAGACCCTCCAATTTCATTTATTTGTATAGATCGATAACTTGAATGCAGCTTCTGCTATCCAAATAGTTGTACTTTTCAAGGTGAAATTCTGAGCATAATTTTGTTTTTTACATTCCTGCACTTTATCTTCATATAAACATTAACTATGCCAAATTTAATTGTCCTCCTGAAAAACCTGATTACATTTATATTCAGGAAAAAATTGTATCTAATTATGTCCAAATAATTATGCGTAAGGATTTATGAGCCCCGGCATAATAACCCGTTGAAGGTAAAGTGAGTAAAGTATGTCAAACAAATATGGGTTGAGAGTAAACAATATACCTTGACAGCACAGATAATAATACATAATAAGGTTCGAACACGCAAATACCCGTATAATATATCTTTTTTAATAATGTATATAAATTACAGACCGATAAAACCATTATTTTCTACCAATTTGTAGTAAAATTATCGTCATAGTATTTTTATGCCCTGACGCAAAAAGAGGAGTGTTAAAAGTTTGATGTCTGTCAGTGTGTGTGTGTCTGTCTGTGTGTGTGTGTGTCTGTCTCTATGTGTGTGTGTGTCTCTATGTGTTTGTGTGTCTGTCTAGGGCATCGTAGCTCTCAAACGGATGGACCGATTTCGATGCGGTTTTTTCTAAAAGCCTTTCCTAGCGGTGGTTGTTAGCTATGATATGCTCTTTTCCAAAATGATGTGAGGCGTTTTTGGCGTATGATTAATCGTTTAATTACATTAATTATTAATTAGTTTTATTACTCGATTGATTAATCGCTTGTTTCATTCATCTTTATGCATGATGGTGGTTTGAACTAGATAACATTTTTTATAATTAAATTACTACTAAGGCACTTCAAGAAAGGAGATTCTCAATTTAATTAGGTTTAGAAATTTGTTATTTGTGAATCGATTTATTTTTAATTGTTTAAAACATCACTTTTTTGCCCTTTGCGCTTCTTTCAAATTTAAATGTAAAAGTAACCACCTTTTCTTTTTTACCGTTTACAAATGGAATATTAATTACATGCCTTATTTTTTTTTTTTATTATTATATAGGGGGCAAACGAGCAGACGTATCGCCTGATGGTAAGCGATTACCGCCGCCCATGGACACCCGCAACACCAGGGGCGTCACAAGTGTGTTGCCGGCCTTGTTGTGTATATGGTAGAAAATGAAGGACTACAGTTGTTTATTTTCCTACTAATATTATAAAAGCGGAAGTTTGTGAGGATGTGTGGACGTTTGTTACTCTTTCTCGCAATAACTATTGAACGAGTTAACATCAAACTTTACTTATAAATACATCTAAATAACACATAGTCTTCTATTTACCGCGATAACCGATATACAAACGGGCGGAGACGTTTTCTAAAGTTAGTTAATTATAATCGGATTAAAGATAGAGACACCGTTTTGTTTATTTAAACATCTATCAGATAACGCCATCTAGTCCCAAACTAACCAGACTATTATGAGGGGCAACTGATATAATTTGTTTTTTTATAAATACACTAGCTGACCGACGCAACCTCGTTTGCGTCTTTTATTGCCCGTAGCGAAAAATTTTCCTCCGTATAGGGTTGATTTTTTACACCTTGTGTCCGAAAAACCCCAATATCTTAAGGAACTCTATTTTTTTCCAAAATAAAATATAGCCTATGTTACTCGTGGATAATGTAGCCTTCGAATAGAATGTGAATGTGAAAGAATTTTTAAAATCGGTCCAGTAGTTTTAGAGCCTATTCATTACAAACAAACATACAAACAAAAATTTCCTCTTTATAATATTAGTATAGATATATATTCTACCCTATATTTCCACGTATTTCTTTCCGTCCCATGGTTGCCTGGAAGAGATTGCCTTTGGGCTATAAGGCCGCCAATTGTACCTCCTAGTTTCGTGTTATTTTTATAATTAATCTGGTGTACAATAAAGAGATTATTATTATTATTTTACATGAAATAAACCGAAACTCTCCGACCCGGGCATCGAACCCCAGATCTCAACCACAGCAGTCGCATACGCTACCAGTGCGCCACCGAGGCAGTTAATTATTTAGTACTCCTTGTATAGAACTACCTTAGTAGTTTGTTTGCCTTAGTAGCTCATCATGTTTGTGTATATATTCAAACAACCTTGAACACGTCTTAATGAGTCATTGATCTATTTATGAAGACCGTTGTCTGTTGACCAATCTTAGTTAAATTAAAAGCCCATTTACTCGTATTATGTTCCTAAACCCGTTCCTTGTTCATTAAATATTTTAATTTTATTATGCGTAATAACAGTGTAATTGCTGAGATTAAGATAAATATTTGTAGATGACCTTCTAGATGCGGAATTTTCTAAAAAATATTCCTAATTAGATCGGTTCATGGCGATGGCGGAGGAAGCAGTTTCCCGGGGCGAAGGTGGTATTGGCGGTGTCTTTGGACATCGCCAACGCGTTCAACACTGCCCTGGAGTTGCATCAGGGAGACACTAGTGTATCACCGAGTAATAATAAAATAAATTTCATTTAAATCGTTAGAGCCGTTTTCGAGATTCCGATTTTATATATTTATTTACGACAATACGACATTTATTTAAACTAGACATATCTACACGCGTTACAAGTCCACTTACAAAATTTTAATCAAATCGGTTTAATAGTTTAGCTACAGGACACTATTTTTCGTTTTTAGAAATGTACAACACGATGTATCCAATAAAACACTATCATCAAGAGGTTAACGACCTTATGACCTGTGGTCGTTAACCCCTTGATTCGTAATCGTAAACGTAAGCTGGTCTGTGCTTTAGAAACCTACCTACCTACCACGGTACTTGCGCTGTTGCCGCTTTGTTTAATCGCGCAGGTCAGTTAATTTAAATTATAGATGGTACCCTTTTTTTTTTTTATTGGTTTTAATTATTAAAGATATTTAGTTTGTTTGATTTTTTTATTTCCGGTGTGGAGGAACGGGTGTCATGTCCCTCCAACACAAAGGGAGGATCCTCCGACCAGGCGAGGTGATCATGCCTGGCGGGCCACTGCCCAACAGTTGATGTTGGGATGTTGTATATATTATAATCGGCGCGAGAACTTCTATTGCGCGATTCAGAATTAGCAGTTTCTTCGTATGGTACGTTACTCCGTAGTTCAGTGTAACTTCGGTAGATGGCGCTGTAGTATGTTATGTTGTATGTGGAGGTCGCCACACTGGGATAAATTATACAACCCCAAAGTAACGTATGAAAGGTAATACTACCTTTTAATACGGTTATTACAAGAAAAATCTTTTTTTTCTTTTTTTGTATGTATATCAGTCTGTCTGGCTGTTTGTTCCGACTTATATCTGGAACGGTTGGACCGATTTTGACGGGACTTTCACTTTATTTCAGACTAGCTGCGTGCCCCGGCGTTGAAGTTCGTTGTTGTAGAGATACAACAACCGCGGATACCACCGCGGGGCTTAGCTAGTATACGAATAATTTTCTACGAAGGAACATAATCAGTTGTTTAAACAATCTCGACACTGTGTAAGCAATGTCTGCGTTATATCAAGGGTACCTAATACTAAAACTAGGCTCATATTGTGTCGTGTTCTGTTGTGATGTTTTTAATGAATATCAATTTTATTGTATCCTTGGAATAAAATTATATAGTGTGTGTCATCGTAACACCAGATAGTAATGCAACGAATTGATAAAAAAATATATTTTAAAGTATTGGGATGGGATTTAATAATTTCAATTTTAATTACTAGTAGAAACATTTTGAAATTAATTCATTTACAGAGTTGTATGCGTCTAATTTGTATGGTAATACGGCAATCTTATCAATACATATAAATAAAAAATTGAAATGCCTGTGTGTAATTTCAAATTAACAGCTTTTCACTAAATGCATATCAAAGTATATACGGTACTCGATATCAAAAAACTAATTTAAAAAATTGTTTAATCCTAATCTCTGAAACGGCGGTCCTATTTTGATGGGACTTTCACTGGCAGATAGCTGACGACATAAGGAATAACTTAGGCTATTTTTTTAGATTAAATTTATCCCTTAGGTTACCGGTGGTTGTTGTTAAGTTAGAATAACAACCGCGAGTAACACCGCGGGGCTATATAAAAGAATATCAGGAAAACAAATAATCAAAAGTCAACCAACCTTTTTCTATCACTAACTTGATCCAGAATCACTTGCAACCGTTCTTCTTTGTTCTCGTCTTGCATGAACTTGCCCAACTCATGTTCTACATAATAATGAAGTTCCTTCGTATTGGAGTATATTCTTCTTCTGAGATTCTCGTATTCTTCCGTAGGACCCTGAACTCCTTCGAAGAACAGGGACCCGGTGTCTATGTCTTTGAGGTTTCCATTGAGCCTGGAAAAAAAGGAGATATCAGCAAACGTCTTTAACAACGAACGGGAGTGTTACATTCAGTTTATGAAAAGTGCCAGAAGAAACTATAATGCAATACAATGTACTATACCCATACACGCATATGTTTATACATGTATAATATATCTACATACTAGATTTTGGGCGCGGCTCCGCCCGCGTGTTTGTCGGCTATCGCAGCAAAGAGTAGCCTATGTCCTTCCTCAAGAATCAAAGTATCTCCATGCCAAATTTCATTGAAATCGGTGCAGCGGTTTGGCCTTGAAAGCAGGATAGACAGACAAAGCTACTTTCGCATTTATAACATTAGTATTAAGAATATTCTTTGTATCGCTTTTTAAAAGATTTTGCATATGCTCATGCTCATATGCTGCAGAAATAGGCAGTATCGATACAAATAATTTTGAATCAACAGCTTTTCACTTAATGCATATGAAAGTATGTATATACGGTGCTTATATGAAAGAATAATGTGTTTTTCGATACACAAAATAATGAAGTAAACATTCTTATAACATCTTCAAATGTAATTTCATTTATGTAACTTGAAGTGCCATGTTAATAGTAAATCAATGCATGCGTAATTCTGAGATGCGAGCGATCGTCTATAGTCCATTCGCTTAGATACGGTCACTTTGATCGCTTCGCCGCTTTTTGTCAAAGGGCGTACCCAAACGTTACCTACAAGTAAGTATGTAAGATGTTCGAAAATATTTATTATTATTATTATGTCGCCAGGTAGTTGGTTATACCTTAACGACTTCAAGCGCGGGTAGCACCGCGCGTAACATCGCGGGGCGCAACTAGTGTTACGAACAGAAACGTATAAGAAATCTTGAGCCGCGCCAAGTGAGTCAGGTTTTACACAATACTTCAAAATTGCAAGGTTGCAAAACAGATTCTGTTGTTTACGATGTGTTTTCTAAACAATCGGATAGGTATGCTACGAGTATATGCTAATGAAATCTCATGACTGTTTGTTTTTAAATAAACGACTAATATTTGTTCTCATGCAACTAAAACTTACATATGACTTGTTTAGGAAAACGTAATACTCGTATCTCACACGCAGGTAAGTATACATATATATCTGGCGATCAGCTCTGAAGACCAACACTATCAACCCTTCAAACAAACAGCGTACTCCTTCCAAAAAGTCTGGGATCACATGTGACTCCTGATTTGCAAGCGTTCATGAGCGGCGGTAGTCACTTTCCATCAGTGACCCATCTGTTCGTTTGCCCAATCCATTCTTAATATTATAATTCGGAAATCACTGTCTGTTACACTTTCACTGCTAAACCGCTGCGTCGACTTCAATAAAATTTGATATGGAGATACTTTGATTCTTGAGGAAAGACATAGGCTACTCTTTTACCGAGATACACGCGGGCAAAAGTATTTTTTTCATAAAATAAATAACTCAAGCGTATTGATTGATCAAATCAAATAGCGAGTTCTTCCCCAATCGCTACACAATTCCGGTCGTTATACGAGAAATTATTACCACAGATTGTAACAAACGCAGAGACAAAAAATAATATCACGCACTTACCCGGAAGACTTTTTAATCTGTGCTATGAGATTACTATGTTGGTGTCTCAAGGACTCCAATTGTGCGGTCACCCTTTTTAATCTCTCCTGGAATTCTAATACCTCATCTTGGTTCCCGCTGCATCTGAAACAAAAACATTTATCGTACTGTGACTATTAAGTAAAAAAGCTTTAACTACTGATTACTTCGTTATTATACATATATTACAATATGTAGGTAACTACATAAGCCATTAGATAGTAACAATGCTAATCTATATTAATATTATGAGAGGTAAAGTTTGTGAGGTTTTAGAGCGTAATCTCTGGATCTACTGAAGGGATTTCAAGAAATTCTTTTACCAAACCAGGTTATTCATAAGATTAATAGGTACACTATTTCATTTATCATATGAAGAAAGAAAGAAAGAAAGAAAGAAAGAAAGACAGATTACTACTGGCTTTCGGAACGGAGACAAATCACGGAGCAAAGCACCTAAATATTCTTTAACAACGACGACGTGACAATGACACAACAATCGTCTTAAATTACTTGACAATAAAAATTATTCAATGCCAGCATGAATCGGCTATTAATATAACCATTGGTTTAACGGAATAATTAAAAAGATTGCACATATAATAAGTGTACTACAGAAAATTGTTAATGTCGTATTTTAAACAAAGTCTATCACTTTTAGGGTCAGTTTCACCATGTCATAAGTTTACGTTTACGATATATTATATATGGTTATCTGACAATTATTTTGTGGCTTGTGCAACCGATTACTCATAAAATAACTATCTGGCAGATATGTTCAAAATAAATAACCTTTCAGGTGTTATATCAGTAAGTGATGAAACTGGCTCGTAGTATAATATCTTTAAACCTTAGTGAAGTACTAGTAATACTTGTGCGAGAAACCCTGACGAGCCCCTACAGGGTCCCAAAGCGGAGAGACCCAAGAGGCTATCTAGAATATCGTTTTACATCGACCCGAATTATTCCTTACGGAACTTCTCTACGAGAAACCCAGCGTGACCCTCTAGTAGGTATACGTAGCCCTTTATATACATAATATTACCATTATTTAAGTTTGTTATTTACAACATATCCGTAAATAAAATAACGACCTATCTTACTTACTCGTCAACATCAAACCTGTAATAAAGATGAAACTTAAATAAAAAACACAAAAAATTATTCGTACACATAACAATAGACTTGACCAAACATAAGTATCACTCCAAAATTTAATTATGATGCCATGATAAACAAACGGCAGTGCTCAATTACTAATTCATAAAATTAATATAAATCCAATCATCTAAACGTAAACGATCTGTTAATATACTTAAATAGCCTCTAGATAAATTTGTCTAGATTTTCAATCAATACAAATGTATCTAGAACCTCCTAACTTGATGTCAAAAGAGAAAGAATGCCAGATTCTGCAAATGAGATGTTTTGCACCACCGATAGAAAAGTTCTACAAGAGAGACAGAAACATTCTGCGAAAGAGACAGTGCTGAAAAGACGTTACGACAAAGATAGCACTACAACAGAGACAACTTAAGGTATGTTGTGTATGTGTATCATCAAGATTGCACACGATTGTGGAACGTTAACTTGCAATTATGCGCTTTGATAACTACAGTCATCGATTTGATACGCCGAGCGAAACGGTCATAGATCTTTTCTTAGCGCAGAACAAACTGCTGCATCTAACTGATTTGTTTTTGATATAGGGGGCAATTCTGTGGTGATGGATTGTAAACACCCCCCTATACATCCTGGGAGAATCGTAAGAGCCGACTAAGGGAACAAACTATGCAAGACAACCAAACTTTAAATAGAAGGAAGACTTGATAAAAATAATTATACCACCTAGTCTGGCTCCCCTGTAAGGATAGAACTATTAAAGGCTATTGATGATGATGATTATAATAGAAGGGAAAAAGTGAAGGTGCAATCTGATTACTGTGTTGCCAGTCCTTAAGGTTATATTATTTTTTAAAGGTCGATAGTCGTATAGAACTGTAAATAATGCAGGTGACAATTCTTGGAGAAGTCGCTTGTGCAATGCAAAAAGTTTCTTGAATAAGGTGTGTGCGCCTATTATTCGAGTGATTGGGATGGAAGTTTTGTCCTATTGAACAATGGTGAAAAGCTGCGATCGGGATAACTTTTAACAATTCCTCGGAGAACTGCCTAGTGCCTGCCAATAAGTATTGTCTATACAGAATTCGCTAAGAGTCAAGAAGAATTTGGCATTTGACGATTCAAGTTGCTCATAGTTGAATGTGGTCCAGGGAACTCTATAATACTAGTAAAGTTGGAAGTGGTTGGTTTGTAAGTTCAATAATGTATTGATATGTACAGCACACCAAACTACATACTTCAAGCCTAATTTGACCTTACCCTCTAGGCGGCCACGAAACTGATCTAAGTAAACTGATAAATGACAGGAAAACAAACGAGGAAAAAATAAAAACGAAGATGGTGCAACTAGTAATAAAACAGTGATAAAGTAACTGTTTGGCATTGTATTAGTAGGAGAGTATAGGCCGACCGTTTATCTGAGTCCTCGTCTGCGCGGTAACAGGGGCGCGGGGGTATGACGACAAAGGGGACTGAGACAGGTGCGGGCGGCGGGGGCGCTTAGTGAGATACACACGAGATGAAATGCGCCAAGATAGTTCCTAAGATATTAGACGTCATACCTGTCTGCCTGCCTGTTACCGCGCAGGCGAGGACTCAGATATACGGTCGGCCTATAAATAGGAACCTCTGTCAAGAAAAGCATTGAAGACCCCAGGTTCTGTTAGATTATGTATAATACGTGATGGTACAAACCTGAGCGGTGATATCACTAAATAAGTGACGACGATCCACACGAACAATAAGACAACAGCTGCCCGCTTCCATTTCGCAAGGTACATCATAAAGTAGTCATTGAACGTCGTGTAACCATTGGAGTAACGTTTCATTGCCGCATCATTATACTGCCGTTGTCAGTTTATCCTAGTCATTCTGCAGTTCTAGAACGAATCAAGAAAAAAAAACTATTAATTATAAAATAATGTACGGACGACGCTTTCGTGTAAACTGGTAAGAGGGGCAAGTTGTGTTCCCTGCGGGCACTTGCACTGTCATATAATAAATTAATGCTGAAACTAATCTAAGAAATTTCAAGACGGGGACTGTTGGTGATCCTTGGGGAACATTTTCGTTTAGAAGAGGACAGCGATAGGCTGATGATTATGATGCAGCTAAGTGACTTCAATAGAGCACAGTCGGAACGGATCCCTTATAAGAATTTTAGCAAACAGTATAAATATTTTAGATAAGTTTTAATTTATAACGTTTTTTTTAACCGTTCGCCTTTCGAGGTTCAGAATAAATCTCTTATAACGGATTTTAAGAAAAGAGTTTTCGATTCGACTGTTTTAGTTTTATGTTTGTTATCTCATACCTACGAGATTTATGAATCAATTAAAAACATTGCTTGGTACCTAACTAGGTATGGCGAATACAAAAAAGGGTAATAATTTTGGCAGTATATATGTGTGTATATGTTTCACGTAACCCCTAAATTACTTAACGATTTTCATAAATGAGGTAATAGATTCTTAATGATGGCTCGAATGATATGGGATATACAAATTTGATAAAACGCTTTTACGTGCTCGAAGTCGATTTATATTAATAATTAATTTATTGTCTGATTTATCAAATTGTAATACGTCTTATTTACGTGACAGACAGAAGCAAATACATACACGTGTGTCTGTATCTGTCTGTGGCATCGTAGCTCTCAAACGGATGAACTAATATCGGTCCAGCAGTGTAATAGTATCAGTTCTTTTCTAAAATAATGTAAGGCTTTCTGGCTGATTACTCGATTAAGAGCTTGCGTAGAGTGTATCGTAATTTTTTAATTTAAGCTTGTTACTTTAGTTTTTGTGAGCAAGGCAACCTATACCAGCAACTATATAACGAGATCAGAATTCATTTGGTGTAATTGCGAAATAAAAGCGATTGAGTCGTTACCGGTCAACTAGAATTAAAACGCCAATAAAAACTGATAAAATGAAATACTGAAAATTTGCATTGTCTTTAAGTTTAATATGGTTTTATATGGCATAGAGTTGAAACGAATGCCTGTCACATGAAATAATCAAAACGTTGGCAAATTAAAAAAGAAGGCAAAATATTATGCAAGTATACAACAATATGGTAGAACAACCTAGAGTGCAACAATTAGAGCTATTGTTCTAAAGATTTTTTCTCTTGAATCGTGGGTAGGTTCGGTTCCTAAATAGAACAATTGAAACTAATCGTGGGAGAAAAATGCTTCGTCATACATAAACCGGCTCGACACATAGCGGCTCAGCTTACTCTCGTCGTCCCTCTTTTTTTATGTTTGGGCCTTCCAAAGTGACTCAACTCTACCCGTTGACCCACACCGTGGCGACCTAGCGATGCTTCTGCATCATTGGGCCTCGGGTCTCGCACACACTAACGAATGTTGTCATTTTAGGTTAATTTTCTGTGTCTGTCGAGACGGCCTGTTCGTTCTTAAATCAGCCTTGCACTTCCTTCAGGTCAGGTCATTCTATGATATTCCATGGGTCAGATGCATGGTGGATAGAGGCAAAACAAAATCATCATTTTTGTTTTCCCTCTGATGCATTATCAATCGATGGATCGATCGATCTGGCCAATGGACCCCCATATTCCATAAAGGAAAAATTTTAAGATTAAAAAAAGGAGAAGATCTACATCTTGAAAAAAATATTGGCATTAGTTAGATCCATCATGGTTCTGTTCAATGGATCCTCTAAGATTAATAATAATCTCCTCTCTTGGTTTTGGAAGGGAGGCAGTCAAAGTGCGATAACGAAGATCTCTTTGACAACCCCTATGACCTTCCCCAATCTAGCAATAGTAGCAGCTGTCAGGACGATACTGTCTCGACATTGCATCTACAGTCTACACGTGATCGTGTCTCATTAGTTGAAAATGTCCACAGACATCAGTAGTATACTATAACTATACTATAAGGTGAGCAGTCTCATTGTTTGTCTACTATATCATAAAAATTTGCCATGCAATTATGTTTATAATATTGAGTTACAGGTACTTGAGCGATGTGAATCACACAATTCACAGAGTACTTAACGAAATACATAATAAGGAGATAAACTGTTTCTTGCAGAGTAATATTTGATTACAAAATATGTTTAATAATACTCACATCAACAGGTTTTAATTATTCACTGCCGGACAAAAGTATCTTCTTAGAAATAAGGTTTTTGCCTACTTAATAGTCTTTTTGAAAGAAGAAGAAAGAAAGAAAAAACGTTTATTCTGACAAACACAGGACAGTGTATGGTTTTGAACAGAGTTAAGGTTATAGGATGTAAGCAGTTATATGTAATATCCTGTGTAATGCCAGAAAAGCATCTAGCTATCTTAGCATATTGCTGCAGTCAGACTGACTGCAGCGCTGGCCCGATCTTACGATAGGGCCCGATTTTTGATACTCATACGGAACAAAAATGCTAGGTTTTTATTATTATTTTTATTATGGAATAGGGGGCAAATAAGCAGACGTATCGCCTGATGGGAAGCGATTACCGTCGCCCATGGACACCCGCAACACCAAAGGCATTACAACTGCGTTGCCGGCCTTTGGAGATGGGGAGAGGGTGTGGAGGGAGAGGTTGAGGTATGGCCCTCCGGTATCCTCACTCACTCGGTGAAACACAGCGCAGGCGCTATTTCAAACCGGTTTTCTGTAAGGCCGACGTATCACTCCGCTCGAACCGGCCCATTCATGCCGAAGCGTGGCTCTCCCACGGAAAAAAGGTTTCTAAAATATATTTTCTATAGGTACTAACATTTTAAAGGGTAAATTTTGTGAGGTTGTAAGGGGTAATCTCTGGATCTACAGATCAGATTTTTTAAAATAGCCGCGGGCAAAGCTAGTTGGATATGACGGTCAAACAAGCAGACGGTTAACTTGATGGTAAGCGACTACCGACGCCTATGGACACTGTAACTAATTAAGAAATTCGTTTTGCCGCTCTTACAGCATTGCCGGCCAAAATCAGAGGGAGGGAGATGGCTTGAACTCCGGTAACGTCACTCACTCGGTGAAAAACAATAAAGAACTGCTTAACATAAGGTTTTTTATATGTACCTGGTTTTCGGCGAAATTAGGATACGTGAAATGTGTATATAAATGTATAGGAAGGAAGTTAACAGTGAAATTAAGAATGATAGAGTAGAATAAAGGATAACACATACTGCGCCGACCCCAAATGAAATTAACATAAAGGCATTTATTTGATAAAAACATCTATATAAAAGTACTTACAGCTTTCTAGCAACAGATTTAATGAAGCTATTAAGCGAATCTAATTAAAATCTAATTAGACTGCACGGTTGGCCTAGTGGTTTAAGCATTCGCCACGCCGCTTTCTACTGCGCCAAAAGTCGTGGGTTCAAATGTCACATGGGGCAACACTTTGTGTGATTCACATTCTTTGTGTCCGTTACATGTATGTTTTTAGTTTCCCGCGATACAGAATGTATATTTCTAATGCGGGAGTTTTTTTAAAAAAAACATAAATAACCAAGCGTAAACTTTTAAATATTGGATACTCGACATGATTTCAAAAATAAAACTACAAGAATTAGCTATTAAGTACGAAATCGTATTTTATGATTATTTGTCATCTATACAAATAAATAAAATTGGAGTAGGTATCTGTTTGTAATATTAAAGTAACCGCTTTCTACTACATGCATATGAATGTATATACGGCACACATACCAAAATTTATATTTTTAAAATTTTTGTCTGTCTGTTTGTTCCGGCTAATCTCTGGAACGGCTGGACCGATTTGGACGAGACTTTCACTGGTAGGTAGCTGATGGTACAAGGAGTAACTTAGGCTTACATTTTTTAGACTAGCTTCGCCCCGCGGCGTTACCCACGATACGACAATAACCGCGGGTAACACCGCTGGGTTCAGCTAGTTAAAAATAAAAAACATACGGTAACAAAACATCACCATCAAAATACCCATAGATAATATCTTTATTATTTACAATAGAGATTTTATCTATCAATCGGTGTGTCTATTGGTAATTTCACTTTTACGTATGCATTTAATATTAATGGTAAAACAAGGTTAGATCTAATCTAGTGTATTCTTTTTATTTGACTAAGCAAACAGTTACTGGGCATTTTCGCTAAATGTTGCAAGCGGGCATAAACAACAAAACAAATGTACTAAATACTATTATACACACATAGGCAAATACGGTTTTAGTTCACGCCCTATTGAAGCCGGGAATCGGAGATACGGCTGATATTAATTTTTTTACGTGGACCGACTTGGGCGATATTTAAGTTCAGCATGAGCGTAGCCAGGTTTTAGTTTCGGGTGGGGGAGGTACTACGCCCATGGTAGAAAGACTACTGTCAGACATTTTGCCAAAGAAGTTCGTATTGCAACCGGGACCGACGGCTTAACATGCTCTCCGAAGCACAAAAGGGGTCTGAATGTGTTAAAAATGCTCACCTATCCATAAACTGACCTGGCTATAATTGCTTGACTATGCAATATATTAACCTATGCGGTTCATTATCATGATGACCGGCTTTGTTAAATGTTTGCCCTTATGTTGCATACAGTGTACCCTCCCAAATACAATACAAACAACAAATAAAATAAACAAATAACACTATAATAATAATAATAAATAAATATTCCGAACATCAAACACACAACGCCATCTAGTCCCAAGCTAAGCAGAGCTTGTGTTATGGGTACTAGACAACTAATATAAATACTTACATACTTTTTTTTTTGTAAATACATACATATTATACATAGAAAACACCCAAACTCCGAAATCAACATTTGCAGATCATACAAAGTATTATGTTCCACCCAACATAAAGGGAGGATCCACCGACCAGGCGAGGTGACTAATAATACTGATAATCATGCCTGGCGGGCTACTGCCCACACTTGTAATACTTGTGCCACAAGGACCTATTTCAAGACTTAAAACCATCTCTTGCATATGAAGAAACACCGCACGAGACTACAAATGCTAACAGAATAAATAATGTTAACGACAGGAATAATGTCACTGTCTGCTTCTCAATAGCTGTTTTAATAAAACTTCAATACAATTTACGAGACAACGCCAAGCTCACATTGAGCCAAGCCGTATTAGATTAAGGCTTGGTTCGATCCTTTGCGGCAAGAATTCCATGCTCTAAAGGAGTGTCGTGGATCAATATGAACGGAGACTATATATATACAAGCACGGGGGTTTGATTGTATTATGTATACGACAATTCCTTTAGATTCTATTTAATGTTTACCCAGGTACGATTACGAAGTCAGCTAATGAAACATTGATAGAAATAATTTATGTTAAACATATAGGAAACAGAGAAAATATGTAAATAAGAAAAGATTTAACTTAACTTGTAATAGAAGTATAAGTACATAAAAAAATATGAAAGAATATCGTGTACCACATCTACGAGTATACTAATAATAAAGCTGAAGAGTTTGTTTGTTTGAACGCGCTAATCTCGGGAACCGCTGGTCCGATTTGAAAAATTATTTCAGTGTTGGATAGTCCATTTATCGAGGAAGGCTATAGGCTATATATCATCACGCTACTACTAATAGGAGCGGAGCACCTATGAAGAATGTTTCAAAAACTGGGGTAAATTTTCACGCTACAGGCAATATAAGACGCAAACGAGGTTGCGTGGGTCAGCTAGTAGCCAATATAGTTAATTAGAGACGATATGTGGTTTTGTACTTTACGTTTCATAAAGGAATTTCTAGTACCAGAATGTAGTTTCCATATTATCACAAAACGTCTTTAAAACATGCACCTTTATAATTATGAAGGTGCATGTTTTAAAGATGTTTTGTACAACATGTAGTTGTTCCACTTAGCATATCCTTGGCAGTTGAGTGGTAACAATCGACTTTATATGATAAGCTCAAACAATTACTCGTACATTATCATGCGTGTTACTGTTTAAACAGTTTGAACAATGCATATTCAATTAGGCATTTAAGTTACGTTTCTACAATTAATAAGAAAGATTAAAGTCGGTCTGAATGATGCGTCTGACAACGAGTGTGTTGTGACCAGATCTTAAAATTTACAACTTCACGATATGTTTGACCATTTCATGAGATGGTCAGTTAAAACCAAAACTGAACTGCTTGATGGTATGTCAATTTATTTAATGTTCCCGAATCTTTTTAACTAGTAAAAATTCAATATTATATGCTAGGCTAGATGCGCCCGCGGTGTTACTCGCGGTAAAATAGTAGCCAAGTTACTCCTTACATCATTAGCTATCTGCCAGCGAAAGTTCTTTCAAAATCGGTCCAGTCGTTCCAGAACCGGAAGAACAGGCAAAAAAATACTTTTTTTTATGTAATGTGCCGTATATATATCCTTTTCATTTAGTGTATTTATTGAGAAGCTGTTAATTTGAAATTACAAACAGACACTTAAATTTTATTTAATTGTAAAGATCGGTGCAGTATAGTTAGCAAGCACTGCTAATATAAGTTACGAGTGTAATATATGTATTTTACCGTGGGAGAGCTATGCTTCGACATGAATGGGTCGGCTCGACCGGAGTGATACCACGGCCTCACAGAAAACCGGTGTGAAATAGCGTTTGCGCTGTGTTTCACCGAGTGAGTGAGGATACCGGAGGCCCATACCCCAACCCCTCCCCCCATCCTCTTTCCCATCCCCCAAAGGTCGGCAACGCACTTGTGACGCCTTTGGTGTTGCGGGTGTCCATGGGCGGCGGTGATCGCTTGCCATCAGGTGATACGTCTGCTCGTTTGCCCACTATTCAAAAAAAAAAAAAAAAAACAAAAAAAAAAAAAAAAAAAAAAAAAAAAAAAAATGTATGTGTCATGCATGATGATTTTGATGACTCAGCAAGTCGGATGAGTTGAGTACTAATTTATTATTTTGCAACGTTATCTACAAAGTAGGACGGTTTAAATTCGATTTTAGGATAAACTGTTAATGCTCTCTCGTAAGTGTAAATGTCATTATTGTACGGCAATGTAAACAAAAGCAGGGTATTCCTTTTTATATTGAAACAAATGAGATTTAAGTTTAAGGCTCAAATTAGCTTGTACATATTTTTGATACATACAACATTTTTTAAACAAACACTGAGTTATTACTTGTCGTATACTTTATTGATAGACCTCTTGATTGATTTTGATTGCCTCGTCGGCGCAGTGGTTGTGTATGCGACTGCTGTGTTCGAGGTCTCGGGTTCGATTTCCGGGTCGGAACAAATGTATGTTTGATTTTCAAATATTTGTTTCGGAGTTTGGGTGTTTTCTATGTATAATATGTGTGTATTTACAAAAAAGTATAAGTAAATATATTTGTATCACTTGTCTAGTACCCATAATCTGCTTAGTTGGACGTTGAATGTCATATGTCAAAAAATTATTATCATTACTATTAGTTATCTCTGACCGTATTTGACATTAGTTTCACGATAATTATGTTATTTTGTTATTTATTATTAATTTAGTTAGTATTTAGCATTATACAAATTTCTTAAAATAATTTTAAACTTTCAAGAAAAGCTAATCAAACCAAGTAACCGGTATCATTTTGTTTTTTTTTTATTATATAGGGGGCAAACGAGCAGACGTATCGCCTGATGGTAAGCGATTACCATCACCCGAAACACTAGAGGCGTACACTCTTTTCTTGAAGGTTTGAAGGTCGTATTGGTCCGGGAACACCGCAGGCGACAGCTCATTCCACAGTTTTGCTGTGCGCGGCAGAAAGTTTCGGGAAAATCGCACAGTTGTGGACTGCCAACCATCTAGATGATTATTTAACGGAATTCAACAATGGTCTTTTGAGCGAAACAATATCCAATTATTGTCTATATTTTTAATGAAAGTGCTACTTAATCAATAAAATTGCAAATATCAGTGAAATTCACTAGCTTTTTTCTTTTCTTTACTCGCTGATGCAATATCAAAAGACGCGTGATCTAACTACGAGTATTTGCAGAGCCATGTTTCGGTGCAAATATGCCGACTAGTATGTTACCATAGCCTCACAGGAAAACAGTTTTAAGAATTGTCACATATTTGAAAGGTAATATGCACCTTAAAATATAGTTTGATTTCTGTAACAGTTAGCACTAGTGTCATTTTAGAACTTCGAAGTATATTTGATGAGATGTGAATTGTTATTTTTTATTAATGTATTGCACTTTGATTATGATGACACTGGCACGTAGAGAATGAAAATATGTACAATTTTTTAAAATAAAATCGCTTGTTCAAAGTTACTTCGCTGGTTTCGTAGCCATTTGTCACAGAGATTGAGCTATATTTTAAGGATTTTATATATTTCTGCTCTAAATACAGTGGGTATTAGTGACGAAATTGTTGAGTGACGGATTGTGTCACACTAAAACCAGTCGCTGAATCACACATGCAACGTTTTAAAACTAGCACAGTGTCTGTCAAATTTTAAGATTCGTTAAAACCAATCTTGTTTAATGCCCGGTTCCTATATTTAACGAATCGTCATCGTGTAAAAAATTTCTACAATCGACTACGAGTGGTAAATACCGTTCCTGTGCAATTGTCAATTTAGTAGATCAATGAATAATACAAAGTGATGGTCATCGGACCGACACTCTAGAAGTAATGATAGTTAACGAAGTGACCACTTACATCACTATACCATCCTTGCAGTCAAATCCGGTTCGGCAGAGAGCAAGGATAGGGCTGTCTCATTCCTGTTACATAGTAGGGATGTTGCGGATGCCAATTTTTTCACATCCGCGGATGCGGATGCGGATTTTTAAAGGCTCACATCCGCGGATGCAGATGCGGATGCGGATGTTTAAAATACTATAAAAATACAGTTTATGAACATCGAATTAGAACAATTACTTTATAAAGTAATTGTTAATATTTTATTACGAAGCGTTCAAGTATTACGTAACGCAACTTTTGAGGATTTTTGAACCCCCCCTCCCCCCTGTAACGCATCGTAACGTTTTACGAAACCCACACCCCTACCCCCGAAATTGCGTTACGTAATACTCGAACGCTCCCTTATATGTTCTATAAATGTTTTTTTTATTTTTTAGTTTTTCTTTAGCCGTTTTCCAAATTTCATTGACATTTTTTTTGTCACAGTTGCGCTGGCCAGTTAGCATGAGAGCCTTTATAGGCCGAGAACAGCTGATGATACAAATCTCCCTCTTTTGAGGACATTACAGTATGAACACTATGAACTCCCTTTAATAACACCAACTGACTACAGCAATTTGCTTCTGCATAAACACTAACGAATACTAACAACGAAAACAATAAATAACGTACAATACAATCTAGGGATTCCCCGTGAAATATAAACGAAAAAGTTTGCCAACTTGTGAGAACAAATTACTAATGACGACCAGAACAATCGAGGGATTCCCCGTAGAACGTAAACGAAAAGGGTTGCCAATTTGGGAGTTTTAATTCCCTAATTTTTTATTTAAAAAAAGAAACAGTGTTATGTAACGTGTTATAAGAAAGATCCCTTCCCGCCCCTGTAACGCATCGTAACGTTTTACGAGAACCCCCCTCCCCCCCAAATTGCGTTACGTAATACTTGAACGCTCCCTTATTGAACATTAAAATTAACTATAATGCTCTTATTTTTTTAAATTATGTAACAACAAATGTTCGTATTAGTAAATGAAGTTAAAAATAGGAGCATTATACTTAATAAAAAGTAATATTGCCGCCTTTTCTGATTCAAGGCGTTTACGGGGAGGAACATCAATTAAACCAACGCTACTAAACAGTTGTTCACTAGGAATACTGCTGCTTAAAAATCGTCGCGCGGAATCAGTAATTATCATTATTTTAGGCCCTTCGGCATTGGTATTAGGAGAACCAGGCAAAATTATTGTTAGTATTTATTATAATCAAAATGTTTGGTGTTTAATTGGTCACGTGTTACGTGCGAACGGCACTCGCCATTCGCTGGCCCCGCCCAATTTCTTTCTTGTCGCAACTTGTATTACATTCTCATCCGCATGAACATCCGCATTGATTTTTGCGGATGCAGATGCGGATGCAGATGTCCAAATTCATGCGGAAGCTCCGCATTTGCGGACGCGGATGCGAATATTCGCAACATCCCTATTACATAGCAACGATAATTACTGAACGACGAACGAATATGACTGCACGTTTGGCCTACTTTGCCAAGTGTTGTGGGTTCAAATTGCAAATAGAATAACACTCTGTGTGATCCACAAACTGTTGTTCTAAGTCAGGGTGTTCTTTGTGTCCGTCTCATGTATGTTGGTAAAGTCCCCCGAGACACGAGAATTATTACAAACGCGGGAGTTGTACTTAAAAAAAATGAAAAATATCAAGTCTCTTGAATTTTTTTTAGGTTAGGACTTTTTATCGTATTTTTTTTTGTTCTGAATATATCCTACATTTCTAAAAAAACCTCTTGCCGTATTTATTAAGGGAAGTGTACACTGTACAATCTCGGACTATGAAAATATGACACTTCCGGTTTTCTTTACTTTTCTTCTATACAAATTTTGTCTTTACGATTATGAACAATTAAGAAAAGAAAAACAGTCGATCGGAAGTTATTTTTTTACATATACATATATAGATTTAAAAAAAGTGTGTGCGTATAAAGTACACATGTCAGAAGTGAAACTTCTTTGGCAAACTAATTATTAATAAGAATAATGAAATAGGATTATTAAAATACATTTATTTTATATTGTTTAAAAAATAATACAGTAAAGTCTCATATGATGAATATTAAATTCAAATTCGTCCTTTCTCACTCTCTCTCAATCGGTCTCAATCGCTCACTCCCTCCGACAAAAACGCTGCACATCTTCGTGACGCGTTTCATCCGTAAAAATTTTAACCTCATGCGCCTAAAGAAGTTTCACTTCAAAAAGTTAAAGAATTTTAAATTAAAACGTTAAGAATTTAAACTGCACCTTGACATACTTAGACCTTAAATAAACATTGCTGTTAAAAGAAAGTTGCTTACGTCAATGTAAAAACAATCTTTGTTACACCCTTTTATTAGCTTCACCAGTATTTATGTAGTTTACTGTGGGAGAAACAATCCTCGGCATGAATGAGTCGGCTCGACCGGAGTGATACCACGGCCTCACAGAAAACCGATGTGAAACAGTTTCACCAAGCGAGTGAGGATACCAGAGGCCCATTTTTTTTACGTGTGGAGACCCCTTTGGGCCGTCACCCCGCCGGGGTTTGCGACGGTGTGTCGGAATCGAACCGACTAAAACCACACGGTGTGCCACTCTGCGCCTGAGAAGGGAGGGGTACGGGCACTGCTGTTATTAAAACCACCCCAGGATACCAGAGGCCCATACCCCCATAGATACCCCTATATCATACCACCAACCCATATCATTTTCCAACCCCCATAGACCGGCAACGCACTTGTGACGCATCTGGTGTTGCGGGTGTCTGTAAGTGGTAAGCGCTTAATACATCAGGTGATACGTCTGCTTGTTTGCTTAATATAATATTATCTTTAATACTGATGCCTTTTAAAGAATTTAAACCGTTGAGATAAGAAATAAACAAATATCAACAATTAATCATTCAATTGATGTTGGCAGTTGCGTGAAGGATTCTGTCAAAAAATGTACACATGAAAGAGTTTAGGGTTGTCTACACAAATAAATAAAACTGAATTATCTGATTGTAATTTGAAACTGACAGGTTTTCACTAAATGCATATAAAAATATACGGCACTAACATCAAAATGTGTGTGTTGTTAATATCTAGAACAGCTGGACTAATTTTGACGGTTATCAAAAACGGCCGACATTCATCTTCCTCAACCAATACCGGAATAGAACAGTTATATCCGTCGGAAATATATCTTTATAACTGTGTAGGTATGTTAAACTCCGCGCAGAAACCAAGGTGTGAATAATAAAAGTTCTCAAGTTCACCAGTAAATGTTTTACGACAGAATAAAAGCAAGTATATGTGTGTGTAACCTAACGCCAGCTTTTGTTTTAGGGCTTATCGCCGCAGGCAGTGAGCACAGCGAGATCAACGTGGCAAACCAATTTTGTAGCTCTCAATTGCCTAGAGTTGGATTTTATATAAAACAATTCTTAACTGTAATGAAAACAAAATTTAACTCGATTTGAAATCAGATCAACACGTTACCGATGACAGAGAGACAAGCCATTCATTCAAACTTCACGGGAATATAGAGCATTGGTTCAGAAACATATATCTAAGATACCTTAACCAACTGTCATTAAAATATCATTTGCCTTGCCTTTTTTAAAATCCGTACATCTTCGTCTGAGTTAACTGGTCACCTAATTATATGTAAATTAACTATAATCATCATCATCTTCCTAGCCTTTATTATTCCCAATATTTGGGGTCGGCTACCAGTTCAACCGGTTTTACCTGAATATCAGTTTTTACACAGAGCGACTGGCATCTGACCTCCGCAACCCTGAGGGCGAACTGAATTCGAAGGTTGAACTAGTTGTCAGTATATTTGAGGGCACTGACTTCCCAATAACGATTGCCATAGATGTTCATGACAACCGGGACCGACGGCTTAACGTGCTCTCCGAAGCACGGGCAGGAAACACCGCCATCTTCCATACTCCGGGCTGCTATTAGGAAAAACCCAACAGCAGTCCGACCCGGGAATTGAACCCGATACCTCTTGATTTGCAGTCGCTTACGCTAACCACTAGACCAACGAGGCAGTCGTAAATTAACTATAATAATAATAATAATTTTATTTCCAAACAAATAAGTTAGTAGGTACATGTAGACCATCAACGTCTAAGAATAACATCAACTTCAATACGCATAGACGATGATGAATTATTATGAAATGATTCCTACGTGCCATGGTTTAGTAGAAAAGATACCACACTAAGGGAGGTACCTTAGGTACCTCCCTTAGGAGGAGAATATTTTCTTCAAAATGAAAGAAATTCCGAAATCAGTTTACAAATGATTTCAGACATTTGACACACAACGCCATTTAATCCCAAATTAAGCAGAGCATGTACTATGGTTACATACTAGAAAACTAATATAAATACATATATACTTTTTCTTTTGTAAATATAAATAAATAAATATTTCAGACATCTAACGCACAACGCCATCTAGTCCCAAGCTAAGCAGAACTTGTGTTATGGGTACTAGACAACTGATATAAATACTTATATACTTTTTTTTTGTAAATACATACATATTATGCATAGAAAACACCCAAACTCCGAATCAAATATTTGCAGATCATACAAACATTTGGTTCGAACGTTACTTAAAAATAAACGATAATTATTAGTAGATAATAAAGCATTCTGCGTATAGATTGCTATCCAAATATGAATACATAAAACTGTAGAATTACACACACACATAATAACAATTCAATAAAATATTGAATAATACGGTCTGCAAAATGCTTTTATAATAATATGAACACAAGTGTCGAATGTTGAAAACATCGCTAAACTGATGTAGTACAATTTTATATTGGCAAGGTCACTTCCTTTTAGAGACGACGAATTATTATTATATAACATAAACAATATCTGAAGTATAAAGTCTTATTAAATCATCATAACAATAGTCTTTAACAGTTCATATTATTTTTGGAACGAAGTTCCTTATGGCGCGTTGTGTAAGGGGGCTAAACGGAAAAATTGTCACGACACAATTTGTTGACACGACACAATTTATTGTCACGACACGACGACGACACACACAGATATTTTCGTTTCGTCTTTCTATTTCGAACTTCGTTCCATCCGGGTGTCCCTTGACACCTCTCAAGTTTTTTATTATTTATGGAATAGCGGGCAAACGACCAGACATATAGCCTGATGGTAAGCGATTACCGCCGCTTTGCCGGCCTTTGGAGAATGGGGAGGTAGTAGTAGGGGAGGGGGGAAGGGGTTAAGGTGGTCCTCCGGTATCCTCACGCACTCGGTGAAACACAGCGCAGGCGCTGTTTCACACCGGTTTTCTGTAAGGCCGTGGTATCGCTACGGTCGAGCCGGCCCATTTATATCGAAGCGTGGCTCTCCCACGGTATCATATCTGGACATAGACATCTCAGAAAAGGGATTTTTTAAACATTCTTCATTGGGACTCCGGTCTTAGCGTGATGATATATAGCCTATAGTCTTCCTCGATAAATGGACTATCCAACACTGAAGGAATTTTTCAAATCGGACCAGCGGTTCCTGAGATTCGTGCGTTCAAACAAACAAACAAACTCTTCAGCTTTATAATATTAGTATAGATCTGTCAGCACACTGATTCTTCAAACGGAACAAAATGAATGAAGTTATATAAAAGATATGAATAATATTATTTTTACCACAATTGCGGTACCCAGTCGATGGCAAATATGTATTAATTTTCCTGTTGCTTAAATATAGATAATGATATGTGATATAACTACAAAATTAAATGAACATTATATTATGTTTTCGGAACTAATAGATGTTTATAGCTTACTAGTACAGACACCACAATTATTTAACACAAAAAAGTAGCCTAAGTTACTACTTGTATCATCAGCTACCTACCAGTGAAAGTCCCGTCAAAATCGGTACAGTCGTTTCAGAGATTAGCCGGTACCAACAGACAGACATCATACAAATGCATTTAGTAGAATAGCGTTTATTTTAATATTAAAAACAGACATTTCAAGTTTATTTATTTGTCTAGATAGTTATATCCTACTACTATTATAAAGGCGAAAGTTTGTAAGTATGGATGTATGTATGTATGTATGGATGTTTGTTACTCTTTCACGTAAAAACTACTGAATGGATTTGAATGAAACTTTACCACAATATAGCTTATACATCAGAATAACACATAGGCTACTATTTATAAAGATATAGCTTCGCCTCGCGGCGTTGCCCGCAGTTATCATCGTACCGCGGGTAGCACCGCGGGGTTCAGCTAGTAACATTATAATGTCGAAAGGTTTGTTCAAAATCATTTGGCTTTTTTTTCAAGTAATTTAAAAACATTTAGAGTTTTTCTTATAGAGATCTTTTATCAATACAAATAAATAATATGGAATGTTTGTAGTTTCAAATTAACAGTTTTTCACTAAATGCATTCGAAAGTATGTTACTGTACAAACATAAATAATGATAATTATTTGTCGTTATGGCCTATCTGTTTGTTTGTTTTTGATAATCTCTGGAACGGTTGAACGGCAGACAGTTGATGTTATAAGGGGTAACTTAGGCTACTTTTATTGCGTAGAAAATCTATTGAAAGAATAAACAACATCCGATTCAAAAGCATCAAAACCCGCGGGCAATACCGCAGGACGCAGCTAGTCACAAGTTATTACAATACAACATTCAAATATCACTTGAAATCTTGCTAAAACAAGTTCCAAGCATTTTGGACATATGTACGTGTATACTATGCAAACTTGTCAAGACTGCATTGAGACTGTTTACCGTATTACCGTGTTGCGCTGCGTCGCGAATTGTTAATTCATTGAGGAAACAGAAACTTGATCCTTTTCAAAGCTCACCGCTAAAACTTTAGTCTGATTACGACTATCAATATGTTTAGACGAAGTAGAAGTATTCTAGTTCTATGAAGTATAGCAGTGAAATAAACTTACTACACATCATGCCGGCGGCATGGCCGACGGGTTTAAGGCCGCGCGGGCATACCGCAAAGTTATGATGCGATGGTGTGTAAGAGGTCTCATGTCGCAGTGGCCGCAAACCAGCCTGGCGACTTGTTTGGAAAGGAGAATACTTTCAATAATACAAATGCACTACAAACTTTGAAATGAGCTGTCGCCTGCAGTGTTCCCTGACCAATACAACCTTCAAACCTTCAACAAAAGAGCGTACTCCTACCTAAAAGGCTGGCAACGCACTTGTAACGCCTCTGATGTTGCAGGTGTCCCCGGGCGGCGGTAATCGCTTACCATCAGGCGATACGTGTGCTCGTTTGCCCCCTAAATAATAAAAAACAAACTTAAATAAACGTCAAAAGAATAAATCAATTTCATCTTATATATTTCCGTCTCACAGATTGCAGGCAAATGAGAAGATATATGTCACACATCAATAATTACACAACAGATAAAACGTGTTCGAAACACTTCATAAATTAAGTAACGTCTATTTTGAATACGAAGATAACTTATTACAATATAATTATACCTTATAATACTAACATAGTTTCTCGGAATGCGTGTGTGAAGTAGGTTATAAAGGGTTTATTGAAATTGAAAACACCTTTAGAAACTATTGTCATATTTACCCCGCGTTATTAAACATTTTATGAAGAGTATAATCGAGAGTGAACTGATACTGAGACATTGCGCTGCAGCGCTTTGTCATTAGTTATGTCGTCTAACAAACTATTAAAACAAACAGCCCTAGAACGCTTACTGTATTGATACGACTATTTAACATCTTTTACCGCAACCGAAAGGATCTAAACGGCAAGACTTAGCTATCATTCAAAAGTGCGATAAAACTCATATTTATTTTATTTCAGCGGTTGTCACAGCGCTCTCTACTGCGCCGACTGCTGTAGATTCAAACTCCACATGTGACAAAACATTGTGTAATCCAAAAAATGTGGTTCTGAGTCTGGGTGTTCTTTATGTCAACTTCTTGTACAATGTTTATAAATATCTAGTTCCAGAGAGTCTCAGTCAAATATCTGGGAATGCACTTAGACTGCAGACTTACATGGAGAAAACACGTGGAAAAGCAAAGAGATGAAATCAATCTAAAGTACAAAGGGATTCACTGGTTACTCGGCAGGAACTCCAAGTTATCCCTGAGTAATAAGCTCTTTATATACAAGATCATGCTGAAACCCATCTGGTCGTATGGCATTGAACTATGTGGTTCAGAGAGCGACTCCAGTATTAACACAGTTCAGAGGGTTCAGAATTATATTTTGAAACAAATTCGTAACTCAGCATAGTTCCTGAAGATTTCGGAGATATATGAGCATCTGAATGTAAGGGTCATCAAGGAAGAAATAAGATCGTGCAGCTCCAAATACAAAGCCTGACTTGCAGATCATACGAATGAACTAGCAGTGCAATTAACCATTCGGGATTCAATAAAAATACTCTGAAAAGGCAGCATATTTTGGAACTGCGCAGCTGCACTTAATATAGAGATTTTCCCTGAGGGGATTTTGCTCCAGAAAGTACACACAAATCCTGCATCTCATCTGCTCATAGTCTATTGACTGATTGCTAGATAACATAAAATAAAATAAAGTCTTAGTAAGCAGTCCCAGGATATATTAATTAGTGCGGGCGTTATCTTTAAAAAAAGAAAACAAGATAGCGTATATTTATTGTTGATATATTTTGATCAACAATCCACCTGTCACCACATATGAGTGAGACTAATTCGTCTATAGTGTAATGTCATTGAACCAGCCTGGTCATTTTGATGCCAATACTATTCATATCCTGTGTGGCACCTGTTATAATACATCACGAGACAAAAGCTTGAAATAGTTGGACAAACAGTATTCAATCGATGTCGACACTAATACATAATGATAGCAAAAGAATTACGTTGACACGCACGTTTAGATTTACGATTACGGGTTAGAAAAGAACGGAATTTAGAAACGGAAGAGATTCTCAACTCGACTTCATATTTTTTTGTGTCTATGTTACGGAATATCCTCGATAATAGGGATGTTGATAAATTTTTGGAACTCTTTTTATTTCATAGATAGGAACGTAAATGTTACGAAAAATTATATATAATTTTGAAATGAAACTTCTTTAGAATCGATGTGATTTCAAACCGGATGCAACGGAAAAACGACAAGTAAGAGACACAAATACAAAAATGTATAGAATGAAGCCGGCAAAGAATGAGATAGAAATATTATCTCATTCTTTTGTAGATTTACTGAAGTTTCACTTCTACCGTGTGTGAATCGCAAACACACCTTTTTTTATTCATTAATTTTGAATAAAAAAAACAATATTTTTGTCATTTGAGTACTGTTCAAATTTCGCGCCTAAATGCTCCAAGCTGTCACGTGGTCTTGATGACGAAACAGTGTATCAAATAAACAAACTGCTGTCAAACCGTCTGTCAAAGGCTAATAGCTCAAAAGCTGCTGTAGTATTTATGGATCGTTTTTTGTTTTTTTCGAAAGACGGTCACCATTTCATGTCATCCACATTTTATATATTTTTATCATTAATTTCATCACGACGACGACTTGAAGACTCGAAGACTTGGAATTGAAGACTATAAATATATACATTGGCAGAAAAAGCTGATCCGAGTGATTCGGCTGGTTGCCATTTCATCAAAAGAAGAAGAAGTAGTATTTATGTGCTATTTGTTTTCTGAAATATTATCTACATACATTGTATAAGCAAAAACAATGAATAGGAAGTTTTGTACGCATTGTGTTTATTTCTTTATTATTATACCTTTTTAAAATGTGTTAGTTACATAGATGTTTTCGCTTTCCTAAACTCTGCTGCACTAAAATCCTTGTTCTTAGTAAAGAAACTTACCACCGTTAAAGAAAGAAAAAATAATAAAATAATCTACTTTTGGTAAATTTAAACGACTTCGTTCCGATTGGCGTTTGCAGTCAAATGATATTAAGAATTATTTTAAACAAAGGTAGTAGTAGTGCCACGCTGATTTCAGCACGAACGGGCCGGCTCGAACGGGACGGTACTACACCCGACCTAGTGCTAGCTGACAGGCTCTTCTAAGGGTTTAAACCTCAAGGAGCTCGACCTCGCTAAGCACAGGTTATCACCTTGAACAAGACCCGGGCGTTACTAGCAAGTTCCTGTTAGTGACGCCCCTCCCACCGGACCAACACCCCGGGACCCACCTGTAGTTGCATGTGGCGCGGATAACTACTTCAACAGGCCGTAAACCTGGAAAAGTTACCCCGAGACCCTACGGGGTCTACGAGAAGAACCACGAGAGCCTCGTACACCTCGCACAGAGATCAACGTAAAATGACAGCGTTCGTGCTGTCGTGTTTCGTTGGTGAGTGCGAGACCGGAGGCCAAACGGTGCAAAAGCATCACAATGCCACCATGCTGCATTGTTGCATTGTCTGCATTCGCAATGAACAAGGTGCCCACCACTCTCTGATTCTGCTTTTGGTTTCCATCAGGTAGAGCAGAGTCATTTTGGCAGGCACATACATAACAAAAAGCTCATAGGATGTATAATATTTATTATTAATCAGTTCGTTCAAAGTCATGGCCGCGACCATTTAATCAATACCAGTTTTATCAGCTTCCAAAAACGAGAATAAGTAGGCGTTAACGTTTGCCAGCAGTGATTACCTACTCCACAATAAAAACACACGTACATATTGTAGTACTTGTATTTATGTAGCATAATATAATTTATCCATGTAGTGACAAATTAAGAATACGGGGGTATGTACCCCTATTCATCTTGTATTTATCGTAAGGGCCGACTAAGGAAACAAACCACACAGGATAACAGCATTGCAAATTATCACAAATTATAACAAAAAAAACTGACTTTAAGAACTAAACCAATTGAATAGGACCACACGAGAAGCACGCGCTTTCAATTAAAAAAATAATCGTCAAAATCGGTTCACCCAGTCGAAAGCTGTGAGGTAACAAACATAAAAAAATATTGACGAATTGACACCCCCTCCTTTTTTGAAATCGGTTAAAAAGGCTTTGCATTGGTAAAGGAGTAGTAGGATGATGGTGACGATCAGAAAGTGTATGATTTGAGTTTAAATGACAATTTCTGGTGGTTTTAATAAACTAAAAATGTTTACAATTCTTTTTTTTAAATGAAATAGGGGGTAAACGAGCAGACATATCGCCTGATGGTAAGCGATTGCCACCGCCAATGGACACCCGAAACACCAGAGGCGTCACAAGTGCGTTGCCGACCTTTTAAGAAGGAGTATGCTCTGGGATAATATTATTTGCCTGATCATTCTTCTCTCAAAATATACGTTTTAGTATTCATATTTCATGTACAAAACCATATTGCATCCTCCTTTGTATTCTAAATACTAGACTAACGAAGTCCAATAAGCCTTATCAAGGTAACAATATGTCACATATCGTTGCCAAGATCTCAAAAGGAATTGCTCGTTCAATTTTGCGTTCATTCTGTGCTTCAATGTCTGATGCATGTTCAAACATTACTTGCAACTTCATTTATTATCTTATTAGCTTTTGCGCGCGGCTTACACCGCGTGTTTGTCGGCTATCGCAGCAAATAGTAGCCGATATCCTTCCTCAAGAATCAAAATATCTCCGTGCCAAATTTCATTGAAAGCGGTGCAGCGGTTTGGCCGTGAAAGTAGGACAGACAGATGTTACTTTCGCTTTTATCTATACTTATAATGAAGCTGAAAAGTTTGTTTGTTTGTTTGAACGTGCTAATCCCAGGAACCGCTGGTCCGATTTGAAAAATTCTTTCAGTGTTGGATAGTCCATTTATCGAGGAAGGCTATAGGCTATATATCATCTCGCTACTACTAATAGGAGCGGAGCACCAATGAACATAGTTTCAAAACGGGGGAAAAATTTCACGCTAATGGCAATATAAGACGCAAACAAGGTTGTGTGGGTCAGCTAGTATATTATAAAATCCTGAAAGTTTCTCTTAGGATGCTCACATAATGATCAGCGACTACGGAGCTTCGATTATGACTACTTGGGCAGGTAACAGATACTAAAGGTGTATAAAATAGTACCGAACTAAATTTGACAAAGTATGAAAAAAATATACGTAAAAATAAAATACTAAAACTTTACTGTGTCCTCATACACATTGCGGACACGCGATTGCATGCATAGATAGAATTAAGGCTTGCGAATATTTCCGCTGAATATATCATGTCCTGCTATAAAAAGTAATCATCGAAAATATTTATACGAGTTAATACATTTACATTGCACATATTCGATAATCGAGATTGATGCAAATACATATTTTAGACAATATCACATGTCTGGTTCTTGAAATAAATCGTGTTGACGCGTTCCGAATCATATTTCTGTTACTATATATAGCTTTTACCTGCGACTCTGCACGCACATAGATCGGTTGTCACGGTGATTCTTCAAATTGATATAATTTTTTTAATTTATGTACCGCTTGAAATGAAACAACTACTAAATGTCAAGTGGAGCAAACTGCAATGCATTAGTGAAAAACACATTCCAATTTATTAAGCTGTTTTTGAGATTAGCTTGCACAAATGTACAGACAAACAGACAAAGATTCTATAAACCATTGTTTTGAGTTCTATTGCGTTCATAAATCGCCCCTATAATGGTTTTTAAATAAATAAATATTTCGGACATCTAACACACAACGCCATCTAGTCCCAAGCTAAGCAGAGCTTGTGATATGAGTCCTAGACAACTGATATGAATACATATATTATATACTTTTTTTTTGTAAATACATACATATTATACATAGAAAACACCCAAACTCCGAAACAAATTTTCTTACATATTCTTCATGTACAAACAGAGACCAGTTACGATTTTAATGTATGATGATAAAATCTATATCTAAACACTTAGATTTATACATTAGATCAGTTTTTACATGTTTACTCCCACATTTGACCCGGCAGAGTCACTCAACCATATTAATACCGCAGTCTCTGAAAAAAACTGTTGCCAAGCAATTATTTTTGCTAGCGATTAGGCATTTAAATTATTAAGCAAGGCGACATACTTTGGTTTGTAAATATCTACGAGTGATGGGAGTTTCTTTAAATCATGTCTCAACAACCATATATAAAACAAAGTCGTGTTAGTTACACTACTTATAACTTAAGAATGGCTGGACCGATTGTTATGTTTTTTGATTTTTTTGAATTTGTCTTCATCCAGAATAGGATAATAAGTTAATTAACATATAATATTCACCAATAAAAATTTCTTTAAAAACCATGATCTGCTACGGGAAGTACCCTGTAGGTTTTGATTTTCTTGCAAGTGCCGATAATTTGCAGCATAAACGGCTGTATCTTTTGATTACATTGGGATAGAAGTTTTTTCACAGCTCCAAGGGACAGTAGAACTAAGTATGTGATATAAAATTTCTAAAAAAAAAAACATGAAATGCTGCACTCATTCATTGTCTGTTAGGCGAAACAAAGTTGGCAGGGTCAGCTAGTTATAAAATAAATAACCCTCTTTTTTTTTCTTTTTTTTTTTTTCTTCATCTTGCAATCGGCTTCACAAGCCTTTAGCAGATAAACCCTCTTCTTAGAAAGGAAATTGTGGCCTACTATACCAAGCTGGCCAAACAGGCTCTTTGCAGTAATAATGTCCTATGAAGTCGGCTCCCTAAGTCGCCTCTTACTACACCCTTGAGATGTATAAAGTTGGTCCATATTCTTAATTCATCACCGCAAGGAGTATAGGAGAAATCTATATTAATATAAAGCTGAAGCTCAAAAATTCTTTCAGTATTAGATGGTCCATTTATCGAGGAAGGCTGTAGGCTATATATCATCACACTTAGACCAGTAGAAATGGAGCAACAATGAAGAATGTTTCAAAAATGGGGGAAAATTACCACGCTATGGGCACTAGGAAACGCATATGAGGTTGTGTGGGTCAGCTAGTGGTTAATCAAAAAAATAATATTTAAAATCTATTTCCTGACACATTTAACACTGAAGATTACTTCCTTCCTTCTTAGCAGTGTATAGAAATACCAATAAAAAATTGCCAGTGTTAAAAAGTAATGATTTTGTTTATTGACATCAGGAATGTGCTGTTAGTAAACATCTTCTCAAAGACAATGCCACTTAAGAAATTCACAAAAGAATTCATATCACAGAATACTTAACACATCAATAGAATTATATAACAGTTAAGCATAATAATTTTCTATGTAAAACATATTTATGGATTATGAAATAAATGTATTTATTTCATAATCCACTTCCTTTTTTAAAAAAACCTATGCGCTAGATATATATCTATACAATCAAATTACAGTGCCTGTTTGTAATATCAAAATAACTGCTTTTTACTAAATGCATATGATATGTTAATATTGTACATATACCAAAAAAACTTTTTTCAATTTTAGTCTGTCTGTTTTTTTTTTTTTTATTATATAGCGGGCAAAAGAGCAGAAGTATCGCCTGATGGTAAGCGATTACCGCCGCCCATAGACACCCGCAACACCAGAGGCGCTACTGTTTGTCTGTTGCTGAGCTTAAAGTTTGACACAATATACAATCTGATTTTAAGATGGTTATTTAGGATTTTTTCGTTAATTTTATACTTCATGTCTCTCTCTCTCTCTCTCTCTCTCTCCTTATTATTATCATATTTTATTGTTTTATAAAACAGGAAAAGAAAATATATTGGAATTCTGGCCCTAGACCTCACACTAGGATTCCCTGTGTTATGTGATATAAGTCTCCTTTGTTCAGTTACATTATGCAACGAGCTCTGATGTGGTGTGATTTAATGTGATGTGTTTAATATGTATTATGGTGTGTGTGTGTGTGCGTGTGTGTGTGATGATTTGGTGAGATGATAAGATCTCACAGGCCATCTGTTTCTGCCATCAGGCAGGGTGTGATGTAATGGCAGGGTACAACTAGTTTTTTTACAAAAGTAGCAGATTATAGGTATAGACATAATGAATTGAAAATAATTTCTATTTGGACAGCCTAATATTTGATTAACAATAGCTAAATGACTTCTAAAAAATAATGAAGTGTAAGTAGTAGTTGAATTGTATATATTTTTATTTTTAATATATTAAGGAAATGATAAATTAGAGAAAAGAAAGACCTCAATATAGCCTCTTTAAATTGAAAATACATATTTTGTGAAGATTAGTTACCCTAATTGTTATAAAACCTGTTTATTGAAGTTGTTTGTTATTTTTATCTTAATGACTGTCAAACAAAACCTCATAAATCATGCCTATTAATTAACGTTTCATTTACACTTATTTGTTTATATAGAACATAATTATAGAGTTTATTATCGAACTCTTAGTTACTATTGAAACAATTAGAAATTTACAAAACTAATGAAAAGTGGGGCGTATATGTTTACGAAACTAATTGTACTATTAATATGGCCACTTGTATTTGCGTTTGACTTTCACGATATTTTACTGAATAAGAAGCCAGCATAATACATCGTATAACGGCTAAGAGAGGTCCTGACAAACTACTAGCCAACTCAAATACATATTACTCTATCAACGAACTGGCTTCGTTTGTGCGCACATCGCATCAAATTGATAGCTCGGCGGATATTGATGATTTAAATCAAATCTATACCACGAACAACCCGGCCGCCACACATCCCATTTATACTTAATATGACGATCGTTTCTTTACAGCCCCATAAACAAGAACAAATTAAATCATAAAAACATTTCAATCTCCGAATTCTGAATATAAATACATACCTGTGATAAAGGTAGTGGGCACTGTAATTCCAATTTTAAACAACGATCACACAACAACTTACAACACTGTTATTTTTTGTAATACACAATTATATTACGATTATTGAATAATTTGTAAATTCACATGCAGTGTGCACTGAGTACCAAGTACCACCTCTCCGTCACGCAGACTGAAAAAAAAATCTAGCATTCTGTCAAACTAGTGGCATGTCAGAAAGCAGTGTCGTTTCAAAAGGAATAACTAAACGCAAGACTTGTTTTGTATTTTAATAATTTTAGAAAATGTAGTTTACTGTAATATGTAATATAGTACGAAGACTTTCAAATTGAGGAAAAAAATTGTAGAACTTCTTGACTGTTGTTCGTTAAATTTATTTGCGTAACAAATATTTATTGCAGGCTAATATCGTCTTTTCATTTTCGTTCATTCGTGTTTTAGTAAGAAGTGAATTTTCACACCATCATTAGTTTCGTGACCGAGTGATTTTTGTAATGTAACTGCTAAATACATAATTTGTTTTTTGTTATCTAAAAAGTCATTTTTAAATTTCTTTTTGAAACTGTGTCTTCACTTCTTAGTGGAAAAATTGTTTGAGAACATTATTATCCTACATCATAAAAGGAGATGATACTTTAAGAAAATATTACATTATTCTAATTACAATAAAAATTGTATGAAATATACCATACACAAAGCTTCTAAAGAATAAATCGATATCTTAAGGTTCTGTATAGGTACTGTTCGATTTAATTCTAAAATATTTAATTGATCAAGTGTAATAGAAAATTTTACAATTCCATTTGTAGGCCCAATGATGCAGAAGAATCATTAAGCCATGGTTCACTATTCTGCACTGTTGCATTGTCTGGATTTGATGAGTATGATGACTACCGTTCTTCAAATCTGCTTATGCTTTCTACCAGGCAAACTTTCCTGTTGCTCCTCTGCCGATACCTGTAAATTCCCCTTAGAAGTCTGGGTATCGGTAATGTGGCGACAGCGCCCCCGCGCCGTCACGTCGCACCAGCCGCCCCGCCAGTCACAAAGCATGCGCCGTACCGCTCGTCGTGAGAGCTAAGAAATTATGAACGGATTCTCAGCGCGCGCCATATTTAAGTAAGATTCCTTCGTTCCTATTGGTCGAGGTTTTCTCGACTCGAATGTGCGGTCTAGTATGCTCGCTAAACCTACCGCAGATTGTCTGTCAACATTTAATTATAAGGAACTGCATTTGTGTAAATAAATAAGATAAGTCGTAACCTCCTCCGAGTTTCACTACTATTCTAACTACGGTACGGCCAGCTGGGCCGGTTAGAATAGTTACCACCACCTTTCCCTGGTATTAAGGCTACGGATCGAAGGCTAATCAGCTGGGCCGGCCTATATACCTATCCAGTATCTGCTGTATTCAGCCAGCTGGCATAGTGAGGGCCGGGTCAGTACATAACCCCACGGGTCAGCAAGCCTCTCAGCTGTTCCGAAACTACTTTTACTATCTCGATTCTTCCCGTTAATCTACTTTGGTCACGTGTGCTACTTTGACCTGAATGCAGATCTTCTTAACAAGCTAGATCGCCTTCTTAACAACTGCATTCAATTTCTCTTTAACCTTCGTAAGTACGATCATATCTCCAGTTTTCGTTGTCTATTCGTCAACACCTTATTTTTTTTGGAAATGAGATTTAAAAAAAAAGTATATTTCAATTTATATCAGTTGTCTAGTACCGATAACACAAGCTCAGCTGGGTTAGATGGCGTTGTGTGTTAGATGTCCGAAAAAAAACGACTTCAATAAAACTTTTTTTTTAAGGCACTTCCTGAATTTCTTTGATAGTTAAGGATAAGACATGCAAAAGTTGTAGAAGTATCGATACTGTCAATTAATTAAAGGGAAATGCAAATAGCACGATAAGAAAAATATCTATAACGATTTAAACAGTTTTTAATCATTGTATCCTATACTTGTTCCCTGTTGCATTTATTGATTGATTTCAATACACTGAGTCGTGTAGATAGAGTCCGTTACACAAAAAATGTCTGACGTCTGACAAATATAAATTAATTTGATTCGTCACTCAGTCGTAAATGTTTTGTTGCCCTCTGTTTTATTGCGTTTTTTTAGTAAATTGCCGTAATGAAACTGTTATTTAGAATCCATAAAGTTGAAGGCGTTTTATAAAGCAGAACAGTAGAATCGGCGTACCTATAAATAATGTACGCTGCCGTTACAGGTACAGTCAACCTCGAAAATAGCTGACTATTTTAATGTTTCAAAAATTCAAATTATTCAACTGTAGCATACATAAATAGATTACTAACTTTAGCGCCAGAATTGAATAATCGTTTTAACGTTTAAATTACCAAAAGTAGTGTAACGCTAAAATGTCAAAAGCATCTGAACAACATGATATATTCAAATTCATTACGCCAGTCGTCGCTCTGATACATACAGCAAAGATTGACAAATAAAAGATTATTTTAATTTTTAATTTTTCAAAATCTCTAGGTTATTTTTATGTTGTTTTAATGCGATCGTATAAGCATATTTTAAAAAGGCTGTAAAAAGGGAGGAATTTCTAAGTAGTTGAAACGTAGATTCATTTCTTACTAAAGGTTAGCATATATTTACTCATTCGTGTGGTGAATTTCATTAAGAATATATTATTATGTGCTGTTGATGATAATAATGGAATTTTCACTATTTTAATATGTTACACACTCAGATCAAATAAAAAAGGTAGATAACGCACGTAAAATAAGAAAGTGAAACCATTTTTAAAATATGTGTAAATGACCTAAGTATTTCCATTTTTTAATCAAAATCTCCCCGGAAATTGTATTAAAATATAAATACTTAACAAATGAGGTATAGTGAATCCAATATAGCGCCTTGTAGAGGACGTAAAGTCGTAGTTATCGTTTTTTAAAAAAAAACAGTGTTGACATGGGTATGGCTAAAATTACGTTATAAACCTTTAATACATTAAGCATAACAAATATAATAACCACGTAGTAACTTAAAAAAAGTTAGATTACCTTATATTGGACCACTTTTTCTGTCATTGAGTGTTTTATACTTACATGTGTAATATATTGTTATATTATACTGTCGCTTACAGTATATCTAGTTACCCTGATAATCAATTGTAATGGTATTTGGATGGTTTTAATTAGGAATTAGCTAGAAATATATCGTGAAAGATTAAATCTTTGTTTTCTTTCATTTACGTCACTTTATTAACACTATAAAAGTACGTGATTCAAAAATAAAGTAATACTTATATGTCACTCTCTACTTCATTATTTGAATATAAATTAACCTTCAAATTGCTTACGCACATTTCTTGACTATTAGGAATACGTACTCTTGGAAACACTCTTCCGATACGTCTTTTGAGTGCATTACGTGTGAAATGTTATTCCTTCAGACTGTTTGTCCACTTCTGTGTAGGTTTTACATCATTTAATTGCACAAGACGGCATTTCATCGGTAAACTTACAGCACGACAAGTAGCGTAGCTTGTTACATGTGTGTGCGATAACGCGTGTGTTTACTTGGCAGTAGCTGAGTTTATTGGCTTCAGCAAGAACAAAGCCCGTGTGTTTTCCACCTTTTTTATTTGATCTGAGGTTATAGATCGGGTTATTATAATTACATAGATGTAATACATTGTGATTACATACTGGCAGGAGCTGGATGATCGTCCAATTCTGGCACTAGACTTCGTAAGCAATTTGTCAGTTTTGGAACTTCGGACATGTTCAGCTACTTTTGAGGCTGACTGTACTTATTTAAGGGTGTCAGTTATAATTACGATTTACATCATTGTTTATGGAACTTTCTTATATTTCTGCATCTATTCCACACACTATACATACTAGAAGTATAATACTACTACATTTAACTAAAAGTGATGAACAATGAAGATAACGATTTGCGCAAGAAGGGTGGCCGGAGCTGGATGCGAGTAGCTGAGGATCAATCTAATTGACGTGCAATTGGAAAGGCCTATATCCAGAGGTGAACTGCGATGAGCTGATAATGATGATGATGATGAACAATGATGTGTAATGTGTTAGAAAACGGAAATGCAACAATGGTTGCAAAAAATGATTTAAACTGACCTGAACAAAAGTCTGTAGGAACGGGTGTCATGTTACAAAAGAAAGATCCTTCAACCGGCAAGGTACTTGAATCTGAAGGCCTGGGGCCCTGCCTTAATGGTTAATGTTGTTTAAATGTACAAAATCACAAAAACTTCTATATCGTGATACATGATTAGTTCCTCCGTGGTTTGGTGACTTTTCGGTAGATGGCGCTATGTTTTGTTTCGCTATAAGTGGCATTCGCTGTGAGTTCTCTAGAAAAGCCCTAATGTTTGTGTGTGTGTTGTGAATGTTGGTGTTGTTGTATGTTAATAAATCGACTATCTAATTTAACGTGCTCTACTAACAAATATACAGTCACGGCACGCCACATTAAGCATGAGCTACACAAATCTGACAATTGTACTAAATAATTTAATGCTGGATGACGTTACATGGCTTTTAATGTGATAAAGTTCCACCCCATTAGCAATTTTGCGCTGATTTCATGAACGTAGTTTATAATTTTTATATACCAACAGGAATCCACAATCCACCAACTAGAGTTTTTGGGACATTCAAAGGCTGGTAACATTTATTAGTTTGACTGCAGCGCCTCATATTTTTTCGTGAGACAGACTTAAGGATTTTCTTTCTTGCATTTGAGTTGAGGTTTTGCGCGAGCACCTTTCATCTACCTGCCAAGTTGAAGGGGGAAAAACGTTTAAATTAAAATCTGACTTACTGGATTGTATCTGTTTTAGTTTTTAAGCGTTTCAACACGTTAAATTGAGACTCTTACGAGACTATTGTTTTTTTCTTTGAACAATTTAACAGTGTGAGCTTTAAAAGAGCTCAAAATGCCGAAAAAGACGCCGAGAAATGCTTTCTATTATTTTATGCAAGACTTTAAAGAACTGCAACAGAAGAAAGGAATTACTTACGCGAATTTAGCCGAAGTTTCCAAAGCTGCAGATCCCGAATGGAGGGTAAATAAATAATTCTGAATAATGAAACATAAATTTGCAATATTGGTCAGGTAGACGTAATAAGAATATTTCCAATAAGAATTAATAAATTTTGATATAAGTTTCTTATATTCACTCGATGAAAATGTCTATTTCATTTTTCTATAAATAACTTCAATATAAATATTCTATAAAATCATCATTATTTTCTTTTAAATTATAATCTTAATGTTTTATATAGAATTTAATCCTTAAATTGTATACTTATCGTTATGATAATGTTATAATGTTATAAATTTTACTGTTACCAGACTATGGTGTAGCTTAACGGGAGGGTAATAATTTACTGTAATTAATGCCTAAACTACTGAACTATTTTAATAGAAAAGGTGTCAATAGATTTATAATAATGGGCTGGGTTGACATAGTCTATATATTTTTTATTAAATGTTTTTCATCAATATGATATACCTTTACACATAGGTTATATTTTTTTATAACTTTTATTTTTATATAATACCCAACAGAATGCTAGTCCAGGTGTAAGAGCCAAGTATGAACAAATAGCAAAGAAAAAGAAACAACCCATTCATGTCTCGGAGGAAAGGTACACAAGTACTGGTATCCCGTTATCAGCTATTGAACAACAGCAGCAGGAGAAGAAAGCAGAAGCAGAAGCTGAAGAACGGGATATAAGGAATATGATTAAACTGAAGGCCTTTAATAATAAAGGTGAGTAATTAAAAAAAAAAACAACTTTCAGAATACAAAGTGTCACCACCCCCATGGCTGCATACCCTGCCAGACACTGCCTGCTGATACTATACGACCTTTTACACACTGAAGACTAATTCTCATAATTTTAAAATTCTACTTCACTTAAGCTCTCAAAGCTCGCCCTCAGAAAACAATCTTGACCTACGACTTTAAAAATTCTACTGAAACTGCATTATGAATAAGCTGAAAATAGATATTTTGTTAACAATAATACAACATTTCAAGAAAAAAAAACACTTCAAGAACTGGACCAAATTAAAATGGGACCACACAGGAAGCATCAGGTTTCAAATAAAAAAAAACATTGAAATCGGTTGGCGTGATATTGAGTTATTCGCCATTTTGTCGCGCTACTCAATGCAAATTAAAGACTTCTATGGTTCTCTCATAGATGACATTGTCACAACTGTATCAAATTGAAATGGGACCACAGGGGAAGCACCAGCTTTCAAATAAAAAAAAAATATTAAAATTGGTTCACCCAGTCGAAAGTTATGAGGTACTTGAACTTGAACTTGAAACTCGCGGGCCGGGTCTCCGCAACTCGACGTCTTCATTGCGCCTATTTTGCGTGATGGGATGGTTTCACACGTGCCACCCCAGTTCCTCCAAGAAGCCTAGCAGACCCTTCACGTTGCCGACGACTTCTGGAATTGACCTCGGTGATCCGAGGTGTCTCGCCCGGTATTCTGCCACCACAGGCCATGTCATAATGACATGGGCGGCCGTCTCCTCCTCCTCCATGCAAGCCCTGCACAGAGGACTGTCTGTCACACCTAAAGTGAAAAGATGTTTGTTTAGTAATGCATGACCAGTTATTGCTCCTATTAAAAGTCGGAGCAGCGGCCTCTTAAGTTGCAACAGCTTCCGCGACCATCTGGGGTTGATCGTCGGGAGGGCCTCCTTGGTCTGCCTGCAGGTACCAAGGTTGGACCAATACATTTGGTGTTCCACCTTGGTGTTCTGTTGCAGTGACCTTCGCAGCCAGGCAGGTGGCAGAGGCAGTATAGGTTCAGGGCCTATTGCCCTTGTTTCCGATCCACCTCTTGCCAGTGCGTCGGCTGCATCGTTCCCGCGTGAGTTACTATGCCCCTTTATCCACTGCAGAGTTATACCATTATTGGCACATATCTCTGTCAGGGCTTTGTGGCATTCGTAAACTAGCCCTGATGTTGTCGAGTGACTTTGTAGGGCTTGTAAGACTGATCGGCTGTCGGAAATTATGCGGATGGGGTAATCCGCTACTCTCCTGGAAGCGATCGCATATGCAGCCGTTATTATGCCCATACACTCTGCCTGGAAGACTGTGTTGTGGGCTCCTAGTGGTGTTGAGATGTGTATGTTTAGGTCCTCGGAGAATACTCCCGAGCCAGTGCCTGACCTTGTTTTGGATCCATCCGTGAAGACACTCAACTCTTTCGGGTGAAGCACTTCTGGGAAGTCCTCATGTAGTTGTATTTTGTACTTTTTGTCAAATACGAATTGCCTGGGTATCGCATCGGTCACCGCCTCCATGAGTGGTTCTCTACCAATAGCCTCATAGAGGATTTCGGTGTGCGGTACCCTAGGCGGTCTCCAGAGATTTTGCTTCTTTAGCCGTGCTGCTGTTGCTAAAGCCTCCTGCCTTATAAAGAGGTGGAGAGGTGGCAAACCTATGATGGCTTCCAGAGCCGCAGTCGGTGTGGTCCTCATACAGCCCGTGGTCGCCAGACAGGCCAATCTCTGGAGTCGTTGTAGTTTAGCTTCGACTGTGGATAATTTGGTTCGTGGCCACCATACTATCGCGCCGTAGCTTACCATAGGTCGAATTACTGTCTCGTAGAGCCACAGAGTGATTTTGGGGCTTAATCCCCAAGTTTTACCTACCATTCTGCGGCACTGCCAGAATACGACTGTTGCTTTTTCAATTTTATTGTCAAGGTGGGCGCTCCAGTTCAGTCTGTGGTCGAATATCACTCCTAGATACCTTACCTCGGACGAGAGTTGGAGCTCTGTATTGAACAGCCTGGGAAGTCGGTATTTTCCCAGATTCCGTTTGTTAGTGAACATTACCATTTCAGTCTTCCTTGGGTTGACTGAAAGCTCGTTGTCAACGCACCAGCGTTCCACTACCGCCAGTGATGAGCGGGTGACGTCGCATACTATACCTGCGTGCATACCGCTTGTTAATATCACTATGTCATCAGCGTATCCGATGGTGTAATGGTGATTTTTGTTCAGAGTGGTGATGAGGTCATTCACCACTAAGTTCCATAGTAGTGGTGAAAGGACGCCTCCCTGGGGGCAGCCCTTCGCCACTAGTGCTTGTTTAGTTACATCTGCTTCGAGTCTGATGACTCTCTGGCTTAGCATCTTGTTTATCCATTCAGTCATAACTGCGTGCACTCCATGTCTCATCAGTGCTACTGTTATGCTGGTGAATTTAGTCTTGTCGAAGGCTCCCTCTATATCTATGAAGGTGCCTAGGCACATAGTCTTGTTCTTGATCGCCACTTCAATCTTGGTTGTAACCGCGTGAAGTGCCGATTCCGTGGACTTACCTGGGCTGTAGGCATGTTGGTTCGGATGCAATGGTGCATGTACTAGCACCGTCTCTCTCAGGTACCTGTCGCACAGCCTCTCTAGTGTCTTCAGGAGGAAAGAGGTTAGGCTTATAGGTCTGAAAGATTTGGGATCCGAGTAGTCAGATTTACCTGGTTTTGGTATGAAAATTACTTTGACGTTTCTCCACTGTTTTGGCACGTATTTATGTGCAAGACAAGCTCCCATGATGAGGGACAGCCTTTGGGTGAGTACCTTCCCTCCCCATTTAAGCAGGGCCGGGAAGATCCCGTCTGGGCCTGGAGATTTGAATGAGTCAAAGCTGTCGATTGCCCATTGTGTTTTGAATGGGTCAATTACCTTATTGGCCAGCTGCCATTCCTCCTCCGTTGGAATGGTTTCTTCTTCTGGCCATCCTTCTGGACTGGTTATTTCACAGCCCGGGAAGTGTGTCTCTACCAGTACACGTTCTGCCTCTTCCGCCGAGTTGGTGAGGGAGTTGTCTGGTTTTCGTAAGGACCCCAGTGATAAGTTTGAGTTATTGGAGAGAACTTTTCTTACCCTGTTGGCTTGTGTCGTTGTTTCAATGTTTGTACAGAAGTTCCGCCATGAAGTTATGAGGTAATGAACATAAAAAAAAAACAGTCTAATTGATAACATTCTCCTTTTTTTGAAGTTGGTTAAAATGGGTTATAAAGGTCTCATAATGGTTATTACTTCCATAAGTCATGATCCCAAACATACATTACTTTTAAACTTATTTATTACTTTCATTGTATTTATTCTTATCAATGTGTAAGTTAGCTGGCTGTTACTCCACATAAAAAAAAGTAGAAAAAAAAAGTCTTTGGAATAATAAATATATCTATACATACCTATATCTATGTATAATCTGCAAATATTTGTTTTGGAGTTTGGATGTTTTCTATGTATAATATGTATGTATTTACAAAAAAATAAAGCATATAAGTATTTATATCAGTTCTCTAGTACCCATAACACAAGCTCTGCTTAGCTTGGGACTAGATGACGTTGTGTGTTAGATGTCCGGAAAATTTATTATTTATCATATAATAAAATTGTAAGTGATAAATGTTTGTACATCAAAGATATCTACGAAAAACTAATGAAAGTGTGATAATTAACAACTCAAATACTTTTTTTTCTTTGTCTGTTTGTGTGTTAGTGAGTGATAATCTTAGCAGTGGTTCTCCTATGTCTTGTGGTAAACTTAATATTTAGTGTTTGTTTTATTTCAATTGGCATAATTATGTCCAGCAGTGGACTAGCCTAGTGATGTGTATAATGTGATCATTATTAATTTTTAATAACAATTATTTTGCAATACCCTCCTAATATACCTAATGTAATTGTCATGAACATCCAAGGCATTTGTTATTAAGAAGTCAGTACCGTCACATATATCAGTACCATCAAAGGTCTGATGCCTTTTGCTCCATAGAAAACTGATATTCGAGGAAAACTGGTTTTTTATATTTATATTTATACAGATTAAGGATCTCCAACAAAGGCTATACACAACTATAACTTAAAATTAAAATTTACATCAATATTTCAGTGTACTCCCTCAATTACAGGACTGAACTAGTAGACAACCCCAAGTAAATAATCTTGGGATTTATATATATTATTCCCGAGATTATTTAAAATATTATAGGCTAGGGAAGATTAAGATAATAATATACCCTCCTAATTTATCAGACTAGCTAGTCAGGTCGGTATAGGATAGGGTTAATATCAAGTTTCCCTTCTCTTCATCTAAATGTTTGGTACAGTCTGGATACATTAATTTAATGAAAAAACATTGTCAAGATACATCCTTGTATATGCTTTAGTACACATTTTCAAAACAATCAATATTTGCAATATTTTTTTTATTTTTTTTATTGAATAGGGGGCAAATGAGCAGACGTATCGCCTGATGGTAAGCGATTCCCGCTGCCCATAGACAACCACAACACCAGAGTCGTCACAAGTGCGTTGCCGGTCTTTAGGGGATGTGGATAGGGTGAGGGCCTCCGGTATCCTCACTCACTCGGTGAAACACAGCGCAAGCGCTATTTCACACCGGTTTTCTGTGAGGCCGTGGTATTACTCCGGTCTAGTCGGCCCTTTCATGCCGAAGCATGGCTCTCCCACGGTGACTTACTGTATTACACTTGTTACTTTGCTGAGAAGGAAGACACGAATGCCCGTCCCACAACTCGTGAGCCTCTTTCAAAAACAATCTTAGGATCTCCTTTGGAGTCGTGTGACAACTACTTCACATTTTATAACAATTATTCTAATAAATAATTAACTTATAGAACTTGACACTTTGAGAGAATTATTCTTTTGAATCATTTATACAATACTAGCAAATCGAACTAATAAGGTTACATAAATCTATACTAATATTATAAAGAGGAAAGATTTGTACCTATTTTTGTGTGTTTGTAATGAATAGGCTCAAAACCTACTGGACCGATTTTAAAAATTCTTTCACCATTCGAAAGCTACATTATCCACGAGTAACTTTATTTTGGAAAAAAATAGGGTTCCGTAAGATATTTGGGTTTTTCGGACACAAGGTGTAAAAATCAACCAGAAAAGTTACTTATTTTGCGAAAATTTTCATGCTACGGGCTATATAAGACGCAAACGGGGTTGCGTGGGTCAGCTATGTTTTATATACAACGTGTATTTAGTATCAGCATTGCACCCGTGCGAAGCCGGGGCGGGTCGCTATTGTAGAATATATGTAAACTGACTAGCTGACCCTCGCTACCTCGTTTACGTCTACTATTGCCCGTAGCGTAATAATTTTCTCCCATCTTTTAAACATCCTTCATTGAGGCTCCGCTCCTATTGGTCTTAGCGTGATGATATATACCCCATAGCCTACTTCGATAAATTAACTATCCAATACTGAAATAATTTTTCAAATCGGACCAGCCCTGAGATTATTGTGTTCAAACAAACAAACTCTTCAGCTTTATAATATTAATATAGATTAGTATAAATATCACCCCTCATGGCTCTTATATAATACCAGTAACCCCGGTAAGCTTCGCTATACTATAATATGCATGTAATTACACAATATACATTTCCTCTTAATCACTCTATATAGTGCAGAAAACTGTTAAATTTCTTGGAGTAGTTTAAAAGGTCTAAGCAAAGCGGAAGACAGCGAAAGCGATTTTATTTTATAAAGGGGCTGCATCAGCACGCAAGGCAACTTTGTATTTAGTATCGGATTTAAATTCTTAGTATTTTTTTTTTTTAGTACTAGAAATCATACGTGAAGCAGTAAGTCTTTCAGTAGCTAGAGCCCAAAAAGGATTGACTACAAATAAACGAGAAATTAACTTTATAAAGGATGGCTCAACTACCAAATCTAAAAGCAAGCCTTTCTCAATCCTAGGTACTGCACCTGACTGGACTATTTTGATGGATACGTATGATAAGCACTATAAAATCCCAGAGGATGTTGGTGTTTCGTCATCCAGACCGGACATATTCCTTTTCTCTAGACAAATTAAACACATAATATTAGTAGAGCTTACTGTTCCGTGGGAAACTAATATTCCTAAAGACCATAGAATAAAATTAAATAAATATTACGATCTAACAACTGAACTTAACAAAAATGGCTATGTGGTTAATTTATACGCGGTAGAAGTAGGAGCGAGAGGTATACCAGCTAAATCTCTCTATAACCTTCTGAAAGACCTTGGCCTGTCGAGATCTGCAGTAAGTTCTATTTTAGAACGAGTATCCAAGGCTGCACTAACAGGTTCCTACCAAATTTGGCTAGGTAGGGCGGGAAACTCGAGCAGTGAAGGTGAGCGTTGATGCGCATCTTAAAGGGGGCCTCCTTAAACCTACATCCAGGTCGTAAGTCCTGGGAACTGCTTTGAGTTTCTCCCTCTGCCACACGATGGACCCGGCACCCGCACGGTGAATCCATGGAGTGCTAAGAAGTTTGTCTCATAATATGTACCCACACTAGCATAAACTAAATAATAACTCATTGTAATTTTGTACCATAAGTTTAATGTAAATATTTGTAGTAAGTAATAGGTATTTATAATATTTGTTACAGTAACAGTACCTATATAATGTAACAGATTGACATTCAACTTAACAGAACAGACAGAACTTAAATACATAATAATAAGTCTTATGCCTATGGAATAAGATGTAATTTAGAAGAAAACCATAAAGCATGCTTTAATTACTCAAATATTTATTGCATTATTATAAACTCGATGCTTACTTGTCGCTACAGACGACCTATTGTTACCGAATTTGCGTTAAATATTCAAGAAATATGAATATTTGTAATTCGAATAGTGGTTTATTTTTTATTCTTATATTATTCCTGCCGCATCTTTCCGCCATCGTCCTACGCGACAGAAATACGAGTATCATCCCCATTATCTAGATGGTTGTCAGTCCACAACTGTGCGATTTTCCCAAAACTTTCTCCTGCGCACAGCAAAACTGTGAAATGAGCTGTCGCCTGCGGTGTTCCCGGACCAATACGACCTTCAAACCTTCCTAAAAGAGCGTACTCCTTCCTAAAAGGCCGGCAACGCACTTGTAATGCCTCTAGTGTTGCGGGTGTCAACTCGCAAACTTTCCTGTTTATGATATTAGTAGGATAGTAAGTAGGTGTACTTGACAACATATTGACTGTTTTAAAGTAATGATATGCAAATACTACTATACTTCGCAACACCCAAAGGTTTGTCTGGAAGAAAATGCCTGTGGCATTAAGTCCGCCTTGTGCAACATGTTTGCAGGAAGTTTTAATAAATAAATAAATATGCCACAACAGTTATCCTCGATGAATACTTCTACGTGATGGACGTAAACTCTTACTGCAAGACGGACAGTGGATTCCTGATCGGCGAGATCACCGTACTGCGGTTCAACCTGAAGAACGGCGTCCGTGATTTTTATCACGTGCTTATTAATCCAGGTATGTTATTAACTTTATGTTGGCTCACCTATAAGATACGACAAGAAGTAGACAAAGGTACATTCTAGAATTAAACTCACTTGTATTAATTCCATCATTTTATTCCACTTAAGTCATGACCGGTTTCGCCCAATGGCATAATCAAAGGCTATCGATATAAGAGTATCAAAGATTAGGATATTTTCAGGTGGTTCTCTTAGAGAGATGCAACGGAGGACAGGGCCTGTATTTTGGGGATGGCGGAAGAATGCAACTGCGATTCTCGCCCCCGCTATAGGCAAGCAAAGGGAACACCGTGGTAGTTTTAATCGGTGGGAGTCCGACATACACTTCGCTCCCCCCAATGCTTAACTGCCTCGAGCTTGAGGTCTCGGGTTCGATTCCCCCGGGACCAAATGTTTGTATGATCTGCAAATATTTGTTTCGGAGTTTGGGTGTTTTCTATGTACAATATGTATGTATAAACAAAAAAAAGTATATAATCAGTTGTCTAGTACCCATAACACAAGCTCTGCTTAGCTTGGGACTAGATGGCGAAGTGTGTAAAAAAAATGGGTGAAGTACATCCGTGAGGACCGTCCACCCCGAACAAAAAAAAAAAGCAGTTGGTTATGGATAGGTTCAGATGATTTTTGGTTTTGATGATTAAAAATTGTAATGGGAATGAAAAGCTGTAATAATTTTACTTACCGTTTTTTTTGTAATATCCGTTTTAATAGAAGAGAAATCGGTATTTATTTACGATATCGTCATCTAACCTATTAAAAGTCTAGTTGTTTACATCTCACTAGTACCCACCCATAGTATAAGATCTGCCTAACTGGTTTTGTGTTAGATGTCTAAAATACGAGTATGAATATTATCATATGTATCACTGTTTAACTCTCATTCCACCAGGCCGTATCCCGTTCGGGTATGCCTCCGATGTGAAACTGGGTTGTCAAGAATTCGGGCTAGATATGCCCGACGAATCAACAACCCCTGTCACCAACTTAATCCAAATAATGGCTAATATCGTAGACTACCTCAAGCAAGCTGAGCAAGGGAATGTTTTACCTCCAATATACACGACGATAGAGAAAAGGCCAGCTGTTCAAAGTTTCATTCGGCAATTGTGTAATGAAACTGGTAAGTAGTTCAAAGCAGGGTTGTTACGGATGCCAAAATTTTGACATCCGCTTATGCGGATTATTAGAAGTTCACATCCGGATGCGGATTTTGGGATTTTAAAAGGATAATTACTTAAATTTTAAGTGCATAAATAGCTGAAAATCAATTTAATTTGAATTTTTTATTTATTTAATCATATTTTTAGAATAAATTTTGTTCCACAAAACTACACAGGTTTTTAGTGGACTTTGTTGATGTGAATCTGCATCCGTAAAAACTCCGCATTGATTGATGCGAATGTGAATGCGGATGCGGATGTCTGAATTAATGCGAATAATCCGCATTTACATAGTTGAAAGGTAGTAGAGCCACGCTGATTTCAGCACGAACGGGCCAGCTTGACTGAGGCGGACTGCCCTCGCACTGAAGATGCCCAAACCGGAGCCCGTAAAAACATTCTTCATACGGAACCCGTATGAACAATGTTTAAACAACGGGAAAATATTTCACGCTGCGGGCAATATAAGAAGTACGCTCCTATTAGTAGTAGCGTGATGATATATAGCCTATAGCTTTTCTCGATAAATGGACTATCCAACACCGAAATAATTTTTCAAATCGGACTAACTGTTCCTGAGATTAGTTATTTAAACAAACAAAGTCTTCAGCTTTATTATAACAGGTGTCTCAAAAGAAATTTCATATTTAGTGGATTGATTAAAAAAAAAGGAAGCGGTATATAGAAAAAATGTTTATTTATTGTTAAAATACACTTTTTGGGAATTCATTTCTTAAAAATAATATCGTCTAAATGTAAACCCTCACGTTGTTGGCACTCATTTAATCGAACAGTAAAATTACTTATGACTGCTCGACAGGTGGAGTGAGGGATGGCTGCCATTTCGTGACGGATATTTTCTTTCAAATGCGCCAGTGAAGTTGGTTTATTGGCGTAAACTTTAGATTTCAGATAACCCCATAGGAAAAAGTCCATAGGGGTTAAATCTGGGCTACGTGGAGGCCAATTTATGTCACCTCTCCGGGAGATCAATTTTCCTGAGAAAATTTCACGAACACGTGGCAGAGATATATTGGACGTGTGTGAAGTTGCTCCGTCCTGTTGAAACCATGTTCTTTGGTTATAGCCAGGAAAGTTTTGCAGTTCAGGTACCAAGAAGTTGTCTAACATCTCCACATAACGCTCTGAATTCACTGTAACTGTACGCCCCATTTCGTCTTCAAAAAAGTAAGGGCCGATAATTCCTCGCGCCGACATGGCAGCCCATACGGTCACTTTAGGCGAGTGTAGGGGTTTCTGATGTTTGCGTTTCGGATTGGCTGAACTCCAGTAGCGGCAGTTTTGCTTATTTACGTGGCCATTAAGATGAAAATGAGCTTCATCCGAAAACAAAATGTTGGTAAACGTTGAAAATCGCTCAATCATCTGATTTACCAAATTAAGCCTCTGACCGGCATCTTGGGGCTTTAATTCTTGCACCAATTGAATTTTGTAGGGGTGCAGCTTTAGATCTTTGTGCATAATGCGATGTAATGATGATCTATGCACATTTAAAGCACTCGCGCGCTTCCGTATTGAAAGGCTCGGGTCGTCACGTACAGATTGATTAACACTCTCCACGTTTTCTACCGTTCTTGATGACCTAGGTCGCCCGGATTTTGATTTATCCAGCGTTGATCCAGTCTCTTCAAACTTTTTAACCCAATGTCGAATGAGAGGAAGGCTTGGCGCATCATTTAAGTGGCGAAAACCTCGAATACTGCAGAGTTTTCTACGCGCGACAGTTGTCGAATCACCGTTCTTGTAAAACTCTCGCACGCACAACGCGCGGTCTGCTCCCGAGAAACGCTCCATAGCGACTGAATCCCCAAGAGCCAAGCTACCAATTGACATAACCCCCGCACCCCTCAAGTACGCAGCGTTCACGCAGTAAGCTAAACAAATATAAAATTTCTTTTGAGACACCCTGTATTAGTATAGGTGTTAATAAAGCTGTAATAAAAATATTTTTCGAGATGTTTTGTAATATTCGTTTTAATGAAGAAGACATCGGTATTGATTTACGATGATCTACCCTATTGATTAAACCTTCTATTTAAGCTAACAACACACACTCAATAATATTGTCAATAAACTATATATTCTATAATATAAAAAAGAATCGCTCAAAGTGTTGGTAAGCGCATAACTCAACAACGCCTGGACCAATTTGACCAATTCTTTTTTTTAAATTTTCATTGAAGTTCAAGGATGGTTTTTACGACGAGAAAAATTCAAATAATGGCCGGAAAAGCCCTGAAAACAGCCCTTTTCTTTTCCCATACAAACGTATTCTAACTAAAACGTAAAGTCAATTTGAGCTTTATTGCCATTGTATAAAGTTCATATATTACAAGCACTCACTGTTGTCTAAGCAATGTAGGTGTGTTCCTAACGTCAATGAGTCAATTTGCACATTACCGCTGTACAAAGTTCAAATTCAATCATATCTATTTACAATATATTAAAAAACTTGTTTACGTACTTTTAAATATTTTGCGGACATGAACAGTTTGACCAGTAGCCACGTACTTTTATTAGGGTTCCTCGAAATCTGAAGTAACGACTGTGTGTCACAGTTCATGGGACTATTTTATATAAAGATAATAGTAGTAATGAAATTATTCAGAACGAATGGGCCAGTTCGACAGGGGCGGAGTAGTAAAGCTGAAGAGTTTGTTTGTTTATTTGAAACCGAGGTCCGATTTAAAAAATTATTTCAGTGTGTTGGATAGTCCATCTATCGAGGAAGACTATATATCATCACGCTAATACTAATAGGGGCGGAGCACCAATGAAGAATGTTTCGAAAACAGGGAAAATGTTTCACGCTACGGGTAATAGAAAATGCAAACGAGGTTGCGTGGGTCAGCCTGTTGATATTATATTTAACTGGTTCAATTCCCGGGTCGAACCAAATGTTTGTATGATCTGCAAATATTTGTTTCGGAGTTTGAGTGTTTTCTATGTATAATATGTACCTATGTGGTTACAAACAAAAGTATATATGTATTTATATCAGTTGTCTAGTACCCATAACACAAGCTCTGCTTAGCTTGGGACTAGATGACGTTGTGTGTTACAATTTTGATATTAACAACATTATTTTTGTGTGCTAGCCTTAAATCACTCTATTAGTAAATATTATATTAAAATTCAACGCTCGGTGTGAAAGATCTCAGTGTACAAAGAAACTTCATCTTATACCAAATATCTTATAATATCTTATAGTAAATATTTGTATAGATGATGCTGTAAGTACATATTCAAATTATTTTTTAGGCGAAGACGAGACCATCTTCCGTATATACCGCCTGGACACAATGTTCTTTATGCTGATCAACTCCATTAAGTTAGAAAAGGATGAGGGTTTTCCATATGCTTCGATGGCTGCCACTCGGCTTCAAAAAGATATGTTCAAGTATACTCCTCAACTTGGATGTCTGGCAAGTAATATTGTCATACTTTTACAACACTACGGTGAGGCCAAAATGTAGGGTAATTAGTTTTGGCTGTCTTTGTATGTTTGTATGTTACATACGTACTGCCTTTTTTTTATCGTGTGGAAACCCCCTCGGGCCGTCACCCCACCGGGGTTTGCGGCGGGGTGGTTTGTCGGAATCGAATCGACTAAAACCACACGGTGTGCCAACTCTGCGCCTGAGAAGGGAGGGGTCCGGGAACTGCAGTTATTAACACGACCAGACCAACATACGTACTGCCTCGCACAACCAAACCGTGAAATGAGCTGTCGCCTGCGGTGTTCCCGGACCAATACTCCTTTAAAGGCCGGCAACGCACTTGGAACACCTCTGGTGTTGCGGGTGTCCATGGGAGGCGGTAATCGCTTACCATCAGAGGATACGTCTGCTCGTTTGCCTATACAATAAAAAAAAATACGTCGAACTGATTTTAATGAACGAGGTGTCAATAGTCAAAAGGTATAAAGTGGTAAATTTTGATATGTTTACCCGACTGCGTCAGAAGTAGGGTAATGTTTTTCGTCTGTGTGCGTCAGTTTTGGTACTCGTTTCTCATTTAAATTTAAACTGCTTTTTTAATGAATGTTTATATTTCAGCATCACGAAACTATCGACAAGTCGGTAGAATGTACCACGTCGCGTACGAAACGTTGGGCTTACACGATCTTAGACAGCTGTTGCCCAATTGTGGGCATTGAGATAAAACCTGGACTCCATGTGCCGTTGGATTACAATATTGAAGTGAGTATATGCCGATTTTATTGCATATATATATTGCATAACCGTGGAAGAGCTATGCTTCAGCATGAATGGGTCGGCTCGACCGGAGTGATACCACGGCCTCACAGAAAACCGGTGTGAAATAGCGTTTGCGCTGTGTTTCACCGAGTGAGTGAGGATACCGGAGGCCCATACCCCAACCCCCCCCCCCATCCTCTTTCCCATCCCCCAATGTATCACGTATCACCCCAACGTATCACCTGATGGTAATAGCTTACCATCAGGTGATACGTCTGCTCGTTTGCCCACTATTCAATAAAAAAAAAACATTCATGTAATTCTAAATATTGTTATGAAATGATGTATAAGTGCTTTTCGAGACACGGAGGGGTCTCATGTAACTGATGGTCATCCATCCATAGATTGACCTGAACATCCTTTAACAGTCCATTGTTGGCTTTCCTTTGAAAAGAGGTTTTAGCCTAATATACCACGCTGACCAGACGGGTTACTATTGGGTTGGATCCAAGTGTTCCTTCTCTTTGCAGTCTTGCCCTGCGTGGTCTGCTCCCTTATGCCCAGTTCCTATATTTGAAAAACGATCCGTTCTAGGTACGAATAGTAGTATATTATACGGGGCGTAAGCTAAAATTGTTCCTAAAAAAAAATAAAATGAGGAACGGTATTTACGACTCGTAGTCGGTTGTAGAATATTTTTACACGATGACGATTCGTTAAATATAGGAACCGGGCATTAGTCGTCTCCTACGACTCATGGGATGAATATGGGTGGTGACACTCCCATTTTTTTTAATAGAAATAGGGAGCAAACGAGCAGACGTATCACCTGGTGTGAGCGAGGTGTAAGTGATTACCACCGTCCATGGACACCTGCAACACTAGAGACGCGTCACAAGTTGCCGGCCTTTGGGGATGGGCGGAGGTGTTGGGGTACGTTCTTCGGTAATCCTGACTCACTCGGTGTAACACAGCGTAAGCGCTATTTCACACCGGTTTTCTGTGAGGCCGTGGTATCACGCCGGTCGAATTAGCCCATTCATGCCGGAGCGTGGTTCTTCCGCGAAAGTTGTCTTATTTAGGCTCGGAAGGCGTTAAGATGATATTAATCAAACTTCTTTAATTTCTAGGGTATTTTGGCATACAAAGATAAGAAGAAAGTGAGAGCAGCGCCATCAGTCGCCGGAGTTATGGTAAGATATTCATTAATGTATATATCTATCTAATATCTTTAAATGAGCAAGTTGTCAATCTTGAATATATATAATCTGAATCTCAGAAACGGCTATAACTATTTTCATGAAGTAGAGTAAGCAGGGGGTTTCGGAGACCGTGGACACGGCGCTCCACACGCTGGTAGAATGTTCGGCGTGGGGGGAGCCTAGGCGTGATCTCGTGGCGGCCTGAGGGTTGGGGTTTCTCTCGCTCGGTAACATGATTGTTACCATGTTGCGGAGCGAGAGCGCGTGGCACTCCGAAGTCTCTTTTTGCGAGCAAGTAATGCTTACCAAGGAGACGGCGGAGCGGGACCGGGAGAGGTTTAGGCTAGGTACCATTGGCGACTCGGGCGCCGGAGGTCTCAGAACGATCTCCGTCCTCCATGAGCGCAAGCCTGGGCTCAGCCCGACAACAGCCAGAAGCAGGCTCGGGTGGAGGCGCGGAGTGCGCGCTCTAGGGACAATAATGGCTTTTTCCACACAGGTTATCTACAAACCCGTAGGTAGGTCGACATTATAGGGTTTTTCTTTCTAGGGTGCACGTGGTTCCCTAGCATCTAGTGCCCGAGACGTAGTGCGGTTTTTAGTCGGTTCCTGTCCGACATGCCACCAAGAGGTGGTACCCGAGGGGATTTGCGAAGGAGGAAAAAAAGGGGTTTTCGGAGACGGGACCGACCTCATTTTGAAATAATAAATAAAATAATAAATAAATATTCCGGACATCTAACACACAACGCCATCTAGTCCCAAGCTAAGCATAGCTTGTGTTATGGGTATTAGACAACTGATATAAATACTTACATACTTTTTTTTTGTAAATACATACATATTATACATAGAAAACACCCAAACTCTGAAACAAATGTTTGGTCCGACCCGGGAATCGAACCCGAGACCTCAAGCTTAGCAGTCGCATACGCTACCACTACGCCACCGAGGCAGTCACCGGAAATGAGCGTGAACTGATTAGTTTTCGTGCATTACATCGTAACCATATTACCTCGTTTGCGTCTTCTATTGCCCGTAGCGTGAAATTTTTCCCCCGTTTTTGAAACATTTTTCATTGGTGCTCCGCTCTTATTAATATTAGCGTGATGATATATAACCTATAGCCTTCCTCGATAAATGGAATATCCAACACTGAAAGAATTTTTCAAATCGGATCAGCGGTTCCTGAGATTAGCTCGTTCAAACAAACAAATAATTAAACAAATAAACTCTTCAGCTTTATAATATTAGTATAGATTTTGCAGTGTCCTCATTTTGTCGGCTCTCGCAATACCCAGGCGTGACGACGATCTGATGATTAATCCTTCACTATACAGACAGTTGCACTAAGTGTGTCTTTGTATTTATTCCAACAGTCTTCGACATCAAGTTGCAACTCCACTCTGAACGAGAGCGATCTCTTAGAAGCCAGCACGTCTAGTGAGAGTAAGTTATTCTCCTGTATTTGTAGCGACTTCCACATATAAAACAACAATAACCTACTACAGCGCCATCTACCGAAGATACACTGAACTACGAAGTAACGCACTACTCAGAGTAACTACAAATCCTGAATCGCGCAATAAATAGTTCTCGCTCCGATTATCTTATATACAACATCCCAACATCAACTGTTGGGCAGTAGCCCGCCAGGCATGATCACCTCGCCTGGTCGGAGGATCCTCCTTTTGTGTCACACACATTTAGAAATATTAGGAGTAAATGCCATTAATGGTCTTTATTGCTATAGTAATATGGTACTTTTTTGATTACTTAAGAAACCTCTCATTTTATGGTAGCTTTGCCCGGCGGCTCCACCCACTTTTATGTCGATCATCACGACAAAAGTAGCCCATGTCCTTCTCCAAAGTTCAATCTATCTCTACACCGAAAGTCGTCCAAATCAGTTTAGTGATTTAACCGAGAAAGCGTAACATACAGACAGTTATTACAACAATACACATAACATTTATGATATTCGAAAGTAATTTGAGCTTTTTACACTTTAAAACGAAATGCGTCGTACTATAATTTATTTAGCTTTAGGTAACACAATTGTAAAACACAGAATGTTTGTCCACAGAACCCCAGAAGGAGACGCGTGCTTATGCTCCAATGAGATTGCCTCAGACAGATTGTAAGTAAACAGGCTATTTATTCTACATTAACCTGAATGCAGTATTGGGCAAATTTTAATTGCAATTAAAATTAATGACTAACAATTGATTAATCGTGAAAGGACACTATTAAAACTAACAATTGATCAATTGTAATTGTGAAAAAGTACAACTAACAATTAATTAGTTGTTAATCGTGTTAATACGGTTAACAATTGATCAATTTTACGAAAAAAATTAAAATTAACAATTAATTTTTTACTAAGTATCACTTTTATTATTGTGCACGTGCATGTGCGGCTTTCACCAATTTAAATATATTTACTACATTTACGGTACTAAATATATTTTATAAAAACTTTAATGAAATAAATTATAAATTGTCTTATTTTCGTTTTCGTATTCGTACACCTTATTGCATTATTATGTTACTTATATTTACTTTTGTTGTAAGTAGTTATGAGGTATGAGGAGATAAAGGAGTAATAGTGTTTAGAGTATGACAATATATACAAAACAAAATCAAATATTAAAATAAAAAAAAATATATAAGTATAGGATAGGAAAGGTACTGCCCGTCCTCATATGAACGAGACGTCACGCGGCGGGTGTGCGCGAGCGCATCACTAAGATATTGCCGTCTCGCTCACACTCAAAGGGCTCATCATAGGTACGACGACGCTGATAACATATTTAAGCGCAAATACATAATTAAAACAAACAAAATCTGTGTATAACATTGAAAATATTTATACATATAATATTTCTCATTAGTTATTGGAACGAAGTCTTCGTCTTCGTCACATCGTGAAGTCGAGTTCTTCGATACCGCCATACTTCTCAGTCGAGTTCTTCGATACCGCCATACTTCTCAGTCGAGGTGCCCCTCCCTAATACTTCACGATGTGACGAAGTAGGCGATCCAGGAGTATGTGGGGAAAATTATATATCAAAAAAAAAGACGTGTGGCACTCGGAGACTGCCGCGGTAAAGCTATTGCATAGCATTTTTATCAACTTATGCAATTATAATTATATACATATTTATTTTATTTATGCAGTATTTTTTTTGTTTTTGTTTTTATTTAAAAAAAAAACAAACAAAAACAAAAACAAAAAAGTTCTGGTATTTATCGATAGATGGAAAAATTAAAAAGTATCACCGTTGTGCCGGTCGGAATCGGGGGTTTTTTCGTTACGCAATTTTCATGATTCGGTCTCCACGCTCAAGGCCCGCGATAGAAGCTATGCAATAGCTTAAAATTTACCAAAAAGTTTATTGTTAGTTTTAATCGCTTCAATCAAATCAATTAAAAAGTTAATTGCAATTATATTAGACTACGGGCCCGTATCGAAAATTGATGGGTCATGTGAACCACCAGGAGACTTTTTTAGAAAGATACAGGGGCATAAAACAATAACATTTAGCACTATGCTGTCACTTGGAAGCTGTCCAACTGAGTATAGGTAAAGGGGAGGGAGTAGGAACCGTCGATTTTTCTCCCTTGTCACATAATTTTTGTACGGCGTTGCGAGATAATGGATTAGAAGAGATATTGAAATTGAATGGGACCGATGCCGTCTAAAATTAAATGACTAAATTGAGCGACACAATCGCCGGGAAATCAGGTGATGGATGCCCAGCTACTTTCCCTTAGTCGCCTTTTACGACACCCACGGGAGGAGATGGGGTAGAGCTATTCTATGCCGGCTCCACACGGCGATGGGATCGATCTGTGTGATACAGAAATTGTTCTAGGTCTGATTGTTGTTTTTAACCGACTTCTTAAAAGGAGGAGGTTCTCAATTCGTCTGTATTTTTTTATTTATTTTTTATGTTTGTTACGTCATAACTTTCTTTCGACTGGGTGAAACGATTTTGATGATTCTTTTTTTATTTAAAAGCTGGTGCTTTTCGAATGGTTCCATTTTAATTTGGTCCTGTTCTTGAAGTTGGTTCTTTATGTTATTGTTACGTGTTTGAGTTCGAATAATTTGTAAAAGAAGCCTTATGATATCAAAAACAGTCTTCATTAAAAACACATCGAAATTATAAATAACATAAAATAATCGTCCTAAATAAATAAATATTTTATGCAATATGACTTATGCAGGCCGTGACGGTTACTGGTTCATTCTCGAAAATTCCAACATCTATAGAACTTTCTAATATGACCGTACTCCAAAAACGTAAACAAGCTCTCTGCGACAATCAATCCATATTCGACCTTATGCTTATACTAGTAAGGTTAATTATTCTGTGCCACAATGCATTGTTATTAGTATTTATACGACCTACCCGACTGTCGCTGTTTTCTGGAATTTTAATATTGGAACGTGTCGTGTGAATATATAATATTATATAACTTGTTCGCAGACTCGAGGGGAATCCGTCCGGCGCCTGAACTGACAGAAGATCAATTCCCAGCTCTATCCGTTGGTGCTGGTAGAGGTGAGTTCGATTTTTATCATTTTAAAAAAAAAAAAAAAATTTAATCTTTGACGACTTAAATCATATAATGTTTAGCATATATTTCGGTTGGAACGATAATACAACTGACCTATGTCACAATTAAGAGGTGTGGACGGAGCGAGTTCTGAAGAGAAACTGTCCCCTGTCTCTCCGTGGTTCTTCTAGTAAATCCCGTGGGGTTTCGGGGTAACTTTACCAGGTTTTCGGCCTGTTACAATAATTTTTCATGCCGCCTGCAACCACAGGTGGGTCACTGGGTTGGGTCCGAGAGCCCGTTGGCAATCCCGGGGTATTGAACCGGTGGGAGCGGCGTAACTAACGAGTTATCTGCTAGTAACGCTCAGTCTTATCCAGTATGGTGACCTGTGCTTAGCGAGGTCGAGCTCCTAGGGGTGGGGACCCTAAAGAGTGCCCGTCAGCCAGCACTAGGTCGGGTATTAGATGGTTGGGGAGGGGTTGCCACGGAGATGAGATCTCGTAGCAGGCCATACCTGTCCGGCGGTCGCCGATGGTAAGGCGCGAGTTCCCGCAAGTGGCAAGCTTGCGATCCGTCAGCGCGCACGAACAGGGTGCTCAGGCGAAGTAGTATTTTTTAGGAAATTCTTTAAATACTTCTTTCAATTATTATTCGTCCAATATAATATTTTTTCTTTGTTTCAGGACGTGGTCTCACAAGCAGTTTCAAAAAAATGAACATCAAAAAGTAAATCTGTCCTACTTTGTATTAAGTTCTATTTTGTATTTTTTTAGTTAATAGTTTTGACATTATTATCATTCAAGTTTTTTAAGGCCTGTCCAGTTTTCGTTAAGGTATAATTAAAGTTTGGAGTAACTGTAAAGCTCAGTGTGTGTGATAAGTAACTAAAAGCTAAGTCAAATCTTTGAAAAGCCAGGTTTGATTAATTAAGATTAACTGACTGTCTGACTGACTAGATACGATTAATTAACTGGCAGACTGTGCGTCTTGTAATAAAGACAAGAATAATTGAATTTAATTGAATAATCGCTAAGAAAAGAGTTTTTTTAATGTAATTTGTAATAGTTACAAAACGTTTTCAGAAGAAATAGATTTATGTACCTACCTGCATTCTACATTTATGACAGCTTTAAGAATTAATTTTTTATAGGGTTATATAATTTAGGATATATTTTTGAATGTGATTTATTTAAAATAACTGACTCGTTAGTCTAGCGGTTAGCCTATGCGACTTCCCATCCAAACTTCCTGGGTTGGATTCCCAGGTCAGGCCAAAAAGTGTTGATAAGTTTTTCAATTTAATTCTTGTTGAGTTTTTTTTTTAAGAACAGATCTATTATAGTTGCACAAGTATAGGTTGTCTATTGTTATAATATTCTAATATATTTAATTTTTTTCTAATGGCAACTTTTTAAAAGAGCCAGTAATCCAAAGGGTTACCAGAGCCGGGACTGATTCTCTTGTATCGAATACTGACAATAATGAAAGTACCGTGTTTTTAAATTCATTAATGATATAGTATATATGTATAGTATATATTATTACAGTCCTATCATTTGTTTCTAGAAACATCCATCGTGTCAAAAAGTTATTATAGACCTAAACTGTCATTAAGTTATTGTTAAGTTTTAGTATTCAAATTTCATACTTAATTATTATAATTATATTGATAAAATATGATTTAATATAGATTTTTCTAAGCGTGATATCTTTTGTAGCGTACTGACTGAGCCAAATATAGTAATTAACGACAAGAACTAAGGTAGTTCTGTCAGCCAGGGTAGGAAGCCAAGACTTATTGAATTAAGCGTTAGTGCTCAAATCTCTTGTAAGTGTATGAGTAAGGATTTGAATACCTTAAATATAACTACTGAAGCTTAACAACGATTGACAGGGTTGATTAAATATCTTTTCTATCATCAAAACATTTAATCTGTCCTAAGAAAGGTAATTGTGGAATGCGTCTAGTTGGAATCTACTTTTAAAGTATCAAGAATATTTCCTTGTCTTTATTTTAACAATACAGGCCTTAAGTATTAATATAATTAATTTATTAAATTAGTGTCTAAATATTGTTAAGTTTAAAGTTATGTTTCACCCTTTGCGTTTCTAAAATAATTGATATACCCCTTCTGACCTTTCCCAAACCGTTGTTATAACTTTTGATGTTTAATATAGTAGTGTCTAATATATGTGAAATATGTGACTTGATTTATATTTCCCATTTTGACTTTTCCCAAATCCCAAGTACAACTATCGATGTGTGGATAAACATGACTGTTTAGGTGTCTATTTATATTCGTAGTATTTAAGATTGAAATCATAATTCTCCTTCAGCCTTTTCTCAAAGCCCACCTACAATTATGTCCAAAAACAATAGAATATGGTCTCAAAATATTTACAGGACCTATGTCAACAACTCAAAAGTTATAGTTCCCATTCGGACCTTTCCCAAATCCCTAGTACAACCATCGATGTGTGGATAAACATGACGGTAATTGGTGTCTATTTATATAGGTACGTAGTATTTAAGACTAATGTCATAATTCTCCCTCAATTATACCCAAAGTAATATAATATAATTGGTTTCAAAATATTCGCAGAACCAAGACTCACAAGTTACATTTCTACATCTGACCTTTCCCAAATCCTAGGTATAACTATCAATGTTTGAATAACCATGACTGTTATTGGTGTCTATATACGTAATATTTAAGACTGACGTCATAATTTTTCCTCTACCTTTTCTTGAAAATCCGCCTACAACTATGTCCAAATGTAATAGAATCTCTTACCGTGGGAGAGCCACGCTTCGGCATGGCTGGGCCGGCTCGACCGTAGTGATACCACAGCCTCACAGAAAACAGGTTTCACCGAGTGAGTGAGGATACTGGAGGCCCATACCCCATATCCCCATCCCTCAAAAGCCGGCAACGCACTTGTGACGCCCCTGATGTTGCAGGTGTCTATGGGCGGCGGTAATCACTTACCATCAGGTGATACGTCTACTCGTTTGTCCCTATTCAATAAAAAAAGAACAATATAATTGGTGTCTAAATGTTTGCAGAATCTAAGACATAAGTTATATTTCTACATCTGACCTTTCTCAAATCCCAAGTATACGACTATCGATGTTAGATATAACCATGAGTATTTTTGATGTCTATTTATAAATGTAGGATTTATTCGTTTTCCAATTTTAACTTTACAAAGATATGGATGTTTAAAAACAGTAGAATACGATTGGTGTCTAAATAGTTTTAGAATTTAAGACTTAAAGGTATGTATCCCAATCTTTCCTTGCCCAATTCCTCTACAACTAATCGATGTTTGAATAACAATATTATTAATTGGTGTCTATTTAATACATGAAGTATTTAAGATATATAGTATATAATATTATTTTCCCTTTCCCAAATCCTATTACAACTATAGATATTTGAAAAACCTTAGAATGTAACTGATGTTCAATAATCACAAATTTTAACAACAAAAAACACCGACTTCAAGAACTAGACCAAATTAAAATGGGACCACGTGGGACGCACCTGCTTTCAAAGTAAAAACCATCAAAATCGGTTCTCCCAGTCGAAAGTTATGAAGTAACAAACATAAAAAAAAATATAGACGTATTGAGAACCTCTTCCTTTTTGAAGTCGGTTAAAAATTTGTAGCATCTAACTCTAATACTTATTTTTTACTTTACGCAAACTGAAACAATAACAGAAGCCTAAAAAACTAGTCATACTTGTAATTCGGTTTACGTAAATGCCGATTTTTATTAAGTTCAGTATTAAAAATATACAACCTTCCAATTAAGTGAGCATACCTATTCATGCAGTTGATGATAAATGGTGATTTGTAATTTGTTAGTTTTTGGATTTAAAAACTGGCAACATCGAAAAAGCCCATTTTTTTTACCAAAGAATTATAACAGCGCATATCATTTTAGTATTATTGAGGTTATAAAATATTGTAAAACAATTTTTTGGGTTCATTAAATAACTGTTCTGTACAATTTTTCGAAATAACAAAAAAATCTATAAAATTTGTACAACTTGTAACCGCAACTTTAGCGGACTGTTGACATATCGATGGTAGATATAGATATCACTTTTATCCTTGCCACTGCCACTACATAACAGGAGATATAATGTTTTTCTTGTTTTGTAATATTTGACAAAGAATAATTTCAGACTTTAATAAAATCTGAAGAAATAAAACTACTGTACGCTGTCCATTCGTTTTTACTTTTGTACGTTTTTTAAATTAAACTATATATAAATAAACAGCAATGTTTATATGTAGGTCCGAAATTCTAATTTTCAACCTAAAAATTATACCCGAGTAACTTTATATTAGAAGTATTATAATATTTTCACTAAATTGAACCTATCGTCGATTTAAATCGATTTTGAACAAGTTTACACACACACACACACACACACTGTTGAATAATTTATTCAACACACTGTTTATCAATTTATCCTAAATGTACTGTATTTCTTTAACCAAATCAAAAAGAAATTAAAAAACGGATGGACATGTGATGTTCAAAAAAATACAGTCGCTACATCAACTCTCCGGAGCTTTAAATGAACACTTAGATGAAAACTATAAACTGGGCAATTTAAATTTTCAAATAGGAAATCCCCTTTAATGAAGGTCTCTATGTTTCAAAAATGACTTTATAACTACCATGCACCATCATACGTAACACAATAAGACTGTAACTCCATCCCTGTTATAAAAATAGTGACGTTAGAAGCAAACCTCGGCCATTCAGGATTCAAATTATCATACGAAACGATAATTTGGTCAAAGTAATAAGACGTCAGTATTTTCTTAACGCGAATGCACTAAAATGTCTATTGAACTAGATGTGTGGTCATTCTAATGGAACAAAGAAATGGTAGATTTAAATAAGGGTTTTTAATTTTTATGGCAATATGTGTACAAGATACAATACTTTGTTTTTTTTTTTTATTTTGTACTTGTTTAAGTAAACTTGTATGAGAACCTAGTTCCATCTCAAAATAAATTTGATTTCATTGCCATTTCATCTTATTACTTGATTATATTTAATGTATATTGTTGTGTAACTAATTAGATAAATAAATGAAACATACCCACAAACATACATAGTTTTATTGTGATCTTCAAAACAGTATAAAACAAAGTCGCTTCCGCTGTCTGTCTGTCCCTATAAATGCTTAGATCTTTCAAACTACACAATGAATTTTAATGCGGTTTTCTTTAATAGATAGAGTGACTTAAGAGGAAGGTTTAAATGTATATATTACAAAGACAATGATAATTTTAGAGGTTTCCAATGTGATGTCGTAAATCATCTTTTTTTTGCACTTACATTACAAATGCTGGCTGAAAGCTACGAGATAGATCAAAATAATGTACTACAGTATTGAATACATCCAAAAGATCCACAAAAAAGTCCACGATGGGTTACGTTTATCTCTTAGGGGTGGGTCATCCCTGAACATTTTTAGTCCTTTCTTTTTACGAGAAATAATGGCTTATTTAAGAAGCGATTTTAAGCAATACAGCATTAATCCTTATTCAATTTAGTACCTTAAATACATTATGCATTTAATATAAATCAATATGGCCCTTTACAGTATATAATTTAAATGAACATATTCGAAAATATTACAGAGTAAAATGCACGAATCGTATTGTCGGTGGCCGGGGCGGGTTCGCTAGTACCTACTTCTAATTTTATAAAGCTAGCTAAGAGTTTGTTTGGTTAAACGCACTTATCTCAGGAACTACTGTTCCAATTTAAAAATAGGCTATTTACCATCACGCTATTACCAATAGGAGCGGAGTATGAATGAAAAATATTGCAAAAACGGGGGAAGTCATTTCGTTTGAGAGCTTCCATTGCGTGCGCTGCGTAAATGGCTAGAGATTTGTGGAAGTAACAAACATCGCGACACGAAAATTTTATATATTAGATTGATAAATTAAACTCAGACCTCAAATGATCATATCCAACACAAAATATTTTTTGTCATGGTCGGGAATCTTGTTCCCAAACTGACCTAGCATCACTAAACATTAGAGCAACATTCTCGTGAACGTATACCTATAGTGAATTATATTTGAGCGCCAATTTTTCAACATGGTGGCGCGAGCGGCAAAGATACGAGGTAGCAAAGTTAAAATTCGAAAACGCACGTCGCACGTCGGAATCTATAATATCACAAATTTTCAAAAATCCCAGAAAGTTCAAAAAATCAAAATTCATTTATTTATGAGCACTAAATGACTGTACTGTATGTATTTCGATGGGTCTTCGCATTTCATACGAAACAGATATAGATAGAAGTATATTTTTGTTTCAGGCTTTGTTGAATGACTTAAAATCAAAATGTTTTAGTTTTTTAATAAATAACTTCTTCATTGTTACATTCATTTGCCGACGCTCGATACCAATGTTTACTACCCTTAATATCTTTTAATTTTTATACACTAAACCAATTCAACGATTATTATACAATAAATAAACCTTTATTTACTTTCTTTCGTTAACTTCTGGACTTTTCGCTTCGGCTTCTGGCTTTTCGGCCTCAGAATGAGCGGTTTCAGGACGTTCGTCAACAGTTTCAAGCCTGTCTTTCTTCTCGCCGTTTTCATGTTTCACTTCTGTTTCATCAGCATCTGGCAGGGCTTCCACATCAGGTTCAATCTTGTCTTCCTTTTCCTTTGATTTTATAGTCAATGTACTCATCACATAAGTGCTTTGTAAGTTCTCTCTCTTCTTTTCGTGTTTCATTTCTACTATCGCACTTCTGACTAACATCAAAACATATAATTTTAAAACTGGAAAAAAAAAACATATTTTTAGGCTTCCTACTTAGCCCACTGACAAAGATTTCAAATCGAATTTCGTCCTGTCTCATATGGATTCTAGCAAACCCTTAATGAGTTTACCGAAGATCATATATAATTGCTCTATAAAAGTTTCTAAAACAGCTAGCTTATTGCTCACATTAAAACAGCCTGTGTCTTGTTAACCATAATTTCATCCAAACGAGTGTTACAATGCTGTACTAAATTTCATAATGCAACATTTTTAAAAAAAAGAACGTTGTAAGGCACGCGTCTTTCACTACCACAGCGTGTATTTAAAAAAAGAACTGTTATTCAAATACACGTTGTGTCCCGCCATTTTTGTTACATATTAGTATTGCAAAAATTTATAACTTTAGAACTTTTTAAAGAGACTTCATATCATGGGTTTAGATAAAGTCTTGTATGTACATCATTAGGTATACACTCAAGTGATAGTACCTATTATGACACTCGGCATCGCCTAGTGTGATAAACTCTCATTCGTGTTTTAATATCCCTTATTAGGCCACAGTTGCTTAAACAACTATAACGTATTCATTAAATTTTGGAGCGAATTAGAAAAGCTGTAGAAAAGTAAGCCTAGGACAGACCTAGCGCTTAGTGGCTTATAATTGTAATAAATGCGTGATCCGAAATTCATTTTGTATGTTTTAGCTGAAATTGCGCTTGTTTTCCTCTTACCTGTAGGTATGTATAATATAAGTACAACGTGAGAATCACAAATGTGGGTTGTATTCTAGATAGCTGTATTACCATATATATGTATTTAAACTGAAAAACTCCTCACCTATATCAGTTACCAAAACTATACCCAGTAGGACGCCGATAGACGCTACGACTATAGAATAGACCAAAACGGACATGATCACTGCTGCAACGCAGTACCGCTGGTATAACCGCATTAATGTCATGTCTTTCTGAAATATAAGAATATGAGTGGTTGAATTATAACTACTCAGGTATGATACTGAATCTTAGGTTCTTGGCAACTAGTTTCCTATTATCAAAAGAGGTACTATTAATTGGCAAGAACCCGAGGTAGTGAACATCGCAAAAACAATTAAAAATCATTGAAAAAACATATATTATGCTAAATCCACAGATGGCGTAGTGGTATAAGACGTCATCTTGACGCATACTACAGCCCCGAGTATCGTGAGTTAAAGCCGCATATGGGACAAAACTTTGTGATCCACTACTTATTGTTGAGAGTTTGGGTTTTCTTAATGTCCATTTTATGTAAGGTATGTTCGTACAGCAAGTAGAAGACAACAACACTTGTTACAGAGGTATACATAAACAGAGAATACATTACCCGATAAATAGCACAGAGTAGTATTACAGTGAACGACAGGTCGACAGCGTGGCCGAGGACTGGCAGTGACTTCTTCGCATTATCCTCCAAAATGGCCATTTCTACATACATTGTGAGGGACACGAAGGTATCATCGGATAAACCTATTAGTGATATTGCCTGAAATCATTATTCTATGATTAGCAAATGATGCAAAAAGTAGTTAATACTGATGATTTTTTATGGAATACTGAGGCAAACGAGCAGACATATCGCTTGATTGTAAGCGATAACCGCCGCCCATGGATAAGCGCAACACCAGAGGCGTCACAAGTGCGTTGCCGGCCTTTGGGGGATAGGGGAAGGAGATTGGGCATGGGCCTTCGGTATCCTCACCCACTCGGTGAAACTAAGCGCAAGCGCTATTTCACACCGGTTTTCTGCCGTGGAATCACTCCGGTCGAGCCGGCCCATTCATCCCGAAGCGTGGCTCTCCCACGGTTAAAATTGATTCAACATATTTATAAGTGTTCCTACGTAAGCTCAATTCGTTTTATATTTTTAATCACATCTTTATATCTTGCTAGCCTTGATTAATTACAAGATTATTTCAAATTTTGACCGGCGTTATAAATTAATTCCATACTTCATCATTTATAATAAAACTAGCTTTTACCTGCGGCTCCGTCTGCGTGTAATTTACTTATAGTGGTAAAAAGTAGCATATGTCCTTCCTCAATAATTAAAGTATCTCCATGCCAAATTTCATTGAAATTGGTGAAGCGGTTTAGCAGTGAAAGCATAACAGACAGATAGACCTACAGTTACTTTAGAATTTAGAAAGGGTTTTATTTTATTTAAAAACAGTAGGTTTACTTATGATGTAAGCTGATGACTGATCATAGATATAGTCACCCAAAAATCTGAGTAGGGCAGAAGAATTATGATGTTGATATCATTAAATAATCACTTACCTGTACAATAATATTTAAGTACGCTATAATAAGTAGACCAATTCTCACTGGAGCCAACCAGCAACACATATCCATCTTAAAATTTACCACCGTGTGCTTTAAATAATAAAATGTTTGCCCCATCTTGGCTTAAACCCTTAACACCCACTCGCATGTACAAACGTTGAGGCTCCGATACATTGAATGAATTGTACAAAAAAACACCGCACACTAATCATTTGTTTTAATTAGGATGTTCTTTATTAAAAGGACGCGTAATTATTGAGGTAATTTCGTAATGTCATATACTTAGTCAGTTCAAATATCATTCATATTACATAATACCACGGAGTTATTTCAGTGGCAATGTTACAGTTTCATTGTAACTACCTGCTGTTGCTAATTTGAATGTGAGTATACTAATAATAAAGCTGAAGAGTTTGTTTGTTTGAACGCGCTAACCTGAGGAACCGCTGATCCGATTTGAAAAATTCTTTCAGTGTTGGATAGTCCATTTATCGAAGATGGCTATAGGCTATATATCATCACGCTACTACTAATAGGAGCGGAGCACCAATGAAGAATGTTTCAAAAACGGGGGAAATATTCACGCTACGGGCAATATAAGACGCAAACGAGGTTGCGTGGGTCAGCTAGTTTTTGATAAAGCGATCTTTATGAAGGCAGATGGGAAAGGACAGAAAATTATCTTTATTTTTTAGAAAGAAATGTGATTTAGAATTTTTGTTCACGCAAATGAAGTCGTTGGGAAAACAATTAACATGAGAATAATCAGAAGTGAATAGTAATATAAGTTAAATAAGTATTATCTTCATCTACTCTAATATTATAAAGAGGAAAACTTTGTTTGTATGTTTGTTTGTAACGAATAGGCTCAAAAACTACTGGACCGATTTTAAAAATTCTTTCACCATTCGAAAGCTACATTATCCACGAGTAACATAGGCTATATTTTATATTGGAAAAAAATAGGGTTCCGTAAGATATTTGGGTTTTTCGGACACAAGGTGTACAAATCAACCAGAAAAGTTACCTACTTATTTTGCAAAAAAAATCATGCTACGGGCTATATAAGACGCAAACGAGGTTGCGTGGGTCAGCTAGTAAATATATAAAAGCGAAATACCACTCACTTATTAATCACGAAATCTCAGAAACTATAATATCTACAAACTAGAAATTTGGTAGGCCGGTCGTCGGGGTGTTTTTTAGTGAAACACCACATACTGGCTCCTGCGGGGGCGGGGCTCCTGTGTCCCCAAGGAGCTGGAGATCCGAAGATCACCCCGTCAAAAAGGTAGCATACGCGACTGATGTGCATGAGGTCTCGGGTTCGATTTAGTCTAACCCGGGTCAGACCAAATGTTTATATGATCTGCAAATATTTGCTTCGGAGTTTGGGTGTTTTCTATGTATAATATGTATGAATTTACAAAAAATGTATCCATATTAGTTGTCTAGTACCCATAATACAAGTTCTGCTTAGTTTGGGACTAGATGGCGTTGTGTGTTAGATGTCCAAATTATTTATTAATATTATTATACTTACGACTAGTTGACGGTAAGCGATTACCTTAAACTGTAGACGCTTCGAGAGGACTCGCATGCATGCACTCTTTGATTCCTGTTCTGTTGGTTTAAATTAGTTATCCTGATCACTAATTCGATTCCCACTTACGGCAAAAAATTTGTGTGATGGACGAGCATGATCATTTGTTCTTTCCGGGAGTAATTTTGTTGTCGTTTAATATGTAATATAAATTGGTTTTGTATTTACATACTTATTGAATTCATTCGTTTGTCAATATATTTGCACTGAGTGAGACTCAAACCCTCGGACATCGCAGTTGACTTCACCATCACCAACACCGCACCACACGATAACTAATCCTGAGTGGATTTAAAGTTCTTCAGTTACTGCAGGTATGATAAATAAAAATCATTTAAGTATATTAAGTTTATTAAAATATCCGTACTCATAATAAAAAAACAGGCATAAATCAGTTGTAATGCCTATAATATCATCATTTTATCTATATTTTATCCTAAAAAAATTATATGGCTAGACGTTTTATACAAAGGAACACTTTGGTATAATAATATAATTATTATACGAAAAATTCACTAAGTTATGATAAACATACGGGGTCATCCATAAATTAAATTACATTAAACTTTAATAGGTGATTGGGTCAATTCAGTCCCAGTATTGCGGTAGGTAAGTAATCAGTTTTCGCGTTAGCATATAGCCTATGATACTCACAAATAATGTGGCTTTCTATTGAGAAATTCAGACAATACACTCGCTGCATTGCCGCATTAAATTACGCTAACCAACCTTTATATCAAGCAGAAATAACTATGAATTCTATGAGTCTTCGTTTTAGTTCCTTAGTTATTATGTAGGTAGTCGTAGTATTAAACCTTAAAAAAATATTTAAGAAACCATTATCTAGTATGGTCCATTCGCTTAGATACGGTCACCAGTTGTGCAGCAAGCCTCCACAAAATCAAAAGGCCCGCCTGCGGCGTATACAAGCAAGTATTTGTCAGTTTACGCCGTTGTTAGAATTAATATATTCGTATTTCACAACAATGACCACAATTGCGTGCGGGTGCACTGACACTAAACGAATGGACTATACTTTATCTACATACTATTCAATTCTGGGTTAAAAACGTAAGCACGTAAGTTCATATCAAAGTGGGGGATTCTATAAATGACATCAGAGTGACGAGAGAACAAGTAATTAATGGATGACCCCCATAAATATTTTACTATTACAACAATGTATATAATATTTGGATTGCTTAATTGATGTTAAAAATCTTGGTGTAATTTGTCTTTTATTTCATTTAGGACTTATAATATCTTAACATATATTTTAGCATAGATTTCCGATTATTTTAAAATATTAGGCTCCTTACCTCAGGTCAAATAAAAAAGGTAGCTATGGCACGTAGATTAAGAAATTGAAGCCATTTTTTTTAATATGTGAGAGTGAAGTGCTGCACTTTAAAAAAATGTCCCTGAAAATTGCTTTAAAATAGGTAATATGCGAAAATCAATCTGTTTGTTTCTTATAAATTACATTTAGATTTTTTTTTTTTTATTGGATAGTGGGCAAACGTGCAGACGTATCCCCTGATGGTAAGCGATTACCGTCGCCCATGGACACCCGCAACACCAAAGGCGCCACAAGTGCGTTGCCGACCTTTGGGGGATGGGGAGAGGTTTTGGGGTATGGGCCTCCGATATCCTCACTCACTCGGTGAAACACAGCACAAACGCTATTTCACACCGGGTTTCTGTGAGGCCGTGGTATCACTCCGGTCGAGCCGACCCATTCATGCCGAAGCATAGCTCTCCCACGGTTTTTAAAAATTTAATAAAACTTCTACTTCATTGAATATGAATTTACCTACAAATTACTTACCCACATTTCTTGGCTATTATAATACGAATTCCTGTCAACACACACTTATTTTTTCAGACTCTATGTTCACTTTTGTGTAGTTTTTACACCATTTAATTGCACGGCATTTTAAATAAATAAATAAATAAATATTTCGGACATCTAACACACAACGCCATCTAGTCCCAAGCTAAGCAGAGTTTGTGTTATGGGTACTAGACAACTGATATAAATACTCATATACTTTTTTTTGTAAATACATACATATTATACATAGAAAACACCCAAACTCCGAAACAAATATTTGCAGATCATACAAACATTTGGTCCGACCTGGGAATCGAAGCTGAGACCAGTCGCTACCACTACGCCACCGAGGCAGTTAAAGTTTTGTAGGTAAACTTACGGCCTGACAATTTGTACTATACCAACGAAAAGTAGCGTAGTTTGTTGCATATGTGTGCGTTAAACGCGTGTGTTTATTTGGAAGTAGCTGAGTTTTTTGGCTTCAGTAAGAATAAATGCCGTGCGTTATTTACTTTTTTTTATTTGATCTGAGCTCCTTACACTAAATAAGTCATATTACATTAATATTAAATTCTACCAACCAACAACAATAACGGTGGTAATTTTTGATATTACCCAAAAAGGTAGGGCAGTGTTTGTTTTAAGGAATGCTACATATTGGCATAGAAACATTTTACTATTTTCCATGTAAGCAATACAAGGCACTTAAAATTAATGCTATTATTTTAATTCACTATAATATATTTAATATTCTACGATTTAAGAAAAGATAACTAAATATTAAATTATGATTAGGTACTTAGGATTGCCGGAGTATATATATATATATACTCCGGCATATATGATATATATATATATATATATATATATATATATATATATATATATATATATATATATATATATATATATATATATATATATATATATATGTATATATATATATATAGCAAACGAGCCTTGATGTCGTCACCTATAATAATGTCATGTAATCTTTATTTGAAATAAATTTTAGAGAAATCACTTGACTAGTGATCTGTGAACATTACTTTCAAACATGTCAATTTTGTTTATCATCTGGCAACCCTACATTTAGCGCTATGCTCATAGAACTTTACATTTCGAAAGTCTCGTTTTAGGTTTCCGTACCGAAAGGGTAAAACTGTCACTAGGCTGTATCGCCTGTATCTCATGAGCCGTTATAGTAAGACAGTTGAAATATTCAGAAATGATGTATTTCTGTTGCCGCTATAACAACAAAACTAAAAAGCAGAATAAAAAAAAAATTTAAGAGAATTCACATACAGCAAACGTGATTTTTTGCTTGATATTTATAACGGAAACAGATAGACGCTTCAAATGTATAGATAATGGTACGGAACCCTTCCTGCGCGAGTCCGACTCGCACTTAGCTGATTTTTGGGGTTCCGTACTTAAAAAGGAAAAACGGAACCCTTATAGGATCACTTTGTTCTAAGTCTGTCTGTTAAGACCATTTTTTTCAGGAAATTCATATCAAATACTCAATTCTACTGTCCCTTGGATATGTGAAAAAATCAAACTTGTAAACCAACGCAATCAGAAGTTTATGCTGCAAATTTTCGACGCTCGCAAAGGAATCAAAACCTACAAGGTACTTCCTGTGAACTCAGGATCTTGAAATTTGGTAACTACGAAGCAACATATTATAGCACAGATAAAGGAAAAATTGCGAATAGCATAAATTTTTAGTTACATCATATAATATACCTACAGGTTTGCACGGAATACTCGGTGTGCGAGTCCGACTCGCACTTGGCCGATTTTTTTTTCTTTTTAGATACAACATACGAAAGCCAAACAAGTCTTTCAACTTGTGGGTAAGAAATAACTAAACTAGTACCAAGTAACAGATTTTAGAGATTCTGGGAAATTCGTTCTAATGTCAAACATCAAATAATACGCCACGCCCAGATGATTTTCTTTGATATTCTAAGCCTTATGTATACAAAGACTGTAAATTATGTAAATAAAGTTGACCTACATAGGTTTTTCTCTTAGTTAGCAATGAAGAAAGTGTTGGTTAAACTCAAAGGACCAATGAGTGCTGATTGAGATTTTCACAATCATCAACTATAGTAAAAACATGCCACTTCAATTCAAGATGGCAGTCATATTCTGTTCTGTATGTAATTAAATAATTATATAATTAATTTTGACCTTTTCAAATAGTAGACATGCTTCACACAAAAATCTTCCAAATAAAGCTCCACGTTGGCAACACTGGCAAAACCGCCATCTTTGCATATTTTACTTCAACTTAAAGGTTTTTTCACTTACCTATCTCAATTAATAGTAGTAAATTATTTGTGATAAATGACAAAATCACTAGTGTTACTAAATTTATTTGTTCATAAAGCTGAAGAGTTTGTTTGTTTGAACAAGCTAATCTCAGGAACCGCTAGTCCGATTTGAAAAATTATTTTAGTGTTGGATAGTCCATTTATCGAGGAAGGCTATAGGCTATCATCACGCTACTACTAATAGGAGCGGAGCATCAATGAAAAATGTTTCAAAAACGGGGGAAAATTTTCACGCTACGGGCAATTTAAGACGCATACGAGGTTGCGTGGGTCAGCTAGTTAATAATAAATAAGTTACATATCTATAGCACAATTTCTAAACAAACTACCAACTAGAATACGAATAGTAAGCTCTTGCTGTAAAAGAAAAACCATACATTTCAAATAAATAAATTGGACCTTCTTTGTAACAAGGAACCAATCAACTAACATGCCACAATCTAAATAAGAACCCTATTTATAAGAAGATAAGGTTGTCTGCACGGTTGGCCGAGTGGTTTCAGCGGTCGCCATGCCGCTTGCTACTGCGCCAAGTGTCGTGGCGTTCAAACCCACGCGGTACAACACTTTGTGTGATCCACGAATTGTTGTCCCGAGTCTGGATGTTCTTTGTGTGCCTTTCATGTATGTTTGTAAAGTCCCCCACGACACAGGATGTTTATTCCTACTGTGGGAGTTGTTTTTTTTAAAAAAGAAAAAGAATAAAGATAAAATTCTTTGATTTTACCATGAGTGTGGATTGGTTCTTTGTTGCATAAGTAGGTTCAATTAAAAAGCTACTACTACTAGCTACTCTGAAAAAAAAACGGAAAGTAAAAACAAAATAATATCAAAAATAAAATATTTATTTAAAAACAACCATTTATAACTTTACAATCGAGCGCAACGAATCAAGGTCACACTTAATACAAATATGGCTCACCTCGTATTATCCTGCCTGTTTTACATTGAAACCTTTATAGCAAAAGGGATATTGTTTTTTAATGAGTTTCATGCTATATTGTTTATGGTTATAATGGTATTAGAACCTTTGATTCACTTTAGGTTGTATGCTGTATAGGTTAAAGAGTTCTTGTAACAATTAGAACTACTCGACAGCTCGACGGTGTGAAATAGCGTTTGCGCTGTGTTTCACCGAGTGAGTGAGGATACCGGAGGCCCATACCCCAACTCCTCCCCCCATCCCCTTTCCCATCCCCCAAAGGTCGGCAACGCACTTGTGACGCCTTTGGTGTTGCGAGTGTCCATGGGCGGCGGTAATCGCTTACCATCAGGTGATACGTCTGCTCGTTTGCCCACTATTCAATAAAAAGAAAAAAAAAGCTTTTAATTTTAAAAAAATCAGGGTGCAAATTATATCGATCAGAGTGCCGTGTTATGAGAGAGGCCTTTGTGTATTTTTTATGGTATAGATGCAAACGAGCAGACGTTTCGCCTGATGGTAAGCGATTACCGCCGCACATGGACACCCGCAACACCAGAGGCGTCACGAGTGCGTTGACGGCCTTCTAAGAAGGAGTACGCTCTTTTCTTGAAGGTTTGAAGGTCGTATTGGTCCGGGAATACCCCAGGCGATAGTTCATTCACTAGTATTGTTGTGCGCGGGAGAAAGTTTCGGGAAAAGCGCACAGTTGGGGACTGACAACTATCTCGATGAAACTTCTGTCGCGTAGGACGAATGAATGATTATATGATAAATTATTTAATTTTTGCCCATTATGCTCCTAATTATTAATCTAGTACTTAATAAAGCCATTTAACATTATTTATTGGTAAACAACCTGTATATTAAAAAAATACCGATCTTGAGAAGTTTGCCAGATGAGAAAAATACAATTTATTTAGTAGAAATAATGGAAATAGTATAAATAATGAAACGAAATAATAAATACAGGTATAGCATGATTAAAAATATAATATAAACAGCAAAATAACTTGCGCATGGCAATGTGTCGCCACGTGTCATTTTACTATTATATACCGTGGTGACGTGTCGCCACTTAAGTCAATCCTAACTTTCAATGATTAGCGTTATATACGATTGTAATTTTTTTACATAATATTAGCAGTTATAGAAAATTAAGAAATAGATTTCATTTTAAATATATTTAGATCTGTAATATAACAGTAATAATAATAAAATATTTCACATAATAACTAAATTAATATATGTAACAGCATACAACCTAACCCAAACCCATATTTGTCAAGTTCACTTCATCAGGGCGTGGACAACAGCATTCACGTTCAGAGCCTTCAAATCCGTATATGTCTGGCCAGTACCAACAAACACAATCGGCTGTCCCGTTATATACGTCATAGAAATAGCAGCACCGACCTTGTCATCTATAGTGTCAAACTTAGTGAGTACAATACCATCGATAACGTGGGGGTTGGTTGAAGAACTGTGGTCAGCCAGCGCCTGGTTGAACTTCACCAGCTGGTCGACCGCCTCGTTCCCCACTAGGGCTTCACCTACGAAGAGTACCATGTCTGGTTCGTTGACTTTGATGAGCTTGGCGAGGGCTCGCATGAGAGGTTCGTTGTCTTGCATACGTCCTGCCGTGTCGATTAGAACCACGTCGATGCGAGTCTCGTTGGCGTATCTGATGGCTTCCATTGCTATTGCGGCTGCGTCTTTGCCTGTCGAGCAAGAAAATATTTAGAATCGTCATCATCAACAGTGTTTAAGAGTTCATTGTTAAACATAGGCCTCTCCTCGCTCGTTAATGAATAGAGGGTGGGTATGTTGGGTTCCTACAGAGGAGGGGGTCACCTACAAACAGTGGGTGGCTCGAGGTACGTTGGGGTTCCAGGGATTTCCTTTTGAGGGTGCACCTGGTTCCCCGGCTTCTAGTACCCGAGACGGTGTGCGGTTTTGGTCGGTTCGTGTCCGACATAACCACCAGTTGGTGGTATCAGAGGGGATTCCCGCACAAAAAAACAGGCCTGTCCTCGCATAGAAAGCAGTTCTTTGCTTACCATGTAAGTGCTACCTTTATTGTGTGTATAAATAAATATTCCAGACATCTAACACACAACGCCATCTAGTCCCAAGGTAAGCAGAGCTTGTGTTATGGGTACTAGACAACTGATATGAATACTTATACACTTTTTTTGTAAATACATACATATTATACATAGAAAACACCCAAACTCCGAAACAAATATTTGCAGATCATTCAAACATTTGGTCCGACCCGGGAATCGATTCCGAGACCTCAAGCTTAGCAGTCGCTTACGCTACCACAACGCCACCGAAGCAGCCATTCCAGAGAACTTACCATATCCCTTCTCATAAAGGTGGACCATCTTCCTCCCATTGTGTCTGGACTCAGGATGCAGAGCGTTGAGATGCCTGGAGTGTGTGCGGAGCTGTTCCACGGCACCAGCTCGGAAGGTGTCGCAGGCCGCGATCAGCACCGACATGTCGTTCTCGATCAACCAGAAGCAGATCTTCGCCAAGTTCGTTGACTTGCCCACGCCGTTCACCTAGCAAGATTAGGACTTCTGGTTATACTAAGCATATAATTCACATATATGTATAATTAAATCAATCGTTAGTCGACCTAGATATGTTTATTAGGTGTTGCTGAAAATCAGCGCTGTATCGTTAATGATGCAGCATTAGGCTGAGCAGCATCTGTTTTTAATGTGCACTGCGACACAACTTTATAATAATAAATAATAAATATTTCGGACATCTAACACACAACGCCATCTAGTCCCAAGCTAAGCAGAGCTTGTGTTATGGGTACTAGACAACTGATATAAATACATATATACTTTTTTTTTGTAAATACATACATATTATACATAGAAAACACCCAAACTCCGAAACAAATATTTGCAGACCATTCAAACATTTGGTCCGACCCGGGAATTGAACCCGAGTCCTCAAGTTTAGCAGTCGCATACGCTACCACTACGCAACCGAGGCAGTTACTTTGCATCAGTATATGTGTAAAAATATATATATATATATATATATATATATAAATTGTTATAACATTGATTACTGTTATGTTAAATACTTAACTATGCTTTAAGATAATGTTTCAATACTGTATTATGTACCATTTAATTTGATATTCTGTTGTGTTGCAATGTCGGTAAAATAAATATTTTTTCTTTCTTTCTTTCTTATTATATACGACGGCTCAATAAACATATTATTAAAAGAGTTAAGAAATATTGACTTATTTAATTTACTAGATAAATACAATGGGATCATGAAATCTACTGGTGTATATAAGAAACGTACATAACAGTAGTTGCATTTTATCGGACATTTCCTACAATCTGACAGCCAACTGTTACAGCGGACATACTTCCGTCCCCTTTTAGGGTTCCTTACCCAAAGGGTAAAACAGTACCCCATACAACAAACTTAATTATTTTGTTCGTTTTGGCTCGATATTGATAACAGATTGATGCTTGAAATGAATAGATCCGCGAGTCCGACTCGCACTTGGCCGATTTTAAAATTTCCATCACAGATTTAAACAAAAACGAGAGGCAAAATGTTTCACAAAATAAAAATATTTATAAATATAATGAATTGATAGCGTCATCTATAAAAAACAAGAGGAACTATGTTGTTATTATTTTTCCTGTATCGCGCAATCGATATTCAACACAATTAATTACTTCAGTTTCAGAAAAACATTATATCCCATTCTAATGAATCCCCCTAGGGGATCTAAGCAGGGGATCCCAGTGGACGGCGCCAAAAATCAGGATACGATTTAACTCATTTCATGTTCCAAATAGCTCTAAAATATAGCTAAAATAATATTTCCCATTTAAAATACTTAACTCACCCCACAGAACGCCATAACATAAGGTCTGCCTTCATCCTTGGCATGTATACAGTCACGCAAGATGTCCACACGACGTTTGGGCGACAGGATCTGCACCAACGACTCATTCAGAGTTGCCTTCACCGTCTTGGCTACGCTATCGAAAGTACCAAGCACCTGGAAAAGGTAAATGAAACCACCGTCAGATACTCATAATTACAGGCAAAGTGTAAATAAGTGTGGCAATAAAAATTAAGGAGTAACATCCTACATCGCGCATTCAAAGTTTTCACATTATTTTTTACTGTATATTTTTTTTTTTTAATGTATTAGGTGGCAAACGAGCCTCAATCAATCGCCTGATGTTAAGCGATTACCGCCGCCGCCCATGGACACCCGCAACACCAGAGGCGTCACAATGGGGAAAGGGTTGGGGTATGGGCCTATTGGTTTCGGAGTGTATCACTCCGGTCGAGCCGGCCCATTATATTATTTATACAAGAATTGTTGGCTTAAAGTTATTATTTATCTGTTATAAAAAAACAAATCCCTTCGTAGCTTTGATGTTTGATAAAAATACTAATAATTTACTTTTTTTAGTTGTTTTATTTCATTTTTGTATTATTTTTATTTACACTCGTTTCTATTGGTGCATATTGTTACCTTAAAATGTTGTGCATTCGAACTAGTGCTTATTGAATATACCTGTGGCGACCTCCACATACAACATAACATACCACAGCGCCATCTACCGAAGTTACACTGAACTACGGAGTAACCTACAAAACGAAGAAACTACCAATCCTGAATCGCGCAATTAAAGTTCTCGCGCCGATTATCATATATACAACATCCCAACATCAATTGTTGGGCAGTAGCCCGCCAGGCATGATCACCTCGCCTGGTCGGAGGATCCTCCCTTTGTGTTGGGTGGAACATGATACCCGTTCCCCACATACCGTTTCTTATATACATAAGATTTAATGTAAAAATAAACACAAGGCTCATCATACCTTTCCTTCCAGCTTGGTGGATACAGAATCACACAACTTGTTAGCTATGTCGCTTGCAACGTTTTTGCCAATGAGATGATCGCGCAACTTTTCCAGCACTGGACGCATCGTTTCCTCTGATAACGCCTTGGAGCCCACTAACCCTGAGATATAAAATTTCGAGTTAATTATGTGTATTTTTTTTTCTATGTAATAGGTGACAAACGAGCAGACGTATCGCCTGATGGTAAGCGATTACCGCCGCCCATAGACACCTGCAACACCAGAGGCATTACAAATGCGTTGCCGGCCTTTAGGGGAACAGGAAGGGGATGGGGGAGGGGGAAGGGGTTGGGGTAGTACCACTCGGTGAAACACAGCGCAGGCGCTGTTTCACACCGGTTTTCTGAGGCCGTGGTATCACTCCGGTCGAGCCGGCCCATGCATGCCGAAGCGTGGTTCTCCCACGGTATACTTAGTTATTTTTTTAATTAAGAGCCTGCCAATATGACTCTACTCTGCCCGATAAAAAGCGAGAGCAGAAACTAAAAGTAGCTATTTTTTTTTTTATACTTTATGCACATTATCTGTGATAAAGGTGGACTTAATGCCATAGCCATTTTCTTCCAGTCGACCTATGGGCGATGCAGAGTCAAAACAAGGTGCACAAAACAAAAAATTTATGATATAAATTTATTTTGATAATTTAATTTAAGAAAAAAAACCTTTAACCTAATAAAAATATTTTATTAATACATGACAATATTAAAGTTATATATTACTAGCTGACTTATGCAACTTCGTCTGCTTCTCTTCAAAAGAAATATTTTTTTCCCAATTAGTAAATTGTGATATAAACTATCCTATCTCTCAAGTTGGATCGAACTGCACATGGTGTGCGAATTTTATTATAATCGGTTAAGTGGTTTAGGAGTCCATTGAGGACAAACATTGTGACACGAGATTTATATATATTAAGATATACTTCTTGACCGATGCAGTGCCTTGGATGTGAATGAGAATTTGGTATGGACTTGTTATGTGCTGGTTGAAATAATTTATAAGCAATGTATCTATTTATTTACAATCCTTAATATAATTTATTTGATTGTAATTAATTCTTGACATCTTATACTGCGTTTATTACCTGACATTTAAATTTTGTTAAGTTAAGGCGATCTGTGTTTACATTGTTGGAGCGTAAATAATTAGTATTTATTATTTTATTACATTTTGAACTTTTTTTATTTTTCTGGGACCAGTACATATGCACACATTGCTTTTACTCCTTGATGTGTAAGTGATTGCAACCTTATACGCTATGGACTAATTTTTATTATTTTATTAGACAAAAAATTGAATTCACTAACTTTAATATTTCTTTATACCGCTTTCTAGCCTTTGTGTTTTGGTTACCTTAACTTGCACATATAAGTATTGTTGTCAAAAACAAACAAACTTTGTATAAATTATTTGAAAAGATGGTGCACGTGAGTTTCTCACCAGCTCTTCTCATGAATGCAATACCCATCGGAGCTGGTACTTGGATTGATTTCAATCTAAACCTTTGAGTTGAATCGAAATCAATCTAAGCTCCGGTAATTCAAATCATTGATTACTTGAGTTACATCCTTTTATCACTGATCAATTCAGTACTTGAGTTTTATTTTATATTTGTATTAATAATGTTTGATGTTTGTATTTTTGACGTGTTCAAGTGCCTTTTGGGGCTTATGGAAATAAATGATTTGACTTTGACTTTGACTATAAAGGTTTTTACCATGACCAGGTAAAATTATAGGTCTTTATTTATTTTATAAACATCTAGTACTTACCCTTGAATATGCTAAACATGCCCGTGGTCTTCTTCGGGCTGGCCTGTGTGTTGTATTCGATTTCTTCTTCGCTGCTGCTTTCTTCTGATTCCACTTCCAGGTCACGAATAGCTCCGGTCATTTTACCCACCAACTATAGAATCAATGTACAAATGTATTTTAGAAGACGGATTTTTTTTAGTTAAGTTTTGGTACGCCTCCCTTTCTACGGGGATGTTTATGTCTACTGTTGAAAAGAGGCCTTGGTTTATCACAGTGGAGAGACGGGTTGGTACAGGGATTGATTCAAAATTTCCTCTAAAACACAACGCCATCTAGTCCGAAGCTAAGCAGAGCTTGTATTATGGGCTAGACAACTGAAATGAATACATATATAAATGACAAAATATAGTTTAGTTTCTTGTGGGAAAAGTCGGTCAATATGACAAATGACAATCGAATCGCAACGAGTTGAGTTTGCGTTTGAAACAAAACGAATTTTGTTTCAAAGATTTATTTAAATTAAGGTGGTTTTTAAAGTGAATTTTCTAACTTCCTTTCTACATTATCGTTATTTCTTTCCAAAATTATGACGTTCTAAAACTTTGCTCGTGTTAAAATATTTACTCAAGTATTAAAATGAATCCAGGAATGCAACTTTTTTATAGAGATCCTCAAAGTATTGCTAACACTCGTAACTTACGAGTGTAAGCCAGCCAATACTATTGGCTGGCTTACGAGTTTTAGCAAGACTGTTGACTGATTGGCCCAATAGAGAAATATGCATAAATTTTTATTTGTCTTAATTTTTTCTAGATTTTTTATTGTCGTTACAATATACTAAAAAGGTATTTTTTTTATTTGGTTATTATTTCGAACTCAGATAATATTAAATTAAAAGTGAAAATTACAAAACGCGTCACTATTGGTTGAAAAGAAAGGTGACGTCAATGATCACTTCATCGAAATTATAGGCGTTGAAATTCATAGTGTGTTATTAGTGTTTGTTAGAAAATTAACTTCTTCCGTGATTTTTATAGCAATTCAAACTGTAAATAAGTATAAAATAACTGAAACACTGAATAGTAAACCAAACAACACTAGAGGACTATGACGTCATTGCCCGTGACAAAAGCGCGTGTAAAATGGCGGCGTTTGAATACCTACTTCAAATTTAGTCAGTGTATATTAAATTTCACTATGAAACTAAGTTTGACAATTTTCAAGCCTATTAATATTTTTTTCAATGTCATAGAGACGTAAATGATCCGATTAAGAAATTAAAAAAACATGCATATTCCCTATTTTAGCAATAAGTTAGATCATCAACCTCAGCGTGTCAGTATCAGCGTCGCCCCTAGTCAAGTTGACATTCTATAAACGTTAACATTAATAGAAAACTATAACATGTATCAAAATGGCTTTCCTTAACGATTATTTCAAGTTTTCTCCTCGCAGTGCTGTTGTCTTACATAGTTTGCTGCGTAAGTCTGCTCTTAAAACACACTAGGTATTGTATCACTCCGTATTAATATGCTACCACAAAGATAAGCTAGAATTTCCAACTTAATTTTGCACTATAATAAAATGTAGTTAAAGTATAATTACATGTGTGTCGGCTGAGATGTTGTTCTCAGCATCCTCCGGCTTGTCAGTGCTGAAATCAAGTGAGGGCAGGTCCCGGGTCCCGCCGCCCAACTCCCACACGCGTGGCTGTTTCACACGGTCTACCTTGGGACTCTTCGGTGACTTCCTACATACAATACAATAACTTACAGTTGATCTAGAACATGCGAGTTTTGCGACTTCATTAAAATATTACAATCTATAGTATTATTACAAAACCGAAGAGTTGTTTGTGTGAAGAGTGAACACACTAGAATATCAAGAACTGGTTTTAATTAACAAAATATTTTACTGTGGAATAGGTGGAACACCAGGGACTACCCTATACTTTCCATGTCTTTCTTTCCATCCCATGGTTGCCTGGAAGAGATTGCCTCTGGGCGATAAGGCCGCCAATTGTACCTTCTAGTTTTGTGTTACCTTTTTAAGTAATCTGGTGTACAATAAAGAGATTATTATTATTATTATTATTATAATAGCTCCTTTCTCGAAAAACTGTCTATATGTATATTCAACTAATATTATGAACGCGAAAATTTGTGAGTGTGTATGTATGTTTGTTGCTCTTTTACGCAAAAACTGCTGAATGGATTTTGCAACTACTACTACAAACAAAGCTGCAATTTATAAAGATATTAGCTTCGCATCGAGGCGTTGCCCGCGGTTATTGTCGTACCGTGGGTAGCACCGCGGGGTTCAACTAGTTCTAGTAGTAGCTAGTAGTTAGGTAGGTTCTAGTCTATACTAATATTATAAAGAGGAAAGGTTTGTATGTAAGTATGTTTGTAACGAATTGGCTCAAAAAGTACTCGACGGATTTTAAAAATTCTTTCATCATTTGAATGCTACATTATCACTGATTAATATAGGCTATTTTAATTGTAAGAAAAAAAAACTATATGTAAACTAATAACTGCAGGTAACACTGCGAGGTTCAGCTAGTATTATATAAAAATGAATCCCTGTTTCCCCTGGTCGGGCTGGATCAAATTCAATAATTATTTTAGTGTTAGATTAGTGTTATATTTATTTTCTAATGTATCACCTATCAGTCGACCAAAAGAGAGTTATAAAAATAATCTTAATCAAGTACTTACTTAGGTTCTTTTTTTCCCTTAGAGGCAAGTTTCTGAGCCAACTTGGCCCTGTTACTGACAATAAAACTATCCTCCGGTTCAGGAGACTCCTCCACCTTGCCGTTAGTCAAACTCTTATTTTCAACTATTTTTACTGAAAAAGAAATTATTATAATTTTTATCACAATATAATTTTGTAACTTCTATCATTGAACACTTGTTGGAGATTACCTCAGTAGCACAGTGATAGCGTGTGAGTCAGATATGTTGAGGTCTTGGGTTCGAATACCAGGTTGGACCATATGTTAAGCCAAGACATTGAAATGCTTGCATTTTTGACAAACATTTGTTTCGGAGTTTGGGTGTTTTCTATGTATGATGTGTATGTATGTGAAAAATACTTTTACAGTATTCTATCAGACAATCCAACTATCATGGTGCAAGCTATGCTCAGTATAAAGCTGGATGGTATTGTGTCTGATGTCAAAAAATTATTATGTGTAATTTTTATGATGTAGAGGAAAATAAACACATGAACCACATGGCGATCATTTAAAACAGGTGATTTAAATAACATTTTAAAGTTAATGTAGGATTTTAGCATTGTACTAGCCATTGCCTGCCAAATCATTAGTGAAAACCACATTCAAATCGATTAAGCGTTTCTGTGATTAGCGTGCACAAATGCACAGGTAAACAGAAACAAATTTAAAAATGTGTTTTTTTTTTTGTTTTTTTAAAAAGACAACTCCCGCATTAGGAATATACATCATGTGTCGCGGGGGACTATACAAACATACATGTAACGGACACAAAGAACACCCAGACTCAGGACAACATTTTGTGGATCACACAAAGTGATGTCCCACGTGGGATTTGAACCCACGGCACTTGGCGCAGTAGCAAGCGGCGTAGTGACCGCTTAAGCCACTAGGCCAACTGTGCAGTATTGTTTTGGGTTCTATTGCATTCATAAAACCCCCTATACTATTGTTTTTAAATTTATTTTCAATGTACAGACAGCATCCAGTTACGATTTTATTATATGTATTAATTGATGGATGACATTCTTGACTGATGATTAACCAAGTTTACCCGTACCTTTAATGTGGTTTTAAACTATATAACTCAGTTTTTCCTTAATTACTTTGGTATTTACATCAGTACATATAAGTAGTATAACAAAAATAATTTCTACAAATCCTTATATGAATACAGATAAGTTTGTGTAGATCAGGGTTGTTACGGATGCCAAAATTTAGACATCCGCGGATGCGGATTATTAGAAGTTCACATCCGGATGCGGATTTTGGGATTTTAAAAGGATAATTACTTAAATTTTAAGTGCATAAATAACTGAAAATCAATTTTATTTTATTTTTTTATTCATTTAATCATATTTTTTGAACAAATTTTATTCCACAAAATTAGACAGGTTTTTAGTGGACTTTGTTGATGTGAACCTGCATCCGTAAAAACTCCGCATTGATTGATGCGAATGTGAATGCGGATGCGGATGTCTGAATTAATGCGAATAATCTGCATTCACGGATGCGGATGCGAATGCGAATATTCGTAACACCCCTGGTGTAGATACATAGATATAATAATAATAATAATAAATATAATGTATAATGTATTTATTTTTATATGTATATTTAAAAATGTAATTTATATGTGTATTTAAATGTAATAAAGGAAATAATAATAATAAATATTTCGGACATCTAACACACAACGCCATCTAGTCCCAAGCTAAGCAGAGCTTGTGTTATGGGTACTAGACAACTGATATAAATACATATATACTGTTTTTTTTTTTTGTAAATACATACATATTATACATAGAAAACACCCAAACTCCGAAACAAATATTTGTAGATCACACAAACTTTCGGTCCGACCCAGGATTTGAACCCGAGGCCTCAAGCACAGTAGTCGCATTCACTACCACTGTGCCACCGAGGCAGTTTATATACAGATATACAGATAAGTTTGTGTAGATCAGGGTTGTTACGGATGCCAAAATTTAGACATCCGCGGATGCGGATTATTAGAAGTTCACATCCGGATGCGGATTTTGGGATTTTAAAAGGATAATTACTTAAATTTTAAGTGCATAAATAACTGAAAATCAATTTAATTTTATTTTTTTATTCATTTAATCATATTTTTTGAACAAATTTTATTCCACAAAATTAGACAGGTTTTTAGTGGACTTTGTTGATGTGAACCTGCATCCGTAAAAACTCCGCATTGATTGATGCGAATGTGAATGCGGATGCGGATGTCTGAATTAATGCGAATAATCTGCATTTACGGATGCGGATGCGGATGCGAATATTCGTAACACCCCTGGTATAGATACATAGATATAATAATAATAATAATAAATATAATGTATTTATTTTTATATGTATATTTAAAAATGTAATTTATATGTGTATTTAAATGTAATAAAGGAAATAATAATAATAAATATTTCGGACATCTAACACACAACGCCATCTAGTCCCAAGCTGAGCAGAGCTTGTGTTATGGGTACTAGACAACTGATATAAATACTTATACAGGGTCTGTCGTAAATAATGGATAAGTCGTAAACTGGAGTTGGTCCGGCTATGAGACTATTAGAAAATCGTATCTTTTTGCCAGGGTTTCTAACCGTATGGAAATGGCGTAGACTTTTATGTTTTTTTATAAATTTCGCTACTCTTTGCATTCATTCCGTTGCCATTTCGTTAAATTTAGGTATTTCTGTGTCATTTTTTTTGTATTATAGTCTTGAAGATGTGTATTATTTAGTTTTAGTACTGTTTTAGGCGTTTTTAACGTTGGTCATTTTCAAAATTGTCATTTTAAGATTTTTTATGTTTTTGTTTTACTTAGGGTCAACTTTTGATCATTTACTGTGTAAAAAAAAAGTACGGCGCTATAGCTGCCCATGATCTTAATAAATTATCTAGTATGTGTAGATTCTAAAAAGGTATAACAATGCATACTTCACAAGTAATATTAAGCTACATGAGCGAGATCAATATCAAGGTGAGAAAATATTTTTTTCATGTAATGTTGTAAATGGTTATAAAACTTCGTCAGAATGATTTATTTCTGCCAAGATTCTTTACACAAACACTATGGGGCCACTATTAAGGATATTCAAAGAAAACTAGGTAGTTTTTTGTCAAAAAAATTTCATGCCTCCTCATTTCATAAAGGTGTTTAATTTTAAAATTGATGTGCTCTAATAGTTACATGCGACAAACATGTTACAAGTTTATTCGTAAAAAGGATCATCAGGTAAAAAAATGAACAAAGACAGCAATACAAAGGGTCTCCCCGCGTGAAAAGGACATTGTTACTAGGCACACTGCATGATGCACCGTCCCTTTCACACTCACGATGTGTGAAAAGGTTAGCATGCGTTTAGCTAGGGCGCACTCCTGATACATCTCTCAGTGTGATTTTGACCATCGCATGTGCTCTCGTTTTCATTACTGTCGTCAATTTGTTACTGCTTTCTAATATCGGACTTAGATTTTCTTTGTGATTTGGACTTGTTAACCTGGTGATATTGACAACTCAGCTCTCATTTATGGGCATCGTGTTGTGCTATCGATTGCACGTGTTATTTTGGAAAATTTTGTATATCATGCCTCAACAATACACGCCGGCCGAATACGTAAACATGCATTACATTTATGGTTTATGTGATGGCAACGCCAATAGAGCTGCTAGAGTTTATCGGGAAAAATATCCAAATGCCCGGCATCCTGACTATCGTGTCTTCATAAGAGTGCACAACACATTTTTGGAAGGACGATTTCCTGGGACCGGCGTAGGCGGGGCGAGTGAAGGACGACCACAACGCCACAGTGCAGCCGAAGTACTGGAAATAGTTGCAGAAGACCCTGGTACGTCCATAAGTGTAATTTCAAGGCGCACCGGTATACCTCAAAAATCTGTACACAGGATTTTAAAAAGGCATGAATTATATCCCTATCATTATCAAAGGGTCCAAACATTAATGCCAAGGGACGCTGCTGCGAGAATAACATTTTGTCGCATAATGCTGCGAAAGATGAGGGAAGACCAAAGTTTTTTAATAAAATTTTATGGAGTGACGAGTCAACGTGTCGAAAAGATGGTTTTTTGAATCTTCACAACATACACAGCTGGCAACTCGAAAACCCAAGACTTATCCGAGAAGACCGATCGCAATATCAATTTAAAATTAATTTATGGACTGGCATTATTAATGGCAAAATCATTGGTCCATTCGAATTGCCGCCAATATTAAATGCGGATATGTATTTGAATTTTTTAGCAAATACTTTACCTAGTTTACTGCAAGACGTCCCACAAGAGATAAGAAATGAGATGTGGCTACAAAATGATGGGTGTCCAGCACATTACGCTGTTCGTGTCAGGGAACATTTAAATAATACTTATCCAGATAGATGGATAGGGCGATTGGGGCCAATTTTATGGCCTCCACGTTCGCCAGACCTGAACCCCTTGGACTTCTTTTACTGGGGCTGTATAAAAGAAAAAGTATACAGTGAAACAATAAGTTCTGTAGAAGAGTTGCGTGCGCGCATTCAAGTAGCAGCGAGAAAAATTGAAGAAGCCGGTTATGTGCGCCGGATTAAGCGATCGTTTATTAGGCGATGTAGAGCGTGCATAGCTGCCGGCGGAGGACACTTCGAACATTTAGTTTAAGTTGTTGAATAAATATTTTTACGTACTAAAACAACCTAGTTTTCTTTTGAATATCCTTAATAGTGACCCCATAGTGTTTGTGTAAAGAATCTTGGCAGAAATAAATCATTCTGACGAAGTTTTATAACCATTTACAACATTACATGAAAAAAATATTTTCTCACCTTGATATTGATCTCGCTCATGTAGCTTAATATTACTTGTGAAGTATGCATTGTTATACCTTTTTAGAATCTACACATACTAGATAATTTATTAAGATCATGGGCAGCTATAGCGCCGTACTTTTTTTTTACACAGTAAATGATCAAAAGTTGACCCTAAGTAAAACAAAAACATAAAAAATCTTAAAATGACAATTTTGAAAATGACCAACGTTAAAAACGCCTAAAACAGTACTAAAACTAAATAATACACATCTTCAAGACTATAATACAAAAAAAATGACACAGAAATACCTAAATTTAACGAAATGGCAACGGAATGAATGCAAAGAGTAGCGAAATTTATAAAAAAACATAAAAGTCTACGCCATTTCCATACGGTTAGAAACCCTGGCAAAAAGATACGATTTTCTAATAGTCTCATAGCCGGACCAACTCCAGTTTACGACTTATCCATTATTTACGACAGACCCTGTATATACTTTTTTTTTTGTAAATACATACATATTATACATAGAAAACACCCAAACTCCGAAACAAATATTTGTAGTTGCCACAAACATTTGGTCCGACCCAGGATTTGAACCCGAGACCTCAAGCTTAGCAGTCGCATACGCTACCACTACACCACCGAGGCAGTCAATATATGATAAGAGATATTGATTTGAAATATTCTCTACTTAATAAACTACTAATTACTATTACTGTTGCATGGTTGCCTATAAGAGTGATAAGGCCGCCACTTGTACCTCCTAGATAATAATAATAAATATTCTGGACATCTAACACAACGCCATCTAGTCCCAAGCTAAGCAAAGCTTGTGTTATGGCTACTAGACAACTGATATGAATACATATTTACTTTTTTTTTGTAAATACATCCATATTAGGTATACAAAGAAAACACCCAAACTCCGAAACTAATATTTGTAGATCACACAAACACTTGTCCAACCCAGGATTTGAACCCGAGACCTCAAGCACAGCAGTCTCATTCACTACCACTGAGCCACCGAGGCAGTCAAGTTCCAGATTTAAGTTTCATTTGTAAATAATCTGGTGTATTATTATTAAACTGTTAATAACAATTTTAATTCTCTCTATTAATACTCGTTTATAAGTCAATTGCATTAAAATTCAGGCTAAATTATGTAATGACCACTAATGTACATGTAGAAATTATTGCCACATGAAGTAATGCAAAATTGCTAAATAAAATTCACATAATACTATATGTCAAGGCTAATACCCAATTGAAGGAGCTTCAAATATTTTATTTAAAAAGTTTTTATTCATATTTCTTTGAAAAAGCAACTCCCACATTAGGCATATACGCTGTGTCGCTGTGTGTGTAGGTACACTTTACAAAGATGCATGAAACGGACACAAAGAACACCTATACTCAGAAAAACAATTTATAGATCACACAGAGTATTATCCCATGTGGGATTTGAGCCCTTGAATCAATCACTAGGTCATAGCATAGGCTAGTAGCTATACCAGTATTACTTTTACCAAGTCTAAAGGTCCTACACCGCACTGGTATGGTGTGCAGCAGGCACACTACTTGATTTGTTTTTAACTCAATCAAAATTATATTAGGTAACCAAGTAGGTTAACACATTGCAAATTTGCGCAAGCCTAGCCTGGTGAGTCTAAAGATGTTTGGCCATTTCTTAACACATTGAGACTCTTTTGTCTTATAAAGCACATTAACGCATTAAACTTGGTTCCCATTTTAACATTTGTGGCAATTGTTTTACATACATTCCTAAAATGTCAGTCTTTCTATAGAATTTTAATGTGTATTATGTTGTAGACTTAAACCTGAACTAAGCCTTGTTTGGCAAAAAACTCGGAAGAAAACAAATAATTAAAGCTTTACCTGATTTCTTCCCTTTTTCTTCTCCTTTGCGCTCAATCATAGAGGCTACAGTCTTTTTGGACTTCTGTGAGTCTTCAAATGTTCTCATTTGTTTTGGAATCTTAGCTTGCGTTTTTGCTGTAAAATAGAAAATGTCCAATTGAAAAAAAAAACTAGTAATTTAATTATTTTAAATCAAAATTTATTTAGATAAGTTATGAATCAAAGTAAATAGGAATTAGAATAACTAATAGAATATTTGAATAAAAGTTTTTAATGTTTTTTTTTTTTTTTTTTTATTTAAAAAAGACAACTCCCACATTAGGAATAAACATCCTGTGTCGTGGGGGGCTTTACAAACATACATGAAACGAACACAAAGAACATCCAGACTCGGGACAACAATTCATGGATCACACAGTGTTGTAGGTACCGAGTGGGATTTGAACCCACGACACTTGGCGCAGTAGCAAGCGGCATGGCGACTGCTGACACCACTCAGCCAACCGTGCAATTTAATAAATTATTAAAAAAATTAACAAATTTTTATAGTTTTTATGTGAGAATCCATTTGTTTTTTATGTTTGTATTATTAAAATACCATAAATGCTTTATAAATTACAAAGTTATTATTATCGATTTCTTTGGATTCAATCAATTACACATTTTGTTTTACGTTTACAGATTGTTTGGAACTTCATTTACATTATTCATTGTTCCCTATTGTTTGTTGAATTTTACAATAGGCTTGAAGACATATATTTTTAAATAGCAATGTAATACAGGTACTACAGAGAATTTTCATTTTTAGAGATTTAAAATAAAGGTTTATACACACCCCAACTTTCACACTTTCTCAGAACCTCATCAAAAGTCATCTTGAAATCAAAATCCATGATATGACTGCCTCCTTGTAGTTCATTCTTATATTTGTCTCTAAACTCCAAATGTACATCATTGAGAAACTTATCCACATATGATAACTGTAATATGCGTTGATATGCAACCACAAACACTAACTCAAACTCATTGTCAAGTTTATACTGCAGTGTTAATGCATTATGATTAAAGGTGTTGTTGCCTGTCCGCTCCTAAAAAAAGTAACCGGCATTATTACCTGTTTCCAAACCGTTTAAAAGATACTTGTCATACATTACTTGTAACAACTGTTAGAGTATCTATTTAAAATAGTTTCTTTGGTAAAAAGGCATCGAAAATAAATGATCTATATTTTTACTTATTAGATAATTACATTTTGCAGTTCAAAGGACTTAGATAGCATGATTAGAACGCAATAATAACAAGCCAAGGACATAAACATAGATAGCAGGAAAACGTAGGAAATTGCGTGTTCAAACCGGTTCAAAGAATAAAGTTAGTAGTAGTAGTACATACGGAAAATCCACGTTCTGAATACTTAATAGGATTACAAGACATACAGCCTAGGGCTTCCCAACTTCGATAACACTTACTTGTAATATTACACTGCGAATTAAAGCGTTTACAGACGGCGAAAAAATTTCGCTCGTACTCTGGAAACACCACAGCACTATCCCTCCTTTACTGAAAATGCTGAATAGGTCTAACATTTTGTTTAATTATTACGACAAATTACAAGAACACAAGTTCACAGATGTTTCCTTTCGCACTGAAGGTACTACGTAGAAATGTCTATTTGACAGAAAATTGACAACTCACTCACATTCAGGTTAAATTCCAAACATGTAGTCACAAACATGTAGTTAGAATTAATTTTTGTATCATAATTTATTTTTATTTTATTTTGCAATACAATCTACATAAATATTAATCCAACAACGAATAATAAACGTAAAAAAACATTTTCGGGAAATAAATACTTTTGTACGCAAGTGACTCATGTAATTTCAATTTCGATATCTATGGATTACAAGAGTTGAAGTAACAGAAGAATTTGGAATAAATAATATAGTTTTCCACTCTTATCCATTTATTACTGGTTCAATTTAATTTATTATTATGTAAATATACCTAATACTAGTTATTATAATTTAAAAACAAATTTTAGTTGACTGACAATGAAATGGTAAATTCTAAATTGGTAGCCCAACCGAATCCTTTTGTTTATGGTAAAAGAAATTTGTCAATTCATCACGATTCACGATATTGTTTGCGCTCGTTTGAGAAATTGCCGAGAAGAATTAGTGTCCATTTAATTGTTCGATTGACTTGTATGTATTGATAATAACTAAGCAAAATGAATATCACATCAGCAGCGGGGATTATATCCCTGCTCGATGAGCCTATGTCTGAAGTCAAGGAGTTCGCGTTGAAGAGATTGGACAACATAGTTGACGAGTTTTGGCCTGAAATATCGGAATCCATTGAGAAAATTGAAATACTTCACGAAGACAAAGTATTTTCACAACATCAGCTGGCGGCTTTAGTAGCTAGCAAGGTATACTATCACTTGGGAGCTTTCGAAGATTCCCTGACGTATGCACTTGGCGCTGGTGATCTATTCGACGTTAATGCACGAAACGAATATGTTGATACCACTATTGCGAAGGCGATTGACTTCTACACGCAGAAGCGGAAGGCATTGTTCGTGGACAGCGCAGCAGAAGTTATAGATCCTCGTTTGGAAGCTATTGTTAACCGAATGTTCCAAAGATGTCTTGACGATGGGCAATACAGGCAGGCTCTTGGTTTGGCCTTGGAGACCCGCCGTATGGATATTTTCGAGGAATCCATTATGAAATCTGATGATGTAGCTGGTAAGTTATAACAAAGAAATAGTCCTACTTACTGTTTATTGAACATTCGAAAATGAGTAGAAGTTCTCTTGTCATTGTTCTTTGTTGTCATCATTATTTAGTAAAATTATGAATAAAAATGTCCAATTAGTAAATGACCAGTTTTATAGTTTGAGTTTGTGAATGTATTTGTTTATGAAATTGTAAGTAAACAAGCATACCTATGTATCTGCAGATGTTAGTTTTTTAATTAATGTCTCATAACTTGTTCTTTAAATTTTGTCTTAAATATCTAAACTATGATCCAATAAGAATCTATTCACATCTCTTTCGTTAAAATGTGTTCTGTAGTTAAGGTGCTATGGTGGAACATACATTAAATGCCCGAGTCGGACCAAATGTATGTATGATGATCTGCAAAAATTTTTTTCAGAGTTTTTTTCTATGTACAATTTGTATGTATGAGACTGTGAAAACCTTTTCTTTTGTCCACCATAGTCAAGTCAAAACCGCAAATACTAATTACCCCAGCTTTTTATGATAAGAGTTAATTATAGTATGAGAACTTTAGACAACAATTAATAACAAACATGCATTATCTTCTAAGATTCAGTCTAGAAGGCTTCATATCACTATTATTTAACTATTCATCAGTTTATAACACTGTAACACAATCTTTAGGGTCTGTTTCACAAAGTCTGAGTAAAGTGTTGGTTAACTAATTAACAAATAAATTATCTGACACATAAAAGTCCCTGTTAAAACAGTTTGCGTTTCACAATCGTCTAACCGTTAAGTTTAGGTGTCAGTTTGTTACTTGTGAGATAGAACTGGCAACGTCGCATTTTGACGTTTCAGTTTACGAAACTTAAAAGAACATAATTTTTTTTTGATTAAATCCATCTCAAAAATATGTTGAATGCATTTTTTATGCATTATTTTGTGATACGTAAGTATTATATATACTTTATATGCAGTCTACAACAATTTTATTAATACAAATGAGCAGTTTTAGAAATCGGTTATTTTTATATGAAACGAAACGTGAGGCAAATGTCACAGAAAAAAAACAACACTTGACTTGAATGATCTTGAAGTTCTTGAATATTCCTTTGGCTTGTTTGACTTCAATTGGTTGTAGTTTGTCCCTTTTAACGTTATTTTTGCCTCAAACAATGTCTCAAAAACGTGAGAGAAGCATTAATTTTACGCGGGAGGAGGTAGATATTTTATTTTTATTAAATATCTCCATGTGATTAGAGCGTTGTCGAAACACTGGATCTCTTCGTGGTTCCGATAAACGATCAAAAAAGTCATCTAATTCGTCGTCCAGGGCATTAAATAGATCCATTTTTAATATGTTTCGATTTCAAAAGACACAAAAATGATCTGTCAAGTAACTTACCCATCAAATAATTTCCTTATTTGACAGATGATCTAACCTATAATTTACTTAGCACTTTATCTATCAGTTATGCTTATTTGAAGATTGTGAAACGCCAACGATGATTTTATTTGTCAGTTAAGTGGCCACTAGCTTATTCAGGACTTTACTTGGACATTGTGAAACAGACCCTTAATAAAAGGTCTTGGGGTTTGACTAAGGCCCTGACCATAACTGATACAGTCATTGAGAACATTTTTTTAACTGACTTCAAAATGTATCTATGGTTTTTTTTTTCTTATGTTGGATAGTTTCACTCCTTTAAAAATAGACATGTGAGTGTATTGTATAAATGACTTACTTATTTGCCCTTTTAAACATTAATGTTACTTTTTTAATGTATGAATTTTAGAACAATCCTTCCTTGATAGTCAGGTAAAAAGTTAAAACTGTAGGTGTTACAGATGAACAAATTTAATAGATTCTAGTAGGTTATTATCATACCGCGGGAACTCCAAGATGATGACTGTATTTATTTTCATATTTAGAGCAAGATTAATAGCTAATTGATTAAAATAAAACTACAAAATATAGCAACCTGCCATGTTAAGTTGAACACCAATTAGACCGAGTTATGTCACGTTTATGTAAACATCATTTTGTTTGGATATAATCGACAATCACTTTATTATGATGATGAGATGGCAACTTTACTTTTTTGACCGTGGGAGAGCCATGCTTCGGCATGAATGGGTCGGCTCGACCGGAGTGATACCACGGCCTCACAGAAAACCGGTGTGAAATAGCGTTTGCGCTGTGTTTCACCGAGTGAGTGAGGATACCGGAGGCCCATACCCCAACCCCTCCCCCCATCCCCTTTCCCATCCCCCAAAGGTCGGCAACGCACTTGTGACGCCTTTGGTATTGCGGGTGTCCATGGGCGGCGGTAATTGCTTACGATCAGGTGATACGTCTGCTCGTTTGCCCACTATTCAATAGAAAAATAAAAAAAAAAAACTTTATTATGATGATAGTTCATTATGTATTTGAAGTCTTAAAATCTTAAGTCTTCAAGTTTTCGTCCTGATGAATTAATGATAACAAAAATGTGGATTACATTAAATGGGGACTGTCTTTCGAAAAAACAAAAAACTAATTCTGATTGGGCATTCGTTTTTTGTTTATTGTTTATTCTTTATTGTTTATAAGTGCTTTTTTGTTTTGACACTTTTTGACAAATCCACGGCGAGACGTTACAATCAGACGCCATGACACCATCAAGCATTTAGGCATGAATTTTAAACTTAAGATTTACTTTTCCTAAAACTTTACTTTTTGTAGATAAATGATTGTTTTCGACAATAGGAGATACTTCCGAACATCATAAAACAGTTTTTCAAAATTAGTAAATATGCCTATTGTTTAGGTATGTCCAAATGTAACACTTGGTACTTAAATTGATTTCAATTTAAACCTTTGAGTTGAATCGAAATCAATCTAAGGTCCGGTAATTCAAATCATTTCAGTGCATTTAGTATTAGTACCTTTTCTCACTGAATTTTGTTTTGTATACTTGAGTTTTGTTTTGTATTTATCTATGTTTGTATTTTTGACGTGTTCAAGTGCCTTTTGGGGCCTATGGAAATAAATGATATGAGTTTGAGTTTGAACACATTCAGTAACTTTTTTTTTAAATAACATAACATTCTTAATCATAAATTTTGCAGATTTCATCCAAAAGAAAACTAATACACTCAATGTAAAACCACTGTTTTCTTTTGCTTTCAGGTATGCTTCTGTATGCTTTCACCGTTGCTATGAGCCTGCTCCAAAACAAAGGCTTTCGCAGCACAGTCCTCCGTTCGCTGGTGGGTCTTTACAGAGGTCTGAACATACCTGATTACGTTAATATGTGCCAGTGCCTAATCTTCCTTGAAGACCCTCTGTCAGTAGCAGAAATTTTAGATAAGTTAACAAATGGGCCCCAAGAGTCAGTCCTTATGGCTTATCAGATAGCCTTTGACTTGTATGATTCAGCAACACAACAGTTCCTTGGCAGAGTTTTACAAGCCTTACGAAGCACAGCTCCCATTCCTAGTGCTCTTGGTGGAAAACCACAACCTCAAGGAGGCCCATTCCCAGAGGCAGCAGCCATGGAAGTAGACCAACCTGCTGAGGAAGCCAAGAAACCAGAGAGAGAAATTGAAAGTCTGAATGACGAAGAAAAAGAACACCAGAGGAGAGTTGAAAAGCTAATATCAATTTTGGGAGGAGATGTTTCTATAGGATTACAACTACAGTTCTTAATTAGGTCTAATCATGCAGATTTACTTATATTAAAGAACACCAAAGATGCTATTAGAGTGTCTATTTGTCACACAGCAACGGTAATAGCAAATGCATTCATGCATTCAGGTACAACAAGTGATCAATTCTTGAGAGATAATTTAGAATGGCTGGCTAGAGCTACCAACTGGGCTAAACTCACAGTGACTGCTTCTCTGGGAGTTATTCATAGGGGTCATGAAAGTGAATCTCTGGCTCTGATGCAATCATATCTACCTAAAGAGGCAGGCCCTTCATCCGGATATTCAGAGGGTGGAGGCCTTTACGCCTTAGGTTTGATCCATGCAAATCATGGCGCAAACATCATTGACTATCTTTTAACTCAACTAAAAGATGCTCAAAATGAAATGGTGCGCCATGGAGGTTGTCTTGGCCTTGGTTTAGCTGCTATGGGAACCCACAGACAAGATGTTTACGAACAACTGAAGTTTAACCTCTACCAGGATGACGCTGTTACAGGAGAAGCTGCTGGTATTGCTATGGGCATGGTTATGTTGGGGTCCAGGCATGCTGCTGCTATTGAAGATATGGTTGCTTATGCCCAAGAAACTCAACACGAAAAGATCTTACGAGGTTTGGCAGTTGGTATTGCATTTACAATGTATGGGCGTCTTGAAGAAGCTGATGCCCTTGTACAACAATTATTGAGAGATAAAGATCCACTATTGCGTCGTGCTGGCTGCTACACTATTGCAACTGCCTATTGTGGCACTGGCAACAATGATTCTATCCGAACTCTACTACACGTTGCTGTGTCCGACGTAAATGATGATGTTCGTCGTGCTGCTGTAACAGCTCTTGGGTTTTTGTTATTCAGAACACCGGAACAATGTCCTTCTGTTGTTTCTTTGTTAGCTGAATCATATAATCCTCATGTCCGTTATGGTGCAGCAATGGCCCTTGGTATTGCTTGTGCTGGGACTGGCAACCGTGAAGCTATTGGTCTGTTGGAACCTATGGTCAAGTTTGATCCTGTTAACTTCGTAAGGCAAGGAGCCTTGATTGCGTCAGCTATGATCTTGATTCAACAAACTGAAGTAATGTGCCCTAAAGTTACATACTTCCGTCAACTGTACGCACAAGTTATCTCAAATAAACACGAAGATGTAATGGCAAAATTCGGCGCCATTTTGGCTCAAGGTATCATCGACGCAGGTGGTCGTAACGTCACAGTATCTCTACAGAACAGAACTGGTCATATGAATATGCTGGCTGTGGTAGGTATGCTGGTATTTACCCAATATTGGTACTGGTTTCCTTTGGCTCATTGTCTCTCTTTGGCTTTTACTCCCACGTGTCTAATTGCACTTAATTCCGACTTGATGATGCCTCAGTTAGAGTTCAAATCAAATTCAAAGCCATCGCTGTACGCGTACCCTGCACCACTTGAAGAAAAGAAACGTGAGGAGAGGGAAAGAGTCACCACTGCTGTCCTCAGTATTGCCGCTGCTAAGGCTCGCAGGCGGGCGCACGGAACTGACGGATCAGCCAGCATGACTTCTTCATCAACTTCTAAAATGGATGTTGATGAAGAAGAAAAGAAACCCTCGAAATCTCCGAATCCGAATATAACGGTTCACGGAAAGTCCGACAAAGATGCTGTCGCTTCTGGGTCATCGAAGGAAGCCAAAAAGGAAGAAAAAGAAGGAGTAACTGAAGAAAAAGAAACTAAAGAAAAGAAAGAACCTGAACCTACCTTCGAAATATTAAGCAACCCTGCAAGAGTAATGAGGCAACAGTTGAAGAACCTTACTGCGGTTGATGGAACAGGGTTTACACCGTTGAAAGACTTAACCATCGGTGGTATTGTAATGTTGAATCACGCTGGTGATGCCGACCAAGTCTTAGTCGAACCTGTGGCGGCTTTCGGACCGAAAGCAGAGGAAGAAAAGGAACCAGAGCCCCCAGAACCTTTCGAGTACTTAGATGATTGATATAGTCTGTTTTAATTAATTGTCGAAATAGTAATAGGACCATAATGAATCATTTCTATGTATTGAACACCATATATTAACTAGATTACAATGTTGAAGTACATGATTACTAACAGGAAATTAATATTGTGTTTCAGAAATAAAATAAATATACTTAATTACTATAATATTTTTAATTTATCGTTGTCATTTTCTTAGCTGGAGAGAATACGGCCCCCTATCACAACTTACAAACCTGTCTTTAGATACAATCTGTCACTGTTGTCGGAACACCGCGTGAAGCTATCGTTTTAGCACCTATGCATAGACTTTTTATGGAAGTCCATATATTTTTGTCTAATACTTAAGTACAAGTTAAAGTTTCTCTAAAAGACAACTCCCGTATTAGTAACATACTTCCTGTGTCGCGGGGGATTTTACAAAAATACATGAAATGGACACAAAGAACACAAGCAATTTGCGGATCTCAAAGTGTTGTCCCATGTGGGATTTGACTTTACAACACTGCGCCGTGGAAAGCGTGGCGACCGCGTAAACCACTAGTAATAACCACGACGTACGCGCTAGTAAAAGTATTTTTTTAAATGTTTAGCTTTTTTTTTTATATGACGGCGCTCGCGTGTTTATTGGTTATCGTTGTAAATAGTTGTAGTAATACACAAAAGAATTTAGTTCGTATAACAATTTGAAAACAACATAAAATTATAAAAAAATAAATAGTATAATGTCTATCACTTTCACACAAAATACGTAGTTAAAAATAGAGTGGAGTCTTCAATCCCAAGCAAATTTGTTATTTATATAATCCAGAACCGTGTACTAAGCCTTTTCACACATTTTTTGTTTAAAGGGTGAGTGAAGGGGTAAAAGAATAACTAAAATTCATACATATGTCCATCCATCATTATAACGTTAGTAGGACATCGACTGCGTTGTTATAAAACAATATGTACCTGTGTACATATTTTTTAAAACAAGGCAGTCGAGGTAACCGGACTTGAGTGGTCGCTATAGATATGTCTTAAATTGATTTGAAGCTGAGGATTTTACCTGTCTGATCTGATTTGATTGTCGCTCAAATTGCCGTTTTTTACTTAATAAAAATCGATCTGTGTTTTGCAATTTTTAACACGTTAACAAAATTAATTTTATTAATCTAGTCACTTAGTTCTTACTTGAAGATTCTATCTTTCATAAATCCCATTTTACCCATTGACCATTGTGTATGTTCTTTATACCCTAAAAAGTAGATATAAAAGATATGAATGTCTTTAGTGGCTATAGTATTTAACTATACTAATAGGTCTTTACCTATGAAATTGCGTTTCTTCAGTACTGGTCATTTCAAATAAAAAAAAGTTTGTAATGGCTCTGTATTCTAAATTCAAATTAATTTTGTTTTAAAACCATGACATTCTATTTACAAACTCAGTCTTTTGTTTTTTGATTAGCGTTGTATTTTCATTACATTTGACGTTTTTCGTCAAAATGGATACTTTAAAAATTCGTGTAATTATGGAATATGAGTTCCGTCGTGGCACCAACGCGACGCAAACGGCACGTAACATCAAAAACGTTTACGGAGAGAACTGTACAAACGAACGCACAACCCTTTATTGGTTTTCCCGGTTCCATTCTGGAAACTTTGACTTGAAAAATGAACAATAATGAATTAAAGGCGATTGTGGAAGCTGACGAAACTCAATCTACAGCTGAGCTAGCAGCAGCTTTTAATGTAAGCATCAAAACAATATTGATCCATTTGCGACAAATTGGCAAGGTAAAAAAGCTTGATAGATGGGTGCCCCACGACCTTAACGATCGCCAGCGCAACGTACGCGTCGAGACCTGCCTTTCGCTGCTCAACAGGCAAAGAAATGAAGGAATTTTGAAACGAATAGTTACGTGCGACGAAAAATGGATTCTGTCCGACAATCGAAAGCGCTCAGCAAGTTGGTTAGACCTTGGTTCAGCACCAAAGCAATGCCCTAAACCAAAAATGACCCCTAAAAAGGTGATGGTCACTGTTTGGTGGTCTAGTGCGGGTGTGATTCACCACAGCTTTTTACAAAACGGCATGAGCATTAATGCAGATGTGTACAGTGAAGAACTGGAGAGAATGATGGAGAAGCTTGCACATCTGCAACCAGCTTTGGTCAATCGGTCGTCCCCACTGCTCCTTCACGACGACGCGCGACCCCATACTGCGCAACAGACAGTCTCCAAGCTGCAAGAGCTGGGGTTGGAAGCTCTCCCTCATCCGCCATACTCACCAGACCTTGCACCTACCGACTATTACTTTTTCCAAAATTTAGACAACTTTTTAGTGGGTAAAAAATTCAATTCCCGAGAGGCAGTACAAAATGCCTTTGAAGAGTTTGTTGCCTCCCGTCCAGCTGATTTTTACAAGAAGGGCATCAATAAACTGCCAATGCGTTGGCAAAGATGCGTCGATCGCATGGGTGATTACTTCGAATAACAGAAATAAAAAAGTGTGAAAAAATAAGTACTTTCACTTATTGCATACAAAACGGCAATTTCATAGGTAAAGACCTAATATTTTATTTCAATAATATTTGTTTTCATCATTTATTATAACGGTAGGCATTTCCTTAATACTTTTAACAAAGTTTTATGTTTTTTTTTTTTTTTTTTTTTTTTTTATTGTATAGTGGGCAAACGAGCAGACGTATCACCTGATGGTAAGCGATTACCGCCGCCCATGGACACCTGCAACACCAAAGGCGTCACAAGTGCGTTGCCGACCTTTGGGGGGATGGGAAAGGGGATGGGGGGAGGGGTTGGGGTATGGGCCTCCGGTATCCTCACTCACTCGGTGAAACACAGCGCAAGTGCTATTTCACACCGGTTTTCTGTGAGGCCGTGGTATCACTCCGGTCGAGCCGACCCATTCACGCCGAAGCATAGCTCTCATGACGCGCTGTATGAGCCTGCCTCTTGACTGACTATTCTGCATAACGGAAAGCATGAGCAGAATCCAAGTGATGATGATCACTCGAGCCGGCCTGTTTGTGCTGAAATCAGTGTGGCTCTACTACCTTAATTTTTTATAATATTGAAACGATCCCCATCCCCCAAAGGCAGGCAATGCACTTGTGACGCCTCTGGTGTCCATGGGCTACTGTAATCGCTTACCATTAGACGATACGTCTGTTCGTTTGCCTACTATTGCATTCAAAAGCCAATGATGTATATTAATAATTTTCTATAATTTATAAAAGTAATTTTGAACTGATGTAATGATCAGGCAAGTTATAGAAAAAGTAAAAGTAGTTATTTATTTATTTTTTATTATATTTGGGGCAAACAAGCAGACGTATCGCCTGATGGTAAGTGATTACCGCCGCCCATAGACATCCGCAACACCAGAGGCGTTACAAGCGCGTTGACGTCGTACGCTCTTTTCTTGAAGGTTTGAACGTCGTATTGTTTCGAGAACACCGCAGGCGACAGCTCATTCCACAGTTTTGTTGTGCGCGGCAGAAAGTTTCGAGAAAATCACACAGTTGGATTGCCAATCATCTAGATTCTAGATGATGGCGATGATATTTCTGTCGAGTAGGACGATGGCGGAAAGAGGCGGCAAGGATCAGTCAAAGGGATATACGACGATACGAGTCGCCCTCCGCTGAATGCGGTCCAGGGGGAGGAGCTGGTATTGGGGTGCTGTTACGATGTCGCAACCCCGGCATTCCATATAAAACAAAACTGCATCGTTTGCATTGACGTAAGCGACGCAATTCATTATAAACGATATTTTAATATATGACATCAGACTTATTTCCGATTTCGTTGAGGGCACTAGGTATTTATGTAATTCTATTGATTTTTAATTAAATAATGTTTCAGTCTCAATTAAAATTGTTTCTTTTTAAAGAACTTCTAGACCCACCCCGTAACAGTGGTGTCAGAAGTGGGATATTTGGGTAAAATTTGCGTGAAAATAAACGTGTGCCCGATATTCCGATTAAGAAAACCAGTGCCCATTTTTAAACCGTATCACAATTCTATTAGCTTTCCTGACAAAACAATCGTTGTGATACATCTCCGACTCAAGAATCCATCAAATATCTCGCCGTATCTCGCTGCTCCTGTACCACACAACATCAGAAGACTCGTCCCACTGTATCCCCCAGTGCCCTACTGCACTTCGTCGTATTCCGCTGCATCCAGTCGCGATTGCCTGCGACAGAAAGTCTTGCGCCACTTGCAAGGCAGTCCCGTCGCTGAAAACGAGCTGCCATTTGTACCGCCGCCAACGACATCTCTACCGACGCCGTTCCTGTGAAGAATCCTGTCAACCAACGATGCTCGTCCAGTACGCGATTTTACTGTGAGTAAAATATTTTTATCCCTAGTTATTGCCATATCCGCGTTCTACATTAAATCTGTTTCTTATTATTGAATTTTAGATCCTAAATTTAGCCAAAAATACTTCTGTCATATCTAAATATTGTAAAAATTGCAATAAAATGGGTCATGTAGAATCGGAATGCTACAGCAAATTGAAACGTGATATGCAACGCTCGCAACTTCGAGTTCATTCACAGCCACATACTAATAATTTTCATTACAAGTCTCAAAATGCTAACACAACAATTACGTATAGATATTGCAAAAACATAGGCCATGATATTTCACAATGCAGGAAACGACAGTATAATAATTCACGACCCTTCAATAATAACTATCCTAGTGGTTCAAGAGCATATCGACAAAATTGTATAGAATCGGCTTCCGAGACATCATTGCCTCCACAAGTACAAGAAATAGAAAATGGTGATTGTTTAAACTAAATGTTGGGTTTGCGCATCGGTACCAACGCAAATCCCATACTTTAGGTACCAGCCCTACTACTTCAATATCTAAATCCACTGTTTCTAAATCAAATAAGCCAATTTCTAAGTCCAGTCTACGAAATGCTAAATCTAATTCTATTTCCACTGAATCTACGTCATCGTTATCTTCTATTTCGGCTAAAGTGCCCATTGTTAACGGTGACAACGTGACATTGTCTTCTATTTCGGATAAAAATCCCATTGGCAATGAACGTCTTCTACGTCATCGTTATCTTCTATTTCGGCTAAAGTGCCCATTGTTAACGGTGACAACGTGACATTGTCTTATATTCTTCCTTCTACATCAGAATTGAAAAATAGTTTTAACACTGTTTCATCACCCAAATACCAAAATACTATTTCCAAGGACCACACGGGTAACCAGCCCCAAACAAGTGTCCATCGTTCTAAATCCAAGGACCACACGGGTAACCAGCCCCAAACAAGTGTCCATCCTTCTAAATCCAAGGACCACACGGGTAACCAGCCCCAAACAAGTGTCCATCCTTCTAAATCCAAGGACCACACGGGTAACCAGCCCCAAACAAGTGTCCATCCTTCTAAATCCAAGGACCACACGGGTAACCAGCCCCAAACAAGTGTCCAACCTTCTAAATCCAAGGACCACACGGGTAACCAGCCCCAAACAAGTGTCCATCCTTCTAAATCCAAGGACCACACGGGTAACCAGCCCCAAACAAGTGTCCATCCTTCTAAATCCAAGGACCACACGGGTAACCAGCCCCAAACAAGTGTCCATCCTTTTAACTCTCAGGACCACACGGGTAACCAGCCCCAAACAAGTGTCCATTCTTTTACATCCAAGGGTCACACGGGTAGCCAGCCCCAAACAAGAGCCCAGAGTCATGCAACTTTCTAAGTTCGATGACAACTCGCCCGACATAATGACCTTAGAACGAGAACTTTATACATTCCAAAGTACTTCCGATGACAAACATATCTACACACATTTGTATTTACGTGCCCATCATTACGACGAGATGACGTACAATGACATTTTCAACATGTTGAGAGACTACCGAGATATGATTTCGACTTGGTACATAAAAGAGAAAGAATTTGCTATATTTGACTTTAAAGACCCTTTCAATAAATTGTCGTTTAACAAAATATATAACATGCTTTCATTCCTATTTCTCAATACAGGCATCAAAATACACATCTATCATAACAATATCTTGTTCCCGACTCCTTCGGAGGTCCCTCACATATTAAAAGATAATCATGACTCAACATAGCAATAATATTAAAAAGTTCTCTTCTATCTCCTATTTAGTAAATGTAAAAGAAACAAAACGCTCAAAACGCGGGCTATTTGACGCCGGTGGCTCCCTATTAAAAACGTTCTTTGGCACTTTAGATTCTGATGATGCAAACAAGTTCACGGACGCTATTAATAAAGTACAGTCGGACGAAAAACAGTTAACAGTACTTATGCGCGATAACATTCACGTTATTAAGTCTACTATTTCTACTTTTAACAATACTATGTCAAAGGTCAAAGAAAATGAGTTTCGTCTAAACCAAAATATGGTTGTTATTGAAAAAACCTTTGAAAAATTGATAAACACCAACGACAAGCTTGAAATAAGATCTCATTTGTCTCTTATGTTAACTTCAATAGAAAGCATTGTCATAACGCTGTCCTTTGATATAGACGATATAAACAATGCCATATTGTTTAGTAAAATAAACGTACTGCACCCGACAGTACTCAGTCCCATACAGTTATACAAGGAGCTCGAGTTACACGTCAACTATTTGCCTAAGCATTCCGAACTACCTATTCGTTTATCATTACATAACATAAATGATCTAATTAATATATGTGACATTGTATGTTATTACCATGACAGTAAGCTTGTTATAGTTGTAAAAATACCGCTGGTTCTTCCTCAGATTTATAACCTTTACCATAACATCCCGTTTCCTGTCCCATTCGACGTTTCTGCACCAGACACTTATCTTCTTGTCGCACCGAGTAAACAATATTTGGCAATAACTTCGGATAGGCTGTTTTACTCACAACTCGATAGTGTGAGTGAGTGCAAAATCATAAAAGACCAGTGCTATGTGTGTGTTCTCGGTAACGTTTACTCGACTATCGCAAATCCTACGTGCGAAACTACGTTGCTTACAGAAGTTATCTCTAAGTTACCAAAGTCTTGCGAAACAAGAGTTCTTCGGGGTTCAGTGGATTTGTTCCAAAAAATTACCAACAATCGATGGATATTCGTGCAATCTGAACCAGGAAAATGTCATTTCGTATGTGACAAAGCCACCAGTAACACCGACGAAATCTTGTTTGGTTCAGGAATAATGCATGTACCAAAATCATGTTCTGCTTTTTATAAGACTTTAACTTTTACTCCAGCCGACAGTTTCACTTCAAATACTACCAGTTCAATCTCGAATTTTAATATTGTAACCGATTGTTGCGATACCAGACATTTAAATAAAACCATCAATCAGGTTCCTCTAATAAAATTAAATGAATTTAATAATCTGGATTCCTTAGTTAAAGCCAGTACACAATTAGATGAATTTGAAAACCAGATAAGGAAAATTGAAGAGCCTTCTCATTTAGAAAGATATTCTACTCATTATTTATCATTAACTTATGTTATCACTACAGTCGTTCTATTATACATTTTATTTAAAAGTAGACGATATGTCTGTAGTAAACATTCAGGCTGCTGCGTCACTATATACAACAAAAATTATAATAATAAAACAAAGAGTCAAAAAAACTCAGGACATAGTAGTCCGACAGTCACAACATCATACATCCGACTCCTCAGAGGAAGATGATCTTCGCTCATCTGTAAAATCCTTACCTAATTTGAAAAGAAATACAATTATGTAATGTTAAATAATGTTATGTGAAACATCGACTTACTGCTAGTTAAACGGTCTATGATATGAATACTTTTAATATATATTTTTTTTTTATTGTAAAATCTTTTAAACGTTTTAAAGTTAAGTAGATAAGTATAAAATTAAGTTGTAGTGATTATCCATTTCTGTAGCCCACGGCGATCTCTGTTTTAAGTCAATACATTGATCTTTACTTAATCTGTAATGATCAATCTTAACGGGGGGGATGTTACGATGTCGCAACCCCGGCATTCCATATAAAACAAAACTGCATCGTTTGCATTGACGTAAGCGACGCAATTCATTATAAACGATATTTTAATATATGACATCAGACTTATTTCCGATTTCGTTGAGGGCACTAGGTATTTATGTAATTCTATTGATTTTTAATTAAATAATGTTTCAGTCTCAATTAAAATTGTTTCTTTTTAAAGAACTTCTAGACCCACCCCGTAACAGTGCCCTGCCCAAAGATGAAGGCAGTATTCCTTGTGAGGCTGAACCTGCGCCTTATAAAGCCGAAGGCGGTGGGCCGGAGGGAAATACCGCCTCGATCTATTGAGCACATCAAGCTTTTTCAAGGAGTGTCTTCAAAACGAGTACATACGACTCACTGTAGTTTTTTAGTGTTGAGCGCGCAAATTTGTGTCTTTGTCAGGTTGAATTCGACTAAATTAAGTCTTCTCCAATCTGAGACCTTTTCCAAACTTGTGTCTGAAGTTGGTCTCAACTTCAGGCACAAGTTTGTTATATGTTTTGTTCAAAACCTTTTTAAACGCAATCTTGATTGAAATGTTTCTTAAATTCTCATTTACTTAACCACGTTTCGTTAATCGAAATCAAATGAGCAGAAGGACAAGAGTATTATTATTTTAGGAACCAATTTTTTTCATTTTCTATGATTTTCCAGATTGTCCGTATTCTGCAGTGAATCTACGCTCAAGTTCCTTCTATAAATATATACTCTAAGGGTGTTGTAGCTTGTAGTGTAACGCAGTTCTCACCTCTCAGGCTTTTGGCTAATTTATCTTCGCATATGAGCAGGATAGATATATTGAATAAACGAAGTTGTCTATAGATACCAATTTAGGTTATGTTATGGTTAGGCGCAAAGTCAACTGCCGGTCTGATTTGACATGTGAATTATCAGTCATTTTTCAATTACATTTTCAGGGTCAAGCTTCATTAGATTACACAAAACGTGGTACCTACATGCATTTCTACTCAGTGAATTGAATAAGCATCTCGAAAAATTCAACCAACGTATTTAGACGTACGTAAAAATGGATTGGGATCTTAAATACGGTGAGCTGTCTAACGATAAAGATTTCGTTAACAATTGCGAGACTTTAAAGGAAAATTTGCAGGAAGTACAACAAGTATTGGATCAATTATTGCCGCTTAAAGAGCAATATGACACGTTAACGTTGCCTGCGCAAATTGAACTCGATTTGTTTTTGGCGTTCACCTTGAATTCTCTACAATGGATCAATCTGCGAATACAAGGAGAGGATCCGACGAAACATCCTATCAAAGATGAGCTCCAGCGTATAAAACTTGTGATGACGAAGTGGCAGGAAGTTAAAGACCGCGAGAAGAGACCGACAGTCGATGTAGACGCCGCAAAGAGATTCATTAAGAGTGGATTATACGACCCTTATAGAGCCACAGGACAGCCGCAGAATAAAAATACTAAATTCCCTGAGAATGATGAGTAATATTCGTTATTTTGTAATTTAAAATTAATAAGACTGAAATTAAGAATATTGGTTAAGACTGTGTGAACATCAAAATAAAAAATGATTGTTTTGTAGAACATGCACAAGCATGCCGCCATATTACTTGAATATAATTTTACATCACTAATCTAGTAGACATTATGCATTGTAAAAAAAAATTACAGTTATAGTGTATTTTATGTGATAACCATGTGGTTAAGAAAATAAAACGTCATCAGCCCTGTTTATCCCATGGGTATTTAAAAAACTATCAAGACAACAGCACTGCGAAATGCTTTTTAATTAAATAATATTTTATTGACATTTTAAATAGGTTCTATCATGACAATAACTAATTACACAATACTTTAAAATATTTCACAAGATTTAAAAACAAAATAAATCTGTAATGTATTTTTCTCATATATTTTACTAAATGATGTTCATAGTTAACTAAATATATTTTAACCACTTTGCATGTTCAAATTTTGTTGTGTATTTAAAACAAAATTATTGTATTATTCATATCACAAGATATTCACGCTATAAAATGAAGAATCTTTTATGTACTACTGTTAAATTTTTGTTTATGCATGTTACAAGTTATGTCTAAGAATAATATAAAAAAAATATATTGGACTTTTATTTGTTTTTGTATCGTAGCTTAGTTATTTAAATTGCTTGTAATCCAAACTTATGTAAATAAATGTATATACACTTTAATAAATTAAACAAATTTATATATAAAATGACTTTATTTGAACAACAATTATAACACCAAAATTCTTTCCGTAAACCGTTATAGGAATGTTGAATATAACCACAATTATTTTTCTTACGTTAAAAATACAGTATAAATTACTAGAAATATTTGTTTTTATTGCATTCATAGACTATTATATATGTCTTGTGTTCACTTTTACAATCTATAAATTCAACATCTATGCATAAGTTTTGTTCAGTAATGTTCTTTAAAAATTAACCCTGTATGTAATATAATTAAATAATAGGAAAGATAAAATTAATGGCAAAACTAAATACAATTGTACCATTGAAATTCTTTACATAAAGCCCACATATTCCTTGTACTTCTAACAATAATAGGAAATAAAATTTTGTAAAATGTAAACGATAATAATTAAAAAATGTTGATGTGTAAAATTGCTGCACTTGTCATTACAGCACCGTGATAATAAATAGTCTTATTAAAATTATGAAATGATTGAGAACTTAATAACTATAGGCCGACCGTTTATTTGAGTCCTCGCCTGCGCGGTAACAGGGGCGCGGGGGTAAGACGACAAAGGGGACTGAGACAGGAGGACTAGAAGGAGGAGGAGGAGATAAACGCTATAAGCGCTCCCGCCGCCCGCACCTGTCTTAGTCCCCTTTGTCGTCATACCCCCGCGCCCCTGTTACCGCGCAGGCGAGGACTCAGATAAACAGTCGGCCTATAGTTGAGAACATTCTAAAAGAATGGCACCATATTAACTTCCTGAGCTGATTCTAAATTTTTAACCAACCTATCAACATTTACAAGGTAGTCAAGGCTCAGGGCAAGTCAGGAATAAGCTAACACACAGAATTAACATTCAAATGGAATGAAAAAGTATTAAAATGAAATTCTTGACTTCATTTTTCAACTTGTAACACCAAGCCAGCAGCAGATATATTGTCTCCTGCTCCCGCTGTAAGCTGTGCTTCTGTGCATATGAGTACTGGTGCTACACAAATATCAACTTCTTCACCATCTAATACTTCTTCCCAGCAAGATACAGGCTTGGATGGTTCAAAAAATACCCTACTCTTATTATCATTAACCGTGGTTGTAGAAAAACTGTCATCTAATAGGAGTTTACATTTGTTCAAGTCAATTTCTTGGCTGTTGCACACATATCTGTGAGCTGTTATTGACGCTTTCGCGGCAGCGGCTTCAGTTCTCTTCCAGTTGGATTTTTTAACTGTCAAAATTGCTTGATATGCTAACGTATGCACATGTATGCGTGTCAAGCTTCTGGCGCTTTTGTATTGCTTGTTCTGGCTTCTTATAAGTAAAAATGTTTCACGCATCTGATCTAATGCTGTTGCCACTCTTGGGTTTGAGTCGGCTACCACACTGACTTGACCATGCTCTAGGACACTAAATAAATTTGTTAACTCTTGTTCATTCATACCTACAGAGTCGACAAATGGTAGGACTTTATTTGTAAGATGTTTTAGAAGTTCTAAATCCACGTAACTGGCCATCTCAAAATGGGTTAAAGTTGATGGTGGTTGTGTAAGAATTTGTTTTTTCACTAGATCTAGTCTTTCAGCCCTCAAGTCTGTAAAAAAGAAAACATTCAGATTCATTCAAATTTTACACATTATACCGTATTGTGATACAAAAGTGTAGTCTGTATTTCTTAAAAGAAGCTTAATCTAGTGTATGTTTTATAAATCTTTCTAAAGCTTTTCTATTAATTTCTCTTGACTTTTTAAAATCTTCGCTATAAGTTGTTTTTACATATTTACACTGAAATCCTTTAAAAATCACATTGACAGACCATAATTTTAGTACAGCTTGTATCTATACAAATAAATAAAATTGAAATATCTGGTTATCCTACTACTATTATAAAGGCGAAAGTTTGTAAGTATGGATGTATGTATGTATGGATGTTTGTTACTCTTTCACGTAAAAACTACTGAATGGATTTGAATGAAACTTTACCACAATATAGCTTATACATCAGAATAACACATAGGCTACTATTTATAAAGATATAGCTTCGCCTCGCGGCGTTGCCCGCAGTTATCATCGTACCGCAGGTAGCACCGCGGGGTTCAGCTAGTAATTTATAATTAACTAGCTGAACCTGAATATTCTGATGTATAAGCTATATTGTGGTAAAGTTTCATTCAAATCCATTCAGTAGTTTTTACGTGAAAGAGTAACAAACATCCATACATACATACATCCATCCTTACAAACTTTCGCCTTTATAACAGTAGTAGGATAGTTTTTCTTTAAATGCATATGAAAGTAATTACAGTACTTAAAAAAAAAAATTTTGTTTGTCTTTGGTCTAGCTAATATCTGGAATGGTTGGACTGATTTTGATGAGACTTTATTAGCTGGTGATTTAAAGAGTAACTTAGGCTATTTTTTTTAGACTAGCATTGCATATTGCAACAATAATGATGCATAACACTGTGGGGTTCAGCTAGTTTTCTAATAAACCCATAAGTACATACCTCTACCATCTTCAGCCTTGAATGGATAATTGTCCATCATCTGGAGTCCACTAATGACTAGTAAGTTAGGACTGAAGTTAGGCAAGAATTCATCAAACTTTTCTAAGGAACTTAGTAATGGATTATTTTCATCATTATGCATAATGTACCGATTAGCCCGTGGAGCTTTGAACGGACCAAACCGTTCATCAGCCTTGTATTCTAAGATCATATGAACATCATCTTTTACTTCTTCTGTCCCATCATCACCGACTATCTCAATCTCTTTTGGAATGTACTCTTTTAATTTATTGCTCATTTTTGCAGCCAACATGACTTTCCAGCCTTCAATGAAGAACCGTTTAGCCATCAACGGTGCATTTCCCCCGATAGCCCATCTTGTGTCAGGCAATTTTAAAGACTGTTCTATCAGATGGTCATACAATTCTGAGTTGGACATGAAACGCCTGGAAATTTAAAACAATGAATTAGTTATAAATTACTTTTCAAAGAAAATTAAAGAAAATGCAACCTTATTTCTTTACCGATTAAAAACATATTAAATCCTTAATTTTGTATGTTACTAATTGCTCTTATCAGTTACATTATTGAAACAGTAGATAACTTACTCCGCTGCCGCTCCATGTTTGAAGAAATATGTAAAGCTTTTGAGGAATTCCTCTTTGCTCGAAATCTCATTGAAGTGTTCAGGAGGTTCTTTTAGCTCATTTTGGTCCAATAAAGAGGTTGCATTCACAAATAAGTCGTGACATGCACCATAACCAAGCGCCACTTTCGGCTGAAGATTGCCAGCGCCAACTCTGTTCTCTCTTTCCAAAAACAGTAAATGATCCTTTACCGGTGCAAGTCGCACATCCCCAACATCATTTTTTCGTATATAAACCGCGTAAAACACAATACAGAACGAAAGTAACGAACCGAATTTTACAGGAACACCAGCCATTTTTAAAATATATTATTGAATGTAACGTGTAAATTGGAATGCATTAGTAGTTACTTATTCATAAGGTCCACGTCACCTCATCGTTTTAGTTCAGGTTTCTAATTATTTAAAGAGTATTTCACTGGTAATAACAAATTCAACTTCACATCAGATGACGTGACAAAGTGACATGTGATAGGTATAGGGAAAACTACCCATGTCGGTCAGAATATCGATATTTCATTAGATTTTTGTAGAGACAAAATTCTACAAAAATAATTAAAATAATGTTTGTTAAAAGTTTAATAATTCTAAATAGCCCTCTTGCAATATATATCTTTAAAAGATATAAATTGCAAAAGGTTATAAAATCTTGTGTAAACATTAAAAGATAAAGATTATAATTTTATTTTGTTTGCATTTGTTTCTTATTCTTATTAGATCGTTTTTTAATATGCACAAAACGTTTGGAATGATTGCCATGTGTAATTTCGTGTATGAATAATACGCACAAATCTTGGACCCGTAATAAATGAATTATAAAATTCTTTACAAACGCGCCTATATTGAGATATGTTCTTGATAACCTCATCCTGTTAATGATTATCCGATACTACACAAATTTAGTGTATACAAATTCGTAATCAAGCTTAAAAAATTAAGTAACTCAATATTTTCTTGGTAGTTCTCGTTAATAATCGATTTTGTTTTATAAGTATTAGTTCGATATTTTCACTTGCCATCCCTAAAAGTTATCAAAAGAACAGTCATGTCATGGTATAAATTTTAATGTTTACAGACGACGTTGCATAGGAACCGGTTCAGCATTTGGTATTTAGATAGTTTAATAGTAACGAGGTACCTAAATTGTCTGTCTTAATTATTATTTAAAAATAGTGGCATGACATTTTACGAAAAAATTGTAAAGTAGTAATAAAACACGTCAGTAGCGAACCTAGGAATTTAAGTACTTACCCATAAGTTACCGGTAATCTGTATAAATTCTATACCAATTGCAGGCAATGTGTAAAATACCTGGCCAGTCCAGGCAATGTATGAAATATTATGTAGATTGTTATTGTCCATTACCTACATACTTTACCTTTGTATTGAATACCTACTGATCCACCGGCAATGTGTTAAATAAATAGATTTTGGTCTGTATTTCTTAATTTTATGTTACTAAGTACCTAGCTACGTACTCCTACCTAGAAAAGTGTCTTGTTTAAAATCAACTTTATTCAGAATTATATTAGAACTTCAGAATTAGTATAGAACGGTGATCATCCCAGATCGACTCTGTTGTTGTTGAATCATTTGGATTAGTTGAGCTATTTTTCTCTTTAAAAAGACAATTCCCGCATTAGGTATATACAATAAACCACTAGGCCAACCGTGCAGTGCAGTTTGAGTAAATTGTTTTTTGTTCCTGTAGATAGCACATTACTGACTTCGTAGGTATTAGGCATTGTTAAGAATACCTAGGAAAAGTATAAAATAAATAATATTTCACATATTACCTATGCGTTTTAGGTATTGTATACATTGCCTAGGTATTGTGTAGAATACCGGATTACATATACAGGTTACCGGTAACATATAAATATATGTAGAGTAGAGAGAGATACAAAGAAACTTTGCACGATCTCCACCACTTGACATTCTGGCCGACAAGGACACATTAGTCTACCACTGAATTCATTCTGTCGGTCGGAATGGCGAAGGGATAGCGCCGGATCACGAACCCGGAACGCTTCGGCGGAACGCACATACGTAAGCCCTACGGGTTTGACGTGCCCTACTCAGATTTTCCTCGGAACCCAAAAGAAACCCCTAAGAAGCTAGCGTGAAATAAATCAACGTGGCATGGTTTTATTTTGTAATCATTTGTAAGAGTACAAAAATTCAATGTCAATTTCTTCCTAATGGATTTACCATGAATAATTTTATAAAGTTATACTTTTTTTTCTTCAAATAAAAATATGTGATATTCGGTTATTCATTGTGTACATTACTTACCACGTAAAGTAGGTGGTAGGCAACTCGGAGGTCGGAGTTGCCAGATTACAAGAGACGCCACGCTCCCAGAACATAAGATAGAAATCAGATAAATATATTTATGTTTTTCATTGCGATATGTGTACATATTATCACATTCATTGAATAAATAAACCTGAAATATAGAATATGATACTCAGGGTACGTTGACAACACTCATTGTGTTGCGATTCAATCACACACCTACTTACTTAAAATAAATAAATATAATAAATATTTTGAACATCTAACACGCAACGCCATCTAGTCCCAAGCTAAGCAGAGCTTGTGTTATGGGTACTAGACAACTAATATACTTTTTTTTTGTAAATACATACATATTAAACATAGAAAACACCCAAACTTCGAAACAAATATTTGCAGATCATACAAACATTTGGTCCGACCTGGGAATCGAACCCGAGACCTCATGCTTAGCAGTCGCATATGCTACCACTACGCCACCGAGGCAGTCAAAATGTGTACTACACATAATATTCGAAAATCACGCTAGCGTACATACCGTTGAGATATACCTAGATCAATGGGACATACACTGTTCAAGACATTTCCGAACTTTCTGGTGATAAATTAAAGATGGCGACGAAGATCAGGCCTCAGAAAACGTACTACTACTCCGCTCTTCGTAACATCAATATTGTTTTAAACATTTAAGGTTTGGCTATCGTGTCGTGTTGCTATGTAAAGTAGGTAGGTATGTACTTACTTCATTAAGCTTGTTTTGTGCGATGTGGGCCCGCGATATCTTGCAAATGTTTTCGAAAGCCAAAAAACGCACCGTATAAGGTACAACCGGTCGTCTCGCACTCCTAAAATGGAAGCATGTATGATGTTAAGAGCTTTAGGCGTAAAATGCGTAAATTGTCTGTGTCACGGTGTAGCGTAATTAATTTTAACAAAGTTCAACTGCAGCATTTTATTTTTATCTGCGGTCACCTACTTGACCTATTGACCTCGCAACTTTTGCCAATTTTGTTGGTTTGGTGTTTCAAGTTGCTGTTATGCGACGTAAAAAATGACATTGCTTTCTTTTGTATTAAAGTTCACGAAGTTTCATGTAATACAGCGGCGCACATTTAAAACAAAAACACAAACGCTGTAACAATGCCAGTAATTACATAACTACAAAAGTAATATCCTTAACAATTTTCTTTTTAATTTTGTAAGTAAACTTTAAATTAACAGAGTGAGTACATAATGCAGTTTGTTTTAATAATAGTTAGTTTTTTTTTGGAAACTGCAGTAGTGCATAGAAATTGATACTAGATGGCGCGCTTATCGTTTAGTAGATACTATTCATACTAACGTTGATTGATTAAACTGAATAAATTGGCAATAGATAGAGGTGTCCTTTAAAGATGAAATATAATAAATTTTGGCCGAATATCACAAAAGCATAAATGCCTAATTGGAAGAGTCGTCTCTTTTATATTATAAATATTCAAATTAATGAAATGACGGAGTACGTACCGAAATTTATATTTGTTAAATAATATAGTCTTCTCTTTCGTAATGACATGATAATCAAAAACCTGTCAGTCTGTCTGTCACTGGCCGAAATTGATATAAAGCTTTGTATTATTTCCGTATTTTCGAAGCATTGTTTAAATAAATTATTCATAAGGTACCAGAATTTGCATGTATTGAGATGAGAGTAAAATATTAAAAGTACAACTTGTATTTCTCGATACATTGTGTGTATCGTGTATCGAATCCGCGACTTACGATTACTAGCTCTTATCTTCATAAACAAATTAAATAAAAGTACCTGGATGACCGAGTTTTGCTCCGTATTTTTTATTTTGTAAATTTTCTGAAAATAAATTCTATCGAAGATTTAGATCTCTATCTAGATCGGTTTTTCGCCCCTGAAACCACCTAAATAGTAAATTTCATGAAAATCCGATATTTCCGAGATTCAAAATTATAAATTACAATAATTAGATTAAAAGATTTTTTTTTTCTTTGGCTTCGCACGATTTGTGCATTCAGCCAATGTCGAGTTTAAGATTAAAGGTTTGTATATCGGTTGTCAAATAAATTACCAATAAGTTATCAATGCGCAAGTCATGCGCAATTTAATAAGGGTAACCTAAGGGTGGAAAATTCACCAAGGACGAAATATTCTTCTTAAGTTTATATTTTCCCTTTGAATTTAAATTAAAGCACAACAGAAAGTATCATTTTTAAATAAAGAAAAATAAATACAAATTAAATACAGAATAAATAATCGTGTTCATCGTGGCAATCGAACTTTCCGCCTCTAGTTATCACTTTACTCGTTTTACCACGAGTTTTGACTTGAGAACCTCTCATCTTCATCTTCCTCATCCATCATCGGACCTCAGCAACTCTGAGGGTGAACTGAACTCGAAGGTGAACTAGTTTTCAGTATATTAGTCACTGACCTCCAAATAAGGACTGTCATAGGTGTTCATGACAACCGGGACCGATAGCTTAACGTGCTCTCGGAGGCACGGGCGGGAAACACCGCCATATTCCATACTCCGGACTGCTGTTAAGAATTACTTTTAAGGAAAACCCAACAGCAGTCCGACCCGAGAATGGAACACGAAACTTCTTGATCGCTTACGCTAGCTGCTAGATCATCGAGGTGAAGAAAATACCTCTTTTGGTTAAAATCTAGATTAAAACTACCAAAACCGCGGGAAAAACAACTTAGTTTTATATTACCGTAGCGGTTAGTAATTTTTACATCCTCTGACAACTAAAAAGGAAAAATATACTTGCCAAGGTGCGAATTTATCTCCATTTTAACATCTTATAACAACAATAGACGCTTTGTTGCTACCATATTTAAGCATCAAACATTTTTAAAGCAAAAAGCCAGCTGAAAAAGTATAAAAGCATCCTAATATGGCGGAGTCACGTATTGTTGCCGCCAAAATAAAGTGGAGATGAAATCTGTGTATGGTGTAACTGTCTGGCGCCGGTGGTTGTATGGTACAGTCACTGAGACTAAGAACCTTGAACTACTCGTATTAAACCAAGAACTATCTATACAAATAAATGAAATTGGAGTGTCTGTTTGTAATATTAAAATAACCGCTTTATACTACATGCATATGAATGTATATACGGTACACATACCAAAATATATATATTTTAAAAAATTTTGTCTGTCTGTCTGTCTGTTTGTTCCGGCTAATCTCTGAAACAGCTGGACCGATTTGGACGGGACTTTCACTGGTAGGTAGCTGATGGTACAAGGAGTAACTTAGGCTTACATTTTTTAGACTAACTTCGCCCCGCGGCGTTACCCACGATACGACCATAACCGCGGGTAACACGGCGGGGTTCAGCTAGTTAAATATAATTTTTCAAGACTTTTTAATTTTTAATACACGATTTTTGTAAAATGACCGTATATATAACCATACTTTGTGTTATGTGCCTTATCATCCTCAGATTTCCGATAATTATTAAGTATTTTTAAGACATACACAAACACAATGTAAAAAGTCCCTTTTTTTCTAACAAATATGATGTGCCATTGTCCACCTCTATCTTTCAGTCTTCATGTTGAATTATACCTACTAGAGATTTCGAATTAAGAAATTACTAGCGAGGATTTGCACGAAATGCCATGATGCCAAGAATACCTAATTTAAATTGTCTGCAAGCGCTTGTACTTTAATTATTATCGAAATTTCTTGAAATAAATTAAACTGGATAGATATATTAGTAATCTATGCATGGGAGAGTTATGCTTTAATACATTGGAACCAGCTGGCATGGCATGGCTTCTCAGAAAACTAAAATTAAGACATTTTGTTACATGTGTAAAGTTACCGGATGGCGAATCCCTTATTGATTCACTTCAAATCTATTCATTTCCTTTCTATCGCTTAAAAATGTGTTAAAAACTACAGGCATCCGATTCTCACTGGTTTAAACAAATAAGTAGAAATTCAAGAGATCACCAGTTTGACAGTTCATTAAGGTTCCTGGTGATAATAAATTATTGACTGCCTCGGTGGCGTAGTGGTAGCGTATTCGACTGCTAAGCTTGAGGTCTCAGGTTCGATTCTCGGGTCGGACCAAATGTTTGTATGATCTGCAAATATTTGTTTCGGAGTTTGGGTGTTTTCTATGTATAATGTGTATGTATTTACAAAAAAAAGAATATATGTATTTATATCAGTTGTCTAGTACCCATAACACAAGCTCTGCTTAGCTTGGGACTAAATGGCGTTGTGTGTTAGATGTCCGGAATGTTTATTTATTTATATTCATTTGTAAACATCGGTTTGTGACGTATTACGTGCGTATAAATTAAAATGGCCGAAGTTTACAATGTTTGCAGTGGCAAGAGGCTCGGCGGTATCAGGTCGCGTGATTCATACCTCAGAGGTCAGGATTACCAGTTCGAGAGAAATGAATGACTTGCCGTTGTATTTCAAGCGATTACGTGCGACCCTACTGTTTATTAACTGTATTGTTGGAATAAATACACATTTTATATTAATGTGTGCCATAAATTACTATTACAATCCATAGGGCTCAGATTATATATAGGTATTATTTTATATACAGGTACAAATTAAATTGTCGTGGGGCTGACGTTAAGAATGGTTTATCTTTGACTAGCGACCCGCCCCGGCTTCGCACGGGTGCAATGCTGATACTAAATTAAATACACTACAGAAAAACTATGAACGTTGTATATAAAAACATAGCGGCCCGCTCCGACTTTGCGCGGGCATAAAATAGAAACCTCTAAAATTAGCAATGTTGCCTTAGTATATGATGCATGTATTATACATATAAACCTTCCTCTTGAATCACTCTATCTATTGGAAAAAACCGCATCAAAATCCGTTGCGTAGTTTTAAAGATTTAAGCGCACATAGGGATATAGGGACAGAAAAGGCGACTTTGTTTTATACTATGTAGTGATGATGAATGTTTTCTCGAAAATAATAGCTGTATTGTATTTTGTCTTTTTATTTACAGGAGGATCAGTAAAGACGTGGTTAGTATATCATTCATTGGCTATAGAGAATACTCCACCCAGATCTAGCCTATCCTGGTAAATTGTGACGTATCAGAGAACATAGGCAAGAAAAGCAAGCGGTCTTACTAAAAACCACTGTGCGATACAGAATGAGCTACTTCTAGTTCGGTATGGTTTCACTAGATGGCGCTGTAATTTATTTTTATTGTGTTTGATTATTGCCATTTAAATGTTCAATGTTGGCTCTGGCTAGAAAAGTGTTCAATTTACAAATAACTTAATGAATCCTTTATTTTTAAGACCCCTGTCGTAGTTTTATTGATTTCAGTGTCATGGAAGGTTACAAATATTGAAACAACACCAAGAATATCCAGATTATAGACAACTCTACTCAGTGGACCTTTATTCTGTATGGCACACGAACCCAGTAGTCTCGAGTGTTGCACTTTCCATGCAGGCTGGAATGGGGGAGGGGTTGGAATATGGGCCTACGGAATCCTCACTCACTCGGTGAAACACAGCGCTTTCACGCCGGTTTTCTATAAGGCCGTGGTATCACTCCGGTCGAGCCGGCCCATTCATGCCGAAACGTGGCTCTCCCACGGTTAAATGATATTTATTAGTCAAGGTGGTTAATCAACAACTATAATAGTCCATTGCTAGATATATGAACCTCTTTCAAGTCAAGTTAAATTGCTTTAACTCCTCACTGAGACAGTTGAAATGGAGATGGACAGGACATATGACAAGAGACAGCAGAGCCAAATGGACTAATATCGTAACAGAGTGGCAGCCACGCGACGATAAAAGAAAAAGAGGCAGGCAGGCAAAAATATGGATGAATGACATAAGGAAAGTAGAAGTCGCTACGAGAGGCCTATGTGTCACAGGACACGCTGATCACTAAACCGGAGAAACAGATGTGTTAGTTTATAAGTTAGACTAGCTGAACCCCGCGGTGTTACCCGCGGTTATTGTCGTATCGTGGGTAACGCCGCGGGGCGAAGCTAGTCTAAAAAATGTAAGCCTAAGTTACTCCTTGTACCATCAGCTACCTACCAGTGAAAGTCCCGTCCAAATCAGTCCAGCCGTTCCAGAGATTAGCCGGAACAAACAGACAGACAAAAATTTTAAAAATATATATTTTGGTATGTGTACCGTATATACATTCATACGCATGTAGTAGAAAGCGGTTATTTTAATGTTACAAACATACACTCCAATTGTATTTGTTTGTATGTATAGATTAAATAATATTGTGTACATTGTGTTTAGTTTCAGCAATTCTTAGCTTAATACAATTCTTCTTTTTTATTAGCTTTAGTAATGTTTGTTATATTAGGCGCTAGTAATTTAGGACAAAATTAAAGTGTAGTGCACAGATAATAGGTACGTACGAGCTTCGGTGTCGAGACAGATATGAATTCAAATATATTCAGAGACCACCCTACCACTGTTGCCTCGTGGGAATTCAACCGTATAGAATCGTCTGAATACCTACTCGCTTCAATATAAAAAAAATGAAGTCAAGTGTAAGTAGTAGCTACCCTGGTCCTGAAGGTTCCGTACACAATTATTTTGTTTTTCTTTAAATGGTTCGTAAAATCAACTTAACATTGACTCATGGTTTCAGAATATAGTCACTTTTAGACGGAATAAAAGAATAGCAAAGCAGGTGAATAAAACAAACATTGCAAAGAAGCTAGAATTAAGAATTACGTAAAACTCTGATAAGGTAACTGAACTAAAGGACTAAAACTAAGAGATCGCATAATATGCGCAGGTGATGTTTGAATCGTGGAAACATTTAAGGCTCGAGGTAGTTACGTATCTTTCAAGCTATGTGTACCGTCTAAATATGTTGAGCAGGTTATGTTGGCTCGGAACTGGGCGGAGGATATTTTCATGAAGCCTAATTTTCGTAATTTTGTTGCCCCAAAAGAAGAGCGTGGGAGAGCTATGCTTTGGCATGAATGGGTCGGCTCGACCGGAGTGATACCACGGCCTCGCAGAAAACCGGTGTTAAATAGCGTTTGGGCTGTGTTTCACCGAGTGAGTGAGGTTACCGGAGGCTCATACCCCAACCCCTCCCCCATTTCCTTTCCCATCCCCCAAAGGTCGGCAACGCACTTGTGACGCCCTTGGTGTTGCAGGTGTCCATGAGCGGCGGTAATCGCTTACCATCAGGTGATACGTATGCTCGTTTGCCCACTATTCAATAAAAAAAAAAAAAAAAAGATACCCAGTAGATATTCTGTTCTGCTCCCGGGTCGTGGTGAACGCAGTTTTAAGCTACGATTATTGTACCAAAATGTGCGTGAACTGAAGACCAAACTATATGTATAAATATGGAGATCAAGTTTGATGTTCACCGAAAATGATTTGGTAGCCATAACAGAGCTGAACCTGGATAATTCGGTTGAGAACGCTAATGAAACGGGGATTGGGGCATAATTCGCAGAGGTAGAGTGTCAGCTGGCGGGGGCGTGTTTTTGGCCACCTGTCCTGGTATTATCATGAGAAGGTGATGTGAATTCGGAACAGACCGTGGTGAGGATTTGTGGGCCTCGTTTACATTACATGGACAGAATGTATTTGTGTCTGTTGTTTAAATTAAACTGATCGCAACCGAAGATGACTATATGACATGGTTCTGCAAGGCAGAGAGCTACATATAGGTACGAGGAAGTAAGTTAGATGCAGTATTGATTCGTGTGGGAACGGGAGTAAGCTGTACATATGTCAGGGGCACTGAGCTGGTTCCTATCGATTTCTCTCACTCGCGTTTGAAAATCGAGTATCCTGTAATGACACGAGTTTACTAAAGGTGACTACAACCTTCTATACCATCAAATGCGTTGTGCTCCGTGGCCGTTAATTGATTAAATTGGTTCTAACCGTTTTATTAAAAAAATATATCATCATCATCAACAGTCTTTAATAATCCATTGCTGCTTATAGGCCTCTCCCTTTGGTCTATTATACCACGCTGGCCAGACGGGTTAGTTTAGGGCTTCTTTCAAGTTTTCCTTATCTTTGCAGTGCTGTTGCCCTGAGTAATGATCTCCCTTAGTCCGCTCTTATGACACGCCACGGCTATCAAACCATAGCTAATGAAATTAATACCTCCTGTGGAATTTTTCAGACAAAATAAATTGGGACGCAACGGAATACAACGGATATTGGTAAAAGTCCAAAGTTAGGAATAACAAAAGTCTTGAGGGGGAAATCGGAAATGAGGGTCTAATATTAAAACAGGGGTTCTATACTCAGACACCACCAGGAAAGGAATAAAATAGTTTTCTTGTATTAATAATAATAATTTAACGTCACAGTCGTCAGAATATAAATAGTAGAGGGAACAAGAGAGAAATACATGAGCAAATTGTCAATGGCAACATTTATAGCTGTGATACCAGTGCAGTAATTTTGTTACTTTATATGGGGTGGCAAGCATTGAATAGTCAGTCATTTAATTTGAATATTAATGTAATATTTGTACACAGCTCGCTGCGTTTATTGAACGTTTAATTCTTAGCTCAAACAGATAAATGTCTACTTTGAAGGACAGTATTTCGAATTAATTTTCTGTTAGACAGTTCTTTGTTTTTTCTATATTCTAAAGGTATACTTACATACAAACATAATTGCTTATTTTGAAATATCGTCAATCAGCACCGTGATAGAGCCACGCTTCAGCATCGATAATCAAAATACTTTAATTTTTAAACAAATAAACTTTGTAATTGTCCTGCCCTTGTTATATATATTCATCTCATTCTTTTGTCGATTTACTGAAGTTTCACTTCTATCGTGTATGAATCGCACACACACCTTTTTATTTTTGTTTGTTCTACTCTCTTCTATCACTCCCGAGTGTACCGGTTTTCTACTCCCTTTCTAGGCAAATCCTCTTTAACGCAGTCCATCTAACTTTTCATTGGTCATCCTCTACTGATATAACCATACAATACATAAAAACTTTTTTCGATACATTATGCTCATTTCCACGCATCAAATGAACCAAGTTACTCGTTAATATTTTACCTACAGGTGTTAACATGTGCGATACTCAAGCTTTCTGTAATATATTCATTCAACACTTTGTTCATAGTAATTACTTTTGATTAAGATACGTTTTGAAATAGAACATGACGCGAAAATTAATTGTTTATTTTGATAAGGATAATCTGTGATAATGGAGTGATCTGTGGGATAATTCGTTCGCTCGTGCAATCTCTAATCTTCCCGTTAATCGACTATGGTGATGTGTGTTACTATGACCTGAATGCAGATCTCCTCAATAAACTAGATCGTCTTCTCAACAACTGCATTCGATTTATTTTTAACCTTCGTAAGTATGATCATATCTCCAGTTTTCGTTCCCAGCTCAAATGGTTGCCCATTCGTCAACGCAGAAAATTGCGCGCACTCACATTCCTGTATACTACCCTCAATTCCCCATCCCCTCTTACTTATTTAACATCACAAATTCAATTCCTATGTAATAACCACACCAGAAACCTTCGTTCCTCTAACAATTTACTTCTACTTTGTCCTTCTCACACCACTGGGTTTGTCGGCTCATCGTTTGTTGTACAGTCCGTACTGTTGTGGAATGCGCTTCCTCTGGAAGTCAGGACGGCCAGAAACCGTAACTCCTTCAAGATGAAAGTGAAGAAGCTCTTACTGGGTGAAGTGGCGACACTGGCGAGCTCATAGGTCATAAACTTGCATTCATAATATCTCTCCTGTGTAGTATGTATTAATATATATGTATTATATATAAGTATGTGTATTACTGTAGGTATTTGCATTATTAGTTTAATTATATTGAGACCTCTGCTATTTATTATTCGCCCATGATGTGCACCTACTTCATGTTTTCTCTGCATTGCTCAGCCGGTCGACTGGCAGAAAATGCCTTAGGCATTAAGTCCGCCGATGCATGTGTTTGTGCATAAAGATGTAAATAAAAAAAATAAAAATAATTCGACTTTTGATGATATGGTTTTAGAATGAATAAATAAACATACTTGTAAAATACTCGTAATAAGAAATCCAATATTTCGAGGTTATATACAGCACCCTATTAAAATCGTTTGAAATTAAATTAATTTAGTAGCTACTTGTTTCAGTTTTTATTAGTTCTCATAATTGGTTCAGCTATATGGTTTGATGAGCATCTAGGAAACCACATTTTTTTCTTTTATGTAATCTTATTAAAGTTTTATTTTATCTGTCGACATTATGACTGAACTTCGCTTTTTAAATAAGCAATACTATCACGCATATCAGACAACATACATGTAGAAGTATGAATAAAAAAAATGCTGATTCTGCACTATATAATCGTAAGAGATAGTTTCATTAAATTTGTCAAATTGTCAAATTCTGTCTACTTACTATCTTGTAATCTCTCAGTCACTATTTTTGGTATTTGGCAACCTAGGGCTGGCAACTGGAAGACTGAGCGTGGTTAGGTACCCCTTAAGGATGCCCAGCTGGTCGGTTGAGGAAAGCCGTTGAATGCGGGCAGCTCGGGACTAATTGTTGGAGACGATGGGACGATGATGACCCTGGGGTTAGACATTACTATTAGTTGTTTCTTCATATTTATATCGCCAAGTATCTTGACGGAATATGTTTGTGGGGGGAACGGGTATCATGTTTCAACCAACACAAAGGGAGGATCCTCCGACCAGGCGAGGTGATCATGCCTAGCGGGCTACTGCCCAGCAGTTGATGTTTGGATGTTGTATATATGATAATCCGCGCGAGAACTATTTATTGCGCGATTCAGGATTTGTAGTTACTCCGTGTAGTGCGTTACTTCGTAGTTCAGGGTATCTTCGGTAGGTGGCGCCGTAGTAGTTTTTACTGTTGTGAAGTCGCCACATGTTTAACATTCAATGACACTACACAGTTTTTCACTAGTGATACCTTTAATTACATTATCCGTTTGAAGGCGAGTTGCTAGAAGTATCAAGCGCGGTGTCAGCTTTAAAACCTCCAATATCTGAAGCAGTTACATCTAGTTTTAATTTCTATACTTAAATTGAACTGTAATTAGTGATCTCCGAGATCCATGTGAATTAGATCAATTTGAACTTTTAATTGGTGCGCCACGCGTCGCATGGGCGCCCATAATCGATTAAAAATATATTTAATTACAGCAAGTTATCTAAGAAATGTAATGTGCGTATAGAACTATGTATCTGCGAAAAATATCAAAATGTATTTTATTATGAAATTTTAAACGTGATAAAGACAAGTTTTTTAAAATCTCATCCGCAATTGTTTTCAAATTTATTAGTAGGCGCTCAGAACCCAGTTGCACTCGGTGATTAGAAACAATTACCGAGGGTAAGCACCGACGGTGTGGTCAGGGTGGGTGACTGGTGGTGGCATGTGACCATGAGCGTCTCCGTGATTCGGAGGTCACGTTAAGCAGTCGGTCCCGGTAGTTATCATAGGATAACAGTCGTGAAGCTTAGTTGGAGGCCTTTGGGCGGCTTAAAAACATCCAACGGCTAAGATTACGTAGCCACAACGTTGTCTTGTCAGTCCCCAACCCGCACTCGGCCAGGGTGGGGACGTATGGCCTTAACCCTCTCCTGAGAGGAGACCCGAGCCGTGGGATGTTGTGGATTGTTGATGGGGTTATAAAAATTACTCTTATTTCTCAGTACCTACATAACGTATTGTTCTCTGATAGCATAACAATTACTTCTAAAAATTACATTAACTAGAATCAGTTTAAAATGTATATATCGACTACTTAAACAGTTTTAATGAAATTGATATAGCCTGTGTCACCGAGGCCATTATCAAGTATCTATTGACCACTCATTAAAATCAGTTCAGTAATTTAAGCGCTACGGTGGAATATAGGTAGGTACATAGACTGCCAAAACAATTATGATTTCTTTCGGCTTCACCTTAGTTTGGGGTATTACGAAGTGTCTCCCATTTGAATCAATATTACTATGTAACTATGTAATTCTATGATGTCTACATTTCTATATACAGTAACAGCCGACTAAAGGAGCGAACTTTGCAAGACAACAAAACGAGGAAAACTTGGAAAAAAAACAGTCGAGAAACCCGCTCCTTTTTTGAAGTCGGTTAACAAATCATATAGTAATGACACAAGTCAGTGCATATACTAACCTCCAGCAATGAACTATAGGCTGTTGATTTTCGTGATATATTCACCATGGGTTTCAAGATGCTAAAATCTTTACTAACATATAAAGCTGAAGAGTTTGTTTACATGAACGCGCTACTCAGGAACTACAGGTCCTATTTGAATTCTTTCACTGTTTGGTAGTATATTTATTGAGGAAGGCTATAGGCTATAAATCATCAGGCTAAGACCAATATGAGCGGAGCACCAATGTTTCAAAAACGGAGGATTATTATTATCACGCTACGGGCAATAGGAGATGCAAACGAGGTTACTTCAGTAACTATTTATTTATCTGTGGTTGCGTGGGTCAGCTAGTAATAAAATAAGAATTTATACATTAATGTTTTCTGGTTACTAACCGTGAACTAATGTTTAATAGTTATACGAAATGAATAATGTTTTCTGTTTGAGATACTTAACTGCGTTATATTTTTATTAAGTTACACAACCTTATATTATATTGTGGAATCCCGTTTTTAGGTTAGAAAAATCAACTCCGAAAGGTGAAAATAACAAAGATTTACACGATTTGTTTTGTCTTTGTAATTAATTAATAATGATTTTTGGATAACCTTTAGAATATTGTCAAGATGTAATGTATTTATATCCTACTACTATTATAAAGGCGAAAGTTTGTAAGTATGGATGTATGTATGTATGGATGTTTGTTACTCTTTCACGTAAAAACTACTGAATGGATTTGAATGAAACTTTACCACAATATAGCTTATACATCAGAATAACACATAGGCTACTATTTATAAAGATATAGCTTCGCCTCGCGGCGTTGCCCGCAGTTATCATCGTACCGCGGGTAGCACCGCGGGGTTCAGCTAGTATTAAATAAATATTTCGGACATCTGACACACAACATTATCTAACTTAAAACTAAGCAGAGCTTGTAGGTACTATGAAAGCTAGATTGATTAATAGAATAATTCTTTGTTTTTTTTTAAATACATACATATTATACATAGAAAACCTTACCCGAGACCTCATACATAGCAGTCGCGTACGCTACTACTTTTTTTATACTTTTGGAACCCCCTCGGGTCGTCACCCCGCCGGGGTTTGCGGCGGGGGGTGTGTCGGAAGCGAACCGACTAAAACCACACGGTGTGCCACTCTGCGCCTGAGAAGGGAGGGGTCCGGGAACTGCTGTTATTAACACGACCAGACCACGTACGTTACCACTGTGCCAACGACGCGGTCAAGTTATTTGGTTAAACGTATTTATCTCAGGAAGTACTGGTTTAAATTGCAAAATTAATCTAGTGTTACATAATTAAAATCCAAGCACGACGCCTCGAAAATAAAAGTAACACATCTACGACAAATGTTGCAGAAAACGATTCCTCTTGAGAGACGCAGACGAATTTTTTTTCGCGATGGCTCAAATTTTCCAGGAATCGTCAATTTACTACTGTTACTACTAAGATACGGTCCTATCGTAACACCACAGATAACCCGGTGTCCACGAACTAATTGGAACAATCGATAGCACGAGGCTTTCATCAATCAAGCTATAATTATTTAATTGGGATCAACTGCAGCTGAGGACATACGATACTGCGGACATGAGAATTGGGACGGAAGTATCAAAAAGGTGCTATACCACTTTTATCACGATTATTTTCTATTTTTAAACTTGGAAAATGATACTGGCTCTTTTTGTTGTTCTTCTTTAGTATTTTTTTTTGATGTAGTAATCAATTTTATAATGAATTCAGAAAGGAGAAGGTTTTCAATTCAGATGTTGATATTATTATTTATATGTATGTTCAGGTCAGGGTTGCCAGATTTTTTTTAGTCAAATCGGAATTTTTAAACTTTTCAATGTAAAAAAAGGTGTGTGTGCGATTCACACACGATAGAAGTGAAACTTCAGTAAATCGACAAAAGAATGGGACCGACGTTTGCTGTCTCGCTCTGGCTCACTAATTACAGGTGACTTTTTGTCTTTGTGTCTCTTACCTGTCGTTTTATCCGTAGCATCCGGTTTGAAATAATAACGATTCTAAGGAAGTTTCACTTCAAAAAGCGGAATTCTTTCGTCGACTGACGCATGCGCCATATTGGAACAAAAGAACTAGTGCCATTTCTTATTTGTAATATAATGGTGGGATTCTTATTTTCTATTCTAGCCAATTTTATTGGCGATAGAGCACTACGACTAACTAACTAACTTCACTTTGGGCGTCCGGCAAGTTACCCCCAAAAAGCGGAACCAAAACTGTCGCGCGGGACATTGACATTGATTCAAAAAGCGGGACGTCCTGCAAAAATCGAGACGTCTGGCAACGCTGGTTCAGGCTATAACTCCGTCACTTAGAGACGGATTTGCGTTTTTTTTTCAAAACAATTTATAAGGCTAAGGACTTCTCCAACTTAAGATTATAATAAGATCGGAACTATCTTTTTGAGATCCCTACTCTGCCAGAATTTGAAGAAGACAATCTAGATGGGGCTCCGAATATCACAGTATAAACGGAGCACAATCTCCTAATGTCCTTTCAAATAATGTATGAATAAATATAATCTATGTATCTATTATCAGTATTTTTATAATATTTACAGAAACTAAAAGCAAAACTTGCGTTCAGTTTACGCCGAAATGTAGGCATGTTTTCTATACTCGTACATAGCTATATGAAAATCAGAAAATGGATATAGGTATGTATATATTATATGTATATTCATGCGGCTTACTTAACTCGTATATATGAGATCAGTAAGCCGTGAACACAAAATTACGCGCATTTGGCATAACTACGTTCTTGTATTTTAATGTTTATCATAATTAAGATACTAAATTATTCAAATCCTTGTGCTTTTTTAAAAAAAAATGTGTAGAATAGATAGACGTGTGATACATTTGCACATTCGAGCGATGTTGAATCATAGACAATAGACAGACCTCTTGGTTTTGTTCTGTACTTATGAATGTAGTTACAAATTTATATTTGTTTCAAAAGTTTATTTTTTAATCTATAACTTAGGCTTAGGCCTTTATAAAGCCCATTTATTCTATCTTTGTCCATGGTCGATATTACGCGGTTTTATGGTTTTACGCATCTGAGTGTGCTGAATGAACTTTTATCGACAAAAGAAGACTTTAAGAACGTTAACAAAATACATGGGGGACAGCTGCCCTCTCTTGCCTTATCCTGGGCCCATGTCTACTGATATACAAGAATGTTGATCTGCCAGGTTGTAACTTGAAAAGTAAAAAAATAACCCTTACCTTATAAAACACACCAACTAAGAATCGGTTATAAAAGTGAACTTATAATTTTATCCTCTCCACAACAAAATATATAATGTATTATGTATGTGTATGTATGTATATATGGGTGTATATGTATGTATATATATGTGTATGTATGTAAATACTTAATTATAATGTGTACTTATATCCTTATGAAACGTATATATATACGTTGTAATGTAAAATTATTATGTAATTTGCATTTGATAGCTTTCTCTCTCGCTTATATAATATAATAGGATAATATTATGTAAAATACATTACTGATCATTGTGCATCTACCATTCTTAGCTCTGCATCACCCTCAGTTCGACTGGTAGAAAATGCCTACGGCATTAAGTCCCCCTGTGCAACAATTATGCAGGAAGACTAAATAAATAAATAAATTAATTAACTAAGGACCGGTTTTTCAATGGCCAGATAAAACTTATTAGAGAAATAAACTATAAGACGGCAAAAATAAGGACACGTTACTACTGACACTCACTCTTACAAATAAAGTGTCCATAATTGTGCCGTCTTATAGTTTATTTCTCTGATAAGTTTTATCTGGCCATTGAAAAACCGGCCCTAAGTAAATAAAAGAAAATTCTCCTTTCTTAACCAAGCCAAGGCAGTCAGGTGGCCATTTCTAGTGCATCATAGTTCCATATATCAATTAAACAGCATTTAGCGAATAGTTGTGCATATTTTGTAACCCGATATTGTAATTAAAGACATTCATTACATCATTTTAACATTACCTATTTTCATATTACTTGTTATATTAAATACTGTTGGACGTGTTCTTGAATTACATACAATATATGCCACAATAACATACTCACATAACTACTCTATTCCCAGTTCGAACCAAATGTTTGTATGATCTACAAATATTTGTTTCGGAATTGGGTGTTTAACTGATTACTCTCTATAATATGTTTTACAAAAAAGTATACCTATATGCATTTATATCAGTTGTCTAGTACCCATAATACATGCGCTGCTTAGTTTGGGACTAAATGGCGTTGTGTGTTAGATGTTCGATAATATTATTACTTAACTAAAACTCTCTTAGTGGAATAGACGCTCTCAGGATCATAAAAATAATCATATAATATATTTCTCGTAAAAAAGCTTGCCTGATAAATGTTCATAGAGTGTAAATTTATGTTGTCAAGTATTGTATTTTTATCGAACCAGTGGGAGTTATGATCGACATCAAGGAATGATCATGTAACATCAAAAACACAAGTACTAGTTATACAAATGTTTAAATGCATCATATGCAAAGATAGAGAAATCTGCATTTATTTTATGGAATTCATATCTGTCTGTATGGTGGAGACTTATGGCCTAAAATTATAGAGTATTTGCACACCCTATTTATCCCGTAGCTATCTTAAGTAAGAGCTGTACAAGGAAGCTACGCACGCAAGACAACTTCACGGCACACAAAGACAGATAGTTGTTTTTTTTTAAACTATGCACATCGGTGGACCTAAAGCCCAAGACATTCTACTCCAGTCAACCATTAGGTGGTGTAGAAAATGTTGTGAGGCAGATGCACAAAGGTTTCTTATTACTCATATATAACACAATATATTTAAACATATAAATACATAACTTCTTTTATATTATAGTAAAATTTCATCAAAATCCATTCTACAGTTTTTCCGTGAAAGAGCAACAGACATACTCACTTACATACTCATAAACTTTCGCGTTTAAAATATTAGTAGGATATCAACACAATAGTACAAGTCACAAATACTAATATAAACATATATCCATACACATATACATCACATCTATACACCATGACTACCGGTATATGAAGTGTGTTGAATGAGATAGCGCACCTCATGTTGGTAACCCGTTTAGCTAGAGTGGTATTAGTAGGCCACGTTCCTGAGGAGAGCTCTATGTCCAGCAGTGGACATTGAAGGCGGTTGATGATAAGAGTTCTTGAGTGGAGACCGCGTCTCGGCAAACGTAGTGTAGGACATCCACAGGCCAGTTGGTGTGATGATTTGCGTAAGACGGCTGGCAGGAGCTGGATGCGAGAAGCCGAAGTCTCCAGCAGTGGACTGCGATAGGCTGATGATGATGATGACGAATTCAAACTTTTCCAGTTCTGTATTACCTAACTTTTATGTTCTGTTATAATACTTTATACTGCACCGACAGTATTCAGACCTGTTGCAGTTTACAAACTTATAAACGAATTTACTCATTTATTATGGATTTGAATCTATATTCTTTGTATTTTTCATAAAGCGTTGTTCCTAAGCAGAGTAATTAATCGGCGATAAATCATGGTCTAGTATGTACCTACGTTATCTTTTCAATTTATCTAACATCTGTAACTTTACTAATTCTAGACAAACATTCAAACAATGTTTGGCACCTAACTCCATATCAATTAGCTTTACTCGAATATAAATTAACAGAGGAAGCATAAAATAAATTAGGTACGTGCAACCAGTCCATACAATGCTATAAAAACCCCTATGAATCAAATATACCATTAAAACTTGAGAAAATATGATAAATTGACAATATACTATGTTCTCAGTAGCTAGGTTTGTTTTTGTTAACATTTTTTGAATTAAAACAAATTCTACAAAGTAAACTAACCTCAAATGCTGACAGATATGTATTGTTATTTCAAATTTGAACTGTATGTCTATAAGTTTAAGGATTATAGTATGTTTTGTTGTATGTATTTTGAAATGTTTATCTTTGAAGTAATGACCAATTAGTGCAAACACTAGGCTTAGCTTCATTGAAGAGAGATTCTGTTTCATAATTTTTTTAGTTCGGTGAACATACTCATGAATGAGACGACATGGAACGTGTTTCAAATACTTGTTTTACTTACCTTTACAATTTGATTTTAGAAAAGGTGTTGCCAATTTTATCTTAAAATTAAAATCCCAAAAGCTTACTCTAGCTTCATTGTACAGCTAACTCGTTGGTCTAGCTAGAAGTAAGGTTTGCGATTGAGGATCATGAAGGTTCGATACCAGGGTCAGGCCAAAAACGTGTTAATGAGGTTTTCTGGTTATAGAAAAATTTGGAAGGTGGTGGTTCTTAATTCCCGTGGCTCAGAGAGCTCGTAAAGCTGTCCGTCCTGCATTTGGTCTCTCTATGGTAGTGTCGAATAGCCATCCCATCGGATTATGAAAGTGAAGGAACAGGGAGTGCACCTGTGTTTGCACTCATGCGTGGGCACTACAATATCTCCTACGTGGCTGGTGTCGGTTGAGACTTGTTAGTGTGATAATGAGTGACTGCTGTGCTGTTTTTATTTATCGGAAACGGAAATTTTCTTTTGAGCCTGGGTAGCCAATTTTATTACGATGTCTGTGGATCCTGGTAGGTACGTGTAACGTCCTTACGTCACATCTCTAATGTACATCTTACTACTACTCTACCTAAAAATATACATAAATGACACTAAAAAAATTTTCTTTAATAAAATAAAAAAAATAGATTTTAACAAATAGGTTTTTTTATTTTTTTGAGGCTTGTAACATTTCAATTGTCAATCAAAGCCAAATTATGTGACATTGATGACGTTTAAACGTTATAAAACTTTTGTATTTTATATGAAAAGTTCTGACGACGAACAATAAATTCAGCCACATAACTTGTACGTAACAAATCAAGCCTCCTAAACTGACTAATCAACCATGGTCGTGGCAGATGACAATAATCAATCATTTAAATGTTTTTCACTATTTTGTTACGTTAGTTGGAACTCTAAAATTCCGAGAGATGACAATAGTCTTTCCACAGAACTTCGATATTGTTAGGTACTTGGCTTGTGGAGGTCTGATGAAAATCACTTTTCTTTTTTTATTTGAAAACTTGCCCAATTGACTCCACTCAGCCTGATGGAAAACTTGAGTATTGGTATCGGTATTGGGGGCTACCATACTCAATGCGAACGTAGACAATGCAGTATGGAGTCCCACAATATGGCGGTTTAGTGACGTGCTTTTTCACGCCTCGCTTAAAGGACCCGCGATCATAGTGGGAGGGAAACACGTGCGCTGATAGTGAGTTTCTAGTTTTTCTCTAATTTTTTACTGCTCGACACTGAAATGAAAACCAAAGCGTTTAGTTCGAGTTGTTCTTTTGTACAATAATATCAGTCATATTGGGGTAGACTTTTAAAACCGATCCCAACCAAGTTCGGGAAAAAAGCTCGGAAGGAAACATTCTTCGCTTCAATAACTGTGTGTACAAGCAAATAAACAATAAACACTTTTATTTTCTGTTACATAAATACAAAATCGTGTTGACAGGTCACGAGGGTAATTACTTTTAAATGTAAACAGTCTCTTAACTAAGCCCAAAAGAAAAAGCAACTTTACAGCAGCACTCATAAGTTTCACAATTGAACCTTATGTTGTTTGAAAATAGAGATAGGATTAGTTTGTCAATACCTTTTTCGAGTTTTTAATAATATTATGTGTCGGCTACATCCTTTATAAGGGAAATCTGCATCATTCACATGCGCATACGATGAAGTTCATAAAGGTTTAGGTACTGATTACTAAAGTGAGCTATGAACGTTATGGCCTAATTGAAATGTTTATCGTCGCCAAATATTACTTGAAGTAGGTTAAGTTATATGTTGTTTGGTCACGATTCTTTGTATAACATAGATTGTATTACTTTCAGAGTGCCTTTGTAATTATGTAGGTACGGGGACGGCTTAGCTTTTGATGTCGTCGACTGCACTAGGTGACTACTGCCATTTTTATTCTTGTGATGTTCAAACAGCTTATACAGGGTGTTACAGAAAGATGTGATTATTTTTTAGGGTCTAGGTTATAAATCTGTAGATGATATGTAAATTATAAATTTAAAAATGGACTAACAAGCTAATATTTCGTTAAAAAAGGGGGGTTTCCATAAAATACACTTTTTCTATTTAAAATTAAAAATGTTTTTATTTCATCATCACGTTCTAATAGTCAACTGCTGGACTCAGGCCTCTACTTAGAAATAGGGTTTTGGCCTTCCATACCACGCTGGCCAGATGAGTTAGTATAGGGTTTGTGTCAATTTTACCTTCTTTTCGCAGTGATGTTGTCCTGCGTAAATTGAGCCCTTAGTCGCGTCTTACGACACCCATAGGATGAATGGTGGTGACACTCTGTATTGTTAATACGTCACAACACGTATAAAAATAAATCAATAACCTATAACGTCCCACTGCTGGGCTCGGGTCTCCTTTTAGGAGAGGGTTCAAGCCATACGTCCCCACACTGGCCGAGTGCGGGTTGGGGACTGGCAAGACAGAGTTGTGGCTTCGTATTCTTGCTGATAGATGTTTTTAAGCCGCCCAAAGGCCTCCAACTAAGCTTCACGACTGTTATGATAACAACCGGGACCGACTGCTTAACGTGACTCACGGCGACTAGCGTCTACTAGGTCACCCATCAAGGTACTGACCGCGCCGCCGTTGTTAACCGTTAAAAATAAATTTGACTGCACGGTTGGCCGAGTGGTTTCAGCGGTCGCCATGCCGCTTGCTTTTTTTTTTTTTTTTTTATTGAATAGTGGGCAAACGAGCAGGCTTATCACCTGATGGTAAGCGATTACCGCCGCCCATGGACACCCGCAACACCAAAGGCGTCGCAAGTGCGTTGCCGACCTTTGGGGGATGGGAAAGGGGATGGGGGGGAGGGGTTGGGGTATGGGCCTCCGGTATCCTCACTCACTCGGTGAAACACAGCGCAAACGCTATTTCACACCGGTTTTCTGTGAGGCCGTGGTATCACTCCGGTCAAACCGACCCATTCATGCCGAAGCGTAGCTCTCCCACGGTTAAATGCTATGCTACTGCGCCAAGTGTCTTGGTTTCAAATCCCACGCGGTACAACACTTTGTGTGATCCACGAATTGTTGTCCCGAGTCTGGATGTTCTTTGTGTCCGTTTCATGTATGTTTGTAAAATCCCCCACGACACAGGATGTGTATTCCTAATGTGGGAGTATTCTTATTTAGAAAAAAAAATAAAAATAATGAGACAAGTATAATTTATGAGCGAAAACATAATAAAGGTTTCAAGGAAATTGCCGTATCCTAGATTCATATTTAAAAGGTTTTTATAGTATTTTTTACAAACAATAATCGTGACCTTTAGTTACGAGACGAAATGATGTCATTTGGCTAATCTTAGCAATTTATATTTAAGAGCATTTCCGTTGCAGACGGAAATATAGAATTGTAAAACAACTAGTTACTTGTTCTAGACAATGCTAACTAGTGATAAGTAGATCTATACAAATATATAATCGTGAAGTGTTTGTTAGTGATTTCAAATTAACAGCTTTTCTGATGATAACTTAAGCTATCGCTTTAAGGTACGCTAAACGCCACGAAGTGAAGAAAGTAGCTTAAGCTACTGCAAGAGTATATATGTATTTATATCAGTTGTCTAGTACCCGTAACACAAGCTCTGCTTAGCTTGGGACAGATGGCGTTGTGTGTAAGATGTCCGAAATATTTAATATTTACTAGCTGAACCCCGCGGTGTTATCCGCGGTTATTGTCGTATCGTGGGTAACGCCGTGGGGCGAAGCTAGTCTAAAAAATGTAAGCCTAAGTTACTCCTTGTACCATCAGCTATTTACCAGTGAAAGTCCCGTCCAAATCGGTCCAGCCGTTCCAGAGATTACCCGGAACAAACAGACAGACAGACATACAAAAATTTTAAAAATATATATTTTGGTATGTGTACCGTACATACATATACATTCATATGCATGTAGTAGAAAGCGGTTATTTTAATATTACAAACAAACACTCCAATTTTACTTATTTGTTTAGATATGTGATCGGGATTATTGTTAGTCCAAAATGGCAGCCGTGACAAAATGGCGGCGTACATATTTCTGTACAACCTACCCAATCATCAATCAAATGAAAGAGCTTAAAGTTATTATTTTATTAACAAGTAATAAAAGCTTGTATTTTAAAAAGTTTTTAAACAAATCACTTGTTTATTCAAATTGTCGGTCATAGACATCTTTATCGTTTATTTTCATTCACCACCTTCTATTTCCTATACCTATCCTTCAAGTCTTCAACTATATTCACACTATAACATAATGTAAGATCGCAAGTCTCTTACCTCATAGTTTACAAAATTAATTACAAAGTTCATGCAATATCCCGTTGATGATTCAATCAGCCATTTAAATGGCTGATGTTAAGCTTATCAGTCATCTAATGTCTTGACGACAGCGTGTACACACTAGAAATACCTTATATGGTGTGGCGAAGCCCCCGCGCTTCGTGACTCATAAGTATTGGCTGGTTTTAGCTTTTGATTTCATTTGAATTATATTATTAAGTCTTCAATATGTCAATTTCTTTGCGAATATAAGGAAAATGTGTATATGTCGTAGTCAATCCTTAGAAAAAACACTTCAGAGCCTTTTCTCTGTTAACTGCACGGTTGGCCTAGTAGTTTAAGCGGTCACCACGCTGCCTTCTACTGCGCCAAGAGTTGTTGGTTCAAATCCCACATGGGACAACACTGTGTGTGATCCACAAGTTGTTGTTCTAAGTCTGGGTGTTCTTTGTGTACGTTTCATGTATATTTATAAGTCCCTCGCGACACAGAATGTATATTTCTAATACGTAAGTTTCCAGTTTAAAAAAAAAACATTTTGTGAATTAGTCATATATCATGTTGTATCATAAACATCTTTTAGTTCACTCCTTAGCAAGGAGATTTTGGCCTACTATGCTACCCTGGCCAGAGGGGTTAGTACAGGGTTTCTGTCAGGTCAGCGTCTCCTGCTGCCCTGAGTGTGGCCGTGGATGGACGGGACAGGTTTTCCACTCCATCCGCGTTAGTAGCTACCGGCGAGGATGCGACGTATCACGTGTGCTGTACGTCGCCTAAATACGTTTACTGGCAGAGAGTGCTCGCGCCAGTGCGGGCAGGTGCTGGGAGGGGTCCAGATATGTTAATAACAGCAGTTCCTGGATCCCTCTCTTCTCAGGCGCAGAGTGACACACCGTGTGGATTTAGTCGGTCCGATTCGGACACACCACCTCGCTGCAAACCGCGGTGGGGTGACGGCTCGTAGGGATCTTCACATGTTAAAAGAAGAAAAAGTGTTAGTGTCAGATTTTCCTTCTCATTATAGTGGTGAGGTCTTACGTTATTTTCTTCCTTAGTCAGCTCTTACAACACACACGGGACTAATAGGAGTAGTGACACTCCGTATTGTCAGATAGCCAGGATATTTCAGATTGTCTTGAGCTTTACTGTGCATCTGCATGCTTCTGTTGCTATTACTACAGGCTGTCCACAGATCTCCTACATTTTTCAGTAACATAACTTCCATTCACATCACCAGGCTAACCACTGGTATTTTCGAAAAGGGGCTTAACAAAGGAACAACAAATTTAACTTTTTCATTTTTGTTATTTAGTTTTATATAGATTACTAGCTAAACCACGCGGTGTTAACCGCGGTTATTATCGTACCGCGCAGCGAAGGTAGTCTAAAAATGGTAGTCTAAGTTATTCCTTGTGGGGGAACGGGTGACATGTTCCACCAACACAAAGGGAGGATCCTCCAACCAGGCTGATCATGCCTGGCGGGCTACTGCACAATGGTTGATTTTGGGATTTTGTGTTTTTGATAATATCGGCTCGAGAACTTCTATTGCGCGATTCAGGATTGGTAGTTTCTTTGCGTAGTAGATAGCGCTGTAATATGTTATGTTGTTCTTGCTCTATATGTGGAGGTCGCCACACTCCTTATATCCTAAAAAAGATACTCCTTATATCATTAGCTACTTTTCAGTAAAAGTCCCATCAAAATCGTTCCAGCCATTCCAGAGATTAACCGGACGAAACAGACAGATAGATATAAAAATAAAAATTGATTTTTGATATAAGTGCCGTATTTACTTTTATATGCATTTAATGAATAGCTGTTCATTTGACATTACAAACAGACACTTCAATATTATTTATTTCTATAGATTGTAGTGACATCATGGTTCTTTATATAATGAGCCATCAATCAGCTACTGAACTTTAGTGCAGTGAGTCATATGTTATTAAAAAGGTTTTGATTCAACCGGTGACCTGAGATCATAGGTCACGGTGGACAAGATTTACATCACGTAATAATTGAACCGTCTTAAAATAATTTGTACTTCGACAAAGTGAAATTTCACTTTTTAGGGTTCATTTAAATGAAAAATCTTTACAAGTGTGTTTTGAGTAAGCGTAAAGAGTTTTTTTTTTCCCTCGGGGAATGCATTTACGCAATTCACTCGCCCACCGCGGGGCCGGTGGGTTCGCTTCGTGTGGGACTCCTGGCCTCCAAGAGAGGGGGCCAGACTACCCACTAAACCCCACGGTGTTCCTCCTCACCTCAGACCGAGCCACGGGATAGTTTGCTCACCGCGACTCGGCTAGGGATGCCCTTTCGGGCCCGATTGCTCCGGCCCCCCACGTTGGTATGCACCCCCGGAACAACAGGGGCGCATTCCGCCACACGGCTAAGGGCGGCAGGTCCCCCGACCCACCGCCCGTGGCCACTCTCGTTCGGGGCCGCGGGCGACTCCCTGTCGCCGTCGATCCCTCCAAGGGCCTGCGGGGCGAGAGAGCGCCCAGCTCAATCTCGGTCCCGCAGGGCCTCACTCTCCTGGCCGTCATCACCTCATCACCTCGCCAGCGAACGAGGCGATGGCGGCCCAGCACCGGCAGCCTGAAAATCGGCTCCGTCCTTTCCCTTAGTCGCCTTTTACGACACCCGACCGAGGAGATGGGGTGGAGCTATTCTATGCCAGCTCCACACGGCGAGCAAAAGCGTAAAGAGTTGTGCAGCTTGTTATGTCATCCATTTTTAAATTAGAAGCAATTTCATCCAAGTATTTCTTAATGTTTTTGTGTTTATTTTTCTAAGTTAAGTTTTTTTTAAGTTATTTTTAAAAGATATTGAAAGTCTCTCTATTGTTTCATATATGACTGCACGGTTGGCCTAGAGGTTTAAACGTTCACTACTACGCCAAGTGCCGTGGGTTCAAATCCCACGTGGGACATAACTTTGTGTGATCCACAAAATGTTGTCCTGAGGTTGGGTGTTATTTGTGTCCGTTACATGTATGTTTGTAAAGTCCCCCGCGACACAGGATGTATATTCCTATTGCGGGAGTTGTCTTTTTAAAAAAAAAATTAAAAAAAAAAATATAATTCCTATCTCATGTCCGGTCGAGCGTACTCCTTCTTAAAAGGGCGGCAATGCACTTGTGACACCTCTGGTGTTGCAGTGTCCATGGGCGGCGGTGATCGCTTACCATCAGGCTATACGTCTGCACGTTTGCCCCTAATCAATAAAAAAAAAAACAAAACAAAGAACGCACTTTTTATAAAAGTGGGATCAACACCAACCCTTTCAAGTATGGGATGCATACAGTAATATATATACATATGTATTTAACTTTAAAACTTTTATAGTTTTGCTCTCTACATAGTAATTACTACCATTTATTTTAAGGTCCACCGGATGCTGTAGATTACATATCAAGGCAAACCCTTCCTCTGCCTAAAGTCTGTTCTGGTGAGGGTCTGTGGAAGGAGCGGCCCAGGCCCCGGCTCTCCAGACACTGATGTACATTTCGATTATTTCTGGATTTTTTTGTTTATTAAAACCTACTAATATTCAAAGCTTTTTGAGATATACAACAACGTATTATGTAATAGGTTATATACCTAGATTTATATGCCAGAAACATATCAAGTGTACTTGACACTTTAACACAATATCTACTTAGAAATACGAGTACTTTCTATTGAAAGATTTCTCTCCACACAAATATAACTCATCATAAATAGTAAGGATTCTTTATCATTACACCATGGTACTCTTAGGCCTTTTCTAAGCACACGTTCACCATTCCTAATACGACTATGTCAGGTGGACCGACCCTATACAACTTACTCACAACTAATCACATCAATATAAACGTTATTCTCCAAGCAATAAAGATATATATTCTATACTCCAGTCAGTAACTAGTTTTGTTTTCATAGGACACGTCGTGTGCAAAATCTCACGACCGTTGATATTGTATTTCTTTATAAAGTACAACAAATATGAGCGCATGTCCATATTTAAAAAAAATACTGGTACATAATATTGTAACGTGGAACACGTACTGGTTTCGTAGATCACCTTCGATGGCTAGCCGTGGGAATGTTCGGATCTGGAAGATGAACCTACTATGACCCACGGTGTTAAAGTTTTAAGTTTAGATCGGGCCTGATTGGGCTATAATATTTGTTACAATTTATTGGGATTTCTATAACACAACAATTCGTTGGATACGGGCAGCAAGTGACTTGCTGTTACATAGAACTTTGAGGTAAGAAAGAAAGAAATAAAAAAAAAACTTTTATTCTGACAAAAACAGGACAGTGTATGGTTCTGAACAGAGTTAAGGTTATAGGATGTAAGCAGTTATCCTGTGTAATGCCAGAAAAGGCGCCTATATCAGCATATTTCTGCCTAGGCCTATATCCAGCGATGGACGTCTTTTGGTGAGACGATATGATGATACCACAAAAAGTAATGAAACAATATAAATACATGTGTTAATTTTTTGTTCAATGTAATTTATTAGAAATAAATTCAGAGAAGACATAGAATATACAGTAGGCGCGTAATATATATTCATAGGCGGCCTTTGCGCCAAAGATAATCTGTACATTGGAGAGCTCACAGTACAAAGAATAAAAGAAAATATTATTTCCCTCCTCTGTGAGAGAGGAGGCGACAACAAACACTGTAATGCCTGCTCTACACGTAGCCAGATGCGTCCGCAGATGTCGCACGGCCGATGCATCTCTGTCGCTGTCTACGTGTAGAAGGGGTGATTTATTCATCTACGTCACTAATCCGTTCATGTCGGTTTTTGTAGCACGGATCAAAGAGTTTCATTGCGAGCGCTCGGCGACTGTCCACACGTCTGCGGCCGCATCAATGTTTATAGGGAAGCGAATAAGAGTGTGCTTCCGGTGCTTCTTGCAGTTTTTTCTTTCTATGGGTACCTTCTTACTCGTAAAAATGACATGTAACATGAGCACTGATAAATGATTATAAAACTAATTGATACTTTATCCCTATTTCTCTAATTTTTTTGTGTTGTTGTGTTGAATTTTTTTATTTAACTGTAAATGAATGAAATTGTCATTCATATCATTATTACTTATTATTAATATCTCTAATGATTTTTGACTTGTAAATTATACAATGTTAAAAAGTGTTAACTGAATCAGTAAATTAAATTAAATATCCATTTTGAGTGCAAAATGTGTTGCGTCTGTCGTGAACCAGCACAGACTGATCGACCTACAGATGTGTGGACGGCTCATAGCGATCCATCTCCGGACGCATCTGACTATGTGTAGAGCAGGCGTAAGTCTACTAGCTGACCTATACAACATCGTCTACTTTTTTATGTTCATGCTCGACTTCTATTGGTTTAAGCGTGATTTTCAACTATCCTATTGTGCCTAACACACCAGTAAAACACATATTAAAAATAACATGAAAATTTATAGTTTTGGGGTTCATTGTGAGCAACAACTTGACACGAGAATTGCTTATTGCATAAAGTAGTAGAAAGGTTGAATCAATTAACCCTGCGTCTCAAAAATGCACGTAGCATAGACAAGCTTCGACCTTAAAGTAGTTGCACTCAAATTACTAGACCGGAATAATTACATGATATTTTATAATAATTACTAAAATTAACATTAATTATAAGAAAAAAGTCGTTGCTTTTAAATAGTAGTCTAAGATAATTTGTTGATTATCATAACAGATCATTGCTCCATAAATAGCGTACTCCATGGCTAAATAAAATTTATACTTGTTATAGTGATTTAGATTTCAAAGCATTAAAAAAGGGTGTGTTTTGTAAAAAAAAAGGTAAAAAAAGCTATTTATGCAATTTTAATCAACCAAACTTTCAAACATTAAAAAAAAATCGAATGCTTCGGATAATCCTAGACTAGAAACTTTAGTTGAATTAGTTTCAAAGATCAACGCACATATGCCCTAAGTCTCAATACATTTTATCAGAATTAAAACTAAAAAAACTTTCAAGGCAAGGCACTAAAATCGTCAGCTACCATAAAAGTATTATTCACTGACTTGTTATAAACGGTGTCACTCAACCAATAACGATTCTATATCGACCATTTCAAGTTATTAATTACTGGCAACATCATTTTTGCCGCCATATTTGGGTTCCCGCTCAAACATTGTAACGTTCAGAAAAGATATTATTGATATAATTTTATTAAAACGATATGAAGTTGAGCCGTAAAACAAATATGGCGTTTTAAATTTAATGAAGTTATAAAAATTACGTTTGAAAAATATTGCACTTTCTCCCCTTTATTGGTAATGCATAATTAACGTAGTATGCAGTTTTGTATTTATATCAAGAGTTTTATTATTTACACGATGTATATTTCTGATAAGATTAAATCTAGAATAGGGTTGTTTATGGTTAAAAATTGTTATTTAATAGGGCTAAGGAAACTAAATGGTATAACGACACAACTAATTGGGTACTCATATACTCGTATCAATGTATTTTTTAGTTGCAAGACTAATATTATGCGTAAATTTTGTCATAGTAGTTCACATCATCGTCGTCATCAAATCACATCCACAACTTTTAACAGTCTACTGCTGGATACTTCTGCCAAAAAAGGTGGTATTGGCCTAATAGCCAGACGAGTTAGTTTAAGATTTGTTTTTAAGTTTTCCCTCTTTTTGCAGTGAAACTATCCTGCGTACTTTGCTACCTTAGTCGAATCTTACGACACCCATGAGATACTCCAGTGATACTCCGTGTACGGGTGTTCTTTGTGTCCGTTTCGTATATGATGTATATTCCTAATGAGGGAGTTTTTTAAAAAATAAAAAACGTGTGTCACTCGGGGACTGCCGCGTTAAAGCTATTGCATAGCATTTTTATTAACTTATGCAATTATAATTATTTATTTATTTTTTATTAATGCAGTTTTTGCTATGACAAGTTAATATCGTTTAAAATATTTTTATTATCATTATCTTACAATACATATAGGTTATTCAGGAATTTTTGTCATTGAAACTATAGTTTTATGGTAACTGAAATAAGAAACATAAGTTTGAGACTTGATATCCTCTAAATATCTGGAAAAGAGTGTGGCATTATAAAGTTATGATAGATACCTATACACCTATGTACTTTCTCACAAACAGCTGCTTACGTATTCGTCCGATTTCGGAGCAGCTCGTCTCGATCCGTGCGAGCTTCGTACAGTCGTACAATATACATACACGTTAAGCGAACGCTCGGCCAAGCTTTATGGTAGGTGGAGTGGGGGGTGTTAGGTTTTATTTTTGTTACGGAATTTCTTGATTCAGTCGCCGCGCTTAAAGCCCGCGATAAAAGCTGTGCAATATCTTATAAATATTAAAAAAAATCACGTAGACTGAAAATAACTTATTGTAATAAGTAACTATTAAGTCTACTAAGCAGGTACGTAGAACGATTATAGCTAGAATAAAATAATATGAGTTAGCACTTGTGTATAAAGAATGATGGTTCTTTGCAATTCCACTCGTCAACTCCTACGTGAGAATTTCTATGTATAAAATTACAATAAGCAGTGTTTTCTGTCATTACTTAGCTAATAAATATCTTCAAAGACTATAAAGTATTCGACACCCAGCGGCGGAGTTGGGCGATGTTTTTGTCGAGAGGAATCCCTTGAAGCTAATAGTGCTTCACTACTTTGTACTTTGAAATATTTCAAATATTTGTTTGTTTATATAAAGATGAGTGTATATTGGTGGCGAGTCGATTTGATAGAACATTTTTTTTTTCAAAATAGAAAAAATCTCGCATTAGGGGTATATCCTGTGTCGCTGGCGACTTTACAAACATACATGAAACGGATACAGAAACACCCAGACTCAGATCAAGAATTTGTGAATCACACAAAGTGTTATCACAAGTGGGATTAATGCCCATTTTCACCAATTGTACTTAAGCAGTCTGTTAACTAGGTACCCCCTAATTTAGGTAGTTCCTAAATATAAATCTTATCTAATTTCGTTTTCACTATAGTTTATACTCTCAACACCGTAGCGCAGTAAAAAGCAGCTTGAAGACCGCTTAAACAACTAGATGGAGCACATTTGTTTGAAACTATTTATTGTTTAAAGTAGAGGTTGTTGAGAACAGCCTGTTCTGTGAGTAGGGTTTCCTAAATGTTGATGGCCATGTGACAACAAATATTATGTTATGGAACCCCACGTTCACAGTAAAGCAGGAGGGTGGAAGATTAAGGTCGGTTTATACGTTGGGCAAGGATTTTACAGCAACATAAAAGGACTGCACGGTTGGCCGAGTGGTTTCAGCGGTCGCCATGCCGCTTGCTACTGCGCCAAGTGTCTTGGGTTCAAATCCCACGCGATACAACACTTTGTGTGATCCACGAATTGTTGTCTCGAGTCTGGATGTTCTTTGTGTACGTTTCATGTATGTTTGTAAAGTCCCCTACGACACAGGATGTTTATTACTAATGAGGGAGTTGTCTTTAAAAAAAAAAAATGGTTCTTCTGAACTTATATTTGGTGTTATTTGGCATAAATGGTTAAGCCTTACCACGAATATGTTTCAAAAAAGTTATCCTGGTCACTTTTGGATTTCTGTAGAATATTGTGGGATTCTCGGCATTAAGAGTATTCAGAAAAATGACCGTCAGGTGACTCAAACAAATAGTACAGACCTACTGAAGTATCCAAAAACCTCGCCAATTAAAGGTAGTTGAGGCTTGACCCTCCGGTACGAGTACCGGTACTACCCTCGCATAGAAGAACAACCTAAAACGTCAGTATTCGCGCTATCATGTTTCATTGGTGAGTGCGAGACCGGAGTCCCAATAATGCAGAAGTATTACTAGGCCGTTATGGTGTTGATCACCATGCTGACCAAGCCATGAGACAATGTTTAAAAAGGTGTCTCTTTAGAGTAGTTTAAAGCAAAGAGTACGTTTTTATAACAAGCTGTATAAATCCAAAGCAAAAGTTTCAAGGTTCAATATTCAAGCAATACAGCACAGAGGTAATAAAATACTTTTTATGGAGTCTAATTTATTTTATTAATTTTTCAGCCTTAGCAAGTAATGCATGCGATGAATATTGTTCTGGTCTGCTGGACGCACCCAATTAAACGGTCATTGATCTTTAAATATGATACTCAGATTGAGACGTTTCCAGAATTAAAAAAAATATAATCTTAATCGTATTATCAACAACTCGTAATGTCCCATTGCTGGGCTCGGGTCTCCTCTCAGGAGAGGTGAAGGCCATACTGTAACACTAAATCATATCGTGACCTTGTAAATAATTACGAAACACCAAACGCACTTTGACTGCACGTTTGGCCTAGTGGTTTAAACGTTCACTACTGCGCCAAGTGCCGTGGGTTCAAATCCCACGTGGGACATCACTTTGTGTGATCCACAAAATGTTGTCCTGAGTCTGGGTGTTATTTGTGTCCGTTACATGTATGTATGTAAAGTCCCCCGCGACACAGGATGTGTATTCCTAATGCGGGAGATGTCTTTAAAAAAAAAAAAAAAAACCAAACGGCCAATTCTCGGTATATAAAATATCCTACTAATATTATAAACGCGAAAGTTTGTGAGTATGTAAGTGAGTATGTTTGTTGCTCTTTCACGCAAAAACTGCTGAATGGATTTTGATGAAACTTTACAATAATATAGCTTATACATCAGAATAACTCATAGACAATTTATAAAGATACTAGCATAGTCTCGCGGCGTTGACCGCGATTATTGTTGTACTGCGGGTAGCATCGTTGGTTGGATCACATTTCAATGCCGATTTATGTCGGTTATCACGATAAATAGTAACCTAGGTATGTATTATTTTCAAGTAGCATTAGCTATCTTATTGTAAAATTCCATTTAAATACTTTCAGTAGTTTTTACATGAAAGAGTTACAAACATCTATACGTCCTTACAAACTTTCGCATTTATAATATTAGTTAGATAGAATGATAGTGGATTGTATTTTTTGTTAGCTGAATATCTTTTTTTATTATTACCCCGGTTGTAATGAACACCTATGACAATCGTTATTGAGATGTTGGTGCCGTCAAATATATTGGCAACTAGTTCAATCTTCGAATTTGATACCCTCGGGGTTGCGTAGGTCGATCCGTGGAAAAACTAATCAGGTGAACAGGTTGAACTAGTAGCAGACCCCGATTATTCTTGGGGATAATAAAGCCTAGGAAGATGATAAGAATACATATTTTCAGTCAATTCATAATTCAGACTCGATACAATCACATATACTCGATACAGTTCGATCTGTGAGGTTTTAAAATCACTAGAATTAGCCTTCAGTGTGTAAGAGGTCTTATAGCAAGTCAGCGGGCGGCGCCTGGCGGGGCGTAAAGGCAGTCTAGTCACATCTAGTGTGAGAAAAATGTCCTAACCCTCACCTACATTAACGGGCGCCGGTCAGCGCTTCGCCTGGCCTCACTCACTCGTTTTATATAGCGTTGACAGTACCGTGAGATATGGCCGTCGAGTTAATATTAATACGATATTTACGAGTTTGTACATACATCATATCAACTATACTCATTTAGCAGACGGGTTTTAGGTATACATTTTTAAAACTACCGTATAAAGTGAAGACCTTCAAACTGTACCACTGAATTGTTTTATACTGTGTTATGTCCATGAGGAGCTCCCTCCTCATGGACATAACACAGTATGGAGGGAGAGTCCACGCTTACTAAGGGTGCGGACTATGCAATACAACAACGCTTTATAGAGAAGTAAAACTTGGTACAAACACATTACCGACCTGTCTGAACTGCGTGGTACAGTAGACCGAACTATTCTATCTAAGGAGAGACACATAACTATTAATAGACTATTGAAGATGGTAAATGATTGCAGTCAAATTTCAATATTAACTGTTACTGGATTCAAACAGAATAAGCATTAAGAAGATACTTAACAATTGCACAAATCTAAATGTAAATGAGGTATGCACTTGACCTATAATGCAGTTACGATGGCGGTCAATAGTGCCTCACGAGTTACGTCAAGCTATGGTATAAAGTACCTATATAATATCGATTGCCTCATTGGTCTAGCGGGTGACGTGTGCGACTGCCAATCAAGAGGTCTCGGGTTCGAATCCCGGGTCGAGCCAAAAGTATTATTAGGTTTTTCTGATTATAGAAATACTTAATAACAGCTCGAAGTTTGGAAGTTGGGGTCTGAACTCCGGTGCTTCGGAAAGCACGTAAAGCTGTCGATCGCGATGTTCGCCTGATCTCTCCTAGGTCATGTCAGTTAACCGTCCCATCGGATTTTGAGAGAGAGGGAACAGAGAGTGTACCTGTGTTTGAGCACACACTTGTGCACTGTAATATCTCCTGCGTTGTCGGCTGGTCTCCATTGAGACTGGCCGCCGTGGCAGTGATCGGCTAGGAGAACATCATCAATATGTATATGCGTATAGTCCAGCGATCAGTATATATATTATATAAAATAAATTTAAGATCATGATAACTTTCAAAAAGTATTTATGTTATGGAGGAGGTATGTCTTGTCTACTTTTTATGGGATAGGGGGTAAACGAGCAGACGGATCGCCTGATAATAAGCGATTACCAACGCCCGTGGTCAAAATACATATGTAGATATGTGGGAGGATTTCCCCCTGCGAAAAATAACAGACTGTTTTGTATCGGTTTCCCCTTTTTTTGTGCGGAAATCCCCTCGGTTAACACCGACTGGTGGCTATTTCAGACTCGAATCGACTAAAACCACACACCGTCTTGAGTAATAGAAGCCGGGGAACAAGGTGCACCCTCGAAAGGAAATCCCTTGAACCCTGACATGGCTAATCCTCTCCGGTCCGCTGGCCTGTGTTGCTTTATGGTTTTAGATATCTTAATAAAATTAATATATTTTTGTGCCAAAGTATTAATAATTTTAGAGACCGCAAAACATTGTAGACTGTGAATTATATTTAGTCGACCGTATTATGTTGAATAATGCACATTTATAATTCTTCCGACTCCAGTACCTACATATCTCAACATACTCGTATTCCAGTGTTAAGACATCCCACATACGACATTAACCTGATTTACACATGAATGCAGGAAATTGTCACTTTTATTATTTCTGCCAAACTTGAACAGGATAAATTGGCCACCCGCAAACCAACGGGTGTGGGTGTTAGTCTTGAGTATTACAATATTAAGAGCGTGGAATTGTTAAAGTGTTTTGTCATTTATTAATATTAGTCATTTTTAGCATTCATAGACCTATTGATGGCATTCCTGGTATAAGGCCCTTAATAGTTAGCGTCTTATTTACAGTCTTGTGGTTTGATGCATTGGATTCTTATTTATGCCTATTATATTTCTTATGGTGCCTTACAATGCTGGTATTGTTTATATCTGCACGCAAACAAGCTTTTTAAAGCCTATAGTGTATCAGGATTTGTACATAATTATGTTCTCTAAACCCTACTCTTGCTTTACGTTAAGTATTGGAAGGTTTTAACTATAGTGTAACAATTTAAGGTTTTGTTTAAAATAACGGCAAAATTATAGAAAAAAGGTTATATGTAGGTATAGGCAAAGTGCGTAAAATGAAACAAGACCTTAGCTAGCAAAAGATAGGATCGGCGGCAGCCATGTAAAAAAAGATGAAGTTTAAAAAAAAGGATAAAACTTATTTTCGTTTTACTTGGATTTTTTAAATGACAATTTAAATTGTAAACTGTAACATTAGTTACCTTGATAAATGTCTCAATAAATAAGTGAGTTGACGCTTAAGGAAGAAAGAATGTTCATGAAGTCTTCAAACGAAATAAAAACTTCTTAAAGTTGTTTAATTCAAAAGACCACCAGGAACAGGTACGAGTATTATTTATATCATCGCGAATGTAACCAAAAGCGAGTATTATCAAGACATAAATATAACATTTTTGCATACTTTTTTTTTTACGTAAGAAGTGCACCCACGCTAACCCGCCATCATAAAAAAAATGTCGTTTCACTGCATGTGTGATGTCAGAGGCAGAAGCCAAACGACCTTGCACCAAAGCACGTGTGGGACCTACGCCATTAAAGGTCGAATATTTTAACGTTCGTTTAAAACATATCATGATCTTCCTCTGTCTATTTAATAATTTTGTTCTCTCTTTCTTCCATTTCTTCCATCTTCGAAGATGTAAATAGACGAAAGGATAAGAAAAGGGTGCTAATGTATGAGACACCATAGTCGCAAAGCAAGATCGAATAGGCTTGGGTCTTGTGGTGAACGAGATCACTTGGAGATGGATTTTAGTATCCGTCTTCATCAGCTTATTAAAATATAAATAAATAGGTAACTGCAACTAAAAAGTCACAAGTGCTTTTAATTTAGGCTTTGAATGCAATCCAGAATTATTGACATAATGGGCTCGCACTATCTTATTTCTCCATGTTATCGTGAACATTAATATTTGACATTTATGTAACATGAAAACATGTCATTTTTATCATTGTAAAAAATTTGTACGCGAGCTATGGCAAAACATGTTTTTAAGTACTGTATTGTATTTTATACTATGACATCCTGACTATGATACATGTTTTATGCAAATATATTATTATTATTAAATTAATTGCCCATGTTTTTTATATTAGACAACGGGTGTAAACAGCAATTATCCGTATCATCGGTAACGTCTGTCTGTTTAAGCCTTGGGCTTCTTTTTGTTTTATCTACCACTGTTCGTCGCCAGATTCATATTAGACGAGTACAGTTGTGCTTTCCATGATCATTTTGAAGGAATAAGAAGTGAATGATTGTTTGTATTTTGTAAGGAAAAAAACGAGGGGCATTCACTAGCCCTCTGTAAATGCAAAAATAAGCATTCCTGAACAGATTGATCTGAATTGCTTTCACTTAAATCTTTTATCTTATTGCAGTGACATAATAATTCAATTCGACTTTAACGGACGGTTGATTATTTACTCCCACAAATTAAAACTTTGAGTTATATATGTGTATTAGTTTATTCCCTCCGATCCTTCTATGATAAGACTGAACTTAAATTTTTATGTGAAGTGACTGACATTTTTTGCCTTTTTCCATCATGGCCAGCACGTTTCGGCCATTATGGAAAAAGCTGACGTATTGACACTTTGCTAATACTTTTTCTAAGCTTTTAGAAGAGTACGCTTATTGCTGTATTTTGCCTTTGAATGGTTTTAGAAAATAAAGACAAATACAGTCAATAAAACAAAAAATCTACATTCGCATACACTAAAATAATGTTTTCGAATTCTTCTTTTTTTTTTCTTAAAAAGAGAACTCCGATGCACATTAAGAACGATATCAATTATTCGTCTGTCGGCATCAGCTTCTGTTTGGCAAGAAAATATATTATTTTCGGTAAGTATTTCTCGTAGCATATCTATGAGCCTACTCTTATTTTTGGCATTCGCTAAAATATTAATACTAAGAAAGTCCATCCGCTCTTTCTGCAAAAGCAGCTTTCAGCGTTGATATTCCTCTAGCGATTTTTACAATGTCTCCTAGTCCAGAGCTTAATTCAAAACTACATTAGATTTTGTCACAAATGATGCAATCAATACTTATGTTATCACTATTTTGATACGAGGCTGTAACAAGAACACCAGCCGCTGTTGTCCCCTTTAGTAATTTTCCCTCCCCCCTTCTTTATACCTGCGTCCCGTGAGACCCAAGATTAACTTTGGAACAGTTCTCTTTTTTTAAATATTACTTTAAACTAACAAAAAATTATAATTATTTCTATTAATATTTGAAAAAAAAAATAGATTTATAACATTTTTCAAAAGGATTCATTGACTGGCCTTGGATTCCGAGGTATAAATCTTATGGTGCTCCACTATAATCTCACTTAAAACTTTGATCATTAATTCTGTAAGTGTAGGGAGACTTATTTTTAGCCTACCTCATCGCAGTGAAGACAGGGTTTAGTTATTCACGCGTATCTGGGTATTTATTTGTGTATATGTGATCAAATGACCTCGAAGCACTGTGTTGAATGTTGACTTTAACACTTAAAATTAAGGAATAGTGGCATTATTAAAACTAGCTGATCCACGCTACCTCGTTTGCGTCTTCCATTGCCCGTTGCGTGAAAATTTTCTCCCGTTTTTGAAACATTCTTCATCGGTGCTCCGCTCCTATTAGTATTAGCGTGATGATATATAGCCTTCCACGATAAATGGACTATCCAACACTGAAAGAATTTCTCAATCGGACCTGAGGTTCCTGATATTACAAACTTCACTTCAGCTTTATAATATTAGTATAGGTTGTATAACTAATTGGAAAGGTGAAGTAATAAAATGTTCTGTGACAACATTGTTAATTATTTCTTATGTTTGTCATATTAGTCTGTTTTCTATTGAATGCCTTTGTTTTAGTGTATGCCTATGCTTTGGATTCTATATGCTACGCTGTCACTAAGTTATAATGCTCGGCGACCCACTCAAAATTATTTTTATTGTGTACAAGTCGCTAACCAAAAGAGATTGAAAATTTCTCGTAAGTGCGTTGACAGAAAATTACTTAGAGATATTTAACAAAAAAATAGACGCACACAATCTTTTTATTAGAAGTTTAAGAATGTTGAAAAGTTGAATTACTTATTTTATTTTAGTTTTCAAACTAAGATAAAGCTTGTTTAATATTTCTAAACTATGAGACTTATTTTGACATACCTAAACCTTACAGACAACCGGTGTGAAACAGCGCTTGCGCTGTGAGTGAGTGAGGATACCGGAGGCCTAAACCCCACCCCATCCCCATCTTACGACAGCCATGGGATGAATGGTGGTGGTGACACTCAGTGTTGTTAATGCGTGTTTTACCGTGGGAGAGCCGTGCTTCGGCTTGAATGGGCTGGCTCGATCGGAGTGATACCATGGCCTCACAGAAAACCGGTGTGAAACAGCGCCAGCGCTGTATTTCACCGAGTGAGTGAGGATACCGGAGGCCCATATCCCAACTCTTTCCCCACCCCCCTAAGGCCGGCAACACACTTGTGACGTCTCTGATGTTGAAGGTGTCTACGGGCGGCGGTAATCGCTTACCATCAGGTGATACGTCTGCTCGTTTGCCGCCAATTCCATAAAAATAAACACTTTTACTAAATTGAGATTTGGTTTCTTTCCCTTTATGAGATGAGACTGAATAGATCCCCGAGAATTAAATATCAGAAATTCGAATTTCAAAATTTGAATTGAACTGTTTTGTTTTGTCTCTGCTTAATTTTTTTTATATCAAACACTAATTTTATAACTGATTGATGGTCTTTCCAGATAACATTTTAATATCTATAAAAATATCTTCTACACATTTAATTACTTTTAAGGTGTGCGTTATGGATAATGGCCGAGTTTATTCGTGTCAACCAGATTTATAAATAATTTTCCTTTAAATGACTCAATACGAGTTACGGCGAACTGTTATTTTTATTTTATACATTTATTTTGAAGTATTTGTAGTTGATATGCCTCCTACTTACATTGGCCTGGTATGACGAATCCATTAAACTTTGTCCTAGTTGCAGTTCACTAATTGATGGATTATAAATTATTATTATACTATTTAGTAGTATAATAAACATATGAACTTATATTCGCATAAGTGTTGTTTCCTGTTTTGCTTGCATTTATAACAATGTACCACAGTTCGATTGTCTTCATCCTTACCTATTAATATATAAATGCAATAGTGTTTCTTTGTTTTGTTTTTACCTTAACTACTCGAGTGTTTATCATTAAATTTTAACCTACACTTAATACAAAATGGGTTTTATCCTGATAATACTAGTGTTCCCTAGTTTAGGGATGGATACTAATCGACACAATCTACAATTCTATTATTTACTACGTTATTAGCTTATGTTAAATTAAAAATTAAAAAATTCATCTTCTTTATTAAATTACAATTAATGTTGTTTAGTTTTGAAATAAATCAATTTACAATGGTCCTTAAAAAATTGACAGTACATAAAATCATTCAAATTGTCATTCCATAAATTCGAATTTCGAACAACATAGTATACTCAAACGAACTCGATTATTTTGAAACTCATGCTTTTGTCGAACTGCATGGCAAGAGAAAGTACCTACACGTGGGCATCATCGCAACAAAGATTTCTGATTGCTAATTTTAGTAAGTATAGACTTGGGTATGTTTCTTTAATTAATATATTCGAGTATATAATAATTGAAAAAAAATGAAATTAAAAGGATTACTGAGCACTAACATCTACGTAGGAGCACTGACGAAATATATATCTAATGTGTCAGTGGTAGGAGGTATAGTTTTTTTCAAACAGAGTTGATACTATTTAATCTATTTAGATTTATGAGTCATGAATTTGTAGATAATATGTTGAAGACAGACGCTTTTGAAAACACTGATTCATTTTTTGAATAATTAAGTAATAATTTAAATTAATACATACCTACACTAATTTGAGCCTAAAGTTGTTTTCCTGATTTATTTAATACGTGTTTGAAAAGGTAATAAAATTTTTACCATTTCATAGGAGAATTGGTCATAGAAATATTCACTGGTCTATGGTAACGTCACCGCGTTCTTTAGAGTGATCTCTCTTGCACTGCATCACTGTTTTATTAATGTGAGTAAGTTATTAAATCTGTTTAACAGGGTTCAGCACTTTTGCAGTAGCGTAATATACTACAATAATACATACAATAAAAGAGCGGCCATGTTTGCTACGTTACCTGTAACCACATTTATAATCGGTTTTGGTCACATTCGTGCAACGCCAGGATACAATCAAGACAATAGGGTCGCCCTCGCGTCGGTAAATACGTCGCGTCGACATCATCACCATCATCATTAAAAGTAGGTAACGGATTAAAATAAATTCGAATTAATTATAAATAAAATCGAATGACTCATATTTAACTGCCTCGGTGGCGCAGTGGTAGCGTATGCGACTGCTGTTCTTGAGGTCTCGGGTTCGATTCCTGGGTCGGACCAAATTTTTGTATGATCTACAAATATTTGTTTCGGAGGTGTTTTCTATGTATAATAAGTATGTATTTACAAAAAAAAAATATAAGTATGTATATCAGTTGTCTAGTACCCATAACACAAGCTCTGCTTAGCTTGGAACTAGATGGCGTTGTGTGTAAGATGTCCGGAATATTTATTTCTTTATTATTTATATAAAGTCTTAGAGCTGAGTTCAAAGTTTAAATAGACAACTAGGTACACCAACATTGATTGGTCAACCTGACCAAATATAGTGGTGGAATTCATCGACCTTCGGAATCGTATACAGATTATCTTAGAAATTCATATTATAAATACTAATACTATAAACTCGAAAGTAACACTGTCTGTCTATTACACGTTGATTCTTGAGGAAGAACATAGGCTCCATTTTACAGCGATAACCGAGACACACGCAAGCGGAGACCCACTTAATAGCTAGTAAGTCTTATAAATAAATGCTTACAACGAGTTTACGAATCATCAACAGCTTTTAACAGTCCACTGCTGGAAAAAGGTCTTTCCTTAGAAAGGAGGTTTTATGAGCTAAATTGATAATAATCAATTTACAGTTCTAGCTGTTAAAAAAATTAAAACAGGTTTAGAATGACACTGTTGATGCAAGATTGAAGTAAAGCCAGCTAAATTCTTATGTAACAGTGTACTTAGTAAGTAATTGACTATATTACGTTAGTTAAAAATGCAGCACTTATGCAACACTGTATAATGCAATAAAGAACCTAAGAGTGGTATCCCAACGCATACCCATTTGAGCTTAAGCCGATTGCATGCTTTCCCGCCAAATACGGACGCCATGACAGTTCAATGAATTATTCGAATTGACATGACGGTATAGCGGTCTGCGAATCATGATCACATATTATTATGATTTTGTGTAACACGTTGACAGTTATGCATGATACTATACACATGAGTACTGATTAAAGTATTGGCATTTCCAAATTGAGAACGGCTTGCCTTAACAGGACAGCGGACCGACATGTTGGTTTAGATACCTACCCATAGTGATTTTGATAATTGCAGTCTCTTGTTTGGTACTTGTGTATACTATTCGGTATTTAGACTATGCACGTCAGACAGCTTAAAAATCAATATTGTTCCATGACATTTATCAAGGTATATTTTATAGCTGAATACATCCTTAACTGTTGGTTTTCGACAATACTGTAGAAGACATAACTAAGGTGGCGCGACGGGAGAAATAAAAAGCATCGTTGAATTTAATCATATAATATTCAAGGTAATAGAGCTACGATGATTTCAGAACGGAGGCGGAACTATCCCGCCACAGAAGACTGACCTAAAATGACAGCATTTCTGCTGTCGTATTTCGTTGGTGAGCGCGACCGGAGACCCACAGAAGCAGAAACATCTCAACGGGCCGTCATAGTGTGTTCTGCTGTCGTATTTCGTTGGTGAGCGCGACCGGAGACCCACAGAAGCAGAAACATCTCAACGGGCCGTCATAGTGTGAATCACCATGCTGCATTGTCTGCATTGGTAATGAGTTTGGTGGCCACTACTCTTGGATTCTGCTCATGCAGTCCATCAGGTAGAGTAGAGTCACTTTGACAGGCTCAATAAAAAATAATGATCAATATTAAAGAAATCCCATCGTTAATCATTTTCAACTTTTCGGTTATTTGGTGCGCCTCTTTCACTTTTAATTTGCGAGTTACAAGTCAAGTCTTGGTGCTACTCGTATATTTATTTTCATAGAGAATTCTTTATTTGTCGGTTCTTTGTTTAATTTCTTTATGTAAACGTAAGTATAAATAAAAATAAGTGGCTATTTGCACCTTACTATTTATTGGGTACTGTCAACAGTTGTAGGAGGTACACTAAATATAAGTGCAGTTGAAATAAATATTGGTATACTAATTAATTAATTACCTTAATTATTTTTTGACTTTGACAGTTGCAGTGGTACCGTAAGTTTCTGCTGTGATTCGGTTTCGGTTTGATTGCCGGTTCTGACCAAATGTTTCTATGATCTGCAAATATTTCTTTCGAAGTTTGAGCATTTCCTATGTAAAATGTGAGTCACGTGTATATATTTGCAGAATAAAAACATTTTAGTTGTACGTAGTCAATCTAGCCATCATAGTACAAGCTATGCTTAATTTGAAACTAGATAGAGATATATTTGAAAGATAAGTAATTCAATTAATTTAACAGAAGTCATAATTTATACCTGTGACAGTTTCCACAAAGTCCGTTGTTTAAATATGAGTAATCACTCACTTTGTTTGGAAATTTCGTCATCACAACAATTATATTGCATCGTGTAATTATTATAATATAACGATGAATAATTATTTAGTGCAAGGAATAATAGTAATGGGTGTTAAGTCAAACCTATATTCTATGAAAAAAGGTTTCATCGATTTCTAATCCATCAACAATACGTACGATAATTGACGATCAACTGTCAAGTTTAAAAGTGTATTTTTTAAACATGTTTGTCTTAGAAACTTTTACTATAAAATAATACAGCTCATCTAGACCGTTCGTTACTGATGTAGATGCTATAAACTGCACGAAAAGCGTAGTGTTGGTCCAAGCGGTCGCCACACTGTTTCCTACACCTTTATATCATGGACGGCCATATCCATTCCTTTTACACTATTTCATTAAATGATAATGTTCAAACGTCAGTGTCAACGGACGACTTGGTGCAAAATTGACATGAAATAGTCCACCACATCCTGAAGTTGATAAAATCCATGATCTTGGCACGACAGCTTCATCATGGTATTAATAAAAGATAATAGCTATGAAGAAAGCTATCACTTGTCAAACTAGTCGCTCTAGTTTGTTATTCGAGTTACGCGTCTTTCCAATTTCTAACACATGGCGCAATATTAAAACCATGTTTAGAAATAACTGAAAAAATTCAAATAGTAATAGTGTTACTACTAGTTACATTAATAAGATGAAGGTTAATTAGTTTTAGGCGGAAGAGTTAAATGGAAAGATTACACAGAAAATTAATCACGGGCAGTAAAAACAGATTACATTTGTATACTGCCAACTTGTGTGGAAACAATGAGACATCGGAGCGCGTGGGCAATAAGCCGACAGTAAAGGCATTTCTAGATTGACGACGAAGAAAAATAATCATCTAGCAAATAAACCATACAATAATTTCAAATTAAAAGTTTTTGAAAGCATAGCTAATATTTTATAATTTATTTTTTTTTAATTAAAAGTTAAGTATTTTTTGGTGAATGCGTTCACTCACTTTTTATCGCTACATGTCATTAAAAAGATAAACAATATTATGATTTTGTATTCATAACAGTCATTTTATGACAAAAATAATGACGTATTTATAATCTCACATTATTTAACTACTATAATAGTTTAAAAATTTCGTATCATCCTGATTTTGCTTTAAATGTAGCAATATTCCAAAATTGTCACGTCATTATGATAAAGATTTGCTTATTCTTATGCATTACAGTGCATATAGATGTGCTTTAGCGTGTGAAAAAGATGAGTCAATTCTTTTAGATTATTTTAATTTAATGACATTCGTGTGAAGCTGATTAGAAATTTCACGCTAATTCAAAATGTGTGTGCCTTTCCTTGAATTTCACCTATTATAATAGCCAATTATAGGGTTTGTTTTACTATACAAATGTTTTAGCCTTTTGACAATAACTTGGACACATAAGGCAATAAGTCCGCCATAGAGGTGGATATTTTCTTTTCTCTTCTCAGGGTTGCGAAGTGCCGATGCCAGTCGCTCCGTGGAAAAAATGATATTCGGGTAAAGCCGGTTGAACTAGCCGACCCCAGTTAATTTTGGGAACATTAAAGGCTAGAAAGATGATGATGATGAGTGCAAACATGTTGATTAAGATTTGTCTACAAAACTGACAGTAACAGTTTTAAAGAAAATAATATTGTGTGAATTACGAACATCTCATAAAGCCTTTACAATCACGAGACTGTAAGATGTTTCTTTTAGTCGTTTGACAACAATAAATCGGCCAAGCCTACGCTTCCGTAAGCTATTATTTACATAATCGAACGATCATTCCGCATCACTTGGTAACTTGGACTAGGGAACAAATGAGGCCGATAAAAAGTCGATATCTTCATGCATATAAAAACAAAAGTTTTTAAAATTCGAACTGATGTTCGGACTTGGTGCATATTTTCTTTTTTTTTATTAATTTTTAAAAAGGTGCACTTGCATTGGCACTAAATAAACAACATAGAGGTCAGTATACCTTCACATCACGACAGTGTAATATTATTTGAATATTATTTAAATATATTATATTTTATGCTAAATGTTGTAAAGAAACTAACATTATATTCTTAGTTGAACACAGATGATATCTGGTCTGTTATTTTATTTTGTTATTTACAGATACACTGAACATTATTTTTTGGTCTTTTAATTAAATTTAATAAATTAACATAGATTATACTTTGCTACGGCCTAACTGCTTAGGTTTAATACAAGAATTATTTTATAACAATCTGAAAATTGAATTTTGTTTAATAAATTTGAAAAGTATTTAATATAAAAACTAGGTAGCTTAGGCGATAATTCCGTCGCGATTTCAGAGAATTTGTTGCCTCTTAATTTATTTAGGTATTACATCCGTCTATTAAATAACCACACATCCAATATCTCGCCAATAAGCCATTCTTTACCTTTATCAGCAGGTTTGCGGTACCCTACTCGAATACAAACACAACAAGGAAATAACGATAACAATTATTTATTAATAATAAATAAATCTCAAAATATATCTCATACAATATAAAATGTACTTAGTTAATAATTAATAGTATGGCAAAGGAGAATTAAATAGTACCTAATAAGAAATAGTCCTGAAGTAAAGTCACTCACAAACACTGTCACGCGAATGTTCTGTCAATGTAGTCGCAGTCAAATTCCGCAAAGAAGGAATCGAACGGCGACAAAGAGTCCTCAGCGAACTCTGAAGGAGTCTCGTGCTCCAACTCCGTGGAGAACTCTGACAGATCCGAGCAGAGTGGTGACGGCCAACGATCGGGCCGGGAGCTGCCGTCGTCCTCAGAGCTGGGCTCCCGCAAAGCCGCTGACAACGATGATATGTATCGCATAGCAAGTCTCAAAGTGGTGATTTTTGTGAGTTTCTCACACGGTATCGGTGTACCGGTGATGGCCGCAGCCGGAACAGCTCGTCTCAGGGTTTCGAAGGCACGGTTGATCTCCCTCATGCGGCTTCTTTCACGCGCGTTTGCAGTTTTCCTTCTGTACTTGCTGAGGGGTTGAGGCGTTCGGCGCGCGCGCGGCTCGCGGCTGCGCGCAGCACGCGGTCGCAGCTGGTACTTATCGTGCTCGGGCATGGAGTGAGCCCGGCGGCCGCCCCACGCGATCATGCCGCCCGCACAACAACTCCGCTTGAAAAATACGATCACTCCGCCCACTTGCCCCGCTCCGTTCATGTACACTCGCGCTCAATCGACGCTTGTCACATTCAAGCGAAACCTACACAAAAGGTGATCGTAAAGTAGCTACTTGTTTTATGTGACTTACTTTGTGTAATAAAAACATATATGGAATAAAACCAATATTTTCGTAAGACGAAAATGCGATACATTAGTTATGTAAATCTCTTTACATATTTTGTTTTATTTTATTGGGTATAGTTAAATTTGATTTTCAGTGTAAAATATTTTGTTATAGGTACATAATTATCATTAGTCAAAACATTTTATTTCTGGCAGATCTAGTCTTCACCCGAATTTAAAATAAATATTTCTTCCACCGCACACCTAAAATTTCATCAATATCGATCCCGGAATTCAAGAGAATTCTTTAATCACATATGCAGAAGAATTAACATAAGCACTTAAGCTAAAGATCGCAATAATAATAAAAAACAAATTAACTCTGTAGGGCGATAGGGTTACCAGTGCAGAAATTATAGACGTCTTTGGTACTTTTGATCGTTTATTCTGGTTTCTGTGTAGTTCATACATATATTCACAAACTTGTACTTATACATATAACCCTATGTTGGGAGTGATGAGGACTGCGGGGCTATCGCTCAACACTACCCTTCCTACGCTACGTGTGTGTCTTAAGAGGACTGCGGGGCTATCGCTCTAGAAGACCTCAATACTTAGCAGAACCTGATGACTGCGGGGCTATCGATCAGGTCAGCTATGCCTACTGGACATCAGAGTGGACTGCGGGGCTATCGCACTCTGAGTCGTCTAGCTGGCGACTGTTTGAATGGAGGCTGCGCGGCTCTTTATATAGGCCTTGTGCGACCCCCTCCACGATGTGATGCGCGTCGATTGAGACAGATAGTCGTTGTGCGAGGGAGAAAGTATTCGGGTTCATTACGCACGTATCTGTCTGCTACATTCTCCCCCTCTGGTGCTCTTTTTAACGTCCCGTGAGAGCACCAGCATCCTTGCGAGGTCTTCCTCTTCGACGAATTGGATTAACAGCGTTTGGCAGAACATCATCTCTTCTCTCGAACTTGGTCAAAGCAGACGTATGGTATCTGCCAATTGCTCTTTCAGGTGAATCTGGATGTGCCACCTCATATGTGGAAACTCCATATTTCTTGAGTATAATGTAAGGACCATCTCGACGTGGAGCAAATTTTGCGGAAAATTGTTTTTCAATATTACTGATTGGATGTGTCTCAACTAAGACTAAGTCTCCAATTTTATATCCTGGATCAGGTCTTCTCCTAGTGTTTGCCTTATGTCGGTTTGATTCCAGATTATCTTCAATATTTTCTTTCGCAAGTGCCAAATCTTGAACTAATTGTTTTAAAGTTGAAGTTATTCCTTTTATAAAGTTCTCAGATTCTATAGTACTACTTAATTCATGTGGTAAGTTATACGTGGTTCTTAATTCGCGACCAAATGTTAAGTATGACGGTGAATAGCCTGTTGTTTGACAAAATGACGTGTTCATAGCAAACCTAATTGCAGGTAATGTAGCTGGCCAATTGTGATGCTTGTCTTTAACCATCATTGCTATTTGTGATTTCATATCTCTATTCTTCCTTTCTACGGTGTTCGGTTCACTCAGCAATCTACTCGCGTATTCTACAGGATGTTCATGCTCGCCCTCCCCCTGCACTAAAACTGCGCCGATGGCATATTGACTTGCATCTGTTTTCATTGTAAATGACAAATTTTCATTAGCTTGTTTCAGTACGGGTGCTGTAGTCAATGCAATTTTTTTAACTTGTTAAAGGCTTGTTGTTCTTTCCAATTCCATTGCTTTGAGTTGTAGTTTACTCAATATATCGCTTAACTGATGTATTGCGTCTGATGGCAAATCTTTAGATTCAGACATTATAATATTTTCAAATGCGGGTAGTTTTTCTCAAAAATTGTGGGTAGTTTACAATAAGTCAATTTATTTTCTTGACATTGGTAGCTAACTTCATAAACGTTGGGCGCCAAATGTAGGGCGATAGGGTTACCAGTGCAGAAATTATAGACGTCTTTGGTACTTTTGATCGTTTATTCTGGTTTCTGTGTAGTTCATACATATATTCACAAACTTGTACTTATACATATAACCCTATGTTGGGAGTGATGAGGACTGCGGGGCTATCGCTCAACACTACCCTTCCTACGCTACGTGTGTGTCTTAAGAGGACTGCGGGGCTATCGCTCTAGAAGACCTCAATACTTAGCAGAACCTGATGACTGCGGGGCTATCGATCAGGTCAGCTATGCCTACTGGACATCAGAGTGGACTGCGGGGCTATCGCACTCTGAGTCGTCTAGCTGGCGACTGTTTGAATGGAGGCTGCGCGGCTCTTTATATAGGCCTTGTGCGACCCCCTCCACGATGTGATGCGCGTCGATTGAGACAGATAGTCGTTGTGCGAGGGAGAAAGTATTCGGGTTCATTACGCACGTATCTGTCTGCTACAACTCTTTTTATATTTGTAACTAGCTGAGCCCCACGGTAACGCCGCGGGGTAATGCTAGTCTAAAAGGTAGCCAAGTTACTCCATATATCATCATCTATCTACTAGTGAAAGTCTCGTCAAAATCAGTGCAGCCGTTCCTGAGATTAGCCGAAACAGACAGACACACAAAAATTATATTTTGGTACATGCAACGTGTACCTATAATAAAAGCGGTTATTTTAATATTACAAAGAGACACTCCAATTAATTAATTTTATGGATCTCTATTAATTAAAATTCGAGAATTCAAACATAGTAATATTAGTAATTAAAGAAAAGTAATTAAAAAATAAAACTTGACAACCTCTCTGTACTCGGTCACAATGAATGAACAACAGCCAGTAACTACATAACTCATTGGGAAATGGATAGTAAACGGATTGATATCATTTGCATATTCGATTCGGCATTTCCGTTGTGGAGGCTAATTGTTTACCGACCTTGCGAGCGAAGTACCCGACTGTTCTTGGTGTTCTTCTGGCGTGGGCTCCGCTAAAGTCGCGAGTAGGCGATCATTGATGACGCAAAATCACATTATGTAATGCATCTACCCACATTAGGCTCGTTGGCCCTTTCGAATTAAGTATTTTGACATTTTATTCATTATACTTACTTATTTCCTTGTACACTCAGTATTGTAAGGCAAGTACGAATTTTTTTTTAATTATCTCCTGCATTAGGAATAAATCCTGGAAGATGGGGATGCTACAAACATACACGGAACGGATACAAAGAACATCACACCCATGTGGGGTGTGGTATGAACCCACAACATTTAGCGCAGTAAAAACGTGCCTTAAAATTACTACGTGTCCGTGCAGTAACTTACATGTTACTTATCTGTTGTGCTGGTCCAGCTACCTTTCATAAGAAATAAACTGTAAAAATAAAGTGAAATTCACCTTGTTCACGAGCATTCCGTGTCGGTTTCTACATAGCTAGTATCTATACAAATCTATACTAATATAATAAAGCTGAAGAGTTTGTTTGTTTGTTTGAACGCGCTAATCTCAGGAACCGCTGGTCCGATTTGAAAAATTCTCTCAATGTTGGATAGTCCATTTATCGAGGAAGGCTATAGGCTATATATCATCACGCTACTACTAATAGGAGCGGAGCACCAATGAATACTGTTTCAAACACGCGGGAATTTTTCACGCTACGGGCAATATAAGACGCAAACGATGTTGCGTGGGTCAGCTAGTAAGAAATAAAATTAAATACCTACAATGTAACGAAGACGCATGGAGTAACTACCAATATAGTATCGCATTATAAAATTTGGTTGTGCCGCGGTCCACCAGGCTTTATTAGCCTGGCCAGAAGATCTTCTATGTTTAGGACATAACATACGATTCTCTACAAGTCTACCAGTGATCAGATCAGATTTCGATATAAATATGTATCGTATATGTACGAAAAATATATCGAATAGTAGTTAATCCTTGCGAAGATAGTATGATATCAATGTCGCCTCTAGAATAAACTGCTACGATGTAAAATATTTGGTCTACAATAATGTAGTTAAGTGGCAATGGGAAGGTCCCTTCGTTCTACATTGTAGTACCTAGCTACGCCTACGATGAGTTATCAAAATTCTCGAATGTCAATCTATAATGAATTAAAGTTGTAATACTAACATGAAAATATTGCGTCAGGTTTCGTAGAGAGGTGTGGGTTCATTGGTGAGATAATATTTTATATGTCTCATAAGAGCCGACTAAGGGAGACGACTTCTCTTCGGAGTTGAGCCATGATAAAGCTAAGCGGGCACTTAAAATTATCATGACTCAACTCCGAAGAGAAGTGATGAAGTCCGGAACGTTCGTTTCACAATTGTAAAAAAAAAGTTGCGTGTACTACCGTACACTCGTAAGAAGTGAAACTTCTTTATGACGTTATTTTTCAAAAAATAAATATCATATGTCGACGTAAGGTATAACGACAAAATGAAGAATATTGCTGGTTTATAAACCAGCAATATTCGTGACAATTCTTATTTCAAGTGCAATAAAAGTTAAGGAGCGAGACCTGAGTAAATATTTCGTTATCTGTGGTGTGAATGAAGTAAGTTTGTGGAATGTGATGTGTGTAGTTATTTACATTGTGGACTAAATAAAATAATATTGTTTGTAATGTGATATTTCATTGTAGTATTAATTTGGTCCTGTTTGTGTTTGAAAATGTTTTTTGTTTTATTTTATAAATTTGACGCGTAACATAACGGATAAATGTTACACGTAACGTAACGGATAAATGCTACGCGTAACGAAAAAATGTTACACTAAATTTTTTGACAACCCCGATAAAGAAGTTTCACTTCAAAAATCACATCCGTACATTCTATGACTTCCCTTTGCGTACCGCTAAGTACTTAGTTCTTTTGATTTTACCACCCTATTATTTTTAAATTATCAGTTAAGACCAGTGCGTCTCTTATAGGCTGCAAGTTCTAAGTCATCTTTTAAAAGACGCGACATGGTTCTAGGTGCATTCTTTATCTCCCAAGATTAAATCTTTTGCTTTCGGACAGGATTTGTTTGAATTCTTTCCCTTACTGCTTAGGTCGCTTTTTTCGTACGAACACTACGTGGACGGCCAAATCTGTCTCAAACAGAAGAGGCTTCAATGGTACCTATCAATAGCCTGGTACACAAACATTTAATTAATATCAAGCGTATGAAGGATTTAAAAAAATGTATTTGGCTCCATACTTACTTTATGTAATGCAATCACAGCGATTCGGGTCTCTTTATCACCCCACTCCATTTTAATGTCACAAAATATTTTCCTATAAATAGGCGCGAAAATAAGAAAACACAATGAACAATCGTGTAAAAATTACAGATTCCAAATTCAAAAGTAGTGTTTTGTTTATTTTTTATTCTGACATTTATGGCCAGACTAAGTATAGTAGAAGCCTATAAAGTGACCCTACCCTGTCTGCAATGCAACAATACAGCACGATGACCCACACTATGGCAGCCTTGTAGATGTCATGTTTTCGACATTCTCATATTCTTAAAATACTCTTTACATAGTTTTCTATTGCTTTGAAACTCAGACCTACAATCTAATTTAGGCATTAGTCGCTTACAAAATAAAGGTACCTCCTAGCCCGAATTATACCCTACGTATATTTATCTACTAATTTGTTAATAGACACCTAATTGTATCTATTTCAACTAAAAATCTATTATTATTATAATCCTAAGCTAAGAAGCTGGCTAAAAGCTCTAATGCCAAGTTTTGATTGTGCCTTACCATAATGGTATTTAATAAGCAATTAAAATGCGTGTGTTTAAACTCGTCACGTTTTGGCGTAGGAGCTTATGTGAAAGAACCTACCATAATATTATGATAACTATTACCGGTTAAATTAGTAGTAGTAAATATATTTTTAAATTAGAATTAAGTAAATGTTGTAGGTAGATGGTAACATGGAACAGTGGTATTACACGAATTTATAGAAAACAGGCGTAATTACTTTATGGCTTTTTGCAGAGTTAATCAGATTAAAGTTAAACTAAAAACTTTCCCTCAGTCTATTAACTAAAGGGGAGTACCTACTCGAAGGTACCGCAGACGACTCTGACAATTCGATCTACGTCCTCTAAAAGCGCAAACCTGTTACAGGTGACGCTCACTGTCACCAGTAGCAAGTTTCATTCCTTCATACAGACGGAGGCTATCTATAAGCCATTGGTGGCCTGGTTCCCCAGGCACTAGTACTCGAGCGTACGGATTTTGGTCGGTTGAAGTCAGATAACAAAACTACCAGCTAGTATTATCAAGGGGATTTCCATACAGACAAAAAAGTCAAAAATATTCTAGTGTTCCATATGTTTATGAGCGGCAGTAGGTAACTAGTAACTTACCATCAGATTACCCGTTCGTTTGTTTGACCCTCCCCATGAAAAAGCTGTAGGAACCACCTTTTTAATTCTCATATCATTATTACCTACCTAGGGTTTCCTAATATGCACTATTATATGGTGAATCGTTGATGAAGGCTCAACGAATGATTTAGTATTTTCGACGCATGCTAAAAAGATAATTTGAAGGAAAAAATCAAGTTTAGTACAAAGTGATAAAAACCTGCCTTTTTTACTAGGTACTTGTGCCCTTCTCGTAAAATATCACACAAGGCTAGAACGTATTTATAATACGCACATAGAATAAAATCAGTGGACCTTCTCATGTCGACACTATAGCATTAATAAGTTCACGATTTTAGGTAATGGGCAGTACCTATAAAAAGGTAAGGTAAATAATGCTTAGATACCGATTACATATTATTTTTGGTAAAAGTTTGGGATGGTAGGCAATAAAAGAACTACGAAAAATAGGTACTGAAAGAGATGTTTTTTTTGTCATAGCAACAGAACAACTGCGTCGTAGTAGCGAACGTAGGGGAGACCGAGGAGGGTTGTGACAATTTTTACTTAAAAGGACATATCTTAGTAAAGAAGGATACTACGTTTGCGAATCCTGTGCCTGAATGGAGCTCAATCCTTACTTTTTTAAAAACAGTCATCAAAGTCTATGAAAGTTATAAAGTTTCTGAGAAGTACCACAAAAATTGAAACTAGTCCTTTTGTCACAACTCTCCTATCACCTAGGTAAGTTGTGACAGGTACCAAGGTAAGTTGTGACAATTGTGTATATAGACTTAATTTGATAGATAAACGGACTTTTATATGAATTATAAATAAAATACACGTTTTTAAACATAGAAGTAGGTACTTTAATTATCATTTGGTATAATTGTAGGAACTACAGTAACATTAAACATTAACATAACAGGTATTAAATCTTTTATAAGTAATTAAGGTAACATTACGAGATCAGTCGTTTCAAAATCAGTTGAAAATCTTAATCTAATCTGATAAACAATTATGACAGACATATTGCAGCTCGCCTCCAGTGCAATCTTCGTGAGAGCAGCCTTTGCATTCGAGGCACTGAACCGACTTCTCATGTGATTTGCCATTGGTATAAGGTTCAAGGCAGCACAAGCAAAAACAATCATTTTCTGTATCTTCTTCGACATCACTGGCACTTTTTTTGTTGGTCTGCTTCTTGGCATTCTTAGGTTTCTTCTTTTCTTCGCTTAAAACACGCTTTTTCCCACTTTTTAGCTTTCTACTGGCTTCTATGGCTGCTAATTCATCCTTGATAGGTGTGTCGGTAAGCACAGCTGATTTGATCTTGCGTCTATTAGGTTGTTTTTTTTCTAGGTGGAGCTTTTGGCAACGGCCTTACTGATTCTGGCGAGAACACATTTGGGTTAGTGTCAATTAGAATACTTGCTGTAGACGTGGAGGAAACGAGTTCATTAGCGATATTGCTTGGCAAAGATGAATTGGTAGAAGATGTTGTGGCTTGATCTGTGTATAATTATTAGGCATTCTAAAACAAAAAATATAACAATTTAGCATAGATACAACACCAAAACCCATGCCAAAATAATTTCAACCAACCAAATTTTAAGTTAACTTTAATTGCCATACAATTTTTATGTCAAATTTTAGTTTTTAAGAATTTACTAGAATAAACGAACAACCATATAAACAGAAACAAGGGATTGCAAAAAGAATTTAAAATAAACTAACCAGAAAATAAGCTAAAGTAGGACAAGTTCTACCTAGGAGAGTTGTGACATCGTGTCACAACTCTCCTAGGTAGAAAAATCGCGACCCTGGTCAAAATAATAATTCATAATTTCGAAACAAGCGAGCAAACACAGTAAGACAATGCCACGCTTTGAAACTTCAATAACCACACAATATAAGAAAATATAGCATATCCACATGGAACTAATATGTCACCATATAAATATAATCAATTTTTTTGCAAAAAAGTTACTTTTGAGTTTTTTTTCCACGTAGACGTCGTACTCACGCTACCACTTGTCTTGCGCCTCTGACGCGTACTACATCAAATGGCGCGTTTCTAAAGAAACAATCGTGCGCTGTTGCTAGCTCGCTAACAGTCATAGGTTCCAAGAAATTGTCTTTGTCACAACTCTCCTCTGTCACAACCCTCCTCGGTCTCCCCTACATAGCACATTTTTTTTTTCGATTTCAAACATGGAACATACACATTTTATTCTTAACGATTTTAAATAACAAATAATAAAGACATAGAAGCTAAGAAGCAGTGTCGACATCATTATTCCATTATTGGAGTATTTTACTGGAATTTTCTGTTTCGGTGAATCCAAATTTAAAAGATTTTATTAGTTATCACTAAACAAAAATTTGTACTTCTTTTTAAAAGCTATTTGAAAAAAATGAAACTAAACTAACCTCTTTAAATTCATTGCGTTCTATTTATAAAGTAAAAATAATATTTTCATATGCATTAAAAAAAAACTTAAACAAATACATACAAAAACTGGCGGGAATTATCGCACTGTTTTCTACAGTGCCTTGCTTTAATTGTTTTAACTCATAATAAAGTAGTTATTAGAAGTATTTCAATTTTTTTTCCAAAAAATATTTAAACAATTGATGCAATATGAAACTAAAATGTGCGTTATTGCTCTATTTAGACGACAGGCGCTACCTGCATGATATGAAGACTGAATGTGAAAATTTCTTAAATCAATTATCTGAAAAAGAATTGGGCAAGTTTCCACCTTTGAGATGTACAACAGAGATTGATGTTATGGATGTGATAAATGTATTCCCTGAAATCTTTAACATTTTAATTAAAGAGCCAATGAAACTACAAAAAATGTTTAACGAAATTTTATTTGCTGCGTTAATGTCTACCGATAACGAAATGAAGAATAGTATAGCATATGCTCAAGTTAGTGTTGTGTTGAGATTTCAAAGTATGCCTATTCTTTCTCCACCAAACCGACATAATTACGTAGGGTTAGTTAATTTTGATGGTCTGTTAATATCCTTCTCCAAGCCAGAGAGTTATGTTTACCATTCAGTTTGGTCCTGTCCTGAAGAATGTGAAGGTAATGAGGTAGTCTTGCACTACATTCCAAAGCATCTACCAAAATGCTTTATTTGTAAAAGTAATCTGTTCGAAAATGGCGGCTGGAGACGTTGTGGGGAAAAGGTAATTGCGACATTCAAATTGAAGAACGAATTGTTGCCAAAAAAGTTTATTATCGTTGATGATTTAATAACGCAATTAAATTTAGGTTCGAGATATATTTTGCATGCTGTTGTAACAAAAAAGATCACTACTGTATGGTCTGTTGAAAAGATCATTCCTTTACCAGCACCAATAACCAGTCCTATCCAGAAAGAAATTGAGGAGTTGTACGAGGCATGCCACGGTTTACCTTGGAAGTTCATATACTGTCTGGCATCCAGTATTGGCGTAAATATTTGTCCCTTGAACTGCTTTATGCATCTGAAAATAAGCCTGTTATTAAGTTTAACGAGTGTAAAGGCCCATGCCGTAATAGGTACAAGTATCATCCACATATTAGTAGCTGGATTCGATTCTAGGTATATCCCGGCACTTATGACCGAAGCTGCAAAACTTGCTGATAGACATGTTTCGTTCGGAATGACTAATACAGTTCCATCAACTGCCCTTATCGGTAGTTCTGGAGGAGTATGTTTTCTTCCGTTACCTCTTCATATTTATAGTCATAAACAAGTATCCAGTATGCTATTAGCGATAGAAACCGGTGAGATAAATGTTGGCACAGGTGTAACGAAGCTGAAATCAACCGTTTGGGCACAAGGAATGGATTTCAAGAAAATGATTCTCTTTAACGTAGGAAGTGTATTTTCTTATGTGTGCCGAGGTGACTTTGGGGAGTATAACGATGAAATAGCAGATTTTGTACTCCAGCAAGCCATGGACCCAGTTAAAATTAGCAAGGAAGAAAGAAAAGCGTTGAAAGATGTAACCGATTATGTCGATTTGGTATCAGGAATAGAAGTAATTTTAGAAGTTAAAACCGAAAATTTGTTGCGCAGTTATTTTTTAGCAGCACGCAAAGAAAACTCTAGAAGTGCATCTATAGGAAGTATGGTATCGTTGATTGCTACTTGCATGAATTCTGCGAGGCTATGTCGTAGAAGAGTAACGAATATCGATGATGCAGTATTTGCTATTTGGTTACACGTCAGCGGCAGCCCTGAGCCACGGTTCGCCCCCGAAGAATACTTGCAGACACCGGCTGACGTCAGAAAACTACAAAAGGTTATGAACAAATTCAAGGACTGGCTAGAACAATTTATTGGTGATTTTTTATAAGATTTTCCTGTTATGATTGATTTGATTCTTAGATAGATTATTACCTTCAATTAAACATTAAACGATGATAAACTTGATTACTTGTTTATTTAATACTAGCTGGTCACTAATCTGGCTACTGGCACTAAGCTGGGACAATAATCACAGGCAACGTCGCGAGGCGAAGCTAGTATCTGTATAAATTAAAGCCTACGTGTTATTCTAATGTATAAGCTATATTATTGTAAATCGTAAAATAAATAATTTTTCTGGTTGATTTTTTACACCTTGTTTCTTGAAAAACGCAAATATCTTACGGAACCCTATTTTTTCCAAAATAAAATATAGCCTATGTTAGTCGTGGATAATGTAGCTTTCGAATGGTGAAAGAATTTTTTAAATTGGTCCAGTAGTTTTTGAGTTTATTCGTTACATACAAAAATACAAATCTTTCCTCTTTATAATATTATATTATATATAGTGTAGATATAATTACGCATAGATTAATAATTAAAGTGATTCATTGTCAGTTCTGCCTATCTTAAACGTAAGACCTCACAGTAACCATTTCAGCGAACCGCTGCAATTACGTTGTATAAAAAATAGGGTACCATAATTAAAACAAATCAATACAACAAATAGCATTTATGTATATAAATTGTATAAGTAGGTAAATTTAAAATATTATGCATTTTGACTAGAACACAAACACAAAACATCAACAGGAAAATAATTAAGTAGCTATATAATTATGAGAAATTCTAAAAAGAAGTAATATCATTAACACATAATATATATAATTATAAATTGAAAATAGAACAACAATTTAAAATTCAGCACCATGTTTACTAGTCTTATATTTATGATATGATAAATGTTATCATTAAAAAACAAGGCCCTGTTTTTAGTAAACTAATCCTAAGCTTCATCCAAGAAACTGAAATCATATAAAGATTTATGTAAAATCTCTTTCTGAGAGTTCAATTTCATAGACAAATGATTCTGACTCTTTCTTAATTTCAAACTCTCTGTAATAAGAGATTTTAAAGCCTCATCTTCTTCTTTAACTTCGTTAGTCATCTTGATACAGTGTTTGGATACGGGCTCGCCAATCTTAAAGTCTTTTTTCTCGAAGGAGACCACGCTGTAGGGAACTTCAGAAAGTCCCGCGGCATCCTTAACTACAAGGCTTATAGTAGACCAAGTACAACTAGTAAGTTCCTTAAGTACCGAATTGAGATCATTGACCAGTTTGTTGGTGTTATCAGCTGCATGGGAGACAATATCCCCAATCTTTGCAAATTCAGTACTCAAATCCATCAGTTTCATTACAAATGCTTGTGATCGAATTTCTTGCAATATTTTACTTCTTAGTTTGAGGCAGTCATAGCAAACTTTGATTATGTCTTGGCACTGCTTCTCTCTGCCTCTGTTCATGGATTCAGCTTTCTTGTAAGACAAGTATGCTTTGTAAGCATTTGAATATACTGTTTGAAAGTTAAACTTTGTTACAAAGTTACTAAGTTCTATTGTTATAACTTCATTACTGCGTCTAGTAGCTGACTGAAGTCTTACAGTGAGCTGGGACCAAGCAGTTTGCAACTTATTTATTCTTTCAGTAATATCATCAGAATCTTTAAAAGTTTTATCAAAGCCACCGAGTAAATTAGTTCCAGTAGATGTTTCTCTTAGATGTTGTATATGTTCTTTGCCAGTATCTACTAGCTGTTTTAAGATTTCTTGTTTGGCAAGCAGACTGGCTATATCTTTATCAACTGAATTGTGTTTAAGTAATAATTGCTTTCCTTCATATTTTAATGATTCTGCTCTGACAAAGAATCCATTAATTAATGAATCATACAATTCCATTTGAGACATGACAAAATACAAGCCACTTTTGTATAAATCATAGCTGTTTTTAAAATTGTATAGTGCTTTTGGATGTTCCAAGCATCTCTGTACAGCGATTGGCACAATTGGTTCAACATAATCCTTTATTAAGTATGTCTTGTTGTAAAGGTACAACATTGCATCTTCATTCCAATATTTAATGATACAGTCATCATCCCGAAGCTCCATGAAGTTCATCTGCGTGACGAGGATCTGTTCCGATGTTAGGATTTTAGTGTCATCGCAAATCCGTGATTTCAATGTTGCGATTGTAGTTGATTCATCAATCTCATATGCTATATGTGACAAGGTCCCCACTGAGAATATCTTTATAATTTTTTGTGTTAGAACTTTTTTAAGTACATCAAATACTACAATTTTACTAGCAGCTGTTTTCTGCTCTGAGGGTATGTTGAAAGTGACTCTGGATGGGGTATCCCTACCTCTCAACTTTGGGTCCCACTCTAGTGCAATTCTCAACCATTGTTCTAGTAATGCTTTAAATGGTTTAGAAATATAGTTCTCAGGAAATACTTCAGTTGAATTTTGAATATCACTATGAAAGGTTTCATATATACAAATATCTTCGTGTGCTTTCTTTTTCACGTACGGCATCCATTGTACAGGAGCCATGAACGGCAGAAAAGGTCTGGTGCCACAAATAAGCTCAAATACAACCAGGCCAAATGACCAGAAGTCAACAGAATTACTATAGGTCTTACTGTAAATAATTTCAGGTGCTAAATACTGCAAAGTTCCCACAAGACTAGCACACACAGAATTAGAGTCAATTTCTTTAGCATATCCAAGGTCTATGAGCTTGTATATAACTTTCCTTTGGCCTTGAACACCAACATTTGCTGGTTGGACTGAGTCTAGTACATTCATAACTATATTTTCAGGTTTGAGATCTCTGTGTGTAATTTTACTCAGATGAAGAAATTCCATTGCATTACTGATATCATTTAGTATTTGTCTGATTTGTTGCTCTTTAAGACCTGCACATGATTCAGGCTTGTTTAGAACTTGACGAAGATCACCACCACTACAATATTCCATACAGAGGATGGGTAGGCCCGAAGGGTTGGCTCGTTCTAAGCCTGTAATAAATTCTGGCGGCAGTTCTTTCGTGCCTACAATGTTTGGGTTTTTACATTCCTGTAACATTTCCACTTCTTTGGTCCACCGTTCCCTGTGTTTTGAGGTCATTTCGTCTCCCCATTGACACGTTTTTATTGCTAGTTTTTCGTCTGTTCTTTTGTGCTTCCATAGTACGACGGTACCAAAACTGCCTTTTCCAAGTTCTCTTTCCTTTATCCAATCACCAATAAAAACAATGTCGTCCATTTTGTAGTAATTGTTATGGCTAAAGAAGGTAAAAACAACGGAAACCTTAATTAGGCTACATATAAAAATAACTTCCCTGTATTCGGTGTAAGACCCAAACTATGAAAAACTTTGTTTTAATAACTGGGTTTTTTGAGTGTCGCTTATCATGCTGTTTTATAAATAAAACAACACAAATATCACAATAACGAAGCAATACTCTCTATTCCCAAAATATTCATATACAAGTAAGAAAATAATACCACAGAATACTTTTAAAATTAATAAACGGGTAAAAATAATGTTTACTAATAACAAATAAAAAGAAAATTAGTCCATTGTAGTTGATATTGAATACAGACTTCATGAAAAACCCATTTCTATTCATTACACGCATTAATTTTCAGTACGATAGTCTAAGCGATGCCTCACAAATAACTCTGAATTTAATTCATAACACATTTTTTCTAGTTAGAAATCTATAAGGCTAATAAGTAGTTTATTGTAGCGTTAATAGAACTTATTTAGTTATACAGTTGAACCATTAAACAAATAGAACGGAACGTGTGTCAAATTGGTGACATCCATCCTATCATCGCCGCCGTCCTACAAATCAATGTATAGTGCTGCCAGGTTGAGACGTTTTCCTTCAAATATAGTAGAATCGATGATCTGATGTGTTGTGTTACATTTGTTAATAGTAAATACAAACCCGCAACTCAAGAGTTAAAAGTGGGTCTTCCCCAAGAATCAAAAGTTGTCGAGTGAAAAACTAAACTCCATGAAAAGCTAGAAGTTATTATATTCGTCGAATCTATAAAACAAATTGAAACCTACTTAAATATATAGCTTGCTGCCCATATTAGTCATTGAAATATCACTTGACTATTTGTAACAGTTTTATAGAAAGTGCTACGTATGAGTGTTTTCATTTAAAATGATTTCTAAGGGAAACTAGCGCAAGAATAGATAACACTCGTCAAACCTCAAATGTCAAATGTCAATAATTATTGCGGTGATATGTCATGGTACGTGTTTAACTGTTGATGTCTTTATTAAAAACAAAGGAACAGTTTCATTAAAACTAAACATAAGATACCCAAAAATACTTAATAATGTTAGATATATCATCCTCGTGTAGAACATGTATGAAGGAAAATGTGAATTTGGTTGACTTATATGAAATGGTGAAAATTGAAGAAAATCGGCATCCATGGGCAGATATATTGGTGATTTGTACTCCAACACAGGTACTTAGCTTATTAATCATAATTTAAGAAATTATTTGTCCGAGGGAGAGCGATGTTTCACAGAAAATCTTAATTGCTTAACAATTAATTTACTGATTTAACGGGAGCTCTCCTCCTGATGCAAAGGTAGGAACTTAAAAGGCAACTACGCACGTTTGACTCTTGGGGTTTGAGTCATGTAATGTAAAGTAAGTGACAATCACTTAGTCGGTGATGACTTACCGTGAGGACACTTGTGTCTGTGTGCATGTTAGCTCTCCTATTACATGCCTACATAAATCCTACTAATATTCTAAATAGGAAAGCTTTTAAAGGGGTATTGAACGATTGTTAGGTACTCCTTCAGGCTAAAACCACTGAACAGATGTAGATGAAACTTTGCAGTAATATACTTTAAATCCGATTAACATATTTACCTAATATTTACCATGATAACAAGCGGAGATATGTGTAAAAACTAGTAAAAAATAAACATAACATGGTTTCAAATTGAGTGCTTTTAAACTCTTATTTTTCTAGGTCTCCAAAGAAGATGGTTTACCACAAAAACTCTGTGAGGAGTGTGCAAGAATTCTGCAACTTATATATACATTCCGTATCCAGGCTGAGAAAGCTCAAGAGGAGTTCCAAAAACTCTTAAAAAATGAAATAAAGACTGAACCACCAGAAGTGACCCCCAAAACTGAGAATGATGATTATTTGCATAGCTTTGACGATAGTGATATCAATCATGATTACCAAATAACAGAAAACATTGAACAAAATAAATTTACATGTAACAAATGTAATAAAACCTTTTTAAAAGAGAAAAAATTTTTGAAACATTTACAAATGCATGAATCACCGTTACAATGTACTGTATGTAGCAAACCATATCATAACCAGGCATCTTTAGACAAGCATTTAGCAAAACATAGCAAAGAGTATTTATGTTTGATCTGTAATCTGAATTTCGAAACTGAATCACAATTACTTGAACACAATACCACTCACACTAACAATAAAATAGAAATAAAACTTGAAAATGAGGCACAGGAAACACTACTACAATGCCCAGATTGCGACCTTACTTTTACAAAACAAAGATCTTTGTCTATGCACAGAAGGAGGCATAAAAATAAAAATAATGAGTTTATCTGTGATACCTGTGGGAAAACTTTCAGTATGAAACATCAGTTGAAAAGACATGTGGTCTTGCATAGTGATGTCAAACCTCACGTGTGTACGAAGTGTTCAAAAAGTTATGCTAGAAAGGACCAGTTGGTGCATCACATGCATTCACATAGAGATAGTAAGCCCTATGAATGTTCATATTGTAATAAAGGTAATTTTTATTTTTGTCTACTATTAATAAGTAAATTCCAAATCTAATATTTAGCAACTACAGCTTCTAAAAATTAAGTGAACAATACTTTTACCAAATGTTTGTGTGATCTACAAATATTTGTTTCGAAGTTTGGGTGTTGTCTATGTATAATATGTATGTATTTACAAAAAAAAGGATAACCTTTTTATATCAGTTGTCTAGTACTCATAGTACAAGCTCTGCTTAGTTTGGGACTAGATAGCGTTGTGTGTTACATTGTGTCCAAAAATATTTATATTTATTTATTTATTGGTTTTTTTATTTTAATTTATAGGGGGCAAACGAGCAGACATATCGCCTGGTGGTAAGCGATTACCGCCGCCCATAGACCAACACCAGAGGCGTCACAAGTGCGTTGCCGGCCTTTTAGGAAGGAGTACGCTCTTTTCTTGAAGGTTTGAAGGTCGTGTTGGTCCGGGAACACCGTAGGCGTCAGCTCATATAGGATATGTTTCAAATTTACCTTCTCTTAGTAGTGATGTTATCTGTCTTAGTTTGCTCCTTTAGTCACCTCTAATTACACCAATGGTATGAACGAGGGGTGTGAATCTCTATATTCTTTATCTGTCACCACACAGACATATTTATTTGGACTTTCCAGGTTTCACACAACTGTGCAGTTTAAAGGACCATATTCGTAGTCACACTGGAGAAACTCCGTTCTTGTGTTCCGAGTGTGGGAAGGGCTTCACCAACAGTTCTAACTTGAGACAACATATGATGAGGCATACAGGGCTGAAGCCCTATGCCTGTAATATGTGTCCGAAGACATTTTGTACTAAGGGTAAGCTTAGAATATTTTATTTTTTCTTAAAAAATGTCTAACTGAGCTCCACGGTATTACCCGCGGTACATCAACCGCGGGTGCCGCCGTAGAATGAATTTAGTTTCAATTATCCAAGTTACTCCTTTTATCATCAGCTATCTGTTAGTAAAAGTCCTGTCAAAATTGTTCAGCCGTTCCAGAGGTTAGCTGGAGAAAACAGACTGATAGTTTTTTAAATTAATGGAAATGGAAAGCAGAATCCAAGAGTGGTGGTCACCATACTCACTGCGAATGCAGACAATGCAACATTGCAGCATGGTGACCCACACCATGGCGGCCTAGTGATGCTTCTGCATCATTGGACCTCTGGTCTCGGACTCAGCAACGAAACACGCCAGCACGAACGCTAACATTTTACGTTGATGTCCTGTGAGTAAGTAGTACTGTCCCGGTCGAGCCGGCCCAACTGGACTGAAATCAACGTCGATACTTGTACGTCGTACGATCTTGTAGAATAAAAATAAAAAATATCTAAAGTGAGTGTGAATGTCCAGCAGTGAACTGTTAAAAACTGTTGATATAACGTGATTCGGTACTTATGGTGATATTTTAAATTATTATAGGACAAATGACGTCCCACATGTCGACCCACACTGGTGAACATCCATACAAATGTGAGGAGTGTGGTGCTGCCTTCACCAAACAGAATTCCTTGAAGAAGCACTCGCTGATACACTCGGGGATAAAGCCATTTGCTTGCGAAACTTGCAATATGAGGTCAGTATAGAGAGAGAGTGACTTCTCATATGATCACATTTAAATTTTAGGCTAACTAACACCACGGTGCTACTGTAAAGAGGATATCAGTCAAAAGTAGACTTTTCTGGTACTTTCAAAACGTTACATTTATGACTCTTATAATAAATTACCGTAAGTTACTGTTTTAAAATATAGATTTACAATTTTTTATTTATATTTTCAATATTTGATTTATTGTTACAAAATTTTATTTCTATTTTCAATATTTGATTTATATTTACAAAATTTTATTTATATTTACAATATTTGATTTATATCTACAAAATTTTATATAAATTTACAATATTTTATTTATATTTACAAAATTTTATATAAATTTACAATATTTTATTGATATTTACAAAATGTTTATTTCAATTTACAATATTTTATTTATATTTACAAAATCTACTATATAAAAATAAGTCGGGTTTTCCTTCCTGACGCTATAACTCCGGAACGCACCAACCGATTTCCACGGTTTTGCATTCGTTGGAAAGGTCTCGGGCTCCGTGAGGTTTATAGCAAAGAAAATGCAGGAAAAAATCAACAGAAAAGCGGGAAAATCATTTTTCACATACAGCGCCATCTCTGATACATAGCATGTACTACAAACCAATATTTTAAGTAGATGGCGCCGGTGCGTGATACATTGTTTGACAGCTACTCATTGTTCTCTGCTCAGTTAACTTCATGTGACAAACCGGTATTGTGTTCACTGTGAACTGAAATTGTGAAAAAAAAGTAAAAAAAATAAGTTATTCGTTTCCTAACATTTCAATTAGAAACCATCAAATCAATCACGTGTATTGTGCAAATTTTTATTCAATTTCAACAGCAGGCATTTGTCTTTAAGGTGGTAAGTTGAACTGTGTAAATTATGTGCCCGATTGAGACAACGCGTGAGCACACGAAGATCATTGGCATCATACAATCGCTTGGCATTCCAATATGATCCCACTGCGAACTACAGTGATGATGAAAATTTAGATATTGGACCAATGACGACTATATGCCGATATTGCAATGCGTTAAAGTTCAAAAGAGAAACGGCTGGATTGTGCTGCGCAAGTGGAAAAGTCAAACTGGGTCCATTACTTACACCACCACAGCCACTGAAACCATTGTTCGATGGAAGTGATCCCGATTTCAGCCATTTTCTTCAACATATCCTTGAATACAATAACTGCTTTCGCATGACTTCCTTTGGAGCTAATGTGAGTGAGCACCCACCGTTAATGATGTTGCTGCAATTATTATTGGCGATCTAACTAAATCGCGAGACATTGTCGTTCAGCGAAGAAGCAATATCATGCATCGTGTAAACGAGACACATCGTTTGTATGATGCGTTACAATATCCAATCATTTATTGACAAGGGCAAGACGGATACGACATCACGTTGAAGATGGTCGATCCAATTACAGGTACAATATTCACACACTAATTATTGCTATTATTGGTTTCCATTAACAATTCATTTAATTTTGCATTTTCAGGCGTATCAACGAATAAAAATCTAAGCGCAATGAAGTTCGAAATAATGTGCCGTTACTGAATGAACAGCAAAAATAAGTATACGAAACATTAATGCAAGCGGTAGACAATAATACTGGTGGTCTATTCTTCCTGGACGCACCTGGAGGAACAGGGAAAACATTTGTCATTTCATTGATATTGGCCACTATTCGATCAAAATGTGACATAGCTTTGGCGTTAGCGTTAGTAGTGGAATTGCGGCGACTCTTCTAGATGGCGTTCGTACTGCACATTCTGCGCTTAAGTTGCCACTCAATTTAACACAATTGATACTCCAACATGCAATATTTCCCGATCCAGTGCCATGGGAAAATTGTTAATGCAATGCAAGCTCATTGTTTGGGATGAGTGCACAATGGCACATAAGAAATCACTTAAAGCACTTAACTTCACACTGAAGGATCTTCGGCGAAATAACAACATCTTTGGCGGCTTGATGATATTGTTGGCAGGCGATTTCAGGCAGACGTTGCCAGTAATTCCCCGTGGAACGCCTGCAGATGAATTGAATGCTTGCCTGAAGGAATCACCTTTATGGAAAAATGTAAAAACATTATCGCTAACCACTAATATGAGAGTTCAACTTCAAAATGATCAAAGTGCTGCACAATTTTCCAAACAATTGTTAGCTGTTGGAAATGGAAAAGTCCCAGTTGATGCGACATCTGGATTAATTACCCTTACCAACGACTTTTGCCGATTTGTAGACTCTCAATTAGCTCTTATTGAAAATGTTTTCCCAAACATTAGTGAGAATTATCAGAATTATGCTTGGTTAAGTCAACGAGCTATTTTTGCCGCAAAGAATAATGATGTACACGCACTGAATTTCACCATTCAATCAAAAATTGCTGGCGATTTGGTGACATACAAATCCGTTGATTCCATAACAAATCCCGATGATGTAGTAAATTATCCAACGGAGTTTTTGAACTCTCTGGAGTTACCAGGCTTTCCACCACATAACTTGCAACTCAAAGTTGGTACAGTTATTATGATATTGCGTAATTTGAATCCACCACGACTTTGCAACGGTACTCGACTTTCGGTAAAAAGACTTATGCCGAATTTGATTGAGTCAACCATTATTAACGGAAAGTAAGCAGGTGAAAATGTATGTATTCCTCGAATACCAATGATTCCGACTGATCTTCCGTTTGACTTCAAACGATTGCAATTTCCAGTTCGCCTTGCGTTCGCAATGACAATTAAGAAGTCGCAAGGCCAATCACTTAGTGTTTGCGGGATAAATTTAGAAAATCATTGTTTTTCACATGAGCAGTTATACGTTGCGTGTTCACTAGTTGGGAAACCATCCGCTTTGTTTGTGTTAACGTCAGACCAAAAAACAAAAAATGTGGTTTACTAATGAGCACTTCAATGAAACGGATAATTTGCGGACACGTATAACGCTTCGATTCAGTATTTACTTTGGATTCACTTTCATTTACTTAGAGAAGTTCAACTAAATAACACTTCATTTTTGTAATCGAAATGAATTCATTACTGTTGTGAAATGAAATAAAATTTTTCCTTTTCAAATATAAAACAAAAAAAATCATTCATCTTTTAATCACCAAACGAAATGTTACATAAAACGAAGCCATCTGGTGGCGAAACGGAGTTCGCCGGGTTTGCTAGTTTTATATAAATTTACAATATTTTATTTATATTTACAAAATTTTATATAAATTTACAAAATTTTATTTTTATTTAAACAATTTTATTTTAATTTACACAATTTTATTTCAATATACATAATTTTATTTTAATTTACACAATTTTATTTCAATTTACAAAATTTTATTTATATTCACAATATTTTATTCAACGGTGTTGATTATACTGCTTAGATTTATCTCTTGTAAGCTATGTGTTTATGTGTCCAAGTACTTTGCAAGTTCTGCATATGATTTTAGCGAAACAATTATTATTTCGATCATCTTACACGGCCTAGCAATGCCTCTGCATCATTGGGCCTTTGGTCTCGCACTCACCAACGAAACACGACAGCACGAACGCTCTCTCGCTGAAATCAGCGTGGCTCTACTACCTTTGACATAGATAAATATGTAAATTTGATGTTTTTCTATGATTTTACAAACAGTTTTGTTTGTGTCCAGGTTCACATGTAAAGATCATTTGAAACGTCACTACCGGATCCACACGGGCGAGAAGCCGTACCGCTGCAACTACTGCGAGCGAGCCTTCTCGCAGAGCAACGACCTCGTCAAGCACACGCGAGCTCACATCGGACAGAATATATATCAGTGAGTACAATATATTCTAAAGTAAAGAAGTCTAAGTAAGAAGAAAAACTATAAATTATTTTTAAATTTTTCTGTTCTCTCCTCCATACTCAGTCGTACGAATTGTCCGAGTAATATATATATATATATATATCAGTTGTCTAGTACTTATAGAACAAGGTCTGTATAGTTTGAAACTAGATGGCGTTGTGTGTCAGATGTTAGTATTATTATATTGCATGCTTCGGCAATATGAGCCTGGATGGGATTGATACCACGACTTAACAGAACATCGGTGGCAAATAGTTCTTTTGTTGGTTTTACCAAGGGAGTGATTATCGTCTTTTTCCACCAGCTTTTGAGTGATTATCGTCTTTTTCCGCCAGCTTTTGGGAGGAGGGTCTGACAGAAACTCACCCGTGACTTTTGAGTTGAAAGTCTCCCTGGGCGGTGGTAGTCACTTACCATCAGGATGCCAGACTATCGGGACCTCTTTCTTTCGATATTAGATTCTTATAGTAAAGTCAAACATATGCTAGTTCTTCTTCGCCTGTATTCTTCCCAAATTATTTGAGGACGGCCACAAGTTGAACCGGTTTTACCTGAATATCAATTTTTTCCACGGAGCGACTGGCATCGTACCTCCTCAACTATAATGGCGAACTTAATTCGACGATTGAATTGGCTGTTGGTATATTTGAGGGTACTGACTTCCCAATAACGATGGTCATAGATGTTCACGTTCCCAAAGTTAATACTAAACTTATTCTTTTCAACAGGTGCACAATATGCGGTTTGCGTTTCAGACTCATGTCCGAACTCAAGAGCCACTACCCGATCCACTTCGTCGACGGAAAAATGCAACCCCCAGAGCCTAAGGAGGATGTCATCCTACCAACAAAACCATCATCCCCTACCAAGGACCTCGCCCAACTCCTCATACTCAAACCCCCAGAACTACCCCTACTATCTTTCAATACCAATAAAGATATGCCACTACTTTTAAAGCCTGTAGAAAAAGATATGCCTATTTTAAACTTAAAGCCGACCTCGCCTAATCAAAATGGCTTGGTTACTAGATCTGAAGTCAGCACGGAAGATGACAAGAATAGGTACACCATTACTATCAATAGTTGTGATAAAAATGGTTTGGTCAATGGTATTACCATAAATATACCGCCTAAAGATAATTAAGATAAAAACAATTATATTGTGTTGCCAGATCAAAATACTTATCCCATTCCAAATTCGTACCTACTTAGTTTACGTAATTATTAAAAGACTGCAAAATGCCTTTCCTATACTAATATCTGATACATACTATGGAGGGTAGAGATAAGGAGTGTTATCTCATATGGTAGAAAATTGAAAAAAGTGTCCAGCATAAGCTGTAAATAACAGTTCAAAAACCTTCCAGAATGGCGCTGGTGTAGACACAGGGTATGGTATGAATGTAGCAATTGTGAACGAATTGAAGTACGCCGAGTTAAAAAATTTAACATTATTGTCACTACTTGCGTATTACAAAATAATGTAGTAAATATATTTTATTTTCTGAACTGTGAATAGTACGTTTATTGATTTTTTATCATTCAATTTTATGAAAAAGTGTGTGTATTGTTTTTTCAGAAGTTTACTCTGATGCTAATGTGGCGCCACCCTAATTTAATGCATTTCAACGGACACTTTTCATGTACACAGATGATACTCCTTACCTCTACCCTCCATAATACATACACACTTGCATATGCTGAATGCATCATTTATACTTCTGGCATATACTGCATGCATCAGTCCTACTTGTGACAAATGCTAGAATGTTACTAGCCTTCGCTAGGATACTACTATTTTAGTAGTAATTAACTGGTAGTTTAAGATCTTCAAAGAAATAAATAATATATATATGTATGTAAAAAAAATTGTTATGAAGTTTTGAATGAAGACTATTGAAATAACATAAATGGGGAGTAAGTACATCGCCGACCTTCGATTTGCGCTCATGGCTGAAAGTTAATCATCGAATCACCTAATTTACCTTGACAATTCAGTCCATGCTGTGACGTCTGTTTGTGTCAATCTACGATTTTTAACTGTACTTTCAATTTAACGTTCATAATGGTCACAGTTTCTTAAATGAATAAATGAATTTGAATTTAAAAATCCAAATCGGCTAAGCGGCGTTTGAAACGTTCCGTGATATTTTCTCGTCCCTAATATCTCAGTGTCTAAAAACGGAAAGTTTTTGACCAGTGTGTTTGGCCAAGAGGTCTAATAAGAAGGCTTTAAGTCACCCAAAGAGCAATGGAAAGGGTAATGCTTGGTGTTTTATTGGCCGAATCAACCGAATATGATTCATATTAGATTGGTAAAGGCTTTGTGACAAGGTTTCCTTAGGTTACCCTGCAGGAATTGCTCCCTTAATTGGGTTTTACGACGACCGTTTATGTATATCGCATACAGATTAATTAATTTATTCCTTATACAAGTTGATTTGGAAATCAATATAATTTGAATCTCAATGGTTACCTAAATAAACTTGTATCAAGTTGTTTTAGGTATATTAAATGTTAGGTTTAGTATATACTGCACCAAATAGTGCCTTGAAGTTTTAAGAGGCTATAAAATTTGATCTTAATGAATTATTTTATAAATAATATTTCGAAAAAAAAAAAAATATTATTTAAAAAAAATATGTGTGTTGTTATTTAAGTGAAATAAAGTAAAGTAAGAAAATTGTTCAGAAAATAATTTGTATGTGGGTACTTGTTTGTATGCCTAATAATGATTATTTAAATTCCATTCGTGATAAGACAATAGTGACGCATCAATAAAGGTATCCCCTTTTTTGACTGCCTAGGTGGCGTAGTGGTAGCGTATGCGACTACTTGAGGTCTCGGGTTCGAATCCCGGGTCATACCAAATGTTTGTATGATCTGCAAATATTTGCTTCAGTGTTTTGGTGTTTTCCATGTATAATATGTATGTATTTACAAAAAAAAGTATATAAGTATTTATATCAGTTGTCTAGTACCCATAACACAAGCTCTGCTTAGCTTGGGGCTAGATAGCGTTGTGTTAGATGTCCGGAATATTTATTTATATATATATATATATGTGTATATGAGCCTGCCAAACTGACTACTCTGCTTGATGGAAAGCATGAGGAGAATCCAAGACTGGTGTTCACCATACTCATTGCCAATGCAGACAATGCAGCATGGTGACCCACACCATGACGGCTTATTTAAATGCTTCTGCATCATTGGGCCTTCGATCTCGCAATCACCAACGAAATACAACAGCCCGAATGCTGTCATTTTAGGTTGATCTGTGAGAGGGTAGTACCGCCCCAGTAGAGCCAGCCTACCTCCTAAAATTTTCGTTTTGTACGAAAGTTTAGAACCTGCCCTTTAGCCAAGATGCAAGTGTCACGCGTCGTTTCTTAGTATTTTATAACCCTGCCAAAATGATACTACTCTGCCTAATGGATAGCATGAGTAGAATGCAGGAACTGCAATAATGCAGTACGGGAACCCACACTATGTTCGCCTCTTACCGTGGGAGAGCCACGCTTTAGCATGAATGGGCCGGGTCGACCGAAGTGATATCACGGCTTCACAGAAAACCAGTGTGAAATAGTGCTTGCGCTGTGTTACACCGAGTGAGTGAGGATACCGGAAGCCCATACCGCAACCCCTCCCCCATCCCTCTCCCCATCCCCCCAAAGGTCGGCAACGCACTTGTGACGCCTCTGGTGTTGCGGGTGTCCATGGGCGGCGGTAATCGCTTACTATCATATGATACGTCTGTTCGTTTGAAAACTATTCAATAATAAAAAAAATGCTTCTTATGTAGAGTGTCAACTTGGTCTGGAGGGCTGATTAGTCAGGTTGGGAGTCTTGATCGATATGTCACTATGAATTAACGCAAATGGACAATAATTATTTATTTTATTATTAAATGCTATATGTAACAAAGATTATGCTAAATTAATAGGTTTTAGGTATAATGTTCACATTCCTTTCACCACTTAGATGCATGCATAGTCCATGGTCTATGGTTTAGAAACAAAGAAATGAATAGGGTCCACAGTAGTCTACACTATGGAATATATAATTTATATCTCCAAGCCTTAAATGAACCTTTAAAAGATTGTGGCAATTTTTTTTTTCTCTGTTGTAACTTTAAACACACATGGTAATGTGTCGTACGGCCTACATTTTTAATCGACTTAAAAAAAATATATTTACAATTCGCCGGTTTTTTGTGTTACGAGATTTTCGACAATTGTGATTAGGTTTCAATGCCCTTTCTTAAGATGAGTAAATAGTATCTACTAAATTTTCATGTTGCTTAAAACTTAAAAAATATATTGTTTTTAAACATAGCTTTTATGGTGTAGCGGGATTTATTCGCAAAAATGATTTAAATGGTCTACTCGTAACCACTTGTTCGAAACATCAGGTAATAGAAAGTATCGTAAACCATTTAAATAATTTTATAGCGAATTGTATAAAACAAAACTTTAAAAAAAATCCACCTTTGAATTGGTAAAATATATTCTGAAAACACATTATTTTCATTTATCGTCATTTAGATTCGAAGGTTCTGATAACTGTTGGCTTTTAATCTTTCGAATGCGGGAACGGGTACTTCCGGTTCCATGCACCGTGCGGCGAAAGTGCAAAATTTTGCAACACGGTGCATGGTGTACAAAAATGATCAAATATTTTCAAAAACAATGCTCGGTGGTTATAAAAGTGATTATTTTTCAAAAGATGGATAACAAGCGTACATGGTTATGCCATATTTTATTACTAAACTAATGTTATCGCTTTATTATTTACTCACAATTGAGCCAAGTATTAATTTACGCACCTATTGTGTTAATAAACATGATTTTAATATTTTATGTGGTTTATTATTCATTTTACTTATTATTCTCATAAAGTTCGATAACTAAGCTATCTACTGATATAAAAAACACTATAACTGCAGTAAAAATTCATTGAGAAACATATTTGTAAAAATCACATTTCGCTGTCGAGATATTCGCCATTTTGTCACTTTACAATCAAACTATTATTTGCGCCAAAAAACAAATTACGTAGTATTTATATGAAGAAATAGTGTTTTTTATTTAAATAATTTATTTTTTTAGTTAACTAGTGCAAAAGACAGGAACAATACATAAAAAAAACAACCTATTTATCAAGTTATTTAAAAAAAGGACTCGTTTGCTAGACCAGTTTTCATTTATTATTTTTAAGTTCTGAGAATTCTCTAAACTCTATGAAAATGACTGAATGCTAAAGAGAACAAACTGATCGTTCCATTATGTGACACACAAAGTCTATGGTCAATACAAAATAATTTAGTAAAACATAAACAAAGATCAGTTTACGTCTTGTTCATTGTCCGTCACTACTGTGTATGTGTGGGTGTTAATAGTTCCGGGACTTCCCGCTAGGCTGCGTGCAAACACGAATCAACGGCGATATACAATTTTAAGTGGCGTACTATTGGAGAGGCCTATGTCCAGCAGTGGACTGCGATAGGCTGATGATGATGTAGAACAGTAATGGCTGGGGAGCCCTGTGTATGTGTGCGTCTAATTTCGCTAGTCAGGCAAAAAATTAGTGTTTATTTAAATATTTAGCTTTTCTAACACATTTTTGTTGCTATTCAATATTCTATATAAGATTCTCATCGCAATTATATCATTTTATCAATAAAAACATAAGAATAAATGCGTAAAAACCTTCAAATGAGTAAGCCCTTTTCAATAGGTAATAGACTCGGTAACTTTTTGAGTAACACTATTCAAAATTACGCATGATTTATGCCTCAATTCGTATTGATAGTGGTTCCTAAAATAAGTATAATAAGTAAAATATAATAACAAACTACCTTCAAAACCACCTTATCGGCAAAAAATCAATTTTAAGAGGCACTTGAAAGATCGCGTTGCGTCATCGTCAACTTTGAAATTGGAACTCGTTTTTTTAATGGCTCTTGAAGCGCACGATTGTCCCGTCGGTGCGGCATCGCGGATCCGCGATGCCGCACCGACGGGACAATCGTGGATCCGCGATGCCGCACCCCAGAGGTTAACCTCTCGGGTGCGGCAACACGGATCCATGTTTGTGCCGTCGGTGCGGCACACACGGATCCATGTTTTCCGCAGTTAACTTGCATTTTAATTAATTTTGGGTATTAAAGTTATTATAATAAAGTCTAGAAAGGTTTGTTATGCATTTGCTTTATACGAACAACATTTTAAAACATTCGTTTGTCAAGTGCGCTTCAAGAGCCATTAAAAAAACGAGTTCCAATTTCAAAGTTGACGATGACGCAACGCGATCTTTCAAGTGCCTCTTAAAATTGATTTTTTGCCGATAAGGTGGTTTTGAAAGTAGTTTGTTGTTATATTTTACTTATTATACTTATTTTAGGAACCACTATCAATACGAATTGAGGCATAAATCATGCGTAATTTTGAATAGTGTTACTCAAAAAGTTACCGAGTCTATTACCTATTGAAAAGGGCTTACTCATTTGAAGGTTTTTACGTATTTATTCTTATGTTTTTATTGATAAAATGATATAATTGCGATGAGAATCTTATATAGAATATAGAATAGCAACAAAAATGTGCTAGAAAAGCTAAATATTTAAATAAACACTAATTTTTTGCCTGACGAGCGAAATTAGACGCACACATACACAGGGCTCCCACGCCATTACTGTTCTACATCATCATCAGCGTATCGTAGTCCACTGCTGGACATAGGCCTCTCCAATAGCACGCCACTTGAAATTGTATATCGCCGTTGATTCGTGTTTGCACGCAGCCTAGCGGGAAGTCCCGGAACTATTAACACCCACACATACACAGTAGTGACGGACAATGAACAAGACGTAAACTGATCTTTGTTTATGTTTTACTAAATTATTTTGTATTGACCATAGACTTTGTGTGTCATAATGGAACGATCAGTTTGTTCTCTTTAGCATTCAGTCATTTTCATAGAGTTTAGAGAATTCTCAGAACTTAAAAATAATAAATGAAAACTCGTCTAGCAAACGAGTCCTTTTATTAAATAACTTGATAAATAAGTTGTTTTTTTTATGTATTGTTCCTGTCTTTTGCACTAGTTAACTAAAAAAATAAATTATTTAACTAAAAAACACTATTTCTTCATATAAATACTACGTAATTTGGTGTTCGGCGCAAATAATAGTTTGATTGTAAAGTGACAAAATGGCGAATATCTCGACAGCGAAATGTGATTTTTACAAATATGTTTCTCAATGAATTTTTACTGCAGTTATAGTGTTTTTTATATCAGTAGATAGCTTAGTTATCGAACTTTATGAGGATAATAAGTAAAATGAATAATAAACCACATAAAATATTAAAATCATGTTTATTAACACAATAGGTGCGTAAATTAATACTTGGCTCAATTGTGAGTAAATAATAAAGCGATAACATTAGTTTAGTAATAAAATATGGCATAACCATGTACGCTTGTTATCCATCTTTTGAAAAATAATCACTTTTATAACCACCGAGCATTGTTTTTGAAAAGATTTGATCATTTTCGTACACCATGCACCGTGCTGCAAAATTTTGCAATTTCGCCGCACGGTGCATGGAACCGGAAGTACCCGTTCGCGCATCCGAAAGATTAATTACCCTTTGAGGGTGACAGTTTCACATGGCCTGATTGACATTTCAATACCTTTTAACGTCAATTAACTTGCCATATATAAAATTGATTAATATTGATATGATATCAATACGACTACTTTTCCTAACTGATGTCGGCTACGGCGGCCAATATCAATGGAAAATGCGTACCAGCCAACTACGCAGGATATATTGTAGTGTGATGTGTGTGTAAAGGTGCACTCACTGTTCCTTCGTTCTCACGGCTATCTACGACGGGGGAGAGCGTACTTGCTTATGAAATAAATACATGGCTCGGAAAGAATTATAAATACGCCGGTCAATTTAACAACTTATTAATTTGTAAATATGACGATAAAAATATTATTGTTAAATGTTCAGTTCAAATTATTGTACTAAATGCTATGAATATGTAGTAAAAATTTGTGATAATGTACACTCGAATGTATTCTGATGTTTACAATGTATAGTTTTAAGAAAATTATAATGAATTACTACTGTAATTTAAATGTTTAAATATATGATATTGAACAAAAGCTGTGTTTAATTAAACACTACGTACGTTTTTAGAGTTCCATACCTCAAAAGGAAAAAACTAAACCCTTATAAGATCACATTGATGTCCGTCTGTCTTTTGTCTGTCAAGACCCTTTATTTAGGGGAATGCGTGAAGGTATCAACTTGAAATTGAAACCGTATACCTCTAAATTTAATGTAAAAAAAGATATGACCGTTTATTCAGCAAAAGCCACATATTCGACACTGTCAAGGGAATCATAATTCATAGGGTACTTTACGTTGACCTAGAACTACGAGATTTGGCAAGTAAGATCGTTATAGATCACAAATACGGGAAAAAATCTCAAAACTATACTAGTACTACTACTATTTCTAATTAAATTTAAAATATAGGGACGAAATTTCAAATTAACGCTACTAGTTCAAATGGGGTCTCATATGAAAGGGCTTGATGTGCACACTGTTAAATATATTTTCTTTATTAAGTACAACTCATTATTTCTTATTTATTAAAACCGACTTCAAGATCCAGACCAAATTGAAATGGGACCACACGGAAAGTACCAGCTTTTACTCAAACAAATAAGACCGAGTTGCTTCGGTATTATTTTTTTAGGTAAATTTCTCAAATTGTATCGTAGCTAGATCTATTTATCGCCCCCGAAACTCCCTGCATATTAAATTTTATAAAAATCGTTGGAGCCGTTTCCGAGATTCAGATCACACCTATAGGTACACGAGGTGGATATGACAATACGACATTAAACGACACCGTGGGCTATTTAAATGTATTAGTTTACTTAGGAACTGTATAATTAATACCAGAATTGAAGTTAAAAAGAAATTAAAATAAACTAAATATCTAAAAGAATTAAGTAAGTGGTAGGTAGGTAAGTTTCTAAAGCACAAAACGGTGCACGACGTAACAACAGCTTACGTTTAAGATTACGCATCAAAGGTTTAATTTAAAGACCGTCGCCCGTGGGTCATACGGTCGTTAACCCCTTGATGATAGTGTTTTATTGGATACATCTTGTAGTAAATTTCTAAAACGAAAAATAGTGCCCTGTGGCTGAACTACCGAACCGGTTTTATTAAAAATTTTTAAGTGGACTTGTAACATGTGTAGGTATGTCTAGTTCGAATAAATGTCGTATTGCCATATCCACCCTGTACACAAGAATTGCTCGTTTAAAGGTATAAGATTTAAGCAACCATTGTATTATTTTCGATTTTAAGGTTGTAAGTTTAAAGTTAAAAATAATAAATAATCATTGTTTGAAGTTAAATGATGTTTATGAATAAAGTTGTTAATTGCAAGAGCGGATTACTAAACTATTTGTAACTATTTATTTCGCGGCGTTTCTTCGCGTGATTTTTTGATTTATACTTGATTGTAATTTTAGAAATAAACAGCCATAAAACCGTTTGGGTCCCTTGTATTAGGTACTGGGGTAAAATGTCCAATAATCCTTTCTTCGTGGTTGCCTAATACAAATAAAACATACGATGCTTGAACCTCAAGCTTGTGCAAGGTTACAGACTTGGGGTTAAATTCTAAACAGGAGTTAGTTTCGGCGTTAATAAATCAATCAACCGCGAGTATCACCACGGGGCAAAGCTAATCTAAAATAACTAAGTAGCCTTAGTTACTCCTTATGCCATTAGCTACCTGCCACTAAAAGTCCTGTCAAAATCCATCCAGCTGTCTCAGAGATGAGCCAGAACAAACAGATAGTCAGACAAAAAATTCAAGAATTGCTTTTTTATGTAAACATCGTACCTACTAAAGGCCGGCAACGCACTTGTGACGCCTCTGGTGATGCGGGTGTCCATGGGCGGCGGTAATCGCTTACTATCAGGCGATACGTCTGCTCGTTTGCCCCCCTATTCAATAAAAAAAATACTTATGTAAAGATCATAATTTGAAATTACAAACAAAAACTTAAATTTTATTTATTTGTATAGCACTTACAGTTAATATTAAAATGTCACATATTTTCAAACGTTTTAAAAGATACGTTATTTGCGATCTACAAGGACAGGTAGGTACTTATAGCCATGCTCGGTACACATTTTTGTCCCTCCACTACTTGAAACTAGGGTACTTTAGTGAAGTATGCTTGAAGGCGGTGCGTCATTCTCGAGTGACCTAATTAGAAGATACTCGTAGATTGGTGACGCACTGTATGCCCAGTCTGTTTTGTTTTTATAATATCGAAGTTTTTAGTCATATCGTGTAGTATCTAAATTTAGACCTATTTTACCGGTTACAGAAAAGTTTGAGATAGTTTATTTAAAAAATAATTTACGTATCTATACTAATAATAAAGTTGAAGAGTTTTTTGTTTGTTTGTTTGAACGCACTAATCTCAGGAACCGATGGTCCGATTTGAAAAATTCAGTATTGGATAGTTCATTTATCGAGGAAGGCTATAGGTTATATCTTCACGCTAGCACCAATGAAGAATGTTTCAAAAACGGGGGAAAATTTTCACGCTACGGGCATAAGACGCAAACGAGGTTGCGTGGGTCAGCTAGTCTTTTATATTAGACTAGCTGACCGACGCAACCTTGTTTGCGTCTTTTATTGCCCGTAGCGAAAATGTTTCCCCCGTTTAGGGTTGATTTTTTACACCTTGTGTCCGAAAAACCCCAATATCTTACGGCACCCTATTTTTTTCCAAAATAAAATATAGCCTATGTTAATCGTGGATAATGTAGCCTTTGAATAGAGAATTTTTAAAATCGGTCCAGTAGTTTTAGAGCCTATTCATTACAAACAAACATACAAACAAAGTTTTCCTCTTTATAATATTAGTATAGATGAATTGCGTCAATCCATCTGTCAGATAAGCTACCCAGAACTGATCTGTTACCAATAAAACAGGGTCTAAGATTTCTCTGTTAGTGAACATTAATTGGTATAAGGTGTTTGTAGCTTACCGTGTATTAATTAAGGTAGGTATAATTCACGGACCAACAATTTCTTGTTGGTTCTCTTTATTTTATTAAAATTATATAGGTTTTATGATGGACTGACGATTTGAAGACCGTGGCTAGTAGCAGATGGATGCGAACTGCCCAAGACTGGGATAGTTAGCGCTCCTTAGGGGAAACCTTCGTTTAGCAGTTGACATTACATATTTCAGAAATTCCAAAAATTTCATACATAAAAGTGTTCATAAACTTTAGATCTTAGACAAACTCAGAATGATCAAATTCAGAATGATTTCAGATGTTAGTGGTCGGCCGGTTGGCCCTCTTTACCGGTTAAGACACGTGCGCAATTCAAGTCACGCTTCTATTTTTGGTCTGTTTATTTCCGGGCCAGCTTCTAATTTATCACCATGGGCACATAATACTTTTCGGAATTTTCCATAATTTCCAACCGTTTATCAAACCCAACTACCCCTCGTAGTTATGAAAAAACATTTAATCCCTTCAGCGCTAGACACAATTTAGTAACGTTAAAGTCTTAAAACTAATAACTATAAATACTGGTTTATCTTCGTTTCCATGCTTAACTTTTCTCAAAATTAAAGTTAGTTAGGTTCATCTTCATTAGAACCAAAAGTCCATAGAATTAATCATATAAAAGTATCCGGATTCTGGACCATAAACGCTACACTCCGTTTAACCTTTAACTAGTGACGTGACAAATTTATAACACTATAAGGGACATGACGTCTCACAGGCTACGACTTTCAAAGTTATTTTTTTTCATAGAATTGCACATGGATGACTTAAAAGTATGTTGATGATTAACTATTGGAATGTAATAAAACAAATTTAAATGAATTTAATCAGTATGTATTTAACTTTTTTTTTAATAAGATAATTAAAAATTTGTGGTATTTTTCAGCCTTAGTTGACATGAGATGCTTGTTTACCATTTTAATAGACCTTATATAAATAATATGACAAATTTAACATTTTTTACTTAAAATCTAATCAAGAAAAAGCAAAAAAATCATAAAAGCTACTTCTGAAATCAAAAAACAAAAATTCTGACACGTTCTCAATTTGGCATAAATCATTGGCAATTTCTGCACAAGGGGCGAGAACATTGCAGACATATGGCATTGCAACACCCGACACATGCGTACACTGTCATTCTGTGCAGTTTGGGCGGACAAATACTGCATGCCCTTCGCTTGCCCTAACTAGTTTCAGGTCTTTGGATATCTTCTTCAACCATATCTTCACCCAGTACTCGCTTTATCACTAGCCGTAGCTCCCTTGGTAATTGTCTGCATACAACACGTCTTTGCATTTGGGGTATCACTAGCGAACGGGCTAACTACTTTAAAACATTCCTTTGTCTGTAATATTAGGCTCATGCATATTGCATAATATATGGGCATTTATGCCGCTCAAGTCCACAATGCGATAGAACACCACCATCGGCCACCTTCTCGTTCGGCGGCTGCTTGTGCTACCTTCATCAGAACGATCACTGCTCCTCTCATTGCTGCTATCCACTTCTAGAATATTCTCCTCTAAATCATCATCTTGGTCACGAAACTGTAATAGTTCACGATCGGAAACCAACAACTCGTCAATGTCATCTTCACTGGCAGATTGATCTGAAGCCAGTAAAAGGGTATTGATTTCCTCTTTAAATGATGGACTGTCCACTCGTAATACTTTTCTCTTTGATGTACTCGTGGGCTGGAATTGACTTTTCATAGCATTTTCAGCCATTTGCACTAAAATTAATGAAATATTTGAAAAAATATTTGTTTGACAACTAGGGACATGTAGCCTCACAGGCTACGGCCGATTTTCTAACTAGTATTACTTACCTATTAAACAACGGACGACATATCTGCTTTCTTCCGCGGTTGTTTGAGCACTTAAACAAAAGCTACTGAGACTTGGGGTCGCGGCAAGCGGTGGGAAGTGGTCAATTCTGAGAATTTGCAAATCACGCGACGCCTGAGAGACTACACGTCACTAGTTAAAGGTTAATCAATGGCGTGGAAAAATCCTCAAACCATATCACAAATACCTTAGATACCTTTCCCTTTCAGTAAAAGTGATGTCGGTTACATTAAACGATGACGCACATTTAAAAAGCTTAAGATATTTCCGTTATGAGTTCGTAAAGTCCTTTGCGTATTTCTCGTCGCCCTCCAACCGAAGGTTTTGAAGGTTAGATAAATTATTTAGGTCACAATAATGTCACGGCGGCGGTCCTTCAATCACAATAATATTGATTAAAGCTCATTCATATCTTTAATAAGTGAAAAACTATAAAAATTAAATGTAAAACAGACTACATAAAAACATAATCAAAACAACACAGATAACGTACCTATAAATCTGTCATTTTTATATTTTGTAATTATGATAATACTCTCTTGAACCAATGTAGGATAAGGACAAAATATAAGTTTATAATAAAACATCAGACAAACAACAACAACAATACAACGAAAAATCTTTACATCGCAATGTAGGTGCAAAGCAACGTCTTGATGGAACGCAAAACTTGTTCGTTTCTCCCGTCCAGTCGGTTGATATATGCATAGAAAACAGACGAAACGAACAACGAAATTCTTTTAAATAGAGTACTAACCAACTATCTCATTTAAGACCTAGTTTTTATTATTTACTTCGTTGAATAATTTTCCGTGGGAAAGCCACGCTTCGGAATGAATGGGCCGGCTCGACCGGAGTGATACCATGGCCTCACAGAAAACCGGTGTGAAATAGCGCCTGCGCTGTGTTTCACCGAGTGAGTGAGGGTACCGGAGGCCCACACCCCAACCCTTCCCCCATCCCTCTTCCCATTTCCCCAAAGGCCGGCAACGCACTTGTGGCGCCTCTGGTGTTGCGAGTGTCCATGGGCGGCGGTAATCGCTTACCATCAGGCGATACGCGTGCTCGTTCCTGCAAGTAAGTTAAACTGTTAGGGCATATAAAAAGAGGTTTTAATTAGTATTGAACACTATTTTATTAATGAACACAAACAGGGTACAACAATGCAGTTTACAACGAACGTGTTGGGTTGCGACTGTTGATGTCTATTAAGTATACATACATTATAGATACGTATAGACAACTAGCTTCGTACATCTTAACATAAACTGCTGAATTGAAACGGCACAATCTTCACCACGGTCAAACAACGAACGTCGTCCGAGGTAGTACACAGGAATTATCATTGTCAGAACTGAGACAATTGCTAATTTAAGACTATTTCTTAGTCTAGGTCACTGTAACATTATGAGGTCCAACACTATCAAGAACATTTACTTTGTGTAAAATAGAGCTTACAAGAATACCAAAAACGTGCGAAAATATCCATAAAAATGAAGAAACAAATAATAATTCAGAATACAAGATAAGCACCACACAATAAATTTCACATAAACAAAAGCTTTAAAGAACATAAGCAGTTTCTAGTAAGAGTTATTTAAAAACAAATAAAGTAAAAAATGTCCTGCAACTAATAACGGATATCCTTTAATACTCTAAAATCAATTTTCAATATAAAATACTATGTATGTATGTAATCTATGCACCGGGCGGCCGGGGCTGTGGACCTAGCACGGGGTAGGCGGAGTGACTTGACGAAAACACGCCAAGCGAACTTGCACGTTTTGTTAGATTTGTTAACCCTTAACCCTTTTTTCTTTTTTTTATGTGCGGAAATCCCCTCGGATTCTACCTCCTGGTGGCATGTCAGACCCGAACCGACTAAAACCGCACGCCGTCTTGGGTACTAGGAGCCGAGGAACCAGGTGCACCCTAGTTATAAAAACCTTGGAACCCCGACGTACGTTCGTACGTACCTCGAGCTACCTACAAACAGTAGGTGGCCTCTATTGTGTAGGAATCCCGGCGTCCACCCCACCTCCCGTTCTGCTTCTACTAGGGTGACAGATGGCATCAATTGTCACCTGCAGGCTTGTACTTATGAAGGACGGAGATCGTTCTGCGTGTTTCTTTACCCTGAGATTTCCTCACGTTTCTCGATAGACTGTAAAGTTTTTACTAAAGTTTTGTGATTAATAAAATGATTGTATCACCGTCTCAGATCGATATTTTTATCTTCTCAGTCGGGTATAATCAATCCATGGGCAATATGATTTCCGAAGTCCCGATTCAGGTAGACATTTGTCAGGAGAAGAGTAAGTATTAAGGTAGAGCGACATGTTTAGTTCTGCAAGGATATATTACATCTATAATACCTGTACATAAATACATTTCAGCGTTGCCAGATTTTTTTGGCCCAATTAATGAAATCGGGATTTTGAGGCTTTTAGTGGAAAAAACGTACTTATTTCTTTCGTGGAAAGCGTGATAAAGTAAAAAAACGTATCAACGTATCGCATCTAATCAGAAATTACGATATGTGAGTAAAAGAGACCAAAAAAAGGTAGTAATGTAAGTAATCTTTTTGTTTTTTAGCTACATCACCCCTAATTTGTGACTATTGTGACGTGACGTCCTATTTGTAATGTAATGGTGGAATACTTATTTATTATTGCCTGCCAATTTTATTGGCGATAAAGTACTACTAAGTAACTAACTTCACTTTAGGCGTCCGACCAGTTATCCCCAAAAAGCGCGGACATAACTTGTCTTGACATAGGTATGTATGTGTGGGTTTGATTTATTAAAATTTATTAATTTAAAAACAAAATATATTCTATAAAAAAAATGATCAATCAGCGCCGTCTAATATTTATAATATAGGCCGAAAATAGGATGGTATAGTAAAACTTAAATTAAATTGACTTTTATAAATTAAATTATTTTATACAAATAACGAAAATTTAATATTATTGGCACATAACATTAAATTTTCTTGTGTTTTTGCAATTCAAGTAAAGTTTTAAAAAGGAATTTCATACTATCCCGAATACTAATAAAATGTATCGCCATTTTATAAGCTTAACGATAAAAAGTTCAATCCTATTAATTTTCTCGCGGCAGCTGTGTACCCCGTGCTGGGTACGTTGGGCGGGCGGGTAAGCCTCTGAGGTCGGGCGGGCGACCGTTATCAGTGCGCAGTCGGACCCCGGAGGCGGCGGACGCGGTGAGTCATAAACACTATACTACAAATACTACATTTTACAACCATTATTTATGTAGTAAACTACATAAGTAGTATATATATGTACCTACTGTGGTGTTAGAGTGTAGGAACAAAGTAAGGCCATGTCTTAATTTAAGCTTTTATTGCGCGCTCCCTTTGAACCGATAACTTTTGTCTTAATATAAATCGGTGTATAAAATGTTCGCCAATTGATTTTGTGGAGGAAATGTTTTGTATTTGATTTTGTTAATGTTGGTTACATTTAAGGTCATATAGAATAATACAGTATTATGTAAAGGCTTTGTAATGTTATTGTTTCGTACAAAGGGGTGTTCTTAATAGATGATTACCTTTTATTTACTGATATGTTTTATTAATTAGGGTAGTTACGTCTTTAATAGTTTTAGTCTTTTACTTGAATAGCAAAATGTGGTTTTTGTTAGATTTATTTAAAGAATACTTATTTAAAATTTAAGAGTCCAAAATAAGTAATGTGTTATTTTTCAGAAAGATGTTTACTATTTTTACAAATAAGAATTCAAGTATGTATAAAAAGTTCCTTTTAGAAATATCAAAGACATATTTTTTTAATTGGTATCATTTTAAATATTCGACTTTGAATACTCTCAAGTAAAGAAGTTACAAAGAAGATGCTCAAGTGACGGTCATACGACAGTGTAGTTGCGGATTAGAACTCACTATCTTTTACGGATATGAAACCATTCTGAAGTCCAGAGGCCCATGCCCCAACCCCTCCCCCATTCCCTCTCCCCATCCCCCAAAGGTCGGCAACGCACTTGTGACGCTTTTGGTGTTGCGGGTGTCCATGGGCGGCGGTAATCGCTTACCATCAGGTGATGCGTCTGCTCATTAGCCCCCTATTCAATAATAAAAAAAAAGTCCTAATATACGAGTAATTTGTGCCTCACGTTAATATCAACAGGATTTTTAATTAAAAAAAGAAAAAACAATAATTTTTCCTTTTCTATTCTAGTCCTTTCTCTCGCTTCCATTCTCTTTAATTCAAATTATTACCATACACATTTACCATTTTTGTAAATAAACACTCAATCTTGTGAGTGATTCTGTATAAATTCTATTAACTTCGATAAAGGTACGGAAGGTATTTGAAAGGAAATTGGGGAACGGCAAAAATGTTCAATTTTCAGTCTATTGGCGTAATATTACGATAGATCGAAACGGGTGTTGGAGAAAAAGGCCGGCTTAGGGCTGGTATTCTGATATTCCTTTATAATAATACTAGCAACCCGCCCAGGCTTTGCACGGGTTCTTTACGGAAAATGTTTTGTTATGTCACTCTGAGAAGAAGTGCGGCTTAATTTTATGCCGATGTCTTCCAAAAGTATCTGTATATTTTAGACTAGCTGACCGACGCAACCTCGTTTGCGTCTTTTATTGCCCGTAGCGAAAAAAATTTCCCCGTATAGTGTGTCGTGGACTTTTTGTAGATATTTATAAGATCTACGATTAATTAGAACATGTTATGGTTCTATCTTTTATAGTTTACGCAGTGTACGCAAAATAAGTAACTTTTCTGGTTGATTTTTTACGCCTTGTGTCCGAAAAACCCCAATATCTTACAGAACCCTATTTTTTTCCAAAATAAAATATAGCCTATGTTACTCGTGGATAATGTAGCTTTCGAATGATGAAAGAATTTTTAAAATCGGTCCAGTAGTTTTTGAGCCTATTCATTACAAACAAACATACAAACAAAGTTTTCCTCTTTATAATATTAGTATAGATAATATACTCAAAATTTTATAAACTATATACGAAAACTTTTCTCAAAAATCACTCTATCTAATAGTAAAAAACACATAAAATCGGTTTAGCTTTTGAGTTCATCACGAACTGACAGACAGACAGAGCCGGCGGAGGACTTTGTTTTATGATATGTAGTGGCTAGCTTTACCCGTGACTTCGTCAGCGTGTAATAGAGGCTTTGAGAGCATTCAACAATCTTTCACCCCCCTTAAAACCCCTTTTGCTAATATTAGTCCACAGATAACCTATGTTTATATATATATAATAATATTAACCGTGGGAGAGCTATGCTTCGGCATGAATGGGTCGGCTCGACCGGAGTGATACCACGGCCTCACAGAAAACCAGTGTGAAATAGCGTTTGCGCTGTGTTTCACCGAGTGAGTGAGGATACCGGAGGCCCATACCCCAACCCTTCCCCCTATCCCCTTTCTCATTCCCCAAAGATCGGCAACGCACTTGTGACGCCTTTGGTGTTGAGGGTGTCCATGGGCGGCGGTAATCGCTTACCATCAGGTGATACGTCTGCTCGTTTGCCCACTATTCAATAAAAAAAAAAAGAAAAAATGTCCTTTCTCAGGCTCTAGGCTATCTGTGTACTAAATTTCATTTTAATCGGTTCACTAGTTTTGGTGTGATGAATAATTCAAATATTGGAATATAGAGTAATTCGCCTAGCGGATATTGATAATGACAGCAGCGAAGGAATACTTCCATTAAAAGTATTAAAAAGGATAAATCCTTTTACAAACAAATCCAGAAATCACTGAAAGCCACAGTAAAAATTTAATTGCTGCGATGAAAAAAAATAAGATAAAAAAACTTTTTTGAGGCAACCTGAACGTTCCTGTGGAATGTTTTAAAAACAGTCATAAATAAATAAAATCCCTATTTCATTGTTTACTATAGTTTTGTTTTATACATATACAACCCCTTATTTTTCTGTGTCCCAACATTACTGAAAATCCTTTCTAGTGCGGTTCGGGTCGATATCAGCCCGCCATTTTTCCTGGTGTATTTCTAATTTCCTGTTTGGTAGATCCCAGGGCGAATCGAAACTAAGGCAATCAGATTATTCTAAAAGTATAAAAAAATGTAGACACGTTTTTGCAAAGTTATAGCATTTTAATCCACCCTACTGCTGGTCGCTTGAAAAAATATCCACCACGCACTGGCAAAAATATTGTTGGGGGCATATTTCGACCCACCTTGGTCATTTGGAATGTTAACTCTATAAACAATAAGGTTTTAAATTAATTTTAGTAGTAATTGATTTAATTCTTTTGTTAACTGATTGTGCAACTTCGTCTGTGGCTCATATCGACCGAAGCATGATTTTAGAACAGCATAAAACAAAGCTAAAGAACAAATAGGGTAGTAGGTACGTGGCCATAAGCTTTCGTGGACTTTTTAAGGCATTTTTAAACGAGAACCATTGTTTTTTGTGAAACTTTAACTGTTTCGGAGTGCACATAATGGAAGCTTTCGAAAGAAATAATTTTCGCTCGTTTTCGCAACAATTTTTATCGACGCTCCGCTACTTTTGGTTGTAGCGTGATGATATATGCCTATAGTCTTTCTCAATAACAGGGCTATAAAACACCAAAAGAATTCTTCAAGGAATTCTGTCAAACCAAACTGTCAAGACTGCACAGTTGGCCTAGTGGTTTAAGCGGTCACTACACCGCTTGCTACTGGCCAAGTGCCGTGGGTTCAAATCCCACGTGGGACATCACTTTGTGTGATCCACAAAATGTTGTCCTGAGTCTGGGTGTTCTTTGTGTCCGTTACATGTATGTTTGTAAAGTCCCTCGCGACACGGGATGTATATTCCTAATGCGGGAGTTGTCTTTAAAAAACAAAAACTCACACAATCAAACTCTACAGCTTTATAACATTTGTATAGATCTACGTGTACTTGTGTAAGGTACTTGATCGGAGTGGTGGAGTTATTTTGAATGGGGAAGGAATACTCATTGGACGACACCGCCCTTGTGTCTCTTGAATTTTATGAGTGATGGAAGCTACTTGTCATCAGGTTGCCTGAATGCTCGTTTGCTCCTCAATCAAATTACAAATCCTATCACCTTGAAAGTATCGTTTCTGCTCGTTTGCACCCTATTCCGAAAAAAAAGCCTATGTTACTCTGAGAAGATTGGCGGCTTAATTTTATCCGACGTCTTTAACAAATATCGTTATATCTTAACCAACATATTTAAAAAAAAATATACGAAAGCCTTCCACAAGAATTACACTATCTATTGGTGAAAACCGCATAAAAATTCGTGCAAGAGCTTTTGAGTTTTACGCACAACAAGATCAACAAATAAACAGACAGCTTGGTTTCAAACATCATCATTCAGATCGTTACGGTATTCCTACCATTACTTTTTAAAGTTTGAAAATTAAGACTACCCTTACACTACCACACACCACAGCTATTAATACTTAAGGTCATTTTAATAGGTTGTCTGAAACATGAAGTAGCATAATAGTGCAGTTTAATACTAATTATTAACTAAGAAATTGTCTTCTATTTTATAAGACAAAGAATTAATCAAGAACCGTACCAGTCCCAAATACAGCTTTATTGAATTGATGTGGCGCGAGCTACGGGAAATCCTTTTGTATAATTTATCACTTACTTTTGTTAGTTCGTGGTAGAACTAAATTCAAATAAAAGGAATACTGTATATATATATATATATACTTCCTTTCTTCCTTCGTTTTGTTTTGTAAATACAGTCATTTTATACACAAAAAACTCCGAACGAAATATTTGCAAACATTTGGTCCGACCCGGGAATAGTACCCGAGAGCTCATGCACTTTAGTCCCGTACGTTACCACTGCGGTCAAATACAAACGAAGCAGTCAAATCAAAGTGATTTTGAGGTTATAAGGTATTTCTTCCTTGCTAATGCAAACTTTCACCCCAAATTTTTCCTCTTGCTTGGAAATGAGATGTATTGACTGTGCCTTTAAAAAACGATAATAATCAGTTAATCACATTTACTAATTTTTCCAGAGAAAAGAAAATGCCGTCGCTTTCTAGTTGTAAAATCCGAAGTATAAAAATATCTGTAAAAGAAAATAAAAAAACATTTATAAAACAATCATAACTATTATTTTATATTCATTTTAATATATCAAGTTAAACATTGTGTACATTTCTACGTATGAAACAAAGTTTACCTAAAATCTAAAAAAATACTTTTTATAAAACAAAATCTTTTGTATCTAAAATGGCAAAACAACAATCACTCAAAAGCTCTGTGTTTTAGGAAACCATTTTGTCACTTTAATAACGAAATAAAAAAATACAATCAATGTGCTTATTCGTTGTAAGTACGGGTAACTCTTTAGCCCAATGTCAAGTTTCATTCGTTAACCCATTTTCAAGAAGTAAAAAGTATTTAAAGAACATAAGTAGAGCGTTAAAATCATAAAAAAAAATCTTGTTAAGAAAATTTTGCTATACAACTAATAATACAACTATAGAATCTATGTCAGTCGGATCTTTATTATGAATCTAACGACACCTCATTCATTTAAATTGGTTCAGTAATCGATTCGAATCGTCGACTGCCAGGAATTTTCAAATCGGCTGGACTCTTTGGCGCTGCGTAGAGATGTGGCTTCGCTATGAATCTACTAACGCATCTACTATAGAGAGTGCTCCGAGGAATTGTTCGGACTGATTCCTGCCGCCTCTTTCCGCCAACGTCCTACGTGGCAGCAATTTCATCACCAGCACTTTGTTGGGTATTAACAACAACACGAAATTACATTAAAAGCATTCCTTACAACATATTTGTACAAAATATTTGTGAACCTTTAGAAACTTGTGCATTTCTAACTTTTTTTATGAACCTGCTAAAATTACTCTACTCTGCCTGATGGAAATCATGAGCTGATTCCTAGAGTGGTGGTCACCATACTCATTGCGAATGCAAACAATGCAACTGTGGCGACCTCCACGAAGAATCTACCAATTCTGAATCGCGCAGTAGAAGTTCTCGCACCGATCATTATTTATACAACATCTCAACATCAACTGTTGGGCAGTGGCCCGCCAGGCATGATCACCTCGCCTGGTGGATCCTCCCTTTGTGTTGGAGGAACATAGCACACAACAAAGCAGTATGGTGACCCACACAATGGCGGCCTACTGAGATACTTTTGCATCATTTCAGAAACTTTACATTTCTTGAAAAATCTGATGAAGAAAATGAAGGTATAATATATAATAAATTTTATCAACATATTTCTAATTAAATACATTGTTGCTAAGTGAACAAGCTCAACAATAAACAACGAGTAGCGCCAAAATGATACAACGAAACAGTGTACGGATATCCGTTGTGTGCGTAATCGGGTGGAACAGTGTGACCTACATTTCAGTCTAAAGCTCTTGCATTTAAGGTCATATAACGCAACTTTATTGTGTTAAATTACTTGCCTTAGTTGCACTTTGAATGTTTGAATAGGTTGTCTAATATATGCAGCGATTTTTTACTTTAAACATCAGTTTTTACACAAGAATCTGTATGTATTTATACTGTATATAAATATATGTATTGTTATGTATATATATGTTTGGTCTTTCCAAAAGTGTTATTGAGATTTTGTGATTATAGAAATACTTAATAACAGCTCAGAATTTGGAAGTTAGGGTCTGAACTCCCGTGCCTCGAAGAGAACGTACAGCTGTCGGTCCTGAGCCTGATCTCTCCCCGGTCGTGTGCACTATAATATCTCCTGCGTAGTTGGCTGGTCTCCGTTGAGACTGGCCGCCGTGACCGTAATCGGCTAGGAGAACATCATATATGTTTTAGCATATTTATATACATTTTTCCCACGCTCAGTAATCTAGTATCAGTAATCATTTATTAGAATCATCATTTATATGTTTTTCGTTGTTTTTAAAGATATGCTTGAGCTAAAAATCTTTTTATTGCAAAATAGACTTACGATCAAATCCTTAAAGACAGATGTGTGCCATTTTGTAAGATGAAAGTATTGCGTATTACGCACACACACAATACACAGCTTAGCAGGTTTTTATTTAAATTAGTAATATTTGACCACGTATACGTGAGAGCATGTTAAGCTGTCGGTTCCGGTTGTCAAAAACATCTATCTATGATAATCGTTATTCAGTTCACCCTCAGGGTTGCGGAGGTCCGATGCCGTGGAAAATCTGATATTCAGGTAAAACCGGTTGAACTAGTAACCGACCTCAAATAATCTTGAGAATAAAAAAGGCTAGGAAGATGAAGATGAATGTTTGACCAGTTAACTAACAATATGCAATAAAGATGAATTTAAATATTATTTTATGGTAATCGCTAAGTCAATTGGATATTGTGCTTGTTTAACAACTTGTTGGTGAAAACTGTATAACACTTATTTTTTTATTAAATAATGTCTACTTGCATCATGAATGACCTTTACTTAGTAAATACGCTACCCTTCATCCATCAGGTCAATCAAAATCAAAGGTTCCATTGAAGCTTAACTGTCCAAATTAATTCGTAAAATACGTCGAACAACGTCGCTATAATCGATAATAAGATTTATTAAGGAAGTTCCTTGACTATTCAAGGTAAACTTTCGACGTTTTAATAGATATACGACTTTAACGCACGGACATAAAGTTAACATTTGTGTGTATACAAATAAATCCTAGAAGAGTGCTCTATAAAACGTTTTGTAGTTGATATTTGCTTTTTATTTTATAGCAGAGCAGTCTGAACGTACAATGGAATGTGATTACATTTGCTCGTCGATGTCTACAACTACAGTCTTTTAAATACAGATTGATCTCTATTACAGATGGTTAGGGCACCGACAAATTAACTTTGAACAAGTGATTTTTTTATACTAGCTGACCCACACAACCTCGTTTGCGTCTTATATTACCCGTAGCGTGAAAATTTTCCCCCGTTTTTGAAACATTCTTCATTTATGCTCCACTCTTATTAGTAGTAGCGTAATGATATATAGCCTATAGCCTTCCTCGATAAATAAACTATCCAACACTGAAAGATTTTTTTCAAATCGAACCATCGGTTCCTGAGATTAGCGCGTTCAAACAAACAAGCAAGCTCTTCAGCTTTATTATTAGTATAGCTCATGAAGTACCTTGTGTGTGTACTATTGTTCTATTATTATTCTAATACTAGCTACAGACAGACAAGCTGACAGAGTTACGTTCCGTTTACGTTACGTACGTACGTACGTAACGTAAACGTACGGTTTATTTATGATAAAGTATAGATTTCTAACTATTTTAATTTTTTATATAAAAAGGCACCTGCATTAGGAATACACATCCTGTGTCGCGGAGGGTTAACACACATACATGAACGAACACAAAGAACACCCAGACTTAGAACAACAATTTACGGATCTCACTAAGTGTTGTCCCATGTTGAATTTGAACCCACAACACTTATCGCAGTAAAAAGCAGCGGGGCGACTGCTTAAACCACTAGGTCAGCCGTACAGTCACTTGTTCTTACTATATGGTTAATAATAAGTTAAATAAGGCAATAAGACCAACTAACGCGATTTAATGGACTTTAATTTCAATATTTATCAATCTAAATACGTATCTCTTTCCTTTGAGGACAGTAAGAAAAGTCATTCATATTTTGAAGCTATACCTACTCGAAATTTCGTCTTGTCAAAAAATGTCCCGACTAATGAGAGCAGCGTTCTCCGGCGCCCCGGGCACGGGAGGAATGCTCCCCCACTGAGCCTCTCCCGGCGACAAAGCCTATTCAATAAAGAGCAGAGATCTAAGAAAAATGTAGGCGTGTCACTTGTATTATATATGTATATACTATATAGTTATTAAATATATAAGATTCGTAATTACTATTAAGATTTCGTCTGGGTAAACACTGTTTTAAAATTGAAACAGAAACTCTACGATCTCTCAAAAACGATATGTTCTAAAATGAGCATTGTGATTTGAGAAATAATATCTTTATTGTACACCAGAATATTATAAAATGGACATAAAACTAAGTATGTAGGTACAAGTGGCGGGCTTCTTACTTGAAGGACGCCACTTTGTTGTCATTATTTGTCCATATTGGAATTAATAAACTCTAATACAAATATTATACAAATTTTAATTAAATTTAAATTACAACCTACCTACCTACCTACAACCAACAACAGGTCAATTGCAACCAATACAAATATGTCATTATAATAACCCACCCTGGATCGTTCCCGGTGCAAATTTGCCCACGATACTAGCAGCGTTGCCCCTCTGGATAGCAACGGGCATCCTCTGCACCAGGAACGAGCCAGCGGGGGTCACAACATTTGTGAGTAATTCGGCGACCAATTTACGCAATCAAACTATAGGCCTCCAATCCCCAACTGCCCAGAGTCTCCACCGCAATGGGCTCAAAACAACATGATTAATGCATTTCTGACTTATTTAACAAACTAACTGACCCTCGCTACCTCGTTTACGTCTACTATTGCCCGTAGCGTAATAATTTTCCCCGTTTTTTTAAACATTCTTCATTGGGGCACCGCTTCTATTGGTCTTAGCGTGATGATATATAACCTATAGCCTTCCTCGATAAATGGACTATCCAACACTGTAAGAATTCAAACAAACTCTTCAGTTTTATAATATTAGTATAGATAAATTAAATAAGTAAGAAATGGTTTAATGAAGAGAGTGTATCTTCAGTAGTACCGGTGATTTTTGATCTTGACCACTTTTTATTGAACTTTGTTTAATATGATCAACTGTTTTAAAGTAATTAGTGATTCTTTATAACCGAAATTGCGTGTAATGAGCATAGCTACGAAAGCAGTGCTACGAAAACTCGTAGGGGATCTACGCAAATCTGATATTCTTGGATACTCTTTTAGATGAGAGGGCTACGAAGTGTATTGCGTAATCCTCATTTTGTTTAACCAAAACTCTATGAAGAAAATGCTTATTTAATTAAAATATTCATTTTGTATTAGCGTCAGGAATTTTCCTAATTTTTCATCAATGCAACCAAAATATCACAAGGCCACAGGGAAGTGTAGCGGGTTACAGTTTAAAGAGGAATATATGTGGTATGCTATTAAATATTCTAGGTACTCGTGGACGTACACACCAATTCTTTGTTTCGTGTAATAATTGGAAAGCAACCAAACATAAATTTATTGATTGGAGGAAAAAAATAACAATGGTAATTACTATTGGTATCGACGTCGACCAAAAACTTTAAGGTAATTAAGGGCGGTTATTTAAAGTAATGTTATATAACAAACTAACTGACCCCCCGTTGTCGCCTGCAGTACAAAAACAACCGCGGGTAACGCCACGGGGCCAAGCTAACCTAAAAAAAACACAAAGCAGTCATAAGCACTGCCGACAGAAGTGAAAACTCATAACTATAAACAAACGGTTGTTTTAACTTACCTGAAATGAACACCTATGCTTTTTTTAATAGTGTGCAATAAAAAGAACTAAAAATTATTATGATTGTAAGTAGTAAATGGAAGTAAAGCTTTGATACTCCAATAGATGTCGCTGCTTTCAAAAAAATTGTAAACAATCTTTTTGATTTACAAAAGGTTTTGTGTAAGTAGAAAATCGTTATTTTAATTTATTGTAAATCACTTTAATATACTGAAATATTAACTTTAAGTATATACAATCATATTGAGAAAGGACCACTATCTAGAAAAACGAATGCTACCAAAGTATATCGGTAGATGGCGCTGTTAACAATAAACATCCGTCTTACGAATTTTTTCGATCAGGACACGTGACCTGACGCGAGTTTATAGTCACGTGACCTGACGCCCTGACGCGAGTTAATACATTTTTACCCATTCCAAAAAAGTACACAGCGCCGCTGAAGAAGTTTTCACTTCAAAAAAGTAGCCTTGTATCATCAGCCAGAGAAAGTCCCGGCAAAATAGGTCCGGCCGTTCCAGAGATTACCTGAACAAACAGACAGACAGACAGATAAAAGTTGTAAAAAATATTATTTTGATATATATGTACCGTTATTATGAATTTATTAAAAAGCGGTTATTTTAATATTACAAACAGACACTCTAATTTTATTTATTTGTATAGATTGTTGAAAACCCTGTGGGTTTAGTGGTTGATGATCCTATCTACAAAATTAGAAGTCCACAGTTAGATTCCCAATAAAGATACAGCATTTGTAATTTATATTTTCGATTGTCGCTCTTGATGGAATTTGCTAAAATAAATTCTAGAATTAAGCTCACTTGTACTTCAAAGGTTATTGTTAATGTCATAGGGTGGAACCGGCCAGGATTAAAGTTAATGAAATAAGTACATCTGAGTTTAATTATAAAGTGGATTCAGCGTTTGTTTTACGTCTAGATATTTTAAAATACATGTGTGTTTTTATCGTTAGTCTCACTGATATATAAGCAATCGCAACGTAAAAAAAAGAAAAGGTAATTTGAGGAAAACATTGATTATATAACACCTATTTGTTATTATTATTTTTTTGGTAATCACGCAAACATCGCCCAGGTTACCTAGTTCATTACAGAGTCTTAGTTAATTACATTAGGCTTAATATTTTTTATTCTAAATCAGTTTTGTAAGAGTTTTGTAATGTTTTTCTTTATGTTTCACTAGTTACTTTTTATATTATCAGCTACCTATCAGTGAAAGTCCCGTCAAAAACGATCCAGCCGTTCCAGAGATTAGCAGAAACAAATACCTACACAGACAGACAGATAGACAGACAAAAATTGAAAAAAAATTTTTTTTTCGACTGTCTTAAAATATATACAGATTTGCTCCGTAAATCTCACTAAGATTCAAAGAATGACAATATCATGGAATCTAGTCTCTTTCAGACTAAATGCCTTTGGAGACATTAGTTATAATATAAACATAAGATAATAATTAAGTAATAACGCAGAAGCATCACTAGGCCGCCATGATGTGGGTCATACTGTATTGTTACGTTGAGTACGCTATGACCATCACTCTTGGATGCTGCTTATGCTTTCCTTCAGGCAGATTAGAGTCATCTTGGCAGAGCAATACATAAAAAAAACTTGAGAGGTGTCAAGGGACACCCGGATGGAACGAAGTTCGAAATAGAAAGACGAAACGAAAATATCTGTGTGTGTCGTCGTCGTGTCGTGACAACAAATTGTGTCGTGACAACAAATTGTGTCGTGTCAACAAATTGTGTCGTGACAATTTTTCCGTCTAGCCCCCTTACACAACGCGCCATAAGGAACTTCGTTCCAAAAGTAAAGATTAACTGAAAACATTTAGAACCTCTTCCTCCTTTTTTCTAAGTAAGTTAAATATATAATGCCTTCTCCATAAATGTAGGGAACTTGTGGTGTCGTCCTTGTACCAACCGACTGGCGACGAGCCGTATGAAGTGATTAATTATCAACATCGTCGTTTCGCCTCGTTCCCCTTCGTTGAGACGGCGTTTGTGTACTACAATAGGCAGCTGTCATGCCTAACCATCTATAAATGTTATATACATGTAAATATCTTAGTACTTGCTGGATCTTTAAATAATTTGATGTTATCAAAGATCATAGAATGGTTGAGTTGGATGTCATTATTTCTAACTAACATCTTGATTATTGTACAGTTTTTATTGTAACGTAATATCTTCATAAGTTTCTGAAAAAAGCTTTGTCATTGATAAACATCATTAAAATAAAACTCCACTAGAGGTAGTGTTATCAAGCTGTTAGTTTAATGGTCACCAACATTTTTATACAAAACTAGCTGACCCACGCAACCTCGTTTGCGTCTTATATTGACAGTAGCGTGAAAATTTCCCCCATTTTTTAAACATTCTACATTGGTGCTCTGCTCCTATTAGTAGCACCGTGATGATTTATACCCTATAGCCTTCCTCGATAAATGGACTATCCAACAGCGAAAGATTTTTTCAAATCCTGAGATTAGCGCGTTCAAACAAACCAACTCTTCAGCTTTATTAAATTATTATTATAGATTTACAAGAAATTATTGAAGTGAAACTTCTTTATCGGGGTTGTCAAAAAATTTAGTGTAACATTTTTTCGTTACGCGTCACATTTATCCGTTACGCGCCATTTTTTTTTATCCCTACCACGCGTGATTCGAAGTATACTTTCTCCAGCGGAGTAGGGATTGGTAAATGTCTCCAATGTATTTTGCGGCCCGTTTTGAGTAGTTAAGTTTGAGTTTTTTTCCTGTTATTTATAAACTGAAACAATTGTTCATTTATAGTCTCTACTTTATTCAGAGACAATCGTTTAAATTCTGCTTGTAAATCGATGGTGGACGTTGCCGTTTTTCGGCCATGATAAAATGTTTTATCATTATTGAGAGTAGTTATATACAATCCTTCAAAAAAAATTATAAAATAAAACAAAAAACATTTTCAAACACAAACAGGACCAAATTAATACTACAATGAAATATCACATTACAAACAATATTATTTTATTTAGTCCACAATGTAAATAACTACACACATCACATTCCACAAACTTACTTCATTCACACCACAGATCGCGAAATATTTACTCAGGTCTCGCTCCTTAACTTTTATTGCACTTGAAATAAGAATTGTCACGAATATTGCTGGTTTATAAGTCTTTTGTCGTTATACCTTACGTCGACATATGATATTTATTTTTTGAAAAATAACGTCATAAAGAAGTTTCACTTACGAGTGTACGCTAGTACACGCAACTTTTTTTTTAGTTATTTTTTTTATATTTTGGAAGAAACGTTAAAAGCCGGGTTTTTTCGGGTTTGTCATCAATATAGGTTAATTCGCTTACGAAACTCTGAACAAATGAAAAACATTACACAATTTATTTTATTTACAAATCAATACGTCCAATTTCCAATATTCAAATAGTCCTTAAATTTCAATATAATCATAATTCATGATTTTAAACTTAAACTAGTTATTACTAACGAATAAATCTTAACATATTTCTTCTTTTCATTGCTATCAGATGGTGCGCTATATAGAAATTACGCCGAACATGACGGGCGATGTGATTCAGCATCTGCGGGAGAACTTCTTCGCGGATGAGCCTCTCAACAAGGCAGTGAAGCTGTGCGAGCGCGGCGAGAGTCACGCAGCCCTTGAACAGATGTGCATCGCCACTATGAACGATGGACATTCTGTTGCAGCTGTTGAAGGAGATAAAGTTAGTTGTATTCTTTTATACGAATCATCATCATAGCCTATCACAGTCCACTCTGGACATAGCCTTCCCTCTTCCCCAAGGGACACCATAGAACTCGGTTTGCTACTTATTGCATCTAGTCACTGCCGGCCCTCTTACACAAGTCGTCCCATCCTCTGTATGTACTAGACATATGGGTCTCCAATTGTACTAATAAACTTGTGTAAAATAACAGAATATGAGAATGAACGAAAAGTATACGAAACAACCCCCTTCTCCCCTTGGGGATCGCCGGTGGTACATATTTAACTTGGGGGATAATTTAAAAATATGTTTTTCTAAAATTGTTCAAACACTTCGTGTTAAGATTCTCTGGAAGAGATCTACGTGTGCGATGACACTACTGACTTTACGTCTGCAGTTTTGTAACTCATCTTTTGTCATGTGTGTACAATGAAAATGTATAAAAAAATTTAATGTTTTTTTGCGAACAAAAAGTTAAAACATGTGACATATTTTATTCAAGTTTATAAATAGAGCCGCTTCTCGACTAGGTCATGTACTTAAGGTTCCTTTAGCACTTGTCTTGTAGTCCACGGGCCCACGTAAGGGATTTCAGTGATTAATAACAGGCTGAAAGTTTATACACAGCTTCGTTTTGACGAGACCCCCAACTTTTATTATTGGACCAAATTCTGATAGTGGCAGGAAAAAGCGGGATAGGGAGCGAAACACGTCGATTTGATGAGTGTCCCAAATTAATAAATAACAGTTTCTAAAAATCAATACTTCGAGAAAATACGATGGAAAACTGAGAAAAACTTGTGGCGTACAAAGTGAATGGTACCTTCCCGAGTGACCCCCAGCTCTGACATGTCAGAATGGTGACTTGTAAATTTTTATTCATTTTCATTAATAACAAACTGGTTTTTGTTTTGGGGCTTGCAAAATATATATTTTACATAAAAAATGCATCGGCATACAAATTCGATGGTAATTTTTTTGAGACCTACACTCGAAAGTTGTCAAGATTATGTTAATATTTTTTCGAGTGTGGGTCTCAAAAAAATTACCATCCTGCTGAAATCCCTTGTAGTAGTCTTCTTGTCTTGTAGTAGTTGTAATAGTCCACGGGCCCACGTGGCCCGTGGACTATTGTACTACTGTGTGAGTTTAAGAACATCTATTTAACAAAATAATGTATTCGTCAATGTTGATTTATGTATTAACTCTTATAAAAATAGGTCCCGCGAATCTTCTTTTGTAAAACTCTAAAAATATAGTCAAATTAAAGTTCTTCATCATTTTGTAATCCGTATTTAGAAGAAAATTAAAAGTGGTAACAGCATAGGCGGATTCCTTAGGGATTCCAGCATCCAGAAGAACATTAGCCTTGAAACAGAGTATACTTGCCACTTGAAAAGTGAAAAAGTAAAGTTTGTCAAATTTCACAGCTGAATTCATAAAAGGCAAGATAGTTACATACATTAACAAGAATTAATGTTCGGTGGTCATATATGGATAATATAATGCTCATCCCATGGGTGTCGTAAGAGGTTGCAAATAAGAGAGCAAATTACGCAGGACATTGTCACTGCAAAGAGAAAGGAAAACTTAAAATAATCCCTACACATACTGGTCTGGACAGCGTGGTATCATGATCATGGGGTGCCATCTTCAAAATAAAGTTTGGAGGTCAGCAGACGATATCCCTCGCGATCATCCGATATCTGCTTCTTTCTTGGTCGACCTGGTATCTTCCTTCCAGGTATTTCACAGAGTGGTATAGTAGACCATAACCTCATTTCTAAAGGCAGGCCTGCATTATGCTTTCCGTTCGGTAGAATAGTCATTTAGGCATCTAAGATATTAAAAAAATAAATACATATTTAAATACATATAAATGTTTACGAACTGCATCCTTCTTACCTTCTCATTTCAGCTGCTGGGTGTGGCCCTTAATGGCATCTTATGACCCGGTGACATTGAGCAGTCACTCGATACCATCAAGCAGTCTTCCGACGAGAAATACAAGAAGATCTTTACCATACTGTACACCGTCAGCAACGACTTGGATATTTTCAACAAGTATCAGGTACATATCTTTATTCATTTTCTTTTCAAGCTTATGATTAATAAGAATCGGAGAATTAATAATTTCGGTGAGCGAGCAAGCGAGAGGCAAAGGCGTAGCCAAAGGACTTATGGAAAAAAATATAGAACAAGCCAAAACTAATGGATTTAGGGTTTGTATTATTTTTTATCATTCTCGTCATTAAGCATATCATCGATTGAAATTTTACAACACCAATACAAAAGCACTTTTTTTACCCAACTTAACTACTTTTTGTATTATATTTCTTTGGACAGCACTCCGACGTTTATGAACCGACTGGAAAAAAACTTCTTTATGTCTTCCTATTTAGTGCCACTTAAATGAAAAAAAATGTATTTATATTAATAAGAATCTATCACGATTGTTCTTTGCATACCTCGGCAATAATAGTTTTATCAAAGACAACTGAACCCCGCAGTGCTTCCCGCGGTACGACTCTAACCACTGGCAACGCCGCGAGGCGAAACTAGTATTGCTATAAATTTTAGCCTATGTGTTATTCTGATGTATAAGCTATATTATTGTAAAGTTTCATCAAAATCCATTCAGTAGCTTTTGCGTGAAAGAGCAACAAACATACTCACTTACATACTCACAAACTTTCGCGTTTATAATATTAGTAGGATTATCTTTATCAGTAGGATACGTCTACGTAAAATTCCATGATAAGCCGTGGAAGGGTGATTTTAGCTATGCTATTCTAGTATAACATAAGGAGTTATAATTTTCTGAACAATAATTATTCAATAGTAGACTTTATGGCCTTGTGAAACGAGTAGTTTTATTTGTTGAATAATTTTCTGGCATTGATTTTTTGTGTACCGCATAAAGTATTAATTTTCATAAATCTGTGTATATGTTTTAGGTTGACCGAATCCTAGAATGCAGAATAATTTCGGTGAGCGAGCAAGCGAGAGGCAAAGGCGTGGCCAAAGGACTTATGGAAAAAAGCATAGAACAAGGCAAAACTAATGGTTTTCGGGTTTGTGTTAATTTTATTATTCTCGTCATTAAGCATATCATCGATTTTTTTTACCCAACTTAACTACTTTTTTTATTATATTTCTTTGGACAGCACTCCGACGTTTTTGAACCGACTGGAAAAAAACTTCTTTATGTCTTCCTTTTTAGTGCCACTTAGATTCAAAATATGTATTTAGGGGTACCTAAGGGTAGAAAATTGTTGATAATGTTGAATGGAAAATTAAAAATGAAGAATACACACTCTTATAATGCAGATAAAGGCCGCACATTGAAGTCGGTGATCGTTTTTAAAGTTGATTATTGTTAAAAGTGTATATTCATTGCATCATATCAGAATAAAAAAGGTGCTCTTTATTACAATATGTATTTTAACTTAAACAAAACAATCTACTTTCCTTATGTTCCAGCTCTTCAAAGCAGATGCAACGGGCGCCTATTCCCAGCGCATATGCAGTTCTTTCGGCATGGAGCCAATCAGCACGGTGCGGTATGACAACTACTTCGATGAAGAAGGCCACCTCGTCTTTGAAGTGCCTCCACCCCACGAAGCTTTAGTTGTTATGGTCAAAAAGTTAGGTGATGATACTGAATAATTTATTTAATATTTTGAGTTCATTTACAAGTAAAATACAATAATTAAAATATATCATTATTTACAAATTAAACACAGAAGTAAATACAATTTACTCCAGTGATGGTAACCCACCCTGCAGCGTTCCTGGTGCAAAAACCCATTATACTAGCAGCGTTGTATCGCTTAATTGCAACAGATATTCTTTGCACCAGAGCGAGAATTAGGAAGAATTAACAATTGTTCAATTGACTAAATTCTATACTTATGTATAAAGACTAAGGTTTGTTATTTGTTTAAAGTCTTCACTATCTGGAATCGTCAGCCAGATTTGAATGATTCTTTTCGGTATCATGGATAATATTTACAGAGAAATAAAATATACATATATTATATAACATCTCGCTACAATTGTTAGAAACAGAACATATTCATGTAGATTAAATTGCATGAAACTACTAAAATATACCTACTAAAAATATTAAAGATTCTATATAATTGTGTAAAGAATCTCAGTGTAGAAAATATATTTAAGTAGAAATTGTGGTTAATCTTTTAAACTAAAAACGACTATGTACATTCATTATTGTCGGCGCATATTTTTTTGGGATTTTGCTTAAAAAACACTAATTGGAAAGAATGATTGAATGTTCTTTTATATAATAACAATAATAAATATTTATTTTCTCACCATTACCATATAAAAGTGCATATGTACAATTTTGTTTTACAGTAACACAGAATCTGATTATGGTGGGCTGATACCTGAACTGAGTAAAATTTGTATCTCAAGTTAACAACCCTCCACCTTAAAAGTTTTAACGTAAGTAAAACGTCATCAGTCCTTCTCCAGAATTAATATTTACACCGTTTGGTTTACTTATGAGGGCGACATAATCACTTCGTGACTAAGCCCTCATTAAATAAATAATGAAAAAAAAAACCTTTTGGATTACGTTAAGGTTTAATGTAACTGTCACCACAAGGACGTGAGCCTTTATAGTCGACTGTCTGACAAGGGCCTCTTCTTAGAAGTTATAAAAGAAATAATGCTTGACTGCTTCTGTGGCCCAGTGGTAGCGTATGCGACTGCTGTGCTTGAGGTCTCGGGTTTGAATCCTGGGTCGAACCAAATGTTTGTATGATCTACAAATATTTGTTTGTTTGAGTTTGGGTGTTTTCTATGTATAATATGTATGTATTTACAAAAAAAAACAGTATATATGTATTTTATCAGTTGTCTAGTACCCATAACACAAGCTCTGCTTAGCTTGGGACTAGATGGCGTTGTGTGTTAGATGTCCGAAATATTTATTATTTATTTATTATTATTCTCTTTATTTAATTATATATACATATTAATTACATTTTTAAATACATAAAAAAGATAAACAATAACATAATATATATTTAAAAATATAAAAAATAGTAGACCACCGACTTCGGGTACAGGGACCAAGAAACCGGTGGTTAGGGCTCCAAAGACAGGAACCTCCTCACTATGCGTGCCGTGTCAAGAAGGACTGCCTTCTGTATCAGACCCTTGATCCAGCCTTCTAACGTGAGCCTCTTAAGGTGTTGGTCGAGGCTCTTGGCTATCAATCCGTGAGCAGATACGACTATCGGAACAATTATTACCGAATCCACATTCCACATATCGACAATCTCGTGAGATAGATCCAAATATTTTATTTGTTTTTCTTTTTCGACTTTCACGAGATTCTCGTCATGAGGAACGGCGATATCGATAATAATTGCGCGGCGCTCTAATCGATCTATCACCACAATATCAGGCTTATTGGCAACAATAGTCCTGTCTGTAATAATAGATCGATCCCAATATAATGTAGCACGACCATTCTCGAGAACTGGGTCGGGCACATACCTGTAGTATGGCACCTCTGAGTTCACAAGATGGTATTTAAGGGCAAGTTGCTGATGTACGATCCTAGCTACTTGGTTGTGCCTGTGCAAATACTCGCCGTTAGCAAGACGAGAACAACCAGAAATAATATGCCTGATAGATTCTCCAGGACGGTGACATGCCCGACAGATGTCGACCGTACCATCTTTCAGGATATACCTCCGATAGTTATTCGTCATGATAACTTCGTCCATAATCGCACAAACAAAACCTTCGGTTTCTCCGAAGAGATCACCATACCGTAGCCAGGACGTAGATGTTTTAAAATCTATATCGGGTCCATGAAGGGCCCGATAAAACCGACCATGGAGTTCCTTGCCCTTCCATACCTCCCTGCGATCATTAGTACTAAGTACTACAGGCTTGCGCCAATTCTCTTTAGCCAGAGCGAGCGGAGTGAGTCCGGTATCCACTGTGACTACACTACGATGCACTCCCACATCAGTTTGTAGAAAATATTCTCTAAGATTGTATACCTCGCGATTGTGCAGGGTCTTGATATTTAGTAATCCACGACCCCCTAACCTTCGCGGGATATACAATCTCATAACCGATGAACGTGGGTGGTGCATTCGGAATGCAGTCAACAATGTACGGACTCTCCTATCAATGGCATCTAATTCAGTCTGAGTCCATCTAAGTACACCAAAGGAATACATCAGAACCGGCATAACCCAACCATTGCAGGCTCGTACCTTGTTACCGCCTGACAAAAGACTTTTAAGTACTTTTTTCAGGCGGCTAAAGAAGCGTTCCCGCAACGTTTGTTTCATGTCAGATTCTGGCATTCCTAAGGACTGTGAAAAACCTAGGTATTTGTAAGTTTCGGTTGCAGACAGAGATCTGAGTTTTGTGGAATCTGAAAGCTCTATACCTTCAGATTCCACAATCTCACCTTTTTTTACATACATAACTGCACACTTGTCTACACCAAATTCCATTTTGATAGAATTACTAAAGTTTTCCGTAACCTTTAGTAATGCTGTCAATTGTAATTTAGTGGGGGCAAGTAGTTTCAAATCATCCATGTAAAAGAGGTGAGATATAACTCGATCATCTTTCTGCAACCTGTAGCCTAACCCTGAACCCTCTAATAGAGTGCTCAGAGGGTTCAAAGCTAGACAAAACCACAAGGGGCTCAGACTGTCACCTTGAAAGATGCCTCGCTCGATCTTTATAAGTACGTCGTTCATCGCAGACTGCCGACACCCAGGATAGCGAAGTGCTGTTCTCCATTGCCCCATACACACCTTCAAGAAAGTGCACAGAGTTGTATCAATTTTATACAACTCAAGCACCTTCAAAAGCCATGTATGAGGAACGGAGTCAAAAGCCTTCTTGTAATCTATCCAGCATGTCGCCAGGCTCTTACGATTACGACGCACCTGCTGGCTAATGGTCATGTCTATGATAAGGAGCTCTTTAGTGCCACGGGTCCCACTTCTACATCCATTCTGAGAAATAGAAAGTATCGAATTGTGATTAATATGTGTTGTAATTTTGAGTCTCAGAATAGATGTCAGAAGTTTGTACAAAGTTGGTAAACATGTTATTGGTCTAAAATTTTTGGGATCCATGGCATCACCAGATTTGTAGAGTAAGTGGGTTATGCCAGTGGTCAAAAATTGTGGTAATGAACCCGAATCCAATGCTGTTTGGAATTGAGATGCTAAGCACGCATGTGAGCTTCGGAACCACTTAAGCCAAAAGTTGTGCAGTCCGTCAGGACCTGGTGCTTTCCAATTCGGTAATGAACGGACCGCACAACTTACATCCTCTTCATCGATGCTAATAGGTTCCATAGGTAACAAAGACTCACATGAGCGCTCAACATCCCGACACCAATCACCTTCTGTATGAGTGACAGGCACAGACCACATATTGCGCCAAAACGAATTTGTGGCATTTTCATCTGGAACTTGCCCATCACTCATACACGGACTCAGGTTCTCCCATTTCCGATACACCCACTTCTCATTTCTTTGGAACATGCGATTCTGATTATACCGATCTACTCGTTTTCTATACCGCCTTATTCTATTTGCCCATGCATAAACTTTTTGCTTCAGAAAGTCTATGCGCTCCGTGACACATGACATGTACTCTTGAGGACTAATAGTAGTCCCCAAGAATGCCCGTTTCACAAAGCGCATCACTCTCGGTCGTGTGTTTCCCGATCGAAAACTCATTAGCTTACCAATGAGTGTCCTGGCCTCAGCAATACGACGTTCAATTCTATACTGCCAAGCTGGCAAAGTATTTTCTTGTCGAGTAGTGGTTGTATATTCTGCAAACTTCACACCAGCTACTCGACAAACTGCAATAGCCGCACAGTATAGAATTGAGTGTGTATCACTGAGATCTTCGCTATTACTGAAATATTTCGGTAATAACGAATCCAAGGCACTCACCAGCGCTAAATTTCGTTTATGTATGGGCAAACGGGACAACCGGGGTCTGTTATTCAAATTTACATATCGGTATTCCCGAATCGCATCCTCCAAAGTGCTCCTTATCCTATCATTATATTGGGTACTTACGGATATAATTTCACTGTCCACTAATTCACTAATATCATCATTTTGTGGTACCTGTGGTGTGCTGTTTGTTACCACATTCAGAACATGTGACGAAGAAGGGACAGTCAAGCTATTCCGTATGTCAGAGCGTATCCTTTCAAGTGCGGCATCATCCAGCAGGTGACATCGCTGTATAGCTCGCACTTGATCCGACAATCGTTGTGCCGAAACGTTGACAGCTGGCTCAAGCTCCTGAAACAGAGAGACTAGTCGAACACGGTACGCAGTAAGGTTCGTTCCCAACTCTGTAGCCCGAAAATATGCCCGCATGACATTCTCATTTATAGAATGTGTCCACTTCATGCGGCGCACATCACCACCGGCAGCGGGGGCCCTGTTCGAGGTCAATGGTCCTCGGGATCCCAAGCTGGTCGGTGGCCGGCCTCTCCCCTGCCGACGTACAGGTATTGGCGACGTCGGCGGAGAGAAAAACTCGTCGCTTGAAGAAGAGCTCGACGCCTCTGCACCAGCCGGAACTTCTATTGCTTCTTCCGGAGATGGCAAGGCGGAGCGGAGCGACGAGTCCGGGGGTGATAGCTGTGCTCTCCGTCTAGCTCTTGTTAGCATCGTCGTTATTAAAATTTATCAAGTATTGTTTTGACATGACGTTTACGTTTAAACGTCATGTCTTGTTGAGTAGATATTTCTATGTTTCATTTTTGATTTATGCATTTTATTTCTTCGTTGTATTTATTTTATAACAATGGAATGTTTAATCTGCTTGAAAATTATTGTTGTTTGTTATTTTGTGCCATTCTAAACAGTAAATATAATTTATTTTAAAGAAATTTGTTTGATAAATTCTGACGGCTTTAAGTGTTGCTAGTTATAATTATTATTATTATTATTATTAATGCTTTGTATGCAGTATTACCCATAATTAATTTTAGCAAAAATATCCGAAACTAAACAAGAATCATTCAATCGGTATATTATTAAAATATTTCGACCAAACATTAATCGAATACGGTACGCCATTTTGTTTTTAGGTCTCTTAATGATCATTGTCGTTTTCGATGGTTTACATTTATAGAATGTTGTAGGACTATTTAGCACATTACGAATAATTGTATTCAACTTGTTGCTGAATGTTAATATGAAATCGTTTAATATACATTGATGTTTTATATAAGTATTATTAGTTGTGGCCTAAGTGTAGAAATGTTCGAGTATATGTCATGGGCTTAAATTGAATATCTTCTATATAAAAATGTAAGTATTAGTAGTTGTAATAGCTGTTGTACAGAAATTTGGTGTTATTTACAGGAAGGTTTGAAATCTGAGTGAATAGACCGTACTAGTTCCCCTTAAATGAAAGACAGTTGCAATTCATGAGAATGCAAGTGTAGCTTATTTTAAAAATGAGAGAATTTTCTCGCCGGGTTATTGCTACATATAATACCTAAAACTAGATATAGACTTACAGCAGGTCAGCTAAGGAGTAGAAACGTTATCTTTGAAAAATTGAATATGTCATATTTATTCATTTTGTCGGAATGAATGAGAGATTAACTAAAAGAATGTAAGTAAGAATGTAATCTATAATTGCCTGATCGCCTCTGTGGCGCAGTGATAGCGTATGTGACTGCTGTACTTGAGGTCTAGGGTTCGAATGCCGGGTCAGACTAAGTGTTTATATAATCTGCAAATATAAGTTTCGGAGTTTGGGTGTTTTCTATGTATAATATGTAGTATAGATTTACAAAAAAAGTATATATGTATTAATTTCAGTTGTCTAGTACTCATAACACAAGCTCTACTTAGCTTTGGACTAGATGGCGTTGTATGTAAGATGTTCGAAATATTTCTTTATTAAATATTTATTTTTTTATAATTGAATGAAATGAACGTTGATTGAATGAAAAATAACAAAGATGTCAACTGCTAAGAGATACATCAGTTATTTATTACTGTTTTAAACGGAATTACTATAAAGTTACGTTTCATAACTTATAATATAACGTTATATTTATTTTATATAACGTTATATTATAATGTAACGTTACTAGTATAATGACATTTGCTATAAATGAAAAGTCGCAAATGAAATTGATCAGGTTTCAGCACTTCCTGTAAATAGACCATACTGACAAGGCTAATAGTCGCATCTAAGCACAAAATGTTTAAAAAAGTATTATATTCAAGTAGATAAGACGTTTACTTATTTAATCATAATAAATACAGTAGTAGCGATTATGCGGTATTGTACCTATTTTATATGCCTAATGTTAACCTATTTCTCCATCATATCTATACCAGTGCCAGACTACAATTATTGGAATATAGTGAAAACGTAGGCAATTTAAAGAAATATATGTACTCTGTTTATTTATTATTTTGATAACAGCTAGTAATTAAATATTAAAAGACTAGCTGAACCCCGCGGTGCTACCCGCAGTACGACTATAACCGCGGGCAACGCCGCGAGGCGAAGCTAGTATCTTTGGAAATTGTATAGTAATAATAATTAAATAAAATCGTTTATTTCTTCTCTCACACAAATATTACAAAAATGAGCCATTAAAATATTCACAAAAAATCCAGAAACAAAAGATATGTGTGAGAGACTGGTTTCCGTACTAGGGAGAACCGGTAATGTATCCTATGTGTTATTCTGATGTATAAGCTATATTATTGTTAAGGGTCATCAAAATCCATTAGTTTTTGCGTGAAAGAGCAACGAACATACTCACATGCTCACAAACTTTCGCGTTTATAATATTAATAGTACAACCAAATTTTTTGGTAATGCTAAAAAAATAATACTGCAAAAATATATAAATAATTTATTAAATTACTTAAGTAAAGAACGTAGTGCCATATTTACGTTGTTTATTAATTAAAAATGTTAACTATAAAAAGTAATGTACAGATTCTAGAAATTATTTCTAAAACCGCAAAGATTTCTGTGGATGCCATGTTTTTCGATGAAAGATATGAAAGTTCCTATAGAGGTATTTGTTCTTGGTTATTATAATTATGTAATTAATATTTTAGGTTTTAAAATTAAACACTGCATGTGAAATTTTAGGTAATCAATCATCTGTAAACATAACTAAAACTATTTAGTAAAAAGAAAATGTTCGAATTCTGAAATGCGTAGAAATAGTTTTCGATCTATTTATATTTATATAATTGTTTACTAATATTATGAGGATAAGTTTTATTATATTAACTCTGTGAAGCTATTGGCACTATCATTGTGGGCGCTTTTCAATTGTGAAAAGTTAGTGCGGTAACCGGCACGCCGGACGCTCCTTCTCATTGCAAATAATGAAGAAAAAAAATTATAATATTGTAATATAAATATGTTTATCAGTAGTTTGATTATCGTAAACAAGCTCGGCCTATGTGTGAGATAATATTTTATGATTAGGTATAATATTTGTGGCAAGAGACGTGGGAAATACAATAGGTACTATGAGATCATATTATATTTAATACATAGAACAAAAAAAGAAGGAAATATTTGTAATATATTCGTTCGTACTTCCAACTTCGTATATCCAAATAATCTTAGTAGATAATTTTAAAGTTATATACGATACAAATGATATAATATCATGGCAGTCTAGGTAGTACATGTGAATATGCACACAGTAAGGTTAATTACCTATTTGTTTATTAATTTCAGACAGAACTTAAGACCTATATGTGTACATATGAAATAAAATGTATCTGTACTCAAGAACCTACCAGAAAAAGCTGTACTTACTAAGTCTCTAAATACTTCCGAGTATCATCTCTTCTTACAGTTTCTATTTCACGAATAACCGAAAGATCAGAAGAAGAGTTGGACAGCAGCATATGTCTCACTAGTGGGACAACACTATGGGACTAGTGGGATTGTCTAGAACAGCCAAGTTGCTGGTTCTTAAGTAATGTAATAGATAAATTAATTATTTTGAAAGATAATAACTGTTGCGGTTCACTAATCAAAATAAATTGATTTTAAACTATTCTAATATACTCTATTGAAATTTGAAAAACTAATAAACGAGTTAACTAAATAATGTGGTTACTATGTAGTTTTAAAGTAGATATAATATATATATATATATAGTAGTTCTAAAGTAGAAATATTTATATATATACGTGTTCATGCACTTGTTTTATAATAGTTTTGCTGAAGTTTATTAACAATTTTAGAAGAAAAATATATGTATTTTTAGAAATACTTTCGCCTAACTATACTCCAAAATCTCTTGTTTTTGTAGTACATTTAAATATTTTATCTTGTACTATTGATGTTAAATGGATGTTGATATATCATAAGATGTTAATCTACGTAATAAAATATTTATCTGTGTTAGATGATGTAGATGAACGGTATTATATTCTGTATAAATAATGTATTATGTTTTAAGTGAATTGGTGTTTCATTTATTCTTCATATTGCAGTTATTTCGGTTACAATTTCAATTAATGCACTTACGACTTGTGTCGATGTAGTAAACTAGCTTCTAGTGCTTTTAAACCCTAAAATATGTCTCTTTTAGGTCTTAACAACCTTTTAATTTCATTATTTTTGCTGTAGAGTTAAATTCAGATCAGAACTCTTACAGGATATCTGTGATAACCTACGGTACTTAGATGGCAGCACTGGCTATTGGTTGCATATACTCTTAGGGCCAGTTTCACTAATTACTGTTAAAGTCCCTGATAGACTAACGTCAAATTATCTGTTAAATATTTACAGATTTCGCTTTCACAAGATTAGAGGCAAATATGTCATATAAGTAATTAGGTATATTTATCAGCAACGTTTATTTGTTATAGTGTTGAATGACAGATAAATACCCGAATCTTTATCAGGAACTGGTGAAAGCCTTTAAAGTAGCAGATAAAATGTAAAATTTAGAAGTTTTATGCATACGTTTATGAAAGTCCTAAGCAAATCCTAAAGACGTTACTGTACTGAATCTGCAGGGTATTGTAGGTCCGCCTGGTGAAACTGACCCATAGACCGTTCGTGTTAAAGCCCTGACAGTTTCAAATAGAGTTTTAACGGTGTCTGTACAACGAGTGAATCTATGTGCCAGCATGTTGACCCGAATCGAAAGTGCCCTGTGTTTTCTTTCAATATCCTCATCATGTTTTTACCCTTCTGTGGCAATATGGCCCAGGTACTCGACCTTTACAACTTGGTTCAAAGCACAGCCATTCAATAAAATCTGTGGGATATTACCAGGACTTTTGTTTATTGTTTTAAAAACCACAAACTCACTTTTACTGACATTATACTTCAAACCATGCACCTTAACGTATGTCTCACACTCACGCACCAGGCTCCTAAGACCTCTTAGTGAAGGGCTGAGCTGCACCATGTCGTCAGCGTAGTTTATATTGTTAACCGAGACGCCATATACGACATCTAACATCATGCTGCTGAACCTATCAATCAGCTGGTTCACATACAGTTTAATAATCTTGTAGATGTCAGCCCCCCTGTCTTGTACCACAAAATATTGTATACTTATCAGAGTATACGTTTGCACATTTAATTATGTTTCTCTGATTATTATACCAGTACTGGAAAATACTAATAATCTCCGAAGAGATACCAGATTGCTGTAGCTTGGCCCTCAGTATGTTACATGAAACATGTTGAAACGCCTTCGTTTGGACCAGGAAACATGCATATTTAGGTGTTTTTCTCTTTAAGTTATATCCCTCAGTGCGTTTAAGGGTCCCGATATCTGACTCTGTAGACAGACCCTCCCTAAACCCAAACTAAGCATCGTGAACCCAGTTACCCAGTCACACATCCAAGACTCTATTAAACACTTTTGCGACTATCGTAGCAAGTGAGATGGGCCTGTAGTTAGACTTGTCAGATATAACCCAATTGCAATTTTTAACGAGGGATACAACCACGGTCCACTTAAGGTCCGATGGTAGGTGTGAGTGCCTTACACACAGTGTATAAAACATTGCTAAAAGCCTGTCCTGCATATTTCAGGTGCTCTATACTGAGACCATCATGCCCCGGTCACTTTCCTCTTTTCATATAACTAATTGCTTTACTTACCTGCTCACTAGTTATCATCATTGGGCTATTCACAGGATTGTCTACATCATAGGACAATGGGTATGGCTGTATTGGTGACATAACTTTAAATTGATACCTAACTCCATCCACACTAACAGATACTTCTCCAAAACTTATTTAATTGTTCGAAAGAATGCTGTCATGTGAGTATATCCAACTTAATTTTCTCTTGGTTCTGCTGATACAATTTCAATTTATATTTAAAAATTCTACGACTATGGCACATTGCTTTATATATCGGTCCACTGCTAGGTTTACCAAACAGAACATACAACTGAGAATCCAACCTGGCTAAGTGGTGAACCTTAGTGACATGTTTATTCCAGTCGATCAGAGACCTATTCTTTCTGCTCTATTTGAGCCCTCGAGAACAGCTTTAAATTCAAGCTTCAACTAAAAACACTAATCAAATTCCTATATAACTCATCCAAGACAACCCGATGACGCTCAACTTTACACATTCAGTCTGCACAAAGAAAATTTTTTGTAGGCATATGTCTGTTTTTTAATTTTTCATTACAATATTCATGATATTAATTAATTTCCTGATTACTTCTTTGTCCCTATATTATTTTGTTGCTACTTAATCCTTATTAACAATAAAATTATTTCTAACCAAACCTAAATCACATTCTACTTGTTAGGTTAAGACCATTTATTATATTATATATTAGACCATTACGGTTAGACCAATATGATCTGCAAATGTTTGTTTCGGAGTTTGGGTGTTTTCTATGTATAATATGTATGTATTTACAAAAAAAATCTTTAATATGTATATATCAGTTGTCTAGTATCCATAACATAATCTCTGCTTAGCTTAACTAGCCGTTGTGTGTTAGATATACGAAATATTTATTTTATTGAAGATATCAGATCATTCAACATGTGCTAAGTGTAATTTAATTTTTCTATGGTACTCAGAAATAGTACTCAGTATTTATATCAGCAGTATATTTTGTTGTTTAAGAAAGAGATATCATTCAGAATAATAGGTAATACTTCATGTATACTACTAGTGCTCTATGAACACCATTTAAGACGACATATAAGGTGTGTAGTAGGTAGTGTTATTTGGCAGCACCAATGGCGTAGTGGTTTAAACGATACTTCACCGCTATCTACTGCGCTGAATGTTGTGGGTTCGATATAATGTAATAACACTTACTTTGTGTGATCCACAAATTGTTGTTCTGAGCAGGTGTTTTTTTTCTTGTATATTTGTAAATTTCCCACGCAACACAGGATGTAATCTTAATATAGAAGTTGTATTTTAATACACCAGATGACGCTTCTAAGCCTCTCCAAATTCCAAAGTACAGCTAGTTTTGAAGTATCAACTAGTAGTATAATTTAATTTGAATTGAAAAAATAACACAAATGGCGTTCTCATCATTCTTCTCGAAATGTACCGAGTGCCCGAAAGTTAAATTAAATCTCCAAGGCGATGTCTTTGCATAGCGACAAAACCCTTCCATTAAATTTAAAAAACACAGGAAACGTTTAGATCCCTCGAATGTAGTATTAACACTGCGTCATGCCTACACTAATACAAACTATTCTAATCAAAATAGTGCAAATTTCAATTATTGTAACCGCTACAAATCTAAAAGTCATTAAGGAAATAATTAAAGCCTACTCACATTACAAAACATTAAAAAAACAAAATTAGTACAATCGATGTCCTTATAAATATAAATCGAAGATTAATGATGATGGGTGTACATTACGCACCTGTCAAGAGATATAGATATGTATGATTGGTTTGATTTTAAATGTAGGGAGCGATGTATATTGATTAGGTTGATGGTAGACATTTTATCTATATTGTTTTATTTCAAGAACTAATAATGTAGTGGACAAAAACTAAAATAAACGGCGACTTTATTCTTCTGATGTGCGTGAAAATTAAGCGACGATACAGCTGACACACACAACGACAGCAAAAACAACACTATGTTTCCGGGTTGTTTCAGTGGACCGTGAAAAATCATTGCACTAGGCTGCCTAAGTGTAGTTTACCATACGCCATAGTGTTTCACCGAGTGAGTGAGGATACCGGAGGCCCATACCCCAACCCCTCCCCCCATCCCCTTTCCCATCCCCCAAAGGTCGGCAACGCACTTGTGACGCCTTTGGTGTCCATGGGAGGCGGTAATCGCTTACCATCAGGTGATACATCTGCTCGTTTGCCCACTATTCAATAAAAAAAAAATACTTTGTCGGTATTCTAAGTGAGTATAATGACCACCACTCTTGGTTTCTACTCAAGCTTTCTATCAGGCGGAGTAGAGTCACATTGACAGACCTTAAAATAATAACTATTTTGTTGGCACACAATTGGATAGTCTATATACCTTTTGCATCCAACATATCGAACAGTCATACAGTATGTATACAATTAGGAGAGTTACCTCAAACACTTGTAGTCATATAACAAGTTCTTAAAGATATTGACTTGAAATTATTGAATAACCTAGCTCTAGGTACTCTCTAATTTTAGTTACAAAAGTAGCTAAAATTTTCGTAAAGTTAGAAACGTTAATATTTTTGTTTTGATAGCACCGTTTATACAATTCATTGAAGAGTTGAAGTGAACAACCCATTCAGTTATAGTTAATACAATTATTTTTATTGCCTAGTATTTCTAGCTTGTTTGAAATAAGCCTAGTTTACCCTGAATTGGTGAATAGATGTGTTTTTGTTAGTCCTCGTTTAAGGGTACTTTAATTTTGCTGAACGTAGGCTGTGTGTTGTTAATACTGTTACGTGTTAGGGTTTGATGAATTTGAGAATAAAATGTTCTGACTAGTAAAAGAGATTTTATTAAAAACAATCTTGAAAGCACAGTAAAACTAAGAATTAATTGTCGTCAAGGTCGTTAGATTAATCACTGAATTCACTTAGATATTTGGTGCACTGTAGCTCAAACTGAACCAAACTGCGGCTCGCGAGACGCCTTTTTATATTACATGCCGTTATTACTAAGTACATTCGAGAAAGGTCATTGACCGGTTTCAAGAAAGCGCCGGCTATCCAACCTCGCCACAATCAATCTATATTCGACGCTATGTATATCGGTGTAAGGTTCTTTGTTCTGTGCCTCAAGAAATCAACGAGAACTTTCATGATGCTCAGCCGTGTCGGTCTGCTTTTTCTGGAATAATCTTTCTTCGTAACAATACCTATTCTACGAAGTCTCTCGTCTGTGAAACAGTAATTTCTGGTAACTTACTTCTCTCAGAAGAAACTTGTATGGCAATGTGCCGTTCTCTTTTTTAATAATTTAAAAAATATCTAAGAAGTAACTGACTTTCGATAGAGAGGTTGTTAGTTGATGCCACGAATATAAGTAGAAATGTAATTTAGAACGACCAATTATACAATTATTAATAATAATTATTATTAAATAGATTTAAAATAATACAATTAATTTTACGAACTTTTTCATTTTACGATTTTCACGAACTTTTCTTTTTTTTCTATAATTAACTTCTTGATTAGAATACTAGTATTTTGAGAATGTTTTAGATAGGTATCTGTTATATAACACTAGACTTATGAAACAGACACTTCTGTAGTCATTTGTCACATTATATCACATTAGCCTATCACGGATTTTATCAGCAAATGATAAAACTGGCCCTTCATGTGTAATAAATGTCTAATATACTTAGAGTATGAGATCCTGTTTCGCCGGGTTCACATAAGTTTCGGATAGATTATCTTTCATATAATTAGACGTAAATTTGAAATACATTGTGTAAAGCTATCTGTCAGATTATCTATCTGTAACTTATCTGTAACAAGTGAAACATGACCTAATTTATTTAAAAAATATACTATAAATACAATACGGTTAAGCTATATACATGGAACTAATTAACTAATGAAAGCATCTCAATATATTTTTATTATCTAATCACCGAAAGAGAATCTTCTCAAATATGATGATAAGGTAGTATTTGCGAATGTAAACAGTACGCAATGCGAAGACGAGCACTAAAAGAATAATATTAAAACGTTCGGCGCCGTCCTGTCGCCTGTCGCGCCGAGTGGAGCTCGCTCCTGGGACGATGCCAAACATTGATTGTGGGACAACAGATTTCGGGGTTTTCCAGTTCTATATTTATATTTCGTTTTCCCTGGCTCGAAAGACCAATTTGAGTATAGAGCTTAAATTTTAATAAGCTAGTTTGAGATGGACGTTTAAATTCGTAATGTGTCTGAAAGTAGTAGACACACGAGTTTTTTGACCTAAGATGCGCATTGATCATTCATTATTTTTAAATATATGCTTCAAATATAAGTAAAACACAGTATCTTTCGTCTCCAATAGTAACAGAAATCGGTTGTGACACCCATTAGAGGTTTTATAGTCAGTAATAAAATAATTTTATCGTAGATCCATTAGCAAATGTGCATGCGATGAGGTTTACTGCATTCTAATATAATGCTTTTAAAATTTATTGTCACTGATGTAACTATTAGGAATAATCTCAAATGTATTCGCAATTGATTTGTTTGTAGATCAACTATATTTTATTTTCACATTTACCCGACTACCTCGAAGGATTCGGCCAAAAGCACGAAGGACTCATAATTTCGGCAATCTATATATGTTCCACCGCTTTGTGCAATAGGATGTTTACCTTTCATGTAGTATCAACACTATTGTATCTGACTATTTGACATTTAAAAAAGAGTGGCCATGAGTTTCTTTGCCAGTATTCTTCTCATAAAGGTCTACGCATTTTTGAAATTGGAAGTTATGGATCGACATAAGCAGGCAGTACATTTTGGTCTTTTCACATAATTTACCTTGACAATTCAGTACATGCTGTGACGTCTGTTTGTGTCGATATATGATTTTTAACTGTAACTTCAATTTAACGTTCATAAATGTCACTTAGTGTCTTAATGAATGAATGAATTTGAATTTGATGGGAGAGGCCTATATCTAGAAGTGACTCTGAAATAGGTTATTTTATTGGACCAATTTTCATGAATGCGATACGAATCGATTAAAACGGGCTATATACATTTTATCAAAAGTTTTACATAGTCGGGTTATAATGTTTTTGTACCTTTTTCTTCAAGTTTGAGTTATTTACGTAGTTATATACAAATTCGTTTATCTATCATCTTCTATCGCCCGTAGCGTGAATTTTTTTTTCCGTTTTTTAAACATTCTTCATTGGTGCTCCGCTCCTATTAATATTAGCGTGATGATATATAGCCTATAGCCTTCCTCGATAAATGGTCTATCCAACACTGAAAGAATTTTTCAAATCGGACCAGCGGTTCCTGAGATTAACGCGTTCAAACAAACAATCAAACAAACTCTTCAGCTTTATAATATTAGTATAGATTTAAAAGGAGATCTTAATTTACACAAGTTAAATTAGTAATGTCTCACAAACTAACAACTACTTGTATGTAACAAAATGAACTTAAAATCGTCTAACTTCAAGTCTAACTTTGTGCACATAAAGATATAGCTTGATATCGAAGCTAATTTCAAAACAAAAGCAAAAGTTAATAATATAAGGTAGATACAGAAATAGATTCCAATAAGTAAACATAATAATACATCTTTATCATATTTACATATCGTAAATAAATACATTAAAGAAATAAATTAAACTAATGTTATAACAGACAATGTGTTTGTTTGTTTGTGATACTTTGTTCCAACAGTTTAGTTATAAGTACAGGTTCTTCTTGGTTTGGGACAAAAATACCATGGGTTAATTGAGTAAAATTATTATTATTATTAATTTTAATAGTTGTTGATGTCCTGTTCAACGGACAAGACAGGACATATATGTGAGATCTCTCAGGACTCATACTTTCTGTCTTGCACAAAAAAACTGTGGCATGAACTGTCGCCTGCAGTATTCCCGAACCAATACGACCTTAAAACCTTCAAGAAACAGCGTACTCCTTAAAAGGTCGGCAACGCAATTGTGACGCCTCTGGTGTTGCCGCTGTACATGGGTGGCGGTAATCGCTTACCATCAGGCGATAAGCCTGCGTTTGACCCCTATTTCGTATAAAAAATACTTAATTTGCTAACCTCCCAGTGCCCTAGAGATGATCTCTGTATGAATTTGGACGTGGCCTGAAGGATATTTTGTGTGTGTGTGATTATTATGTGTATAGGCGTTAGAAGTAGTTCTTATATCTTAATATCAATCTATCGCCTGATTCTTCTTATTTAAGGCAGTATGACACACTGCTTTATCGAAAACTCAAGTGGAGTGATAGTCCATAGGTTTATCCTCACTTGCAAAAATAGAAGTATGGAGTTAGCTACCGTAATTAAGCCCTCTAACTTATCTGAGACTTGCGGTATTAATAGTTATCCAGCATAAAATAACTTTTGGTAGCATCGTTTTCTATAGCGTAACTTTTCTTATTTTTCTGTCACGTACGAAAACAATACACTACCAAGGTTGGCGTCAAATAGGCGGCCGGCTATAAATGAAACAAATCAAATTCCTTTGCAATGTTGCACGTCACGACAGCACGGGCAAATTATAATAAAAACACTCCATACACTCTGTAATACTTACAGGTAGGGTCATAAGGTATAATTTATCCAAAAAAAAAACTGTTATATCAAATCACACAATAGTCGTATGTGATGTGTACCTAATATCTGACAACTACCACCCCTGCTTCCCTAAAATCATTGCCACTTATTTTAGGACATCTGAAAGAAAAAAAGTATATTAAAAACTTTAAGACGAGTAGAACCAGACATAAGTCTTGTAAACTAAAGCCCTAACATAACCGGTGGCCTTATCGCGATTTGCAATTCTATAAGACCTGGCCGATATATAACACAAACAAAGTTTAATGAAAACTTACTACTGTTTACAATTATATAACGACTTTTATATGGATTTCGGTGAGCCTTTACGATAATTTCCTTAAATAACTATTGGGCAAACAAAATTATAACAATATACTTTATAATTAAAAGTTATTAATACACGTAATAAGTAAAAATACAATTTTGCGGTTTAAACTGAATGGTTATTACGTTGTTACCTGAAATTAAATTTTGCAAACTCCTTAACAAGGGTGTTCAAAGGAACATAGGATGCATGACATCCGTAAGACGTAAAATTGTATGTTTGTTCGAATGAAGGCATTTGTCTGGTATTGTCATACTACACATCTGCCTTAAAAATATTCCTAAGATGCCTGCGTACTGAAACATTTATATAAAGTTTTCTTTTACTAATTACTTAATTAATAATTATTCATAATTACATAAACCCTCTTTGTTTCTGTTGAAAAATTTGTCAATTTATTTGCTACGAGCTACGCGACTACGTGCCTACACGTCTGCGATTCGCTACGGGCTACGATGCAAGACAGTCGGGTGACATTTAAAAGGACAAGCAACAGGACACATTCAAATGTCCTTGGTATATTAATGGGTTTTTGCAGACGGTTATTTTTATCTACGTGATGAAACTTTATTTTGAATATTTATTTAATAAAAACAAGTGTTTTAAATGTTAAATTAAGGTTACATATAAGGTCGTTTCTATTAATCGAATATACTATATGTATTTTATGAAAGTCATCCCGCGTACAACCTTATGTTGATGTACAATCGTATTCACTTATTTCGAATCATCTTTAAAAATAATTTATCCTCCAAAACTTTTCATCGTATTGTAAACGCAATCCACCCCATATTTCAAAGACAGCCTTAAGCTTATTTCTGACAAAAGAGAAGCCCCTGGAATGAATTTCTGATTAAATATGTTTATTTTTAAGTTTTATTACTATGATATATATTGTGAACACATAAAGACAAATTTACTTTGTTTTATTTTTATTTGCGACGTCGACTATTTCTTAGCTATTCTTATTTTCGAGATATGGTATTTATTTAAAACTGAGTTATTACTCGTCGGCTCTGTAGCTTTTGAATTGAATATTGTTCACTATTTCATTAAATTTTGTAGGTTTTTTTTATTGTGTAGGCAGCAAACGAGCAGACGTATCGCCTGATGGTAAGCGATTACCGCCGCTCATGGACACCCGCAACACCAGAGGCGTCAAGAGTGCGTTGCTGACCTTTGGGGAAAGGGAGTGGGATGGGAGACAGGTCGGGATATGGGCCTCCGATATCCTCACTCACTTGATAAAACACAGCGCAAGCGCTATTTCATACCGGTTTTCTGTGAGGTCGTGGTATTACTCCGACCGACGAAGCGTATATTATCTTTCTATTTTTCTGAAACAAAAGTAGCTACTTTGGTTTAATATATATATATATATATATATTTATTGATGTTGATGACATAACGGTCTGAAATCTTCATACATACACATTTTAGGTTCAAATAAAAAAACAATAGCTCTTTACTACGATCTCACTCAGTCTGTCATAACAGTGTAACGCACAGGCCCATTTGGGCTTATGCTTTGACAAAGAGTAACGCCTGCGTATGGTCACTCTCTATCGTGTTGCTCTATGGTCCTTAAGGAAGAATCAAAAGGATGTGGGAGGTATGGTCGGGCTCGATTTCGTAACCTTACTCTCTGAACAGAAACAAAAGAGCCATTTAACACCATTCGGTTGTGATAATATGGTATCACTCTGATCAAGTCTGACGTGATCCGTGCGTTACATAAATTCTTTTATGTACTGCTAAAGTGAAGATAGATGACGTATGGCGTTGTGATTTAAACGGCCATCTCACCTCCTTCTACTGTGCTGAGTGTTGTGGGTTCAATCCCACTAATTGTTGTTCTAAGTTTAATGTCAGTTTGCAGAGTCCCTACAAGAATATTTCTGGAGCAAGAGTTGTATTTTTTTTAATTATGTTCTTATCTATCTCTTACCATAATACATGTTTAAACATGCAAAAGAGAATTGATGCTACATCAGCCCAAAGTTTTATTTTTACAATTTATAAAACTTGCTATTAGCATGCCACCGAAAAGTCTTCTTTAAATATCTAAGAAGGAATCAGAATATCACAGTCCATCATTAAAAAAAAACAAAATCGAAATTAGTTCATAAAAGGAATGTGTAGCAATTAGTCATATCATTCGATAACATAACGCAGTCGTCATGTATTCTTTCGATTCCGAACACAGAAACGTGCCTACTCTAAAAACAAAACTTGGCATTATCAATCGTAGATGTTTCCCGACTTCCCTGTGATTCACCCACTCGCATACTATATAAGGCAGGGGTTTCCCTAAGCCAACCAGTATCATGTCGGTCTCTGTAAGGACCGCACGCGCCCCGCCGAAAAAAACTTTTTACGTATTTCGAAAATGGAAACTTTCCCATTTGACTCGGTGAGCTTTTTACTTTTAAATATTTTTTATTTTTTCAGTCATTAGTGATCGTTAATGGGCAGTAATTTATTTCGACAGGCTGTATGTACGCTACGATTATAACTTTCTTTTTTATTTCTTCACTACCAATTTCTTGGATCTTATCTATATAACAAAATTAATCGAATTTTATTCATATATCCCCTAGTAACTAGACATCTATACAAGCTTGCACTATCCAAGTGGCTACAATCCTTGGATTATGAGAAAACTGAACAGCTGTTGGTTTTGACCTTCGTAATTACATATCATACTCTCACATATACAAGCATACTGCACTGTTTTCTTTTGTATTTTACTGGCATTATGTATAGTTTTAATGTCAAATTCTATATGTTTGGGATGGGGTCTGGAAGTCTGTAACACAGGGGTGACCTTAGTGTAGACTCCAGTCTCTCACAAAGAGACGTGTTTTGTCATGTATTGTATACAATTGTACGTACCTTCCATTATTATTAGATAAGATGAGAGATATAAATGAATTATTATAATTATATTCATTCATGTATCTATAATGATATGGAATTTAATCCTATTGTTTTCTTTCAACTTGACTACTTTTTTATTAATATAAAAATGATACCCAGATTTATTATAAATCATTGATATTCACCTAACTTTAACTTCTCAAGCCATACTCAAACGAGTATTCCAACTATACATTTCTAATGTTATTTCTCTATCTTTTATTACACAGTAATTGTCTACCTAAATTTGTGTTCAAGGGAAGTTACGTACTCCATGTACATTTAAAATGACTTAACAACAAAACAGCAGGATTCCTCCATAATCAAATTAGTCCATAGTCTATTTAAATGTACATACTTAAACTTTAATGTGTACAACATTCTACTAATATTATAAACGTGATAGTTTGTGAGTATGTAAGTGAGTATGTTTGTTGCTCTTTCACGCTAAAACTACTGAATGAATTTTGATGAAACTTTACAATAATATAGCTTATACATCAGAATAGCACATAGGCTACAACTTATAAAGATACTAGCTTCGCCTCGCGGCGTTGTCCGCGATTATTGTCGTACCGCGGCGCGCGGGTATTGACGTGTTACATTTTCTATATTCTCTCGTATGTAACTTAAAATCTACAACCGTTAATATCTCACTTTATACAGAAGGACCTCCGTCATAGAGATTGCCTTCAATACATTATCTTAAATTCACATCTTCGCATTTTCTGGTCCATAATCAATCTGTTATTATCTTGTATTGATCGAAGTGAATTTCTTATACGTCTATGGTCTGAAGAGTTCATTTTATTTTTGACTGTCTCTTTGACGCAGTGGTAACATTCACAACTGATGTACATAAAGTCTCGGGCTTAATTCCCTGGTCGAACCAAATGTTTGAATGATCTGCAAATATTTGTTTCGGAGTTTGGGTGTTTTCTATGTAAAATATGTATGTATTTACAAAAACAGCATAGGTATATGTATTTATATCAGTTGTCTATTACCCATAATACAAGCTCTGCTTAGTTTGGGACTGGATGGCGTTGTGTGTTAAACGTCCGATAATATTATTTTTTAATTTAAAAAAATACTTATTTTTCTACTTCATCACTTTGAAGTCTACAGCCCTTCTCTAAGCGATGAACAATGTAAATGCAAAGATACACAAATACTTTCACTAGTTTTAATCAACAAGTGCAGCTGGGTTATGAGCGTCTCTAAGTTTCATTTAATAAATAAATAAATAATAAATAAATATTTCGGACAATTTAACACACAACGCCGTCTAGTCCCAAGCTAAGCAGAGCTTGTGTTATGGGTACTAGACAACTGATATAAATACATATATACTTTTTTTTGTAAATACATACATATTATACATAGAAAACACCCAAACTTCGAAACAAATATTTGTAGATCATACAAACATTTGGACCGACCCGGGAATCGAACCCGAGACCTCAAGCACAGCAGTCGCTTACGCTACCACTCGCGCCACCGAGGCAGTCAAGACAGCTTAATATGTTTTACATACTCGTATTTTGATTCTAAACAATGTGTCTTAAGAATTGAGTACCTAATCGTTAACGTACTTAGCTTATGTTCATGGATTATAACTGATAAGCTGTTTATTAAAGACGTGTATTATATCAAAATACAAAGAAGCTTTTGCATGTGGTTTTATTTATGTTAATATGAAACAATGTTTGAGCTTCTAGACATATGAAATTCTTATTAACCGGCTTCCGAGTATGGAAGATGGCGGTGTTTCCCGTCCGTGCCCCGATGAGCACGTTCAGTCGTCGGTCCCGGTTACTGTGAATATCTATTGTAATCGTTGTTAAGAAGTCAATGCTCTCAAATACACTGGCACTTTTTCCCTTTTACGTGTGGAAACCCCCTCGGGCCGTCACCCCGCCGGGGCTTGCGGCGGGGCGGTGTGTCGGAATCGAACCGACTAAAACGGTGTGCCAACTCTGCGCCTGAGAAGGGAGGGGTCCGGGAACTGCTGATATTAACACGATCGGACCCCTCCCTTATTCTAAGCGTGATAATAACTATCTGACACAAGCCATCAAAATACCACATTTTGAAGAAAATGTGAAATATCGATTGTTTCGTTTCGGAGTTCATCGTGAACTGCCTGATGGAAAGCAGGAGCAGAATCTAAGAGTTTTAACCATAATTATTTCGAATGCAGACAATGCAACGATGCAGCATGGTGCTTTATACTATGGCGGCCTTTTCAACGCTTCTGCATCATTGGACCACCGGTCTCGCACTCGTTAATAAAACATGAAAGCACGAATACTGTGATTTTATGTTGGTCTTCTTTCAAGGGTATTAGTACCTTAGTATGCTCCAAAGAAGTACCGTACTACCTTGAGAATATAATAGATGAAAATCATCATTTCTCCAGGAAAAAAATGAATGTTTGTATGAAGATGTATATAAACGAATTCGGTATCTGAATATCATTATTTATGTAATTCCTCGAGTAACCTCTTCAAATAGACTTCAAAATGCCATCGCGCGAGATCATACGCTATAGATAAATCTAATATTATAAAGAGGTAAAATTTCTAACTGTGTTTCTATGATTGTAGGGGGTAATCTTCGGAAGTACTGATTTGATCCTGAAAACAAACCACTTTCCGAAACTTCACTTCACCGAAAGCTATTATACTATTTAGGCAATATTTTATTATAATCTACACTATATAATATTATAAAGAGGAAAACTTTGTTTGTATGTTTGTTTGTTTGTAATGAATAGGCTCAAAAACTACTGGACCGATTTTAAAAATTCTTTCACCATTCGAAAGCTACATTACCCACGAGTAACATAGGCTATATTTTATTTTGGAAAGAATAGGGTTCCGTAAGATATTTGGGTTTTTCGGACACAAAGTGTAAAAAATCAACCAGATAAGTTACTTATATTGCGTACGCTGCCTAAACGGTAAAAGATAAAACCATGAAATGTTGTAATTAATCGTAGATCTTATAAATATCTACAAAAAAGTCCGCGACGCACTATACCTATCTATGTCGAGTGAGGCACAACAACCATTTTTTTATTTAAAAATCTTGAATTTTGTTTGGACTACATTTAAACGCGTTTATTTTACTCATGCTATCAATCCTTATTAAATTTCTATTTCTCTATCTATTTCATCACTAACTACAGTTTATGTAGATAATATTTGGTCTTTGAATGATAAAAATTGGACGTTTGGTTTTGAAGTTATGGCAAAATTAAAATATTACTAATAGGAGCGGAGCACCAATATAGAATGTTTAAAAAACGGGGGAAAATTTTCACGCTACGGGCAACATAAGACGCAAACGAGGTTGCGTGGGTCAGCTAGTTGAACATAAAAAGGTAAAATGGTATTCTGATTTGAGTGCAAACGGGCCGGCTCGACCGGGGCGGTACAGAAAATCAACGTAAAATGACAGCGTTCGTGCTGTCGTGCTTCGTTGGGGAGTGCGAGACTGGAGGCTCAACGACGCAGAAGCATCACTAGGCCGCCATGGTGTGGGTCACCATGCTGCATTGTTGCATTGTCGGCATTCGCAGTGAGTATATTGACCACCACTTTTGTATTCTGCTTATGCTTTCCATCAGGCAGAGTAGAGTCATTTTGGCAGTATCAAACATGCAAAAAAACAAGTCGAACAAAAACGAGCGATTAACGCCCAACGAAGTGGGTACGGGTCCGCTATTCTATACAAATAAATAAAATTGAAGTGTCTGTTTATAACATTAAAATAACCGCTTTCTACTACATGCTTATGAATGTATATACGGTATACATACCAAAATTTGTATTTTTAACATTTTTGTCTGTCTGTCTGTTTGTTCCGGCGAATCTCAGGAACCACTGGTCCGATTCGAAAAATTATTTCGGTGTTAAATAGTCCATTTATCGAGGAAGGCTATAGGCCATATATTATCACGCTATTACTAATAGGAGCGGAGCACAAAAGAAGAATGTTTCAAAAACGGGGGAAAATTTTCACGCCACGGGTAATATAAGACGCAAATGAGGTTGCGTGGGTCAGCTAGTATCAAATATAAACCTTTTTATTACCCCTTTATCTATGTTTGAAATAGTGTATGTATCGAAGATGGTCTACAAATTGCTTTTTTTTCATTTATTCAGTTTACACCAAAACATAGTGCCTTGACAGAGATCACAATAATGTGTAACAAACACTTACCTCATACTTTTTACATGTTGACTACTTTATATTTTAATTTATACATAAAACAAGGAATAACTTTTAAAAAATCTTGAAAGGGTAGATATTACTTACAGTAGGAAGTAGTAGCATTTGTACATACCCTTAAAGGACCCTTTTACAAGGAATTAAGCGTGTTTCCGTTTCCGTTTCGTTGCTTATGTTAATTGTAAACAATTTCTAACTATTCTGACATTTGTAATCAAGAGGATAGTAACACAAAATAGTTTTTGACGTGTCAACGTCTAATAAATCGATGAATGCAGGCTGCACGCACGAAAAAGGATGACTCTTTGTCCCGTTATGCTAATTGTCCCGTTACGCCCATTGTCCCGTTACGCTCATTGTACGCTTGCATCTATCTCTCTTCATAAACATATTTGAATTGATGAGTGCAAATAAAAGTTATCAAGTAAATTGTAGAATTATTCATTTCACTCCTTCTTTATATCCATACAAAATAATGATAATTTAATACAAATTATTCAATTTTATTCATAATAGTTTGCAATCATTTCATCAATGTTTTTTATGACGTTATATCGTCCGTAAACCGACTTTACAGACAATCGTTTTTTTTTGTTGTCGTTTTTTTTTTCTCTTTGATTGATTTGAGGTAGTCCACAACACCTATGAAATCATGATAGAAAGAAGCTCGTTTCACTTACTACCACAGCAGTCGTTAGCATATTAACTGCTTTAATCTTGTGTACTGTTTTAAAACTTACATATTCTCAAAGTTAGGCATAGTCGCATCTATACTAATATTATAAAGCTGAGGAGTTTGTTTGTTTGAACGTGCTAATCTCGGGAACCGCTGGTCCGATTTAAAAAATTCTTTCGGTGTTGGATAGTCCATTTATCGAGGAAGGCTATAGGCTATATATCATCACGCTACTACTAATAGGAGCGGAGCACCAATGAAGAATGTTTCAAAAACGGGGAAATTTTTACGCTACGGGCAATATAAGACGCAAACGAGGTTGCGTGGGTCAGCTAGTAATACAATATTTCCTGATTTTTTGTTAAGAAATTGTTGTAGTGATTTAGTTTTACACCATCTAACACTATTTCTCAAAACCCGAATAATAGCGTTTATTTATAAATTACATCACTATTTCTATAGAATAGCTAAAGTTAGCGCCTTTATGGAAATAAGTATAATGGGGTCAGGTCAACAGTTCACCATAGCTTTAGTACCTCAAGTTTTCTTCAAATCACCATTAGGTTCAACTTTCATATGACGTAATTTGTATCGAAAATATTAGACGATCATAATACAATCTGTATCGAGTTAATTTAAACACTTTCGTGAGTGGTCCCAATACACATACAAAATCTCTTTTTCTCAAGGGGAGCCATCTCGTGGTTCTTTTTTTAGACCCCCAGGGTCTCGGAGTAACTTTTAAAGCCTTTCCAAGTAGTTTCAGCGCCGCCTGCAACTACAGGTGAGTCACTGGGGTGGGCTAAATGGGCCTGTTGGTAGTCCCGGAGTGTTGGTCCGGTGGGATATGCGTAACTAACGGGGTCGTACTCAAGAGAACCAAATCTTTTATTCCTATAAAATTATGCTTTTACATATTTTTTATATAAAAAAAAATATGTGCAGTTGTAATTTTTTTAAGACATCTTACAAATTTCTAAATAGATCTAATAATCATGAAAAGTAACTAAAGGTAAAGCAGAACTCTTTTGTTTTAAGAAATATTGCGTCTTGTAAAAATCGACGTCCATAAACAATTGCGTAAAGTTAGCATACAGAAGATCAGCTACAAACTAACCGCAAGCCGCAAATACATCTTTACTATTACATAGGCCTACACCTCAGTGCGTTATATTTTATTGTTACAAGTTCTTTATTGTACTTTTATGCTCAGAGTTCTCGCTTTCTACCATTTGGCGAGGAAGGTGTTTTTTTTTTATTTTAGCTATAATTCGTTGTTCCACGAACCAGTATTACTTGCCTTTCGCGTACAATAGACAGGTGATAATAGAAATGAATGGATTTAGTAGCTTTGTGGGGTTCTTAGTAGTCTTTAACATGAATTTAAGTTTCATGACCTAGGTCTTTTATTAGTTAGTGAATCAGCAAATTGTATAGGAAAATAGAGTTTAAATATGTTAGTAACCTAGCATGTACCACATACGGCAGTCCGATCCCAAATTAGGCAGAAATTTGTGACGCCTCTGGTCATGGTAACCTTATTACTGATAAACATTCCAACGAAAAATATCAAGTCTTGATCGGTCCGGTCCTGTGGTCCAGTAGCTAGTTTAAGTTTTTGTGGAATAGGAGGCAAACGAGCAGACGTATCACCTGATGGTAAGCTATTACCGCTGACCATGGACACCTGCAACACCAGAGGGGTCACAAGTGCGTTGCCGGCTTCTGGGCGATAGGGAAAGGGTTTAGGGTATAGGCCTAAAGTGATACAGAGAGAGCTTAAGATCATGAGTGTCACCCCAGTCTAGAACAAAACATTTTATAATGAGTACCATCATCTGTTCTGTGTCCCAATTCATCCGTCTAAACAATATCTCATTTCTTCACTTAAATAAATTAATAAATATTTCGGAAATCTTAAACACAACGCCATCTAGTCCCAAGCTAAGCAGAGCTTGTGTTATGAGTACTGGACAACTGATATTAATACATATACACTTTTTTTTGTCCGACACGGGAATCGAACCCCGACCGCAGCAGTCGTATACGCTACCACGGCGCCTCAGAGGCAGTCAACTTCAATAAATGATTTCTGTTTAAACAACTCCATGTCATGTATAATTCTACCGTTTTTAAATTTAATTTACATAGTCACTTTATTACCTTACACTTTACACAAACAAGCTTGACCAGAAACAGTAACACATTGACAGAAATTGTTGTGTCAATACTTTTTAATGGCGCATTCAAACTTTGACATAAAACTTTACAAACCCTTCAAATAAGTCTTAACTATATCAAGTAATTCAACAATCGATTTTTGTACCCCATGTCGTTATGCAACAACCCCAAGGTGGCCACTAGGTGCACCCACTTAGGCGACAGGTCGGTCGATCCTATGCAGTCAATAATTCACCCCAAGAACACGAGTGAGGCTAATTTTAAACCCTAACATACCTCGGTAGCTGGTTTTTGCTTTAGTTTGAACGTTATGGGGAGTATCGACCGCTGTTGTTGATATAAGGTCGATTGTATCAACTGTCGGTTTTAAAATAGGGTTTTTGATAACTGACTTGAATAAAAATTTAAGTTCTTCGGCTGTTTTAGGGTTCCGTATCCAAAGGATAAAACGGAACTCTGTTACTAAGACTTCGCTGTCTGTCTGTCCGTCCGTCTGTCAAAAGGCTGTATCTAACCGTGATAGACAATTGAAATTTTCAGAGATGATGTATATATGATACTTGTTGTTGTCCGCGGCTCCGCCCGCGTTTATGTCGGTTTTTTCGCGGTTGCGGATATGTGACTAATGCAAAAATTAGATAAAAACAATCCTTGATGCGGATTATATATCATTCTAAAATTTCAGCTCGATCGGTGCAGAACTTTTTGAGTTTTTGAAGCGTACATAAACCAACATAACATTTTTATATATATAAGATAGATTGATAACGGCAACAAGTAGACGCTTGAAATAATTTATATAGATGAATTTATTGAATGATACCGAACTCTTCCTGCGAGAGTCCTACTCGCTCTTGGCCGTCTTTTTTTTTATTTTGGATTTTTTAAATTGCCGTAAACCCTCCAAGTAATCTTCACGACTGTTATCCTATGATCAAAACCTGTGGGAAGCCGTGAGAGGGGTGCTATGTTATTTATATATGCATAAAAAACGTAAAATAGCATAATTATAACTAAATTTTCAAGCATAAAAAATGACCAATTAATTATTCCAATTTAAAGAAAACATTACCTTCCAATTTTGTAAGTAAACTTACTGGAGAGCTGATAAACATCCTATTTCATATCTAAATACATATGTATAATTCAGTACTACATACTACATCCAGACTAAGAACAAACGTGATTATCTCACAATTATTTGTCCAAGGTTAGATTTGAACCCATGACCTCTGGTTCAACAGTTAGCATCGCAAACCACAATAGGTCAGGACATTAAGAGGTTTAGGTTTGTGTATTTCTGTTTGAGATATGGACTTATAGATAATAATAATAAATAATCCGGACATCTAACACACAACGCCATCTAGCCCCAAGCTAAGCAGATCTTGTGTTATGGGTACTAGACAACTGATATAAATACATATATACTGATTTCTTTTTGTAAATACTTACATATTATACATAGAAAACATCCAAACTCCGAAACAAATATTTGTAGATCACACAAACATTTGGTACGACCCAAGATTTGAACCCGAGACCTCAAGCACAGCAGTCGCATTCACTACCACTGTGCCACCGAGGCGTCTCAATCTCAAATCTCAAGATCAATGCAAAGAGATGCACATTGGCAAATGTCTCCTAATTCTTATAGCTAAGTTTACAAATGCTTTACATAACTCCCACAAATAATATATAAGTCTTAAATTTAATGTAGCAATTTCAATTTTAATAAGACGGTCACGTACTTGGTGTCTAGACAATTTGTAAACGATCTGTGATATTGTTTGTAAGTTTGAATTGTTTATCACATAAATAATCGTTTATTATTGGCAACAATAACAATTAAATGTTAAAACCCCACTATTATCATTAGAAACATTATCGTGTTAGACATTTTCATATACTTTAAGTTCTTTGAATTAGGACGCCAGTGAGGATCAACCCATGGAATGTTCAAGGACAACCTGAGAATAATGTAGAGCTAGACTAATTTTGTAATAATGAACACGCTGGCTCATTCGGGATTTCATTCGGGAGCAGCCTGTGAGAAAAATGTAATACTTGATTAAATTAATTAGATAGATAGAATAAGACCTCTTCAAGGTATAGCAAAAAAAAAACCCTCCCCCATCCCCCAAAGTTAGGCAACGCACTTGTAACGCCTCTGGTGTTGTGGGTGTCGGGCGGCGGTAATCGCTTACCATCAGGGGATACATCTGCTCGTTTGTACCAATAAAATAAAAAAAAATAGGTGAACAGTCCGCTGTCATCTATTGTAATTCATTTCAGACTCATTGCTGGCACTAAGAAATTTCTAACATACTAACAAGAATTTATACAAATCGTTAATCGAACTCAGAAGTATATATTACAATCAAAAGCTTAATAGTTACAGTATTTACTTCTGTTACCATGAATGTCAGAATTTATATAAAATTAACAAATTTTCTGTTTACAGTACTTTATTTCATAGTTATTAACATGCTTCTTTTTTCAATATTAAAATTCTTCTAAAGTATTTATGTCTCTTTGTTGAATGTTTATTAAAAAAGTAAGAACCTTAAATTCTTGAGACAAGAAGGGGCCTATACGTATTGTCGTTACTCTCATGTCGTCATAAAAAGTATGAAATTTGAGTTCATAATTCATGACTGCACTGTATTGCGATCCTGCCACACTCATATTTTCCAAAAAGCCTTCGAAAAACCGCTGAAAAATGACACAATCATAACTCAAGAGTCAATGACCGAATTATATACTTAATGGTAATTACGGTACCGTTCATAACGGCCATAACCGCTGGAATTTAGACTTCAAACCGGAGAGCAATGTTCTCGGCATTCAGCGCCCTTAGCCCTTAGCACAATTTTGACAGGCCCCGCCTGCCTACGTTGTAATATCATGCCAAGTCTTTAACATTTTGTGCTAAAAATAGCTTAAATAAGGATAACAATCTAAGACTGACGGCCTTTACAGCACTGCCCTGCAGGCCACTCGGTTATCTCACAATAAAGTTTATTTATTCTACGACCTTATTATGTAGTGCTTAGCTATTTGGCACACTGCCATCTGCTGTTACATTATTTTGGTTAACTACTCCTATTTAATCCAACCATTTTGTTTTGTGTGACATTACGCGAATTAAAATGATGGCGTATCATTTCGGATTCGCTGGATAGTGACGGGCTTTGATCATAATCAATCAGTTGGATAATTAATGTTTCATATGCATTCTAGTTATCGGCTTATAATGATTATCTATATTTTATATATATTTGTAGTATTGAGCAAATCTTGTATCATGTTAAGGTTGTATGTTCTGTTAGAGATTTTATTTTCGAAGCATTAGTAAATTGGTGAAAAATAATTTATCCCTGGAATAGTTACGTTGGCACTTATGAGTTTGGTCGACAGGAGTGATACAATAATGCATGCAACTTGATTTTTGAGTTGCAGATGTCCATTTCTGGATAGTACTTTTCCCGACTGATTTAGTTGTTATTCCCAAACAAACTATTTAGATCTAGTTAGTAAGTTTCGTTAGTTCTTTCAATTATAAAGATTTTTCATTTATAACAGTTATAATTTTGAAACTTCTTTCAAAAATAATGTAAATGTTTATTTCTAACGCAGTCTTTCGTTCTTTGCAGGGCTGATCCCGCGACATGAGGTGATAAACGTTCATAGCTTCTCAGAAGAGCAACAACCTGCACACCGATGGATAAACCGTAGTCTTATAGACTCATTTATTTTTTTATTATTTTAGAAGTGCTAGTTGTTGGGACGATTTTATTTTCAAAGTTAACTATGTAACAATAAAATTCCCTGAATTGAAAACATAATGTGGATGTGTGTGCGGCTAGCACGGGCACGACTCGGCGTGAGCCCTCGGGTATGTCAAGTGACCGAGCGCGGGTGCTCATGACGACCGGGCCAGTGTAGCCGACAGCCGAGGCGACCACCGCGCACACTCCGCTCTCCTGTCACACTGGCACTCTCGTTCCAACTACTACACTAAAGGTGGGCCATTTCAAAGTAGGTAGGGACCATAAGAAATAAAAGAATAGGTCGATGTCTGTCACTTCTGGAGACCGATCTTAAAGAGAGATCTCATCGGTTTGTGCAGGTGAAACGCTGAATGGACAGCGACTGATAGAATTCCGACTCGGTGCGGAGGCCGAGTCGGAGCAGGGCGAGGGGCTGGCGGTGGCATCGGCCGAGCTGATGGTGCGAGCCGAAACGTCACCGCGGGCCCGGCGCCTGCGCTACACGCTGTGGGCCTTCACCGTCAGCGGCAACGCCAGCAACGAGAGCGTGGCCATCAGCTCGATGGCGGGTGCCGCGCGGCGAGACCCAACGCGCGCGTGGCAACGCCTGGACGTGACCGGCGCGGTGCGGCGCTGGGCGGGCGGCGGCGCACGCGGCCCGCTGCGCCTGCTGCTGGACTGCTCGGGCTGCGGCGGGCGCGTGCGGCTGCGCCTGGGCGGCGGCCAGGCGGCGCGGCCGCTGCTGCGCCTGCGCCTGTCGCCGCCCGCTCAGCGCCGCCGCCGCGCGCTCGATTGCGACGCCGCCGAGCACGGCCGCTGCTGTCGCCAGACGTACTACGTGAGCTTCCGCGCGCTCGGCTGGGACGACTGGATCGTCGCGCCGGAGGGCTACTACGCGAACTACTGCCGCGGGGCTTGCGCCCCGTTCCTCAATTACCACTCGCAGGTGGTGGAGGCCGCGCGGCTGGAGCGCGCCGAGTGCTGTGCGCCCGTGCGCTTCTCCGCGTTGTCCCTCATCTACTTCGGCGCCGACTCCAACATCATCAAACGCGACCTGCCCGAGATGGTGGTGGAGGAGTGCGACTGCCCGTAGCGGCGCCCCTGTACATAGCCTGCCGCTCGCCGAGCTGCCGCCGCCGCTCTCGCCGCCCCCGCCGCGGCACGCTTCCGCCGCTCTCGAATCCGATTTAATCCGAATCGATTATAAATAATATTCTCGACTTGTGTAATATTTTGTTCCTCGCGTTCGAAAGACTATATCCTAAAATCGAATAAATAAATGTCCGTATACTCGGGTCGTCGCGCGCGCGTGTCGTCGCGTGTGGAGTGCAGTGAGAGGCGTGGCGGGTCGCCGCAGACCCGCGGGTGCTGCCGATGCTGCGTCAGGCCCGCGGCTCTACCGATACTGTGTGACAACTGTTGCGTGACCCGCCCGCTCCGGAGCGGTGACGCGCGGCGCGAGGTGCGTGCTCGCGACGCCGTGTGTAGACGGCCTAAATAATTTAATACTACGCCGTTTTCTTTCACCCCGTTTGGTGAACGCTTGTAATTATTGTAAACTGTATTATAATAATTATTATAATTATAATTATAATAAATCAACTTTTTCATAATTATTACCACATTTTTTATTTTCATCATCAATACTATAAACAATCCTTTCCACTGCACAACAATGAATGCTATTCAGAAGTTATAATATGAAAAGTGACTTCAGTTCAGTCTACATTGTTGTTATCTATACTAATATTATAAAGCCGTAAAGTTTGTTTGTTTGATTGAAAGTGCTAATCTCGGGCAGTATCGACCCGATTTGAAACATTCTGTACATACGAGTATACTGTTAGATATAGCAGTTATCGATGAAGGCCCGACTTCCCAGGCTGTTCAATACAGAGCTCCAACTCTCGTCTGAGGTAAAGTATCTAGGAGTAGTATTCAACCACAGACTGAATTGGAGTGCCCACCTTGACAATAAATAGGAAAAACCAACAATCGTATTCTGGCAGTGCCGCAGAATAGTAGGTAAAACTTGGGGACTAAGCCCCAAAATCACTCTGTGGCTCTACGAGATGGTAATTCGACCTATGGTAAGCTACGGCGCGATAGTTTGGTGGCCACGAACCAAGTTATCCACAGTCGAAGCTAAACTACAACGACTCCAGAGATTGGCCTGTCTGGCGACTACGGGCTGTATGAGGACCACACCGACTGCGGCTCTGGAAGCCATCATAGGTTTGCCACCTCTCCACCTCTTCATAAGGTAGGAGGCTCTAGCAACGGCAGCGCGGCTAAAGAAGCAAAATCTCTGGAGACCGCCTAGGGTACCGCACACCGAAATCCTCTATGAGGCTATTGGTAGAGAACCGCTCATGGAAGCGGTGACCGATGCAGTACCAAGGCAATTTGTATTTGACAAAAAGTACAAAATACAACTACATGAGGACCCCTCAGAAGTGCTTCACCCGAAAGAGTTGAGTGTCTTCACGGATGGATCCAAAACAAGGTCAGGCACTGGCTCGGGAGTATTCTCCGAGGACCTAAACATACACATCTCAACGCCACTAGGAGCCCTCAACACAGTCTTCCAGGCAGAGTGTATGGGCATAATAATGGCTGCATATGCGATCACTTCCAGGAGAGTAACGGATTACCCCATCCGCATACTTTCCGACAGCCGATCAATCTTACAAGCCCTACAAAGTCACTCGACAATATCAGGGCTAATTTACGAATGCCACAAAGCCCTGACAGAGGTATGTACCACTAATAGTATAACTCTCCAGTGGATAAAGGGGCATAGTAACTCACGCGGGAACGATGCAGCCGACGCACTGGCAAGAGGTGGATCGGAAACAAGGGCAATAGGCCCTGAACCAATACTGCCTCTGCCATCTGCCTGGCTGCGAAGGTCACTGCAACAAAACACCAAGTAGAACACCAAATATATCGGTCCAACCTTTGTACCTGCAGGCAGACCAAGGAGGCCCTCCCGACGATCAACCCCAGATTGTCGCGGAAGCTGTTGCAACTTAAGAGGTCGCTGCTTCGGCTTTTAATAGGAGCAATAACTGGTCATGCATTACTAAACAAACATCTTTTCACTCTAGGTGTAACAGACAGTCCTCTGTGCAGGGCATGCATGGAGGAGGAGGAGACGGCCGCCCATGTCATTATGACATGTCCTGTGGTGGCAGAATACCGGGCGAGACACCTCGGATCACCGAGGTCACTTCCTGAAGTCGTCGGCAACGTGAAGGGTCTGCTAGGCTTCTTGGAAGAACTGGGGTGGCACGTATGAAACCATCCCATCACGCAAAATAGGCGCACTGAAGTCGTCGAGTTGCGGAAACCCAGCCCGCGAGTTATCGATGAAGGCTATGGCCTATATATCATCACGCTACAAAAATATTCCTTATGAGTGCTTCCACAGTTCTTATATAATATATTTTTTTTATAATAATTCTTTTATAATATACGGCGCTGTGGTAGTGAAAAGCGCGTGCCTGACAATGTTCTTTTTTTAAAAAGGGGTTTTTTTTTTTATTTAGTACAAAATATTATAACTTGTTTTTCGTTCGTCGTTTTGAATGTTTTAATGTTGGCAATAAACTAGCTGTTCCAGAAACTTTTATAGAGGAATTATAGCAAGGGTGTAGATAAAGAAATAAATAATTTTTAATTGAGAATTGAAGCGCTTGCGCTGTGTTTCACCGAGTGTGTGAGAATAACGGAGGTCCTTACCCTTTTTACATCCTACTCCCCATCTTGATACACGAAACAATGAACCTTATAGGATGTACATAGCGACGAATATTAGATTGTCGCGCGGTTGGCTTGTTTACATTCGACGGCGTGTTCTCGGAACCGGTGTTTGCGAAAGACTGTTGAACTTTCCCGAATGTTCTAGTAATAGCGGCATGTGATATAAAAAGGTGTCTCGCGGGCCGCAGTTCAGTTCAGTTTGAGTTACAATGCGACATATATCTGAATGATATCAGCGATTAACCCAGCGAGCTCGAAGACAATTAAGAACCGATTTTTCAGATTGTTTTTTTTTAAATAAAGTCTAGTTTACATGATGAATTTGAGAAATAACCCTAACGTTCGTGCCTTATGTTACTAGGACCATTTCTAGTACTTTGTAATACAGCTGATGGTATCTCGTATCATTAATAACACCAAACATGTTCACGGTCGCGATCGATTCAATCAATTCAATTTATCAAATAGTTTGGTAAATGGTATTGTATTTTATACATATTTTATTACTTTGAATTCAAACTTACAACTACTTTATTGTTATACTAATATTGTAAAGCTGAGGAGTTTGTTTAATCTCACTCACTCATATTACCTGCAAAATCTTTAATTGGCCTAATTTTTCAAGTTTGTAGTATTACTTAATATACCTGTGCCTGCTTCTGGATGTGGCTCCACCCAAATTGGCCAAATTCAGTCAGAGGCAGCGTCGACCAGCTTCGGAGCAAGCTGTTGGAAGTGCTCGTCGAAGAGCCACCTACCGTCAAGGCTCAGGCCCAGATACTACATCTGGGCCCGAACCGGTACGAAGACCGAGTTGACCATCGAAGACGCTGGGGGCGGACCACGACGGAACTCATGGAATAATAGGGCTTCCGTCTTATCAAGGGCCACCCGTAAGCCCAGCACCTCAATGCGCCCTACCACCAAAGAGACGCCCCTGGTAGCGAGGCGCGTCGCCTCTTGAAAGTTCGCCCCCCGGGCTGTGACCAATATGTCATTGGCGTAAAAAATTACGCCCAGCCGAGGGGAGAGCCGACTTCGAAGGACCCAGTCGTATCCCATGTTTTACAGGAGTGGTCCAAGGACAGAGCCCTGCGGAACACTGCACGACATGGGTTGCCGTCTCAAAACGCCCTCCAATTTTTCCGCCTCGGCCAGCAACACGATGGGCCTATGCTGCATCGGCAGGCCGTCCCGGCTTTCTCAATAGGACCGCTTTCAGCTTTTTCAGCACTCAGGGAAGCGTCCGGATGCCAGGCTAGCGTCCAAAACCTCCCTGAGGTGGACCGACATATAAAAGTAACTTCGCGAGTAGTCTGGAAGGGCCGTAAAGGATAACTTATATTTTATGTTTGTATGTTCCATTGAAGCACCTAAACTACTGAACCAATTTTAAAGAATGAGATGTCAATAGGTTCGTAATAATGGCCGGGGTCACTTAAGCTATATAGCTTTATTAAAAGTTTTACATAGTCCTGACATAGGTTTTTAAACTTTTACTTATTATAACGGTGTAGGTACTTTTAATTTGTGTCTTTACTGGTTCTTTTCTTATTGTATATAAATAAAACGAAATTATTTGAATAAATCGAGTGGGATGTAGATTATAAAATATTGTTTGAACTCACTCAGGCAATTGACAATTTCCCCTCCTCCTCTTTTGTTTTGACTCTTTTTACTGAATAATATCTAAATAAGATATAAGTTAAAACAACCTATTTTATCTTACTTTTATTATTAACATAAGTCATGAATGAACATATACTAGCTTATAACTTGTAAGGAATATCAATGTGATTTCTCAGTATTTTAAATGACTGTATTATCAGGTCTGTAAAGACTAAGTTGGTATATGATTTTTTTCAAGTTTTCCTTCACTCTGCATTGCTGTGTCTCTTACAATACCCAAGGGATGAAAAGTGGTTATGACACTCCTCAAGCTTAATCCGTCACCCGACCGACATTTGAATACAAACTATAAAACCAATATCGAAGTAAATATACCTACTTATGTATATTATCAATCATCTACAAAAGGTATCATTTTCTAAATAATGATTCAAATTACAATGTCATAAATCTTGTAATAATACTAAAGGAAATATTTTGATGTACTTCATAAACTATTCTTTTATATAAGTGACTAGATTATTTGGTAATCGTATCGCTTGGCGTCAGTCAGGACTGACCAACGGCGGATTTAAAAAAAAACATTTGTGATCGGAGATCTCGAAAACTATTTGTTTATGAATGTTAAGTGTGAAAGTGGAAATGAAAATATAGACTAGAGGCTTGTATCGACAAAATTGTTTTGAAGATAATATTGGGAACCTGAGATCTATCGAGACACCGTGTGCTTTTCGGGAATGTCCATATAACTAAGATAGTCATAGTATACTTTCTTATAAAATTATTTTCTATAAAACTAAATAAGATTATTTGAACTAGCAGTGGTCAAATGTTATAAACACTTGCTGTGGCCTGATACCCATAACACTACTTAGATCTTACCATGGGTATCAGTGTTCCAAAACCATTTATTTCATGTCTTGTAAAATATTTTGATGTCTGATTGTTGTAATTTTTTGGATAAATAAATTATTATTATTACTATATCATATATACAATAAATAAAATTAAAGTGTCTGTAATTTCAAATTTCGTCAAAAACATAAATGTGAAATGAGAGCGAAGTTCAATATTATGATATATGCCTTGGTTGTTTACTTTAACGGTAATAGAAGTGACATCTAGAAGGGTGCCGAGTTCAATGGTCAGTTCTGAAATTTATTTATAACAACATAAGCTATAATTTCTTTTTAAAACTTAGGATAATATATTGAAATCTAAAGTCTATTACAGTCCCTATAAGTAAGTATTCCTAATAGAATCCATTGATTGATGAATGGTCATCAATCAATGGATTCTATTAGAAATACTTGTGTATCCTGGACAACCTGTGCTTTAAGGACAAGATAACCTGTCCTTAAAGCACAGGTTATCCATTTTTAAGCATCAGTAGATTATATACTTTGTTAATATATAATTTAGGTTAAATATTGTAGCTCATATCCCTTTTTTGTAAACAATTTTAAAACAATAAACTTTATTATTGTTTATTTATTGAATAATTATAATAAACTGATAAAAATATACTCTAGTTTACTACTATCTATCTGGTTGCTAAATTTGAACTTTCAAGGTCATCTGGAAGTATAAAAAGGAGGATTTTTGGACGTTTACCTATATCTAAATAGTCGTTGGATGTGTGTTTACGAAATTTAGAAGACCTATGTATCTAACTAGTTTTAATATATGAGCCTAATTCGGCATGTCTATGTAAAATAGTTTTTGAGTTATGAGGGTGTCAATGGTTCGTGTAATATTCACACGGTGCTGCTCGCCAGTTCAGTTAGCTTAAACTTGGCTTGACACGCTACATGTTTTAATTATAATGATGAAAGCAAAATTTTATCGAAGCAGAAACATCAAAATGTATCAAATAGTCATACTATATAAAATTCATTGCCAATAAAGTTGGGAAGTTGACTCCTAACTCGATACAGACTGCGATCCCGCAACGTACCCGCTGTACTGCACAATAGAACGAGGAGGCGCCGAGATGTCGTGCTTCATTTCGCCGGCTAGGGCTGCCAACAATCGAAGAAACGGCCTTCGTCTGTCTTCAAAATCAATTACGAATATTGGAAGTAATTTTCTTGCCTATATAGGTCAGGTTATTTAGGTTTCTTTAGGATATAATTGAGTTTTGTTTTCGTCTGCTATTTTGTGCTGGGTATTTGTAGGGTTCAGGTAGAGTAGGTATTGTGCCTGATTTAATGAGGTAGATACGTAGGTATTTAGGTAGTTTTAGTAGTATCTTTAAATACTATACACCTTCTAGTGTATATTGTTAAACATATGTACACAAGAGTTGATTATATCTTTAAAAACAATGATATATTTTCTGTAATTATTTTTTATGTGTAGGTTGGCCCTGCCAAAATGACTCTACCCTACCTGATGGAAAGCATAAGCAGAATCCAAGAGTGGTGGTCACCATACTTATTACTCGTGTAGACAATGTAACAATGCAGCATGGTGACCCACACTATGGCGGCCTAGTGATACTTCTCTATCATTGGGCCTCCGGTCTCGTACTCACGAACGAAACACGACAGTACGAACGCTGTCATTTTACGTTGATCTTCTGTGCGGGCTCCTAGTAGGTACCTAAGAGGGCGTCCGTCGGTTCGGGTCCGACATGCTACAAAGAGGGAAAACGGGCAAAATAAAAGGGCAGTTCCCTCCGGCCGAGCCATATTTTTTGGTATCACCTAATGTAACACTACACGGAGTTAGTAAGCATAATGTTCGTGCTTCTGCAACATAGAGGCAGAAAATACTGTCAGCAGATTGTTATTAATAGGTATTAAAAAACATTCGACTGTGTAAAGCTGTGTATGATCATGGCAGACATTGCTTTAATTACATTTTAACTTGAAAGAATAATCAACTTAACTTACATTATAAATAAGACTGAGTTTGTTTGCTTGTATTCACTTTTACGCCTAAGCCAGCTTTTTAAGCCTAAATCGATAAAAAACTATAACTAATGGAAAGCTACGCTATCAGCGATTATCATAGGTTACACAGGGGCGTAGCCGCAGGCAAAAACTTGTATGCCATGTTGCCATAGAAAATTGTAAAAACTACAGCTAAAAGTTTCCTGCTGCCTTCATCATCATGATCAGCCCATTGCAGTCAACTGCTGAACATAGGCCTTTCCCAAGGCTGTTGCTTTTGGCATCCAATCGCCTTAGGCCATCTTACGCAAGTCGTGCCGCAATCTGGCAATCAAAAATTGGCCTATGTTCGAGCGCCTGAGCGAATAGTGTTAGCTATAATTTGTGTTCATGAGAACAATTACTTTAATTTATGTACAAAAATTTCTTCTTGTGTAGTCACCTGCCTGCTGCCTTTTATTTGAAAAATCGCCATTTTTAGTTTTACAAACAGTTTTTTTTTTGTTTTTATACAATAAAGAGTTATCTATCTATCGATCTATCTTACTTTGGTTAAATATGAAACATTATATGAGCAGTAGCAGCCCTGATACCAGTCTGGTGTTCACAAATCGTACGCGGTGCGAGTGCGTGCGATCGATGGACGCCGCAGACGTCCCGGCGCCGTCCCCGACTGGCCAATGCTTATGGTAAGTAGCTGTCTGTTGAGAATTTCTATTTCCTCAAATCTAGTACCTTACTGGTAAATTGTTATTTTATAAAGTTCTTAACTTATTTTTACCACGCCTATAAAATGTATACAATAAAATAAAACGTAAGTCGCCAGATGGTATTAAAATAGACGACGAGAATAAATAGATAAGACCTGTTAAATCGGATTAAGTAAAATGCCATATATCTGCACAATAAGCCAGTTATTACAACTCGTCGGAAATATTTTCGCACCTAGCTGGAATGGGCTTCACGTCTCGCTTCCCCACGTATCGCCCCGCCTTCGCTTATCTAGTACCGTTGGCATGCCGACACACGTGTATTATTCTTGCTGTCGTAATCTCATTTAAATATTGCTTCTCTGTTCGGAGAAATATTAATAAACTATTCAGTAAACTAATAGCCAGGCTCGCAGATATTTCCGACGGGTTATATATGTGCAGACTTATACAAATAGAAAATCTAAAGCATGTTATTACATAATAAGAAGTAGGCTGTATGCCAGTCCGGTTAAATAATTTTAGTTGACCTCGAGTTGGATTTTGGACATCTTATTATTACTGTTTTATCCTATTAATTAAACTTCCTCTTAAGCCCAAGTCTCTTCTAAAATACGCCGAGCTTACTTAAATATCGGTATTTTAACCGCGTGCTACGAGTATTTAGACTTTTGCCTGTAGTGTTCATTGATTTTGATTTTGAAAGCTGTAACAGTAAATATAGAACAATACATTCTCATTAGCTATTATTTTTTTCTGTAGTTTGTCTATATATATATTTTTTATATCCACATTTATTTTCTAAATCTGTCAGCTACTTACATCACTGCATTTATCTGGATGTTCCGGCGCCCGGCAGCCTGTCTGGCGCGCCTGTAAACAGCCAAGAGTTTGGACGATAATGCACTCGTGCAAACAAACACTACACCCCCTAACTGTTACTTATCGAAAATAAATTTGTGATGTCTGAACTATTTAGGGTAAGAATTATATATATATATATTTTATGTATTTTTTTTAAACCATCTGAAGTAGGCATATTTCTATGTAACGGCAAACTTTACAAACATACATGAACCGTAGACAAAGAACACCCAGAATATATATGTATATACAGAATAATTTGTGGATCACGCGGTGTTATTAAACATTGTGAAATTTCAAACTAACTAACTAACATTTGTGTCTTCTTCTACCCGTAGCGTGAAAATTTTCCCCCGTTTTTGAAACATTCTTCATTGGTGCTCCGCTTCTATTAGTATTAGCGTGATGGTATTATAGCCTATAGCCTTCCTCGATAAATGGACTATCCCACACTGAAAGCATTTTCGAATCGGGCTAGTGGTTCCTGAGATTAGCGCGTTCAAATAAACAAACAAACTCTTCAGCTTTATAATATTAGTATAGATATATACCGTGTACCTATACACACATATAATATAATAATATATAGTAAAAAGCTGTTATTTTAATATTACAAACAGACACTCCAATGATATTTATTTGTACATACATTTATAAATGTAAGACCATCTTCTTATTTCTGTACTAAAAAATCCTCTCAAGAATTGTCTAACATTCTATTTTCTGGGAAAATATTAATAGATATTTGGTTGTACTTTAACTCTAGCCCACATTCGCTTAGATATTCCTTAAGATAACAAGACCCACAAATCACAGACATTAGATTTAGATCATATTTACTTTGTCAAATATCAATGTTTATGCAAAAGTCTAGAGCTTTTTAAGTCAACAGATGTTCTGTATAATTTGTAGACATAACCTTTACTTGGTCATAACTTCAAATATATTTCTTTGCCGAACTATTTATAGTAAGACTAACTTTTGTCTGCAAATTTAGGTTGAATATTTTTGTTTAATAAAGTTAAATGTTTAATTGTTTATAAAATGATGGTAGACAAATAAAAAGCTGTAATTTGCACTGGTTTATATTGTCGACGAGTATAATTATAAGGCTGAACAGAGATCCCGAACAATATGTTGAGGCGAGTGTCGTTAACACGATGCATGTAGTAGGAGCTACCGGACCCGACCCCGCTTCTCCTTGCGTCGGGTTTAGCGGGTTAAAGGACAGGCCCACCGCGATGTTGAGGATCGAGGTTCGATCCTCAACATCGTAGTAAATAGAGCGATTCTTGTTGTCGTATATAATAAGTATTTTTTTTGTGTATTGGCTAAAATATAACGATATTTGTTGAAACGTCGGAAAAAAATAAGCCACACATCTTCTCGGGGTAACATAGGCTATATTATATTTTCCGGAAAGAGCCCGCTCGAAGCCACAGCGGGTTGCTTGTATGTATATATATATATATATATATATACTTTTGTTTTCAAATGCTCATGTATTTATGAATGACTAGTTTCTGCCTGCGACTCCGCTCGCAGGTGTATCAGTTATCGCCTGGAGGCAATAATCAAAGTATCTCCATGGCCAATTTCATTAAAATCTTCACCGGGTGAGTGAAGATACCTAAGGATAACAGATGCAAAGAATATCAAAGCATTTTAACGGTTTTAACTAAGGAGCGAAGGGCTTTTAAAGGGCTTTTCTAACCGACTTCAAAGAAGGAGGAGGTTCTCAATTCGATAATCTTTTTATTACGCATATACAACCAGATGTAAATTTCTGCAAACACTTATCACGAATTACGAATTTAACCTATAGAACTAGGCTTAGTTTCACAGGTTCAATTCGTGATTCGTGGTTTCGAAGACGATAAAACTTGACTGCCTCGGTTTTCGGTTCTTCGGTTTGAGGCCTCGGGTTCAAATCCTGGGTCAGACCAAGTGTTTGTGTGATCTACAAATATTTGTTTCGGAGTTTGGGTGTTTTCTATTTATAATATGTACCTATGTAAAAAAAGTATATATAAATAAATAAATAAATAAATAAATACTCCGGACATCTACACACAACGCCATGTAGTCCCAAGCTAAGCAGAGCTTGTGTTATGGGTTACTAGACAACTGATATAAATACTTATATACTTTTTTTTTGTAAATACATACATATTATACATAGAAAACACCCAAACTCCGAAACAAATATTTGCAGATCATACAAACATTTGGTCCGACCCGGGAATCGAACCCGAGACCTCAGGCTTAGCAGTCGCACACGCTACCACTACGCCACCGAGGCAGTCATATCATATATATGTATTCATATCATTTGTCTAGTACCCATAACACAAGAGTGGCACCTAGTGGTGACATTCACGAATTTCCAATTCCTTATTAATCCAACTGGTATATTACGTTTTTCCGTGTTGATACAGGAAATGCAGTGTTTTTGTTTGTTACCTCATTATCAAATTTAGTCAAGATTCGTCCAGCCAGTTGAGCGTGTTATTTTTTTTTCATTGAATAGGGGGTAAACGAGCAGACGTATCGCCTGATGGTAAGCGATTACATCCACTCATGGACACCCGCAACACCAGAGGCGTCACGAGTGCGTTGTCGGCCTTTTAAAAAAAGTACGATCTTTTCTTGAAAGTTTGAAGTTCGGGACGGGAATACCGCAGGAGGCGACAGTTCATTTCACAGTTTTGTTGTGCGAGGCAGAAAGTTCATTGAAAACCGCATAGCTGTTGGACTGGTGCTGTCGAGTAGGACGATGGCGGATAAGTAACAAACGTACACACACAAAACTTGACCTTTATAATATAAATGTGGTGGGAAAACTTAATGATTTAATATGCTTCTACTCATCCCTTAGGTGGTACAGTATAGATGCAAATACTTCAATTTGTTAAGATTACAATAACTTTGTTGTATAACTCGGTTTAAGGTATTAGGTTTTTGAATACCGCTGTAGGGGCACGGGTGTCATTTCCCTCCAACACAAAGGTAGGATCCTCCGATCAGGCTAGATGATTATGCCTGGCTACTGAAATAAACACCACAGACAGACAATAATTATTATTAAGCTTTTTTCTTATTTTATATTAAACATATAAATTTTTTTTTTATTGTTATAGTAAAGAAAATAAAATAAATATGTCAGGCCATTATTAACCAAAACCCCATGTCTAAGGAAAGGTCTATGTCCAGCAGTGGACTAACAGGCTGTTAAAGCGATAACATAAAATAAAAATATTTCAGACATCTAACACACAACGCCATCTAGTCCCAAGCTAAGCAGAACTTGTGTTATTGGTACTAGACAACTGATATAAATACATATATACATTTTTACATACACATTATAAATAGAAAACACCCAAACTCGGAAACAAATATTTGTAGATCATACAAACATTTGGTCCAACCCGGGAATCAAACTCGAGACCTCAAGCACAGCAGACTCATACGTCGAAAGTGATGTGATGATAATGTGATATAATTTATCTATGGTTTCTCTATATACTTAAAGAATCTCTTTGCTAAACAAAAACCACAGTGAAGCACACACATAGTATGTTGATGTGACCTTAAAAGACACCCATAGTAATTTACCGCGTTTTAGAAAGTGTAAACTATCTCTCTCTAGCACACTACTTTTAAGTTCTTGCTGTCTCATTCTAGTGCATACGAGAAATCATTTTACTCTTGGGTCATCTTAGTGAGTATTTGTAGGCGAAAACATGTTGTGTTGCGCGGCAAAATAAATAAAACAAAATACGTGAAAATAAATTATAAAATTAACAATGGATTCCAATAATAATGAAGGCAAAGTAAGTGTTTTCTTATTAATATTTTTAACTTACATTAATTATTAAACTTACTGTTGTTAAATATGTGTGAAAGTGAATTTCGTATTACTATTTTTTTAAATTGAATTGTTTGTTATGGTAGTTACAATTCCTGAGTCCAATGTATGTGTTTGAAAATAATTTTAAAAATCCTCTTTAGTGACCCTTTTTTTATTAAATCGTCTAAAAGTAAGTTTTTTAATCTGAAAGGATCACAGTATCGCTCTAACAAAAACTAAAATACATTGTCCTAAAATCATGAATCGTTTCCCTTGGACTAAATTCTTTTTATTTTCATTTCGTACGTATTTAATTAGGTATTTAGATATCACTAAATACATTAGGTTCAGAAGATAAGAACTATGATAGCCTACTATTTTTTACCGCATTTTAACTATTCAAGAATTCCTCTTTTTTTTTAACTATTTTTTGTGGCTAAGTAGAACAAGTAATATAATAACCATAGTGTATAACTTTGATTAACTTTTAAGTTTTTATGTTTCGTATGTTTTAGTGAAATTTAATTACACAGTGGAATTTAAATCTATACTAATAATAAAGGTGAAGAGTTTGTTTGTTTGAACGCGTTAATCTCATGAACCGCTGGTCCGATTTGAAAAATTCTTTCAGTGTTGGATAGTCCATTTATCGCGAAAGGCTATAGGCTATATATCATCACGCTACTACTAATAGGAGCGGAGCATCAATGAAGAATGTTTCAAAAACGGGGGAAAATTTTCACGCTACGGGCAATATAAGACGCAAACGAGGTGGCGTGGGTCAGCTAGTAAATTATAAAATCTCTTGCTAAGGAGATATGTGTGTACATAAGTGGACTGTTAAATACGATTTATGTTATGTGAAATACATTTAATTTACTACAGGTTTTCATCAAGTTGTACAGGTTTTTTATGTATGGGATTACATAAACAATGTGACTCTACCCTGTCCTATGGAAAGAATGACAATAATTTTGACTGCACGGTTGGCCTAGTGGTTTAAGCGGTCACTACGCCGCTTGCTATGCGCCAAGTGCCGTGGGTTCAAATCCCACGTGGGACATCACTTTGTGTGATCCACAAAATGTTGTTCTGAGTCGAGTGTTCTTTGTGTCCGTTACATGTATGTTTGTAAAGTCCCCCGCGACACGGGATGTATAAACCTAATGCGGGAGTAGTCTTTAAAAAAAAACTAAGAGCAGTGGTCACCATACTCATGCGAATACAGACAATGTAACAATGCAGCATGGTGACTTATTGAGATGCTGATGCATTATTACACATTTTTCTAACTAATGAAAATTTAGACTTCACCAAAGGCACATCTGGAAATTATTATGTTTTGGATTCTCTATTTTCACAACGCCTCGTGCCTGTTTATTTCCAGGCAAAAACATCATTGTCAATGACACAGAAAACTGATTCGACAGCTACTAAAATTGACAAGGAAAAATCAAGTGAAGCCGTTAACGATACAATTAAAATGAAGAGCGACAGTAATAGCTTCCATAAAAAAGATACTTTCTCAAATATATTTCTACTCGTATGTATAATGGGAGTATCACTTGGTATTCTATTAGAAATTATAAATATTGCTAAAAGAAATCAAAAATATAGCGAAGTAAATTGCAACGAAAGACCAAAATATTGGGCATATGCAAAAAACGCAAATGTAGACAGCAGAAATGGTTTGTTGCAACATGTACATTCTGTACTTGAAAGAGCTGGATACGAAAAGGGATCGAATCAATCGTCGTGGGACCTGCTGTGGGCCCATGATTCACCATTTACCCCTTTACACGAAACCCTACAGAATCTCAAACCCCATCAGCGAGTCAATCACTACCCTGGCACAGGGTACTTGACTACCAAAGTTTATTTAGCCACTACAAATTCGAAGTATATCCCAAAAGCTTTTCAACTACCGAAGAGTAAGGATGATTTTTTTAAATATGCGGCAGAGAACAAAGACTCATTGTTTTTGGTTAAACTTAATACGCATAGAGGTGTACATTTAAAAAACGTGAGTGAAATCAATGTATCTGATGAGAATAGTTTTGTTCAAGAGTATATACAGAAACCGTTCTTAGTCGATGGACATAAGTTTGATATTGGCGTGTACGTAGCGATCACATCGGTGAATCCTTTGAGGGCCTATTGGTTTGCAGGAGATGTACTATTCAGGTATGTTCAATTAACTTTTTAAATTATTTTAAAGAAATTTATTTTATTTATTTCTAATCTACTAACATGTGGCCTTCGGATTCGCTTCGAATCCGAACTTACAATAATACAATAGGAACAATGGCAGGATAGTTTTAATTAACCAACGACGATAGCGTCTGCTTGTATTGTCTTTTGTAAAGGCTTAAAAACTACTTTTGCAAAGTGGAAAACGAGTGAATCATATTGAAAATAATCTTGTTTCAACACAGATTGTCTTATTTACTAGGATGGCGCAGACAAAAAAAATTGTACGCGAATTTAAAAAAATGTCATACAGACATTTAAGAACATAATATACAGGGTCTGTCGTAAATAATGGATAAGTCGTAAACTGGAGTTGGTCCGGCTATGAGACTATTAGAAAATCGTATCTTTTTGCCAGGGTTTCTAACCGTATGGAAATGGCGTAGACTTTTATGTTTTTTTATAAATTTCGCTACTCTTTGCATTCATTCCGTTGCCATTTCGTTAAATTTAGGTATTTCTGTGTCATTTTTTTTGTATTATAGTCTTGAAGATGTGTATTATTTAGTTTTAGTACTGTTTTAGGCGTTTTTAACGTTGGTCATTTTCAAAATTGTCATTTTAAGATTTTTTATGTTTTTGTTTTACTTAGGGTCAACTTTTGATCATTTACTGTGTAAAAAAAAAGTACGGCGCTATAGCTGCCCATGATCTTAATAAATTATCTAGTATGTGTAGATTCTAAAAAGGTATAATAATGCATACTTCACAAGTAATATTAAGCTACATGAGCGAGATCAATATCAAGGTGAGAAAATATTTTTTTCATGTAATGTTGTAAATGGTTATAAAACTTCGTCATAATGATTTATTTCTGCCAAGATTCTTTACACAAACACTATGGGGTCACTATTAAGGATATTCAAAAGAAAACTAGGTTGTTTTAGTACGTAAAAATATTTATTCAACAACTTAAACTAAATGTTCGAAGTGTCCTCCGCCGGCAGCTATGCACGCTCTACATCGCCTAATAAACGATCGCTTAATCCGGCGCACATAACCGGCTTCTTCAATTTTTCTCGCTGCTACTTGAATGCGCGCACGCAACTCTTCTACAGAACTTATTGTTTCACTGTATACTTTTTCTTTTATACAGCCCCAGTAAAAGAAGTCCAAGGGGTTCAGGTCTGGCGAACGTGGAGGCCATAAAATTGGCCCCAATCGCCCTATCCATCTATCTGGATAAGTATTATTTAAATGTTCCCTGACACGAACAGCGTAATGTGCTGGACACCCATCATTTTGTAGCCACATCTCATTTCTTATCTCTTGTGGGACGTCTTGCAGTAAACTAGGTAAAGTATTTGCTAAAAAATTCAAATACATATCCGCATTTAATATTGCCGGCAATTCGAATGGACCAATGATTTTGCCATTAATAATGCCAGTCCATAAATTAATTTTAAATTGATATTGCGATCGGTCTTCTCGGATAAGTCTTGGGTTTTCGAGTTGCCAGCTGTGTATGTTGTGAAGATTCAAAAAACCATCTTTTCGACACGTTGACTCGTCACTCCATAAAATTTTATTAAAAAAACTTTGGTCTTCCCTCATCTTTCGCAGCATTATGCGACAAAATGTTATTCTCGCAGCAGCGTCCCTTGGCATTAATGTTTGGACCCTTTGATAATGATAGGGATATAATTCATGCCTTTTTAAACGCGGGGAGACCCTTTGTATTGCTGTCTTTGGTCATTTTTTTACCTGATGATCCTTTTTACGAATAAACTTGTAACATGTTTGTCGCATGTAACTATTAGAGCACATCAATTTTAAAATTAAACACCTTTATGAAATGAGGAGGCATGAAATTTTTTTGAAAAAAAACTACCTAGTTTTCTTTGAATATCCTTAATAGTGGCCCCATAGTGTTTGTGTAAAGAATCTTGGCAGAAATATATCATTCTGACGAAGTTTTATAACCATTTACAACATTACATGAAAAAAATATTTTCTCACCTTGATATTGATCTCGCTCATGTAGCTTAATATTACTTGTGAAGTATGCATTGTTATACCTTTTTAGAATCTACACATACTAGATAATTTATTAAGATCATGGGCAGCTATAGCGCCGTACTTTTTTTTTACACAGTAAATGATCAAAAGTTGACCCTAAGTAAAACAAAAACATAAAAAATCTTAAAATGACAATTTTGAAAATGACCAACGTTAAAAACGCCTAAAACAGTACTAAAACTAAATAATACACATCTTCAAGACTATAATACAAAAAAAATGACACAGAAATACCTAAATTTAACGAAATGGCAACGGAATGAATGCAAAGAGTAGCGAAATTTATAAAAAAACATAAAAGTCTACGCCATTTCCATACGGTTAGAAACCCTGGCAAAAAGATACGATTTTCTAATAGTCTCATAGCCGGACCAACTCCAGTTTACGACTTATCCATTATTTACGACAGACCCTGTATGTAGGCTAAAGGATAAGCGTTAAGTTACTTTTTTTTAGTTTTAATCGATAACAATTTGTTACTCTCCTTTTTTTGTGCGGAAATCCCCTCGGATAACACTTGTGGTTATGTCGGACTCGAACCGACTAAAAACCGCACACCGTCTCGGGCACTAGAAGCCGGGGAACCAGGTGCACCCTCGGAAGGAAATTTCTAGAACAATTTTGTCACTCTCCTGACTTGGAAATGAGGAGGAGATTTGTGGTGTAAGAGCAAGAGAAACTAATGAACGTTGTGTTTGTTATAATTAAGAGTTACGACAAGATTCAATTGACTGCCTCGGTGGCGTAGTGGAAGCGTATGCGACTGCTAAGCTTGAGGTCTCGGTTTCGATTCCCGGGTCGGACCAAATGTTTGTATGATCTGCAAATATTTGTTTCGAAGTTTGGGTGTTTTCTATGTATAATAAGTATGTATTTACAAAAAAAAAGTATTTAAGTATTTATACCAGTTGTCTAGTACTCATAACACAAGCTCTGCTTAGCTTGGGACTAGATGGCGTTGTGTGTTAGATGTCCGGAATATTTATTTATTTATAATTACTAACATAAATTCGAGAAAGGGACTATTTGACCAATGATGCAGAAGCATGTCAACAGAACGCCATGGTGTGGGTCACCATGCTGCATTGTTGCATTGTCTGCATTCGCAATGAGTATGGTGACCACCACTCTTAGATTCTGCTCATGCTTTCCATCAGGCACATCGGAGTCACTTTAGCAAGGTGGGCTGCGTCTGCTATTATAAGTCCTGCCTGGACTTAGGACAAAACCAAATTGAAAACCAACTTAAATTACAAACTTGTAGTCCATTTTAATCCACCCCTGAGTGGGAGAGACAAAGTTGCTTAAAAACCAACCGCTTGTTACCTTCGCACGTATCAATTACACTTATAAAATTAAACTCAAACTCAAATCATTTATTTCCATAGGCCCCAAAAGGCACTTGAACACGTTAAAAATACAAATATCAAAATATAAAACAAAACTCAAGTAATCAATTCAGTGATAAAAGGTACTAATACTAAATGCACTGAAATTATTTGAATTATCGGAGCTTAGATTGATTTCGATTCAACTCAAAGGTTTAAATTGAAATCAATCCAAGTACCAGCTCCGATGAGTATAGCATTCATGAGAAGAGCTGGTGAGAAACTCATGTGCACCATCTTTTCAAATAATTCATACAAAGTTTGTTTGTTTTTGACAACAGTACTTCTATGTGCAAGTTAAGGCAACCAAAACACAAAGGCTAGAAATCGGTTTAAAGAGATATTAAAGCTAGGAAAATCAATTTTTTGTCTAATAAAATAATAAAAATTTGTCCATAGCATATAAGGTTGCAATCACTTACACATCAAGGAGTATTAAAACCGCTATATATTTAATGTTACAGATACTGCCCTTCAAAGTATTATCCCTTCGATCCAAATGATTTGGACAAGTATGTCATTAGAGACAAATATCTACCGACATGGGAAGTACCGTCCCTGGCTATGCCTTTTACCGCTATGGGTCATGGTATGAAAGACGTCTTTGATATGTATGCTAGATCTAAGGTAAGATGGCCTTGGCCTTCTGAGGTCTTTGTAATTATACAAAAATATCGAAACAAAACTCATCCCATAAACTTCTAGATTCTTTGAAAACAGTCATAGAGAGGATTTTGACCTTTTGAACTTTAGTTGATTTTTTGCTAGAGTCCAAAGATGTAGAGGGATTTGAAGTGTGAAATGTGTGGATGGCTAAAATGGATGTCGATTTATAACGAATGATTGTATGAGTCAATGAGAGATGACAATGTTTAACGACGGCGCCTAGGAGAGCAAGATAAGTTGTTGATCCGTGTTGTCATGAACACCTATTCCAATCGTTATTAGGAAGTGTCCTCAAATATACTTCAAATAATAGTTCCACGTTCGATTGCATTCGTTATTAATTTATTTGATATTTTTGAAGTGAAACTTCTTTAGAATCGTTGTGATTTCAAACCGGATGCAACGGAAAAAACGACAGGTAAGAGACAAAAGTACAAAAAGTCGCCTGTAATCAGTGAGACAGAGCGAGAGAGCAAATGTCAGTCTCGTTCTTTTGTCGATTTACTGAAGTTTCACTTCTATCGTGTGTGAATCGCACACACATCTTTTTTTTTATTAAATGCAAGTTAACTTAACTTCTGTATACTTTAATTACAGGGGAAAGACCCTTCTCATATGTGGGAGGAGGTTCAGAAAGCTATAGCGGAGATACTCACGATGAAAGAGCACCATATAATATCAGCAGTGAGTACATCTACAAAAACCTAAATAGTATATAAGAAATATTTAATTGTCATTTATATTTCTTCGTTAAATATTGATAATTATTATGATTTTAATGATGAGATGGCAACAAAGCCGTATCAGCGGATTAGCTATTTCTGCCAATGTCAAGTATCTTCATCTTTAATTCTAAGTCTTCGAGTCTTCAAGTCTTCTTCGTGATGAAATTAATGATAAAAATATAAATGACATGAAATGGGGAGAAAAAAGAGAGTCTTTCGAGAAAAAAATAAGATCTCGACTCGAAAAAGATCGATTATTATTATTATTTACTAGCTACCCCGACAGACTTCTTTCTGTCAAAGTTATAGAGCTGTCGCAGTCCAATAGAAAAAAAAACTATTTTCCTCACAAATATTCCGTTTTTTCTATCCATAAGAACCTTCCTTGTACTTTAATGAAAATATTAAAAAAAAAACGATACAGTCGAGCGGTTCTAGAGTATTGCGCTTAGCAACACCTTACACGATTTAGTTTTAATAAAGTATGTACTTAAATTACACGAATAAAACCATATCTATACAAAATCACAATCTTTTGCCCCCAAAACCGAGTTGATGATTTGTTTTGGGATATTAATCTATACAGTTTCCGGATCCCTACCTTCTCAGGTGCAGATTGGTTTTAGTCGGTCCGATTGCGATACACCACCCTGGTTTTATATTTATTTCATGAAATACCTAGTTAAGAAACGAATTCTCTAGAGACAAACATACAACTTTTAACAACATTATTTTAGTCACATTGGAATCTTTTTTCTATATTCTTACTATAAAAAATTACACTAAGGTCAGGTTCTAGAAAACCCTTGCAGGCCTTGACCAGTCAAACAAATACAAGGAGGTTCTTGCTGCCCTTTTTATTTTTTTTTCAGCGCGGAGGTAACGCCGTATACGTACGCAAGTCTGCTAGCATACTAGGAAAGCTAACCTAACAATGAAAGTTGCTTAACAAGGAAATGAAATCTTTATTCCACTTTTATTAATATTCTCCATTTTGACTCGTGTAAACCATGACTCAGGTCAACGAACCAAAATACAGACATATTTTTATTCCATTTCCATTAATTACACTTTCAAATAGGTTAAAAAATTAAAACCTAAACGATGCTCGAACATTTAGGTCCTTAATAAACAATGTCTAAATGTTTTCAGACTAAACGTTACCCTTCGAAAAATAACTTTTTTGAAATGATGAGATTTGACCTGATTGTGGACGAAAACTTAAAAGTATATTTATTAGAAGCCAACATGTCACCCAATTTGAATTCAGCATCTTTTAAAAAGAACGCTTTAATTTATGAGCCATTGCTGTACAATCTTTTTTCATTGACTGGCATTTCACGGCAATCAAAATCCAACGACGCCAGTACAAGGTGAGAATTACAATTTTTGTATTATTTTTAGATTAGGTATTAGAAATATGTTCTCAAAATAGAAACCCATTTTGGGTAGATTAACCTTTCCACCAATCATCAATCAATCCTTATGATATTGAGTTCACCCAAAAATGAAGTAGGTATGTTTCCTGCCTCGGTGGCGCATTGGTAGCGAATGCGACTGCTGTGCTTGAGGTCTCGGGTTCAAATCCTGGGTCGGACCAAGTGTTTGTGATCTACAAATATTTGTTTCGGAGTTTGGGTGTTTTCTATGTACAATATGTAGGTATGTATTTACAAAAAAAAAAGTATATATGTATTCATATCAGTTGTCTAGTACCCATAACACAAGCTCTGCTTAGCTTGGGACTAGATTACAATTTACCGTGGGAGAGCTATGCTTCGGCATGAATGGGTCGGCTCGACCGGAGTGATACCACGGCCTCACAGAAAACCGGTGTGAAATAGCGTTTGCGCTGTGTTTCACCGAGTGAGTGAGGATACCGGAGGAGCATAATAACAATATTATGTATATGTTACAATGTGTTTATGTGTTCTTATATTATACCAAAACACTTTTTCTTATTGTTTGATTTTGATTGGTTTTGTTACCTTAGAACGGCATTAATTATGAACTGATTTGATTTTTTCATTTGATAAGGTATTTCTAGCTGGTTACCATTTAAATTTAAAAAGAAAATTAGGTATACAATAAACAGTTTATCAGAATTTATCAAACCAATAATACATTTTTTTAACAGTTATTATTGCATATATGCATAAAAGTTAAAGTTACTTTAAGAATTGGGACTACGAGAAGTTCGAAATTTTTTTACCTCAATACTTTAAATGTAATTTCAATGTTTCTTTATGTAAAACAGGTTGTTTTAATAGACATTCATTTGAAGGAGATAATATTCTAACACGATAAATTCCTTTAAATCTGATTCATAATAAATTTATAAGGAATATTTCGCGAATCGCTTACAAATTTTGCAGACGTCTTAGTTCGATGTTTCACTCAAGTTATAATGAGGTGTTATTAAATAATTTGTTAACAGTTTATTCATAATGAACTAGTGGATTATTTATGAATGGAACTATTTATAAACAATCTCAACGTCACTGGTATTTACTTAAGTGTTGCCATAATTACCGCTATAATTAATTTTAAATTTTATACACCTATGCATTGAAATAAATATCTCAGTTTTTTTTTTACCATTTAAACGGTTACAGACTGGTTACGTGCTAAAATTTCTAAAACACAACACGTTCTTTAATAACATTACATTTTCAGTATCTTTTTTTTTATAAAAAAGACAACTCCCGCATTAGGAATATACATCCTGTGTCGCGGGGGACTTTACAAACATACATGTAACGATCACAAAGACCACCCAGACTCAGGACAACATTTTGTGGATCACACAAAGTGATGTCCCAAGTGGGATTTGAACCCACGGCACTTGGCGCAGTAGCAATCAGCGTAGTGACCGCTTAAACCACTAGGCCAACCGTATATAAGCACATAATACGTATGCATGTACATATACACGCAATCATCTATGTGGATGTGCGTTTCTTCGTGTGTGCACGCGTGCAAGCATACTGTGCATGTGTGCTTGCAATTTTTTTTTATAGAATCTGAGGCAAACCACCAGACGTGTTGTGCGTTGTCGGCTTTTTAATGATAACAATAATTAAAATAAAATTTCAGTGCCGCTAAGGATATGGTTTCCTCCTATAAAAACATAGCAGTGTTCGGTGACCAGTGCATCACTGTTTGCAAAGACGACTGCAACGCGTTACCAATGTGTAACCTTTGTAAGCCGTGTCTTGATACCAATTTGAAGGACAGCCTCTTGAGAGCTCACTCAGAGTTTTTGCACAGAGGAGATTTTAGAAGACTTGTACCATTACCCATGTCTCAAGTTAAGGTAAGATTATATTTTTACAAAACATTAATATTAAATACTTTTGTCTTGTAAAATAGTGTTCTAAATGTCAAAGATTGGCTAAAATGAGATATTTCTATTATTTAAATATGATTCTCGTGTCATGTCGTTGCTCACGATGAACTCCGATTAATGTGTGATTTGCTGGCGTGCATAAGATAGGATAGTCTGATGTTTACTATCCTATCTTGGGACAGATAACCGACTTGATAAATAGAAGCCAAACATGCAGATGAAGTAACGGGGGTCAGCTAGACACAATATCTAAATTTAAATATTAAAAAAATAGCATTTTGGAAATCTATTCACAAAAATAAGAAGAAAGATTGTATTGTATTTGTACATTACCGTAAGTGGACACTTACGGTACGGCTGGTCCACCAGTTCAAAGTCGTTGTTTCTCTAAGGGACCGTATTAGAAACGAGGTGATCCGGCAGAGAACCAAGGTCATCGACATAACCCACAGGATTAGAAAGCTGAAGTGGCAGTAGGCTGGCCATATTTGCCGCAGAATCGATAACCGTTGGGGTAAATGGCTTCTTGAGTGGAGACCGCGTCTCGACAAACGTAGTGTAGGACTTCCACAGGCCAGGTGGAGTGATGATTTGCGCAAGACGGCTGGCAGGAGCTAGATGCGAGAAGCCGAGGATCAAACTAAGTGGCGTGCAGTTGGAGAGGCCTATGTCCAGCAGTGGACTGCGATAGGCTGAAGATGATGATGATTTGTACATTGTATTAGCACCAGTTCTTAAAAAAAAAAAAAATATACCTATATAATGATTTTGGTTTCAGAATGTAAACGAATTTGAGAAATCAATACCAGAGGACCTGCAAGGGATTAACAAACTTCAGTATATGTGGTTCCAAGAGAAGTGTAACCAGGACATAGCGTGGTGTACATAGAACTAAGCTTTACAGTTAAAATCAGTAATTTAATAAACTATTTTATAATTTCAAACTGTTTCTTATTTTCCTACTAATATTATAAACGCGAAAGTTTCTGAGTATATAAGTGAGTATGTTTGTTACTCTTTTGCCCAAAAACTATTTAATGGATTTTGATGAAACTTACATTAACATAGGTTATATATTTATTTATTTTTTATTATATAGAGGGCAAACGACAGAAAATTTATTTTGAAATATTATCAATTTTGTTCCTACACGCTGGTGTTGCGGGTGTCCATGGGCGGCGGTAATCGCTTACTATCAGGCGATACGTTATACCGTACCGCGTGTAGCACCACATGGTTCAGTTAGTATTCCATAATACGTACTGATTATTTCAGGTTAACATTAATTTGTTGAAACTAAAATTTCAGCGTTCCACCCGGGAGCGCATTTTACAAGAAACAACTGGCAGAAATATTTTTATAATCGCATTACCTCAAATATAACTTTATATATTTTGTTCTGTATGTACATTATATAAATATTTATTTGTATAATTATCTGTACTTTCAAAAGTTAATTGATATGATATTTTATATTGATATTTATTGTTCATAACTTCCCTTCATAAGACAATTTCACCTTTTTTTTTTTTTAACGTGTGGAAACCCCCTCGGGCCGTCACAAGACAATTTTACCTGCCACGTCCTTTACTAAACCAAAGGTTGACTGGTAGAAGATACCATTTTGGCATTAAGTCCGCCTCATGTAAATATAATGCAGTAAGGATTAATAAAATATAAAAAAATCTAAAACTAAGAATACAAATAAAGACCGTAATTCATGTCCTAACGGTCCTCGGTCAACGCAATGTCGACGCATTTCATGTAGCGTGCCTTTTGCGCTGCGTGTGATTTTAAAATGTATTTTAAAGAACGCAAATGATTAAAAAATTAAAATGACCGATAAGAAGTAAACAGCTGATTATAAAAGAAAGAATTTTAAAATATTATTTAAATTTAAAATAGAAAACATTTATCAGCACTGGCCACTTTACGAATAAATTATTTTTCTGTTTAAAAAACAATATACGAGTAGGTACATAATTGTCTACTGTAGACATCGGCGCAATAGATCCCATTTAATATATAATAAATTTGACGTTCTGTCAAATTCAAATATATATTTGAGAACGAACAATAACTAACCAATAGATTATAACCATCCAGAACAAATTTCTGTATAAATCATCGTAAAGGATTTTTCAGAACATGCTTATTACACAATATGGTTACCAAAGTTTGCAAATTTTTTTGAAGTGAAAACTTCTTTAGCGGCGCTGTGTACTTTTTTGGAATGGGTAAAAATGTATAAACTCGCGTCAGGTCACGTGACCTGATCGAAAATTCGTAAGACGGATGGAGAGAGGACAGGCGGCGCAGGGCGCTTGCGCAAATGTTCGTGTGTGTATGTAATATAAATTGTCATGTTTGTGTACGATAGCGCAATAAATGGATGTTGTATTCCACCACATAAATAATAGTACTTTTATACTGATAATGAAAGCAATTCGTACAAAATTATTCTCTAACCATTCCAAAATATCAAAAATGCACAACGTTAATATTCAAGTTTTCACTTCTGCCGGCACTCCCGGAGTGCAACCCGTCGATTATTTTTTTTTCTTATGTCTTGCGATCAGCCATAATTCAACTATAAGCAGATGAGGTTTCAGTACTGTTGGCGTTTGGAGCGTCGCTCCTAGCGAAACCTGCCCTTCCTTTATTTAATTAACTTAATTCTCTCTGACGATGGCGTAGAAAACTTTCTCCTTTCGGCATGACGTAGCACTGGTACTTTCTGTCATGTGGGGTTTGGTATTTTCTCAAGGTAGCAGTCTATGTATGAGTATTAACATCTGTTATAGTGCTTAGAGATGCACTTCTAGGCCCGGCCAGAAACAGACTAGGACGAAGAACCTATTGCGTTAACCTTTTATTTCTCTCTTTAAGACCAAAGTTTGCTCATATATAAATATAAAAACATCATTAAAAAAAATTAAGACCATATCACAACTTTCATTATGTCACAATGAACACATGACCTTTTTTTTATGGAATACCGGGCAAACGAGCAGACTTATCGCTTGATGGCAAGCGATTACCGCCGCACATGGACACCCGCAACACCAGAGGCGTCACAAGTGCGTTGCCGGCATTTGGGGGATGGGGAAAGGGGTAGGAGGAGGGGTTGGGGTATGGGCCTCCGGTATCCTCACACAAAACACAGCGCAGGCGCTGTTTCACACTGGTTTTCTCTGAGGCCGTGGTCAACACTCCGGTCGAGCCGGTCAATGCATGCCGAAGCGTAACTCTCCCACTGTAAGCTAAAAATAGCAGGTTTGAACAATATTTGATTACCTACTCTTTATAAGTTTTTAATGTAAATTCATGGGCGTACAACACTAAAAAAGATTAAAGAAAATTGAAAACTAAAACATTTTAATTAATCACAAGGTCCTTTTGTGTGAGATTTATTACCTTTTTACACTAATAAATGTAATCTAATCACATTAAATCATTTTATACATATACTACAGTTTCTTTACAAATAATTTTATTGTTCGTAAACTGCTGGAAATAAAATACAGCATAAACAATTAACGTCAAGCTTACCTAACATTTCGTGATACTACAGGTCAAGTACCTAAGGCAAACTATTAAAATTACGATGAACCGAAATAGAAATACAAATTCTACATTAAAAATATTTTTACTCATATGTATAGTAGTAGTGGCACTTAGCATGTTGCTAGAAACCATTATTTTAATCATGAATGGATGTCCAATCAAACTGGAAGAGATAAAACGGCCAAAGTATTACATACTCTCAGAGAACCAAGATGGAAGGGGTAAAAATGGTTTTATAAAACATATACATTCAGTGCTCAAAAGGGTTGGATACGAGTATACACCGAATTATAATACAGAATGGGACCTTCTACTGGCTCAAAATTATCTGTTTCATCATTTAAAAAACACTAATATTAAATTGAAACCTCATCAAAAAGTGAATCAGTTTCCTGGTACAGATTGTATAACAAATAAATATAAATTGGCAAATTCAAAATCGGAATACATGCCTATGGCTTTCGGATTGCCAAATAATGTTCACGATTTCATTAAATACACTAAAAATAATCCGAACTTATTGTTTTTCGAGAGTAAGAAAAATGGCACAGGCAGCATTTTAAAAAGTTTGAACAATATAGATGTTTATAGCGGGAAAAGTTACGTTCAAGAGTATATACAGAAACCGTTCTTAGTGGATGGACATAAGTTTGATATTGGCGTGTATGTGGTTATAACCTCACTAAATCCTCTAAGAGCCTATTGGTACAAAGGCGACGTACTATTCAGGTATTTTATTTTGTACCATTCATTCATTTTACTAGAAAATTTGCTTTTACCTATTAGTTGATTGTACAATTCACTTATCTATATCGTGACCTTGTAATGAACTTCATTTCACAACAACATTCTTGCTTTTAATTGGGTCACCACATTTTGCAATGAATATATTCTCATCTTTATCTTAATGGCAGCTGGAGATAACTTGTTCAGATCCAGGTTCGGAAGATAGTAGAGCCACGCCGATTTCAGCACGAATAGGTTGGTACGACCGCGACTGTACTCGTACTATCCTCGCACAGAAAATCAACGTAAAATGACAGCGTTCGCGCTGTGTTTCGTGGAGACCCAATACGAATGCAAACATTGCAATACTGCATTATTGCAATGTTTGCATTTGCAATGAGTATGGTGATCACCACTCTTGGGTTCTGTTTGTACTTTCCATCAGGCAGAGTAGAGAGTAGCATTTTGGCAGAGCCATACCTAAAAAAAAGTCCGTAGTTATTATAGCTCCACAATGGAGAGCTTCGAAAGATATCTGCCCTTCAAAAGAGCTGCCCAGGCGATGTGTAGATCAAATCTCTTTTTTCTATGTGTAAATACCCTTATATACTCGAAGCAACTAATAACCCTACACCATCTCGGGTACCAGTAGCCCTTGAATAAGAACCAAGTGTACCTGAGAAAGGAAAATCTTCGTACCTCGAGCAATCAATTCTTTTAGCCAAGTAAGTGTAAGATGACACTTGAGAAAACATTTTATTAGCTTTCGTCTGTAGTGGCTTCCACATATATTATAACACAACAATAACCTACTACAGCACCATCTACCGAAGATACACTGAACTACGAAGTGACGCACTACACGGAGTAACTACCAATCCTGAATCGCGCAATAGAAGTTCTCGCGCCGATTATCATACATGCAACATCCCAACATCAACTGTTGGGCAGTAGCCCGCCAGGCATGATCACCTCGCCTGGTCGGAGGATCCTCCCTTTGTGTTGGTGGAATATGATACCCGTTCCCCCACACGTCTAAGGCTTCCTTCACCTCGAATTAATTGTTATCAATAAATTAAAGAATATGTAAATAAAATAGTGCCTGTATGTATGTCTGTCTTAAACTCACAGATTCTGTCGAACAAAATACTATCCGTTTAAGCGCAATAATACTAGCAGTTACATGATTAGCTCTAAATATCTGAATATCTGGGAACTACCTTCTCTGACGCATGATTACACAGCACTGGACTACAGCATGAAGGACACATTCGATAACTATGTACGGGCTCAGGTAAGTGAAATTTATATTTAACTAGTTTTGGTCAACAAGCATACCTTGGGCAGCCCATCGGGCGGTGACCAGATACCGCTGGAAAGATGAGGTTGCCAGAGATATGGAAGAGATGAAAGTGTTCGATTGGTCTGAGAGGGCACAGAATACGAAAGAATGGCGCACTCTACTGTCGGAGGTCAAGACACACTTTGGGTCGTTGAGCCAGCGAAGTAAGTAAGTAAGCTTTGGTCAACGGCTCCGCCTGCGTGTTTGTCGTTTATCGCAGTAAAGATTAGCCTATGTCCTTCCTCAAAAATCAAAGTATTTCCATAACAAATTTCATTGATATCGGTGCGGCGGTTTTGCCGTGAAAGCGTAACAGACAGACCAAGTTACTTTCGCATTTATAATATAGGTTTAGTATCGCTTCTAGCTCTTTGGCCATCGCGATTTATAATATAGGTATGGATTATTATATAAGTATTCTACCAGTTAATCTAGATTTCATAGCTTAAGCTCTGCGTAGGTTAAAACTAACAAGCCTAAGTTACTAATTATACCATCAGCTACCTATCAGTCAAAGTCCTGTCAAAATCAGTTCAGTCGTTTGAGAGATTAGCTGGAACAAACAGACAGACAGACAGACAGAAATTGGAAAAAAAAATGCTTTGGTATATGTACCGTGTATACATACATATGCATTTGGTAAAAAGCAGTTAAATTTTACAAACAGACACTCTAATTTAATTTATTTGTATAGATGTAACAAATAACATTTAAAAAATCCTAATCAAACAATTAACATTTCACTTACAGTTTTTCTGATCAAAACCGTTCAAACAAACTTGCAAAGAACCTAACGGAAAATGACAGATAGTAATAAATATTTCATACATCTAACACACAATGCCATCTAGTCTCTCAAGCTAAGCAGAGCTTGTGTTATGCGTACTAGACAACTGATATAAATTCATATATACTTTGTTGTTAATAAATACATAATCTACATAGAAAACACCTAAACTCCGAAACAAATATTTGTAAACCATACAAAGATTTGAGCCGACCAGGGAATCGAACCAGATACCTAAGCAGTTGCATACGCTACCATTGCACCACCGAGGCAGATATATACTTTTTTGTAAATACCAAACATTATGCATTGAAATATATTCAAACTCTGAAACAAATAATTGCAGATAAACACTTGGCCAGACCCCGGTATCAAACCCAAAACTAGTACAGTCGCATACGCTCCCACTACGCCATTGAGGCAGTCAATTTAATTTTGACTTTTCTGAATAGTATTTATAGGTGACCCACGCAACTTCACCTGCTTCTTTTCAATATAATTTCAATAGGAACCCTGTTGCTTCTTTTCTTAACAAAAATAATATCCTAAAAATAACCGTAAATCTTAAGCATAACCAAAAATAATCATATAAACAATTCTTCACTCATTCTCAGACAATGCCCATTCATGGCAACCTCAAGTTTCTCTATTCAATAGTTCTGTCTATATGTATAATAATAAAATTTGTCAACTACTTGTTCCACTTGACTATGTCTGGTCACTTAATATATCGATAAGAAGTTTATTTACTTAAAAATAATGATCAGAAATTGTTCACAAAGTCGAGAAGGAATTCTTTAAAAAATATTATCTATTACGCATATGCATGACAGATCAATAAAGAAAAGAATATGATGAATGGACAAAACTGACGTGTAATGGGAGATGCCTATATCCAACAGTGGACTACAATATAGTGGACTGCACGGTTGGCCTAGTGGTTAAGCGGTGACTACGCCGCTTGCTATGCGCCAAGTGCCGTGGGTTCAAATCCCACGTGGGACATCACTTTGTGTAATCCACAAAATGTTGTCCTGAGTCTGGGTGTTCTTTGTGTCCGTTACATGTATGTTTGTAAAGTCCCCGCGACACAGGATGTATATTCCTAATGCGGGTGTTGAAAAAAAGTAAATGATAATGTATGGCAGAAGCGAAATTGCCTTACAGACTTTTCAAGACAAACTCACAGACATAGGTACATTAAAAGTATTATTACATATCTATTACAGGGTAAAGATCCTTCAATCGTGTGGGATGTGATTCAGAAAGCAATAGCAGATATACTCGTCATGAAAGAACAACAGTTAGCGGCGGCCGTAAGTACTTAGGGTCTACACGTGGGAAGATAATTATATGAGCTTTATGTCGAGATATATTAGATCGCCTATCTTAAAGGTCAATCGTTATATTAAAAACTACTTATCTATGTATATATTCGACTATAGAATGCTTTGCCAATATCTATTAGACTGTCATTATAATTTATTGTGTCTGAAGAATATTTTGTCTACTTATTTATTAGATATACTATACTTATAGAAGAAATTGCTATTTAGCAATAGGGCCGCCATTTGTAGGTACATGGTCAATCATTTGATGCATTATTTTATGTAAACTGTTTATGTAATGTACAACAAAGATTATTCTATTCTATTCTATTCTATTCTATATTCATATATATATGTTTATATACAGGATTTGATAGAATAGAACTACGTTTACGTTCAGTCACGGGTTCGATTTTCTGTCAGGATAAATAACCGTGTGATAAAATAAACTGTGTATCTATGTATTGAGATTTTTTTAACCAACAGTCTTACTACCATTGTTTGGGGTCAGACAGTCGTGGGTAAAATGTGTAAAAGCAATATATTTATTAATACAGCTAGTTCTTATTTAAAAAGGGTAAAGTAATACTTGATGAGTAACAAAATGTTACTAACATATTCTTTAGTTTACAACTAATCCGGGATAAAAATTTAATAATTGTAAAACGGGACGGAAGTTGTAACTCTAACGCTTCCTAAACAACATACCGCAGGTGGTTGTGGCGCCGGCCTCACTGCACAAACCAACCGCCGGCATTCCGGCCGAGCTGCAATGTTTCTCTGCGGTCTCCAGCAGTATGTGCCGGTGGGATAATGATGCCGATGACATACCCAGACGGGTTAAATGCCGACGACGGCATCGCCAGCTAGTGTAGGCCTTAAAAACCGGGAATGTGCACACTTTGATTTGACAAATAATAATAAATAGTAATAATTGAGTCAGCAAATGAGGGCACTTAGTGGTTGGCGATCAGATAATCAGTTAATTAGCTGCTAAACACCAAATTTTCTAAGTAATGCTAAAAAAATCTATGAGGTTTTCAACTGTGAAAGTATATAAAGTAACAAAATAGTCAAAAAGTACCAGGCTTTATCTCCAGTTTAAATAATTTGATGGGGTCACTGAATACTCACACATACGCACGCACATACACACGCACGCACACGCACTGTGAATGCTAAAAGAAAATAATTATATGTATTTGTTTAGATATTAGTCCTAGGCATAAGATAATCGTATTGTTTGATAGTTTTTGTTAAAATTTGTTTATGATTTTCTTAAAAATAAACTATTACCAGTATTAAGATTAAATCCTCTACTCTCTGCTTTGCTTTCTGTTCATTGCTTTAGTAAAAACTGATAATTAGACGCAAAAACATGTATTAAGTAGATAGGAATCCAGTTCTCTATAAAAATATTTCATTAGTGATAAAACTTTAATGATTTACAGGCAAAACACTACCCTTCGCAAAATAGCTTCTTTGAAATGATGAGATTCGACTTTCTTCTTGACGAGTTCCTAAAAGTGTATTTACTTAAAGTCAAAAAGACGCCAGAATTTGATTCAGCTAACTCCGCAGAGGAACACCTGCTTTATGAACAGATACTGTACAGTTTGTTTTCGTTGACGGGCGTTTCTCGAAAACTCGTTTCAGATAGCAGTGCTAGGTAAGTAACATAATAAAAAAAAGGTAGGTAACCTACAAATAAAACCGTTAATAATAAAAAGAGCCTCAAACATCCCCAAATTTTCATAGAGAGCACTAGAAGTGCGGCAACACATGCTTCCCTGGAATTTCATGTGTCTATAAGCATCATCAACTCAGCCAAAAGACGTTAATTGCTTGACATCCGCATCTAACGTCTATCTAGTTGTGGGGGCTTACCCACGCTATTCATTTCACGTCACTCATCTGTTCGATTAACTCAACAAATCATGTTTATTCATCAAACGAGATTAACGTCATTGTTTCTTGCCTTTGTACATATTTTTGTAGATTTGCAACATTTCTTAGACTCGTCAGACAGCAATCGAATGAGGAAATGCGTGGACACCGCGTGGCATCGTTAAAGTTTTACGAGTTGTTAGATCAGCAGTTCGTCGCCATCTTGCAAAAATAAGTTTTACTTATATAAGATTATATTTATTACTAGTGCCCCACCGTTTCCGCTACATTTATTGCTGTTTCCTTGCGTTACAGAGTGATTATAAATAGCTTCCTCAATATGTCAATTGAATAAGCTATGTATATAAAATTAAGTCTAACTAGTCATTTATTTAGCACCTATCTAAAACATAATAATATTTATGCTTCCAAACAAACCACTTTGCTCCAAAACTAAACGACTTAATAAGAAATTTAAGTTACATGGATGTAATTATTATAAAATACTTATAAAAAAATATGAGGGATTTATATTCTTACATATTATTTCAGATTTATGATAGTTACTTTTATAAAAAACGGATCCACGAGATTTCCTAAACTTAGGCTACTTACCAGAATTATCTTACTTTAAAATATAATTTTTTCTTCACATCCTATAAAAATTGAGAAAAAGGCTCTCCTCGTTAGAAGGTACAGGCAAAAAGAGTGTATAATATATGTGATTGTTTCGAAACCTTGTAGGAAATCCACGAATAGGTACGAAACTCTGCATGGAGTGCAGAGTACGTTAAGAAAATTTCTAAGAATTCTTCCGAATTTTCTTTTAATTTAACTTTGAAAGTTAGACTTGTTTAACCTATTGTTTAGGTACGTGCATACGTTGCCTGGAATAACTGAGAGTAGGTTTAATGAATGTTCTATTAAAATCGTAAGTAATATACTAATCTAAAAAGTTTTATGTTTTAGAGATAATGCTAAGGCTCAGGATATGATAACCTCACAAAAACACATATCGGTATACGGAGAAGAGTGTCGATCTAATATTTGCAAAGAAAATTGCCAGGCGCATGAAGTATGTCAACTGTGTAAATTGTGCCTTAGGAAAACATTTAAAAAGCACTTATTGAAAGCACACACTAAATTTTTACATAGAGGAGATTTTAAAAGAGTTTTTCCCCCACCTATGTTCAAAATTGAGGTATGTATAATAAGAAACCGAACAAGTAATAATCGTAATTAATCCTTTATAACAAAAAAAAAACTTGAGAGGTGTCAAGGGACACCCGGATGGAACGAAGTTCGAAATAGTAAGACGAAACGAAAATATCTGGCTTGCTTTCTATAAGAAAGATAGAGAGACAGACAGAGAAACATGCGCACGCCGCACGGCTTACAATAGCTTACTGTAGCAAAAAGTGTCCTATCGCAGTTCACTGCTAAACTTATTTATTGATATATTTTGTATTTATATTTGATATACAAAATTTTAAAAATCATTAATTTACAGCGACATCTATATTATTAATATTAAACTACTGGCAACGACAACTATAACACGTAAATGTAAGTTCAGTTTCTATTCAAAAGATGGCGCTATATATAAAATTGAAAAATGATTTTCACCAATTCTTTAAAAAATAGTAACAAAACAATATTTTCTTAATAAAAAATATTAAGACTTCGTTCCCATAACAAAAATAGTGAATCAAGCAATGAAAAATAAACTAATAACAAATATAATTTACAATAGCAAAAAGTGTCGTGACAACAAAACGTGTCGTGACAACTTTTTCGTATAAATTTTTTCCGTCTAGCCCCCTTTCACAACGCGCGATAAGGAACTTCGTTCCAAAAACGACTTCAAGAACTGGACCAAATTGAAATGGGACCACACGAGAAGCACCAACTTTTAAATAAAATAAACCCAGTCGAAAGTTATGAGTATAACAAACATATAAAACAATACAGTCGAATTGAGAAACTCCTCCTTTTTTGAAGTTGGTTAAAAAGGGATACAAAGTTTATTCTTCACATATTGAAATGTAAATTCTATTCACAGGATATCAACCTATTAACGCACTTAACTCCAAAAGAAAATTTATCAGCTGCAAATAGACTCCAGTATATTTGGTACCAAGGGAAGTGTAACCTGGACAGCACATGGTGTACGTGATATACCTATTAATAAATGTAAAAATACATATGTATTTATATTGAACCTTTTCTTATTTTAATAATCTTTTTAAAAAGTTCGTCCCATCGTCCTTCCTCCTATATATTGGGCATCGTTAGGAATCGTTTGCCGAAAATAGCCCCTCGCGTTTTGGTAGTTTCTGAAAACTATTGGCGATGCAAAGATTATCCCCGCGCTTCTAGCGGTGAAATTTGAAAGTTGTCTAAGAACGACACTTTAAGTTGAGAACATTAAGTTCAGACATTTTCAGATGGATCACGATTACATACAGAAACTTTTTGCTAATAAAAGGAGAAATACGAAATATTGCTGCGTACCTTATCGAAATAATTACGGAGATTGAGGAATAAGTTTTCATTTGTTTCCAAAAAATTAAACTAAGAAAATGAGAGACTAATTTAAGAATTGAGAAGCCGATTTCACCAGCAATGACACTTTGTTCTCATCGTTTTCAAACTTCAAATTATTTTCCAAACAGAATATTTATTTAAGGCTACTCCCTTAGTAAACAACAAACATAATATTATATTTACATTTAAGTATTATATTTGTAGGGACTCGCTCCCAGTTTAGGAGTGCCGGTAGATTCCATATTTTTTTAAATGAGGGTAGACGTGAGTTGTCGGGCGAGGAGAATGATAGTAATGGTTTTCCTCACAATCGCTTTGTCATAACCACTTTATGATAATACATAGTGAAATACAGTCACGATAATCAATAATGTTATACAGGTTACAATTTAGGTACGACACTCCACCGAATATGCGATGCTACTGCGAGATGCTAAACGATAATGCTTGCTCTCCGGCTGCGTTCCATTTTATAACTACCTCGGGCTGCGTTCCGTTTATAACTACACAGTTCTTTAGGGATGGGATCAAAGTTACTGTTACCTGCAACTTATCACATAAAATAATCGACTACCATCAATTATCTTAACGCGTGATTATTATTTTTAAAGTGGCAATGATTTCCATCCCTATTGTCATCGGTCGCACGCGTCTATGGAGGGTAGAGATAAGGAGTATCATCTGTGTACATGAAAAGTATCCGTTGAAATGCATTAAATTAGGGTGGCGCCACATTAGCATCAGAGTAAACTTCTTAAAATCAATACACACACTTTTTCATAAAATTTAATGATAAAAAATCAATAAACGTACTATTCACAGTTCAGAAAATAAAATATATTTACTACATTATTTTGTAATACGCAAGTAGTGACAATAATGTTAAATTTTTTACCTCGGCGTACTTCAATTCGTTCACAATTGCTACATTCATACCATAACCTGTGTCTACACCAGCGCCATTCTGGAAGGTTTTTGAACTGTTATTTACAGCTTATGCTGGACACTTTTTTCAATTTTCTTCCATATAAGATAACACTCCTTGTCTCTACCCTCCATACACGCGTCAATGCTCGGTGTTGCGTCTATGGAGGGTAGAGATAAGGAGTGTTATCTCATACGGTAGAAAATTGAAAAAAGTGTCCAGCATAAGCTGTAAATAACAGTTCAAAAACCTTCCAGAATGGCGCTGGTGTAGACACAGGGTATGGTATGAATGTAGCAATTGTGAACGAATTGAAGTACGCCGAGTTAAAAAATTTAACATTATTGTCACTACTTGCGTATTACAAAGTAATGTAGTAAATATATTTTATTTTCTGAACTGTGAATAGTACGTTTATTGATTTTTTATCATTCAATTTTATGAAAAAGTGTGTGTATTGATTTTAAGAAGTTTACTCTGATGCTAATGTGGCGCCACCCTAATTTAATGCATTTCAACGGACACTTTTCATGTACACAGATGATACTCCTTACCTCTACCCTCCATAGTTGCGTCAGTGTCTAACTACCGACACTTGTGTTACCAAAATAAAATAAGTGATGCGCCGTCATATTACAAACAGATATTAAATAAAACACACACCTACACGGGGACGAATATTTCTATATTATTATCTATACAAATAAATAAAATTGGAGTGTCTGTTTGTAATATTAAAATAACCGCTTTCTACTACATGCATATGAATGTATATACGGTACACATACCAAAATTTATATTTTTAAAATTTTTATGTCTGTCTGTCTGTTTGTTCTGGCTAATCTCTGAAACGGCTGGACCGATTTGGACGGGACTTTCAAAAGTAGGTAGCTGATGGTACAAGGAGTAACTTAGGCTTACATTTTTTAGACTAGCTTCGCCCGCGGCGTTACCCACGATACGTCAATAACTGCGGGTAACAACGCGGGGTTCAGCTAGTAATGAATATGAAACCAGTTTTTATGAGATGCTACTGAACCTAACGTTGGCTGAAATCTTCTTAGATATTATTTAATATAGCGCCATCTGTCGAAAAAAACTGTAAACTTGTCATAATTTTTATTTACTTTTTCTGATTTAGTTATATACCTGATAAAAATTACAACTTGCACTTATGTAATCTAATCAAAATTTCAAAATATAGATAGGTATTTATAACAGTTGAAATGCATGAGTCATTTCTGTTTTTGTTGATACTTTATTATATCTAATACAATTTTATTAACGGGTCTACGAAAAATAGCAAGTCATAACATATGTAAACAATGACAAACGATTGCTAGATTTAAGTACAAGAGTCATATAATTATGCAATAAACGACTGAATTTTGCAACAGGAAAGCAACATCAAAGCAATTAAACATCATTTTGCAATGTTCCGATTGTTGTATTAACTGGAAAGTGATGTATGTATGTGTCGTCAATATATATGCACTAAAAACTATCGGTGTCAAATAACACAAAATAAAAAGAACTTGTAAGAAAATAATGATTTATTCAAAACAAAATTCTAACTCTCTAAACTCCTTTCATATTTCACTGGACCATTGATTGAAGTAGACCTAATATATAACTACCTAAGTCTTCATCTTGATTTGTCCAAGACACATATATATTCTTAGTACTATCATCTTCTCCCTCAACCTTTATAAGAACAGACTCAACAGATATGTTAGCTTCCGATATAGTGATCGTCCAACCTTCCAGTTTCTCCGCAAGCAATGTCTTCAACTTTTCCGCTGTTTTGACTGAAGGCCCAGGATCTTCAAACCGAACTGTGCTGGTAAACCTGATAACATGCCTGTTTATGCCTATTTCATCACACATTTCATCAATATCAATAAGAGACAGTCTATTGTCTCTGACACAAAGAATACCATTGACAACTCTCCTCCGTTTTGGGTCTGGAGGCTGCGCATTATACCTGACAGCTTCTGCCTTCAGCAATCTTAGAGATACATCAATAGGAATCTTTGTTGGGGTATTAATTGTGCATGTTTCACCATTGGCTGGCATGAAACAACTAATTTTAAACTCTTTTTCAATTTTGTCCTTTAAAAATTCCATTTTCTGTGCCTCCCCATGTACTAACAACACATTCTTAGGCTCACAGTACTGGATCAACTGCATTATACCTTTAGCATCAGCATGTGCTGAGAATGACATGTATTCAACAGCCATTTTAACTTCAACCACTTGCCGGTTTTCAAGTTCAACCTTTTTGGCCCCGTTTAGGATTTTGTGACCAACTGTACCTTGGACACAGAATCCAGGCATTATGACCATATTCTGTTCATACGGTGCCCACTTTTTGAAAATGTTAAGAGATAATCCAGCGTGCAACATTCCCGGTGTGGCAAACACAACCATTGCACCAGGGTTATCAATAAAGGATTTGTCAAAAGGTTTAATGTGCTTAAAATCAAACATATTCCTTTGCACAAATGTCTTTCTAATCTTTTGATTGGTCCATGTTATGAACATTTTATAATAGTTATTCGCTTTCTCTGTCAACCCTAAAGCAAAATATACTGGGTATTTTAGATTCATTCTTTCCCAATATGTCTCAAGTAGAATACAAAGCTCTTGAGCTCTGCCTAAGGCGAAGACAGGTATGAGGACTTTACCGCCTTTTTCAACACACTCATGTACCTTTTTAAGGAAATCTCTTTCACGACAACGTTTTGAATCACGAATTGTTGTGGCATATGTTGATTCTGTGATAAGAAGATCAGGTCTGCATTTATCAATCCATGCTGCACCCAGATGTCTGTCTGGGGTCATGTTGTAATCTCCAGTGTAGACGACGGATTGTGATCCAACTCGGATCCAAAACATAGCAGCGCCAAGAACATGACCAGCATAGTAGGCCTTAATTTCTAGTTCGTTATCAACCATTACAGACTGATGAAGAGTTACCGCAGTCACCTTCTTTATGCAATCCTTGATCATCTGTGATGTGAAGAAATTTGATTCGCCTTTTCTCTCTACTGCTACTTTCCTCATGTCTTCAAGGAGTATAGGCGCAATAGCTTTTGTAGGATGGGTCATGTAGATAGGACCTGTATAGCCAACCATCTCCGACATATAAGGAAGAGCTCCGCAGTGATCGAGATGGAAATGAGATATGATAACACAGTCTATTTGACTGGTAATGGGACCTTCAGGAACAATGTATGAGAAATCGGGAAAACGCCGCTCGTCATTGTACCCCATATGCATACCGCAGTCCAGCATGATATTTTTGCCACCCATAGATAGTAAGATGCAACTACGGCCGACATCTTGCCCAGCACCGAGCGGTGTAATCTTTATTTCGGGCATGTTAGAACTTTATCTCTCCTCCTGGATGCGTAGAACGTAATAATCTTAGAACTTTGTAATTATTTTTATAAAGCTTTCAACATTCATTACAATCTTTGTTGTTTAATTCACTTAAATAGGTATTACATGAACCAATGCTACGTAATGCGTACTTTTCTTCTATAAAAAGTTATTTACAAAAGCACTTTTTTAACATTGATATGATAACCAATCGTTATGTCAAACCATTTTAATAGTTTTATGGCACTTGACAATTGACAGTTTAACATATAAAAATTCCGTTTCACGAACGCCTGTGAATCCTGAAAATCAAGCACTTATTCTGGAGAATGTATGTAAAAAACACCATTCAGCGTTTTGAACCAAACGAATATTTTATAAAAAGTTCAAAAAATTAACACGAAAAAATTATGCTTCAATTTTTATAACATCTCTGAAGTGTTTGATATTTTTTAAAAACACTGTCTTCATATTTTCCTTATTCTTATTACTTTATATGTACTTAAATGATTAAATTGCTTTCATCGACGTATCTTTTAATGGCAGTTTTTACAGACATTCTCACTGACATGTATATGCAGATATTCAAACATCACTGACGACTTCGAACTGTCACTTATCTTTCAAAGATTTCTGTCAAAAGGAACTAATATACGGTTAAAAAAATTAAGTATTTTTATTTAAATAAAGCGGTACATAAATAACTGTGTTTCAACATATTTTATTTATACTAGGAAATAATTGAAAAATACTTTCTTCTATACCTGTAGTTAAAAAAATATTTTTAAATTATATACCTATTTGCATACGAACGCTAATAGATGTCAAAGTACTTGTTATGATAAGCTTATCAAACAAATTAACAGCAGTACGCACCGGCTTGTATACTGCAGACGTGTTGCTGGATAAGCACGTTACAAAAAAAAGTTGAAAATTATTAGATCACAATGTCGGGCGAAGGCGCTAACTCCAACGAGAATAAAAAAGTAGCACTTATTACTGGAATTACAGGGCAGGTATGTACAATGTTTTTTGTAATTTTGTAACTAACTTATAATAACTACTACCTTAGCCACGTAGATTAAACATTAGAGTTATTTAATGAATTTTATACCTATAGCCCTATTACCAAAACATCTGTTAATGACATATGTTTCTATGTTTAAATTTTTTTTTTTACTTATTTTTTAAATTCATTGACAATAGAAGACCGATTATGGCAACAGACTATAAAGGTTAATCTAAACATTTAAAAATCATTTGCTCTTTTAATACAATGTTTGTTGTTAGGATTAGACACTATCTATCTTGAATGAGATTAAGGTTTCTTACTAGATCTAGTTAACTCTAAGAATTTTTTTACAACCAAATTTCAAACCCTTAAATACCAATTTGATAATGTAATAACTCAGTTGGTATATTTTTTCGAGTCACAAACAACAAACACATTTTAGTTTCACCTCCAATAATTTTCTCTATATTTTTTTAATTATTCTTCATAAACATATAGACTGACTAAAATTTATATACAGAATCATATAATTCACATTTTAATGTAAATTTTTAATTTTCCTGCATAATACCTTTCATTCAAATAAAATAAAGATAATAATTAATAACTAAGAAATGTTATTATTTCCTCAGGATGGCTCATACCTTGCAGAGTTTCTTATTGACAAGGGTTATGAAGTTCACGGTGTAATTCGTCGCTCGTCATCATTCAACACAGGCCGTATCCAGCACTTGTATGGACGGCCCGCTTGCCATACTGGAGGCAGAATGCACTTACATTATGGTGACCTGACTGATACAACCTGCCTTATTAGTATTATTACAAAGGTAAGGATTTGTAGATCAGAGAGACAAACTTCTTAGCACTCCATGGATTCACCGTGCGGGTGCCGGGTCCATCGTGTGGCAGAGGGAGAAACTCAAAGCAGTTCCCAGGACTTACGACCTAGGTGTAGGTTTAAGGAGACCCCCTTTAAGATGCGCATCAACGCTCACCTTCACTGCTCGAGTTTCCCGCCCTACCTAGCCAAATTTGGTAGGAACCTGTTAGTGCAGCCTTGGATACTCGTTCTAAAATAGAACTTACTGCAGATCTCGACAGGCCAAGGTCTTTCCAAAAGGTTATAGAGAGATTTAGCTGGTATACCTCTCGCTCCCGGTATGACGAAACACCAACATCCTCTGGTATTTTATAGTGCTTATCATACGTATCCATCAAAATAGTCCAGTCAGGTGCAGTACCTAGGATTGAGAAAGGCTTGCTTTTAGATTTGGTAGTTGAGCCATCCTTTATAAAGTTAATTTCTCGTTTATTTGTAGTCAATCCTTTTTGGGCTCTAGCTACTGAAAGACTTACTGCTTTGCACACTTTGACTAACAGTTTTGCACATAACACGAAATGCATAATATAAAAGTATATATGGTTATCAAATCAAAAAAACTTTTTTTTAAATTTTTGTCTAAGTTTGTTTTAACTAATCTCTGGCGGATAACAGATGGTAACTTAAGCTACGTCTTTTTACCGCTGGGGACAGCTAGTTTTTCGATACAATTATAATATTGGTAACCATAAAATGAAGTAGCAATACACAATCATCCAAATATATGTAGGTACAGTGGACCAAAGTGATTCATGACCCCCCTTAGAGTCATTTTCTTACAATTATTCTATACCATTAGGTTGAAATTAGCTTGAACATACATTTCATAAGTGACGTACCATTATCATTCTACTAGACACTGACAAAGCCATGACATAGACATAGACGTATACTATGATAAGTATTGCACGAAAAAGTTTGTTAGCCGCTCCTATTATATAAACGAAAAACGCAAATGTCTTACGGAACCCTATTTAATCGGTCGGTAAAAATAAAATCGGTCCAGTACTTTTTGAGTTTATTCGTTACATACAAAAATACAAATCTTTCCTCTTTATAATATTAGTGTAGATAGTGTAGATAATGGGTAGACTTGAGGTAGGAGGGTAGAGGTACCGTAAAGGTAGCATAGGGTACTGTAGAACAAAAATAGATAAGCATTTATTTAACAGAACGAAGTCTGTCGAGACAGCTAGTCATACATATTAGTAAAATAAAACAGTAAAATTAGAGACCTTTGTTTATTTCATATTATTAAATTAAAAATAATGGCATTCACTTCGTAAAGCGAATAAAAAAGAAAACTTCTCAATAGTTAATTTGTGGGTTATAATGGTTCCAATTGTTTGGGTCTGTAGGATTACTGGTTAAACCTAAAACCGAGTGTAAGCGACATGGTTTTCAATAACGTCTAATAATCGATTACGCATAGACCCGATTAGACGACTGCAAATGTCACTTAATAATGATTAACCGTGGGAGAGCTATGCTTCGGCATGAATGGGTCGGCTCGACCGGAGTGATACCACGGCCTCACAGAAAACCGGTGTGAAATAGCGTTTGCGCTGTGTTTCACCGAGTGAGTGAGGATAGCGGAGGCCCATACCCCAACCCCTCCCCCATCCCCTTTCCCATTTTCCAAAGGTCGGCAACGCACTTGTGACACCTTCGGTGTTGCGGGTGTCTATGGGCGGCGGTAATCGCTTACCATCAGGTGATACGTCTGCTCGTTTGCCTACTATTCAATAAAAAAAAAAAAAAAAAAACTTCCCCTCATGAAATCCCAGATTTCGTTACAATGCAGCTCGATTGCTTCTTTAGTCCTCTCGTTCCTGTTATCCCACATTTGAACCATCAAACCCCATAAATTTTCTATTGGTTTAAGATCTGGTGACCTAGACGGCCATGGAAAGATGTTGTTTGTCCAGTCGAAATCTAAATAATTACGTGTAAAATTCAATCTCGCAGTTCTGTGTGCATCCGTTAAATGAACTTTCTTAGCATGATGTCTGTAATGCAGCCCAGTGCGGTGCAAATTATTTCTAATTGTTTCTAGACAAACGTCGTAACGTGCTGCAAAATAGCGGGTACGAGTAAAAGGATGTTCTTCGTAATGGTGTTGCATTTCCGTTCTCTGTTGGTTTGTGATTCGACGAACTCCATGATTATGTCGTCGTCGGTCTTCAAGGATACCCTCTTCAGCATGCCGTCTGATCCAGGTTCTGACCGTGTTACAACTTATATTTAACTCACGTGATATTTCTCTAACGCCGCAACCTTGCTCACTGAGCACTACAATCCGAGCTCTTTGTTCTACCAAATTGGCCATTATACGATTCGTTTATAGATATAAATATATTCTTAGATTTTTATTTTAATATTTTCAGATTGACTACTACTTGACATCTTACACATAATGTCATTTCATTTTACAAATTATAATACTTTTTCTTCGCAATGAAAAGAGTTTGGATTATAAACGATTATATTATTTGAAATTCAAATAAGACTGCTGTATCAAAAATATATCTTGTACTGAACAAGATATATTTTTGATACAGCAGTGACAAAGGTTTAAATTGCATTGACATCTAACCCGTAATGACGCATTTATGTTTATATCTAAAACGTACTATGTGCAAATAGCGAAGAAAACCTAACTACATTTATGATTACAAAGGAATAATTGTCAAAGTGGGTCACCTTTCAACTGGGTCGATAGTACAATGATAATTCTTTTAAAATTACTTTATTTATTAAAAAAGTTTATTATGGGGAAATTTATCCAAAAAATATGCTGCATTTTATAATTTTAATCCCATTTACGAATTAAGTGACAGGAAGTCATTAGCTGTCAACCGGATTCTATTAGATTAGATTTAAAGATTGGAAGTACATTAAATGAAAAGTTATATAACAATTGTTAAACAAACATGACTGTGTGAAAATAGGTATCTATTTATTTGAAATGTACAAACCTTGGATGTTAATTTCTATAATTTTTATACACCCATTGTCATTCTCGCAGTTAAGACAAATCTAACGAAAACTTCAACATACATTAAACTCGGAAAACACTACTCTTTTTCGGGCGTAGTCGGGTAAAAAGGTTAGGCAATGATAGGAGAGGGTGAGGATAATCCATTCATTTATTACTTTCTTAGCTCGATAAACCTACCAATATTCCTACCATACCTCAATATACAATAAGTTTATAATTATTAGTAAGACAGTATATACATACACTAGATCCATCCTTAGAGGTAACTGCTGTGCTTGAGGTATTGGGTTCAATCAATATTTTCGTTTCGTTTGGCGAGTACAATTTTAGTAGCACTTAGTTATGACTAAAGCTTCATTCAATAAGGGTTTATTGCCGCCGCGCCGGCACATATATTTTTAAATGATATGTAGAGAGACAGTACAAATAAAATCGTTCTCATGACACAATAAGTAATTGTCTACGATAAAAATCGATCGAATCGAATTCACAACCGCTGACTTAGTCGTCGGAATACCTAACCACTGGCCCGTAAATGTGTGTTACGTCTTTCAAATTTCTTGGTAGAAAGATTGATTACAAAGGACGTACACCATCCTTAGAGGTAACTGTCGAAAATTTTCTTAGTGACTTGAATAAGGTAGACCAACAACCATTAAACAATATTAAAAAAGTTTGGATATACGACAATTATCTTACGTCGCGTCTGACTTGGCCTTTCCTTGTATATGACATCGGTAAAAGCCTCCTGGCAAAACTAGATGCAAATGTCAAGAAGATATTGAAGTCATGGCTCGGAATTGCACACTCAGCTGATCCCTCAACTCTATTTAGGGATCAAAACAGTTTTGGGATGAAATTAAAGAAGCCATCTGAACTCTATAAACACCTCAGAGTGACCAAAATGCATGTCTTGGGACAATCCCAGGATGAAATAGTCTCATCACTCCCAAAAGATAAATATGTTACAGAGCTTGAGTCAAGACTTCAATTCCATAAACAATTTATGGCTGGTGCACAGTTTAATAAAGTCGGGCTGGGTTTCGCAAAGAGGAAGGGAGACCGAGAAATAATAAAATCCTTTATACAACAAGATGAAAATGATAAATATAAAGTGCATGCAATGAATCTAGAAATGCAAAGTGAGTGGTTAACTATAGGTGAGTTCTGCATCCCGTTAGCCCTGAAATGGCGCACCTTGCTATATGATTGGTCTCCTGCCCTATTAAAATTCTATCTGAATGCCTTCCAAATGACCCTCCCAGACCAAAGTAACCTAGTGAGATGGGGGAAAGCATCTGAAAAATCTTGCTATACGTGTGGTGAGGCAGTAGGTACTGCTAGGCACTTACTGGTAGGTTGCAAGGTGCTGCTTGATAGGGGTTATTACTCACGCCGACATGATAGAGTACTAGAAATCATACGTGAAGCAGTAAGTCTTTCAGTAGCTAGAGCCCAAAAAGGATTGACTACAAATAAACGAGAAATTAACTTTATAAAGGATGGCTCAACTACCAAATCTAAAAGCAAGCCTTTCTCAATCCTAGGTAGTGCACCTGACTGGACTATTTTGATGGATACGTATGATAAGCACTATAAAATCCCAGAGGATGTTGGTGTTTCGTCATCCAGACCGGACATATTCCTTTTCTCTAGACAAATTAAACACATAATATTAGTAGAGCTTACTGTTCCGTGGGAAACTAATATTCCTAAAGACCATAGAATAAAATTAAATAAATATTACGATCTAACAACTGAACTTAACAAAAATGGCTATGTGGTTAATTTATACGCGGTAGAAGTGGGAGCGAGAGGTATACCAGCTAAATCTCTCTATAACCTTTTGAAAGACCTTGGCCTGTCGAGATCTGCAGTAAGTTCTATTTTAGAACGAGTATCCAAGGCTGCACTAACAGGTTCCTACCAAATTTGGCTAGGTAGGGCGGGAAACTCGAGCAGTGAAGGTGACCGTTGATGCGTATCTTAAAGGGGGCCTCCTTAAACCTACACCTAGGTCGTAAGTCCTGGGAACTGCTTTGAGTTTCTCCCTCTGCCACACGATGGACCCGGCACCCGCACGGTGAATCCATGGAGTGCTAAGAAGTTTGTCTCAGGCAATGATAGGAGAGGGTGAGGATAATCCATTCATTTATTACTTTCTTAGCTCGATAAACCTACCAATATTCCTACCATACCTCAATATACAATGAGTTTATAATTATTAGTAAGACAGTATATACATGACTGGTAGTGTATGCGACTGCTGTGCTTGAGGTATTGGGTTCAATCAATATTTTCGTTTCGTTTGGCGAGTACAATTTTAGTAGCACTTAGTTATGACTAAAGCTTCATTCAATAAGGGTTTATTGCCGCCGCGCCGGCACATCATATATTTTTAAATGATATGTAGAGAGACAGTACAAATAAAATCGTTCTCATCACACAATAAGTAATTGTCTAGGATAAAAATCGATCGAATCGAATTCACAACCGCTGACTTAGCCGTCGGAATACCTAACCACTGGTCACATATATTAGTAAGCATATCTTTTAAAACAAGTACTTATATTGGTATATCTTTTAAATCAAGTAATCAATAGCGGAATCTAAGACTTATTTATTTTGAATATCACGCTATACCTTCCACCTGATAATACCTACTTCCGAAAGACAACGTAATCGATATCGGTTCAGGAAAGTGACAGTTATTTTTAATAATTTGGTGTTGCTTATCTTAAAAATAATTTACAACCTACATGTTTTTTTATTAAGTCAATGTCTATATACTAATATTATAAAGGTGAAGAGTTTGTTTGTTTGTTTGTTTGAACGCGCTAATCTCAAGAATCGCTGGTCCGATTTGATCAATTCTTTCAGTGTTGGATAGGCCATTTATCGAGGAAGGCTATAGGCTATATATCATCATGCTTTTACTAATAGGAGTGGAGCATCAATGAAGAATGTTTCAAAACCGGGGGAAAATATTCATGCTACGGGCAATAGAAGACGCAAACGAGATTGCGTGGGTCAGCTAGTTGGCTAATATACGAAGATGTGGCACTCGGAATAATTGAGATAAATGTTGAATGATAATTTTAATAATGCAGTGTTGTATATTCTATTCAATCCGGTGCTATCAGTATAACTTTGTCATCTTCTTCTTGGGGGCTTTTATTTTTTTTTTCTTTAACGACTATTGCGGTGAAGTTAAAAGAAAGATTAATTGTTTTGGCACTAATCTGCTGAATCGATTGTAATGAATAAGAGGTTAATAGATTCTTAGGTAGTCGAGTTATAGTTTTTTAAACTGTTTGCCATTTTGATTCGATTCGCTCACTCCTTTTGCAAAACTTTTGTAGTTTGCCGCAATTGACTGATATTCATTTAAATTGTAATATATGTATGGTTTTACTCACCCCCATTGCATAGCTTTTAAGCTTAGTTAAGGTTTAGTTTACAATAATTGTGACAATTATTGTCAAGACATTTTATTATAATCTAAAAAGCCCTCGAGCGTCTTTTTACATACCAAACTTCGTTTTGTAAAAAACGTTATGAAATAGGTGAGTTAACAACTTCCAAAAGATAACTTTGCCAATATCGGTTAAGGAAAATAAAAACATTTATTTTTTAAATAATCAAGCTTATCTCAAAGTTCCACTGCCTCGGTGGCGCAGTCTAATCAGATCTGCAAATATTTGTTTCAGAGTTTGGGTGTTTCCTATGTATAAAATGTATGTATTCACAAAAAAAAAGTAAATAAATGTAGGTATTTATATCAGTTGTCTAGTACCCATTACACAAGATCTGCTTAGCTTGGGACTAGATTTAGTGTGTTAGATGTCCGAAATATTTATTATTATTATTAAAATAATTTACTTTAAATAAACAACAACCAATTAACCGCTTTCGGCCAGCTGATGTCCCTGAAATGAACCAAGAAGCTAATCACATTGGCGGCATACAGGTATGAGACCTTAGAGTCTTAGCTACTGTTAACGCCTCTCCCAATTCACTCTTTTCTATGGTAAAGCAGGGCAAACGTGTTGCCGCCCGGTGCCGAGTGCTTTTTCCTGCTCCGGAACGAAATTTAGAATTTTTCTCCCATGGTTCTTCCCTTGTTCCCGTCTGAAAATCATTAAACTACTGCCTTCTATTCCAGATTAGACCCAAAGAAATATACAACTTAGGCGCCCAGTCCCATGTGAAGGTTTCATTCGAACTTAGTGAGTATACAGCACAAGTAGATGCCCTCGGTACCCTCAGACTACTAGAAGCAGTACGAGCGGCAGGTCTCGCCAAGGAAACTAAAATATACCAAGCGTCTACCTCAGAACTATATGGGAAGGTTATCGAAGTGCCACAAACTGAGAAGACTCCGTTTTATCCAAGATCACCGTATGGTAAGTACCCAAGTATAAGACATAACTGATGTCACCGTAAATAGCTTAGCTTAGCAACTTTAGCTCAAGAGTCCCTTTTAGTACCCTCTCCCTTCTCCCAGACAGTCCAGTCTCCAGTTTCCAAAATGTATAGAGCCTTATGAGAAGAATACTGGCAAAGAAACTCATGGCCACTCTTTCTAAAAGTCGGAACTGCATTTTCTAAAAGTCAGTATGTAGAAGTATTCGTAGCTGCATTTCTGCATTCGTTTATTATGTTAGTGCATTGAACTCGGATATATGGCAGACCGACCTACACAAAGCCTTATGTAACAGGTAACATAACTTTCACAAAATTGGTAACATTAGCAAAATACATCGTAGTTTAAATTGTTATGTGTTTTTAATGAGCTGTTGTCAGGTGGATGCACATAGATATATTGTTGTGTATACAGTATGTACTACCTAACACACTCCACAAAGTAATTCTACCTGAACATTTCGAAGAATCTCAAACTATCTTTGATATTTGTGTTATATCAATACATTTCATGGAAACTTAATAAAAGGTCGGTGATAAAGAATTCCAAACACCACCTTTTACCAACCCACCAATGTAAATTACAGCTAATTGTGTAAACCATAGAGTTTAATATGCTACTATACAGTACTCAGAAATATGGTCACATGAATGACGACATATGTTGATTGCTATCGAGAATTGTTACACGGTAAAGAGTAGGCTACGTGTTGCAAATTAGAATCGATTTCATATAGCGATATGGTAAATTGAAAACAGTTGTTTTATATTGAGTGGTCTTTTAATAGCCGACGATTTGATTGATTTTCTATCAAAGCATTAATCATAAGTAGGTCTTGTGATTTAATCGCATAATCTCATTATGGTATCTCTATGGTATCAAAGTTTATGATAAAACAATCCTGTTTGATATTAGAAAACTTACGACTTGCTCTTCTCAAAAAACACAGTGACATTCTGCGTCGTGGCAATCAGATTAGAGCTGTGACAAACCGTATGAATTCGGTACTGAGTAACGGGTGCGCCATCTAGTACGAAGTAACGAATCGTTACTCACGAATGCGTTTCGTTACTCGCACTTTTCGTATGGGTAACTGCACTGTTTCCGTTCACGCAAGTAAGAACCGTTGATGCGTGTGTGTATTGAATTGAAACGTATAAACGAAACGCAATACGCATGCGCGCGCTTATTCTGTGAATTTAAAACATACGTTAGAAAAAACGATTTTCGTTTGTTACAAGTTTGTTATGTATAATTTTAAAATTCGTCATCAAATTTTTTTACTGTTTATTAAAGGTGTGTGTAAACAAAGTTTGAGATTGGAACAGAAACAAGGTAAGAAAATGTTTTTTTTACATATTAGAAAGAAATCTGTACCTATATATTTTTGTTTGTTATTATCGCGTATTTTGGCGTGATTTTTGTACTTAGAGATATTGTGATAATGAGATTTAATTGTTTCTTGGTCAATCTGTTATTTATCAAACATTGTTAATTGTTTATATTTTATTTATTATTATTAACACTTATTATTATTTTTATTTTACAGATCAGTTTACTTGCTACAATGGACAAAAAAAGAAGTAAACTATGGGGTTTTTTTACGCAGGCTAAAGATGATAAGGCAAAATGTGATCTATGTAATTCGTTATATTCTGTAAAAGGCGGCTCTACTACAAATTTAAAAAAGCATCTCAAGAGAAAACATAGATCGACGTATGAAACCATCATTCCATGCTCCATGTCAGATGGAGAAGTTCTAGAAGCTCCGGTACCATCAAGTCCAACAACTTCAGCAAGCACAGAATCTAAACCAGTAATTGAAAAAAATGGAAATACTTCGCAACAGACTAAGTTAAGTGCCTTTATTACACGTCCAGTAGGTGTAGTAAGGGAAAAAAAAAATAATGATTTAATTTTTAAAATGACAATTAAAGACCTTCAGCCTTTTTCTATAGTTGAAAATGCGGGTTTTAAAGATCTAATTAATTATTTAGAACCAGGCTACAAAATGCCTTCAAGGTACATATTGAGTAATACTTTGTTGGATGCTCACTACTCAGAAGTCCAAAAAAAATTAAAAGAAGAATTGGACAAGGCAAAATATGTATCTATCACCACTGATGGCTGGACTTCAAGAGCAACAACTTCCTACCAAGCGGTAACAGCCCATTATTTATTAAATTGGGAGCTGAAGTCAGCCTTATTAGGCTGTTTTGAATGTCATGAGCGACACACGGCCGAATATATTAAGAATGAGCTGAATAAGTTGCTCTCTCACTGGAACATTCAGAATAAAATATTTGTCTGCGTTACAGATAATGCAGTGAACATGAAGGCGGCTATACGATTGACAAATTATGAGCATTTGCCGTGTATCGCTCATACTCTTAATTTAGTTGTCCGTGCAGGTCTCCAGGACAGTGGACTCGGGGAGCTGATAAAAAAAATAAAAGCAGTTGTGGAATATTTTCACAGGAGTCCAATAGCTACCAAAAAACTTATTGCAATGCAGGAGCAGCTGAGGCCTAATCATAAACCGTTAAAGCTAAAAATGGACGTATTGACTAGATGGAACAGTACCCTAGATATGATTGAGAGGATTTGTTCACTTCAAGAACCTTTAGAAGCATCTCTTGGAATCCTACATAATCCGGTAGAAAATCTTTCGGAGAGCGATTGGCAGGCACTACCAGAAATAATAAAAATACTGAAGCCATTGAAACAACTCACTGCAGAAATGTCTTCTGAAAAAAAAGTGACTGTTTCAATGATCCTGGCTTCGACAGAAAGTATGACTACAATTTTTCACAATTTAGATAGAAATATTATTACAGATACAGGAAAAAAATTGGCAAATAAAATAATAACGGAATTTAAAAGTAGATTCAAGAACTGTTACAGGCACCCAGTGTTATCGAAAGCAGCACTGTTAGATCCGCGTTTTAAGAAGCTGGCGTTTAGGTTTGATGCATCAAGTTATGAGTCTGCCAAAGATGCATTGAAAACTGAGCTGCAAAACGAGTTTAACGTTCATAAGCAGTCAAAAGAACCTAAAGAGAACGAATCGACCTTAGCTATATCTACTAGCGTCACCGACGCTAATAACGACTCAATGTGGAAAGATTTTGACGCTTTGGCAACATCAGAATCTGCTTCGAACTCTATAGTTAGCAGCAGCATAATTACCATTGGGCAATATCTAGAAGAACGCATTATTCCTCGAAATGAGTGTCCTTTGAAATGGTGGCAGGCGCGGGCAATTCTTTATCCCGAACTCTCAAACTTGGTTGAGAAGTATCTATCAGTGATGGCTACCTCGGTAGCATCTGATTCTGAAAGAACGTTTTCCAAATCGGGTCAAATATTAAGTGAGAGGCGCAGCTCTATTCAACCAAAGCGAATGGAAAAGATTTTATTTTTAAACATGAACCAGAGATTCCTGCCATAAAATGTTTTTGTTTAATATATTTTAATTTTTTACTGAAATTACGCGACGAGGAAGTTGCAGATGTTACATGTTTAAAATATGTTTTTATTTTATTATTGTTTAATTAAATTCTAAGAACAAAAGATTTTTGTTGTTGTTTCAATTTGGTTTAAAACATGTTTTTTTATGTTTAATTTAATTCTAAGCAAAACTACTTTTATGTTGATTATCGTGAGAATATTCTATTATTTTAATGCCAATAAATAATTTTGACACCTATTTGTTGCTCTTTCATTATAATTGATGCGTAATGTATTGCGATGTCGAAATGTGTGCGTAAGCAATACGACTCAAATCGTTGCTCTAACGTAACATAGCATGCTATAAGATGTAAGAAGTAACGAGTAACGTAACGATTCGATAGTAACGAGTACTAATTGTTAAAGTAACGAAAACATGCGGGTACGTTTTTTTCGTTACTTTTACACCTCTAAATCAGATGGATTTATTCCGTGGGAGAGCCACATTTCGGCATGAATGGGCCGGCTCGACCGGAGTGATACCACGGCCTCACAGAAAACTGGTATAAAATAGCGCTTGCGCTGTGTTTCACCGAGTGAGTGAGGATACCGGAGGCCCATACCCCAACCCCTCCCCCCATTCCCTCTCCCCATCCCCCAAAGGTCGGCAACGCACTTGTGACGCTTTTAGTGTTGCGGGTGTCCATGGGCGGCGGTAATCGCTTACCATCAGGTGATGCGTCTGCTCGTTTGCCACCTATTCAATAAAAAAAAATGTTCCATAATAAATTGATGCAATTTTCCTATTTACTTTTTTCAATGGGATTAATCCTTCTCACGCCCGCTACTGTAATTTTTTTACGAGAATAACAGCAGTTATTCCTCTAACTATTACCACAATTCTACTTGGAGTTTGATTAAATTTTTATAGTCGCTTGAGAGTATAATTACCTCACACATTCCAAATTAGAAGAACTGGGATAAGAAATGGGCGAGGTAACTAAGAGATACCGCAATATCCGATTGAGGAACGGTATCAATACTGTATGGCTAAAAGCGTTCCTACATTATCGGAGCCTATGGTTCACTAATTTACTTCTAGTTCTGTTTATTTTTTCACCAATATGCAACGAGGAAATAAATGAGGTACACTTATTTAGCTTTTCATTTACAACGTTTGACTTAAGCTACGTATTTTACGAACGATGTATACTTGTTTCTTTAACATCTATTTATCCATTCTTATACTCATTTTCAGAGACATAATTCTTCTTATCGCTATTTTTTTTTACTGGGAGTGTTTTGTATGACTACTTACATATTGGAACCAAGTTCCTTATGGCGCGTTGTGTAAGGGGGCTAGACGGAAAAATGGTCACGACACAATTTGTTGACACGACACAATTTGTTGTCACGACACAATTTGTTGTCACGACACGACGACGACACACACAGATATTTTCGTTTCGTCTTTCTATTTCGAACTTCGTTCCATCCGGGTGTCCCTTGACACCTCTCAAGTTTTTTATACTTACATTATACAATTTATGATTAACGCTAATATATTCTATTATATTATGTTAAAATAATTTCTTATACTCTAGTTTTGTTTCGCTTTATAACAATGTTTGCTATCTTTATGCAGTAATCTAAAAACTTATGCCTATCTTTACTTTTCATTATCCTAGAAAAATTTGTTCCTTAATTTCTATGTCGAGTGTACTTTCGCATTCGTGCCACTCCAACGCAAAGACAGGGCAATAGCACAGTATGTGGGGTATAGTCTCCCTTTCGGCCGGGTCGCAGGTACAGAATGGACTCTCCTTACACCTGAATCGTTCCAGGTATTCGGAGAATCCACTGTGCCCCGTCATCACTTGTGTAACGACACTACCTATTTCGATGTTTCTTATCACTCTGTATGCCGCCACCGCATCCAGGAAGAACAGTTTGGTATTTTTTGCGGTTTCGCCAATGTTGTACCTTTGATTCCACTCATCAAGCGTTTGAATGCGCAGATTTCGCCTGATAAATGAAACCGGGCACAGATCATAATCTGGCACCCGTTTGGATTTCTCAACGGCCTCCTTGGTTAGATGGTCCGCTCGCTCATTTTTTTCCACCCCTGCGTGGGCTTTAACCCAGTACAAAGCGACAGCTTTGCCTTGGAGAGACAGTGATTTGAGGTTCTCCCTTATTTCTACTGAAGTGGGTGGAGACATTGTGATTTTTTATTGTCATAAGTGCAGCCATAGATTCGCTGAGAACTCCAAACGTTGAGAAACTCTGAGGCGCACCATCGATAGCTATCTTCGGAACAGGAGAGTCAGGCTTGGCTTGGCTGGGGTGCTCCCTCTTGACCTCCGAGTCTGTGAGGCAACCTCACTCTACGAGGCTAGGAGGGGAATACCTCAGTGTTTTCTTGGGAACAGGGAGGTTGAGCGAATGCACTCTGCATTACTAGTGCCACATCCTGCAGAACGAGTTGACTTGCGAGTTCGACCTGGTAGACCAGCACCAGCTAACAGTACTGTCAAATTTTGAAATTACCATTTTTACAGATGGTAGCAAAATTGCGGGCAAGGTCGGGGCAACGCTGTCAATATGGGACAAGGTAAAAGAAATAAGATCCATCAAGTTGGCGTTACCAGCGTACTGCACGGTGTACCAGGCCGAACTCCTGGCCATATGTGTTGCAACTAGAGAGGTCGGGAATACTAAGAGGCTGTGGTTACGTACCCACATGTTTGTCATGTGACTTAATAATAATAATTGTTTTTTTATGGGTCAATTTATGGTAGCTAACTACTGCCACTCATGGCCACTTGCAACTCAAAGACAAGAGTACGTTGTCCCCTCACAATGCCAAAATTAAGACTGGGATAAGCACAATTAAGGCCAGCTTTCTTTATATCAATGATATGATATGATATGACCTACATGTGCATGGCTCTCCCGCGATGGTTTCAGTTAAATCTGATGTAATAAAACCTTCTTTATGAAATATTAAAAAGAAAGACTCTTGTAAAGAAAAACCATAAATCATGAACTACCTCACATACATTTTTTTTTACTTACAGCATGTGCGAAACTATACGGGTATTGGATCGTAGTGAATTACCGGGAAGCATACGGCATGTTCGCCTGTAACGGGCTGCTCTTCAACCACGAGAGCCCTCGGCGAGGAGAGAATTTCGTCACTAGAAAAATAACAAGAGGAGTCGCAAAAATAACCCAAGGGCTCATGGAGTATTTAGAATTGGGTAATCTGGACAGCAAAAGAGATTGGGGCCACGCTAAGGATTATATTGAGGTTAGCATTTACATTTACATTAGAATTTGTGATGTCGTGATTTAACTGTCTCATTGGTCTAGCGGTTGACGTATGCGACTGCCAATCAAGAGGTCTCGGGTTCGAATCCCGGGTTGGACCAGGACTGTTGTTGAATTTTTCTGATTATAGAAATTCTTAATAACAGCTCGGAGTTTGGAAGTTGGGGTCTGAACCCCCGTGCCTCGGAGAGAACGTAAAGCTGTCGGTCTTGCACCTGATCTCTCCCCGGTCGTGTCGGTTAACTGTCCCTCGGATTATGAGAGAGAGGGAACAGAGAATGCACCTGAGTTTGCGCACACACTCGTACACTATAATATCTCCTGTGTAGTTGATTGGTCTCCGTTGAGACTGACCGCCGTGGCCGTAATCGGCTTGGAGAACATCATCGTGATGTCCATTTTATATTAAACATTCTTTTAATTTTCTTTCACTTTGTGTTAATTTTATAGAAGTAGCTAATTATAACAAAAAAAACAAAGTCTAAAAAGCTGTTTGTCTAAACGTAGAGAAAGTGTAAATAAATCTACTACTATAATATCTACTATAATAACTCTATAAATGTTTTGTTCTTCATCAGGCCATGTGGCTAATGCTACAACAATCTGAACCCGAAGACTTTGTAGTAGCGACAGGAGAAGCTCACAGCGTTCGGGAATTCGTTGAGCGAGCTTTTGCCTGCGTCGGACGGAAGCTGACGTGGAGAGGGACGGGGGAAACTGAGACCGGCCACGATGCTGACACTGATCAGCTGCTTGTCAAGGTCAACCCAAAATACTTCAGACCAACAGAAGTGGTGAGTAAAGAACAGGAGTTTGTGAGTGTTTTGTCTGTCTGATAGTTGTGTTAATAAGTCTGAGATGTATAAAATTTACTTGACATCGTCATCTTTGAGGGTTCACAGTTAAACATGGGCTTCTTTTTTTAAACGTTTTAGCCTACTCCAGCATTGTGTTGGTATGTCGGTACATTAATTTTTGAGATAGCTTACTAGAGTAATAAATGTTGAACCTTTAATTTTAAGAAATAATCCTTTTAGAAACAGCAGTATATCAATTATATTCGTGTTATCGTAATTAATTTCATTTTTAGAAAACAATGTGATTTGTTGATAGATTCAACTGCCACGTGGCAATGAAACTACATATATATATAGAGAGAGTACTATATATAGAAGGTATATAGAAAATTTAATACCAACATTACTCATTTAAAATACGAATAAAAACCTCTTATGATATCTTAATTTTATCTCAAAAAACAGGGAATATGCATTCTGTCCTGCTTTAAGTATGTTTGTTTGTTTTACCGAGCTAGTTCCGAGTTTGCGACGGAATAGTGTGTCGAAATCGGAGCGAATAAAACCACATGGTGTGTCACTCTGCGCCTAAAGAGGGAGAGATCCGGGAACTGCTGTTATTAACACATCCGGACCTCTCCGGTTTGTCATCTTCCTTTTTTTTTTTTTTTTACGTGTGGAAACCCCCTCGGGCCGTCACCCCGCCGGGGTTTGCGGCGGGGCGGTGTGTCGGAATCGAACCGACTAAATCCACACGGTGTGCCAACTCTGCACCTGAGAGGGGAGGGGTCCGGGAATTGCAGATATTACACTACCGGACCCCTCCCAGCGCCTGCCCGCACTGAAGCGGGCACCTTCTTCCAATTAGAATCTCAATTTAGGCGACGCACGGCACACGCGTACGTCGCCCCCTCGCGGTTGGCCTGTAATGCGGATGGAGGGGAAAACCCATCCCGTCCATCCGCGGCCACACTCAGGGCGGCATGAGGCGCTGATAGGCGCGCCTCCGCCGCCCCGTGCGCCGGCGGCGGATCGGGTCCGAGTGGATATCGTCCTCTCGGGCCTTCTCCGCCGCCTCCTTCCGCGAGATTACTTCCTCGCAGAAGGTCGCGACCGCGGTAAAACTGCTGTCGCTACCGGCCATGGATAGTACGACGGCCGGTAGCGACAGATCTCCTCCGATGACTGCAGTGAGGGCCCGGCGCTGCTCCGCCCAAGCGGGGCAGAACTCCAGCGTGTGCTGGGCCGAGTCCTCACTGCAGTCGCAGTGGTGGCAGGCGGGACTCAATTCCCTCCTAGCGACCGAGTGCAGGTACTTTCCGAAGCAACCATGCCCGGAAAGCACCTGCGTCAGCCGGAAGGAAAGGGTCCCGTGCTGCCGCCCTGCCCACTCGAGGATGACCGGCTGGAGCGCCTCCACGGTGACAAGGCCAGCACGTGGAGCCTCCAGCCGGGACGACCAACGAGCCATCGTGGCTCGGCGAGCGGCTTCACGCCAATCGCGTACCTCTTCGGGCGGAGGACGATACCCGTTCTCCGCCCGATATTCAGCCGCTCGCCGATAAACTTCGGCGAGCACTTCCGCCTCCAAATCCCACGGGGGTGTTCCGGCCAAGGCGCATGCCGCCTCCGTCGAAACGGTGCGGTATCCGCGTATGGCTCTGACTGCCAATACCCTATGAGGGCGCCAGAGGCGCGCCTTATTCTGGGCAGTCAGAGCCGGGACCCACACCGGTGACCCATAAAGGGCCATCGACCGGACCACCCCCGTGTAGAGGTTCCTAGTAGCGACGCTGGCTCCACCCAAGTTGGGCAAAAGACGCCCAAAGGCGGAGGCAGCGCCGACCAGCTTAGGGCCAAGCTGTCGGAAGTGCTCGTCGAAGAGCCACCTACCGTCGAGGATCAGGCCCAGATACTTCATCTGGGCCCGAACCGGTACGAGGACCGAGTTGACTTCGATAGAGGCGCCGGGGGGTGGACCACGACGGGGCCCATGGAAGAGCAGGGCCTCCGTCTTGTCAAGGGCCACCCGTAAGCCCAGCGCCTCGATGCGCCCAACCACCAGAGAAACACCCCTGGTGGCCAGGCGCGCCGCCTCTTGGAAATTCGCCCCCCGGGCTGTGACAAGAGTGTCATCGGCGTAACAAATTACGCCCAGCCCGGGAGGCAGACGACTTCGAAGGACCCAGTCGTACCCCACGTTCCACAGGAGTGGTCCGAGGACAGACCCCTGTGGAACGCCGCACGACATGGGTCGCCGTCTCAAGACGCCCTCTCGGTCCTCGTACACGACGGTACGCTCCTCTAAATAGTCTGCCACCAGCCGCCTCAGGTACTCTGGCACCCCGTGGTAGTGGAGTGCTTCCCTGATGCAGCTGAATGGCAGACTATTGAAGGCGTTGGCGATGTCCAAGGACACCGCCAACACCACGCCGCCACAGCCAACCGCCTCTTCGGTCACGGCCCTAAGGCGCATCACGGCATCGACCGTCGAACGCCCCTCTCGGAACCCGAATTGGGCGTCCGACAGGTCGGGCCCCACCTCGCTGAGATGCTGGACGATGCGGGCAGAGAGAATCCTCTCGAACAATTTGCCCGCCTCGTCCAGCAACACGATGGGCCTATAGGCCGCGACCGAATCGGCTGGCCGTCCCGGCTTCGGCAATAGGACCAGCTTCCCGCATTTCCAGCACTCAGGGAAGCGTCCGGACGCCAGGCTGGCGTCCAAAACCTCCCTGAGGCGGTCCGACATATGGTCGAGGGCTCGGGCCATCACTCGGGGGCGTACCCCGTCCGGCCCGGGGGCGGTGTTCTTGGAACGAATCCTTAGAACAGCCGCCCCTACCTCCGATTCCCTAACGGGCGGCACCTCACTCCCTCCGTCCCCGTCGTCTCTGGCCGGGGTTTGTCATCTTCCTACTCCAACCATCCTACATCATCTCAGAAGATCAGCAGCCTTTTTAAGGTCATTACATGTTTCCGGGAGTGATGGTGATCGGAGGATGTCCGCTTGTTCATCTGCCACACTTCTACACTCTGGGAGAACGTGCTGCGGCGTTTCTTCTCCCTCCATGCATCACCTTCACTGTTGCACCTATAGTTGTTAAAATTATGACACAGAATCAAAGATCTTAAATATTTTCTTCCAGGATCTGTTGCTTGGGGATCCATCAAAGGCCAAAGAGAAGTTAGGCTGGACTCCAAAAGTGAGCTTTGATCAGCTAGTCAAGGACATGGTAGAGGCTGACCTTCTACTAATGAAGAGTAATCCTGAGGCGTAATACTATAGGTATGATTATTTTCACTACATACAGTAATCCTACTAATATTATAAACGTGAAAGTTTGTGAGGATGTTTGTTGCTCTTTCATGCAAAAACCAATGAATGGATTTTGATGAAACTTTACAATAATATAGCTTATACATCGTAATACCACATAGGCTACAATTTATAAAGATACTAGCTTCGCCTCGCGGCGTTGTCCGCGGTTATTGTCATACAATAAATAAAATTGGAGTGTCTGTTTGTAACATTAAAATAACCGCTTTCTACTACATGCATATAAATGTATATACGGTACACATACCAAAATATATATATTTAAAATTTTTGTCTGTCTGTCTGTCTGTTTGTTCCGGCTAATCTCAGGAACCACTGGTCCGATTTGAAAAATTCTTTCGGTGTTGGATAGTCCATTTATCGAGGAAGGCTATAGGCTATATATCATCACGCTACTACTAATAGGAGCGGAGCACCAATGAAGAAGAATGTTTCAAAAACGAGTGAAAATTTTCACGCCACGGGCAATATAAGGCGCAAACGAGGTTGCGTGGGTCAGCTAGTATAAGATAAAATCTTTGCTTCCCTCGGGAAATAGACTGATATACAAGAAGTACCAACTTAGAAGATGGGGAGAGGAGAGTGGAAATTTAAAATAAACCCTCACTAGAGAAGTTACTTCACACTGAGTAATAACTGAATGAAGAATTATTTGCGTGCTGTGTAATTTTTTGACTTGAATATCTTTCAAGAATATTTTTTTAAACCCCATAAACTTGTAACTAAACGTACAAATACGACTGTTATATTACCATGATAAAGCATGAGTTAGTGAAGTAAATAAGATATATATTATATTTTCAGAATTTTAAAGAAGATGAATGCTACATTTCGGATTGGCTGAATTTCAACCTTAAAACTGCAAGATTAAAAAAAAGCCTAATACTAATTTCTTTTTTTTTAAATAGGAAATAGTTTCGATTGCCCCTTATGATTTTTTTCGGTTTCATGCGCACAATTATGTTATACTTTTACGTTTATAGAAAGTGCATTTTTTAATTTTAACATTATTAATACATATAAGGTTCTTTTTTATTAACACCAGTCAGTAGATAATGAGTTAAAGCCAACTTGTAATGATATTGATGAATTTGAATTGCCAATTTGTAATCACCATAGACTAAAATAGAAACGGTATTGTTATTTCAAAGTCATTTATGCCCGGTTCCTATATTTGACAAATCGTCATCGTGTAAAAATTTTCTACAACTGACTACGAGTGGTAAATACCGTTCCTCAATTTATTTTTTATAGGAACGATTTTAGCTTACGCCCCGTATAATATACTACTATTCGTACCTAGAACGGATCGTTTTTCAAATATAGGAACTTGGCATTAAAGGATTTCAAAAATCATTAATCATCATTAAAATTTTTTTGGTGTGTAATATCTACCAGTGGAACGGATTTGATGAAAAGGGACGGAAATGTGTAACAAAAAGCCGGAGAAGCGAACGCTATTTAAATTGATCCGTCAACGCGTTGTTGAGTTTCTGAGTTGTTAGATATTACACATCATATATGACTACAATAAGACTGTTTTGTTTTTTATTCTAGAAGTAATTAATATAACCCATAAAATATGAGTGTGTGTACTTATGTACACGCGTTAGAAGTTATACTTCTTGACGTATGGAAAAAAAAAACTAAAATGCAGTAGTGATTAACGATAAATATTAAAATTAATCAAAAATATTTTATTTAAATAAATAATATTTATTTATTCACACTGTTTAATTGTACTGTTACGATACACATGTTCCAAATATAAAAATACTAGAATATACAAGTTGAACTACTAGAATAGTTATCGATGTTCATGCCACCAGAGCTAACTTCACGATGTACAATTCAGGTGTCGGTGTGCGCGCGCTAAGTAAAAATTCACTCTCATCATTTTTCTCCATCGCGCCAAAAGAAGTATAACTTCAATAATGCAGTAGCATCTTAATAGACCACCATAATATCGGTCACCCTACTGCATTCGAAATGAGTTTGGTGACCACCACTCTTGGATTGTACACATGCTTTCCATCAGACAGAGTAGAGTTATTTAGCTAAAAAAAATCAGCTAATACTGCATTGAGGGCGAGAATTATCAACAGTCGGCTAAACTGGAGGGTGAATTATTTACTGGTCTTACCTATTATACTTTTAAAGTGTCACTTTACGCAAATTAAATAGCTCGCGTGTTTAGGTTAATATATTGTGCAATTTAGTTTTTAATGTGTGTGTCATTATAATTGTAATCCTAATTAGTTTTAATAACTCTTTCAATGTGCGATAATAATTGTTACTCTTGTCCATAATTGGACAGAGAATCAGTGCGTTGAAGTCGGCCAGTCATGTCTTTATACGAACCAATGGTCGGTGGAGTCGAAAGGTACTAGATAGAGTGGAGACCGCAATTAGAGCAACTTAGTTTTTTTGAACGTGGGAGAGCCACGCTACGGCATGAATGGGCCGGCTCGGCCGGAGTGATACCACGGCCCCACAGAAAACCGATGTGAAATAGCGCTTGCGCTGTGTTTCACCGAGTGCGTGAGAATACCGGAGGCCTACCCCTCCCCTGCCCCATCCTCATCCCCTAAAGTTTTCAAACACAACCCCATCCCCTAAGTTACAAGGCCGGCAACGCACTTGTAACGCCTCTAGTGTTTGCGGGTGTCCATGAGCGGCGGTAATCGCTTACCATCAGGCGATACGTCTGCTCGTTTGCCCCCCTATGCATTAAAAATTAATAAAAAAAAGTTGCGTGTACTAGCGTACACTCGTAAGAAGTGAAACTTCTTTATGACGTTATTTTTCAAAAAATAAATATCATATGTCGACGTAAGGTATAACGACAAAAGACTTATAAACCAGCAATATTCGTGACAATTCTTATTTCAAGTGCAATAAAAGTTAGGAGCGAGACCTGAGTAAATATTTCGCGATCTGTGGTGTGAATGAAGTAAGTTTGTGGAATGTGATGTGTGTAGTTATTTACATTGTGGACTAAATAAAATAATATTGTTTGTAATGTGATATTTCATTGTAGTATTAATTTGGTCCTGTTTGTGTTTCAAAATGTTTTTTGTTTTATTTTATAAATTCTTTTTGAAGGATTGTATATAACTACTCTCAATAATGATAAAACATTTTATTTTAACCCCGATAAAGAAGTTTCACTTCAAAAAGATAGCGTAACGGATAAATGTGACGCGTAACGTAACGGATAAATGTTACGCGTAACGAAAAAATGTTACACTAAATTTTTTGACAACCCCGATAAAGAAGTTTCACTTCAATAAAGTAGTACTAAGTTGGCAACACCGAATAGATGTAGACTGCCCAAGATCATGATAGTTAGCATTTCTAAGCACACTTGATGAATATTCATACGTTTGTCTAATTTAATAAACATGAGTCATTGCTAACTTGAGACATTATTATTTATGTTTGTAACCCAGTGTCATATTGAGATACGTAAAAAAACATACAGTTTTATCACTTTCTGATAAAGTCTCTGATACACTATTTTGAACTTATATGTCGGACATTACCAGTGACAAAAAGGAACTTAATGCCGTAGCCATTTTCTACCTGTCGACCTTAGGGCGATGCAGAGCTAAAAAGATATATCAACAACCTTAATTGCTAATTAATGTTGTGTTATGACTATAGAGCAACACAGTTGGGCGGACCGGAGGGGAATACCCATAGCGTCTTTTTCCCAATACAAAACTGTAGAATTTATACCATAATAGAATTTATTAAATTGAGACAAAAAATGAATCGGACACGTATATGTAGAATGTAGAAAATAAGTGGCGCCACCAATGGCAGACATGAGAACTATTAAGGATGCGTTCAAGAATTTATGATATTCCAACAAACACAGTCTGTATTTAGACTCGCATACAAAACAATTCCATGTCACTACGAACTCGTGTGAGTTATAACATTTAAAACAAAACATTCACAATTTCATAACAGCGTAATGCGTAGGCATTTTGGATTTAACTTTGACATCTGAAACTATCGAGAACTGATAAAACTGGCCCTAAAGCGTTTAAATCAAGGCCAAGATTTAATAACAATCTTATTTAGCGTTTCAAATGTTGAGTATGTCGGATATGCCGTCATTCTCAATTGGACGCGAGTTCTGTGTACGATATTTTGTGAGATAGATTTTGATTGATTATTTATTAAAATCTGCCGCGATTATATCGTTATTAAATGTTAAAAAAAACAATAATATGTAATATACGTGTTTGTATTTGGTCTATATTTAAACAAAGCACTGTTTACTAGGTTAGGAATACATTGTGACTGTTAGTCACTATGTTAAATGTTGTGGCATCGATTCCAGCATGGGACAAAATTATTTGTGCAATTTAAATATAACTGCTTTAAAATGGAGTGCATGGATAGCGTAGTGGTAAAGATAACCTCCATAACGATAAGTGTTGTGGGTTCAAACTCCACATGGTACAACACTGTGTGGTCCTCAAATTGTTGTTCTGACTCTGGGTGTTCTTTATGTCCGTTTCATGTATGTGTGTTTGTAAAGATCGAGAGTTGTTAAAAAAATAAATGAGTGCAGATGAAATATTCTAAATATTGTTTAAAAAATACTATTAACAGCAAAACTGTAATTTAAATAAACTTTCATTTTGTGTTAATTATTCAGTGGCATTTTTTAAATGTACTTATTTTATAATTTTATAGTAGCTATATATGCGTGCACATAGTATAGATATACGTGAGAAGTGTACGGTATTGTTGTAATTTTCAAAGTGTCACATTCCACGTGTACATATAGAAAGTATAGTATATGATATATGTTTTACAATAGTTATATAAATAACTTGTTTTGCCAGTATTTTGATTAATGTGTAAATATAATTTTATTATGTACTGCATATGAAAACTTGTTTTATTTTTACCCGACTACGACGAAACTAAAACGAAGGGTTTTGGCAGAAGTTTTTACGAAATCGGATTATTGAAATAAAACTTATTTAAAAACACGCTTGACTTGGGGAGTAAAATGCATTCACCTGCGTTACGAAAATTGTGGTCGGGCGACGCGAACGGAAGTTGAGAAGTTGGTGAAGATAGAAAGAGAGAGTTATGTTTCGTATATCACTGTACGGACAAGAGAGAGAGAGGTGCGAGCACACATTCTCTCAATATTTACTTTGGTCGTGTTGTCTAAAGCATACTCCTTTTTTTTAAACTTGATTTTTATTTCCATATAATAGTAGGTATGCTTTTGAATGGTTTAGGGGGCATATGAGCAGACGAATCACCTAGTGGTGAGTACCACCGTCCATAAGCACTTGTAATTAGTGGCGATCGGTTGATGCGGAGTTATCGCGACAGGCAGTTTATCACAACTACCGTCATTTATTGATTTTGTTAACATCAATTCTATATGTATATTTTTAATAGTTATGGTAGGTAGCGTATGCGACTGCTGCGCTTGAGGTCTCGGGTTCGATTCCGAAACCGGTATGAAACCGCCGGCAACGCACTTCTGACGCCTCTGGTGTTGCGGGTACCCATGGGCGGGGGTAATCGCTTTTACGCCCCCTTTTACATAAAAAAAACACCCCTGGCTTTATCTCTTGCCACTCACCCAGTATGTGGGCAAAAACTAACGTAATAAAAGGCTTTCAAGTTTTCGGTAAGAGGATAGAGTACCCCAATTGGATATAGTAAAATAATGCATGTCACCATAATACTTCTATCAATTTCTTGGTAATTCTTTTTCAAGACACATGACGATCAACTTAGCTAAAATAAAAACACCATATAAAAACTAAGACCTTTATTATATAAAAATAAACAACAATCATAGAATTAATGATACAAATACGTAAATAATGATTACAACTACATTGTGTATTACAAAATTATACATTGACGATATTCACACAGTCATCGATTCTTCAACATCTGTCCTTTTACAAAAATACTTATAGCATAGTGGGTGTCATATGTGAATGACGAATTTCGATCGACGCGACGCTCTGAACGCAATCAACACAACGACATGCCTTGGTTATTTGTCTTCTTTCCGTGTTTTTAACTTTATTTTAAAGTGAACTTTCAAACAAATTTGTACTGTAGTTTCCTATGATTCGAGAAATAGTTATCAAAATCATGTCGCGTCGCGTCGCATTGCATCGTGACGTGTCGCGTCGTTTTGCTTCGTGAAACGACACGTCGTAACCCATTCATATTTAGGGGCTTGTTCCGAACGCTGTGTCTCCCACTTAATTTACATTAACTCTAAATATTATCTTAATTATGTCAGTGTTCTTGTAAATGAGTAACATTAATATTAAAATGCTAAATATTAAACAAACAGGTACATAAATGTCAACATGTAGGAGCGTCATTATTTAGCGTCATTAAATTATTCCATAATATTTTGATTTCCTATAAAATAAGTGATAGATAAGGTGCTAATGGTGTTATTGCGTCACTTAACTAAAGTAAAATTTCTCTTATTTTAGTAAAACGATTTCCAAAATGCTGTTTTTGTGACATATCTTATTTTAAAGACAGGATAAAACGAAATTTTTTAAATGAAGACTTGAACTGAAAACTAATTTAAGCGCGTTGAGCACTTTTGGGGTGAACAAAAAAACTTGAAAGGCGTAGAGCGCTAATTAGGTGGACAAATTAGATTATTATATTGGAATTATTTTTGGTTTATAAATAAGTGTTTATGCTTGGTTACAGGAACACTTTTTAAGAAACAAAAAATAATTTGAAAATTTTTTGGCCTCGCATTTTTTGTTTAGTTTTGAATGTTTTTCGAACAACCGAATTAGCACCAATACCAGTTCCGGAAGCTTTCAGTTATAATAGCATATATAAATTACTGCGACTGCTTTTATATTGTATAACTCGCTCCAAAGGCACATAATAAAGTTAGTGGATTTTCGAATCAATTAATCTATCTTTTTTTTTTATTGAGTAAGTGGCAAACGAGCAGACATATCGCGATTACCGCCACCCACGGACACCCGCAACACTGGGGGCGTCACAGGTGCGTTGCCGGCTTTTGGAGGGTGGGGAGGGGGATGGAGGGAGAGTTCTCAGATTTAGGGATATGGGTCTCCGATATTCTCACTTACTCGGTGAAACACAGCGCAAGCGCTATTTCACACCGGTTTTCTGTGAGGCCGTGGTATCACTCCGGTCGAGCCGGCCCATACATTCCGAAGCTTGGATCTCCCAAGTTGTTCTCTCATTGTCTTTTATATATATACAAAAGAAATATGTTAAGACTATATTGCTTCGAAATTTTGGTACATATTTACAAATTAAAACAGTTGTAGATGAGTTTCGGATAGCTTATATGACAGTTAATTTAACATATCTTCCATATCAATTGTGTCAAACCATCTGCCAGATAAGCTATCCAGAACGTATCTGTCACCGATGAAACAGTGCCTAACTATATTTTACTCTAAACACAGCCTCCGTAATGGATTCAACTTTAACTTAGAAGAATTTAAAATGTCTTGTTATTTTGTGTTTTTAGTACATACTGTTTTCTGTGTCTCAAGACAAAAAGCAGGGATATATGAATCCTAAAATGTCAATTTTTCCACTTGACATTCTCAACAGCTTTTAATAAATAAATATTTCGGACAATTTAACACACAACGCCGTCTAGTCCGAAGCTAAGCAGAGCTCGTGTTATGGGTACTAGGCAACTGATATAAATACATATATACTTTTTTTTATAAATACATAGAAAACACCCAAACTCCGAAACAAATATTTACAGATCATACAAACATTTGGTCCGACCCGGGAATCGAACCCGAGACCCGAGACCCAAGCACAGCAGTCGCTTACGCTACCACTTGCGCCACCGAGGCAGTCAACTTCCAGTTTAATAACCCACTGTTGGACATAAGCCTCTCCTTAGAAAGCTGATTTTGGCTTTCTATACCACGCTGATCAGACGGGTTAGTACAAGGTATGTGTCAAGTTTTCCTTCTCTTTGCAGTGATTTTGTCTTGCGTAGTTTGTTCCCTAATGCCCAGTTCCTATATTTGAAAAACGATCCGTTCTAGGTACGAATAGTAGTATGTTATACGGGGCGTAAGCTAAAATCGTTCCTATAAAAAATTAATTGAGGAACGGTATTTACGACTCGTAGTCGGTTGTAGAAAATTTTTACACGATGACGATTCGTTAAATATAGGAACCGGGCATTAGTCGGCTCTTACGATACCTATGGGATGAATAGGTATAGTGACTCCGTATTCTTAATCTGTCACCACTTGTTTTGAAATCTGAAATGGTATGACCACCTAACATTTTTAATGAATAATAATAACGTGATTACAACAATGTCAAGGGTATTTTAGCGACTTTCCGATACTTTACGCTACTTAATTGCGACTTTTAGGTAAAAATGATCACTTGATGGTTACGTAACGTTTTACTGAGAGGGTAAAACGTTACGAAACGTTACATAGGGGGAGGAGAAGTCAAAAATCTCCAAAAATTGCGTTACGTTATACTAAAACGCTCTATTAGCTTTTATATTAAGTTGGTTTAAGAATTTTAGTATACCTATACTCGTTGCGCTCTAGCATGGTGCAGGTGACAGTTGCCTGTACGACGTTGACATCTATCAGTATCACATAACTAAGGGATGTGACGTTATGCAATTAATTTTTATCACATACGATACTCGCAGCATAAATCTAGTTCTCTTTAATATTGTTATGAAAATGAGTGAGTTATTCAGTTGTGCAGTGTAACTGTTATTTGTTTGTTGAGTTCGTTGTTATTACCATGTCTAAGCATACAAAAATAAACTGTTTTGGGTAGTCATGCCAGGGAGGTTCTTGTTCGTTAATAATATCCGTCACAGACTCAGATGATGAATTGAGTGACAATTCAGATGTTCCTGACTCTGATATGACGATTTTGAAATGAATTTAGACGAATAAAATGTATTTTTACTTAGCAACCTTTTAAGCAACCTTACTATAATATATACTACTATAATTATAGACCAATTTTAACAATAAAAAATTACCATATTTTATTATGAAAAATATCGACTATCCATCGTAGCAGCACATCCCATCACTAAATACTTCTATGGCGTTACGTCATACGCATAACACTGCTTAATTTTTCATTAAATTTGATTTTATTTGTAAATTAGAACATTCTGGTTTGGTTTATTTTATTTACTACAGTTATTAATGATTTAATATATTGCGAATGTGGTACAGCTGAAATACTCAGTCATAATTTATAAATCGCGGCAACTTTCAAGAGTGAAACGAAGTGTTACTGAAACTGTCACCCGCACCATGCTACGCGCATAGAGTATAAGGAGACGTCTTCCCGAACGAGAAAATCGCAATGTGTCAACGCCTCTATCGTCCACGAACTTTCGATTATCCTTTAGCATATCGTCGCAACTCGTAACGGAATCATTGAGTGTATACGTAATATGTGGCACGACGATAATATCGCTGCGTTTCTATCGCCGGTAAAGACGGCCCCTTAAAATTGGATAAATGTTTAGATACAATAAACATCACATAAAAGTAAATTAACAAATCGGAATCAATATCTTTATAAAAAAACTATCTCTAATTTCTTTATAATAATATTTCAGACATCTGACACACAACGCCATCTAGTCCCAAACCAAGTAGACCTTGTACTATGGGTACTAAATAACTGAAATAAATACTTTTTTTGTAATTCCATACATATTTAAGATAGAACTCCTAAACAAATATTTTTAGGTCATACAAGGTCATAAGGTCAAGGTCACTTGGTTCGAACCGGAAATTGAATACGAAACCTCAAGCACAGCAGCCGCATACGCTACCAGCGTCATCGAGGCAGTCGAACTTATTATCAAACTTTGTAATGCTATGTGTTACATTACACATACATTATTCACTATATCTTATTTAACTTTTATGTGCTAGTAAGCACTTGAATCAACACATTGAATACTAGATGACTTTTGTCGTGTGACGATTTACCTTCTTAAACAGCTCTATATATGACACACTGACCGTCTTGGACGTTCAGAACTTTATAGAAGATGTGTTCCAACAAAGACAGTTAGCAAAACAATGACTTTAGCTCATCAACATCACTTGAAACACTGATTAGAGGATTGGTAGTTTTGTAAAGTATTGCTGATTGTATTTGCAAGAGATGTATCTTGTATAGTAGGACTATTTCTTAAATTAAGTTGTACTTTGGTTGTGTGACAATAGCTGCCACATTATTAAAACAAACCCTTTGATTAAAGCTATTCTTAAGGGAATTTATTTGGATTGACTTCAATCTTCTGCCTAAGGACTCCTCCTAAAATGAATTCCGTAGTCACGACAGTCGCCCCTCGCTTTCTTAGATTCGGCCAGAGCGCTTGATCCTTAGTGGATGATACGCAAACCCAGTTCGGACCACCTTCTTTCCAAACACCTCCCGAACATTCAACTATCACTGAAAAAATAAAGTCAAAATTTTATTATAAAATACGTTGGCAAACGTATTGTGGGACGCCCTCTATAAAATGAAACCTACTGCTTACTCTTGGTTTGATATCTTTAATAATTGGAATGCTTTTATAAACGTGTCTAAATCCCATTCATTGTATTCTGGGTAAATATACAAGAAAGTAATTTATTTCTTTGACAATCTTTGACTGCACGGTTGGCCGAGTGGTTTCAGCGGTCGCCATGCCGCTTGCTATTGCGCCAAGTGTCTTGGGTTCAAATCCCACGCGGTATAACACTTTGTGTTATCCACGAATTGTTGTCCCGAGTCTGGATGTTCTTTGTGTCCGTTTCATGTATGTTTGTAAAGTCCCCCACGACACAGGATGTTTATTCCTAATGTGGGAGTTGTCTTTTTAAAGAAAAAAAAATTTCAAGGATAACTTCTATATACTTATTCCATTGATTATAATTAATCTTACAAAATTTTTTTTTTTTTTTCTATATCTTCATTGTATACACAAGATAAATAAATAACAAAAGATGAGTTACAAAGTTGGAAACGTAACAATTGGCGGTCTTATCGCTCACGGCGATTTGATCCAGACAACATAAGTATGGATATTATACTCGTTGCGCTCTAGCATGGTGCGGGTGACATTTGCCTGTACGACGTTGACATCTATCAGTATCACATAACTAAGGGATGTGACGTTATGCAATTAATTTTTATCGCATACGATACTCGCAGCATAAATCTAGTTCTCTTTAATATTGTTATGAAAATGAGTGTGTTATTCAGATGTGCAGTGTAACTTTTATTTGTTTGTTGAGTTCGTTGTTATTACCATGTCTAAGCATACAAAATTAAACTGTTTTGGGTAGTCAGGCCAGAGAGGTTGTTGTTCGTTAATAATATCCGTCACAGATTCAGATGATGAATTGAGTGACAATTCAGATGTTCCTGACTCTGATATGACGATTTTGAAATGAATTTGGGCGAATAAAATGTATTTTTACTTGGCGACCTTTTAAGCAACCTTACTATAATATATACTACCATAATTATAGACCAATTTTAACAATAAAAAATTACCGGTTTTTATTATGAAAAACATCGACTATCCATCGTAGCAGCACATCCCATCACTAAATACTTCTATGGCGTTACGTCATACGCATAACACTGCTTAATTTTTCATTAAATTTGATTTTATTTGTAGATTAGAACATTCTGGTTTGGTTTAATTTAATTTACTACAGTTATTAATGATTTAATATATTGCGAATGTGGTACAGCTGAAATACTCAGTCATAATTTATAAATCGCGGCAACTTTCAAGAGTGAAACGAAGTGTTACTGAAAATGTCACCCGCACCAAGCTACAGCGCATAGAGTATAGGTGTTTATGATTATAAGGCAGTATATACGAGTACACTAGTAACACACCATCAATTGAATATTCAAACAATAAATAAAAAAGAAAAATGTATACATATATCTACACATATACAAACATACATATACGAGTACCTACACATCAATCTACAATGTAAATATATTATAAATAATGAACTAAAATTATGCATAATTTTTATGCATCTTATATTTAAAACAAAGTCGTTTTACACCAGTTATAACTCAAGAGCGCACCGAGCAAATTGAATGATTTTGCGTTTTTGCCTTTGTCTTCGCCCGGAATGGAATAATAAGTATATGATAAAATATGATATTTGTAAAATAATCTGCTCGTGTATGTTAGGCGGAATAAAGTTCGCCGGGTCAGTTAGTACTAAATAAGCCTGGCTTTCGTTGATTTATCTCAACTGACTTAAATTTTATTGCGAAGAAATATTCGCGAACAACGAACGAACGAACCTTATATTGATATCCATAGCGTCGAATATCGATTGGTTGTTGCGCGATTGTTTACAACGAGTTCTCAGCCGGGCGTGTCCTTGGTACGGGGAACGCCCTCGCCTTGTATGTACGAGACGTTTCTCGAAAGCGTTGGTAATAGTAAAAATGGCTATAAATACGAACGTTCGCGGGTCAGTCAGTTCAGTTTATGCTACAGTACGATGAACATCGAAGTGATATCAGTAATCAACCTAGCGACTTCGGCGACCATTAAGGTTTATAAAAGTGTTTTTTAATAAAGTCTCTTTTACACGTCAGAAGGCTTCTTTTTCAAATCTATCGTAACACGTAATAATATATATTGTATTTTTGTATATTGTATTTTCCATACGTTATTAACACGAGAGTTAATTGTTAATTTCTTCTTTTTCTTTATTATTATATACTAGCTGACCCACGCAACCTCGTTTGCGTCTTCTATTGCCCGTAGCGTGAAAAATTTCCCCCGTTTTTGAAACATTCTTCATTGGTGCTCCGCTCTTATTAGTATTAGCGTGATGACATATAGCCTATAGCCTTTCTCGATAAATGGACTATCCAACGATTATCTACTCCAACGCACATACGCACACTGTTTTGATAGATATGATTGAATTTGAACTTTGTGTAGCGGTAATAAAGTGGAAATTGACTCATTGACGTTAGGAACATACCTACATTGCTCAGACAACAGTGAGTGCTTGTAATATATGAACTTTATACAATAGCAATAAAGCTCAAATTGACTTTACGTTTTAGTTAGAAAACGTTTGTATGGGAAAAAGAAAAGGGCTGTTTTTAGGGCCGGCCATTATTCGAATTTTTCTCGCCGTAAAAACTATCCTTGAATTTCAACGAACATATAAAAAAAAAAAAATTGCCCTATTTGGTCTAGTCGTTGTTGAGTTATGCGCTTACCAAAACATTGAGCGATGCATTTTTATACTAAAGAAAAAAAAGAAGTAACAAAGCTGAGAAGTTTAAATTAACCCTAGAAAGTCAAATTGACGAACGTTAGCTTTCTAGGTTAGGGAATATTTACACAACTTAGGATATATCCCAAATTGTGTAAATATAAAATAAGCTTCATTAAAATATATTACAGATACGTATAAAAATAACATTTTTAAAAGCAAAGAAACATAAAACAGAGTTACTTACATTTCATCTCTGATGCGTTGGGTTGGACGCTTGGTGTTGAAGACACATTAAAGCCATTCAGAAAGTTCCTCTTGCCACTGAGAGTTCTTTCTAAATTGAACTGAAACCTCTTCTCTGCGGAATCGTCTTTGATCAGGTATAACCATGGATCTGAAATTATATGATTTTATTAACAACTAGCGACCCGCCCCGGCTTCGCACGGGTGCAATGCTGATACTAAATACACGTTGTATATAAAACATAGCTGACCCACGCAACCTCGTTTGCGTCTTATATAGCCCGTAGCATGAAAATTTTCGCAAAATAAGTAACTTTTCTGGTTGATTTTTACACCTTGTATCCGAAAAACCCAAATATCTTACGGAACCCTATTTTTTTCCAAAATAAAATATAGCCTATGTTACTCGTGGATAATGTAGCTTTCGAATGGTGAAAGAATTTTTAAAATCGGTCCAGTCGTTTTTGGGCCTATTCATTACAAACATACAAACATTCAAAAATAGGTACAAATCTTTCCTCTTTATAATATTATAGTAATAGTATAGATAAATAACTATAAAACCTAAGTCTTACATGTTAAATTAGTTTATTTCATAAAAAATATACACAAATAAAATACAGATTTATTAAAGATCTACTGAATCACACGAAACCGAAACACAAAAATTCTACAATGACTGAATTTTTCAAGCACACCGTGGGAGAGCTATGCTTCGGCATGAATGGGTCGGCTCGACCGGAGTGATGCCACGGCCTCACAGAAAACCGGTGTGAAATAGCGTTTGCGCTGTGTTTCACCGAGTGAGTGAGGATACCGGAGACCCATCCCCCAAAGGTCGGCAACGCACTTGTGACGCCTTTGGTGTTGCGGGTGTCCATGGGCGGCGGTGATCCTGATGGTAAGCGATTACCGCCAAATGTTTGCCCACTATTCAATAAAAAAAATAAAAAAAGCAAGTAATAGATAACTCTTAAATTCAGATTAACTTGGAAGTCGAAAGCACTTCAGTTCGTTCGTTCAGTTTCTTTTTAATAGATAGAACACTTCTGCACTAGAACCATATCGGAATCACTGAAGACTTTGCAAACATACATGGCGAACGAACACAAAGAACACCCAGTGGTTATAATACGGCTCGAAGGACCATGTTCCGGGGAGAATTCAGGATACTTGGGAGAATGAAACAATTGGACGTGTTTCTACTGACGAGATCTAACGTATATTGAAAAAATATGCAATTACTTAAAAATACATAGGCGAGGGTGATCGATGAGACGGCAACAATTATTACTATCAAACGCTGCCATCAACAGGATAGCAGGCGCTTGAAGACCCAGCTTCAGAACAATGATCACACCAAGTGTTAGTCCAAGTTTTAATGAACCCACAACACACACAAAGTTTTATGTATGTTACACTTACCGACAATCATACGCGTGTCGACGCAAGCTTGCACCCAATCAGGGCCAACAATGGGCCGGCCCAGCCCCACAGCGCACAACAGCTTGAACGTTCGCTTTACTTGCATCGTTAGGACGACACTACATTCCATTACATTTGTTACTATCACTGCCCCTGTAACATACAATATACATTTAAAATTTAATATAAAAACGGATTTGAACGACCTTATTTTATGAATACGGCGAAGCCAAAACGATAATGACTGCCTCGTTGGCGCTTGAGGTCTCGGGTTCGATTACCGGGTCGGACCAAATGTTTGTATGATCTACAAATATCGGAGTTTGGATGTTTTCTATGCATAATATGTATGTACTTGTATCACTTCTCTAGTACCCGTACCCATAATACAAGCTCTACTTAGTTTGGGACTAGATGGCCCAGACAAAGATTTGCCCTGGGTGGGATCGAATCCACAACCTCTGGCTTAGCATTCAGGATCACTAAACCGATCACTGTATATATAACTATGTTTATTCTTATTTGTAAAAGTTTCAAATGCAATACTAACCAAGCTTTTCTAATTTATGTTTAACCTCTTCACTGGGGAAAGCAGTAAACAGCACATTATGTGCCTGCAAAGTTCTAGCCGGAGTGGCTCTCAACGAAACACTACTTGTGGTGCTATTAACATTATTCACAAAAGCCCTGGTTCGTTTAGGGCTGGGCACCTCACTGTCATCAACCAAAGACCTTTTCAAATTCTTAGGCGATTCTCCACTTGACGAAGAAACATTATATACAGTGCTCTGTTCATGAATACTCTTTTTCAGTATAGATTTCGGAGCTAGTGCTTTATTCCTATCTTGACCATCTGATGTTTTATCCTTAGCTTTTACATTTCTTCGACTCCTGCGAATTTCAACTTCAGGAGAATGAGATTCTTTGCGTGGTTCCTTCTTGCGAACAGGGTTTCCCTTCTTACTGTTGTCGACCGTTGCCTTCTTATCTTCTGGAGATGTAGACTTTTTTCCAACTGTTTTGACATCATTATTTTTTCTTCTAGATCTTGTAGCTCGGGTGCTGATTTTAGTTTCGGGTTCAGGTTTGTCATTTAAGGTCTTTGAATCTGTATCTCCTTTGCCTTTCTGGTCTTGTGACTTGTCCAAACTTTTATGTGTATTTGAATTATCCTGCTCATTCCGAGAAGATCCTTCTTTACTTTTTGCTTTTTTATCTTTTTCAACATCCTTCTTCTTGGGTTTCTCAATTTTAACCTTTATTTTTTCTTTTGATTTATTGTTTTTGTTTTCTGTTGCATTTACATTTTCCACATCATTGGATTTAGTTTCAGTTTCAAGGTTAGGTTCAATTTTTTTGTTTTCATTTACAATGTTACCCGTATTTTCTTTAATTTGTTTTCCTTTTCCATAAGTTTTAAGTCGTTTTATGTTTTCTTTTATGATGTCTTCGTCGATTTGATCTTCTTGTTCAGTGATGAACTTTGATTTTAATATATTAGCCGTTAATTTTTTAGTACCCTGTAAGTTCTCTTGCATTTTAGACGTGGGTTTTCGGACTCTTGTTATGACGCGTTCAGGCAACTTTTCAACATCAAACCTTTTAGTAAGATCTATTTTTGCTACAGTTCTTGGCTTTTTCTTCCTGTGTATAAATGGAGTGAGCTGATCTTCAGTATTAACTTCTTGTTCCGATTCACTGGACGATTCTGTAGGGTATGTAATCTTCTGTTTTAGCAAGATATTATTTTCTATTTCTTGACTATTCGGTAGATCACTGTCCGTAAATATGAATGGTCGAACTTTTTTAGGAGTGCATTCAACATCCGAAGATGATTCGCTTAGATTTTTTTTTAAAACGGCAACCGGTACTTCGACACCAATAACATTACGTATCTCTTGACTAGACAAACCTGCAGCAAATTCCAATGCAATTTGTTTTTCGCAAGATTTAGTGGGACTAATTCTTTCAATATTTGCAAACTTATCGCCAACCTTATAACCTTCCACAGAACACGGTACAATTTCATCGTCTATAATGATGGGTGAACTCTTTGTAGAATTTGATTTTTTAGGTGTTACGCTCAAGATTGGCGAACCAGCTCTTTGAGTACACAAATCATCTAAAATGTCCTGAGTAGCATTATAATAATTAATATTATCAATATCACATTTGTTAACAGAGTTTTGATGTTTCGGTAATATTTTCGGTATATCCTTACTTTTTAGTCTTAGTGGAGATTGCAATGGTATTTTAAACGGACTGTTTATTTCATTCGTTTGATTTTTCGCAATGTCAACATTACTTTGTACGATTTCATCAACAATTTGAGTTGGTTGATCTTCAAAACTATCATCATTTATAGACTTATTGTAGACATTTTCGTCAACTGCTATGATTTGTGTATCCATTTCTTCAAAAGATGGTTTAAATTTATCCGGGTCTAGGTCTATTACTTGAGTAGGCATATCTTCGAATTCAGTAGAGGTGATCTTGTTAGATCCTTTTAAATTTATATTATTCAATTTATCTTTGCACTGAGTCACATCTTTGTCTACGGTACTTTTCTTTTCTAGAACCTTTTGTGTAGGCATCAAATCAATGTCTTCACAGTCTGTTGAACTATCGGATTGTATCCTATTAACCCTTTTAGCGGCATTCGCAGATGTTTTATTACCATTCGGTAGCGTTGTTATTTTTTGTGATGGCATGATTTCGATATCCTCACAATCTGTAGAACTATCGGATTTAATTCTAGTAACTCTTTTGGAAGCTGCAGGTTGTATTTCATCAGAATTAACTTCTTCAACTATTTGAGTAGGTATTAAATCTACATCTTCACAAACGTTTCTAACATTCGACTTAATTCTGCTTGAAGCTGTAGACAGTGTGTTAGTGTCTTGTTCACTCTTTTTTAAATTATTTTTTTTATCTAACTCATCCTTTTTATGTCTTGGAATGATATCGATATCTTCACAATCTGTTGAATCATCCGATTTAATTCTATGTGATCTTTTAGAAGCTGCAGACTTATCTTCACCCTTTGCTTGATTACATATTTTACCTACCTCAGCAACCTTTTGTGTTGGTATCACATCTTCACAATCTGTTGAATTGGCAGATTCATTTTTATCGACATCTGTAGTTTTTGTACAATTGAATTCAGCTTTAGGTGATTCTTGTGGTAGTAAAGGTTGGGAATTGAAGTCCTCTAAGCATCCATCGTCAATTTCGTCGAAGAGCAACTCTTCATCCGACTTGTTTAAATCAATTACAGGCTTTGGAGTTACATCTGAATTCTTATTTCCTGTTGAATTACTTTTATGTTCTATTATTTCATTTTTATCAGTATCAAATGGTTGCGTATCAGCGTTATATATACTTATATCGTTTTCTTTATTAGCTGCATAGATATCAAATTGCATTTCTCGCTGTCCATCTATTTTTCGAACTTGAGGTAAATGTTCTGTAGTAGGTAGTTGAGTATTCATGCAGTGTATAGACGGCGAAGCAACCTGTACTGGATGAATTTGAGTATCTGCAGTATATATTGAGTCAGTACTTTCATTGCCAGTACGATTTTTAATTGGATAAGGTATTTGTGTATTCATTTCATGTATATTATCGATGGCTTGGTCATTTTTTAATGATTTAAGTGATTCATTGAAACTGGTTATGTGGTTAGTATTCAATTGTTTAGATGTATTTGTTTTAGGTGAGGTAATGGGTTGAATTGGCAATGTTTTACCAAAAGATTTTATAAATTGCCCACTAGAGAGCCTTGTTCTCTCGGAATGAGTACTGAGGAAGGAATCGTCCTGTAAAACAAAATGAAACAAAAAATAGTTTATTGCCTAAAATAAATCTCTTAAAAATAACTCAAAAATACAAATTACTCAATTATATAATATGTAATTAAATATACTACATAATCAATTTTAGAATTGTTTTATGTACCCGTATGAGATCTGATTGCCCTTGTCGGTAAATATTTTTAATTCATGGCTATCTACTGTATGTAAGAATGATTCTTAAATAAAACCAAATTCAATAAAAGAGGAAAAGAAATAGAAATTACTCTCACATTGTATTCTAGAAATAAATACATACCCTGTCACTGACATCAGGAGATTCAGGAATAACTGTTGTGGGTCCTTTATTTAGTTTGGAAACATATCGGTTTGGAGCTGGTGTCTCAGGAATATCTATAGCTTGTGTCATGGGTAATTCGTCATTTTCTTCTAAAAGTCTAAATATACCAAATATGTCACCAAATTGTACTGTATCTCCATCTTTCATGGGGTGAGGTATATATGGTTGTAATGTTTTCTGGAAAAAAAATTAAACATATTAAGTTGTTGTTTATACTTTATAATTCTAATTTAACTCTTTCATATATCTATGTCGGAGTACAGAATCTTTTCAGGAGCTTTAATTATAAACCGGTCTGGTGATGGCAGACTCGTTTATGTTAGGCCTTGCAGCAGGGGTACAAATTTCTTTAAGTGACTCTTTTATTTTCAATGTTTGCAAACTTACCGCCAACCTTATAATCATCTACAGAACACGGTACAATGTCATCATCTATAATGATGGGTGAACTATTAATAGTGTTTGATTTTTTAGAAGTTACGCTTAATTTTAGCTACCACAAGTACACTTCCTACCTAACCTTATCCCAAGATTATTTGGGGTCGGCCACTAGTTCCTAGTTTTACATGAATATCAGTTTTTTCACGGAGCATCGGGCATCAGACCTCCGCAACCCTGAGGATGAACTGAATTCGAAAGTTGAAACTAGTGTCAGTATATTTGAGGGCGTTGACTTCCCAATAACGATTTCCATAGATGTTCATGGCAACCGGGGCCGTCGGCTTAACGTGATCTCCGAGGCACGGGCGGGGGTAACAATGCCATATTCCATAGTCATACATCATAATGTGTTAATACTAATAAATACATACACATCATAAGATGTTGAAACTGAGGTATAACAACTACAAACGCTAGTTAATAAAAAATATTTGATTTTGAAATATTTTTGTAGAGCCTGGCTGGCTCTACAAAATACAGTGCCAGCATGTAATTTATCAACCTAAAATCATTTATCATACTATTTCTAGCAAATTTATAGATGCATTACTTTTTAGGGTTCCGTACCTTAAAAGTAAAAAACCGAAACCTTATAGGATCACTTTAGTGTCCGTCGGTCTGTCAAGACCCTTTTTCTGTAACGCGTAACGCGTGGAAGTATCAAGCTGAAATTCATGGTAAATACTCAGGTATACTGTCCCTAGGGGCTGTAAAAAAATCAAACTTTTCAACAATTGCAAGGGAATTAAAACCACTGGGTTACTGGGTTACGGTGTACCCGTGTAACCCGTAATACTACTTCCCGTAATTCTGAATCTTTAAATTTGGTACGAAGCAACGTCTTAAAGCTCAGATAAAAGAAACGAAAACCATACATTTTTAGTTACATCATATAATATACCTACCCCGCACTTGGCGGGTTCTTTTTCTCTTCATTCTGGTCAAATTAATATTGATGACATATTTTTATTAGTCACCATCACTATTTATCATTGAGATACTTACATTCAACAACTTTGTCTTGTTGGCTGAATCTAAATCCATTAGCATATACTCCTTACTATTTAACACATTTATCACTGCATGTTGTCTGGATACAGACTAAAAAAAAAACAAAAATTTTTTTTTAATTTAGTAGTGAAAACATATAGCACCTTGTTAGTGTTGACTTTTGTTAATAACAACAAGTTATCACCGGAAGCGTTACTTCTTCATATTTTTTTTAAATAATACATTATCATGATCAAGTATTTAAATTATGTTATGATAATCTTCATCATCATCAAACGGAAATCCCAAGGAAAGCCTTTATGCCTAGTTAAAGTTACAAAAAAAAAGAACAAATACTCTTTTAAGGTAAATGCAGATCATTTTCATGATATATCCCTAGTTAAAACATATTATATAGGTCATTGAGAATAGCCATTAGTCTGCTCTTACGGGTATCCCACATATGGGTATCCCATGGGAGAAATAAAATTAGTCATGCTTAACTTTGCATCTCCTCTGTTTTTACTTGGCCACTATGTGTATAGGCATTAATATGTCCAATCAACATAATTATTTATTTATTTAGGTATAGAAAACTTACAGTTAGAAATATTAGGAAGTGATGGAAATATGTGATACATTAACAAACTTACATTTAGGTTTAAAACTATATTGCAAGTTTGAGGATCTCTTCCAATTTTGTTTGGACCTCTGAGCACTGGGTGTTTTGCTCCACATATTCCTAAAAAACCAATCTGTAAAATTAAAAAGAAATTGTGTAAACTATACAATGAAGTACCTTTGTCTTAAACTTCAGAGATAGATCTGAAAAAAGTGGAGAATAAATAAATGTTTTGAAATAGAAAACATTATTTTCTTCTCACAATTAATTATCAAGATATTGAAAAACTTAGAGAGTCAGTTGATGGTTTGATAGGCATTTTAGGTAGGAGAGGAATTATAAAGTCGAAAATACAACAAATCACATATGAAAGCGTCACTATAAACTGCTTACTTTATGCAGTAGTATTTTTAAACGAAATTTGGAATTGGTCGCATGTATTATAAACAAATAGCAGCTAACCTGTTCTGGACATACTCTCTCAGTATGTGTCTCGTATAATTCTTGGGTGCACTCCAATCTTTGTGTACACTCCATTTTTTTAGTAATTCATTTCAAATTATTACAAAAAACACTGTTCCAAACACTAAACAAAACAATATGCCTTCGCGCTAGAACTTGTTTACATTTATACCATTTCTTTTAATCTGTGGCATAGACTATAGAGAAATAAATAGATTAAACCGGCACACCGGTCATCCGTCTGTCTCACACAGAATGAGTTTAGTGATGTGATGGTAATCGTAATATTGGCGATGCAACGATTCTAACTGGCACCACAAGTGTCAAAATTGTGAAGCTGTTTAAGAACGACACTTTGTCAGTTTTCGATGCAATTCACGTTACGGAAAAAGGTACATGAGATCGTTTTTTGTTTTTTCGAAAGACGGTCCAAATTTCATGTCATCCACATTTTATATATTTTTTATCATGAACTTCATCACGACGACGACTTGAAGACTTGATAATTGAAGACGATAAATACTTGACATTGGCAGATATAGCTGATCCGAGTGATCCGGCTAATTGCCATTTCATCATCAAAAAAAATATGTACATATTTAGTTTATGTCAGTCAGAATTATGTAGTTAGTTGCTGAACGAAACAATAATTAATATTATTTTGGCGTTAATAGTCATTAAGCGACCTATTTTCGCGAGCAATTGATTTTAATGTTTGGGCTAATGGTACTTCCATATCAGAGCTTCTTTTAGGAATATTTAAGACGGTAAGACATTAGCAAATAATTTCTGTCTTTTAGAATCTGGAACAATAAACATAATCTCGTTCTCCGACGGGAGACATGACTTAGCCTAAACTAAATAAATAACTCATAAAATACATGTGAATATCATCATCAGCCAATCGCAGTCCACTGCTAGACATAGGCCTCGCCAACTTCACGCAACTTGGTTCAATCCTCGGCTTCTCGCGTCCACGTTTCGGCTCTGTGAGTCATGATAGGTAGTACACACTGATAAAAGACTTTTGTCTTTAGGCGCTTTGGGATGGATAGACTATGAAAAGACCCGACGAAGTTTCCTAAACGCTGCCCAACCCAGCTAAATTCTTACGACTCTTCGACTTCAAGTACGGTACCGTGTACCATAACCGAGACGTATAGCCTCAAGACTGCAAATGTTCTCACCGACCTCTGCCCACTCGGACGATGAAGTGGAGAATTTGTTCGATGACATATCGAGGGCCCTCCACTTCACTACTGAAACCCACTACAACTTATAGCGAATTGGTAATAGGATCCCATGGATTTGGAAGCAGAAACCATAGGGGGTAAATGCACCTCAACTTCCTCGAACGAGAGGGGCTGTTCTTGATGAACTCTTTCTTCCAAAAACGGCCCCAAAGGAAGTGATCGTTGCAAAGCCCCGACGCTATGACCAAAATTGAGATCGATTTCATCATGACGGACAGAAAGCACATATTCAGAGACGTCACAGTGATTAATAGGTTTAACACCGGTAGTGATCACTGACTTGTCCGAGGCTTTCTGAATATCGACTTTAATGCTGAACGTGTCCGTTTAATGAAATGCAGGCTCCGACTAACTCTGCTCTAAGCCGCGATGGGATCTAAAAAGTTCCAGTAAAATCTATAAAACCGATTTGCTACCAGGGAAACCACACCGGACGTAAACCAGAACCTTGAAAATGTGGTTCGAATCCTCAGGGAAAAAGGATCGAGATTTTGTGAAATGTAGCGTAAGGGCTAGAGATCGAAGCTTTCGAAAAGAACCCTAGGGCTAATAAAGGAACGACGTGAAAACCGACTTCTTCGGCAAAGCGAACTCTAAATCGAGAGATCAGCAAACTCGTACGTCACGACCTACGATGTTCCAATACTCTTTCGGTCGAAAGATCGATGGAGCAGAATCGGGGGTCAAAGGTGCTTAAACAATCTCTCGAAAGAAGCCACTTGACGAAGTTGAACACACCAAGTGGAGAAGTCTTAACTTTCCAGGCGGCCGTCATTTCGGAAGTGGAACGATCTATGGCGGTTTGTACGATTCGCATGCATCTGCACCTGATCTCAAAAATGAGGACTCTAAAGCCACATTGACACGTCACTACACTGAAGATCTGCCAGAAGTCAGCACCACCCGCTGTCCCACCGTTACCATGGTCGCCACCATGACCAGGAATAGCGGAACTGACGGGAACTAGAGCCGTAGCTTTTGTTGCTCACGCATTGAAGATTTTAGCCCATGTAGCTCATAATCACCACGCTAATCCAACGGGTTGGTGATCGCAGGGCGTGACTTGTTGTATCAAAGACGCTGCTGCCCGATACTGGCCTACTGTATTTAGTTACGCCTCTTTTTTTTATATGCGTCTCCTCCACCTCCAATGTTTATAATTTGGAGTCTGTTGCTGTCTGATCCCTTCATTCTTATTCTTCTTTTTATTTGATTTAAAGCTAAAATATCTAATTGATTTATTCTTCTTTCATTACTTCTTTCATACTTAATGGGTTGGAATCTTAATTTTTCTTATTTTTATTTAAATTTGCATGTGTATGTAATGTGTGACTATTGTTACTGTTTTTATGAACAAATTTTTTTTTTTTTTTAATTTTCCACATTATGCTATATTGTTATTTGATGCCTTTGATTGTTAATGATTTTAACAATAGATCTTGATTTCTCTTATCTTTATTTTTAATTTGTATGTGTATGTAATGTATGACTATTGTTACTGATTTTATGGTCTAAATTTTTATTTTCTACATTATACTATATTGTATGGAGGGTAGAGATAAGGAGTATCATCTGTGTACATAAAAAGTGTCCGTTGAAATGCATTAAATTAGGGTGGCGCCACATTAGCATCAGAGTAAACTTCTTAAAATCAATACACACACTTTTTCATAAAATTGAATGATAAAAAATCAATAAACGTACTATTCACAGTTCAGAAAATAAAATATATTTACTACATTATTTTGTAATACGCAAGTAGTGACAATAATGTTAATTTTTTTAACTCGGCGTACTTCAATTCGTTCACAATTGCTACATTCATACCATACCATGTGTCTACACCAGCGCCATTCTGGAAGGTTTTTGAACTGTTATTTACAGCTTATGCTGGACACTTTTTTCAATTTTCTTCCATATAAGATAACACTCCTTGTCTCTACCCTCCATATATATTGTTATATGATGCCTTTCTATTGTTAATGATTTTACGATCTGGGTTCTTATTTTTTCTATTTCATGCTATTTTTATAAAAACTACTATATTATTCCAGCTCTTAAATTTAAGACTGAGTATTTATGCTAGGATACTGTACTTATACATATGCTTCTTATCTATTATTTTGGGTTCATAGTATGTTTTTAACCTTAACTTATTTTCTTGTTTCATTTCCTTGTGTACACTGTTTCTTAGTTCTATTTTTATTTTACTATTACTTTTAATACCTTTACCTAAATTTAAGATTGCATATAGTTACGCCTCTTGGGATGGATATACCGCCATCGGTCGGTCGCCAGAGCCTCGTTTGTCGTTTAGCAGGGTGCACCGCGTGCCGGTGAGGTTGGCTGAGAGCAAAATATTGTGGTTCGCCCCTTACACCCCGACAGTCACTCATTCAGGGTGTAAGGGGGCAAACTGACTGTATTCCGAATGCACCATCTACGTTCATCGGTTATGAAATTGTATATCCCGCGAAGGTTTGGTGGTCGTGAACTACTAAATATAAAGACCCTACACAATCGCAAAGTATGAAATTTTAAAGAAAATTTTTTACAAAGTAATATGGAAATGCATCGCAGTGTAGTTACAGTGGATACCGGGCTCACTTCGCTCACTCTGGCTAAAGAGAATTGGCGCAAACCTGTAGTACTTAGTATTAATGATCGTAGGGAAATATGGAGTGCAAAGAACTCCATGGTTTGTTTTATCGGGCCCTTAATGGACCCGATATAGATTTTAAAGCATCTATGTCCTGGCTACGGTATGGTGATCTCTTCGGAGAAACCGAAGGTTTTGTCTGTGCGATTATGGACGAAGCTATCATGACGAACAACTATCGGAAGTATATCTTCAAATAAATAAATATATATTTCAGACATCTAACACATGACTTGTTTGTTTGTTTGTTTTTCCGGGCCATTTCCGCACTTAGCCTCTTGATTGGGCCATTGTACGTACGTCTGTCACCTCCTTACTCCAGCCAACCCAATTCGTTCCAGAAGCTAAGCAGCCTTTTCAGGTTACTACACGCTTCCGGGAGTGATGATGATTGGAGAATGTCCGCCCGTTGGTCTGCCACACTTCCACATTCCATGAGAACGTGCTGCGGCGTTTCTTCTGCCTCCATGCATCCCCTGCACAGAGGGCTGTCTGTTACACCTATAGTAAATAGGTGCCTGTTCAGGAGACAATGCCCTGTCAGGATACCTATGACCTTCCTGAGGTCGTCCCTTTTTAGTCTGATCAGATTGCGGGCAAGTCTTTTTGGTGCTACCGGAACTGCACGTTTTGTTTGCCTGCATCCTTCAATGTTTTTCCATAATGTTTTGTGTTTTCTTTCGGTAACGGCGCGCAGCCATGTATTTGTTTGGCTTTGGGGCAGGGGTAGTAGTGGTTCCGGTCCACACACTATCGTTTCCGATCCCCTTTTAGCCAGTTCGTCCGCAGCGTCGTTGCCCATTGAGTTACTATGCCCTTTTATCCATTGCAAAGTAATTTTATTTGTAGTTCCAATGGACTGGAGATTGTCATGACACTCCTTGATAAGGGCTGAGGTCATCTTGTTGTTTAGCAGGGCTTGAAGCACGGATGCACTGTCGGAGACAATTCTGATGTTTAAGTCTCTCACATCTTTGGCTGCAACTGCTTGTGCTGCTTTGATTATGCCAACACATTCTGCTTGGAAGATTGTGTTTAGCTTGTCTAGGGCGGTTGATATATTGATATTTAAGTCGTTCGAGAAGACGCCAGCTCCAGTACCCCTTTGTGTTTTGGAGCCGTCTGTATATATCCTAACTTCGCCGACGCCAGAGTTATCTTTTGTTTCTGCGGATAGTTGGATATTATAATTTCGATCGAAGACATGTTGGCATGAGGTTCTGTCCATGGGTGCCTCGAGGAGTGGAATTTCCTGTAGGATCCCCTGCAGAATTTTTGAGTGTGTTGTTTCTATGTTTGTCTTCCACAGTCCGTTTGATCTTAGTCTTAGGGCAGCTGCTATCGCTTCCTGTTGTATGACCAGATCTAGAGGTCTCAAGTTCAAGAGATACTCTAATGCGGCTGATGGAGTAGTTTTCATGCATCCAGTAGTTGCTACTGTGGCCAACCGTTGTAGACTCTGGAGTTTCATTTTAGCTGTGGATAGTTGCGTTCTGGGCCACCATACCACTGATCCATAGGTGATGGAGGGTCTGATAACTGCAGTGTATAACCAAAGTGTGATCTTTGGGTTTAGACCCCATCTTTTACCAACTAGTCGTCTACACTGGTTAAAAGTTATACAGGCCTTTCTTGTCTTTGTTTCGATGTGACTCGCCCAGTTCAATTTGCTGTCAAGAATAACGCCCAGATATTTTACTTGAGTCGATAGGGAGAGATTGGTGTTGAATAATTTTGGTAGCTTTAGTTCTGGTAACTTCCTTTTGTTGGTGAAGAGGATGAGTTCTGTTTTTTTCGGATTTACTGACAGTTTCTGTTCGCCACACCATTCTTCTACAATTTGAAAAGCTGAGCGCATGATCTCACTCAACACATTTTCCGCGCTCCCGCTTATCAGAATTGTTAGGTCATCCGCATAACCGATAGTAGTGTATCCTCGATCATTTAATTTCTTAATGAGACTGTCTACTACTATGTTCCATAGAAGCGGTGATAGGACGCCACCTTGTGGGCATCCTCTAACTACCCTTGCCCTCATAGTAGTATTCACCGCTGTCTGAACCGCCCTTTTACTGACCAGCTCAGTGATCCATTTTGTGATGACTGGCTCGGCATTAAATTTTTGAAGGGCGCGATTTATGCTGTTGTGTATAGTTTTATCGAAAGCACCTTCTATATCTATGAAGGCCGCCATTGTTGACTGTTTATTTGCAAAAGCCGACTCAATCTTCTGTACCACCATGTGAAGGGCCGACTCTGTTGATCTGCCCTTTCTATAGGCGTGTTGTTGGGGATGTAGTGTAGTATTCTTAAGAACTCCATCCCGTAGGTGTCTGTCTACTAGTCTTTCCAGAGTTTTCAGGAGAAAAGATGTGAGACTGATGGGCCTAAATGATTTGGCTAATGTGTAGTCTTCCCTACCCGGTTTTGGTAGGAAGACTACTTTTGCCTCTCTCCACAGTTTTGGTATGTATTTATAAGCTATACATGCCCTGTAGATAGGTGTTAGATGTTTAATTACCTCTTCGGGATGCCACTGTAGAAGAGCTGGGAAAACTTCATCCAGTCCCGAGGATTTGAAGGGTTCAAAACTCTTTAGCGCCCATCTGACTTTATCCTCGGTTGCTACATTGTATGCGACTTCCCATTCTTGGGTTGTTGGTGTGCTGTATTTTTTGTCGTTCCATTCCTTGTCTGATGTGATTTGACATCCAGGGAAATGTGTATCTAACAATAATGCACTGGTTTCATCATCTGTATTTGTGTAAGTGCCGTCTTCCTTTTTAAGGGAGCCTAGGAGGTTGAGGTCGCCCTTGGTTAGGATATTTTTGATTTTTGCGGCTTGGTTTGTTGAGTTTATACTGCTACAGAAGTTACGCCAGGATTCCGTTCTACGGAATCTGATTCGCTTCTTGTAGTGTTTTTGTGCTGCCTTATAGTTACTCCAGTCTTCTATGGTCCTGGAATTTCTAGCTTGGTTGAAGAGTGTCCTAAGTCCCTTACGTAGCCTTTCAAGTTCTGGCCCCCACCATGAACTTTTCCCCTGGTTTTTCGGAGTTATCAAGGGACACGTTGATTTGTAACTGTTCACCAGGGCTTCAGTTAGGGACTGTACGTTTAATTCTATGTTAGGAGTGCCAAGTGCTGTGTTTGTCATATTTGTGCTACTTAGTGCTTTGGTTAGTGATTCTGTATACCTTGTTATATCTGTTTTACGGGGGTTGCGATATGGGACAGGGTCTGGTGGTTTATGTCTTAATTTGAAACATACACGGCGGTGGTCCGCAAAGGATGGTTCGCTTGATACGTGCCAGCCCTCAACGAGGTCCACCGCCATGTGCGTTGCTAAAGTTATGTCGATAATAGTTTGATACCTCGAACTTACAAAGGTGGGTTCCGTACCTCTGTTCATGATATTGAGATTTGTTTTCAATAAGTATTCAGTTAATGACTCACCCCTTTTGTTTGAGTCCTTACTTCCCCACAGCGGATGGTGCGCGTTGCAATCTGCGGAGATGATGAGTTCCCAGTTCTGAGTGTCACAGTGCTGCACTAGTTCTGATAGTTCCTTTGCAGGAATTTCATCATCATTAGGCATGTACACTGAGGCTAAGACTAGGATAGTTTGATTTTCTGTGTTTGTTTTCACTGCCGTGAGATCTCTAGAACAGAAATGGTTAAGCATAGTTGCCGGAAAGTTTTTCGGCATAAAAATGCAGGTTCGTGGGTTGTCGACAGTAGTATTTACCATTAACTTACCGCCAATGTTATTCAGGCCGCATATCCTGTTTTTCCTGATCCAGGGCTCTTGGATAAGGGCGACTGTTTGGTTGTTGACCTCCAACACTCTTCGTAAGGTCGCCGTCGCTATTTGTTTGTGTTGGAGGTTTGTTTGGATGATGTTTGTAAAGTTAGGGACTGCGCAGGACATCGTCTTCGTCACTGGTCCGTCCCTCTTGTCTCAGAGACGATTCCGTCTCCATCCCGATCAGAGCTGGAGCCGGGGTGGATGCGGAAGGCTCAGAGGTTTGCGGCGCCCTCCCTGCAACCTCTTCCGTCCCTGCTGGTTCTTTGGCCGTGTCCCCCTCCGTTGTCAGGAAGCGAATGTATCCGCTCCCTGTCAAATAGGCGACACGGCGGTCTCTTTTTAAAATGTCCTCTTTTTGGTCTTCGGGGATTCCAAGGAGAAGATGCACCACTTTCTCCTTGGAATCCACGTTGGCCTTGTTGTCATCGACGGTCATGTCATAACATTGCCACGTGTCCACTTTGTACCAGGGGTTCTGGGCACAGAGGATTTTGTGTAGCGTGGCAGCGTCGGTGATGCGGGTGTGAATCAGAAGCCCAGCCTTGAGCTTCTTTTTCATCTCCGACATCTTAATGACCGTCAGTGTCGTGTCCGGTATCGGTGAGGCGATGGTGATTATCGTTTTCTCCAGCCAGCTGAGAGTGTTCGCATCTTCACACCACATCGCAAGTGCCCCTTCCGTGTGGTAGGGGCGTCCGCGGAAAGATGGAATTTGCGAGCTCAAAGAGGGAGGAGATATTACAATTTGCAGAATGATATCATCGATATCCACTCTGATCTGCTCTGCCTGCGCCTGCGAGAGGTCCCTGGGCGGGACGGTGGTGATGGCCACTCTCAGATGCGACTGAGCCGCATCTGCGTAGCACATCGTCCGCCCTGGTCTCACGTCGGGTTTCGCGCGTTTGGCGTCCCTGGGAGACTGGGTGTCGTCCAGACGACCACGCTTCGAAGAAACTTGGTCAGTCCGGTCGTCTTCAGTGGGAGCCACGCACTGATCGCGTTTACCTTTCGGCCTGCGTTTCCCTCTTTGCCGGCTGGTGATTGGTGTCAGTTGTGTCGTTGGTTGTGTGTTTGCAGCCTCCTGCTCCGTGGTAACCTCTTTTGAGGTGGCCGGCACAGGTTCGCGCTGCCTTTCCGCTGCTGCGATGGCCGTGTGGGTTACAGCCTCCTGCTCCGAGATATCCTTTTTCAGGGTAGACGAAGCAGGTTCGCGCTGCGTTCCGGCTGCTGCGGTGGCTGTGTTGGTGTTGGTTGGTTGTGTGGACTGCATGGTTTCCTTTCTCGCGCGCTGGTTGATGCGTCGGCGTTCCAGTGATCCTTGCAGTCCTTGTTGATGTGGTTTCGTGTCCGTGGACCGCATGGCTTCCCTTCTCGCGCGCGGGTTGGGGCGTCTGCGTTCCGGTAGTCCCTGCAGTCCACGTTTTGTTTGGTGTAGTTGTGTGTTGGTGTCTGTGCCTGTCGCCAGTTTGCTGCGGCCCTTTTTACAGGGGCGCTTGTGGGCGACTACAGTCCACTGTGGTTTAGGTGTATCTATTTGTATCGCCTCTGCGAGGCTGGATAGATCCAGGCTTGAGCCTGGTTTTGTGCACAAAGTGCCCCCCCCAGAATACGCGGGGCAGACCGAGCTAGGCTCGGTGAGGGATTCTCCACTAGTGGTACCCTCCTGGGGTAAAAATTCTTTCTGTTGTGCTGCCATTATTTTCTTGTTTGGACAGGAGATGTTAACTCGCAGCTTGCTTGCCCTTGCATGTTGCGGTACACCTTTTTGAGGGTATTTAGTGCCCCAGGGCTGTGTCGACCCATGGTGTGGATTTAAGCCGCCACGGTTCGGCTAGGAAAGGGAGTTAGGACTTAGACGGGAGTATACTGGGAAGGATGAGGAAGGATTGAGTGACTAGGGGGTAAAAATAGGAACATGGGATATAGGCGGGTTACACCCGACTGGTGGTAGTGTCCAGCCTGGCATTGCCCTTCTCACTTAGCTACTGGAGGTCCGGGATGGTGGTAAAAAGCGGCGCCCGTTTAAAGATCTCCATCTAACACATGACGTCATCTAGTCCCAAGCCAAGCAGAGCTTGTGTTATCGGTACTAGACAACTGATATAAATACATATATATAATACATGGAAAACACCCAAACTCCGAAACTAATATTTGTAGACCATACAAAAATTTAGTACGTCCCGGGAATTGAACCCGAGACCTCAAGGAGAGCAGTCTCATATGCTACCACTGCGAGGCAGTCAAAGATGTTAAGGTTGACGTTTGACGGGCATGTCCCCGTCCTGGAGAATCCGCTTCCTCCTAATCTACTTGTCGATCCACGAGAGCTCGCTAGTCGTCCCGGCTGGAGGCTCCACGCGCTGGTTATACCGCTGTGGAGGCTCTCTAGCCGGTCATTCTCGAGTGGGCAGGGCGGCAGTACGGGACCCTTTTTATTCCGACTGACGTAGGTCCTTTCCGGGCACGGTTGCTTCGGGAAGTACCTGTACTCGTTCGCTCGGAGGGAATTGAGTCCCGCCTGCCACCACTGCGACTGTAGTCAGGACTCGACCCTTATACAGAATTCTGGCGGTCTGATACAGAAGACAGTCCTCCTTGACACGGCACGCATAGTGAGGCAGGTCCTATATTTGGAACCCTAACCACCGGTTTCTTGGTCCCTGTATTTGAAATCGGCGGTATACTACTTTTTATATTTTTAAATATGTATTTCATTTTTCTTTTTATGTAATTAAAAATGTAATTAATAAGTTACATTTATTTCATAACCCACACCATGAATTATGTATGCAATGTGTATTATAATAATCTTTATTTATTTATTTTTGGTCTTACCTAGTTTTACACTAGACACCACCCAACACTTTCTCCTAATCATGTTTTCTCTCCATCCAATGGTTGCCTGTAAGAGATTGCCTCCGGGCGATAAAGCCGCCAATTGTACTTCTCTAATTTTAAGCTTAACTTCTGGTGTACAATAAAGTAATCTATTATTTTTTTAAATGTAATAAAGGTACAAAAAGATGTTAAAAAATAAAATAGGCAAGATGCACATTTCGTCAGTAATCTAGTTTGCAAATATAGTATTCAAGTCTTTTGTACAATTGTTACTAAATTGCTAAAACTAAATTAACAATAACTAATCAACTATATCAAAATCAATTTTAGAAATTTACGTGTAATATTTTGAAAACTACTTTATAAAATCAATATGTTTATTGTTGCCAGCCTTCACTATCAAATTTGCCAAAACTCTCTATAGAGCCGTTGGATTTTTGGTAGCACATAATTTAATATAATTTGTTTTTAAGTCTACTCATCGTCGATCCCACAGTGTCTAACGACAAAAACAATAAATATGGCCGACCTGTTACACACGTTAGTTCTAGAGACTTTTTTGGTGATGATTCCTGATGAATGACGATCCGACGATCCATAAATGTTAGTTTGATTAGTGACGTGAAAGGCGGCCTCTACTAGTCCTTTATTATAACTACCTATTTTGTACAAGTCGGCCAGAGTTCAGACTCTCAATTTCATAGATTATAGAAGTAGATCAAAGCGGAAGGAATAGTGTCAATAGTGACATAACGTACATTTAGACTATTCATGTCCATCCATGTCATACTGCTGAATTTCGATCTCAGTTTGGTCTGAAGTTTTTTGTAGATTTTAAGTAACGTATCTACTCGTAATCTTCTAAAACTTTGATGTTGTTTGCTATTCAACTATATTCGATTAAAAATATCGTACGGCTAAATGTCCTAGTGGCAATCTTCACCGTTGAATAAAATACATTGATTTACTTTATTATCATTTATACTTCAAGTTTTAAAGTTCGCGAAATTAAGAGTTTAAATTTTATCACTAATGTACAAATTGGTTAACTGTTAAATATTGATTTGTTATAATAACCAATAGCTATATAATAATTTATAATTTTCATGGCATCTGTTAAAGATGAAGTGTCTGAGGTCGGTGAAGCCGATGAAATATCGAGTGATTTCTTTGATGATTTCTCCAAAGATGATTTTATGGCAGGTTTGAGTGTTCTAGACGAGTGTTCGGGGGAAGTTAATGACTCTAACAGTGACATCGAGCAGATGAGTGAATTACGGGAGCGTATCGATGAATCGGCAGTCAATGGAGTCAAGGACCTTCGAGAGTTGATTGGTGACAATCCCGACGATGACAACGCTCCGCGCAAGACTAAAAGTTCAAAAGGACGTCAAAGGCTCTCAATAGAACATACGGACCTCGATAACTTCATCAAGCCAGGGAGCAGGCGGGATCCAAGCAAGACGAATCAAGCCATCAAAAAAGACAAAGAAGTTAAAGTGCAGCAATTCTTAGCTAAGACTTTGGAGTCAGCTAACGAACTTCGTCCACCCGGCACTGAACTAGACGAATACTATGAAGGATATAAAAAGGATAGTACTAATGTTAGTGTTGATAAAGAACGAAGAAAGTATTCTAAGGACCCCTCACCACATCCTCAACGAACACGACGTAGTCCCCGGCGTAGTCCAAGGCGTAGTCCACGGCACAGTCTGCTACCTACCCCGCGACAACGATATAGTCCTCATTTTAGTCAAAATTCTCGAGGACGGTTCAATTTTCGTGGGAGATATAGTCCAAGAGCAAGGTTCAGTCCACGTCATAGAGTAAGTCCGCATGCACGCCGGGACAGTCCTCGGATGGAATACAGTCCATCACGGGTTACATCTCGTAACTTTACCCAATCTTCTCACTTGAATTATGCAAGACACGGTAGTCCATATAGAAGGAGTCCAGTTGGACGCAGTGCATTCAGACGAAGCCCTGAACGTTATAGCCCAAGACGATACTCACACCGCTCAAGATCACCTCAGAGGCGAGCTCTTCCACGAAGATCACGATCCCGATCCCGCTTGCGCTCACGTTCACGGTCACGCTCTCGGCAACAAGCCAACCTTCATGATGATAGATTTCTGTATCCTAATGATGGTGAACATTCGGCTGGATACTCTGTGGGAAATCAAATATATCAATTGGAGCCAGCCAACCACCATTATGCTTCTCAAATGCACCCTGAATTTAGTGGAGGTGCACCAGTAAATTCAGGGTTCTATCCACAGACTCCGGCTTATGGTGATGGCTTCTCTGATCCTTATCATTATGGAATGTCACAAGGTCCTCAAGGTAGTGTACCTGGGCCTGGAATTATGCCCAATGTTACTCAAGCCTCAGCTCAGCCTGTGTTGATGCCAAATGTAACTCTAGTACCTGCTCCACCCGCTATGGTCCCAGCTCCGATCTCAACAACGGCTGACAAAACAACACCTTATGATGCTTTGGCACAAGTAAATATAGTTGATTATAAAATACCTTTGTATTTTTATTGTAAATTGATTGACAATATAAACACTACATGTTTTTCAGTTAGTTGCTGAGGGGAAAATTTCTCAAGAGGATTATCTGAAGCTCACTCCTCATAAAGGTATGCTTATTTATCTATTGACTTAATATAAGCTTTTTTTCACTTAACATTAACAAATGAAATATCTGTATTATAAAATTACAGGTGTGGTCTCTACTGTGGATACCAAGACTAGGGTCATGGGTAGGTATTTCTTTATATTTAATATGTGTAAAAAAATCTTGTGAAATGCTTTGGCTGGACATTTTCTTATGATTTGAAAATATCTAGTTAATAAGTATATGATATTATTAAAAATGTTTTCACTACTGTGTTAACTGCAACCAGTGCTAATTTTGTTTCCGCAGTCTTATCTCGGTGCAGTCAAGCTTTAACTAAGTTGAGAGAAAAATTACTGCTACCTAACCGTTTAGTAGTACACAACAAGATGATTGGATCCGAAGAAAAGCATTTAGCGCCCAAGTATTGTTCACCGCTCAAGCGACAATTAGCCGCAGAATTCAACTTCACGAAAGGATCGACATCTCCAACTCAGCAAACCAAACAACTCGTCGAGAGCATCGTCTCTACTCTTGGACTTGATAAAGTCATCTCAAAATATAAGAAGAAGCTTCCCAAGGATATGAAGGATGCAGCAGTACAAACAACAAAGCCTCAATGTGATATTTGCGAGATACGAGAATCTACTAAATATTATGATGTCGGCACTTCTACTGAGCCCGAATACTTCACCTCTACAGTACATACACAAGTTGTGGAGCAAGATTTAGTTAGTTCAAAGTCTATTTTTAATCCAAGCGGTAGTGTTGGAGAAGGAGCTGCCATTTCCATTGCACATCTGACTCCAGCGCAGTTGGTGTCTCAATTGGCCGCACGAGCGAAGACCCTGAAGCAACCACAGGAGCCTCCTCCACAAAACCAGTACCCTAGAAGACCGCCATCAAGTTATGATTATGACAACAGAGGAGGCCAATATCACCACTCTTATAATAATTATCGTTATTAAATGTTTCGAATTGTTATTTAAGTCAAAGTAGATTTTTGTTTCGTAAATAAAATGGAGATTTTGTTTGTTAATATTGAGTCTGTCTTTTTATTTTCACAATTGTAACAATTACTCCATTTTATGTAAATGTATTGTTTTTTTGTGATTAAATATATAAGATGTAATATTTAATGTTCTAATTTCGTGTACTACATAGAAAAATATATGTGAAGAATTAGAAATGTGTACACAAAGTCTGGATATTCCTGACGCTGGTTGCTGTGCTGTGAAGAAATGGATAATCGAGAACTACTCCATGGCCTGAAACTCAGAACTGGAATTCAGATTCGCACGTTGTTCGCACGAACAAGTTGCGAGGTAGCAGTTACAAGATGGCGTTTCCAAGGTTGAAGAAACAGTCCCAAGATTTTTTTTTTATTAAATGTAATTGTGGGTGTTATTATTTGCAAATTCATTGATTTTCTTTGCATGTAAAGAGAGAAAATGTTTAACATATTTTCTCCTTTGTATTCCTAGTTCAGTAAATGATTTTGGTATGTATAGACTTAAACGACTTTTTTTATTCGAGCTGTAAATATTAGTATTAAGTGTGTAACAATTGTGTATTGCATGGATTTATGGGTTTGCGTTGTAAACTAGTTAAAACATTGAAATTGTAACAATTTTCTGTCATTTAGTTGTGTAATATTCCTGTTTTTTATTTCTTTTTCGAAATTAACAGAGGTTCTTTAATTCAATTGAAACATGCTCGTTTTCGTTCTTCTTTTCTTGCAAATTACTTCGTATTAAATGGCTGTTATATTGATGGTTGTCGGAAAGGTACCAAGTTACAATTTGATAGTAAGTCATATATTTTATGACTGACACCCGATCGAGTGAAGTTCTACTGCGTGCGTGTTCGATTTAAGATAAATATTAACCAATACGTACATTACATTTATTCATGATTTAATATTACAATAAACGGCTTGATGAATTTATAAATTTAATACTCTTCGAGTTAATTTATTGATAATATTTAACCATCCAAGTAGTCATCTAGCCATTTCTCAAGATCCTCTGGAGATTCAAACACGGGATTTTTCTTTGATTCCACAGGAGATTCAGCAACTGCAATAAATGTATTATTTAATTTACTGGTTTTTTTTTGTTGCCTATTCTGTTAATGTTAGCAAAAGATACATTTCATTCTTGCAAAGATCATCAATTCATCAATTCAAAACTGGATTAAAAACCCTGTACTTTAAAAAAAGGTTTTGGCCTGCTATCCCACACTGACTAGACAGATTGGCATGGCATTATTTACAATTTTACTTCTCTTTAAATCGCATTACATAAGTCCTTTCTCCCTTGGTCAATCTTAGGATATCTACATGATGACCAGCCACACCTGTTCTCAATCCGTCGGCACATGGCAATATTTGATAAAGCTCTTTTTAAATATAATCTGATCTTGTGACTACATAAAATTTATATTTTGCGGTCGCAAAATTATAATTACATCGAAGGATGGAGGTATGTATTGAAATTAGCCTTCAATCCAAAAAAGTTTCATGAAAGAAGAGATTGTAGGTATGTACATACATAATTATGCAGAACTTTTAGGTTAGATTTTTTTTTTAAATTGCTCTTTAATTAAAGTTTTTGTTTATCAAAAACATATTCATCTATACTAATATTATAAAGAGGAAAACTTTGTTTGTATGTAATTAATAGGCTCTAAAACTACTAGACCGATTTTAAAAATTCTTTCACCATTCGAAGGCAACATCAGTTCTTTCAATCTCTAAGAGAGACTTGTAAAATTCTCTTATGGGATCTGGAAGTTAAGAGCCTTCGATAGCTGTAACTTTTTTTCTTTCCTTTGATATATGAACTTGCCAAAGTGACTACTCGCTCTGGCACTACTACCTTGAAGAGCACTTAAGGCACAAGAAAGAGCTGAAATCCGCGTCTCGAAAAACCGAAGTGCAATGTACAAAGCTTCGGCAAGTTCTGATGTTAGATAATTCTAATCTTATGTAAGGTCTTTTTAAATATGCTTACCTGAAGAGACATTCACTACTTTAGTATCAACTGCAGCTGGAACCTTTATTTTAGTATCTTCCTTCATGTTCGTTTTACCTATGGCTCTCTTCAAAGGATCAAATGAAGAAATCTCCGTAACCTCTGTTTGAGAAATTAGTTCATGAGAAATTTCAATATTTGGTTCAGATTTTTCAACAAAAGGTTTGGAAGTTTTTTCGGTGTTTCTAAATATAAAGTCGTCATGTGCAACAATATCTTCCGTTGTAGGATTTTGTTCAGTTTCTTCACATGGCTTGGCTACAGATGGCACATTTTGTGTGTTAAGAATAATTTGATTACTATCAGCTGAAGGAGTGGGATCATTTTGTAAATCCATCTTAACCTCAGTTGTTAAAGGAAATTTTTCTTCTATTAATGGCAGCTTGTCATTTCCCATTTCATTTTTTGTATCACTTTCAGCTAAATCTTTACTTGTATTATCAATATTCTTTATACTATCCCGAAGAATATTAAGTGTTTTATCTAGTACTATACTGTCAGGCGTCGCATATGATTTATCATTGAAATATTTTTGTTTAAACCTCATGGATCTGTTTTTCATAGTCAATATATCACTTTGACTAAACAAAGACTCTTCAATACAATTTCTTTCGTAAAATGGTACAGTACAGAGAGCAATATTGAGATCTTCCATATTGATTTCGAAATACTTGTCGTATTGTGATGGGCCTATGTTCATATCCCACGACTTTTCATGTTTGAATTGAAAATGGCCCCCAGATGATAAAGATGCTTGTATAAGTTTCTGTAATGAAAATGAATTGTTTCATAGATAATAAAATTTTGTGTGTCTGCATTCGCAGTGAGTTGTTGCATGCTACACCGTGGGAGAGCTATGCTTCGGCATGAATGGGTCAGCTCGACCGGAGTGATACCACAGCCTCACAGAAAACCGGTGTGAAATAGCGTTTGCGCTGTGTTTCACCGAGTGAGTGAGGATACCGGAGGCCCATACCCCAACCCCTCCCCCCATCCCCTTTGCCATCCCCCAAAGGTCGGCAACGCACTTGTGACGCCTTTGATGTTGCGAGTGTCCATGGGCGGCGGTAATCGCTTACCATCAGGTGATACGTCTGCTCGTTTGCCAACTATTCAATAAAAAAAAAAAAAGTATGGTGACCATTACTCTTATATTCTTCTCATACTTTCCATCCAGCAGAGAAGAGAAAATCTATACTTAATAAAGCTGAAGAGGTTGTTTGTTTGAACGCGCTAATCTCAGGAACCGCTGGTCCGATTTGAAAAATTCTTTCGGTGTTGGATAGTCCATTTATTGAGGAAGGCTATAGGCTATATATCATCACGCTACTACTAATAGGAGCGGAGCACCAATGAAGAATGTTTCAAAAACGGGGGAAAATTTTCACGCTACGGGCATCATAAGACGCATACGAGGTTGCGTGGGTCAGCTAGTGATAAATAAATTTGGAGAAATTAGACTTATGACAATACACCTTTTTTAATACAATTGAAAAAAATCTTAAATTATTCTTCTACCATACAAGTTTAGTAACAGAATGTGTTTGTGTGACCACTGACCAGGGTGCAGCAACAACTGCAGCTAAAGCATGCAGATGAGCTGCAGACACAAAATGAATAATAATATTCTACCGTGAGAGAGCCACACTTCTGCATGCATGGGCCGGCTCGACCTGAGTGATACCACTGCCTCACAGAAAACCGGTGTGAAACAGCGCCTGTGCTGAGTTTCACCGAGTGAGGATACCGGAGGCCCATACCCTAACCCCTCCCATCCTATTTCATACTTGTAAATTTTATAAAAATAGAATTTACCTCATAATCAGCTCCTAAGTTTTCCTGTTCATCAATATTCTCATAGGTTTCAATTGGCATTTCATATTTAGACCAGTTGCTTTGTATCTCTTTCTTTTTATATTTAGAATTTTCTTCTTCAGTTATTTTCAGAATTTCATCTGTTTCCCTTTTTAAATTCTGAAAGAACTCTGGTGGGGGGCTTTCATAAACTGGTGGTTTTTGAGGAACTGGAAATGTTGAATAATTCATCTATACTAATTTAACAAAGCTTCATAGTTTCTTTGTTTAGTAGACCTTGCTAGTCTCAGAAACTACTGGTTTGAATTCTAGTCTTTTAGTTGTGGATAAACCATATATTCAACTGCCTCTGTAGCGCAGTGGTAGCGTATGCAACTGCTGTTCTTGAGGTCTCGGGTTCGCTTCCTGGGTCGGACTAAATGTTTGTATGATCTAGAAATATTTGTTTTGGAGTTTGGGTGTTATTCTATGTATAATATGTATGTATTTACAAAAAAAAAGTATATATGTATTAATATCAGTTGTCTAGCACCCATAACACAAGCTCTGCTTAGCTAGGGACTAGATGCCGTTGTGTGTAAAGAGTGTAAGATGTCTGAAATATTTATTTATTTATTTATATACTGAGGAAGGTTATAAGCTGTGTAACATCATGTTACAAGAAGTAGGAGAGGCAGATAAAGCTGCATGGTTCTGCTAGTATTATTATAAGAGTTTCTATACACATATTTTAAGATCACCTTATTTTTAATTAATATAGGTAAATATTAATAGAAGTTTAACTGACTCAGATACTGCGCTTTTTTTATTTATTTTTTATATTCCTCGTGCGGAAATCCCTTCGGATACCACCTCCTGGTGGTATGTCGGACACGAACTGACTGAAACCGCACGCCGTCTCGGGTACCAGAATGCCGGGGAACCAGGTGCATCCTAGAAAGGAAAACCCTGGAACCCCGACGAGTCAGATATTGTACCGGTACCTTTAGGGGTGCTCACAGATTCTTCAGGTTTTTCTATCTTTTTGTCTGCCTTGGTCTGTTGATGTCGCTGACGCGGCTTTCTCTGCTCTTTAGCGTTTTTTTTATCACTGAAAACATAACAATACAGTTCTACTTTAGAAGTATTGGAATTAAAATAGACTTTTCTTTATTATTAAAATTCTTCTTACTTTTTTTTCGAATCTTCAGGCATTTTATTATTAATAACTATTTAAGCCGAAACAGCTGGCCTAAAATTTGAGTTTGACAATAGACGTTGACAGTTTGATTTGACATTTATTACATACATTAAAAACGTCTAGAAACCGATTCAGTCTCCTCAAGTTTCTTGTTTACACACTTCTCTAAATCACTCCCCCAGCTAGCAAAGCAGCGACAAAGAAAGGTATTGCAAAATCAAATAAACTACATTAAAAAATTAAAACTAAATTTGAATTTTGAACTTAAATTGTAGTGTATCGTCAATTGGACAGGACTGCACGGTTGACCTAATGGTTTAAGGCCGACACGCGCCGCCTGCTACTGGCCTGTGTGTTGTGAGTTCAAACCTCACATAGAACAACATTCTGTGTCTGAGTGTTTTCTGTGTTTCATATATGTTTGTAAAGTCTTCCGCGGCACAGGATATATTTTTCTGCTCTCTTGTTCTCTACAGCACATGCTGCGGTAGAAAAGTGCCTGTCCTCTTTCATTCCCATTCCACCATCTCTCCACCAATTTTGCTATGAAGAGCACCATGATCTTTATCGAGGAACTACCAATGTTATGACGACGCACAGTACTCCAGTGGTAGAACTGGAGTATAGAGTATAGTGTCCTCATGATAACCTACGCAGTATTGGTATTCTAACGTTGTCTCTCAGTTTAGAAAATATACCGGCAACCTTGTCTGGTCAGAGCTTGAGGTAACAGAACATCCAGTAGGAAACGTTGCCATGTCACTTCTCTAGCCAAACTTCTTAAATTAACGCGGCGTCGCTTAAGCCTAGGCGTTGCTCCTACTGATCCAATAGAACATGACAAAATTAGGTCCACTGTATTTTAATTAGGTGCCAAAATATCCAGCACAGAGCTCCAGCGCCGTTTATAAACGAAGCAAGTTGGTTGTCCTCCAAGTTACATTTAGCAGTTTTTAACTTATTTAATTTCGACGGAGCTGTGTGCCTCAGATGTGTATACACTTCACGAATGTTTAAGAGTTGTGGAATAATTTTTTATTTCTATGTCGCGATTTTTTATGGCGGCGATTAGACGAAGGAGCTGAAGTAGTTTCTAATTAATTTAACAAAACAGTACTGAACCTGAAAGTCTTGAATGTTGAAACCAAAATATTATTTTACTAAACTTATCATACAATGAAATGAATTAAATTTAGAATACTTTGTAAATATTATGTTCAAGAAGTTTATTTCTATATATATATAGTTTTTACACAAAAATATAAGCCGTTCGCGTGACATCTGGAAATTGTGAAACATGGCAATTCATTAGTAAAAATTATGAATATCCACCAACTTAATAATCCGCGTTTATGTCAAGAGCATTATGGCAAAATGTACGTAGTAAGATTAGTTCAATATACATAGTCGCAAAATCACTTGCGCTTAGGGAGATATCGGTACGCCACATTACTACAATGTTACATAATATTTTAACATGTAATGTGGCGACCAGCCGGTCTTTCTGTTAAATGTTTTAATACCACAAAAACATATTTTTTAATATCTGTAAAAGACAAAACCTTTATTAATATTATTAAATAAAAAATAATATTATTACTAAACTAAATATATGTATCCGTGGGGGACTCGCACTTGATTATCTGATGTAGATAGGTATATTTTATTCTTCAACACGTAAGCTTTTAGGTAGGTGGGTACTTAAAAGATACCTACGTATACCTTTAGTAAACAACACAAGAAATGAATGAAGATATTAATTTAGAGAAAGTGTTGGCGTATTATGTACCAAATCTAGTTGTTAAATATTTTGGAATTACTATTAAATTCCTACGGTGAATTTACAAAGAGTACGAGAAATATATATTTTTTTAAGATTTAAATTCCTAATAAGTTTATACAACGACTAGCTTTCGCCTGCGGCTTCGCTCGCATTTAATAATAGGTATCCTATGTTACTTCTTATACGTCTAAGAATACGAGTATGTGTAAAAAAGTTTCATGATGATCGGTCTAGTTTTCGCGTGAAAGCGTAACAAACAAACTTACATTCACATTTATAATATTAAGGATTGGTTAGTTACTGTAAGCACACAACTTACAGCTTGAGCTTTGCACACAACTTTTCTGAACTAATAGGTACTCATATAACCTCATCCAGCCTACACATAATCTGATCGCAACCGCAGCCCTACAAATAAAGTACCAACCTATTTATTTAACACAGGGGTTCATATTATTCTCACACACACATACATACACAACAAGGACGAAGCCAGTATTTGGGAACAAGAAAAGAAGGCCCGGTGCGGGCGGGATAGGGTGACGCAGCGCGCATGCGCCACACAAAAGGGCGGCTGCGCGCAGTCGCCACGCGCCTGTCCTCATAACAACATGGCGCGTTATTACCGCGTACCTCAAGGACACGTCTGACATCCCCGCGGTAGAAAAATACAAACCGGCTGTCAATGATTGACACAATCCGGGCTCAAAAAATATTTTTAGTGAATATTGTGTGTTAAAAGTGTTGAGTGAACTCAGTGTGTGTTTACTAAATTGGAATACCGGCTCGGCGCTCTCCCCAATTGTTTCACCAAGGTGGGTATGTAAAACAATAATAAAGACAATGATTAACTTCTCTTATAATGGTCCATTGACGACTTGTTTACATTGTGTGTCATCTGTATTGATTTTTTGCCACAAAGGTACAGCAACAGTGAGCCAAAATACGCCAGTATAAACACACCTATCATGACCTACCCCATAAATGTTATCCCCTCTCGCCTTTAGTTTCGTTGTTTCTAATCACCTCCAGATTTGGGTAGGCTCAGTACGGCTTGTGTTTATGCCATTTATGTGAAAAATAAGAATAAACGTTCAAATGGTTTCATAAAAATCATTTTTAATTAAAATAAACCAATTTTAATGACACAAATTTTTAAACAATTCAAATATTATGAGTTCTTAAAGTACTCGTAATTATGACGATGCAGATTCTATACGTAGCGCAATAATGATAATAATTTGCAAAATGCATTTACTACTTATAATTTGTTGGGATTAGATAAATTGAATTATCCATGTCTCGATAATATTAGCTTTACATATTTGGCCATTATTTACGTACCTACGTAGATATTATTGGTCATCCACTAAGCATAAATGTAACATGATAAACATATATTATTTACCTATGCATTTTTGTATGTCTAAATGTGGTTATAAAATGTTAGTAGCTTCGCAGTTTCACATTGCATAATTTCCTTCCTCATCAAAGCGTACATTCAACTAATTTGAAATTGTAATTCAGCAGGATGTTGGAATGTGTATATTTTAAGTTTTTATTGTGCATCATTTCATTTGATTTATTAAAGATAATAAAAAAATTTTAAATACATAAACCACTAAGAATTACTTTATATTTTGCCAGTTGCGTATCATATAAATACCTAATATCTATGATTTAATTGTAAAATGATTCCGTTTCAAATTACTTAAGTTTAAAAAGAATGATGATTAAAGTTAGTTACAACTCTAAATTAAGTATATTCCTGAAACTGAAAACAGCTTTAATGCTCCTTCATCGCGATAAATTATTTTATTATGTATTTGAATGACTACATTTTACAAATTCACGAATATTATGCATTTTTTCCTCAAATGGTATGATCAACATCGAGTATTCATTCCGATCAAAAATAAATAATTAAAATCGATTCACAATTGAGTACTTACTTAACAATTTCAGAACCATCTCGTTTTTTGAAATAGATTGATTTGTCATTCGAAAATATTGTTTTGAACTATGAAAGGTGCTTTCCGATCACCAAAGTATGAATGAGTGAATGACAAATATCTCAGTCACTGTAGACGTTCCTTCCATTTTTTACAATCTCCTTATCGAATTGACATAATAATAAAAGCAATTAAGTATGACGAGAAAACTGAGGAAGTGTCAAATAAAAGCACATTCAATTGAAAAGGGAATCGCAATTGAGAACCGAAGCTACAGAACAACATTCTTTGATTGAATGAAAAATTATTAAGAATAAAAAGCAAATTAAGTTACTAGATACTCTAGAGGTTTTCAGCGGGTAACATGCATACAAATCCTACTACTATTATAAAGGCGAAAGTTTGTAAGTATGGATGTATGTATGTATGGATGTTTATTACTCTTTCACGTAAAAACTACTGAATGGATTTGAATGAAACTTTACCACAATATAGCTTATACATCAGAATAACACATAGGCTACTATTTATAAAGATATAGCTTCGCCTCGCGGCGTTGCCCGCAGTTATCATCGTACCGCGGGTAGCACCGCGGGGTTCAGCTAGTAAAGTATATTTATGTACTAAAGAGACACATTACAGTTTTCGTTTCAGATGTCTTCTAATATAATTGAGTATTGTACATAAAATGATACAAAGAAAATAAATGAAATAAGAAACCTTTTTTAAGTCGGGTTATTAAATATTTGAATGTATAAGAAACGTTCAATGTAAGGTTTTTCTTTTGATATTAACTTTAAACTTCCTCAGTACACGGTTCTCGCCAAGATGATCAACAAAGATGACGACATAAATGTCAACAAATTAACATTATTTATCGATTAATCTCAATTCTCTCATGTCCATTCTCATAATGAATACCGGGCAGTAACTATTTGTTATTCTAACCGCGAAATGACGGACTCGAGGATACTAATGACACGATAGCGGGATTCTTAGCTAACTTTACATAATGACTTGGTAACAATCGCATAGCTGAAGATTCTATAATATAGACATTGAGTTCACATTCTATTTATCGTTAAACAAAGCTGTTTAGAAATAAAACAACTGGCGAGTAAACAATCAACGAAGACGAACCAAATCAGTATACTCCTTCCCGATTTTGTTAAATTTCACTTAAACAATCCTGACTTACGAATAAGAATGAGAGTTTGTTTGTTAGACTATCACGCCTAAACCACTAAACCGATTTTATAAATTAACTTTATAACCAGGTCATATATTTATTTAATGGCCTAGTCAAGTAACGATCTTCGCACTTTTGCGGCATTAAGTTAAAGTTAAAGAATAAACACACCTAGCTTCCTTTTAGCTTCAATAATTGAAGTGTGCATAAGCTCAAATGATAGAGCTTATTTCAGCGAATATTCATAGACCAAAGCGAATCGCGCATTTAAATAAGAACCGAGAATTAGAGAAATAAAGCTGTGAAATATAGGAGAGAAAATCACGTTCGTTGTTCAATCAGTTTTATATAAATTATATAAGTTACAAGATACGATTACAACAGAAAAACTGTCTAAAAATATTATAAAACAAGAGTTGCCAAAGATTAATTTTAGATTAACTGATCCAAAATTGAATAAAAAAAGTTCCACACGTAATCCTTATCATCACACGATTGCTTCATAAACGTCTGAATTAACCGAAGGATAAATAAAGATCTGACGAATTCCATTTGCTTTTGGAAATAGGGTGTTAAAGTAATCTTGTATAACGCCGTATGTAGGCAATCTCCTGCACATCCGCCTGTTTGACTGAAACAGCTTCACACTAGAGTAGCTGCAAGTTTACTCTGTCATAATATTTAGCCGACTACAAATAAAAGCTCTTTACAAGGCTCACATTTGTTATAAAACACACTGTGTGGTCTACTCCAGACACTACCTACCATTGTTTAACTAGGTTTAATGTATAATAGTTGTTTTGGTCTACTGTGATGATTTTGTTTGAAAAACATTCATTGTTCGTTAAACGTGTGACCCTAAACTTACTCGGAATTAGTATCAGGTATTTAACAATCATCTATTTACTAAGAATTTTCAATAACTAACTATTCTCATATGCAAAAATATTTTTTACTTTTGGATTATTTAACATCCAATGGTATGGTCTTCTTTCCCACACAATTTTAATAATGTGCGAAGTACTTGACTGCCTGACGCCATATTAAATTAACACGGTTAATATTAATTGCCATTGGCAATGAACCTTATGATCTACATTTACGTCGTATTGACTTAAGTTGTCGGTAATAAAACTACCTTGTAGAAAATACGTCGATTACGTTAGATATAGAAAGGTTTAACTTCATCTAGTTAACTATTAACGTTTATAAGGAAGCTACTTCTACGGTTTTCGCTGCACAGGACATTTATAGGCTTGGAAGAGCGCCAACCAACACAAGAACTACTTACATAAGGGCTTCTTGGAGAGTTTACTTTTGGGTGTTCGATTTGCACGTATTGGGAATTACTCACAGAGCTTTTATTTACTGCCTACGACACAATGATTCAGCGCTGAGTGCTTTTCTTTCGTTTTGTGACTCTGACCTTTGTTCCACGTTGCGTGTATCGATGTTTGCCCATGAACTTAGCTTCGCTTGAGTTCTCCCATAAAAATGTATTAAATATCGCCGCACGGGCCCGGTTCGCGAGGTCTTTGAACCCCCGAATTCCCCACATATGTTTATGCCACCGCTAAATTTAGAACTGCACATTCATACTAAATCGGGACCGGGTGTTGTTTTTAAATCTAGGATTAAAATATAAATATTTTGAACGATTAATGACTGCTATTCGATCCGGGAATGCAACTTGATTCTGAATAACACGTTCGTTATTAAAGATATGGAAGTACTCTTACTACCATATTAAATGTTGTTATTTATGAAATATTTATTAAATGATATTTCTTATTTCATTCTTTACCATGGGAGAGCCACGCTTCAGCATGAATGGGCCGGCTCGACCGGAGTGATACCACGGCCTCACAGAAAACCGGTGTGAAATAGTGCTTGCACTGTGTTTCACCGAGTGAGTGAGGTTACCGGAGGCCTATATCCCAACCCCTCCCCCATTCCTCTCCCCATCCCTCAAAGGCCGGCAACGCACTGGTGACGCCTCTGGTGTTGCGGGTGTCCATGGGCGGCGGTAATTGCTTACCATCAGGTGATACGTCGGTTCATTTGCCCACTATTCAATAAAAAAAAATCTAAAAAAAATGATGACAAACTTAAAAAAGATAAAACTAAGCAATGATGAATCCTGCCTAACTGGAATCATTTGTTCGACACGATGAAGAACTCATTAGTTTTATCATTTTTAATATCCAATATCCACGTTACTCATTAGACCCTAAAAGAGTAATATGTATGCAAATCTTTATTACAAACGAGTCTCAATTTTAGAGCATGATTCACCTTAAATATTCTGCAGTTGTGGTGTAGTGGTACTTGTGGCCTATTCAGTTAATAATCGAATTTCTTCGTGAAAAATCTCTCTCCAAATAAGTGAAAACAATGGTTCAAAATTGACAGCGAAATAACTTTCGTTCGTTGAATATTCTGAGTGAGTATGTTCATAGCAAGTTTTTGCTATGTCTACATAATAAAATGACCTGTCCGTTCGTAATTGAATTCAAATCTTTTTGCTGTAGGATTTGCTATTTCCTTTGCGTTTCCCGTCGTGAGATGCATTTAACAGATGACAGACACACAGATGTAATGCAATTCGCATTGTTTTGATAAGTTTGGATTTAGATTTTTGCTCTGTCACTATATCGTATTGAAAAATTGTTTCATTTTATGGTTATTAGAAATACGAAAGATTGAATCGATATTTACTTGTTACTCAATAGATAGGTTATAATCTGGAAATCGATATGCGATCTTAACGCAAAGCAGCGAGCAATAGCTAGTAGAACAATATAATATTTAGTCTAGCTTTCTCACGCTTTGTGGTAAATAATTGACTTGACTGCCTTTGTGGCGTAGTGGTAGCGTATGCGACTGCTAATCTTGAGGTCTCGGGTTCGATTCCTGGGTCGGACCAAATGTTTGTATGATCTGCAAATAATTGTTTCGGAGTTTGGGTGTTTTCTATGTATAATATGTATATATTTACAAAAAAGAAGTGTATAAGTATTTATATCAGTTGTCTAGTACCCATAACACAAGCTCTGCTTAGCTTGGGACTAGATGGCGTTGTGTGTTAGATGTTCAAAATATTTGTTATTACTATTAATTCTAATCATCAAAAGCTACTAAAGCAAGCAGTGGCCAGTTAATGACAGTGGCCAGTTATACCTTAGTTTACCCTCCTGCCTGCATTGTTACAAAAATATGGAAGTATTTATATACATACATATACATATATATGTATATAAATCACTACAATTTAAGTGTCCTTTTGTAATTTCAAAATAGTGTAGCTTTTCACTAAATGCTAATATGAAAGTATATATGGTACTTACATAAAAAAATCCGGGGCCGGCTAATATCTGGAATGACCGGACCGATTTTGACGGTACGATTTATACCGGCACTTTTTGTTGTAAAGGTTCAACGACAATCGCGGGTAACACCGCGGGGTGCAGCCAGTCGTGAATAAAATATTGAATACACAAACAAGTCTATTTCTTATGTGAAATGTAGGTACCTGCTTACCGACTACTATGTAAGATGACTCCTAAGTTACGAGTTACTTTTAAATCGGTAATTGCGAAGTCAAATTGTAGTGATGCATTAGGAATATGAAAGTCTAGCAAAGGATGACATATTGTTTCTCCCTACATGGCAAGTAATAAGAGCCTAGAGAGCGAGTGTATGGGTAGTGTCTCATTTCAACATCGACGTGCAGATCAATTTACCTACCACATACACTATCTCTTTCACGTGTGCCGAATAAAAAGAGATAGAAACAGAATGCAGATTGCTTTTTTAGGTAAGTATTGTAAGGAAGTATTTTTACGTATTGAAGTTTTTAATCTGTGCACGTATGGTGGTCTTTTTGTATTTCCGTTGAGGAAATGACATCATTTTTTTTTGTATATATTGATAGGTATTCTGATATGACACGTTTCAACGTCTTCCACTCGTTATTATTTATGAAAATAAAGTAGGTAATAGTTTAAAAAGAACTATCGTGAGTGGTATTTTAGTAAAGTTCCTGTCGCGACATCTACATGCACAAATAAATAGAAACTGGACATAATATTAGATTATAAAAAATACCTAAGTTAAAGGATAGAGCTAGAAAGATAGGTTATTGAAATAAATGCCAATAACTTGTTACCCTATTCGATACAATGTATTGACGATTTTATAATGTGTATTTAGTTTTTTTCTGAATATCTGCAATTGGTCTTTCAGTTATTTCGTCATCATTTCAGCTGAAAGATGTCCACAGCTGGACATAAGACTTCTCCTAAGTTATTGACATGACACTTATGACACGGATGCACGGAAAAACTCAAATGAGTTTATGTGGCATCTTGTATTAAATTTCTTGTACCTTATATTGTTTGAATAAATAAATAAATAAAAAATAAATAAATAATGAACTCTCATTCTTAATCATATTAATAAGGAATTTGATAAATGAGAAAAATATCATCAAACTCAACTTTTACGCAGTTCACATTTTTTTTTTTTCATTCTTGACAGCTGTTCATTAAAAACTTTTATTTAACTTCCAATGTTTAAGATATATTTAACCCCCCTACTTCTTTTTTGTTTCTTATTGTTTCATCGTTTCTTATGTTTTTTTTTTGTATTTTCATTGAATTGGGGGCAAACGAGCAGACATATCGCCTGATGGCCTTTGGGGAATGGGGGGAGGGGATGGGGTATGGGCCTCCGGTATCCTCACTTACTCGGTGAAACACAGCGCAAGCGCTATTTCACACCGGTTTTCTGTGAGGCCGTGGTATCACTCCGGTCGAACCGGCCCATTCATGCCGAAGCGTGGCTCTCTCACGGTTTTATCCCTTAATCCATCCAGCGCGGTTGCCTAGAAGAGATCGCATCGCAGACCGCAATAAGGCCGATATTTGTACAACTTTTATTTTTGTTTTCCGTTATAATTCGTTTTGCAAACTGTAATTGTATCTTTGTGTTACTGTACAATAAAGAGTTATCTATCTATCTAATTTACAAAATAAAATGCTTTCGTACATTATGATCTAATTACGACGGTACATAATGGTTCACTTTAAACATAAACTGTCAAGTTATTACGAGTACTGAACAGTGTTTTACTAGCGCGTGCTATTGTAATGACTGCAGCTGTTCGATCGATACGTAATGCAGTACTTTAGTACTCACAATTCAAGTTGACATTATTTAAGTACTAGGGCAACTATGATAAGAACTACATTTTGGCTTTGTCTATTTCTAACTCCAAATAGAGTTTGTTGTTAATATGGTAATGTCGAATCTAACGTGAGAATGCAACGTATAAAACTTATAAGGTATAAAATATCGATGAGGTGACAAACTACAATAATGATTATGTGCGTGCAAATTAAGCTTATATTAACACAGACACATAACGACAAAAGAACATGAAAATAACACATTGGCTGCTGAGCATTGGAGATTATTTTGCTTCGAAAGTTTGACAGTAAACAAGATGATTTTATTAAAAACTAGCTGACCCACGCAACCTCGTTTGCGTCTCCTATTGCCCGTAGCGTAACATTCTTCACTGATTCTCCGCTCAATTTTTTTTTTTAAATATTTGTTCACCTTTTAAACCTTCCCTGGACTACGACAAATATTTTAAAACCAAAATTAGCTAAATAGGCCGAGCCGTTCTCGAGTATTAGCGAGACTAACGAACAGCAATTCATTTTTATAAATATAGATTTATATACCTAGCTAATGTTTGAACTTTTTATTTATATTACTTCTTCAGCCTATTGCCGGTAACTACTGAATGAAGGCCCATCGATTCTATTACTTCGTTGTGCTATGTCGTTCCAAAATCTCTTAATGCAGGGGTCAATGCAGTTGAAATGCTAAAATAGGAATTCTATCCATGTTATTACAAGTGTGTGCGGTTCTCTACTAAATCGGCGAAGATATGAAAAGAGAGATTCGTCACACCTTTCATAGAATGATAAGCCAGTTTTAACTTTAAGGCGTCTATGACTAAGTCTTACTCATACTATGCTAAGTACTGTTTAACTGCTTTGTTTTACTTAGATGCGCAAGCGCTCAAGAATGTCGCAGAATTAACTTAAATAAACATTCACTTTATTACCTGTGTTATCACGAATGTTTGTTTAAAAAAAAAAAAACTATTTTCGAAATAAGCTATTTAACAAGTAAACTTGTATTCAGTACTTTCCCTATCTTGTTTAATTTCTTCATATCTCTATATCACAAATAAGATATATTTATGTTGCATTTCTTAATTTTCCAGCCTTTGAGCTGGATATTATTTCTCTCGCCTATTTTCTGCAACCGCAATTGACAATAGCCTTCAATATAACAAAGTCAATTAAAGAAGAATGGTTGAAATCAGTTCATAATTCAACTCCTCAACGACCTTCGCTTTGGATGATATTAATCGACATTTTACCTCTCTTCCCCAATTTGATCACCAAACTAAGAGTCGTACTTAACTTACACTAACACTTAAGTACCTGGATGACCTACCCCGCCCCAATATTGATTTCTTTAAATTTTCTCTAGTTTCACCAGATGATATCAAAAAGATAATCTTCTCCCTTAAGTCCATCGCAATGGGTAGTGACAACATCGACCGCCGTATGGTTGCCCCTATCCTTGATCATCTTCTTCATGGCATTACGCATATTGTGAATGTTTCACTGGATTCAGGGACTTTCCCATCACTATGGCGTAACGCTTTTGTTATATCCATCCCTAAAGTTTCTAATCCTACCCTTATAAATCACTTTCGCCCAATCTCCATACTTCCCTACCTATCCAAAGTGCTTGAGACGTGTGTACATCAACAGTTATCACGATTCATGTATCGCAATAACTTACTATGCCCTTTTCCGCTTTCCTGAAAGTGATCGGTGACGTTCGTACGGCAATTGAGAATTCCAAAGTTACTGTACTGGCTTTGGTTGATTTCTCGAATGCTTTTAACACTGTCAGTCACGACGTTCTCCTGTCTATCCTCTCGTATCACATGATATCACCTGATGAACTGGAATGGTTCTTCTTCATATCTTCGAGGGTGCTAGCAGTTCGTCCGTGTCGATGAGTCCACCTCCATATGGTGTGACCTTAACTCTGGTGTCCCCCAAGGTGGCATCCTCTCTCCTCTATTATTTTCTATTTTCATTAATCTTCTCACTCAAAATCTTCAGTGTGCGTACCATCTCTATGCCGATGACTTACAACTATATTATCATGCTGCTGTAGACAATATAACAGAGGCTATTACCATGATAAACAACGATTTAGAAACTATCAATGGTTGGTCTGATAGGTTCGGTTTGATAGTGAACCCTACAAAGTGCCAGGCTATCATCTTGGGCAGTCAACGTACGCAGTGTGTTCAAAAAGTATCGCAAATTTTGTTTTTTTTCAAAAATTATTTATTTATTCATGAATATCTATTTTGTCCCCTTCAAAGTAATCCCCATGAGATATTATACACTTGTGCCAACGGTTTTTCCAATCTTCGAAGCACTTCAAAAAATCATTTTTTTTTTTGTTCAGCTCCTCCTTCGATGCCGTCTTTATCTCGTGAAGCGTATCGTAACGTCGTCCTTTCATGGGCCTCTTCAGTTTAGGAAATAAGAAAAAGTCACAGGGGGCCAGATCTGGGGAATACGGTGGCTGCGGCATCATTAGTGTGTTGTTTTTGGCCAAAAATTCGAGAAATTTTGGTACGAATTTCGCGGCGACCCGTCTCATGCCCAAATCATTGATAAAAATCAAATGGCACGAGCCAATCGATATGTTTCGGTCCTCAGCAACTTCTCTAACGGTGATTCGACGATTGGCCAATACCATTTTTTCCACTTCATTAATTTTTTCGTCTGTTGTTGAAGTGCTCGGGCGTCCGGCACGCTCTTCGTCGTTCACATCTTCTCGGCCTTCTAAAAACATTTTGTACCACCGATAAACGTTGCTTCGGTCCAAGGTAGCTTCTACGTATGCCACAGTCAACATTCGGAATGCATCCGCGCACTTCATTTCGTTTTTCACACAAAATTTGATACAGGTTCTTTGATCCATTTTTTTGAAAAAGTATAAATCGAAGACGATCCAAAACACGTGCAAGCAAAGCAGCTGTCAACAATTAAGTGAACATTCAAAATGGCCGAGCTTGTCGGCATAAGTGAGAGACATGAGTACCAACATAACGCCACAAAAAAATCGAAATTCGAATAAACGTAACCCGCGAAAATTCAAAATTCGCGAAACTTTTTGAACACCCCTCGTATGACCAGAAGGCTAGATCCAGATACACTGCCACCTATATTATTTAATGGATTAATCATCCCTCTAAGCTCCTCGGTGAAAGATCTAGGCTTGTTTATCGATAATAACCTTATTTGGCAAACCCAGGTTACTAGTGTGAGTCAGAAAGTTACAGGTACCCTTCGGGCGTTATACCGGCTCAAAAACTTTCTACCTCCTGAGACAAAAACGATGTTGGTGCAAACCTTAATTCTACCCATCTTTGATTATGGTGATGTGTGCTACTACGACCTGAATGCAGATCTCCTCAACAAATACGACCGATCTCTGAACAATTGCATTCGATTCATTTTTAATCTTCGTAAATATGATCATATCTCCTCCTTTCGTCTCAAATTAAATTGGTTCCCTATTCGTCAGCGTCGTCATCTGCGCGCTTTAACACCTCTCTACTCTCTATATATTCTCAACTCTCCTGACTCGCCTACCTATCTGACTTTCTCCTTCCAGTTCCGGGTTCTAATCATGACCGAAACCTCCGCTCCACAAATAACCTCCTTTTGTCATGCCCCTCCCACACTTCTACATGCGTCCATTCTTCCTTCCAAATTCAATCTGACCTTCTCTGGAATGCTCTTCCCAAGGAAATCAGAATAGCACCCAGTCGGGATTCATTCAAGGCTAAAGTACGAGCTCTCCTCATCCAAAACCTAGCAGAATTATCACAAATTTGATACTATTTTAGTATGTATGTATTTATGTGTGTATGTATGTATATATATATCTAGGTATGTATTTTTTTATGTATGCTTAGATATATTCATATTACTTAATTTTTATTCTTTTTTGTCCATTTTAAAATAATTTATTCAAAGTGTAGTGCACCCTTACATGCATGTCCACACCACCTGAAGGTAGACTGTTAGAGCATGCCTATGGTATTAAGTCCGCCATTGTACATCTTGTGCATAAAGTTGTAAAATAAAATAAAATAAAATAATTGGCGAAGATGAAGTACAGGGTGTCTCAAAAGAAATTTTATATTTGTTTAGCTTACTGCGTGAACGCTGCGTACTTGAGGGGTGCGGGGGTTATGTCAATTGGTAGCTTGGCTCTTGGGGATTCAGTCGCTATGGAGCGTTTCTCGGGAGCAGACCGCGCGTTGTGCGTGCGAGAGTTTTACAAGAACGGTGATTCGACAACTGTCGCGCGTAGAAAATTCTGCAGTATTCGAGGTTTTCGCCACTTAAATGATGCGCCAAGCCTTCCTCTCATTCGACATTGGGTTAAAAAGTTTGAAGAGACTGGATCAACGCTGGATAAATCAAAATCCGGGCGACCTAGGTCATCAAGAACGGTAGAAAACGTGGAGAGTGTTAATCAATCTGTACGTGACGACCCGAGCCTTTCAATTCGGAAGCGCGCGAGTGCTTTAAATGTGCATAGATCATCATTACATCGCATTATGCACAAAGATCTAAAGCTGCACCCCTACAAAATTCAATTGGTGCAAGAATTAAAGCCCCAAGATGCCGGTCAGAGGCTTAATTTCGTAAATCAGATGATTGAGCGATTTTCAACGTTTACCAACATTTTGTTTTCGGATGAAGCTCATTTTCATCTTAATGGCCACGTAAATAAGCAAAACTGCCGCTACTGGAGTTCAGCCAATCCGAAACGCAAACATCAGAAACTCCTACACTCGCCTAAAGTGACCGTATGGGCTGCCATGTCGGCGCGAGGAATTATCGGCCCTTACTTTTTTGAAGACGAAATGGGGCGTACAGTTACAGTGAATTCAAAGAGTTGTGTGGAGATGTTAGACAACTTCTTGGTACCTGAACTGCAAAACTTTCCTGGCTATAACCAAAGAACATGGTTTCAACAGGACGGAGCAACTTCACACACGTCCAATATATCTCTGCCACGTGTTCGTGAAATTTTCTCAGGAAAATTGATCTCCCGGAGAGGTGACATAAATTGGCCTCCACGTAGCCCAGATTTAACCCCTATGGACTTTTTCCTATGGGGTTATCTTAAATCTAAAGTTTACGCCAATAAACCAACTTCACTGGCGCATTTGAAAGAAAATATCCGTCACGAAATGGCAGCCATCCCTCACTCCACCTGTCGAGCAGTCATAAGTAATTTTACTGTTCGATTAAATGAGTGCCAACAACGTGAGGGTTTACATTTAGACGATATTATTTTTAAGAAATGAATTCCCAAAAAGTGTATTTTAACAATAAATAAACATTTTTTCTATATACCGCTTCCTTTTTTTTAATCAATCCACTAAATATGAAATTTCTTTTGAGACACCTTGTATAAAAATTCGGCCGTATTCATAAGCATAGGTACGTTCTACAATAGAGCTTAGGCAGCTGACTCATCAAGCTAGTGACATTTTGTATTCTAGCAAATTTCACATATACTACTATACCTACCCACAAAGAAAACAGCGAAAGAGCGAGTCTGCCCCTGTAACACTTAAGGGCGAATCTCCAACCACGGTTCAATTATCGGTCAAAAAATAATTCGGTAGGTCCCAGGTTCTAGTCATTACACCCTCTCTCTCATCAATCTAAGGCATTGATCAGACAAAAAAATAGTATCGTTAGGCGTAGCGTAAACTGAGTTGACTGGATAAAAACATGGCCCCAACGATTGTAATTTTTAAATTAGATTGAAGAGGGAGAAAGGTGTGATGACTGGAATCTGGGATCTACCGAATTATTTTTTAGCTTTTAGAAATTTATTTTTAATATAACCGTTTAAATATTTTTTATTTGTAACCACTTTCCGTTAGGAGTATTATTTTATCAGTTTTATGAAATAAAAAAATAAGTATTAGTAAGTAATATGTGTAATTAATTGCTTTTGAACGTGATATATCTCGAAGCATATTATTATAATGCAACATCATCACTGTACACATGTAAATAGTGATACACAACGAATTAATGCTAATTCTAATGTGGCAACATTTAATTTAAATAATTATACATTGAGTAACTTTAATTACCTTATAAACATTTCTGTGTCTTTCTTCACTAACAAGATGGTCTAAAAGTAATGTGCAATGCAATTAGAGTTATGTAATAAATATAATTACATAATATTATGATTGTTTCGTTATTTCATCATAGCCGATTCTAACGATACCCTATCGTTAGAATCCTCACTTCTCCCGAGTAATACTGGTACTGTTCGTAGTACCTAAATATTGTTTTTTTTTTTAATTAGTAACTTATTTGATTTAATTTTTAACATACTGTCAACATAGAAGAAATACCGGTAAGATAGTTACCATCGCAATCGGTAGTAGTCTATCAGGTAGTCGGTCAATAAATTTAAATCATTTGTGATTTTAAAATTTGAATTTTTTGTAATTTTCAAATTTTCATAATTTGTAATTTAAAAATTTTAATCTATTGTAATTGACAAATTTTAAGTAATCTTTTGTAATTTACAAATTTTAATCTTTTGTAAACTTAACATACGCGAATATTAAAATGTATGTTTGAATTTTATCATTTTGATTTATGTGGTATTATTTTAGTTCATATTCGCTTAAAAGGCCCACAACAATTTTAATTTTTCTATGTTCCTTAAAAAAGATCTTTTAAAACATGGACGGGCATACCGTTAACTCATCCAGCTTAGTTAAAAGCCGACTTAGATTCCAATCACACTGCGATTGCTTTGCCGACTATTTAACTACATTATTTATTGCACATCCACCATTAAAAGTAACGTAAAAAGTTATCACCTAGCGTCTTTCTTTTAATTGTTTGCCGTACCTATAGTGGTTTTCCATCAAATTAAATGCTTGTCTTAGTGGCAAGTCCAACTTAGTAATGTTTATAGTCTGCAAGAAGGCATCGAGAATTATTTTAATGCATTTACTGAAAAGCGACATCTAGTTACACACATCGAAAGTACATGAGTATGATTCATCAGATACCCTGCGTACGCGCCGCCGTTTTTTTGCAAGAAGCGACGTAGGCATACGGATATCCGAAATACTCTAGTCTTATTCATATTTATTTAAAGTACATTACTAACACAGTATCATCGTCATAGACAGTTTTATTTCGATATAATTCACACCCGTAGATCGGTTTTAAACAGTAACATTGGTGAACCTAATTTTGATCGGAAGTATGAGGACGTTAGAGTACCTATAAATATATTGTATAAAGATAAACAATATTTGTGGTAACAACAATATTTGTGGGAAAAAAGTTTTTCGTTGATGTTTATGATAAAGTGCATAAATTACAATTTCACTTCAACTTGGTTTTCGTGCTACGGCTAAAAGACAATACTTACCTGGCTTAAAGATTCTTTACTTAACGAATAGATGGCGTTGGTATAAGTTATGTTAAATTATTTTTCTTTGACTATGTTAAACATAATATGTACACACTTACTTCATTTTATATTTCCAATTTAATACTATGTATTAAAGAAGTCTACCAGACTTCTCAGCAGCCGTGTATATTACAAAGGATAGATCTGCCATGTTTTTTCGAAGAATCCAAGTGCAAACGTCTGTGAGCTCTTTGATCGAACTCCTACGCACCGTAACAACAATTTGAAGATCCTCATAGCTATTCAGAGGCAAACATGAGGATGTTGTAGGTACCTAGCGCATAGGTATCATAAAAAAATCTATTGAATGAGAAGCACCTCTTTGAAAAGATCTAATTGATATAAAGATGATTATTTAATATATCCATTCTAATATTAAACCGACCACTGAACCGTTTTGGAAGAATTTCGGTATAGACATAGGTTGGACTTTTGAAAAGGACATAGGCAACTCTTTGTCACGATAACCGACATACACGCGGTCGGAGCCGCGGGCAAAAGCATAGTCGTAGTCGACTATAAAAACTCGCAATATCGCCTCGTAAATCATTTTACTTTATTTATAATTTATGATTGTAGATCGAACCAAATAAGAAAATAAAATGATAGGTATGTGTATAAGACGGCTAATGTAATCGTAAGACATAATCACGATAGTCGTCAGACTTTAGGGGTTTGTAGGGGTTGTACTTCAAAAGGAAAAAACAAAATCATTTAGGATGATTACGTTGTCTGTCAATCTGCCTGTCCGTCAAGACAGAATTTTTTTCTCGGGAACGAAGGAGGTATTCAGAATTGAGGATAAATATTTATGTCTGCGGTCCCCTCAAGTTGTACAGAACTCAAGCTTCTAAAGAAACGCAATCGAAAGATCTAAGAATTTATACCACATACAACAGATATGAATTTCGTGACTAGACCGATAACATTTAAAAGATTACAGAATTAAAAGCGATGGGTAGACAAAAAGGTGTTGTATCTTGTAGACGTATATTATCTCAATTAAGGCGCTTTAATGTATGTTTGCAAGGTTTGTGCATTACTTGTGACGTAGGTTTGTTTAAAAGGGCGCGAATAGTTTTTTCAGAATAGCCGGACCGATAAAAACCTTCAAGAATTTATTTCCGATATTTACTATGAAATTGTCTACTTACAACTTTTACCAAATCCTCGGTGCGGACGTCAAACTCGCATTTAACCAGTTTTTAGGGTTTCGTAACTAAAGGGTAAAACGGGACCCTATTACGACTAAGACTTCGCTATGCGTCTGTCCGTCCGTCACCAGGCTGTATCTCATGAACCGTGGCCTTACGACAGTTGAAATTTTCAAAGATGATGTATTTGTTTTGCTTCTATAACAACAAATACTAAAAATAGAATAATATAAATATTCAAGGAGGCTCCTAACACTCATGATACAACAAACGTGTTTTTAATTCGTTTTTGCTCGATATTGATAACGGCATCAGTTAGACGCTTGAAATATATAGATAATGGTACGGAATCCTTCATGCGCGAGTCCGACTGGCACTTGGCCGATTTAATATACACCCACAGACTGCTTCTTAAACTTTTCCTCTTTGGAATTTCCCTTGGGATGTAGGATACATTAAGTTCTTATTTAGATAAATGGTGTTCACGTACGTCCTGGACATTCTCTAGAAAGTGGTTTCACTGTGTTGTTTTTAAGACATTTATTTGTAGATTATATTCATTCTTTTCTTGATTGACATGATATAAAGTGAAATGCTCTGATGCACATCTGCCGCATGATGATATGAATGAACTCTATCTTAAGTTACAGATGAATTGAATATTATATTTAACGTTTATTGCACCGAACCAAGTGGCGTGAAATTGAAGAAGCCTATGTTCTGTAGTGGATTGTGATAAGATGGTAATGGTATTCGTGAAGCATGTTAGAGTACTGTCTCCTGTCTACCATTCTTTAATCAAAAGTGATACTTTTATCAGAGTTTTAGTATTATGCACACTGATCTGGTAACCGTTAACAATATAACATTAGAAAACGTAAATTCTTATTTCTTTATTCTGATAATAGTAACTATGGCTTAAAACCCCTTTCTCCATTATGTGTAGATGGTGAAAATAGTTGTATTATCTGAAAGAATATGAATTGATCATTCAAGTGCTTAATCCTCATTATACTGTGAAGGCTATTTTCCTCCCATGAGCTATTCGTGGTACCTACTATAATTGAGAGCCTAAGTCTACAGAATAGATATGGATGTGTTTAAAATAAGGTTGGATTTCTTATGCGCCTACTAAACGAAATTAGATGAAATTCAAAACACAGAAAGATTTTATTTTCGATTAACACGTAAGCTGTGCATACGGAAATCGGAACCCGAACGGACGTGGCCTAAAGATAGTTGTTTATAAATCTCTCACTCATCCTTAGGGGAGATCGTAGGATCGTGACGTTGCATACTATTTCTTAAATGAATCACGTGTGCTATTTACTGATAGTATAAGCAGATAGCAGTCTGCCAGTCAATGGTGCACATCCGCGTGTCTGTGACCCCTATTCTGTGGTCACGTACCCCGCGGCCTTCGTGATCTGTTTGCGTTCGACCCGCGAACTTTTGCTAGTGATGGGTAATAACTAAATTTAGCTATCGATACATCGAATTTTTTAAATTTTAATTCAATTAGTAATCAATAATGATGTATTTACTTATGTTTTGACCCACTATACCACGTTGTCCAGCCGGTTTGGCTTAGGGTTTGATTCAAGTTTTTCTTTTCTTTTTTCTATGTATTACCTTTAGTTTGGAGTTTGGTTAAATAATAATTTATTAAGCTACCTTTCTTTTAACGACGGGACATTTTCATTCGATCGCATCTTTTAGTAAGTTTGGTTGATGATCGGCTTAAATGTTTTTACGATTAGTGTATCAGACTTGGTTTTATATGATATCGTAGATATCGTAACGTTATCAGTCACTGTTCAACATGGAAAATTTTCAGAATCCAATATCATTAATCGATAACACTGTCTAACTCATTAAGTAATTTTATCTCGATGTTATCGAATCAGTATCGATATTATGATTTTATATTTAGAACACAGTACGTCCCTATAACGCATAAGGATATAACATTGATTGTAATTCTATAGGCATATGACGATGGTCTCCTTTCTCCAAAGATTCTATAGCAAAATTTTTACTTTTAACGAAAGATTTGTTGGAGAAATCATTGAATTGTTTTTACATGTGAATGACTGCATTATTCAACTAAAGATTTAGGATAATCTGAGACAAGTTCTAAGGTGACTTACTTGACTTATAGTTCTATGTCCCCTAGATGGGGCAGAGGGCGTACACAGCATTCCGCCATCGCGTTCGGTCGTGAGCTTCGCGTTTTAGCTCTCTCCACGTCTTCCCGATCTTCTACGTCTCGTCTGACACTGTACGCCGTCAGGCCTGTTTGGGATGGTCACGTTTTCGTTTTCCTTGAGGATTCCAATCGAGTGCCTATTTGGTGATATGATCGGCATCCCTACGGAGTGTGTGACCAATCCAGTTCCACTTGCGACGTTTGATCTGCTTGTCTACCACACGGGCCGCAACTGTGCGAAGGTTGCTCGGGGCCCAGTGTTGGGCAAATTTTAATTGCAATTAAAATTAATGACTAACAATGATTAATCGTACAAACTAACTAAACTAAATAAAAAAAAAAGTTTTAATAGTGTCCTTTCACGATTAATCAATTGTTAATCATTAATTTTAATTGCAATTAAAATTTGCCCAACATTGGGCCTCGGGCCTAAGGTAAGTACATAAAAAAGGAAAATATTATGAGGATGGACTGTAAAATGCTTTTTTTAGTATGTAATTCAACCGCAATCTGTCGTGTTCTATTTAAAACAAGTTAACTGTTTGTTGGGGTTTATTTGAGGTCCGTTAAATTTGGTTTATATGTGCAATACACACACGCGTACAGTGTCAGATACACATTGTGTATCTAGCATAAGGTATGAATATAGTTTTAAATATATTCTCATAATATAAATTGTCGTCAAATTGTGAACGCTCTTACTCTTTCAATTTATTCACTACAGAACTTTTGAGACACAAAAGTCTAGCAACTATAAACACCTTTTATAAAAAAAAAGTCAATAGATTATTTTTTAACAAGTAGGTACCATATTACAATATCAACATGATGTTAGTATTTACTTTTTAAGACTATAGCTTTCATTGTTTCTTCTTCTTCTTTTCATTTGCTCTTTCCTACGTTAGGTGGGGTCGGCTCTCCTTATCTTTCGGCGCCAGGATAGTCTGTCCTGGGTGGTCGGGTCAGGTAATTGGGTCTTCTTCATGAGATTGGCCATACTAGTCCACTAGGTCAAGGGCGGCCGTCCTCGTCCTTTCATGCCTTCAGGAAGTGCCTGCGCCTTCTACTCCTTCCTTGCAAATGTAATAAAAAAAACATTATTAAATGAACTTTTAACTGTATAACCATGAAGTGATAAAACGTTAAATGAGATTGTCTTTTTTCTAAAACTACGTCAAAGGAAATTCCTCTTTTTTTTCCAAACCATTTCCGAGCTTTTAGTTAGAAGCTTAACGAACTTCATCTAATGAATGATTCTGTTAGCCATGCTCGAAATTCGTTTTTACTATACTTTTATAAAGGATTTTAAAAGCAGTTTGTAATAGATATATAGGAAGGAAAAATATATGTTGTGACTGGTTGAACCTTTACCGCATGACTGGAGATTTTCATGTAAAACAATTACCACAGCCGAAAGACGTTTACTGCTGTACAAAGGTGCCCCGAGGCTCTCCAGAACAACCGATCCTGTGCTAAGAATACAATAAATTATTATTTTACTATTTTTATCTATAAAGGTACATAAATATGTATAATATGGTAAGTAGCCTTTACCAATCCACTGCTGCACATAAGCCTCTCTCTAGTTCTAGTCATAAAGGTCAAATTTGAAAGCTTTATTATACAGAGATTTAACCTTCTTCAACTTCAACAACGCGTAATATCCTAATGGTTGACTCGAGTCTCCTCTCAGGATATGGTTTAGGCTCTAAACCATCTCCTGAGTTGACCATACATCCTAATGCTGGCCGAGTACGAGTTGGGGACTGGCAAGACAAAGTTGTGGCTACTTTGACGTTGGATGTTTTTAAGCCGCCCGGAGACCTCCAACTAAGCTTGGCTACTGCTTGACTTGTCCTCCGAATCATGGAGACTCTCAAGGTCATTCCACTGGCGATCACTCATCCAAGTACTGACCGCACCGTCGTTGCTTACCCTTGGTGATTTCTTCTAATCGCCAAGGGCTACTGGGATATGAGCACCTTCTAACACTTAGTTACGTACCTACATAAATTTAGCTTAAATATGTCTACATAAAAATCTAGACAGATTAACCTAGAAAGCTTTACACGTACCTATTTAAGATGGTAGATATCAAATTCTGTGAAACTTGCTACATTTATTTGGTTTAAGGAAAATGAGTAAAGAGACTGTGATCTTGCATTTCACACGAAACGTGAGAAATAAAGCTTTCTGAGTATTTTGTCAGTCCTTGTCAGGGTACAATTTCATTCAGAATGACTGAACAATGAATATGTAGAATATGACTTCACACCCAGTTTAAACTCAAAAATTTGTAATCAGTCTAGTGATTAGCGAATGCGATTGCCTGCCGAGACAATTCGTTTCGAGTTCGATTCCCGATTGTGACCAAAAGTGTTGTGGGTTGTTCAAATGAGAGTTTGGTGGAGTTTTACGCAAGTGACTCGGAAAACACGTTAAGCCGTTGGTCCTGGTTGTCATGAACAGCTATGGTAATCGCTATTGAGAAGTAAGTGCCCTCAAATGTACTGACAGTTAGTCCAATGTAAGGTTAGGAAGATGATGACTACAAAAAGTGGATATATGTTTCTATTTTCGTTTGTTATTCTAGATCCGTAGCCATAGCGGCCATTATACTGATTGTACAGATATAAAGTAATCATACTTACAATTCATACACGTTTGTAGTAAAACAATAAAATCAATGTAAATGTTAATCAGAAGTTCAAGTCAGTAATGCAGTGAAATTATATTGGGACGTGATTCTAAACAAGTCGCGAGGATATTAGAAAGTAGAGTTTTATGGCTCACGTATGAACTTAGATGACCAGTATGGCCACCCAAGTAACGACAGGCCTGTTGAATTGATTTTTTTATTATGTATGAGCCTATGAAGCGACTCTACTCTGCTTGATGGAAATCACGAAGAGAATCCAAGAGTGGTGGTCAACATATTTATTACGAATGCAAATGTAACAATGCAGCATGGTGACCCACACACCAGGCGGCCTATTGAGATGCTTATGCAGGGCCGCTGGCCTTGTACTCACTAACGAAACACTACAGAACGAATGCTGTCTTAGTCTTCTGTGAGAGGGTAGTAGAGCCGACACGTTCGTGAAATCAACGTGGCAACTTACTACCTTGAAAAACAACTGTGGCGACCGAATGGAGGGGAGTGATGTGGCGACCTCCACAAACAACATAACCCACATACAACATAACATACTACAGCGCCATCTACCGAAGTTACACTGAACTACGGAGTAAACTACAATACGAAGAAACTACCAATCCTGAATCGCGCAATTAAAGTTCTCGCGCCGATAATCATATATACAACATCCCAACATCAACTGTTGGGCAGTAGCCGCCAGGCATGATCACCTCTCCTGGTCGGAGGATCCTCCCTTTGTGTTGGGTGGAACATTACACCCGTTCCCCCACACAACCAACCAAAGGCAAATAGTTGTGTGATGAGCACGATTATTTGTTCTGTGTCGGAGTGTAATCTATTTATTAATACGTGAAGCAATACTACCCCTTTTTGCGAAAATTATGCGAACAAAGAAGTATAAAATTTGGCACAGTTAAAATTCATATGTAGAAGGAGATCAAAACGCTAAAACGAGCAATTCTGGTACATACCTATATAATCTGAATCTCGTAAACTGCTTCAACGATTTTAATAAAATTTAGTATGCAGTGCAGGGAGTTTTAGAGGCGATAAATCGATCTAACTAGAACTTATTTTTAGGATATTTACCAATAAATACCATGCAAAGCTGTGTCATAAATGTATTGTTATTTAGGCTACAAAAAAAGATAGTGCAAGTACCTTTCATTGAAGGCCTGTTCCCAACCTAGATTGACTACTCAAACTACATAAACTCACGTAATGGGATTTTCAACAGGATTAAAGAGCGATATTTTTTTGGATTGCTCCGTATTATGAAGTTTTCCGCAACGGTGTAGGTTACTAATGAAATCTATAATACATTCATACATTCATTTGTCTGATATTCACGCTTTTTTGTTTACGTTACGCCTTATAAGTTCATTGTAACGTCATTTATTATTTAAAACGGAAATAAAATCAAGATGGTTAACTAGTGGCATTTTAACTTTGTTTACTTTACATGAAGGTAGGTATGTTTTTGTTTGTCCTCGGCATATGGAAATTAACAAATACGTAAACGGTAATATTTACATATGTACAAAATTCTAGTGTGCATTCTTATTAGCAAAACAAGTCTTGTTGAAAATGTTTATTGGTCGTGTATTTTGATCGATAGTTCTGAGAACAAACCGTATAATTTTGCCCAGTTTGTCTATCTGTTCTTCTGTACGTAAAACGGCTTACATTAAAATATCTTTAATACTAGTAAGGGAACTCTAATAACGTATGGAATATATTAATCACCTCGCTAAAGGTGGATGAAGAATATGGTGTGTCACCACCCTTATTTACCCCATGAGGCTCGTAAGAGCCGACTTATGCCCGGTTCCTATATTTAACGAATCGTCATCGTGTAAAAATTTTCTATAACCGACTACGAGTCGTAAATACCGTTCCTCAATTTATTTTTTATAGGAACGATTTTAGCTTACGTCCCGTATAATATACTACTATTCGTACCTAGAACGGATCGTTTTTCAAATATAGGAACTGGGCATAAGAGAGCAATCTACGCAGTACAACATCACTGCAAAGAAAAGGAATAATTGACCAACGTTCTAGTCTATATATTATATAGTACTCCAAAATCCCCTTTGTAAGGAGAGGACTATGTCCAGCTGTGGACTATTAAAGGCGTTGATGATGATGAAAGATGTGAAATAAAATTTTAAAAGCAAGCTTTTTATAGGTTTGTAATAGTGTGGTCGGGGTTTTTGGCCTATGTCTATTTTGAGATTTGGTTACCTTTCATTTCCAAATTATTAGACTTCAACGTTTTTAATATAGATAAATGAATCTATTAGACAAGTTAGAAGTTGAATCTTTTAGCTTGAAATTCATTTTAATAAGTCAAGTTTTTTTGCAAGCTTTTATTTAGTTTCACCTCTCCTGATGTTTGTCTGTACAATCAAATCTTGCAAGTTAAATTTGATCCACTTCCTGAAGTTCGATTAAGCTGAAATTTGAAATATACCTTTACTTCTGATGACAATGCAATTACATATAAAAGGTATTATTATAAATCTAAAATGGCCGCAGTAACTAAACGGCGGTGTACGTTTTAATTAACAAGTCATAAAAACAAGTTTCAAAAATATATTTTAAAATAAATCACTGGTTTCAAAATATCTTGAAAAAGAAACATACCTAGAGTTAGTAGATAACCTTTTGAAAGGATGCGAAATAATGTTCTAAGAATATTTAGTCTGTTGTAATTAGTGTGTGCTTAATTTAAGAAATTAGTCAGTCTACATTATTTATATCGGGTTAGTCATAAACGTGAGTAAGACACTAAATCTCAGATTATGGCGTCGGCGAGTACATTTAAAATTAGTATTAGTTTTCTTGTAAATTTGGTTTTATTTTGTTACGATACAGAGGGCAATCTAGCACACGGGATACTTGATAATAACATAAAATAAACCTGCCCACGCATGGTTGAATTAATGAATCAAGGGCCCATATTGAATATTTTGTAATTACTGCTATTCGTGTTTATCTGTTAGGCTGATATGATACTAGACTAAGATAAAATTATTCAGAAGCTCTTATGAGAAAACTAATACTAAGTGTCTTAAGATATTAAAACATTTAGGTCTGCAGAGAGCAATGATGGCAACAATGTCAGTTTCGACACATCCGTAATTGACACCTGCATATTGTAGGAGGCGGGACATGTCAAAAAATGATATGAAATGGAGACATTTCAGAGGCGGCCCAAGAGAGGGACTTTAGCAATAAAGAGAATAAGAGATGAAACTGTAACAAATCTTTTATATTTTCACGAGTGTCTAAATAACATCATCATTAATTTTATTATTTAATAGTGGGCAAACGAGCTTACGTATCGCCTGATGACATGCAAACATAAGTTAAGTGCGTAGTCGGCCTTTAGGGGATGGGTTCGGGTATGGGCCTCCGGTATCCTCACTCACTCGGTGAAACGCAGCGAAGGCGCTGTTTCACGCCGGTTTTCTGTGAGGCCGTGGTATTACGGTAAGATCAGCAGTCTATTGCAATCCACTCCTGGACACAAATATGTCCAGAGTGGATTGCAAATAGGAACACTGGGAGCAGTGGTTCTACTAGTGTTCCTACTGGCCATTAGGTTACTTAATTAATAATCTCTCCTAATAACATTAATAATCTATTTTTCTTACATTTTACTATGGACAATATAAATCACAATTATTATCAATTTTACCAACTACAAATTTTAGAACGAAATTTTTTTTATGCAAACATAGGGAGTGTTCAATCCGCTGTCATCTGTCACTCAAACACCTGATCAGCTTCAAATGGTGAGTGCGTGGGTGTCGCAATGACCTTGATCAAATAAATAACAATGGTCTCGAATCATTGTTTCAGTTATACAATTTGCACGCATACTTTTAACAGGTGAAGCAACATATTCTGGAAATTGTAAACATTTTGTTTCTGCGTAGTTGCAGAAATAGATTACCGGTCAGATTAAAGTTGCTTTACTTCTTAAAGGCCCAAGTTTTAAGCATATATTGAAAAGTTTTAAAGATTTGAAGTCTATTTTAAAGTTAGATTACAGGACTTGCTGGCATATTTTTCTTAGAGTAATATTTCTCTAACAAGCTGGGGAAGAAATTTGACATCTAAAACATGTAGACTGTTATACATTGCTTTAATACAAAGTTTTGTACAAGAATGCCAATAAAGGTTACGCAAAGACGACAGGCCAGACATAATGTAGGGAGAAGAAGCTTCACCCCACGTAACTGCGCTGTTCTAAATCTGTCTACGTATGTTCTCACCTGTAGATCGTACAGAGTCGGTAGTCGCGTGTTTCGAACAAACTAAGGGTGAGGGTGAACTTTTGATAAGGAGCGTCGGGACTGAGATTAATGACCGTCTGCGACGTCCGTCCCCTCTTTCCAACATATCCATCTGGAATTGAATTTTAGTTGTTAATCGATATTGAAGCGGATTAGGCGGAACGGGGAATTTGGATTTCTTGAATTTTTTTGTTACATATTTATAGATGTTCTGATGTTGCTCATTGTACTATATTGTAGCCAGTATTGGGAGAAATCTATATTTTTAAATTAAGTGAGGCAAGGAACTACTCTTTTAGTTGTAATACTGTTTCAAGGCTGATCGTGTGGTACCTCTTAAATACAATTGTTTTCGCCAAAGCCATCCAGAAAAACGGGACTTTCGGTGTGTATGTAAAGAGTTATGACAACAGCACTATTCAAATTAGTTTAACAGCTGGTTATTTGATTTTAAAAAATGCTATTCATTGGAGTGAATTAGACATCAAAGAAAATACCAATCCTTAAATGTTTACTTTTACGGACTTAATTACCTATACTTATTATTTTGATTATATAGATACTGACGTACTTATAGCTTCCTCAATATTTAACAAATATTTTTTATTTGTACGTTATTTATTGTTCACAAACCGAGACACTAATGCAGCAGTTTCATTTTGATTCTATCTGTAAATAATTTTTGTACATATTATCTTATGTTGATACAGTACGGTATGTCAAATTTTGAACTCATACTCCATTAGTCATACTTAACATGTTCCTTATCTACGCTCTCTAACAATCATCAATTCATCGTTGCCTGAACGAGATGTTTCCGCAAACGTTAGGGAATATGATTACATGAATTGGCAAAATTAGATTCTACTTGGCTTTTCGGAGCGGGAACAGGCGCATTAGCTGATATGAATAGCATAATTAATCTTTTTGCGCAAAATGTTATCGTATTTTATATTTTTTTTCTTACTTTATTACTCTGTGACATTGTATATTAGTCCACGGGCCCACGAACAAGGGATTTCAGTGATTGACAACAGGCTTAAAGTTTATATACAGCTTCGTTTTGACGAGACACCCAACTTTTATTATTGGGCCAAATTCTGAAAGTGGAAGGAAAAAGCGGGATAGGGAGCGAAACACGTCGATTTGATGAGTGTCCCAAATTAAATAACAACAGTTTCTAAACATCAATACTTTGAGAAAATACGATGGAAAACTGAGAAAAACTTGTGGCATACAAATTGAATGGCACCTTCCGGGTGACCCCCAGCTCTAACATGTCAAAATGGTGACTTGAAAAAATTTATTAACAACAAGCTGATTTTTGTTTTGGGGCTTGCAAAATATATATATTTTATAAAAAATGCATCGGCATACAAATTTGTTGGTAATTTTTTTGAGACCTACACTCGAAAGTTGTCAAGATTATGTTAATCTTTTTTTGATTGACAACTGTATGCCACGAAAAAAATTATGATTATTTGCTTAATTTTTAATCTAAATATAATAGTGACCTACAAAAAAAATGGAATTTTTGAGGTTAACCTACAAAAACAAAAAATCGAATCATTTAATATGTGCTCCGTACTTATGTCTTGTAACCACTGGTTTCATTTGTAATATATTAAACCAATGTTAAAAAAATGAAAGCTTGTATTTTCAGTGTATTAATACACTACAGAACTTTAATAATAATGCAATGTGCAAACAGTGCATGAAAAGAATTAAACTTATAAATAATTTATGATAAATATTAAAAAATCAATCAATCCTCATCAGATTCGTCACTCGATGAGTCTTCACTATGTGTGATGTTATCGTCATCTTCAGAACTATCGGTATCATACTGTTCAGATTCTGTAAATTTTTATTTTTTTTCATAAGTTTTATTTTCGGATGAAAACGTTCGTCCTTACGTGAAGAATTGCACAAGAAACACTCCATGATGACGATCACTTAACAGCTTCGAAAAGAGAGCTCGACTAAACTAAAAAGGTAAAATAGTCGTTAGAGCTGATGCTTAAAGGAAGTTGGGCGGGGATAGTAGGTCTTACGATTTTATACCTGAGGCAAAATCACACAGTTCAGCATATTATTATTTTTGATATTGATATTGAACTAAATTGAAATGTAATAAATGTTTTTTTATAAGGTACTGCAAAAAGATTATACTGAAAAAATTATCGCTACAAACATGTATTATTTGTATTTTAGGTAAATATTTTTAATTTGTTAATATAATAACTTAAAGATATTACTTTTAATTCGATTATAAATTATAGATTCAAATTATAGAGAAATTAAAAAACTTTAATTTATATTAATTTTAAAGTACCTACACGACTTATAAATATGCATTTTTCGAACTTAGAACTAATTTTTTTTATAGACGTTAACTGATTTTACGATTTGTTTTACAATACAATGATTTTTTCCTTACTTGACTATCACTCAAAAATTGTTGTTAACTGAATAATAAAATAAATAAGTAGTTCAATAGCTCAATCACTTGTTACAAGAAATTTCATCAAATTTTCATGCAATTCCCTTGTTTTTATTGCTGTAATTGCTTATATAATTAAGTAATTAAAAAAAAAATTCATTTTCATTAAATAAGCTGTAATATTGTATACGAATTTTCCATTTTAGCAATTTCAAACAAAAGCTGGCGAAAATTATGTACAGGACTTCGACATGATATGTTTTCAAGATTTAATTTGTTTGAAATTTCGAAAATTTCACTTGTAATTAATCGCTTCCATTTTTTTTGTATGCCAATAGTTTCATGGTGTTATACGTTTGATTCTTAACAGAAAAAAATAAAAAAGAAGTTGTTATTAATGAAAAAAAGATTAACATAATCTTGACAACTTTCGAGTGTAGGTCTCAAAAAAATTACCAACAAATTTGTATGCCGATGCATTTTTTATAAAATATATATATTTTGCAAGCCCCAAAACAAAAATCAGCTTGTTGTTAATAAAATTTTTCAAGTCACCATTTTGACATGTTAGAGCTGGGAGTCACCCGGAAGGTGCCATTCAATTTGTATGCCACAAGTTTTTCTCAGTTTTCCATCGTATTTTCTCAAAGTATTGATGTTTAGAAACTGTTGTTATTTAATTTGGGACACTCATCAAATCGACGTGTTTCGCTCCCTATCCCGCTTTTTCCTTCCACTTTCAGAATTTGGCCCAATAATAAAAGTTGGGTGTCTCGTCAAAACGAAGCTGTGTATAAACTTTCAGCCTGTTGTCAATCACTGAAATCCCTTGTTCGTGGGCCCGTGGACTATATGACATAACGCACTGAAGGAGAGATGACAGAGTTGTATAGTATTATAACACATCACCGATAGTGTAAGTGAAATGAAAACATATGTAGATATCTTCGAGCAAGTCGAGTATTTTTAACATATATTTGTCAATTTAACCAAATATAAAAAGGAATTCAAGTAAGTATAGAAAAAAGTACTTTTAAAAAGTTTGATATTTTAAATGGAAACCAACCTGTCATTTGGTATTTTAGTAGTTTTTTTTGCACGCAGACAGTTACACTCCGTCCTTCCTTATGATGTGTGAAGGTGCTTTTTAGCTAAATCATAAATACATATATATACGTTATACGACATCAAGTTTTCCTGTTTATAAGATTAAATATAGCGTTATTATGAAATACTATACGTACATTGTTATGGATAAATTAATATAGTTTATCAAAATCGTATACATGTAGCCTCGTGCTTTAGAACGTGCGGGTATTAATTAAAATGTACCGACCAAGAGCGACAGATGGGTTTATTACTACACGTTTTTTTTGTATGGCATGTGGTTACCTACTAAAAATAGAATAGCCAAATTTCTATCGAATTGGTTGCCATCAAAGACTTTACTAGCAAGTTATATCAACAGTTAACGTTTGCCCGCCCCACAGATCACCCATAAGGGAGTGATCTGTGGCCCGCCCCGAGTCTTCAACTTAGACTTAATGCACTTTTTTATTATTTTTATTGAATAGTGGGCAAACGAGCAGACGTATCACCTGTAAGCGATTACCGCCGCCCATGGACACCCGAGGCGTCCAGGTCGGCAACACCAGAGGCGTCACAAGTGCGTTGCCGACCTTTGGGGGATAGGGGTGGGGTTGGGATATGGGCCTCCGGTATCCTCACTAACTCGGTGAAATACAGCGCAAGCGCTACTTCACATCGTTTATCTGTGAGGCCGTGGTATCTCTCAGGTCGAGCCGGCCCATTCATGTCGAAGCGTGGCTCTCCCACGATGAGCCACACTCGACATGCACTACTCGCATTCAGCTACATAACCAGTACTATTTCACAAAGGAAACTGTTAACTTCCAATGCTGCGTTAATCTACTACAAGAAAGATCAAAACGGGAAATCAGATATCTATAAGCAGAATAGGCACATTGAATATAGATACCTATATTAAATTTTATAGGATACGTATATATAGGATACGTGATGATCCGTTAACGACCATGGCCTTATTTAGTAACATTACTAATGTACTAGTTTATGTTTATTGTACAGCATTAGTCTATTTCTTTACGAATGTAAATGCACGTCCACTTTCACTTGGCACATCCTGTTGTAGGGTCGCCGGGTCATCAGAGACACCGGTGTTTATCGGTGATTTTACAACTTGTTGAATTTTTCTTATTATTTTTATAGTCTGACCTCTTGTTTGTTTTATCGTTTCTTGTATATTATTACATTGAAATATTGCATTGGCTGTGGTGGAGTTGTGGCTGTTTAATACTAATGTGTCTAAATTGATGCCAAACCACATTTGTATATTTGGAAAATAGAAATTGAACGTGATAATTTTTTTTTCATTCATTAAAGTGGCTAATTCTTGTTTTTAAGATGGCAATTTCTTCGTGACTAAGCCCTCATTAAACAAATAAAGAAAAAAAAAAAAAGATGGCAATTCGATGTTTAAACATAATAAATGTAACTTTTAGGGACCTGAACTATAATTTTGGGGAGTTCGTTTCGTATGAATACTCTTTATAGTTTCGTAACTAAAATCATACAATCATTGTGAAAAAAAGTTAAATTTACGCTAACTACGCTCCGAAGGGGTTTAAGTATTTATCTATAGTTGTCTTTTTGTTTGTCTGTTTATTACATTCTTCTGTTTATATTTCAAAACCTCAGTAACAATAGGTCATATTTTGCAAAAGGTTACGTCTTCTCATGTAGTGCTCCTAACAGACGAAAAACTTTGTCTAATGTTTATTTAACTGTCAGTCATTTACTACTAATAAATATTAGCATAATCGTGACTTCTAGTGTACATGCATGATTATGGTTTTAACTATTTCGTTAGTTTTTATGCATAAAGCTCAGTAGGTGCGGTGTGCGGTACATTGAGATTCCTGACGGCGGCATTTTGTCCAAGGTTGCCAGCTAATCTAGATCTAATAAAAACCTATACTTACATTATTATCTTTTGTCTAATCATTAGAGCGACAGTTGTACTTTTTTATATTATTGTCAATACTGACATACCTAGTATATTTTATGACGAGTTCGCGTGTTAAGGGACATTATTTTTGATGATTTTATTAATGTACTCAGTTTTATGACGAGTTCAAATGGCAAAGTAATTAAAATAGGTATATGGGTATCTATTTGTATTTATTTATCTAAAAAGTGGCTTTCGTATATTCTATTTTTAAATCTAATCACTTTTAATTTTGATTATTATCAAATAATAATCTTTATTGTATAAAAACTGCGCGGATTGACATTAATTAATAAAATTACATTATTCTAGATAATGTACACTTATTCTTCTGGACTACTTCTGTGCGTCGACAAGTGCTGGCCAAATAAATCAATAATATACTTATCATATATATATACATATTACATGTACGCATATCACGCAGTATTAAAATCCAGGGAAGGCAAAGACGATTGAAGGCATTTTGTCACGATCCTGACTTACTTGGGACTTCTTAATGTTCATGAGAATTTACGTTGTTCTCAAATTCCTAAATATCATATACGAGTATTACATCGTGGTCAAGTACAGGAATTAGTCTCTGCAGTAACCACCTTACCTTCCTCATTAGTAGTGGAATGTTATATTCATAGAAATAATAATATAGAAAATTATATTTTGTAGCACAACTCTGAAAGTATTAACCTCTGCCAAGTATCATAAATATCGTCTAACAATTCCAAAAATAGTAATGAAATTGAGAGTTGATTTGCTTCTTTTTTTGTGTTAAAATTATAAAGGTATACGTATATGATGTCAATTTTATAAGTTTTTTGATTCTTGGCCAACAAATCCAAATATTTATCTAGCCGAATTATTATCCTTAGACCTTGCCGAGCGCTCTATTATTTGCATTTCAATTAGCCCCAATTGTTTACTAAATACTCTATTCAATATGTAAATACAGTACACAAATACCTGTTATTACCTAATATTGTCTATTCATACCGCTCTTACCACCTACGTAAGTCCCAGTGGCATAAATACATGTTGAAGAGATTGGGAGATAAGGATAGCGAGGGGAGATCTTAACTTAATGCAAGTTAATAGTTATTAAGGGTTTTGTTACTTTTGCTGTTAAATCAATAGCGGGGTTGAATCTTGGTGACCTGAAATACAGGCATCTTAACTCGTTTACTTACATATAAAGTTAAATTGAAGAGGTTAAATTAATTATTAATTAAAAACTGATAAGGGCACATACATCATTTTAAAACACAAAGGTAAGGTGTTCAGGAACATACTTTAGATTTGGTTGAACAAAACATTAGGGCTGCTGTGCTTTTCAGAAGTATTATACATCTTTTTAATAACTGGTAGTGATGCAAAGTTCTTGAAATGTTTTATATCTCTAAGCATCTATGTCAGACAATGACTCCGAATGTCACTTCCAGTCAATTATACGGGAAAATTTAATAGCGAGTGATGCCCCCTATATGGGTAGGCTACAGTAAAAGCTTTCTTTGAGATGGATCAAATATTTTTATGCCATCATAAGCTTTAGAAAATAAAATAACAATGACTGAAAATGGCAGTTCTAAAAATAAATAGAATACATATAAAATGGTAAATATAGATGTATGCTTTACTGTCATTATCAAGATAAAATATGTTATAGAAATAGCTCAGTTTTCTCATAAAAAGACAGACATAAAAGCATGACATAAAGGAGTATATAAACATATCGATATTTCGCTCCGAACCAAATAAAGATTTAACAAATATGCTGTTCAACATGCTAAGTAATTGAATACCATAATTGGTCAGTAAAATTGTGCTGAATAATTTTATCTAATTAAATTTTCATTCAGAAAATCGTGTCACGATGATGTCGTGTAGTGTCGGAATGAAAACGGGTACTTAATTAATTAAATTGTAAGCACGTGCTGTAAGGGGAGAAGTTCGTACCTACCGAGGCAATGTTATAACAACCACAGGATAAGGCTGACCATATATCGGGCGGGCGATTATGAAACGCGGCGTTCTTATCGCTGACATGCGGCAAGAAAGCACACAAAGTGCGGTAGACCTAACAGCAGCGTTGCCAGATTTTTTTAGTCTAATCGGTATTTTGAGACCTTTAGCGAAAAAAAAACGGGATTCTTTCCTCGAAAGCGGGACAAAGATTAAAAAAGGTAATTCACCATATTTTTGCCAATTTTATTGACGATAAAGCACTACGGCTACTAACTAACTTCACTTTGGACGTCCTGCCAGTTATCGCCAAAAACCGGGACAAAACCTGTACCGCACTGGACATATTATAATTTTGATTAAAAAAACGGGACGTTCCGCCAAAATCGATACGTCTGGCAACGCTGCCTAACAGCGTACAAAACTAAATTTATGATGTTGATTCAAGGCAAGGACAAATAATACAATCTTTGGTTCAAAATTAGTCGAATGTTTGGAACTATTAGTATTTTACATTTATTATCATCTAATAAATACTATTGAACCAATATTTCCATTCTGGTTTATCGTTTGACTAACAATTAAGTGTAATAAAATGATAAAATTTTACCAATTTTGTACTAATTTGAATTCGGTTATTATACCCTTTGTCGAATGTTCAGTTGTTGAAATAATTTCGTAATTGTTAGACCTTCACATACCTCACAGTATTGATGAAAGGACATTTTAAGTAGGTAAAGACTAACGAATAGATAATAGTCGAATTCTTTTTTGTTATTTAAAACAAAATTTTGTTTGAATTGTCCTTTATGATTTAAAGTTCTGCAGCTAAATATTACAAATAAATTTAAGTTTTGTTTACTTTAAATGTAGATTTTATTTCAGACATATTTAAGGTTTAATTTTAGACTAATTTCAGTGGTATATCAAATTACAAATTCGCTGTTGTGTGTGGCCACACACTTAGTTAATAGCTACTTAGATTGGTTTCTATCTTATAACTGCTAGCGATTGACTTTTGTCTGGCAAAAAATGGTCTTATATGTCTAAATTAACATGTACTTTTTGAATTAGTACTGATCATATCATCAAAAATTACATGTTAATTTAGACATAATTGACCAACATAAAGTGCTAAGGACCATTTACTTCATTCCGTGTATATTAGCGGTGGTGCTTAGGTACATACATTCTGCTGAGTTTCTATAACTTTTGATCTGATATATAGGATACGTTTATTCTTCTTAGATATAATAGACATGTCAAACAGGCCCTTACAGAAACTATCGAAACGTTTATACCAGTCATAAATTTATGTAAGTGGGTCGTATCGCCAGCTATCTCGGTGATCAAGCTTTGCAATTAATTGGGCAGAATTTATTAGACAACCTAAACGAGTTATCAAAATTACCGCGGGCAGGGAAATAAAAAAAAAACCTCGATGTTGATTGATTATGTACTTGCAGAAAATTTCATTCAGAATTATTTACAGATAACTATTATAAGGTCGACTTCATTATGTGTATCATTTCAATCTAGTTAATACTGACCAGGAGCTGAAATATTCACGTTACACCTAAATTTCAGTGTATTTTATACTTTAGTTTTTTAATAATTACGGTAATACAAAGGGATAACGAACCGTCGCGTGACTGGCCCGTTGACAAGATAACTACAACTCAGACTAACCAAATACAGTTCTTCTACAATAAAATGACACTGCTAATACCCGAGAAGGCGCGGCGCGGCATTCCGTTTCCAGTTGGCCTAAGTCCGCAATAACCATCACACTGGTCTGGTTGGGGGTACCCGAGAAAATTAACACAATTAAGTAGTGAACTCACAGTATACATATTTTCCACACCTTTATATTCAGAAAAGGAAGCCAAAGTTTTATAAATATCAACGCCTTGAGGAGTTGCAGAGCCAATTATTTAATCAATTGCAGTAAGGAAAGTGTAAATTAAGAGCCAAATAAATAATGTTCATGTCACAGCTGTCGAGAGTGAACGAGGTTTATTTACAGTCACAGCTATTAGCCTCATCGTATGGACCCAAAGTGCCTCTACATTCGTATGTGCATAGTAAGTTATTATAAACGTACAAAACTTGGAAATTAATTCTAATATTGTAACTACTAGCTGCTAGCTTTATTATTGTCTTTTAGTAACTTAGAAAATTAAATACAAACACACTTTATTTAGTTCGATATATTCTTTTAGATGAAATATGAGTTAATGATTCAAGAATTTTGTTTAGCTTGGTAAGACAAGTTACTACAGTCCTTCAAAAATAACTTGCCTTCCGTGACAGTTGGCACAAATGTCATTTTAGAATTTGTGAGCTATATTTAGTCTGAATTTTGTCATTCATAGCATAATACAGATGGTGCAAAATAAAATCGCTTATTCTAAGTTACTTCGTAGTCATCTCTCATAGAGCTATAGATTTTTAAGTACTATCGTGTACTACCTTCACAACCTTACCAAGTACACATTTCTCAGGTAAATCTAATAACGCACATTACAATTAGAATTGCAAAACGATTACCTTTGCCCTTGTGTGAAAGTTTCCTTCGCTAAGACGTAACCAACAATGTTTTTTACATTACATCACAGTACTACGCACTTGATTGGTTTTCGTTCGTATTATATTACATACGCATAGTGAGTCTTGGGTTACCACATTTCGCGTTAGTTTTTTTAGAAAAAATTAAAATTAAAGAGATTGTAGCTATTTAGAACGAAATAAACCAGATTATATAATTCTTTCAGGTGGGAGATTCCATGTCAGATTTTTTAAAACAACTCCTACTTTTTGAGTATACATCCTGTGTCGCGAGGGACTTTTTAAACATACATAAAACCGACATAAGTAACACCCAGAGCCAGGAAGTCACTTTACGGATCACACAAAGTGTTGTCCCATGTGGGATTTGAACCCACACCAGTTTGTCGCAGTCGAAAGCGGCATGGCGACCGCTAAAACCACTAGGCCAACGGTGCAGTATTATCATGCACGTTCTATAGTTCGAAGTAGTCATAAACATTTACTATCTGTAAAACTTTTAAACACAGTGACACGCCCTATTATAGGATTGACGCTACGCTATTGGATTCGTAATCATCATATTTTTATTGATTACAGGTACTTGCACTGGTATTCCAGACATCCGATTGATTTGAATAAAGTGAGGTAAATTATACCAAGATACATCTTAGAGTATTTACAGCAATGCGATCATGTGATTGGTTGTCTTGTTTTTTGAAATAATAAGAGAGATTAGAGAAGAAAGTAGATGGATTCGTCCACCGGTAAAGTCACTCACTGTGTAAAAAATCAATGAAATAATTTTCTGTGAGGGTATCACTTTTGTCGAGACCGCTCGTATGACGGCACGAATATCTAACGATGAATTTGTGTTACTCTTATTTATATTCTGTTGCTCAGAGTAATGATCGATTTGGTTGGATTAGCGCTAAGGGCAGTCAAATGATATTGGACTATTCAAATAATGAAATCCACCCATTCTATTAATTAAGCTTAAGATTTGATATTTATGGTTCTTCAGGAACGAAGAGACTACTTTTCTTTATCAAATGTTAATTATATACACCTACATTACTGCATTAATTACATATATACATATGTTACACGATCCGCATAATTAAATATCCTGTGGGTTTTCCCGTAGCCGATAAAATAACATTGGATAATAAACATAGCTTCCGCAACTGTAAATAACATCATAATATTTTCAGCAGTTGCTATTTACGGCTGCCTAGATTGCGGTTTTTACACTAATTAATCATTTCTATACTTTTTTACGGTATAGGGACAAATGTGCAGATAGGTTACCATGGTTCAGTGACTTCTTTAGGATACATATCTCTCAAGAATCATGAACACCTGCAACTACGTAAACATTAATTCGCCCTCTGAGGGTCAGCGCTGAAGGAAGAAGTGTCCGAATATTCCTTGGGAAATAAGCGATGTTTCTGTAGTAGGTAAGGAACCAAAAATATTGATACTTTTAAATATTACTCGTTTATTAAACACTAGCAGACCCTCGCAACCTCGTTTACGTCTACTATTGCCCGTAGCGTAATAATTTTCATCAATTACATTGAAGTTATTTTAGTACGAAACATAGCCTAATAGGTTATTCGACAGAGAACTAGAGTAATCGACATCACACAGTGAATCAGTACGCTGAAGTGGAAATGGACCGGTCATGTCTCTAGACGTACCGATGGTCGGTGGAGCCGAAATGTGCTTGAGTGGAGACCGCGATTAGGCAAACATAGTGTAAGGCGCGGTAAAAAGAGTGGCTGGCAGCGGATGGATGCGGAGTGCCCAAAACCGGGATAGTTGACGCTCCTTAGGGGCGACCTACGTACAGCAGTGGACGGCAAATGGTTGAAATGACATAGCCGAATAAAAAAAATGTTGTTATAGTATATTTATAGAACATTGGTCACGGACATTTCATATGATCAATTTCCGGACTGTATGAATTATAACAGTTCAAAATTTACATTACACAGTATGTATTCTTATAATTTTTATTGTCTGTCATTGTTCACATGAGAACCAATGTAGTATCTAGTCACCCAATGACATAATTAACACATAATACTTGTCTTGAGATAGTTTTTTTTCTATTGAACCGGTTAAAACGGACGCAGACTGTTTACGCTTCACTTTCATTTTACCGGCGCCATACATGTATAGACATACGTTCATCGTATCTAAATACATAATAATATTATTAGTATAAAAATTAGTCAAACTTGCGTCAATATGGACTGAGGCCTTGAGAAAAGTATCTGGCAACAGATTGATTCGCCAAAGACTGGGATAGTTGACGCTCTTTGGGAGATCTACGTTCGGGAATAGACATAGCCACCCATTCCTGAACGAAGGTGTCCCGAAGATCGAAGTCTTGAGTCGAAATTGATGACGATATATCGACGAGTGCTGCATACATCACTATCTTCTCATTTCAAAACTTATTTTCTAAGAAAAGCTTAAGTACAAATATCACAATCACTACGTATCAAAAACAAAGTCCTCTGTCTGTTCGCGATAAACTCAAAAACGAATTTTATTCGGTTTTTACTTATAGGTAGACTGATTGTGGAGGAAGGTTTTCGTATATGTACAATTTTTGAGTATATTTGCTAAAATACAAAGATATTTGTTGAAGACGTCGGAAAAAATTGAGCCGCACACCTCAGAGAAACATTAGCTATATTATAGTTTCCGTAATGAACATGTGCGAAGCCGTGGTGGGTTGTTATTGTTTTGTAAAAATATTGTTTAGAGAACTTTAATTTTAGAATATCCTTACAAACTTAAAATTGTAAACCGAGGTGACAAAGAAATACCAGTTGCTGTTTCTCAACCACTAGTTACAATCGTGTGTAACACACGTACAGTACAAATAAGTTATCTGCTAATCACTTATGCATTTCCTTTGTTTCTTGCATGGCATCTATTATAATATTTGTCGTAATCTTATGTCTGCAAACTAAGCTGAAATACATAAAAATAATAGCAGATTTCACGTTCAAAACAATAAAAATGTGTCTCTGGTATACTCTAAAACACGTTTGAAAAGGCATTGTTGGTTCGCAGCAATGCTCATGAATATATCATGAACGTATGTTATTTTTTTATTGAGAATTTTATTTATCGTGTCTCGTCGAATTTCGATTTCTGATACGTTCTAGATTTATGAACTAGTAATAAAATATTTTTAATAAAGTTGAGAATATTCTAAGACGTTGAGAATTCATTTTAAATACGTACATGTGTCGTTATATTAAGTATGTACGAGCAGATAGTCAGAAAATAATTAAGTAACTAAAAAAAGGGGAAAAGGATAATTGGGAAGAAGAAAATATTTACAGAGCTTAGCCAAGATACCTGAGGCTTCTCTCTTAGGTTGTGGCTCTCCGTATAGTTCTGAGAGTATGCCAAAATGGTTATTGTTACAGTTGATGCGATTTTTATTAGACATTCTCATCCTATACAAGATTGAGATAGCTTCCTAACAGTATAAATAAATGAAACAATTAAGGATTGCTATCCTTCATTTTTTTATGAATGGAAGTGACTTTACTCTGTCTGATGGAATGTATGAGCAGAATCCAAGAGTAGTTACGCAACAATGCATGAAGATACATACTATGAAGGCACCAACGAAACGACAGCACGAAAGCTGTCATTTTAGGTTGGTCTTCTGTGTTACCGCTCCGGTCGAGCAGGCCCGTTCATGTTGAAATCAGCTGGAATTAGCAACAAACAAAACAAAAATATATTTTGGACCGTATGCTTGATTACTCATTGATATACATTAATATAAAGTAAATACCGTAATTAGTATAATGAATGTAAACTCTGCGCCAATGTTTTATTGAAGAACGCCTTTTTAAAAAAAGACAGGTTCCATGCTCTGCTATATTAACAATACTGTGGGTTCCTCTTACTTTTACACTGTTTATGTAAAGTATTATTCCGTGAGATAATGGTCACGAGCTTACGTAAGCAGTGAGAGCGATTTACTTGATAAACCGATATATAAATCTCACATGAAAGACATAATTGCAGTACGCACGCTCATTATAAATACACGAAATCCAACTGATAAAGGTATCTGTGTTTATTTACTTTACTAGAAGCTATTATTTACCTACTTACATGGAAAATTAACCTGGAAACCCTATTTATTAGAGACGAATGAGATTAATGACAGGCTGTTTTAGCTGTTCTCTATATGCTATTGTTATTTGAGGAAGTTTAATTGTTGTCACCTTTGTAATTTATGAATTGTAGATGAATAAAGTAAATGATTCAGAAATATCACTAGGTCGCCATGGTGTGTGTCAACATGCTGCATTGTTGCATTGTCTGCATGTGAGTATGGTGACTACCACTCCTTGATTGTGCTCATGCTTCCCATCAGGCAGAGTAGAGCCAGTTTGACAGGGCCATACGTAAATAAACTTATTCTATTATAAATTCGTCTTAATTTTTAATGGATTTTCGCTAATTAACACCTAATTCCAGTGGTCGTTATACAACAAGGAAGTCTGAAACCTAGAATGCAGGAAGCGAAATGTAGATAATTTCTGACAACCGATTAATTTAACAAAACTGAAAGTAGTCTTCGTCAAATTGCTTGCTAATAGAATATTTCCGCTGCCATTCATTTATATACCCAGTTACTAAATAAATATAAACTATTAACATTCTTGTTCTAAATCTTGTTTAATAAAGTTCCTGACATTTCATTAACAAACAGTAAAAAGTGACTCTAAATAAATGATTGAGTAGTTAGCACACGTCTCTTAATTAATACCAATTATTTTTAACACAAAAAAAGATATTATCAGCACCTCATTAGCATTATCAATAAACAAGTTGGGATAAAATTATGACCTTCAGATTATTAGAATGAACATAATATGTTTACTCAACGGGCGCCTACACATAGGACTAATCGTTTCGCTATTTTAGATGTAACAAATTCTTAATGTTGTGGACACCCTCACGGTCATCCTATAAGTGGGGCTAGTGGTGTATCGTAAGTTGTTAGTTTGAATCAAACCTACTAATCGTTTTCAAACGTTGTTAGTCTCAAGTATGCTCTAGGAATATACCTCATTTGGTTGCTGTTTGAAAATATTTTCTTATTCTTATAACCAGAAGGTTTATAGTGGAGCACGTCGGACACGAACAAATGTGTGAACCACCGAAGACCTGCTTTTTCTCAGGAAACGGTAACACACACTTTGTACATAAATGTAAATCGGCATTTTTTTTCCCACGTTGGGAAAATTAATTGAATAATGTAATAACATGCATTTACGTATATGTGTATTGGTTGCATTAGTGTTATGCTGTTAGTGTAATAAGTGATGCTGGTAGTATGATTATATGAATAGCCTGAATGCAAAAGTTACATTGTTTGGTAGATTATACTCAACAGTTAATAAGTAGATAAAATGGTTATCTGTAGGTTTTATGAACTCTAATTATTGTTTTGAATTATAGCCATTTTAATAACCGTAACAAATGACACAGATAGCCAATAAATACTCGTAGTTCATATATCCTCTTTTATTAGTAACACTAACGAGTTCCTTCTACACAGGTACTAATGACAAACAAGTACTAAAACGTTGAATATTTCCTACAATTTTTTCTTTAATGATTTCCTTAATGTAACTACGTTAGATTCTCGTTGACAGCTTTTCTGTAGACTTTTAAATCATTAGACGGTACGCAAAAAGTAACGAATTAGTTATTTAATCCTAGTCCTTTAAGGAAAAAGTGTTCAAATTTCACTACATAAATATGCCCACCCCGATTTATACATTTTGACAATGCTTTTCATTACGGTCGTCATCCATTTGCATAGAGCAATGAATGACGACCTATTTGGCTCAAATGAAAAATATTATGAACCTATCCTGTTATAATTTTATGTGCACATCAATTGGTTTACTTACCGTTGAAAAAGTACGGTACAGCGAAATATAAAGCTGGGAAGCCTCTAAAGTCTCATATGCTTCGTTTTGGATTACAAGAAGCTCTGTTAGGCTCTGCAGGAATTCGGTTTCATGCTTTATTAAAACTATGCACGCGTTCATATACGCTTATAACACTTCCTTATTTGTACTCAATATGTATTGTTAATTTAATAACATTCGATTTTCCATGATGATATTGTATATTATATGAGTGTATATTAATAAACATTGATTAGTCTTACTAGTTGATCTGGTGATCATTATCACTTTACGGTCTCATCCTCAAATCAATGAAGTTTGGAGGTCAACAGACGGTATCCCTCGCGATCATGAGCGGCCTCTTTGAGTTGGTGATACTTCAGTCCAGTCGAGGCCACGATGTCATCTATCCACTTCCTTCGTGGTTGACCTGATATTTTAGCTGGTGATGATAATCTAATATTAAATCTAAGAATATCCTTATTTTAGAAAAGTATTACTCCAGAGAAGAATTTCAAACAAACCCTATACCAATTTGTCTGGCAAGTGTGATATATATAGTAGGCGAAAACCTCTTATGAAGAGACCCATGTTCATCAGTGAACTACTAAAAGCTGTCGATGACGTACAATGATTGTTTATTAAGTTTTATTTTCGCCACGACATATATTTTGGTCATGTCTTTTCTATTTTCTTTATCAACTCTATAAGTTAATAACATTCTCGCTAGCATTGGCAGCGTAATCGAATCGCTTTGTCGTACCATTGACCATATGATTATACCAATATATTCATAAGACAAGGAAATGTTTTGTACCGAGTGCCTTAATACAATGAGCTTGATTTGTATGTACACCCACGTTTCGTTCCTGTGAGGTAAACGGGTCTAAATATTATCAAATATTTCTACAGCATTGTTAGTGAGCTCGACATAAAGATAAATTAATAACAATGCCTGTAATTTTAATATTATCTACTGGGTTCTAAGTAAATCCTTTTTGGGAAGACAATAATTTTGAGCGACTCAAATTATTTAGTTCCCAAAAAGGTATTACGTAGGTACAATAAGGTAAATCAAAGCATGAAATCACAACTACACTTTGATAAGTTAATTTATTTGTTTTGTGTTAGGGAATATAAGGTTGCTTGGAAGAGAATGTCGTGTATATTATATCCGTCGATGTACAACAAAGAGCATAAAAAGTTTGTAAATAAAAAGAAATAGCATGCTTCGTATGGTCCCAGAATGTTATCAAGTTTTCATACTAAGAGCCGCTCTTGTTAAATATATGCCATCACAAATATAAAATTTTGTAGTTAAAGTGAACAACGAAGGCGAATATTGAACTTGGCTCTCATTTCACATAAATTTTTTAATGAGATATCATTACTCATTTTGTAAAGAAATTATAAGTAGGTACTTATTCATAATAAAATTAACACCAAATGGTTTTTGTAAATCTTCTGTATTTTGTGTGTGTAATTATTTGACTGCCACGGTGGCGCGAGTAGTAGCGTAAGCGTCTGCTGTGCTTGAGGTCTCGGGTTTAATTCCCGGGTCGGACCAAATGTATAATCTGCAAATATTTGTTTCGGTGTTTTCTATGTGTAATATGTATGTATTTACAAAAAAATTGTATATATGTATTTATATCAGTTGTCTACTACCCATACCACAAGTTCTACTTAGCCTGGTACTAGACGGCGCTGTGTGATAAATTGTCGAAATATTTATTTTATTTATTTGTTTATAATTGTCATTTTGTATTATTTTCTATATTTTCCTGTGTCTTTCAAATATTTGAGTAAATTGCCCATTTATTATCCAGATTTTTCTTTACGCGTTTTCTGTTTATAGAATTTGGCCAAGTCGTCGCGGTATAACGTACGCAGGCGGTATTGATCTAAATAGATAAGTTGTACTCCATCTAAAGTTTTAACTCTAAAGACTCCAACGTATACCTGCCCTTCACTAAATATAGAGGAGCCTAAGTCGAGAAGAGCGCTGTCAAAGCTAAGGCCTTGTGATTTGTGCAAGTGCGCCATGGTCCGAAATACCTATTATTATTATTTTTTAAAGTAATGATGTGCCCACACGGTGCTGCTCGCCAGTTCTGTTAGCTTGAACTAGGCTTGACACGCTGCCGCGTGCCTAGATAGTCATACCCGTAGTCATAATAATGTAAAAATGTAAACATCTTATTGCTTTTATAGCCCATACATTTTCTTCGTATACATATGTAAGTATATTATGTAAATGGGTTCCTTTACTTCTAAAAATAAGAGATTGTTGGGGGTGTAAAATTTGCATAATGTTGTTTACACTTTTCTTGGATACTGCGTTTATTTTTCCGCTTTTCCTCATGGACGACTATAGATCATTTTTAACCGAATTCAAAAAAGGAGGAGGTTCTCAATTCGACTGTATTTTTTTTATGATTCTTTCCTCACAAATTTGTACTGGGTGAACCAATTTTAATAAAGCTTTTTTTAACTTTAGTGTGTTCCATTTCAATTTTTTATTTAGTCCAGTTCTTGAAGTCGGTATTTTTGTAAAAAAAATATCTGATCCTTTAATTTTTTATTTTATGTGAATATAGATATTTATACCCTGTCAGTGAAAATTATTTATTGGGTATCACGCAATGAACTGAAAAATAGGTAAATAACAAACTTCCAAACACAGCCAACGTCTGATTCTTTTGGCGAAGAGCTAGGCCTGATTACTTCACCTGGAGGATCTTACCTTGGTGTTGGAAGAACTTGACATCTGTTCCTCCAATATTATTTATTTTTTATGTCTTAATTGTGCACAAATTAACGCTAACAAAGAGCCGAGTTATGATTATGTAGAGGTAAAAATCGGCGGTCTTATTGGTTACAGCGATCTTCTTTAGATAACCGTTTGAGGAATTCCAGATATTTCACAATTATCAGTAGGTATTTGTTTCGTTATTAAAATTATTGGCATCTCTTGAACTGTTGTTATCGGAGTCGAGCAAGCAATGCTAAAAAAATCAAAGCTTTAATATAATTATATTGATTGTATAACATCACAAAGCCTTAAAGCTATAGAATCGAAAAAAGTTATAAATTAGAATACTAGACCAGCGTAATGATACAAGATTTTTGCATAAAGAGCGAAAGCTGCAAATATTGTTACACATTTTAATCATTATAAACTTCGTTTTTATTTCTAGAATACATACTAATGACATGGCTATCGTTAGACAACATAATCAAAACGCTATTTTGGAGTTCGGCAGTGTCCCCGCCAGTTCGACTATAAAAATATTTTATTCCTTAACTTTTTATTGTAATAACATGGATATTTTAGTAATCAACATTGGATAATATAAAAAGTAATGTTCGTAATTTTCATTCAATAAACTTGATTAAACTTGTAGCTCAAAATAATACGACGGATTTCCCTCACAGACTCATTAAATGATTATGAAAACCACGAGGTGCCTAACGAGATGCATAAGTTTCAAATTAAATCCACTATAGGTTAAATACAACTTTAGTCTCCTCACTTACTCCAACTATCATATACCTACATAATAAGCCTTGCCTTGCCATCTTAGCGACCATGTTAAATTCCATTTTATTTTTTTCAAATTATATAAGGGCCAAACGAGCAGACGTATCGCCTGATAGTAAGCGATTACCGCCGCCCATGGACGCCCGCAACACCAGAGGCGTTACAAGTGCGTTACCGGGCTTTTAAGAAGGAGTACGCTCTTTTCTTGTAGGTTTGAAGGTCGCATTTTCCCACTTCTTTCTCAAAGTGAACATTTAACAGCAAAAAAAACCTTGACTATCTCCCAAGCCTACTTGAACAATGCATAATGCTCTGTTAGTATTATAGTCGACAACATATAAAAGTTTAACCCCCTACTTACCAGATGTGAGTAGATGTAATATCATATCACACAGGATTAAGATTACATAACTTTATCACTAAAGTCTAATCTCGCTTTTCTCTTGTTATCACAAATATTGCGTTGTTGTGATTATGATATTTCCCGTTGCTATATTGAGATAATAAATTGTGTAGAAAGTATAGATCGAAATTCAACATACAATGAACTTTATCGGAACCTGTTATAATCTAATTTTCAATGAAAAGACATGAGAAATGTATGAGCTGATATTAAATTACTCGTAACTATAAATCAGAAACTAACGTTTCAGTCGAATATAATGCTGTGGTGATGAAGGAATTTTTTAAGATCACATAACAGATTTCTTCAAGAAATTGGTCCACATTGTTTGCGTCTGTTTCATGTACGAGTATGTCTGTTTGTCCACCGCGACACAAGTACATTTTTGACAAGGGAGTAGCCTTAAAAAAAAGAATAATTAATATAAAGTATGATTGTACATGTTGGAAACCAAACATTGAAATGGTTGTTTAGTTAAGAACTACTAAATAGAAGTAAAAGTAAAATATTGAGGTTGCTATAATATTTGCAAAAGCTATCAATCAAGCTTTCGCTGACCACACATGCAGCACGTAATAACACATTGTGTTTGTTTACTGCGTGTGCGCAACGGAATCACATATCAGGAACGTATCCTCGTTGGCGGAAGGAAGCTTTCTGTTTTATTGTTATATCTTATGAAATAATTATAAACATTTTTTTACTCATAGTCATTACTCAATCATGCCGGAAGAATAGTATGGCTGACGGCTTCAATCAAATTTAGTTTGTTACGTTTTTTTTTCATAAATAATTACGAACGCTTACATTAAATCAGATAAGAACATGAGGAATTTGTAGTGAGAACAAATTGGTCTACATAATAATTATCTTATTTTAATAGCTTGTGATAACTTTGTGATTATGATCTATATTAAGTAAGAATAGTACTCGTATTTGGGATTTATCATCCGAAGATAGTGCGATGAGGCGTTCATTGCCCAGTTGCACTCGTTGATTAGGAACAACCACCTCTCTCTCTCTCTCTCTCTCTCTCTCTCTCTCTCTCTCTCTCTCTCTCTCTCTCTCTCTCTCTCTCTCTCTCTCTCTCTCTCTCTCTCTCTCTCTCTCTCTCTCTCTCTCTCTCTCTCTCGTTGATTAGAAGTAAGCAACGACAGCGCGGTCAGTACCTGGATGGGTGACCACTAGGGGCATGATACCATAAGCGTATCCGTGATTCGGAGATCACGTTAAGCAGTCGATTCCGGTTGTTATCAAAGGATAAACAGTCGTGAAGCTTAGTTGGGCAGCTTCAAAATATCCAACAGCAAGATACATAGCCACAACATTGTCTTGCCAGTCCCCAACCCGCATCGGCCAGCGTAGGGACGTATGGCCTTAACCCTCGCCTGAGAGGAGACCCGAGCCCCGCAATGGGTCATTACGGGTTGTTGATACTAGTGCGACGAAAGTCATATGGTATACGTTAACAATAGTTAAAAGGTTTAAAACAAGTGATATCAAAATAAGTTTGAAAAGTATGAAATAACACTAATCTGCTTTATAACGATTCTGAGGTACTGAAATAGTAATGACAACGAAACAGGCGTTTCATCATTAGATATTTATTAAGACCAACATAACATTATATTTAAGCCTTCATTACAAGTATATAACTCGGTAACATATATACAATATAAAAAATATACAACATAGGTACGAAATAACATAGATCTGAACTTCTGATCTGGATTTTTTATAGTCTTACATTATAGTCTTAACTATTTATACGATTTCTTCAAAAGAGTTTTCTTTGTGTGGTCTGAACCAACTGACTGCTTACAATACCGTTCTAATTTGTCGAACTAATCTGTCAACTCGTTAATTTTAGTGTATTCTTATGTCTAAAATTAGAAGAGACTCAACGGTTTTAGAATTAATTAGGTGCTACTTGTGTTCAGCTATTTGTATTAAGTGGCACTTTGGTTGCAATGTTCTTTCACTAAGTGTGACATCAGCGACGTGATGTTGTGTATGTTAAATTATAATTTTTTGAATACGTTGCATGTTTGTCTAGCCAAAAAGTATATAAAAAAGAACTTTTCAATTTGATCCATTAGGTTTGAGATTAGCGCTTTCAACCAAACAAACTCTTCTACTTTATGAGATAGCTCTAAAGTTTCAATCATAATAAAGATCAATGTTGAACTACAATGACTTGAAATCTTAAATGTTATACAAAGTTTGATGGAAACATTGGAGTTCAAACATTTATTTGTTTTAACGAATTGCCCATATGTGTCATCGTAGCTATTTATATTATTGTTTTGTTTTTCCTGTGGGACTTACATATGCAAGCATTCCTGCTGCTGCAATCTGTTTTATTTTTCGCAGTAGCATAGAGTCCGGAAGCGCGGTGAGTAATAGGCAATATGCGTATTTCCCTTGCAGCCACATATATTCTGTGAATAAGCTCATAAAATAAACCTAACTTTGGAACCCACATAATATGTTGTTTGTGTTGTTTAATATACTTTTTTTTACAGATAAATTGGATAATCACATCACCCTCAAAAATCTGTTTGAACGATTTGATCTTATTTTCAAGTCTCTCATTCACTTATGGTGTCTGTTGAGTTAATGCGCATTGGCATCAGTCGTCACGGCCGTAATGCCGTCACGGTGTTTTGTTTTCCCTGCCTCCATAGTACCAGCTGTCCCTTACATCGTATATTTATAACTGATGTTAAACTTAAAATAGTACGGGGAAGTAGGGTTTAATGTGTCGGAGGATATACGGAAGATGATTTGTAGAAATGCTTTGTTGTTTCATAAGTGGGACGAGTTTTAAACAGTATTGTTTAGTGATCGATATTAATAACTTTCCGGGAGGGTGATTTTGGTATGCTATGAATGTTTTCTGTTTGATTTTGTGTTTTCAATTGAAGAAGTATTCCAATAATATATATTATACACGTGCTTAATTTGCATTTTAGTAATATGAGTAAAGTTATTAAGAATTATATTATACTAGCAGAACCCTGCGGTGCTACCCGCGGTACGACAATAACCGCGAGCAAGGCCGCGAGACGAAGCTATATTTTTTATAAATGGTAGTATATGTGTCATTCTGATGTATAAGCTATATTATTTATATAAATTAGTAGGATTATCCCTGTGATGACGTGAGGGTTAAGAATACAGATTGTCCATGGCGTAAGAGGCAAGCAAGCTATGCAGGATGACGTTACTGTAAAGAAAAGGAACTTGAAAGAAATGCTATACCACCAACCCTTCTGTCTAGCGTGGTATACTAAACCATAACCTCCTTGCTAAGGAGAGGCTTATGTCCAGCAGTGGACTGTTAAATAGTGTTGATGTCAAGTGATATTAAATTAAGCTAAAGAAGTTAATACTGTCCAAAAGATCTGTAATCAAATCCTATACAAATCTTAATATAACACGACAAATTTTATACTTGCGTTATGGAGAAAAGATTGAAAATGCTATCAAAATGTAAGTGTTCACGGTACATAACTCGTGTCCAGTGGTACTCGAGTACCGTGACAAAGAACCAAATCGATATAAAGAGTTATTACAAAAAACTAAAAAAACTTATTCTTTGTTATTCTGACGCTTAGTCATATCTCCATAAAGTATAATATTTAGCTACAGTTGATACACATCGCTTCGTGAGGTGTGGAAGTGTGTAGGCGTCGTCAGAATGCTCCAACACTTAAATACAATAGATAATTTATGAGCATAGATCAATTCATACACATTTTTCAACTGTTTTTATTGTACAAACTAAAATAGTTGACAATTTGTTACATAATTTATTGATCTATCGAGAAACAGCTGTGCTCAGGAATGCAAGATATAAAAGTTACCTAAAATGGTAGAGATAGAACAGTCGTAAAACAGTGAAAATAGCGACAGGCCGACAGTTTATTTAAATAAACATTTTAGCTCTTAACCTAACTGACTTCAAAAGGAGGGTTTTCTGAATTTAGTAGTACTTTTTTTTATTTGTTACCCCAGAACCGATGTGGTGTTTTTTTAATGAAATACTTTTATGTATAAATTGGTTGTAATCTTGACCTTTTTCATATAAGTACAATAAGTAACATACACACATACACACTTACGCCTATATCCTCGAAACAGTGAACAGAGATGTAGTAAACACCAAAATTTAATCATTTTAATCTCACTAACCTAATAACATCTAATAAGCGCCAGCCTGTTCCCGTTAACTGAGTGTCTTAGGACTAATTCCTAAGAAATAGGAAAATTCGAAGTTCAGCGTAAAGAAATGGGAAGGCAGTGGTAGGAAAGTACTGTTTATATGAACAGATTAGTAAGTGTACACAATAGCGCGACTGGGTCAAGGTCACTTATAACTGCTTGATGTCGAAAAGTACGAGTTTTCTATCGGAAAGTTTATCTGATGAAACTTAATTGAAAGTTTATCCTACAACAAAAGATTTCACGTCAGCTGTTTCTAAGATTACCAACATCGTGACAATAGTTTCACTAATGTTTGTATTTTTGGGACAATGTCCCAATTATGTTCCGGCATGGTTTGTCGTTCCAAATGACGTTCCGCTCGGGGATGTGATAATGTATTCCTATTTCGTAAGTGAAAAGTAGTGCGGATTGTGAAATCGTTTATCTGAATTTAATAATGTTACATGTTCATTGTTTCACGGATTGCTTTTGATGGCCTGATAATAATTCCAAGTAATGTAATATTCCTTTCTATATTTTACAAAGTATAGTAGGACTGGCGAAGTACTAACATATTAAAGAAGACAGGCATTTATAGAATAAGTAGCTCTAAATATAATCGCGTCGTGTTTTTTTCTACTAGAAAACTTCAAAGTCTCTGTCGATATAATTAGAATTACGTACTCCTTGTTCCTGTTGTTTTTTAAGTACAACTCCCGTGTTAGGAATATACATCCTGTGTCGCGGGGACTTTACAAACATACACAAAACGGACACAAAGAACACCCAGACTTCAATTTGGAAACACACAAAGTATTGTCCCATAGGATTTTAATCCATAACACTTGGCGCAGTAGAAGGCGGCCTGGCGACCGCTTAAATCACTAGGTCAACCGTCAGCAGTCAGAATTATTCATTCATTCATTTTATACAGGAGTTAACAGAGTGTATTTCATAAATCGTCGATCACAAAATTGACATAATATATAATTCTGCAGTAAAATTTGACAGTACTGTTACCTAATTTGCAGAGATTTGACATACGATCAGTTAGTTACATTAACTTATTATTTTCGAAAATCTTCCTACACGCGTAACTTACTAAGCATGTAGCTACATCTATCGGAGAGTAATTCGAAACTTTATTGAAATATAAGTGGATTCAATTACTATGTGGGTGTCTATTTCCAATTGACTATCGGTCCTCCCGTAAATGCCACTTGTCGGTAGGTAGGTTTGTTTATCTCTAGCAATGAGAATTAAGGATCATTGGTGTACTTGATGACAGGGGTGAGCTTACGTTAGGTAATTGCGTCTTTGTTGATGATTATGAAACACTCTATAATTTACATACATGTATAATTCCTTACTCACACTCTGCATAATCCTATGGTTCTTTTACTTACTCAACATCGTATCGTTTCACGCTTACATACCTACGTTCCCTCTGAAGCCTTCCTTTCTATTTCCTCCATATCCTATACTCACATGATATGCAATACGCGTCCGTATTGTATGCCATATAGGGTGAAAATGGGCTACCAGCTGCAAATGGGTTTCACGCGGCGATGCACAAACATTAGTGCAACATCGTTTGTTGATACATGTACATAGATTATCTGGATGTGGCACTTGTTTAGTTTTGTTTTTAGTTTAAATATAATGGAGGTTCAGTTACACGAAATTGCAAGAATCTTGAAAATGTTTTAAAAATACCAAAAAACGCTCACGTCTTTATCGCGTTAGCTTGATTTAATAGCAATAGGCAGGGTAATAATGCTTATTAAAATATGAATTAAGGTGTGTAACGGGTTGACCGATATGTGAATTTTTGTTAAAACAATCATTAAATTTATTTAATTCTTATGGATCACTTTTTACTCCTGTTATATATATTAATGTATTTTTGAAAAAAAAAAAAAAACTTCATTTGCCTTGAAATCACATTTTAAAAATAATACAATTTTGGCAGATAAGTGTTGAAGGATCTAACCCCACATGGGGAAAAACTTCGTGTGATCCACAAATTGTTGTTCCTAGAGTTGGTGTACTTTGTGTCTGTTTTATGTATGTTTGTATGTCTTTTTTGTTATTTCCCTTGATCGTTTGTTGTTCTGTCATTGGCTCTTCTAGAACCGTCTATAAAATATTATTTATGCGAACAATATACTATTAATATAACAACGGCGTGTCGAAATCACGGCCACGCCTTATGGGGTTAACTGGGCTGCAAATAGTGCTCTGTGAAAACATTGACTCCATAACAGATGGTAGACCAACGTTGGAAAACAAAACAACGCATTACAAACGTCCACTGCACTCTGAATATAGCCTTCGCCATTGATCGATAGAATGAATGAGTCGTTACTAAATCAACGTCGTCAATAAATCGTTGTAATTCACCAATCGATTAATATATATGTCTGAAAACAAGAACGTGAGTACAACAACGGTATCCCATTGAAGCTTTAAGTACCTTTTAATCAAGACGCTTCTAACGATACCTCATTTGTCCAGTTCTAATAAGAAGTTGAGGAGCTATGAAAGAACATATGAATATACATACTTACATAGCCTGGCAAAATTATAACCCTCCTTTGGCTTTGTCGTGGTCGGGTAACAATTGTTTCATTTTTGTGTGGCGTCACGTCGTAAATAACCAAAATCCTGGGTTAACTTCTATCATTTAGTTTTACAACTTTAAAAACATAAATAAACCCTTTAATTTGAGTTTACCCTTATGGTTTGGGTTAAAACAATAAGGGTTATAATCTGATAACCGAATCAATGAGTAACCCGTTGAAACTGTTGGAATATCATAAACATAATTTGCAGTTCCTGAATGTATCCTGAATAGTTCTCACGTCTGCCATTAGAGGCGCCACTTATTATACTTATTAAGTTGAAGCGTGGAATCATTTTTTGACACACAACTTTGTCATTCTTTATTTCGTATATTCAGTATATTCAGACAGAAGTGATGGTCGCTGATGTGCTCAACAAAGCAACCACTCACTCGAAACTAATCTTGTGTTCAGCTAGTATGGGATTATGTATAAGGGAGGATGTTGGAATATCATAAACATAATATCCAGTTCCTGAACGTATCCTGAATAGTTCTCACGTCTGCCATTAGAGGCGCCACTTATATTCTATGTTTAAGTGTGGAATAATTTTTTGACACACAATTTTGTCATTCTTAATCTAGTAATGAAACCGTTTAACTAATTCTATTCTGGTATAATTCCTGCAGAAACGGTTACAGATTGATTCGGTAACCGTTTATAACGCATACGGTTATGCGTGGGTTTTCCGATCCCTGGGTTAAACTCCATCTATTAAATTTAATGTTCTATTTTACTACACAGGAACACATTCTGATAAATACTGTTGGAATCAGTTGATCCAAGTTACGTTCAACATTTGTTGTATAATACACTCGTAAGCAATATTCAAATGCAATTATTAACAGGTTTTTATTAGCTTAACATGTATGTTTGTTTGTAACCAACTATAGGAAGCGTGTTTTCTTGTTTGTTTTTTTTTACTACATTCATTTTTTGTTAACAGTTCTTTGCAGATATTTTTAAAAGTCGGACTTTATAGATAGGAGTCGCTGGCATTTCTTGTTAGAAACGCTGAAACAAAACACAGAGGTAGTTACCTATTTTTTATTTTTTATTAAATACGGGGCAAACGAGCAGACATATCGCCTGGTGGTAAGCGATTACCGCCGCCCATGGACACCCGCAACACCGGAGGCGTTACAAGTGCGTTGCCTGCCTTTTAGGAAGGAGCTCGCTCTTTTCTTGAAGGTTTGAAAGTCGTATTGGTCCAGGAACACCGCAGGCGATTATTAAAATTATATTTTTAAACTACGAATACTGACTAAATGAAATAACTTGAAATTACTATTAAAGTAACTTAAAATACATATGAAAGTAACTCTTAGTATGATCATAAATGCGAATGAGGATTTGTTTGTTACTTTTTAGAGTTAAACCGACAAAACAATTTTAATGGAATTTGGCATGTATATACTTTCATTACTTTCTTAAGTAAGGACATAGGTTAACTTTTACTGATAACCGACATAAACGCGATTGGATCCACGGGAAAACGCTATCAAAGTACTAAAGGTAAAGGTATTTGGCAGTTTTAAAATTATAAATTCAAAAACACCAAGGTGTGTGACCGATTTTTATTGTTATGATTATATAATTGTTTATTAAACATATTCCTTACATTAAGCTATTGTTTTAACTTCTTAAATATAAATTTATGTATAAGTGATCTCGATCCATTGCTCACGAGTGTACTTATAAGAATGGTTTCCCCTAAAGAGCAATTACAGTGTTGCGGAAGAGATGCTGTAACAGCAATATATCGACATTGTTAGATAAGTGTTGCATAGAAATGCAGTGACGTCATTAGACCGGACCTAGGCTCGGCCACATCGTCTATTTACTAGCACTAGTTTAGTAATAGCAATATAATGTATATAGGTCTAATAGAAGTAACGTATTTAACTATCTTACATTTATGCATTTTTTTTAATGAAGATATTTGAAAAAGGAATCAGTGTTTGTGTTCGTTTAATAAGATAATTAACTGGTAGACTGGTGGTTGACTGGGAGAGAATGAGAATACCCACTGGCTAGCGTGGTATAGCCGAAACTTTCATTCTGAGTCCTATGCCCAGCAGTGGACTGTTAAGACTGATGATATGATATGTATGTGTGATTTGAAAGTTAATGTTTGAGACATATATTTTTACTAATCATTACGATGCAAATACATACATTGAAGAGTGCAAAGCTTTATTAGAAGTTATAGTTCGGGATTCCCGGAACCACTTCAAATTATTACTATCAAGCATTTTTTTTGTGAGTGGCTTCACTTTGTGGGACAATGTGGCTGTCAAATTATATAAATATTAACTAACATTATTGCTTATTGGAAAAATATTTGTTCTACAAAATGTATGGTTTGATCCTTCTAACATGTATCGATAACGAAGTCATCAAAAATGATACTAACTAGCCTGTTTTTTAACAGTTGCTTACTTAGTATTTATATAATTTAACAGCCACATTGTCCTACAAATTGCGTGGTATGTTATCCCGGTCCTACGCTCAAAAGTTTTTTATCCCTGCTGCCTCTGTTACCTACCACAATCGAGAATTTTTGCAATAGGAGAAGGGGAGGTCTCATCAAAGTGAAGCCACTAACGAAAAATTTGCTTGATAGTAATCATTTGTAAAATTAGTTTCGGGGATCCCGGACTATTACTATTCATATAATATTTTACATAAATATCTCGTAAATAAGTTGTGTGATTTCCTTGCAATCAGATTGCAAACAGAATTGACAATCGTTACAAAATGTTTTACGCTATTACGCAAAATACAACATGTTGTAACAGCAGTAAATAAGTCAATTTAATTTAGTTAATCGGTGCATAGATCACTAGGCCAGATGATATCATGCATTAATACTTCAGCATCTGTAATAAATATTGAGCGAAATGTTAGCCACTGCCCTGCGTATAGCCTTACTCATTCCAATACGGTCGCTATTGGAATTAATTTTAAATGGTTCTAGGTTATATTTTGCGCAGCATTGCAATTATTTTATTGACTTTCATTGATTTAATGAGGTTGCTGATTATCGAAACCCCCAAATCTAGTTCTGTGTCTTTTGGTTGGTATGTGGGGTACGGATGTCATGTTCCACCCAACACAAAGGGAGGATCCTTCGACCAGGCGAGGTGATCATGCCTGGCGGACTACTGCCTAACAGTTGATTTTGGGATGTTGTATATATGATAATCGGCGCGAGAACTATTTATTTCGCGATTCAGGATTTGTAGTTACTCCGTGTAGTGCGTTACTTCGTAGTTCAGTGTATCTTCGGTAGATGGTGCTGTAGTAGGTTATGTTGTATGTGGAAGTCGCCACAGGCAGAATGGACATCTACCACTTAGAGTAATCAGTTTTTCTCGTTCGCCCCCTACTAAACTAGCCGTTCCCACAGGCGCTGCAGGTGCCCTCCATCTGATACCACTTATAATCTATTAATCGTTTTAATTTCCATTCGTAATTTTTTTTTTTACATATGGAAGCTATGAAATAATATTGTAATTGGTCTATGTTTGTTTCTCACACTTACAATAATAAAATTTTACCTAAAGGTTACTAAGACGATATTTACATTATTTTATTTATATCTATATCATATAGGAGAAACTACTAAAGGAGTGGACTAATTAAGATTTAATAATTCTTATGATTCATATATCATAAAGGAAAACTCGGAATCGTCATAAAATGTAAATCTTTATAGGTATACTATGCCTATCATTCATTGATTTACATATTAGACAAGATATCATTATTGATGTATGTATATATTATGTTGGCATAATTTAATATGCGAAATATACGGTATATATCACTTTTCGCAACGATGTCGTTTCTGTCAGTTTGCTGTTGAATTATACATTTTTTACTAATTTCTTTTTTATTTCTTAGACGTAGTTGTAGCTTCTGGTATTACTACGCATTGAGAGCTCTAGACAAATAAATAAAATGACATGTGTGTGTTGTAATTTTAAATTAACAGTTTTTTTACTGAATGCATCTGTATGTATATACGGTACTCATATCAAAAAGATAATATATATGGAATGAGCTGTCGCCTGCGGTGTTCCCGTACCAATACGACCTACAAACCTTCAAGAAAAGAGCGTACTCCTTCCTAAAAGGCCGGCAACGCACTTGTGACGCCTCTGGTGTTGCGGGTGTCCATGGGCGGCGGTAATCGCTTACCATCAGGTGATACGTCTGCTCGTTTGCCCCCTATATAATAAAAAAAAAAATTAAATTTCGTCTGTTTGTATATTTTTCTTTATACGACAACGAAAAATAATACAAAGTACCAATGATTACATTATGGTTGTATGCTATCAATATGTCACAACACTCTAGATTAAAAGTTAATTTTTTATCAGGTCTATAGATAAGATATATCGGAGTTCTTTGTTTCTCTTTAAAAACAAATCTATAACCTAGTTAGTTTTACGAGTACAATCAGATAAAAATATATCTAAATTTGTACTTAATCATTTAAACCTATTTGATGATTTTAATAATTAAACGTCAAATTGAATTTCTTTCCAATTAATATAAATTCTTGTGATTAATGTTCACAAAAAAGGGTTTTTTCAGGAATATATTTTATGTGCATTATGCAAGCTGTAATTTTTCTTTACAAATAATTGACTCCCCTGTGGAGCAGTGCTCGCTCGCACAGCTCGGTTTCAATTCCTGGGTCGGATGAAATGTTTGTATGATCTGCAAATATTTATTTCGGAATTTGGGTGCTTTCTGACTGCCTCGGTGGCGTAGTGGTAGCGTATGCGACTGCTAAGCATGAGGTCTCGGGTTCGTTTCCCGGGTCGGACCAAATGTTTGTATGATCTGCAAATATTTGTTTCGGAGTTTGGGTGTTTTCTATGTATAATATGTATGTATTTACAAAAAAAAAGTATATAAGTATTTATATCAGTTGTCTAGTACCCATAACACAAGCTCGGCTTAGCTTAGGACTAGATGGCATTGTGAGTTAGAGTCCGGAATATTTATTTCTATGTATTATATTATGTATGTATTAACAAAAAAAATATGTATGTATTTATATCAGTTGTCAAGTACCCATAATACAAGCTCTGTTTAATTGGGGGCTGGATAGCGCTGTGTGTTTGATGTCCAAAAAAATTACATATTTATTTATTAAATATGATCATCCAGTCAGCTTCGCACCAAATTTCAAGATTATAAGTTCACGGGAAGTTCCCTGTAAATTTTGATTCCCTTACGAGTGTCGAAAATTTGCAGCATAAACAGCTGTATCTTTCATTACGTTGGCTTAGAAGTTTTGGATTTTTGATGAATTTCAACCTGATACCTCCACAGACAGACGGACAACAAAGTCATCCTATAAGGATTCCGTTTCTTCTTTTTGAGGTACTTACTACCTAAAAAAGAAAATGAAATTTTGACATATAAGCGCCATATATTTGCATATAATAAAATGCTTTAATATAAATAAGCAAATATAGATGATTAATATGCTTTAAAAACGTTTTAACACAAAACGCCCTAAGTACTATTATTTATATATATTGCTTATTTATACTAAAGCTTTTAATAGCGGTGGCAAGTTTTGAACGTTTTGAGAAAGGAAATAAAACAAGTTCCACAAGTTTCGGGTACAGCAAATTGATTTGTAAACACGAAAGAAGTTAAATTAAACCATCACGGATATATCTCACATGGGTCACCTACATTCTGCTCGTCACCTGGTGAATAGCCGCCGAAGTCGTTCTTTAAACTATGCTATTACACGTTTTCGGTTTTCCATACCAAATTAAATGTAATTTACCCTTAATTTGGTCATAAAGGTCATTACTTAATTTTTTTTCGTATCTGACGGTGAATTATTAACAAAACGCATGTTTCCTTGAAGTACCTACAAGCATATTATGTCAAACTGTATGTATGTATGTAAATAATATAATAAGTAAACAATAACTTCGCACATAGATCCTGTACTATGGTAACCGAACTTCTGATAATCATCATATTTATATATATATTTAACTAGCTGACCCACGCAACCTCGTTTGCGTCTTATATTGCCCGTAGCGTGAAAAGTTTCCCCCGTTTTTGAAACATTCTTCATTGGTGCTCCGCTCCTATTAGTAGTAGCGTGATGATATGAAGCCTATAGCCTTCTTCGATAAATGGACTATCCAACACTGAAAGAATTTTTGTAATCGGACTAGCGATTTCTGAGATTAGCGCGTTCAAACAAACAAACAAACAAACAAATTCTTCAGCTTTATTATTAGTATAGATTATAGATAATACGAGTATAATACAATACAAACAAATAAAATTCAAATCACACAATATTTTGTCCTACTTGGGAATCACACCCACCGTTGGCTTAGGTTTTTTTTTTGAATAGTGGCAAACGAGCAGACATATCGCCTGATGGTAAGCGATTACCGTCGCCAATGGACCACCCGCAACACCAGAGGCGTCACAAGTGCGTTGCTGGCCTTTCGGGAATGGGGAGGGGGATGGAGGAAGGGGATTGGGTAAGGGCCACCGGTATCCTCACTCACTCGGTGAAACACAGCGCAAGCGCTATTTCACACCGGTTTTCTGTGGATTATATACCACTAACCGACAGGCCCATGAATTGTTTGTTTATACTAAGATAATAAACATAAACAATTCATTGAATGGTAATCACTAAGGCAACTTACGAGGGTGGCTGCTGCGTAGACGGGAGAGATGTGCTCTGCTTACATGGACCGTAGGTGCAGTGTGCTGTGCCTAGACGCTGTAAAGGCCGTAGGGGTTACCAGGCTGGAGAGAGGTCGCGTTCTGCGTGTGGTATATCCCAGTTGAGGCCGAAGTTGCTGGCTGGCTTGAGACTTGCTGTGGGAGTGAACATGATGGTGGCGCGGCTTGAAGGCTGCTTCCAATCACGTCGGGGTCACCACTTGTGGGGGAACGAGTATAATGTTCCACCCAACACAAAGGGAGGATCCTCCGACCAGGCGAGGTGATCATGCCTGGCGGGCTACTGCCCAACAGTTGATGTTGGGATGTTGTATATATGATAATCGGCGCGGGAACTTTATTTGCGCGATTCAGGATTGGTAGTTACTCCGTGTAGTGTAGTTTGTAGGTACAGTGCGTTACTTCGTAGTTCAGTGTATCTTCGGTAGATGGCGCTGTATGTGGAGGTCGCCATAATAACATTTCGCTAAGACCTTAGGGCAGAGTAGTGGACTTGGACACAAATGAAACTAATCTTTGATAAATTTGAATAGTATGTAATTGCGGAAGTTTGCAGTCGAAAAAGAATATTTTAAAAATTAAATTAACGTCGAAAGTGTTTATTGGGTGTCAAGTTTTACAACTAGAAATTTCTTTATTTCAAAAGTTGTCTACCTGCCTCAAATATGTATACAATTATCTATAAATCAAAAACAAACTACTAAAAGTCACTATAGAAAACGTTTTGATGCTTTCAATGAGAGGAAATCTATTGCTTGTGGTTTAATGGCAAGGCTTTCGTTGTTTTGTATCACTCTTAAACCTAGATGGTAAACGATTACTATACACCTACTGTTACTGTTAAAATAAGTGTTATTTCATCAATACTAATATTTTAAATTTGAAAGTAACCCTGTCTATTTGTCTGTTACGCTTTTACGGTTAAACCGCTGAACCGATTTAGATGAATTTCAGTACATTTGGACCTTGGTGAAGGACGTAGGCAACTTTTTCTAGCGATAACATTAAATAAACACGGGCGGAGTTGCGGACAAAAGCTAATATTTTTCTATGTAATTATTTTATATGGTAAGCGATTACCGCCGCCCATGGGCACCCGCAACACCACATGTGTCACAAGTGCGTTGCAGGCCTTTTAAGAAGGAGTACGCTCTTTTCTTGAACATTTGAAGGTCATATTGGTCCGGGAATACCGCAGGCGATCGTTCATTCCACAGATTTGTTGTGCGAGACAGAAAGATATCATTTATTTTCATTTGAGAAAACCCCTGGATAGTATTTTTTTATGAATGTACTCATTCTATGACATTGTAATAAGGGTCAAGTGTTTGTGGATTCTTATGTTGTTTTAAATGGGTTGTTGTTATTTTTGAGAGAATCTACTTCAATTATTTTATTACTAGTCCTTTTTTTTCCAGTTGTTTCTAGAACGGGGTAAACATGCAGTACAGCAACACTTTCATTTCATTCATACATACCATGTTTATCATATTATGAGATAAGATAAGTTTATATAAGCCTACGTTATCACAAAATAAAACTGCAATTTTGCTTTCAACTTGATCTATTTAAACTTAGTCTTTGTATCGATATTAGACGTTATGTTGCAGTAGAATTTAGTAATGTTTTAAAAATGTATCTAGTGAAATACTTAAAAGCATTAGGTATTAATGAACGCAACTTCTATGTAAATTATTTTGAGTAATAAGCCACTCCTTGTTTGACGACCACCACACCTGGCGTGTGATGGTAACATGTAATGAGTAAACCTGAGAATATTAAAAATATTAATTAATAAAATATTGTAGACTTCGTCCAACTCACAAAACACGCACAGGAATAAATCAACAAAAATTTCAACTTACATTTTATTTAGTGTTTTGACAATTTCAATTTGTCTTACAACATTTTTTTTTATCACTAAATATCTCATTTCAGAAAAACGATTTATGACATCAATAAAGTATTTTTTTTAACTAGAAAAGTAGTAAAACTAACAATATTCATCATGTTTGTCAATTAGAATACTGAGTATAAGACTTAGCATTTACTCGTATTTTATTTGTTTACCTAATCTTTGTGTTTTATGGCCGTTTTCAATAACCTATCAATAGTTAAAACTGGAGATGGTATATATTTTTTGCAATATGCTTGATTGATTACTTTTATTGATAAGCAAAAACGAAAAATAATAGTTTTCTCTTTTTTTTAGTTTACATTGAAAAAACGAACGAAAACTCTTCAATAACCCACCTCTAGTTAAAACTGGAGATAGGTTATTTAAAACGCCGCGGTAACCTCTAAAGATGTCAAGGAAATAGTATCATAGTTGGTGGTAGTGTAGTCATGTTAACATAATATCAGTTCTTGGTGTTGAAAATAAAATGTGATTCTGTAAATCGATAGCCAGTTACTTCATTTTCAGATGAATTACCTTGAACTCCCAACTTACTACCATTAGAAAACCCAAAAAACTTAACAATTACGAAATGAAACCAATAAATTGACTGAAATGTCTCTCAACTGTCAAACTCAACTACTAAAAGCCTTTCGTAAGATCTAATTCTTGCTGTAATTATCTTACTAATTACTTGTTCTTGTCACTACAAATGAGTGAATGAGAATTTATGGTGTGGAGCAGGATATACTTGTAAATATCGGTAGCCATTCATTCGTAGGATTACATGTCAATAAATTTAGGACGTGGAAGGCCGAGTGGGTCATGGCGTGTTGAGCAAACGTCATAAGTCTTAGGAGGACATTGAGACAACATATTTTATTTCCTTGTTGGAATGAGGGAATATTTGTGACTTTATTTTTGTTTCTGATAATATTTTTAAATACGGTTACGCTCCTTTCTATATCGGATATAACCTATTACAGTAACAAGTAATGTGTATTTCTATTGGTAAAATTATTTTTAAAATCGGTTCAGTAGTATTTCCTTTACTCTTACTTGATGTTCATGGAAAAAATATTTAAATCATCACATACATATTAGTCTCTTGATTTGGCGAAACCTTAATAATAAAAAAAATTTTGGCAATAAAGATTATCAATCTTCAGGCTCATCTCTCATCGATTGGTTTCGTTTTGTGATTTCGAATTGAACCTACGATATCTAGAATTGACAATTGGGGTCACCAGCACCTACCAAAAGATCAATTAAAAATCTCTTTATTTTTCGTTCAGGTTGTTAATATTATTTTTCTACTTCACTAAATAATCACAGTTGTGTGCGTGAACTTCGCACATATCATGTAACTGTCAGTATTCGCGTCTAATAAAATCAATCAGAAAGGCGAGACTACAACATCCGCCCATTTGTACTATGCTTCTATTTTTATTACATTTAACATGTTGAGTTTCTTTGAAACAAGTGCCCTAATGAGTTAAAAAGTTTCACTGCGTGATAATGAATGTAAGCCAAGTATTATTTTTGATTTTGGGCTCTTAAAGGTTGATCTTAAAGTAGGTAACACGCGAATCAGGTGTTTATGAAAGTAAAAGTTGCGTAGAATTATTATGTTAATGTATTCGACGCTATAAAAAATGTTTATTTTTGCGCGTAACGTCTCTCGTCTAGTTTATTGAAAATCCGTGGGTAAGTATTCGCGAAATGGGTTGGAAATATGTAAATGAAACAAGGGGACATAGTGTTAATATTGACAGTCGTTCGGTAGGATTTTTATTATTACTGTATAGGGGGCAAACGAGCAGACGTATCGCCTTATGGTAAGCGATTACCGCCGTCCATGGACACCCGCAACACCAGAGGCGTCACAAGTGCGTTGCCGGCCTTAATAAGGTAATAAGAAACTCGCACATTTTTAAAACTAAACTATTTTAGTTTTAGTTTATCTTTTTATTTATGAATATAATCTTCTTGCATACAAAATTAGGACATATAGGCCTTAATGACTATAAAATTTTCTATAAGTGTACTTTAGGATGACGCAGAGATAAGCCACAAGGTTCATGACACAGTTAAACACACATACACACAAAATTAAGTAATACGTTTGTCATAGAACTCAAGATTATGTAAAATAATTTGAAGTAGTCGAAATTCGACCATAATTCGTTTCATTTTATTTATTTATTTGCTTTCCGCTCTACTCCTCTCCCTATAAACTTAAACTGAGCCAAATTTCAAATAAAAGGTATTTGCTTTACATATATAAATATAGAATTTTAATATTCTTATGCCTATTATGAAAACATTTTTACATTTATTTGTCGGATTGACCATAAATTATTCAACGAAATTATTTAAGTGTCGAAAAATTATTATAAGATTTATATAGACAAGTAGTCGGCACTAGTCGTCAGATATTATGTATATACTTTGCCTAAAAAGTCTTTGATCATATAATGTATATACACTTCAAACAAAAAGTGTTTAAAATTATGAAACATGAAAAACCGCAAGCGGCTCACGCAGTCGTTATATATTGTTCAACGTATTTTGATAACATTGTATACTTTTAACAATTGGAAGTGTTCCATGAGTAATTGTGTTCGTTTTACTTTCATTTTACTTCTGTCATTATTATAAAACTTGTGTAAAAACAGCCACAATGTTTGGAGAAATTATTGTTACCTAATCGAGAGGATGATCGAATTTTAAAGCAATTCAATGAAATTATATTTACTGTGACAGGCACTTTAAACATACAATGGGTAAATAGAAACCTAGTTTTACGGTTTTAAATCTAGCCATCATTTCACCAATGATTGCTCGAATTTGTTAGACAAACTAATTACATAATTTTTATTGACTAATTTTACTTGCCTATGTAATATCTATAGAACGAAGAGCACTGATCATCATGAGCGAAGGGAAGAAGGTATACGGAACATTTGCACACCTTAGGAAATAACTTGTTCATTAGTCTTTTTTTCCTAGCCTTATTCCTAAGATTATTTGGGGTCGGCTACTAGTTCAACAGGTTTAACCTGAAATCAGTTTTTCCACGGAGCGACTGGCATCGGACCTCCGCAACCCTAAGGGTGGATACTGAATTCGAAGGTTGAAACTAGTGTCGAACTGTGTCAGTATATTTGAGGGCACTGACTTCTCAATAAAGATTACCATAGATATTCATGGGACTGGGACCGACAGCTTAACGTGCTTCTCCGAAGCACGGGGAAGAAACACGGTTAATAAGAATATACGAAAAACACGATACATCACTTTGGCCTGAATCGGAAATCGAATCCGAGACTTCTTGATTGGTAGTTGCATACACTAGCTGCCATACCAGCAAAGCAGTCCAAAAAAGATCTTGTTCATGAGTGATAAAAAAAAAAAAAACAGCCTACGGAACTTTTGATGAAATTATACAGGGTGTCCCAAAAGGTTACGTAGCTAGGAAGAGGGGTGATAGGGGTGGTCACAAGGGTCACCAGAAAAATAAAAAAAAATCCCCTCTGGGAATTAACAGAATAAAAGGCATTTTTTTAAAAATTTAAAATTTTACACCTTTTGGGGCGACTTTGCTCCCGATGATCTACAAATATTGGTATAATTAAAAAAAAATGCTGTTATGTTATCGTCAATAACCCTAACTACCCTAACCGAATACTAAATGGTAAAGTAATAGGACCCTTTGGGCTACCTGAGGCACTGACTGGCGCGGCGTACTTAAACTTCTTACAAAACGAATTACCAAATCTATTGGAAGATGTGCCGCTAGAAACAATGAGGAATATGTGGTTCCAGCATGATGGGTGCCCAGCACATTATGCACGTCCTGTAAGGGATTTCCTAGACGAAGAATACCCTGGTAGGTGGATGGGAAGGGCCAGTGCTATAGCGTGGCCAGCTCGTTCACCGGATTGAAACCCGTTAGACTTTACTGGGGTGCTATAAAAGAAAAAGTTTATGGAAAACCCATCACGGACTTGGCTGACTTGAGGGTGAGGATCACAGAGGCCGCGGAATCAATCAACAATAGAAGATTTGCTCGCCATATCTCCCGCTCATTTTTAAAACGATGTAGGGCGTGTATTTATGTTGATGGTAGACATTTCGAGCATTTTATTTAAATAAATAATTACAATTTTTTTTTTTTTGAGTTTCATTTAAAACCATTGCAGTAAAATTACTTATCTTTTTAAGTTTTAAGAAACAGAATAAACATTTAAAAATGTATTTGCGTACGAATTTGAGACTATTGTTTTATTGGTATGTTTTGTTCTGCAGGGGTATTGTTTCCGAAAATTATTTTTACATATCCTAGTAAGAATTTTTCAAGTAAGTGTTATACCATTTTGGAATTGTAATAAAATTACCTATCTTTTTAAGTTACTCGCCGGAGTTGCATAGTACTTTTTTTTTTCAGTACACTTGGAGGAAGTTGAGTGAAATCGTAATTACTAAGTCCTTGACTGGACAAGAACTTAATTTTCTTTAAAATATTGCTTAGATATGTATTGTTTTTTTTGTTTCAATTTGAAAAAGGGTTATTGACGATAACATAACAGCATTTTTTTTTAATTATACCAATATTTGTAGATCATCGGGAGCAAAGTCACCCCAAAAGGTGTAAAATTTTTAGTTTTAAAAAAAATGCCTTTTATTCTTTTAATTCCCAGAGGGGATTTTTTTTTTTTTTCTGGTGACCCTTGTGACCACCCCTATCACCCCTCTTCCTAGCTACGTAACCTTTTGGGACACCCTGTATAGCTTATGTCACCTGGTCCATTATTATGAATCTGAGACACTACGGTAGAAAATACAATCATACATAAACTGTCAAAACTATTACCGTTCCTATTGGCTTCTCCGTGGTCGGGTTAAAATATTAGGACGAAATACTTGCAAACACTTAATTAATTATCATTCTTCCTGAGACGCGTGTCCATAACATTTATTTTCATCTTTTGGAGTGCTACCTTCAAATTGAATATCCGTTTTTTCTTCCTGCCCACTTTAAGAAAATTCATTAATGTATTTTTATATCCATACCTACAAACTTAATTGTTTCAAAATAAATCTTCAATAAATTAATAAATCAACACACAAACACGATCCACGTGGCAACTTATTGTTTCGTCAAATGTAAAATTTTTAAAAGCATAATTGAAAAACTAAAGTAATCTATTGATATGTGGCAATGTGGGATAAGAACTTCAATAAACTTTTTTAAATGAGCCTTGGGAAAAAAAAATCGAGCAACTAAACTCTCTTACTTAACATCTCTCACGTCACATCTTTAGCCTATCGTAGTGCACTGCTGCACAGTGCACATCTTGGACCGTTCCTTGGCTTCTCGCACCCAGCTCCTACATAACTAATAATAATAAAAACATACACAACGCCATCTAGTCCCAAGCTAAGCTGAGCTTGTGTTATGGGTACTAGACAACTTATATAAATACACATATACTTATTTTTTTTGTAAATACACACATAGTATACATAGAAAACACCCAAACTGCGAAACAAATATTTTTACATCATACAAACATTTGGTTCGACACGGGAATCGAACCCGAAACCTCAAGAACAGCAGTCGCATACGCTACTACTGCGCCACAGAGGCAGTCTAATAACTAATATCTAATAATTATCCTTTTCAATTAACATTTTTTAAAAGTATATCTAGATTCGATTGAAAATGTCTACAAGTACCAACCATGATCAAAATATTCCCGATCAGGTACAGCAAAGTCTGTATACGGTGTTCATGAATTGGCGAGGTCATCGTTTAGGACATGAAATACCCAACTGATCCTTATGATACGACTTCTTATGATTACAAATTATCTCATCAATTGACATGTGAATATATTATCATACACTATCTTGATTGAAAGTCTCTCTCCGTCCTCTAATCTTCATTGTTTGATGTCTCTATTTAAAACAATGACATTCACTAGATACATTCAATAGAAGTATATGGATGTTTAAAATTTTAAAAGTATTGTTTATTTTGTCTATGGAACCCTTATTGTGTCTATGATGAGATGTTGTTGGATTCTTTTTACTTGTTTTGTAGTTTATCGGGATATAGTATAGTATGTAATAAAACTTTTATAATGTAAAAGGTTGAATAAAACAAAAACAATGTTGAAGATGACCCGACTTTGCCCAGATGTTGACAATTTTTATAATTATAGTTTTCTACCAATTCCTCCTCATTTTCGTCATATTTTTCGAGTTTTCAAAATATTAACCACATACAAATATTTTTTGATTGACACCTTTACACATATTTGTATGCTAGTTTTTCATTAGTTATTTAAAATAAATACAAAAATGTATAACTGTAAAGTACCCATAATAAATTTAACATGTATTATAACTGCAGTACTACTGTTAATGTTTACAACGTTCAGCTAATTTATTTATATTCATATATACGTAATGTATGTAATGTTTCTAGTCTGGTTGGCTCTGAATTTAACATGTGACTGCTTTTTTTTGTTACAGGTGAGTTCCCTTGCGCATCCAACGTCAATCGTAATAGATCCACGATCGAAGACGAGTAGGGTACGGTAAGTAATGATAGTTGTTTTCTACAACTATTTTCTCTGACGTGCCGTGACATCGCTACCTACTTCGGTTCAGCGGCTGCGATTTCGATCGGCGGCGGTCGATCGCAGCATAAGCGCAGCGCAGACCTGTGTGCAGTCACCTGCCGCGTGCGCTAACCGCAACACGTCGCGATACTGACACTGTCCGAAATGTACTCAGCAGCTCGCGCCTAAACCGTCTATTCAAACGAATTAACGCATTTAGGCGCCGAAAGTTAACTTTTTCATCTGTGGAACTTTGTGTTGTATGTGATATATTTGTGTGCGAGTTATTTTCTTTGAGGCCTTTTGGACATGTGATTTATTGTGCGCTTTTTGGTAAAGTTGTTTTCTGGTTTTTATCAACAATTTTCCCCAAAACAAGAAAAATGAGAATTATTTCTTTTATTTAGATTGTATTGGTGGGCTGTTTAAATTATACACCTAAATAATTGAACACCGGCTGAGTTTACAACCTGTTTAAAGTAGGTTGGCGAACTTTTTTTCTTATGAACTGCTAAAAAGTCTTCCAAGTCAGTAGTTTTTAAAAATCAGTAGGCACGTAAATTACAAGTTTATATGGGATTGGTGTTAAACAAAAAATTCTTTTAGTATATTTTTTAAAGTTCTGACTGGGCCATATCAAGTTACGTTTATTTTTGATTGATTGAAAATTATTATAAAATTATTATTATAGCTTAACTAACTACCTCCTAATAAAGAATTCCAAAAAAATGTACTGAATTCTAATGTAAAGTATGTAATCGTTAAAGATATATTGTATGGTTGGAATTCGTAAATACCCTCATTTGAATAAACGGATAGTTTTTTGACCGAATTGTTCTCAACGCAGTTAAATATTTATGATAAATGATCTGTCGTGTTTCATCGATTTGTCCATATTAGTCGCGACATTGTCTTATACGGACTCGCCATTTTTCTTTGTGACAATGTAGATATACATAGATACGTATTGGAATGTTGTTACTACATTTACCGAATTAGGTATATTTAAACGTTAATTCGAGTGTTTCAACCTTTTGATTTATTATATAAATAAAAATGAATCACCGAAATGTATATACCCAAAAAACTTTCGATCGACTTCGCTAAATTGGATAATTCTTTTATTAATGCGTTTGTTACTGCCAGGACAACGTTGGTATGTAAAGAAAACTAAAAGTTTTATATTTTCTTAGGCTGCGACTGTACGTTATCAGTAGGAAACTGAAGCGGACATAAATAGTCGTACCTAAACAAGTTTTTTGGAAATTTAGGCAATATGGGGATACTAGCTGAACTAGCGGTGCTACCCGCGGTACGACAATAACCGCGTGCAACGCTGCGAGGCGAAGCTAGTATCTTTATAAATTGTAGCCTATGTGTTATTCTGAGCTATATTATTATAAAGTTTCATCAAAATTCATTCAGTAGTTTTGCGTAAAAGAGTCGTCCATCCATACTAACAAATTTTCGCGTTTAGTAGGATAAAGTTTGCTGGGTCAGCATATTTCACTTTTTTACATAAATGTTTATGTAAAAGAGGAAGATTTTCATCATTATCACCAGCCCCAAATATTCCACAGCTGGACATAGGCCTCTCTTTACAAAGGAGGATTCGATTTAGTAAACCACGCTTTCCAGATGTTTTAAATAGTTGTCTTCAAAAATCAACAACAAATATTATATTTATTATTATGTGCAATAATTCTCATATTCTTAGATATTTGCAATAGTATTGCCCCAACATTGTTATTTTATAAATTGTTTTAAATAAATTAGTATCATAACACCAATCTGATAAGCGGTCTTTGATACTAATATTACTCACTTGTGCATTCCATACAGCATTTCTTTATATGAAGTAGGTACTAATCATACTCATCAACAGATATGGAATACTAGCTTTAGAGCTATCTTAATATATATAAATCTCGTGTCACAATGTTTGTCCTCAATAGACTCCTAAACCACTTAACCGATTATAATAAAATTCGCACACCATGTGCAGTTCGATCCAACTTGAGAGATAGGATAGTTTAAATCTCAAATTATAGTCGCAATTTTAATTTATTGCTAATTATTTGTCTGTTATTATTTGACAGTCACAATTATCTGTTAACTCCAAATGATTCTAACAGATGTTGATAACTTTCGACTGGGTTGAGTAAGTAATCAATAGATGGCGCTGCTATGGTAAATCTATAGGCTATATTTTATTTTGGAAAAAAAATCGGGTTCCGTAAGATATTGGGGTTTTTCGGACACAAGGTGTAAAAAATCAACCCTATACGGGGGAAAATTTTTCGCTACGGGCAATAAAAGACGCAAACGAGGTTGCGTCGGTCAGCTAGTTGTTCTATATATATCTCTCTATACCCTCCTAGAAAGATTCTCAGTCGAGCGGAGACCCGGCTTTTCCTATCTCATTCATAAACCTTGGCGTAACGAAACAATAGCTCACCTTCGTTCGTTGCCATTTCCCCAAAATACGATCCATCTTACTGTAATACAATCGAAAATACCCATTCACCCTAACCTTTCGGCTGAGGCATTCAGTTGCAACATACTTCGCAGCAACGCATGCGAAGTGGGGTAATTTTACACGACTCTTCACTTACCAATGACCCTTAACGTGTATTTGTCAGTGTCTTTATCCTTATCTAGCCCTTTGAATATATAACAGGACAGATATAACATGTACTTTGAGGATAACATTTCCTAGGCGAACAGAAGCTATTAGAGTTAAGAGGGTAGTCGTGTTTACAATTGCTTTTACATTTTTGAAGTCACGTTTCGGAAGTGAAAGTTAAAGTGCAGGTTTTTCATTTTAGGTCTACTAAAAGTAATTTCATCCTTTTTAAGAATAATGACGTTGAGGTGCACGTTCGTGAAATTTGGATTTATTTATCATTGACTTGCTTTGGTAGAAACTAAAACTTTAAATTATTTATGATCACAAAAATAATTTGTAATTATGTTTGTAACCCGAAATTGATCAGAGTGGCGTGTATTATGAGAGGCTGGATTGCGACAGGTTGATGATGATATTTATCAGAAGAGAAAAAGTCACAGATTCGAGTCCCGCTCATTGCAAATATAATAATTTTGCATATAATTATAAAATGTAGGCGTAGAATAACAGTTTCTTTTGGAAACGAATAAGTACAGATTTTTTCCTTATAAAAAAAAACCGGCCGAGAGCGTGTCGGACTAGCGCACCAAGAGTTCCGTATAAACCTGTAGGTATATTATATGATTTAACTAAAACTTTATACTTTTCGCAATTTTTCCTTTATCTCCGCTATAAGACATTGCTTCGTACCAAATTTAAAGATTTTGAGTTCACGGGAAGTACCCTATAGGCTTTGATTCCCTTGCGAGTGTCGAAAATTTGCAACATAAACGGCTGTATCTTTTGATTGCGTTGACTTAGAAGTTTGATTTTTTCACAGCTCCAAGGGACAGTAGACCTGAGAATTTCATTTGAATATTTCAAAAATATAATTTATTTCAGCTTGATGATTTCGTCCCTGAGAAAGGGTCTAGTTAGGCAGACAGACAACAAAGTGATCTTATAAGAGAGTTCGACTGCACGGTTGGCCGAGTGGTGTCAGCGGTCGCCATGCCGCTTGCTACTGCGCCAAGTGTCGTGGGTTCAAATCCCACGCGGTACCTACAACACTTTGTGTGATCCACGAATTGTTGTTCCGAGTCTGGATGTTCTTTGTGTCCGTTTCATGTATGTTTGTAAAGTCCCCCACGACACAGGATGTTTATTCCTAATGTGGGAGTTGTCTTTTTAAAAATAAGAATAAAATAAAATAAGAGTGCCGTTTTTTACCCGAGTTTTTCTTTCGAGGTATGAAACCTTAAAACAACTTAATATTAAAATCATCATACAAAATTTTAATTTACTTCTAAATATTTGTTATTTTAAAAGATATTAATACTCCTATGCATACACCGTGACGGTAACCGAGTGTATTTTTAAAGTGTGTTAACAAAATTATCTTATTAACGCTTCAAGAAAATATATTTCTTTCCATATACAGAGGATACCTGCACAATCTATACAAATAAATAAAATTGGAGTGTATGTTTGTAATATTAAAATAACCGCTTTCTACTACATGCATATGAATGTATATACGGTACACATACCAAAATATTTATTTTTAAAATTTTTGTTGTCTGTCTGTCTGTCTGTTTGTTCCGGCTAATCTCAGGAACTTCTGGTCCGAAAAATTTGAAAAATTCTTTCGGTGATGGATAGTCTATTTATCGAGGAAGGCTATAGGCTATATATCATTACGCTACTACTAATAGAAGCGGAGCACCAATGAAGAATGTTTCAAAAACGGGGGAAAAATTTCACGCCACGTGCAATATAAGACGCAAACGAGGTTGCGTGGGTCAGCTAGTTATGAATAATTTAAGAGAGATAAGAATATAAAATGTTTTCAAGGTCTCCAGATATCTTGTTTTCTGATAAAACAATGTTATTCACTTTTCAAGGTTAACCAACAAGATGGCGTTGGACTGAGTTATATTAACAGCCATATTAGTCAGTCCAATTACACTGAAACTAATTGAAAAAAAAAAAAGTTTTTCATGATTTGCCACACATAAATATTATTATCTACTGCTCTCTGTAGTGTGTACAGTGCACACATTCATTCATACAATCACATATATATACCTATATCAATATTTGAATTGAACGGGACTTGAATCCACGACACATACGTTTCGATATTCCGCAGTATTTTTTGACACCATTCTTGAGATTGATTTTCTAAACAATTAGATATGCATAGAGATATTAATAAATCATATAATGAAAATAATTTGAAGCGAGTTGAAAATGGCGAAATGCATTTACGAAAGCCTAGTCGTAAACAATTTAGACATTACTGCGGTTTTCTTTATGCAGCAATGTGACTTTGTGGAATCCAATAATAACAATTGCCAACACGAAAAACAGCTGAGATTAGAATTTACGAAATATTTACTACTGGCAATAAGTGAAATATTAAATGGTTTGTGAAATATATTTTAAATTTACAGGTATCACGGGCTTAGAATATTAATATCGTACTACTGATAGAGGTTACAAAAGCTAGAACATTAAGAGTTTTATATTAGAGCAACATCCGGTCATAGTACACATCACATGCCATATATTTCATAGTGCTCAGAGACTAAAGGAGAGAGAAACCTGGTTATGTTATTTACACTGGACATGTATCTCAATAACAACAACTTTTAATAACTCATCATACAATTCTTTGTCCTGGGTGGATATCGAACCGACAACCTTTGGGATAGCAGTCAGTATCACTAACCACTACATCGATAAGTTTAAAAAAAATACATGTCTCAATACATTATTACTGTCGTATAGATACTTGATCAAATTAAATTATTAATAGCCTCTTGTATTCTGTTTAAGAAATAAATTTCCAACACCAACATTAAAGGTATTTCCAATTAATATTACAAGTATATATCATTATCACTGTTAGGCAAACCTTATGCGTAGAGTATACCATGGCGCCTATTAACAATTAGTAAAATTTCACAAGCGCTGATCATATCATATCATAGTTATACTTTACACAATGAATTCAATTTTATGATATCGTGTCGCTAGCATATCAGTTAAATAATAACATGTTGTAACGTAATTAGACCCGAAGTGTTAGAGGCAATGTTTCTATTGAAATATACACAAGTACCCTTATTATAACAGCTATTAACTTTATAATTACTACACGGATGGTGCATGATATAGTGGTCACCGCTTCCTACTGCGCTGAGTATTGTGGATTCGATCCCCACATGGGATTTAGTGTGATCTACAAATGGTTGTGTTGAGTTTGGATGTTCCTTCTGTTCATGTAAGTGTGTGAAGTCCCCTTGTCACGATGTATTCCTGATGCGAGAGATGTCTCTTTAAAATCACAAAAGTCTAATTACAAAGGTAGCAAGTAGGTTAATTAAAATACCATGCTAAATAACACGAAGAAAGTGATACATGCATGTACCAGTTGACCTAAATAGGTCTAAGACCTTCGTTCGAGTCTATAAGGCATGTATACGCATGTATCGGTGTAGTGAAAGTGAACAGCCGAATTTGTTCAACGCAAGTGTTTGCATGCATGTACTCCTACACGATACATTCCCTATAAGTATTGCGGTAAATTGAACTAGCAAACAATAAATAACTTGCATATAATAAGAGAAAGGAATAGGCCTAAAGAAAGGTGATTAAAGGCTAAAAAAAGAAGGTAATGGAACCTTTGTAGTGGTATCTAGATTTACTAGACTACACACACACACAACTTTTAAAAAGGGATTGGATGTTCTAAATCCGATAGTTTTGTGATAGTTGTATAATTAATTTTGCCCTAGAATTAACTTGTATCTATCGAAATATATCTATAGAAAATATGTTTTTTCAATTTAACATGATTGGAGCACGAAATCAGTGATCTTTTAAAGAAGTCATTTATGAAATTAGTGAACAAGTATTAAACAATAAATCGATACCAATCGCTACCCACGTTCCATGTATATTATACAGTTTAATGTGAAAGCGCTGATACGAGACTATCAACTCCATTAGATTTTCTAAAAGCAAGCTCAAAATGGCATGAAATTGCTCAGTCGGTTATCAATCCTCACAATAGTATGCTACTCTCGTTTTCTTTGGTATGTATATAAAAAATACTGACCCACCGTCTGGCCGCTGGACCGGTTGTGTTAGCAACGTAACGTCAGGAATAAAAAAGAAACATTTCATTTCAGAATTGTGCAACAACGATTATGCGTTTTGCGTTTATATTAATGATTGCCACTTTATTGAGGACTTCGTTTTTTGATGTTGATGCCTAAATGGTCAGACGAGTTTTTTGGAGATAATTGGCACTTGGAATAATGTAGGCAGTAAAGAAATGTGTTGTCAAAGTCTAACAGATACTAATATATTAAAGTGGGAATTTAATAATTTTGTAGTTAGTGTTTTGATATTCGAGTTTTTAAATGAGATAACTATAGATTGTTCCGGTAATATTCCGGTCCGTGATAAATGAATCATGTAGAGGCCTTATGTCTCTTTTGTTTAATTCCAATGTACAGGTATGACAAGGCCCACGGACATCCTTTCGTTTTCAAAACCTTTACCGTCGCCTTGCCCTTTCATAGTATGGCCTCGATTGCTGGTCAATTCGATTAACATTTTGACCTTTTTATTGCACTTAACATGTCTTAATACTACTATTGTTATGTGAGTGACACACAATATTTATAATTACTGCTACTAGTGTTGAGATTTGATAGATTTATGTATACGATCCAAGCTTCTGTAGACGAGTCGCGGAGAGAGCTATAAAATATTTAGAAAAGCAATTTGGACGGCAAATTGTTTTCATCGATCGGTTCATCGTATCTGACCTCATCGACCTCGCACCGCATTTATCTTTCCCTTCTATTTATGTCAATAAACCGTGATGATGCTAATTTTTAATTACATTTAAAGCTATTTAATTCGAAAATGTCGTAAACTAGCATTAATATTCATCAGAACGATATAATTTATTTGTCATCAATATTGTCAGTAGATATGCAAGAATTTGGTGAAATTGTTCTTTTTATGGCGATTTCACTGTAGCCACGTCTTAACTTATTTGCATTTAATTGTGATAGGTGAAGGTACGCGAAGTGACAATTAAAGTGGTTTTATGACAGGCAGGTCATATAACTTGGATCAGGTTTTTATTTTGCATGTCGAATTAACACAGCTTTGTGTTGGTGATTTTGAGTTTCACATTTGTTATATGTTTAGTTCGCTCGGTTGTAAGTTTTCAGATGATATGCATTCATACGATAGATGTGTGAAGTGTGTTAACTATCTTTGCAGCCAACGAGCTGGCCTATTTTCAATATTTTAATTTCATGTCTGCGTATTGCATTTTCATGTATAGAGTTTCGTTACACAACAGCGTCTGTCCGTATGTCTCTATGAAAGACTACTTATGTATTGCAATGGCAAATTTATGTGTATCAATGTTTTTTAAATGGCAGTGTTAAGTTACTTGTCAAGAAAAGTCTACAAAAATCAATTGCTCAAAATTATTGCATTCAGAATCACATTTGTCTAGTTACTTTCTTTTGTTTCAAATATGTACAAATAACAAACAGTAATTAACGTAATTAATATTGCTACCGATTATTTCGTTATGTTTTCAAATCTATTTATTAGCCATGTGCACGCACGTTGCTATACACGATTGCAAGTTTTGAATAATTATATCAAATTGACACTTCTATTGATCAATATAAAACACTAGTACTTAATTTTGCAACTGAAGTTTCGTAAAATCCATTACACCAAGTAATTATTCGTATCGGTTGACTTATTTGATTGTTATCAGTGTGTTGCACCGTCCTGTACAACTTGTTAAAAATTGATAATGATATGTAAATTACACTGTTTGGTTGTTAGTGTAGCGTGTCCATGATATAAGGCCCAAACAGGACCTATTTTTACTCGAGTACGACTACACCAGAAGAAAGGGTAAAAGTTTTGGAAGTCTATGTATGCATGTGCCACTGTAGCGCTTAAACTACTGAACTGATTTTTGGTTGTCAATAAATTCGTAATGTAATGATATAGGTTATATGAATTTTCATCAAATTTTTATACGTAAAATTATAGTTTTTAAAGTTTTCTTGTTTTGAAGATATAGTGTTATTGGAATTAGTTTTATTTATGTATTTAGTAGTCTTGAAATTAATTTCCTACTATAGTTTTGTTTGAAATAGAGGTTCAGTAAAGGAAACATTATTTAGGCGGGTCTAACGGAAGCACAGCGTGTGTAGTAACTATATCTTCGATGTATGATGATGTTTTTTTCTTTTAAATAAATTGATCGTGAGATACAAAAAGCCTCAAAGAAAACTAACGGTATCACATTTTACAGTGACGTTTACAAAAGACATGCAGAAATGAGTGTGAGTTATACGATGTGATTGCTAGAAGAAGTTGACATTACAAACAATCACAATGTGCAGCAAGGAACAGATAAATCACGTGCTCAGCAAGATCAATGTGGTAAGTACCTTATGTTCACATTACTAACGGAATTTTCATCAATTTCGCCGAGTGTGTTTAAAAAAAAAACAAAAATTTATAAAAAGAAAATATTTCTTTTTATAAATTTTTAAGTATAATTATAGCAAATTTTGCATAGCGCCACAAATCAATTATTTTACATAATAACAAATCCAAAACACATATCTCCGCTTGACAAGCGGTGAACTATTTAGTTCACAATGTGTACTGGCAATCTATACTAATGAAAAAATTCAATTTTTCTATCAAGCTGAAGAGTTTGTTTGTTTAAACGCGCTAATCTCAGGAACCGATGGTCTTTCAGTGTTGGATAGTCCATTTATCGCGGAAGTATCATCACGCTAATACTGATAGGAGCGGAGTACCAATGAAGAATGTTTAAAAAACGGGGGAAATTTTTCACGCTACGGGCAATAGAAGACGCAAACGAGATTGGTGGGTCAGTTAGTTACTTTATAAAATAGTTAATATTTATTATTAATTTAGTACTTAACTGTATAACTTATTTATTTGTTTTTTTTTTCATGCATGTTTAAAATGATAAACATACTCAGACTAAATACTAGATTTTAGATCACGATTGGATCTTTTGTGATTGATATGATAAGGGATTGCTATAGATCTTGTAGAAGACTAAAGTAAAACTTTCCTCAAAAGTCTTTGAAGATATCATGGAAAATTTCGGGGAAGGAAAACAATATTGATTGACATTGGCCTACTAAAATTCATGGCATACATCTGTTTATAACAAGTTATGAATATCAAACAGGTGTAAAACTAATTAAAGAACATTTACTAGAGACCAATAAAAATGGTCGAGAAATTCTGTACTATGAAAGTAGGCAGTGCCTGTATTATGGTAACCAGATTACTCATGAACGTATTCAAATATTTTTTAATAAATACATATTTAAATTACGCCTAGATACAAAATAATTTATCCTGCTCATCACACAATTATCTGTCCTGGATGAGAATGGAATCCACGAACATTCCAATCCTGGTTGCTCTGGTTCAGTTCACTTGGGAGAGCCACGCTTCGGCATGAATTGGCCGGCTCGACCGGAGTGATACCACGGCCTCACAAAAAACTGGTGTGAAATAGCGCTTGCGCTGTGTTTCACCGAGTGAGTGAGGATACCGGAGGCCCATACCTCAACCCCTCCCCCATTCCCTCTCCCCATTCCCCAAAGGTCGGCAACGCACTTGTGACGCTTTTGGTGTTGCGGGGTGTCCATGGGCGGCGGTAATCGCTGCTCGTTTGCCCTTATTCAATAAAAAATAAAAACAAACTACCAAAAGGCTCATCCGCATATGTAGTTATGAAATATATGTTTATGACTTTGTCAGTCACGTGTCCAGCTTTATTCTTGCGAAATTAATTCCATTGCAATTATTTAATAAAACACAATCCTTTAAAAATTTGTCAGAGGAGTTTTAAAATTGAACTTAGTTTCTATTTTTCTACAGCTAACCTTACCTTAAATTACTATGTGGAATTTAGACGTATTGTATAGTATATTGTTCATCTAAAAATAACCTTATCAGTCTATTTATAAACATATATATGTAGGTACATACATGTAGGTATATATATTATGTAGATTGGTATAGTATTTTGTCCTGGAATTCAATTTGATATCTCAAAGAAAACACATGCAACTAGTTCACGAACATCGAAAGTTGGTCATATGAGATAATCTTTGGTATTCTTTGCTGTTTACAATTACATAACTAATATCGGTGTTTTACATATTTATCGATTTTAACTGATTCTGACCTAATTAATAAATTTTACTTTTATTCCGTCTCGACTACAGAGTGCCTAATTGCTACTTACGTATGCAATCGTTACCGACTTTTTTTATTTCAATAACATACTATTAAAACGTCATATGAACATTTTCACATCAAGAAATTCTCGTACTGCTGAGAAACATATATATACCTATATAAATTTTCAAACAAATTGTTATATATAAATTATACGGTTTAGATAGTCTAGTTTAGATAGCCTTTAGTAGTCCATTGGTGAACATCGATCTCTCCTTAGAAATAACGTTTCGGCCTACTGTACCACACTGGCCAGACGGCTTGTTTCAGGATATTCTGTCTGTAAGGGGTATTAGTTCAAGATTTCCTTCTCTTTGCACTGCTGTTGTCCAGCGCAGTTTGCTCTTTAGGCGCCTCTTACGACACCGAGGGGATGAATAGGGATAGTAAAATTACGTATTCTTAATTCATAACCATCCTACTACTATTATAAAGGCGAAAGTTTGTAAGTATGGATGTATGTATGTATGGATGTTTGTTACTCTTTCTCGTAAAAACTACTGAATGGATTTGAATGAAACTTTACCACAATATAGCTTATACATCAGAATAACACATAGGCTACTATTTATAAAGATATAGCTTCGCCTCGCGGCGTTGCCCGCAGTTATCATCGTACCGCGGGTAGCACCGCGGGGTTCAGCTAGTATGGACATATTTTATAAATATTCTTATAGAATACTAGCTGCCCCTCGCAACCTCGTTTACGTCTACTATTGCCCGTAACGTAATAATTTGCCCCCGTTTATTAAACATTCTTCATTGGAGCTCCGCTTCTATTGGTCTTAGCGTGATGATATATACCCTATAGCCTTCCTCGATAAATGGACTATCCAACACTGAAAGATTTTTTCGAATCGGACCAGCGGTTCCTGAGATTAGCGTGTTCAAACAAACAAACAAACTCTTCAGCTTTATTATTAGTATAGATTAATGGTATTCGAATGCCTATTACGATAGGTGAAATGATGGTCTTATAAGCATTTATTGCTTGTCTATTTGCAGTTTAGAGAAAGTCAATTGACATTGGCTAATGGAGGTTAAATTCGCTGAGTTAACAACCGGACGTCCGATGATCTTACAGATAAAATTTTATTTTAGATATTTTTGTGACGTTTCGAACGATAATTTTATTAAGATATTAATGTAAATGCAAACCTTGCAGAAACGCGAGATATTTAAGCACAACATAATGCTTGATAATCTATATGTGATTTGAAAGTAACAACAACAAGAAACATTAAAATTTAACTGTGATTCAGGTTTCGTTCATCTATCGAAGTTTGAAGAAATTTTCACTTATAGAATATTTTCACATTTTTAATAACAGGACTAAACGAGAATTAGTTTCTGACCTAGTGTGAGAAGAGGCGAAAAATCGATATAACACAGATAAGCGGTGTTTGTAGATAAGGAACATCAAAACATACTAATATAATATATATTATATTGAATATAGTGAGTATACTTTGGTAACAAAAACAAATTAGTGAGTAATATGTTAATTACATTATTACTGTTTAGATACTCGGGTTATTTCTATTAATAATTCGAATTAAAACTTTAAATACCACAAAAAAAAAATTCATAGGTCTTGAAAATAATTCAGCTAAGAACCTGTTTTATGAATTTACATAATGAACATATATATATAAGTAAAGTACCTACTAGCCTTTACAATGGTCACATTTTTCTCTATTATTTGGTATATGTATTATATTCTTACTAATACTATGAATATGTTTGTGTGATTTATAAGTATGTGTGAACATACTGCAACCTGCAGTATTATACTACAACCCGTTTCATTCACTAGTAGCTGGGGAACTAAATGTACCCTAGAATTGCCTAGAATCTCTAACCTCGATGTACCTCGAGCTATCTACCTACGGCTTATAGAGCCCTCCTGGAGTCAGAAAGGAAATATCGAGTGGGAACCTTGATGTTCCCTTTCGCGCGCGTGATCTGTAGGGCGTTTATAGCCCTGACAAAAAGTCATATGGCAATTTGAAAGTCCATTTACATTTATTACGGTTTATTGCATAAATGGTAACTGTAAGTAGATAAACAATTGAGCAATGGGATAACGGAGTCACCATCCACCACACAACTAGAACACGATGGTTGTTACGAATATACTGAGCTATGACGTCAAAATTATTAGACCATAAAGTTACTTCAAATGCATTATGGTATGTGATATATTAAGAAGTTGTATGAATGTACGGCACCTAAGGATTGTGAGAAGTCTTTTTCAAAGGATGCTTATACGAAAAAGGACGAATCAATATAGTCGGCACACTTCAACAACATATAAATACTTTTTTTTGTATTTTGTCAATAAAAATGTATTTTTGAATATTAAAATAACTCGTTTTGATATTTTGTAGAATTTGTAAATGTGTCCTCTTTTTTCTCTGATGTGTCAAACCCAAATGAATATTAAAAATTTCAAAACTTTAATATCAGAAATAAATTAGCATATTCTATCAAGCATATCGCACGTAAGAAGTTATGTCACGGTGTCAACACATAATCGGTTAACAGATTTTGCAAATTTTTATAATATCACAAAATGTACTAAATTCAAAAATATTTTTACATAACACAAAATTTATTAAATATGACTCCTAAGCTTGTAAATAAAGACAGACCTTGACATCAAGAATATCCCTATCATACATTTGCATTCTCCTTTTATTTATCTTTCTTAGGAAAAAGGAGTGTATTAAAATGGGAACTGCTATTTTACCCATCTATTTCAAAGGTTGAGAGCCGATTCCAAGGTCGAAATTTACGACACATTGAGGTAAACCTACCCCAATGTGTCGGTAAGTTTAAATTAAAATATAGTTACATAATGTGGGAGTCTTATATAAGTCTCTGTCTATAATTTGAGTGTTCGCATGTTAAATTTCCTAAATTCTATATAAACTATTACAGTCTATTGAACTATATCGTAAGGTCTTGCATTATGCGTGATAACCACTTACCAGGTGGGAGGACTTGAGAGTCAAAACCTTTTGCTGTTCACGCAATAAATCAACACCCACTCTTTAAATTTGAGGTTAAAGCGAGTCAAATTGTACCAAGTAATAAGCACACCCGCTCTATGAAACATAACCTAAGGCTATATAAACGATATTTAAATTCTCCGAATAGATAACATCGATGCGTTATAGAGTCAAAATATCGTTCAACTTGACAATGAGATTTCAAAAGATTACGCAAAAAATTTAGTTAATACTGATATCGTTGTCTGGTGTAGTAACGGCCCTAACAATGGGTTTGATCTAGTTGTGTAATAGATATGTTTTTCTTTTGACTCGATATTTATTTTTTAAGTTTTTTAAAAATTAATCCTAGCTAGATCGATTTATAGCCTCCGCATACTAAACTTCATGAAAATCGTTGAAATTGTTTGCAAGAATAAGGTTATATTTATTTGCAAGAATTGCTCGTTTCAAAGTATTAGATAGATTTAGTACTTATATGTATCTAATCTAGTCCTTTATGGTAGAATCGAATAGGTTATTTTGTAAAGAATCTATACTTGAAGACTGAATAACTTGAGACGTCTCACCCTCAATCACGTCTGATCCCAAGTTAGGACGAACTTGGACACCAGACTCCTGGTAATCAAAGTGCGTGTGACTTAATAAAAAAACTAAGGAATGAAAAATAATCGTGTTGATCACGCAATAATTTGTTCTGAGTCTGATTCAAACATCAGATATTGACTCATTAGTCTAAATTATGCTCCTTAATGCTCCCATTAATTTGGGTGGGAAAAGTTAGTTATTCAATTGAACTAGAATCTTAATGTTCGTTGAACCCATCACCTATTTTCAGTTTAGTCACTTCTGTAAATATTTGACTCTATTTGCTAATGAATGAATCGAAGTGTGAATAACTATTAGCTATACTTTGACAATGAAAGTACTCGTAACCTATTCTAGAATTTTCAAATATTTATCTTACATTTTGTGACATTCACTTAGATTCGTATATTATATCTCTTTTCAAGTAACCCTCAATAAGGTAAATAAGGGCACGTGACAAACTTTGTGGTATTGTGTGGGCTTCTGTGATTGATGTATCGTGTCCGTAACCAGCTGTTTTGCGTGTTTCGCTCCCGAACCGTCACGATTGGCCTCTGCGGTCGTTTCACGCATACCGAACAGTAATTATGCTTTCTTACAAGCGATTATCGTTGCCTATCCGTGTTCAAACCCGTGTTCGTGTAGTCTGATTGGAGTGCTTGTGTGTAGTTTTGGTTAAGGAATTTTGTGGTCGTGACCTATTGGTTCTGTCTTAACTGGCTCTATGTTTCATGGAACCTAAAGTCTTTTAGATTTACATATTACGTTAGACAGGTATAAGTGTAATGTTATTGTATAAAAATATATTAACTTTATCATAATGCCTAACTTTTACTATTTCTCAAATTCAAATCTTTAATTATGGACTCATCAAAAATCTATATTATGTGTTAGTGAGTGACTTTACTTAGTGTTAGTAATGTTGTTTTCTTCATTCCGAATGAAAGCGAGGACGTTAAACATGATGAATGATTAACGTTTCCACAAGTAGAACATTCATTTCCCTTTCTTTATTCAACTTTTTTGCTTCTACGATCGCAAGATATAGAGAGTTTCTGGTTTATTTTGTAGGTTGTAATTAAAACAGGTTTTCATTAAAATTCTTTGTAAACTAGGACTGTTTTGTAGCGCTAGGTGATAGTATATTTGAGAGAAAAGGAGGCCAGTTTTTGGACAAGAGATGTATCTTGTTAAGAGCGTACTTGAGATGCATGTTTCAATTTTGAATTTATAAACAATTTGATCAGTCTAAAAGAAGAGAACAATTAAACATTTACCAATTGATCTATTGTCTATTCAGTAACTATCTCTTTACTATTGTATTGAAATAATCTAAACAAAGGGTTCACAAATTTCTCAGTCGATTTTCTAAATTACTCAAAAACACACACGTATCGAATTAAAATCTGTAAAGTGTGGATTATTGTCAATTTATTATTTAAGTGAAGTGCCTGAGAAATGCAACTACTTGTCGTCGATACAAGGGTATGTCTGCGTGTGCGCAATGGTGCGCGACAATCGAGTGTGTGTACCTACCTTACACGCGAATGTGATTAATGACATCTAAGAAATATTTGCTTCCGTATGTTTGACAAATCGACATTTAAGATAATGTTTTGATTGAAGCTGTATTTCACTGTTACGTCAATAATCTAAATTTTTAGAGATTTTAATATTTTATTGATAAATCACTACATATTACAAAACCGCTGTTTCGCCTGTCCGTCTGTTCGCGATAATTGTTTTAGCAATCTATGCATGTTTGTATGTTTCACCTTGGCGCCTTAACTACGGAACCAATTGTAATGAACGAAATGTTAATAGATTCATAATAATGACCCGAGTGACATAGGCTATGTAAATGTTGGATTATAGTTTTTCAAAATGTTCTTGTGAATTAATTATTTCCAATATAATAGTAGCTAGTAAGTAGTGTTCATCGTTATACCCTTTGAATATTTATAAATATTCAGAAATGTTCATCGACAGGTACTAGTATTTTTAATCAAAAATTACTTAAACTACTTATTGGAATATAAGCTCGCGTAAAACCAAAAGCAGTATGCATTAAACGCTTTATACTGTCGAGATAAAACAATGGGTCGGGTGAGTAACGATCACTTAGCGAAAGACACGATCGATTGAACAAATAACGCTCGCTGACAACACAATGGGCCACTGATTTTAGTACGATACCTATAATATCATCCGTTTAAAGTTGCCCTGACATTAGCAAAATAGGTTCTTCATTTGGTGATAATTTAAAAATTTTGCAAAAATTGCACTGACTTCAAGAACTGGACTAGGAAACACCAGATTTCATATAAAAAAAGAATCATCAAAATCGGTTTACCCAGTCGAAAGTTCTGAGGTAACAAATACAGTCGAATTGAGAACGTTCTCATTTTTGAAGTTGGTTAAAAACAGAATATCACCACTTCGATTCATCCCATGGGTGCAGTAAGAGCCGACTAAGGGAAATGACTACGCTAGACAACAGCACTGCAGAGAGTAAGTAAACTTGAAATAAACTATATCAACAATTCTGGTCAATTGTCTATCATCAAACGCTGCCTTTACACTGCTATTTAGAAACCTCTTCTAAGAAAGGTTTAGTTGCCAAGAAAATAAGTATGAAATGAACTAGATGGGTTACTATCAGTGTCGTTGTGGTTTTTAATTGTCAAATCGATTGTTGTTAAAATAAGTGATAGCAAAGTATGACGTCAAACATCAGCGAACATACGTCGGTAGTCAGTTGTTTCTCTACAAGGTTCTAAAAAGCGATACTCTTTTTAGGAGTTTAATGAAGATATACTACATTTGATTCCATTTTTAAGTTGACTACGATATAGTCTCATCTAATAGTTTTATGATCTAAATATCATTGTAGATAGTTGCAAAAACCTGAAACTGCTTAAGTAAATACGCTTAAATCTTTTTGTTGCATACTTAATATTCAAGGTACCGAATTGTTTTCCGAATTATTAATAACACAGTTCCGAATTATTAAAAACAGTTTGAGTTCTAAATGAAAGATAATGAGTTGAATTACGGTTTTACATATGTTTTGGTTTCAATCTGAAGTAGCTGCATTATCATTATAAATCAATACCTACTTCTATGTTTGTTGGACATTTAAATGAACTTTATTGTGGTTGATACCAGGCTAAATACCATTGGTATTTTAAGAATGATTCTCAAAGTCATTATGTATGTATAGATAAATGAAGCATTAATCTACCGAAAGTTGATGTTTCATGACCAAAACTAAAAATATAGAATTTTAAACAATTTGTAGCTTACTTTCTTGGAAGAGAGTTAAAGGGTAATACTAATTCTACTGGTAAATGCGACCTAGTTTAAATCGTAATCAAGTCAGACTAGACTAACAAATACCAAGATTATAGACGGAGATTGTATATTTACCGCTCTATCAGTAAGCAGCTGACCTTAAAGCCAGTAGGCAAATAAAGAGTTAAAGGTCGCATACCTTTATTACCTAAGTAAGAAAACATGCGTTTATTGAATAAAGACATAATAAGAACCTGTGTAGTGACGAACTAAGAAAACGGGGTGTCACTAATTTTATTAATTGTGTGCCTGTAGTAACAGATGATTGATACAAATCTTATACCAACTCAAGTTTGACGTTATTGCTAGTGTGGCATTTCCAATGGCCGCCACTTGGTTCGATCCACGGCATCTCGCATCCAGCTAATGCCTACCGTCTTGTGCAAATTACACTTCACCTGGCTTGTTGACAAAGTAGGCCTATACCACCAGTTTTAAGGAGAGGCCCATGTCCACCTACTTCGGACTAATTCGGGCTGTTGATGGTCTATAATCGTAAACAAAGCTTTTGTTAAATTGACAGAATAAGTGCACGTAATCTTAAACTTATTTTAGGCAATGATCGATGTGTGTTAATGAATATTCTGCTTAACTTGAGGTTAATGTAACCTTCGTTAAAGCTTAATAATTTTAAAAGTCATTAAACGATAAGTGATTTGAGTGCAAGGTCGAACTTTTAGACTAAGAAATAAGTGTTCTTGATGTACGTTGGTGTTCTTTTCTGTTCTATGGATCGTAGTCAGTGTGAATTTTCACGTATAATTTTACAAGAAGTCATTTAATTTGTCAAAAACAACAAATAAATTCTCAAATCGAGTAATATTTTGATAATAAAATTTTGACGTAGACTCCAAAAATGCTTACCATTATCATTACTAAGTGCACTTCTTGAAAATATTTCTTTCGAGGTTTTTCGTCATGAGGAGCATAAAAATCGTTCTTTCGGGTCTTGTTTTTGTAGTATTTGTACATATTTGTATTTATAAGTGAGATTTATAAGAGTGAGTACATGTTTGTACAAAACAAGAGCGATAACCTTTGAGATTCGACATTTTCCAGAATTTTTAATATTTAACAATAACAACAAAATTAAATTGATTAAAGTTCAAAATAGTACTTATTATCTCTGTATTCTACAATGAGAGAAATTAACATTATGACGTCACGTTTGAGTTTGTTCGGCAGCTGTCGGTCGGGCAATTGTTTAAAATGCAGTCTTTGGGTTGGTATTTTTATTAAATTTGAACGAGAACAACTGTGAAACTATATCTTTCCTGACAAATACATTGGTTTATAAATTAAGAAGTTCAGACAAAACAAACAAAAAAACAACCGAATTGAGAACCTCCACCTTTTGAATTCAGTTTAAAATAAGGTGTTTAATTTAATTGGAAAAGCAATGATATAGAACAGGCGTGTTGCTACAAGTGTGCGCAACACATTTTGCACCACACTGCACCAGTTAATCACGGTGCAAATTAATTAATTGGGCATTGTGCGCGCCGCTACGCGGTTGCGATATGTCGCTCTGTCATAACTCAAAGGAAACGATTTACGAAATTTTAAATGACAATGGAGCATTTTGGTTCATTTTTCCGTTAAAGATTCGTAAATTAGGAGGTAGTAGTTTAGTCTTATAGTCTTAGTCCGGTAGTACGAAATTGAATTAAATATTTCATTACACATTATAAAAGTAAATCGGTTATTGTTCTTGTACGCTGAGCTTTCAATGTATGCAACAGGTTGTAATGTAGTTTTCACCAGTAGAGGGATTGATCCAAATATATCAATGTCAAATTTACAAAAAAAAACAATTCAAAAATTGTTTTAACGATAAAAAAAAACGTTCAACGAACTGTTGTCCCTATAAACAAGCGCTAGTATTGTTGTGTCCTTTTGAATGTCGTCTTTTAGAAGTAAAACTTATTAATTAATAATAAAACAAAATTTAATATCATTATCTGTTACAGTAAATATAATGTCTCAAAACAGTTTGTTGCTGTAGCCTTCGTCTGAGGGCAATAGCCTCTGTATTTTAATTGCCGTAGTCATAAAAACAGACCGCCTGAATACGGTTTTAATGATATAAAATTATATCGAATTTTATAGTTAGACTATGGTTTCCTATCACACCGATACGGGTATAATGACAGGCAATGATCCTGTAATATAGCTGATACATGACACTCGAAGGCTATTTACCTTATATGACATTCATTGGAATCATATCTATGGAGTTATGCGACTGATACGTTTAATGATATGAAGATCAATTTATTGTACAACAGTAAATAGTGGCCTATGTGTAATTTTCATATATTAATACTACTTTAGAGTTTTATCTAAAGTTCCGTTCAGTAGTTTTAACGTAAAAGAGAAATCCATACATTTATCCCCGTAAACTTTTGCATTTAAAATATTAGTACGATATTATTATATTGTTCAATTTCACGTTTAGGCATAAACAGATACGAGTAGGTACATTCTGCAGAATAGCCTTAAGATTCTCATTTGAGGCAGGTAAATATAATCATCAAATGAACAACTGACAACTTTATTTTGCATTCAATGATATATTAGCATTTAAATAATAATTTAAACGTAAATTTTCCCATGTTTTTCGTTTAGTATTCCAATGCAGATTATTTCATTGTTCGCCCTTATTGCTATACAATTGTGTTATAAATTTTGTGTAAACAATGCTGGTGGATGCCACTGCGTCTGGCTGTCGAGTTTTCCTGGAACTCTTGGCCAATAATACGGATTTAAAAGTTATTGCTTGAAGGTTGTTTATGTCGCCTTCACTCTGAATCGGTAGGTAAATGTGTTGGATATAAAGTAGGATCTCAAGGAGCTTCCAAACCATTGCGTCATGTAAATACCCGACGATGTAATAATTTAATTTGAAAGTAGAGGAATTGATAGTCACCGTTGTATTTAATGTAAATATACCCATAAGACAATTGCGAAAATAATTATAGGATACCTTTTTAGGTTATCTGACGTTATGATTAAATTGCACCTGTTGTAGTCAAGTGTAGAGGATCGATCGAATAACTCAGACTCTTGGTGTACTTTTTTTTAATTTGGTTTGCTCACGCCATTTCATTTTCATGCTTTTTTGTATCAAAACTGAGCACGCGGTTAAAAAGCAACTTTTCACTGTTGTATAACAAATAACTATTATCAATCTACGTCCGTATGTGTGTTTTCTTCGTACATTACGTATCACATAAACGGTTCATTCAACTCCGCGTTCTTGAGATTATTTGGCACGATAAGAAGGTGTGCAGTGCGGTATACTCCTAATACGGTTTAATTATGAGAGTTTTTATTACGAGATGCTAAGGTATATAACAGTTCAGTTTCATTATGTTATATATACAGAAAGATGGTCTTCACACGATGTTCGCTAGCACATGTCTATACTTTGGGATAACTTAGTTCATTAAATGTAACATGTTCAGCTGATTTTCTCATTAGGTATTTAGCGGTTCCCATATTCTATAGACGTTTAAAGTATAGTAATAGATACATCGACTATTGCTCAGGATTATGGTCTTGCACAATTTGTGATAAAGATACTAATGGTGTTATAAATAAAGGTGGATCCTTTATGCTATACAAAGCAACTGGGTCAATTTTCCACGTTTAGTTAAGTGAATATTATTGTGAAATGCTTAGGTTCACTAAGCCCGTATCAAGTAAGCCAACATTAGAATCATAACCATCGATTATTATATCAAATAAATAAAAAATAATATACAATACATTGGACAAAGTCTCTCGTTGCTTATACCTACATAAGATTTTTCCTTAAACGTTTTTAAGAAAATAATAAACGTCAATCACCATATAATAAGTTCGTTTACTGAATATTTGAATATCATGGTCCGTTACACGTCACTTTTATATTGTTAACGTGAATTTTAAACTTTTTATAAATATCATTGGCCAATACAAAACGGTAGTTACGTACGTGAGCGAATATAAAATGTATTTCGTTTTTAATATATAATAAACTTAAACAAATAACTTGACTTTACGATATATAAATGTGGCTTTTCAGCTTTATATGCAAGAAACGGACGTGATTCAACTGAATGAACGTTTTAATCTAAGTTTTGTGGCTTAGAACATTACTTGCCACTTTATGTCCAGTCTACTTATGGACATAGGCCTATAGACTGGCCTACGAGTGTATTGGTTAGCGATCTTTCTACCATCATAGATTTTATTTCAGGGATATATAATTATGTGTCCGCGTTTTATTTATATTCAATTGTGTGTTTTAATAATATTCCACGTTTATGAGTACTACTTTGGTTTCCATAGCATAGGATTTGCCAAATATGGTATCAAACTCATAACTGTAAAATGTTTTAAATTATTATTTGAATAATAACTGCCTCGGTGGCGCAGTGGTAGTGAATACTACTGCTGTGCTTGAGATTTCGGGTTCAAATCCTGGGTCGGACCAAGTGTTTGTGTGATCTACAAATATTTGTTTAGAAGTTTGGGTGTTTTCTATGTATAATATGTATGCATTTACAAAAAAAATTATATGTATTTATATCAGTTGTCTAGTACCCAATAACACAAGCTCTGCTTAGCTTGGGACTAGATGGCGTTGTGTGTTAGAAATCCGAAATATTTATTTACTTTATATTTCATCTGAAAAACAGTACCAGTATCCATGAAAAATACTTTTTTACTACGCGTCTGAAGGCGCTAGCAAAAGTTGAGTTATGATTCCAACGACCCAATTCACGGAGCCAAAGGGTCAAGCACCTACATTTGTACGTCTTAATAACAGTTGTTATATAACATTATAAAATAGCAATGGAATGTGAATCAATCATTTGAGCCCAGTGTAGTATTTGGTTAATATTTCGAAATTGTTTTCATAAGGCGTAACTGATTAAGTACTGTGTGTCGACAGTATTTGAATTAACCGGTCATAATGAGGTCCATCAATAAAGTATACCTTCATCAATCTTGTTTACATAACTAAAAGTATATAGAGAAGTGTGACAAACGAGGATTAACGTAATGGGAGTTATTGGGCAATTCTAGCATCTGCGTCAATATGTACACCAACACTCTTAGATTCTACTCATGATTACCATCAGGCTGAGCAGTCTATTTGGCAGTTAATTTATACATCTGTTGCTCTGTCTGTCACACTTTTACGGCTAAATCGTTGCACTGATTTAAATGGGTATTTAAATGCTTTGATAAACATAACTTACTCTTTATCAATATTTGCGCTTCCCCCGAGCAACTGCGGGTTAAAAATAGTTTATTTGTTAAACAATGAATGGTAAAATAGTTTCAATTCTTCTGTACACCCATCACAGAACAGCACTCTGCGACAGTTCACTTGTATTCAAAGAAAATAAGACGGGACGGGCACACGGATTGAATGTTAATCCGTGTGCCCGTCCCGTCTTAATAACGTGGTATAGTCATTATTAACAGTCATACCAAGCTGTTTAGATTATATATGTCTTTGTTTTAATCATTAAAAGTAATAAGTTGTTTTACAGTTGTGTGACTATGGGTAGTTAAACTCTACAATTAAACCGTTAATGAAAGAACTTGATTTATTTCTTGAATTACTTCAATTACCAATACTACTATTTATACAGTTGTCTTGGATCCAAGCAACTGAAACAGTTTTATTATACAGAGAACTACAAACGAAACAACAGACAAATTTCATTTTAGAACCATAATAACTCTCATCATATTCCAGTTGAACAAAGCAAGTCATAGTTCAACGACTTATGACACGATAATACCTACAAGCTCCTCGCGGCTCTGTCAGATTTGGCGATGATAACAGGTGAAACTAAATAACTATGCACCCAGCATTTCTTACCAAGCATGAAGGGAAAACGACGAAGTTTCTCTAGTATTTAAAGGCTTAAACTGGTATCGGAATAAATAGCTTTACTTTGTAGTACACAACCGTTGTTTGTTGCTTACAATATAATTTGTTTAAACACCCGCCATTCAGCATTCTAGCCAGTACGTGAATGTATGTTACTGTCAACATTAGCATCTAAATTCACCTATAACGAATAATAATAATAAAATATATGTTCCTTAGACACCGTACCATTTAAACCTCAATATGTACTGCCGAATAGATTACAGTTGAAAACACCGACAGAAATAAAATATGAATTACAGTTATGATCATAAATGTGTTATAACAAAGATATCCATGGGAGAGCCATGCTTCGGCATGAATGGGCCGGCTCGACCGGAGTGATAACACGGCCTCACAGAAAACCGGTGTGAAATAGCGCTTGCGCTGTGTTTCACCGAGTGAGTGACGATACCGGAGGTCCATACCCCAAACCCTTCCCCCCGTTTCCTCTCCCCATCCCCCAAAGGTCGGCAATGCATTTGTGACGCTTATGGTGTCCATGGGCGGCGGTAATCGCTTACCATCAGGTGATGCGTCTGCTCGTTTGCACTCTATTCAATAAAAAAAAATATTAGATCGAACAAACAGGAAACCATGATACCGTGTAAAAGCAAAAAGTAAACTCGGTAAGCAATAACGTTAAGTAAATGGGGGGAAACACTCGCTAATTCATCAGACATCGTCTACTTCTAGTGTATAATATATTTATTTATTAGTTTTACATTTTACACGTTGTAAATTTCTATTTCACCTAAAGGCGATTAGACAGCTCTCTACTACAAAGTAGACAATCTATTTCTTAAATTTTACTTTCTTCGATCTCCAATGATTAAGCAAAAAAATTGAGATAATACTTTAAAAATATAAGCAAACACATACATATCACAACTTTTTTGTCACTTAGCAAATATGTACTTTGATGGATGATACACAAACAAACTTAATCTAACTTACAAAAAAGCTCTCAAGTTAGACAGTGAAAGATGGTCAAAGTATCGTACCCGTGTACTAGTTTAATGGTGAATTATATAATAAATAATTGAGGTCACCACTATTTAATAGTGATGTAACACGCTGTATCGATGTTAGATCCGGCTGCTGGTTCCTATTAGTTCATACGTAACATAGTGCTCTTTGTTTGTATTTGATGGGAGATAAACAAATCGATATTGTATATTAAGAATATTTTAATTATATGAAACAAAATCGTATCTAAATCGAAAAACATGAAGTATATAGGAAATGTAAAGTTGTTCATGTAAACATAATATATATTTCAATCACACTTTTTTCTCGTTTAGCGAATTTGATTTGGCGAGGGACTGATTTTATTAAGGGAACTGGATTTCCCTCAGGGATATTGTACTAAATTGAAAGTCATAGCAATATATACGGACTAAAATATGACAGTTTATTTAATCTATACTAATATTGTAAAGCTGAAGAGTTTGTTTGTTTGAACGCGCTTATCTTAGGAACCGCTGGTCCGATTTGATTCTTTCAGTGTTGGATAGTCCATTTATCGAGTAAGGCTATAGGCTATATATCATCATACTAAGACCAATAGGAGCGGAGCACTAATGAAGAATGTTACAAAAACCGTGCAAAAATATTACACTACGGGCAATAAGAGACGTAAACGAGGTTGTGTGGGTCAGCTAGTAATTTATCAAACAGCTAGTATAAAACAAGTAGAAGTTTAAAAAACTATAACAATTATATTTTTTGTTAAAATTAATATAGACTAAGTCCCCCAGTCCATTATTAAGAATCTATTAGCACCTGATTTATTAAAATTGGTTCAGTTGTTTAGGCGCTGCGATGGAATATACAATTATACAAAGACTGCAACTCTTCCGTCGTTTCTTTCATTTGTTTGTGATGTAATACTCGTATACTGGCTCTGTACATTTTGCGTCATTAAATAACTTATTCCAGATTGCTATTTTTCATGGATTAGCTCTCCTTAATCTGCCTATTAACGACAGTAAAATAATATTATATCAACATGATTACATTGTATATGACTATTCAAAATATACCTTCAACTTCGAGAATTCTTCAAATTCAACCGTTAATTTCTGAGAATATAACGTTTTAAAATATTTACATAATTATATAATATACATATTATTACATTTCATATCGTAACGAATTAAAGTATAATGTAACAATTTACAAAATAATATAAAAGTGTTATAATATTTTGCGAATTACCGTAAGTAATATTAACATATAATAATAATAAAAAAAACGTAGTTATTTGAAAGATTTGTGTTAATTTCTACAATTTATCTCATATATTTTAATGCTAATGTCCATTTAGTTATGTGTATATACTCTTGTTCCGGATTATAAACGGACATATTGTATAGTAAGTTATTTTAAATGGATTTGAAATGCACATGTAAGTATTAAAAAGGAAGAAATGAATGCAATAAATAGTTAACCGACTGACAACAGAGTTAGACTTCCTTGCTAAATACAAACTGCGTCTATGATAACCTGTTATTAAATGCAAGAAATTATCATATCCAATTGGCTTGGCTTGCATATATTACGATAACATTTAGTATTGTTGTGTTGGCCAAAGAATTTAAAGCCAAATTGGCAACTAAGTTGGTATATATGTTTACTTGCTCAGACATAAAGAGACATTGAAATGGTTGACAGTGCTGACACACATTTATTCTTCACAATATCAATTTTCTTTTATGGGCTACTACTAGCTTTTGCCCGCTTTTAAATGAGCCTATGTCCATTTACAAGAACTAACTAACTTCTATTCTACGAGTATAATGTAATCAATAATTTCTGATACATGTTTTTTTGGTTTGTTTTAAACTTTGATTTGAATAATGCCCATTTGCTGAACTCTTAAATCCCTAATGTTTCTTTATAAAGTTCTTTTAGTATATGGCCACTCGTTGTTTGATACACAATTCTGTTGTTACCAACTTTAATAATAATAAATAAATAAATAAATATTTCGGACATCTGCTTGCAGAGCAGAGCTTGTGTTATGGGTACTAAACAACTGATATAAATACTTATATACTTTTTTTTTGTACATACATACATATTATACATAGAAAACACCCAAACTCCGAAACAAATATTTGCAGATCATACAAACATTTGGTCTGACCCGGGAATCGAACCCGAGACCTCAAGTTTAGCAGTCTCATACGCTACCACTACGCCACCGAGGCAGTTAACTTAAACCAAACTTAATTAACCATAATGTCACGTGAGCACATATTTAAAAAGCTTAATAAGTTTATGAAAGTACAATAGCAGTATAACTCCTTGATAACTCCTTGTTTGAGCATTTGGAAGATTTTACAAAAATCTTTACATCTGTGGCGACCTCCACATACCACATAACATACTACAGAGCCATCTACCGAAGTTACACTGAACTACGGAGTAACCTACAATACGAAGAAACTACCAATCCTGAATCGCGCAATTAAAGTTCTCGCGCCGATTATCATATATACAACATCCCAACATCAACTGTTGGGCAGTAGCCCGCCAGGCATGATCACCTCGCCTGGTCGGAGGATCCTCCCTTTGTGTTGGGTGGAACATGATACCCGTTCCCCCACACATCCTTGCGAATTTTTAAGAAAATGTGCGTGTTAGTGCTACATGTCCAAGAATCTGCAACACCTAATCGCCTTGTTTTTCCACTTAAGTTATTGTTTCAAAGAAATACTCATATCACAGAGTTCCGTGATCTAAATAGTAATAGTGGAACAAAAAGTAAACAACCAACATTGAGGGCATATATCGAGATGCCCTTATTGAAGTGAACGATGCCACGACGTGCATTTGTGAATTATTCATCGCAACACCACTTGAAGAAATAAAAGTGCACCACTACCAATTTATATGGTAATATTTTGTGTGAGAACTGGTTGTACCAGAAAGTAATTGTAATATGAAAAAAAATTACTAAATTGTACTCAAACAAAAAAGCAAACAAAGCAAGATAAAAAAAAGTGGACCCTCAAAATGCTAAACTAGAAACCGAGTAATTTTAATAAGGCTTTGAAATTTAATATAAAAAGGAAGGGGACCCTCAAAATGGGAAAATTAGAATACGAATACTTTTAATAGGTTTTGGTATTAAGTTCCACGTAGGTTATATTTACGATAATACACATAAATCACCTTAACCTGTGTTCTATTTATTCGTATACAAGCGTACTTACACATAAATAGACACGCATTGAGATGTTTGTATCCGATTATTTTTTTCGTGATTTGACTGCAAAATCACACTCACAACATTCCTTACATTTATAATGAATTGCGTTACAATAATAAGTTTATTAAACACTTTAATAATGCCAAAATGTTTCGTAACCATGCAAATGCTACGGAAATAAAGTGTATTACCGGTCACACTGATTGCATAACGATAAGGTATCTTAAAATTGTCCGCCCAATCATCATTGAGTTACTGGATGTTATGATACTTAAATAGTTTGTAGAACGATAATACCGGCTAATGACGATCCCAAAATAAACGGTTATTTATATAACGTTACGTACAGACGAGGGAAAAATAGTATTCAATTCAAGTTAGGGTTAGCTAGACAATCAATCTCATCTTATTGATATACCTTATATACTGTAATATAGTGCTCGAAAATGTTAATTTGTTTTTAATAACAATATGTTGAATACAATTTTTTGCGATTCTGACTGTTAAATCAACTCCTAGTTTAGCCTGCCTGTGTGTCTAAGGGGCGTAATGTGTTTTGTGTTGGTGTGTATTTTTAAGCAACACATGTTTAAAAATACAATTACTTATGTTATTAATTGTCGAAAGTAGTTAGTATAGTAACTGTTTTTGTATTCTACTTTATGAGATAAATGAATATTAAACACGATGTGATTGATTTTGGTCGAAACTCCATCTCACATTCGACATTTCTTCCAGTATATGTAAATCTTAATTTTCAAATGTAATTAAACCTTGTATTATAATTGAGTGTCATTGTATGATTGATGTAGTGCCGATGCTTTATTAAGAGTAACTAATGCATCTAAAATGCTTTTGTAGTAATTACATCGTGTGTATTAGATATGTTAATGTTTGACATGTCAAGGATAATCGAGAACTCAATTTCATGACTGAGTGATATCGAATCTATTATTGGACATTAGTAAACAATGTAGTCCCTTTTTAAATGTGTGGTAACCCGCTCGTGCCGTCACCCGGTCTCGGGGTTCGCAGGGAGATGACTAAATTCTGCGTCTGAAATGGAAGGGATCCAAAAACAGCTGTTATTACGACGGAAGTGCTCGTTGCACAACTACCTACCGTCAAGGATCAGGCCCAGATACTAGGTACATCAAGGCCAGAACCGGTACGAGGTCCGACGGTGGAGGCACCGGAGAGTGACTTAGTAATTGTATAGTCCCTATACCCATCTCTTTGACCCATGTGGTATAGAAGACCAAAGCCTTTCTTCTTTAAAAGTAGCCAAACCACGTTGAATTCGGTACGAACGGGCCAGCAAGTCCTGGGCTGTACTACTATCGTACAGATCAACCTTGCATTCATGCTATTGTGTTTCGTTGGTGAGTGCAAGACTGTATGCGCAAAGATACAGAAGAATCACTAGGACGCCACGCCGGTGTAGGTCACATGCTGCATTGTTGCATTGTGTACATTCTCAATGAGTATGGTGACCACTTTTGGATTCTACTTGTGCTTTCCAGGCAGGCTTGTGCAGGCAGAGTAGAGTTACTTTCTCACGATTTCACACTTTATGAAAAAAAGGGAAAGGTTCAGATCCAGCAGTGAATTATCAAAAGGCTTATTGATAATGAGGAATTGTTACGAGGTACCTTACTCGTATTATCATACTAATGTTATTTCTCCACTGATACACTATAGATAAGGTGTGAAAAATTTAATGCGATGATAATTTTTAACATTGACGTAATAAATTAATTTATTGGACACCCTAATTGTTAGTGATTAAGTAAAATTATACTGAGTTTGTTTTTCACGCTTTCATATCCTAAGCCTCTCAATCGATCATCAGGAAATTTTTCATGCACGTAGTCCATGGTATAGCTAGGATTTACAGTAATTTTCTTCCTAAAAATTTATTGACAAGATGTACATTTGTAGCAAGCAAACCCGCAGAAACTTAAGGTCCACTAAGATTCTTCTTAGGGCAACACACGTTGCGTAATAAAATCTTCATTTTTTGTAGAAATGTGCCACATTTCTTTGTTTTACCATGACAACCAAATAATTACACTTTCTTACATATAACGTCACAGTGGTTATTTGTTTTACGTGAAAGATTCACACACATGACGATTCACAAATGTATATTGTATGACTTTGAGTGTACACTCGAGTGATACTCGAGAGCCAAATAAATAGTGAATGTTTGCACTTGTTTGTTTTGTTTTTGCTAAGTTCACTTGATATACGCCTAGATAAGTCTATGCGTAGTTGTGTATGAGTAATGTAAATGTCAATAAAGGAATTTCGGTTACTACCATACAGGCAACATTAATGATTTGTACTGTTTTAAGTACAAATAGTTTACATGTCTCACAAACTTTCTCTACATACATACTAATTATGATTTTTAATCGACTTCAAAAAAAGAAGGAGGTTCTCAATTCGACGTATTTTTCTTATTTTTGTTACCTCAAAACTTTCGACTGAGTGATAATTCTTTTATTATTTGAAAGCTGGTAGTTCCCGTGTGGTCCCATTTCAATTTGGTCCAGTTCTTGAAGTAAATCTGTTTTGTTACATTATTTGTTATTTTCTTTTATATTATAAAGAAAAGGATGTTTTGTTAGCAGCTAATTTTTCCATATACTAGCTAGATTAAAATTTACACAGTATGTTAGAAAGAAAGAATATGTCAAAGCAAGTTGTACGTTCTTTTTTTTGATGTGTTACGCATATAAACCATTTTCCTGGTTTCTTTCGAAAGTCCTAATTTCAAATTACCACAATTTTATGAATCATTATACCCTAACAATGGAAAGTAGATTGGTTCAATTACAATTCACCTCGATATAAATTAGTTAAGAAACAGTTAACGAACATCTGCTAAGTATGTACCTATATGCATTAGTGCTTGTGAAACTCAGTGCATCGTTTTCGAATGAATTTGCAATGTTTTTCGCTAATGGCACTTATGTACCATCAAACGTAATTTTCTTTACCGAAGTAATTTCTACGTTGTCCTATTTCGATGTCTCTAAGCGTCGTAAAATTTTAATTTATTCACAACGGGTGTTAAAACTCTTCGACACATTTGTGAGGACAAAATGTGTTAAGCGCTTTCAAATCGATTTAAAACTACACGTTGCGTTGGACGCTATTTCTTGTTTTAGGGCATAGTGAACAATGGAAACTTCGCTTTCAGATTTACTACCTAAAACACTTTTCTTTTTTAATACGACTCTTTAAGGAAATTTCGATGAGTTCAAACTACATCTATCTGAACGAAATAAGATCGGATTAATGTAAATTATTGAATGTTCAAATATTTCTACAAACCAAGTTATATACACCCTTGGTGTTCAACATTTGTAGAAATACCGTCCCGTGAGTGTCCCATGAGGCCAAAGAGAAGGAAAACTTGAATCAAATTGATGAAATTTAGCGTGGCATAGGCCACAATCAAGGAGTGGCCTATGCTCAACAGTAGACAATCAAAAAACGGTTGATGATTTACTACAAAATGCGCAGTAAAATTAGTTTCATTTTAAAATTCTAATTAAGAATAAAATATGCTGTTAATTTTTCAGAAACACTCGCTTTCAAAAAAGACACATTTTTTTAGGTTTCTTATGTTTTTATACCTTGTTTTCGTTAGTGATGAGTAATTTATAGATATCCCATTCACTTTCACCTAACATCCTATTCCATCACCCATCGTACGTTCCTACGTGCTCCGGGTACTAAGAATAACCTCTTGACACACTACACTTGACAAGAAAGTACCAATCCGTTACACTTTTGTTTCTTTCTTTTGTTTCGACTCTTATGTTTTCTTTATAAATTCATACATTACTATCTTTTAATCATTAAAATATTACTGTTATTATTATGTTTACATGTATGTTTTTCCCAAACTTTTCTATGTCAACATTTCATAATACAGTTATTATTGCATGCGTAACTGTGGTTTAAAATCAATTAAACATAAATCATTAACGCCTTTTTATTATTAATCGAGCAAAACTTCTTACGGTACAACTGGTGTTTTAACACTATTTAACTGTTTAAACAATCAAACGGTAAACATTAACCTTGCTGTTTAACACCAGTATGAACAAACCGAATCTCCCATATAATCAGGCGTAACCGCGAATAATTCCTTCACAATGTGATAATTACCGCGACGATAACAAACATATCACTATTTGTCTAAGAAAAGTAGTAAGGGAAATCAAACGATACTGAGTACCGAACATGACAGAGGTTGTTCGAAAAATGTACCAAAGTCTTTGGACTAAAGCTTGTCTATGCTGATAAGATCACTTTTAATAGTTGTTGTTTACCAATCGACTTCCACAGCTGAAAGAAGGCCTCTTATGAAAAGAACCAACTACACCTAGACACTTTTACACATTCTTCAAATTGTCAGTCTATCGTAGGCAGACACCGGTTTCCAATCCAGCACATTTCGGCTCCAGCGACTATCGGTTTGTCTGGAGACTAGATACGACTTCACTTCAGCGTACTGATTCGATTCAGTTGATATTTCCAAACCAACTGCTTACAAGTGTAAACCTACGCCTTAGTACAAGTGTAAGGTTGGGACGTGTGGAGACAAATGAAACGCTTGAGGTTCTAGAGTATTAGCTAACTCGTTTTATGTTTATGTGAGTTTATATGGAATTAGCTTTTGTTCGCGGCTCCGCATGCTCGCGTTCGCAGCATGACGTCAGTCAGCGAATGTTAATCTCACAAGGGTACAAAACAAAGTAGTTCAGAAACAAGTAATTGTATTTCAAGGGACTCTGATATAACCCACGAAAAGAGTCTCCCATAACCGCAGCAGATCTTTATCATCTTGTAAACATAACGCAGTTTTTATTTCTTGACACGTAAAATTTTTGCATTGTTTTATAGCTGATCAGTTATCAAGCTGATTGATTGATGTGTTCCAGCGATATAAGGTCACATGTACACTCCTCCACAATCACGAACTTTCTTTGTTTAAGAACTTACATTGGTATACCACGATACCTCACGTTCGTTTATCGTTCGTTTGTGATCTATTCGCAACAGTTCAGTAAATGCCGATTTCAAAGTTCAGGTGAACAATAGCTAAGTCTCTTGTGTTGAAATAATACCATCGAACTGAATCAGCGATGGGTGTGCATAAATTATTATCACATTTTGATAATAATTATCGCAATTAATAGAATTTGTTAATGCCATCGAGATATTACATTTCTTCTCTGCGATAACATTTTCGGAAATGATTGATTCGTGATATGAATTGATTGCAAACATATTAGTAGCGTCAGTATCGACAATTGTATCGTCATTAGTTGAAATTTCAATCCATTTTTTCTTCCGTTTTATTATTCAATTTGGGGTTATTCTATTAGTGACCAGTGACCTTTATATTAAACCTTGTATATTTATAGCTTTAAGGAAACAAACTTTAAGGTTGTTTATATCTATGAAGATTTATTAATTGTTAAATGAATGAAGCAAAAGCAAGTTATATTTCTATGGTAAGTCTATAAACTCTGTTTGTGAAGGTAGAAAGTAAATATTATGTACGTACGTATTTTATCACTATCTATATTAGATGTCATTTGTTGAAATATCTCATCGTTAAGAACAAATAATTTAAGCGCCAATACCTATTTGTTGTGTGTATTATAATTTTGATAACGTACTGAGCACTAAACGATATACCTACCCACATCAGTTAGAGTAAGTAAACACTATCTTATAAATCGTAATTAATGTTCAAATTCTACGTACTGTAATATACTCATATGTACATTACAAATATGCAAAATAATATGGATATATGTATTATCTCTGTTTTAAAAGTTTATCGATTTTCTTTTAAAGAAATTGTTGAGCCCAGTATTATGAGAACGTTCACAAATTGGCAGAGCACAGTGATTGATTTCTTACACAATCAAGATAGAAACAGGAGGCAGGCTGTCACTCGCAGAATGACTCCAAAAAGAGGTCACGACCCACAGCATTGAGGATAACGACACAAGGAGAAAACTTACATGAGTTCAGGACTTTTTAGAACATTTCTATTTATTTAACAGTAACTTGTTCCATTTTCACTGAATAACCATTCATTTAATGCATAATAATAATATTTCTATGTAATTTTGCTTTATGGTATGAATACGTTCTAATAATAAACCTCATTGCGTAGGATCAAATACATAGTTTATGTTGAAATACCATAAAGCTGCGAAACTTGCACTGCGATACTGCCTATCGAATCGGCTTTCTGAGAACGAATATAAATCAATCCTATTATGGATCTAGTAAAGTAAGTACTCGAGTAAGTAAAATAACCATTCAAATAACAATAGGGCTCCTCTCATCGGACAAAATAGCTAGTGCGACAAATAGTCGACGTCGTTATTCTGTTCTAAAACCGCTTGCAAGTCGCAGTACAATTGGACATCTATAGCTCTTTAGATAATCATGGAAATATCTGAAGTTAGAGCTAGTAATTTAAATGCTTCAACGAAGAGTTTGAATTTTGTTCATTATGTCGAGCGTACACCTTCTTAAAAGGCCGGCAAAGCATTTGTTACGCCTCTGGTGCTGCGTTGTCCACGGGCGGGCGGCGGGAATCGCTTACCATCAGGCGATCCGTATGCTGGTTTACCCCTCCTATCCCATAAAAAGTCGTTAAAACATGCTGATCGTATCTTATCATGTTTTATAAATAAGAGAATAGGTGAAAAATAAACAAATTTCTCAATTTCATACAACAAGTTGGGTGTTTTTCAGTTATAGGTAACTTATCCACCACATCAATAAAATTTCTATTGCTTCTAATATACGTGTTCGTTTAATTTGTGAAATTTTAAATTTAAAAAATATGCGTTTCCTTAGTAGTTACAAAATTTTGTATTTACGATCATTTGCAACCTCGAATTAAATATAAAAGAAAAATAAATTTTAAAATTCGATACATATTAGTTGTCCATCACGCCACTTAATTCTTTAAATAGCCTAATGTCATCACAACTTGCGATAATACCCTTGGCATTTAACTAATATTTAAGATTATTGCTTTTGCTTGCATACTCACTCAAGTCAAAAGTGATGAATCGTTAATTATTTATTTGTTTTCGTCTGTCAGTATGAGCGGGCAATTAAAACGAAAGAATTAAACGATTATGTGAAATGTTATTACAGTTAGAATGTTCATTGATCGGTTTGCGCAACGTCATTAATACTCCGAGATTGAGAAGTATTTAGAATTGTATGGATTGATAGGGGTACTATTTTAAAGAGGTGATGTTAATTGCTGGAGATGGTCTTCTTTTGTTACCTACTATTTTATGCGGATTTGGTATACATAGCCTTACAGACAGTCTTAACTTATGCTGACTAACCTTACAGATAGTCTTAACTTATGCTGACATTTCAATGCAATTCATTTTATTGTAAACAAACTTAGGTAGCTTTTAGATGTTTATAGTAAAATGAATTTATTGTTTAAGTCACTTTATAATATTTTTAAATTATAGAAAATAAACTTGCTGACCCGGCAAATTTACTTATTTTCGTGAATATTTTGTAAATTATCAAAAATCTTCTTTTGAATTTAAATCTGATTTAAGTTCTCGCAGGGCCGCAGTGTATGAACTAAGCGGACTAAGAAAATATAACATCTCTGGTTTTTCTTTATTTTTTTTATACAAACCTTGCCCTGACAGTAAAAAACACATAAGAAAAGTTATTTAATTTAATGCAGCCGATCGGAAGTGATGCGCGTTATGTACCTACATACATTTCGGCGATTAATTTTTATTTACGAGTATATAGATTTTTAATTCGGCTAGTTACAAGTTATATTTTTATATTTAAGTTATTATTTATTGAATAGGGATATCAACAATGTCGAATTACGCATTAGCCAATGTCCTCTTGTCGTATTTTATGGACCGAACTCTAGAACTATCCTTGAAAATATTTTTAAAGCTCACTATATCAAACACTATAACAACTGAACCCTATGAATTTTACATAATTACTAACTATAGTTAAAATGGGTTAAAATATTGGCTTTGCACATCTTATACATAATAAATATATATATAAATGTAATATCAAATGCTTCCGTGCTCCACATATTTAAAGGTGTAAAAAAGAACCATACGTGGTAGAATGTACACAATTTTCCAGGATTATAATAAGTTAAGAAGTACAACTTTCGTGTATACTTGTTATGTATTAAATGCAGTTTTAATGACCAACGATATTTCGCATGTACGATAATTAACATTGTGCATTTACGTTTCCACGTTACTAAAATCTACTTTTGAAATGTTTTATGAAATGTTAACAAATGAATTTATTGCGTACGTTATCTATTCCTGGTTGGAAATATGATTAATGGTTCACAGACAAAATACATTCTTGATTTATTGTTATAGTAATTTATTATTATAATAGTTAGTCATAAGGTAGTGCTTTTGCTGATATTTTTGAAATTTATGACCTGATCTGAAAATTTTTTGTGTTGCGTAAACTTCTAGATTTGTTAAACATCCGAGTGTTGCTAGCGAGTACTAGGAATCTTATTTTAATAAATATTTTTTATACTTTGTTTTATTTTCTGTGGATACCATTAATAATATAAAAAAAAACATCCTACATTCGGCGGGCACGACGTTTCTCAGAACTGCTGGTGCTAGCTATTAAAAGAATAAGTCAGTTTAAATTATTGCTTTTTAAAGTTGCTAATATATTTCATTAAATTTCGTTTATGAACTCTTATGTTATTGGTCCTATAACATAGTTTGGTAGATATTTAGGTTTACATACGATCGTGAGGTTCTACGATACGTTTATTACTTTAGATGAAATTTGTAGTTACTACTTGTTTTCGGGTTTTGAAAAGATTTTGTCAATTATATGCTTAAAGAAAATACAATAAAACTTTGCAAAGTGTGGGAATAATTATAATATACCTCTATTCTTAAAGGATACGTTTGTCTTAATAAATGTATAAAAATAGTAATTTTATAATAAAATGCATTATTTTATGTTAGATGGGTTTCTGGTATAATAAATCAAACTGAATAATATTTATTACATATATGATATGTAATGTTATTACTTTATTGGTATACCTAATATATATGTTTTAGCAGCATTTTCAACACTAAGCTCAAGGCTTGAACCCCGGACACCTATTATTTGTATATACATTTTAATTTGTATACAAATTTATGTTCAAATATGAAATTATATGTTATTACTAAATAAAAACAAGTAAATTAGTATTTATAGAACTATAAGAAATTATATAAAGTTTATTAGTTCTGTAAAATTACATTTATCGGATTTTTTAGGGTTGACCCGTGACAAATATGTTTCTATAGACAACAGGAACAAAAATCTGTGTTTGTTAAATGTTTTTTTTCCTTGTCCTACAGGGCCTGCCGTCCTGGTCTCGCGGCCTGGAGGCGGCCGAGGCGGCGCGCGCGCGCCTCGTGCGCTGGGCGTGCGGTGAGACGCCGCCGGAACCTGAACCGCCGAGGAAGAAAATGCCACACGCACTGCGGAAACGGTGGCCGCTGTGCCCTTGTCTCCAGGTAAGACACTGCTATGATTCACTTCACTGCGAAGAGAGAGAGTTACTCTACAGCATAAAATTTTATGATTGGGAATATAAATAGAATTGAATTATTTATAAACTCTCAAAGTTTTTCTTCGTAATGTAATGGAACATTCATTTAAAACGATTGCATTGATCGTGACTAGCCATTATTATTCCCAAGATTATTTGGGGTCGGCTACTAGTTCAACCGGTTTTACCTTTATATCAGTGTTCTACGGAACGACTGGCATCGGAGCTCCGCAACCCTGAGGGTGAACTGAATTCGAAGGTTGAACTAGTTGTCAGTATATTTGAGGGCGCTGACTACCTAATAACGATTGCCGTAGATGTTGATGAGAACCGGGACGGACTGCTTAACGTGCTCTAGGAGGCATGAGCGGGAAACACCACCATCAACCATATTCGGATTGCTATTAAGAATTTCTTGTAAGAAAACCCAACAGCAGTCCGACCTGGGAATCGAACCCGAGACCTTTTGATCGGCAGTCGCTTACGCTAACCACTGGACTAGTGACTGATTACTAAAAAATCTGTTTTGCGCGCAGCCGTTACTATAACTGTAATGTTATTTTAGCCTATAATGAACTAATTTGTATTTAAATAAGCATATATATTTATTAGCCTTCAAAAATGAATATTATTAGTTCAGTATCGCAATCACGGGATAAAATGCAGTCTACTTCTCGCGGAAATTCTCATGTAACATTTAATATTGACTAGCGCAGTCTAATAGATTATCTGTCGTCATGAGATTTTCTTTTGTTTTGAACAGTCGTACTACTCCCATGTTTAGTGAGGTTATCGATATGAGATTGCATTACCTAACCATACATTACATAACCTGAACTTATTTCATAAGACAAACAAGCCTTTTGCCAAGGTTATCACAATAAAAAGCCTATGTGCTTCCTCAAGTAACAAATAATCTCTTTTTAGCCGTGAAAGTATGACAGACAGACAGATAAAGTTACTTTTGAATTTCTAATATTAGTATGGATTAATCTATGGAATTACAAATCACATTTAAAAGGCTATTTGATAGAACACACAGTGCTTAAAATTAGTTTACGACCCTTAAGATAAATCAGAAATTCTCCCTATCTTGAGTTTTATCTTAGAAATCTAGGGACACTTAGTAGAACACCATATTTCTATTGATATGTTTTCAAGTTAATAAAATTAGGATGTCTGTATATCATACCACAATAAGCTTTTTTATGCTGTATAAACCATTATTATTTCAAAATAATATATAATTCTCGCGTCACGTTCTTGCTCACGATAAACGTCGAAACTAATAGATTTTCATATTATTTTTTAAATGTATGTTTAGCTGGTCTGCCTAAGATAGGACAGTTAACATCACGCTTAGATTAATAAGAACCGAGCTTGACTGATAAGAGATGCAGACAAAGTTGCGTGGGTCAGCTACTAAAAGCATAATATACTAAAGTTGATAACTATTTAGTATTAAAGCAATATAACTATCATGTTCTTACTTAGATTATACTAAGTAGCCATGTAATAACTTGTTGTTAATTGTTCCGGAACGGATTTGATCTTACTGCGATACAGTAACTCAATACTCAATGCGTATCCGATTCGCATCTAGGGTTTGTTTCGCTTTGCACTTTCACTACTACGTTGATTAGGCCTTTCAAACGAATTGAGAGGCACCTTAGAATTTTTCTTTAAAATTGACTAAGTGACCCATAAAATAAATTTAAAAAAAATTGGTTCGTGTGAAAACAAATTCAATTAATAACGAATTATTAATAGTAATTTTATATTGGTATTAGCTTTTGTCGCCAGCTTAACCTACGTGTATATGTCCTTTCTCAAGCATCGAAGTATCTTTATGCCAAATTTAATTGAAATCGGTGCAGCGTTTTAGCCGCAAAAGCGTAACAGACAGACGCAGTTACTTAAGAATTATTAATATTGGTCAATTTGGATTATTTGTCACTTGGCATATACATGACAAGGACTTAGCATATGTTTGTTTGTACCTCGTTAAGAAATCTTAGAAATTAACTTTTTTTGTACTACCTTAAGTATTCGCCACTGAAAAGGCTGTCTTTATTTATTCTATTGCCACAACATTAATCTTAAATAAATTCTTTGTACTTCATGTTAAGTTTTCGCTATTATTAAGGCTACCAATAAAAGCACACAAATACGACCTTCAAACCTTCAAGAAAAGAGCGTACTCCTTCTTAAAAGGTCGGCAATGCACTTGTAACGCTTCTGGTGTTGCGGGTGTCCATGGGCGGCGATAATCGCTTACCATCAGGCAATACGTCTGCTCGTTTGCCCCTATACAATATATATATAAATAAATATCAAAACTTTCATAAGACTTTGAACTTTAAATTTCAATGAGCGTAGAAATCAATACTAAAATCAGCCCATTATGTCTTGGTATAAATAACGATTGCCCATAATAACATAATTACCATTTCAATTTAGCCAAAGGCCTTTAGGTAATTGCTACATACACCGAGCTAGTAATGGAAAATGTTTAGAGGAATAAAGATTATATGGCTACTGTGGTCTCGGCGCACAAGCCGTAAATATCTACTTATATACTTCAGTCTAATACTGAACAAAGGCCTCCCCAAAGAGCGACCCAACCATCCTGATATTCCTCATATCATTCCTCAAGTCGTCAGTGCATCGTGCAAATATACATTTGTGCAAAAAACATGAATTTGGGCCAATTCTTTCTATTTCTATATGTTACTTAACTTTTTCGTTCACTGAACTGGAATTGTAATCCCAATTTCCCAGTCCTAAATCTCAAAATCATCTCTACTACAAACTACGAGTATCAATAACAAAATCTCGGATTTTAATAAAAAGCATTTACCTACTGTGTCCGTAAAACAGAACCAAATAAATTGTACCCAGTTCTTCTATTCTCCACTCTTTGAGATAAAGCAGGTTATATTTGTTTTGACTACGAATACCATAACTTTTACTGAAGGCTTTCGTTAAGCAGGTTTTTGCCAACTCTACTTGCATCCGTCAAAACAAGATATTAAACTAATAGTTTAGAATTGTTTCTTCCTAATCTGATGCATTTTGAAAGCCAAGAAAGCTGTGTGTGTACAAAATTTGTATTCATTGTGATATTTACTAAAAGTGAAAATTTAACAGTCGTATAATGGTCTTATCAGGTGCTAATTTATTTAAATGTTGTGTAAATATTATTATAAACGGACCACTACTTCACATGGGTGAACTATGAAAATTGTCGCATATAAATTAATACAGTTTCTAATCGTTTCAAATGATAAGAACTGCTTTAAAACAAAAATATATATAATTTTGTTTTAAAGCAGAAATAAAACACACAAACACACCTTTCGATGTTTTTATTTTTTTAAATCAGTTTGACTTTCAGCCAAACAATTTTATAGAAATATACATCTGAACAATATAATATACCAGATTCCGGTATTTTTAATGAGACCTACTTTTAGTGAACTCCACTTGAACTTGAGATTACGTCATTTAAGAATATTTTATATTATCATGATCATTAGAATATAATGTACCGTTTGTGTCTGTATAACTTAAGAACTATATTAATTTTTTACACAAATGTTTTTTTAAGATAAATAAAACATTACAACGGTACTTCATTGTCTACGGACAGGCATAGTAAAGTTTATTGCAGCAGAACTTTTAAGCACAATTTGCAGTCATCATTTAGATGATGACTGCAAATTGTGCAGTCATCATCTAAATGTTTAGACCTGCTAACTAGTCAGTTAAGCCTGCTATAATTTATCTGCGAAATAAGTGAGACAGCCGAAATATGTAACAAAGAGTTAAAATTAAAGTTTACTCCGATGTAAAATATTTCTCCGAAGGTCCTTTCTCCAACATTTCCATTAAAATAACTTTCTCCTTAAAATTGCTAACGAATGAAAGGGCTATTGATAAGCTAGGGGTCAGCCCTAGCTATGAGGAACCTGTTTAGTTTGGAAAGCAAGTAAATGTCGGTCAGTGGGCACACGTTTGTCGATATGTTCAAAGTTGAGATGCGCCACGAAGCACGTGCTCTGACCGGCTAATCGTCTAGTGATGTAAATAATTTGCAAATTGGAAGCTGGTTACATGATCTAGATCTTTGCATGAATTAGAAGTGTTAGAGTAAGTTAAGTTAAGTAAGTAAGTAAGTACTGCACGGTTGGCCGAGTGGTTTCAGCGGTCGCCATGCCGCTTGCTACTGCGCCAAGTGTCTTGGGTTCAAATCCCACGCGGTACAACACTTTGTGTGATCCACGAATTGTTGTCCCGAGTCTGGATGTTCTTTGTGTCCGTTTCATGTATGTTTGTAAAGTCCCCCACGACACAGGATGTTTATTCCTAATGTGGGAGTTGTCTTTTTATAAAAAAAAAGTACATTGATATATACTCGATTTCTACCTTTTTCATTGACTCGTTGTAATTGTATGTATTTATATATTATTCCTTGCATTATCTTAATGAACTTGTTGCAGGGACATTAAAATAAGGTTGTCGGTTAGTGACCTATCCATCTACATAAATTAAAATCAATTTATGCCTGTTTATCTTTGGTATAATGTTCTGGCTGCAAAGATTCCTGACCCTAAAAATCTACTATAGTCGTTCCAATAGTTTATTTAACTTTTGACAGCTCTAATATTTAATCAAATAGTGATACCCTGACCCGTTACCTATTCGATTTCTTTCATCGATCGATTTTATGCATTAAGAAGTTTTAATCGATTTAACAAACTCATTATTTTATAGATAATTTCGTACTTCATATTTCTATGTGTTTCAATGTGCGACCTCCTTTGTCAAAATAAAGAAGAAATGGATTAAAAGAATGTTGTTCAAATATGACGGTTCTATGTCATGAAAAAATATATAAAAGGAACTGAATTTTCAAAATGTATTATTGTATTGTGTTGTAATTCAGTGGTTAATATTGTATTTGTTAAACTATTGATGATCTTTATTAAATCTCTCTATGTCTATTTTAAAATAATCTACAGTATTTCAATGAGTAACCTTCAATATAGTTGAGTATTTATATTCCTCCGTATTGATTTATTTGTGAATTCTCACGTTTGGTTGAGTTGAGCGTATCGTTCCTGCCCTCGTTACTGTCAAAATGCCAAAAAAGAAAGTACTCAAAGGACAAACAAGAGAGTGAATACTTTGAAAAGGAAAGCCGTAATGGTGGGCCTCTTATACCAGTGACTCAAGTTAGAGACCGTGTTGCAGCAGCATTAGGTATTAGTGCTCCAACAGTGGCAAAAATAACAAAAGAAGGCTACGGCAGCAGTGGCATGGAACAGAATAAGCTATCTACACCTAAGAAAAAACGTCCGCCTAGTAAAGTTACAGCCGTTGACAATTTTGACGCTGATGCTATTCGTCGTCATATATACGACTATTACCAAAGAAAAGAGATTCCAACATTAAAAAAACTAACACAATCTCTTCGAAATAGTGGTTTGTTCCGTGGTCAAAAATCTTCTCTGACAAAGGTATTGAAAGACATTGGAATGTTATTCCGAAAATGTGACAAACGAAAAATTTTAATGGAACGCAATGATATTGCTTTGTATAGATGCGATTTTTTAAGACAAGCAAAAAAAATAGAAGATTGGTCGAATGTTGTTTTCACAGATGAAACTTGGCTCAATGCGAATCATACGCTGTCAAAAACTTGGACTGACAACACCGTTGGCTCCACTTCTACAGTACCAATGGGAAAAGGCGAACGACTGATTATTTGTCATGCAGGAACAGTAAAAGGATTTGTGCCAGGCGCTCTATTAGCTTTTAAATCCCAGAAAACAGGAGATTATCATGAGGAGATGAATTCGAACGTGTATGAAAAGTGGTTCAGAGAAATGCTTACATCACTCGAAGAGCCATCAATAATATTTATTGATAGTGCACCTTATCACTCTCGTCAAATTAATAAAATACCAACACAGGCCAACAAAAAACATGAAATTATAAACTGGCTCCGTGACAATGGCGAAGAGGTGAATGAGTCCCTACTAAAAGTAGAGTTAGTAAAGATATTAAAAACAAAGAAGCTGCCAAAACGATACGTCATAGATGAAATGGCAGCAGAGCATGGGCATACCGTCCTCAGAATTCCCCCATATCACTGCCAATATAATGCAATTGAAATGATCTGGGCACAAGTTAAAGGATATGCTGCGAGGAACAATACAACTCCTCCTTTCACCGCAAGAAAAATGCTGAATTTACTGAAAAATGCGTGTGAAAAAGTAACTCCAGAAAACTGGGCGAATGTTGTAGAAAAAACAAAGAAGGTGATAATGTCGGATTGGGATCGGGATGTTGCATTCGACAATTTATCTATCCAAGAAATGATAATCAATATTACTGAGAACTCAAGGGATGATGATTCCTGGTCATACGAAGAAGACGATTCTTTATAATTAAAATTAGTATTACAGTACCTCTTTTGGTTGTTTTATTTTTAATCCGTAAATTACTACGAATTTCAACATTTTGTACCTGTTCATTACAAGTAGGTACCGCAGGTAGTTTTTATTTGAACCAACTATAGTAAGTCTAAACAATTATTTTAGATTCATTAATTTGCGGCGAATACATTCGCTCCCATTACTAGGTACGAGTACGATGGAACTGTTTTCATTACGCAAATTATTTATGCATTGAAACAGAGACATTTAGGGCATTTTAATGCAAAATAATAAAGCTTTTTACGTGATTTGATATAAAATATAATCACAATAATTTTATTGTATGTTTTATTAATATAATCGATAATCGATTTATTTCAAAACCGTTTTTATAGTCTGTGGTCATTAATTACGAATGACACATCCCTAAGTAGGCGCAGCCCGCCCATAAAGTACAGTATTATCTGTAGTACATTGTATCAAAAATTATTACAAAACTTTATGTGCGTGATCTGTCAAAAGTTAAATAAAGTATTGGAACGACTATAACAAGTTTTTTTAAATTTTACGTGATCTGTTAAATGGTTTAACAAATACGTTATCGAGGTCATAGTTTTGGAAAACAAAAAATGTAAAACAAACTTTTTTAATTTGAAATAATAGAAACAACTTCAACATTTCTAAAGTTTTAAAGCACCTTATCTATTTCGGAAAAAAAATCGTCCTATTCACATACTGATGTCTCAAGTCTAATTAGATCCGATAGTTAGGATGATGAACTGGTTATAGGTTGGTTACCATCAAACAATACGTTTGCTTAATGGTCAAGGTCATTAAAAAAAAGTCTAGGCTTCTTCAAGGTTCTTCTTAGGTCTTTTACGTTATCGTATGACCAGTCAAGTGCAAGTCAAGGCATGAAAGCTATTATCGATGACGAAATGCGTTGGAATTTGATACCCATTGTGCACTGACTCTTTATTATTTAACTGTATATTTATCAAGCTGTGAGGTTCAGACATGATGTCAGATTTGTTTAGGATAACATTTATGATAAAGCTTATATTTCGACATCAGTAACAGTACAATTGAACTCAAATAACTACAACACTGTAAGTCATTGATTGATACCCCACGTGCTTTTAGAAGTCGCGAGTTCAAATACAGGGTCAACAATAATCATGTCCCAAGATAAGTGTTCACGTCAAACTATAACAATAAAGACACTATAAGAGCCTTATTTAGTGTTGCAAATACATTTCACAATGGTAAGCTGATTAGAATTGGAAAGGTCAGAGGGATTATGGCTTTTTGAAACTAATTTAATTGGATCTATTTTGCTACAAAAAGGTCGAGCCTGAAGTAATGACGATTTATGCGACATTAATGGGATTGAACCGAAGGTTTTAGATTCGAAAAAAATTATTGGTTTACGTATTAACGGGCAATTCAAGAAACTTGAGTTCAAGTGTACTGACATGCGTGTGTGGGTCTTTGTTTGCTCAGTTCAAAATATAAATACATTATTGTATCGGTCGTCGACAGGGCCTAATGAAACGTCCATTTGGTCGTTAATAGAATTAGAGCGAGACAATGCACTCGATAAATACGGGAAGCAATTACAGGACGACGAGACGGTGTTAGTTTTGATTGAGACGCATTGCTTGGCGCCAGACAGGGGTGTAGCATCCGTGTACCTTGGTGATTGACTCTTGTCAAGACGTAAATTTATTGCCGCTGTCAAGTCGGCATTTAAACGTTAGTAAACATTCATTTAAAGCGTCTGTTTTACATTCATTTAAAGCGTCTGTTTTAGTGTATAGTGCGAATGTGTTATTTAAAATGATAAAGTTCTTATCGTTTACAAAAAGGAAGTGTTCGATTTCAATTCACGTAAGTCGAGTTTTAAATATGTTTATAAAGAACACAACCGACTTCAAATATGTTTATTTTATGCATATTTTAAAGTCGTTTTTTTCTAAGAATACTATTGATAGCTGGTACACATTCACACCCTTTTGAAGTTAATGCTGTTAACATAATATTTATTTATGCAAATGCGTTTCTTTGAAAGTATAAACGATGAGCCGTCGGTTTTTGAGATCAGCGTTATGTCAACTTTGATCTATGAAAACATAAATACTTGGTTCGTTTCATTTCAGTAAAATGTCTTAATATATTAGACTTTACCTATAGTTCATTAAGAGGAGTCATTCAAAAGATTGAATGGAGAGTTGATACATTGTGTAAAGGTGTATTTAAAGAAAAATTTCTATACCTACTTATTATTCTATACTTATGCTTTCATAGTTAACAAATATAAGCTATTTTCTTTTTTAAAAAGTATTGGTAAAACTTGACTTTACAACGGGATATTTTTCCACATTTTTAATACTTGCCCTGAAATATCCCGCTTCAAAATTGCCTACTACAATTCATAACTATTTCGAAAATTTAGTTGATGTTTTTCTCATCAACAGCATTTAATAGACCATTGCTGAACACAAGCCACTTCCTGGAAAGGCGATTTAGGCCTATTGTCCTGTGTCAATTTTTCTTTTTCTTTACAGTCCTGTTTTACAGCGTAGTTTTCTCACTTTGGGGTATGGGCCTCCGGTATTCTCACTCACTCGGTGAAACACAGCACAAACGCTATTTCACACCGGTTTTCTGTGAGGCCGTGCTATCACTCCAGTCGAGCCGACCCATTCAAGCCGAAGCATAGCTCTCCCACGGTTATTACTTAGTGAAGTTTTACTATTAAATTAGGCCTAAACTGAGTATTACAAAAACCAATTATCTTCCATGTTAATTCTTTAACATGTTGATTTTTTATGACCGTCTTATCACTAAGTAGTTATGTTACTTGAAGATAGAAGACCACTAATAAGAGTCATGAATGTCTAATCGCTTTACACAACATAATTATTTAAACTAGTGGTCGCCCAGTAGTCAAAATTTTACCGTAATTCATTTAATTTTGAACTTAATTAAGGTTCTTTTGTCAAAGCCTGTGCCTCTTTGATCGAATATTTCATTATGGCTAGTTTTGACGTTATGTAAGACTATAGATATGTAATACTAGCTGACCCACGCAACCTCGTTTGCGTCTTCTATTGTCCATAGTGTGAAAATTTTCTCTCCTTTTTTAATCATTCTTCATTGGTGCTCCGCTCCTATTAGTATTCGCGTGATGAAACATAGCCTATAGCCTTCCTCGATAAATGGACTATCCAACACTGAAAGACCAGCGGTTCCTGAGATTGGCGCGTTCAAATAAACAAACAAAATCTATAGCTTTATATATTAGTATAGATTAATCTCTTCTCAGTTTGACTTTAACCACAGACAATATATATACATTTGGGTAATCTTTTGTCTGTGGTGGTGTGTGTGTCAAACGCACGATAGTGTAAAATGTTATTTTTATTGGTTCAATGTATTTTTTAAGCATGATTATAAAAAAATAACTTTCTGAATTCCTGCTTCATAATAAACTTTAACTGTACCAAATTTAGTGTTCCTCCGCTAAGGGGTACACAGTTTTTGCTTCACTAAGTAATATATAGATTTCTCTCTCTCTTACGACTCTTGTTGACGCCCACGGTGTTATTTTTTTACTTATTTTTTTTCTAATTCATTGTGTTTATAACCACTGGTAATCAGTAACCACCAAACGAATTGTTTACCCCTTTATGATAGTAAATATTATGCTAAAAGAAGATGATGAGTACGTTCAAAAACTTTAATGTAACAACCCTATACGAATATGCACCGGAGTAATGCAGTACTCATAACTCTTTTAAATTAATGGCGCTAATAATGATAGTCCTTTGTAAATAAATTTTACAGTGTGGTGAAGTCACTGACGAAAATATGTCGCTTCGTGTTCGTAGGGTCATAGGGTTGTCAATTTTGTTTATTTTTCGTTTGTATGATAGTATAAAATTTTCGTTTGTAAAATGACTTTAGATGTCGAAAACTTTTAATCAACTGTGTTGTGCGTGTTGATAATAATTTGTGTTTTTGTATGTTTTATGAACTTAGGAAATAGTTTAAGATTTATTAATTACACTTTTACTTACTTTTAATTGGTATTACCAAATGCAGCTGAATATTACAAAATGTTATTCAATAGGTAAAATGTAATACAATTATCCCTTCTATCTGAATAATAATTTGTGTAAATTTGAGATGCAATTTAACACTTATTAATGAGGCGATCCAGAAGTGTGGAAATCAACCTACCGAGAGTTATATTGCGTTGCTATTGAGGCCGAAGTCTTGGTCCAAGTTATATTCCTTTAGAAGTTGTTTTTTTTATTATATATGGGGCAAACGAGCAGACGTATCGCCTGATGGTAAGCCTTTACCATGGACACCCGCAACACCAGAGGCGTCACAAGTGCGTTGTGTTGTTGTTCGTCTATTGGTTAGTGATACTGACTGCTAATATCATCCGTCTTTCGGTCAACGTCTTCCGAAACATCTTTCCGTGATAATTTGTTCAGTCGGGGTGTGATTTATCTGCAAAATGTATGTATTTAGAAATACACATGTAGCGTGAGATGTGTGAGGATATTATTATTACAATATTTAAATAAATAAATATTCCGGACATTTAACACACAACGCCACCTAGTTCCAAGCTAAGCAGAGCTTGTGTTATGGGTACTAGACAACTGATATAAATACTTATATACCTTTTTTTTGTAAATACATACATATTATACATAGAAAACACCTAAACTCCGAAACAAATATTTGCAGATCATACAAACATTTGGTCCGACCCGGGAATCGAACCCGAGACCTCAAGCTTAGCAGTCGCATACGCTACCAGTACGCCACCAAGGCAGTTTTTATTACCCTCACAACTCAACAGACACAATAGAAATCTCACTTCTACTTTCAAAAAAGCGAGAGAATAGATGCTACACATGAATAGCAAGTATATTATCATCTACTCTAAAATCGAAGTTCCCCTTCATGTCAGCTCTGTACCGTAGTAAAAGAAAAAATTTAAAAAACTGTAATCCGACTATGAAAAATTTTACTTAAAACTTATAACGAATCTATTAAAACCCCATTAATTAAAATCGGTTCGCTACTTTAGGCGCTACGGTGGAACATACATACAGTAGATGGGCAAAATTATTACCGTCGGGTAAAAGAGAGGATTTGTTTATAAATATTCACCGAAGAACACTTCTATGATCATCATAAAAGTGATTTTCGCTGATTAATAGTTTACCATTTTAATTAGACTTCACGGTTAATCATAGTTAATGTACCGTATTACTATCAATTTAGATGTAGTAATATAAGTATTGACCTCTATTTATTTATTAATTATTACTTATAATTAGTATGAAATTGTATGTTTCGCAAAGTTAATATTTCGTTTTTGATGGTTCTTTGCTTTTGAAGGTCGTCAAATCGTCTTGTTTTATTTATTTGTACAATGATTTGCAGGCGTTCTGGTAGCTATTCAAATTTTTTGAAGGGTTCAATTCGTTGTTTGCCAAACTTTTAATTTTCATCGTGCCGTTTTTGATGGCATTCGAATACGCAATCTTCTAACAAGTAATGCAAAGTAATATAAAATGACAGGAAATCGTAAAACTCGCGTAAAACAAGCCAATTTAATTTACAAGTTTGATATACACGCAATTAGAAAAGATAAAACATAATATGTAACAGGATGTGTTCTTAACCGTTTAATTCTTATTCTACATAAAGTAGTCAATGAAGTTACATTTCCATTGTTCTGTGGATAAATATTTGCCTCTGCTCATGACCTCATTTGCTAGCAAACACCTGATAAGATTTATTTATTTATGCATACACTTGCATTGCTTTCTACTTATGATGATAATGAACATGACTTTAGATACTCGATAGGATTTTATTAGGGCTGGTTTAAATAAGCAAAGAAATATATGATAGGTATAATTAATTCAGCGTTTGTAGTTTTGTAGGTAGACTTTAACCATCTGAGCCTGGATGATTCGGTGATAAAAATATATGAAACGGTATGACATATTCTGTATAATCGAAGGTTTGTTTTTTTATATTATACCTTTAGTTTTTTCTTTGTGTGACTTTTAATGGTTTTTACTTTCCTTATTTCAATGGTCTGTCTTAATTTAATAGTGGTCGATTTCAGTACATAAAATTTACATATGAAAAACGCCTGATGTAAATAAAAAGGCAAAATCATGTTGTAAAAAGTGTGTTTTCTTAACAAATTATAGGGGCCAAAACTAGGCCAATGTCTAGTAAAGCCCCTATAATTAATTGTTTATCAGTAATTTATTTCTTATTTATTAGCTACTTACGTACTTCGTCTGCGCCTCTTTCCAATAATTTTCGAATCCTATTGGACTAAGCGCGATATTAACTATCCTAGGCACGCCAGCAAATACACATAGAAAAAAAAAACATGAAATCCGATAGATTATTTCAGAGTTCATCGCGAGGAACAACGTGACATGAGAATTATATATAACAGATTTAGTTCTACTTTTGTTTTATATGTATAACGCATATATTGACAACTAGGTAATAAGTTCAAGTTAATGGGTTCATTGTGACACATGAAACTTAGCATAATAAAATTAATTGTGCCACATATAGATATGATTAATTACTTTGAAACTTTTCCCTTTCAAATAGTTCCAAATCGCAATATATTAGCTACTAAACAAATGAATTCATGAAGGGCACACTTACAGCCGTACAATATATTTTTACATGGAAAATTGATACCAATTGTAATAAAAAATCTTAAATGTTTATGATTTCGCTGCGCCAGCCCTAATTATGATGTTAATGAATTTGCGAGACATTGGTGACAGTTCGTAGAAATGAGTCGCAGGCGCCGTCAAAAGGTTGAACACACACAGAAAAAAGTAAAAAATGCATTGGTGTACATGCTGACTTCATTTGTCATGAATGACCTTTTAATATATAAAATTAAACGAAAGTGTTCGCATGTAATATGACATGCATATATCATTATTCTTCTGATTGTTAGATTATTGATGCGTCATTTACACTTTTCCTATGTACACGATAGATTTAATATATTTAAGAAAGTAGCACCAATATCGATACGCCATGCGTAAACTCTAATAACGATTAATAATGGGTTGCAATGCATGCAAAAAATACTATTACGCCGAACAACATTTCATTCGCTTAGCAATTGTAAACAGATTATTACAAAAACGATAATTTCCAAGTAATTATTAATTCTGACATACCTTCATACCCTCACAAGGTTTCTGTACGCATTTCCTCATGCAACTGTCCTTTTAAGGAAGGAATCAATGTCTTCCTCATCTTCAAGTCGACAATTTAAGCGGAGATGGATTTTACTTGTCTTACATAATATTTCATCTCCATCTTGTTAAATGTCTTATGCTCAGTAAAGATGATGTTGGTGAAATTGATGAATATTTTAGGTTTAATTTGGTGTTCGAGTTCAGTTATTTTATTAATAGTAGTTTCCTTATACCGATCAAGGTGAAGTTGAAAGACAAGACGTATTGTCTGTAGAAAGTTGATCTGTCTTGTTCCGTTTACGGTCGTATGCGTCCGAAATGTATAATGAATTGTTTACCTGTGTCGATTTAACTTTTTATTGGTGGAAACGGATTGATGACTTGTTTTGGAGTCTCTTGGTTAGTTATGAGATTTATTGAAACGTTAACTTTATGTATTAAGAATGTACAGGTATAGTTTTTGTATTAACTTACAGTATTCGTTTAAGAAAGTTACACATTTCTGTACTACACCTAGAGGAGAGAATGAATTGCATAAAGGCAGGTGAAACTACACGAAACAAATTTTTATGTATTCTTAACTTTGTGGTTATGGTGAAATAATGAGCTTGAGGATTTCAATTCATTCCTGTAATTTATATTAAAATTATCGTGTAGACTAAATTGTGCTATGTATTCCTTGCCAATGCATTTTAGAGCTACAGAGGTTTTTTCCTGTGATCATCTTAACTGGTGGTACTAAAAATATCAGACTTGTCGTAGGTGATATACTCGTACATCACGCACGTTGAAGGCGAATGTCATAATGCTTTAAGGTCTACGATCATTTTGTTAAAAGCCCATCCCATTCATAATAACATTTACTGTACATGTAAAAAGGGATTTATTTATAAATAAGTGCACACTAATCTTTTTTAAATAATGCCTTCAATTGTATGTCGTTTGTTGCAGAATGACGAGCCCCCTGAAATCACATACTGCGTGGTCGGCGGCGAGGGTGGTTTGGCGTTACAGGCCGTCACCCCTACACACCCGATGCCACCTCAAGATGAACTTGATGCGAAGTTCGCCGAGCTTGTGGTAAGTTAAGCTTGTTTACGAAAGTTTCATTTGACGTTAAAAACCAAAACTGCTTACACATGTACTTTAACAGCCGTTTTGATAACCGATCCCTAGTTAAATCTGAAGATATTCTATATATTATTGTTATATTTATTTAGATTTTTTCAATATGATTGATTTCATTATTTTATTGAAATGAAATATTTTTTTCCTTTTTTTGACAACACATATTTAGTTGTTCAAAAGAAGAATAAATACTCTTTGGTAAGGTAAATTCAGAGCGTTTTTATCTCTAGCTAAAACTGGCCGTTAAATGAGTTCATAACTACGATACCGATAAGGAGGTTTTAAAATACTTCGTCATAGTAGGTTTGTTTGTAGGTGTGTGTTGTTCTTTAGTTTTAATGATATCTTTGGCTTTGCGAACGATCTTAATTTTTAAAATAATTATCATCTTTTATATTTTCTGTAACAAACAAAATACATATATTCTTTCTTAGGGTTAAGTTTAACACAATAATAAAGAAGAGCTTTTAACTTGGTTTCTGGAAGGAGCTAGGAGTATGTACTTCATTTTTCAAATAGATTGGTAGAGTAGGTAATGTTATATCATTATGGATTGTATGACTAATAATAGTAATTATTAAGAATATACTTGTTTTTAGCTTCATGTTAGGAACAAAAATACAGGCTTTAAAAGGATGTTATTTAACTGGTCGGTTTACCAACATAATGTTATTACATAACTTTATTCGGAGATGGAATGTGTGTGTAGTTATTTAAAGATCTTACCTGATCCAAATTTTGAATATACGACAATGACCACTAAAAAGCAGTTCCTCTGTCGATCACGTGTAAAAGACAATTTCAAGAGTTTGCTAAAGGGTTGTCATTAACTATACACAAAACAAGACATTTCATAACATCTTTCCATTGTTAGGATAAATTTTCAAAGCAATTTACATTTAAAAAGTTGAAAGGAATTTTAATAACACTAAAATGAATCCCACAACATCATATGTTGAGTTTTCATAACAGTGAGCTCTGCGTGTTCCCAACGCGCAGTAATGTCATCATTGTGTAAGCTCGGCATTCCTCTGTTACGTAATGACTGTCACGAGATAGATGCGATTAAAAGTACTTGTGTACCTATATTAATTTCAAAAGAAACTGTTTAACTAATTAGCACGTTTACTCACGCAATCAGTACAGAGCTATATTTTTTTACTGTTTAATAACACACATTCCTCAATCGATTCCGGTCAATTTCTATCGTAAAATTTATTATACTCAGTTTTTTGCAATTCAATTATTATATTATTGCACGTGGTTAATAGCATTTCACTTTTATTATGTACTTAGAACGATAATTGTTCAATGGAGGACTGACACTAGGCCATAAAAGCTAAAATCTATGGAATTTTGGAAAGAAATGAAGGAGTGCGTTAAAGAGTATGTCGAGTGATTTAGGAGAATGGCTGGGAAAAAATCATTGAACCGACAAAGCGTAAGAAAATGACGATATGAATTATTTATTGCCACTCTTCTAACGAACGATTATAATATGATACAAACAGTGAGAAAATATGTTTGTGGTGTGTTTTAGTATAATGGCAAACAGAGCTGCTATGGTCTCTGTAGGCTATTTTAAACTGAAACTAACGTTTAATTTACACACTTTTCTTGTGTGTAAGGTAATCGTTATATCTATAATAATAATAATAATAATAATAACCCCCCCAGGGGACCACCTTGTCGTGGTGGGGGGGCTTACGGGAAGGCATGAACTTATCAAACAGTCACCAAGAACTCGACTATACCCTGTAGAAGGATGCATAATAAATAACGAATAGCCCACAAGATCTTGGCTCAACCCTTTCTAACCAACGGTTCCAAACCCTGAAAAAGAAGAAATATGGTTTTAACAAGAAGCAGTACTAAACGGCCCCAAGTACCCGGCGGACCCAGTAACAGTGGTGGTAACGACGATAGCCAGCCTGTGACTGAGCCCAGGGGTGCGAAGAATCTCCGGGTGGGAAGAAAAACTCGTCAAACGACTCAAGCTATCCTTACGGACTCCGATAATTTAAGCGACGTTTCACTGACTCAATCACCATTTCATTCATTCGAATCACCTTCATCATCCCCATTGTCATTTACATCTTCAACGCCATCAATTACTGAATCTGCTATGTCCGAGGATGTTGTGCAGGGGGCACGCGCCGTTACACCTGCACCCGCCTCAGACACAAACCGTACGCGAAAAAGATGGACACGAGAAATGAACGAATTCATCTGGCGTACGTATCTCATAGCTACAAAATTAAGTACTAGCAAAATATACCTGAATCACCTACATCACGAATTTACACAAAAGTACCCACAAATGCAGGCATCTAAACAAAGACTGGGAGATCAATATCGAGCTATAATTAGAAACAAACTTCTACCTCAACAGACGTTAGACAGTATAAAACATGAAGTTTCCATTTACCTACAGCAAACACAAAATACACAAATCAATTCCAGTACACATATACATAATACAGAAGCACAAACACAGAGAAGAAGGTGGACAACTGAGTATAACGAATCAATAATTAAAAATTACTACAAAATCACACAATTAGGATCAAATACGACAGCCTATCGTAAACCACTGTATCAAGCAGTCATTGCAGAACACCCTGATTTGTCAGAAGTTAGCGAACAAAGAATATCCGATCAGCTCCGGGTAATCCTCAACAACAAATTGATTAGTGATCAAAGACAGCAAGAAATACGTAACGATATAACAACTACCTTTAATCTACAAAATACTAACCAGGCAAATTGTAGCATACAAACACAAGACATGACATCAACAACTGAATTACAACAAGAAGTCCATAACCCACAGACAGATTTACTCACACAACCACTGTTAACCCAAAATTATCGAGTACGGTTTAATTCCACAGTTCTAGAGCCTACAAAAATCAAAGAAATTTTTAAAACAGCAATACTTAATTTCAAATATAGTGAGCCAACGGCGCGACCATACATACCAAAACAAAAAATCTCTACAAAACTTATGAAAATAATCCACTTTATCGACACCGAAATACTACCAAATCACATTTCACTTGAACAAGATTTTTTATTGACTCAGACCATTATATACTGCGCTGCTTACACAGCGGCTACCTGCAACGGATCTAAAATTAAAGAAAATATCTCAATTGTTACTCAGAATCAAGTAAAAATACCGTCCTGGCAGAAGAGGTTGCAAAACAAGATTCAAAACTTAAGGAAAGATATTGGCAGGATGACAGAATATATCAAAGGAAATAGGGGTGAAAGACTTACAAGATTAATTGAAAAAATTAAAGATAAACACCAAATACATTCACAACACGAAGAACCTAATTTAAATAATGACCATTTTCTTGATACTCTTAAACAAAAGCTAAATGCAGCCACAAGTAGATTAAAAAGATATGTTAACTGTACACTCAGAAAAACACAAAACAACCAATTTGCTAATAATGAAAAACAATTTTACAGACAACTAGCTTCAAACACAACACAATACACAAACAGGAACACACAAGGCTCAGTAACGGTACCTGTTGATGAACTGCACGAATTCTGGTCTAATATTTGGTCAAAACCTGTACTTCATAATTCACAAGCTGAATGGCTCCAGACGGACGCCTCTTTAACAAACTCTATTACACCTATGGATTTTGAACAAATATCTGTAGAAGTATTCGTAAGCGTTCTGAAAAAACTGCACAACTGGAAGGCACCCGGCACCGACCGTATTCACAACTACTGGTATAAGAAATTCACATCCTGTCATCTCTTACTACACAAACACATCAACACTTTCATTCAGACACCGGACATAATGCCAAAATATGTTACTGAAGGCCTCACCTACATGATACCAAAAGATGCAGACATCCAGAATCCAGCTAAATACCGCCCTATTACATGTTTACAAACGATATACAAAATATTTACATCGTGCATTGCAGAAATAATTCATCGACATGTTAGTGAAAATAACATACTTGCGGAAGAACAGAAGGGATGCCGTAAAAGTAGCCAAGGTTGCAAAGAACAGTTAGTTATAGACTCAGTGACAATGAAACTTGCAATTTCAAAAAAGAAAAATATTAGCACGATGTACATAGACTACAAGAAAGCCTTTGATTCTGTTCCACACAGCTGGTTACTTCATGTCTTACAACTCTATAAAATTCACCCAAAAATAATAGACTTTTTACAAACCTCGATGCAACACTGGACCACAAAATTAAATATCAAAGGACATTCCAACACAGAAGTAGCTAAAATTCCAATACGCAGAGGAATCTTCCAAGGTGATGCACTTAGCCCGCTTTGGTTCTGCCTAGCTCTCAATCCCCTTTCTCAAATGTTAAATAAATCCTGCCTAGGTTACACTATCACAACACCACTCAAAAAAACAAACCTTACACATCTCATGTACATGGATGACATTAAATTATATGGAAACAGCACAGAATCACTACACCGCCTAGCAGACATTACGCAATCTTTTTCAAATGACATTCATATGGAGTTTGGAATTGATAAGTGTAAAACCTTCACAGTAATCAATGGAGAAATTACTTCAAACACCTTCACGTTACAATCAGGTGAAATAATCGAACCTCTAGGACCTCACAACTCATACAAATATCTAGGATTCCAGCAAAGCAGACAAATTAATCAGAAAGAAACCAAAGATACACTAAAACAGAAATTCAAACATAGACTTAATATCATTCTCCGTTCACAACTCAATTCCCGACACCTAGTTAAAGCGATTAATAGCTACGCAATCCCCATTCTAATCTACTCCTTCGGTATAATAAACTGGCCTAAAACTGAACTCACCAACCTTCAACGCACCATAAACACAACCTTAACAGCACACAGAAAACACCATCCTAGATCCTGCATACAACGTATGACTCTACCAAGGGCAGAAGGCGGACGAGGCATAATTGATGTTTCTAATCTACATAACAGACAAATTAGATCACTTAGGCAATATTTTCAACAACAATCACAACACTCAATACTACACGAAGTTGTAACACTTGCAGACAAACGTCTAACACCACTTAACTTAGCAGACCAAAACCCACAGTGCAATGAATGTGTTTTTCAGTTAGAGGCAAAGATTGCTAAATGGCAACTGAAATCTCTACATGGCAGACATCGCCAAGACCTGCAGCAACCCCACGTTGACAAATTTGCGTCAAACGAATGGCTACGGCGTGGGGACTTATTCCCAGAGACAGAAGCATTCATGATTGCTATTCAAGACCAAGTGATCGATACCCGAAACTACCAAAAACACATAATACGCGCACAAAATCTCCCCACAGACTCTTGTAGACGCTGCCATGCCTGTCCTGAAACCATTCAACATATCACCTCAGCTTGCAAATGTTTAGTTCAAACAGACTACAAACACCGACACGACCAAGTAGCCACCATAGTTCACCAACACCTTGCCCACAAACATCAATTTATAGACAAAAAGATACCCTATTATAAATATAAGCCGGAAATAGTACTAGAAAACAAAAACCTCAAAATATACTGGGACAGAACTATCATAACGGACAAGACCATTCACTTCAATAGACCAGACATCACACTTCACGACAAAGTAAACAAAACCGTATATCTCATAGACATAGCAGTCCCGAACACCCATAATATACAATCTACAATAGCTGAAAAACTTACCAAGTATCAAGATCTGGCAATAGAACTGAAAAGGCAATGGCAAGCAGTAAATATCCATATAGTCCCAATAGTTATATCTGCAACCGGAATAGTACCTAAAAGCCTTCACCGTAGTCTAGACATTTTAGAAATGCCACAACACTCATTGTACTTGCTTCAAAAAGCAGTTTTATTAAATACCTGTAGACTTACTCGCAAATTCCTCACTACATCTTCAAGTTCATCCACATACACCATCACTTAAACCTGATTACACTTGGCTACGGCCCGTGAAATCGGAAAAAAAACCCCGTTTAGGGAGATTAATAAAATGTGAAAATAAAAATAATAATAATAATAATATTTATTTACTCAAATACAGGTACAGCTTATAATCTAAGATGTGGTAACAATATTTTTGAAAAATCACAAATAAAATAGTGTGAAAACGACGGTGTCTGAGCTAGTAAGAAACTGTGTGACAGACACCGACGCCATCCCCTACTATATAGGTTGAGCCTTAGGTTTAGACTTACATGGTGTTTGACAATATTAATTTAATAACACATAATAAAAAGAAAAGTACTACAACGCAAAAAGAAATGAAAAGTGTGTGTGTGTGTGTATGTGAGTGTGTGTGTGTGAGTGTGTGCGTGTGTGTGTGTGTATGTGTGTGTATGTGTGAGTGTGTGTGCGTATGTGTGAGTGAGTATGTGTTTGACAAGAAGGTTAATTTATAATCCGCGAATGGAATAGAGTATTATAGGAGACAAAAGAATATACGGTTCAAAGATTTACATACAAAATGAAAATCTACAGTTCACCCTCAAGTAGTCTTTCGGTCTCATCATAAGTAAGCAGCTGAAGGCCATCCACTAGCACCCCTTTGCATTCATGTTTGTTCTATGTATTACTCTGGTTTGGTACGCTTACTACAGGTATACCACTTACAAATCTCATGTTCGATTTGTAAGTGCTATACCTGTAGTTATACACCTTTACTTTCGCCGGCCGGCCAGTTATCCCCAAAAAGCGGGACAGTTAAATTTTGATTAGAAAATCGGGACGTCCCGCCGAAATAGGCACGTCTTTCAACGCTGGCGTACATACATCTCAGTGATTCATTTTTACTTATATAGACTTGACTAGCTGACTAGGACTAAGGAGGTCAAATAAAGGATGATCGAAGCCGATGATAATAGCTAGTTGTTTAATATACTTCAAATTATTTATTTTGCAGTTAACAACCTATAATATTTCTATCACTAAAGTATTATTTAACAATTCAACTGACTTAGTACAGTAGAGTAAAATAATTTTATCGACTGTTAGACGTAACTGTAGTTTAGCTCGAGGCATCAATAGAAGAGACTAGTTGAGTTGTCCCTTAACGCTCAATCTTGGATAGGAGTGAACACGATCTTTACAGATCGGAGCGATTGCAAGGTGTTGTTTAGACAGATGAGAGGCTCCGCCCACGGACACCTGCACCCTCCGACCACTTTCACAATACATCGCCGCTGTAATAGGGTTGTCACATTAAGCAAAAGGGAGAGTGTATAAAGAAACTATTGCTGCTCACGTTTTACGGGTCGCACTCGATGGTAATAGTAGCGTCCTCGTTATGTGCTTCGTTTGGTTTTTAAGGTGGGCTGGGCACCAAGACATTATTACATGCTCTGTTTCTCAATATACTTATTTTCAATGACGATAATCACGATTAAGTGTAAACAAATAATTTAATAATGTCAACGTAAGTAATGTATTGTTGAATGTCAAGTGGACAACTACAATTATTATGAATTTAAATAAAGTAGAGTAGAGCTTGTGTTGTGGGTACTGAGCAACTGATATAAATACATAGGTATATATCTACACTAATATTATAAAGAGGAAAACTTTGTTTGTATGTTTGTTTGTTTGTAATGAATAGGCTCAAAAACTACTGGACCGATTTTAAAAATTCTTTCACCATTCGAAAGCTACATTATCCACGAGTAACATAGGCTATATTTTATTTTGGAAAAAAATAGGGTTCCGTAAGATATTTGGGTTTTTCGGATACAAGGTGTAAAAATCAACCAGAAAACTTACTTATTTTGCGACAATTTTCATGCTACGGGCTATATAAGACGCAAACGAGGTTGCGTGGGTCAGCTAGTATATATATATAGAGATAGAGATTTAATTTTCAGGCAAATATTAGCTTAAGGTACATAATGTACATGTATTCATTACTTAGCCCAACTCCCATACAAAAATAGTCAATGTTCTTTGATGAACATTGCGTTCTAGAATGTAGTTTTGTATTATTACTAAGTGTAGATTGATTGTACCAAATATATTAATAATATTATTCCTGAGTAATTAAAACTAGAGCCTACTTTAAATAACCAATAACCCACAGAGGGAATTCTTATTATTGGGGCAATTAATAATAAAGTAACATATAGCGTCATTTTTAGGAAAGGTCGTGTTTAATTATAGATCTAACTTTTCTAACAATGTCATTAAGCTCAAAATAATAAGTTTACATTCAACGAGAAGAATAAGAAGCGTATCTTTTTAAAAGTCAGGTTTTAATATTACAATGAATATTAATTTTGATAATACGTATCTTCCATCAGAATCTAAATCACTGAGATTTCAAATTACAAAGATCCTTGAAGTTTCAAGTTATAAATGTTAAAGTCGATATATGTTTACATATTTATGAGCGTTCTAATGCACGTCTTTATCTTTTGTTAAACTACTTCAAAAATTGGATGATGTATAGATATGCTAAGACGTACTTCCCTAGTTATTTAATTAAATCAATTTAACCAAGGTTAACCGGAACTATAAAAATACAGCAATAATTTTAATTCGAATCTACTAAAAATGAAGCCAATCTACGATTTTAGCAGATTGAGATTTAAAATCTGAAATTATTCGATAGCAAAAATATATTATTTCAAAAACTTAAGAGTCAGCCCTAATGCTGTCGATATCGGATAACGAGTATCGAATCAAAGTGCCGTTTAATTTAATATACTGGCGGCGTGCTGCCAGCAAATTGTCGGCCTCCTTGCTGTTGTTTCGTCCATATCTATGATCAAAGGGTTGTATGTATTTATAGTCATTATAGTACTCACAGGTAGGTCGTTTCTATCGTTTCATCGTTTTCGTAATTATCCATTTTGAACTTGTAACGTAACCTATATTTTCACATCGATGTATATTATGTACTACGCACGTATTTTAAACCAATGTGTTTTCAATGTTGAATCAAGGGATTCGACATTTTTAAATCGACAGTAAGGAAAATATTAATACTCGTAGTTCTCATAAAATGGTTTTATATATTTAGTAAACATAGTGTGTCTAATATAGGTACTTACACTCTTAGTTACCTTATCGATTTGGTACAGTTCCTATGCATCTTCAAGGGTTACATACTCTTCAACACTTCTATATAACCTATTATAGGTTGTTTTTTAGAATCTCGATGTTATTCTCATTTGCTATTCACAACATGGACAATCTATTTTGAGGTCAGATCTGTAATTTGCCAAATGCTATCGATATCACTGAGGACCATAAAATGCACACAATGGAGGTCAAATAAAATTGTTGACTCAAGAAACGATTTTGGGTTATTATATTTTACATAATATTTATGACAGTCTTATAAATTTAATGATCCCTTAAAATAATGGGTATGAATAAATATTTATATACATATTTTAATATATTAGACATTCCTGTTGGCAAAACTTGTATTCCTTGAACTATGGTAATACTCGTAAATCAGCTTCACTGCATTTTTGTTTTAAAAGGTTGAACGTTACGAAACTTGACCGAGTCTAGGCAAGTTGAACTACGATTGCCGAAATCAAATGTAAATCAATACATTTTTGTCCTATTTCGAATGAATTTTAGTTCGAACACATAAATGGCTACATAATTTATGACAGATTTGATTTTTGACCATTTGCCGAATTTGCACCAATAAACCCTTGCTACGTGAGTAGTAATTTATTTATTTATTTATTCAATTAGGGAACACAAACAGTAGCATATAAAATATACATAGGGTTGTTATTAAGTAAAGCAAACATAACAAATATACTACCCACTACGTTTTCCACAGATTACTTATGGGGGTTCAAGTTTATAAGCGAAGTTGGTAATTAACAAACAAAAAAAAAAAGAAACACAAGAAAAACATAAAACCATCGTTGTCTATAAAATAATATAAGCAGTAATTTGCCACCAGCGACATATTAGCCGGAACCTCTCAAGAGTGTGAGACATACCAGTAACAACAGTACTACAAATATCAACAGCATCCTGATACATTGCATGCTTAATATAAAAGTGCCGATAGAATAATAAAAAAAAAAGAGCAAAAAATAAATAGCGTCAATAAAAATAATCTAATTAGCCGTTAGGCCCACTACCGATCGCGCAAAACTTCAATTACACATTTTCTAAAACGCAACTTACTATAATGTAATATATCTATGTCACAAAATATCCCATTGTAAGTATCAACTAAGCGGTGCAGCGGAGAGCGCACACCAGCATTGGTTCTACAAGTACCAGTGGCGAATAATCGTCTAGTGCGCACCCCGCGCCCCCGCACTGATCGAGGAATCAGGTAGCACAACCTATGTACTAAGTCTGGGCAGTCGAATTTAATAGGTAAGGGAGGTAGGTAATAGGTATGTAAATTGCGTTATGATCATGTGTTTCTACGTCCACTAGTGGGAGTCAAAATCAATTTTAAGATACACAGAAAACCGGTGTGTAATAGCGCTTGCGCTTGTTTAACTTTGCTTGTTTAACCGAGTGAGGATACCGACAAAAATGGTCTGTTAGCACTTAGCGGCACTGTTGTATGATATCTCAAAAATGCGATCTTTACAAGGTGTTATTAAAGTATCTTTCCTAAAGATTAACATGTCAAATTAATAGTAAATAAAAATGCAAAAGTAATATTCCAACAAAATATTTAATTAGCTACCTCGGCGCTTAAAAGCGATAAGCGCTTACATTAACCGAATTTCACTTACTCGGCAACAGGTTTTAGACCGACATTGTACGATCGTCAGAAGATATTATAAACAATCTGACCGTGATTTTTAATTTCTTTGATACCTTTTACCATTTATTTTATTATCTGCGTGGCATTTGGATTTTATGGTAAGTTCACGTGCGCTTTCAACTTTGGCCGATAATCACATTTAAAATGTTTAATCCAGGAAGGACAATTTCCTTATTTAAAATTTTGAGAACTTGTCAGCATAACGTGGTTTTAGGGTATCCTGTCTAGACTGGGTTATATAAGAAGTAAAATCTCGTAATGACTGGTTCTAAGGTCAAAAATAGTTTGTTACTCACAGGTGATCTAAAGATTGTGTGGCTTATTGACCGTTTTATTACAGTAAACAATTGAACATCAATAATCAAAATTTAAGTGTAATGCTTGGAATACATTTCGTTCCTAAGGACAACGACATTCGACGTATCAAATTAATAGGTAGTCCGATCACCGTGCATAAATAGACAACAAAAGATGAAGTCACTAAACTCATACACGAAGCAAAGATAATAACAGCTGTGTAACGAGTAACGCAACACATCACACATCACTTTCACTAAACTGTATAATGGGCTCACGACAGATTTAAAGCACTCACACGATAATAGAGATGCTGGCGCACTATCATTATACGGACGGACGGATATTAGATAAGAGAACCCAATTTCCTGTAGAGGTCAGTCGTATTTCGCACGGTCAGCTAGTGCGGAATATTGCTAACTTACATGTTGTGTTTTGCTAGTAATATGAAAATATGCAGAAGGTAATGAATTGAGATTATCTAAATTAAACGAATAAGATTAATTTATGAATGGACAGCGGTTTCGTACACTGTGATCTGAAATATTTTATCTTTTAGAACGTTGTTTTTATTTTGATCCGGATATTTATTTATTATAAAGTTTAGTTACGTAGTAGTTTAGACACGATTTGTATATAAAGTATGAATTAACTGCTTATACATTTTTGTAAACTGCAAAGAATTTCAGTATGTCCTTTATTTACCTATCTTTTTTCTCATCTTTTTTCCAAAATCCCAGTTAAAGTGCCTCAAACATACACTGCCTATGTTTCAAATGTGCTCAAAGTTTCATGTTACCTAGAGTATGAAAACTGTTGTTTAATGTGTTCTCATTTTTAATCATGACTTTCGTATGTTGAAATTATGTGCAGTATTAATTATAAAAAAACACCTCCTATTGTAATTCTAGCCGCCTATAAAAACAGAAATACACTTCACTAATGCCAAACGTCAAAACATTATTGATCAGCCACTGTTTACCGTAAATGTCAGTAATGATGATATAGAAAAATAATAATTATAGGCTTTCTCCCGACCTCTGTGGTGATCGCTGGGTACTGACGTGATTGGCACAAGTACAGACGTGCCAATGAGTTAGTTATTAATGATTTCTCTAGCGAGTGGCCGATGTATGCGAATGATGTTTTCACATCGCCATCAATCAATGTTAGACACTCTCTTATGTAGATTTCCCCGCCCATTGTGATTTAAGTTAAATATCTGTTGTAGGTTCGTTGATTTTTTAATTAATACTCGTATCTGTACAAATAAATAAAATTTAAATCTCTGTTTCTAATTTCAATTTAGCTTGTAAAATGGGACCCAACCGTGGGAGAGCTATGCTTCGGCATGAATGGGTCGGCTCGACCGGAGTGATACCACGGCCTTACAGAAAACCGGTGTGAAATAGCGTTTGCGCTGTGTTTCACCGAACGAGTGAGGATACCGGAGGCCCATACCCCCAACCCCTCCCCCCATCCCCTCCCCCATCCCCTTTCCCATCTCCCAAAGGTCGGCAACGCACTTGTGACGCCTTTGGTGTTGCGGGTGTCCATGGGCGGCGGTAATTGCTTACCATCAGGTGATACGTCTGCTCGTTTGCCCACTATTCAATAAAAAAAAATACGTCAAATGTTGATTATATTATCTTTCAGATTAGCTATCCGAAACATATCTGTAACCGGCGAAACAGGTTGTCCCAAACCATGTTTTTCGTTATTCGTATTTAAATACATATATATATCTTAATAAATTAAGTGAGCCTATGCGTGGGACTATGTGCAATTATAGACTTTTATTATTATTTTTTTTAAATAACTTGCCAATATTGACATGTTCTAATTAGAAAACTAGAATGGACATTGCACGCTAATATAGCGTGTGTTAGTGTTAATATCTCAGTTTCCTGTGCTGAAATTATTTATTATTGAGGAAGAAACTGAACACACGTAACTTAGTGAAGCTCCGACAATGATCACGTTTCAATTTATTCATTCGAATCTAAAATGTACTTAATCAATGCATGATTAACATTCCTAATAGTGCTCTTAACGTTATGTGACACGAGGGAGGAATAGGTCTCAATATGGCGAGTTAGAGGGGCTTAGAGAATGGTTAAAAGTTCTTCATATGAATAAGATTTGAGAGCCTTGTTTACAAGAATTTGATTGCGCAGACGAGAGCTTTAATATTTTGTGTGGGTAAATGAAGAATTTGAATATAAAATTGGTTTAGAAGCTGCTACTATCACTTCCGTCACACATATCATACCAGTTTGCTTTAGTTTTTGAATCGACAGTCATTGACACCACGTCTCAATTATGATATTTTATAAAGTAGTTCGAATTGATACAAATGTATATACGAACTATGTTATGTGCTAGCTGTTACCCGTGACTGCGTTCACGTGGAATTTATAGTATAAACACGATGTCATGGATTTCATGTTTTTGCGATGAACCCTAATTATATTATTTAAAATAAAAGTAGCTGAGAAACGCGTTATAGTGTCATACTGCCTCGGTTGCGTAGTGGTAACGTATGCGACTGCTAAGCTTGAGGTCTTGGGTTCGATTCCCGGGTCGGACCAAATGTTTGTATGATTTGCAAATATTTGTTTCGGAGTTTGGGTGTTTTCTATGCATAATATGTATGTATTTACAAAAAAAAGTATATAAGTATTTATATCAGTTGTCTAGTACCCATACACAAGCTCTGCTTAGCTTGGGACTAGATGGCGTTGTGTGTTAGATGTCCGGAATATTTATTATTATTATTTATTATTATTATCCATTTTGGAGTTTGGTTGAAACAAACAAAGACATAAAAAAAAATTATGTGTAACATCGTATTACTTTGCAATGCTTTTGTTTTGACATTACAAACAGACAATTCAATTTTATTCATCTATACAGATAAATAACAGATATTCTGCGCCACAACTGTGGGAAGCTCGTCGATATTAGACCAGATTCCTAAGTGTCTTGAAAGGTCCCACTTATTTACATTTGACTTTGAATACCGATCACAGAACTTGTTATCATTTTCTAGTGTATTGGTGTGACGATATTGTGAATTAATTTCTGCCTAACCTTCGCTGAGTCACGAATAGTTTGAATATTATATATGAGTTTGGATCATCCAGCTTGGGAATTCGGCAAGTTGACGGATTATATATGTACTAGTGGTAGTCCAACAGTCGTCGAAATTCTTTTGATTTTAATTTGAACTTTATTAGATCTCTTTTGTCAAGCCATATATATACCACTTTAATAAAAGATTTTGTAATGGTCACTTTGACATTCAGCAGGACTGTAGACGAATAATAATCATCTTTTCAGTTTGACTTTTGTTTATTTATGGTTGTGTGTATTTATTACATGATAGTGTGTGTAATATTTTTATTATGTATTTTAATACATAATTAAAAAAATATTTACTTTCTGCACTCCTTCTCTATATAAACTACTAGCTGACCCACGCAACCTCGTTTGCGTCTTATATTGCCCGTAGCTTGAAAATTTTCCCCCGTTTTTGAAACATTCTTCATTGGTGCTCCGCTCCTATTAGTAGTAGCGTGATGATATCCTGATATCCTGCCTCGATAAATGGACTATCCAACACCGAAATAATTTTTCAAATTGGTCCAGCGGTTTCTGAGATTAGCGCGTTCAAACAAACAAACTCTTCAGCTTTATTATTAGTATAGATTAGTATAGATAAGTGCGGGAAATTTCATACTCCTCCGTTTTTCTCCGCTCAATAAACTAGAATAACGATAAATCGTCATAGTTTTGTGATGAACCTGATTTTCTACTATATGTGGGATATAAGATATCCAGATGAGTGACATTTAACTATGTAAGTTAATAAAATATAAAAAAATACTTGTATCTTCTTTAAGAATTCCGTGTTATCAGCCTTTACCAGACCACTGCTGCACATGGGCCTTTCCGTAGAAGCGAGGCTTTTATACATTTACTTATGTATGTATTGATAATAAATTGCGCATTAATATTGAACATAAAACGTTTGTTAAGAGAAAACATATAATAAATACTAAACTTAATGTGGTTTTAAATGTCAGTTAGACACATTATTATCGTTTGAACATGCAAAGCATCTCGTAATTGTGTATTTGGGAAGTATTTTCTCATAATCACCGAACCGTGTAGGTTGTTTTAAAGGTTATACGAACTTTTATTATATTTGTTTATCTAACAAGTTACTTATATCTAATTTGGATCATAATCAATAGTAACGACATGTAAATTAAATTATATGTATAATAACTGCTACAAAACAATTTCATTTATTATTTTGATTAAATCCTTTTAACGAGCAATTATCGTAATATAAATACATCACGCACACTCACACGCATACACACACACACACACACACACGCATACACACACACACACACACACACACACACGCACGCACGCACGCACGCACGCATGCACGCACGCACGCATGCACGCACGCACGCACGCACACATGCAAGCACGCACGCACGCATACACACACACACACACACACACACATACACACACGCGCGCATACATACACATGCATACATACACACACACAAACACACACGTACATACATATATATAATCTGAATCTCAATAACGGCTCCAACGTTTTTCTTCAAAATTCGTATGCAGGGGTTTACGAGGGCGCTTAAACGATTTAGCTACCTTAATATCTTATTGCACAAAAACGTCTGTCTAATTGTAAGTGATATGTGTACATATCGTGATATTTACTCGTTATATCAATAACAAAGGATTTTTGAGAAAATTTGTTCAACTTTAAACTAGAATAAGTTACAAATCCAACATGAGATAGCCTCCGTTGCCAAACAACGTAAAACAGTAACACAGTAAACAGTTAATGATTATTGTAATTAAAGAAAATTAACAACAAAAGATTTAATTCAAGTTCAATCAACAGACTTTAATTAAGTCTGCTTACACTACTAACATTAAGAGAGATAATAATAATAAATTCATACCTTTTCACTTTTATTAACATCGTTTTAAAGCTTTCCTTAAATAAAATTCAAGATATGGCGCCAAGTTATTTGCAAAGCCGATCTTGAAATACGGGTTGATTTGAAGGAAAATAGAAATGTAAATATAATTGAACATTTTATAGACTAGTTCAATTACACTTACGGATTCAGAACGTTTTATCAGTTATCTTAATTACTTATTGCTGATGTTTCTCTATAAAATTAAGTAAAAGTGATAACAGGATTTGAATGAAGTTATCAATTTAATTATGTTGATATTCTTCGTCTTAGTCGCACTATATGTCTGTCTATTTGTCCCGGTTAATCTCTGAAACGGCTATACCGATTTTATCGGGACTTTCACTGGCAGAGAACTGATAGTACAAGGAGTAACTTGTATGTTAATTTTTAGACTAGCTTCTCTCCGCGTCGTTCCCTGTAATTGTTGTGGTACCATTACAACGGATAACATCGTTACAGGGCTTAGATAGTAATGAACAATACTTTGCGATGAAGATAAAACATATTACTACTGCAGTTTTGTTTATAGCATAGACGCATTGGGAGTGGCATAGAGAGAGCGGATCTCTGTAACCTTTATGAGATAGAGAATTACGTATGTTGCACTGTACCGTACAGTGTTGACATAAACAGACAGCGTTGAATACATCGTTAATTAAACCATATTTAATGGAAGTACATATTTCATTATATTTATTATTTATTGTGATTGTTTCCGATAGAATATGAAAGTAGGGTTTCGGATTGTATATCTAACGCTCGAAGTCTATTATTTAATTAACTGCCTCTGTAGCGCAGTGGTAACGTATGCGACTGCTGTTCTTGAGGCCTCGGGTTCGATTCCCGGGTCGGACCAAGTGTTTGTATGATCTACAAATATTTGTTTCGGAGTTCGGGTGTTTTCTATGTATAATAAGTATGTATTTGCAAACAAAAAAGTATATATGTGTGGGGGAACGGATATCATGTTCCACCCAACACAAAGGGAGGATCCTCCGACCAGGCGAGGTGATCATGCCTGGCGGGCTACTGCCCAACAGTTGATGTTGGGATGTTGTATATATGATAATCGGCGCGGGAACTTTATTTGCGCGATTCAGGATTGGTAGTTACTCCGTGTAGTGTAGTTTGTAGATACAGTGCGTTACTTCGTAGTTCAGTGTATCTTCGGTAGATGGCGCTGTATGTGGAGGTCGCCACATCACTCCCCTCCAAGACTGGAGGTCGATATATGTTGAGTCAGCTGTCTGTGCTCTGATGCCGAGCTTGCCAGTGCCAGGAGTGAGTAGTTCCAGTGAGTCGGAACTGAATGCCGCTAGTTCCAGTGAGTCGGAACTGAATGCCGCTAGTCCCAGTGAGTCGGGGCTGAAATCCGCTGATCTCAGTGAGTCGGGATCGCATGCGGTGCGCGGTGCTGCGGTGAGGTCCCCAGTGAGTCGGGGCGGTTGCTGCGTAGTGGCTGGCTGCTGCGTAGACGGGAGAGATGTGCTCTGCTTACATGGACCGTAGGTGCAGTGTGCTGTGCCTAGACGCTGTAGAGGCCGTAGGGGTTACCAGGCTGGAGCGGTCGCATCCTGCGTGTGGTATATCCCAGTTGAGGCCGAAGTTGCTGGCTGGCTTGAGACTTGCTGTGGGAGTGAACATGATGGTGGTGCTTCCTTGAAAGCTGCTTCCAATCACGTCGGGGTCACCACTGTGGGGGAACGGGTATAATGTTCCACCCAACACAAAGGGAGGATCCTCCGACCAGGCGAGGTGATCATGCCTGGCGGGCTACTGCCCAACAGTTGATGTTGGGATGTTGTATATATGATAATCGGCGCGGGAACTTTATTTGCGCGATTCAGGATTGGTAGATACTCCGTGTAGTGTAGTTTGTAGATACAGTGCGTTACTTCGTAGTTCAGTGTATCTTCGGTAGATGGCGCTGTATGTGGAGGTCGCCACATATGTATTTATATCACTTGTCTAGTGGCGGTGTGTGTAAGATGTCAGAAATATTTATTTATTAATTAGATGTGTTTGGAATGTGTTCATAGAACATTTTAAATTGATAAGCGTTGGCGGGTCATTATATTTGAATACATAGGTATGTAAACCAGTTTTAATCTTAAATCTTGACATTTCTATGAATTAGTGTAGGTTACGAGTCTGGGTTGATTGTTTATTTGTTAATTTCTCGCTACAAAGCTGTTAATGTGCATTATGTTTGTGACTATGAGTCAATGTGTTGGTTTTTATTCGTTTCTGCTGAAATTTGAACCTGGATTGTTCTTCTTTTACTATTGAATACGAGTAGAATACAATTTTGGTGCACGCAATTCGCAAATGAAATCAGTGCTACTCTTTCGAATTGAGCCTCCGGTATCCTCACTCACTCGGTGAAACACACCGCAAGCGCTATTTCACTCCGGTTTTCTGTGAGGCCGTGGTATCACTCCGATCGAGCCGGCCCATTCATGCCGAAGCGTGGCTCTCCCACGATAGAAAAAAGTTAGCACTGAGCTAATCTCAAAGGCATTGTATAATTATGAATACTCATCCAATTAAAATTCAGCTTAGTGCTGAATTTTAATTGGATGAGTATTCATAATTATACAGTTCAATTAGAAATACATATATACAAAATACAAATATATAAAACAAAACTGTCAAATAATAGCGGGTGGTGTCTTATATTGGTAATTGCTCGCATTGAAATATGTTAAATGTTTAACGAATTCATTAAATACCAGCGAGACAAGGTTATTATTACAATTAGCTTGATTCCAACCAATGAATGTCCTCAATGTCGCCAAGAAGTCAGGTCATCTTGGTACTAACCTCTCGTTCTCATTGACCCTTTTGCAAGAAATTAGTTAAGTGACAAATTATTATAAATTACCTTCATACATATAATTGGCAGAGGTAATATTATGTGCATACCTATTAGGGCCTTTGCCATAAATTGTTTGAAGTGCAAAGGGCATATAGTTATACATTTTTTTTTTATTTTAAAAAGACAACTCCCACATTAGGAATAAACATCCTGTGTCGTGGGGGACTTTACAAACATACATGAAACGGACACAAAGAACATCCAGACTCGGGACAACAATTCGTGGATCACACAAAGTGTTGTAGGTACCGCGTGGGATTTGAACCCACGACACTTGGCGCAGTAGCAAGCGGCATGGCGACCGCTGACACCACTCGACCAACCGTGCAGTCAATATCAATATAGTTATACATATGTTGTTGTAACAATAATTTCAACACATAAGTCGACACTAATATTAAGGGAAACACTGGGACTTTTGGGGAAAGCGACTGAAATCTAACCAAATTACATTATGGCAGCGATACTTGTTATTGAACTGCTCAATATGACGACCTTATTCACACCCAACTATGTGCCAGTTTAAGAGTCAATAATTATTAAAAAAAGTTTAAACATGTGATACTAAAATGAAAAAAATAATGTAAACGACATCGGTGGTATTATAAAAAGTATATGATAAACAAAATATGTAGCATTTTTTTTTAATTAAATACGCAAACGAGTAGACGTATCGCCGATTGTTAGCAATTACCAGAGGCGTCACAAGTGCTTAGCCGGCCTTTGGGGGATGGGGAGGGGGATGGGAGGAGTGGTTGGGGTATGGGGCTCCGGTATCCTCACTCACTCAACGAAACACAGCGCAAGCGCTATTTTCACAACGGTTTCCTGTGAAGCCGTGGTATTACTCCGGGCGAGCCGGCTCTTTCATGCCGAAGCGTGGCTCTCCCAGTTACAACTGTAATTCAATTATTTATTATTAAATTATTATTCTGGACAGAGAGTGAATGTGTACCTGTTTGCATTTAAGCGGCTGTTTGAATATACCTACATTTAAATTAAATGACTAAATTAGCGTGCATTATAGTGCAAATTCTAGCATTGGCATTAATTAAAGCGAGTAGTAGGCATAAAACAAATGTTTTGTGAGATTACAATTTAAGCTGATTTCTTATTTCAGTATTATTTCAATAACACTACAATAATAATACAAAGAATAACCTCTTTTTGTATATTTATAACTTAGTTAGTTTATATCTTTTTAGTATTTATTTCTCTTTAATATAATGTGTCTAGCACCTTTCTAACTGAATCAATGCGGCATTGAGTTTCTTGACTTGTCTGTGGCAACTTCAAATTAAACTGTACACAGTCGTTAAGTGTGCCCGCGGTGAATCTTACTTCTAATATTACCAGTACTAAAGTAACTCTACAGACTACTAATTGAAAAGCAACTGAATGACAATTTAAACATAGCTTGATGCCAAAATTTCCCTTTCAATACTTATATTTAACCTTAATCAAGTATTCTTACATCGCATGGAATGTTATCAAGTAAACTTTCGAAGCTTTGACAGAAACATACGCTGAATGACAGAGGCTACAATTAAGGGAACATTTAGCTTAAGAACAACTTTATTTTCACTGCTAGCTCACCATTTCCTATCAGAGCTGACAGTTTCATTGCAGTGGACACATACAAACTTGTAACGAAGCTTTCTACACCGCCCTTACATTTGCGCAGTTATCGGGTAAATGATAGACTGGTTTCTGGACACATACGCTGGGTGTATAAACAAGTATATATAATTTACGTATATCTTCGCGTTTATTGGACTGAAGTTACTCGTATTATGTGATTCTCAAACTAAACTAGTGCGTCCAACTCAAATTTGTAAAAATATCATGTATTTGTATTACCTTAGAATGCCTTGTATGTATCAAGTTTTTTTAGTGACTCTAATCTAAATCAGGCACATATTTACAAATTTTGAAAATATCTTAACTTCGAACGTATTATTAGGTCGTTGTTGTAAGACGGCCTGAGTCTGTCACAAAACATGCATAGAAAAAAATTATGTTAGTTTATGTAAGATTCACGTATTAAGACCTACAATTGTATATAATAAAACCAGAATTAAGTCGTAAAGCCCTAATGAGTAAATAAAGTTTCACATATGATTTATGACGAGCTTTTTCAATCGCTCTAACATCGTTACTACTCAAACAACAGCTTTCTATCATTAACCTAATGGGTGTAGATCAAAAATTATCATATTTTTCACATTTGTTAGAATTACGAGCTCATGGTATGTTTCAAGACATAGTTTAATTATTTTCTGCTTTGACATTCTTTCCCATGGTCTCTGTTTATACCTTAGCCAGCTGTTGTCTCTTTTCTAATGGCTTGTGACTCTTCGAGCAACTTCAGTTTTTAATTCTTACGGTATCAAGCAAGGACTGAATTAGATCCTGAATAAAATGATCCTATTTATTCATTTATGCTTATTACTTACAGCCCTAAGATTATTACTGTTACTTAATCTAAGACAGTACCTACTACCAGTCACTTTCAATGTAACAAGACGTTCGATTTATTAGGTTAATAACATAATAGGACACAACACATTTCATTCAAGTATGTGTATATGGACGCTTCTTTTAGAAGAAAAAATACCTGGCAGGAAGACGTCCAGGAAGGAAGTGAATAGATGACATCAGGGCCTGGACCAAACTAAAATATTACCAATTAAAAGAGGTTGCTCATGATCGCTAGGGATACCGTCTGCTGACCTCCAGACTTCATTATGAAAATAAATAAATATTCCGGACATCTAACACACAACGCCATCTAGTCCCAAGCTAAGCAAAGCTTGTGTTATGGGTATTAGACAACTGATATAAATACTAATATACTTTTTTCTTGTAAATACATAGGTACATATTATACATAGACAACACCCAAACTCCGAAACAAATATTTGCAGATCGTACAAATATTTGGTCCGACCCGGGAATCGAACCCGAGACCTCAAGCTTAGCAGTCGCATACGCTACCACTACGCCACCGAGGCAGTCAAATCTAAAAAAGTAAAAAATGGAACCCTATGATGTTCATGATATGAACCTATCCATTAGCTTTCTCACAATTGACTTTCTTTCGTTACTCCATCTGATAACTACTCTAAGCCCAAGGACTGTTAACAATATTTAGGTGGCCGGCCTCAAAAGAATTGTTTAAATCCTTAAAAAGAACAGAAAAAAAAATCACTTTACAATTTTCTTTCTTTTAAGCCACACATCAGTTGGCGTTATATTAAAGTTGCCAAACAAACATAATATCGAATGTTAATTAAGCTATTATTACCATTTAAATATCTATTTAATACTATTTCAAACGTAAATTGTAAATCTTATATCATATTTCTGTTGTGCAATAATTTGCATCTCATTTAATATTCGTTGCGTAGGCAATGCTAGTTAATTTGTAGATGTCATCTAATAATCCCAATTTTTACGCTTAAATGCATGGTAATATTAATTTGTTTTGAAGATAATTTACGTTATCGCCTTTCCGTATATATAGAGATGTTGAATTGAAAAATTACATACCTATAGAGAATTATTTATTATCAAGCTTGTAACAGAAAAGAAATGCTTCGATAGGAAATCCGTACAGTATTATAAATTCGAAAGTAACTCGGTCTGCCTGTTTGTAAAACTTTCACGGCTAAACCACTGCACCGATTTTAATGAAATTTGATTCGGCGTGGCATGGAGATACTTTGATTGTTGAGGAACGACATATACGTAGATTACTTTTTACCGCGAGATTACCTTTAAAGTTTCACAATTTCACTCTTTTATATTAAGCTTTGTAAAGATACAATACTTTCATATAATATTACTCCTTTATTCTACGCTGTCTTGGTTTAATTGGCAAGCCTGGGGCGTACCGTACTTTCTTTAGTGAGGACTCTTATGGCAAGTCAAGCATAGTGTAGGATGTGAAGCCTTACAACTGAGCTTGTTATGACTTTGTCACCCTTAACACTTTGTATGGGATTTGCTTACCTAGTGGTTTAGAATTACGGTTAGAAAAGTGCGAATAATATGAAAATAGTGCAGTAGTAGAAAATATTCAGTGTCTCCGTGTTTTACAGATTAAAGAGTGTCGTCATCCCTATTAATCCCATGGGTGTCGTAAGAGGCGACTAAGGGAGCAAACTACGCATGACAATACCAGTGTAGAGAGGAGGAAAACTTGAAAAAAAAACCCGATACTAACCAGTTTAGTCAGCGTGGTATTGTAGGCCAAAGCTTCATTTCTAAGCAATAGACTGTTTAGGATTTAAACCCCACACAAAACTACTCGACTGCACGGTTGGCCGAGTGGTTTCAGCGGTCGCCATGCCGCTTGCTACTGCGCCAAGTGTCTTGGGTTCAAATCCCACGCGGTACAACACTTTTTGTGATCCACGAATTGTTGACCCGAGTCTGGATGTTCTTTGTATCCGTTTCATGTATGTTTGTAAAAGTCCCCCACGACACAGGATGTTTATTCCTAATGTGGGAGTTGTCATTTTTAAGAAAATAAAAACTGGTTGTAGGAGTCACGCTTCGGTTACTAACGTGCACTACAGGGTACGCTCGACCCGAATAACACCACGGCCATACTTATAGCTCTTACGTCCTTTCTACTATAGCCATGAGCTATATACTATATCAGGGTACCTGTTCTCTCGTTTCCCCATAGGTAAAGCACAACAAAAAAAAACACGTTAAACTACCTACCACTTCACGAACTTTATATTGTTTTAATTATTCTTTAAAATGTAACGTATACTGGTAACAAAAAACATGAGAGAATTTCATTCTTTGTTTTATTTATTAAATAATTAAAACAATGTTACTACCTACTCTTTAGTCAACTAATGGGCTGTGGACAAGGTTCTTTGACCCACAAGATCTTTAATGATACCTCATTTAATTACAGCAATTGCTCTAAACGGCCAGTCGTATGCGGATTATGCGAGACGCTCTCGCTGACTCTATTCATATAATCGTTTTAAAATACCCGCTAATCATCATAACTACTGGCCTAATATTTTGATTATTGTGATTATCTAGTGAATCAGTGAGTTGTTTAAAGCCTTTTAAGGCTGTGGGCACTTATAAAGATTATTTTTAACTAGTGAGAGGAGTGTGAGCAAATAGGTAAGCTTATTTATTAATTCATTAACCATCTGTTTATTTTTACGTATTCATGAAGGCATATTAACTTGTTATTTTACAAATGATTCCAAAATGATTTACCAAATTAATAAGAACTAAAATTCCTTCCGTTTATTTCAAAATTAACCACTTTAAAAAAGGTGTTCCGAAAAACAATTACATTAAAAGTATTAGAAAGCTGTATATGAAATGACAAAAAAACTAATATAATGAGATATCTTCAAAGTAATGTACATATTTATAGAGATTTATTTTTCTTCAAAGTGCCAAGTAATACATTAAAAAAATATTTTCTACATTACTTAAAGGTAGATTAGCAGATACCCATTTTTACAAAGCAAGCAAGCAAGCAAAATTTAGACTTGAAGATAGAGATAGTCTTATTTATTTAATCACACCAGTTAACACCTTCTCTCCGAATATCCGTCAATTATATCACCTTATTACGAAACAACTACACATTGGTACAAAATAAAAGAAATCTTCGTAGAAAGTGCCCACCTATTGTTCTTACTCTTATGGTAAGATTAAATATGATGATTCGAACTTCAGTTCGCGATTTAATAGGTGCCCCGCGGTGTGATAGATTAATTGTGACTTACTATAAAGTTGTATTCACACTGTAGTCTAGACACCGACAATCTATTGGTGCATTTCATCGTTCATTGCTCATTGTTTTTTATAATTGTTCATTTATATAAATTAAAATATTTATTAAACAATGTAAACCGTTTGTTTCTCAGAAAAAAGAATAACCAACATTTTTTAGTTCTACCAATCAGATTTTTGTACTCTGATACAACGTAAGCCGAGTCTGTTGTATCACAGTAATTTGACTTTTAATTAATTTTGACTGCACGGTTGGCCTAGTGGTTATAGCGGTCGCCACGCCGCTCTCTACTGCGCCCTCTAGTGTTGTGGGTTTAAGTCCCACATGGAACAATCCCACATGGAACAATCCCACACTTTGTGTGTTGTTCTGAGTGTACGTGTTCTTTGTGTCCGTTTCATGAATGCTTGTAAAGTCTCCCGCGACACAGAATGTTTATTCCTAATGCGGGAGTCGTTTTTATATGAAAAAAAATAACAATTTAAATTTAATCTTGTCTTTATATAGATATGAATTCTATCGATTATTTAGTAAGGCATAAAATGCTAAATTAATTGACATAATAGGCCACATACAAAGTATTCATAATGTCAGTTACTGCCATGGAAATTCCTGTACTTGACTAACTAATTTTAAAAATTACTTATTTTACATTGCACGTCTACGTTAAGTATCCCTTATATTTAACTTAGACGTGGGATGTAAAATTTAGATGTGAGATGTAAGTATCTTAGTCGACATTGAGAATAAAAATAGCTATTAATCTATGTTCTTCTTTCGAAAATATTTTATGTCTGCTATAGTAGTGTGGTCTAGGCCTAAACTTTTTGTAACTTCGACAGGTAATCAAAGGAGAGTCTTAATCACTAATCCCACGTTATTTAACAATATGTTTTATTATAAGTTTAATTTGGATTCAATTGATTGTGTAATTTTGTTCAATGATGTTATGTAAGGATTATGTAAGCAATTTTGTATTGTCTCAGTCCATATGCTTTTATTGGATTGCAAGGTGACATTTTTAAGCCTTTTCATTTTACAACTGTCGTAGATCACATAAATTTATTAAGTGTATTAAGTGAATATACTGACAACTAGTTCAACCTTCGAATTCAGTTCGCCCTCAGGGTTGCGGAGGTCAGATGCCAGTCGCTCTGTGTAAAAACTGATATTCAGGTAAAATCGGTTGAACTGGTAGCCGACCCCAAATAATCTTGGGAATAATAAAGGCTAGGAAGATGATGATGATTAAGACTACCATTTATAATAATAATATAGTAATAATTTATTAACTGTCCAATTGTACATCATTATAATTATCAATGAAAGCTGCACTAGGCGAAGCCTGTATCGCAGTTTTCGAACAATTTGGGCGTGAATATGTCCTGGGGTGCCGGGGCCGGTGTCTTTAGACCTTCCCTTGAAGTCATATGAGAGTAAGCCTCTCTACATTGCATTTTCGAGGTCTATTTATGCATAAACTCGAATCGTAATTCGAAGGGAAGATCACAGAAACGGAGCAGAACCACAAATATTTTAGTAGCATTGGCAGTAAACCTGATTCTATAAATCTACCATATTATTCATATTATGTACCTACTAGTATGTCTCTTCAGATTATATTTAAATAAACTTATGTAATCCCTAAGTATCTAAATTGATGGAATGAACATGACAAATTTAGCCTCGTATTACTTGTTGTAAATGCAAATTTTATTACAAATGTATCGATTTTCTCTCTATTTTATATATTATGTAAAAATCAAATGTAAACACAACGTCTAGACTCCCAAATTTTGCAATTACGACAATTGTAAGTAACTTGTTTCGTATACAAAATTTTTGTGTCGTTATTTTTATCAACGTTATTTCATTTCAATGATAATTTAACATCCTTAATATTTTGTAAGGTTTAATCTATGTACTTACTTTAAAAACTTGCGAAAAGGATCCCTTTAAACTTTCGAATGCTGGAATATGTAATTACTACTAATGAACAGGCATTCCGGCGATACATAGTTCAAGACGTCTGCGACCATGGTCAGTGTAACTAGGTAGAAACATTCGTGGAAACATCAGAGAGTTCGTTTGAACTCCCTGACGTTTCTAAAAAGAAACAGCAAATTTTTGTTTGTAACCTTTTAATCATTATTCTTGTTCGATTGGATAATAATGATTATTACACACTAACAACAACATTGCAAGAAGTCTTCAGCGAGCTGTTAGCTCATTAATTAAAATTCAATTAATCGTCGCATTCTACTGTTTTAGTTCCCATAATCCATATTTAATTTGATGAAACCCGTAACAATTTCATAAGCCTACATTGTACAATAACATCCGTATCGTCAGCGTTTCAACGATTATATCGATCATAAATCGATCCACGGCTGATTGATCGGCTTTCTTCGCGGAAATCCGGTGCGCGCCTGCATCGCGTCGATACGATACTTGAATCGATTCATTAGCAATGCCCATTCTCGAAGAGCGTTTATCACTGTGTCAATTATATCCATAGTATGGGGATGATTTCTAGATCCAGACTAGATCTTTTTCTTCGTTTTAAATCAATAATTTTTATAAGCAAGAAGTATATTTGTAGCTATGACAAATACTCGATTAGAGGTACAGTCAAATGTTTGCTATACAAATGTATTTTAAACCCAATTGTAAGTAGGTAGTAATTCATAGTAAGCAGTTTCGAAACAAGTTAAGGTATTTGAATTACAAATACGTACATGCATGCTGCCTTATTAGGGCAATTTAAATTGCTCTTCCTTCTCGCTATGTTGTCCCCAAATGGATTAGGTAAATTCCGATTCAAAACCTAATAAGAAAAAAAATACATTCAAATTGCAAGGTGACCATGTTTTTACAAATTGTGACCATAGTTAAAGGTTAAACCGCATTTTTGTGCCAAATGTTTATATAGTCACCAGATTTGGCTGGAAATATTTGGTAGGTCTACCTTTTTCGTTGATCTCGTACATACTTATCTTGTGCGTTTAGAACCGAGGCTGTATTCGGATGAAGCTTAATATGTAAGTTAAAAGTACTTTAGAGGAGTAAATTGTTTGTGAAAACCTCCACTTCAAAATGATTGGTTGAAGAGTAGCTTAGCAGTTTCTTACGTGTGTAGCATTTTTTGTTATAGTTAACTAAATTGTTTTCCTATACTAATAGAATACTACGCCTCATATTATTAGAAGGATGAAGATAACTTATTTATTTATTGATATCAATTTGTATCTACCTAATTGGGAAGTTTCACACTAGTACAATATCTACCAACATTAAAGTTTGAAACCATTTACAGAATGGTTTATACTTTAAATCCAGCTCTACTTACCTTTTAATTTACTTGTTTGTAGTTTCTGAATTACTTTATTGAGCACCATTGTTTACGCCTACAGGAGGAATTGGACTTAACAGCGGTGAATAAAGCAGCCATGATGGCGCTCCCGGCTGCGAAGAAATGGCAAATCTATTGCAGCAGAAGACCACCTCCAGGACAACCTCCACCTCTTGCCACCGCACCTGAGTTAGAAGAATACATAAAAGCGCTCAACGAAATTGCTGACGTAAGTGATGATATTTAACATATATGTAATGTGATCTTCAGCATTCTACTTGCCATTAAAGATACTTTAAGATAAGAAGAATTTATACTATGTTGGTTTGCTAATCTTTTATAATTCGCGAGGAATTGTTATGAGTACGTTTTGACTGTAATCACCATACGCAAGAAATTAAATACAAAGAATGGACGGTAAATAAATAAAAAAGTAAAATGTATACTTTCTTTCGCTAACATTTTAAAACGAAATTTGCAGGCCTTCGCATCTTCGGAAGGTACACCACCAGCAGAAGCATGCGTTCTCGTCGATGGACTAAAAACAGCGTTACGGACTCGAGCTCATAGCTTCGTACTTCGGTTCATCAAGCAAGGAGGCTTAGGTTCCTTGCTAGACGCCTTGCAAAAAGCACCAAGAGACGATGCTGTTACAAGGCATAACCTCATAGCTGCGATAAAGGCTTTGATGAATAACTCGGTAAGTTAATATATTCAATCATTGTTTGTTTACATGGTTTTGGATGGTAGCAAGCCTTATTTGATCAGTAGATTACAAGACACTTAGAAATATATTTTTCTGCGTCGGTATGGTGTCGGTAGCTTCTTTGCTTTGTTGATTTAAAAGCTGAATTTCCACAGACAAAAAAGAATTTAATGCTTGAGTTTAAAAATATTTTAATGCGTTAATTTCTTCAGTAGAATTTTCAATGTAGTAATTTTATTATTTGATCTTTAGTTTTCTTTGGCTGTTACAAATTCTGGTTTTTCCAGACGGGACGAGCGCACGTTCTTGCACACCCTACGAGCATCGATCTAATCGCACAGTCTCTAGATACTGAGAATGTTAAAACTAAAGTCGCTGCACTGGAAATATTGGGTGCTGTATGTCTTGTACCAGGAGGACATAAAAAGGTAAGTGGTAATGTTTTTGCCTTAACTTAGTAAGAAGTAATCCTTTCTTTTGTTTCCATGTACTGATTGTTTTCTGATTTACGTAGGTGCTAGAAGCAATGGTGCATTTCCAAAAGTATTCTGGCGAAAGAACCCGTTTTCAAGGCTTAGTGAACGAGCTCGATAGATCAACGGGTGCTTATCGTGACGACCTGGGCTTGAAAACGGCTATTATGTCTTTTGTCAATGCCGTTTTGAATTATGGGCCCGGGGAAGAGAGCCTGGAGTTCAGGCTGCATTTGCGATACGAATTGCTTATGCTGGGAATTCAGCCAGGTGAGTTTTGGAAAATACTTCTGGTAATAACCCAGTATATTATGAAGGCAAAACTAATTGTGTTAAGTTTCATACTGTTCTCCTTTAACTAAGAAATGTTAAGACCATGCTAATGACTACACGTTGTGCATACTTTAATACTCGTAAAGTTATCTATGATATTCAGTTTGTGCCATATAGAAGAAAGTCCTTACTGTTTCTGCTGATCATAGTAGAGTTCATATTTCACTACATTGATAAACTGTTCTGTTTTCTTCCAGTGATTGAAAAGCTACGCAAATATGAAAACGAAACTCTGGATCGCCACATCGAGTTCTTCGAGATGATTCGCAACGAAGATGAGAGGGAACTGGCCAGGAGGTTTGACAAGGAACATGTTGATACTAAGAGCGCTACTTCGATGTTCGAGCTCCTGAGACGAAAGCTCAGCCATACAGCTGCTTACCCTCACTTACTCTCAATGCTGGAACACTTTTTACTGTTGCCATGTAAGTAAAATCTACAATAATGTTATTGAGGGTTTGGAGGTTAATATCGAATTGCTTGTTTGTTGTCTGTTAAGCAACTAAAGTGTATCTCAAACAGTATGAAAATTCGTTTCGTTTAGTTTTAAATTTAAAACTTCTTAATGATGAATCGTTCAAGCTTTGCATCCTAACCAATTTAAACAAATCTGTAAAATTTTATACTATACAATAATTTCCTGAAATAAATCACTATTTTCTTAAAGCGAATCTACTACATTTATCCGATTTTTTTCTTAATACATGACCGTAACATTTGAACATTGTGAATAAAATGATAGTAAGAGAATCTTCCATCAATATGTTAAGATGTATGTATTATGTCCCAGTGGAGTACAACCCGCAGTCGCAGCACTGGCTGCTGATAGATCGCGTGGTTCAGCAGCTGGTGTTGCAGCAGCCCGTGGCTCCGAGCCGCGCCGCATCTGATCTCACCACCACTGGTTCTGATACTCCTGCCACCACTGAACAGGAGCAACCCAAGGTATGCTTTAACTATGATTGTTACCTTCGGTTTAAGCTCAAAATGTCCCTTTCCCAGAATGTCCCCATTTTTAACTTTATAGTTGTTTTACTTTTAGGTGAAATGAAATATCTGTGCATTCCTATTGTATTACTTGTTCTTGAAAATATTTAGTAGTAGTTTAAGTTACCCAGAACCAAAAGCTATGTTTGGTATGTAAATCTATTGTTTTTTTTTATGGTATAGTGGGCAAACGAGCAATATCGAGCGAGTATCGCCTGATGGTAAGCGAGGCGTGACAAGTGCGTTGCCGGCCATTGGGGGATGGGGAGGGGGATGGGGGATGGAAAAAAAAATGATATTTTGAGAAAGGCATATTTCGGTAAGGGGCAATTGGGAAACATTTCAGAAAAGGGAACGTTTGGGGAAATTGGTGTTCCAGGAAACGGACATCCTGAGCCTGAACTATTCAAATGTTGTTATATCTTTGCATCGGTTTTTCAAGTTATAAACACAATAACAATATACTATTTTAAATTCCAGGTGTACGATCCAGATGTGGCTCCTCTCGAAATCAACGTGGGTGAGATAGTCCACCTACTAGCGAAGGAAGAAGAACTGGTAGCCGCCAGGACTAAAGCAGACAACTTGGAGAGGGAAAACGTCGATTTGGCTACCGAGCTGGCCAAGAAGGTAACATATTTTATTTTCATGCCTACAGTAAAAAATATATTTAATATGTTGTCTAAGAAATGCTATGGTTTTTTTTATGTCACTATTTTTTTTCCGACTGCATCGGTGGCGTTATGGTAGCGTATGCGACTGTAGTAGGTAGGTCTCAGGTTTGATTCCCGGGTCGGACCAAATGTTTGTATGATCTGCAAATATTTGGGTATTTTCTATGTAAAATATGTATGTATTTACAAAAAAAGTATATAAGTATTTTTATCAGTTGTCTAGTACCCATAACACAAGCTCACAAGCTTCTTAGCTTGGGACTAGATGGCGTTGTATGTTAGATGTCCGAAAATATTAATTATTATTATTTACTATTCTACTCGATCATTCGTCATGTCACTGTTTTTTCCCTTCGTAGGTTTCGAAAGTTTTGTGTATTTTTAAAAAAAGAACTAAGACTCTATGTGTATCGTTATTGGCTATATTTTTTATGGGACCTTTAGACTGAATGAGATTTTATATTCTATATTCGTAAAGTAATGCGTATCTATAAGACAGTCCAATAGAGTATCTCCTTCTTAGTTACGCTATCGTTTTCAATACTTACATGACGTTCTTAAATAATGTACCAGTTTAGTCGTGGCAGGGTAGCACTTGTATCTTAATTTTTTTCTACCATAGCATTTCTTAGTCAATATAATAATTGCCTTTTGGTAACGGCGAATAAAACCAACATACTTAAGACATGATCCACATACATAACTGTGGTTACAGACTCATTGTTCATTACTTTATGCTGTTATATTTAATTATATGGCAACACTTTAAATGACAAGCCGGTGGTAATACTGTATAACTCAATATATTTATATGCGTTATTGGTCCGTTCGAGCTGATTTTAGTAATTATGATTTTAATTGAATTTATTAAAGACATTTATTAAAAAAAAGCTGTGTTTAACGATTTAACGTTAAAAACCTTCTTTAAAATAGTGAAATTAAGTTATTTTTATTCTGAGGATGTTATTTACACACCTGTATATACATATATGTATGTACTTACTTGACATGCACTCCAATGTAGGTACAAAATTGTTTTGTATTTTCTTAATAGAAGATTGAGGACGAGATACGGAGATCATTATTATTATTACCGCCAATTGTACCTCCTAGTTTTGTGATAGATTATTATTATTACTTAGACAAATTTATAAATATTGAAAAAAATAATCATTTACATGTATAAATTTTTATCTATTTTTAAATTAATCCCATAAGATGACTTTAATATACAAACAAGTGAGTCAAAGGATTTTATAAGATCGCTAAAATCAGCTGAAAAGAACCAATTATCAGGCTTAATCCACCGATAATGCACATCCATACTCCATACACACATGCATGTAATAACTCATAACAAACTAACAGGAGAAACAAGTGGACGAGCAATCGCAAGAGAAAGAAGAGTTGGAGGGAGTCGTGACACGATTGAAGGAGAGACTGGAGAGAGAGACAGCCGCGCACATGGAGTGTACGGAACGAGCTAGGGCTGCTGCGACACGAGCCCATCATTTAGAACAACAGGTATATTGTGTGGTCTTGTTTGTTTGTTGTGAATTGTTGTTTATTTGTTAGTTAGTTTATTAGTAAGTATTTAGTTTTATTGTTCAGCTGTATCATAGTAGACTTAAAGACTACCGAAAGCTGATTTAGAAAAAACGATTTGGAGGAAAATGTCTAATATTTTAGGGTTTTTATAAGGTTTTAGATTTTACTTCTTGCGTCTTCGTGGTCAATAGTCTTGGTCTGAACGCTTAGTTCAGTACCTATACTGTACTACACTATTTTATACAAAAAGCTGGGATTTATTTGTCAATTGTCAATTTTTAATCGACTTTAAAAAAGGAAGAGTAGAGAGAGTTGTCAATCCTTTTATATTTTTTTCGACAATTTTTATAGAACTTAATACACCACTGAATGTGGCACTGTGAATTAAAAGTTTCAATTACAAAAGTTTAAAACAGTTGATTAAAAAAAATATAGCAGTTAGCTATGGACTATCAAATTAGGGTTTGAATACTTCTTTTCACTAGAAATGTATATATATATATATAAGTTGATATTTTTATAATCTACAGCATTCGATTACAACTATTAGTTTTATATTAGAAATATGTTCATCTAAATCATGCTTTAAACACATTTTTTTAATTACTAGCCTACATTGAGGTTTATTGGTAAATGTTTATGCTTCTTAACATTTCGGGGCAGTTTTATTTTGTCATTCGCCTTTTATGAATCGTGCTAACCATCGTGTTATGTGAGAACAACTAGAATATTGACTACAATCTCCACTTTTTATTATATAGTATTTCTATTTAGTATCTACAAAGTAAGCATGCTCTTTTTATAATCACTATTTCTTTATTTTTTTTGTATTACTATGAAGAGTGTTTTATTTACCATTTTAAACTGTTTTGTCCCCAAAATAAATAATTAGTGATGTTATAGGGAATTAACGTGCTTACGGTAGACATTGTTTATTGTTAATTGATATTTCATCTAAATATGATATAAAAAGCTGCACGGTAGGCTTAGTGGTTAAAGCGGTCGCCACACCGCTTGCCACTGCACCAAGTGTTGTGGGTTCAAGCCCCACATGGGTTAACATTTAGTGTGTTCCGCAAGTTGTTCTGAGTCTAGGTGTTCTTTGTGTCCGTTTCATGTAAGTTTATAAAGATCCCCGCCACACAGGATATATATTCCTAAAGCGGGAGTTGTCTTTTAAATGAAAAAAAAGGTGTGTGTGCGATTCACATACGATAGAAGTGAAACTTCAGTAAATCGACAAAAGAATGTCACCGACATTTGCTCTCTCACTCTGGCTCACTAATTACAGGCGACTTTTTGGAACGAAGTTCCTTATGGCGCGTTGTGTAAGGGGGCTAGACGGAAAAATTGTCACGACACAATTTGTTGACACGACACAATTTGTTGTCACGACACAATTTGTTGTCACGACACAATTTGTTGTCACGACACGACGACGACACACACAGATATTTTCGTTTCGTCTTTCTATTTCGAACTTCGTTCCATCCGGGTGTCCCTTGACACCTCTCAAGTTTTTTGTATTTGTGTCTCTTACCTGTCATTTTTTCCGTTTCATCCGATTTAAAATCACAACGATTCTAAAGAAGTTTCACTTCAACAAAATTAAGAACAAAACAGACTTTATTGGCTGCAATAGTTAAAACTGTGACTAAGCTATTAGTTTGTGTGTGAGCGCGTGCGTGCGTGCGTCTTTGAGTGAGTGTGTTTGAAAAATGTAATACCAAATATCTAGACGATAACGCATAACGTTATCTCACCAAGTTTAGTCCACAATCTCAGTTTGAGAACATACTTTTGAAAGTAATGCTTCATTAGAAACTTACTGTCCAAATACCTGACTTACAAAAGTAAGTAAGTACTTATTACCTATCGTGAGTACGTTTGTTCCCGTAAACATAATGATTTTCGTACTAAAACATACCTTGGATCCTGTTTACTAATTGATGCTAGATTGATTGCGATTCTTTGTTTTTTCTTTCTTCTTATAATACCTTATGTAATGTTTATCGTATTGTTGTGAATTATATTTCTGATTTACGATTTATTGTGTAGTTGAACCAGGAGCGTTCAGAGAGAGCGAGGTTTGAGAAACTAGTCAGTGAGGGGAGCATACCTGATGATGCTAAGGTATGAGGCTTAAAAGTTTTGTTATTTGTCATTTTTCTTGTTTAACTGCAAAATAAATTTAAAATAATGTTATGACTCTATCAAAAAAGTTTTGGGTCCTCACAAGTTATAGACCCATCTAACTTATGATAACTATATTCTTTTCTCATTATAGCTGTAAATAAATAAATTAAGATGTCCATAAATATAATACAGACAAAAATTTACGAGTGTAAATGATATTTTGTTATAATGCTTAATTGTATCTGTATAGGTGAGCAACCTGAAAAGTGCCGTCATCGAGACATGTTCAGTGCCCCCGCCCCCACCGCCTTCCCTATGCCCCCCTCCCCTGCCCCCGGCGCCCCCCGCCGCCCCCGCTCCTCCGCCAGCACCCTTAGCTCCCCTCGCACCCCTTACCAGCGCCCCTAAGGCGAAGAAGAACGTGCCAACTCCCGGTAATCCTTTGAAGAGCTTCAACTGGAGTAAGCTACCAGACACGAAACTACATGGGACCATATGGCAGGAACTGGACGATACCAAGTTGTATAATACAATGGACTTGCACACGATCGACAAGATGTTCTGTGCGTATCAGAAGAATGGAGTTCAGGTTAGTTCCAAAAATAATAAATATTTGAACAATTGACACACAACGACGCTTACTCTCAAACTAAACAGAACTAGTACTATGAAAGCTATATTGACTGATAGAATACTTAGATACTTTTCTTTTTATAAAAATATACATATTAAATATAAACAGTCGAACTCCTCCATCATACATTTGGCCCGACCCGGGAATCGAACCTAAGACTTAAAGCACAGCAGCTAAAATAAGAAGCAGTCCCGTCCCATACATACGCTACCACTGTATCACCGAGCAACCAATAATAAATGCGCTTTATGTAAGGGGAATACGAAAGTAAATTTTGATAAATATTTTGGGTTACTTTTCTCCGGGTTAATTATTAGAAAGCCGACTAAATAGCTAGCACCACTTAAATAATTTTTGATATTGCAGAACGAAGGATCAGTAGAAGACCTGAGACAGCTGGGCTCGAAGCCCCGCACCAAGATCTTATCGGTGATAGACGGACGCCGCGCCCAGAACTGCACAATTCTGTTATCTAAATTAAAAATGACTGATGAAGAGATTTGCCGGTAAGACAAATTTAGTTAATTGATTTTCAACACTACCTTACATTCTAAAATTACATAAAAAACGATTGTGCTTTAGACCACACGATTAAAGTAAAACTGCAAGGGGTACAAGGCCTGCACTGTGTCTTATATATAGTTGTAAGTGGCTATACGAGAAAGAGAGAAAGAAAATGTGTTGTCGCACCTCTCTCTCTCTCTCTCTCTCTCTTTCTTTTTTTTTTTTTTTTAAAAAGACAACTCCCACATTAGGAATAAACATCCTGTGTCGTGGGGGACTTTACAAACATACATGAAACGGACACAAAGAACATCCAGACTCGGGACAATAATTCGTGGATCACACAAAGTGTTGTACCGCGTGGGATTTGAACCCAAGACACTTGGTGCAGTAGCAAGCGACATGGCGACCGCTGAAACCACTCGACCAACCGTGCAGTCTCTCTCTCTCTCTCTCTCTCTCTCTCTCTCTCTCTCTCTCTCTCTCTCGCCCCTACAGTAATGTTGTGTGTGTTTTCGTAACGTTCTCGTCACGCAATCACCAGATTACTACTTAAGTCAGCGTGCGTAAAGAAGTATTACTTCATTAATAATATAATGAAATTGTATCATGGATCAGAGAATTATTACATAAACCATTGTTGAAGTGAAACTTCTTTAGAATCGTTGTGATTTCAAACCGGATGCAATGGAAAAAACGACAGGTAAGAGACACAAATACAAAAAGTCGCCTGTAATTAGTGAGCCAGAGTGAGAGAGCAAATGTCGATGTATGTCGATTTACTGAAGTTTCACTTCTATCGTGTGTAAATCGCATAAACACCTTTTTTGTAGTTTAATTGTAGAATCTTTAGACCATTGATATGATTGTGCTCTCGTTAAAATGTATATATGTACAGTCGGCAACATAAGCAGCTCAATAGCATCATACCTCAAACAACTTTTATACAGTTACAAGTAAAACATGTAAATGTGTAGCCTTATCCTCAAAAGGCTATAAAATATCTATTCGTCACATATTTATTGTCGTTTTCAAGTAAATATAGTTGGTACATTTGTGTGACCCTATCATATACCAATCCGTTCGTGAACATCGTTGCGCAATGTAGGTAAAGTCGTCACTATTATTTTAAATAGCTGTTGCTAGAAATATATTTGAAAGTGCTGGTATTGTTTTTCAGTGCAATCCTCCGTATGGACAGTGGAGAACAGTTGCCCATCGACATGGTGGAACAGCTGGTGAAGTTCACGCCGAGCGCCGAGGAGGCCGCGCTACTGGAAGAGCATCAGGACGAGCTGGACAGTATGGCGAGAGCCGATCGATTCTTATACGAAATTTCTAAGTGAGTATAATATTGATATCTCGTAATAGCACAGTCTATCAGTCTATTTCGATTGGTTGCTTGTAAGGGCTTCCTTAGGGTGCAGGTACGGCTCCTGCAGGCGCGGCCAGCCAGGTGCTTCCGGTGCCTGTCGGTGGGGAATGCGAGCGTACATTGTACGTCAGAGGTCACCGTAGGTGGCCTCTGTTTCCCTTGTGGCCAGCTCGATCACATGACCGGGTCTTGCAATGCTCCACTGCGATGCATTTTAAGTGTAAAAAATTTGTGTTAAAGACCAAGTTTTATATTTCATTTATTTAGGATGACTAATGCCCAGTTCCTCTATTTGAAAAACGATCCGTTCTAGGTATGAATAGTAGTATATTATACGAGGCGTAAGCTAAAATCGTTCCTATAAAAAATAAATTGAGTAAAGGTATTTACGACTCGTAGTCGGTTGTAGAAAATTTTTAAACGATGACGATTCGTTAAATATTGGAACCGGGCATTAGTCGGAGGAGATAAAAATAATAATGTACGTGCTTAGGATCCCGCACTACGCCCAGCGCGTGCGCACGCTGCTGTTCAAGAAGAAGTTCAGCGGCGCCGCCAACGAGGCGCACAGCCGCGCCGCGCTCGTGCTGCGCGCCGCGCGCGACATGACGCGCTCGCGCCGCCTGCGCGCGCTGCTCGAGGTCGTGCTCGCGCTCGGGAACTACATGAACAGGTGCCCCGCTGCCCCACTGCCCCTCTGCCCCGCTGCCCCACTGCCCCGCTCCCCCACTGCCCCACTCCCCCATTGCCCCACTCCCCCACTGCCCCACTCGCCCACTCCCCCACTGCCCCACTCCGCCACCTACACTCCCCACATCCACTCCACCTGCACTACCCCACCTCAACTCCACCTAAACTGAAAACTCTATTCCATCTCCATCTTCACCTATACTCTACACTATTTGTGGCTTTCCATCATCAAATTTAAAATCTCACTCATTACCGTCTGGTCCTAAACTGGGTATACCTGTACCATACCAACCGAACTGCCGATTAACGTACTTAAATGTTTCTAAATACATACAATTGTTATAGATAATTTACACCCAGACACATAACTAATGATCGTGCACATCATGACTTTTGTCATGTCAGTCAAGAAATCTTCTTCTTTGTCCTAGCTATTTCCCATTATTTGAGATCGGCTCTCCTCATTCTCAAATCCAATCCTCTCAAATAAATACCAATTTTAAATCAAAACCTTTATTTGACAGAGGTGCCCGCGGCAATGCATCCGGATTCCGTCTATCGTCGCTGAACAAGTTGGCCGACACTAAATCATCTGTGTCACGGAACACTACGCTGCTGCACTACCTGGTCGAGATGTTGGAGACGCAGGTAACTTTAACTCACATATTTCTAGCCATGCAAAAGTACACGATTTCGGCTGATCTTTAAAGTATTTCACTATTTCAACATTGTATTAAGCCGGCAACGCACTTGTGACGCCTCTGGTGTTGCGGGTATCCATGGGCGACGGTAATCGCTTACCATCAGGCGATACGTCTGCTCTTTTGCCCCCTATATAATAATAAAAAAAAAATTGAAAAAAATAATGGTAAAACTTTCATGGAGTATTTGCTATAAGTAAATTTGAACAATGTAATGTGTATTGTAAATTAAAATTTTACACTTTTTACACGCAGCAAACCAATAATACGAATGTAAGTGAATACTACCGAAGACCCAGATTTGATCATCATCATTTGTGATATCATTCTCAGCTTTTTCTTTTCATCGTTTGTGATATCATTCTCAGCTTTTTCTTTTCATCATTTGTGATATCATTCTCAGCTTTTTCTTTTCATCATTTGTGATATCATTCTCAGCTTTTTCTTTTCATCGTTTGTGATATCATTCTCAGCTTTTTCTTTTCATCGTTTGTGATATCATTCTCAGCTTTTTCTTTTCATCGTTTGTGATATCATTCTCAGCTTTTTCTTTTCATCGTTTGTGATATCATTCTCAGCTTTTTCTTTTCATCGTTTGTGATATCATTCTTAGCTTTTTCTTTTCATCGTTTGTGATATCATTCTCAGCTTTTTCTTTTCATCGTTTGTGATATCATTCTCAGCTTTTTCTTTTCATCGTTTGTGATATCATTCTCAGCTTTTTCTTTTCATCGTTTGTGATATCATTCTCAGCTTTTTCTTTTCATCGTTTGTGATATCATTCTCAGCTTTTTCTTTTCATCGTTTGTCATTTAAGGCGTATGTGTGAGAATAGTTTGCTAGAGCCCATCTATAAAAAGTTCGTTAATGGACATCAATATTATTATTACGACATTATTTTCAAATTTTTATTCACGAAATTTAGAATGTTATTTTTGCATCTAGTTGTTTATATTCTTTAATCTTTCGGATGCGCGAACGGGTACTTCCGGTTCCATGCACCGTGCGGCGAAATTGCAAAATTTTGCAACACGGTGCATGGTGTACGAAAATGATCAAATCTTTTCAAAAACAATGCTCGGTGGTTATAAAAGTGATTATTTTTCAAAAGATGGATAACAAGCGTACATGGTTATGCCATATTTTATTACTAAACTAATGTTATCGCATTATTATTTACTCACAATTGAGCCAAGTATTAATTTACGCACCTATTGTGTTAATAAACATGATTTTAATATTTTATGTGGTTTATTATTCATTTTACTTATTATCCTCATAAAGTTCGATAACTAAGCTATCTACTGATATAAAAAACACTATAACTGCAGTAAAAATTCATTGAGAAACATATTTGTAAAAATCACATTTCGCTGTCGAGATATTCGCCATTTTGTCACTTTACAATCAAACTATTATTTGCGCCGAACACCAAATTACGTAGTATTTATATGAAGAAATAGTGTTTTTTAGTTAAATAATTTATTTTTTTAGTTAACTAGTGCAAAAGACAGGAACAATACATAAAAAAAACAACCTATTTATCAAGTTATTTAAAAAAAGGACTCGTTTGCTAGACCAGTTTTCATTTATTATTTTTAAGTTCTGAGAATTCTCTAAACTCTATGAAAATGACTGAATGCTAAAGAGAACAAACTGATCGTTCCATTATGTGACACACAAAGTCTATGGTCAATACAAAATAATTTAGTAAAACATAAACAAAGATCAGTTTACGTCTTGTTCATTGTCCGTCACTACTGTGTATGTGTGGGTGTTAATAGTTCCGGGACTTCCCGCTAGGCTGCGTGCAAACACGAATCAACGGCGATATACAATTTTAAGTGGCGTGCTATTGGAGAGGCCTATGTCCAGCAGTGGACTACGATACGCTGATGATGATGTAGAACAGTAATGGCGTGGGAGCCCTTTGTATGTGTGCGTCTGATTTCGCTCGTCAGGCAAAAAATTAGTGTTTATTTAAATATTTAGCTTTTCTAACACATTTTTGTTGCTATTCTATATTCTATATAAGATTCTCATCGCAATTATATCATTTTATCAATAAAAACATAAGAATAAATGCGTAAAAACCTTCAAATGAGTAAGCCCTTTTCAATAGGTAATAGACTCGGTAACTTTTTGAGTAACACTATTCAAAATTACGCATGATTTATGCCTCAATTCGTATTGATAGTGGTTCCTAAAATAAGTATAACAAGTAAAATATAACAACAAACTACCTTCAAAATCACCTTATCGGCAAAAAATCAGTTTTAAGAGGCACTTGACAGATCGCGTTGCGTCGTCGTCAACTTTGAAATTGGAACTCGTTTTTTTTACGGCTCTTGAAGCGCACTTGACAAACGAATGTTTTAAAATGTTGTTCGTATAAAGCAAATGCATAACAAACCTTTCTAGACTTCGTTATAATAACTTTAATACCCAAAATTAATTAAAATGCAAGTTAACTGCGAAAAACATGGATCCGTGTGTGCCGCACCGACGGGACAAACATGGATCCGTGTTGCCGCACCCGAGAGGTTAATTAAAATAAGTTGTCTGTAAAAAGTATTGAGAGTATATTTGCACATAAAACCTTCCCAAAACTGCCTGAACCTCAAAATCATAACTACCATCAGCACCACCGTCTTTGTTACCATCTGTAGTATTTTTAAAATCCATTTTATGGTCGTTTTCTTTCCTATCAATCACTTTTTCTTCTCATTTCTCATTCTCCGTGACTCAGCATTTAACCAATACTTCACATATTTCCATTACAGTTCAAAGACATCCTTTTACTCGAAGAAGATCTGCCTCACGTACGTGCAGCGGCCAAGGTGTGCGTGGAACAGTTAGAGAAGGACGTTGGATCTCTTCGTACTGGACTCAGAGAGGTAGCCAGAGAGCTGGAGTACCACGCGGCACTCCCTAACAGATCTGCCAATGACATGTTCCTGCCAGTGATGAGGGACTTCCACGCGCATGCTGTCTGTACCTTCACTCAGTTGGAGGATCTGTTCCAGGTTTGTGTCTGTTTTATATAAGGTTAAGATAATGTTACAAGGAAACTAAAGTAGGTACTTGACTGGTTTTCTTTCAGAGAAAAAAAATGTTTATAATGTAAAAAAAGGTGCGATTCGCATACGATAGAAGTGAAATTTCAGTAAATCGACAAAATAATGAGACCGACATTTGCTCTCTCGGTTTGGCTCACTAATTACAGGCGACTTTTTGTATTTTTGTCTCTTACCAGTCGTTTTTTCCGTTGCATCCGGTTTGAAATAACAACGATTTTAAAGAAGTTTCACTTCAAAAACATTGTTAGGAATATTAGGGTAATATATTTTTTAAATGGTTTATGTTTTAGAAACTTATTATTGGGGCTCGTGGCCTATTGGCAACCGAGTAGGTTAACACACTGCAAAGTTAAGCAACTATAACTAGGCCAGTTTATGGATGGGGAGATTTCGGAGAGCTCGCTAAGCTCTAGGTACTGCTTGCTATACGGACATCCTTGGGACTTGTTACGAGTATTTGGAGCCCTGAAAACTCCAACAACTGTACTTGAGTTGAGAGTTGCAATTCCATAGTGTCATTATTTCCAATGTACGCGAAGGAACTAAAGCTAACACGTATCTCATAGTAAACCAAGTAGCGATCCGATTGTCATGGCTTACATTCGGTGACAGGATATGAAGAGTCGACTGGAAGCGTGTGCGCACGCGTTCGGCGAAGAGGCGTCCGCGTCTCCGGAGCAGCTGTTCGGCGCGCTGGACGCCTTCCTGGCGCAGCTGCACGACGCGCGCGCAGACTGCGACGCCGCGCGCCGCCGCCGGGACGACGAGGAGCGGCGCACCAGGCACGAGCAGGAGGTCAGTGCACAGCACACACTCTATTCGCCACACTGCGCCACACTGCGCCGCACTGCGCCACACTTCGCCACACAGCGCCACACAGCGCCACACAGCGCCACACCACGCCACACCACGCCACACCCCGACCGATCAACTTTTAACATATTGTCGTCTCGTACTAAAACTTGAAACGTTATTTTTTTTATTTTTTTTTATTGAATATTGGGCAAACGAGCAGACGTATCATCCGGTCGATTATTTATTTATTAGTTATTGGTCAGGGTGCAGAATTTCATTAAATGTGTCCTTATTTTCTTATCGTGAATCGACTATAGTGGCAGTATAATCGGTCAAGTTGTAACCGTCGATATAATATTGTGTTTTTTTGCGTTTCGATTGATTCACGCTTTTTTCTGATTCAAAATGTTTGTCTTCGCAGCTCAAAAAACGCACAATGGAAAGAAAACAAGCATCCAGCCTGCTCAGCTCGGTGGGAAAATCTTTGGGCAAAGCGAACGGAGACTGCAACGGCCATTCTGATAGCTCCCGCGACGGAACGTTGACCAACGGACAGAAAGGAGAATTTGATGATCTGATTTCGGCGCTCCGGACCGGAGATGTCTTCGGAGACGATGTAGCTAAGTTTAAACGGTCGCGAAAAGCCGCCAAAGTTAGCCATAAAGGGAGAGATTCACCTCCGAGAGGAGTGTGCAGAGAAGACTCCAGGGAGAGGCAGAAGAATTGAGCGACATATTAGTTAGCGAAGGTTATGTTTGTAGCGTCCGGCGACCTTAGTAGTTTTCGATGTCGATGAGTGTATTGTCTCGAATGAAACTGTATCGTGGTGAATTATGTTCAATGTACCTTATGACCGATTTGGTTTCTTCTTGGCTTTAGACATTGCGTAGCTTATCAAATTGATTATCTCGGAAGCTGGACTTGAACGATTAGCATAAACTATAAACGTGATATTTATCGAGTAAGAGACTTATTGGTCCAGAGAAAGGAGTCACAAATATGAGATTAGAGTGGAGTGACATGTCGTAAGAACACATAGCTAGACAACGAAACGAACGCTGCCATTTTTGGATTAATTTTTAAACTATTGCAAATATGGTGCCTAATTTTTGACGTCTTCTAGCCGTGGTTTGGTGACGAATGGACCTGTGATTGGCATATTGTTGAACTTAACAATATTTCAATTGATAAACAGCGCTAGACACCAAAAAAATAATTTCGAATCTTTGTTCAAGAACAGTGATCCTAATTGAATAATAAGTAACATATTCCCATTCCAAGGTTTTCTTTTATTCAAACTGTTGATCAAAAGTTTTTAATTAATCTTAACTTAACTACTAATTAGTTAGTAGGTCGAAATCTCTTGTGCTTGAAGCTCATACTTTTTTTCAAATATATCATTGAATGTGACATTGACATCTGTCAATATGACAGGTATAATTAAGTGCAATAATAAAAGACGTATGACATGGCAGAATTGTCGACATCGGCACAGTTTGCCATTCATTAAGAAGAAGAAGAAGACGTATGACAAGATTTTTTATATTGCTCTAATCACTGTTTCTTGTGAAAACAAAGAACCATAAAAAATACATGGCAATATATAAAATTAAAATGTAAAATGACGACATTGAAAGCCCCAATTTGTTTCATATAAAGGCCATTCCACCAAAACTACGGTCAAACGGAGTTTTTTTTCTATATTGTATCAACTCGACTGGTGTAGTCAAGACTGTATGTTATTCCATAATTGAGTTAATTTAGACTTTGAACTATAAGCATTGTGTGATTTGAGTAACCTTAGGGGTTAGAATGTATTGAGTTTTATACTGAAGTTTTACTTGTTTGGATGAGCCGAAATTAGGTTTTTCAACATTTTGTATCTTAAATCGAGTAACTATATTAAATGTTTTGTGGATTAACTGATAATGGGAATTAATTGTGTTGTATTAAGCTCTTCCTTATTGATGTTGATGTATGTAAAGACGGCTGACAGAATGAATATTAATGATTTAACATATCTCAAACGTACCTATAGACTAATGATCCGATACGAGAAAAAGGATTTGTTATGCTGGCAATACAAGTTGGTTCAACGAGATTAGAATATACTGGTATCATATCATCGTATTATGAACCATATTTTCTCAATAAATAGAACTGAATACTACTTTTGAGTTGTCCAATGGTTAATTGAACTTCATGTTTCTGGTCAGCACACATGTTGATATATAATAGTATGTATCGATGATAGAAAATAATCACATACGTTTTTTCATCGATTAAGAAATTAATAATGCACGAACATTTTGGTCCTTCGAGCCGGCTTATGTATGGTCTTTTTATAAATTGAACCAACGTCAATTGCCAGCAGGAATTGAGGTAAACACTATCATATTAATAGTATTGTTGTTGACGCATACCTACTTGTAGGAATTGATATACATAGACTACGAGAATTTTGGAATTTTGTATCGATTAATGGTAGAAAATTTTGGATAAATTTTACATTTTATATATCATCATCAAATTTAATTTATTCTCAAATGAAACACATAATTTTATTTGTAAATATAATTTTTAATTTTGCCAAAATTTGTTACCGTCTGTGTAATGGAGTATAATTTATTAAAATCTTCGTACGTAACGTTTGTCATTTGTAAATTTTATTGTTTTGTTCAGTATTGCTTAAGCTCATAGTATATTAATATAATGATTATATAATAGACACTATTTAAATTAAACCCTTGAACAATATTGACTGCTTTTATTTTTATTACCTAAACACCGACATTGTATATACATACATATGTGCGTTATATTATGATGTAAAATAGTACTATTATTAGTGTTAATTCTAAGAACAGGGTGATAGATTTAATGAAAAATCGTATTGGGTAAGGCTAGAGTACATTGAGGACTACCTACTATCATACCTTCCATGTGGTGAGGGATTAAGATAACAGAGAGTCACGTCAATAATAAATAAGAATAAATATTTCGGACATCTAACACAACGCCAACTGATATGAATACATACATATTATACATGAAAACACCCAAACTCCGAAACAAATGTTACTAGATCACACTTGGTCCGACCCAGGATTTGAACCCGAGACCTCAAGCACAGCAATCGCATTCACTACCACTGCGCCACAGAGGCAGGCAAATACTTATCATATTGTGTGTCGTAAGAGCCGCTTAAGGGAGCAACTTATACAAGAAAACAGCACTATAAAGTCAAGGAAAAATTAGAAAATAGAAACAAACCTACAAACCCGTCTGGCTAGGGTGGTAGGGAAGGCAAAAATCTCTTTTCTGAGATCCTTAGAATTTAGGTCTCTAGAGAGAGATAGGTCTCTCTACCTATCTCCAGTGAGGGTGTGGTTTATATTAGTGGAGGCTTTTATATGATGATAACATTTAAGAAGGTAGATATAGCTATGACTGTCTCGGTGGCGCAGTGGTAGCGTATGCGACTGCTGTGCTTGGGGTCTCGGGTTTGATTCCCGGGTCGGACCAAACGTTTGTATGATCTGCATTTGATTCGAAGTTCGAGTGTTTTCTATGTATCACAGGTATGTATTTACATCAGTTGTCTAGTACCCATTACACAAGCTCTGCTTAGTTTGAGATTAGATGGCGTTGTGTGTTAAATGTTCGAAATATTATTTATTTATTTATTATTCTATTATACAAAGGCTATTAAGAGCAATCATAAGTGAACATAAAAATTCAAGCATCAACTAGTCAGCCTTTAATTAGACTAACGACTAGACTAACTAACGTAACACGTAACTAACTCTGTAACATAAAACGTCCATCGGAAGATTTTTCTACGCAGAAGATCCATCGCCGCTTGAGAACTCTGTACAAAGCTGGTTATCAAAAAAAAATCGCCTTCTTTCTCCGAAACTGATTTCGTTACGATTTAGTTACAAATGTAGACAAAACTCCAGATTAATTATAAACTCTCTACAAGTCTACTGATGTCAAGCAGTTGAACAGGGTCGTAATAAATTGTGATTAGAATCCTTTTAAGTTCAAGATTTTTATTTGTGGCTTACTGATATTACGTTACAAGATGTCTAGACATTAGGTAAGTATTATGCCATACACCACTACCAATATTGTATATTTTTAAACCTCTGTTTGATTCTTCCGTGGGAGAGCTACGCTCAGCACGAATGGACCGGCTCGACCGGAGTGATACCACGTCCTCACAGAAAACCGATTTGAACAACCGCTTGCACTGGGTTTCACTGAATGAGTGAGGATACCGGAAGCTCATACCCCAACCCCTCCCTCCATCCCTCTTCCCATCCCATAAAGGCCGGCAATGCACTTGTGATGTCTCTGGTGTTGCAGGTAACCATGTGCGGCTGTAATCGCTTACCATCAGGCGATATATCTGCTGGTTTCTTCCATATTCCGTGATTTCACAGATCATCAATATTGTAATTCAATTAAGTTGACGAATAAAGCTTCCACGTAAGTAATAGTAATAAGTTAAAATTCCAAGTAAAAGCGCAAGGAATTTTGTTACTTAGGCCAAACCTCTAAGAAAAAAATTACATAACGATAATTATGAAATTTTAGTAGGTGTCTACCCAGTATTAAGTTATCATGAGAAATACAATATACCTAGATTGTTCCGAAAATTGATAGCCACAGAATGAATACAATCTCTTCTTTTATGAAACTATTTTGGATTAACGGCTAATTTCAAATTAATTTAGGGAAAGTGAAGGCTTTAAGGTACAAATTAATTTTTTTCAAAAATCAATATAGAATTCGGCTAATCTCTGCAACGGCTGGACCATATTCGACGAGACTTTTATCTGATGTTATAAGGTGTAAACAAGCTACCTTTATTTTAGAAAAAACTCCTATAATACATATACGATTCAAAATCAACAAAACCCACGGGTAATATCTAAGTTGCAAAAACGTGGAAAAATTTAATGCCTTTTGAACGATGCAGACAAAGTTGCGCAGGTCAGCTAGTTTAACGTATCAATGAACAGTAAATGTGATATGGTTAGTACAAAGTCAGATCGTAAAACATAATAATTGCCTTCCCAAAGGTTTTACCAAGTGAAATCTTCTAGCTCAAATGTGTGTCTAACCTAACATAACTATAGGTACATACTTATCGATTTATAAGTGTTAAAAGGAATTTCTATTTTTATCACAGTACCTCGAAATATCGTTGAATGAGCAAAAATGTAATCTGTGAAAACAGTAGACAATGTAGACCCAAAGTGTCTATATAAGACAATCGTAATAAACCAGGTTGGACATATTTCCACTTTCTGTCTCTTAGTATTGTTGTTAATAAAATATATATTATGATATTAATAAAACTAAAGGACCTTTTGTCTCAAGATATTTCAAATACGCTTATTGATTTCAATGAATTCAAATCAAATGATTTCATTGAAATGTTTAGGAAATATTATTATGTAAGTTATAGTCGTTCCAATAGTTTATTTAACTTTTGACAGCTCTAATACTTAATCAAATAGTGATACCCTGACCCGTTACCTATTCGATTTCTTTCATCGATCGATTTTATGCATTAAGAAGTTTTAATCGATTTAACAAACTCATTATTTTATAGATAATTTCGTACTTCATATTTCTATGTGTTTCAATGTGCGACCTCCTTTGTCAAAATAAAGAAGAAATGGATTAAAAGAATGTTGTTCAAATATGACGGTTCTATGTCATGAAAAAATATATAAAAGGAACTGAATTTTCAAAATGTATTATTGTATTGTGTTGTAATTCAGTGATTAATATTGTATTTGTTAAACTATTGATGATCTTTATTAAATCTCTCTATGTCTATTTTAAAATAATCTACAGTATTTCAATGAGTAACCTTCAATATAGTTGAGTATTTATATTCCTCCGTATTGATTTATTTGTGAATTCTCACGTTTGGTTGAGTTGAGCGTATCGTTCCTGCCTTCGTTACTGTCAAAATGCCAAAAAAGAAAGTACTCAAAGGACAAACAAGAGAGTTTGTCTTGCGACTTCGTGAATACTTTGAAAAGGAAAGCCGTAATGGTGGGCCTCTTATACCAGTGACTCAAGTTAGAGACCGTGTTGCAGCAGCATTAGGTATTAGTGCTCCAACAGTGGCAAAAATAACAAAAGAAGGCTACGGCAGCAGTGGCATGGAACAGAATAAGCTATCTACACCTAAGAAAAAACGTCCGCCTAGTAAAGTTACAGCCGTTGACAATTTTGACGCTGATGCTATTCGTCGTCATATATACGACTATTACCAAAGAAAAGAGATTCCAACATTAAAAAAACTAACACAATCCTTCGAAATAGTGGTTTGTTCCGTGGTCAAAAATCTTCTCTGACAAAGGTATTGAAAGACATTGGAATGTTATTCCAAAAATGTGACAAACGAAAAATTTTAATGGAACGCAATGATATTGCTTTGTATAGATGCGATTTTTTAAGACAAGCAAAAAAAATAGAAGATTGGTCGAATGTTGTTTTCACAGATGAAACTTGGCTCAATGCGAATCATACGCTGTCAAAAACTTGGACTGACAACACCGTTGGCTCCACTTCTACAGTACCAATGGGAAAAGGCGAACGACTGATTATTTGTCATGCAGGAACAGTAAAAGGATTTGTGCCAGGCGCTCTATTAGCTTTTAAATCCCAGAAAACAGGAGATTATCATGAGGAGATGAATTCGAACGTGTATGAAAAGTGGTTCAGAGAAATGCTTACATCACTCGAAGAGCCATTAATAATATTTATTGATAATGCACCTTATCACTCTCGTCAAATTAATAAAATACCAACACAGGCCAACAAAAAACATGAAATTATATACTGGCTCCGTGACAATGGCGAAGAGGTGAATGAGTCCCTACTAAAAGTAGAGTTAGTAAAGATATTAAAAACAAAGAAGCTGCCAAAAAGATACGTCATAGATGAAATGGCAGCAGAGCATGGGCATACCGTCCTCAGAATTCCCCCATATCACTGCCAATATAATGCAATTGAAATGATCTGGGCACAAGTTAAAGGATATGCTGCGAGGAACAATACAACTCCTCCTTTCACCGCAAGAAAAATGCTGAATTTACTGAAAAATGCGTGTGAAAAAGTAACTCCAGAAAACTGGGCGAATGTTGTAGAAAAAACAAAGAAGGTGATAATGTCGGATTGGGATCGGGATGTTGCATTCGACAATTTATCTATCCAAGAAATGATAATCAATATTACTGAGAACTCAAGTGATGATGATTCCTGGTCATACGAAGAAGACGATTCTTTATAATTAAAATTAGTATTACAGTACCTCTTTTGGTTGTTTTATTTTTAATCCGTAAATTACTACGAATTTCAACATTTTGTACCTGTTCATTACAAGTAGGTACCGCAGGTAGTTTTTATTTGAACCAACTATAGTAAGTCTAAACAATTATTTTAGATTCATTAATTTGCGGCGAATACATTCGATCCCATTACTAGGTACGAGTACGATGGAACTGTTTTCATTACGCAAATTATTTATGCATTGAAACAGAGACATTTAGGGCATTTTAATGCAAAATAATAAAGCTTTTTACGTGATTTGATATAAAATATAATCACAATAATTTTATTGTATGTTTTATTAATATAATCGATAATCGATTTATTTCAAAACCGTTTTTATAGTCTGTGGTCATTAATTACGAATGACACATCCCTAAGTAGGCGGAGCCCGCCCATAAAGTACAGTATTATCTGTAGTACATTGTATCAAAAATTATTACAAAACTTTATGTGCGTGATCTGTCAAAAGTTAAATAAAGTATTGGAACGACTATAATGTATGAAAACGTAACAAATAACCATATTCATTCTGTATGAAATTGTATACTATAGAGAATGTTAATGAGATGAAAGCTGACATATCATTATGACACTTCGGAGATTATAATCATGTAACATCGATGATTATCTCGACATGTGACATACATTTAAACTGCTTGCAAATGCGATAGGGTATCCTACTTATTGAGTCTTCTCCGAAATTTAATGGTTCAAAATATATGCATTTTTTACTACCAGTGGTAACGTATGCGACTGTGTTCTTTGGGGTATCGGGATTGATATCCGGCTCGGACCAAATGTTTGTATGGTCTGCAAATATTTGTTTCGAAGTTTGGGTGTTTTCTGTGTATAATAATTATGTAACTATTTATAAAACAAGTATTTTATCAGTCATTCTAGCTTTCATAATACAAGCTTTGCTTAGTTTGAAGGCGACATGTGTGTGAGCTGTCTGAAATATAAAAAGTACAAATAGCAAAAGTGTTGTTTATTTATTTTTTATAGATAAAGGCAGAAGTGATTAATAAAACGAAATTAAGTACATCCCATAGGTCAATTTGGTTGGTTACTTTAGAGTTTAGATGATCCCACCAATGTACGAGTTCGTAATGTATAGATTGATAAACATTGCTCCTCCCTCTGGACCGCATTAAACGGAGAGCGGCTCGAATCATCGACTGCCAAGAATTTTCAATTCGTCTGAACTCTTTGGCGCTGCGTAGAGATGTGGCTCCTTCCACCGCATTTACTGTTCGGACTGATTCCTGCCGCCTCTTTCCGCCATCTGGTCAGACGGCTGGCAGTCCACAACTGTGCGCTTTTCGCAATACTTTCTGCCTCGCACAATAAAACTGTGGAATGAACTGTCGCCTGCGGTATTCCCGGACCAATATGACCTTCAAACCTTCAAGAAAAGAGAGTACTCCTTCTTAAAAGGTCGGCAACGCACTTGTGACGCCTTTGGTGTTGCGGGTGTCCAATGTGTCCATGAGCGGCGGTAATCGTTTACCATCAATATTTCTACTCGTTTGCACTTATTCAATAAAAAAAAACTAAGTTGGAAAAGTAAAAGTTAGATACTATGATTTATTACATTAGTTGCCGTAAATGAACAGAAAACTTATAACTAGTAGATGTCGCACAATGAGTTAATACTTCTGAGTCATTTTGTTGATCCTGTTTGTTTAGAGGCCACTGTTTGATTTATAATTTTGTGTCGAAGCATTTTCTTCTCTAACAATAAGGATTTGGCGTTTTATGTATTTTTGTAAATTCAATTTATGTTTTTCACTCTGTATTAAGTGCTTCACTCCATAATTAGGTGAATAGGGATGGGGGAAGGGTTGGGGTGTGGCCCTCCGGTATCCTCACTCACTCGGTGAAACACAGCACAGGCGCTATTTCACACCGGTTTTCTGTGAGGCCTTGGTATCACTCCGGTCGAACCGGCCCATGCATGCCGAAGCGTGGCTCTCCCACGGTAAATACGGAACTTACAATAAAAACTGATTTCTTTTTGTCTATCTGTCTGTCTGTTTATTCCGGCTAATATCTGTAATGCCTGAACCGATTCCGCTTAGGTCAGTGGGTGCTTAGGACTTATAACATAAAAGGCATCAGCTGTAAAAAATTAGTTTGTAACCCGGTTTAGTCACTGCTTTCATGTTTTAGTCACGGCTACTAATTTTATGTGTAAGTATGTATTTTTAGATTAAAGTATGCTTATCTCTCTACGACAAGTTTTGTGGTAACAAAAATACTTGATATTTTAACAAAAATCCTTCGTATCTCACTAAAAATAGATACTATAAGTACAGAAAATAACAAGTCACATACCTAGTTTGTTAAAATGTGATTTTTTTATTATGTTTTCTTTACCCGTACACTTTTGTTAGGAAGGACCCAGCAGATACCTACTTATTTCAAGTGCTAAGATAAACTTATAAAATAAGTATCATTGATGTCAATTTTGCCGCCGAACTGTTATATTTAGTCTAACTTTTCCTGTACCTATTTTCTGTAAAAGAAATGTACTATACACTACATTTTTCACTAAAATAAAATTTCAATATTCTAGAATACGATAAAGTAGTTACTTAACGTGATGTCAGCCCATATCATGTTTACGAATAATAATATTCACTTTGTATTTTTTCTCTTAAAAAAGGTTCACAAATAACATGATTTGACGGGGACAGAAAAAAGATATGTTAACGTCAGACATTGCTCAGGTAGGGATCACTGGTCTCTTAAAGATTCCAGTAACTTTTATCAAGTTACGTGAGACTGCCTAACTAAGAATTGAATTATTGAATCCAGGTTTTTTGTCGTGAGTGCGTAATATTTTATTCATGCGCCTGTGCGGATCAGACGACAATGAAAACATGTAGTTTATGAGAAGACACAACAATGTTTAAATAAGTATCTGGAATTCATGTATATACTTGAGGATTTCTTTTAGGAACAAACTAGTACAATCAATATACCTAACAAGAATAGGTACCGGATTAATTGTTTGTTGGTGATGGTGATGATTATATGAAAACAGTTTCAAAATTTATAAACTAAATGTAGTCTAATGCGGACACTCCGTTACGTAGCCTGTCTAAATCTGGAACCTTATTTACTTGTTTTATGTAACGTAAATAGTTAAGGGACCAGTAGTCCCAAACACATGGGCAGATTGAGACATGTAACTTTCACGCATCAGTTACGTAAACAACATTTTCGCAAGTTATTTTCCAAGTTTATAATTTGTTTTTGTTGTGCGGAAATCCTCCCGGATACCACCGGCTGGTGACATGTTGGACTCGAGCCGACTAAAAGCACACGCCGCGGCGCCTTGGGTACCAGGAACCGGGGAACCAGGTTCACCCTAGAAAGGAAATCCCTGGAACCCCAACGGGCCTACCTACAATTTGTAGATGGCTCCCTCTTGTGCAGGAACCCTGATATTCCCTTGCTAAAAGAGAAAAGTTCTTGCGTCTCGACCCCAGCCTGCAAGGATGACAGATGGCCTAACCTGCCACCCCCAGGCTTGCGCTTATGGAGGATGGAGATCGTTCTGCGACCTCCGGCGCCTGAGTCGTCTGCGGTACCGAGCCCGTTGCCGAGCCTGGCTAATTCCAAAAGTTCTAATCCTCTCCCGGTCCCGCTCCGCCATCTCCTTTGCAAGCATAAGTTGCTCGCAAGAAAAGATGGTGGAGGTCCACGCGCTCTCGCCTCATAACATAGCGTAACAAAAACGCGGGGAACGCGGAAAGACGTAGGGCAGTGTCGGATGTCGATCTCACTAGCACCAGGACCTTAATTTTTTTTTTCGAATTCACACCTCAAACACTCGTCTAACAATGCTTATTGTTGAGACAGAAGTAGTTAGATTTTTTTATGATAACCATACTTGTACGTACATACGGGCTAGATCGTATGGAGAATAATCGCGGTTTCAAAGCAAATTTGCCTTGAGGGCCCAATCCATAATTACGAGGGAGGCAGCGTGGTGGCAATACACTTGTGGCTTTCGATATGCACGTTATCCTGGCCGACGATAACTGCTTACAATAAGGAGACCCGTATTTGCGTTTTAAAAGTTTATTATTAAGATATTTTAAAATATAATAGAGTATCAGCTATTGATTGCTAAGTGAAAAGTCTCGACCGGTTTGGTTGACTAGGACTTTACGTTCAGACGCCCACGTGTGACAGTCCTCTAGCGTATGCTGGGCGGAGTCCTAGTCGCAGAGGTAAATAAATAAATGAGGTTACAAAACATTACAACACTATTAATATGAATTTTACCAACTTTTGCAGTAGTCCAATTCTAATTATAAACACACAATTATTATAGCCTTATATAAAATTGGCAAAAATAAATCTCGGTTCTTTTCGATATAAAACCATTGCTATAAACGTAGGATATAAAATTTTCAATTCTTATATTTGTCATATATCCGAATCGTCTTATCTCAGGGCTCTGTGAGATTATGGCAAGCAAATTGGATTATTCTTTATATAATTTAAGATTTTACTTTAAGACGGTTTCTTTCCGAATATCTAAGTGTGTTATATAAATATTTGAATTCTTTATTTATTTCTACCCCTGCAATGTAAAGAACTTTGTAACTGATCTTAATTCGAATTCAATATTACGTTTTTGTGGGTCTTGAAAAGTCGTCTCGTGAAGTGATTCTGTAATGGTAGTCCTCTGTTTGTTTTGTGTAAAGTATTCGAACCTAAACTAAACAGATAAAGAATTAAAAAAGAATATGGAAACATAACAAAGACTTTCAGTAGTTATTCATCTTTCCTTTTTTTGACATGTATGAGTTTTTCAGTGACTGTACTCTGCGGCATGGTGACCTATGGCGGCCTAAGCTGAAATTATCAGAACATTAATAATGAACATGACTCACGAAACATTAATAATAGGGAATAAATACCACTACTATTACAATACGGCTTACTGGTTTTAGCTGTGATGAGATTGAGAATATGCTTTGGAGTTCTAAATTCACACGTACATACGCACATGCACACATACATAAATACGCACACACATACACATACACTCACATAATCAAAATCATACACAGTTATATCTTTGTCTCACTTATAAACTCCAAACTAAGACTAAACATTTTTGCTAAATGTTGTTATTTTTGTATAATATTTTTGTTTCTCTTTTTTAAGATTGTTTTCTTGTTTTATTGCAAGGCAGTTGCTATTTATATACATGTGTAATTACGAGAAGAAATCGTCTTGGCTTCCATTCATATTGTGGAGGAACGGGTATCACCAACACAAAGGGAGGATCCTCCGACCAGGCGAGGTGATCATTCCTAGCGGGCTACTGCCCAACATTTGATGTTGGGATACAATATCCCATATATGATAATCGGCGCGAGAACTTCTACTGCGCGATTCAGGATTGGTAGTTTATTTGTGTTGTAGGTTATTCCGTAGTTTAGCGTAACTTCGGTAGATGGCGCTGTAGTATGTTATGTTGCACGTGGAAGACGCCACAATATTACAAGTTTTACTTAGTTCGAAGGCCAAGAGACACAAATATATAACTTTGCCTGACCAAGAATACAAAATTGATTTTTACAATTGTTATACCGTTATTAAAGAAACATCTGCACGGTGAAATCGAACTGTCAGAAAACGATTTAACTGTTCAATCTTTTACTAAATAGATGAGTTATGCGAGTATATTATTATACTGTTACGAGCTGGGTATTAACCAAATTAAAGTAGTCGATTAATTACCAAAAATAACATAATATTTATTAATAACACTTTTAACAATAAGAAATCACTAAATCACTCGTTAGTCGCACTAGAAGGTCTCTTCGATGTTTATCCGCTGTATCGTGAAACAATACTGTCCCTACGGCCAACACGTTCCGCTTTTATATGGCCGTGGAAATTACTCGAAACTACGAAAATATTCGATCGATGTCTCTAGGCTAAATAGATTACTCTAGAGCTGCTTGTAGCGCCATCTAGCGTCGAGTAATCGTCATAATGCACACAGTTGCGCGCTTTCCGACACTAGATGGCGTTGTCCTTGACAGTTCTCGATTCTTCTAGTGGACACTAGATTCATCTGGTTATGGCGCAACACTGCCCCCTCCTAAGACATGCTCGTCCCGAGCATTATCGGTTCCATAGTATCGCGCCAGTCGATCTACATGAACTATCTTTGGGGCGCCTCTTGGACACTTCTGTATCCGGTAGGTAACATCATTAATTTTAGTGACTACCCGGTATGGCCCATCCCATTTTGCTTGTAGCTTCGGAGATCTCCCTTTACTGCGAACTGGATTATGTAGCCATACTAGCGAACACTCTTCGAAGCCCTTATTATTCGCTTTCCGGTCATAACGGGTTTTCATCTTTTCAGACATTTGTTGGCCCGATTGTCTGACATGCTCATAAATGTCATTCATCTTGTTCCGCAAGTCATTCGCGTACTCCGTTATACTTCGCGGGGTATCAGGGGGTATTCCAGTGATCAAGTCTGCGGGCAACCGTAGTTCTCTTCCGAAGTTTGCAAAAGCTGGTGTTACGGAAGTACATTCGTGGACTGCACTTCGGTATGACAGAAGAAACGGTTGGATGTGTTTGTCCCAATCTTTTTGCTTACTTTCAACTACTTTTGCCAGATACCTCTCTAGTGTTTGGTTAAATCGTTCCACCATTCCGTCCGATTGTGGGTGGTAAGAGGTGGTTCTGGTTTTGTGAGCACCCATCACTCGACACATTTCTTGAAATATTTGAGACTCAAAATTTCTTCCTTGGTCACTGTGAATTTCTAAAGGCACTCCAAAACGACAGAAGACTTCGTGCACTAATTTATCTGCAACTGTTGATGCCTCTTGGTTGGGAATGGCAAAGACTTCTGGCCACTTAGTGAAGTAATCCATTACGACCATGAAGTACTTGTTTCCGCTTTCACTTTCAGGAAACGGTCCTGCCACGTCCATAGCAATTCTTTCCCAGGGTGCACCAACATTATACAATTTCAATGCGCCTCTACTACGTGTATGAGGTCCCTTCACGGCCGCACAACTGGTACACTTGCGACACCAGTCCTCAACATCATCACGACAATGAATCCAGTAGAATCTTTCCCTTATCTTTAACAATGTCTTCTTAACTCCCATATGACCTCCTGAACATCCATTATGGTAGAGCTGCAGGACCACTGGTATCTTAGCTTTAGGAACAACCATTTGCAGGTGACAGCTGTCTCCTCGAGCGTTTTCCCATTTACGGCACAAGACTCCATCCTGGATGACTAGACTATCCCATTGAGCCCAATAACTCTTCGTGGTCGAGCTCAGCGATGCAACTTCGCTCCAGTGTGGCTTAGGAGTCTCAGCTTTAATCCACTCGAGAATTGGTTTGATATCTGCATCCTCTTGCTGTGCTTGCTGCAGGCTTTCCTTCCATTCGTTGCTAAGGTCCGTCTTTATCGTCCTTATAGGAACAGCTTCCTTTACTTCTTGCTTGGCGCAGTGCTTGCAGTCTTCAGGGCAAGGTCTTCTTGATAGTGCGTCTGCGTTACCGTGAGACTTTCCACTGCGATGTTCAATCATGAAGTCATATTCCTGTAATAACTCAATCCATCTCGCGACTTGTCCTTCAGGATTTTTAAATTGTAAGAGCCACTTTAATGCAGCGTGGTCAGTTCGGAGGTGGAATTTACGCCCAAGCAAATATTTGCTGAAATGTTGCAGTGTCTTCACTACGGCCAGTAGTTCCCTTCTTGTGACGCAGTAATTCCTTTCCGGCTTCGACAAAGATTTACTGAAATATGCAATAACAACCTCTTGATCACCTTTCCGCTGGGATAACACACCGCCAAGCCCAGTATCACTCGCATCTGTGTCAACTATGAATTCATTTTCGGTATCTGGATACCCTAAGATAGGTGTGTTGCATAGACGTCTTTTTAGCTCTTGAAATGCAATGTCACAACTTTCATCCCAGCAGAAATGTCTTTTCTCTTCAGTAAGTTTATGAAGGGGTTTAGCAATATCCGCAAAGTTTTTCACGAATCGCCGATAGTAGGAGCACAAGCCCAAAAATGCTCTTACTTGGGTCTTATCTCTTGGAACTGGCCAATCCTTGACGGCAGCGATCTTTTGCGGATCTGTTTGGACACCCTCTTCCGAAACCACATATCCTAAAAAGCTAACCTGCCGTTTGAAAAATGAACATTTCTTAGGACTTAACTTTAGGTTGGCACTTCGGATTTTCGATAATACGCGCTCCAGGGTTCGAATATGTTCTTCAAACGTACGGCCTACGATGACAATGTCATCCAAATAGACCAGGCAGGCATCTCCAGTTAATCCGGTGAGTACTGATTCCATCAGTCTTTCAAAAGTTGCTGGCGCGTTACATAATCCAAAGGGCATTACTTTGAACTGCCACAATCCTTTCCCTGTCGAAAATGCAGTCTTCTCTTTGTCCTTGGGATCAATCTCTACCTGCCAGTATCCACTTTTTAAATCCAAGGTGCTAAACCACTTAACCCCTGTTAGCATGTCCAGAGTGTCGTCTATTCTAGGTAGTGGATAGCTGTCCTTCTTCGTAATGTCGTTTAGACGGCGGTAGTCAACACAAAAACGCATGCTGCCATCCTTTTTCTTTACCAGCACAACAGGTGAACACCATGGGCTAGATGAAGGCTCTATAACGCCATCCCTGACCATTCCATCAATCATGGTTTGCACTTCCTGTTCTCGTGCTACTGGTAGTCTTCTTGGTCGCTGACGAATAGGCAACTCACTCCCAGTGTTTATTTTGTGTTGAACCAAACCAGTCTTTCCAATATCAGCGTCATTAGTAGAGAAAATATCAGTGTACTTAACTAACATCCTCTTAGCCTTCTCAATTTCTTCCCTAGACAAGACATCTCGACAGTCTTCTAAAAGTGTTGACACGTTAACTCGTGCATCCGTGCTAATATTCGAAGTAGTCAAGTCTTGGCATCGACGCATCCAATCCACATCTTCGCAAGTGCCAATCAGTGTGCCCTTATGAATCACATGTTGCTTGTCACTAAGATTTAGCACACGTACTGCAGAGATGTTAGTGGTACTTACTAGAGTTCGTGCGATCTTCCATGGAAGATCATTATCTACCCTTTCAATAAGGACACACCGATGCATTCGTCCAGAATTATGAGGGAGACTAACTGGCATGATTGTTTCTGATCTGGGAGGAAGAACAACGTTCTTTAAGCTGTACACTTTTCCTGATGATGCTCCTTCCATGAACAGCTCTTCTTGACTACATCTCATTACACCTTGATTTATGTCAATCTCACAACAATTGTTCTTCATGAAGTCTAGGCCAAGGATGCAATCGTCAACTATATCGGCCACGATGACGTTATGCAGGTAAACTTGGTTGCCCAACTTCAACTCCACCTTCTGTTCGCCTCGGACGGGTATGCGCTGACCAGTGGCTGTTACTAGGTTTATCTGCTCACGGTTACATGCAATGTCCCTCAGGAACCGATTTGCAAGTTGGGAACTGACAACTGTGCGAGAAGCTCCCGTATCAATAGTCAGCTTACATGACGTTCCGTTGATTTCGCCTCTGATGACCAGGCTGTTCCCATCATGAGTCTGCGATATTGAAATCCTTGGGGCTCTTTGAACACCAGCCAGCACCCGCCCCGCAGTCCTGGCGTTTACTCGTTTCCCTGCTGTTGTCGGGCAGTACTATCAACCGCCCTATTCTCCTGAGACCCCTCGTATTCACTTCCTATGCTTCACTTAGGGCAGCTGGACCGAAGGTGACCTTTTTCACCACAGGCGTAGCATCTAGGGCTGCACCCCTTAAATCGGTCCCGCAGAGGTGATGCCACAACCTCCCGGACCCGATGAGACCGATGGTCTTGTCTCACAGCTTCCACCTCCAAAGCATGGGCCAGAGCGTCCTTGAGAGTTTCATGGTGGCCAAGTCTCACAGCAGCTCTAACTTCGAGGTCACGAATGCCATCGATGAAAGCTTGCACCAGATTCCCACCAACGAGCATAGGTGCAGACTGGTATGCTTTACGGACCAGTTTCTCAACTTCCAGAGCCCATTGTTGCAAGTTTTCACCGATGCGTTGGGCACGATCCTTCAGCTGTGCACGAAACACGTGCTCCAGATGAGCGTCACCATATCTTGCCTCTAATGCCTCCAGCAGTTGCTCATAGGTAACCTCCTTATCTAGGGCTTAGAGGACGGTTAGAGCCTGGTCTCGAAGACCCAAGGTGAGCGCGGTCATAGCTTGTTCCTTAGTCCAGCCGTTCACCTTCATAACAGCCTCAAACTGGATCTTGTAGGCTGACCACGAAGATGTTCCATCAAACGGCGGTACTTTGAACCCCCGCACCGAAGGGGCAGCAGTTACAGTAGTCGCCGCTCCGTCTCCAACTTTAAGGTTTCCTAAGGCCTTCTTCACGTCAGCAATCTGAGTTTCGGCCTCAGTGATACGGTTCTCGTGTTGAAGAACCTGGTCCTTCACTACCTTGATTTCTTTGCCGAAAGTCTCATGAATGCCTTTTAACAAGAGCATCTGTTCCTCCTGGCGGCGAGCCTGGTCTTCCTTGTGCCGCTGTAGCTGTTCCTCTAAGCGGCGGGCCTGCTCCTCCTGGCGGCGAGACTGATCCTCCTGGCGGCGAGCCTGCTCCTCCTGGCGGTGAGCCTGCTCCTCCTGGCGGCGGGCCTGCTCCTCCTTGTCTCGCTGCAGCTGCTCTTCCAAGCGGCGGGCCTGCTCCTCCTGCCGGCGGGCCTGCTCTTGGAGCATCGCCATTAGGGCCGTGATATCTGGAACTGCCGCCGATGTGGACGGCGTGGTTTCCATCGCTGGCTGCTGATCTTCCGAAGTAGGCAGTTGTGCACTTCCGAATCGCCTCTGATCAGCCTCTTGCTGGCGCTGACTCCTGGTTCGGATACCTTCCGTGTCTTCCTTTGGTAATACCAGCATACCTTAATCCCACTTCTGACACCAAATTGTTACGAGCTGGGTATTAACCAAATTAAAGTAGTCGATTAATTACCAAAAATAACATAATATTTATTAATAACACTTTTAACAATAAGAAATCACTAAATCACTCGTTAGTCGCACTAGAAGGTCTCTTCGATGTTTATCCGCTGTATCGTGAAACAATACTGTCCCTACGGCCAACACGTTCCGCTTTTATATGGCCGTGGAAATTACTCGAAACTACGAAAATATTCGATCGATGTCTCTAGGCTAAATAGATTACTCTAGAGCTGCTTGTAGCGCCATCTAGCGTCGAGTAATCGTCATAATGCACACAGTTGCGCGCTTTCCGACACTAGATGGCGTTGTCCTTGACAGTTCTCGATTCTTCTAGTGGACACTAGATTCATCTGGTTATGGCGCAACAATACCATGTAAGTTATAAAAAGGGCCAATGTTTCCCCCAGGCACCTCAAAACTTAAGCCAAAGTTGGTCAGGTCTGTGCTGTATTATACAAAGTTATGCTTTGTCTTTAGGCAATTTGGTCTGTTCGTAACTTGTGACTTAAAGGTACAACTTCAGTGGCTTGTAGACATAAAGTGAACCGAAGCGATCTTAGTCTTATTGAAGTATGCCTAAAGTGAATCTTATAAATATAATTAAGATTTCTTATAAATTATACGATATTTTATCACATATATCACCATTATATCTTATTTATATATATTTATGCCTTATAAGCTTCCAAAGGTTGCCAGGAAGAAATTCTATTTTTTAAATGCAACTCCCGCACTAAAAATATTTCCTATGTTGCGGGGACTTTACATACGTACATGTAACGGACACAAAGAACACCCAGACTTAGAACAATAATTTGTTAACCACACAAAGTGTTGTTTCATGTAGAATTTGAACCCAAAACACTTCGTGTAACGGAAAGCGGCTTGGAGACCACTAATAGACCAAACTTGCAGTTTTAGCAATAAGGCTGCCCATTGTCCACATCTTTGTGTGATCCACAAATTGTTGTTCTGCTTCTGGGTGTTATTTGTGTGCGTTTCATATTATGTTTGTAAAGTCCCCCGCTACACAGAATGTATATTATAAAAAAACACTCCTGAGTGTTTTAGAAAATAAAGTGAAAATTTGTTGCATAGTTCTGAAGTTCATCCTGAGCAACAATGTGATACGATTATTAATTTATAATAGATTAGCTGAACCCTGCTGTGCTACCCGCGGTACGACAATAACGCCGCAAGACGAAGCTAGTATCTTTATAAATTGTAGCCTATGTGTTATTCTGATGTATAAACTATATTATTGTAAAGTTTCATCAAAATCTATTTAGTAAAGAGCAACAAATATACTCACAAACTTTCGCGTTTATAATATTAATACGATCATTATCAATATATTGGAGAATCTGCTAGTTCATCTACCTATCTCTATTTTTAGTGAGCTATCAAATTCCTTTATAATTAAGATACTGCACTAAAACATTATGCACGTGTATATTACTTTCAACTCATTACGAACTTTCACAAAATAATAATAATACCTAGTAGTTATATTTTCACAGAATAAGATGCAAAAATAATGACATTTGGGTAGAGCTCACCGTCATTAGTGTAGGTGAATAATAATGAGCAGCAAAATTACAGACACGAAGTATCGTGTTGCAACATTAATGAAAAATTTATCGTTGAAAAGGTTTGCGAATCAAAACAAACAATTTTAATTGTTTCACCTAATTGTGAAATTTAAATAACGCTTAAATGAAAACGGAAGAGAACTATACTCTGTTCATTCGTTTCTTATTGAAAGCTCACGCCTATAAATTACCGTTTTCATTTTCGGACTAATGTACTACAGTAATGTACATTATTGGCGGGTAGTGAAGTGCCCATAACAAACAACCACAGACTATAAAACAGTTCGTGAAATATACGATAAATCGATAATATTTTATGATAAAAAATTTGACTTCATGTTAGTATTTCGCTGCCATTTCCTCGACTAAATATCTTTAACTGCCTCGGTGGTGGCAGAGGTAGTGTATGCGACCGCTGTTGAGGTCTCGGGTTAGATTCCCGGGTCGGACCAAATGTTTGCATGATCTGTAAATATTTGTTTCGGTGTTTGGGTGTTTTCGATGTAAAATATGTATGTACTTAAAAAAAAAAGTATACATGTATGTATAACAGTTGTCTACTAAGCTCTACTTAGCTTGGTACTAGATGGCGTTGTGTGTCAGACGTCCGAAATATTTATTTATATTGGTCGACATTTTGAATTTGAAATTCTTATAAATTCTGCTTTAAATAATGAATTGTTTACATCCTCGCAATTATCACGAAGCTAGTTAATAATTTCGTGTTTGGGGGTAGCTTGCGTTAGCATTTTATTTATTTGCCGTAAAAGGTAGGGCACGTTATAGACTACGGGCCCGTGTCGAAAATTGATGGGTCATGTGAACCACCAGGAGACTTTTTTAGAAAGATACAGGGGCATAAAACAATAACATTTAGCACTATGCTGTCACTTGGAAGCTGTCCAACTGAGTATAGGTAAAGGGGAGGGAGTAGGAACCGTCGATTTTTCTCCCTTGTCACATAATTTTTGTATGGCGTTGCGAGATAATGGATTAGAAGAGATATTGAAATTGAATGGGACAGCATAGTGCTAAATGTTATTGTTTTATGCCCCTGTATCTTTCTAAAAAAGTCTCCTGGTGGTTCACATGACCCATCAATTTTCGATACGGGCCCGTAGTCTATTATCAATAAGTATAATAGAAGATTCTACCAGTAACATCAACTGACCCTGACCCTGCACCAATTCAACGGTATCACTGAGTGATTTGTTTGTTGGTACGTTAGCATTTTAATAAAATAAAGTCAGGTGGCAACAGCTTGCATACTGTATGCCTGTCATGTAATACTAATACTATTGTACCTGAAGATATGACTTTTAAAAAGAGTGGCCGTGAGTTTCTTTATCAGTATTCTTCTCATTTTACGTTTGTACGTACATTACGTATTTTGGAAACTGGAAGTTATAGATCGACACAAGCAGGCAGATTTTTCCTCTAAAATATAAACTATTTGTTAAAGAACAGAAATCTCAAGTTTATCGTATATTCAGCCACCTTTAGCCACTTAAAGTTAATGCACCAGCTATAAATTCATTTATTACTTTCTATGCGGTAAACATCTTTAAGAAACCTAATTGGCTGAAAGTTTTATACCACTACATTGGTAATTATATACCACTAGCTAGCGGCGGGCCACGTCTCTCACAGGGAATATATTTTCCATCCGTTTTAGCATTATTTTTCACTTTTCTGTGGTGATGGCTTCGTATCGTGATGTTATGTAGCCTTTAGGCTTCCTTAGAAAACAGACCATCATCTAATATCAACAGTTTTTAATAATCCACTGGTGGACATACTTCCCACCTTCAAAAAGAGGTTTTGACTAGCCTACTCTATCCAACACTACAATAAATTTTCAATTGGAGCTTTTTTCTGAGATAAGCAAGTTCAAACTAACAAACTCTACACCGTTAGATTAAAGACAGATATTAATATATATAGTGATTCAAGCTACTACCATAAATCTAATAACATCTTTACTCTTTCGTATGAATTTCAAATATTTATTATCTTGAAACACTATTACACATTTTTTATTAAACGAATAAATTATCATGTGTGTACTATTTATTTTATAAGACTTCAGATTCTTTCGATCGTCGATTGATGTCGTTTTATCCATGAAATTTATTTTAATGAAAGTCAACGTGTTTCTGTATTTCTCTTAATTCGTTATTAAAATACCGTATTAGCTGAATATTGTTTGTTTGTTTGTTTTACTGGGCCATTTCCGCACTTAGCCTCTTGATTGGGCCGTTGTACGTGAGTTTGTCATCTCCCTACTCCAGCCAACCCAGTTCGTCCCAGAAGCTGAGCAGCCTTTTCAGGTTACTGCATGCTTCATGGAGTGATGTCGATTGGAGGATGTCCGCCCGTTAGTCTGCCACACTTCTACATTCTGTGAGAACATGCTGCGGCGTTGCTTCTGCCTCCATGCATCCCCTGCACAGAGGGCTGTCTGTTACACCTATAGTGAATAGGTGCTTGTTCAGGGGACAATGCCCTGTCAGGACACCCGTGACCTTCCTGAGATCGTCCCTTTTTAGTCTGATCAGATTGCGGGCAAGTCTTTTAGGTGCTACCGGAACTGCACTTTTTGTTTGCCTGCCTGCTTTGTTTTCCATAGTGTTTTGTGTTTTCTTTCGGTATCGACGCGCAGCCATGTTTTTGTTTAGCTTTGGGGCAGGGGCAGTAGTGGTTCCGGTCCACACACTATCGTTTCCGATCCCCTTTTAGCCAGTTCGTCTGCAGCGTCGTTACCCATTGAGTTACTATGGCCTTTTATCCATTGCAAGGTAATTTTATTTGTAGTTGCAATGGACTGGAGGTTGTCATGACACTCCTTGATGAGGGCCGAGGTCATCCTGTTGTTTAGCAGCGCTTGAAGTACGGATGCACTGTCGGAGACAATTCTGATGTTTAAGTCTCTCACATCTCTGGCTGCAACTGCTTGTGCTGCTTTGATTATGCCAACACATTCTGCTTGGAAGATTGTGTTTAGTTTGTCTAGGGTGGTTGATATCTTGATATTTAAGTCATTCGAGAAGACGCCAGCTCCGGTACCCTTTTGTGTTTTGGAGCCGTCTGTATATATCCTAACTTCGCCGTCGCCAGAGTTATCTTTTGTTTCTGCGGATAGTTGGATATTATAGCTTCGATAGAAGACATGTTGGCATGAGGTTCTGTCCATGGGTGCCTCGAGGAGTGGAAATTTCTTTAGGATCCCCTGCAGAGCTTTCGAGTTTGTTGTTTCTGTGTTTATCTTCCACAGTCCGTTTGATCTTAGTCTTAGGGCAGCTGCTATCGCTTCCTGTTGTATGACCAGATCTAGAGGTCTCAAGTTCAAGAGATACTCTAATGCGGCCGATGGAGTAGTTTTCATACATCCAGTAGTTGCTACTGTGGCCAAACGTTGTAGACTCTGGAGTTTCATTTTAGCTGTGGATAGTTGAGTTCTGGGCCACCATACAACTGATCCATAGGTGATGGAGGGTCTGATAACTGCAGTGTATAACCAAAGTGTGATCTTTGGGTTTAGACCCCATCTTTTACCAACTAGTCGTCTACACTGGTTAAAAGTTATACAGGCCTTTCTTGTTTTTGTTTCGATGTGACTCGCCCAGTTTAATTTGTTGTCAAGAATAACGCCCAGATATTTTACTTGAGTTGACAGGGAGAGATTGGTGTTAAATAATTTTGGTAACTTTAGTTCTGGTAACTTCCTTTTGTTGGTGAAGAGGATGAGTTCTGTTTTTTTCGGATTTACTGACAGTTTCTGTTCGCCACACCATTCTTCTACAATTTGAAAAGCTGAACGCATGATCTCGCTCAACACATTTTCCGCGTTCCCGCTTATCAGAATTGTTAGGTCATCCGCATCACCGATAGTAGTGTATCCTCGATCATTTAGTTTCTTAATGAGGCTATCTACTACTATGTTCCATAGAAGCGGTGATAGGACGCCACCTTGTGGGCATCCCCTAACTACCTTTGCTCTCATAGTATTATTCACCGCTGTCTGAACCGCCCTTTTACTGACCAGCTCAGTGATCCATTCTGTGATGACTGGCTCGGCATTCAATTTTTGAAGGGCGCGATTTATGCTGTTGTGTATAGTTTTATCGAAGGCACCTTCTATGTCTATGAAGGCCGCCATTGTTGACTGTTTGTTTGCAAAAGCCGACTCAATCTTCTGTACTACCATATGAAGGGCCGACTCTGTTGATCTGCCTTTTCTATAGGCGTGTTGTTGGGGATGTAGTGTAGTATTCTTGAGAACGCCATCCCGTAGGTGTCTGTCCACTAGTCTTTCCAAAGTTTTCAGGAGAAAAGATGTGAGACTGATTGGCCTAAATGATTTGGCTAAAGTGTAGTCCTCTCTACCCGGTTTTGGTAGGAAGACTACTTTTGCCTCTCTCCACAGTTTTGGGATGTATTTATAAGCTATACATGCCCTGTAGATAGGTGTTAGATGTTTAATTACCTCTTCGGGATGCCACTGTAGTAGAGCTGGGAAAATTTCATCCAGTCCCGAGGATTTGAAGGGTTCAAAACTCTTTAGCGCCCATCTGACTTTATCCTCGGTTGCTACATTGTATGCGACTTCCCATTCTTGGGTTGTTGGTGTGCTGTGTTTTTTGTCGTTCCATTCCTTGTCTGATGTGATTTGACATCCAGGGAAGTGTGTATCCAACAGTACTGCACTGGTTTCATCGTCTGTATTTGTGTAAGTGCCGTCTTCCTTTTTAAGGGAGCGTAGGAGGTTGAGGTCGCCCTTGGTAAGGATATTTTTGATTTTTGCGGCTTGGTTTGTTGAGTTTATACTGCTACAGAAGTTACGCCAGGATTCCGTTCTACGGAATCTGATTCGCTTCTTGTAGTGTTTTTGTGCTGCCTTATAATTACTCCAGTCTTCTATGGACCTGGAATTTTTAGCTTGGTTGAAGAGTGTCCTAAGTCCCTTACGTAGTCTTTCAAGTTCTGGCCCCCACCACGAACTTTTTCCCTGGTTTTTCGGGGTTATCAAAGGACACGTTGATTTGTAACTGTTCACCAGGGCTTCAGTTAGGGATTGTACGTTTAATTCTATGTTGGGAGTACCAAGTGCTGTGTTTGCCATATTTGTGTTACTCAGTGCTTTGGTTAGAGATTTATTTTGTATACCTTGTTATATCTGTTTTACGGGGGTTACGATATGGGACAGGGTCTGGTGGTTTATATTTTAATTTAAAACACACACGGCGGTGGTCCGCAAAGGATGGTTCGCTTGATACGTGCCAGCCCTCAATGAGGTCAACCGCCATGTGCGTTGCTAAGGTTATGTCGATAATAGTTTGATACCTCGAACTTACAAAGGTGGGTTCCGTACCTCTGTTCATGATGTTGAGATTTGTTTTTAGTAAGTATTCAGTTAATGACTCACCCCTTTTGTTTGAGTCCTTACTTCCCCACAGCGGATGGTGCGCGTTGCAATCTGCGGAGATGATGAGTTCCCAGGTCTGAGTGTCACAGTGTTGCACTAGTTCTGAGAGTTCCTTTGCAGGGATTTCATCATCACTAGGCATGTACACTGAGGCTAAGACTAGGATAGTTTGGTTTTCTGTGTAAGTTTTCACTGCCGTGAGATCTCTAGAACAGAAATGGTTAAGCATAGTTGCCGGGAAGGTTTTCGGCATAAAAATGCAGGTCCGCGGGTTGTCAACAGTAGTATTTACCAGTAACTTACCGCCAATGTTATTCAAGCCGCATATCCTATTTTTCCTGATCCAGGGCTCTTGGATAAGGGCGACTGTTTGGTTGTTTACCTCCAACACTCTTCGTAAGGTCGCCGTCGCTATTTGTTTGTGTTGGAGGTTTGTTTGGATGATTTCTGTGGATTTAGGGACTGAGCAGGACATCGTCTTCGTCACTGGTCCGTCCCTCTTGTCTCAGAGACGGTTCCGCCTCCATCTCGGTCAGATCATGATCTGGAGCCGGGGTGGATGCGGTAGGCTCAGAGGTTTGCGGCGCCCTCCCTGCAGCCTCTTCCGTCCCTGCTGGTTCTTTGGCCGTGTCTCCCTCCGTTGTCAGGAAGCGAATATATCCGCTCCCTGTCAAGTGGGCAACACGGCGGTCTCTTTTAAGGATATCCTCTTTTTGGTCTTCGGGGATTCCAAGGAGAAGATGAACAACCTTCTCCCTGGAATTCACGTCGGCCTTGTTGTCGTCGACGGTCATGTCGTAGCATTGCCACGTGTTCACTTTGTACCAGGGGTTTTGGGCACAGAGGACTTTGTGTAGCGTGGCAGCGTCGGTGATGTGAGTGTGAACCAGAAGCCCAGCCTTGAGCTTCTTTCTCATCTCCGACATCTTGATGACCGTCAGAGTGGTGTCCGGTATCGGTGAGGCGATGGTGTTTATTGTTTTCTCCAGCCAGCTGAGAGCGTTCGCATCTTCACACCACATCGCAAGTGCCCCGTCCATTTGGTAGGGGCGTCCGCGGAAAGCTGGAATCTGCGAGCTCAAAGAAGGAGGAGATAGTACAGCTTCAAGAATGGTATCGTCGATAGCCACTCTGAGCTGCTCTGCCTGCGCCTGCGAGAGGAGAGATTAGCTGAATATATGTATGTATGTATACAGAAAATGAAGCCTGATTTACATAATCTACTTTGAGAGCGTAAAGTGAATTATTGTGTTAATATTGTGTAAAATCTGTGAGGCAAGAGACAATTACTCGTAGTTTTCCAACCTCGTGTGGCTTCTCTGACTTTGTGAAATCTTGGTTATGCATTAATTTTGTGCTACTCGTATTTAAAGTATGCTGTACATCATTCTAGAGTTATTGAAGTGTACAGAAAGTAATTATTCATTTATTTTCACGATTAATACATGATTACTTGTCTTGTAGTTACGTTGTGCAATTCTACAATAAAATTCCAAGAAATAAGTATTACCAAATTTAAGACCTTAGTAAAATAAAAAATATTTGAAAAGGATTATTACACAGTTTTGGATTATTTAGATGACAAATTTGCTTGGGATTGATAAAGTTCACTCCAGTTTTTAACTGCGTATTTTGTGTGAAAGTTATAGACATTTTAATATTTATTTTTATAATTGTATATTGTTTTTCAATTTGTTAATAGTTAATACGATCTGAATTCTTTTGTGTATAGTCTAGGCTTGTAATATAAGTTCATATTTAGTATCTTTGTGTTTAGTTTTAGTGGTTTTCAGTGTTTCTCCGGCCTACCCAAATGTCCTGCAGTCGCGGTTCAGGTCGTTAATCTTGACTTATACCGGTTAGGTAACACGATGGCTGGGGCGTATGAATGGAATGGATCGTATGCCGTCTGTATGGACAAGCTGACTCAATTCTATGGTCCTTTCTTCAAAAGGCTAACCCAGATTCTATACTGTCCTCGCATAGATTTTTATTAGTTTGTGACTAATTAATATTCACGGACTTAAAAAAAGAAACCTCTGTGGTTTGTTTCTGTATTTTTTCCCCTAGTGAGTCTTAGGAAATGCCGTCCTCTTCTAGCTGTAAACTCCGACTTTTAAAAATATCTGTAAATATTTACTTACAAAATAAATATCATTTAGTTGAGTAACAAACGAACTTTCGATGTCCGGCTTGGCTATCAGACTCACTAACCACAAAAATAACAACCTGGTTAAATAAAACTTATTATGTTTCTAAAGAATACTTATATTTATTTACTGGAATACTGAGATTTTATTGAAATCGATGCAGTGGTCAAACCGGCGTAACAGACAGATATTTTCCGAATTATAATATTAAGGAATAATAGGAATGCATCCAATTCAGGAAATGGAATCCCTGGATTTTATGTATTAGCAGTGACATAGAAAAACATCTTTTATTCACCCAACAGCGATGAAATACCAGTAAGCGCATTCATAAATTACAATACGACATTTATATCGCTTTAACATTTTATTATCGTTTTAACAGTATTTAAATATATACACTTAAGTATTGAGATTACGTATAATGGATTAAATTCAATGCTCAGAGCAATGCCGGCACCTTCTAGCTGTAAATTACGACGTCTAAAATATCAGTAAAACATTTAATTTCGAAAATAAAATCCTTTACCAATGTCATTATTATTATTTTGTGAAATAAAATTTTAAAAGGTTATTATGATTGTGTTAGTCAAGTCAATATATAATTGTTTTGCCTTTGAAACTTCAAACGTTATATTTTGATGACGATTGACTATAATTATATTAATAAATTATAGAGTGAAATTTCATATCTGATTAATTATTTACTCTATTCCTAGTCATAATCGAAAGATGTATTTGGACATTGTCTCGTTTTTGCTTTTCATTTTCTTATGTCATTTTCTCCTTTTTCCACTTGTGCATGTGCCTGAAAGTGATTGATTATTTTGACTGTCTCGGTGGCGCATTGGTAGCGGTTGATATCTTGGATTTGATTTCCGAGTCGGACCAAATGTTTGTATGATTAGGTATATATGAGAGATATGAGTTTAGCTGTATAATAGGTAAGTAAAAAAATTGTCTGTAAAGTCGGTTTACGGACGATAGTTTAATGTGACAACGTCATAACAAAACATTGATGCAATGATTGCATACTTTTGTGAATAGAAATGAATCGTTTTTATTGAATTATAACTATTTTGTATGGATACAAGGAAGGAGTGAAATGAAATCTACAATTTAATTGATAAATTTACTTTTATTTGCACTCATCAATTCAAATATGTTTTCTACTTTTATTTTATTATTACGACGCATAAGCCAATCGAGTGGAAGAGAGATAGATGCGCCGCAACCGTACAATGCACGTAACGGGACAATGAGCGTAACGGGACAATGAGCGTAACGGGACAATATGTCATCCTTTTTCGTGTGTGCACCCGGCGTTCATCGATTTATTAGACGTTGTCACTTCAAAAGTAAGTATGTAAATATCAGCTGTTTAGTACACATAGTGCAAGTTCGGCTTAGTATAGGACTAGATGGCGTTGTGTGTCAGATGTCGGTAATATTATTATTATAGTTCAAACTCGTGCCCTTTGCGAACACAGAATTTCCTGTAGATAACGTTTCTACGTCTTTTGATTATAATCTTTGGCTCTGAGTATTAAATTCAATCCCTGGTTACCGAAATCGATTATTATTAGTTATATAATGAAGGCCGGAGTAATAGGTTGGTGTAATTATATCGGGGATGTCAAATTAAGCGGGTCGGTACGATCGTAATTTTCTGAGTAAAGCCAGATGAGATATTAATTATTGCCTTATTAAGGTGTCGGTAGAGGAGCTAATTGTAAAGCAGCGTCAGGTTTATGCGGTCAATTAATGTTTTATGTTGCGATTGACTAGCTTTTGCCCGTGTTTCCGCCCGCATGTATTTCGATTATCGCGATAAAGAACGAGTAACCGTTTAGCGGATAGACAGAGTTACTTTCGATTTTGTGGAGGCGATTTTTAATGCAGGGTCTCAGAAGACATTTATAAACCAATCTGGTTTCTTTTTTATTTTCTATATTCTTTAAATAATAATATAACCTGAGATATCTCACACACGGTTGTCTAGCCTTAAGCTAGGCAGACCTTGTGCTCCCGCTTCAGTGTGGGCAGGCGCTGGGAGGGGCCCGGCGTGTTAATAACTGCGTTACCGGACCCCTCCCTTCTAAGGCGCAGAGTTGGCACACCGTGTGGTTTTAGTCGGTTCGATTCCGACACACCGCCCCGCCGCAAACCCCGGCGGGGTGACGGCCCGAGGGGGTTTCCACACGTAAAAAAAAAAAAAAAAGGCAGACCTTGTGCTATAATAACCAAGTTTTTATGTATTTCTAAATACATACATACATATCACAGATAAAACTTGTACATATTATACATGACTGCCTCGGTGGCCTAGTGGTAGCGTATGCGACTGCTAAGCTTGAGGTCTCGGGTCGGACCAAATGTTTGTATGATCTGCAAATATTTGTTTCGGAGTTTGGGTGTTTTCTATGTATAATATGTATGTATTTACAAGGAAAAAAAAAGTATATAAGTATTTATATCAGTTGTCTAGTACCTATAACACAAGCTCTGCTTAGCTTGGGACTAGATGGCGTTGTGTGTTAGATGTCTGGAATATTTATTTATTTTCAAAGTAGATGACATAAAAATACTTAGGTAGTCGTCAAACGAAATTCTTTTAATTCAAGTATCAAGATCTCATTCAAGTACAACTTAATATGATCGATATCTCAGTGAGATGAGTGCTCAAGGGGCCAAGACTCGTTAAGCTTTGGCTTTAGATGTGAAAGCTTTTTAATTTATCATTGGTTTTATTGAAACACGTGTAGTATCGTACACTAGAGCTTTATTAATGTTGCAATAACTGTAATTACATAAAAATCAGAAAGTAGTCATAAGGACAGAAGTGCAAATCAGAACTATATCTATTTTTGCAAACGGGCAGACGCATCACCTGATGCGCCGCTCATGGACGGGAGACCCGTCTGCCATCCATGGGCGGCGGTAATCGCTCTAATCTAAAATATATTTTGCGATATTAGCAATAGTCACATAATAATCTCACTCATTGGAATATAAGCGCCTTATAAGTGATACTTGCTATTTGACCAGCATCACCAATGGCATGTGTCTGATTCGATATAGGTCACCGGAAGCCCTTGGATGACGGCAGCACAGGACTGGTTGTTGTGAAGAATCTTAGGGAAGTCCTATGGCCAGCAGTGAACATCTTTTGACCGAAATTATGTTGATAGTGATGGGTGGGAAAACTATTTTTGACCAAGATTGTCAAACAAAATTATTTTTACTAATGGGAATTAGAAATGCATTATGTTATGCACATAAACCAATGTATTTTATTTATATAGGCCTAAATTTCATCAAGATGAGTGTTTGACTTGTCTTGCGATTGCTGTGCTTGAGGTTTCGGGTTCGATTTTTGGACCAAATGTTTGTATGATCTGCAAATATTTGTTTTGGAGTTTGGGTGTGCTCTATGTATAATATGTATATATTTACAATTAAAGTATACAAGTACTTATATCAGTTGTCAAGTACTGATAATACAAGCTCTGCCTAGTTTGGGACTAGATGTGTCATTAATAAAGTTGAGTTACAGATTGAAAACACATACATTGTAATAAAATGGTTCAGGTATTGAAAAGTGGCTGGTTATTATTTAAAAGATCCAATGTTTTATATATAAAATGTATCATATGTCTCGTGACGTTTATGAAGCTTTGCATAATTGATTCGTTTTAGTACTAGCGGATTCTACTTACACTTAGCTTCTATCGAAATCGTATAAGGCACACAAAAATTTACAAACAGATGATGTACAAACAGATTTGTAGGAATGTATATTGAATTTGACAACATTGAGGAAACCATTAAGACTAACAGATTTAGAGTGCTTTAACCAATTCAATAGAGTGAGTACATCAAATAGTTTGTGTGAAATGCTACCCGTTATTTTAGGTATTTTCAATAGTAACATTTGGAAAGTTTGAAAATGTTGTAACATAAATGAATTCCTTTTTATTATTTTCAAGAGAATGAGTAATATTTTAGTTACGTATTACATATATACACATGACGATCCCAGCGATGTCCATGTGGGGATCGAACACTGTGTGCAGTATGAAGCTACACATGCAGTCAAATAATCTTTATATTAAATTGTAGCTTAGCCGTCCAGTCACGACTGTATCCTCTGAGGGGTAGAGTCGTTTGCAAACCTGGCTTAATGACGTCATGCAAACTAGAGAGTTAATATTTCACTGAACAGAGAAACAATAAACAAGAATGAGATTACGAAAGCAAGAATAATACACGTACGGCGGCGCTTGTGTTAGCAAAGGTACTAGATAGGCGAAGGCGGGGCGAAGCGTGGGGAAGCGAGAGGTGAAGCGCATTCCAGCCGGAGGTGCAGATATTTATTTTGGTTCCTGTCACGTACTTATCGCAAGCTTATTGCCGTCTACTGAGCAACTAGGATTTAAAAATCAACAAATAGAAAAAATACAAAAGTCAATTTCACTTCAGTCTGTTTAAATATTCTAAAAACAACAAATCATGTAATTGGTGTCTACTTAAAAGTTAGGATTTAGAAATTTGGCATTAGTAATAAGCCTTGATGTAGATCTCAATATTTGTTTTGTGAAGATATTATTTGTTTGTGAAAACTTTCGTAATTTCAATTTTGGTTTACAAAAATTAAGGTGTTATTGTTATCTTAATAATCTGCTCTATTATAACTAGGTGTTATATCTCTGTTAATGATGTATTTTTCTTATGGACGTTGTTTAAATACAAAAGTTGCTGGATTTTTACACGGTTTCATCTGGCTTGGCTTGGTTTGACTTTTATTGACCACCAATAACCGAAAGTCACTAATGGTTATTACTTTAGATATCCGCTATATATTGACTAATGTGACTAATGGTTAAAACCTAATATATCCACTATATATAAAGATTAAAACTACATAAAACTTATTGAACTATGTTTACTTATAAATATTTAGGTCAAACTCGATTGTAGTTTTTTGCCTACTTTTTCGTTCAAAAATGTACAAACCCATTTGGAAATCGCCCTTGAAATAACCTTTAAAGTTGTGACCAAAGTGAATTTCAAGATCACTAATGGGTAGCCTGAACGAATTCCTGTACATTTTCCATTGAACGTATTGACGACAAATGCATCCTTAGCGAATTATTTTGCTTTTGCGGAACTTTTCCTATTACACACATTCTGTTTATAGAACTGACTGCTAAAACTATGTACATTAGCAGTCAGTTCTATAATACAGAAAACCTAGATTTTTACCAGATAACGTTTGCAATTTTACTTACAGTTAAGGACCTCAGTTTCTTTATTCAAAGAACCTTAAAAATTGATGTTGTGCCATTAAATTTACCTAGGTACCTACTAAATTTATTTGTGATATTATTATTTCTGAATTCACATACCTACTCATAAATATTTGTATGCATTCTTAAATAATAACTATTTGTAATAATCTGAGTGCAAATGTGAATAATATGTGCACAAACAAAGTGTAGTAAGTACTTAAATATGGCGCAGAGGCAAATTATTTGTGGGTGGACATAAAAAGAAGAGCACGTACAACTTCTGTGCTTCGATACTTACCTTGTGTGAAGAATGTAGACGGTTTTAGAAATAGAGGTTAATAATATATATTTGGAATAAAACAAACACGTGCTGAATTATAATATTTTATTAAAACATTTACTTAAGAAATCTAGAAATACTGTTTCTGAATATTCAAATAAAATAATGCACACAATTGCACACATGATTTCAATCGTATTCAAAGATATTTATTTCTTTCATTTTGTCAACTACAGGTAATATATGTAATAAAATATACAACTTCAATAAATTTTAATTATAAGTACAGAGTGACTGAGTATTGGTGGATTCCTAATCATAATACAATAATTTGAAAAAGAATTTGGAAATTAAAATGTAATGATGACAGCGCAAACTTAGTCAATTTTACTAAAGTTAAAGAAAACTTAGAATCAATTGGACTATTACGAGACAAGTATGATCATGTGTTCTACGTCGCAGTGATCTTTACGTTATATAAGGCTAAGTTCACACGAACGCACGATATCGTGCGGTGTGACGTTTTTGGAGCATTCATCATTGTTCGAGCGGCAGTAGAGGTATTAACATTGTCTTGATTTATGTGTCTGTTTGGGTTTAGCTGTGCGGATGAACTAAAAAGGGCCCAGCCTGTATCAACAGGCTACTACTGTAATTAATATTAGTTAAATCTTGTGCTTTACTGACTGCTGACTGTTGTTTAATGACTGTTCCAAATTAGTTACAATAATTCAAAAATGCATTACATTTTTATAGGGTGAATGCTCATTTAAGAAATTAATAGCAATTTATGACATACATATATTCTGAAATTTTACATCTTATTAAATAACTCTTTATACAATATAAGACAAATTTCCAAATTGTAGAATATAAAAATCTTTAGAATTTCAAACTTCCATACTTATTAGTTATCAGCGTAGAGATTGTTCTCTTTTCTAAGCTCAGACAATACAAATAATTAAACAAACTAATTTTATATTACAGTACATTTTAATAATTTGCAATTTATCATTGAATATTTTATTAAATAACTATGACCAAAAACAAACTGGTTGCCTTATTTACAATACAATGTTATTAAAAAGAACACAATACATAAAACTGTGTTCGTGGTACTAAAGTACAAAATTGAACAATCCATTCGACATTGGACACTATTTAGTGGACATATTTAACGACATAATTAAGGACAAGTACACATGATTACGCGGTTTATTGCGTTATTATGCGTTTAGCATTACCGTGACGGCTTTGTAAGAGTACGTGCGGCAGTCTACGATCAAATATGTGACGATCTGTAGAGTCGTAGCGGTAAACATTGTGTCCTGTGCACCCTTAGTTCAAACGGATGATTGAATTATCAGAATTCAGGAATCCTGGTTTTTCTAAGATACCAAATTTTAAACACGTTCTGCAAACGATTACCTATAAGAGCTGTGTTAATATATTATGTGGTACTTTGTGACTGTTCTTAGTCTTTGTAGAAAGAGTGTAATCGAATGCTTTTTTTTATGGACTACTATGAACGCCCATGGACACCCGCAAAATCAGAGGCGTCACAAGTGTGCAGCCGGCCTTTAAGGGATGGGGAAAGAGATGGGGGATTGGGGGGTCTCCGGTTTTACGTGGTATCACTTCGGTCGAGCCGGCCCATGCATGCCGAAACGTGGCTGTCCCACGATAATAATAGTTTATTAAAGCGAAAATTTCAACAAATGTTTTTTCTTGTATTGTCTCAATTTATTGCACGACAGTTACGAGATTAGCGTGGACAACTGTAACAGTAACGAACTAAGAGGAATCGTGTGTCAAAAACTATTCGAGTGTTACGAGTTTTTGAGCTTGAAAACGGTCAAAATGTACAAAAAGTTTGTATCGTAGAACGTAACGAGACGCTTAATATTAAATGTTACGTATACAGATGTAAATTGTTGTTATTCCTGTGAATTGTAGAAGTGCATCATTTGGAAAGAACTAGATTACACTACAACTCGATAGGAGGTTGAATATTGTTTACTTTATACTTTTAACGTGTTAACGTTTCAAGGAAATTCAAATTTTAGAATGTAAGTACTATTTGCGTATTGATAAAACTCAAAATCTTTCGTCTCGACTAAAACCATCACAGTCCTAAGGAGATATAACGTCAGGAAGAGAGCTCGGTACAGAAACAATCAGCAAATACATTGAGTCGATCGTCGACCTCATTTTATTCGAAATGAATTTTGGGCTAAGGATAGGAAAATGAGAATAATTTTCAATAGTTTCAACTTCTGATATTATTAGGGTTCTAGTGAAAATTATTAGTTTCAAGTGAGACATAATTTATTTACTTTTGTAAACAAAAATGTTGAGTCACAAAGCTGAGGACTGAGCAACCGTTTGTTCTTAAACGATATGTGATCATCATCATCATCAGCCCGTTACAGTCCACTGCTGGACATAGGCCTCTCCCAAGGCACACCACAGAGCCCGGTCTGTTGCTTTTTGCATCCAGTCGCTGCCAGCCCTCCTACGCAAGTCATCCCGCCATATGGCCAGAGGGCGTCCAACACTACGTTTGCCAAGACGCGGTCTCCATTCCAAGACAAAAATAATGACAAACGACATATCGTTTGTCATTATTTTTGTCTAGTCAATCAAATCTAATTTCAATTACTAAATATAATACCATTTTAATATTAAATCTATTTATTAATATAAACTAAACATTTATAAATGTTATTTGAGTGTAAAACATTTTCTAAATCCTTCCATTCAAATTAATAGGTCTATATTTTCAAATTTTTAAAAACGTACGAATTTAGGTCATGGCAATCAAATTTTTTTTATAACTAATAACTCTGTTTATATAGACAATAATTTGCGTTAAAACTACGGGAGCAAAATTTTACCTAAAGGTCTTCGCCATTATAAGGTGAATTTCAACTTTACGGTCTCTTTTAATCTTTCCATATATCTGGACAAGTTTTAATACACTTCCAGTCTTTAGTATTCGAGGCCATCAATAATATAGTTATACGTTACACTGGAACATTTGTCCAATTCCTACATAGTTACATTTTCAGACATATCACCAATTGTAAAAGACTTTTATTATAATAACTTATTACACGATGACATACAAGTATCTGATATATAGACATTTTCATTTTAAATAATATAAATGACTCTCATTACATTTACTTAGAGCATATACGAGTACAAACTAAATAATTTTCTTATTTATACCTTGGCACTCGTATCTATATCACAGATCTTTGACTATAGCCGTCATTCTTATGAACGTACGTACACTTTCATTGTAGGTCAGCACCTGTTTACCCTCGATTTCAAATAGTATTTGAAAAATTTACGACTTTTAGACCATTGAAGAGAGATTTAAACAGTGATTTAAATAAATAATTGATCTAAAGCTAAGATCGAGGTTTGTTCGTGCCCATAATTGAATGGGTTGTAATTCCAACAGTCTAAATTCCTCACATATTCAATATTTAAAATCAAAAAGTAAAATACCTACACTTCAATAAATTGACACTTCCAATTTTCCCTAAATGGCGCATATTTCTAATAAATTGACATTGATCCCATATTACACGTACCATTATCAAACTACAAGTTATCGTGTCCACTTTCATGTTTGTGGTCGCATAGGTAACTTTTAAAACTGTCTTGTACTTGGGTGGCGTCTTTGTCAAAAATTTTACTAATTGTTTCCCTGAAAAAACCTTTTGGTTGGATGATGGTTTCCATTTTTGTCTCTATAGAAAGTTTTCTCTTTTTATTTTCATTCAATAGACGAGGAAAATCTAAAGAGAAACTTTGTCGTAATACCTTTTCCTTCTTGAAGCTGTGTTGCTCGTTATCAGTTTTATAAGTTCCGTTACTAGCTTGATCTGTACAGTGTTCTTCATAACCTTCATTTCGAAAAGTATTACTTAGATCCATTTCTACGTCTCTACACTCAGGTATTTTGCTAAATAATAATCTTTCAGAATCCATAAAAGTAAGTACAGGTGATCGCTTGTTGACCATTTTACAAGATTCTCCAAATAACTCATTTTTTCTGTGACTACTATTGTTGCTGCTATCTTCGTCGTAAACGGTATCACCTGAGCGTTCGGCGTCAGAATTCTTGTTTTCAGGAATGGTGCAAAGTTCGTTATCCCTTGTGAATGTTCTATGGTACTCGTTGTATGTGGCTTCGGATAGATCGTCACTAAACATAATTTTTTTATCCTTTGATGTTTTTTGAATGCTGGATACATTAGTTTCTGAAATAATTCGCGTAGTATTGTTGTTGGCGCTGGATAATTTATTGACTGGTGACATCCGATTATTTGGGTAATCTTTTTCTGTCCTGGATGTCTGACCTTTCGTGTGAATACCAAAAATTCGTCTCATTGAGTTTCGAAACTGCAATAACAAATAAATGACATTAATAAATAAATTATTTAATATACGATCAAGATGTAGGTACTTGATACAATATGTTTCGATACTCACTTGGGTATTCATTCCTACATAAATAAGAGGATCGTAACAAATGGAGCTCTTGGCGACAAGAGCAGGAATAACACTAGCTCCTGGAGATACCTGCAAAAAAGCACAGTCTAATAACATATATAACAAAATATTATCTCCCAGTAGTTTAATAGTTATTTAAGTTTTAAGGAAAAATATATCCCCCGATAGGAAAATACTGCAGTTTTATGTAATCTTAGCGCTTTTCTATCCCATACCATACCAACAATCGGCCACCAGAGGTCCCCACTATCTAGTGGATCGCGGTCCCTTTGACGGTTCACACCGCCAACGATTTTTCGCTCGAAATGAGCCCTCTTCTAACCCCTTTTAGCGGTTTCTTTATAGAGTATAACAGGTTCGCAGAAAGAGGCCACTGAGCCAGCCCTTTTGCTTTTAGACATATGAAATTCATATGAGCTGTCTGTGGTTTGGATTGACTTAAAGAGCAACACTAATCGTTGTAATTGTATTGTGTTAACATATTATGACTTTAGATCAGTATTTTCGAATTTAGTAGCTAAATTGACTGAAGAAACTAATATATATTTAAATTATACAAATAAACATAACTGAAGTGTCTGTTTGTAATTTTACTGGATATGAAAGTGCAATCGATATTAAGTGTTTACATCAAAAAACATGTTTAATTTTTTTGTCTATGTATCTGTAATCTCTAATCTCTGGAACGGCTACATCGATTTTGACGAGACTTATTCTGGTAGATAGCTGATGACATAAGAAGTAAGTTAGGCCACTTTGTTTTTAGACTGGATACGTCCCCGTTATTTTATTTTTTTTGTGCGGAAATCCCCTCGGGTATCACTTGTGGTTATGTCGGATTCGAACCGACTAAAAACCGCACACCGTCTGGGGTACTAGAAGCCGGGGAACCAGGTGCACCCTCGGAAGGAAATCCCTGGAACCCCGACGTACCTCGGGCCACCCATTGTTTGTAGGTGGCCCCCTCCCGTGTAGGAACCCAAACATTCCTATACCATAAAAGGGGCGCGAGCACTTTACAGAGCGATACGTCCCCCTAGTGTCATCGTAGCAATGCGAGCCACGGTTGATACTGGTGGTAATATTCAAAAGCGTCAAATACCGCGCGGGGCAGCTAATAATTATTACTTAAATAACAATGACAATATCTACAGTCTATTTACTAAGTCACTGCACCATATTTTGTGAGGTATAAATATGTGTCTAGTATTCTTTAAAGATTTATATTGACAACCGATATACCTACACCTATAAATATGATGATGGTGTCCTAGCCGATTACGGTCACGGCGGCCAGTCTCAACGGAGACCAGCCAACTACGCAGGCGATATTATAGTGCACAAGTGTATGTGCAAACATAGGTGCACTCTCTGTTCCTTCTCTCTCTTAATCCGATTGGACGGTTAACTGACACGACCGGGAAGAGATCAGTCGCAGGACCGACAGCTGTACGTGCTCTCCCAGGTACAGGGGTTCAGACCCCAACTTCCAAACTCCGAGCTGTTATTAAGTATTTTCTTATATTTTTAAGAAAAACTCAATAACACTTTTAGCCCGACCCGGGATTCCAACCTGAGACCTCTTGATTGACAGCCGCATACGTCAATCGCTAGACCAATGAGGCAGTTGCTCTAGCAGTAGGTTATAAATATACATATATATCAATTACAGGAAAGGTTACAATTAGCCATTCTATGAGTTACACTTACAATCACAAATATACTTACAATTCCCTCTGTGGCAAACTGTTCCATTAGCGCAAACAGAGAGTAGGGTGTCCACGAAATGGTGAAAGCTAGGATCATTATGAACACCATAGCTGTAGCTTTTGCCTCTGCTCGAGATACGCGGCCCAGGCGCTGTGAGTTCTGAAATTAAATCAACATAATGAAAACATGTTACAGAATTTCAATTTCTCAATTTGGGTAAAAATGTCATATGTGGTTCAGTGGGCAGGTCCAGCTATGGGCTATTAAAGACTGTTGATGATGATAATGATGTGTAATGATTGGTGAGACAATAAACGAACCGTATTTCGAAATTTCAATGAATTGGATGGGAAATCGTTTTTTATAACTTAGTCTTAGAGTGCTTAGGTCAATCAAGTCAGAGGCGTATCAAGTGCGTTGCTGGCCGTTAAGGGATGGGAAGGGGAATGGGGGAGGGGTTTGGGTTAAATACAGCGCAGGCGCTGTTTCACACCGGTTTTCTGTGAGGCCATGGTATCACTCCGGTCGACCCATTCATGCCGAATGAAATTTTAGAGGAGAACCTTAAAATTAAGAACTAGCTTTAATACCAAGCATATACATATAGCAATACGCAAGGCTCTTGACCGTTCTGAGGTTAGAAGTTTGAGCTAAACAGCTATAATTTCTCCTATATATATTCACCGTGGGAGAGCCACGCTTCAACTTGCATTGCATGGGAGTTCTTAGTTTCAGGTTAGTTCCTCTAAAATGTCAGTGATATATTTATAGATGTAATTTTTAAATTAATTTAAAAAAGGCAACTTCCGCATTATGAATAAATGAACACTATACAAACATACGTGAAACGAACACAAAAAAACACCCAGATTCAGAACAACTATTAGCGGATTACATAAAGTGTTGTTTGTCCCTTGTGAGATTTTAACCCACAACACTTGCTCAGTATAAAGTAACGTGGCGACGCACAGTGGGGCAGAATGAGGTTAAACCTGGCAAAAATTCGGAAAAAAAAGTTTAAAATTTAGGGTTTATTTGTTATAATGTATGTAGAAAACAATATTCCTGACATTTTGGTACCACAATGACCCCTGTTTAATGAGTCCCTGTTAAGTTACAAGCGTACTTCTAAAGTTTTGCTAAACGCGTATCTCTCTCGTATCAGATGTCAATCAAAATGTATTGATTTATTTTGTTAAGATTCGATGGTTTTGAAGCAATGTTTTGAATTAATTGTTTAAGTAGACATAATAAATAAACCATTTACGACTTTGAAATATTCTTTTACCATTGACGTTCAGAGAACTTGATGTTTCAAACTGGGTCTTCCAAAAATCTGCATTTTTTCTGAGAAAATAGACCATAAGTTATAGGGCTGGGTTGGTGACCTAATTTGTTTTATGAAGAGACTAAAGGGTTCACTTCTTGTACCTAAAAGGACTTTTGCAGATGGTTGCCGATGTGGGAGATATTAATAATTTTCTTAACTTAGGTGAGGTGTATTTTTGCTGATTGATTAACATATTACCTTGGTAATATATAAAATTCTACAAAGGAAAATAATACCTTTTCCACGTACATTGTGGGTACTACTACCTACTTAAACTTCAGTTTATTATTTTTTGGTTACTATTTTTTTTTCCTTTTTGCGAAATCACGATGTCATTTACTCGTAATGAGTTTTTTCGCATTATGAAACAAAGCGGGAAAAAGAAAATAGAAGAACAATTCAAACGGAATTGCCAATTATCAACGAAAGTTCAAAAGGCAAGACAATATTCAAGAATTTCAAGTGTCAATTTAGAATAAGATGGAGTAAATCCGGCCGTAGTTTAAATGTTTTCATAAGAGTGAATAGTGAATGGCTTGAGGGAGAATGTAATTTGTCTCCACCAAATGCCCTCAGTGAAGGCAGTAGTCAGGCCCGCGGCAGTGGCCGAAAAGAACAAGAGAAAGAAGATCAAAAACTCAAAGTTTGGTTATTGAATATAGTGATGATGATGAAGAGGAGTAGGAGGAGGAAGAAGTGTAAAATATAACCGTGAAGCATGATTTTGTCTAGTAATTTAGGTACTAAGGTCTATTTTCTCAAGTGTTTTTCATAATTACATTGCTTCAGTTTTGGTGCTTGAGGGGTTCAAGTTCAAATAAAATTCATTGTAAAAATAGGTCGTACATTACAATTTGATAGTGATTAGTGGTTAAAAAAATCTCGTAAAAGAGTTACATGATAAGCGAAATATTTGTAAAAATATTACGATTTATAACTGAACAAAAAGTTGTAAAATTAAATAAAAAGTTGTAAAATTAAATAAAAAGTTGTAAAATTAAATAAAAAGTTGTAAAATGATATGCAAACCCACTTATATATGTTATTTAATCATTTAATGTCTATTTGTTTCCCTTAGAACTGAATACAAAACATAATTACTTAGTATCGATTTGTTGCCAGGTTTACCCCCTTTCTGCCCCACTGTGCGACGGCTTAAAACCAATCTTAGGCCAATCTTGCAGTCAAGTCTAGTATGTACTATCAGCTATTTGTAGTGACCTATGGTGAGTCGGATTCCTGCAATTCGGTAATCTCAATTATATTGTCACCCTGCGATCTTCCTTTCCTACAATAAAGTGGGCTTTGGAGCTCTAGGTGAAAAATTGTTTAATATCAGTCTTCAGTAAGATAGTGGTATCGTAAGCCAGTTAAGATCTAATTTGTGGCAAAGCATGGCTCTCTTCAATGTAGCTATGTTTTGTTTTGGTTAAATTAAGTCACTATGTTAGTAGTCTCTATTCAACCCCTATGTAGATAACTGTTGTGTTTGGTTGCTTGAATAAAATATGTATTCAGGATAGATTTAATTTATTATTTTTCTTTTGATAAAATGGCAACCAGCCTTATCACTCGGATCAGCTATTTCTGCCAATTTCAAGTATTTATAGTCTTCAATTCTAAGTCTTCGAGTCTTCAAGTCTTCGTCGTGATAAAATACATGATAAAAATATATAAAATATGGATGACAAGAAATGGGGAACGTCTTTCGAAAAAACAAAAAACAATCTATTATATTGGTTTATTATTAGACAATTACAGATCACAAACATGTCTCTTTTCTTTTTTAATGAAATGGCAACCAGCTGGATCGCTCGGATCAGCTATTTCTGCCAATGTCAAGTATTTTTCGTCTTCAATTATCATGTCTTCGAGTCTTCAAGTCGTCGAGTCTTCAAGTCGTCGTCGTGATGAAATTAATGATAAAAGATATATAAGATGTGGATGACATGAAATAGGGACCGTCTTTCGAAAAAACAAAAAACGATCTCCCAGACATGTCTCAACATTGACTATATAGTATGGAGGTACCCTCCATACTATATAGGAAGTGACTTATATGACAGTTGTAGTGTCGATCTACAACATACTAATTACGATTAGTAACATAGAGATGCGACATCCCAACAATAACGTAACCAAAAGAACGTGATTTAATGACTAACCAATTAAAACTAAGTAAAAGAAGTAGAAGTCTAAAATCGAAATGATTTTTAATACCCAAATCAGTTTTCATACGGAGCTCATTTTTCTATGTTCAAAAATAAACATTCTAAATTGAAAAAAATATTTCTATACGACCATTAAAAGAAGGTAGTAATTATCTTACAGGGCTTTCAATTTCTTTTAATTAGCAGTCGCCTTACTTTACAAGCGCTCTTTAGAATTTTTTGCTAAGAATAAATATGTCATTGAAAATGTAATATAATATAAAATAACTTTTAAAAGCAGCAAGTAGGTTGCTCAGGTTTTTAAATACCATATTACTACCATGCTATATTCATGAACGATAAACATTTTAATAATAGGTAATTTATTCCTCTAAATTCCACGTTATCAGGTTAAACCAATTCCTGCCACCTGGGGCCTTTGGGATTATGTATAAGATGAAACAATAAGAAACACATACATTTAACGAAAGCATTGGCCATAGGTGCCATTAGCCAGTTATATACTTGTATGAGTGCTTATATATCGCTTATATACTGTATGTTATTTTGTGTACTATTCTATGACTATCCATCTTCCTGTCCTAAACTGTTTATTGCGTTGTGCTTATGCGTGTGTGTATCTTTCCTTTACAGCACCTTCTATTGTTTACTTCTTAATGTTGGACAAAAATACAGATTAAACGTGAGTGGAACTGTTATTATACCTGCTACACACAAGTCAAGTGGTTACTACCCCTGTAAAAGGGGTACTCATCGTAAAATGCGAGTAACGGAGAAACTGCGCAGAATAATGTCAGTTCAGTCAGCCTCAGTTTATTAAAATCCTTTCTTCGGAGAGGCCTATGTAGAGTAATCGATTGTTAGTAACTGACGACGGTTCAAAAATAAAATGCAAATATCGACATCTCAAATTTACTTACTATTTACATAACACGGCCTGCCGCGTATTACGTTAAAAAGGTGCAAAATAATTTATAAGCGGTAAAATAAGGCTTCTAATTCGTGTCTACGTAAAAACGTGAGTGTATGTAATGTTTGTCTCGACAATAATTCTCAGTGTGTGTATTGGTCTCATTTAAATAAACAAATATTGTACAAGGTTATACGAATATTGTTTTAAAAAAAAAGTTTTTTACAGTTTAATAATTAATAATTTCGGTTGTCTCATTATATTGTTCCTTAAGTGCTCTTGACCCGACCCAATCATGAAGAGCCATCAAGCCACTCATCATTAGGAAACAGACTCAGAAAGACTTTGAGTAATATTCATTTATTAATTATATTGTTTTCATTGCATTAATTCTTTGCAGGTATAATTTTGAGAACTTGAAAGATTTATATAAGAAAATGTTCTAAATTAATGAAATCTTATTAACAAAATTCGATTTCAAATACAGTTCAAGTTATTGGATGAAATTCTAATTGGCAGAGGTGATATTACAATCCAACTACGGTGGCTCACACAAACGAATTTCCTTCAGATATTATTTTACCATTTACATTCAAAATTCACTGTAAGGAAATACCATTAATTAGGCTTTTAAGTGAATCCTATAAATTGAGCGGCAATTTTTGTGAACGAAAAGCTTTAGGTTAAAAAAACTTCTCGTTGTTGGAAATGGACCGATCTTTTGTTAAATTAATTTACACAATTACTTTCTTACATAACTATGACGTCGAGTTTTAAGATTAAATTTTTGAATAAATTAAGTTCAAAAAGTAAAAAAATAAGTAGAATAAATAGTTTGTAATAGTAGATATTGTCTGATCTGAATGAAATCCGGTGATATTTTCTTGCACGATTTATTTATATTTCAAGTCAAGATTTCTTCGTCTCATCTTTATAATGTATTTCATAAAGAACTCTAACATTTTTACCGATGAATACATCTAACAGGTATGCAATATGTGAATCCAGGTCACATATTACACTATTGCTTTGTGAATATGAAAAACTTGGGATGCATTTTTTATTGTAGTATACTGTACATTTGCTGCTGACTGCCTCTGTGGCGCAGTGGTAGCGTATGCGACTGCTGTTCTTGAGGTCTCGGGTTTAATTCCAGGGTCGAACCAAACGTTTGTATGGTCTACAAATATTTGTTTCGGAGTTTGGGTGTTTTCTATGTATAATATGTATGTATTTACAAAAAAAGTATATATGTATTTATATCAGTTGTCTAGTACCCATAACACAAGCTCTGCTTAGCTTGGGATTAGACGGCGTTGTGTGTAAGATTTCCGAAATAATTGTTTTTTTATTTATTTAGCTACTTGACCGCGGCTCCGCCCCCGTGTATTTCTGTTATCGCGATAAAGAGTAGGCGATGTCCTTCCTCAAGAATAAAAGTGTCTCCTTGCCAAATTTCATAGAAATCAGTGCAGCGGTTTAGCAGTGCAAGCTTGACAGACAAAGTTACTTTCAAATTATAATATTTATTAGTACTTTAAGTTTGTCGCTGAGGTCAGGTTTAAATACTACGTCGATTACTCAGTAAGTCAGGGAAAGTTGTTTATGTATATATAGGTTATTTATTGACTTACTTATTAAATTCTATTCTCTTAAATTGACTCTCGGGTGCGGCAAGCGGGTATTCGGAAGTCTTTGAATGCAGTTTTCTTTCTTTTCAAAAATAGAGGAATGTTTAAGAGTACTTTCCCTTCAGGTGGCAATACAAAACTTCACATTTTTTGAATCAAAAATTGCAACGTTTAGACAGAAAGACAAACTAATACTGAATGCGTCTTTAATTATCGCTTAGTAACAGTCTTTTGTCTATTGTACTTCATTAAAACTACTTGATTGCAAAACTTTGTTTTATATGTACGGATATTGGTAGCAAAGTTTGACATAGCTTTAGACTGATTAATTCACTATACGACGAGTATGGATTTCAACTTTAGAATATCCTAGTTGTACCTCTCGGTTTTTAGTTTAGGCACAACATGGGAATGTAATAAAATATGTTTTTGGGTACATTTCGCCGCCACTTGCCGATGATAATGGAAATATGCCTCTCCTGAGGAACGAGGTCTTATCCTACTAAACCTCGATTATTATAAATGGGTTGACATAAGATTTATTTCAAGTTTTTCTTCTCTTTCCAGTGCTGTTTTCCTGCGTAGTTAGCTCTCTTAGTCGGCTCTTACGACACCCACGTGATGAATAAGCGAAGTGACTCTTCGAAATCCTGATAAAAATTACGAAAAAATATTTTAGAAAATTTGTTTTTACCCTTTTTAATGTTCTGATGATGTTCACGTAACTGAAGGTGATGACCGCCAGGGGAACAATCTGGCCCATTGCGAAGAGGAACATTATGTATGTTAGTGTATTCATTGATTGCTCGTGCCAATTCACCGAACAACTGTGAAAAAAAACAATAAAATTTAAGTAATTTAACTAGGAATGCATCTAGTTTTTAACCTAAATGTTGTAAGTATTACAATTAATGCTTAACTTAATATTAATTAACTACATTTCATTATTGACTCATGTCAATTTGTGAATAAAATCATGACAGTTTAATTGAAAAATTTCATTGGCACTTAAGTCATTCTTAAATTAGATCGTTTTTTGTTTTTTTGAAAGACGGTCCCCATTTCATGTCATCCACATTTTATATATTTTTTTTTATCATTAATTTCATCACGACGACGACTTGAAGATTCGAAGACTTTATAATTGAAGACTATAAATACTTGACATTGGCAGAAATAGTGGATCTGAGTGATCCGGCTGGTTACCATTTCATAGAAGAAGAATTTTTAAATTTTTGAATTTTCTATTTATTTGCGTAAATGAGTAGGTATGTCTGTATGATTTCTTATCCACACTAATAGTCAATATTTTTTCTGAGTACCATTTATTTTTGTTCATCTAGTGAAATATTTTTAAAAATAATAAACCATTCATCTATAACTTAGTTAAATAAATAAATAAATAATAAATACTCCGGACATCTAACACACAACGCCATCTAGTCCCAAGCTAAGCAGAGCTTGTGTTATGGGTACTAGACAATTTAAAGTTCTATCTAGCTTAAAAAAACACCCGTTACTTATATACTTTTTTTTTTTTTTGTAAACACATACATATTATACATAGAAAACACCCAAACTCCGAAACAAATATTTGCAGATCATACAAACATTTGGTCCGACCCGGGAATCGAACCCGAGACCTCAGGCTTAGCAGTCGCATACGCTACCACTACGCCACGCAGTTGTTTCATGGTTGTCTCAGACTAAAAATATCCGTGATTATTTCATAAATAAAGATTCAATTTCTTCGATAACTATTTATGTAGGCAAGGATTGAAGTAGAATTATACCAAGTCGATCGATTATTCTACTTCAGAGATTTCTACAAGTTAGACCCGTCGTAACTGGAAGAAATCGTCTAAAGACTAAACTTGTGTAAGTTCCCACCGAAAGTTGTCTGTGAGTAGCATACGAATTAAGTAGAATTGTGTGGGTTTCATTGTATAACTATTTTGTGTCTAAGCTTAAACAGTTTGTGATTAACACCTTCAGAAAGTTGGTAATAGTTTAAGTTAGTTTTGGTAATTTTTTTTTTTATGTAATAGGTGGCAAACCAGCAGGCGTATCGCCTGATGGTAAGCGACTACCGCCGCCCATGGACACCCGGAACACCAGAGGCGTCACAAGTGCGTTGCCGACCTTTGGGGGATGGGGAGGGGGAATGAGGGAGGGGTTGGGGTATGGGCCTCCGGTATCCGCACTCACTCGGTGATATAGCGCAAGCGCTATTACACACCGGTTTTCTGTGAGGCCGTGGTATCACTCCGGTCGAGCCGGCCCATTCATGCCGAAGCGCGGTTCTCCCACGTTATATCAAAACCAAAATCAACAAGAACTAGCACAGTAAAGAGTATATGCAATAAAATGGAGATAGTAGTTGTACAACACGTAAATAAGTTTGTAAGAATGGCCAAAGACTATAGAAATCTTAATTTTCTAATAGAGAAAAACTTAGTAATAAAGTGGATAATTTAAAAACTTAGATATAAATATTGGACAAATTTTACAGGAGAGCAAAAACTGCTTTGAGAGTTTGTCACTTTGAGCCGAGAATTTTTCTATATTTTTCAATTTATAAGTCTGTGGAGGAACGGATATCATGTCCCTCCAACACAAAGGGAGGATCCTCCAGCCAGACGAGGTGATCATGCCTGGCGGGCTACTGCCCAACAGTTGATGTTGGGATGTTGTACATATGATTATCGGCGCGAGAACTTCTATTGCGCGATTCAGGATTGGTAGTTGTAGTGTATCTTCGGTAGATGGCGCTGTAGTAGGTTACTGTTGTGTTGTATGTGGAATTCGCCACAGTGTCCATAACTAGACACCTACTATCCGACCCTATTGTGATCTGGACAACACGAGTTAGGATTCCACTTTATCTAATATTTACAGTAAGACGAATTACAATAAGATACTGTTGCTTATTTTTTATATTAAATATATTTATCATAGCTTTTGTCACAAAATCTGAAGCGTTTCTTTAACTCTTTAGATAAAATATCTTAAAAAACTTGTCGTGTCTAATAACATATTTCGTTAGATAAAACTGTGAATATAAAATTCTAAAGTGTTAATTATATTATTTTAGAAAGAATAGTAGATAAGATTAGTTAAGCATTCTCTTCACAGATAAATATAAAAATATTTTTGGGCATCTAACACGCTCGTTGCGTGTTAGATACCCAAAAATATTTTATAGCATATAGACCCAAAGTTTTTTTGATATTTGACCCTTCCAATATGATTCTACTCTTCCAAATGGAAGGCATAAGCAGAATCCAAGAGTAGTGGTCACCATACTCACTGCGAATGCAGACAATGCAACAATGTAGCATGGTGACCCACACCATGGCAGCCAAGTGATGCTTCTGCATCATTGGGTCTCCGGTCTCGCACTCAGTAACGAAACACGACAGCATGAACGCTGTCATTTTACGTTGATTTTCGAGGGTAGTACTGTCCCGGTCGAGCCGGCCCTTTCGTGCAAAAAACAGCTACTTACTACTAAATTGAACAGAGCTTGTCCTATGGGTACCAGGCAACTGATATAAATACATATTATATACTTTTGTGCTAATACATACATATTATAAATATAAAACATCCAAACTCCGAAACAAATATTTGCAGACAAATTTGTTCGACCCGGCAAGAAATCGAGACCTAAAGTACAGCAGTCGGGTACGCTACCTCTGGGTCACAGAGACAATCACATGTTTGAAATATTTTCAAGGAATACTCTATTTAGTAGTATATGAAAACACTTCACATTTATTTAGCGATATATCAAATATCAAGATAGTTGAAATAGAGGCGAACCAACTTGTTCACACCATGAGCTAGTTTAGAAAACTTTGAACAGGAAGGCAGGCTGTGTACACTAGATTCTCAGAACTTTAGGAATTTAGTTTAGATGCTCGACTCTATATCTAATTCGAATCGAGTATCAATAAACTTGATCCTAAGTGTTATTAGAATTTACTATGTCAAACAAAACATAATATAAGATCCACAATGTGATGCATCTCTCATTTTATAAATGTTTTACTGTTTTGTTTTCCGCTTTACTGTGCAGAGAGTTGGGGCGCGAAGTTAACATTATTAAATTTCATTCTGCTTTATAGTAGCACTGATTAAATTCCTACACTGTCTTGTAACTTCCAATTATTTTTATATATCATTGTTATTGATCTTGCCATACAGATATAAAATTAAACGCTATTACAAGGAACATTTTAAATATAACAGAACTACATACAATTAATTTTATATTTTACATATTTTGAAGACAAAATTAAATAAGGGAAGTTTTCTAACTGGGTCCTAGAGTTTTTATTGTATTTTTAACAGTATTACTTGCGTGTGTGTGTTTGTGTGAGACTTATATTTAATACTAGCTGACCCACGCAACCTCGTTTGCGTCTTCTATTGCCCGTAGCGAGACAATAGAAGACGCAAACGAGAAACGAGAGAGAAACATTCTTCATTGGTGCTCCACTCCTATTAGTATTAGCGTGATGATATATAGTCTATAGCCTTCCTCGATAAATGGTCCAACACTGAAATATTTTTTTAAATCGGACCAGCGGTTACTGAGATTAGCGCGTTCAAACAAACAAACAAACTCTTCAGCTTTAAAATATTAGTATAGATTTTTAAGTCTATTATAGTCTGGCCACTGAGAGAATGCGTTTCTGACAGGTCGTGATCCAATGGGCGATGTAACTTTGAACTGGTGTACAATTTATGGCAAAATTTTAAATATCTTTTATTAACCTTAATAATGAGTAATAACATTCAAAATTGAATAATCATGCCAATGTACAATAAACGTTTTATTTTGGGCTAAAGTTATTAACAATTAGTTAATTAATTAATTTAAGAACAATAATTTTTAAAAGTCTAACGACGTCAAACTGCGCTGTTTCAAGGTTATGTCAACAGTTTGTTTTTGTAGTGATGAGACAAAATAATAGGTTATTGTAACTGATTATTTTTGTAATCGTAATATATTCTGTCGGTCGATATATTGTTAAATAAAACGTTCTAATTTTATAATATTTTATTTTTTTATCTTTATTGAATACACAAAAAAACAGTATAACAAGATGAGTTACAAAGTATGTAAGGATGTCGTACAGTCGAATGTTGTCACTATTTCAGGGAAATGTGCCGAAATGCTTTGGGCATTTATACGAACGACATTAAAGTTCCTGGGGATATCGGAGAAATTATTTGAGAGTGTGTATAATGTACTTAATACATATTTAATATAGTTTATAATACGATATAGGTACGACCAAACCAAACTTAAGAAAATAATTGTCGTGATATCAGTCAGATGAATTAAAAATAAATGGAAAACTATTTTTATCCCTTTATATTTCTGGTAAAAAAATGGCAACCCAAAATAGCGTTGTGAGGACCGTCATTTTGTGACATACACAAACGGTCGTCGTCTCTTGTCGTTTTGCACGCATAGACTACGTTTTCCAGTTTTCTCGTTGTGGGGGGTTTTCTCGTGATTGTTATTGTTGTTTATTTGTACCTCTGCGCTAATTTGTTTAGAATTTTACTGTTTTGTACTTTTGGTACTTAACAATAATGTCGAAACGCGGAAAAGTGAAACCCGTGAACTAATATTCAAGCTTCAAAGTTACTTTGAGTTGGAAAGACAAGAGCGTATCTCTCACGCACTTGGAGTAAGCAAACGGACGATAATAAATATTAATAATAAAGAAAAGTTCGGCTCATCTGGCATGAAAGAAAATATTTTAAGAACACCTAAAAAGAAACGCAGAACTAAACCTATAACAGACATAGATAGATTTGACGCCGATGCAATAAGGAATCATATATATAGTTATTATGCCAGGAATGAATACTTTAATAGGTCGACGCTTCTAGCATCTTTGAAAGCAGCTGATTTGTTAGGAAAAACTGCTTAATCCAATATTTTAAAAGATATTGGATTTCAATATAAGAAAACAGACAAAAGGAAAATCTTTTGGAAAGAAATGACGTAATGACGTAATATTAAAAAGAATTACTTTTCTAAGAGAAGCAAAAAAATTGATAATTGGGACAATGTCGTTTTCATTGACGAGACATGGCTGAACACCAATCACGCGCATTTTTGTTCTTGGACAGATGACACTCAAGCGTCGAAGTCGAAAGTGCCAATCGGTATAAGAGTGTGGCGACCTCCACATACAGCGCCATCTACCGAAGATACACTGAACTACGAAGTAACGCACTGTACCTACAAACTACACTACACGGAGTAACTACCAATCCTGAATCGCGCAAATAAGGTTCCCGCGCCGATTATCATATATACAGTATCCCAACATCAACTGTTGGGCAGTAGCCGCCAGGCATGATCACCTCGCCTGGTCGGAGGATCCTCCCTTTGTGTTGGGTGGAACATGATACCCGTTCCCCCCACAGTGGTGACCCCGACGTAATTGGAAGCAGCCTTCAAGCCGCGCCACCATCATGTTCACTCCCACAGCAAGTCTCAAGCCAGCCAGCAACTTCGGCCTCAACTGGGATATATCACACGCAGGACCCGACCGCTCCAGCCTGGTAACCCCTACGGCCTCTACAGCGTCTAGGCACAGCACACTGCACCTACGGTCCATGTAAGCAGAGCACATCTCTTCCGTCTACGCAGCAGCCAGCCACTACGCAGAAATCGCCCCGACTCACTGGGGACCTCACCGCAGCACCGCACACCGCATGCGATCCCGACTCACTGGGATCAGCGGACTTCTGCCCCGACTCACTGAGACTAGCGGCATTCAGTTCCGACTCACTGGAACTTGCGGCATTCAGTTCCGACTCACTGGAACTACTCACTCCTGGCACTGGCAAGCTCCGCATCAGAGCACAGACAGCTGACTCAACATATATCGACCTTCAGTCTTGGAGGGGAGTGATGTGGCAACCTCCACATACAGCGCCATCTACCGAAGATACACTGAACTACGAAGTAACGCACTGTACCTACAAACTACACTACACGGAGTAACTACCAATCCTGAATCGCGCAAATAAGGTTCCCGCGCCGATTATCATATATACAGCATCCCAACATCAACTGTTGGGCAGTAGCCGCCAGGCATGATCACCTCGCCTGGTCGGAGGATCCTCCCTTTGTGTTGGGTGGAACATGATACCCGTTCCCCCCACAAGAGCACGTCTCATAATATGCCACGCTGGTCGTGCGAAGTATGGTTTTGTGGAAAATGGTTTATTGGCATTTGAGTCAAAAACTACTACTGACTACCACGAAAAAATGAATGCGGATGCATTCAAGGAGTGTCTCCAGGATGTGTTGCTACCTGGCCTTCCAAAGCCTTTAATTATAATAATGGATAACGCCCCTTATCATTGGGTGCAAATAAATATAGCACCTAATAGAAAAGAGGAATTGGTGGCTCGGCTGCAAAGAAGTGGCTTTGACGCAAATATGTCAATGCTAGAAGCGAAGCTGGCTCTGGAGTACGGTCATCGCGTTCTCCGAATTCCTCCATATGACTGCCAGTACAATGCCATAGAGCTAATCTGGGCTCAAATATAAGGTTATGCAGCCCGTCATAATACTTATCCACCATATGGCATTAAAAAGATGAAGATGCTTTTAAAAGAAGCATGCGAAAAAGTCACAAGAGATGACTGGATAAAGGTGGTTGAAAAAACTAAAAAAATGTATTTGGTAACTTTGACCGCGATATTCGTATAGACACTATGATTGACAATAACATAATAATACATGTTGGTGAAGATGACAGCGAGTCCTCAAGCGAATCGGAGTCGGATTAAATTTTGATTTGACATTATTGAAATCTTAAAACTATGTATTTCATAATATATATTTTCCAATAAATACAGTATTTTTATTTTCTTTCCCTTGGTTTCATTCAGAAATTACGATTAAATTTAATTCATCCATCAATAATTTTGTTAATATTGTGTTTGAAATGTAATAAAATATATATAAATTGAATAACTATGCATAATGAATTCTATAAATACTGTTACCAAATTTTATAAATGTTATTCGTGGTACATCACTACTCATGGCGAATTTACAAGTGTCAGAAACGCATTCTCTGAGTGGCCGGACTTTACTACTAAAATGGATGAGTTTCATTCTCACCTGATATTAGCAGCCTCGGTGACGTAATCCCCCCATCCCATAAGCGGTGGTGTGGTTAATGCTAATGAGTATGTCCATATGAATATTATCGACATTGCTGCGCCTCTGGAGCTCAAGTGCCGTGAGTTCAGTGGCCTGGTCACCATCATATAGCGTTCGAAAGATATCACTGTCAGAGTGGTGATTGAGGTTATACCTAGAACAAAGATATGATTAACGTTAATTTTTTATTGAATAGGTGCCAAACGAGCAGACGCATCACTTGATGGTAAGCGATTACCACCACCCATGGACACCCGTAGTACCAAAAGCGTCACAAGTGCGTTGCCGACCTTTGGGGGAGAGGGAATGGGGTAGGGGTTGAGGTATGGGCCTCCGGTATCCTCACTCACTCGGTGAAACACAGCGCAAGCGCTATTTCACACCAGTTTTCTGTGAGGCCGTGGTATCACTCCGGTCGAGCCGGCTGGAAATATTCGGAACGGAAATATTCTACTGTGATTAAGAGACTGGTAAAGGACACTGTCTGGGAGACAATGTCCCTTAACCAACTTTCTTTTTCTCTTTTAATTTAGTCAATTCTGTCACAATGTGTCACTTAGTATGTAATCTATTTTGCATAATTAACACCTTTTTTGTATTTCTTTGTATTTATTAGGACCCCAACTATGTATTACTATTCGTTTTTGGTGATACATCATCTTAATATATATAAATCTCGTGTCACAATGTTTGTCCTCAATGGACTCCTAAACCACTTAACCGATTACAATAAAATTAGCACACCATGTGCAGTTCGATCCAACTTGAGAGATATGATAGTTTAAATCTCAAATTATAGTCGCAATTTTAATTTATTGCTAATTATTTGTCTGTTATTATTTGACAGTCACAATTATCTGTTAACTCCAAATGATTCTAACAGATGTCGATACCTTTCGACTGGGTTGAGTAAGTAATCAATAGATGGCGCTGCTATGGTAAATCTATAGGCTATATTTTATTTTGGAATAAAATAGGGTTCCGTAAGATATTGGGGTTTTTCGGACACAAGGTGTAAAAAATCAACCCTATACGGGGGAAAATTTTTCGCTACGGGCAATAAAAGACGCAAACGAGGTTGCGTCGGTCAGCTAGTATAAAATAAATTATCCTTCTTATCTATCTTTTAACACACCAGAAACTATCGTGTACTTGCATCTAATCTTAATTTTCTCTTCATCCCATAGTTACCAGCAAGAGATTGTCTTCAAGCAATAATACTGCCACTTGTACCTACATACCTAGTTTTATGATACTCGTAACACGTTAGTTTCCGTTCTTAGGCAAAACTGAGTGTACACTATGATAACAATAGCATAAATGTGTGTGCAACTGCGGTAAGCCAAATTTACATGATTAAATTTAATCTCACCGGACAATCTTTTTTATTACTATTTCTTTGGATAAGACAAATCCCAAACTTGATACAAGGGGGATATTAAAAACAAATAACAAAGGAAAATACCCATAAGAAGCTGTGTATAAAGGCATGAAATCAAATTCATTTTCAAGGCGCAAAACCATTTTGTGCCCTTAACAATTGTAAAAGTATTACAACAATAAAAAGGTTCCCAAGTGTATTCCGCCGGGAATTACGGAGAGAGAAAATGATTTATTTAGAAAGTCAAATAAGGGTTGTGATTTAATGTTTTCTTTCAAGCGATCTAAGTAACAGCGCAATGTACCAGTTTCACAGGATGCGATTGGCTAATATATGTGTTTTTACTATAGTGGTATACACCGTTTTCGTATATAACTCTAAAAATATTTTCACCTCATTTTGTTTAAACAAGCTTAAGTCTTCTATTGTTCAGCCATTCCAAAAATAAGCCGGAATAAAGCGACGGACAGACAGACAAAAAATACAAATTGTTTTATATGTAAATACAATTAAAGTTTCTGTTTGTTACACAGTTGTGTGTGAAAACTGTTGTGTAAGCTGTGTAACAAACAGAAACTTCAATTGAATTTATTTTAAAAAATAATAATAGTTAAGACCTGTTAGTGACTATTATCGTAGACTGGATACTTTATTTATACCATTCCAATTAACACCACCACATACATAGGTACAACATATATTAATCATAATCGTCAACGTAGAGCCTTATGTGTTGTAGGCAATATGATCTGTAGCAAATGTTGTAAGTCTTCCCCAGATGTTTCGCTCCTTTTGTAATATCAAATCTATTAACAGCATTCGAATTGCCTACAAACACTTCTTTAGGCAACTCATGCGATGCGATTACCACGATACCATTCTAGTAGCGCTCTTTAAGGCGCTAGTTAACCCTTTTGAAGCCGTCCAGAGAAACCGCACAGTTCAATTCGTATCCAGAGTTGACCGGTGCAAGAATGCCAATTTTTTTTTTGTTTTTTTTTTTTACCTTTGGAAACCTTCTCGGGCCCCGAGATTTAAAACTTAGAACACTAAGCCAACCATGCAGTAGTGAAATTTAAATTAATTTTAATTATTATTTACAAACATTGCGATGTTCTCCTGTTCCTAAGGGAATAAACTATGCAGGTGAATAGCATTGATCCAAACAATACCACTAGTAGATTAAAGGTTTCTGTACAACTTTATACATAGTTCATGTGTGACTTTGAAATGAAAAGAAGAAAATATATGCCACGAAATATTAAGCAATCTTTACTTCCTAAGTTTCAGTCATGACAGTGAATAGATTCTAATTGACGAGTACTTGATATGTAATTACTCTTCAAATATTTGTTTTCGGTTTGTTTTAGTAATAAACTAACTAATGAACGTTTTGTTATACAACTTGGTATGTACGAGACCTCTGTAAACTAACCTGCTGCTGTTATTACATACGCTTCGAACACATTTATTTAATTTGGCTGTTGTTTTGTTATACGAAGTGCTTGGAAACTTATTTCGGGAATAATTGCTAAGAATAGGATCTTTGTATAGTTTTACACTTCTTATATTTTGTGTAAAGTTCGGTCATCCAGATACTAAAAATTAATTTACAGTAGTAATTAACATTTTATGTAAGTTATATTGATAAGAGAAATTTCTACCAGGTAATCTTGGGATGGACTAGATTAAATTAATAATAAACAAATATTTAGGACATCTAACACCACCTAGTCCCAAGCAAAGCTGAGGTTGTGTTGTGTGTACTAGACGACTGATATAAATACATATATACTTATTTTTGGAAATATATACATATTATGCTTAGAAAATAACCAAACTCTAAGACAAATATTTGTAGATCGCAAAAACATTTGATCCGATTCAGGATTTGAACCCGAAACCTCAAGCACAGCAATCGCCTTAGAGGCAGTTAGAGGTACAACACCGATTAAAGGTACGCCACCGAAGTAGGTTCATTTCAAGTAACGTATAGACGCATAACGAATAATATGTCAAAGCGAATTTACATTAGTGTCACGAATGCCTTGCCGCTATTTGAGGTTATAGAATGTTCTTTCCTTAAAAGTTGAAAGTGATAGTTTCTCCAGGTTCATTGTATTGAGGTGCATATTATGTAAGTGGTTTAAAAAGTGGGCGTTAATAAGTTCCCCAGAGTACTATCAAAATGATAAGCAATAGAAAACATTGTTTACTTTCTCTATCGCGACATCTCTAAGCAATTACTGTACCTAAGTGTAAATGAGAGAGAATATACTCTAACCATATCCAGACCTACGCCCGACTCGTCCAGCTTACTGTAAATTAATTCGTATTTAATCTCTAAGACGAGGGTCCTTTAAATTGTGTTTTCTTACCTTTGTTGTTTTACATATATTTACACAAACTATTTCCAATTGTACTATAAAAGAAACAAATCTAGGGATTTTCATGAATTATTTTTTAACCTGGAAACTTAGTAACGTATTTAATTAGAACAAACTCCTTGCAAAAAAATCTGAAAGTTATCATAACTGTTTAATTTAATTTTAAAATTTGCTAATAACATATTCAAAGGTAATACTTTTTGAAATAGCCACAAGGAAACTGAGAAAGATCTATAAACTATTCGACTAAGAAAAAAAATCTTATTCTTAAAACATTGAGCTATATATTTATTACAAACTTATTTGTGTTCCTACACACACACACACATACAGCCTATGTTACTCGCTGATAATGTACTTTCCATCGTTTTTTTTAAATTTAGTTTTATGGCTTAGGTGTGAAAGTGTGCCTATTCATGAAATTGAGTAATTTTCTATCACGCTGCAATCCTTAATTCATTAATGACCAAAGACGCAGGTAAACGGGAACACTTGATGAGATAACACAAATTCAAAGCCGAATACGGAATAAGTCCTTTTGACTGAACACAAAGCCATATGTTGGATATAGAAGACTATAGTTCTAATCTCGTAAGGGTCTCTTAGCCTTAAGAGCAATTTCCCTTCCTTATATGAGCTTTACTGTTCGTTTAATGGGAAGCCTTCAATCCCACCAGTACGGACGTCAAAATTTACAAAGATAATATTTTATTCAGTATTTAACAGTATAATAATAGATACCATGTCATAATGACGTGTACATGACATGACAATAACACCATCATATTGAATTAGTTCTTGTGATTCAAATAAATTCATCTCAGACAGCTTTTAGGTTCGGGCAGCACAGGACCGGCTATTGTGAAGAGTCTTGGGGCAGGCCTATATCTAGGGTTGAACGTCTTTCGGCTGAGGTAACGATGATGAAAGTTACTTTATTATATATTTCTTTAATTTCAGTTTTAAAATATGGAAGATGTAGCACCACACCTACCATCGGACGTTCAACTTTAGTACCATTCGTTATTTTGGTTAAATCGTGAGAGGAAATATGTTTAACATTGAAAGAACTTTAAAAAAATGCATGATTTTTTCTTTTTTATCCAGCCTAACATTATGTACAAATTTGAAAATAACTCTGTCTGTACGTCTGGCGATTTCAATAAAATTTAAAATGGCTTTTATTTATGATGCAGGATTATAGGCTATTATTTATTGCGACAATTCATATACACGCGGATAAGTACTACTTTAGTACTTACCCGCGTGTATATCTAATCTTTTTACAAGTGTTTTATAAAAATATTTTTTTAACAATACAAAAAAAATTCTCCAGAGGTTTATTTCAACATTAAATTCAATATTTTATGTTATAATTGTGCCATGAATAAAACAGTGTCGCTGTTATATATTCTCGTGGAATTAATTATGTCATAACATTTGCTATGATTCTTATCTCAAACAGAAATTAATTTAAAAAAAACTGTTTATTCTTACTTCATGAGAGATAAGTACTATTGTTTTCGTTTAATAAATAATGAAATTTAAATGTTTGTCGTTAAAGAAATATAATCTTTAGACAGAAATGTTGGATAATAATATACGTGGGAGCCAATTCTACTGGATATTACTTATTTTCTAAGAACTTGTGGCGATAATAATCCAGGATCCCAGTCTATTTTTACCATTTATTATCTTAATCAAAAGTTCTTGTGAGAGAAAAAGTTAGACGTCAAATAAAATTCAACTACTCACGCAAAATAAGCTTGAAAGTGATAAATAGTAAATATAGACCTGAGATCCTGGACTGTAATTCTTTTACAGCCTTTTACCAAGTAAGGCAAGTTATTGGACATCTAATCCAAGGGCGATCGGGCTTTCAATAACCTGCTTAACATGGTACGGAGTCAGAACACTCAAAAACTGGCTACGCGTTTGTGTATGTTGCTACCTCTGTGACTTAAAACATTCTTATTGGAGTTTAGGAGCACTTGTCTCTTACGTCCACTGCTAAATTTAATTAAGGTCAATGGTAAATATTTCAGTCTTAAATGGTTCTATCAAATAATTAAATAATTGTTCAAGATATTTAGAATTCAAAAGATACTTCAGAGGTATCTACATCAAAAACTTTTGTGCCATAAATTGAAAATGTCATTAAAACCTCCTTATTGATTTTAGATTTCAATGCCTTGATAATTTAGATACACTTAAAGTAATACTGTCTTGTTGTCAAAAGACTTTTAAAATATAAAACGGTGTTTTGACCTTTTGTTTTTTATGCAGGCTCATTGGTTGGAATATGTGTATGTACGAGTATTTGACACTTTTCGTTTAAGCAATTCCTCGAACGAGAATCATTAATGAAGGTCACAACTTTTGTTAGTTGAAAGTTTTGATAATCTGTATTTGGTAGTTTGGTAAAACAAATACTCGATTTTCCTCAGAAATTCATTATTAAGAAACACACATTTATACAAATAAATAAAATTGGAGTGTCTGTTGCTTTTTACTTAATGCTTATGTATGTATACACGGTACATATACCAAAATCTTTAATACTTTTGTCTAACAAATCCGGCTAATCTCTGGAACGGCTCAACCGATTTTGACGGGACTTTCACTGATAGGTAGCTGATGATATAAAGAATAATTGAGGCTACTTTTTTTAGACTGGTTTTGCGCCGCGTTTACTGTTACACCGTGGGTAACGCCGCGGGGCTCAGCTAGTATTGAGTAAAGATTTTCCATGTCACTGATACATATTGAAGTTAATTTAAGTGTGTTAGTTCTCTCTATGTATTCTCTCTACATTACCCATAACACAAGCTCTGTTCAGCTTAGGACTAGATGGCATTGTGTGTTAGATGTCAAAAATACTTATTTATTTCTTACCCATATATTCCTTAAATAAATATAATAATAATAAATATTATAATGATAAAGTCGTATTTTTTTGTACATTTTGCTTGCATGATTTGCAAATATGAATGTTGACAAGACGACTGTATATCGCTTACTCTGTGAAAAAGATATCAGATCTCATGTAGAGCCAAGCTTCTGAATCTACACGCCCTAACTCTACCAATCCCAACTTCACAAACTCTACATCTAAAGTATCTCTACATCTCATTAAAAATGCATGGCTTCGTCGTTTCGCTACCGTCACGGAGACGAAACGAAAGCCTTTTTAACCAACTTCGAAAAAGTAGTAGGTCCTGTGTTCCACTACTTGTATTTGTTTAATGTATGTTCGTCGATTAGTATTTGAAAATATCTAGTTTCTGAAGTACGTAATGTGTATTGCGAGTTTCAAGTCCAAGTCATAAATTTTTAATGAGATGTAGAATTTGTAAGTAAGGTATAGTTATGTCGTGTAGATTCAGAAGCTTGGCTCTCTAATTAAATTCATTTACAACTTTAAGCAACTTTTTTACATCGGTGGACTTAATGCCCTGGGCATTTTCTACCAGTCAACCTTTGGATGACGTAGAAATTTTATATTGTTGTACATTTACAAACGCGGGTAACCCCCCGCCGATATGTGAATCTAAATCATTCTCGAATCCTCATATCTTTTTATTTAAATTGGTTCAGCCTTTTAGGAGGAGATTAGTCACATACACACGCATAGAAGATGGCCCGCGTCCCGTCAGGCGTGATCACCTCGCCTGGTCGGAGGATCCTCTCTCTGTGTTGGCTATATATGCCACCCGTTCTCCTACAAGTACTACTTTCGTAAAGAATGTGTAGTAAATATCCCCACCCAATACTACACATATATCAATCAATCAATGTCACACACTTGGTCGACTCCATTAGGTAATATTCTTGGGGATCTACAAGTGACATGGCGTTACGAGTGCTCTCTGTCTCTAGCGATTCTAAATAATTTGAACAAGAGTAGGAAAACGGATAACACTATAAATAGAACACCTTTGTTTATATAAGAGTGTTAGAAGTGCCTTTTGTCAAATAAACTTATTGCATGTCAAAAATTTCAAGTTTTAATCTGTTTTATTTAACTGCTTCGGTGGCGTAGTGGTTATGAATGCGACTGCTATTCTTGAGATCTCGGGTTCGATACCCGGGTCCGACAAAATGTTTAAATGATCTGCAAATATTTGTTTCGGAGTTTGAGTCTTTTCCATGTATATATTTATAAAAAAAATGTATGTGTGCATTTTATATCAGTTGTCTCGTACGTATAACTCAAGCTCTGCCTTGCTTGGGGCTAGATGGCGTTGTGTGTTAGATGTCCGATTTTATTTATTTTGCTCAAAAGTAGTTGGAAAATAATAAATCCTTTACAACTACCTCGTTGAACTTACGGCTACCGTGTGCAGTAAGATATTAACAATGAAAATAAAATCTCTATTGTATCTATATTACGAGAATTTCTTAGTAAAAACTTACTTAGCTAGCCAACTGTATAAGTCGTTACTTTTGAGTAAAAGTAATTTCAAATTGACATGAAATAACTTATTAGACAAAACACATACTTTTTACACTGTTTTATAAACAAACGTGTTTCATTTTCCATACTCTTCTTCAAATCATTTAGAAAAGAGATTTTTTATCATAGCCCTAAAACAACACTGATTATATTGAATTAAGTTTCAGCTTGCGTTATTAAATACAATTTGCAAACCGTCCCGGTTTTGGACAGCTGTAATTTTAGAAATGTAGCGTACAAGCAAGAATAGTCTTTTGCAAAAGTAAATATTTATGCTGAGACAGTTTCGGATTTTAACCAACTCCATTACGTGACAACGAAAAATATTGAAAGAGCCAATAATATTTGATTAGGCCTTGATGTGTAGTACTATTGTGAGTGAAATTTATTTATTTATTTACAAACATACGCTATCCTCACAACCTCTCAGCCAAATTCGATGGTATAGTTACATAAGATTAATATTAATCATTTACATACAATCAATAAAGACAAACGTACCTCTAAAATACTAACAAACAAAAAAAATCATAAAGAAAGTCTTATATCTTCTAAAGGTAACATGAATTCATTTAGTAAAACAGACCAGTACTACTACTTCCCTTGAACTCAGAATATTTAAATTTGGTACAAAGCAACGTCTTACAGCACAGATAAAAGAAAAAAAAAAACATAAATTACACACCGGTTTGTAGGACAGAAACTTCATCCCCATCATCTTGATGGTTGGGAGTCCACAACCGTGAGATTTTCACGAAACTTTCTGCCGCGCACAACATAACTGTGGAATGAGCTGTTTCCTGCGGTGTTCCTAGACCAATACGACCTTCAAACCTTCAAGAAAAGAGCGTACTCCTTCTTAAAAGGCCGGCAACGCACTTGTAACGCCTCTGATGTCCACGGGCGGCGGTAATCGCTTACCATCAGGCAATACGTCTGCTCGTTTGCCCCCATACAATAAAAAAAGGGAACCCTCGGGTCGCGATTCCGACTCGCACTTGCCCGGTTTTTTCTCTGTATAAGAACTTCCCTTAGCCTTACCAAAAATCGTCCATCAGTCAAAATAATAGTAATAATAACGCATTTATTTCTCTTCAGACCAAGGAAGTTATACAATACATTACAAAACACGTCTCTTTGTGAGAGACTGGAATCTATACTAAGGTCACTCTTGTGTTACAGACCCAGGCCCCATCCCGGACTTATAGAATTTTACATAAAGAAGTAAATAATGGTAATAAAATATAAAAGAAAAGAGTGCAGTATGCATGTTTGTATATCTGTTTAAAATAATAAGATAAAATAATAAGAGTGTCTGTGTGATTTTGGAGTAGGTTAGCTTATGACTGCCTCGGTGGCGCAGTGGTAGTGAATGCGACTGTTGTGCTTGAGGTCTCGGGTTCAAATCCTGGGTCGGACCAAATGTTTGTGTAATCTACAAATATTTGTTTCGGAGTTTGGGTGTTTTCTGTGTATGATATGTATGTATTTACAAAAAAAAAGTATATATGTATTCATATCAGTTATCTAGTACCCATAACACAAGCCCTGCTTAGCTTGGGACTAGATGGCGTTGTGTGTTACATGTTCGAAATATTTATTTATTTATTATTATTATTTATTATGTATGTGTGTGAGTAAATGTGTGTGCCTGTGTACAGGTGGGTGTGAGGCTATGGTGTTGTGTGCATATAATTTCCGTTCGCATAATTTTCGTTAATAGGGATACAAAGTGTTCGCTTCACGTATTAATATTTTATATTATTAGGTATATTTAGTCTTAACAACTTTTTAAACAAATTTCGCAAAGGCTTTAAATTAAAAAAAAGTGTTAAAGTCCACTCTGTTTAGTCTATTTTTACATAAAAGAAGTAGAGCACGCCGATTTCAGCACGACTGGGTTACCTCTTCAAAAAAGACCGATCTTAACTGACAGCATTCGTGCTGTCATGTAGCGTTGGTGAGTGCAAGACTTTAGGCCCATTGCAAGAAAGAAGCATTTCAATAGTGTGGGTCACCAAGCTGCAGCATTGTCTGCATTCGCGATGACTATGGTGACCACTCCTCTTGAATTCTGCTCATTTTTTCCATTAGTCAGAGAAGAGTCACTTTATCAGGCTCATACATAAAAAAACTTTAACAGATCTTCTTTGTGTTACAAATTTTAATAGATAAAAAAATGCCATAAGATTGCAATCATTTAAACGATCTGTGGGTACTTAATCCTCAGATTAATGTTTACGTAGATATGGTACTATACTAAGCTACTTATATAAATGGCAGCAGCAAGTACCTAGTAATAAAGACCTAGATGTTCAATCGAAATTAAACCTTATTTGCTATTAGCGAAAGTCGCAATTAATTGAATTGCTAAAGTGAGCTTTTCGGTCTTGTAAGGCAGGTGGTAGAAATCCCAACGGATTACAGCTTGTTAAGCAAAGTCCTTGGTTGTTCTTGTACTAAGTCAATAATAACATGTAGGTACCTAAGTTAGCTTTAAAAGTCGATTAAATACGTCTTTAAACGAGGAAAAGTATATAAGAATTTTTTACAATTTTTGTGTTGTATTTCTAAATTTTGGAAGGACTTTAAATTTTGCTTGCCTGTTTGATATATATTGTGTTTTACTGGAAATAAATTAATACAGTAGGTGTTTATGAATATACCTAGCTATGATTGAATACTTTCTCGTGGAAAATACACTGAAAACTGGTTGGCTGGCTTTACGTTGTACAACATAATAATTATATATTGTTTTGTTATTCGCAATGCTTCATGCAAATACTAATACATTGTTTACTGCAAGTGCGTTGAGCCTATGCAAAATATACTCCTTAAGATTTATGTAGGTACACTTCCTTAGGGGTCATGAATAAGACATTTAGAGTCGGCGGGAAAATTCTTAAAGTTATAATGACCACTTTGAAGTTTGTTTCAATACATCATTCTTTGGTACTTTAACAATATTGTCTTGTTTATATATCTTTGTTTTTTTTATAAGTTCCTTAACGCCTTTTTTGACCTAAAGTATTTCCATAAATATCTATAAGAATATTTGTTAAACTTTTCTGCAAGTAATTGTAATGTTTAGAAACCTAACGGCGGTCACGTTTTTTTTTACGTGTGGAAAGCCTCACGAGGTGTCACCCCTAAATATAGTTCAACTTTTCGATGTTTATTTCTACAGTGTGCAATGTTTTTTTTTATTTTCAATGTGTTTCTTTTTTCTTTCTCCATTTCTTTCTTTCTTTCTTTCCTTTCTTTCTTTCTTTCTACAGACATCTTCCAACACTTGCACGCACTGAGGTGAGACTTGATGGCGTTGTGTGTCAGATGTCTGAAATTTTTATTATTAACAATACATAAACATACATACGAGTACATAAAATAATAAAGTTGTACAATACAATTAGATGAAATAAACTTGAAATTATAAACATAAAGTGAAACCTAATAGTACTGAGAACATTAATTATCCATTATATGTCCAGTGAGTCAACGCTTGGCGGACGATAGGCACTTGTTAAGAAGGGTGGGATTACATTTTTAAGTATAATGAGTTTTGTAATGTTTTTTTTAAAAATTGTAATCAAAAACATTTTGGTACTTAGTCTTGCCATAAAGAAAATGATTTTTTTATTGTACATAATATTAGTATAAAACAATAATAATATATAAAGCTTATTTAAAATCTCGAGCTCTCCATTGGCTAAAATACAGTCCTTTAAACGTTGAAGCCTTCTTTTTTAAATTATCTGTTAAGAAATGACCAGTGCGTCTTTTATAGGCTGCAAGTCCTAAGTCATATTCAAAATAGTATACGCGATATGGTTCAAGGTGCTAACTTCATCTTCTTAGATAAAATCTTTTGCTTTCGGCTGTTCTGTTAGTGCTGTAACAACAAATACCAAAAACAAAACAGAATTAAATAAATACATAAGGGAAACTCTATACAAAAAACGTGATTTTTTTGCCGTTTTCATAGAAATTTAATAACAAATATCTAGATATTTATTATTTATATCTTTATTGTATACTTAAAATAAAAAAAAAACATAACCGCAGATGAGTTACAAAGTTATGGAAGTTACAAAGTTATTTATTTACTTAACTTTTGAGGTTATGAATCTCTTGTCTTGTTATTCATGCATGCTCTTGTCTCAACAAAAATTATATGAAACGGTTGTTCATTAATGTACCTGTAGAGACAATTGTCAGGTACGCAATATTCTTGGCGACTATTATTGTCTAGTCAGTTACTGTAACGCTCGTTCCGCACTTACACGTTTGTAAAGACTAAACGATAAATAGGGCTAGATAGAAAGAAAGAAAAATTGTTCATTCTGTCATACACAGCATAATATATGATTTTGAACATAGTTAAGATCACAAGCAATCATAATACTCATAATAATAATCATAAATTACACAGGGGTGTAAAGCCAGAAAAGGTGGATATCTCGGTATATAAAAAAAAAATATTCCGGACACACAAAGTAGTACCTATATTGCTGCAGTCAGAGTGAAGCGCAGCGCTGGTATTATGATAGGGCCCGCGCTCGGTGTCGTCGGTCTGTCCGTGTCTGGCCGTGTATATTTGTGTGGAGTGTGTTATATTAAATGTATTTTTTTTAAGTACGATTTATGTATGGATATGTAAAAGTATATATCCATACATAAATCGTAAAAATAAAATATTTAAGAGAGATGAAATAATGCGAACTATTAATCAATGTTATACCTACCCAGCTTGCGGCTCAGCGATAGACCAAATACTGTCATATGTAGTCTGTGCGAGCTGACCAAACTATTACTTATATTATTATTTGAGTGACACAGACACAAGCACGTGCAAAATTAATCAATTATTTAAGTATGTTTCATGTATCTTCCACTTGTAAATATTTATTGTATCATATTTTTTTTTGGGAAGGTTCTGATTCCCGACATACAGCTCACGCTAGTTTGGGAATCAGTGCTTGCAATTGATTTGTATCCATACTTTGTTACAATAAATTATTATTATTATTATTTATTCCCACTAAGAGTTTATGATATTTTAAAAAGTATGCCCTTAAAATAGTCTGCTTTACATCCGTCAAAGGATTTAATCTCTCTGCCGTTCGCTTGATAGTTTGTATTTAATGCTTATTTCACTACACTGACTCTTTCTCACTAGACTAATAGGTAAAACCAATGTACCTACATGTAAAAAATCTTCAAAGCATATTTTCTAATGTAACACATAGTAATTCGTTGAACATATGTTTAATATCTTTAAAAGTCAAAAATAATTTAAAGGTACTACACACTTTCTTCAAGTTTTGAAGTCTACCAAACAACATTCACCGGAAAGACGAACATTAGAAGTTATTTCATGAATATTTAAAAGAGAATTCTCAGACAGTTATTTATAAATTTTTCCAACATTCATTTGGAACTTCTGAATAACTCGCAAGTACACAGGTTCTCTCATAAATTTTTCTTTACTTTTTAAAGTAAATGAAATTATTTACTCCTTACTAAAATAAGGGTTTAAAAGTATCTATATATACCATAAATTAAAATAAGTTTGATTAAATTTAATAAAGAATAATACAATACATAAATTGCTTTTTTAATGACATGTTTTTAATTGATTACTTATTTACTCCGAGTGAGTACACCTAAAGGTAACCCGAGGTCTGCTGACACCTATATTTTACAAAATAACAAAGCTCAAACTCTCAGACTCAGGAACACTGATATATAAATACGTACAATTCGCTTAAATAGCTTAAAAATCACAAGAGACCAAATTACGTAATAAATTTTACGACCACAAACGGATACCCATCGAACCACCACGCATCGTGTACCGCTTTGATCTAGTTTTCGGTTCATTTAGTTACGCATGCATAGATTTCACTGTATTTTACAGATCAACGGCCATGTTGATTTACGCTGTGATTAACACCTTCGCGTACGGCACGTAAAATCATGAACCTTCATCTGGTGCGGCGGGGGGTCAAAATGTGCCCCCCACGATATTCTCGCCAGTGCGTGGTGGGTCTCTTTCAACCCACCAGCACTAGGGTAGATTAAAATGCTATATTATTATTTTTTTACATTTTTTTATACTGTTACAATAACCTTGAACCGAATTTTCATAGTTTTGGTTCGCCCCGGGAACTACCAAATATTAAATGAGAGATAAATCAAGAAAAATGGCGGGCTGATATCGACCCGAAACTAGTATTAGAAATCATTTTCAGTAATGATGGGACACAAATGGGAAAATAAGGGGACAAAACCGAATTATATAAAAAATCCACTGAAAGGTTCATGCTAAATTCCAATCGACATTTTTGATTCAGAAAAGACAGTAGGAAAATATATTATTTTGTCTTCGATATGTTGTTGTTGTTGTTTTCGATATAGATTGAAATGTTATTTTCTTTTATAAGTTTGCCAATGTTGAAAGTTCGTCTCCTGCCCAAAGGTACAAAATAGGTACAAAAACAATTTGTTTGAATCGCCATTACAAGTTCGTTTATTCCAGCCGTCCTGATTTCAAATTCTATTTAATTATCTGTTTTCGTGATCGTAATTTTAAAAGTTTAAATTAACGTCATTTAATTTTTTTTAAATTATTTAATAACATACTTAATAATGCTTTAAAGTTTAGCTAAAGATAACAAATCAATTAAGTATAAAAGTATAAGATATTAATAGAAAAAAAAATCTTAAAAAAGGATCTTTTGATTGGCAATTCATATAAAAAAAACCGGCCAAGTTCGTGTCGGACTCGCGCACCGACGGTTTCGTACAAATCTGTAGGTATATTATATGATGTAACAAAAAATTTATGCTTGCCGCAATTTTTCTTTTTTGTGCTAAAAGCTGTTGCTACATACCAAATATCAAGATTCTGAATTCATAGGAATTATCCTATAGGTTTTAAATCCCTTGCGAGTGTTGAAAATTTGCAGCATAAGTGGCTGTATCTGTTAATTCCATTGGTTTAGAAGTATATTTTTCTCGCAGCTCCAAGAGAAATTCAGCTTGATACCTCCACGTGTTGCTGAGAAAAGGAATCTTTGAAGACAGACGTACACTAAAGTGATACTGTAAGATAAGGGGGTTCCGTTTTTAAAATAGTTTATACAATTGATGTAAATGTTATAATACTTCCTGAAGAGTTATGATGTCTTGAAGGTGTTATTGAGGATTAAACGTTAAGTAAATTATATATAAAACTTTCTAATATCCTTGTACTTCAAGTTGTAGGCAATGTTTCTTGTGATAATTTGTAATTTAATCATACTACTGATTTTGCATTCCTTTAGAACAAATCCCATAACTGTGTTTCTCCAGTTTTAAAATTATTTTATTGGATTTTTATTTCATATTTATTCCGATAACGGTATTAGCTATTATATAAAGTTTTGATTCAGCTGAAATTTTAGATTAAATTGTCTTAGAAGCTATTAAAGCTTAATATTGGGATCGTGCGAAGTATATGGTGGAGGTACGTATAAGAAACGATTACAGCGCTTGTTGTGGCAGAAATGTACAACATTAGGGGCTTAGTGAAACTTGTCAATGTTGCTATTGGAATTGGTTATTATTTTAGTTGTAATGTAAAGTGCAAAAATAACAGCAGAAATAGTCAACGTAGATATATTTTTCCTAAAGCGACCTGGAAATTAGATTAAAGATTTAAATGGCTGCTGTAAATAAAATTAATTGTAGTAATTGTACTAACCTTAAATTACATTATTAATAAAATCAATTTTATTTGCGCTGCATATTATAGGATGTTTTAAATTATTATTTAAGTGTTTATGGATCGCCATAGTATCCAATACCTGACGTTTAGGTTTTGCAGTTAACATTACATAGGAGTTAAAAATGTATCACATAATTGTTCCATTCGAGTTATATAGATATATAATGAATAAAAGGTAAACGAGTCATTTGATTTAGCTATATACACACGCCTCATAAATCGTAGCACCACATAAGCTGCAGATATCACAGCAACAGTAGTCTTTAATATCACAGTTGTTGATACTACAGCGCCATCTACCGCAGATACACTGAACTACGGAGCAAAGTACAACACGAAGAAACTTCCAATCCTGAATCGCACAGTAGGAGTTCCCGCACCGATTATCATATATACAACATCCCAACATCAACTGTTGGGCAGTGGCCCGCCAGGCCTGATCACCTCGTCTGGTCGGAGGATCCTCCCTTTGTGTTGGAGGGACATGACACTCGTTCCTCTACAATCTGCTCGTCTCGTCACTGATGTTTATCTAATTATGTTGGCTCGTATTAAATAACTATTGCCATTAGTTCTTAGTTCTTCTACATTCTACACGTGTTCTGTTAAAACCAATTTATTACCTTTCAGCATAGTTTGAGCCTGGAACTTATTTAGTGTTTTACATTGTTTTAGTTTTTACACTATCAAAACCAGTTTTTATAATACCAGTCATAAGCATTATTGGGAAGTCAGTGACCTCATATATCCAGATAAATAGTTCAACCTTCAAGTTCAGCCTCAGGGTTGAGGTGGTACGACGCGAGTCACTCTATGGCAAAACTGAAATTCAGATAAAACCGGTTAAACTATCAGCCGGCCCCAAATAATATGGGGTACGCCATTAAGATGAATAAGTAGTTTATTTGCCCATTGATGGCCTTGCCATTAGGTCGACAACAAAGGAAAATAAAATGAAAGTTCGCAATTCGGTCTATTTATATCACGCGAATGTTCACAAATATAACAAATGAAATTACTGAATTCATTTCAAAATAGTCATATATTGCATTGAATATGCTAATAAGTTGCTAATGAACATACTGTTCTCTTCATACTGATGACAAGACGCTGTTTAATGAGTATTGCTTTATGAATTAATGTAATGATACCTATCAATCTTAATAACAGACTGCCTCGGTGGCGTAGTGGTAGCGTATGCGACTGGTAAGCTTGAGGTCTCGGGTTCGATTCCCGGGTCGGACCAAATGTTTCTTTGATCTGGTCGGATGAAATATTTGTTTCGGAGTTTGAGTGTTTTCTATGTATAATATGTATGTATTTACAAAAAAAAAGTATACAAGTATTTATGTCAGTTGTCTAGTATAGATAACACAAGCTCTGCTTAGTTTGCGACTAGATGGCGTTGTGTGTTAGATGTCCGAAATATTCATTTATTTAATACCGTCGCTATATTAAGGGGACATGTGGAGGCAATGCTTTAATATATCATAAGTTATATTTATGTAGAATTAAGTCCAAATTTCTTTTCTTTTAACATAGTACAAAGTGAAGTCGTTTTCGCTGTTAGCGATTAGGTCTTATAAAGCACTCAGCAGATTTTAAAGCAGTTTTCAGCTGTTAGATAGAGTGATTCAAAAGCAAGGTATATGTGTATTATAAGGAGAAAATCCGTGAAATTTAAAGGTTTCCGTTTCTAAGTATAAAGTACAATAAAATAAGTAACAATCACTTGAATAACACATAGACTACAATTTACAAAGATCCAATATCTTCGCCTCGCAGCGGTGCCCGCGGTTATTTTCGTACCGCGGGTAGCACCGCGGGGTTCAGCTAGTTATATATATATATTTTAAATTACCTCTAAATCCCTGTGTTTATCAAGAGCTCGTTTTAAAAAGGCGTCTATTTAATAGTAGAAAACATTCCTTTTCTTATAAATCTTGACTTAAAAAGTTGCTTAAATCCATTTTTTCCGTGTGATTCTGGGTAAACTACGTAATGGGCTTTCATTATGCGACACCACAGCGCTTTGAAAAAATGAGAACTAAGGAGTATTCCCTTTGTGAGTATTTTTCGTTATACATATGTGCGTACAGCGTAAAGGTGTTACAATATAACAGCTATTTGTTCTCGTATTACAACCTTTTTTATTGTAATAAACCTTGCGGGTGTAATATGCTTTGCTTCCGTTAATCCCTAAGCGATAATGTTCAATGAACTGAAAGTAGATGCTTGGACTGAGCATTTATTTATAAATATTATGCTATACATTTAATGATGGTTCTAATTATTTTGAAATAAAATATCAGAAATAAAATCTCACGAATACAATTTAGAAAGTCACAAATAAAATAAAAATGTCATGAATACAATGTAAAAATGTTGACCATCAACAACCCATAATATCCCATTGCTGGGTTCGGGGCTCCTCTCAGGAGTGGGTTAAGGCCATACGTCCCCACGCTGGATGATTGCGGGTTGGGGACTGGTAACACAACGTCGTGGCTCCGTAATATTTCCGTTGAAAGTTTTCAAGCCGTTCAAAGGCCTCCAACTAAGCTTCACGACTGCTATCCTATGATAACAACCGGGACCGACTGCTTATCGTAACCTGCGAATCACGGAGACGCTCATGGTATCATGCCACCAGCGGTTACCCATCCAGGTACTGACCGCGCCGTCGTTGGTTGCCCTCGGTAATTGTTTTTTTTTTTTTTTTTTTTTTTTTTTTTTTTTTTTTTTTTTTTTATACATGAGCTACCAAAATGACTCTGCCCTGCCTGATGGAAAGCACCAGCAGAATCCAAGAGTGGTGGTCACCATCCTCAATGCAAACAAGGACAGTGCAGCATGGTGACCAGAACTATGGCGGCCTAGTGAGATGCTTTTTCACGCCCCTCTTAAAGGACCCGGGATCATAGTGGGACGGAAACACGTGCGCTGGTAGTGAGTTCCAGGTCTTAACCGCTCGGCACAGGAAGGAAGAGCCAAATCGATGAGTGCGAGAGTGTATGTCTTCCACTCTGAAGCGGTGACTTCTGAGGCCAGCACGAGTTGTCCTGTAGAGGAAGGGAGAAGGGGGGACCAGTTGGAACAGCTCTTCAGAACACTCTCCATGGTAAAGGCGATAGAGGACTGCCATAGAGGCGATATCTCTACGCAACTGCAGAGGCTCAAGGGACTCGGTGGCCTGGGGACTGCCGACAATGCGAATGGCTCGCCGCTGCAACCGGTCGAGAGCGTCGAACAGATACTGCGCGGCTCCATCGCAAAGATGAGAACAGTACTCCACGCAGGAGCGAACCTGGGTCTTGTAAAGCAGACACAGATGCCCGGGCGAGAAGAACCGTCTCACCTTATTAAGGATTCCTAACTTCCGCGAGGCCGCCTTAGTGACACTCTCAACGTACTCGCGCGGGTTGAGGTCGCAGCAGATGTCCATGCCCAGGACACCGAGCCTGCCTCGTAATGGTAGTTGAGTGTTCTGAAAAGTCGGAAGGGGAAGGAATGGAGACTTTTTGGCAGAGAACGCGCACACCTGTGTTTTCTTGGCGCTAAACTCGACCAGATTCTCGCAGCCCCATTGTGAAATGCGGCCTAGAACATGGTCGAGCTGAGCGACAAGCTCCTGTCGATTTTTCTCTACATCTACCGGTTTTGCCGCAGGGCGCCCAATATATCGTCCATGAACTGTGCTGTCGTCTGCATAGCAATGAATGTTGCCAAGGTCTAACATGTCATTGATATGCAGAAGAAACAGCGTGGGCGACAGGACGGAACCCTGTGGTACTCCTGCGTTAATCGACTGAACGTCGGAGGCCGCGCCGTCACAAAGTACTCTGATGCGACGTTGGTGCAGGAATCCGGCAACCCAGTTGCAGAGTTTGGGGGGCAAGCCGAATGCCGGTAGCTTGGAGAGAAGCGAACGGTGCCAAACCCTATCAAAGGCCTTGGCCATGTCCAGGCTAATAGCCAAAGATTCCCCGTGCCTGTCAATAGCCTCACCCCAAAGGTGTGTGACATACGCTAGAAGATCACCCGTGGATCGGTTCGGCCTGAAACCATATTGACGATCATTAAGTAGGGTGTGATCCTCCAGGTAGTGGACCAGTTGCTTGTTTATGATCCGTTCGAATACTTTGCAGATAATGGAGGTGACAGCTATTGGGCGGTAGTTGGCCGGGTTGGAGCGGTCGCCTTTTTTGGGAATGGGTTGAACATTCGCCTCTCTCCAGGCCTCCGGAACAGTTCCCGAGGAATATGACAGGCGATACAGGCGCGTCAAAACCGGAGACAACTCTGGTGCACAGTTCTTAAGAACCACCGCCGGGATACCGTCGGGTCCACTGGCTTTCCGAACGTCGAGTGACCGAAGTTCCGCACGGACATCACTCAGCCGGATGCGAATATCCCGCATTGTTGCATCGCAGGCGGGAATGGTAGGCGGGTGCATGCCGCGGTCATCGACTCGGGAGTTAGCCGCAAAGAGATCGACAAGCAGTTTCGCTTTCTCCTGCGACTGATGGGCAAGTGATCCGTCGGGATATTTAAGCGGTGGTAGCGTGGGCTGGCAGAAGTTGGACTGCACGGCTTTAGCCAATCGCCAGAACTTTCGGCTACCCGTAGGGTATGCGACGAGTTCGTGGCCAAGCCGCGCAATGCGCTGGGCATCCGCTGTGATGTAAGCCTTCTTGCATTCCCTAGTGGCTTTGTTGAACGCTGCTTTTAGTCGATCCACGTCGGGGTGGCCGTGAGCGCGGGCCCTGGTCCATGCGCGGTAGGCTGATTGCTTTTGGGCAACAGCATGGGCGCATTCGCGATTGAACCAGCGACGGGTTGTTGCGCCGGCGACCTCACTGTAGGGAATGTAGTATTCCATTCCGACAGTGATCTCGCCGGCCACAGCAACCGCACATTGCGACAGATCACTGTATTTAAAGCAGCGTTGTGCCCACGGGATAGATGCGAAGTAGTCCCGCATTCCATCCCAGTCTGCAGACGAGTAGTGCCATAACCGTCTTTTTGCTGCCACTGCTCGTGGGAGGGCAACAAGAGGCACAGTGGTGGACACCAGGCAGTGATCGGAGGATCCCAGAGGGGCGAGCACCGATACACTGTACTGCTCTGGGTGACTCGTCAGCAGAAGGTCCAGCAAGGAAGGCGCTTGACTCAGTATGTCTGGTATCCTGGTGGGCTGGAGTACCAACTGGGTGAGGTCATGCGTGAGAGCGAATGCGTGGACAGTCCGACCCGCGTGGTCAGTTCTGGAAGATCCCAACCAGGACTCATGGTGGGCGTTAAAGTCTCCCAGAAACACCAGTTCAGCGGTCGGGAACTGTTCCTGCGCTTTATCCACTGCCTGACTGAGATGTTCGAAAAGTTTAGTTGTCTCGTAGTCTCCAGAATGGGATCGGTATAGGCACACGTAGATTCGGCTCATGGAGCCGGTATCCACGTGTAGCCAAATAGTGGAGAAGGATGGGTGAAACCTGACGAAAAGACACACTCCAGCCTTAGCGAGGAAGCGCTCCTCAAGCACGTAGCCGGGGTAGAGAAGATATGTCGTGTCGGCAGGGCGGCGTATTTGTGTCTCCGTTAAGAAAAGCATGGCCGGCCGAGCCGTCTCAAGATGTTGGTGGACGGCATTGAGGTTTGCATGGAGTCCACGGATGTTAGTAAACTCCACCTCAAAAAGCGGGTTGGTGGGTGAATGGGGTGCCGCTGTTGAACGTTTATATCTTTTCTTTGCTGCCATGATTAAAATAGAGGGGGGGAAGTGGGAGCGTAAAAGGCGCGACAGTCATCGCGGCAGTGTAATACCGAGGCTCGGAATGCTGTATCGCCATACAATAGTGAGGCCTGACGGTGACCGAACCGTCGGACGGAAGGGCCCCCGTACCCTCCCGGAAGTGGTCGCCTGGTCCCACCGTCCGGTCACCAACCGGCACGACGAGCCACTCCGTGGATTATGCGCGACCTGACGGGGCAGCCTCCCAGGGTGGTTAGCCTTGGTTGGGCCCCTCTCTATGCCGCGGGCGGCCAGCGGCACCACCGTTTCTACGGGTCTCCCTGGCCGACGGTTCGATCCACATCACCCTCAACATAACTCTACGAACATTCACTGCTCGCACACTACTACGATAACTGTCACCCCTGCATCATTGGGCTCCGGTCTCGCACTCACCAGCGAAATACGACAGCTCTAAAACTGTCATTTTAGGCTGGTCTTCTGTGCGAGGGTAGTACCGCCCCGGTCGAGCCCGCCCATTCATGCTGAAATCAGCATAGCTCTACTAATCACCGAGTGCTACTGGGCAATGAGCGCCTCATAATAAATAAAATTATTATGCAATAATCTAAAGTCATTAATACAATAACAGCATATATATATATTTTTTTTATTGAATAGTGGGCAAACGTATCACCTGATGGTAAGCGATTACCGCCGCCCATGGACACCCGCAACACCAAAGGCGTCACAAGTGCGTTGCCGACCTTTGGGGGATGGGAAGAGGGAATGGGGGGAGGGGTTGGGATATGGGTCTCCGGTATCCTCACTCAGTCGGTGAAACACAGCGCAAGCGCTATTTCACACCGGTTTTCTGTGAGGCCGTGGTATCACTCCGGTCGAGCTGGCCCATTCCTGCCGAAGCGTGGCTCTCCCACGCTATGGTAATAAGGCTGCAAATTGTATATATACATCTGTGAAGTTTACTTATTGTATTATAATTATTATTATTAATTAATATATAGGTGTAATCATTTCACAACTCAATAAAGCATATGCTGTTCTAGTTATTATCTATTTAATACCTTAAAAGAGCAATTTTTGTATACATTTAATCTGAATCTCAGAAATCACTCCAAAGATTTTCATGACATTTTGTATGTTTTCAGTTTCGGAGCCGATACGTGAATCGAGCTAGGATTTATTTCAAGAATATATACCATAAAAATACCCATTCAGGTACTAAACAATGAAATATTAAAGTCACTATATTCTTTCTCATCTGTCAAGCTGTTTTTTAACCGACTACAGCGAAGCCAAAACGAATGATATTAATATTGTCAATTTACAAGACAACAAGTTGCAGCAATGTCGTTCTTATATATAGTATAAATTTGGTGTAATGCCTACAACAAGAATTCCTTCGACTTTGTTACCAATAAGCTATGGAGGGATCTTGAATGATAACTGGTATGAATTCCACTGATTTTCAACAATTGCTCGCTTAAAGGTATATTAGATAATTCAGCAAATTTTATGACACATATTATAATAATAATAATAATAATAAAGCCCTTTATTCAGACCAACTTAGTTGCTATTTACAAAGTATTAAGAAATATTAACTATGAGTTATTTTGAGAGTTGAGAGAAATTATATAAATATATTTTTGTAGCTAAACTAATCTTAATCTATTCTAATAGTTAATTATTTTTGTAGGTCTGTTTGCCAATCGGCAAAGGCCTCCTCCAACTTTAACTTTTTTCTCCGTTCCTGCTTCTGGTTTTTTTGCAGTATGTGAATGGTTCTAGCGTGTTTTCTTCAGGACGCTTGTCTCACGGGCGACGATGTCCCATTTAATATGTTCGAGCGCGTATGTTAATTCTGTTAAGTTTTCTTCGTCTTTCAGAGTAAGGGTATTATAGTGCTGCAATAAAGATTTTTTTTTTTTTTTACACATATTACTTTATTACAAATATTACTTTATCAGCTGTTCTTGTAGTAAAAAGTACATATAGTTACATACAAGTTAGTTAGTATATACAAGTACCGTTTTTTGTAGTAAAAAGTTGCATATTCCTTTCTCAAGAATCAAAATATCTTTATGTAAAATTTGTTCAAAATCGTTAAAGCGATTTGATCAAGTAAGCATCAGAATCAACATGTTAAATTTTATTAAAAATCATTGCTGTTGCTTAGCCATGAAAGCGTAACAGATGGACAGACATAGTTACGAAAAGTTTCGAATTTATAATAAACTAGCTGAACCCCGCGGTGTTACCCGCGGTTATTGTCGTATCGTGGATAACGCCGTGGGGCGAAGCTAGTCTAAAAAATGTGAGCCTAAGTTACTCCTTGTACCATCAGCTACCTACCAGTGAAAGTCCCGTCCAAATCGGTCCAGCCGTTCCAGACATTAACCGGAACAAACAGACGGACAGACACACAAATTGGAACATTTTATGGTTCTATCTTTTATCGTTTAGGCAGCGTACGCAAAATAAGTAACTTTTCTGGTCAATTTTTACACCTTGTGTCCGAAAAACCCAAATATCTTACGGAACCCTATTTTTTTCCAAAATAAAATATAGCCTATGTTACTCGTGGATAAAAATAATAATAATAATAATAATAAAGTTTTATTCATATAAAGTTTGATCACAAAACAATGTAGGTACATAGTTTATCAGCAAATATTACTATTGAACCAAAACTATCTCTGATCCCCACACTAGGATTCCCTGTGTCTTGGGGTGCAGAAACAAATTTTTTAATAATATTTTTAATATTTATTTAATCTTACTTTATCTTTCTTTCCTTCCTTATAAAATGCACAAAACAATTATTAACACTTTGAAAATAAACAGGAATCATTGAAAGTTTTAGTTAGTAGGTACATTACATTATGCATAACATATGATGTCAATTGACGGTATACAAAGAAAAAAGTTTCTTTACCTCCCGTGCTAGTCAAGACTGTGTTACGGCAAGGTAAGATTCTCGTTTCACAAATAACAGCTGTATGTATTAGATTAAAGACACATTTTGTGATGACAATTTTTTTCGATATCAAGTTACAGTTTAATGTAAACATGTAGTATAAGCAAGAAAAAAAGACAAACAATTAGATACATTTCAAAGTAAGATACATAATGCTTTTACTTAACATTTCTTAACGGATAACTTTATTTACACATACACACATACATATTATTACATTATTACTTACATATTACAGTACATATTATTATAACATTATTACATAAGTAAACTACATATAACAATATGTACAAATAATTATCATGCATGATAAAATGATCATATTTTTTGTGCCATTTTGTGTGGTTTATACAAATAAACCAAAGCAAATAAATAAAGCGCAAAAGTTGATCATATAAATAAACTACATAGATTATGTCAAAATTTGTATAAAATGTTCAGTTCGTTCATAATCCAAATCACTCAGTAACTCATCCAGTGCCTTCCTACATCCAAACGTTGACCTATCTTTTAGAGACTTTATTTTGCTTATTCGATTATACAATAATGGACCTAAGAAGTGAAAGAAATTCTGAGCATAACTAGTATTGCATTTAGGTACGTCAAATATAACATAATTTGCTCTTCTATCAGATACATTGGTACGTTTTTTTCGAGTATGTTGTCTTAAAACAATATTTTTGATATAAAGTTGACGAGCATTTAGAACATTAAACTCTCTAAATAGTGTGGCTGAAGGATATCTAAACTGTTTAAAATTTATAATCTTAATTATACAACGTATCGCCCTTTCAATTTTGATAAGTGTATTCTTCTTAGCACCGCCCCAAACAGTAATACCATACATAATTATGGACTGACACAACGTTAAATACACTGTTCTGTTGACGTTGTCGTCTTTTAAGTTTCTTATTCTTTTATAAATAGGGATAAGTTTACGTACACGAGATTTTAGGTTAGTAATGTGCTGTTTCCAATTTAAATTTTTATCAATTTCAATGCCAAGGTATTTGGTGCTATTTGTTTTAGATAATATGTAACAGGTGCAATCATCGGATCGTAAACAGTTTTCCAAATGAGCCTTCAACATAAAGTCTGAATGTGGTTGCAGATTTTCCTTTATACTAAAAGTAATATATTTAGTTTTTTGTAAATTCAAAGTTAATAAATTGTAATCAAGCCATTCAATAATTCTGCAAAGACCCATCTCGGCGGTCGATCTTACCTCTCTCCATGTGGACTGTTCAAATAAAACTACAGTGTCATCAGCAAACGTAATGACTTTTGCATTTGGTAGTGTTATGTTACAAAGACTATTTATGTAAATAATGAACAATGTGGGTCCCAGTACTGACCCTTGAGGAACACCGAAATTCACTGATTGCTTGGAGCTGACAACATGGCCTATCTTTACCGATTGCAATCTATTACTCAAATAGTCTTTAAAAAGTTCAAGTGGCAATCCCCTTATACCCACAGATTCTAGTTTTCGAATCAGTAGGGAGACAGAAACAGCATCAAACGCCTTGGCTAAGTCTAGAAAGATACCAATGCATTTTTTTTTACAGTCAAGACCTTCCACAACACCATTAACCAAGTTTTCAATAGCATCTATCGTTGATTTCCCCTGCCTAAAACCAAATTGATTTTCAGAAATAATATTATATTTATCTAAATATTTAACGAGCCTATTGTTAATTATTTTTTCCAGAATTTTAGCCATAGTAGGCAACAGTGATATCGGACGATAGTTGGTGATACTGTTCCTTTCCCCCGACTTATAAATAGGTATAACAACAGAGTCCTTAAGAACTCTTGGAAACACTCCAGAAGACAGACACAAATTAATTATATATGTTAAAGGTGCTATTAAATTATTAATGAATTTTTTCATGAACACAGCAGATATGCCATCCCATCCTGTAGAGTTTGTATTCTTTAACGACATTACTACTCTATATACCTCTAATTCATCAGTTTCCAGTAGCATAAACGAATTTAATGGTGAAGAATTACATTTAAAATTAGAAACTAGATCATCTTCCGTTAGTTGTAACTTATGTAGGATGTCCGCCGATAAATTAGCACCCACATTTACATAGTAATTATTAATATAATCTATGGATTGTTGAGGAGATGGTTTTATTTTTAACAACTCAGACGGTACTTGGGATGCATCTGATGTTTTTAAATTGCATACATTTTTTATAACATTCCAGGTTTTCTTGATGTCATTTTTGCTATGTCTCAATTCCGACTTATTGTGTTCATTTTTTAGATTGTGTAGAATTTTATTACAGTGGTTTCTGTAACGTTTATAGGTCATAGCCAAATCCAGATTATCAGGTGACTTCAAATGCCTTTTACGCAATGTGTCTCTAAATCTCATGCAACGCAAAAGACCAGGCGTTAACCAAGGCCGATAAACTTGCTGCCTGTTGGGTACGTTATATGAGATAGTGTTATTTGTAATAACATCCTTTACTATTTCAATGAATTTTTCAGTCGCTTTATTGGGGTCTGTTACCAAAAGTAAACTTGACCAATCAAATTTTTCTAATGCAATATAAGTTTTGTCTTGATTAAGTTTTGCTATATTCTTTTTACTTCTATTTATACATCGCAACGTCATAGGCACACTAAAGTAAATACTGCTATGATCGGTTACTGATGTTTCACAAACAACAGTGAGAATTTTATACTTTGATTTGACAAAACAGTGATCGAGGCAACTATCAATACGAGTAGGAAATAAATGACTAGGAAAGAGACCATGACTAGCAAGTAAATCCAAGTATTCATCAGATGTTTGGTCAGCACTTTTGTTACTTATATCAATATTAATATCACCAGAAAAGTAAATATTTGGTATATTTTTAAGATCAGTTAAAAGTTCATCTAAGAAGTTAAAGAAACTATTCACTGCTATAAACGACGGCGATCTGTACGTACAAATGAAAGCATGATTATTTCCTATTTTGATGATCAAACAATCCGCATCAATAGTATTGGGCTCATAAACGACGACATTGTTTAGATTACTTCTTATATATACTACCACTCCACTATTTTGATTATGATGTTTATTAGTATGAAATGCATTATATAGCGGTACTTGAGGTATTAAACTCGTATTTTGCAACCAACATTCAGTGAGCACTACAATATCATAGTCAAGCTTAGTTCTGGCCATAAGAATCTGAAAGTCATCAAAATTTTTATTTATGCTTCTTATGTTTTGGACAATAATTTTAAGGGAAAGATTAGTGTCAAGCCTATATTCTGTAAGTGCTTCTGGATCTCCAACCAAAAAAGAATCACCAACGTTGATACTATCAACCTCGGTGATGACATCATCTAGATTGCTACCCATAATAGCTATGGTGGGCGTAACAAAAATGTAGTGTAAATTTTTGGCTGGAAATAAGAGTTACCGAGTTTATAATACTAATCGTGATGTTATTGCGGATTGTAAGAGCTTTTTTGGATTTTACGCATGTAAAACGAACTAAATAAATATAATAATACATATAACACTCACATACGTACCTTAAAACATTATGATAATATTTATAAATCAACATAAATAGAGGAAAATCAAACATGCAAAAAAAATTATGATAACGGAAACAGCAAGTGTCACCGTGATACTTATTCAATATAGTTTCAAATGACAAGAATGATTCTTCTAATGACAGAAGATATTTACCAGCAGGTAGTCATTCCTGATAAAGATCCTTGACTTGTGTTAATGAGTTGAGAACAATAGCCGGTAAACCCTCTTCTTTACGTAACAATACATTACCACGTGACGTCCAACAATATTTATATTTACCTGATCTGACAAGTTCTCTAGCAGCTGCCAATATCTTCTTCGATATCGGAGTTAGCGATTCGGATATGTAAACTCGTGAGACAGGGCCACTAAACCCAAGATGTTCTGTATTTATTGGTCGTTCTTGATGATCAGAGTTAAACTTTTTAACAGCTCTCAATAGTCTTTCTTTCTGTTTAATATCTTTGAAGTCAATGACGATTGGACCATTATTTTTACCTCTACGGTATATGTTTGCGGCGACGTCAGTAGCATGTATGTCCAGAGCATTACATAAGTTCCTCACAACCTCATCCACATTCTCCTTGCTGTCCCGGGGTATATTTCTTATTTCTATCATATTCTTCATAGATTGCTTATGCATTACATTTAAGAGTGTTTCCAACTCATTAACACGTTCCACTACTGTTTCATATTTTAATTCCATAGCCTGTATATTGTTCTTAATTTCATTATAATTTGTAGTACTCATCTCCAGTAACTGCAAAATCCGAGTATTGGACTCAAGTATCATACTGTTTTGATTTTTTATCTCAGCAATCTCGACATTCATTAATTCCTTGAAAAATTGCATAAGTTGATCTTTCATTTCCGTGAGGTGCTTCTGGGCAGGATTTTTACGTTTAGCCACACTTGTATTCTGCTCACTTTCAACTTCCTGCTTTTGTTGTACAGGTGCCGATTGAGATCCACACTTACTTGACTGACTTGCATCAGTCTGCATTTTATCTGTCATTTTTACCTATATCACAATTACTTCAAACAAGTTTAGTATGTATTAGGCGTATTAAAAATATCAGCTTCTAGTGAACTTGCACTTTATAACTTGAGTGGTTAGGTTTAAAATAGTGATATTGTTCTAGAGTTGGAATTAAAATATAAAATACGTCTTTCTTTAGCAAAGCTACGGACGAGATGTAGATTTAATGTAGCTTTCGAATGGTGAAAGAATTATTAAAATCGGTCCAGTATTTTTTGAGTTTATTCGTTACATACAAAAATACAAATCTTTCCTCTTTATAATATTATTATTATTATATTATTAGTGTAGATAAATAAATATTTCGGACATCTGACACACAACGCCATCTAGTCCCAAGCTAAGCAGAGCTTGTGTTATGGGTTCACTAGACAACTGATATAAATACTTTTATACTTTTTTTGTAAATACATATATATCATACATAGAAAATACCCAAACTCCGAAACAAATATAATATATAATAAATATTCAAATATACACGGCCGTGAGGCTTTCTAAACGAAGTCTGCCACGATTCAGTAACTGACTGTTTAAATACATAAGCCAACATAAAGTTCGTGATGTTACATTATCTGCATTTGAAGATAAATTCGTATTACCCGTTGGAAATATCTGCGTCCACGGCTGGAATGCGCTTCACCTCTTGCTTCCACACGCATCGATAGGCATACGCCTATCTATAGTCTGGCCACTGAGAGAATGCGTTCCTGACAGGTCGTGATCCAATGGGCGATGTAACTTTGAACTGGTGTACAATTTATGGCAAAATTTTAAATATCTTTTATTAACCTTAATAATGAGTAATAACATTAAAAATTGAATAATCATGCCAATGTACAATAAACCTTTTATTTTGGGCTAAAGTTATTAACAATTAATCAATTAATTAATTTAAGAACAATAATTTTTAAAAGTCTAACGACGTCAAACTGCGCTGTTTCAAGGTAATGTCAATAGTTTGTTTTTGTAGTGATGAGACAAAATAATACTGAATTGTAACTGAGTATTTTTGGAATATATCGAATATATCGTAATATATTCTGTCGGTCGATATATTGTTAAATAAAACGTTCTAATTTTATAATATATAATTTTATTTATTTATCTTTATTGAATACACAAAAAAACAGTAGAACAAGATGAGTTACAAAGTATGTAAGGATGTTGTACAGTCGAATGTTGTCACCATTTCAGGGAAATGTGCCGAAATGCTTTGGGCATTTATACGAACTACATTAAAGTTCCTGGGGACATCGGAGAAATTATTCGAGAGTGTGTATAATGTACTTAATACATACGAGTTAAGTTTAATATAGTTTATAATACGATATAGGTACGATCAAACCAAACTTATGAAAATAATTGTCGTGATATCAGTCAGCTGAATTAAAAATAAATGAAAAACTATTTTTATCCCTTTACATTTCTGGTAAAAAGAATTACTTTTCTTAGAGAAGCAAAAAAAATTGATAATTGGGACAATGTCGTTTTCATTGACGAGACATGGCTGAACACCAATCACGAGCTTTCTCGTTCTTGGACAAATGATACTCAAGGGTCGACGTCGAAAGTGCCAATCGGTAAAGGAGCACGTCTCATAATATGCCACGCTGGTTGTGCGAAGTATGGTTTTGTGGAATATGTTTTATTAGCATTTAAGTCAAAAACTACCACTGACTACCACGAAGAAATGAATGCGGCTGTATTCAAAGAGTGGTTCCAGGATGTGTTGCTACCTGGCCTTCAGTTATAATAATGGATATTGACGCAAATATGTCAATGCTAAAAGCTGAGCTGATGAAATTAGTCAACGACCATAAGCTATCAAATATTCGATACGAAATAGATGAGCTGGCTCTGGAGTACGGTCATCGCGTTCTCCGAATTCCTCCATATCACTGCCAGTACAATGCCATAGAGCTAATCTGGGCTCAAATTAAAGGTTATGCAGCCCGCCATAATACTTCTCCACCATATGGCATAAAAAAGATGAAGACGCTTTTAAAAGAAGCATGCGAAAAAGTCACAAGTGATGACTGGATGAAGGTGGTTGAAAAAACTAAAAAAATGATATTTGATGACTTTGACCGCGATATTCGTATAGACACTATGATTGATAATAACATGATAATACATGTTGGTGAAGATGACAGCGAGTCCTCAAGCGAATCGGAGTCGGATTAAATTTTGATTTGACATTATTGAAATCTTAAATACATAGGTATTTCAAAATATATATTTTTCTATAAATACAGTATTTTTATTTTCTTTCCCTTGGTTTCATTCAGAAATTACGATTAAATTTAATTCATCCATCAACAATTTTGTTAATATTGTGTTTGAAATATAAAATATATCTAAATTGAATAATTATGCATAATGAATGCTATAAATACTGTTACCAAATATTATTAATGATATTCATGGCACATCACTACTCATGACCAATTTACAAGTGTCAGAAACGCATTCTCTGAGTGGCCGGACTATAGTACTGTTACCAACGCAGGCGCCCACGCACGTGTATTATTCTTGCTTTCGTAATCTCATTCTTGTTTATTGTTTTTCTGTTCAGTAAAATATTAACTCTCTAGCTTGCATGACGTCATCGCAAATATAATATTAATTAGAATAGGATTTATTATATGCGAACCGAAAAAATGCTAACAACTACAAAATTCAGTGCTGACATTGATATGGGATTCAGAATTCGAATGATTACGTGAGAAGAATCATTTGTATGAATTTTAACCTAAGGTTTCATCTATGTAAAATAAGTCGTGTCTTATTGCTCTAGGATTTCGGAGAATATATTTATGCTGAATAAAAATACAGTAAATGTTAGTTTCCCTACATTCTTAATCTGTCTAGGTTAAGGAAGTTTAAACCATAGAGATTTTTTTAGGATGCCAAAATTGTATCCAACTAACCATTGAAAAATAAAAAATGAACATCTTAAAAATAAATAGGTACATTTATAACTCACCTAATAAAGCCATGAAGAATCCATATAGTACGCACATGGTTTTCCCGAAGATCCATCGATGGAAGAGGGCGGAAATAAGGGTGAAAGGATTCCCTAGTACCGATACAGAGAAATCTGAACAAACCAGGTTGAAAAGGATTATGTTGAGCGGCGTCCATAACTGAAACAAGATAAAAAGTTCTTTAAAACGTGGTTTTGAAGTGAAATCTTTTATATACAAGTTTGGGTCGAGAGTGAATTCATGCCGGTGATGATATGGTATCCAAAAATACGTGATACAAAATATGACAACTGTTTTTTAAGCTTTCGCTTCCGTCGGCAGTTTTCATAACTGCTTTGTCTTCTGATTAATTTTGTAAAGTAATGGCTTACATATCTCTCACACGGCCCGTCAGCTCCGGAATTAGGTAGAGTTTATATTAGTAAGCAACAAGTGATTTAGAATTTTCACCTGATTAATTTTTGGGGTCGATTAGCTTATGATAATTAGCTGATATCTAATTACTATTATATAAGCTAATAGCGACTAGCCCCAACTTCGCACGGATTCTCTACAGAAAATTTAACTTGTAAATTGTAGCGGTTAACGGTTTAATATCGGCCGAGGTCTTTAACAAATATCGTTCTATTTTAGCCAATATACTCCAAAATTTATCAACATACAAAAACCTTTCTCAAGAATCCCTCTATCTATTGGTAAAAACCGCATAAATATCCGTGCAGTAAGCTTAGCCTTAATCGCGAATAGACAGGCAGACAGACAAAGCGAAGTACTTTGTTTTATAATATGTAGTGATATTGCATTAAAATTTCATTTAAATACTTTTTTAAGCAAAGCGTGCGCATAATAATATATACTGCAAATAAATATTAAATTGTTTACATGCACTTCAAAGACTTAAAAGTTCTGTACCGTTTGAGTTAAAATTTGAAAACAATATACAAGCTGCTACTTAGATTCTAATGTATCAGTTCGCAATCTTTCGACAGTTTACCATGTCGCTATGTAGTTTATAATCAAGGTATTTACAACCTTATGGTTGGTAAATTTATTGTTTATTTCTCATAACGTGACCGCAATGTAATACAACAAATCTTGGAATGGAAGTTTCCCAACCGTTAGGTCTCCTCATACGAACACAATTACATAACCTAATCTGAAAACAATATATATGAAACAATAGATATTTAATATATATCGCTAGATTATATGAATCTTATAAAGTTGAATAACATTGTGATGTTATATGAGCAGAAGTTACGTTTTGATGTATTTATAGCAATATCGTTTACCTCTTGTTTTTGCTTCAATAACATTTTGATAACATACTTCATAACGTGATTGTATTTGATGTAGTCTGAGTGGAATGTCTATACAGTAATACTGTAAATGTTTTTTGTGGAAACTCTATTTTTGTGTGCGTAACAACATATTGAAGCTATTTTGCTCCATTCAATTGCTTAATTGTAATTCTTCTTTGTATATCACATTTTGCCGACGTTGATTGATAGCGGAACCAAAACTAACAGTGAAATTAGTAAAAATCTGAAGGAGAGGCAGGTGCACGGAGGTCATTTTGTGGAGAAGGAGATTAAGCACGCAGCATGATTTGTTAAAGCGCATTCCAGAGTAGTACTGTCTGAAAGAAGTACAAGAAGAGGGACATAAGACAAGCAGATTATTTTCTGTGCGAATGTTTCTGTCGTGGTTAAGGACAGGTAACTGAAATATGGATCAAGGTGTAGGCACATAGTATTATATTTTAGCTGAGGTAAGCTTTGTCAGTTGGCTACCCGATTGTAAGGTCGGGCAACGCCAGTTGCCTTGTGCCGTGCCAACCCTACATCACGCGTGTAGATTCCTTGTATAACCTTTTTAAATATTAAATATATTTTCAGTTTAAATTCACTCCCTGTTTTATATCTCAGTCCCGGCTAGGTAAATTGCAAAAGTGATAATTAACTACATACAGTATTACTGACTTTACTCACACATATTGTGACATCCAATTCTCTAGATTAAGGTATGGAGTTGAGAAAGGAGAATACGGAAGTAAATGATCATTGATTACAGCGCAGGTAAATAAGTAATTATTTAAATTAAAAACGCGAAGCATACATACACCTGGCCCTACTTTCGAGGATTAAATAGTATCGAATCCATTTATTGAATAATAAAATACTTTATCATAGGTTATTATTTGACATTGACTGCCTCGGTGGCGTAGTGGTAGCTTATGCTTGAGGTCTCGGGTTCGATTCCCAGGTCGGATCAAATGTTTGTATGATCTGTAAATATTTGTTTCGGAGTTTGTGTGTTTTCTATGTATAATATGTATGTATTTACAAAAAAAAAGATTATAAGTAATTTATATCAGTTGTCTAGTACCCATAACACAAGCTCTGCTTAGCTTGGGACTAGATGGCGTTGTGTATTAGATGTCCGGAATATTTATTTATTTTTATTGGAATTGTTGTTTTAGGAGGCAGGAAGTTCTTCAGATGATATGAAGTTCGCAGGCTTCAAGTTAATCAAGGGTCGAGTCAATAAGTAAGCCCCGATTTTTAACTACGGGGCTGAACGAAATAACTGAACCGCTGTATATGATCGGTGAAATAGAGCCTAACTATCCTTTATAACTCCCAAGATTATTCTGAGTTTTGGTAAGACCGACTTATAATTTATTAAAAGGCCCCGTCAGGTCAAGAAAAGAGCGTACTCCTTCCTAAAAGGCAGGCAACGCACTTGTAACGCCTCCGGTGTTGCGGGTGTCCATGGGCGGCGGTAATCGCTTACCACCAGGCGATACGTCTGCTCGTTTGCCACCTATATAATAAAAAAAAAAGGTCTACGAAATCTGTCTTTATCGAACTACAATTTCAAATAGTTATCTTCATTTTACGGATTTTGTACAGAAGAGGTGCGATAAACTCATACGAGAACAATATTTTAACATAACAACCAACTTTATTAAACTATTAAGCTAATTTATTCCATAGCTTTACGGAATGCGAAAAAACTTAAATTAGCTATGAGGTGTAACATAAGCTGTAAAGTACCTACCTAATTTAAGTTTATTACCTTTATACGTTTCATAATTTAAAATAATAAACACCTTAAACACTTATAATATAATACTAAAAATTATATATATTACAGCTCGCTCTGCTCACGAATTTATTTAAATTAAATCTCAGAGGCGTCAATGCGTGACGTGAATAAGTTGCTGTTGCCAAACCAAAATAGAACACGTGATGTATTAAAAACATGTGCTGAAATATTTAACGCTAATTACCCTTTAACCCTTCGTGACTTTCTTTTAAATGGTTAATAAGTTTAATAGGAGCGGAGCACCAAATGTTAAAAAACGGAGGAAAATTTTCACGCTACGGGCAATAGAAGACGCAAACGAGGTTGCGTGGGTCAGCTAGTTCAATATAATATTTCTTCATATTGCTCTACATAAACGCTTATACTACTGAAATACTACCTTCGCAGTGGTAGTGTATGTGACTGCTGAGCTTGACGTCTCAGGTTCAAACACCAAATGTTTGTATGATCTAGAAATATTTGTTTCGGCTTTTAAGAGTTTTCTATTTTTAAAATGTATGTTTGCCCAAATAAAGTCATTCTAGTTTTCATAGTACGAGCGCTGCTTAGTTCGAAGCTAGTTGGCTTTGTGTGTAAGATGTCCGAAATCATCATATGCCTAGCCTTTATTATTTCCAAGATTAATTGGGGTGGCTACCATTTCAATCGGTTTTACCTGAATATCAATTTATCCGTGAAACGACTGGCATTGGGCTTCCGCAACCCTAAGGGCGAACATAATTCGAAAGGTTAAATTAAATTGAAAAGGTGGTATATTTGAGGGCTCTGTCTTTCCAGTAAATATTGTCATTTGTGTTCATGACAACCGGGACCGACGGTTTAACGTGCTCTTTGAGGCACGGAACGGGAAACATCGACATATTTCTTAGTCCGAGTTGCAATTAAGAATTTCTTGTAAGAAAAATCAAACTCCTTGAAATCCTGCAAAAATTCCAATCCAAAGTGCTACGCATGATCGTAGATGCGCCCTGGTACATTTCAAATGATAGATAGCATCATGATCTTAATATGAAAACGATCAAACAGGAAATAAGAGATAGAAATATAGCATACAAATATAAAATCACACGCCATCCAAATGTACCTACTTGCTAGGGATCTTATGAGTGATATCTCAAAGCCACGTAGGCTTAAGCGCAGAAACCCACAAAATTTATTGCTGTAAAGCCATGGACTAAAACCAACTAAGCGGAACCTCTCTGAAAACACTATTGGAACCTCTGCAGATATCGATCATTATCGCTAGATGAATGAGTTTCATGCTACACGGAAACTAGGTGTGCTGATTTGTAAGAATAAAAAAAGAAAATTTGTAATGTCACAACGTGCAATATCACATTCATCTAATTCATATGTACCTATTAGAAATTTCGGTGATGTTCAACTAGGGATTATATGAATCCTGATGCCGTCTCACCCTCATTGGGTTTGAACCTAGTATTGCACACACGAGTACCAACCTCTTAGAAATATTTATTGTAAAAATTATAACATTAATTTTATAAATACTTTGTAATCTGCAATAGAGCAATTAATATTTGCAAGTCAAGATTATATTTAACAATTTATTTTACTATTAAAAATGGACTACAATTTTTTAAATATTCCAGAAATTCATCCCATTTAAATACTTTGAAATCAGAATCGATTTCAAAAAACGTGAAGGTTCTCAAGTTTATTGCATATGTTTTTAGAAAAAATCATTAACAATACGTCTTACGTAATCACGTAACTTACAATGATTCTCTTTTATTTTATACAAATTAAAAGCTTAAAATTAAAATAAAGAAATTTAATATACACGCACACTCACTATCGCAAGCAAGTTTATCCACTTGGATCTACTTGAATCCACTCGGATCACGTACAACGGTCGGGACTATGTTGTCAAGCGTGACTAAGGACCTAAGTAGGTGGAACCTTGGATAGAATTAGATGTTAATAAATTGAAAGTACTTTGTAATTCAAATTTAAAATAATCTAGTTCCCTATCCAGTATTACATAATACATGCTCTTATAAAATTACTGAGTTACACATAACGTGTCTAAAATGTGATTACGTTTTTAACCATTAATATTTCTTTCAGATTGGTATTGGGGATAAAAAGAAATTGTATGGTTCAAAAATGTTATTTAAATATGATTATTTTTGATAATAAAAAAAGCAAAACAGTTTATTCTACCGGTCACTTTAGACTTTTTTTGTGTATGTCACTACCAAAATGACTCTACTCTGCCTGATGGCAAGCAACCATTCTGTGTTTTTTTGTAGGTTATACATAATGGCAACATTTTATTTTCGAACATTCCTATTAATTCTAAACTCTACGTCAATACAAAACAATCTGAGTTGAGTTTTACAACTAATATCAGACTGAGAAGAAACCTCCTAAAACTCAGGCTGCATCTAAATTCAGACAAGTACCTATAGTATTGGAAATTGCTTAAGCATTTACTATTTTACTTACGCTTACATAAAACAAAAACATTGAATCTCTTAAGGAAAAGGAGAAGTGTAAACTTGAACAGTAGACAAATGTCTTTCTTTATGGCGAAATCGAGGTAATTGAATACGAAAAGGAATAAATATTCCAAAATAAAAAGTTATTAGACCACAAAAAGCTTCCATAAATATGTGTTTGTTTCCTGTTTACGCCAGAATTCTGTAATGCTCGAAGATACTGAGAATTTTCGCAAGGTTTTCTCGCTATCGAAAATAAGGGCACACGTATAAGTTGATAGCATTATCAATAAATAAATAAATATTTCGGACATCTTTTACACACAACGCCATCTAGACCCAAGCTAAGCAGAGCTTGTGTTATGGGTTCTAGACAACTGATATAAATACATACATATTTTTTTTGTAAATACATACATATTATAGTCAGATAGTTTTAGAATAAATAACAATTAATACAAAGCCTACTTCTGGAGCTTCAAACTTGAAGTTTTGTTAGCAGATGTGATTTAGCTTGCAAGAACCCACTATGAAAGAATTTTTGGACATTAAACCCGTACAATAAGAGATTGACGATTGTAGAAGTTCGTTAGTTGCAAATTTATAAACAAAAAATAAGAAATAACCATAAAAACGTAGCTGTGGGTTATAGCTGGTATAATATAAAACAGTTATACATAGAAGCAGTCATCTTAAAAAAAAACAAGTTTATCATAAAATTAATCATACAAGTTGACAATAAAAATTTCAATCACTTTTATTTTCGTATGGCAATATTAACTTTTGAATGGCAATACACTTTAAGAAATAAACAATTTCCTAACCCTAAGATATTTTATTACAAAGTTTAACGACCGCTTTATCCTTAATAAAATTTATTTTTATTCTCTCACAACTTATTGAACAAGGACTTCCTAAACATTGGCAAGACTGGTCACGTTACAGTCTATAAGTAAGCACGTTTTAACAACACGTTTATAGGCAGTGAAACGTTTAGTTTGAGTAGGTAAACGTGCCTAAAAATACCCTCTGTGAAGGCCAAACAAGGGAATTGGTCACAACGAATGGGCCCGCTCGATCGGGCCGGTACTACCCTCGCATAGAAGATCAACGTAAAATGACAGCGTTTGTGCTGACGTGTTTCGTTAGTGAGTGCGGGACCGGAGGCCCAACGATGCAAAAGCATCACAAGGCCACCATGGTGTGGGTCACCATGCTGCATTGTTGCATTGTCTGCATTCGCAATGAGTATAGTGACCACCACTCTTGGATTCTGATTTTGCTTGCCATCAGGCAGAGTAGAGTCATTTTGGTAGTGACATACACAAAAAAAGTCTAAAGTGACCGGCAGAATAAACTGTTCTGCTTTTTTTATTGTCAACAATATTCATATTTAAATAAGATTCAACAGCTGTACCACCTGACCACACCCACTTTTCAATCTAAATAACTTTGTTACATAATTTCCAATCAATCAAACAATAACAATCAATTTTCAATACCATCTTAAACAATAACAGTTAATTTTAAACATAAGTCTTACAATAGCCCACCTACATTTTAATAACACAATGGAATCTATATAACGATAAAGTATCTAACAAGTGATTAATTTAAAAAGTATTTTTTTAAAACAAGCTTTTATTGCTTGTTAAAAAAAAACTTTAAGCACTTTCATTAATTTAATACCCATGTTAGGTGGGTAGTTCAGAAATATATACGCCGCCATTTTGTTACAGCGGCCATTTTGGATTAATAATAATAACGATTTTATATAATTGCATTGTCATCAGAATTAAAGGTATATTTTAAAATATTAGCTCAATCCGCTTAATACAGACAAACATCGGGACATGTGAAACTAAATAAAGCTTGTAAAAATATAATTCAGCTAAAGAAACAGACATGTTATGGGTTTCATAGAACAATAATACATAACATAACAATAAGTCATGACATGACCTATATATTAATACGTGGAGAGAATTGTTTGTCTTTCGCAAAATTCATACCACGTGTAATATATAATACAGTATTTACATAGGTAAAATTATATAATATTTGTTATTTAATATATTTGCAAAAGCGACTTCAAAAAGCTACACGAGTAAAATGTGTTGACCTACTAAGACTTCTTAAAGGATTCGGAATTCTGAGTGTTATTATCCCAAATCATCCAAGGTGAGCATTCGACAACATAAAAACAGATTTTGAAATACATTGAATCAGAATAACAGATGGGAGATCAGAAAAATTGGAATCATCCTAGAATCTATACTAATATTATAAAGCTGAAGAGTTTGTTTGAATGCGCTGATCGCAGGAGCCTCTGGTCCGATTTGAGAAATTCTTTCGGTGTTGGATATTCCATTTGTCGAGGAAGGCTATATATTATCACGCTAAGACCAATAGAAGCGGAACACTAATGAAGAATGTTACAAAAACCGGGGAAAATATTACACTACGGGCAATAAGAGACGTAAACGAGGTTGCGTGCGTCAGTTAGTATTAAAATATACTGAAAGTGTGAACTCTCTGTTTTGATATTCAGTATGTTTTCCTGGCAAAAGAGGATATATACTCAAATTTATTGTTACAGTCCTTAAAATGTAGCTTGATCTCTACGATATATAGCTACGAAATCGGTTTCGTAGCTATATATCGTAGACGTAATAAAAATCGCTTGTTCAAAGTTACTGCGTCGGCGCAGTAACTTTGAACAAGCGATTTTTTTTGTATCACCTACATTTTCATTCTTTACGTGCCGGTATTTTGACAAAGAAATTAAAATCTTCTGTCTGTTCGTTTAATAATAATACTTTATTTTGAACACAAGATTCATAAATTAGATTAAAAATTAGATCAATAAGAAATAGAGAAAAAAACACAAATAAAGGGAATCTCAAACTGCCTCGGTGGTGTAGTGGTAGCGTATACGACTACTGTGCTTGAAGTGCGTGCGTGGGTCAGCTAGTTCAATATAATATTTCTTCATATTGCTCAACATAAACGCTTATACTCCAAATGGTCAGTCACCAAATGTTTGTATGATCTGCAAATATTTGTTTCGGAGTGTTTTCAATGTATAATATGTATGTATTTACAAAAAAGTATATATTTATTTATATTAGTTGTCTAGTACCCATAACACAAGCTCTGCTTAGCTTGGGACTAGATGGCATTGTGTGTTAAATGTCCAAAATATTTATTTTATTTAAACAAAAAGAAAAGGACACACACTAAATAACGTGTTTATGTATATAATATACACAAAAAAAAGATAAAAATCAGGCTGCCGCTTTAACCAGTGTTTGCAAATATAGGACGTAATATTCCAATCTGCCAGATTTCTCATGATGATATTCTTATACCAGACAATCCTGGACATGAATTGAACTATGCGGTTTCTCTAAGTTAAGTTTAAGGCTTCAAAGGAGTTAACTCGCGCCTCGAAGAACATACCAGAAGCGCTAGAGTATCACGATAGTCCCATGAGTTGCCTAAAGATGTTGTTGTGTGTTGCAACTTGAATGCTGTTAATTGTTTTTTTTATTATAGTCTGTCCAAGTGGGACAGGTGTAAAATGACTGACAAAAGGAGTGAAAAAATGTTAATTTAACATCTTAGGAAAACTTACAATACTTCCTACAGTACATATTGCCTACAATATTTAACGCTCTCCGTTGAGGTTTAATGTCGCTGTCATCTTTCAGATTCCCGATAAGATCGTTTACATACCTATGAAATGGGTCCGGAGAGGTCAGCCCTCCCTGCCTTAATCTACACAACAATTTGTTTTGTAGATTGAGGCAGGGAGGGCTGACCTCTCCGAAAACTCCTGTTCCCTTCTGACGCTATTGTTTGATTACGACAACAGTAACTAAGCACCACCCGTTCTATTTTTAGGGATAGTCATAACAAGCGTTTTAATCGTCTCCTCGGGAAGGTATCAATGTCTCAAACAAACGTTATACAGTTTCACTAAGACTGCACACATCTGTTTAATTTTTTGTCTCTTCAGAACAGAGCGAGTGTCCAGAACTGTACAAAATTAACCACCTCTATGATGTTACGTCGGCGTATCCAGTGTTATGTTTCGTAGATTGTTCTGCACATATTTAACAGCTGCCATTAACTTTCTCCTTGAAGTGGATATATTATCAATATAATACCCTGAACTACTGATCTACTGATCTTATAGATTTACAGTTAAAAGACTCTATTGTTATATATTTAATCTCTTTATTGTACACCAGATTACTTATAAAGGTAACACAAAACTAGGAGGTACAATTGGCGGCCTTATCGCCCAAAGGCAATCTATTCCAGGCAACCATGTGTGTGTAATCATAATAAAATTAATGTTAAGTAACTACATTCTCGCCCTTAACGGGACGTCGTTGTCTGAATCTGCGAAATACTAATTCTTGTGGTTTAGATCTTTGAAACTCTTTAACGTATTTTAATGGAGTTTTCAGGAATAAATAGAGTGAATTATGAGGCAAATTCATGTGTTTCATTTATGTGTTACCGCGAGATTTTCGAAACCGTTAGAGTGTAATCTATCTCGCGTAACATACTGCTTACAATTTAACGTATTATTTTGATTAGTTAGATTGTAATCTATCAAATAGAGATATGCTATGCGACGTATCGCATCTCGAGCTCTGATTGATTGAACAGCATGATGTCCCGCGCCGCCATATTTGTTTGTTAATTCGTAGTAAGTATTTTTGTGATTGTAAATTGATTTCAAGCAAAATTAATTTGTAATTAATTAAAGAAGTTCTAATCTTATCTAACTCTATGGCCATGAATGACCTACTATAAGACCGACCAATCAGGGCAAGTTGACAATTTGTCGCGCGACAGATTGTGATTTTGTAAACAGTATATTACAATTGATAATTTATAGACAGTTTCCAATCTCCCGAGATAGATTATAATCTAACAGTTTTTACAATCTTACGATATGTTATGCATATTATACGAGAGGTATTTCGAGAATTTTAAAGACTTGCGTGCGAAGCCGAGCTGGGTCGCTAGTACATTATAAATATAAAATGTACCTTGTACGTTCTACAATGATACTAGTAACAGCTGCTACAGAGATATACAAGCTGTATGTTAGGACTGTAGTGTCACAAAGTGACTGTCATGTAAAATGTATATTGCGAGTCATTGTTGAACAGAAATATACCAAAGTGGGCGTTTAACAAGGCCAGTACTAATAATAACAGATAACAAAGACAAGGAAAGTAAAAATTACCCTCCAAGCCACTCAATATAAATGTGCTGTAAGGCAAGACTTATCAATCCCACGCATTTTGGTTCTTATTTTCTTTGGACTTAAGGTTTATTTTTAAAACTTAATTCCCTCTGTATAAATTTAATAACAAAAGTGTATTTCTATTACAATAAATTTAAACATTATGTTGGAAATAGCTTAGTAGTACTTACTATATTCAGTAGATTTTTATATATGTAAAAAAAAGTGTATAAGAATATAATACAACTACGTACAAATTTTATTTAGCCTATGTCATCCGGGTCTTCATTACCAATCTATTGACATCGCAATCGATTCAGTAGTTTAGGCTCTAAGATGAACATATATATATATTTTTTTGTTTTAAAAAGATAACTCCCGCATTAGGAATATACATCCTGTGTCGCGGGGGACTTTACAAACATACATGTAACGGACACAAAGAACACCCAGACTCAGGACAACATTTTGTGGATCACACAAAGTGATGTCCCACGTGGGATTTGAACCCACGGCACTTGGCGCAGTAGCAAGCGGCGTAGTGACCGCTTAAACCACTAGGCCAACCGTGCAGTTCATACGTTCATCAGTATAAACATACGTAGATTACTAAAACTATTAACCTTCATTTTTGTTGTAGTCGGGTAATAAAATCAAAAAGTTAAGATTCATTGTAGAAAAAAATGTCTTAGATATCTAACTTATGATCCAATGTTTAGTATTCGAAGTCATTGATTCTTCGTGCTCCAATACACTGCATTGAAATAATTTCTAGTTTCGAAGTTTAAACTTTTTGTCCCTCTGTCTACCTGTCTATTCATAATTTGGATTCATCTCATTTTGAAACAGATTCAAATGAAAAATACCATTTTTCTTCAGAGGCAAGGTACAAGTCAATGATATCATCCTACTTATATTATTAATGTTAAAGTTCGTGAGAATGTCGAGATATCTGTTAGTCTGACGCGCAGAAACTGCTGTACAGATTTTAATGAAAATTTATAGTAATATAGCTTATAAATTAGAATAACACATAGGCAACATTTTGTCGCAGCAATCGACATACACGCGAGCGGAGCCGCGGGCAACAGCTAGTTTGTTATAATTCTGACTGTATTTTAAAAGTTATTTGGTCTTAGTTATTATTCTATACTTTTAAATTGTCTACTTGCCGACCATAATTACGTAGTCAAATCTTCGTTGTTTCAATTTTACAGCTGAGTAAATTTAAATTTAGGTAAATTCACCAGACATCAGGTTAAGATATAAACTAACCTGTCGATCTTTAAACATCAGCAGTATGACCATCAGGTTCAGGAAGAAACCGAAGAATCCTATCAGGAACAGTACAAATGCTGATGCCACGTATCCCCATCTCGGCATTAGAAGGGGGAAGCCTTCATCATACGCCTTCACCACAGTATCATTGAAATGTTCCGGGAAGGACGTCATAGTTGCACGCACAAACATACACAAACTTCACAAGTTTTCAACACTTTTCACTTCACTTAATCACACACATTGCTTCTTTATGTTGAATCTCATTGACACCTGAAAAAGAAAGAAATAATTAATAGATGACTGTACGGTTGGCCTAGTGGCTTAAGCGATAGTCACCCTGCTTTCTACTGCGCTTTGGTTACACTTTGTGTGATCCACACATTGTTATACTGAGTCTGGAAATTATTTGTGTCCGTTTTAGGTATATTTGTAAAGTCCCCCGCTACACAGGGTATATATTCCTAATGCAGGATATTATTTTATTCCTGTGTGATGGAATAAGATTACGTAGTGCCACGACCCTTATTCATCCGTTGGTGTCGTAAGTGCTAACAAAGGGAGCAAACTACACAGGGTAACAAACAAAAAAAGGTAACAGGGTACTGTAAACGTATAAAAACAAGAAAAACTTGTCCCGAATCCTGTACCTACAATACAGTCCATATTAGGGTGAAACAAACCCAATCCAAACCCTGAATCCCAAAACGCTAAGGTTATTTACGAGGTTGATTGTACATACTGCTTCAACGATTGTTTTTATGAATTTCCACTTCTGTTTTCTTCCTAATCTCTTACCAATGGGACTACAATGTGCCACACTAAAGGTAGACTTTTAGCCCTTAACAAAACTTTAACAGCATTTTATAAAATTCTAACCGAAGTAAACATAAAAAAAGATCCACAAAAACAGCTTTAACTATAGCTTTTAGCATATGAGTATAAATATACCGCCTAATCGTTTCTTGACGACCTGAGTAATGAGTCGTTACATATAAGTATTTTGCAGACGATAATAATTGAATTTGCACACACATACTAACGAAAATGTCTTGCTAGAAAATCTAGAAATACACTGAAATCATTGAACTAGCCGAACTCGAATTGCGTTATTGAATTTTATTGGGGGCTTGCAAGGAAAGATAAGGGTAATCGAATTCAAGGACCTTTATTACGTTCTGTTTAAGATTCATTTTACGCTCTGGTATAAGGTGTTATAAATTCAATTGAATTAGTTTATACTTTGAACAATAATATTTTTAGTAATCTACGTTCTAACTTTTTTCCCAAATAGAATTTTGCTTGCAATTGAAAGTTTAAAATCATTGTCATAATAATTGTAATAACAAATAAAATAGATGAATTTTCACATGTACTAGGGAAGTATCCAAGAATGGTGAAGGGCGCTGGCACCTGTGATACAATGCTTAATTTCATTAGTACAGATGCCATGGTTTCACATTTTGATTGTTCTATATATATTATTACACTTTAAATATTATTGTTTAAAATTTTTGATTTAATGTGATAATTTTGTAAATCTTTATTTTTGGATTAAATATTATTATTATTATTAAATAAACATTTACTAAAAGAAAATCGGGCCAAGTGGTTGACCTTCAAAATTCATTACCATCATGATTTTTTTCAGATATTTGATATATGACAAAAAAATGTGTTTAAAAATTGAATGTCGTGCAAATGGATATCTAAATCAAAAAAATGACTGAGCAATCTCTCCATGTCTTTAAAAGACCTATCTAATGATACCTCACCTGTGGAGTAGGACAATACAGATCTCTAGAAAATGGGCCGTGAAGAGATAAAGCTTGGAAACAGAAAGGTTATTTTATACAGCTACTTCTTATAATAAGTATCGTGTACCCAAACTCATTTTTATCCCTTACGTCGCCGTGGCAAATTAAAAAAGCCAGTATTGTTGTGTGCATTGTATATAAAATTTAATTTACTTCATTCTTGCTTTAACCAAAAAAACGTGATCGGTTTCACTTCAGTGAATTTGTTGAACCGAAAACATCTCTAAATTGTTTAAAACCGTTGGATGAAATTAAAATTCTTCTTATAAAGGTTTATTCGAATTAATATTTGACATGTTATTATGGTATCTTTTTAGCACAGTCCAAAATATCTTAGGTATTTTTTGGGCGTTTTCAGCATGTCTGTGGATTTACGCCTTGCATGTCGATAAAGGCTTTTCAACCCTTTAGTTCACTAAATTTCTATAAACTTTTTTCGCATATAATTGGTGAAAATCGTATCAAAATCAATGTCTTTTTCTAGTCTTTTAGATTTTAAGATTTGGTGCAATTTTCGACAATTAAAAAAAGCAATTAGGCGGTTTTAGTAGACTATTGGAGCGATAATATAACTGTGCTATAATTTAGAAGCAAGGTGTGGTTCTCCTTTTGTGAGCTATTTATGGCAAAGGACGGCTAGGCGCGCCAGGCCAAGTCACATCAATTCGTATTAATTTACTTACGTGCAGATGTTTTCCATAAATCTGCGCTTGTTACACTGGCTCGACTTTGGGTCTCGCCAATATCCGCCTTTAATCTAAAGACACAATAGTTTCGACAAAGATTATTTGGGTAGTTCAAAATGTTGATTATACAAAACAGCATATTGTTAGAACAAAATGAACCTCATGAAAACACGTCGAACTATCATTTTTTTGGCTGACGCCAAATAGTATTGGGATCAATAAAGGCTAGAAAGATGATTGATGGTAGTTCGATAAATAGTCAATACGTAGTGGATAAGTGGTGCTCCAAAGTGTTATTTATTAAACTAAGGATAATCAAGGCTAATACTACACTGAAGAAAAGGCAAACATAATCATATTAAACCGTACACATTTCACATATGACAGTCTGATTATGAGGTATGCTGCTATGGTAAAAATACTTAACAAACACAAAATATTAACGAATTACAGATTGTCACAAATGGTCGTTTTCATCACAAAATCATTTGTCCAACCCACGAAGTCCGATTTATAAATCAGAATCACTAACCGCTGGCCTGTAACTTTCATCATTAATCTAAGCTTGAGTAAAAATTTAAATTAGTATGAAAAGCAAAGATAGGAAATAATTCTAACGTTGTTTAAAATGTGTCTCTCCAAACGCACCATTGATATTATGAGGATTTTATGCCATGTAAGTTAATAGTCGTTAACTCGTGTTCAAAGATTACGATTAGATTTTCGAAGTACATATATTCCCGGTCAAATTAGTCAAGGTCACACAAATGGGTTTTCTGGCCAATCGGTTAGTTTTACGATAATTATAAGAGCAACAAACTCGAATAACTCATGTTCCAGTTTAGGTTAGGAAAATAATTGCAGTAGAATCAAAGTCGAAATTTTAGGTTATGAGATTGAAACGGCGGTTATTTCACTAAAAAAAACAATGTGATTTAATTTAGAGCATTTGAAAATCTGTGAACGGTACGGGTTTTCAAATGCTCTAAATTTTTTAATAACAACAAGTCTAGATATTTTACTCTTATTTTTATTTTTTTTTCGAACATAAATTTTTAATTTAAATTTTAACTCATTTAAGTATTTTGCAGATAAAATAAAACTAAGGTAGATGATATTGGTGCAAACTAATGAAATTTATAAAAAACAAGGTCTTGTAGGGCATATAAATAATAATTCAAAAGTTGTGATAATGAGTTACGATACAGAAATGAATGAAACAAATTAAATTTGAAAAAATTAAATTGTGTTAATCCACCAATTGAAATGTATTAGTTGTATAAATAAACTTTCAGAATCTTAGTGTGAAATAGATACGTGTCCGGTTTCAAAAGAGCCCATACCATTTGTGTTTATATTATAACCCATGTTGGTTATGAATTTGGATTCAATTGAGAATATATATATCATTATCCCACATTTTGATATCTTAAACATCAAAACAACATTATTTGATTCACTTTAAGATTAATGACTTCATTTATAGCGATCATTCCTTTGCGGTACCAAAAAAAAAAAGAAAGAAAGGTAAACAATAAAATTTTCTCAGGCCTTGAACGTTATTCAAGCGTGAAGGACGAAAATGTAACAATTTCAAATGTGGGGCACATTTGACACATGAAATTCAATAATTCTGTGGATGAAAGGGCGAAAAATATATTATTATATTTTAAGTATTTCTTTGATTTGAGACCACATCAAAGAACGTTTTTGACGAAGATTAAGAGTCTACGGTAGGGATTTCTTGAAATACTCATATAGCTGTTTTTGATATTTTATTATTACAGATCGATAAATATTTTAAGTGAGCTTTCTTGCACTATGATGTTCTAGCTGATTTCGGCCACGGCAGCCAGTCTCAACGGAGGACAGTCAAATACTCAATAGATACTCGTATTATAGTGCACAGGTGTACTCTCTATTCCTTCACTCTCATAATAAGATAGAACGGTTATTCGACACGACCGGGGAGCGATGAGGCGCAGGACCGACAGCTTAATGGGCTCTCCGAAGCATGGGTGCTAAGACGCAAATTTCCAAACTCCAAGCTGTTATTAAGCATTTCTTTAATCAGAAAAACTTAATAACACTTTTTGACCCGAACCGGGATTACATAAGAAATTAGTATGAATTAATATTGAGGGGAGATTAATAGGGGGGTGAAGTGGTTCGCGTCCGTAGGAAATCACCTAACCATTACCCTACACGTGCCCCCCGGGTGGTGCGAAACGAACCCTAACGCCGAGCCTCGGGCGGCGGTTAAATAACCCGACAATACTGGCCTAACAAGCCGGTCAAATGTGGATATTAGGAAATGAATACTCACACTCGCAACTGCTAGACAGCAATCGGGAGTCTTGGCTTAATTGTCTGGACAAAGAGGAAGACAACCTCCATAAAACAATTACCCCAATTCTACGGTGGGAGACGTGCCAATAGAATGCATGGCTGATGGGAAATCAGTCTCGAGCGCCAACCTCGGCGGATCTGGCAAACGTCGTTGAAATTAGCCTTCTTGGAGGAAAGGGCGTCACCCCCCAAGCGACTTTCTATATCGACCCTAATCGTGGGAATAAAATGAAAAATATGAATGAAAAAGAAAACAAGATCCCTAACTTAATACAACAAACGCTTCAGGCAAGTATGTTGAGGCACTCTAGGAGTCACTCACTTGAAAACCTAACAGCTGAAATCTCAATGCAAAATGCCAACAATGCAAATTCGATTTCAAAAAGCTTGACACCTGGCGAAAACAACGAGCAGTTTAATAAAGCATGGCAAAATGATCAGGCACCTGTTAAAAGGAAAGCAGAACTGAGCCCTGAGACAGCGAACAAAAGCAAATTAATTAAAACAGCATATACTGTGACAACACAAAATAGATTCCAAATATTGGAAACTGAAGACAGCAATGAGCCACCTAAGCAGAACAGAGAGCCTAAACCTCCGAAACCAGAACCCATATTTGTAACAGGAGTCTTAGACATAAAAAAATTAAAGGAACTCCTTTCTACAATAACAGACATTGACAAATATACAATGACAACTTTAAGATCAGGTCACATAGTAAAGGTAATGCCACTGGATATAGACACGTACAAAACCATTAGAGCTAATTTTATTGAGAAGGATATTAGCCACTATACTTACAAACTAAAAAGCGAGAGGGCCTATCGTGTAGTGTTACGTGGTCTCCATTGTTCGGAAGACACTGAACTGATAAAGGATGAGCTTTCCGAACTGGGACACGAAGTCAGACACATTACAAATATAAGACATAGAAGTTCAAAACAACCGATGCCACTATTTTACGTGGACTTTGAGCCAAAACATAACAATAAGGATATTTTCAAAATCAACAAATTAAACCACACTAAAATTACATTTGAGGCGCCGTATAAAAAGCTGGATATCCTACAGTGCAAGAGATGCCAGAGATTTGGACACGCTAAAAACCAATGTAACAGACCCTTTAGATGCGTAAAATGCGGCGAAGACCATCCCACAACAAGTTGTTTAAAAAAACCAGATACTGAGGCAACGTGCGCCAATTGTCAAGAAAAACACCCAGCAAGTTATAAAGGTTGCACTAAATACAAACAATATAAGAATTTAATAACAAAAAACAAAACAGAAAGGAAAAATAAATCAGAAGAAAAATATCAACAACAGCCCTACAATAACCCAATAGACAAAACAATTAGACATAATAGCTATCTAAACAAAAAAGACATGGTAACAAAAACCAACTTGACATATGCTCAAGCAACAAAAACACAAACTGACATTAAGGATCCAGGCAACTTCTCTGAAGTACTGAATGTAATGTTTGAACGATTTCAAAACATAATGAATGTTATGCTAGACAACATGATGGATCGCATGATTCAGCTGGTCACAAGTCTTATGAAACACCCCTAAACTTAAGAATAGTTACCTGGAACGCCAATGGACTGACAGAACGCAGGCAAGAATTTGAATTATTTCTTAGAACTGAACGAGTCGATGTAGCACTGATCTCGGAAACGCGGTTCACATCAAAAAGTAATTTCAGACTACATAACTACAATGTTTATGGTACAAATCATCCGTCAGGTAACTCGCATGGAGGAACGGCAGTACTTGTAAGAGAAAACCTCAAACATTACCCTTTTGAGGAATACCAAACCGATAAGATACAGGCTACAGCGGTTAGAATTCAAGACGACAAAGCTGAAATAACACTATCTGCAGTATATTGTCCACCTAAGCACACTATCACAACGAATGATTTTACAACATTCTTCAAAACACTAGGTAATAGATATATTTGCGGTGGTGATTGGAACGCAAAACATGTATTTTGGGGTTCCAGATTAACTACTACACGAGGCAGACAGCTATATGTAGCAATGAAAGATTTTAACCTACACTGCGCTTCACACGGGTCACCCACATATTGGCCAGCAGATACCAATAAGTTACCAGACTTGTTGGACTTCTTTATGATTAAAAATATTTCTCAAAGTCTTATAAGTATTGAGGAATGTATTGACCTTTCATCTGATTATACACCGGTTATAATCAATGTCCAATGCAAAGCTATGCAGATTGAGTATCCTCGACGACTTTATAACCATAAAACCAACTGGGATAATTATAAGGCTATTGTGACGAAAACCATAAACTTGAACTCTCCATTAAATAGTGTAGCCAACATCGAGTTAACTATTGAGTCGTTAAGCAAACTTATACACCAAGCCATCAATGACTCGACACCCCTACTAAAGCCTAAAATTGCTTGCAATTCGTCTTACTCCAAGACAATAAAAAATAAAGTATGCGAAAAACGGAGACTGCGAAAAATATGGCATTCTACAAGATACCCTCAAGATAAGAAAGCCTTCAACAAGGCATCAGAGGATCTTAAGAAGATGATCTGTCAAGCAAACAACGAACGCCTGCAAAATCAACTTATCAATTTGACTCCATATGTGGATACTAACTACTCACTATGGAAGATAACAAAAAAGCTTAAGAGACCTATAGCACATATTCCACCTATAAAAACCTCTGAAGGTAAGTGGGCCAGAACAGATCTTGAAAAGGCCCATGTGTACGCAGAGCACTTGCAATCTGTTTTCCAGCCGCTACCTAGCAAATACCCTGAACATGACAAAAAGGTAAACGACTATCTTGAAGCACCACTGCAAATGTGCATCCCACTAGAAAGTGCTAGCCCCAGAGAAGTGCGGAAAGAAATATTGAAGCTCCAGGAAGGTAAAGCGCCAGGATACGACCTTATCGATGCGCTACTACTAAAACAACTCCCTCAAAAGGGCATAATCCAAATCACAGCAATTTTTAATGCCTGTATAAGACTCCAAACTTATCCCGCTCAATGGAAAATGGCGCAGGTCATAATGATACCTAAACCGAGCAAACCACTACACGAAGCTTGCTCGTACAGACCAATAAGCCTTCTCAGTATACTTGGTAAACTACTGGAGAGGATATTACTTAATAGGATGCGCGCACACTTATCAGCAGTCATACCGCCTCACCAGTTCGGCTTTCGGGAGAAACATGGAACCATCGAACAGATCCATCGTATAACAGACACCATTAGTCGAACGTTGGAGTGTAAGCAATTCTGCTCTGCCGTATTTTTGGACATCAGCCAAGCTTTTGACAGAGTGTGGCATGAAGGGCTACTGTTTAAAATCAAACAGCTACTACCTCACTCGTTTTTTCTAATACTGAAATCATACCTGGACAAAAGATGCTTTATGGTAAAATGCAACATCGAAACTGCACCCTTAAAAAGAATCCTTTCTGGCGTACCACAGGGAAGTATATTGGGCCCTATCCTATACCTCCTATACACTGCTGATCTGCCTACAAAAGAGGATACTATAACAGCCACTTATGCAGATGACACAGCCATACTATCGGTTCATGATAACCCAGTAGTAGCATCAGCCAAACTACAAGCCCACGTTCTAAAGATAGAAGAGTGGCTGGACAGATGGCATATTAGGGCAAACCAAAGCAAATCGGTCCATGTAACCTTCACCCTGAGAAAACCTACTTGCCCCTCCATAAAGCTCTACGACAAAGATATTCCTCAAGCTGAAGACGCTAAATATCTAGGGATGCATCTAGACCGCCGGCTAACCTGGAGGAAACACATATGGACAAAACGGAAACAGCTGGATATGAGAATGAGATCTATGTACTGGCTGATAGGTCGTAAGTCAAGCCTGTCAAATGAAAGCAAAGTAATCATTTATAAAACTATATTGAAACCTATATGGACATATGGTATCCAATTGTGGGGAACTACTAGCAATAGTAACATTGAAATCCTCGAAAGATTTCAAAGCAAAACACTAAGAGCCATGTTAAATATACCGTATTACGTGAGTAACAGACACATACACGCGGACTTAAACATCAGGACAGTTAGACAAGAGATTGCTGAGTACAGTAAAAGCTATCAAACCAGAATATCTAGTCACGTCAATGAGTTGGCCTCAAAACTACAGGGTACAGGCAGTGTATCGCACGACCGGTTAAAGCGGCATGATGTTCCCACGCTGAAAGCGAGATTTGATTAGGGAGTCTGAAGAGAATTCTCAGATTTTCTCTGCGTTCCAAGCCAATGAATTCAACAAATGTCAAATGATTGGCTCATTGTGTCAACACAGATCGCCAAGTGGCAGAATGAGAAAAAAAAAAAAAAATAAATAAATTAATATTGAGATTATATTCAATACTTTATTGTACACCATATCGTTAAAGAGTGGTTCCAGTTTGCCAGTTCGTATGGACCCCCTAGGGTACGGCAGAGTAAGAGAGACCTTCATAAGATTAAATATAAGTATGCTGTTACTGTTTCTCAAGGTAAAGTATAAAGTAGGTAAATCAATAATAAAAACGCCCCAAAAGTAGAAAAACGACGCCTTGTGATTACTTTCTGACTTTAATCTGTAATCTTTTGTTCCCATCCACTCCTGGTGCTGGTGTAGTGTTTCAAGAGCTGTGAAAAATCGGATTCGCGAATCGTAGTGAAAAAACAACCTTGGAAGTTTAGAAGCTGTTTTATCCATTTTATCCTCGTAACATCATTTACGTCTACTATTGCCCATAGCGTAATAATTCCCCCCCATTTTTAAACATTCTTTGTTGGGGCTCCGCTCCTGTTGGTCTTAGCGTGATGATATATCGCTTATAGCCTTCCTCGATAAATGGACTATCACTGAAATAATTTTTCAAATCGGACCAGCGCTTTCTGAGATTAGCGCGTTAAAACAAACAAACAAACTCTTTAGCTTTATAATATTAGTATAGATAAGTGTGATAGAATTTATCAAAGGCTTTTCTAATGTAAAGAATAAATCATAAACCTCATATGCTTAATCGGTTATATGAATGATCCGTCTAACAATGTTAATAGAAACAAACAACTGTATATACGTAATATTCGTATTTTTTTTAAATTAAATTTTAGAGCATTAGTTTACACGAAACATGTTTTTAATATAAATGGCTGCCTTCTCAACTTTTAATGATTGCTCTAACAACAGATCGTGTAGAGACAGCTGGTCGTGTCATTTATAAAAGTTCTAGAACTTACGAAAAGTGGAGGCCGTTTATAATTTTTTATACCCTTAGACATTTCTAAATTGTGTTTCTAAGAAGGTTCTAAAAATAATTGAATATACTGTATGATACTCGTATTTGTTTACATACTTAATTGAATATGAATGAATAAATCACGCTTGAATATGTAGAATATTGCATATGTACTATTAAAGCCTATACGTATTTATGATAACCAAGTTTTTTTTGTCAAGCGTTTTGAATTTTGTCTGGACCATTTCTAGTTTTAGCTGCACAATAAATTATTTATATTATATTATGAATTATAATATACAGTATTTCATGACAGCCTAATTTTTAGGACTAACAAGATAACAGATATAACAATAATACTCGTACTAATGGAAGGTTTTCTTAGCAACAGGAAAATAACTATATAGATTTTTTTCTATTCCAATCCTTGACAGAAACGCATGGTTATTGTAATATTCCTTTAATTGAAAAGTGACTTGTCTGAGAGCGGTCAAGATACATATTGTTAAGGTATATACTTGTTTTCTATGTATAATATGTAATATTTCTAGGTTTTTAAACTTAGAAATCATCTTTACTCACAAGCTCTTTTTTAACATGTGATAAGGTGGTTTATATATGCCATTATTACTATTTTAGTATTACTTTATTTGTTATTATTACCTACTTTATATAAAATTGTCGTGTCACGTTTTTGCTTACGATTAAGCTTAGACGGATAGGAACCGAGCATGATCAAAAAGAAACGCCGTAGATAAAGTTGCATGGGTCAACTAGTAATACTTAAAGTAAATACATTGATCAGTGCAACGGATATAATAACAACAATGTTTAGCTTACAGTTGACATTTGAATTTAACTATTTCTATATTTTTTCTGACTTTCATAATATTTCTTAATTTATTCCGTAAGTACTTTATAATATACGATACGACTCGTTCAGAACAATAGTCTCAATACTAACCACGCTGTGACCTTCGTCAGTACTGTGAAACTGATATTACCTTAGTTCAAAGACTCTATCTTGTAAGTGAATCGATATCATACTCTTAAAACTATGCAATGATGTAGAATATTATAGCAATATCACTTCTAACTTAATGTTTCTCATTTTGAAAATGAAGAACATACCTTTTTCTTTATATACCCCTTCAAGGATAAAATTTCGAAAAACTAATGTGAGGCAGACTTTGGGCTCTGGCGATAGAAACGAAAACTATATATGTAGAGAGATATAGTATTTGTATATATATAATCTATACTAATAATGCACGGAGGTTTATCTATGTACATTTATATATATATCTACACTAATATTATAAAGAGGAAAACTTTGTTTGTATGTTTGTTTGTTTGTTTGTTTGTAATGAATAGGCTCAAAAACTACTGGACCGATTTTAAAAATTCTTTCACCATTCGAAAGCTACATTACCCACGAGTAACATAGGCTATATTTTATTTTGGAAAGAATAGGGTTCCGTAAGATATTTGGGTTTTTCGAACCCAAAGTGTAAAAAATCAACCAGATAAGTTACTTATTTTGCGTACGCTGCCTAAACGGTAAAAGATAGAACCATAAAATGTTCTAATTAATCGTAGATCTTATAAATATCTACAAAAAAATCCGCGACACACTATACCTGTCTATGTCGAGTGAGGCACAACAACCATTTTTTTATTTAAAAATCTTGAATTTTGTTTGGACCACATTTAAACGCGTTTATTTTACTCATGCTATCAATCCTTATCAAAATAAATTATTTCATCACTAACTACAGTTTATGTAGATAATATTTGGTCTTTGAATGATAAAAATTGGACGTTTGGTTTTGAAGTTATGGCAAAATTAAAATATTACTAATAGGAGCGGAGCACCAATGAAGAATGTTTAAAAAACGGGGGAAAATTTTCACGCTACGGGCAACATAAGACGCAAACGAGGTTGCGTGGGTCAGCTAGTATATATATATATTAGAAATCAAGAAACTTAAACTTGTTGTAAATACGAGTATATACACAGTTTACGTCATATATCTCATGGGAAGCATGCCGTGGCGATGACGCGAGTTTCACGCTTTTGTTCACACAAAAAGTGAACAAAAACTTCACTTCCTTCCATTATTACTTTTCGAAAAGTAGGCTACATTGATTTGTTTCCAAAATGAACTTAGAAAACCTAAAACATGTTTAAATTTAAAATGTATTACTTATAACCGATAGCAAAATTACTTCGAATTTAGTTTAGGTAACTTGACTAAACTTGAAATAACTGTGGTTACTTAACTTCATGTATTGTTTGTATTTGTGGTTTATTGATAGTGTTTTGCGTACTATATATACAACAGAATGAATGAATCGAAATTTATGAAAATGACGCAAGGCTTATAACAATAATAGTAATTTTAAATACCTCACACATCATCGTCTGCCTTTCTGTGTAACGAGACCTGCCTAGATTTAAATCAGACCGACATATCTGTGTTATGGCATCCAGACCGCTGATTACTATACTTATTTGTTTATAAATACATACTTATACATTATTAATATAACATACAAACATAAAACGTGTCTTTTAAAAAAAGACAAGTTCTGCATCAGTCCCCGCGATACAGGATATATGTTCCTAATAAACATCCTGTGTCGCGGGGACTTTACAAACATACATAAATGGACACAAAATACTCGCAGACTCAGAAAATCAATTCAGGGTTCACTCAAAGTGTTATCTCATGTGGGATTATGGGAAAACGGAGTGGTAATCTCCGTTGACTAAGACAGTCGTGCAGCATTTGACCTTGAAACAACGTCATATTTCTTTCAATGAATATAGGGGAAATAATGCTGGAAACAAAACCCAGGGAGGGTTATGTTTCCAGCATTATTTACGCCATAAAAACAACAAAGAATAATTACTAAGGTTTTCTATGAAGCCTTTGTATCACATACGTCGACTCTGCATGGCACAAAGCATGGCTATCCGACGGCTCAATAAAATTTGTGAATTATCGCTATGTATGTTATTTATTCTCTGAAACAATGGTTTTACATAATCTGTATACAATTTCGGTTGATTTATTGATCCCCGAGCTTAACAATACACAAATAAAAACATAAATTCATCGTAATTGGCACTCCGTCCTAATTAAATTCCTTGTAATAGGAGAGAATATCGTCGCAACGAATTTCATCGCGGTTTCGATGAAATTTTGATATAGAATATTATGTGATGCTAAATACGCTCCATTTAAGTGAGTGATAATTAGATTTAGACGATTGTAAAGAACCGTTTGAACGAAGTTAGTTTAGTCTGATTAGTTGAGTAATCATTTAACTAGAACGCTCCTAAATGGCAAGAAAAATAGTGTCTATATTATTTTGAAAATGAAAATCGTAAGAAACATTTAGTTTTTAGTGTTCTTAATACAATGATTTTCATAAAGAGCTTTGAATTATAGCGTTAAGTGTTCGTTTGCAAGTCAGTACATCCACTAATACTTCACATTTGCATAAGTTGGATGTCAGGACTTTCTACAATCCGCTGAGTGAACATTCCAGTAATCTTAAAATCATTAGTAAATAGTAACATCGAAATATAATTTGTTATAATACAAAAAATTGTTTTGATAATGCAGATTTTTAATAACGATGAAATGTAACAAGCTCTTGCAAACCACCTTTAATAGTATAATGTGGCTTACTAAAGGCTATGTATTTATAAATTCAAAAAAAGGTATGATTAGACACATGTTACTCAATTAGAAAATATCTAGACCTCTTAGAAAACCGGTATGAACCGGCTTCACTGCTTTCGAACGAAAAAGTGAGTTAACTGGAGAAGAAAAATTTCTTTCTTAAGTGTTTCTTGAGGTGCAAGTTAAGTAAGCTTATGCAGATACCTTTCACTTATCTCTATACTTACCTATAGCGAACTGCAATAAGCGAAACTATTTCGTTTTAGCAGTGTTCGTTGATTTCTAACTTATTCCAGCGTTCTTTCATTTTATACATTTTTCGATTTGTTAATTAAAATTTTTGTACTCGACTTTGACTTTTAACGTTTAAAAGTCGCTTCACATTGGCGCTATTAGTTTCAGATGAAAATAAATAATATATGTAAGTAACAAATGTGATTACAAAAGATGGTTATATTGTATTGGAGAAAACGCTTTTTTCAGATGCAAATTACTTTCAAAGCGCAACTTTCAAGAACGGTAAATGAATACGAACAAAGAGCAAAGCTACATCAATTGGCTGCCTCAGTGACGCAGTGGTAGTGTATGCGAATGCTGTTCTTGAGGTCTCGGGTTCGATTCCCGGGTCGAACCAAATATTTGTATGATCTACATACATTTGTTTCGGAGTTTGGGTGTTTCTATGTATGATATGTATGTATTTACAAAAAAAAGGTACATATGTAATTATATCAGTTGTCTAGTATCCATAATACAAGTTCTGCTTAGCTTGGGACTAGATGGCGTTGTGTGTTGGATGTCCGAAATATTTATTATTATTATTAGTTGAATTCTGTAGTTGAGCACCATTATATTTTACTTCCTAACCTAGGACATAAGTTTATCGCTTTATCTATTTTTACTGAAGTGTTTTTTGTAATTTCAAATTAACAGCTTTTCACTAAATGCATATTTATGAAAGCAAATACGATGCTTGCATCAACAAATCAATTTTAGTATGTCTGTTTCTTATGGCTAATTTCTGGAAAAGCTGAACTGATTTTGAAGACACTGTCAATAGCTGATGATATAAATAATTTAGGCTACGTTTTAGACTAGCTTTACCCCGTGTTACTCGCGGTTGTTTTTGTAAAAGTACACCAAAAACCACAGGGCTTGGCTAATTTAATTATAAACAGGCTCGCTTTGACTTGGAAAGTTTATCAAAGCCTTGGTCTTACCATGTATAGATGGATTGAGTATGAATGGTTGGATTATGTTAACAGATTAATTGAATGAAGCAACATTTAGATCGGTGGTATTGTTTACCGTTATGTGCAACTTTGTTTGTGTATATTGTATTAATATTATTTGATGTTTGTATTTTTGACGTGTTCAAGTGCCTTTTGGGGCCTATGGAAATAAATGATTTGACTTTGACTTTGACTTTGTGGATAATTGGGATCTAGAACTATTCTCTTCCACAATGAATACAGTGGAATAATTCCATTAAATTATAACAGTCTTAAATAAACTCGAATGAGAGGTCAAGGAATTATAAAATATAAATGAGGAGAAAATTCTTCTAGAAAATCAAAGTTTTGTTAAAGTATTTAGTTTATTATTTTCAATTGATACGAAATTTAATATAAATATTACTTCCTTCTTGCGACGGTATCATTGATGGCAGCGTAATTTTGGATTAAACCTTTATTTTATGTCATACTTTTTTTTAGTATCATTTATTGATTTATCAATGTCAACGAACTATTTATAAACTCTGTTGCGTTCGTTTTCAGCACAGATCACTCTGGTCATTTCTGGTGGTTGCCAGTGACAGTTAAGGGTAAAACTTTTAAGTGTACCCTAGTAATATTATAAATGCGAAAGTTTGTTAGTATGTAAGTGAATATGTTTGTTGTTCTTTCACGCAAAAGCTACTGAATGTATTTTAATGAAACTTTACGATAATATAGCTTATACATCAGAATAACACATAGGCTTCAATTTATAAAGATACTAGCTTCACCTCTCAGCGTTGTCCGCGGTTATTGTCGTACCGCGGTGTTCAGCTAGTATTTAATATTTCATATATTTTGCAGACGTCCAAAACCGTGCCAGATAGTGTCCACTTCATATTTAGTTTGTCGAAAATTCTTTAGATAAATAATAATAAATAAATATTTCGGACATCTAACACACAACGCCATCTAGTCCCAAGCTAAGCAGAGCTTGTGTTATGGGTACTAGACAACTGATATGAATACATATATACTTTTTTTTTGTAAATACATACATATTATACATAGAAAACACCCAAACTCCGAAACAAATATTTGTAGATCATACAAACATTTGGTCCGACCCAGGATTTGAACCCGAGACCGCAAGAACAGCAGTCGCATACGCTACCACTACGCCACAGAGGCAGTCGATATTATACGCAGACACAGACGCTTTCGGTGTCTATTTATAGTATCTCGTAGAAAGAAAACAGTCATGTATTGTTGTTTTTTTTCAACTGCCTCATTGATCTAACGGTTGACGTATGCAACTGCTAATCAAAAGGTCTCGGGTTCAAACCCCGGGTCGGGCCAAAAGTGATAAAGTTTTTCTGATTATATAAATACTTAATAACAGCTCGGAGTTTGGAAGTTGGGGGACCTCTGAGAGCACGTAAAGCTGTCGGTCCTGCGCCTGATTTCTCCCCGGTCGTGTCGGTTAACCGTCTCATAGGATTATGAGAGAGAGGGAACAGAGATTACACCTGTGTGTGAGTACAAAACGGTAATAGTTCCAGCGATTTATAAATGTATGTGTCTTCTACCAAAGCGCTTAAACTACTAAACCGATTTTAGAGAATCGCGTGTCAGTAGAATTGGTATTTGGTTAAATAAGTAGTTTAATAGTTATACTATGTTTAGGCATAGTTAAAAATATAGTTAAACTAAGCTCTTGTACAAACAAAGTGATCAACCGTGCTCAAGTTTCGATTTGTTCAATTGGCTTAGTTGATTAAAAGAATATTTACACGCAGGTATCTCGGAATCTTTGTGTACGAAGCAAACTATGCTTGTGTATAGGCGCCAGAGTAAATAGGATTATATTACCTACTCCAGCTAGGTAGTAGAGACACGTTAATTTCAGTACGAACGGGCCGGCTCGATCAAGGCGGTATTACCCTCGCATAGAAAATCAACGTAAAATGACAGCGTTCGTGCTGCCGTCGTTTTTAGTGGGCAAGTGCAAAACCGGAGGCCCAATAATGCAGAAGCATCACTAGGCCGCCATGGTGTGAGTCATCATGCTGCATTGTCTGCCTTCGCAAAGAGTATGGTAACCACCACTCTTGGATTCTGCTTTCCAACAGGCAGAGTAGAGTCATTTTAGCAGAACCAAACAAAAAAGAAGAAAAAGAACATATTTTTAAATCCTGTTTACGCTATGAATTGGCACGTACCGGCTGCAAATTATATCTTGACTGGATTTGCAAATCGAGGATTTATCGTTATAATACAAATACTAATCCGTGAGTAGATTTCTTTGTACGAATTTTATGCCAATTTTGCACATTCAGATACTTTAAAAATTGTACTAAACATCAAAATACATGATCAATATACGTATGATGTCGACGTATGTCGAATGAAATGTATATTTTTTTTTTTACTTTAGAATAACGATATTACTGGATGTTTAAAGGGCCTTGAGGGAGAGACCTTCGTGCAGTGGAGACTTCTACCGAACTCAATCGTCTATGAACACATTACTGATAGTGATTGTTCAAGTAATCGTCGGATGAACAGAAATAAATAGTGCATTATACAGATGAATCTATTTGATAGCCCTCTCTAACTTGTAGAATGCTGGAAGTACGTAAGTCATAAAACTATTCTTCGTTTCATAATGGTTCGTTTAATCTAAATGATGGTTCGACTACTGTTTTTCAAGAACATATTCTGCTTAGCATAGCATCTAGTAATAAATAAAATGAATGCAATTATATATCAATCAGAATGAATGTATTTTATTTAGAAAACAAGAATTTTTATTTTAACGACATTGCAACACAAATATTGAAAGGAATTGGTACATAACACAGTATTGAAGCATTAACTTAAACAACAGTTAAGTATTAGATACAGTAGTAGGTAATACGTGTGGTTATAAAGTTAATATTGAAATAATTTAAAGAAATGTCTGTACATTCACAATACATATATTAAAAATACAATACAAAAATTTGCTACAAAGTTGCGTCGCAGTGTGCATTAAAAACAGATGCTGCTCAGAATAACACTACACCATTTACGATAAAGCTTTGATTTTCAGCAACACCTTGATGGTGATATTTGCGTCTAAAACAGTCAAAACAAAATCAAGATTTGTGTTTCAAAACGATTTCATTACATAATTCCAATGTTTTAGATGATTGTTGTGTGATAATTTATAGAGTATAGCTGACAATGAACTGACATACGTTTACAATGACCATCCATCATGATTTAAATAATTGGCTATTATAAATTAGGATTCTATCTGTTCATTTAATAAAAACACTTTTAAATCTGTCTTGAATGTTAAAGTTATTTTAAATTGCCATTTTTATTTTGTTCCACAAGATACCTTAACTATTTTTACGTAACTGATACCGGAACAGAGCTATTAGACTGCCTCGGTGGCACAGTGGTAGCGTATGCGACGATAAGTGTATTTGTGGTAATTATAGTAATATTTATGTATGGATTTATATAGTGTATGTATGTAGCTTTATATGTTATTAATAACCTAGATCTATTGAAGTACACCGCCGACTACCCAAAAGATCATTTTATAATATCCGTACAAAGGTTGTCTGGAAGAGATCGCCGTGGGCGATAAGACCGCCAATTGTTATACCTAATGTTAATCTCCGTACGTATGTATGTATCTCTATACAAATTTTTATTGTAGTGGTGTGCAATAATATTTAAAAATTAATAAATGTAAAGTGTCTTGTGAAAACATTTTTAACGTGAAAATATAAATTTCAAACATATTAACCTTTAATATCTGAAAGAAAGCAAACGATTTATCACTGTTAACTTGACTACTTTTGAAAGCTTTTATTAAATGTCTTGCTTTAAGTTACAACGGCCAAAGTTTTGTACTAGTAATAAAAACTTTTTAGACGTCCGAGAACGTTTATACAATACCTACAACTTACACCTATAACTTGTATTTAGCTGCCTCCAGCTTATTAAAAGTTGTAAATTTTTAAAAATAAAACCAAGGTAATGGTATAAGGCAACCTTAAAGGAAAACAAATGCTTTTCTTATTTCTTAATCTGTAGGATTTCAGTTGGAGAATTTTCAAAATGTTCAATTACATACTATTTTTACAACAGAGATTAATTCATATAGGCAACTCATCCTTTTAAAAAAATTACGTTTGAACGAAGGAAAGTCATGCTACGGTCTCACAAAACCGTTGTCAACCGGTTGTAATTATATATAAAGGAGGTTGGGTTGGTATAAGAGCTTCAGTAACCAGGTCCTTCCTTATTCTAGGACTCAAAGGTCAGTAACACACTAGAGTCTTGAGCTGAAGGTATACTTAATGAACAATGGACCTGTTTGTCTTCTATTTAATACTATAAATAAATCATTATCACTACATCCTTACATTAGATTGATCATCATCAGCCTATCGCAGTCCACTACTGGACATAGGAACCCCTAATTGCATGCCACTTGGTTCGATTCTCGTCTTCGTTACTCTATTCAATTCTATTCTTTAATAACACTTATCAATTAAAATTTGAAATCTTTTTTTTTGTACACATAATGTGTTATCAATTTAACTTCAAATATGTATGTAAATAGAAACCTTTGTTACAAAATGTGTTCGACCAAACAGCAACTTAATAGTATGTTTCCAGGAATAGGCTAGATGTTAATATTAAATTGAACTTTGCAAACTGTTTGTGGATGTTCTGCTTTTGCGGACTCTTTGACACAATAGCGCTCTGTAGGACTAAATAAAACTAGGTTAATGACTGCGTCTAATTACTATGAAGAAAGCGAAACAAATTAAAACTTCTTCAACTATTAAATATTTAGCTTTTGAATTAACCAATTATAGCTTGATCCAGTGGGTTAATTTAGTTTTTGACGTAAAGAGGTTTAATGTAAGTCCCAATTCTGAACTATAAATCAAAGAATAAGTTGGTTGTCAAGGGTCTTAGCGCTGTTCTGAATATATTTTTTTTGAATTTTGCTTCTTGGGTCAACTAACGTAAGAATCATTATTGTGTATCTCCCATTAGTAAGCAAATTATTTCTTTCTGATATCTCTTGAAATAAAACGGCCACCGACGTTAAATTTAAAACTGCTTATTTTAAACAAACTCAAAGCCTTCTCTTAATATTGGATTGCATATTTTGTAAAGAATCAATTTTAAATATTGTTCTGAATATAAACATGGACGTAGAGATTATATAGACCCAGCAGACGTTTCTTTCTTCTTTTATTTTCTTCTATTTAGGAGTCCGCTCTTCGGTATCACTCTGGCATACCAGAGTGAACAAGTTAGGTACACACGTTATTGTTTAGTTTTCCAACATTTCCCAAAAATACAACATCTCTGCTCTTGATAATTTTATTTGTGTTCAGATCAAGTAACCGATTTAGATTCAGAATATCTAACACACACAATTTTTTTTGGCTTTGATGTCCAATTTTGGCGTTTTTCTTTTGGTACTTGAACCATAACTTCAGAACCAAAAAAACTCATATTAGATAAGGTAGGTTTCTTACATGTCCATATCTCAATAGGCGTTTTGCCATCAACAGATTTAGCAGGTGATCCATTAATTACATAAACCGCTGTTGCTACGGCTTCACCACAAAATTTCCAAGATTGAGAATAATATTAGAATTGAGCATCAAATAACATACACTTGACTCTCTTCATCAGTGTCTTGTTCAGCCTTTTTGCTAGCCCATTCTGCTGAGGTGAATATAGAATACTAGTTTGATATTCAACTCCAGGTCTATACAGGGTGTAAAAAGACTACTACCGAAAACTTGGGGGTTTGCAATCAGACCATGATACTGAATAGGTTTAGCGAATAAAAAACTCAAAAAAAATGTCAATTTATCTAAGTCGTTTTATGTTTTTTTATGCTTACATACACATAGTAAAACATAACAGGACCCAAACTACCTAATTATCTCATTTAGAAAACCAAAAAATAAAGAAAATCAATAAAACAGTAATGTATTTTAATATCAAAACAGCTGGCCGGGTGAGTGCAATGACCGCGACAGAGCGCGCGGGCGCGTTAAGTTGTACATTGCTGGCTTCTGAAATTAATAAAAATCTTGACACATTGTTTTTTCAAGCTACAATTTTTTTTAAAGACAACTGTTTGTTTTTTTTAATAAGTTTTGGGGTGCTGGGTTAGCCCCTTTCGTTTTCGGTAGTCTTCTTTTTACACCCTGTATAAGAAACTTTCAATTTCGTTGATACATTATCTGTCATCTGACTGAATAATTTTAATATTTTCCCAGAGTTCATTCTCTACTTTGCATTTATAATCATTAAACACTCCAAGAATACTCAACCTGTCTTTCAAAAAATAAACATGAACTCTTTTAGTAAAATCATCGATAACAATAATAAAATACTTCAAACCTCCCAGTGAGACTTGTTCCATCGGTCCACATAAGTCTGTGTGGATCTTGCCAACCTAACACTACAAATGCGTGCTAAAATACCAACCGAAACCAAATCTGAAATAATTGTTTTTGAAATAACTTTGATGCGATTTTATTAGCAACATAAATCTAAAACATGTTCTACCCTATAAATTATTAGCGCCGTTAATTACTGTTCGTGTTTGAATTATATGAAATATGCGAATTAATTCGAGCTTTAGATTAATATGGAATCGTAATAATGTAAATCGAGGTTTTGTAAATTAATACTATTTTATTTTATCCATTTATTAGGTAACAAACATTTAAAATTTCATAAAGGATCATGTTTTTTGTTTTTTTTTTTATTGAATAGTGGGCAAACGAGCAGACGTATCACCTGATGGTAAGCGATTCCCGCCGCCCATGGACACCCGCTACACCAAAGGCGTCACAAGTGCGTTGCCGACCTTTGGGGGATGGGAAAGGGGATGGGGGAGGGGCTGGAGTATGGGCCTCCGGTATCCTCACTCACTCGGTGAAACACAGCGCAAACGCTATTTCACACCGGTTTTCTGTGAGGCCGTGGTATCACTTCGGTCGAGCTGACCCATTCATGCCGAAGCATAGCTCTCCCACGGTGCATAGCTCTCCCACGGTGTTTACTGTTTATAGTCCGGCCACTCAGAGAATGCGTTTCTGACACTTGTAAATTGGTCATGAGTAGTGATGTGCCATGAATATCATTAATAATATTTGGTAACAGTAGGTATTTATAGCATTCATTACGCATAATTATTCAATTTAGATATATTTTATATTTCAAACACAATATTAACAAAATTGTTGATGGATGAATTAAATTTAATCGTAATTTCTGAATGAAACCAAGGGAAAGAAAATAAAAATACTGTATTTATAGAAAAATATATATTATGAAATACATAGTTTTAAGATTTCAATAATTTCAAATCAAAATTTAATCCGACTCCGATTCGCTTGAGGACTCGCTGTCATCTTCACCAACATGTATTATCATGTTATTATCAATCATAGTGTCTATACGAATATCGCGGTCAAAGTCATCAAATATCATTTTTTTAGTTTTTTCAACCACCTTCATCCAGTCATCTCGTGTGACTTTTTCGCATGCTTCTTTTAAAAGCGTCTTCATCTTTTTTATGCCATATGGTGGAGAAGTATTATGGCGGGCTGCATAACCTTTAATTTGAGCCCAGATTAGCTCTATGGCATTGTACTGGCAGTGATATGGAGGAATTCGGAGAACGCGATGACCGTACTCCAGAGCCAGCTCATCTATTTCGTATCGAATATTTGATAGCTTATGGTCGTTGACTAATTTCATCAGCTCAGCTTTTAGCATTGACATATTTGCGTCAATGCCACTTCTTTGCAGCCAAGCCACCAATTCCTCTTTTCTATTAGCTTGAGTAGGTGCTTTATTTATTTGCACCGAATGATAAGGGACGTTATCCATTATTATAACTGAAGGCTCTGGAAGGCCAGGTAGCAACACATCCTGGAACCACTCCTTGAATACAGCCGCATTCATTTCTTCGTGGTAGTCAGTGGTAGTTTTTGACTCAAATGCTAATAAAACATGTTCCACAAAACCATACTTCGCACAACCAGCGTGGCATATTATGAGACGTGCTCCTTTACCGATTGGCACTTTCGACGTCGACCCTTGAGTCATCTGTCCAAGAACGAGAAAGCTCGTGATTGGTGTTCAGCCATGTCTCGTCAATGAAAACGACATTGTCCCAATTATCAATTTTTTTTTGCTTCTCTTAGAAAAGTAATTCTTTTTACCAGAAATATAAAGGGATAAAAATAGTTTTTCGTTTATTTTTAATTCAGCTGACTGATATCACGACAATTATTTTCATAAGTTTGGTTTGATCGTACCTATATCGTATTATAAACTATATTAAACTTAACTCGTATGTATTAAGTACATTATACACACTCTCGAATAATTTCTCCGATGTCCCCAGGAACTTTAATGTCGTTCGTATAAATGCCCAAAGCATTTCGGCACATTTCCCTGAAATGGTGACAACATTCGACTGTACAACATCCTTACATACTTTGTAACTCATCTTGTTCTACTGTTTTTTTGTGTATTCAATAAAGATAAATAAATAAAATTATATGTTATAAAATTAGAACGTTTTATTTAACAATATATCGACCGACAGAATATATTACGATATATTCGATATATTCCAAAAATACTCAGTTACAATTCAGTATTATTTTGTCTCATCACTACAAAAACAAACTATTGACATAACCTTGAAACAGCGCAGTTTGACGTCGTTAGACTTTTAAAAATTATTGTTCTTAAATTAATTAATTGATTAATTGTTAATAACTTTAGCCCAAAATAAAAGGTTTATTGTACATTGGCATGATTATTAAATTTTTAATGTTATTACTCATTATTAAGCTTAATAAAAGATATTTAAAATTTTGCCATAAATTGTACACCAGTTCAAAGTTACATCGCCCATTGGATCACGACCTGTCAGGAACGCATTCTCTCAGTGGCCAGACTATAGTATATAATATTCCATTAATTTTTTCTGAATTTATCTTTCATTATGTACTTCCAAGTTCATCATATGGGACATGAGACAATACTTTGTGCCTAATAATAATAAATGTACGTTTCATGTGTGTTTGTAAAGTCTGCCACTAACCAGGAATGTTCCTAGTGCGGTAGTTGTCTATATAAAGAAGGAAGAAAGAAGGAGATCGGAGAAGAAGGAAAGATTTGTCATCTCTCAGGACATTGTTTTTTCATAACGGCACTTACTCTATTACCAACTCATACAGTTTTCTTCTGAGTAATCTCGTTGCAGGTGCCAAAAAAAATAAATTTTACCTGGGACTTCTCGAGTGTCATAACTTGGTGTGTTCGTTGGTCACTACTGTTGATCCTAGTGTTACAGAAGTTACAGAGGGGGGGCCATAGGCAGAATTACTCCTATTAAATATTTGGACTATGTATGAAAGAATGGAACATATTCTGCTACTATCTCGAGTCACCATCATAATCAGTCTAAATGCCAAAAAGACTAGATTGATGCCAATTAGGTAATCGCACCAGTCTTTTTGGCATTTAGACCTGTGGGGGAACGGGTATCATGTTCCACCCAACACAAAGGGAGGATCCTCCGACCAGGCGAGGTGATCATGCCTGGCGGGCTACTGCCCAACAGTTGATGTTGGGATGTTGTATATATGATAATCGGCGCGGGAACTTTATTTTGCGCGATTCAGGATTGGTAGTTACTCCGTGTAGTGTAGTTTGTAAGTACAGTGCGTTACTTCGTAGTTCAGTGTATCTTCGGTAGATGGCGCTGTATGTGGAGGTCGCCACAGACCTTTTCAAATGTACCCAACTTGGGTTAATCCGCGGTTCTTTGTATCCTATCAGTCATCTTGCATAGATCGTCTCTCCATCTGGCCTCTGGATATCTTTCACTACGTTTGTCGGGACGTAGACTTGTCTCAAGAACACTTTTACCACAAAAGGTTATTGTTTTGTTACTAATATGGCCAACTCATTGCCACTTTTAAGTAATTTTTTCTGATCCTATCGCTGGGTGATACGTGATGATAATATAAATCTCTCGAACTTTACAAGTCAACTCGATGTGTATATAAAGATTTAGGTTATTTACGATTTGATTATAGGTTTATTATCTGTATCTGTAACTTATACAGTATTTAAGTAGCACACTAAACAGTATGTGTTTACTGTGCTACTTAAATACTGTATATAAATACACATGAAGTTAATAGCAGTCTAATTACTAGAGGTTCTACCTAGTTTCAAGTTAAATGAACGTGTTTTTGATGTCTCATGTTATCATTCATCATCACATCGATAACATTTTTACAATTCACTGCTGTACATAGGGCCTATATATCCTGAGGAATAGACGTTACATTCTACTATACCACCCTGGCTAGACCGGTTGGTTATATATTTATCAATACTTTTGTAACTCTAAACATAATTTTTATGCATAGCACAGTGTTGTTAGGTATTAATAAATAATAAGTACGAGGTGTGTTCAAAAAGTACGGTGACTTTTCAAATTTCGCGGGCAACGTACTTTCGATTATCGATTTTTTTGTTTTGTTATGTTGGTACACTCTTCCCGAACATCTGTACCAAGTTTCAAGTGTATAGCATTTTTTGTTTGGTTGTGAGGGGCGTAAAAGTTATAGGTGTTTTGCGTGCTCGGCGATTTTTTGCTTTCGAAAAATATGGATCAAAGGATTTGCATCAAATTTTGTGTAAAAAATAAAATAAAGTGCTCCGAAACACTTGAAATGTTGACAGTGGCATACGGTGAAACTGTTCTGAGTAAAAGAAATGTTTACAAGTGGTACAAACTCCTCCAAGATGGCCGGGAAGATGCCAATGACGAGCCTCGCTCTGGACGCCCAAGCACGTCAACAACTGATGAAAACGTTCTAGCAGTGAAGAAAATTGTTTTGGAAAATCGTCGAATCACTATCAGAGAAGTTGCTGAGGATGTTGGTATATCGCTTGGCTCGTGCCATAACATTTTTTCTAACGTTTTGGGCATGAGACGTGTTAGCTCCGTACGTCCGTGCATGACATACAATACACTAAACCACCAAGAATAGTGTTGTTCACGAGAAACTTGAAAAATCAATCAAATAAAAAAAACAGATAATTCTTTCAACCTGCCAAGTACGTAATCTGGCTCCCTAGGTTGCCATATCTAATATATAAGAAAAATAAAAGTAAAACTTAGTATATTATATTTTAATAAAACAAAAATAAAAATGGTTTCTCTTACTAAAATTCAACTTAAATAAAACTTATTTTTTTATTTCTTTGGCCCCTCTACGCTAATATAGGTCTTAAACTTTTCTTGAGACATAATAAGTCACCTCCACAGTCGATACAATATATTGCATCAAGTGCCACACAATTAACTTTGTATCGTGGCACTATGTCACCTAAATCGTCAATGGCAACAAATGTATTATTACAATCCTCACATTTGCCTGAAAACATTAATCCCTCATCGTTTAAGTACCTACACCATTGTGTGTTTTGGTAGAAATTTAAAAAACAGTTTTGTCCATATAATTCTTGGTAGACCCAGATTGATTAAGTCACATTTTAGATCATGTACATGAATCAAAAAAAAATACTTGATCAACTTGGTAAACTATATTATAGCTACTCGTAAATAAACACAAAAGTCTCAAATGCCTTACATTGTCTAATAATGACACTTCATATTTTTCCAAACTGGAGTCGACGTACGGTTTCAGTAATTGGATGACTTTCGCAAAGCACAAACTATAAAGGCGCTTTAGGTAAAATAAAAAAAAATAAGAAAATAAATAAATATTCCGGATATATAATTGTATTGATAACTGTCTTAGGACAGTGAAAGTGTTAAGATACCGTTGTATGTTCTTAGAACAATTTAATTCCAAAATCTCTAAATACCCGGAATTTAGATGAATATAGTGACCGTTGAAATCTGACATCGGCGAAAAATATTCAAACTTTTTAATAGTATAGAAGACAAACGAGCAGATGGATCACCTAATGGTAAGCGATTACCGCCGCTAATAGACACCCGCAACACCAGAGGAGTCACAAGTGCGTTGCCGGCCTTTTAAGAAGGAGTAGGTACGCTCTTTTCTTGAAGGTTTGAAGGTCGTATTGGTCCGGGAATACTGTTCTGTTGTGCAAGGCAGAAAGTTTCTAGAAAAACGCTGTGTAATTTTTATTACATAAATAAATAATTACATTATCGCTGCAAAACCACTACAATAATATCTTAGCGATAAGCTACACCCTGAGATCTCCAACCAACGTGGCGATTATGGGCAAAGTAGTCGCAACTAAACATTCATTCATTTGAATTGATATATTATATCATATTAATGTCATTATTTATCAGTATAAGCAAACATAAACACCTTTTCGGATCTCGTGTCGAGTTCATGACAGCGATATGAAGAGATGAATGAATTATCTTAACAAATATCCACGGACCAATTTTCCAAATGGCCAAGAAATGGGTTTTAATTGACTTTTGTGCTTAGCCGACAAGTTGAATCTACAAAATTATCCAGTAAATTTTATGACAATTAGTATGGCGAAAATGTGATAATAACATTTTTTTTTTGTTTTTTTTTTTAAAGACAACTCCCGCACTAGGATTAATTCCTGTGTCGCGGGGGACTATACAAACATACATGAAACGGACACAAAGAACACCTGGACTTAGAACAACAATTTGTGAATCACACAAAGTGTTATTCCATGTGGGATTTGAACCCACAATACTTGGCGAAGTAGGGAACGGCGTGGCGACCGCTTAACCACCAGTCTAACCATGCAGTCAATAATAGTTCTACTAAAAATTTAGAACACTTTATTTTTCGAAACTAATGAGATTTAATAGTTTATACTGCTTTCTATTATAGCGATGGCAAAAAGCATAGTCAATGTTTCATTTATAACCTGAAGATTAGTAAATATATTTACAAAAACAAAATTGTGTACGTAAAATGTGGAGTCTCAAATTACAACGTTTTCCAAGTATGCTTTTGGTTGATAATGTTATGATTTACGTGAATGGTTTGATATAAAAAAAAAAATAACAAATATGTTGCTAAGAAACATTATATTTAATCTTTTTTTTATTATTAATATTTTTTTTTTGAATAGTGGGCAAACGAGCAGACGTATCACCTGATGGTAAGCGATTACCGCCGCCCATGGACACCCGCAACACCAAAGGCGTCACAAGTGCGTTGCTGACCTTTGGGGGATGGGAAAGGGGACGGGGGGAGGGGTTGGGGTATGGGCCTCCGGTATCCTCACTCACTCGGTGAAACACAGCGTAAACGCTATGTCACACCGCATTTTCATTAGAGAAAAACTTGTCGGTTTCTAGGCAATGATCCCTGTTATTCTATGTCGCTAAATCGTTAGGAAGTTGGGTTTTTTTACCGTAATATTTTAACCTTTATTGTGTGATTCAATATTATCTTCAGTACCTACGTAAATAACGGGTAGTAAGTTTGTAGGAAATTGTCGAGGAACTAAGTAAGCAGTGGTTTGTTCAGCGAGGGTCTTGCTACAGGGTACAGTGCTCAGTATGCACAACTGGTCAGATCTGATCAACTTAATTTGAGTCAAGAGTAAGTTAGATATTTTTAACACTACGATTCTTAAGTTTTCCCCCAGGATAGAGTCTAGATAGACACGTCATCGACCCTAAGGGTGGACCAGAAATAACATGGTCCGGGTCCTCCTTAGAGCACGACGCCTGTTTTTAGTGGGATCACCACATGCCTGTGTCCTCAGTCCCCGAGGAACTGGAGATCCGAAGGGATTTTCCACCTCGTCAGCAAAAAAAAGGATTCCCAAGTTTTATCCCCTGGGTGTTCTATTTATATACATGAACCACAAAAATTTTGGTTTACAAGTAATTGTTGAAAAATTTAATTTGATGAGCTACTGAAGAGTTTCTGTTACACCTTCTGGTTTCATCATTTTAAAAATTCTAAGATTTGTAATTAATGAGTTATTACCCAAACTTGATCCGATTACCTACAACATTTAAAGAACGTACTCTTTACCATCAGGCGATACGTCTCCTGGTTTACCACCTATACCATAAAAAAAACATTTCATACGAAAATTAGTAGCAGGTTTTTTTTTTTGAATAAGGGGCAAACGAGCAAGCGCATCACCTGATGGTAAGCAATTACCGCTGCCCATGGACACCCGCAACACCAGAGGAATCACAAGTGCATTGCCGGCCTTTTAAGAAAGAGTACGCTCTTTTCTTGTAGGTTTGAAGGTCGTATTGGTCCGAGAATACTGTTTTCGACCTTTGGGGGATGGGGAGGGGGAATGGGGGAGGGGTTGGGGTATGGGCCTCCGGTAACCTCACTCACTCGGTGAAACACAGCGCAAAGCGCTATTTCACACCAGTTTTCTGGGAGGCCGTGGTATCACTCCGGTCGAGCCGGCCCATTCATGCCGAAGCGTGGCTCTCCCACGGTTGAGATTGATTTTGAGAGCTTGTTCCATAGTAAGAGCGTTACAAGAGATACTAATAACAATGATCAAGAAACAGAATGAACCTTATATGACCAGGATCAGGACTAAGAAACTAAATATGCCAATTCATCAAATAGTTTTTGTTAACCACAAAGTATAAGGGGCCGGTTTTAAAGCAAGAAAATATTTATGAGTTACTAGATGAACAACGTAACCTCGTCTGGGTCTCCTACAGTACGTATCCATTATGTTATAAAAGCGCGAACAAAATTTATTTAACATAACAAAGGTTATAGTGGGCCAACCTTAAAAAATAGACTTTGTTTGGAATTTTTAAAGGAATTATTTTTTCATACACTGTTTTTCTAAAACTTTTACGGTTTACGAGACAAACTCAATTGAAGCTCTCGAAAGGCAAAATAATCCTCCATTTTTATAACATATTTTATTTATTCTCCGCTCCTATTGGTCATAGCGTGATGATATATAGCCTATAGCGTTTCACATTAACTGGGCTATCTAGCATTATAAGAATTTTTCATATCACGCTAGTACTTCCTGAGATTAGCGCGTTCAACCAAACGAACAAACTTTTCAGCTTTACAATATTATTACAGTAAAATTTTATGGTTTTGGTTTGATCGGTTTAAATAACTAATGTTTTACTTACACGCCATCTTGCGTTACTTACGTACAATAATATTCTACAAAACCGGGTTACGTCACAATTTTTCATTTTATTTTCGTAAGTTTTCGTTCTCTTTAAAACTATATTTTTGTCTGGACAAAGGTAGACAACTTCTTATTTTTACAGCATCTTCTGACTATAAATTACGTTATTAAAGTCTAAAGACGGAGACAAGAGACAAAATTCTTTGTGAATCTATATTTTTTTAGAGTGTTTATTGAGTTTATTTTCTTTATATTAAAAGTGTCACATAAAAGAATGGTTATGTGCGAAGTGTTATATAGCTTTTTATTCACAACGACGAAACCGTATGTGTGGCAATACAAGGATTTAGATTTAAAAAAAATGACGCAGCTATTACCTAATTACACGTTTAATGATTGACCACTTAGAAAACACTACATAAGACATTTATACGTCCGTCACGATCAAGCACAACGCGCAGCTTAAACCCGAACTCTAGTTATCGTTGCTATTTATACAATCCCGGTCGCTCCTGGCGTGTCGATAAGAATGGTTCGTAAAATTGTCATGTTTGTTGCACAATAACACCTAAAGTGCCCAAACTATTAAACTGATTTAGTGAATGAGGTATCAATAGATTACTAATAATGGCCCTAGTGACATAAGCTATACAAATTTTGACTGCCTCGGTGGCGCAGTGGTAGTGAATGCGACTGCTGTGCATGGGTCGGACCAAATGTTTGTGTAATTTGCAAATATTTATTTCGGAGTTTGGGTGTTTTCTATGTATAATATGCATGTAGAAGAAAAAGTATAAATGTATTCATATCAGTTGTCTAGTACCCATAACACAAGCTCTGCTTAGCTTGGGACTAGATGGCGTTGTGTGTTAGATGTCCGAAATATTTATTTATTATTATTTATTTATTTATCAAAATTTTCCACGTAGCGTAGACGTCCAGTTGTAGGTTTTTAAAGTTATTCTTCTCAAAATTTACTTGTTGACATCATTGGCACAAGAATCGCCTACGTAATACGTAAATGTTTTTGAACATAAAAACTATTAAACGACATCAACCGAGGTTCTCTAGGATCTAATTATATTTAACAGTGGTATTTTTACCTTTTGCGTTTCGCCACCATTTGAACTTTAACTATGTCAAATTTTATACTCACATATTTTTTCGTATAAAGGCGTAAAAAGCTTTTGCTTTACGTATGATATGTAGATTATATCAATCCTTACGTTTCAGTTTCAAAGACCTACAATCTACATGGGTTTCAAGACCTTCGAAAATTTCTCACCTTCTCGTAAAAAATTTCTATACATGTTCAAAGCTTTTTGTGTCTAAATATAGTAAGTAGGTTTTTGAGCCCGCCTCTTCTATTTTTAAAATTTGTTACTGAATGAGTCTTCAAAAACAAATGAAACATTTCGCAGTTCATTCGTTTCGTTATTTACCTGAATTTATAACGGCTGTTTAGACACGTGCCTATGTATTAACAAAGAATTTTTAGCCTATTGTTAGACTCGCAAGTAATGTGTGTCTCAAATAAAATGAGACATTTAATTCATTGTTTGATCTCAGTCGTGTCACGTCTCATTCAGAAGAATATTCAGAGTCATTGTACTGTCATTGCATTTACGCAATTTTTTACGTTGTTTTATTAAATCTTATAAAGCTTCTTCTAAAGGCTTTATTACGAGAATTACTTTGTCACATGTTACTTTATTTTTATGGGTAACTGCTTTTTACAACGTTTTCGTTTATTAATTGTTACTTTGTTTTATATGACAGGTTTCTTGGTCGAGTCTTTTCGTGATCCTTACAGTTGAGGTTAAGATTCTGGACTCAGGACAAATAAAACGATGATAATTTGTTCTGTGCATGAGTGTAATATATATAAATATAATTATATATATATTAAGATAATGAAGCCTTTTTATTTTACGTATTTCACATGATACATGTTTAGGTAAAAAAATATTAAGTGTAAAAAGAAGAAACGGTATAAATTTTGAAGTTACTTAAGATTAATTTGTTTTATTTTTAAAGTAACGTGAACTCCTACTTGAGGACAGAGGCCTCTTCCAGAGATGACCAGTAGTCTCTATCTAAGTATATTTTTTTACATCTTTTCTTCTCCACATTTAAGAGTTTCATTCGCTCTAATAGGCCCATAAAACTTTGTATGATTTTTAGAGACCTTTTTGTAAGAAAACCAGCATCACCCTCATCCTGGTGTTTGCCAAGTCGTCTTAATTTCGATAGGTTCACATTCACGATCTTTTCATTTTCTAGCGCACTTATTTATCCTATTTATAAACAAACAAAGCTGTATCATTATTTTCTTTACTATTTCTATTCACTATTTGTTATAAGTATTTTGTTGTAATAATGCTTTCTACTTAGTGGACATTGTTCACTTGTGTGCTATTGAGAATTGTTTGTCTGTTACAATTATGGTCTCATCATTGTGTAGTTTTAAATTACGGGAAGAAGCGAGACAATCCCGATACAAGTATTTCCAATAACTTACTGGGGTTGGCCTCAATTTATGTAGTATGTGACAATGTATGAGAAATAATAAAAACATTTTTATTTATTTATTTTTTATTTATCTCTTTAGTGTTTTGGTCTTATTCTCCCGCGATGACCAGCCGTCTTGGGGAGTTGAGATAGAGAGGGGCTCGCGATGTTATTGTGCTGTTTCATTATTGTCTTGTTCGGATAGCGAGAGGAGTTGAAAGTGAGACCCATGAAATAATAGCGTTGGTTTTTATAAGGTAGTTTGTCATGTTATTATTTTTAATATATTTTGTTGTCTGTTTTTTATTTACGCTGTTGCTGGAGCCTCTCAATGATTCCAGTGAGTCTAATGAGTTCCTCTTTTTATCTCTTTTTCTTGTTCAATTTATTCGTTTAAAGAACTATTTTCTTTGGTTTCTAAGAGGACAAGCTTATCGGGTGTAATATAACTGTAACATATATATTTGTTTAATGTATTATAACATACATTTGCCTTATTGCCTCATTGGTCTAGCGGTTTGCGTATGCGACTGTTAATTAAGAGGTCTTATTTTCGATGCCCCCGTCAGGCCTAAAGAGTTATTGAGTTTTCTGATTATGGTAATGCATAATAACAGCACGGAGTTTGGAAGTTGGGGTCTTAACCCCGGAGAGCACGTAAAGCAGTCAGTCTTACGCATAGTTGTATCATATTGTAAATCTCCAAAAATCTGTTTTATAAGGGATGATTGGACGCCAGTCTATGTATAAAATGATAATATAAGTAAATGATTACAAGCTCATACGCCTCGCAAAATTCCCCTCCTATTAGGTTTTAGTACTCATTCGCAGAGGCCATACGTATACTTACTCTGAAAATCTCATAAAATAAATACTGATATGGCGGATTCGGCGGGGCGTATGGATTCTTAGCCACTAATTGAATAAGGCTTATTTGCTTTTATATAATACTAGCTGAACCCCGCGGTTTTACCCGCAGTACGACAAAGACCGCGGGCAGCGCCGCGAGGTGAAGCTAGTATCTTTATAAATTGTAGCCTGTGTGTTATTCTGATGTATAAACTATATTATTCTAAAGTTTTAACACAATCTATTCCGTAGTATTTACGTGAAAGAGTAACAAACATCCATCCATACTTATAAACTTTCGCGTTTATAATATAAGTAAGATTTATTATCAATTTTTTAGTTTTTATTATCATAATGACATTTACAAATAGGTAGTAGAGCCACGCTGATTTCGGCACAAAGGGGCCGGTTTGACCGGCGCGGTAATAGTCTTACACAGACGATTAACGTATAATGTAGCTTTCATGATGTCATGTTTCGTTGGTGAGTGCGAGACCGGAGGCCCAATGATGCAGAAGCATATCCTAGGCCGCCATAATGTAGGACACCATGCTGCAATGTTGCGTATGCGACTGCTATACTTGAAACATCGGGTTTGATTCTCAGATCGGACCCAATGTTTGTATGATCTGCAAATATATGTGTCCGAGTTTGGGTGTTTTCTATGTATAGTATGTACGTATTTACAAATAACAGTATGTATGTATTTATGTCAGTTGTCTAGTACCCATAACACAAGCTCTGCTTACCTAGGGACTAGATGGCGTAGTGTGTTAGATGCCCGAAATATTTCTTATCTATACTATTATTATAAAGCTAAAGAGTTTGTTTGTTTGTTTGAACGCGCTAATCTCTCCGCTAATGTTGGATAGTCTATTTATCGAGGAAGGCTATAGTTATTCACGCTAAGACCAATAGAAGCGGAGCCCCAATGAAGATCGTTTAAAAAACGGGGGTAAATTATTACGCTACAGGCAATAGTAGACGTAAACGAGGTTGAGCTAGTTATTATTTATTATTATCTGCATGAGCAACGGGTATAGAGACCATTTCTTGGATTCTGCTTATACATAGAGTAAGTTTTGTAGAGCCATATATAAAAAAACATTTTCTATGGGAACAGAATAGAATATAAACATACAAAGGACTTATAGTACATCTATTAGAAGATTATATAATGGCATTAAATTTTAGGTATAACGTTAATATAATGACAACATTTAATCATTAAATACAATACAGTCAACAACACTATAAGGTATTCATAACTTTTAAAGCTGTCTTATGCAGAGTTGTCTTTGTTTGGCGAGAAAACGCGGATTTCGTGAACAGCTAAAAGGTAATACAAGTGTTCGGGTTCAAAACAAACACAAACAAAACAATTAAGGTCTGGTTACAGAAAAAATAAAAAAAGGTCTTAAAACTGTACCCGATCTATGATTTGTCAACGTCCTTAAAATCCTGCGTAGTAAGCTCCCTAGTTCTAAAGATTAATCGTGACCTTGAAAAATAAAAAGACTTTCAATTTCGTTTAGCGTCAACACTGAAATCTTAATATTCTTAGAATTCGCAATTGAAATCGTTTTTATAACAAGAGCTTAAAATGTTTCATAGAATTGTTTCTTTGACATTCTTATTATTGTAAACTTAGGGAAATCAACACTGATACGTGTACTGTTGTTGTTTCACTCAACTAATAAATTTCTCTAAAATAATCTTCTATTCTCTTATTTAGTGAAGCGATTTCCAAAATTTCATTTTTGTATGTATGTAATTAGGTCATTTCTATTTTAAATGTGGCATTTCTAGTTTTAGTTAAATTATGACATTAAGAACGTCGTTTGACAATATAAAACTCATTTTAAGGGATTTCTAGTTGAGTTTAAAGAGCTGTCGAAGAACAGAATTAGCACCAATGTGAGAAGTTTTCACTACAAATTTATCGTCTCACTAAAGTGCTACTCTATTATTCATGATACCAACTGCAAGTTGAAATTGCATTTAATCGATTTTTGACACTAAGTCTGAATGTCATTTAGCTGAGATATGCGACTTAATCTAATGTGGCGCCTTCCAGCAGTCGTAAAAGACTGTGGTGAATGTCGTGTGAAATGATTCCAAATCATTGGTAAATGCGTTACGTGTGCATTTCAAAAATATAAATTCAATATTATCATTTGCTCGTGTCTTTGTCCGTAAATTTTAGATAATTGTAATATTTGCCGACTGCCTCGGTGGCGTAGTGGTAGAGTATGCGACTGCTAAGCTCGATATCTCGAGTTCGATTCTCGGGTCGGACCAAATGTTTGTGTGATCTGCAAATATTCGTTTCGGAGTTTGGGTGTTTTCTATGTATAATATGTATGTATTTACAAAAAAAAAGTATATCAGTTGTCTAGTACCCATAACACAAGCTCTGCTTAGCTTGGGACTAGAAGGCGTTGTGAGTTAGATGTCCGGAATATCCGGAATATTTATTTCTATGGTATGCTTGTCTGTTCCCTCATACTTTCTAAACTAATAGCCAGAATATAACAAATGAGGTATTATTGAAAGTGTCTTAATTATCCGCCAATTATAAACTGTGTGTGGCGTGTCACGTATCCAATGTGGTTCTCTCTGGTGGTCAATAAAACTAAGATAAATAAATAAATTAAAATAAGCATACCGTGTTGATATTATTAGAAAAGGATTCACGCGTACATTTTTAATATAAAGCATTTAAATAATTTATTACTTAGACTGAAGTAGATGTTTGCTTAGTTAGTTAAAGGATTAACCTCGCAAAGTTTTGAAATAAAAATTCAACGCAACCTTGGTACTCCATACAAACTTTGAACGCCCGTTTCACCAATTAAGGGGTGAGTTTAGAAAAAAAATTCTCAGCGCACGCTTACGTCATAATAGCTATATGTGTTCCTAATTATCTGTTCAGTCGTTTGAACTGTGCGTTAATAGATCAGTCAGTTTCAACCGTGGGAGAGCCACGCTTCGCCATGAATGGGCCGGCTCGACCGGAGTGATACCACGGCCTCACAGAAAACCGGTGTGAAATAGGCTTACGCTGTGTTTCACCGAGTGAGTGAGGATACCGGAGGCCCATACCCCATACCCATATCCTCCCCCATCCCCCAAGGGTCGGCACGCACCTGTGACGCCTCTGGTGTTGCGGGTGTCTATGGGCGGCAGTAATCGCTTGCCATCAGGTGATACGTCTGCTCGTATGCCCTCTATTCCATAAAAAGAAAAGTAAGTAACGTTTGCCTTATATATATAGGTATATATAGATACACAGAAGATAAAATTCAAATCATAAATTGTCTCTGTATACAGGTAATTCACAAACAATAAAAAAAATCTAACTGCTGCTAAAATTCGGTCGGACAATGTTTTTCATGTAACGTATTAATTGGCGAGTGGAGAAAATTATATTGTCGATCAATTTCTGAATTCCTAAACCACTTTAAACACATTAAATAATAAGATAACCAAGATAATTATGCATTCACTGTTTCTCAGAATGTAAACAAGCACACACAACATCTTAATAAACTTTCATCATAAATGAATAATTTGAATAACATTTTCTAATTACCAAGAACTGATGAATAATGGACGATAAACAGTTTTTAGTAAATAAACAAAAAGTTTGCATAGAAATCTATTTTATTTATTCATAGTTTGAATAATAATTCAATTACAAACAAACTAACTAACTAATAAAAGTACGTTAAAAACGTTGATCACATTCTACACAAGACGTCTGATTCTGTTTAAATGTTTAGTCGAAAAACATTTATTTGTTGAGTTTTTAATTTATGTTGAACTAACTGACTCGGCGAACTTCGTTTCGACTTATTTATTTTTGTGAATATTTTCTAAACTATCGACAAAAATAGTCAATAGTAATTTAGAAAGCCCGTATCTACTTCTCGCAGCGCTGCAAAGTGGACTAAGAGAATTTAACACCTTTTTTTCTATATAAACCTTGTCCTGATAATGACAAATACATAAAAAAAGAATTATTCAATTTGGTGCAGTCGATCTAAGGTTATGGTTTTATGATTCACTTTTATTTATATATATGACAGTAGCAATTCTGTATTTAAATGGATTACAAATTACTGAATTACAAAATTACTGACGTTCTTTTAAAGCGTTTGTATTTTGATATTTAAACTTAACTAATTTTTAGGTCATTATTTTTCAAACACACAAAAATTTAGAACAAGGCTGTATTTCGAAAGCTTTGAGTTAAGAGCGAATTGCTACATTAATAAATAGTGAGTCTCTAAGACCTCACATATTGCCTGAAACACAGGTCTTTCCAGGTCCTGATAATGACAAATACATAAAAAAATAATTATTCAATATTGTGCAGTCGATCGAAAGTTATGGGCGTACATACACTTTTGTGATTCACTTTTATTTATATGACAGCAGCAATTCTGTATTTAACTGGATTCCAAATTACTGAATTTCAAAATTACTGACGTTCTTTTAAAGCGTTTGTATTTTGATATTTAAACTTAACTAATTTTTAGGCCATTATTTTTCAAACACACAAAAATATAGAGCCTGGCTCTATTTCGAAAGCTGTGAGTTAAGAGCGAATTTCTACATTAATAAATAGTGAGTCTCTAAGACCTCACATCTTGTCTGAAACACATGTCACTAGATCAGGCAAATCAGTAATTTCAAATACTGACCTCCCCTAACAATGAGTTAGGGAATTGTCATTTTTAATTAAAGACTACACACACATTAGGAATATATTCTGTGTTGCAGGGCCTTTACCAACATACATGAAACGGATACAAATACCCTGACACAAAAAGTTGTAGATCCCATGTAGGATTTGAAGACACAACACTTAGCGCAGTATAAAACAGCGTGGCGACCGCTTATACCGCTATGCCATCCGTTGCGGCGCATTTGGTAGTAAGATTTAAATATTAGTTCTAATTATACGAGTTAACATTGTGCTAATATTTAGTTAAGACACACACCCAAATCTTGTACATTTATAAAGGAATACATTTAAGTCATGTACTACTGTGATCAGCTACTATACTAATATACTAAATACTCATAGATATGATTTCTAATATTAGCATGGTGTTATACAACATCACAAAAAACACAAAATTATCAATAAAAATGTAGGGCGATGATATCATATCAGCGTAAAAGAGTGAAATAACACTCGATATACCATCAAGATAAAATTATCTTACGATTCTGGAATATTGGAGGGTCGAAAGTATCTGCCAAGGGTTTTGTAATTTTGCTTCACGAAATATATTAAAGTACCCACTGCTTAACAAACAGATAATAAGCAAAGATTAGTCGTTTTAAATAATGTAGTTCTGGTTACTTTTAAGTGTTATGTTTTAGATATGTACCTATGTATTAGAATAATAAAAATCCGACTTCAAGAACTGGACCAAATTGAAGTAATACCACACGGGAAGCACCAGCTTTCAATTAAAAAAAATGTAAAAACCCACCCAGCGGAAACTTATAAGGTAACAAACATAAAAAACAGTTGAATTGATAACCTACTTCTTTTTTGAAGTCGGTTAAAAATACTAGACAAGGGATGATAGATACTGGATCATATGAAATAACGTGTTAGATAAGAAACTTTGTGATTTTGTACTTTTACTTGGCCGAGCTATGCTTCAGAAGCAATGAGCCAAACTTCAACATGACTTAAAAAGCAAGGTAACAGGAGCACAAATCCCTCCTCGTCATGATTTGTGGGGAGCACTCAAAGGGTGGCAGTGACGTTTGAGATGCAAGGGTGTAAGGAAGCAGCAGTAACTACCCATCAGGCGATCCCTCTACCCATTTATGTACTAACATTTATAATGCGTACAAAAGCATTTATAAAGCTAGTACATAAACGAGTAGAGGGTATGAGTATGAGAGTAAATTCATTAGAAACTCTGTCTATCTGTTACACTTTCACGGATAAACCGCTACACCGATTCCAATGAAATTAGGATATTAGGATAGGTACTTAGTTACTTACTTACCTTATTAGTTGGCGCTCCTTGGGGGAGACCTACGTTCAGCAGTGGACGGCAAGTGGTTGAAATGTTAGAAATACTTTGATGAAGGACATTACTCTTAACCGGGATAAATGACATATGCGCAAGAAAAACCGTGGGCACAAAAGCTAGTGATATTTATAATAATTGTGGAAAGTAAATGCCATATATTTATAAAGGACTTAGAATAATATTTTTTGATTTTCGTAAGTTAGACTGACTTTTGTATTTGTAAAAGGAATTTTACAAATACAAAACCTTTCCTACTGTATAACATATCAAAGATACTTCGATACTTACTTCCTAATTCTGATCCTTTGAAGCTTGACATAAAGCATCTTCAACAAAATTGCCCGAGGAAGTTATGTTAGGTACGATAAAGCGAAAAGATAATACACAGCTTCTTAAACAGATTTTTACGATACCGAAAAAGCTCTTATCCTAATTTTCATAACGGTTTTTAACCTGTTTAAAAAAAGACACCCTTAATTTTTTTACATAAGAATTACGTTGGTTTGGTTTTCCTGGGCTTTTTCCGTACTTAGCCAATAAGTGGGTTTTTTCATCTTCGTGCTCCAATCATCCTAGAAGCTTAGCAGCCTTTTCAGGTCCCTCCAAGTTACCGGGAGTGATGTTGTTAGTTAATGTATTACGTTGTTAGTGAACCAATTTAAGAAGTTATTTTGTTATTTGACTGGTTCCATTTATTCTTGATGTAAAAAACTCAAATATCATTTGTTTAAACAGGAACTCTAAGGATTTATAATTAAGATTGATATTTTCATCCGTGCGGGTATTCCCCCAGATACGACCTACTGGTGATTTTCTTGGAATAATCCTTCATGTATACGGTAACGTCGAACTCGAACCTATCAAAACCCGTGCGCCGTCTGATTATATTAATAGCCGGGGAACCAGGTGTACTGTTACGGGGTGGGTCTAGAAGTTCTTTAAAAAGAAACAATTTTAATTGAGACTGAAACATTATTTAATTAAAAATCAATAGAATTACATAAATACCTAGTGCCCTCAACGAAATCGGAAATAAGTCTGATGTCATATATTAAAATATCGTTTATAATGAATTGCGTCGCTTACGCCAATGCAAACGATGCAGTTTTGTTTTATATGGAATGCCGGGGTTGCGACATCGTAACATCCCCCCCGTTAAGATTGATCATTACAGATTAAGTAAAGATCAATGTATTGACTTAAAACAGAGATCGCCGTGGGCTACAGAAATGGATAATCACTACAACTTAATTTTATACTTATCTACTTAACTTTAAAACGTTTAAAAGATTTTACAATTAAAAAAAAATATATATATTAAAAGTATTCATATCATAGACCGTTTAACTAGCAGTAAGTCGATGTTTCACATAACATTATTTAACATTACATAATTGTATTTCTTTTCAAATTAGGTAAGGATTTTACAGATGAGCGAAGATCATCTTCCTCTGAGGAGTCGGATGTATGATGTTGTGACTGTCGGACTACTATGTCCTGAGTTTTTTGACTCTTTGTTTTATTATTATAATTTTTGTTGTATATAGTGACGCAGCAGCCTGAATGTTTACTACAGACATATCGTCTACTTTTAAATAAAATGTATAATAGAACGACTGTAGTGATAACATAAGTTAATGATAAATAATGAGTAGAATATCTTTCTAAATGAGAAGGCCCTTCAATTTTCCTTATCTGGTTTTCAAATTCATCTAATTGTGTACTGGCTTTAACTAAGGAATCCAGATTATTAAATTCATTTAATTTTATTAGAGGAACCTGATTGATGGTTTTATTTAAATGTCTGGTATCGCAACAATCGGTTACAATATTAAAATTCGAGATTGAACTGGTAGTATTTGAAGTGAAACTGTCGGCTGGAGTAAAAGTTAAAGTCTTATAAAAAGCAGAACATGATTTTGGTACATGCATTATTCCTGAACCAAACAAGATTTCGTCGGTGTTACTGGTGGCTTTGTCACATACGAAATGACATTTTCCTGGTTCAGATTGCACGAATATCCATCGATTGTTGGTAATTTTTTTGAACAAATCCACTGAACCCCGAAGAACTCTTGTTTCGCAAGACTTTGGTAACTTAGAGATAACTTCTGTAAGCAACGTAGTTTCGCACGTAGGATTTGCGATAGTCGAGTAAACGTTACCGAGAACACACACATAGCACTGGTCTTTTATGATTTTGCACTCACTCACACTATCGAGTTGTGAGTAAAACAGCCTATCCGAAGTTATTGCCAAATATTGTTTACTCGGTGCGACAAGAAGATAAGTGTCTGGTGCAGAAACGTCGAATGGGACAGGAAACGGGATGTTATGGTAAAGGTTATAAATCTGAGGAAGAACCAGCGGTATTTTTACAACTATAACAAGCTTACTGTCATGGTAATAACATACAATGTCACATATATTAATTAGATCATTTATGTTATGTAATGATAAACGAATAGGTAGTTCGGAATGCTTAGGCAAATAGTTGACGTGTAACTCGAGCTCCTTGTATAACTGTATGGGACTGAGTACTGTCGGGTGCAGTACGTTTATTTTACTAAACAATATGGCATTGTTTATATCGTCTATATCAAAGGACAGCGTTATGACAATGCTTTCTATTGAAGTTAACATAAGAGACAAATGAGATCTTATTTCAAGCTTGTCGTTGGTGTTTATCAATTTTTCAAAGGTTTTTTCAATAACAACCATATTTTGATTTAGACGATACTCATTTTCTTTGACCTTTGACATAGTATTGTTAAAAGTAGAAATAGTAGACTTAATAACGTGAATGTTATCGCGCATAAGTACTGTTAACTGTTTTTCGTCCGACTGTACTTTATTAATAGCGTCCGTGAACTTGTTTGCATCATCAGAATCTAAAGTGCCGAAGAACGTTTTTAATAGGGAGCCACCGGCGTCAAATAGCCCGCGTTTTGAGCGTTTTGTTTCTTTTACATTTACTAAATAGGAGATAGAAGAGAACTTTTTAATATTATTGCTATGTTGAGTCCTTAATGCATTTAAGGAATTTAAGCAATCATCTTTTACTTTAGAAGACTGTGTTGAATCGCAATACTTAGAAACTCTTTCTAACAAAAATTCGACATTTTCTATATGTGGTTGAATATGGCTCAAATCTATATAGGTGATAACGTTCCAGTAATCATTTGTAAACTTTAAATCTAGTAACTTATCGAAATATAACCCGGGAGATCCGATTAACTTAGTGACGAGTTGACTTCCGGAAACTGCTGACATTAACCTGTAACCAATAGAATGGAGACATGTTTACACTAGACGGAGGCGGGTTTAATTTCGTCATAATGATGGATACGTAAATACAAATGTGTGTAGATATGTTTGTCATTGGAAGTACTTTGTAATGTACATATAAAGTTCTCGTTCTAAGGTCATTATGTCGGGCGAGTTGTCATCGAACTTAGAAAGTTGCATGACTCTGGGCTCTTGTTTGGGGCTGGCTACCCGTGTGGTCCTTGGATGTAAAAGAATGGACACTTGTTTGGGGCTGGTTACCCGTGTGGTCCTGAGAGTTAAAAGGATGGACACTTGTTTGGGGCTGGTTACCCGTGTGGTCCTTGGATTTAGAAGGATGGACACTTGTTTGGGGCTGGTTACCCGTGTGGTCCTTGGATTTAGAACGATGGACACTTGTTTGGGGCTGGTTACCCGTGTGGTCCTTGGATTTAGAAGGATGGACACTTGTTTGGGGCTGGTTACCCGTGTGGTCCTTGGATTTAGAACGATGGACACTTGTTTGGGGCTGGTTACCCGTGTGGTCCTTGGAAATAGTATTTTGGTATTTGGGTGATGAAACAGTGTTAAAACTATTTTTCAATTCTGATGTAGAAGGAATAAGACGTTCATTGCCAATGGGATTTTTATCCGAAATAGAAGACAATGTCACGTTGTCACCGTTAACAATGGGCACTTTAGCCGAAATAGAAGATAACGATGACGTAGATTCAGTGGAAATAGAATTAGATTTAGCATTTCGTAGACTGGACTTAGAAATTGGCTTATTTGATTTAGAAACAGTGGATTTAGATATTGAAGTAGTAGGGCTGGTACCTAAAGTATGGGATTTGCGTTGGTACCGATGCGCAAACCCAACATTTAGTTTAAACAATCACCATTTTCTATTTCTTGTACTTGTGGAGGCAATGATGTCTCGGAAGCCGATTCTATACAATTTTGTCGATATGCTCTTGAACCACTAGGATAGTTATTATTGAAGGGTCGTGAATTATTATACTGTCGTTTCCTGCATTGTGAAATATCATGGCCTATGTTTTTGCAATATCTATACGTAATTGTTGTGTTAGCATTTTGAGACTTGTAATGAAAATTATTAGTATGTGGCTGTGAATGAACTCGAAGTTGCGAGCGTTGCATATCACGTTTCAATTTGCTGTAGCATTCCGATTCTACATGACCCATTTTATTGCAATTTTCACAATATTTAGATATGACGGAAGTATTTTTGGCTAAATTTAGGATCTTCTATTCAATAATAAGAAACAGATTTAATGTAGAACGCGGATATGGCAATAACTAGGGATAAAAATATTTTACTCACAGTAAAATCGCGTACTGGACGAGCATCGTTGGTTGACAGGATTCTTCACAGGAACGGCGTCGGTAGAGATGTCGTTGGCGGCGGTACGAATGGCAGCTCGTTTTCAGCGACGGGACTGCCTTGCAAGTGGCGCAAGACTTTCTGTCGCAGGCAATTGCGACTGGATGCAGCGGAATACGACAAAGTGCAGTAGGGCACTGCGGGATACAGTGGGACGAGTCTTCTGATGTTGTGTGGTACAGGAGCAGCGAGATACGGCGAGATATTTGATGGATTCTTGAGTCGGAGATGTATTACAACGATTGTTTTTGTCAGGAAAGCAAATAGAATTGAGATACGGTTTAGAAAATGGGCACTGGTTATCTTAATCGGAATTTTGGGCACACGTTTATTTTCACGCAAATCTTACCCAAATATCCCACTTCTGACACCACTGTTACGGGGTGGGTCTAGAAGTTCTTTAAAAAGAAACAATTTTAATTGAGACTGAAACATTATTTAATTAAAAATCAATAGAATTACATAAATACCTAGTGCCCTCAACGAAATCGGAAATAAGTCTGATGTCATATATTAAAATATCGTTTATAATGAATTGCGTCGCTTACGCCAATGCAAACGATGCAGTTTTGTTTTATATGGAATGCCGGGGTTGCGACATCGTAACAGTACCCTAGAAAGAAAAGCTCAGGCCATCTACTGCTTGCAAATGCTCCCTTCTGAGACATATTTCATGCAGGATTGAGTTGCCAAGTCGTGATAAGTGGATGAATAAATGCAAATAAAAGGATATAATACCTTTTAAGAGAGAAATAATGATACTAATCTATATGTTAGTGAGATTTACTTTTAGCTACTTAAACACACATTTCTTAAAAATATATAAGTATATTCAAGTATATTCAAGTCACACACTGTGAGAGAATTCAGTTTCATACGGCATTTGAGGATAAGATTTTACTTAACTAACCTAACCTTCGTCACTCTCTGGACTACGGTGAAGGCAGTCTTCGAGTCCCCTGAGCATCACAAGGTTCACGTCAACAGTTCATCTGCAACGGAATTGCTGGAAATGTTAAGTCGCAAGGGAATCAAAACCTACAGCAACGTTTTATAGCACACATAAAGAAAAATTTTGAATACCTACATTTTTTAGATAATCACATAAAAAAATATATACTTATAAACTTATTACCCTTTAGCTCAATACTATATTTATTTAAAACACTGTATTTTTTAACTAATGATATGTGTTAATATAAAATAAAAGATTACTGAAACGATAAAGAGATCCATGTCTTAAATTTATGCTCCTCAAGCTTTCCACATTGTAATGATATCGATGGCATTTAGCAATTAAAATACCATAACTTTTAATTGTATACCTACAGGTTTGTACGGAACCCTCGGTGCGCGAGTCCGACTTGCACTTAGTCGGTTTTTAAATACATATTTGCGATTCATGCGATTCAGTTAGCCTGAATAAGATTAAAATTTAAAGATCAGAGTCGTATTTGGTTATTCATGAATTCTGTTAATTTACGGGAATTAGTGGCAGTCAAGTGAAAGGAACTTTATGCATGTTTGAATTGCCTGATGTTAGAAAAAAATGATAATTATAGTATTACGTTAAAGTAAACACTAGCTGCAGCTTTTATCTTCATGACATCTACCGCGGGTTACAGCTAAAATAAACGTAGCCTAAGTTACTCCTTATATTATTAACTATCTGCCAGTTAAATTTTCGTATAAATTGGTTCAGTCGTTCCAAAGATTGACTGGAACAAATCGACAAAAAAATATAATTTGATTATACCGTATATACTTTCAAATGCATTTGGTGAAAACCTGTTAGTTTGAAATTTTAAACAGACACTTAAATTTTATTTATTTATTTGTATAGATAGCTATATTATATGGAACGAGACAATTAGTATTATTAATAATCAAAATTAATCTGAATCCTTTAAGAATCATATTCAAATTTTTTACTTTATAACTCACACAATGAACCCTTTACAATCGGAGCATAAATGTGAATTTTACTCCTTTGAGTACTTCATATGTTTTATTATCACGTATTTTTATTTTCAATTACAAAGAACAAACAGGCCTTGCGGCATGTTTACTACGTATTTGGTATAAATTAGTTCAACAGAATTATAACCTACCTACATATATTTTGTTTATTGTCGGCGCGATGTTTATCAAATCAGACTGAAAAATAAAACTGTAAAATTTTATACGTAAAATTTTTAGAATTTTAAAATTTTGTACTTATACTAGCTGATCCGACAAACGTTGTTTGAACATAAAAATATTTAGGAGAGGGTCCACCCTTATCATTTAGGGGTATGAAAAGTAGATGTTGGCCGATTCTCAGACCTACCTGGTATGCGCAAAAAGTCTTTAAAAATCGGTCCAGCCGTTTCGGAGAAGTTTGGTAACAAACACTGCGATACGAGAATTTTATACACTCGTATTAGATTTTAATTTTATTTCAGAATGATGTGAATATAGTTAACATAAATTAACTAAAATACATTTTAAATTAAATAGTAATTGGAGGCGCCTGAGTGCTGAATTACAGGTTTTTCTGTCGACTGCGTTTGTAATACTTATAATTGCCTTAAGGCTTTTAATTTGTCAAAAATAAGTTACAATTTGTTTCAATTTTCATCTTTATATTATTCTTTTTATGTAATTCGACTGCCTCGGTGGCTTAGTGGTAGCGTGCTAAGCTTGAGGTCTCGGGTTCGATTCCCGGGTCGTACCAGATGTTTGTATGGTCTGCAAATATTTGTTTCGGGTGTTTTCTATGTATAATATATATGTATTTACAAAAAAAGTACATAAGTATTTATATCACTTGTCTAGTACATAACACAAGCTCTGCTTAGCTTGGGACTAGATGACGTTGTGTGTTAGATGTCCGAAATTAAAAAATAAATAAATAAAAAGAGCTGCAAAAAATAACTCTACTCTGCGTGATTTTAAGCTTATTATATTTGTATGTTTGTATTATATTACGAATGTGGACAATGCAGCATGGTGACCCACATTATTTAAAATTTGATAACTCTAATCAGGTTGGACGTCATAACCGAACATATGAGACAAGATTAGTCGCAGAAGTCCTACCTCGAAAAATATATTTTCCAACATCTTTTCACTCTAGGTGTAACAGACAGTCATCTGTGTAGGGCATGCCTGCCAGGAAGAAGAAACGGCCACCCATGTCATCATGAGAATACCGGGCGAGACACCTCGGATCATCGAGGTCACTTCCTGAAGTCGTCGGCAACGTGAAGGGTCTGCTAGGCTTCTTGGAGGAACTGGGGTGGCACGATCAATGCCAACCCACTACACAAAATAGGCGCACTGAAGTCGTCGAGTTGAGGAGACCCAGCCCGCGAGTTTCAAGTTCAAGTCAAGTCTCGAAAAAAACGACCATACTCGATTAGAGGCTACTTTGTCTACCAAGGTTTGCGTGAATACACAAAATATATATATTGGCATCATATGGTATATCTTGCTTACACGTGTCGAGCCAATTTACAAGAAGGTTTGAAGTTTATAAATTAATTTATTTAATTACACTTTCGCTATTTGCGATTTAGAACGTCAACCTTGTAGTTCTGAAGATCACATCTTAATATATAATAATTAAGGACAGCGGAATCGAGTTGCTTTTGTTATTATATTTCTTTGTTATGAGCATAAGGATTCTTGAACCATTATATTTCTGTGAAATAACACTATCCGCTCGAGACGAAAAGTTGAGTTTTAATTGTTGTACGAATATTTTATAGTTCGGTTTGACGTACAGTACATGCGAGGCAAAATCTTTCAAAGCAAAGAGATTATTACTGATTTTTGATTATTTTCTCTAAAAAAAGCATTCGATTCAAAACTATGCATTTTTTGGGTCTCTTATAAACTAATGTCAATTTATCTGTTAAATAACTAAAAAAAAATATTATTTAACAGATGCGGTTTTAAAGAGACACATATGTCAGATATACATACATTTATCAGCAACTTTTATCTGTCAAATAGTGACATATAAGTTTTTGACATTTTATCAGAAAATGGTGAAACTTGTACTTAATTCAATTTAATACTATAATATTGAATAAGGTATAATGATATACGATTGATTTATAATATTGTCTTATATCTGATGGCGAAGGCAACGGAAAACCACTACAATTAAATTCCCAAGTATATGAGCATGAAGGTACAAAATAAAGAATCCCTCCGTGCCGGGTAAAAGAGGGTGATAATCCCCGGGCGGGGTATACATCAGGGCCTGGACAGGATTAGAAAAATATCACTAATTGAAAGAGGCCTCTTTTGACCGTGAGGGATACCGTCTGCTGACCTCCAAACTTCATTTTGTATATTATAGTTATTAGCACGGATACATGTTCCTCATCCAAAATTTCTGATAAAATTAAATTTGAAACAATCGAGAACATTTCTGTAATTACATATTCAAATGAGTCTTAGAAAGAGATCCCTAAAATCCAATTAAAGGAACAATTACAATTTATTGTTCCCAGTCAAGACAAACATGCTTAAATATCTTTCCTTATTTCAAAGCAAGTTATTTTTATTATGAAAGTATTTTACACTTAAATCGTTAGGCTACGTATCGTAAACAGGAATACGTCTTGTTCGGCTTCGTAATATTTTTGATCTCTCTCTCCCTTAGAAATGGTTTGTAATGTAAGGTTATGAATTAGGAAAATTTATTTAGATTGCCACTTACTAATCTGTTCATACTTCCAATCATCAGTGGAGCTTTAATTTGTTTCTTTGTTTTTCTTATGAAAGACCAACTAACTTTCGCATTAGGATTACCTATACATCCTGTGTAGCAGGGGACTCTACAAACAAACAAGTAACGGACACAATGTCATTAAAAAATATTATTTATTTAGTTCTTCATCTAATCTTAAATCTAAAAAAAAATGTGAGCAACAAATCAAAGCAGGTGATCTCAAAAGTTTAATCAATGTATATTTTCTGAGATCTGTTTCGGGGATCACACTCTTTCGTAAACCAACTACATTGCTTACGAACTTTGGATAAAACAATTATCCTTATCAAAGAGGCGTAATCTCTAGAGCTAAATTACAGGTCATACAGCTGCCTCAGAAACAGACGCAATATTAGACGAAAATTATTCTTTAATATTGAAAAATAAAACTTTTTTTTTTGTATCCTAGTACTATCTACAGGTCTAAATAGTAATACTTTATACTTTAAGCCTTATTCTTTCGATTAAGGTAACAAAAACTTGGTATTCTACCAAGGTCAGGAGATAAGATCTTGTCCTCTTAAGTCAGCGTTAATTTCTTTATAAGCCCCAATCAGGGTAAGTGGGGATCCTCAATACTGGAGAGGTCCTAGATAAATCTTAACTGATGGATCCGTTAACGTATTTTTTGTGGATTGTTGCTGAAAATCTAAAGCAGAGTTTTACGAAAGTAACTAGCCATTCTAAATATATGATGATATTGTATTCCAGGCCAGGTGAAGTGATGATTTGCGCGACTGGCAGGAGCTGGATCCGAGAAACCGAGGATCGTACCAAGTGACGCGCAATTGAAGAGACATATGTCCAGCCGTGGACTAAGATAGGCTGATGTTAATGATGATTGTATATATAGAATGATTAGGTCCAGTTTCAGCATTTACTAATAATGTCCCTAATTTACTAAATTTATCTTATCTGCCAGATAACTACAGATATCAGTTTCATAAGTAAGATAACATATGTCAAATAAGAATCTTTTTGAGGAACTGATGAAACTGGTCCTTAGAGTTATGTATTTATTAACAGGTTTAATTTTTTACCCTTACTACAGCTAAGTCCAAAGAAAGCTTGACTTTATACTTCACTTTATGTGTTTGTATATTCTATTGTAAAATTACTAGTACACTATAGTATTTTGTGACTGAAATGTAAGAACATTAAGGAAAGGCCAGTGCATCGTTTTGATTTAATTTAATTTAAATTTTTAATAGTAGATTTTACAACTGAATGGAAGTTGATGTGGACCTTAAATAAATTCAAGGTTTAATAGGTTCAAAGCTTTAACGGTATCCCTGATTATTTATCCATTTTTTTTTAATCTTTATTTAAGGAGCTTAGCCACAATTTTGACTATGTCGCTCCATCATAGCCACTGTTTTAATTTACATAATTCTTATAAATTCAGCATATAAATCATATAAATTTATCCATTTTCCTTTTGTTAACTTGATCACTTGATTGTTAGTTTTTCGTCGGATCGTTCCTATCCCATCCCTAAGGGTGAATTGAATTCGAGGATTAAAGGCTATGTTTAAGGGCACTGAGTTCCCAATAACGATTGTCATAGATGTTCATGACAACCGGAACCGACACGGCTTAATGTGCTCTCCGAGGCAAGGCGTGAAACGCCGCCAAATGACGATTCTTTTTATAAATAAATTGTAAATTGTGTGAACAAATATATACTTTTTAAACATGTCTAGATATTCCACGACAAAAACAGACATAATTAAAGGAATTTTGTCATTTTAAATTAACAGCTTTTCAGTTAATCCATAATGTAACTATATAAAGCGATTTATAAAAGAGACGATGCTAGTAAAAAAAAATAGCTTAAATTATTCCTTATATCATCGTAAATCACAATCTGTCAGTTAAATTGCATCGAAAATCGGTCCAGTTGTTTCAGAGATTAACCGAAACAAACAGACAGACCAAAATTTTTTTTATTAATTATATAGGGGCAAACGAGCAGACGTATCGCCTGATGGTAAGCGATCACCGCCGCCCATGGACACCCGCAACTCCAGAGGCGTTACAAGTGCGTTGCCGGCCTTTTAGGAAGGAATACGCTCTTTTCTTGTAGGTTTGAAGGTTGTATTGGTCCGGGAACACCGCAGGCGACAGCTCATTCCACAGTATTGCTGTGTGTGGCAGAAAGTTTCGGGAAATGAATGTAGTATAGTATTTCGCTTTTTACTAAATGCATTTAGTAAAAAGCTGTTTATTTGAAATTACAAACAAACACTTAAATTTTATTTATTTTTGTAGATGCTCTTGAACATATTATGGAAAATTATAGTAAAAATCAATAAATACCAGCCTGTGCCTTCAATTTATTTGAATAAAATGAGATATTCATCCCGACAGTTGCAATGTAATACATACCGTTTCATGAATACGAGATGAGACAGGCGCAACCACAGAAATCTAAATAAGGTACCTTACCTTATCTTACCTACCTACCTTACCTCATTTAGAATTTGTGGGCGCAACTTAACCTTATATAACCTTATTTAGAATACTGGCATCTATATCTATGCTTCTTGTAATCTTATTATTTCTACCAAATTTACCAAATAATTAATGCGTCTTCATTCGGTATATACATTAAATTCTTCATAATCTTAGTTAAGAATAGCCAGGTTATAGAAATTTTATTTATAGAAAATATATTTCGGGTAAAATTTAAGTAGGTATCTAAGTTTACAGGTGGTATCTGTATGGTAGTCTGGTGGTTACGAACAAACAAAATTAGATCAAAGTGTTGTTCAACGAATTTGCTAATACTAGCAATTATAACAATAGCTTAAGGTTTTCAAGCTAAAGTAATGAGATTTTTACATACTTTTGTATCTAATAATTCTAGTTTTTTAGGTTATTCATTTGGTTCTTCTTATGTGTGCACTAGTTGAGCCTCACGGTGTTATCCACGGTACGACATTAACCGCAGGCAACGATACGGGGCAAAGCTAGTCTGTAGAAGGTGGCTTCTTATATCATCAGCTACCTAACAGTAAAAGTCCCGTCAAAATTGGTCCAGCCGTTCCAGAGATTATCAGGCACAAACAGATAGATAAAAAAATGTATTTTTATGTAAATATCGTTTATATTTTCATTTGTCAATTTTTTTTTATTAATTTGTCTAGATAAACCTTACTTATGTGGGATGGATTAGGACCTTATTGAAGGTTAAAGAAAGTTTGGTACGTAGGTACTTTAAAATATGTAAAATTATAAGTATGTACAAGTAATGAGCAGCAACTCTGTGTAAACCTAAGCCTAGCACGAAGCCATAGCGACGAGAGTACTTCTGTATTTGTATCTACATTTTGACATTCACAGAAATTGAAGATGTGCAAAATCCCCGAAAATTTAAGTAAAATCAGTTTGTAGAGTATTATAATATGTAATTTCTTTCTTTATAAGTCTAGCATTTACTCGCGGCTCTGCACACGTGTACGTCGGTTATTGTAGTAAAGAATAGTCCATGTCCTTTCTCAAGAATAAAAGTATCTCCATGCCAAATTTCATTAAAATCGGTACAGCGGTTTGGCCTAGAAAGTATAACAGCCAGACAGAAATAGTTCCTTTCGAATTTATAATATCAGTATGGTTTGGTTTAAGTAATACTTTTCTTTTGTTAAATTTTATTGTAATATTGTTTTAATTTTTATAGGGAGATGTTGTCCATAAATTTAAGGTTGCTCAGCGTGCAATGGAGCGTGCGATGCGGGGTGTTTCTCTACTAGATAAGATTCGTAACAAGACAATCCGAAAGAGAACTGGAGTAACCGATATCGCACGCAGGATCAGCACGCTGAAGTGGAAGTGGGCCGGTCATGTCTCCAGGCGGACTGATGGTCGCTGGAGCCGACAAGTGTTAGAGTGGAGACCACGATTAGGCAAACGAAATGTAGGGCGCCCTGCGGCACGATGGACCGACGACTTGAAGAAAATGGCTGGCAACGGATGGATGCGGACCGCCCAGGACCGGGATGGTTGGCGCTCTTTGGGGGAGGTCTTCGTTCAGCAGTGGACGGCAATAGGCTGAGATAGATGTTGGTATTTTCAGTTTAAGTACTTCTTCTTCTACTTTCTTCTACTTCAAATCTAATCTTCGCCCAGTGACACAGGTCATATTTTTATAACCTACATCAGGCACCAGTCTTTCACAAAGGTGGAATCCGGAAGCCAAGCCACTATTGTACCTATTAATAACTTATACATTCATGAAAGAGAATAAAGTTTATTATTATTATTACTCCAAATGTTAGCTAAGAGACAATAATTCTAAAGTCATAAGTCGTCTAGGTAGTAAAATACTAGACCACATCGCGTTGTATGGCACCTTACTAAATACCATTTTGGGGAATGTAGTAACTTTAAACCAATAAAGGACAATTACACGTGTGATTCACTGGTAATTATTCTGTCTGGGTTAACTAGGTGTTCTATTTATCTAGGGTAATGTAAATTAGTGACGACAATATCATATACAGAAAGACGTGATGGTTGGGTGTTGTATTAGAATACGCAAACTGGGTCACGTTTATCATTTAACGCGGTATGCATGAACACTTTGTTAATAAATAGTGCTTTAATTAATACCTTAAGTTATTCATCTTATATTTTTTACAAGAAATATTATTTTATTTTCATATTCATTACTGTTAGTTGTTTTTTAATTTCTCTAAATCGATTACCCAAGTCCTACGCACTGCAGAAATATCTTACATCCTGTGACTGTAAGATATTTCTGCAGTGCGAAAAGCCTGCCGATTTTACATATTTATGTTTACTGTGTTGCGTTTCCTTATATTTGTAACTGTTGCCGCAAATGTCAGGAACTCAGCCGTTTCTTTCTGCGAGCAAGTTATACTTGCTAAAGTGACGGCGGAGCGGAACCGGGAGAGGTTTAGAACTCTCCCGGCGCGCAAGGCCCGGGAACGGGCCAGGCACCGCAGGCGACTCAGGCGCCGGAGATCGCAGAACGATCTCCGTCCTCCATAAGCGCAAGCCTGTGGGTGTCAGATGAGGCCATCTGTCACGCTGAGACGGCGTGCGGTTTTAGTCGGTTCGAGTCCGACATGCCGGTAGGTGGTATCTGAGGGGATTGCCACAAAAAAAAAGGACCAAGCTGAAATCCAGTACAGCGTGAACTAAGCTGATAGCCTCTGCTGTAAAATGCAATGATTGTTACGTGATTGTTCTAGATTGCATGTTGTACTATTTTGTAGCAAAAAGTTTTAAATGGTTTTATATTCGGGTTTGTGGTGAGGCAATGTGTCGGAACTGAACCAATAAAAACACATGGTGTACTATTCGGGTGATAGAGAAACATTTTTTAATAAGAATTTCGGAATATTACCCATAGAAAGATACATCAGCAAGTTAGTTAAGCAGTTATTATTTTATGAACACTGATATTAATTTCTTACCCAAATAAAACAATTTACTGCCGTTTAAAAAAATTTTTTTCAACGGGTATAGTTTCTATGTGCCTTGAAAATATACAAATGACAAGGTGAAAATGGCATGTGAACAAGGAGTTCTACGTTCGGCCTATCAGTAATATATTACTAGCTTTCGCCCGCGGCTTCACTCGCATTCAATAAAAAAATAGTGTTACTTCTAATATTTCCAAGAATATGTGAACAAAGTTTCATGATGATCGGTTGTTTAGTTTGTGCGTGAAAGTTTAACAAACAAACTCTCATTCACATTTATAATATTAAGAATTTTTTATTTTTTGATATGCTGAAATGACTGAATAACTGAATGTTTTCATGAAAAGGGGTTGAAGCGTGTATAACAGAAGTCAGCGAAGCGAACAGAACTGTGTTAGGTATGTGTTTCTATTTGAGAATAATTTATTTATGTATAAGATATTCAGTAGTAATTGCAATAATGATTTTGAAACCGATATCTATATTGATCCAAGATATAGAGAGAAATTGACCAGATTTAAGTTGTAATTCTACCAAGATACTCCTTAAAATAAATATGCAATTGCAATGCAAAAAACATCATGGTAGAACATGACACACACATTTATAAACTAGCTGACCCTCGCAATCTCGTTAGCGTCTCCTATTGCCCGTAGCGTGAATATGTTTTTTTGTAACATTCTTCTTTGGTGCTGCGCTCCTATTAGTATTAGCGAGATGATGTATAGCCTATAGCGTTCCTCGATAAATGGACTATCGAACACTGTAAAATTTTCTCGAAGTATTGATTTTTAGAAACTGTTATTTATTAATTTGGGACACTCATCAAATCGATGTGTTTCGCTCCCTATCCCGCTTTTTTCTGCCACTATCAGAATTTGGTCCGATAATAAAAGTTGGGGGTCTCGTCAAAACGAAGCTGTGTATAAACTTTCAGCCTGTTATTAATCACTGAAATCCCTTGTACGTGGGCCCGTGGACTATAAGTAATATATGTTACAATTTTGATTATTTCAAACTTTCTACATCCTTAATTCATTTTAAAAATCCTTTTATTTGTGTTACAAAAATGAAATTGAATCATAAATATCCTAATATTTAGTAGCTACAATAAAGTACCAAAATATATATATTCCATGATCAATATTTAAGATTTGAAAAAAAAAACTTTTCAAATAAAATTACTGTTAGGTATTTAATAACCAAATATGCCCTGGAGAGTACGGTAAGAAGTCGGTCCCGGTTGTCATGAACATCTATGACAATCGTTTTTGGGGAAGTCAGCGCCCTCGAATTTACTGACAACTAGTTCAATCTTCGAATTCAGTTCGACCTCAGGATTGCGGAGATCCGATGCCGTGGAAAAACTGATATTCAGATAAAACCGGTTGAACTAGTAACCAACCCTAAATAATCTTGGAAATAATAAAGCCTAGGAAGATGAATATGATTTAACAACAAAATAATTCGTTACGAAATTATTTACTATTACAATTTGCTAAATTCTTTTGAAATTTAAATGAAAAACCGAATATGGAAATAATTTTGTATTAAGAATATTTATAAATTGTACTTACCTAATACAAGATCATCCACTGATAATCAAACAAACACTTAATAAAATCTAGAATTAAAACTGAACATAAACAGATAAGCGATAATGTTAGCGAGAAAGTTACAGAGCACTGGAGTTGTAGAAACGCGGGACGTCCGTCTGGAACGGCGCGAGACTCGATACTGCCGCCTCAAGGGTTGGGAACCTTATATATACAGGCCGAACATTCCCTTGCACCCACTGTTGCCTAAACTCTTTATATAAAACAATTAAAAAGTTTCATAAGTATTTCAGAGAACGAATGTTGAAATAATTTGTAAAAAAATGTTTATAGGTACATTCAGTTGAACTTTTGAGGTCTCTGAGGAGGAAAATTTGAAAATAAACAACGTGATTTGAACTCAAGTTCTAATTATTGCTTTTAATTTGCCTTTTAAAGAAGGGTTGTATTAATTAAAAGTTTAAAAAAATATTGCAAAATTGTTATACCTCCGTGAGGTTTACTTTTTGTATTTATATATTTCAAAATATGGAATAATAAAGGCTAGGAATATGATGACAGGTTGAGAATGCGGTAGGGATTAAGTCAGCCAGTGCACCGAGTCTGCATGATGTATGAAATAAATAAATAAAAATAGTAGTACCTTAGTAGTATTAAGGAAGGTACTTTCTTTAGGAAGGTACTTTATTATCTATTAACTGCCTCGGTGGCGCAGTGGTAGTGAATGCGACTGCTGTGCTTGAGGTCTCGGGTTCAAATCCTGGGCCGGACCAAGTTTTTGTGTGATTTACAAATATTTGTTTCGAAGTTTGGGTGTTTTATATGAATAGTATGTATGTATTTACAAAAGAAAAGTATATTCATATCAGTTGTCTAGTACCCATAACACCAGCTCTGCTTAGCTTGGACTAGATGGCGTTGTGTGTTAGATGTCTCAAATATTTATTTATTATTTGAATACAATTTAGTTTGTAATATATTTTCGTGGCACCTAAAAATTCTCAAAAATTCAAAGACATTGTTTATTTATTCTAGATATGAAATCCAAACGATAGCTTTGCAGCCTAAATATTCATTACTAGATTTTGTAAAACGAGGAAGATGACTGACAGAAGCTGAATGTGAAGAGTTGAAATCGATGGAAGGTTCGTGAAATTAAAGAGACCCATGTTCCAGAAGCCGAAGATCGAACTAAGTGGCGTGAAATTGGAGAGGCCTATGTCCAGCAGTGGACTGCGATAGGCTGATGATGATGATGATGATGTTCAATAGTGGACTATGCTTGGCTATTTTACCGCATCAGAAAATAAATTGTGTGATTGACAGTGATGATTTATTTAGATTTAAGGCAGAAAACTATATTTATTATGACTAGTGCTCGCCGGTGGCCTAAATTCGAACAAATTGTTTTTTCGATTACTTTTTACCCGACTACGGCAAAGCCAAAGGAGGGTTATGATTTTGCTCATGTTCATCTGTTCCCTCGTAGCTCATCAACTACTTATTAAAACTGAACAAACGAGATATTGTTAGAAGCATATTGATTGTCCGCTATATAACGTGTCACTGAATCCAATGTGGCTCCTCCTAACGGTCATAAAGTACTGTGTTAAAAATAAATTTAAGGTAAATATGCCGTATCAAAAATATATAAATATTATTACCATTTGCTTGTGACTTCGTCCGTATTTATTCAAAAATTATTATATTTCTATGGTATTTAAAATACACTTTGCGAAGAAATTAATATTATAACGGCACCGAAACATTTAAATTAATAAAAAATAAGTTAAAACTAAAATCCAATTACTAGTGGAGTCAATGAATACATAAAACAGGCAATCTTCGGAAGTCCTCAAGAACAGCTCCGACTTTGATAATTTTTTTTTTATTAATTTTGTTTTTTTATATTCTTTAAAATCAGAAACCTCTTGGAGTGGGGACGGAACTATTTATCTTGTTTAAACAATATCTGTGATATTTATGCACAAAAAAAATTTCTACTGTACAATATCCATTAAAAACTTAATAGAATAGAATAGAATAGAAAACCGTGGGAGAGCTATGCTTCGGCATGAATGGGTCGGATCGACCGAAGTGATACCACGGCCTCACAGAAAATCAGTGTGAAATAGCGTTTGCGCTGTGTTTCACCGAGTGAGTGAGGGTACCGGAGGCCCATACCCCAACCCCTCCCCTCATCCCCTTTCCCATCCCCCAAAGGTCGGCCACGCACTTGTGACGCCTTTGGTGTTGCGAGTGTCCATGGGCGGCGGTAATCGCTTACCATCAGGTGATACGTCTGCACATTTGCCCACTATTCAATAAAAAAAAAAAACTCTATATTTGTACTTCAACCATTTGCCGTCCACTGCTGAACGTAGGTCTCCCCCAAGTAGCGCCAACCATCCCTTTCCTTTATTTGTACACCGTTTTACAAATTTATAAGAAAGTATATTAATGAATGTTATAAACAATTACCTATAAGTTTGTTCTGTGTAGTAATGGCATGGAATTAATTTGTGGAGCAAAATATAAATTTTTAATTGACATATATACAAAAAAGTAAATTTAATTTTCATTCTCATTTCACGTTTCGGACACTTCTTCATCTTCTCCAAGTGGTGGGTGGTTACTGCAGTCATTTCCACTGCAAACTATGCAGGCTGGTGAGCAATGAAGACTACTTTTTCTGCAGCCACACGCTGAACCGCATCCTGTTTTGCAAGAGCAAAATATAAATTTTAAAACGTTGTCAGGTGCTGCTGGTTGTGTCTCTTTTCGCCAACCCCATTCTTCAGGTGGTATCGATGAATTATTTTTCCATTGCTGAACTTGTAAGTAGACTCTTTTAATATGTTGGTTTGCTGCATCTTCTGTCGGCGGTAAGGAATTAAGTTGTACGCTTTTATTTTTTGAAGCTAATGCTATGAAACGTTTATATCGCAGTTCATTCAAGCATTTGGCAGTTTTAGCACCATACATTGTTAGAATACAATCAATACCATCTTTAAAAAGTACTTCTTCATTCTGCTCTTCAACCATACAATTTTCAGCTGCTTCATAAAATTTTTGATTATCATTAAAAACTTTAATAAAACTATTTTTTCCTTTGTTATAGAAAGCGGATGTAGTATCACATCCAGTGAATGCTTTCGTTGTGTTAAAAGGCATGTCTTCTTCCAATAAATAATAATCAATGGCAGTATTGCCGACATATCTACGATTTCTCTCAGACGCTTTAGTTCCAACATTACTATATCCATCAAATACAACTTTAACATTAGTGACATAATTATTACGTAAATATCTAATATACTGTTGACAAATATCTGCATTTTTTTAATTTTTTTCCCATTTTAATCTATGAAGTAGCATACCACCATCAATAATATAGAAAAATTTAGTAACATCACTAACATCCGTTTGGCAATAATAATAATGATAAACTGATAATAATTCACTGTGAGCAAAAATAAGTATTTGTAGCGTATGCAGGGTAACACAAAAATGTTTTTTTTTATTTTAATATTAAATTATTGTTAAAAACTTTTTTGTAATAACTATTTGTTACAATAAGATTATTATATGGAGATTTTTTAACAAAAAAATAGAGACCAAAGTGATTTTTTTATATAAATGTCGTTGATATTGTTTAAATATAAATAGTTCCGTCCCCGCTCTTAGAGGTTTCTGATTTTAAATAATATAAAAAAACAAAATTAATAAAAAAAAAATCATCAAAATCGGAGCTGTTCTTGAGGACTTCTGAAGCAAATGCTTCATTGACGCGACTATACGGCAAAAAACGACGCTTAAAAAGTATGAAAAGCCTTAATCACATTTTACGTAGGAACGTGCCATATTACTTAAAAACGTGTGACTACGGCTTTTCAAACTGATTTTATACTTTTCCAGCGTCGTGTTTTTTCAGGAGCGCCTTGGGCTACCGTGTACCTTGAACAACATTGTATCCACAAAAACTTTACAATTAACTGTATGAACGATCATAAAAATTAGAAGAGTGTGAGTGAAATGCCTATGAAATATTATTAACATACTCCTATGAGATCAGGTGATCTAATGACTACGAGAGAGAAGTACAAGTCTCTTGAACGCAGTTATTAATGGTGCACGTCTTATTTCGACTGGTAGAGCGTTTCATAGTCGAACTGCTTAGACAGAAAAAGAGTGGTCGGAAAATTTGGTAGAATATAGCGGTATTTTTAATTTCAAGTTCTTAGGCGACCTCAATAGTTTGGGCTGTGTAATAAAGTTAATCGTAAAGTGAGTATACTGAGGTAAAATGACTAAATAGAATGTTGTATAGTAGAAAAAGGATATGAGCATTTCGGCGAAGGCGGATAGGTAACCACTTAAGCTTTTAAAGATAGTCGGGGATGTGATCATATTTACGCAATCCGAATATGAATCTTATACAGAGATTTTAGAGTGGAAAGACTTTCACTGAGATCTCACTGAAGACCAGTTGGTAAATAATAATAATAATAAATAAATATTTTCACACAATTTAACACACAACGCCGTCTAGTCCCAAGCTAAGCAGAGCTTGTTTTTTGGGTACTAGACAATTGATATAAATACATATTTCCTTTTTTTTTGTAAATACATACACATTATACATAGAAAACACCCAAACTTCGAAACAAATATTTGCAGATCATACAAACATTTGGTCCGACCCGGGAATCGAACCCGAGACCTCAAGCACAGCATTCGCTTACGCTACCACTCGCGCCACCGAGGCGTATACTGGCATCAGCATAATCAAGAATGGGAAAAGAAGGGATTGTATGAGAGCAATCTTGGTAAAGATAGGTAACAAATTGCGTAGCCTACGCAAAGACCCTGTAGCGGCAAACATTTCGGGACTCAGCTCCTGCAGCTGAGGACCCCAGGATAAAGTGCTGTCAATATAAATACCGAAGTTCTTTACTTTATCTTTGCTTTATATTTATGTACTTACATATATTACAATCTGTATTTACATGTGGTGGCAAGCCGTGTGGTTTAAGTCGGTTCGATTCCGGAATATGACTTTAAAAGAGTATAACTTCACGACTGTTTTTTACCCTTTATACTAGATTTATTTTATCTGTGTTGGTAATCTAAAATATAATGAATTCAGACATCAAAATTTTACACTGCTCGAAATTATTTTATTTTATAAACATCTATGACGGTTTTATTAATCTTACTTAATCTTTGGACCACTTGAATGGATTTCAATTATATGAACTTGTCAACTGCAGACCTTTCTAACGAGAGTGGGCATCTAAGACAATAACTGGCGAACTTTACAAGCTATGTCATTATATCTGAAGTAATAGGAATCTTAAGATGCTGCTAAGATTCGTATCCGTGACCATTTCCCCGTAGAATTATTATTACGTAGAATAATTAATTATTAAATAATAAAATAATTAATTAATAAATAATAATAAATAATTACGTAGAATAATTATTGGCTCTTTATTACGTAAACAATTTTGAAACATCTATATTTTGTTGAGTGGCAAGTGAAAAATAAACCTTAAGTGAAATATTTATTTTTATTTATAGAAATCTTTCACACGGATTTCTTTTCTGATGTCATCGCGTGTCCACCTTGAATTTTTCGCAACACTGATTAAGTGATAGTTTTGGCACGGCTTAACAAATAGCTTAGTTTTACGATTCTTTGCGATAATAGTATATTATATTACAATTAAGTGCTTTTAACATTTTTTTTAATTTCCTGAAAATTTCCTGACTTTTTAATTGTTCACTGAGCGAATTCACTAGGTTCACCTACCGTGTACTTTGTTCTACTTGATCCGACCAAAATTGTTTACGTATACTGCATTAGAGTAAACTGTAATAGTGGAAGTAAGTATTTTATAAATATAACGAAAGAGGTCATTAATACAGGACGTCAATAGATAACAAAATGCAACTGACTTGCAGCGGGACATGTGCAGCCTTAAAGTCAATATACAGAGACCCTCGAAAGAGTCGGTGATCACTACCAGTGTTAAACCTATTGATCACTGAAACGTCTTTGAATATGTGCTGTTCGTCATGATGAAATCGATCTAGTTTTTATCATAGCGTCGGGGCTTTGTCACGTCCACTTCCTTTGGGGCCGTATTTTGAAGACAGAGTTCATCAAGAATCAGCCCCTCTCGTATGATTTTTGCTTCTAAATCCATGAGATTATTACCCATTCGAAACAATTTCATACTTTGGTGTTGAAGTCACAGTCAACCACGTTGTAGTCGGTTTTAGTGGTGAAGTGGAGAACCCTCGATACGTCATCGAATATATGCTCCACTTTATCGTCTAAGTGAGCTGAGGTCGGTGCGTATACGTGTATTACCTTGAAGCTACATCTCTCATCATTTAGATACATCTCTCGGTGAGCTTGACAATGAGGCACGCTACCCTGTTCGACACGCTAGACATTTCCATAAAGTTATTAGTAAGGGACTTGTTAATCAGAAACCCAACGCCACCTTAAGATTGTTGATATCCATGAGATGGCCTGAGTCAAGGGTTGTGGTGTCCTCCCCCTCTCTTTGGACTTCACATTACCCTAAGATATGTCATTTAATCTTCTCAAGTTCCATCTCGAGTCGTGCTAGATGCAAGTTTAACCGTAATGTGCGGCCATTATACATAGCCAGGGAGAGTCGGTAGGGAAGTAAGTAATTGCATCGCAGGCGAATAGGCAACCCGTTTAATTAGGAGCGTAAAAAAGACACATGATCATACTTCCGAAGATTAAAAATGTTTCGAATGCAGTTATTGAGAAGGCGAAGGCGTCATATTGTCTAGTTTACTACGGAGGTCTGCATTCAGGTCGAAATAACATACATCACCATAATATATGCTATATAATATTAGTAGGCATAATAAACTGATGAATAAAAACATCGCGTGCTTAAGTACATTAACCGGAAAGTATAAACTTTATTAGCAATATGCAAGTAAATATATTCCTAGTATTAGGTAGTAAAAGTTAAGTTCTCCCTAGAGTACTTTGTCCTCCGCATCCAAATCGCATGGATTCATTAATGGAGTAAAAGTATTGGTATTAGATTAAATGGCAAATTGTCTTCCGTATTCATAAAACTATATTGCTGCTAATATATTGTACTAGTATTAGGTTCAGAAGTAAATTAATATTATAGAGTGAATATAACATTTATATATTGCTACGAGTTTCTTTCTCCGGAGAACATTGCGCCTATAAAATATCATCATGACTGCTTAAAAAATGGAAACAGCAGATACTGTTCCGCTAGCAAAATGTAATAGATGGTTATGATACGATTTCTAAAATCATTCATCCTAACTATTTTCATGTAAACATCATATTTTTAACTTTGCTAAACAGTTTAAATTCTCATCAAAAAGTTGTAACAACTGCAATAACACAACGCATTCCTAGGTTTTCTCAACCTGCGATGCTTAAAATCTTTTTTGTTTAAAAACTAGATGGCGTTGTATGTTAGAAAATATTTTAAAATTACTATTTAAACGATAAATGGTCTTTTAAGCAGCAGAGAAACATTTTACGGAGTGACCAAGGAAATCGTAAACAAATGAATATGATTGAAAAAAATATGGTATAAGGCATCTTATCACCAAACCCATACATTCCTGCATGTGTCCTGTGTCAGATCTGATCGAAGCGGAAATCACAACTCATATTTTTATTTCATGTCTTGACCCTGACCCTGCTGACCCACGCAACCTCGTTTGCGTCTTCTATTGCCCGTAGCGTGAAAATATTGCCCCGTTTTTGAAACATTCTTCATTGGTGCTCCGCTCCTATTAGTATTAGCGCGATGATATATAGCCGATAGCCTACCTCTATAAATGGACTATCCAACACTGAAATAATTTTTCAAATCCTGAGATTAGCGCGTTCAAACAAACAAACAAACTCTTCAGCTTTATAATATTAGTATAGATAGTGCCTCTTCAATACTTAATTTTTTTAAAGTCCATAAGAACTTAGATTCTAATTTGCCTTAATTTTTTTTTTTAATGGTTGAATATTAATGGAATAAATTTAAAAGTTATATATTTAATAGAAGCTCTCTTTAATAATGTATTTACGTTTCCAAATTTGATAGAGTACCTACCTAATTTGTAAAACTATTTCTAATGTTTAATTTGTAACCTTAGATATTAAATTCATCAAAACTTGTTTTCGTAATTGTGCCCAGAAGTAGAAAAGGTATGCAAAATTTAGTGTTGTCAGCTTTGAGGATGACGAATTGCCCATTTAAATTCGCAATCCCTAATTCACCCTTCTTAGCCACAATTTAGGAAAACCGCGTAACCTGTGTCCGTTTATATAACTTCTGTAGCTATCAATCTATTTAGAATATAAATATAGTACGTACGTATACATTTGGCTAGCTGACCCGCTCAACCTCGTTTACGTCTCTTATTGCCCGTAGTGATTACAATACCGGGAAAAAATTTATATTTCTCCCCGGTTTTTATAACATTCTTTATTAGTGCTTCGCTTCTATTCGTCTTACCGTGATGATATATAGCCTTCCTCGATAAATGGACTATCCAACACTGAAAAGATTTCTCAAATCGGACCACCGGGTCCCTGAGATTAGCGCGTTCAAACAAACAAACAAACAAACTCTTCAGCTTTATATACGAGTATTAGTATAGATTTTAATCTACAGTGAAGGCAATTTTTTTTTATGAATTAATGTAGTACACAACGGAAGTTATAAGACAGAAAAATAAGGTTAACTCGGATTCAAATGGGCTTGAAACTAATTTAACTTTAATGACGTCCACTGTAAGATTCTATTTGTTCTTCAGCCCCTTCCTTGCTAAGTCACTAAAGGGGCTATTTTTTCTTTTGCACTTCTTAGAAGAGAGATCATTTATTACCTGTTCTTAGAACTTTAAAAATTTTCATTTACAGCAAGCCATTGTGTAATAATGTATTTCTGACTTCACCATGATACAACATGCATACTTTTACACTTTTACAAATGACAACATTAAAATTAATAAATAATATTTTGATAATTAAAATTTTAGAATTAAATCGGGAAAATAATTTAAATGGTAAGAAAACAAAAAATCGTCGTCAGCTGATTGTTTGTATAATCGTCAGTTTATTTTCCAAAGAGACCATGCAACGCTTGAATGCATTGAGCGTGCGACAGCACAGCTGACAATTTTCTTTACTATTTTAGAAGTATGAAATAGATATATAAATTTCATGGTATCAAATAAATTTATTTGTCATATTTTAAATGAAGTTTATGCACGTGGCTGATATTCAAACCTCCCTCGTCAATACAACTGACGATTATTTTTTTAAGAAATAGGACTAAAACAATTATTTTTTTTACCGTGGGAGAGCTATGCTTCGGCGTGAATGGGTCGGCTCGACCGGAGTGATACCACGGCCTCACAGAAAACCGGTGTGAAATAGCGCTTGCGCTGTGTTTCACCGAGTGAGTGAGGATACCGGAGGCCCATACCCCTCCCCCCCATCCCCTTTCCCATCCCCCAAAGGTCGGCAACGCACTTGTGACGCCTTTGGTGTTGCGGGTGTCCATGGGCGGCGGTAATCACTTACCATCAGGTGATACGTCTGCTCGTTTGCCCACTATTCAATAAAAAAAAAAAAAAATTAATACTGTTTTGCTTGGTATAAATATTATCGTAGCAAATTTTTTCCAAGGAATTCTTCATGCTGCCTTATTTAGCTCCAACACAAGTGCGACAACTGACGCTTACTTTACTGATTTCTGACAATTAAACAACTCTTTAAAATATAATTCATTTGGTATAAAATTCCTAGAAAAATTATAGTGTTAAATCCCGTACTATAAAGTGTAAAACTATCTATAAGCCTCGGGCGCGTAGTAGTGTGCTTGAGGTCTCGGGTTCGATTCCCTGGTCGGACCAAATGTTTGTGTAATTTGCAAACATTTGTTTCGGAGTTTGGATGTTTTCTATGTATAATGTTGCAAAAAAGTATATATGTTTATATCACTTTTTTTGTGTATGGGACTAATCCCGCCCACCACTGTAGCTCCGGTACACCATTATCAACAGCAGTGACCCACGAACAAACCGAGTTATGACAATCGGAAAGTCCCAGGAAAAATTAAACTGTCTTGGAACCCGCAACGAAATTAATCAGAAGAAAACTGGAGGAGGTGGAATCAGTGGTCTAATACCCATAAAATAAGCTCTGCTTAGCTTGGGACTGGATGGCATTGTATAAAAGAAAACCATTTATCTGTGGAAACTCTTCCCAATCCACAACTCCTGAGTTTAAATAGTTGTGTGGTTAGTTAGCATACAGATGCCAAATAAACCATACATACAATGTCTATTTTGCATCTGTATAATAAATTATGTATTTATTTAGGCATTTATAAATAAATTTATTAACAGTCTGGTTGCCATACCACAATAAGCTTTATCTTGTTTGAAATCAAATCGCTAGTTGTATTTTATTTTTAATATGTTTAAAGATTATCTGTCACTCTTCTTTTATTTGCAACAATGGATGCCTCGCGAGAAGCTTTTCGAACTATAATTCACTATGATTAGGGTATAAGACAATAAACTTGAAAGACGGTCCCCATTTCATGTCATCCACATTTTATATATTTTTTATCATTAATTTCATCACGACGACGACTTGAAGACTCGAAGACTTGATAATTGAAGACGATAAATACTTGACATTGGCAGAAATAGCTGATCCGAGTGATCCGGCTGGTTGCCATTTCATCAAAAAAGAAAGAAATACTATGATTAGCAACAATTACTTATTGGTTTCGTGAATTTAAACGTGGTCGAGAGAACTTAAACGATGACCCCAGAGCCGGCCGATCATCAACTGTAGTAACTCATGAAAACGTCATCAGAATAGAGTGGCTATTGCGAAAGAATAAACATATTACACATCGAGAGATACAGGCTAAATTAATAGAATAGAATAGAAAAGAATAGAATAGAAAACACTTTATTTGTACACCTTTTAACAAATTTATAAGAGAGTGAGGGAAAGAATGTACAAAGGGCGGCCTTATTGCCAAAAGCAATCTCTTCCAGGCAACCTTAGGATGGATTAAAAGTATCGAAGAGACAGTAGCAGTTGACGGTGCAATTAATTAAAAAAAAGAAAACAAAATAAATATTCAAGTTATGAATATTATCGGATAAATACACATATATCTGCACTTACACACATATACATACATATATCTTATATATAAAATTCTCGTGTCACAATGTTAGTTACCATACTCCTCCTAAACGCATTTAGGTAGGTCTTAGAATCGGCCAACGTCTATTTTTTATCCCCCTAAATGTTAAAGGTAGTGCACCCCTATTTTATTTTTTTAATTCTTAGGTTAATTTTTATTTTTTATGATACAACATAAAAAAATACATACAACCCTGAATTTTCAACCCTCTACAATCAACCCCTATTTTCCATAGCGATTTTTATTAACCCACCCCTAAAATATATATTCCTTTTTATGGCAAAGCAACGTTTGTCGGGTCAGCTATACTAGCTGACACGACAAACGTATATACATATATATATATTTACCCTCATTCGCGGCTGAATCAGTTAAGACCTATAAAATTCTTAAACCATTGTCTTAAAACTGTTTACAGTTTTCGCTTTCCTGATATTTATTGGCAATGCATTTCACAAGCGTACAGATTCAACAGTAAAGGACAGGCCATAGTATTTTGTGGAATGCAGAGGCATCTCCAGTCTGAAATCCTCAGATATGAGATAAATATTGTGTATTATAAAGTTAAATATTGGGTCACCGGCAATTTCCACCATTCTGCATGAACACCTTACATTTAGGAAGCTTAATTTACGATGGATACCTCATTCTCTCACCGATAAGCAAAGATGCCGTCGTGTTGATTGGTGCAAATTTGTGTTAGAAAAGTTCGAAGGAGGAACTTCGAAAAATGTATCCTACAGTCTTACAACTGACGAATCATATGTATATATATATATATATAGCAACAATAAAATAGAAAAAGTACAAGATTTTGGTGGTTATTTTTGACCACGACAACGCAAGCACGTTTTTAAAATGTTTGGAAAGCTGGTTCACCCGAATGCATAACCGCATTGGGATTGAAGGAGGATATTTTGAAAAGCTGTAAATAATTTTTTTTTATAACTAATGATTTTTTAAAAAGCCCACGTTCATACGCAGCGGCATCGAAAACGTGAATAAAATAAGTCTTCAAAAAAATTGGTATTCGAATGTAACAACTGCAAAAATCCTTTATCCCAAAGCCTCGTGCGCTCTTACTATAAGTACTCT